>CM057762.1:642500-5442500 GCA_030064425.1 Trapa bicornis | reverse complement strand
CGAGCTCTCTATCTGGGAAGGTAGCTCTCATCCTGAGGTTCCTTCTAGAATTAAGAATTTCTACAATTAACATCGAATCGAGTGAGAATTCTATCAGTGAAATTTTGTACTTTCTCTCACTAACTCCAATTGGAAATGACAAAGGAGAGCTGAATTGGCTTACCTTTCAACTCTGTTGCGGTCATATGAGAGTCGTTGGGGTGTCGAGAGGGCTTGGTTTGGCCGGAGGAGGGTAGAATTTGGTCGAATTCAGCTCAGCCAAAATAGGGTAGCTTCGGTCCTTCAGAGTCGCTTCATTGTTTGATTCTGCCAGCGGTCCTCAAATCGAGAGGAGATTGTTGTGAGGTAGTTGACTTCCCTCGGAGTCTTCAGGACCCGACCTTACCTTCTAAGGCTACAAAAAATGCATATATCGAAGCTTTGGTTCGAGCTTCACTGGAAATTGGAGCAGTTGAGAGAGAATGGAGATTTGAGGTATGTGGAGGATGAATGGAGAGGAGCTCTTTATATAGGGAGCTCGTGGACCCTCTGCCCGACAACTTTCCTTTTTGGTTGAGCTTATCCTTGCCCAGAAACGGCCTAATCGGAGCAATTTAAGCTTCGTCAGTGTTATCTATTTCTACATTGAATGAACAGTGTTGTCACCCTAAGGAAAAAGATGACACTATTCCAAACCGTACCGAACCAGACCGAACCAGTCTGACCAAGTTCAATGCATAAATCGATTGTTTCAAGCCCAATTCGACCGATTTTCTCAAAATTAAAAATTTCTAAATTCATATAAATTCATTCTCCATATAATGGTGGATTCAATTCCCCAATTTGATCATTTTAAGCCACTAAGAAAAATGAATTTAGGAACTAGTTCAAGTATGGTTCAAACTGGTTCAATCCAATTCAAGTCCGGTTCACCTGAACTGGTCTGGTTTTCTCTTTCCATTTTTCCTAAGGTTCTTTTCCATGATTTTTATGACTCTTTGAGTCACTTGTGATTTGTTAATTTCTCATTTTAGCCTTTCTTTACTGGTTGTAGTTCGTGAATCATCTCGGTTTTCTCTTTTGAATTGACCGGTTCATTTCTTGGTTTTCTGACCTTTAAAGGACGGGGTTTACAATATACTCCCCTGTAATTGGGTCAGATAGAGTGAGTATGGGTGCCATTGTTAAATGGGTCTTTAACTCCAGGAAGGTTTCTCACAGTTTTCATCCCATTTGTACTCCACTCCCTTCCTTGTGAGACGGGTCAAAGGGGTTGTTATCTTAGAGAAGTCATGTACAAATCGTTGGTAGTACCCTGCCAATCCCAAGAAATTGCATATCCCGGAGGGGTTCTTGGGTGCCTTCCAATCAGATATGGCCTCTACCTTTGTTGAGTCTACCTTGACTCTATCTTTGGACACTATGTACCCTAAGAATTCTACCTCTTGCTACCAGAGGTAGTTTGAGTGTTTGGGGAGTGTGAGAAGTTATCACTTTCTTCCCACAGTCCACCTTGGCTTGGTGAGTACTTAACCAATCCATTCCTAGTATTATTTCTACCTCTCTTAGAGGTAATAGGATCAAATCCGTCTCAAGTTTTACTCCTCCAATTATAATCTCACATCCCTTTAACTGTTTGTCCCTATTCAGTCCTTCTTCTAAGGGTTTGAGGATGTTGAGACTTTGTTCCAAGGAGGTAAGTTCTAGTGGAAGACCTGGAACTAGATCTTCCTTGATGAAGGATCTCTCTACTCCCGAGTCAAAGAGAGCATAGACTTTTCTCCCCCAAAATTGTATGTACCCTGCTATAGTATTAGGGTCTTTTTTGGCCTCCTCTTGGGTGAGGTTGTATACCATGGCTGGTACCCTTGTCATGGTGGTGGTGTCCTGCCTTGGAGTCCCTGGGTTACCTTGGGGTGGTCCAAGTATGTTTCGTTGCTTATTTGCCCTAAGAGTGGGGCATACCCTTGCAAAGTGCCCTACTTGTCCACATCCAAAATGGGATGAACATGCTCCCTCATGGTACCTCTAGCATGTAGGACAGCGAGGGCTCCTCTAGTATGGTGGGGGTCACCACCCTTTGAGGTGGGTGCACTTCCTTCCTCCTTGAGAAACCCATCTTGTTTCCCCACTTGGGACCACTTTACTCCTTCTATCCCCCATGGCGGCCTTGGCCTTTATCCTCCTTTCGGTTGGCCTACTCCATCTGAGGGCGTCGGGTTTGCACCAGACACTCACATTCGTGGGCCATACTAATTATTGCTACCAAATCCAGGAGGCATCCTAGCACTCCCATCCGATCTCGTATGTCTATATTAAGATCATCCATGAATCATTGGCAAATATCTGCATGTCCGGCTAGGTCAGAGGTAAAGGGTCTTAACTCGTTAAACTTGGTTTCATACTCCGAGATAGAGTTAAGCCCTTGTCAGAGTTGGAGTAAGTCTTGCTTCTTCTCGTTGATCAAATGCAGAGCTAGGTATTCCTCCGTCGACCTCTCCTCGAATTGCTCCTAGGGGGTGGTGGTATGCAGGCTTCTGACGTTATCCCACCACCTTTTTGCGTTGGCTTCCAAGAAAAACTCTGTCCAGATTACTATATCCTCTGGTCAAATTCTGACTATCCCACCTTTTTGCGTTGGCATCCAAGAAAAACTCTCGTTGAGTTTCTTGATGTTAGCTAGCCAGTCCATAGCAGTTTTAGCATCATTTTCTACTAGGAACGGCTTACATCCCACTTGATAGAGGGTTTTGAGGTATTTGAGGATGTCAACTAGAAAAGGAATGTAAGTAGGAGGGGGGATTGTACTGCCTCGAGCTCAACTCAAGAGTTGGTGTCCACCTTAGGGGTGAGGTTGGGCCATCCAAACACTTGGGTGAACTCCTCGTACAGCCTCTGATGTTCCGAGCTTAGTCTAGGTGGGACTGTTTAGGCTTCTAAGGGAATTTCCATAGGGATGAGGTGTTAGGCAGTGTCAATGACTGCGGCTCTAGTTCTCTTGGTTCCTCTCTTAGGAGCCATCTATAAATTTAAAAAAGAACTTATTTCTCTTAGTTACTACGTTATATAGTGTCACACCCCAATCCAGTTTGGTCGGATCCCCGTGAACAACCCGCCACTCTCCCGATTTATTAAAGGGTTTCCCCTAATTATAAACCATAAAGAGTAAGGCGTCCTTTATACCTGCATCTTTCTTGTAATAACATAACTCAAAACTACATTAAATTTTAAATCAAATGTATGTACTTGTCTCACAAGCATCTTATTGATGGTCCTTAAGGGTAGGCTTTTCAAAATTTTCTGAAAAGAAATATAGGGGAGGGGTGAGTACAACTACTCAGTGAATGGGTTTTCAAAAGTTTGGACTTTCAAGAAAATATTTATTATTGGAGTGTGCCAGACTCCTTTCTTTCAAAAATCCCTTTACTCAAAAATCTTGATTTTTCCACCATTTCCAATTTAACCACGGTGTGTCATCACCCAACACACATCCTTCATCATGAAGGTCAAACACACATTCGCAAGCCACCACGACCACTGAACCCACTTGTGGCTTTAGAGCAACTTTATTGGCCACCTAGATAGAAGTACGTCCACTTCTACCCTAAGAATGAGTGGATGTACGTGACATCCAACCCTCAATCCCAAAATTGATTCTTCGTGTTTGTATGAGGAAAGAGACCTCATCCTGTCCCCACTTCAGTCTCATGCGCTTGGTGCTACAAATTTTGCACAGTCACCTAGAATGACAAACTGCCCTTATACTCATTAGGTCGTCTAAGGCCCTTAGGACGCATCACTACCCCTCATGGGCATCTTGATGATCTCTTACTCATAGTGCATGCACAAACAATCTTTTCTTATCATGCCATGTAATCTGTGGTACCATTAGTCCAACGGTCCCGACCTTCAACTCAACCTGCAGCTATTTGTTTTGATTGGTCTGGAAACTGGTCATTTTGTACTACTGCTAGTTGACTGAGAATGTAGGACCAGCCATAGTACCATGACCATACAATTTACTTAAAGTTTTATGGCACATATATCATGTTCGTTTACAAGCTCCTACTCGTGCCCATTGGCCTATGGACCACTGTTCGAAATTATAAAAACTGGGCATATTAGCCCCTAAGTTCCAAAACTGAGGCCCCCGTCCTATAAGAGCTATTCGAGCTCTCGTCAAGAAGGTCTTCCAAATTGTTTAAGCATTGGCACACAATTAGGGGAGAGACTTCCGACAAAAATAAGTTTTCACTATCCCTTATACCGCCCGGGTATAAGGACATCTCCGTTCATAACCGATGAACGGGTTTTCAACTTCCTTCGAGTTAGTTTCATTATACCAACCGGGTATGATCTACTTACAACCGGTATGTAATTTTTCTGCATGGTTTTCACATTATTCCTCTAAGTTGTTATGTTTAAAATACCACATAGTAGTGGGTTTTTATTTCGATGTTCTTATCATCCCCAACCGGGTATGATATAAGATCCCACTCACCACCGGTAAGTGGTTTTTAACTTTAAGTTGTGCTCATCATTAGATATCGGGTATGACGTTAGTAAACCCACTCAGAACTGGTAAGTAGGTTTTCTTTAAATAAAAGTGCTCATCATCCCAACCGGTATGATGTGTAAATTAACCCACTCACCCATTAACGTAGTGAATTCCACTTAAGCAGTTCTTTGTATTTCACGTGACCTTGTCCTTGCTAGTGTTCCCAGTACTCCGTGTTCCTACACAATATGAACATCTTAGTTCATTATCCTTTGGCCTAATAGCCTTCATTTATTCCAAATGAATGAGAAAACCAAACTTTTATTTATTCACAATTAGATCCCTAAAGTTATTCCTCTTTAACTTTAAGTCCCTAATACCAGTTTTTCCTCCAATTGAGTCCCGAAACTTTTCAAAATTTATCTTAGAACCTCAATTTATTCAATTTCACAAAAAGAGGTTTAATTTCCTAAATTTCCAATTTGGTCTCCCAATTATTCCTAAATTACCATTTTGCCCTTCCTTTACAAAAATGGTAAGTTTTGCCCCAAAAATTCCAAAATCCCTCAATTGGTCCTCTAACATTATTATCATGCCCAATTGACCCTCAATTTCATAAAATTGCATTTTGGTCCTTCGAATTTCAAAAATTCTTAATTTTTCCCCCAATTTTAACTCCTTAACACAGCCGAATTTGATTTCATCAAATTGATTGATCAAACACTTCTAATTGTTGAAATTGAAGTTTTTCCTCCATCTTCATATGATTCAATAGCACTTTGAATCTCAAGTTTTGACGTCGGAACGAGCTCAAACAGAGCTTCGTTGGAAAATAGACTATAGAGAGAGAAAGCTTTGATTTCTCACCGGTAAGGGCACGACGGTCTGAGCTTTCTATCTGCGCAGGTAGCTCTCCTCCAGAGGTTCTTCCTAGGATCAAGAATGACATCAATTGATGTTGAATTGGATTAGAATTTTGTCATTGAAATTCAATCGACTCTCTCTCTAACACCGATCGGAAATTTCAAAGGGGAGCCGAATTGGCTTACCTTTTAGTCCTAATTCAGTCGTGGAAGGGCCGAGGAAGTGTCGGGAGAGCTTGGTTTGGCCTAAGGAGGGCTCTTGGCCAATTTCAGCTCAGCTGAAACAGGAAATCTTCGGTCCGCCGGAGCTGCTACACCATTCCATCATGTCGGCATTTCTCCGGCGACCCTTAGAGCAAACGGAGACTACAGGCATGTAGCTGACTTCACCCTGGTTCTAAATAACCTGACCTCACCTTGTTTGGCTCAAAAAAGTGCCCATGTTGGAGCTCTTGTTTGAACTTCACTGGAAAATGGAGCAATTGAGAGAGAATTGAGTTTTCAGGTGTGGAGAGTATGAATGGGGAGGGGCTCTTTATTTTTATGAACTGCGTCATAAAATTTGAGCTCATTCTTACACTTTCATACAATTCAATTGAGCTATGAACTGCGTCATTTGGTTCCGAATTGAGCTCAAATAGAGCTTCATTGAAAAACTGAACTTAGAGACAGAAAGCCTCGAAAGCTTAAAGTTAGAGGTGTGGCGGTCCAATCTCTCTTTCGAGGAAGATAGCTCTCTTCATGAGGTATTTTCTAGGATCAAGAATTTCTACAATTGACCTCAAATTGAGGGAGAATTTTTTCAGTTAAATTTTGTAGTTCCTCTCTCTAACTCTAACCTATAATGAATGAGGAGGGCCGAATTGGCTTACTTTCAACTCAATCGAGGTCGTCTAAGGGTTGTGGGGATGTTGGGAGGGCTTGGTTTGGCCAGAGGAGGCTGAATTCAGTCGAAACAGGGCAGCTGCGGTCCTTCAGAGTTGCTTCACTGTTTGAATACATCAGCACTTCTCCGGCCCAAGCTCTCCTTCTGTGGTTGAGAAAAATGCCCAAGTTGGAGCTTTAGTTCGAGCTTCACCAGAAAATGGAGAAGTAGAGAGAGATGAGTTTTCACTTGTGAGGAGTATGAATGGGGAGGAGCTCTTTATATAGGGAGCTCAAGGACTCTCTAGCCATCTGATTAGCGTCTTTATCGTGATCATTCTTAGCCTGAAATGCCTTAAACGGAGACTTTTCACCTTCATCGACACTGTTTGCTTTTCTGACGACTGAACGGTATTATCATCTAAGGGAAGAGGACGACACTGTTCTAAACTAGACCAGATCGATCCGAACCAGGTTCAGTGCTTAAACCGGTCGATTGAGGCCTTATTCGATAGAGTTTTTCAAAATTAAAATTTTCTAAATTCATTCTCTATCCAATGGTGGCTTCAATTCTCTAAATTGAATATTTTAAACCACCTAAAAAAATGAATTTAGAAACTGGATAAATAGTGGTTCAAACCTTTTCAATCCGATTCAAGTCCAGTTCACCTAAACCCGTTTGGTTTTCTCTTCTAATTCATCCCAAAGTCCTTTTCCATGACTGTTATGACTCTTTAGGTCACTTGAAATTTGTGAATTTACCAATTTACCATTTCTCCAATGGTTGAGGTTTGTGAACCGGTTCAGTTCTCTCTCTTGGGTTGACCGAATCTTTCCCCAGTTTTCTTATTCTAAAGAGGCGGGATTTACAACTCTCCCCTCCTTTTAGGAGTTTTGTCCCCAAAAGTTAATCAGCATTTTTCACTCTAGGATAAACTTCCCTTAATCTCAGCTTGGCAATGTTAACACTATGGTCATTCTTTCACTTAGCTCACTTTAAATTACACGTTTAATGAATTGCTTTTCCTTTACATTGTTTACTTCCTCCATGGAGTTTATCATAACTAGTATGCCTTGCCAACAAATCCAAAGTTATATCCCTAGGTTCATATCTTCTTTTGCATAGGGCAAGATTCTTCCCCTTCAGGTTCTTACTCAAGATTTTAGGATTGAGAGTTCCAAGATGCCCAGTCATCCCTGTATCTAGTTATTCTCTTAATCGTTGAACCCTTAACTCGGTGTTCTTTTGAGAGTTACGTACTTGTTTTTCGCGGGTTTCGATGTTATCACCTTTTTGTCCTATTTTGACCCTTCCCCCATCCATTGTTTATAACGACTTCATTATAAATTTTATGTTTGACCTTGTCATGCTTACTAACTGACCCTTCCTTATTTTGAGTTATATTTTTCTCGGGATTGTTGGGCTTACATACCCCTTACAGCATGACATTTTCTAGAACTTGTCTTTGTCCATTAGATTTCTACAACACTTTCTTGAGGATTGTTCTCAACTTTCCAACCCTTCAGGAATCGTATAACTTCATCCCTCTTTTCGTTTGGCAGTATTCCTTAACTACCTTTATTGTTATCCTCTCATCCATCTTGCCTTTGATGTCATGTCTCACATAAACGTATCAATTTCTCTTACCTACTCGTCTTTTCCTAACTTTTTTATTGGATCTTTCCAATTCCAATTATTGGATTTCCTGATGACTTACTAACATGCGTAGATTCTTCCCTTTTTATGTCCTTCATCTTCTTTAGTGGTGTCCTTTTTTCAAGGACTTTCCTTTTCCTTAATCCACTCTAACTCGCTCATGACCATTTCATGATTCATTATTTCGAGTTGATCATTTTTTGGCCTATGTGTCGATTGCTTAGTTTGTGAAGTTCCCTTCTTTTGGTTTCATTATCTACTATGTCCCTCAAAGTAGAGATTTTAACCTCAGGAGCTACATGATCAACCTTCTTACCATTACTCGAATGTTTTTTCCTTCATTTCCTTACACCTCCTTCTATATTGAGGCATTTACCCACTTTGAATTCTTCCACGTCTTAAAATTCCATTTCATCCCTTATTATTTATCTGAGGAACTTCCGATTATTGGTCGTATTTCATGTACTCCATCCTATGCCCTACCGCTCACTCTTTAGGCTCCATTATGCACGTGTCGACTACGACCCGTCTTACTATTAGTGATTGTTTTCCCCCTAACCACTCCTTATTCCCTAGAACCAAGGAAAAAGGGGAGAGTCCTAACAAGGAAAGAAACCTTGGAAAGGAATATGTATCCCAACTAAGAGATAATGGAACCAAGTGAAAGGGACAAACAGATAAACTTACAAATGAAGCGCAAGTTGAGGTGAAAGAACCAAGAAAGCATACTGGGATGACCTAAGGAAATAGGTTAAAAGGAATGGGGAAATAAGAATTTAGCATCAAAAGATGCAACGACAAGTAAGAATGAGTGGACTACCTATACTAAGGTAATAAAGGAAAGAACATCTGAGAAACGTTGGGAAAGCAGGTCTTCCAAATAAGATGTGGCTAAGGAGAAATAACCACAATTAGTGAAACAGGTCGTAGTCTCACACCCATAATAAAGCCTAAAGAGTGGACGGTTGAGCATAGTATGAAGTACGCGAAATAAAACTAATAAAATCCTCAAATAAAGAATAAGGGACAAAATGAAATTTTAAGATGGGGAAGGATTCAAAGCGGCCAAATGCCACAGTATAAAAGGAAAAGTAAGGAAACTAAAGAAGAAACCATTAAGGAATGGTAAGAAGGTTGTGCATGTAGCTCCTAGGATAAAATTCTATACCTTGAGGGACATAGTGGAGAATAAAACCGTAAAAAGGGAACTCCTCAAACAAAAACAATAGACAAATAGACCAAAAGGTGTCAAATGGGAATAATGAGCTAAGAAATGATTACGAACAAGTAAGAGCGGATTAAGGATAAAGGAAAATCATTGAGTAAAGGATGTGATTGGGAATGAGAGCAGACCTAAGAAAGGATGAATCCCAACATGATAGTAAATAATCTGGAAACCAAATAATTGGAACCGAAAAGACTCAAATGAGGAAGTTGAAAAAGGACGATTAGGTAAGGAGAACTGATATAGTTTTGTAAGTTGATTGGATAACAGTAAAAGTAGTCAAGGAATACTATCAAAAGAAGAGAGGGATGAAGTTATACAATCCCCGAGAGGTTGAAAAGTTGGGAATAACCCTAAAGGAGGTGGTCTGGAAATCTAATGGGCATAGAGACAAGACCTAGAAAACGTCATGCTGTAAGGGGCAAGTAAACCCAACAGTTCTGAGGAAAATATGTCTCAAAATAAGGAAGAGCCAGTTAGTCGGCATGACAAAGTCAAACATAAAATTTGGACTAAATTGTAATAAGCAACGGATGAAGGAAGAGTCAAAATAGGACAAAAAGGTGGGGACAAGGAAATTTGTGAAAACAAGTACGTAATACTCTTAAGTACGTCAAGCTAAGGGTTTCAACTACTAAGAGGTTAACTAGACACGGGAATGATTAGGTATCTTGGAACTCCCAAATCCTGAGTATAGGACCTCAAAGGAAAAAATGTTGCTCTAAGTAAATAAAGATGTGAATCTAAGAATATACCATGAAGTAAGGTATGTCTAAGTTATGATAAACTCCATGGAGAAAGTAAATAATATTAAAAAAAAAAAGAAATTCCTTAAGTGAAGAATGTAAAAAGGGCTAATTGAAAGAACAAGATAAGAGTTTGCATGTTAAGCAAACAATAAATAGACATCAAAGAAAATGGTTCCTCATGCAAGGTTGCTAATTAAGTTTTGGGGACAAAACTCCTAAAAGGAGGGGAGAGTTGTAAACCCCACCCTTTTGAGTTAAGGAAAACCAGGAAAAGAACCGATCAAACCGAGTAAGAAAACCGAATTAATTTACAAACTCGATCATTTGGGAAAAAGCAATTTAGAAATTTACAACTTTTGAGTAATCCAAAAGATTCCTAAAACCTTGGAAAAGAACCTTACGACAAATTAGAAGAGAAAAACCAGATTGGTTCAGATGAACTAGATCCCATTAGAACAACGAAGTTAAGCATGCTTGCGTGAGAATAGTCCGAATATGGGTGACCTCCTCGAAAGTATGTTTTTTTATAACCCGAAATTTCAGTAAAAAAATTTTATGTGAACGTATGTTATATCATAAATAGCCATAAATTAATATATATATATATATATTTAATTACACCTATATAAAGAGCTCATCCCCATTCGTTCTCCTCATACCTAAACACTTCTCTCTCTCTACTACTCCATTTCTCGGTGAAGCTCGAACCATAGCTTCAACTTGAGCATTTTCTTAACCTTAGAAGGAGAGCTGCATGCTTGTAGTCTCTATTTGCTCTGAGGGTCGTTAGAGAAGCGCGACATGATGAAACAGTGAAGTAGCTCCAGCAGATCGAAGCTGCCCTGTTTCGGCCAAGTTGAAATTGGTCAATTCGAGCCCTTCTCAGACCAAACCAAACCATCCCAACCCTTTCTCAGCCCTCCCACGGTTGAATTAGAACGGAAAAGTAAGCCAATTCGGCTCCATTCTGTAGTTTCCGCCCGGTGTTAGAGAGAGAACCAGCAGAATTTCGATAAGGAAATTCTAACTCGATTCGACACCAATTGATGCAATTCTTGTTTCTATGATGAACCTCAGGACAAGAGCTATCTGCCCGGATCAAAAGCTCGGACTGTCGTGCCCCTAACGGTAAACTTTCTCTCTCTATAGTCTATTTTTCGACAAAGCTCCGTTTGAGCTCGTTCCGGTGTTTAAGCTTGCGATTCAAAGTGCTATGGAATCGTATTAACATGTAAAAACTCAACTTCAATTTCAACGATTAGAAGTGTTTAATCAATCAATTTGATGAAATCAAATTCGACTGTGTTAGGAACTTGAAATTGGGGAAAATTTTGGGGAAATTGGGGATTTTCAAAAATTTGAAAGACCAAAATGCAATTTTATAAAATGGAGAGTCAATTAGGCATGATAAGAATGTCATAAGGCTAATTGAGGAATTTTAGAAATTTTGGGGTAAAACTTACCATTTTTGTAAAGGAAGGGCAAAATGGTAATTTTTGGAAAAATATGGGGACCAAATTGAAAATTTGGGAAATTAAACCCCTTTTTGTGAAATTGAATAAATTGAGATCTTCATGAGAATTTTAAAAGTTTTGGGTCTTAATTTGAGGAAAAATTGACATTAGAAACTTATAATTAAAGAAAAATAACTTTAGTGACCTAATTACAAATAAATAAAAAGTTTAGTTTTCTTGTTCAATTGGAATGAATGAAAGCTATTAGACCAAGAGATAATGAACAAGCATATTCATATCGTGTAGTAATTTGAAGTACCAAGAACGCCAGCAAGGACAAGCTCGCGTGAATATAAAGGAACAGTCTAGTGAAACTCACTACATTAACAGGTGAGTGAGTTATTCACATCATACCCGGTTGGAATGATGAGCATCTTTTCTAAATTAGAAGTTACCGTGAGTGGGTTTACTAATGTCATACCCGATTGGGATGATAAGCACAACTTAAAGTTAAAAATCACTTAACAGTTGTGAGTGAGATTTTATATCATACCCGGTTGGGAATTATAAATACCTCAAAATGAAAATCCACTATTTAGTGGTATTTTAAATATCACAACTTAAAGAAGTGATGTAAAAATCACGCAGAAAAACTATTTACTGGTTGTAAGTAGATAATACCCGGTTGGTAAGATGAGACTTACTCGAAGGAAGTGGAAAACTCGTTCATCGGTTGTTAGCGAAGATGTCTTCATACTCGATTGGTATGATGGACAGTTGAAAATATATTTTGTCGAAAGTGCTCTCCCCTTATTGTATGCTAATGCTTAAAAGATTTGGGAGATATTCTTGACGAGAGCTCGAATAGCTATTATAGGTCGGGGGCCTCGATTTTGAAACTTGAGGACTAATATGCCCAATTTTGAAAATCTCGAACAGTGGGCATGAGTAAGAGCTCGTAAACAAACATAAGATATGTAACATAAAACTTTAATAAATGAATTGTTTGGCAATGGTACCAAAACAGGACCGACATACTCAGTTAACTAGCGGTAGTGCGACATGATAGGTTGACGGAACAATCAAGACAAATAACTGCAGGTTGAGTTGAAGGTTGGGACCATTGGACCAGTGGCACACAGTTTAAATTCTTGCCACCATAAAATTCTTGTAGAACAATTGTAATAAAGAGATTAGAGACAGAATAACCCACCGATAAAAATTTGTATGCAATAAATTTTTTCATACTTAAATTTTATGAGATTTGAAAAAAAAAAAGTAATAGAATAAAATTAATTATATTAATTGATGAAAATGAGTACATTATTTGTTATAATTTCAAGTGTGAAATATTATATGATTTTCCTTTTTGTTAAAGTCGACCGTGACTAATGTAGCATGTACAATTGAGACAAATAGACCCTTGAGTTTATATGAATTTGATCTAATATTTAGTGAGATGTTTAAGGTGAACTTAATATTCTTAATGTTGGTTCAAGTTGGACAAAAGATATAGGAGCTTAGGAGATTCTGAGTTCCGCAAAATCTTCCAAGCTTATATTTAAGTATAAGTTTGAGATCAACAAATTCTTGATTTTAATGGAAGTTTATCCTAATTTATATTTTCTAATTTTTTATTTTTATCCTTTTTTTCTAATATTAAGTTCTTCTAGAAAATATGTTTACATAATAATTCTCGTAATTAAATTGAATATTAATTTTGATCCATTATCTTAATTTGAAAAATAATTGTGTATATATATATCCACATAATATTTAAATATTATTTTTATTTATTATCTAAAATGATGAATAATTCAAATAATATTTAATAACATAATTAACGATATATGTCATCATATTATATATTTATCCAAAAAAATATTGTATTATATTTAATTAATATAATTAAATAAATAATATATGATGATTTTGCTATTAATCAATAAATTTTCATATATTAAAAAATAATTTTGCGTGAAAAGTTAATAGGTTAGAACTTACAAGCTTATTAACTAATTTGAGCTGAGTTACTTTTTCTACCCTATGTGACTTATTAAACATTCAAAACTCATAACATATTAAGAATATGTTCAAACTGGTTAAATTTCAATTTAATTCAAATAAATTTAACTCTAAACAAGCACCATAGTATCAATGGACTTAATTAGTATGAGGAAAAGTTGTTGCATACATAATTTTGATAAACTGATTCCTCCATAAAAACATATTAATTTAAATTATTGCAAATTATTATGCGCAAAGCAAAATATTAGTTCAATCTATTGAATCAATGTCTAATATTTACCTTAAATATTATAATACATTAAAATACTACCCATATAAAAATATCCTTTATATTTATTTGGCCACCCGAAAATGATTAACTTCCTTACTGGCTATAATCAATCAGCTAGCTAATAATTAGTAAAAACTAGACCAGGTGGCAAAATCAGGATTTATGCAAACAGTTGCATATGAGGAAAAGGGGAGGTGTTATGTGGGATGAACTGAAGGAGTTTAATCCGTAACCCGAATCTATGTTAATGAAACCAAATCATTGAATGGACTTCAGACTCAACCTAGGCATGTCAAATTATCATAACATGGTGTATTAAGAAATGATATGGAATATAGTTATCCTTATCAATAGGTGATATCTCTACCGAGGAAACCAAAGGCACGCATAGGACAAGTCCAACAGTAAGTTTTCTTACAGTTATATTTTGATTCATGACTAAGATACCATCATCTTCATCATCCAAGATGCACCTGTAACAATTCAGAATGAAGGTAAACTTGAAAGAGAATAAAATTGTATCAGAATTGTAAGCGGAAAAGGGACTAAAAAAACAATAAAAAGCACCAAACGAAATAGTAAACTTACATGATAGTTGTTTTTTTACGCTGTTGACAATGGATTCCGAATTTATTAACAGTGCAGATTATTTTATGATAACTCTTGCCAAAAGGTTTGATAGAGGAGGAAACTCTATCTAGCATTAGATTACATCTTCCCATTTATGTTAAATCTAAGAAGGGATCCATTAATTCTATGACGGAATACCAGCTACAATTGATTATAATTTTTAGCCAACAAATCGCCTAATCACAATTTTCCTAGCCTCTATACCAAAGATTCAAAGCTATATAGAGCCAACATTTTTCGAAGTGATCGGATATAGCACATGACAAATCATGAAGTCAGACAATGCCAAGTAACACCAAAATAAAGAGAAGCTAAAAGCATTAGAGAAAATCATACTCATTCTCCAACATGAGGCGCCACTGGACGGCGTCCATCCCAGCATCGGGAACATCGCCCATGGTGACTGCCGATCTGGTGTTGGCGCCAACAAACCAGAGGGATAGCTTATAAAGGGAGATGCTAGAAACATTCGAGCTCAAAATTAATGGGTTAGGCCCAAGTGACCGAATCCCGGATCTGCCTCAATGGACCCGAAGGTTCGACCGAATTTTTTTTGTCATCCATAACCTAAAATAAAATTCAATTATCGATTCACTTCTTTGTATACGAACCCAACTAACAAGTATAGCCAGGACCATTAAGAGCTGATCATCAGGTTTATTGGTTCTGTACTCCGGATGGGGTCGGTCGGATAAGATTGATAGCTAAGTAGTAGAGAATTTGACTTTCGCTTTAAAAGTAATATAAATTAAAAAAATCCACAGTTTTGCCAGGTTATGTCTAAAACATCAGCAGTTTGCATCTTGTCATCATACTAGGAGGGCCATCCCATTAATTCAGCCAATAATTTTCCGCCCATATATGAGAATTCAAAATTCCTTTCCACCCAATTAATGGAGGTTATAAGCCTGAACGAGTGACACAAATAAATATTGCTAATGCTAAAAATCTTATTTTGGGTACAACTTTAATTTTATATTTATATTGAGTAGTTTGTATTAATTTATATCCTGCGTTGCTAGGTGTTAAAAGTGAAAATAGATTTAAATATGTTAAAAAAATTAATAATTAATTGTTTTGAAGGAGAGAAATGAATAAAAGAATTATTAATGAAAAAATTAAAAATATAAATTTATTATTTTAATTAAATTAAATAATTTATTAGCTATTATATATTATTAACTTATATTAAAAACATATTGTAAAATAATTTTTTATTTATAAATTTGTATTATATATTTATATTATATAATTTTACATAAAATATTATTAATATATAAATTTATTTAAATTATATAAGAATAAAAATAAATAAATAATAATATAAACCAGAGTGAATTAAAATAATTTAAACGATCACTCTAAATACTTTTAAAAGTGCATTGATTGTGTTGTACATAAATAAAGTGGCAGGAGGGATTTGGAGGGACTATCTATTTTTTTTTTATCAAATTAGAAAATTCTTGGCTACTAAATTTCCTGCCCTATCAATCGTTCCAAATTGTTCAATCCAAATATAGGGTAAGTAATAATTTAATTTAAGCTTATTATATATATATTTCATTGATAATTTAATTTATAAATATATTTATAGATAAAATAATAAATAAATTATTAAATAAGTTAGATAAAATATTTGTATATAAATTAAGGTATAATTAGTGCCCAAAGAAAATTTTGTAAATAATTATTTTTTTTAAAAATGAATATTAAATATTTTAAAATATTACAATTTAATATAAAACTTTTAAACGGTTATTTTGTAGTATACTTTTTAAATTAATTCACTACACTAAGTAATTAAATTTTAAAAATATGATATTCCTTTTTTACTAAGGGAGAACATTATTTAGAGTCAAACAAATGTTAATATTTATCAGAATAAATTAAAATTATAAAGGAAAATAAAAAATTGAAGATGTCCTATGTGGTAGGGCAGTTAAAATAAATTTGCAAAAAAAAAACATACCATAAAATCATTATTTAAAATTTTTTATACCAAATCATAATATTTCAGAAGGCTTATCACTGAAATTGTATTTTTTATATATTTTTTAAACATTGTGAATATTTTTTAAATGTTTATAGATGATATAAAATGGCCTTATAAAGTTAAAGTGGATTGATTATGTAAGGGAGGGCAATTGTACACTTAATTATTAGGGGGTGCTTGACGTTACTCCAAAATTCAATCTTTCATACACCATCAAATCAAATCTATGGGAGGTCACTACAGTAATGATTTGACCTGATTTATACAACTGATTTCTCGAAATATTCAGTCGTCAGCTCCCCGTGGTTGCTTAAAAGTCGTTAATGAGCATCATGAAAGGACCAAAGGAGAATCCAATGATATTTTAATGTACGGACGGACGAATGTGCAGCAGGGGATCAGAGAATTTTGCCATTAATTCCATAATGGCTATGAATCCATAATGACATTAGGGCTTTCATAATCTTTTCATTATCTTTAATCCATTCATAGAAATCCTGATATGGTTTCAAGTTCCATAGCTAAGACAACTTATAATCGGAGTAGATTTGTATCTTGATGGATTAATATAGTTTGAAATATGATATTAAACTTAAAACTTGGAAGATAATTATAAATTGTGGGTGTTTTGCCACAGTTGAATTATTGTAATTGAGATGATTTCAACCAAAAACATTTTCATCAAATTAAATTAAAGCTAATACACCTGCAGATTAAGAGAATGGAAACCCCCAAATTTTCCTTGGTAAAACCATATGTTATAATCCTAAATCATAATTCAATTGACAAAAGCTGAACTATGGTTCAAGTACATGGTGATGGTGCCCTCATACATGTTATAGGTATCTACCAATGGTATAATTTCATTAAAATTCTTAAAAAAGTTTTATGATACGAGTATTTGAAGTAAATATTTTACCCTAATATATTTACTATATTTAATGATTAAATCTTATATATTTTAAATGGTACTTCAATTTTCTTGGTTCTTTTAAGTTCTAAGCTCTTAATCATCTCGTGTTGACTCAAAGCTACTCCTCCAATAGTCTCCACAGTCTTGTTTTTCTTCTGCCTAGTCACAAGCTTTCATTAAAACTAGAGTTAGCAGACCTCATACCAGAGTGTAGAGGACAGGATAATAGAAATAGATGATATAAAGTTATGAGCAGATGTTAATGACCAATAAGAGAATGGAAATGGAATTGGAGGGGGAAGAAGGAACAATCAAATTAAAAGAGTTGATCATGCATCAATATAATAGATAGATATATAATATATATATATATAGATTTGCTTGGCTATTGGCAATGATCTCTAAGTTTCCAGTCTTTGATTCTGAATGAGATGAAGCTTTGCTTACCCAATAAGGATTCCATATTTGTTAATTTAATCTAAAGGGAAAATCCAAGCATCCATCCCACCTTCTCCCCTCGAGCTAGATATCACGTTTCCCAAACCCTTATCGTGTTGAATTTCCGATAGAGAAGTGGTAGTTGAGTAGTTCAACTTACTGATCCGTTGAGGCAGATAACCGCCGCCACTAGGCCTCTCCTCCGAGCCAGCTGCTACCGCCGCCGTTTCCTCGAAAGCGTTCGACGTCATTGGCATGTTTCCTTGGGGTTGTTGTACCAATAATGACCGGAAGGTAAGGAGTGGATGTGGCATATTCAGTGAAGGTGATGATGAAACTGGAGAAGAAGTTGATGCAGCTAACGGAGACGATGTCCTCTGTTGTAGATTCTGGGTCGAGGGACGAAAAGGGTATCCTGCAGTCCAAATCGCCTCCAAATTGCCGCTGCCGGCCGACCTCAAGGCCGATCCGCTTCCCAAGAGGTCGATTCTTCTGGAGAGGGAGGAGCTCGAGAATGGCAGCTCCGGGATCCCCGTGAATTCCTGCACCATCGCTCGGAAATTCGTTGTGTCGGTGGTGAGCACGGTAGTCGGCGCCCGTCGGGACGCCCTAGGCCTCTTCTTAGGGTTCCGACCGGCTTTCATCTGATGATCGCTCAGAACCCTCGAGGCGGACGACGGAGCTGGAGGATGGCGGGAGATCGGGAGCTTCCTGCTACGGATCGATCCACCGGCAGCTGCCAGGACATTATGGCCGCCGGAAGGCGGCAACTGGTGGTCGACGTGGACGTCCAGTAAGCCGGTGAAGCCACCGTGCTCGGGGTGGACGCTAGGGTTGGGCTGTCCCGGCCGACCTATCAGAGGGGTGGCGTGGAGATCGTAGGAGTGGCCGGAGGAGAAGGTAGCGCCGGTAGCCATGAGAAGATTGTAGCTCGAGTGGAGCGGCGATAGGAGATCGGGCGGTGAAGAACTCGGAATCGCACCGGCTTCAAAAGGTACTGAAGAAGAAGCTGAGAGAGTATTAGGGTTCAGGAACGTGAAAGCTGGTGGGAAGAGATGATGATGAAAAAGTTGATCTTCGGCCCTCAAAGAAGAATCATCGCACTCATCATCTCCACCACTTGACGAGGACTGCGAGCTCCCACTATTTCCAGAATCCATGAATATGATAGCCAAGTGATCTCTACAGGAAGATCGACATTTCCAAGGCAAGGGGAATATTACAGAAAACCTCGTGAAGTGGAGGACATATAGGAGAAACGAAAAAAAGGAGAGGTAATAGACAGAGATATAGAGATATATTCTAAAGATCAGATGTTTCACTGAGAAAGAAAGAGAGAGCGGGAGAGGCAGAGGGGATAAGAGAGAAAGAGAGCATCTGCAGGGCATTTGATCATGACTACAGTGATAAATAGAAGGGTTTGCTCGCTAGCCATTACAGCTAGATATATAGCCTCATATACCCTTCCTTTTCTTTTTCTCCTTACTTTGGGATACCTTCCGTGCGTTTTTGGGTGTAACTGTTCTCTTTTCCTGTTGATGTATGAATGAGAGGCAGGAAGTAGGGTTTTCAGATGAATGAGAGGAGAGGTGAGAAGGAAATCAGACAGTGGACAAAGTAGTGTGAGGAGGTAGCAATCACCATTTCCACCAGGAATACTTACCATCTACTGAGGTTGACGTCATAAGGTGGATAAATTGAATTTGATTTCAAGAGATTGGGTGGTCTCCCGAATATGAGTATATATATATATATTATCGGCATGTGCAATCCGATGCACATAATAATACAGTGATACAGTGGGCCGCCCGACTTTACCTCCCATCACATCAGTTGAAACGCATTGGGAAATCTTAATGAATGCCACATCCTGCAATAGCATATGATAAGATGGTTTTGCATAAAATCTTGGGTTTAAAAGTCGTATGTTTATAGAATTTAGGGCATGTTTTCTAAATATGCATAAATTTTACTCATTTTTATAATAATAATAATAATAATAATAATAATAATAATAATAATAATAATAATAATAGCAATATGATTATAAGAGTTATATAAAATTATCGTTGAAATTGAATTCACATATATTTTTGGGTTAGACAAAGTGTAAGTCCACTCCACTTCACACTCAAACATTTTTTTTGTTTTTGATTTAATCAGTATTAAATTTTTAATTTTGTATTTTTTTGCATCTTTTTAAGAAATTTAATATTTTATAAAAATTAAAAACATTGATTATATTTATAATTCAAATATTATAAATATGAAGGATTACATATCATTCACACATTTACTAATTACAATTTTATATTGTAAAGATAAATTTTTTAATTCACTCAAATTAGTGAATAAGAGAATATCTTTCAAAAATATAATTGGTTAGATTTATATATATATTTAAAATTTAAAATTTATAATTAATATAATTTTTTAAATAATTTATAATTTTCAAATTCGAAATTAATAATAATATATAAAAAAGTAATTTTTTTGTTATAGTGCAAGTGTAAAAAATTCAAGTAAAATATTTTTTCTTAATATTTAAATTTCAATATTAGGTACAATATATGTGTTAGTTAATTTGTGTACAAAAAAAATATTATGGGATGATAAGAAATAAAACTTAACTATTTCAGTACTCTAAATTAATAATATTTCTTATCTCATTTAATATAATATTATCAACAATTATAAATTATTTAATTATGTTTTAAATTACTTAACTTAGAATAATGAAGATACATGATGATACAATATAATTCTAATCAATTAATAAGTCAAAATAATATTGATATAAAAATTTGATAAAAAATTAAATATTATGTGAAATGAAATATAAAATAAAAAATTGAATGATAACTCATTTAACCAAAATGTTATATAAAAATAAATATATTTTGTATATATTTTTGTAGTAGTTTACTCCAAGGGCATTTAGAGGGGGACGCCACCCATATTCATTGAGTGCTACAATGTAACCAATAATAAATATATATATATATATAAATATATTAAAGTTTTAAATATATATTTAAAAGAAATGTAAGATAATGCGTTTAAAGCCTTACCAACAAAATTTCTTGTGAGATGACACTAAATATTTGGTATGGGTTGGCAGTGGTTGGCAAGGGGTCGATCTCAAACAGTGGAAGGGGTCAAGCTCAAGGAGCAGAGGAGGATGTGATAGCATGAAAGCCATGCTCTAATTAATTAATCAAATATTTGCAAAATATAGATAGATGGATCCATTCAATACCACAAATAAATAAAATATATAAATAGGATAGATGGATAGATAATAAGAATAGGAGTGATTAGTGAAATGGGAATTGTATTAATATATGAGTTGTATAGGGATGACAATGGTCATGAGGAGGACATGTACGCATTCCGGACAAGCCCATGTGTCAAAGGGAGTTAGGTTCATGTTGTTGTGTAATTATGATCGCATCTAATTTGGATTGGGTAGGATTTTTTATACTTATAATTATTTTTTAAATTAAATTTATTAAATAAAACTTTCTAGGACACCCTTGATATATTTATATTATTAATTAATTCTAAAAAATAAATAATTTTATTTTTGAGTAAAAATATATAATAATAATTAAATTTATTTAAAAAACACTTAAATTTATAAAAAAAACTAGACCCAACATTATGAGGGCATAAACTTTTTGTTAAGAAGGTCCATATTTTTTGACAATTTTAATTAATTTTCAAAATAAATTTAGTTAAAGGGTTAGCATTTAATGTATTGGATTAAGAGAAATAACAATCACACCTCACTTTATACCTACACTACATTACTAATACATATACATTATTGGATTATTTTAAATAATAAAAATAACAACTAGATGTATTGTAAAAAATAGTTATACTTGTGAAAAACTTAGCACGAACTTGTATAACAAGGTGGTCTGAACTCAAAATTATAATCTCATTTTTGTTACCCCTAATTCGATTTTCAAAATTAGAATTTAATAACAATAATTTTCGTACTCTCAATATTATAATGGTAAGAATACTCTATCAATATAATCAATAATTAAAATATAAAATGGGTATAATTTTTAGCGTAAATTAAAAATATTTTTCATAAAAATTATTTCATAAGTTTAAAAATATTTAAACACTTAAAAAATATATTATAATACATGTAAAGTGTTCATACACTTATTTTAAAGTGTCTCTACCTTGATATCAACATCGGTCTCCGATATAGTAATCTTCCTCTTATTCTCTGTTTCTTCTTGATAGCTGAAAATGTTTTGGGGAGGGGAGGGGCAGGGAAGAATGGGAGGGTGAATAATGTTTAGTGAGTATGAGATTGGATTATTGAGTCGTTATGATTCGATGTAGTTTCATATCCCGCCAAATGGTACCCACTGTCAAACTTTATTTAACCATTTTATGAGAACTATTTTTCCAAACCAACTAATCGAGTGGTATCCACAGGCACCCACTTGTTAGCTCTTTTTAGTTTCGATGAATTATATATATGTATCGGTTTTGTTTAATGATAATCTCACTATACTCTTTGATCACATTCATTGCAACTTAAATACTCTTAAAAGGAGAACTCATACATGTATTTGTCCCATGACCCTGATCTTCAATTTAGGTTGAATTTTCGAATAGAGACACAACTCTCATAGTAACTAAATCAACAACATAACACAATATATATATATATATATATCCTGGTTTTCAAGTGTATCCCGTCATTGCAAACAACATAAATTCACCCATTTTTTACCATCATCAATTGATAGGTTTTATCTCTCCATTGTATCCCAACCGTGTATGCAATATGATTCTCCCCTTGTACCTCATTTGATGTAAATGTCATGCACATAATATTATATAATATATCATAATAATTTAATGATAACATGAAAACACAATTCATGATTGACCTTCAAGCCCTAATTCATCAGAAAACAAACATACGTGTCATATTACACATAGTGTTTAGTTGTGATTTCTCTTTAATATTCCCTTGAGACTTCTCTTGGTATTTCATGACTTTCACGGACTACTGCCCATTCTCACATTTAGACCATATTTTAATCATTGATATTAAGTCTTAACTTATATCACACAAGCTACTTTGGACTTTCACTCGACCATATGAATCTGTGGTTCCAATTTCTTTTCTATCTTTTCGTATCTCAATCCATGTTTTAACTCGGGTCCTAACCCCTTTTTGATAACTAGTGGAAGTGGTAACCCCATTCATGCACATCAAGTCTTATACCCATTTTATGATTAGTAGGTGTAACAAATTTATAATTCTAGGCCTTAGTCCCATTTATATTCGTCGAGCTTTAAGCCCATTTTGTAAACATGAGGCCTAATCCTTTTCATAAACCTAGTTTTGGTCCCTTTTTCATGACGGTCAAACCTAGTGTTTTATTCTTAAATACCAGTCTATGCCATTTCTAAAACTCGTCTCTAGTCCTGCTCCATAATCTAATGAGCATTATACCCCATTTTTAGAATGGTGGACCTAAGCCCTTTTTAAACATGAGCCTTCACTCATTTTATTGATATAGTCTTAGTCTCATTTTCCTATTTAAGACCCTAACCTCTTTTTCCCTAAGATTACCCCCTTTATAATATGTGGGCCCTATGTCTCTTTTTATGAAAATTGTAAAGGGTCGGGATCTCATCCCTCTCTAATCCTCAAGTTCATACTTGTCCATTTATACTATGTGTTCTCGACTCGCTTTTCAAAACCGTTCGAAATGATTTCCCGTCTCTTGATAAAATCTAGCGTGTTAGGTTTTTTAGGTTTTCCAGAAAATATTTTCCAAATATTCACATCAACATTTTGTAAAGTAAGAGTATAAGAAACATCGGTTCAATCGGACACAAAGTCACAAATCTCACTCAGCGTATGAGAGATTGACACGTGGTAAAGTTGCAGGTCAGCGACCGGCTAGGATGTTTAATAAATGTCGACTAATTAGAAGTTGACACGTGGATAAGCCACATTAGATGGCCACAACCAATCAAAGGCTGACACATGACAATGACACAGTGTAAACCTCGTCCTTTCAGAATAAGGAACTAAAAATTTTTGAGAGAACCTAAAAATCATGAAAAGACACCATGAAGTTAATTGGATGTGAAAATCAGACCAATCTAGGGTGAAACAGATCGAAACTAGATTGAACCATGAAGAACTAGTTCAAAGGTTCATTTTCTAGGTGGCTGTTAATTTGAAAAATTGAACCCACCATTAGATATAAAATAAATGTAAACAAATTTAGAAAATTTAAATTATGAGAAAACTGGTTGAATCGGGCCTAAACCGAATGATTTTCGATTTTTGGTCACCAAACTCGGTCTGATTGAACTAGCAAATGGTTTAACTGGTTAACGAACCGCCTACCAAGTGAGTGCCCAATCAGCAAGCACGACCAATCAGCAAGCGATGCTTGACAAAGAACACCTAGTTAGCCACTCCATCAGCGTTGACCAATCAAAGAGTGACACATGTCCTCGATCAATAGTCAAGGCCACATCACCGACGATCGACCAATAGGAGGGCGACATGTATACTTAGTCAACAATCAATTGAGGAGAAGCCTCATTAGCAAGGCCAACCACTGAGGAGCTGACATGTGTCGAAGATTCCACGTCAATAGTTGACAAGGTTGTCGGAGAAATGGTCGACCAATCATAGGTCGACACGTGGCAGAGCCACATTGGATAGCCTCAACCAATCAACGGTTGACACGTGGCAGCCGCACAGTGCGTCGGGAGATATATAAGTTTATTTAAATTAGCCAATCAAAGGTCGACATGTGGCAGCCATGCAGTGCGCGAAGAGGGAAATATGATTCATTTAAATTAGCCAATCGGATGATGCCATGTGTCACAGTCAAAGACTGACCGAGTATGGTCAGCGGTCATGCTGGAACGGGTGACCAATGGGAGGTCACCACATGGCCGGTCAACGAGTCAAAGGGTGTCTTAGATGGTGAGTTGGACGCCATGTCAGTAAAGCCAACTAATCATAGTGCGCCACGTGGCAGCTCACACGTACGAAGCTCGCACGCACAACACAATGTCGTCTTCAACCTTGGGCAGGTGAACAGAGCATGGTTGTTGGAGAGAGACCGAGTCTCTAGGGACCAAAAATTCCACCATCACCACCGCAACCGAGCAAGTCCGACGTTGAGTCTTGTGCCAACTAATAGCCCTGATAGTTGTCGTGCCCTCTATATAATGGATGCCTCCCAACTCGTCCTACCCATCGCTTGGGCAGCCCCATAAGACAGACAACTCCCCTTTCCGGTGGTCGTAGAACAGCTGAATCACATCGAGCCAAATTCTGGTCACTCCCGACCTCCTACAACTAAATCAGCCTTCCCCAAGCTCTTCCCGACTGAGACACAACCTCCTCGAAGCTTGAGAGTAAGTCCAATCTACTTACTCTTGTTAAAATAGTAAAATGCTAGAGAGAGAAAGTGTCTAAAGATGCATAGATCGAATTCTCAATGCTCAGGACATCCATTGATGAAATTCTTGATCCTAGAAGGACCCTTCCGACCAGTACAAGCTTTCCAAATCGAGAACTCCGATAACTAAGACCTAGCTCATAAGATTTCGAAGCTTTCTCTCTAGGACCTATTTTCCGATTAAGCTCCGTTTAAGCTTGAAAATTGAGATAAATTAAGAAATTCAAAGTTCAGGATGATCGTAGGGAGTTGGGGGAATTGATTAGCAGCATGATAGGGGAAAATTAACAAAGTTTAGGCAATTAATTAGATGAAATGAGAGTTCATGGGTCAAAGTGCAAATTTTGGAAAAATTTGGGGCGATTTGAAAATTTTCAAAAAATTGGGGGCTGAATTGCAATTCAAGGGAAACTTAGGACTTTAGTAGAAATAAGAAAACCTTAGGGACTTAATGGATGATAAAGGGGGTATCGGGGGCTTAAATGCAAAAGAAAGGGAATTTAGGAGATAAATGAAATTTTGGCAAAATTGAAGGACCTATGTGCGAGAAGGAGGTCTCATGTACCAAATCCCCTTATATGATTACTCGGATCTTGTAGGAAGTGAGTGTCCAAGTACTCGTGAAGAGGTGCATGTCGCGGATCAAAAATCTAGCCGGGACAAATGTGTCACGATTACCGGGTGAGTGAGAATTCTGGCATCAGACCCGTTTGGGGTGATGTGCACCTTTTTGGATTAAAACTATTTTTCAGAAGTAGTCTCCCCTAACTATGTGAACTTGCTTAATCTTTTTGGGAGCTACTTCTCAGTAGAGCTAGAATTGTTCAAGTGGCCCAAGGCCAATGGGCTTGGGTTTAAACTTGTCGATAATTAGATGAGTAAAGAGCCTATGAAAGATTCCCATAAAAGGTAAAATTGTGTGTTATAGCTACCGAGCCTAGGGTAGGGTTATTGAGCTCGTTGGGCTTGCAGCTACAACACTAAAGCTAGGTCGTCGAACTCGTTGGGCTTATAGACATTAGGCCGATCCGGGCCAATAGACCCGTGGGGCCGGTAGTCCAAAGAAAAAGGTCTTAATTAAAAGATTTGTGATTATGCATGCTGGTATACAAAACCATCGAGACGCTCGGTATGGGGTAGTGCTGGTTCCAAGGGTTACTAGATGACTGTGGGAGTATAAGTGAAGTGTCATGCCCCAACCCAGTTTGATCGGAACCCCATGAATAACCTAACACTCTCTTTGGTCTAGATGATTCACCACTTCCAAAACCATGAGGAGTCAAGCGTACCTTTTGCCATTGTTCCATGGAATAACATTATAAAAAATTGAAATACATTAAGAGTAAATTACCTAGATTTTTAAGACTTGGCGTAAGGATTCCTTAATGGGTTGTCTTTTTTCCTAAAAAGGGTTAAAGGGAGGGGGTGTGTTTCTACAACTCAGTGAGTGAGTGTTAGAGTGAGTTTTCAAAACAAAGTTTATAGTCTCTTTCATTGGTTGAAGATTTGTGAAGAGAATTCTTCAAATTTTCCACTTACTCAGAATTTATTTAGCAAATAATCACACACCATTTATCAGAAAGGGGTCAAACATTCACGAGATGTAGTTACACCGACTGCACTCACTTATGGATTAGAGCGTCTTTACCATCCACCCCAATAGAAGTCCTCGACTTCTACCTAGTGTATGAGTGGACATCAATTGTCCAACCCTCATACCCAAATATACTTCGTGTCCACTATGTGGGACGAGACCTCTCCTGACCCTGCCCTCAGTCTTAATGCGCATGAAGCTACTCTAAGCTTCAAGACTCACTAGATGACAAAACCGCCCTTATTGCATCCTGGTCGTCTAATAGCTCTTAGAACTAACACTACCCCAAATTGGGCATCTCGATGGTTTTGTATCACCGTGCATGCACAAACAAAAGTTTTAGGATTTTGATCCATTATGTCTGGTGCTATCGGTTCAACAACCTCGACACTTGGCTTTGGCTCCATAGCTATTAGCCCAATAGGTTTGTCGATCTAGCTTCAGCTCAATAGCTACTAGCCCATCAAGTCTGTCGGTCCGGATTCGGCACAATGGCGCTTCACACAAATAGCCAATTATGAAAATTTTCATGGCTCTTAATCTTATTTGTCTACGAGCTCCAGCCTGTGCCCACTAGCATTGGGACCACTTCACGAGTTTTCAAAACTGGGCTTTAAGCCCTATAAGTTCAAAACCGAGGCCTCTAGCCTATTGGAGCTGTCCCAACTCTCATCAGTAAAGTCTCCCAAAATATTTAAGCAGTTGTACACAGTCAGGGGAGATTATTTATGGAAAACAGTTTTCTATTTTCAAAGAGGGTACTCATCACCTCAATTGGGTATGATGTCGAAAATCTCCACTAATAGTGGTTTTTCAATTAAAAACATGCTTATCATCCCAATTGGGTATGACGCTAAAAGTCCCACTCACCAGGTACTGAGATGCGTTCGTCCTAGCTAAATTCCAATTGCAAATGTGCTTCTCTACACCAATACTTGCACGACCAGTTCCTACAAGGTCCCAATATTCTCATAAGGAAATCTTAGCATGAAAGATCTCTTATTTCCAAGTGTTTGAACATATGCCCTTAATTTTTTTTCAAAAATTACCAATTTGTCCTCAATTTCTTTAAAATTACCAATTGGTCCCCCACTTTCCAAAATTTTTCAATTGGCCCTCAAATTCATCAAAATTGTCAATTGACCCTCAATTGGCAATTAATTCCACAAAAATCCCCCAATTTTCCTTTAATTGCAATTTCGCCCCCAAAATCTTATTTCATTCAATTGACCCCTTAAACTCGATTAATTAACCACTTTTATGATCTCATTCATCTTTCATATGTCTCCCTTGTCATTTCATGATTTAGCTCGCTGAAAATGGCACAAAAATGAGCTCAAATGAAGCTTTGTCGAAAAATTGGTATAGAGAGAGAAAAGTTCAATTTCTTATTGGTGAGGATCCGAAAATCGAAGCTTTTACTTTCAATGGATTGCTCTCTCATTGGATATCCTTCTTGGATCAAATCACACTTCAATTGGTGGCCTAGGTAGTGCAAATTTTGCAATTTAGTTTCCAAGCAAAATTGACTGTGAACTGTACTTTTCTAATGAAGGACGGCAGATGGGACTTTCCAATGTAGTTCTAGGAAGGTCGGGGCACCTCTATGGGTGGTCTAGGGAGCTTGGTTTGGCCATAATTGGTTCGAGGATGGCTCGAATTGAGCTCAAGTAACTTAGGTTGTAGACTGCCGAGGAGTGAAGGTACTATACGAGCTCGTCGGTGCTTCTCCAATGGTTCTTGAGCTGAACGAAGCATGTATTCTTGTAGCTAACTTCCTCAGGATTCCAAAGAACCCAAATTTGCCTTCAGAGGTGGAGAAAAGTGCCCAAGTTGAAGCTTTGGTTCAAGCTTCATCGGGAAACTGAGCACTTCTTTTTCTTCAGGCATTTGAGGGATGAGGAAGACGAATGGGGAAGAGCTCTTTATATAGGGAGCTCGGGGTATGGCAGTTCTATACATCCATTAATCACTCGACCTAAATCTTGCTCATGGCCTTAATGGAGTGATTTTTCAAGTCGTCGGGATTTTGGCGGCCAACCAGTTGGCCCTATACTCTTAGATGGAAGGTAGATGATGACATTGTGCAGTAGGTGTGAGCTTTAGACATGCGGATTTGCCATGTGACACTCTATGATTAGCTAACTTTGCTAACGTGGCTTCCTACTCAATAGCCTTGTCAGTCTTTGACATGCCGACTCGACACATGGCAGCCTCCCATTGGCTGCTCGTGCATACGTGGTTGTTGACCATTGACCATGACACGTGGCATCCTTTGATTGGCTGATTTAAATATGTAAGGTTTCCCACCTGACATATAGTGCTATTGCCACGTGTCAACCTTTGATTGGTTGAAGCCATCTGACATGGCATGTCACGTGTTGACCTTTAATTGGTTAGTCATTTCTTCGACATCTATGTCAGATGCTGATATGATGTCCTTGCCATGTGTTAGCTCCTCATTCGTCATCCTTGCTAACGAGGCCTTTCCAACATTGACTGTTGACCGGGGACACTAGTCACTCTCCTATTGGTCGGTCGTCACTAACATGGATTTTCCTCCTCCAACCGCTAACCGAGGACACATGTTGCCTTCTAATTGTCCAGTGCTTCTAGGCGCTGATTGAGTGGCTGACTGGGTGCGCTTCATCACATATCGCATGTTGATTGGTCATGATTGCTGATTGGGCACTGACCTAGTAGCGGTCCGTTGACCGGTCTGATCCGTTCGGGTTCGGTGACCCGAAAATAAAAATTGGCCAGTTTAGGCCCGATTTGAACGATTTTCCAAAATTAAAATTTTCTAAATTTATCTAAATTCATTTTTTATCTAATGGTGGCTTCAATGTCCCAATTTGATATTTTATGCCACCTAGAAAAATGAATTATTGAACCGATTCTTCATGGCTTAATCTGGTTAAATCCAGTTTGGGTCCGGTTCACCATGAATCGGTCCAATTTTCAACTCCAATATCTTCCAAATTCCTTTTCCTAGGGTTTAAGTGTTCTTGGCCACTTAGGATTTCCAAATTCCCAGTTTTTACCCTTTACCATTTTCAATTCAATTAGTTTCTCAGTTTCTTCTAAAAATATATGGTTTCCTTTTCCGGTTCCTTAGTCCGGAAGGACGGGGTTTACATGAAGTTTGTCATCCCATGAGTCAAGAAGATTAGGGAGCTTCAAGTGCATTGAGACTGAGGTAAAAAGGGGAGAGGTCTCATCCCACAATAGTGGACTTAGAGGAATCGGGGTTCGAGGGATGGGTGGTAAGGCTTACTCAGACATATGGTAGGAGGTGAGACCTCCTACCAAGGGTGGTCGGTAAAGGCATTTTAGACCATAAGTGGAGTAGTCGGGGCATGCTCTGTGTGTCATGCCCTGACCCGGTTTAGTAGAATCCCCGTGAGCAACGCGCCACTCTTCCGATTTATTAAGGGTTTTCTCCTTCTATGAACCATGAGGAGTAAGGCGTCCTTGTACCTGTACCTTTCTTGGAATAACATTAATAAAAATTAAATACATTAAATTTACATACCTATCTTGTAGGTTTAGCTAACGGAATGTCTATAGGTAGGTTTTCCCTCGATTACTTGAAAAGGGGTAAAGAAAGGGGGTGAGTTCGACAACTCAGTGAATGAGCGTTTGAAACATGAGTTTCTATAAAATAGTTTGAATTGGAGTGTGCCAGAATCCTTATTTTCTTTAAAACCATTCTTTCCTTGAATTCCTGGTTATTCAAAACCAATTTCCTCACAATCGTTGTGTTTAATAATCAACACACGCCCTTCATCATGGAAGGATCACACATTCGTAGGGCAGCCCGTCCACTAAACCCACTTGTGGCGTCAGAGCGACTTTACCGGCCTCCTAGATAGAAGCCCGTCCACTTCTACCCTCGGAATAAGTGGATGTTCATGACATTTGACCCTCAAACTCGAAAAGAAACTCTGTGTTTGTATGAGTACAGAGATCTCATGCCGACCCCACCCCAGTCTTATGCGCTTGAAGCTATGTCGAGCTTCCCTGACTACTGGCATGACAAACTGCCCTTATATGCTCTATGTCGTCTAGTAGCCCTTAGGACGTATCACTACCCCTCTTGGGCATCTTGATGGTCTCGAACCTTAGTGCATGCACAAACAAAGTTTTCCATATAAGCCATTAATCTTTGGTGCCACTCGTTCAATAGCCCCGACCCTCAACTCAACATGCAATTGTTTGTCTATACCGGTAAGTCGACTGGGTGTTATCGCACTACCGCCAGTCCATCGAGTATGTCGGTCCTGTCTTGGAACCATGGACAAATCACATCATTCATTAAAATTTTCATGGTTTAACATCATGTTTGTTTACGAGCTTCTACTCATGCCAACTGGCCTTGGTCTTACTGTACGAGATTTTAAAAGTCGGGCATTCTAGCCCCCAAGTTCCAAAACCGAGCCCTCTGACCTATCTAAGCTATTCGAGCTCCCGTTAAGAAGGTTTTCCAAAATCTTCAAGCTGTAGGACACAGTTAGGGGAGAACACTTATGACAAAATATGTTTTCACTCGTCGATCACACCAACCAGGTGTGATGACATCTCCGCTTACAACCAGTAAACGAGTTTTTCACTTCCTTCTAGGAAGTTTATCATACCAATTGGGTATAATCTACTTACAACCGGTAAGTAGTTTTTCCATGTAGTTTCCACATCACTCCTATCAGGTGTGATGTTAAAAATCTCACATGTTAGTGGTTTTTCATTATGAGGTACTCATCATCCCAACCGCGTATTATGTGAAAATTCTCACCCACTCGATAGTGTAGTGTATTCCTCTTATCTGCCTCCATGCGAGCTTGTCTTTGCTGGTGTTCTCGGTCCCTTGTGTTCCTACATGATTTGAACATCCTTGTTAATTATCATTTGGCCTAATAGCCTCCATTCCTCATGAATGAACAAAATACCTGAACTTTTTAATTATTTACATTTAAGTTCCTAAAGTTCTTTTCCTTTAACTTTAGGTCCATAACACCAAATTTTCTCTAAATTGAGTCCCAAAACTTTTAAAAATTTACTGTAGGCCCTCAATTTATCCAAAATCCCAAAAGGGGTTCAAGTTTCCTAAATTTTCAATTTGGTCCCTAACTTCTCAAAAATTATCATTTTGCCCATACTTTACGAAAATGGCAATTTGACACCCAAAAATTCTAAAATTCGACCAATTGGTCCTCCAACATCTTTTTCATGGCCAATTAGCCCTTAATTTTTAGAGATTGCACTTTAGTCCCTCAATTTTTTAAAATCCCCAATTTTTCCCAAAATTTCCCCCAATTTCTCCCTTTCAAACTGGCTAAATTTGTTGAAATCAAACTGACCATTCAATCGGGTTTAATTATTGAAATTGAAGGTAAAATTATGTTCTTACACTTCCACATGATTCAATGGAACTTTGAATCGCGTCATTTGGATCCGAATTGAGCTCAAACGGAGATTCGTTGGAAAATTGAACTTAGAGAGAGAAAGCTTTGAAAACTTACCGTCGAAGGTGTGGCGGTCCAAGCTTTCAATCTGGGTAGATAGCTCTTGTCTTGAGGTTACTCCTAGTATTAAGAATTGCATCAATTCATGTCAAATTGAGGGAGAATTTGGTTAGGAAAATTTTGTCGGTTCTATCTCTAACACTGATTGGAAATTACAGAGGGGGGCCAAATTGGCTTACCTTTCCGCTCTAATTCATTTATATGAGGATTGTGAAAGTGTTGGGAGAGCTTGGTTTTGCCGGAAAAGGGCTCAAATTGGCCATTTTTAGCTCGATTGAAACAGGGCAACTTCGATCCGCTGGAATTGCTTCACTGTTCGATCACACCGACATTTCTCCGACAATGCTCAAAGCAATGGAGACTACCATCGGGTAGCTGACTTTTCCATGAATCTAAAGAAGCTGAACTCACATTCTTTGGCTCAGAAAAACTCCAATGTCAAAGCTCTAGTTCGAGCTTCATCAGAAAATGGAGCAGTAGGGAGAGAGAGGAGTTTTCAGGTGTAAGGAGGATTAATGAGGAGGAGCTATTTATATAGGGAGCTCGAGGACTCCTTGGCCGTTCGATTGGCACCTTTATGGCAATCATTCATTGCCTGAAACTCCCTGAACATAGACTTTTCATCTTAATCAGCGCTGCTCAATTTTCCAGCGAGTGAACAGTGCTGTCATCTGATGGAAGAAGATGACACTGTTTCGAATCGGACCGAACCGGTCCGAGTCCGGTTCAATAATTAAACCGACCAATTCAAGCCTAATTCAACCGAGTAAAATTAAAAATTTCTAAATTCATTCTCTATCCAATGGTGGCTTAAATTCTCCAATTTGAATATTTTAAGCCACCTAGAAAAATGAATTTAGAAACTGGTTCAATAGTGGTTTAAACCGGTTCAATGCAGTTCAGGTCGAGTTCGCCCGAACCTGTTTGGTTTTGTCTTCCAATTCATCTCAAAGTCCCTTTCCATGGTTTTTATAACTCTCTAGGTCACTCGAGATGTGTAAATTTCCCAATTTACCCTTTCTCTAACGGTTGGGGTTTGTGAACCGATTCGGTTCTCTCTCTTAGGTTGATCGATTATTTCTCCAGTTTTCTTACCTTGAAGGGCTTGGGTTTACACTCCGACTGTATGAACCATTTTATGATGAAAGGGCGGGTGTTGAGTGACAAAGAACACATTTGTGAAAAAATGAAACTACATGAAAATATTTTTTTGGTATGTCGTAAAAATTTTCACTCACTGAGTTATGAAATTCATTCCCCTCCCTTTCTACTAAAAATATTTCCTCTGCTCATATGGATGAGCTTTTTTTTATTTGTATCATGATTCAAGTGATAGAGGTATTTGAAACTATTTTTTCATTATTAGAAAGAAATACAATACGTTTGGGTTGTTGCCCTAATTATAAGGATATAGTTACGTAGGAGGTGGGAAAGTATTTGCCACTATACTAGGCTCTTAATGAGTTTCCTCGTGGGTGAGCTTGTTAGCCCTTGCTGGTATCCTGAGTGTCAGGTTGGCTCCTCTCCTATTTATGGGTGTGACATCATTAGGCGTTGGTACCACATTCCTTAGTGGTATTGGACATTTCTTCGCATAATGTCCCCACAGTCCACATCTAAAGTAGGTTATTTCCCTACATCTACCTTTAGGTTGGCATTGGGAAATCCTCTTTTGTAGATTCCTCTTACGCTTAGGGAGTGTGACCATACATCCTCAGGTTATTGGACAATTCTTTACCAATTGCCTTAGTTGTCCACACCTATAACATGTTATCTTAGTACATACCTTTTTGTGGTTCCTTTGGCATCTAAGACATCGGGAAATTTCCCCCTTCCTATGAGATCATGTCCTTTCCTCATGAGTAGGGTCACCATGGTTTCCATTCTTGCATATGTTCCACATCTCGTGATGCCTTGTTGGTACCAACTGTCTAAGGGATGGCTTATGGGTTTGTACCTCATCATCTTGGATGTGCGTACTTCTTGTAGGGCGGTTGTCCCCTCTAGGTGGAAGGTAAGGTTTCCCGAAAACCCTGACAAACTCCTCATAGAGTTTCCTCGGCTCGGGAGTTTTTCTTGGTATAATGGGTTGAGTCCTCCTATACTCTTGAGCTCCTAAGCTAATTTCCTTATTTGGGATAGGATTTCTTATTGGTACCGTAGTGGTAGTGCAAGATTGTTGGGTTCCTCTGGGGAGATCATATCTGTAGAATGGAAGTTTACCATTGGTTAGGGTTATAGGGTTTTAGTTTTAAAAACTATGTTTGAAAAACTATGCTCTGATACTACTTAAATTGTCACGCCCCAACCTGGTTTGGTTGTAACCCTACGATCAACCCACCACTCTTTCCCGTACTACATTAGTATTTCTACCAAATAGAACAGGGAAGGTAAAGGCATAGAAGTACACATGTTCTTCATAACAAAATTAACAAATGAACTAAATAAGAGTTTACTTATTCGCGGTACCTTTGATTTGCCCCCTAGCTTCTGCTTTTCTTAATGAGAGGTTTTTCCTAAAAAATGGTTTTGGGGAGGGGGTGTGGGTTTAACTCCTCATTAGAAAAATATTTTAACATTTCCCCTTGCTCAGGTTTAGTTTCGCATACAACCACACATGCCATTTATCACAAAGGGTTCACACATTTACAGAGCAGTCTCCGACTGCTTCGCTTGTATCCTAAAGCGACTTTACCGACCACCCTATTAGGAGATGATACCTTCTACCCCAAGTTTGTGTGAGAATCAATTGCCTAGTCCCCAGACTTGAATTTCTCTATGTCTGCTATGGTGGGACGAGACATCTCCCCCTCCAACCTTAGTCTCAATGCGTATGAATCTTACTTGAGCTTTGTGACTTATTGGATGAGAAAACTTCCCTTATGCTCCTTGGGTCATCCAACAACTCTTAGAACCAACACTACCCCATGTCAAGTATCTCGATAGTTCCATATCTCAGTATGCACATGCATAAAATCTTTTAATTTAGACCTTTATCTTTTGTGCCACCAGCCCAACGAATTCGATGACTCAACTTCGACTCGGTAACTATCAGTCCAACAAGTTCAACTACCCAACTTCGACTCAGTAGCTACTAGCTCAACGAGTTCTATGTTGCGGCTTCCACTGTATGGCTTTATCACATAACATATCCATTTTTGGTGAATTTCCATAATGCTTAGGAATCGAGATTTTATCTATGGGTTTAAGCCTGTTCCCATTGACATTGGGCCCATGTCACGAGTTTTTCCAAAACTGGGCCTTAGGCACTATTAGTTTCAAAATCGAGACCCTGACCCACTAGAGCAATTCTATCTCTCATCAGAAACGCCTCCCAAAATGGTATAAAGTAGGTTTACACAGTCAGGTGAGACTATTCCTGGAAAACGGTTTTTAAATATAAAATATGCTCATCATCGCAATCGGGTATGATATCGGAAATCTCACTCATCTTGTACGATGTGACTCATTTCCGGCGGAATCTCGACCAACTACGTGCTCCTCTACACACGTTCTAGAATCACCAGTCCTACATGGTCCAAGTGTTCACATGAGAAAAATCAAAATGAAGGGTCTCATTTTTGCACGTATGGGCACCTAGGTCCTTAATTATGCCTAAATTATAATTAGGTCCCTAATGCTCAATTTATCTTTGATTAAATTCCTAAGATTTCCAATTCCCCACTTAGATACCTAATTTTTCCAAAATTACCAATTGATTTTTAATTTCTTCCAATCTACCAATTGTTCCCCAATTTTCCTCAAAATCATTGATTGACCCCCAATTTCATCTAGTAATGCCCTCAATTGAAAGTTAATTTCACAAAAGTCTCCTAATTTTTCTTTAATTACAATTTGGACCCTAATTTTTTAAAAATCCCCAATCCACCCAATTTTCCAAAAATTGATCTTTGACCCCCCAAATTCTCATTTCGACCACTTAAAATTGATCAATTGCCCCTATCATGCTGCTAATCATTTTTTCTATCTCCCTATGAGGATTTTGTCCTTTGAACAATATGAATTGATCCACTTTTGAGCTTAAGCGAAGATTCGCCAGAAAAACTTTCTAGAGAGAGAAAACTTGATTTTCTTACTGGCACAGGGTCGGCGGTCGAAGTTCTGGATATGGGCGGTTAGTGCTCGTCCAGGGGATCCTCCCAGGATCAACGAGCGAGTTAATTAGGAGTCAAAGCAAGGTTGATGAAGAAGTTTTCGTTCTCTAGTTTCTGCAACCTTACTATTTCGATAAAACTGGACAGAATTTGCTTACCTTATAGGTTCCAAGGGGTCAAGGGCTGGTCTAGGAGGGCTGTGGGAGATTTAGCCGAGCTGCAGGAGGCTGGAGGTGACCGGAATTTGACATGGGGCAATTTGGATTCTTTACGACCGCCGGAGCAACAACACTATTTGAGCTTGCCGACACTCCTCGATGGTCCTTAGGCCGGATGAAGGGTGCAGCTGGGTGGAGAACTTCCTCCCAATTCTAGGGATACTGAATGCAGCTTTAGAGGTTGTGAAAAAGCTCGATGTCGGAGCTCTAGTTTACACCTCGTTTGAAAATGGAGCACTTATTCTTCTTCACTCGCTTGTGGGATGATGAAGACGAGTGGAGGGGTGCTCTTTATATAGAAAACTGGACAATTGATAGGGCTATCGTCGACATATGACTCGACCCCACACTCGGCTGCCGGCGGTCATACTAGAGCATTTTTCGAATCGTTGGAGACTACCCCTTTCTCCCTCCTCTATTCTGTCAGCTTTCCTAAGGAGGAAGATGATACTGTGCCACGCGTGCGAGCTTTGCACGTGCGGGCTTGCCACGTGGCGCATTATTATTGGTTGGATTTACTAACACGACTTCCCATTCAATAGTCTAGTCAATCTTTGACTCACTAACCTAACACGTGGCAACCTCTCATTGGCTGCTGACCGCGTTCAGTCAGCCATTGACCGTGACACATGCCATCATCTGATTGACTAATTTAAATTAATCAGATTTCCCTACTGACATACAGTACCATTGACACGTGTCAGCCTCTGATTGGCTGAGGTAATCTAACGTGACTCTACTACGTATCAACCTCTAATATAATAGAATCCAAATAAAATAATTAAGAGAAAGCCCACTTAAGTTTGGTTAACTGTTGGATAAAATGGCCAGAACATCCTAAATAATAAAAGGATGAAATTGGGCCTTGAGAGGCACCATGCCAAACAACAGGAGTATGGGCCTAAAATGAGTGCTTTCTTGGAAAATTTGAGTAACACAATTAAATTCACTTTTAGACCGCCTTTTTGCCAATTTCGGATGATAATTCCATCCATGAAGTCCTTTCCATAAAACCTACAAAGCTAGTGTCCAACACCAGATAAATCTATACTGAAAAGTAAGGCTAAATGAATAAAGTTTGCCTTTCCAAATTCATGTTAAGCAAAACTAGAAAGCTTGCCCTCTAATACTATGAAATCAAGAATGGATAAATTACTAGAAGGGAAATAAACCGCTTACCTAATGAAGTTAGGACATTACTCCATTTCAATTGAGTATTATCTTGTTAGTAAACATGTGATTCAATTCTTCTCAAGTTATTTTGAGAAAATTAGAAGGAACTAATAAATCAAATTGAAGGAAGGGATAAGGAACTTACGAACTTCCTCGACTCTTTGCCTATATGGATTCTTGTCATCATTGGTCCCTACAAATAAATCAATGATACCCAATATGTCAAGAAGGATCAATTACCAAAAAAATAGGTGGGAGAATAAACCAATCAAATTCTCCTTCCAAATGATTGGAAAAGAGATGGAAGGAACTTAACTAGTTATCAGGAAAGTATGAAAAGAGTAAGCATCATCAGAGAAATAAAGGAAATTACCTTATTATGCATACGGATGAGTTCCAGCCAGACTAGACAAAATGGCTAAGCCAAAATTATAAGGTTTCCTAGAGAACCTAAGAACGATAATTAGAGCTAGTAATGGCTAACTACCCTAAAAAATATATTGATAGATTGATCCCCTTCGTTCATGATCTCACCAATCCTATAGGCCACCAAGAATCCTGCCATACTCAATTAACCCAAGACTCGATACAGACACAACCAAACATTACCTGAGCCACTATAGGTCCTCTTAATTACCCAAATTCATTCGCAAGATCTGTACCCAATGGACAAAGCCAAATTATCGTCAAACCCCATAGAACTATAGTATGTTTCTCCTCTGTAAAGGACATAAGGAGTAACAGGGGAATTCTATAAAGGAACCATGGACCACAAACAATTAAGCAGTAGGGACCTAAGGCTATGGTAGATATTTTGAACCTTAGAATGAAGTCAAGCTGAGCAGAGGACGAGCATGCAAATCACTTCAGACAACTTAAAGTAGAGAGGGAAGGTTAGATCAGATGAGTGGAAAGGCGCTCAAGCTTACCTGAGGAAGGATTTAAAGACCCATCGAGCTAAGGAAAGCTCGGGGGTAGCTGAGGGCTTTCTTCGACAAACTAGGTGGATCACTTCGAATAAACGAAGTTGAGCTGCACTTGGAAAAATTATAAGGACAAAGGAATTCTTGTTTGGTGATTAGTTTTGAAACCTGGGGAGTTCATGGCGGTCGATAAAGGGAAGGATGAACAAGAACTCTCTAATTGGTACCATTAGCATTCAGTCATTGTCATTCAGAAACCACTACGAGCACTAGTTACATGTGAGGGATTAAGCGGATAGTTGAGACGTAGGAAACAACGAACAAGTTCGTGAGCATTGGAAGGAATCTCTGTAGGAAATCAAGTGAAGATACGTTCAACTAAGGACAACATAAATTGTTGATTGGAGCTTTAGATGGTTGAAGGATGAAAGGATTTCCACGATCCATGAACAGAAACCACTGAAACCCCAAATTATAGATGGAGTTGAGGGCAGTTTGGTTATGATCAAAATGCCCTCCGATAAGAAAAAGGATGTACATACTCTTGTCATTGGGGTGAATTTACATTGGTTTTATTAAGGGTACATTTGGGTACATTTGGCAAGCGTGATTAATATCACGTTTGGTCATCGTATAAAGAGTAGAAAATTAAGAAAATGCTCTTCACCTAAATCATTAACTAGACGTTGGACCTACCCATATTCATAGTGTATGGGATGATTAAGATAGGAATATATAAAATTTAGGATTTTATTTAGATATTTTTTATTTAATAAACTTAGAATTAATAATGTAATTAAAATTTAGGAGTAAACCTTAGTTTTGGAGATATTATAGTAGAGAAAATAAATATCTAAATTAATCAACTTAAACATGTACATAAAACTCGTGTATCAATTGTAGGAAACATTTATACTCAATGGTGCAATAGTTGGATCGAGATTTAAGAATCCCTACAGTACAAACATATTCTTGTGTAGTAAGTGATATTTCTAACATCAAATACAATTGAATTGATGATGTGTAATTACTCTTTAATTTGATAACATGAGAATCTAAAAACAATTTTAAGGAATATATTCCTATAATAGCATGAAATCCCACTAAAACTATTTTTAGAATATATTTTTAATGATATTTGAATCTTTTTTTGTTGAGAAATAGGTCCAAAGTCATTGATTTCCAAAGAATTGGGTTCAATGTCTTATTTTGAAAACACTCGTCTTGTGGGCCTAAAATAAGTGAAAATGAGTCTTATCATGTAAAGAACCCTAGTGATGGATTATGAGCCAGTCCATAAAATATATAATAATTGGAATGTGTGTTTCCAATATTCCGTACCCGGTAATTTCTATCAAGTTAGAAACGGGTCTTGCCACATAAATTGATAGAACAATAATAAGGATGGATGATAAAAGATATATGCATGTATTTATTGAGCATGCTCACTAGATACTTGGTATGAGTATTAGTGGTTACAAGTGCTGCTATATAGCAGGGATAGAATAAGGGGATGCTTGTAAACCTTATTTTCCAAAATAAGAAATACGGAATGGAGAATTAAAAAATTTTTAAAAAATAATCACGGTTTAAATTTAACCAAAATTTGTGAAAAGAAATAAAAATATGATGTGATGTGATCCCAAGTGATAATTGAATTTTTAAAAATCAAGTAAAATAATTTTATTACAAATTAAAAGTGAGAACGAGACCAATTTAAGGTAAATCAGAATCGAACTAGATTAAATTGGACCGAACTGGCAATAACCGACTTAAAGATTTATTTTTCGGGGTGAAAAAAAGGGAAAATTGGTAAATTGAGGTCATCATTAGATATAAAATAAATTTAGATAATTTTAGAAAATTTTAATTTTTAGAAAACCTGTTGAATCGGGCTTGAACCAACCGATTTTCGATTTCGAGTCATCGAACCCAATCCAACCGAACTAGTCAACAGTCCAACCAAGTCAACAGACTGTGTGCTAGGTTAGCGCATATTCAACACACATGACCAATAAGAGCACGTCTAGAAGCGTTAGCTAATCAAAGTGTGACACACATCCCTTATCAACGGTAAACTGAAGAAAATCCACATCATAAGTAATTGACCAATGAGAGCATAACACTTGTCCATAGTCAATGGTCCACTGAAGGATATCCCAGCAGGGACTAAATAATGAGAGGGTGACACATGAAAAGTGTGCCAGCTCACCAACTAGCTAGAATGATCGGGAAGGATTGACTAATCAATGATTGACATGTGGCAAATCTATGTTGGATGGCCACAACTAATCTTGGAAGGACACGTGGAATTAGCACAATACGTTAGGTGGAAAATCTGAGTAATTAAATTGGCCAATCAGAGGATGCCATGTGGCAAAGTCAATAATGGTCATCTAACAGTCAGATTCAGTCAAACGCCATGCCGGACAAGGCTTGAATGCATGCACAATGTCATCTTAAACCTCTATATAGACGAATGAAAAAGGGCAAAGAACCACCTTCAATCCAACGAACAGTAAATTACTCTGACAAGTCCTTAAATTGGAGAGTTAATGGCCAACCGATGGTAGAATGTATAGAATCTATAGTTCCTGAGCTTCCTATATAAAAAGCTCTTCTTCGTTCGTCCTCTCCACACCACGAAAGATTAGAGAACTCGAACAACTCCAATTATTTATCACCTACGAACTAGAGCTCCGACATCGATACTTTTCATCAACTCATAATGCCAATTCGGGTTCTACAGATTCCTAATGAAGTCCTCTACACGATTGCATACTCCGTCCAGCACGAGTATCAACAAAGAAGTATTGGTGAACTCGCACAGTACCGCGACTCCACTGGTCGATTGCACTCAGTTTATTTCAAACTCAATTGGAGTTGCCCTCGAACCACCCACGACTGAAACAAGCGTCCCAAAAATTTCCTAGTAGAGCTCTCACCTTCCAATTTCTTTTAAAAATGGTAAGGGTAATATTTTCTTTTAAAAATGATTTTCCTCAATTTCAATTTCTTTTTCCAAAACCTTTTTCCAAGGGTTACCATTTCTTTTTCCAAGGATTCTCAAATCTCACCATGCTATGGTTATCATTTATTCAAATTTCAGTTTTCAAAACCTTTTTTCCATTTTCATATTAGGTATGTTTAACTTTCTTAGCCCACCCCTTGACTCGGGAGGCGTTTAGCAAATAACACACGCCCTTCATTAGGAAGGGTACATACATTAGTAGGTGCAGCCCATCTACTACACCCACTTTTGTATCGGAGTGTCTTTACCGTCCACTAAGATAGAAGCTCGTCCACTTCTACCCTGGGTTTGAGTGGATGTTCTCGACATCTGACCCTCAAACCCGAACGTCATCCCATGTCTGTATGAGGATAGAGACCTTATCTTGGTCTTGTGCGCATAAATCCCAAACAAGTAGCTTCAGGAGTCCCAAACAAGTAGCTTCATGGAGTCCAAACACAGTAACTCCGTGGAGTCCAAACATAGTTGACTAACTTCTACGATGAGAAACCCAAACACAATAGCTTCTCCTTCCCTTATCGCCACCATGTCGTCCAACAACCCTTAGGACCCATCATTACCCTCAAGGCGTCTTGATGATCCTATACCACAAGTGCATGCACAAACAATAGTTTTTATTTTCTTAGCCATTCTCTTTGGTGTCGACGGTCCAATGGCCCCGACACTTAGCTCGACCTGCAGTTGTTTATCTGACTGGTCCGTCGACCTAGCCCTAATGTACTACTGCTTGCCCATCGAGCCTTGTCGGTCCTGACTTGGTACTATGGTAAATCACACAGTTAATTCCATTTTTACTAAGAATTTTCATGGCTTTTCCTATTTATGTTTGTTTACAAGCTTCTGCTCGTGCCCACTAGTCTTGCACCCACTGCACATATGTTTTCCAAGACTGGGCATCTAGCCCCATGAGTTCAAAAATTGAGGCCTCCTTGCCTATCTGAGCTATTTTAGCTCTCGTCAAGAAGGTTTCCCAAATATTTTAAGCATTGGCACATAATCAAGGGATAACACTTCTGACAAAAAGTATTTTTTCCACTTCATCACACCAACCGGGTGTGATGACATCTCCGCTTACAACCGGTAGACGAATTTCTTCTTTACTCAAGGAAACTCATCATACTAATCGGGTAAGATTATCTCTACTTACAACCTGTAAGTAGGTTTTATCCACTAAAAGTATTTCTCATCATCCCAACTGGTATGATGTGTAGTTTAGCCCACTCACAACTGGTAAGAAGGTTTTCTTTTAATAAAAGTACTCATCACTCCAACCGGGTATGACGTAAGATAATCCCACTCACACGATCACTGTAACGTATTCGTCCCCAGTCGATTTGTGAAGTCTACGCTTGCTTTCTCTTGCTTGCATTTCAGTTACACGTGTCCCTATATGATTTGGGCAACCTTATAAATTTCAGTTTGGCATAACAACCTAGGCACACAATTTATCGATTAATTGTACTTAGGTCCCTAAAGTTCATTTTCCCTTAACTTTAGGTCACTAATGCCAATTTTTCCCCAAATGGGCTCCCAAATCTTCCAAAATTCCCTTTGAGTCCTTATTTTACTCAAAATTATGTAAGGGGTTCAAGTTTTCCAAATTTCTAATTTGGTCCCCAACTTTTCAAAAATTACCATTTTGCCCCTACTTTCCAAAAATGGCAATTTGGCCCCAAATGTTTCAAAAATTGACCAATTGGTCCTCCAACATCTTTTTCATGGATAATTGCCCTCAATTTTAGGAAATTACAAAGAGATCCCTCAATTTTAGGAAATGCCTAATTTTCCCCAAAATTTCCCCATTCCAAACTAGCCGAATTTTATTTATTCAAATTGAACATTCAATCGGGGTTAATTGCTTAAACTAGAGTTGTAAAACAGTTCCTACACTTTCATATGATTCAATTGAGCTTTGAATCACATGAATTGACGCCGAAACGAGCTCAAATAGAGTTTTGCCGAAAAACTATGCGTAGAAAGAGAAAGCTTTGAAAGCTTACCATTAGAGGTGCGTTGATTTGAGCCCCTTATCGGGGAAGGTAGCTCTCTTCCTAAGGTACCTTCTACGATTAAGAATTTATACAATTGATCTCGAATCGAGTGATAATTTCATTTGTAAAATTTCATAGTTTCTCTCTCTAACTCTGACCATAATTGACTAAGGGGGGCTAAATTGGCTTACCTTTCAGCTCTGTTGCATTCGTATGAGGGTCGTTAGGGTGTCAGGAGGGCTTGGTTTGGCTAGATGAGGGCTGAATTTGGCCAATTTTAGCTCGGCCAAAATAGGCAGCTTCTGTCCTTCGGAGCTGCTTCACTATTTGATTCCAGCGGCACTTCTCTGATGTTCCTCGGATCGAACGGAGATTGCCATCTTGTAGCTGACTTCTCCAGGAGTCTAAAGAAGTCAATCTCGCCTTCTAAGGCTCAGAAAACTACCCAAGTCGGAGCTCTAGTTCAAGCTTCGCCAGAAAATGGAGCAGTTGAGAGAGAATGGAGATTTCAGGTGTGAGGAGGATGAATGGAGAGGAGCCCTTTATATAGGGAGCTTGGGGACTCTATGCTCGACCATTTCAGATCTTGGTCAAGCTTATACTTGCCCTAAAATGACATGAATGGAGCCATTTTTCCTTTGCTAATGCTGTTTGTTTCTCCATTGAATGAACATTGTTGTCATCTAAAGAAAAAAAATGTCATTGTTCCGAATTGGACTTGACCGGTCCGATCGGGTTCAATGCTTAAATTGGCCAGTTCTGTCTTGGTTCGATCGGTTTTCTCAAAATTCAAAAATTTTAAATTCATCTAAATTCATTATCTATCCAATGGTGGCTTAAATTCCTCAATTTGAATATTTTAAGCCACCTAGAAAAATAAATTTACCAATCGGTTCAAATTGGTTCAATCCGGTTCACTTGAACCGGTCTGGTTTTCTCTTCCAATTCATCCCAAGGTTCGTTTCCATGGTTTTTATGACCCTTTGGGTCACTCGGGATTTGTAAATTTTCCATTTTTCCATTTCTCTATCTGTTAAGGTTCATGAACCAGCTCGGTTCTCTCTCTTGGGTTGACCGGTTCTTTTCCCTGTTTTTCTTATCTATAAAGGGATGGGGTTTACACTGTGCCCATTGGCCTTGGGCCCATTTCATGAGTTTTCCAAAACTGGTCCTTAGGCCATATAAGTTTTAAAACCGAGGCCTCCAGACTACTGGAGCTATTCCAGCTCTCATCAGAAACGTCTACCAAAATGTTTAAGCAGATCCACGCAGTGGAGAACATTTATAGAAAATGATTTTCAAAATTGAAAACGATACTCATCTCCCCAACCGGGTATGATGTTGGAAATTCCCACTCACCGGGTATTGTGACGTGTTTGTCCGAGTTGGATTCCTATCATGGATGTGCTTCTCTGCACATGTACTCACACAACCAATTCGTACATGGTTCGAGTATTCACAACAGAAGGTTTGGCATAAAAGATCTCTTACTTCCAAGTGTTTGCATATATGTCCTAAATTTATGCGTTATTATAATTAGGACCCTAAAGTTCATAATTTTGAATTTAGGTCCCTAATGCTCAACTTATTTTTAATTACGTCCCTAAGGTTTCCAATATCACTCTTAGGTCCTTAATTTTTTCAAAATTACCAATTGGTCCTTAATTTGCTCAAAATTACCAATTGGTTTTTATTTTACAAAAATCACCAGTTGATTCTCAATTTAATCCAAATTGCCAATTGGCCCTCAATTGGGGTTTAATTTCATGAAAAACTCCCAATTTTCCTTTAATTATAATTCGACCCCCAATTTTCTAAAAATTCTTAAATTGCCCAATTTTAAAAAATTGCAATTTGACCCCCGAAATCCCATTTCATTTAACTGACCCCTTAAACTTGGTTAATTGCCCCCTTTCATGGTCTTATTCATCTTGCCTATTTCTCCTTTGTCATTTCAAGCTTTGGTACACAAGAAACGACTTAAAAGTAAGCTCAAATGAAGTTTCACCGAAAAATCGGTCTAGAGAGAGAAAGCTTTGATTACTCACCAGTGAAGGTCCAACAATCAGAGCTTTTGATTCCAATGGATTGCTCTCTCCCTAGAGATCTTTCCTGAATCAAACCATGCCTCAATTGGGGGCTTGAGCAGTGCAAATTTCGTAATTTAATTTTCAGGCAAAACCGATTGTGAACAGTACTTTTCAGTGAATGGCGGTAGAGGGGACTTACCAATACAGTTCAAGGAAGTTTAGGGTGCCTCTAGGGGTAGTTTGAGAAGCTTGGCTTGGCTTGAATTGGCTCGAGGGTGGCTCAAATCGAGCTCAAGCAATTCAGATTGCAATCTGATGTGGAGTGGCGGTACTGTGCAAGCTCACTGGTGCTTCTCCAGCGATCCTCGAGTTGCACGGAGTATTTAGTCATGTAGCTAACTTCCTCAGGATTCCAAAGAACCTGAATTCACATTCGGAGGTGGAGAAAAGTACCCACGTCAGAGCTTTGGTTTGAGCTTCATCGGAAATTTAGCACTTCTTCTTTTTATTCAAGCTTTTGAGGATGAGGAAAATGAATGGGGATGAGTTCTTTATATAGGGTGCTCATGGACTGACATGTGTATACATTCATTAATTGCTCAGCCTCAATCTCGCTTATTTATTGCCATAACAGAGCAATTTTATGGTCACCGGGATTTCGATAGACAGACTATTGGCCTTATCCTCTTAGGCCAAAGGTAGAAGACGACACTTTGTCGTGCGTGCGAGCTTCGCACGTGCGAACATGCCATGTGACACTTTGTGATTGGGTGGATTTGCTGACGCAACTTCCTACTCTGCAACCTAGTCAGCCTTTGACTCGCTAATCTAATATGTGGTAGTCTCCCATTGATCGTTCGTTCTAATGTGGCTACTGAATGTGTTCGGTCAATCATTGACCATGGCATGTGGCATACTCTGATTGGCTAATTTAAATGCGTAAGATTTTCCACCTGATGCACAGTGCCACTGCCACATGTGAGCCTCTAATTGTCCGAGGCCATCCGATGTGGCACTACCATGTGTCGACCTTTGATTGGTAGTTCTTTTCTCCAACATCCTTATCGGATGCTGATGTGGCATCCTTGCCATGTGTCAACTTCTCATTGGTCAGCCTTGCTAACGGAGCCTTTCTTACATTGACTGTTAACTAGAGACACGTGTCACTCTCTTGTTGGTGGGTTGTCGCTGACGTGGATTTTCCTCCTTTGACCATTGACAGAGTACACGTGTCATGCTCTAATTGGTCAACGATTCCAAGCCCTAACTGAGCGGTTGATTGGGTGCGCTATGCCACGTGTCCCACATTGATTGGTCACAACTTCTAATTGGGTGCTGACCTAGCAGCGGTCCATTGATCGACTGGACCGTTAACCGTTTTGATCTGATTGGGTTTAGTGACCTGAAATAAAAAATTGGCTAGTTTAGGCCCGATTCAACTGGTTTGCTAAAAATTAATATTTTTAAATTAATCTAAATTCATTTTCTATCCGATGGAGGCTTAAATTTTCTAATTTGATATTTTAAAACTAGCTAGAAAAATGAATTATTAAAATGGTTATTCACGATTTAATCTATTTCAATACGGTTCGAGTCTGGTTTACCTTGAACTGATCCGATTTTCACCTTCAATCCTCTTCATAATTCTTTTCCATGGTATTTAGGTGTTTGTTGGTCACTTGTAATTTCTAAATTCTCAGTTTTTATCATTTTTACCATTTTCGGTACACTTAGATTATAAGTTTTTTTTTTATGAAAATTGTCGGTTCACTTTTCCAATTTTCTTATTCCAAGAGAATGAGGCTTACGTGTTAAAGAATAGAGAAAATATACTAAATGTATATTGCTTCACAAGTGTTTTACAATTATGAAATTGTCCTAAATTTATAATACATGTAAAGGTACAAATATTAGGAACATTTCTTTTAATGTAGACATATCTTTTGGTATGGACATATCCATTTATTTATTCTCTTTATTTCGAGTAGACTCGAGTCTTTTACCAGAGGATGTGACTGAATCCAAGATAGTGTAATCTGTAGATCTTTTAGTGTAATATATTGATTTCTTGGTGTAATATGTAGATCTCTTAGTGTAATTTGTAGATCTCTTATTACTCCCTCACAAGCACAATGGGAGGTCTCGAACATTGAGCTTGAAGCGAAGTATGCCAAATCGATGTGAAGAGAGACCTTTGGTAAATATATCTGCAATTTGAGCTTATATGCCAATAAAGCGAATGTGAAGTTCCCCGTGATTGACTTGTTCACGAACGAAGTGATAGTCTATTTCAATGTGTTTAGTACGAGCATTGAAAACTGGATTGTTACTAAGATAAATAGCTGACATATTATCACACCAAAGAGTTGGCGGAGATGAAGAATAGAATTTGAGTTCTCAAAGTAGTGACTGAATCCAAATGAGTTCAGTAGTTGCATTTCTGATACCTTTATACTCTGCTTCAGTACTAGAACGGGCAAATATTTGCTGCTTCTTAGCACTCCACGAAATCAAGTTATTTCTAAGAAATACTGAAAACCCACTTATGGAACACTGATCGTTAGGGTTGCCAGCTCAACCGGAATCAGAGAAACAATGGAGATGTGAATGAGAGTTTTTCCAAAAATATAATACATGACTGGACGTTCCTCAAAGATAACGTAAAATTCTCTTGGCTATAGCCCAATAAGTTATCGTGAGCTTGTGCATAAATTGACAGATCTGATTGACAACATAGGAAATCTTTGGTCAAGTCAATGTTAAATATTTAAGAGAACCAATGACATGCCTGTAGATTCGAGGGTTATCTAATGGAGTGCCATCATATAGAGATAGTCTAGACCCGGGAGTTACTGGTATAGCGACAAGTTTGTAGTCGGTCATTGATGCTTTTGTAAGAATATCTTGGATATACTTCTGTTGAGTCATGATGAGACCTCCAAAATGGGAATGTACCTCAATCCCAAGAAAATGATGAAGAGACCCATGATCCTTAATAGAAAAATCCTCTTTGAGAGCATACACAGTAGACGTTAGAGGAGTATTAGGTGAGCTAGTGAGAATTATATCATCCACATACACTAGGAGGAATATGACAAATTGATGGGTACGGTAAATAAAAAGAGAGGTATCCGCAATAGAAGCTTCAAAACCAAATGTTAACAAGAACGTCCTCAGTCGGAGAAACCAGGCCCGAGGAGTTTGCTTCAATCCATAAAACGAGCGATGAAGGAGATAGACCTTATCAGGATATGATGGATTTGTGTAGCCTGGTGGTTGTTTCATATAAACTTCATCATTGAGATGGCCGTGAAGAAGTACATTATCAACATCAAGTTGTCGAATAGGCCAATTATAGGAGATAGCAAGTGACAAAATAACCTGAACGGTGACTAGTTTAATTACTAGACTGAAAGTATCATCATAGTCAAGTCCTTTTTATTGAGAGAATCCTTGTGTAACTAAACAAGGTTTATAACGTGCAAGACTCCCATCTTGATGGTGTTTGAGTTTGTAGACCCACTTACAGCCGATAATATGTCTACCAGGTGGAGTGGACACTTAACAACATGTGTGGTTCTTCAAAAGAGTTGCATATTCAAAATTTATAGCATCAACCCAACAAGGTTGTGTTTGAGCTTATTTAAAAGTTTGTGGCTCCTGAATAGAGGAAACAAGGAACACAGTAGGATCAATTTTAAATCATCGTGGAGGTAAGGTGTCATCTTGAGACCTGGTGAACATGCAACGGGGTAGTGAGACGAGAGATGACCCATCAACATCGGCGGAGATTATGTTTGGAGATGTTGGTGGGGGTGAAACACTAGGTGTTGAGGAGGATAATTCATCAGAATCTTTCACTGGTGCAACATGTTTAGGTAAAAAAGGAAAGGAATATGGAAATAAAGGTAGAGAGGGAATAGAGTTACCAGGAGTTGTAAGGTGTGCACTACCTGTAGATGAACATTTATCAAAGGGGAATCTAGTCTCATCAAAGTGAACAGTTCGACAAATGATATACGTCCTATTTGAGGATCGAGATAAGGATATACTAAAAATTTAGTAGGATAACCAAGAAAAACACATGCCTTGGAATGAGGTTGAAGTTTATGATCTTGGTATGGACATAAGTATGGAAAACACAGACTCCCAAAAACTCGTAAAAAAATTATAATTAGGCAGTGTTTGATGAAGAATGTGATATGGAGATTTGAACATAAGGGAGCGAGTTGGTAGTCGATTAATGAGATATACAGCTGTTTCAAATGCAAAATCCCAAAATTTCATAGAAAGATGAGAATGTAGCAAAAGTGTAAGTTTCATATCAACAATATGTCTATATTTTCTTTCCGCAGAACTATTATTGTAAATCCCGTCCTTTAGTAATGAGAAAAACGGGGAAAGAACCGGTCAATGTGATCTTTAAACCGAATTGGTCTGTAAACCCAAATAATTGGGGACGAGCGAATTAAAAAATTTCTAACTCCCATGTAACTCAAAAATAATTATAAACTTGTAAAAAGAACCCTAGGATGATATGAGGAAGAAAGGCCAAAGTAGTTCAAGAGAACCGGGTTCGAACTGGATTGAACCAGTTTAAGAACCAAGTCGATTCATGAACCTGAACCGATAGAGAACAGGAAAAACAGAGAAATTCAAATCCCTTGTGCCCCAAAGAAATTTATAATCCTTGGGAAGGAACATAAGAACAAAGTGGAAGTGAAAAACTAGATCGGTTTGAGTGAACCGAACCCGAACCGGATTGAACTGGTTTAAGGACCAAGTCGGTTTATGAACCGGAATCGATAAATAGATGGTAAAACAGGAATCTTATGGACCCTAAGTGATCCAAGGAGTCACAAAAAACATAGAAATAGACTTGTGAAGAAATTGGGGATGAAAACCAAACCGGTTCAGGTGAACCGGATCCGAACTGGTATGAACCACTAATGAACCGAATCCTAAATTTATTTTTCTAGGTGGCTTAAATAATTCAAATTGGAGATTTGAAGCCACCATTGGATAGAGAATGAATTTAAAAATTTTTAGATTTGAAAAACTCGGTCGAATGAGGGGTGAACCGGCCAGTTTAAGCTTGGAACCTGGTTTGGACCGATTCGGAATAGTGTCATCTTCTTCCTCAGGATGTCATAATTGCTCACTCGCCAGGAAACTGAAGAAACACCGGGGAAGAAGAAACGCCTCTGTTGGGTATGTTTCAGGTCATCAATTCCTGTTATAACGGTGCCAAACGGACGGCCAACGGGTCCCCAAGCTCCATATATAAAGAGCCCCTCTCCATTCATCCTCTCCACACCTAAAAAGCTCTCTCTCTCTCTTAGTTGCTTAGTTTTCTGGAGAAGCTCGAACCAGAGCTCTGATATAGGTTCAATTCTGAGCCAAAGAAGGTGAGGTTGGGTTCATTAGAACTGGGGAGAAATCAGCTACATGGTGGTAGCATTCGTTCATCCCAAGAGTCGCTAGAGAAGCGCCAGCGTGATCAAACATTGATGCAGCTCCGGCGGACTGAAGCTGCCCTATTTTGGCCGAGTTGAAATCGGCCAATTCGAGCCCTCCTTAGGCCAAACCAAGCTCTCCCAACACCACCTTAGCCCTTCCACGGCCGAATTAGGACCGAAAGGTATGCTAATTCGACTCTCCTTTACAATTTCAAATCCTTGTTGGAGAGAGAGTCGGTCGAATTTTGATGGATAATTCTAATCCAATTCGGCATCAATTGATGTCATTCTTGATCTTAAGAAGAACCTCTGGAGGAGAGCTACCTGCCTGGATAGAGAGCTTCGACCGCCGCGCCCTCACCGGTGAGAAATCGAAGCTTTCTCTCTTTACAGTCTGTTTTCCGGCGAAGCTCCGTTTGAGCTCATTTCGGCGTTAAAATCTACGATTCAAAGTTCCTTAGAATTGTATGAACATGTAGGAACTCAATTCCAACTCCAATTTCAACAATTAGAGGTGTTTGATCGATCAATTTAATAAAATCAAATTCGACATTGTTGAAGAGTTGGAATTGGGGGTAAATTGAGGATTTTTAAAAATTCGAAAGACCCAAATGTAATTTTCTAAAATTGAGAGTCAATTGGTCATGATAAGAATATTAGAGGGCCAATTGAGAAATTTTAGAATATTTGGGGCACAATTTACCATTTTTCTAAAAAAAGGGTAATTTTAGGAAAATTGAAGGACCAAATTGGAAATTTGGGAAATTAATCCCCGTTGTGTGAAATCAAATGATTTGAGGTCCTAAGATAAATTTTAAAGGTTTCGGGACTCGAATTTAGGAAAAACCCGTCAATAGGGACTTAAAGTTAAAAAAAAAAACTTTAGGAACCTAATTGCAAATATATGTAAAGTTGGGTTTTCTCATTCATTTGGAACGAATGAGGACTATTAGGCCAAAGAATAATAAACAATTATGTTCATTTCATTTAGGAGAACGAGACATCGGAAACTCCAGTCGAGGTCCAACTTGCTAAGGACGAAGCCCGACTAAGTGGAATTTCACTGCACTATCGGGTGAGTGGGATTATGTATCATACCTGGTTGGGGATGATAAGTACCTCTATATAAAAATCCACTGCTTAGTGGAATTTTTAATCATTACTACTTAGAGAAAGTGATGTGAAAGTTATGCGGAAAAACTACTTACAGGTTGTAAATAGATCATACCCGGTTGGTATGATGAGACTTCCTTGAAGGAAGTTGAAAACCCATTTATTGGTTATGAACGAAGATGTCCTTATACCGATTAGTATAATGGACAGTAAAAACCTATATTTGTTGGAAGTGTTCTCCCCTGACTATGTGCTAATGCTTAAACTATTTGGGAGACCTTATAGGCCGAGGGCCTCAGTTTTGAAACTTAAGGGCCAAATGCCAGTTTTTGAAAAACTCGAACAGTGGGCCATAGGCCAATGGACACGAGCAGGAGCTCGTAAAATAACTTGATATATATATGTGCCATTAAAACTGAATAAGTGAATTTTTTGGTAATGGTACCAAGGCAGGTCCGACATACTCAGTTAACTAGTAGCAGTGCGACATGACAGGTCTCCGGACCAGTCGAGACAAATAGGTACATGTTGACTTGAAGGTCGGGACTGTTGGGACAAATGGCACCACATATTACATGGCAAATGTAAGAAAACTTTGCTTGTGCATGCACCATGAGTACGGGATCATCAAGACACCCATGAGGGGTAGTGATGTGTTCTAAGGGTCCTAGACGACCCGATGAGTATAAGGGCAGATCATCGTTCTAGGTGTTTATGCGAAATCTGGAGTAACACCATGCGCATGAGACCGGGGTGGGGACAGGATGAGGTCTCTGTCCTCATACGGACACGAAAAAGTAATTTTGGGATTGTGGGTTGGATGTCACATACATCCACTCATTCCCAAGGTAGAAGTGGTCGTACTTCTATCCGGGTGGCAGGAAAAGTCGCTCTGAAGCCACTAGCGGGTTTAGTAGTGATACTGACTTGCGAACATGTGTAACCTTCATGATGAAGGATGTGTGTTGAGTGATGACACACCGATAACTAAGAAATAATAGAAAATCCAAAATTTTAAATAAATGGATTTTTGAAGAGAAAGGAGTCTGGGAGACTCCATATAAATATTTTTCTTGAATGTCAAAAGATTTGAATCCCATTCACTGAGTAGTTGTACTCACCCCCTCCCTTATACCCCTTTCAGGACGTCCCGGGAAGCCGATTCTTAAAAGACAAGCACAATTAAATGCCTGCAAGACAGGTACGATTAAATTAAATTACTATACAGTTTTGATTTAAAGAATGCATTACTTTTTACGGTTTATAATATACGGGGAAACCCTTTTATAAATCAGGAGAGTGGCCGGTTGATCACGGGGATCCAACCAAACCGGATTGGGGCCTGACAATTATGTTTTTCACTTAGGTTATAAGTTTTCTTATGAGAATTGTTGGTTCACTTTCCCAATTTTTTTATTCCAAGAGAATGGGGCTTAAATTTAACCATAAGAGTGATTGTATAAAATGGATAATTACATGACATGAGTTTTAAGAATAAAACTTCTAAAAAGAGTGGAGTATTTGTAACACTGTATTTTTAGAATAAAATAATTTCAATCAGAAATTTAAACGGTAAAGGAAATGAAGCTAATGAAAATAATTCAAGTTAGGAATTGAAACAATGGTTCAATTATTTTTAGGATCAAAAGAAGTATTCTTAAATTAGACATTAAATTAAAAAATATATATTATTAGTAATCAGATATAAACATTTGGTAGATTAACCTTAAATTAATTATTGGATAAGTGCGGAGAAGATTTATTAGAGAAGGTTAATCCCAAGGTTCGAATTAAACTATTGAAATTAGTCACATTATAAATAAATATATATATATACTAATAATGAAAATGATATATATATATATAAGCGTATAGAGGAAACCGAAGAAAGAATACATCAACCATAGTACCACAAACCTGTGTAGACATAAGTTGTTCAAATGATATCAACCCATAAATTTAAGAGGGGAGAACATCCTAAATAATAAAAGGATGAAATTGGGCCTTGAGAGGCACCATGACGAACAACAAGAGTATGGGCCTAAAATGAATGCTTTCCTGGAAAATTTGAGCAACCCAATTAGATTCCTTTCGGACTGCCTTTTTGCCAATTTTGGAGGATAATTCCACCCATGAAGTCCTTTCCATAAAACCTACAAAGCTAGTGTCCAACACCAGATAAATCTATACTGAAAAGTAAGGCTAAATGAATAAAGTTTGCCTTTCCAAATTCATCTAAGCAAAAATAGAAAGCTTGCCCTCTAATACTATGAAATCAAGAAAGGATAAATTAATAGAAGGGAATTAAACCACTTACCTAATGAAGTTAGGACATTAGTCAACTTCAATTGAGTGTTATATTGCTAGTAAACATGTCATTCAATTCCTTCCAAGTTATTTTGAGAAAATTAGAAGGAACTAGTAAATCAAATTGAAGGAAGGGATAAGGAACTTACGAACTTACCTGGACTCTTTGCCTATATGGATTCCTGTCATCATTGGCCCCTACAACCAAATAGGAAATAAATCAATGATACCCAATATGTCAAGAAGGATCAATTACCAAAAAAATAGGTGGACAATAAACCAATCAAATTCTCCTTCCAAATGATTGGAAAAGAGATGGAAGGAACTTACCTAGTTATCACAAAGTAAGAAAAGAGTAAGCATCATAAGAGAAAATGAAGGAAATTACCTTATTATGTATACCAATGGGTTCCAGCCAAACGAGGAGACAAAATGGCTAAGCCAAAATTATAAGGTTTCCTAAAGAACCTAAGAACAATAATTAAGAGTTAGTAATGGCTAACCACCCTAAAAAATAGATTGATAGATTGATCCCCTCGTTTCATGATCTCACCAATCCCTATAGGCCATCAAGTATCCAACCATACTCAATTAACCCAACACTCAAAACAGACACGACCAAACATTACCCCTTCCTCTATCCGAGTGATCAAAGGTTGAAGAGAACACTCTGTGTGTGCGTGAGAGCTTCACACATGCGAGTTTCCACATGGCGCGCAGTGATTGGTTGGAGTTCCTGATGTGATGTCTTACTTAGCATCAGAGTCGTCTGTTAACTCGTTGACCAGACATGTGGTGATCTTCCATTGGTCACTTTGTCCAACATGGCGGTTAACCGAATCTAACCGTCAGTTGACCATTATACGTGTCCCCTATTGGCTCATTTAAAGTTAGTTTACCCCATCCACATATTATGCCAATGCCATGTGTCCTTCTCTGATTGGCTATGACCGGCTATGCCACAAGTTAACTTTTGATTGGTCAACCTTTTTACAACATTCTAGTTGTCTGTTGACATGACACTTTTGCCACATATCAGCCTCTCATTGCAAGCCCCATGTGATGGGGGTCCTCCCATTGGTCAATTTTCAATGATGTGGCTTTTTCTTCATCTATCCGTTGACTAGGCATATGTGTCATGCTCTAATTAGCCAACACTTTAAGATGCTGACCGAACCGCTCATTGACTAGGCATTGACGTGGTTTGGTCGAACCAGATTCAGTGATCCAAAATAAAAAATTGGTTGGTTTAGGCCCGAACCGATTTCTGAATATTAAAATTTTCTATGCGTTAGTGACTTCAATTTCTATAATTGATATTTTAAAGTCAAGTTGAAAAATGAATCTTTGAGTCAGTCATTTTATTTTCACATCCTATTTTATTCATGATTATTTCCTTGATCTTTGGATCTTCATTAATTACTTGTGATTTTCCAAATTTACATTTTATTTTCTATTTACCAATTTTAGGTTCACTATGATCCATGATTTTCTTTTCAAAATTTTCGGTTTTCTAATATGTAGAAAATAGGGTTTACACTACATGATTCATTCTATATGAATCAAATTGCATAACCGAGTTAGTTTAGATGTTTACTAAATATCTGTAACTATTATCCCGTAATTTTTCATAAATGACTGTTTTGCCCCTTATGTTGGGTTCTCTTGATTAATGAATGTGTTGATGACCATTCATAATTACTAACCACTCTTATAATTTCCATCAAAAATCAAGTTTAGACCACATTAGGTCTTATTCAACAAAATGCCCCAAACCTTTCTAAGTGCTTTACATAGATAACCTAACCTTTCTCAAAATTTGTATTTTGGTTCTTTGGTGGGGCAAAATTATCATTTTGCCCCTATTCATCAAAAGTTCGTCAATTGGGACCCAAGACTTCTCAATTCTCTCATTTGGGTCCTCATAACTCCATTAAACATACTTGGTCCCTCAAATGGACAAAATTACCATTTCCCCCTCTCACATGCAAAAATATTTATTTTTGTAAATTTACTTTGACAAAATTATCATTTTTCCATCTATAGTTCAAAATGAACTATTTGACATCCTTTTGGACAAATGTGACCCTATTTGAACAAAATAACCATTTTATCCATCATTTACACCATATTTACGATTTTTCCCTTAAATTCCCCAAAATAATTTTAGACATTCCCATTTGTGTTAAAATCACTTCTAAGTCCTTTAGGATACTCTTAAGGATATTTTCCATATTTTGCCATACTTGCAATTTGGTCCCCAAATATTCAATAATTACAATTTGGTCACCAAACTTTAGAATTCAAATAAAATGAACTTCTAAATTCACATTTTAACCTCAATTACTCTTATCATACTCCTAATGGCTCATGGAAAGAGTGAGAGCCTTATCCCAGCCAACCATAGTTGAACTTGGTTCTTTGCCAAAATTGGCCAAAACTGAGGAATAGAGGGTGTTGATAAAAATTCTCACCGGAGGTGGTTGGAGAGATGACCACACCTTATGCATTTTTTAGCCAAGGGCTAGGCGAAATGTGTTGTGGTTGTGGTAAGCCAAGTGGTCACTATAGTTGGGAGGAATTGACCATCAACTACCTGCGATCGGGTTGAACTACAGAGACCCACCGGCGAAAATGTGCTCCTACCGACCGATTTCTCCCTTTCTAGAGGTCGGCCCTAGCCATGAAGGTGTAGAGGGGAAGAATTCCAACAATTTGGCATCAATGGATGCCAGAATGGTGGTCATAGGATGAAGAATTGACCCTCAAAATGGCCGTCGATGACGGCCATTTCTGCTATCCAGAATCGAGGTCGGCAAAAATGATGATTTTTTGGCCTTTTTCGGCCACGACTAGGTGAGTGCCCAAACATGGATGTCACGCCCCAACCTAGTTTAGTTGGATCCCCATGAACAACCCGCCACTCTTTTGGTTCATTAAGGGTTTTCCCTTCTTTAAACCGTAAGGAGTAAGTTGTCCTTTAAACCTATACCTTTTCTGGAATAACTTTAATCAAAACTACATAAAAATTTGAACTTACATACCTGTCTTGTAGGTTTAGCTAGCTGAAGGTCTATATGTCCGTTTTCCCCCCAGTTTCTTAAAAAGGGGTAAAGGGAGGGTGTGAGTTCGACAACTCAGTGAATGGGTGTTGGGTGCGAGTTTTTACAAAAACAACTTTAATCGGAGTGTGCCAAACTCCTTATTTTCTTTAAAAACATTTTCTTCTCAAGTTTTAGTTTTTAAAATATTTGTCCAAGGTTTACCGATTCTTTTCCAAGGATTCTCAAATCCTTTCCAAGGTTTTTCATAACTTTTTTCCTATTTTCATATGAGGTGTGCTTCACATACAACACACACCCTTCATCAGGAAGGGTTCACACACATTCGAGAGATGCAGTTACGCCGACTGTACCCACTTGTGGATCAAAGCGTCTTTACCATCCACCTTGATAAAAGTCTTTGACTTCTACATGAAGTCTAAGTGAACATCTCTGACGTCCTACCCTCAGACCCAAAATACTTCGTGTCCATATGAGGACAAAGACCTCATCCTGACCCTACCCAGGTCTCATGCGCATGAAGCTACGTCGATCTTCCTTGATTGCTGGCACGACAAACTACCCTTATCTCCACCATGTCATCTAGTAGCCCCTAGGATGCATCACTACCTCTCTTGGGTGTCTTGGTGGCCCCGAACCTCAGTGCATGCACAAAACAATAATTTTTCTCATAAGACATTTAATCTTTGGTGCCATTGGTACAACGGTTGCGACCCTTAACTTAACCTGCAACTGTTTGTCTTGACTGGTCCGTCAACCTGTCTTGTCGCACTGCCACCAGTTCATCTAGTATGTTGGTCCTATCTTGGTTCCATGGCCAACTCACATCATTCATTAAAATTTTCAAGGCTTATTATCATGTTTGTTTACGAGATCCTACTCGTGCCAACTAGCCTTGGGCCCACTGAATGAGATTTTCAAAATCGGGCATTTTAGCCCCCAAGTTCCAAAACTAAGGGCTCCAACTTATCTGAGCTATTCGAGCTCCTGTAAAAAATGTCTCCCAAAATGTTTAAGCAGTGGCACACAGTCATGGGATAGCACTTCTGACAAAATAATTTTTCATATGTCCATCACACCAACCAGGTGTAAGGACATCTCCACTCATAACTGATGAGCGAGTTTTCTACTTCATTCTAGGAAGTTCATTATACCAACTGGGTATGATCTACTTACAATCGATAAGTAGTTTTTTCGCGTGTTTTCTCACATCTCCCCATCCAGGTGTGATGTTAAAATTCCACATAGTAGCGGGTTTTCAATTCCGAGGTACTCATCATCCCAATTGAGTATGATGTGAAAATTCCCACTTACTTGATAATACAGTGAATTCCTCTTAACTAGCTCTTTGCCTCCACGCGAGCTTGTCTTTGCTGGCGTTCTTGGTACTTCATCTTCCAACACGATATGAACATACTTGTTCATTATCCTTTGGCCTAATAGCCTTCATTCATTATGAATGAATAAAATGCCCAAACTTTTAGTTATTTGCATTTAGGTCCCTAAAGTTCTTTTTTTAACTTTAGGTCCCTAATGCCAATTTTCCCCAAATTAAGTCTCGAAACTTCTAAAATTTACCTTAAAACCTCAATTTATTCAAATTCCCAATTTGGTCCCTAATTTTTAAAAAATTTCCATTTTCCCTTACTTTAAAAAATGGTAATTTGACGCCAATAATTCCAAAAATTGATCAATTGGTCCTTCGACATCTTTTCAATGCCCATTGGCCCTCAATTTTAGAAAATTGCACTTTAGTCCCTCGAATTTTTGAAATCCCCTATTATCCCCAAAATTTCCCCCCAATTTCAACCTTTCAACCTAACCAGATTTGATTTCATCAAATTGACTGATCAATCGAAGTTAATTGTTGAAATTGAAGGTGGATTTGACTTCCTACAATCCATACAATTGAATTGCACTTTGATTTTCATGAATTGACGCTGGAATGAGCTCAAACGAAGCTTCGCCAAAAAACTAGACTTAGAGAGAAAAAGCTTTGAAAGTCTACCATCGGGGGGTGTGGTGGTCTAGGCTTTTGATCTGCACAGATAACTCTTGTCCCGAGGTCCCTCCTAGGATCAAGTATCGCATTAATTCATGTCAAATTTATGGAGAATTCGGTCAGTGAAATTTCACTAGTTCTCTCTCTAACACTGATTGAAATTTATAGAGGGGAGCCAAATTTGCTTAAATTTCTGCTTTAATTCAGTTGTATGAGGGCAAAGGAAGTGTTGGGAAAGCATGGTTTGGCTTGAGAAGGTCTCCAGTTGGCCATTTTCAGCTCGACTAAAATAGGGTAGCTTTGGTTTGCCGGAGCTGCTTCACTGTTCTATCACGCCGACGTTTCTCTGGCGATCCTCAGAGCAAATGAAGACTACTGTCGTGTAGCTAACTTCTCCCCAAATCTAAAGAACCTAACCTCACCTTATTTGGCTTAAAAAATGCCCAAGTTAGAGCTCTGTTTGAGCTTCAATGGAAAATGGAGCAGTAGGGAGAGAGAGGAGTTTTCAAGTGTGAAAAAGATGAATGAGGAGGAGCTCTTTATATAAGAAGTTCAAGGACTTCTTGGCTATTCGATTGGCGCCTTTATGGTAGTCATTCAATGCCTGAAACTCCCTGGTCGGAGACTTTTCACCTTCATCAGTGCTGCTCGATTTTTCGGTGATTGAATAGTGTTGTCATATGAAGTAAGAAGATGATACTGTTCCGAACCGGACTGGACTAGTCCAAACTAGGTTCAATGCTTAAACCGACCGGTTTAGGCCTGATTCGATCGAGTTTTTCAAAATTAAAAATTTGTAAATTCATTTTCTATTTGCTGGAAAATCGAAGTAGTGCCAGTGAAGAGGAAACGTTTCCATTTAGTACATTTCATGTAAACCCCGCACATTTGAATTAAGGAAAACTGGGAAAAGAACCGGTCAAACTGAATAAGAAAACCAAACTGGTTTACATTTGGGAATAAGCAATATCGAAATTTACAACTTTCGGGTGATCCAAAGGGTTCATTAAACATTGGAAAAGAAACTTAAAACACAATAAAAAATAAAAACCAAATTTGTTCAGGTGAACTAGATTCTATAAGAACTTCAAAATTAAGTGTGCTTACCTGAGAGTAGTGTGAGGATGGGTGACCTCTTGGGAAGTATGATTTTTTGTAACCCGAAATTTCGGTTAAAAATTTTTATGCGAACGTCTTATCATAAATAGCCATAAATTAATATAGCCATAAATTATTGAAATTAATACCGAAATTAAATTATTGGAATTAATACCAATAATTTATGGCAATATTAATACTAGTAATAAATCTCACCCATTTAATACACGGGTTTTACAACTATATAAAGAGGTAATCCCCATTCCATTCTCCTCACACCTCAACACTTCTCTCTCTCTCACTAGTGCTCCATTTCCCGGTAAAGCTCGAACCAGAGCTTCGACTTCAACAAAGGTCGGGCTCTTTAGAACCGGGGAGAAGACACCTATCTGATAGCAAACTCCAGTCAATACGAGAATCGTTGGAGAAGCGCCGACGTGATAGAATAGTGAAGCAGCTCCGGCGAACCGAAGCTGCCCTATTTCGGCCAAGCTGAAATCAGCCATTTCAAGCCCTGCTCAGGCCAATCCAAGCCCTCCCAACACTTCCTCAGCCTTTCCACGGCCGAATTAGGACCGAAAGGTAAGCCAATTTGGCTCCCCTTTATAATTTTCGATTGGTGCTAGAGAGAGAGTCGATCGAATTTCAATGATGAAATTCTAATCCAATTCAGCATCAATTGATGCGATTCTTGATTCTAGGATGAACCTCAAGATGAGAGCTATCTGTCCAGATCGAAAGCTCGAACCGTCGTGCTTTCACCGGTGAGTAATCGAAGCTTTCTCTCTCTATAGTTCATTTTTCGGCGAAGCTCCGTTTGAGCTTGTCCCAGCATTAAAACTTGCGATTCACATTTCTGAAGAATTGTATGAACATGTAGAAACTCAATTTCAACTTCAATTTCAACAATTAGAAATGTTTGATGGGTCAATTTGATGAAATAAAATTCGGCTGTGTTAAGAAGTTGGAATTGGGGGAAAATTGGGGATTTTTGAAATTCAAAGGACCAAAATGAAATTTTATGAAATTGAGGGTCAATTGGGCATGAAAATAATGTTAGAGGACCAATTGAGGAATTTTGAAATTTCTGGGGGCAAAAATTACCATTTTTGTAAAGGAAGGGCAAAATGGTAATTTTGGAAAAGTTGGAGGACCAAATTGGAAATTTGGGAAATTAAACCCCTTTTTGTGAAATGGAATAAATTGAGATCCCACGATAAATTTTAAAAGTTACGGGACTCAATTTGAGGAAAAACCGACATTAGGGACTTAAAGAGAAATAACTTTAGGGACCTAATTGCAAATAACTAAAAGTTTGGGTTTTCTCATTCATTAATGAATGAAGGCTGTTATGCCGAGTAATAATGAACAAGGTTGTTCATATCGTGTAGGAACGTTAAATACCGGGAACTCCAGCAAGGACAAGCTCGCTTGAATACAAAGAACCAGTTTAGTGGAATTCACGGCATTAACGGGTGAGTGGGTTATTCACATCATACCCAGTTGGGATGATGAGCACAGTTTAAAGTTAAAAACCACTTACCGGTTGTGAGTGGGTTTACTTACATCATACTCGGTTGGGATGATGAGCACAACTTAAAGATAAAAACCACTTACCGGTTGTGAGTGGAAATTTTATATCATACCCGGTAGGGGATGATAAGTACCTCGTTATAAAAACCCACTGTTTAGTGGTATTTTAATCATCACCACTTAGAGAAATTGATATGAAAATTATGCAAAAAAAAACTACTTACCGGTTGTAAGTAGATCATACCCGGTTGGTATGATGAGACTTCCTCGAAAGAAGTTGAAAACTCGTTCATCGATTATGAACGGAGATGTCCTTATACCGGTTGGTATAATGGACAGTGAAAACCTATTTTTTCGGAAGTGTTCTCCCCTGACTGTGTGCCAATGCTTAAACTATTTGGGAGACCTTCTCGACGGGAGCTCGAATAGCTCTGATAGGCCAGGGGCCTCGATTTTTGAACTTGGGGGCTAAATGCCCGATTTTAAAAATCTCGTATAGTGGGCCCAAGGCCAGTTGGCACGAGCAGGAGCTCGTAAATGAACATGATATATGTGCCATAAAACTTAATAAGTGAATTATTTGGCCATGGTACCAAGATAGGACTGACATGCTCAGTCAACTAGCGGCAATGCGACATGACAGGTCGACGGACTAGTCAAGACAAATAGCTGCGGGTTGAGTTGAGAGTCGGGGAAGATAGACTAGTGGCACCACAGATTACATGGCAATATAAGAAAACATTGTTTGTGCATGCACTGTGAATACAGGATCATCAAGACGCCCATGAGGGGTAGTGATGCGTCCTAAGGGCAATGGACGACCTGGTGGCTATAAGGGCAGTTCGTCGTTCCAGGTATCTGTGCGAAATCTGGAGTAGCACCAAGCGCATGAGACTGGGGTGGGGACAGGATGAGGTCTCTGTCCTCATACGGACACGAAGAAGTGATTTCGGGATTGTGGGTTGGATGTCACGTACATCCACTCATTCCTAGGGTAGAAGTGGTCGTACTTCTATCCGGGTAGCAGGAAAAGTCGCTCCGAAGCCACTAGCGGGTTCAGTAGTGATACTGACTTGCGAATGTGTGTAACCTTCATGATGAAGGATGTGTGTTGGGTGATGACACACCGTGGTAACTAAGAAATAATGGAAAAACCCAAATTTTTAAATGAAGGGATTTTTGAAAACAAAGGAGTCTGGCACACTCCATATAAACGTTTTTCTTAAAAGTTAAAAGCTTTTAAAAACCCATTCACTGAGTAGTCGTACTCTCCCCCTCCCTTATATCCCTTTTAGGAAATCCCGGAAAGCCTCCCCTTAAAGATCATCAACTAAGATGCCTGTAAGACAGGTATGTAAAGTTTTAAATTTCATGCAGTTTTGATTATGCTATTCCAGGAAAAAGGTGCAGGTTAAAGGACGCCTTACTCTTTACGGTTTACAATAAGGGGAAACCCTTTAATAAATCGGGAGAGTGGCGGGTTGATCACGGGGATCCGACCAAACCGGGTCGGGGCGTGACATTTCAGGTCTTCAATGACTATCATAAAAGTGCCAAACGGACGATTGACGAGTCCTCGAGCTCCCTATATAAAGAGCCCCTCTCCATTTATCCTCTCCACACTTGAAAACCTCACTCTCTCTCAACTGCTTATTTTTCTGGCAAAGCTCGAACCAGAGCTCTGATATAGGGTTATTTTTTAGGCAACTAAGGCGTGGTCAGGTTCCTTGGAACAAGGGAGAAGTCAACTACACGGTGGTAACATCTATTCGCCCCGAGGGTTGTCGGCATGATTGAATAGTGAAGCAGCTCCGGCGGACCGAAGCTGCCTTATTTCGGCCGAGCTGAAATTGGCTTATTCGAGCCCTCGTCAGACCAAACCAAGCTCTCTGAACCAGGTTTAAAGCTTAAACTAGCCGGTTAACACCCAATTGGACCGAGTTTTTCAAATCTAAAAATTTCTATATTCATCTAAATTCATTTTCTATCCAATGGTTGTCTCAAATATCACATTTGAAATTTTTAAGCCACCTAAAAAAATTAATTTAGCATCCAGTTAAATAGTGATTGAAACCAGTCCAAATCATTTCAATCCGGTTTGGATCCAATTCACTTGAACTAGTTTGGTTTTCAACTCCAATTCATGCTCTACTCCATTTTCATGACTCCTCTGGCTTCTTAGGTCATTTAGGATCCATAAAATTCCCGGTTTACCATCTCTTTCTCAATTCTGGTTCACAAACCAGCTTGATTCTTAAACCGATTTAATTCGGTTTGGGTCCGATTCACTCGAACCGATCTGGTTTTTCACTCCTACATTGTTCTAAGGTTCCTTCCCAAAGATTATAATTCTTTTTGAATCACAAGGGATCCATAAGCTTCTTAGTTTACCCATTCTCTATTGATTCTAGTTCATGAATCAACTCAGTTCATAAACCGGTTAAGACTCGGTTCTTTTGAACTACTTTGGTCGTTCCTCCTCATTTTGTCCTAGGGTCCTTTTACCAAGTTTATGAACCTTTTTGAGTCACTTGGGCGTTAAAAATTTTCAAATTTGCTCGTCCTCTAACAATCGGGCTTGTAGATCAATTCAGTTTAAAGATTCAAATTTACCGGTTCTTTCCCCGGTTTTCTCATTACTAAAGGACGAGGTTTACAAATGTATAGAAGAGACGCCTTGAGGTTATGGAAAGTCATAATAAACTAAAGATATGTCTTTAATTCAACACTTAGTTCTGATATTGTTTATCGAACTTGTTCTCCTATTTCAAATAAATTTTTTGAAAGGACATTATGACATATTTTATTCTAAGAGTTAAGTCTTGTCGAGTCTACAAGCTTTGTATGTTTCTTCTCGTCTCAGATGAGAGGGGAACAACGTGTGAAACCCGTCCAGTTGGACCAAGGAAACTAGGAATTAGAGATTTTCATGAGAAAACCGAGCCATTAACTAAACCAAAAATAATAAAGATGGGTTAAAATGGGAAATTAGAAAATTCTTTGTGACTAAAAAATCACAAAAATCATAGGGAAGAACCATGAAGTGAATTGGATGGGAAAACCGGACCTGTTCAGGGTGAACTGGACCTATACAGTATTGAACCATAATGAACCGATTGAAGGAGTCATTTTTCTAAGTGGCTTAAAAATGTCAATTTGTGAAATTAAGGCCATCGTTATATAGAAAATGAATTTAGATAAATTTAGTAATGCTTAAATTTCAAAAAACTGATCGAATCCGTCCTGAACTGACCGATTTTCAAATTTAGATCACCGAACCCGATTGGACTAACCGGTCAACAGATTAGACTGGTCAATGGTCGACGGGCTCCCAATCAGCAGCCATGCAGATACAGGCAACCAATGGGAGGCTGCCGCGTGTCCGGTCAATGGTCAACGGACGAAAGGACAGCCTGCCACGCAGACACGAGCAACCAATGGGAGGCAGCCATGTGTCTGGTCAACGGATAACATGGTTGCTGAGTTGGAACACCACGTTAGAAAAACCAACCAATCATAGCGCGCAATGTGACACGACCGCCACATCATCAACTTCTTCCTCAGTTAACTGACATGAAGGATAGAGAGAGAGGGAGGGAAATTCCTCCGGACACCCGGGAAGTGCTCCGGTATGACCACCAACGACCGAGTCGGAGGACGAGTCCTATGTCGGTCGGTAGTTCGGTCAGTTGCTAAGCTCCTTATATAAAGAGCACCCCTCCATTCATTCTCAGCATCCCACAAACGAGCAAAGAAGGTGAAGTACTCTATTTTCCAGCGAGCAGCAAATTAGAGCTCCGACATTGGGACTTTTCTCAACCTCTGAAGCTGCATTTGCTGCCTTTAGAACTAGGAAGAAATCCTCTACCTTGCTGCACCCTTCCTTCAGCCCGAAGACCACTAGAGAAGAGTGAGGAAGCTCGCACAATACTGTCACTCCATGATAGTCTACAACTTGAGATACTTGAGCTCCATTCGACCCATCTCCAAACCAATGCCAGGCAAACCAAGCTCCCTAGACCAGTCCTAGAGATGCCCCGACCTTCCTTGACCTAGGAACGTAAGTCCCCTCCGCCACCCCTTGCCGAAAAATACTGTTCATAGTGCATTTTTACAAAAAAATTAAACTGAGAAATTCACACTTCCCAGGCGACCAATTGAGGAATGGTTTGATCCAAGAATGATCCCTAAGAGGAAAGCAATTCAAAGATAGCAAGAGCTCCGGTCGTCGGACCCTCACCGATAAGATATTGAAACTTTCTCTCTCTAGACTTAGTTTTCAAGCGAAGCTTCTCTTGAGCTCATTTTTAAGCCAAATGAAGTGCTTGAAAGCTCAAAATGATGAGTGAGACGTAGTAAAGATGATTTAGAACACTAATTGGGACAATTAACCGAGTTTTGGGGATCAATTGAATGGAATGATGATTTGGGTACATAATTGCAATTTTTGAAAAATTGGGCAATTTGCGGATTTTTGGAAATTTGGGAGCCAAATTGTAATTTAAAGAAAATTGGGGCATTTTCATGAAATTAACTTCAAATTGGGGCCCAATTGGGCAATTGGATGAAATGGATGGCCAATTGGCAAATTTTGAGAAATTAAGGGCCAATTGGTAATTTTTGTGAAATTAAATACCAATTGGCAATTTCAGAAACCTCGTGGGCCAATTGATGATTTTGGAAAAATTAAGGACCTATGAGGGATAATTGGACATCCTAGGGATTTAATTGAAATTAAAGGATGATTAATGACCTAAATATAAAGTTATTAACTTTAAGGGACCTAAATGCAATTAAGGCATAGTGTGAGAACTAAAAGGATAAAGCACTTTGATAAACTATTTGTATTGAAAACTCACTCCCTAATCCCCGCTCACAGAGTTGTAGAAACACACCTCTCTCATTATACCTTTTTCAGGAGAAGCATCTTGTTGAGAAGAGTAGGAGCTAGGGGAGCAAGCCAAAGGTACCATGAATAGGTAGACCATTATGTGAATGTTTTGTAAATTTTTTTCTGGAAAACTTGTGTGCTTCTACCCCTTTACCTTTCTCAGTCTATTTGGTAGGAATACTCAAGTAGTATGAGGAAGGGTGGCGGGTTGATCATAAGACTCCAACCGAACCAAGTCGAGATGTGACAACTTGAGTGGTATCAGAGCATAGTTTTCCAAACAAAGTTTTCAAAACTAAAATTCCTAGTACCTTAACCAATAGTAAACTTCTATCATACAGATATGACCCCCTTAGTGGAACTGGAGAAACCCATGCTGCCACGACCACCATAGGACCATGAAGAAATCTTACCCACTATACCAAGGATAGGAGGACCCAACCCACTATACGAAGGATTACTCTTGAGCTGAGGAGAATTTACGAGGAATTCGTCAAGGAATTTGGGTGACCTTGCTTCATGCTACAGAAGGGGGATTGTCCCATAGGAAGTACACACATGGGGATGGTGAAATGTAGAGACCACCAGAAACCACCAAGAAAAACTCTCCAAGGTCCAAAATGGAGAAGAAACTATAAAGGTCCACGCATGGAAGTAACCTATTACGGTTGTGGACAGTAGGGAAACTACGCATAGAAGTGCCCAAAACCACTAGGGGATGTGGCACCCACTCCTGGGGCACTACCTCCATGGGTGTGAAAGGACATGAAGAAAGGAGGAGGAAGGAAGAGAGAGCAGACGAGGGAAAGTAAATCTCTCCACCACGTAGATGTCGGAGGATCCATGTAGGAGCTTGTGTCGAGATAACCTGTTATAGGTGTAGAGGAGTAGGACATATGGTGAAGGACTATCCCACACCGCAAGGATTTATGATAATACCTTCCAAGAACAATGCCTCATCAGCTATAGGAGTCCAAAAGGATACCACCCCAAGAACCACAACTATTGAGCAAGCTCTTCAAGATCTTAGTAGTGGGTACTTCCCAACCTTTTATTGTAACAATCTCCCTTAAGAGAAGATAAAACCCCAAAATGTATTTCTGCTTTGATAATGAATAAGAAAAATCCAAGTTTTCCAAAAAGCTTATGTCCCTCAAATGATGATGCAATTTTGTACCCCAACTATATGAGGGAAGGTCACGAAATACAAAAAAAAAAAAGAACCGAAGGAAGGAGCATAAGAAGTTGTAGAACGTAGAGATGTAGACAAAGAGGAATTTCCACTTAGAGGGTTACAGGCTACCAAGGAACAAGGAAGGAGACACCTTCACAATAGAAGGCAATCCCCGATGGTGGGAGGCCAAATGGGATGGCTCCGGGTGGCAAAGTGTAACCTGCCTTGGAAATGTAGAGTAGGCAACTGGTAACTACGGGATGAACATAGGAGAATAAACGACACCCTAAGAAGGACCAAAAAGTAGTGATGACTACCATCCTAAAAAGGGCGAAAGGATGGGCATCAAGGACAAGTAAACTCGAGAGACAACTGTCTTAAGACAATTGGACAAGGAGAGCAGTAGGAGCGAGGCGGTTAAACGAACCGACCATCGTGAGGATCATGGATTTAAACCCCGACGGAGAAGGGACAAGTGAAAAGGCCAAACATCAGAAAAAGAAGGGTGAAGGAAATCCTTGGAGTAAACAATGGTCAAAAGAGATTGGTGACCACTCTTGAGCACGAGAAGGATTAAGGGAGCCTCTCGTAAGGTTATCAGGGGATCTAGACACAAAGAGGATTTGAACTTTCCCCAAATCAAGAAAACTTATAGTAATTACAAGTAAGGATAAGGAAAGGGCATAAAGAATGTGACCACAAGACTTCCAAAGGAAAGGTAAGCGGAAAAGGACGGCATCAAAGGATGTCATGAAGTTGATTAAAGGTCAAATATCCTCAAAGACGAATGTGAAAGGAAGTTCCAGGTGAAAGCAGGAAGAAGCTTACCGAGGAAGGGAGCACAAGAGAGGCATACATATCTCAACGAAGAAGTAATGGACCCGAATTGAAGTGGAATAGAAGGTAAACCTGCAAATGGTAGGTAGGTTGGGATAAAGGATCAATTACAAGGGAAGTGTACCCGAAGCCCAAGGAGTAAAGCAAAACCAAGGAACGAGCAGTAGGAAGATAACCTCAAATGATGCCATAACAAGTGGGAATAGGTGGAATACCCATGATGAAAAAATATAGGAAAGGATATATAAAAAAACCTTGGAGAGTGTGCCCCTCAATTAAGAAGTGATTAAAGAAAACAACCATAACCAGCTAGACAGGTTGTGGTGCACTCTCACTTAATAATGCTTAAAAATTTGACATTCGAGCATGATGTAGAGGGCACAAAATAAGACTCGGTGATTGTTGATTTCCTCAAATAGGAAATCAAGGACAAAATGGAAAATTTAGTCGGTGGAGGACTTAAGGCAAGCAAAAGTACCAATACAAAAGGGTATACTGGATATGAAGGAAAGGAACCTTCAAGAAATGATAGGAAGGAAGAACACGCAACTCAAAGGATGGAAAAATCTCAACTTCAAGGTACGAGAGTAAAGGATAAAACAACGAAGGGAACTACTTCAGATGAATTCAAAGAATGGATAAGTAAGCCCATAATGGATCAACTCAGACTAAAGAACTGTGAAATGGTCATGAGCGAGTAAGGATGGACTTGAAAAAAGAAATCCTTAAGTAAGGAAGGCATTGAACATGAGGAAGGGCCGAAAGGAGGAAACCCACCAATAACTTGGTAAGTCAAGAAGTGGATGGGAAACCCAATAATTGGAAATGGAAAGCCCAATAAGAAAGTGGTGAAAGAATGGAATAAAGGACCAAAAAGGGGGATAACACTAAAACCCGTGAAAAACAAGTATGAAAAGCTTGAAGGGACAACTAGCTAAGGAGATTCAATGACCAAGGGAATAAATAGACCAGGGTACAGTCGGACATTTTTGAACTCCCAATTGCAGACAAATTCCCCAAGAGGAAAACTCTGACCCCAAATGGCAGGAGCATTATATCTAAGAAAATACATGGACACAAGGGATAAGACAAGTCAAAGTAACTAAGTCCAAGAGAGTAAATGAATGAGTCAAATGGAGGCAACCAAAGCGGTAGGGTATCAAATCGAACCCCAAGTTGACCGCAAAGGGATTTTGTCATGCCCCGACCCGGTTTGGTCAGATCCCCGTGATCAACCTGCCACTCCCCCAGTTTACTAAGGGTTGCCCCTTGTTTATAACCTGTGAAGAGTAAGGCATCTTTTAAACTTGCACTTTTCCTATAATAACGTAAATCAAAACTGCAAAACATTTTAAATTGGTCATACCTGTATTACAGGTGTATTAGCGAGTGGCCTTTGAGGTAAGCTTTTTGGGGTTACCTGAAAGGGATATAAGGGAGGGGGTGAGTACAATGACTCAGTGAATGGGTTTTCAAAATTTATCTTTTAGGAAAAATGTTTGATTCGGAGTGTGCCAAACTCCTTATTCTTTTTCAAAATCCTTTCATTTCAAATTTCAGTTTTTATCACCATTTCTTATTAACCATGGTGTGTCATCACCCAACACACACCCATAATCATGAAGGTCAAACACAAAATCGCAAGCCAGCCCGTCCACTGAACCCACTTGTGGCGTAGGAGTGACTTTACCGACCACCTAGATATAAGCACGTCCACTTTTACCCTGAGTTTGTGTGGATGTTCGCGACATCCAATCCTCAACCTCGTAACAATCCTCTGTGTCCGTATGAAGACAAAGACCTCATCTTGACCCCACCTCGGTCTCATGCGCTTGAAGCTACGTCGAGCTTCGCAAGGCTTTTGGTACGACTAACTACCCTTATATCCACCAGGTCGTCCAAGGCCCTAGGACACATCATTACCTCTCTTGGGCATGTTGAAGGTCCTGTAAACATAGTACATGCACAATAAACATTTTTCACATGAAGCCATATAATATGTGGTGCCATTGGTGCAACGACCCTGACTCTCAACTCGTCCTACATCTATTTGTCTTGACTAGTTCGGAGACTTGTCATGTTGCACTGTCTCTAGTTGACAGAGTATGTCGGTTCTATCTTGGTACCATGGCCAAATAATTCAATTACTTAAGTTTTCATGGCATTTAATTCATGTTTGTTTATGAACTCCTGCTTGAGCCAACCAGCCTAGGGCCCACTGTTTGAGATTTTCAAAATTTGGGCATATTAGCCTCTAAGTTCCAAAACCAAGGTCTCCGGCCTAACACAGCTATTCGAGCTCCCGTCAAGAAGGTTTGCCAAATTGTTTAGGCAATGGCACACTGTCAGGAGAGAGCACTTCCAACAAAATATGTTTTTAACTGTCCATCATACCGACGAGTATGAGCACATCTCCACTCATAACCGATGAACGAATTTTCCACTTTCTTCGAGGTAGTTTCATCATACCAATCGGGTATGATCTACTTACAACTAGTAAGTAGTTTTTCTGCATGGTTTTCACATCACTCCTCTCAGGTGTGATGTTTAAAATACCACTTAGCAGTAAGTTTTCTTTTTCGAGGTACTTATCATCCCAATCGGGTATGATGAAAAAAATCCAACTCACCTGATCGTGTAGTGAAATTCCTCTTAGCCGCCTTTTTGTCCTTACTCAAACTTGTCTTAGCTGGCGTTCTTGGTACTTCATGTTCCTACATGATATGTACATTATTGTTCATTATTCTTTGGCCTAATAACTTTCATTCATCCCAAATGAATGAGAAAACTAACTTTTCCTATATTTACAATTAGGTGCCTAAAGTTATTTTTCTTTAACTTCAAGTCCCTAATGCCGGTTTTCCCTCAAATTGAATTCTCAAACTTTTAAAATTTATCTTAGGAGCTCAATTTATTCAAATTCACAAAAGTGGTTTAATTTCCAAAATTTCCAATTTGGTCCCCTACTTTTCCAAAATTACCATTTCACCCCTACTTTATAAAAAATGGTAAGTTTTGCCCAAAAAATTCCAAAATTGCCCAATTAGTCCTCCAACATCTTTATCATACACAATTGGTCCTCAATTTTATGAAATTGCACTTTAGTCCCTCAAATTTTCAAAATTTCCAAATTTCCCCCAATTTCAACCTTCTAACTCTGCCGAATATGATTTCATCAAATTGACCGATCAAATGAGTTTAATTGTTGAAATTGAAGTTAAATTTGAGTTCCTACACCTTCATACGATTCAATTGCACTTTGAATCACATGATTTGGTGCCAGAATGAGCTCGAACAGAGCTTCGCTGGAAAATTGGACTTAGAGAGAGAAAGCTTCGAAAGCTTATTGTCGGGGGCGCGGTGGTCTGAACTTTCGATCTGGGCAGATAGCTTGTCCTAAGGTTTCTCCTAGGATTAAGAATTACATCAATTGATGCCAAATTGAGTGAGAATTTCATCATCGAAGTTCTCCCGATTCTCTCTCTAGCATCGGTAAAAAATTACAGAGGGGAGTGGAATTGGCTTACCTTTCAGCTCTAATTCAGCTGTAGGAGAGTTGAGGAGGTGTTGGGAGGGCTTGATTTCGTTTGAGAAGGGCTTGAATTTGCCGATTTCAGCTCGACCCAAACATGGCAGCTTTTGTCTGCTGGAGCTGTTTCACTGTTCTATCATGCTAGCATTTCTCCGATGGCTCTTGGAGCAAATGGAGACTATAGGCATGTAGCTGACTTCTCCTAAATTCTAAAGAACTTGGCGTCACCTTGTTTGGCTTAGAAAAATGACAAAGTCGGAGCTCTGGTTCGATCTTCGCCGAAAATTGGAGCAATTGAGAGAGAATGGAGTTTTCAGGTGTGGAGAGGATTAATGAGGAGGGGCTCTTTATATAGGAAGCTCGGGGACTTCCTGGACGTTTGATTGGTGCCTTAATGGTAGTCATTCATTGCCTAAAACTCCCTGGCCAGAGGCTTTTCAGCTTCACCGGTACTGCATGATTTTGCGGCGAGTGAACAGTGCTGTCATATGAAGGAAGAAGACGACACTGTTCTGAACTGAATTGGACCGGTCCGAACCGGGTTCAATGCTTAAACTGGCCGGTTCAACCCCAATTCGCATAAATATTTCAAATCTAAAAATTTCTAAATTCATCTAAGTTCATTTTCTATCTAATGGTGGCATAAAATCTCAAATTTGAATTTTTTAATCTAACTAGAAAAATGAATTTAGAATCCTATTCAATAGTGGTTCAAACTGGTCCAAATTGGTAAAATCCTATTCGTGTTTGGTTCACCTAAACTGGTTTGGTTTTCATCTCCAATTCATTCTTAAGTCTATTTCCATGACTTTTGGGACTATTTAGGTCACTCGGAATCCATAAATTTCCCAGTTTTCCATTTATCTATTGGTTACAGTTTGTAGACCGACTTAGTTTTCAATTTGAAAATAACTGGTTTTTTCCCCTGTTTTCTTATTATCAGAGGACGGGGTTTACAACTCTCCCCTCCTTTTAGGCGTTTTGTCCGCAAAACAGTTACATGTTAAATAATTGAGTGTAACTATCCCTCATCACACTCTCTGTTTCCCATGTCTCTTCTTGCACGGGTCTGTTCTGCCATAGAACCTTGACCATAGGAATTCTCTTATTCCTTAAATTCTTGTCCCTCCGGTTGATGATTCGTACCGGTTCTGTTTGATAGGCTAGGTTCTCTTCTAGCTCTAATGGAGGTTAGTCCAATACATGACTAGGATCAGGCTGATATTTCTGAAGCACCGACATGTGTAATACATCATGTATTCTTTGTAGGTCGGGAGGTAGTTTCAATTTATAGGCCACTAGTCCTATCCTTTGGATGATGGGATATGGACCGATATACCTTGGTTTCAACTTTCCTATTTGCTGAAATCTAAGTATTCCCCTTCATGGGGACACTTTGAGAAATACTTAATCTCCCACCTCAAACTTTAGATCTTTCCTTCGATTGTCCGCATAACTCTTTTGCCTCTCCTGTGCGGTCTTAAGGCGACTCCTGATTAATTTTATTTTTTCCGTGGCATCCTTGATTAGTTCTACCCTTTCCAGCCTTCTTTCCCCTACTTCTTTCTAAAATAGAGGGGTACGACATGGTAGTCCATAAAGAGCTTCATAGGGAGCCATCTAATTACTGGTATTATAATAATTATTATTATTATAAGAAAATTCCATCATGCATAAGTATTCCTCCCAACTTTTGTTCATGATGAGTACACACGCTCTCAACATGTCTTCCAAGGTTTGGATGGTTCGCTCAGACTGCCCATCTATCTGAGGGTGGAACGCCGTGCTCATGTGAAGCTTGGTTCCCATGGCATTTTGTAAACTTGGTCAAAACCCTGAAGTAAATCTCGGATCTCTATATGATACTATACTCACCAGAACACCATGGAGTTTTACGATTTCCTTCATGTATAATACAGCCAATTGTTCCACTGTGTCCGTCACTCTTATAGGAAGGAAATGAACTGATTTGGCCAATCTATCCACGATAACCCAAATCGCATCTCGACCTTTTCTTGTCACCGGTAGTTCCGTGACCAAGTCCATGGTGATGTGCTCCCATTTCTACTTCATAATTGGTAAAGCTTGTAGTAGTCTTGACGGTTTCTAATTCACCGCTTTTATCTACTGACAGGACAAGCATCGAGCTACATACTCTACAATGTCCCTCTTCATACCTTTCCACCAATATCCTTGTTTGAGGGCACGGTACATTTTGGTACTGCCTAGATGCATAGCATACACTGAATCGTGTGCCTCCTCTAGAATTAATCTCTTAAGTTCCTTACTTTGAGACACACATACCCTACTCTTATAGGACAACACCCTGTCACTGCATAGGTTATAGCCCAGTTTAGTTTCTCTATTAACCAGATCTAGATAGGGTTGAAGCTCCTTATCTACTCTTTGTTGAGTCTGAATCTGCTCAATGAGACAGGGTCTTACTACCACATTTTCCACCAGGCACCCTTCACGCTTGTCCATTTCTAGGTCCACCTCCATTCTTCCCAATTGTTGCAACAAGGGTATGTAATTTGTCTTTACTTGCACCGCCTTAGTTTGGTACTTGTGACTGAAAGCATCTGCTACCACATTTGCCTTTCTGGGGTGATATTCTATCACAAGGTTATAATCCTTAACCAATTCCAACCATCTTCTCTGGCGGAGATTCAATTCTTTCTGAGTTAGAAAGTACTTAAGACACTTTTCATCTTTGTATATCCTAAACTTAACACCATAAAGGTAGTGTCACCATATATTTAGGGCAAATACTATTGCAGCTCATTAAAGATCATGAGAGGAAGATGCATTCAATGCCTTTAGAACTGAGAGGAAGTCCTATACCTAGCTGCACCTTCCCTTCTGCCCGATGACCATCGAAGAAGAGCATGGAAGCTCGCACAGTACCGTCACTCCACGACAGTCTACAACTCGAGCTACTTGAGCTCCATTTGAGCCATCCCCAGAACAATACTGACCATACCAAGCTCCCTAGACCACACCTAGAGATGCCCTGACCTTCACTGAGCTAAGACGGTATGTCCCCTCCACTGCCCCTAGCAGGAAAACATAGTTCATAGTGCATTTTTACAAAACTTTAAACTGAGAAATCCGCATTGCTCATGCCACCAATTGAGGTGTGGCTTCATCCAGGAAGGATCCCCAAGAGAAGAGTATTTTAGAGAAAGCAAGAGCTATGGTCGTCGGACTCTCACTTGTAAGATATCAAAGCTTTCTCTCTCTAGACTTAGTTTTCGAGCGAAACTTCATTTGAGCTCATTTTTAAGCTAAATTAAGTGCTTCAAAGCTCAAAATGATGAGTAAGAAATATGAAAGATGATTTAGATCACTAATTGGTACAATTAATAGAGTTTTGGGGATCAATTGAACATAATGATGATTCGGGGACCAAATTGTAATTTTTGAAAAATTGGGCAATTTAGGGATTTTTAGAAAATTGGGGTATTTTCATGAAATTAACTTCCAATTGGGGCCTAATTAGGCAATTGAATGAAATGGAGGGCCAATTGGCAATTTTTGAGAAAATAAGGGCAAATTGGGAATTTTTGGGAAATTAAGGACCAATTGGCAATTTTGGAAAAATTGAAGGCCTATGGATGATTTTGGAAAAATTAAGGACACATGAGGGATAATTGGACATCCTAAGGACTTAATTAAAATTAAAGGATGATTAAGGACCTAAATGCAATTATGGCATAGTGTGAGGACCTATGCGCAAATAAATGAAAGTATGAGGTCCTTATGTCAATTCTTCTGATGTGAATACTTGAACCATGTATGAGCTGGTTGTTCAAGTGTTGGTGCAAAGGAGCACACCATAAATCGAGATCTCACCGGGACGACCACATCACTATTACCGGGTGAGTGAGATTTTCTGCGTCAGACCTGGTTGGGGGTGATGAGAACCGTTTTAAGTTAGAAAATCTTTTTTCCAGGAATGGTCTCCCCTAACTGCATGAAACTGCTTAAACATTTTGGGAGACGTTCCTAATGGGAGCTAGTAGGTTTGAGGCCTCAAATTTGACAATAATGGGGTTGGAGGCCCAATTTTAAAAACTCGTGAAGTGGGCCCAAGGCCAGTGTGCACATGTTGGAGCCTGTAGACAAATATGATTGTAAGAACCATGAAAAATCTCATAAAATTGGAAATGTTGTGTGACTTACCATGGGACCAAGATAGTACTGACAAAGATCAATGGGCTAGTGGCAGTGCGCCAGGACTAGGTCAATGGGCCCGGTCAAGGTAAACAACTATAGGCCAGGTCGAGTGTCAGGGCTGTTGGACCGTTGGCACCAAAGATTATGGTTAATGATTCAAAACTATTGTTATGCGTGCATGAGGATCTGAGAGCATCTAGATGCCCAATAGGGGTAGTCGATGGGTTCCAAGGGTTGATGGACGACTTGGATGTTATAAGGGCAGGTTTGTCGTGCTAGTTAGTCATGAAGCTCTAGGAGCTTCCTACGCACTGAGACCGAACCAGTAGGGGAAATGAGGTCTTGTCTCATAATGCGGACACAAAGTATGATTTGGGTTTGAGGGTCAGACAATTGATGTGGACTCAAACTCAGGGAAGAAGTCTGGGACTTCTATTCGAGTGGATAGTAAAGTTGCTCCAAACCACAAATGGAATAGTTGGGGACTATTTTACGAATGTGTGATCCATTTCTATGAAAGAAAGCACGTGTGAATGGCTTTCTAAATGCCTCCCGAGCAAGGGGAAGTGCTAAAGAAGAGATAAACTCATAGCACAATTAACTAAAAGGATAAAAGACTTTGATAAAATATTTGTTTTGAAAACTCACTCCCTAACCCTGCTCACTGAGTTGTAGAAATTCCCCCTCCCATTAAACCTTTTTCAGAAGGAACATCTCGTCAAGAAGAGTAGGATCTAGGGGAGCAAGCCAAAATATCGCGAACAGGTAAATTGAACCATGTAGGCACGAGTCATACAAGTAGAAGTGACAAGGAGAATGTTGAAGATTGGAAATCTAGTCGGGACGAATTCGTCACAATACCGGGTGAGTGGGATTTCCAGCATCATACCCAGTTCGGGGTGATGAGAATCGCTTTACGTTTGAAAATTAATTTCCAAAGAATAGTCTCCCCTATCTATGTGAAACTGCTTAAACATTTTGGGAGATGTTCTTGATGGGAGTCAGAATTGCTCTAATAGGCTTGATGCCTCAAATTTGAAAATGATAGGGTCGAGAGCCCGGTTTTTGGAAAACGCGTGAAGTGGGCCCAAGGCCAGTGTGCACAAGTTGGACCCATAGATAAATGTGAATTATATGAACCATGAAAACTCTTAGAAAAATGGGAATTGTTGTGTGTGATTTGCCACGGGCCCAAGATAAGACTGAAACAGCTCAATGGGCTAGTGGTAGTGCGCCTAGACCGGGTCGACGGGCTAGTCCAGGCAAAGAGTTGTAGGCCAAATCAAGTGTCGGAGCCATTGGACCTTTGACACCAAAGAGCATGTTTATTGGATCAAAACTATTGTATGCATGCATTGAGGAATTCGAGAGCATCTAGGTGCTCAAGAGGCTTAGTCGATGGGTCCCAAGGGTTGTTGGACGACCCAAGGGTGCATAAGGGTGGTTTGGAATCCAGTATGTCGAGAAGCTTTGATAGCTTCCTGCGCATGAGACTGAGGTCGAAAGGGAAATGAGGTCTCGTCCCACAAAGCAAACATGATTAAGGTTTGAGGGTCAGACTATTGATGTCCACTCAAACTTAGAGTAGATGCAGTGCACCTCTATCCATGAAGACATGATTAATGTTTGAGTGTCAGACTATTGATGTCCACTTAAACTCAGGATAGAGGCAGTGCACTTCTACTCGAGTGAATGGTAAAGATGCACCAAAGCACAAGTGGAATGGCCAGGGACTGTTCTACAAATGTGTGATCCATTTCTATGATAGAAAGGGAGTGTGAATGCTTACTGAGGCACCTCCAGAGAAAGGGGAAATGTTAAACAAGAGATGAACTCATATTGCAATAAACTAAAAGTATAAAACGCTTTGATAAAACTATTTGTTTGAAAACTCACTTTCCAACCCCCACTCACTGAGTTGTAGAAACTAACACCCTCCCATTAAATCTTTTTCAGGAGAAACACCTCGCTCCGATGAGCCAAGGCTAGAAGAGAAAGCCAAGGGTATCGTAAACATGTAACTTTTACATAGATGTTTTGTTAACATTATTATGGAAAACAAGTACTATGACACCTTTACCTTCGTCAAACTATTTGGTAGAAATACTAGATTTGTATGAGGGAGGGTGGAAAGTTAATCACAGGACTCCGACCGAACCGAGTCGGGGCGTGACAACTTAAGTGGTATCAAAGCAATATTTTCCAAACAAAGTTTCAAAACTAAAAGCCCTAGAACCCTAACCCATGATAAACTTTTGTTGAACAGATATGACCACTCCTAGAGAAACCAAACAAACCCACACTGTCTCTGGCACCCTAGGACCAGGAAGGAATCCTACCCCATGCAAAGAAATTAGCTTGGAATCTCAAGAGTCTATGGAGACCCCACTCATGGGACCAAGGGTGTCTCTTGAGCCAAGGAGACTTTACGAAGAATTCGTCAAGGTATTCGTGGAACCTTGCTTCACACTTAGGAGGGGGTACCGTTCCATAGGATATATGCCCCTAAGGACGGTGAAACATAGAAATCACCAACCACCAACAAGAAAAATTCCCCAAGGACTAGGATGGAGCTATAACAGTCTACGCAAGGAAGTAACTTGCTACAATTGCGGACAGAGGGGACACTATGCACGAAAGTGCCCAAAACCACTAAGGAATGTGGTACCCAGTCATGGGAACCCTACCTCCACAAGCGGAGAAGGACATGAAGAAAGGAAAAGAGGGTAGAGGAAGCCTCTCCACTGTGCAAATACAGAAGGACCCGTGTAGGAACCGGTGTCGGGATAACCTGCTATAGGTGTGGAGTAATAATACACATGGCGAGAAGATGTCCCATGCCACAAGGATGGATGGCAATACCCCCAAGAGAAATACCTCCCCGACTCCAAGAGTCCGAAGGATTTGAAGACGGGAGGCTGCCCGAGGAGCCACAATTCCAACTAAGGATTTCAAACCCACCTAGAGAGAGTTTCTCGAAATTCTAGCATAGAGCTTCCCGACCTTTCTTTTAACCATCTCCCTTAGAGGTAAGAGGTCCCAAGTGTACTGTATTCAATTCCCAATAAATAAGATTTCAAATTTCCATAAAATTTTGTTGCCCCAACTCATAATGAGTCCAATCAAAATCTCGTGCCCTAGGACAAAAAAAAAGGAACGAGAAGGACAAACCTAATAAGGACAAATAACACCCTTAAAAGAGGTCAAGGTACTCAGACCTCCCCGAAAGAGGCAAGCCTATGTGAGAGGACCATACATAAAGCTAAAGCTAAAGAACGGGCGAATGAGGAGACAACATCAAAGGAGACGACAACCCTATTTGGGATAGGTGAGGTAACCATAACCAGGAAACAAAGGAAAAAATTTTCGAGGAGCGAGGAACCTTGGAAGATGTATGCCCACTATGTAAACCCCACCCTTTGGAATTAAGGAAAACCGGGAAGGAACCAGTCAACTCGAGTGAGAAAAATGAATTGGTTCACAAACCTCGGCCACTTGAGAATAGGTAAATTAAGAAATTTACAACTCTCGAGTGACCCAAAGAGTCATAAAAAACTTGTAAAGGAACTTTAGTATAATTTGGGAAAGAAAACCAAACTGGTTAAGTGAACCAGATCCGAACCGGATTGTACCGATTTGAACCATCATTGAACCGAATGCTAAATTCATTTTTCTAGGTGGCTTAGAAAAATTCAATTTGGAGAATTAAAGCCACCATTGGATAGAAAATGAATTTAGAAATTTTTAATTTTGAAAAACTCGGTCGAATCGGGCTTGAATCGACCGATTTAAGTGTTGAACCCAGTTCGGACTGGTCCAAGCCAGTTCGAAAATGTGTCCTCTTCTTCCTTCAGATGATAGCACTATTCACTCACCAGAAAATCGAATAGCGCTGACGTAGAGGAAATGTTTTTGTTCAATATGTTTCAGGCTATGAATCATTGTCATTAAGGTGCCAAACCCTATATAAAGTGCCCCTCTTCATTCATCCTCCACACACCTGAAAAGCCTCACTCTCTCTCAGCTACTCAATTTTTTGATGAAGCTCGAACCAGAGCTCCGACATAGGCATTTTTCTGAGCCATAGAAGGCATGGTTGGGTTGTTTAGACCCGGGGAGAAGTTAGCTACTCGACGGTAGTCTCCAGTTGCTCCGAGGATCGCCAGAGTGATCGAATAGTGAAGCAGCTCCGGTGGATCAAAGCTGCCCTATTTCTGTCGAGCTAAAATCAGCTTCCTTTGACGGGGTGCGTTCACCTCCCTTTGGGGTTGATAACCCTCCTCTCTTCTTGGAAACCTAGTCATGTTCCCCCATCATGACCCACCTTGTTCTCTCTAGCCCCCTCTGCTACTCTAGCCCTTCTCTCCCCTTCGTCTAGTCTCCTCTATCTAGCGACATCTCATTTAGACTAGCTGCTTGTAAATATAGGCCATACTGACGATAGCGACCAAATCGGTGGGGTGTCCCAATACCCTCATCTGATCTCTCACATCCATAGTGAGTCAATCAATAAACTTTTGGCAAATGTCTTGTCATGCCCTGACCTGGTTTGGTCGAATCCCCATGAGCAACCCGTCACTCTCTCAGTTTATTAAGGGTTTTCCCCTTTTTTAAACCGTGAGGAGAAGGCACCTTTTATGCCCGCACCTTTCCTAGAATAACATTAATCAAAACTAAGTAATTTAAGCTTACATACCTATCTTGTAAGTAGGTTTTTCCCTCGATTACCTGAAAGGGGGTAAAGAGAGGGGGTGAGTTCGACAACTTAGTGAATAGGTGCTTGAAACATGAGTTTCTTATAAAATAGTTTGAATTGGAGTTGCTAGACTCCTTATTTTCTTCAAAAACATTTTTTACTCAAGTTCTGGTTTTCAAAACCTTTTTCCATACACATTCGCGAGATACAGTTACGCCAACTGCACCCACTTGTGGATCAGAGCGTCTTTACCATCCACCCTTATAGAAGTCTCTGACTTCTACCCGAAGTTTGAGTAAACGTCTCTGATGTCCTACCCTCAGACCAAAAATACTTCGTTTCCATATGAAGACATAGACCTCATCTCGTGCCCAGCCCGGTCTCATGCGCAATGAAGTTATGTCGAGCTTCTCAAGACGTCTGGTACGACTAACTGCCCTTATCTCAACTAGGTCGTCCAGACCCCTAGGATTCATCACTACCCCTCTTGGGTGTCTTGAAGGTCCTGTAACATAGTGCATGTGCAAATCAATAGTTTTTCACATAAGCCATATAATTTGTGGTGCCACTGGTCTAACAGGCCCGACTCTCAACTCGACATGCAGCTGTTTGTCTTGACTCGTCCAAAGACCTGTCATGTCGCACTACTGCTAGTCCATTGAGTATGCCGGTTCTATCTCGGTACCATGGCCAAATAACTCATTTACTTAAGTTTTTATGGCTTAATAATCATGTTTGTTTATGAGCTCCTACTCATGCTCACTAGCCTAGGGCTCACTGTTCGAGGTTTTCAAAATCGGTCATATTAGCCCTGATGTTCCAAAACCGAGCCCTCCGGCCTATATGATTTATTCAAGCTCCTGTCAAGAAGGTCTCACAAAAATTTTAAGTAGTGGCACCCAATTAGGGGAGAGCACTTCCAACAAAATAAACCTTTCATTTGTCTATCATACAAAATGGGTATGAAGGCGTCTTCGCCTATAACCGATAAGCGGGTTTTCCACTTCCTTCCAGGATGTTTCATCATACCAATAGGGTATGACCTACTTACAACCGACAAGTAGTTTTTCTACGTGATTTCTACATCACTACTCTGAAGTGTAATGATTAAAATACCACTTAGTAGTGGGTTTTCATTTTCGAGGTGCTTATCTTCCCAACCGGGTATGATATTAAATTCCCACTCACCTGTTAGTGTAGTGAATTTTCTCTTATCTAGCTTGTTGCATTGATGTGGACTTGTCTTAGCTGGCGTTCCCGATACTTCATGTACCTACACGATATGAACATCCTTGTTCATTATCGTTTGGCCTAATAGCCTTCATTCATCCCAAATTAATGAGAAAACCAAAGTTTTCACTTATTTGCAATTAGGTCTATAAAGATATTTTTCTTTAACTTTAAGTCCCAAATGCCAGTTTTTTTTCCTCAAATTGAGTCCCGAAACTTTTAAAATTCACCTTGGTATGTTAATTTATTCAAATTCACAAAGAGAGGTTCAATTTCCCAAATTTCAAATTTTGTCCCCAATTTTTCCAAAATTACCATTTTGCCCCTACATTACAAAAATGGTAAGTTTTGCCCCAAAAATTCCAAAATTTTCCAATTGGTCCTCCAACATCTTTATCATGCCCAATTGGCCCTCAATTTTATGAAATTGCAATTTTGCCCCTCGATTTTTTGAAATCCCCAAATTTCCCCCAATTTTCCCCACAATTTCAACTTTCTAACTCAGCCGAATTTTATTTCATCAAATTGACTGATCAAATGAGCTTAATTGTTGAAATGATGTTAGATTGGAGTTCCTACACCTTCATACTATTCAATTGCACTTTGAATCGCCCGATTTGATGCCGGAATGAGCTCAAATGGAGCTTCGTCGGAAAACTGGACTTAGAGAGAGAAGGCTTCGAAAGCTTTCCGTCGTGGGCACGGCGGTCCGAGCTTTCAGTCTGGGTGGATAGCTCTTATTTTGAGGTTACTCCTAGGATAAAGAATTGCATCAATTGATGCTGAATTGAATGATAATTTTGTGATCGAATTTCTGTTGGTTCTATCTCTAGTACCGATTGGAATTTATAGAGGGGAGCTAAATTAGCTTACCTTTCAGCTCTAATTCAGGTGTAGGAGGACTGTGGAGGTGTTGGGAGGGCTTCGTTTGACTTGAGAAGGGCTCAAATTGGCCGATTTCAGCTCGGCCAAAATAGGGCAGCTTCGGTGCACCGGAGCTGCTTCACTATTCAATCACGTCGGCACTTCTCCCAGGATTTCCTGGCAAGTGAACAGTGCTGTCCTCCGAAGGAAGAAGACGACACTGCTCTGAATTGGACGATATTGGTGCAAACCAGGTTCAAAGCTTAAACCGACCAGTTTAGGCCCGATTTGACCGAGTGTTTCAAAATTAAAAATTTCTAAATTTATCTAAATTCATTATCTATCAAATGGTGGCATCAATTTTCCATTTTGACTTTTCTAAGCCACCTGGAAAAATAAATTTAGTATCTGGTTCAATAGTGGTTTAAACCGATTCAATCCGGTTCACCTGAACCGGTTTGGTTTTCATCTCCAATTCATCTTAAAATCTTTTTTCATGACTTTGTGACTCTTTAGGTTACTCGAGATCTATAAATTTCCCAATTTTCCCTTTTTCTATTGGTTCCGGTTCATGAACTGACTCGGTTCATAAACCGGTCTAGTTTTCTCTCCCAAATTGTCCTAAGGTCCTTTTCCAAGGTTTTATGAACCCTTTGGGTCATTCGAGAGTTGTTAATTTCCAAATTGCTCGTTCCCTGATGATCGGGCTTGTGAATCGGTTCAGTGTTTGTCATTTGGTTTGACCGGTTCTTTTCTTGGTGTTCCTTAACTCTAAAGGGAGGGCTTTACATGTCTACCGACACCGTCAAGTCGAAGGCAAAAGGTCTTAACTCATTAAATTTGGTCTCATATTTTGAGATTGTACTCGCTTCTTGTCGTAGCCGGAAGAACTCCAACTTCTTCTCGTTGATCAGGTGGGGACCCAAGTACTTCTCCGAGTACCTTTCTTTGAACTTGTCCCAGGTGGGTGTGATAGGGGAGAGGCTCCTCACGGTGCCCCACCACCTCTTGGCATTGGACTCCAAAAAGAATTTAGCCAGTGTCACCATCTCCTTTAGTGGCGTCCTTATGATCCCCATGAACTTTTTATGGCTAGCCAGCCAATCCATAGCTGCCCTGACATCTTTCTCCACCTACAAGGGCTTGCACCCTAACTGTCGAAGAGTCTTCAGGTATTTAGGAATGTGGAAGAGGGGCAGGGCAGGGGCGGATGTGGACTATGACTGCACTTCCTCAGGCTGGGTTTGGGACTCAGAGTCCATGTGAGGTTTGTTGTTGAGGTGGTGTTCTCCAAACACCCTAGTGAATTCTTCATACAGACGTTGGTGTTCATAGCTGAGTCCTTGCGAGGTCGATTGGGCCCCCATGGATTATTTCTCTAGAAGGGGGTTGTCGGTGGAGTCCACAACTACCGCCTTTGTCCTCTTGGTTCCCTTTCGAGGTGCCATGGCTAGGTTTACAAAATTTCAATTAACCTTTAGTTTATAAAGTGTTGATAATGTATTCGGGGAAACACATGCTTTGATACCACTGGAGTTGTCACGCCCTGGCCCAGTTTGGTCGAAACCCCGTGATCAACCTGCCACTCTCCTGGACCTCGAGGAGTGGTTCCTCCCCTAGGTCGTGAAGAGTCAGGCGCATTACCTGTCATGTTTCCTAGAATAACATTATAGAAAACTAAAAGTGAAATTTGTACATGGTTTGAGGCTTGGCATAAAAGACTCGGAGGTGATCTTGTTCTTCCCTTAGAGGTTCGTATCCTCTACCTTGAGTTTGAATGAATATCACTTGTCCGACCCTCAAACCCTATTCATAATCCATGTCCTCTTTGTGGAACAAGATCTCTTTCCCCTTGCTGCCTCAGTATCTGTGCACAGGAAGCTCCTAGAGCTTCACGACATACTGGAGGACAATCCACCCTTATGCTCACTAGGTCGTTCAATAGCCCTTAGAACCACCACTTCCCCATACCGGATGTCTTGATGGCTCCGCAATCTCATGCGTGCAAAATCAATAGTTTTCATTTTATTATTGCCATAATATTTGGTGTTATTGGCCCAACGGACTCGACAACCCAACTTCAGCCTCGTAACTACTAACCCAACGAGTTCGATGACCTGACTTCGACTCAGCCGTTACTAACCCAACGAGTTCATTTGTCCAGCTTTGGTGCTATAACCAATACACGCAACTTACTGATTCTTTTGAGAGTTTTTCAGGCACATCCAAGTCGTCTTGTCTACTAGCCTACGCCCATGCCCATTGGCCTTGGGCTCACTTGAATGGCTTCACCCAACCTCTGCATGTCTGATGCAACATCAGGACAACCTCCCAAAAGTTCAAGCTTGTTCAATAAGTAAAAGGAGGGCAGTCCTAGAAAATCCTTCTTTTTATTTGGGAATGCTAAAATCATCAGGCTAACCGGGTGTGATGTTAAACCCACTCACTTAATAATCAAGGCTGGTTTGCCTTAGCTGGGCTTCCTGTCCTGGTCGTGCCTTCTCGCATGCATTCCGGTTCGATGTGTCCTTGCAAGGTTTGAACATACTCATGAGAGGAGTCCCGACACGAAGGCCATTTAAATTTTATTTCAAGTTGGGTCCCTAGGATATCCAATTATCCCTCCACGATCCTTAACTTTTCCAAAATTACCAATTGGTCCTCAACTTTTCCAAAATTGCCAATTAGTCCTTAAATTTCCAAAATTTGCCAATTGGCCCCTAATTTCATCAAATTGGACAATTGGTCCTCAATTGGTAATTAATTTCATGAAAATCCTCCAATTTCCTTTAAATGACAATTCGGTACCCAAATTTCCAAAATTCCCAATTTTCACCCAATTTTCCATAATTCATTACATTTTGACCCCCAAATCTTAAATTCATCAAATTGATCACCCAAACTTGGGAAATTGCCCCCTATCTTGTTGCTAATCACTTCCCCACCTCCCCACGATCATTTTGGCTTTGAATCACCTTAATCGGTGCCGATTTGAGCTCAAACAGAGTTTCGTCATAAAAAAGGCTATAAAGAGAGAAAGCTTGGTTTCCTTACTGGTGAGGAGATGATAGTTAAGGCTCTTGTTGTGGGTAGCTAGTGTTCCTCCAAAGGGTCCTTCTACGATAAACTTGCTGGCCAATTTCATGTAGTAGCATCATGAATTTGATGAGAGAAGTTCAGGTGAGTTAGCCTCTACAACTTCAAAATTCTGATGACATAGGGCGGAATTGGCCTACCTCATGGGTGGTAGAGGGTCTGGTGTTAGTGGGGAGGGGCTAAGGAAGGGACTGTTTAGCTGTCTAAGGCCGGTGGTGGCCGAGATGCAGCTCAAGGTACTTGGCTCCTTCTCGGTCGAAGGAGCAAGAGTCTTGTTTGAGCCTGCCAGAGCTTGGGCGTGGTCCTTAGATTGAACTAGTGTTGCAGTCATTTAGAGGACTTCTTCTTGGTTCCAATGGCTCTGGAAGGGGCTTTAGAGATTGAGAAAAAGCTCGTCATGAGAGCTCTACTTTAAGATTTGTTGGAAAACGGTCCTCTTCTCCTTTGATTAATAGTGGGATGGGGAATGCAAGGGGAGGGTGCTCATTATATAGTGAGCTCGATAACTATCCGGGCTACTGGCCGACATAAGACTGGGCTGCCGCCTTGCTCGCTGGCTACCGGATTAAAGCTTTTTTTTAGTCGCCAGAGACTTTCTCCCTCCTCCTTATCCCCTTCACCGTGTCAGATAGCTGAGGAAGACGACACTGTGGCACGCATGTGAGCTTCACACATATTGGCTTGCCACGTGGCGTAATGTGATTGGTTGGTTTTGCTGACATAGCATGTCCATCAACAACTAGTCAGCCTTTGACTTGCTGACCAGACACGTGGCAGCCTCCCAAGCTTCATTGGAAAATGGACCTTTTCTCCTTTTATGATCACTAGTGGGATGAGGAATGCAAGAGGATGGTGCTCATTATATAGGGAGCTCAGCAGTTGTCCAGGCTACCGGTCGGCGTAAGATTTGGCCCCCGCCTCGCTTGCCGATTACCGGTTCAAAACTTTTTCTTACTCACCGAAGACTTTCTCCCTCCTCCTTATACCCTTCTCTATGTTAGCCAGCTTAGGAAGATGACATGTGGCATGCGTGCGAGCTTCGCACGTGTCAGCTTGCCACATGGAGCAACATGATTGGTTGGTTTTGCTGATGTAGCATCTCCATCAGCAACCTAGTCAACCTTTGACTTACTAACCGGACACGTGTAAGCCTCCTGTTGGTTGTTTCTTCCTACATTGCCTATTGACTGTTAACTGTGACACATGGTGCTTTTTGATTGGTTGGTTTAAATGCATTAGATTTACCTCATTACATTCAATTCTAGTGCCACATGTCACCTTTTAATTGGTCGAGGTTATCCTACGTGGCACTACCACTTGTCGGCCCCTAATTGGTCGATCGTTCTCGTTGTCCTAATCGGATTCCGACGTGGCACATTTGCCATGTGTCAGATCCCCATTGGTTGGTTTTCATTGACGGGCTCGTCCAACCTTGACCATTGACCGAGACACATGTTAGTCTCCCATTGGCAGGTCATCACTAAGGTGGATTGATCATTGACCAGGGACATGCGTCACATTCTGATTGATCAATGCTTTCAAGCTCTAACCAAGCGACTGACTAAGCATGCTTTGCCACACGTCGTGCGCTGATTGGTCCCACTTGCTGACTAGGCACTGACTTGTCAGCGGCTCATTGACTAGTTGGATCATTGACCGGTCCGGTCCGATTGGGTCTGGTGATCCAAAATTCTAAACCAGTCGGTTCAGACCTGATTCGATTGGTTTTGTAAAAATTAAAATTTTCTAAATTGATCTAAATTCAATTTCTATCTAATGGTGGCTTCAATTTTCTAATTTGGTATTTTAAACCACCTAGAAAAATGAATTTTTGAACCTGTTCTTCACGGTTCAACCCAATTTACTTTGGTTCCATCCAGTTCGGGTCTGGTTTACCTTGAAACGATTTGGTATTTACACCCTATCCTCGTCATGGTACTTCTCCATAATTTTTGTGATTTATTGGCTACTTGGGGTTTAGAATGTTTTGTCGTAAACCCTCGTTTTGCCCCATTTTGGTTCCGCTAAACACCTGATTTTTCTTTCGGAAGTATTTGGGGTTTTCTCCTAGTTTAGCTCTTTATTCTAAAGGAATGAGGTTTACATTCGACCTATTGGAGCTATCCGAGCTCTCATTAGAAAAGTCTTCCAAAGACTTCAAGTAGTTACACACAGTCAAGGGAGATCATTTTTTGGAAAATTAGTTTTAAGCTTAAAATGTGCTCATCATCCCATCCGGGCGTGATGATGCAAAAAACCACTGATGATGGTTTTTCTGTTAAAAAAGTATGCATCACCCCAAACGGGTATGATATTTAAAATGTTCCAGTCACCCGATGAATGCGACTTGTTTATCCTAGTTAGACTTCTAGTCCTTGTCATGCTCCCTCACACACGTTCTTGTTCAATATGTCCTTACAGGGTTTAGACATTCTCATTAGGAAAGGTTTGGCATGAAAGGCCTCCTATTTCCGTGTATTTACAGTTAGGGCTCAACTTTTTCCTTATAACAATTAGGTCCCTAAAGTTTATAATCCTTGACTTTAGGTCCCTATTATTGAATCAATTATAATTAAGTCCCTAGGGTTCTAATTATCCCTCATGGATCCTCAATTTGTTTCCAAAATTACCAATTGACCCTTAAATTTCCAAAATTGCTAATTAGTTCTTAAATATCCAAAAATTACCAATTGGCCCTCAACTTCTTCTAATTGAACCTCAATTGGGAGTTAATTTCATAAAAATCCCCCAATTTTCCTTAAATTATAATTCGGCCCCTAATTTCCCAAAACTTCCCAAATTGCCCAATTTTCCTAAAAAATTGCCATTTGACCCCGTAAACTAGTTTCCATCAATTAGACACCCAAACATGGGCAATTGCTCCCTATGTCTCCCTCATCATTTGAAGCTTTGAAACACTTCATTTGGCTTAGAATTGAGCTCAAACAAAGCTTCACCAGAAAATTGTCTTAGATAGAGAAAGCTTCGATTTCTTACCGGTGAGGATCCAACGATCGGTGCTCTTGCTTTCTCTGAATTGCTCTCCTCTTGGGGATCCTTCCTAGATTGAACCACACCTCAATTGGTGGCCTGAGCAGTGTGAATTTTATAGTTTAAATTTTAGCAAAAATGCATTGTGAACAGTATTCTTCGATGAAGGGTGGCGGAGGGAACTTACCAACTTAGCTGAGGGAAGGTCGGGGCACCTGAGGGGTGGCCTATGGTGCTTGGCCTTGCTAGAATTGGTTGTGGGAGGGCTCGAATTGGATTGATGTGGAGCGACTGTACTGTGCGAGCTTACCAAAGCTTCTCTAACAATCCTCGAGCTGAATGACGGCTGTGGTGGGGGAGCTACTTCCACAAGATTCTAAAGAATTCAAATTCGCCTTCTAAGGTGAAGAAAAGTGCCCAAATTGGAGCTCTGGTTCAAGCTTCGTTAAAAAATTGAGCTCTTCTTCTTCTTCAAGCATGAGGAAGATGAAAGGGGAGGAGCTCTTTATATAGGGAGCTTGGGGACTAACAGAATTATCCGCTCCCTAATCACTCGACCTTAATTGCTCCATTTATGGCAGGAGTCAAAGGCATTTATTGGTCATCAGATTTTCAGTGACCAGACTATCCCTTCTCTCAATTCTCAGCTGCCAGGTTGAAGATGACAAGTTGAGCGCTGATTGGCTGCGCGTGCTGACTAGTTCAATGACCCGAAAATGAAAATCAGCCGGTTTAGGCTCGATTCGACTAGTTTTCTAAAAATAAAAAAATAAATTAATCTAAATTCATTTTCTATCAAATGGTGGGCTCAATTTTCCAAATTGACATTTTTAAGCCACCTAGAAAAATGAATTATTGAATCGGTTCATCATGGTTCAATCCAATTCAGGTCTAATTCACCCTGAACTGGTCAGGTTTTCTCATCTAATTCATTTCATGGTTCTTCCCCATGATTTTTATGACTTCCTAGTTACTTGAGGTTTTCAAATTTACCGTTTTAACCCTTTTTGGTTCATTTAATTGCTTGGTTTTCTCAAGAAAATTGCTGGTTCTTTTCCTTGTTTTCTTATCTTTTAAAGGACGGGGTTTACAACTCTCTCCTCCTTTTAGGGGTTTTGTCCTCATAACTCTTACATCTCAAATAGTTGAGGGTGCTGATCCCTCATGGCATATTCGGTCTCCCACATCTCCTCTTGTACTTGGTCATTTTGCCAACGAACCTTTACCATGGGAATCTTCCTGTTCCTTAGGTTCTTGTCTCATTGGTCGAGGATTCGTACCGGCTCCACTTCATAGATTAAATTCTCCTCTAATTTAGGTGGGGGTTGATCCAACACATGACTAGGACCGAGTTTATATTTCCAAAATATTGATATATGGAATATGTCACACCCTGACCCAGTTTGGTCGGATCCTCATGAACAACCCGCCGCTCCCTTGGTTTAAGAGGGGTTTACCCCTTCTTTAATTTAATTGGAGCTAGGCGTAATCTTAACCTTGTTCCGTGGAATAACATATGTTAATAATAATGTATGCTTAAGAGAAGATTAAGCATACATGACAGAGGGTAAATCCTAGTGTTATCCCTAGTCATTCTTTATTCCTAAAAAGAGACAAAAAGGGTGGGTCAGTTTCTACAACTCAGTGAATGAGTGATTGAAAAAAGTTTAAATAAAATAATTTGGAGTGTGCTAGACTCTTTATTTTCTTTAAAAATTATTATTTCCTCAATTTTTTGATTTTCAAAACCATTACTCATCGATGTGTTTAACAATTAACACCTGCCCTTCATCATGAAGGGATCACAAATTTGTCGGGCAGCTCGTCCACTGCACCCATTTGTGGCGTCGGAGCAACTTTATCGACCACCTGAATAGAAGCCCGTCCACTTTTACCTTGGGAATAAGTGAATGTACGCACCATCCGACCCCCAATCTCGAAAAGAAACTCCATGTCCATGTGAGGACAAAGATCTCATTCTGACCCCACCCTGGACTCATGCGCATATAGCAAAGTTGAGCTTCCCTGACTGCTGGCACGACAAACTGCCCTTATCTCCACCATGTCGTCCAGTAGCCCCTAGGACGCATCACTACCCCTCTTGGGCATCTTCATGGTCCCAAACCTCACTGCATGCACAAAATAATAATTTTCCTTCACTAATAAAGGAAAATTTTTTAATAGATGAACAGTGTTGTCATCCCAAGGAAGAAGACGACACTATTCCGAATCGGACCGGTCTGGTCCAACCGAGTTCAATGGCATAAATTGACCGGTTCAGGCCTGATTTGATTGATTTTCTCAAAATTAAAAATTTCTAAATTAATCTAAATTCATTTTCTATCTAATGGTGGCTTCAATTCCTCAATTTCATATTTCCAAGTCACCTAGAAAAATGAATTACCTAATTTGGTTCATTATGGTTCAATCCGGTTCAGGTCAGGTTCACCTTGAACCAATCCGGTTTTCCTCTTTGATTGACTTCATGGATCTTTCCCATGATTTTCATGTCTCTTTTGGGCACAGGGTATTTTCCAATTTCCGATTTTACCATTCTTTACCATTTTTTGTTCATTAATGGTTCAATTTTCTCTTTGTAATCGATCGGTTCTCTCTCAGTTTTTCTCATTCTTAAAAGGACATGGCTTACAACTCTCCCATCCTTTTAAGGGTTTTGTCCCCAAAACATTTACATACGAAATAGTTAGGGGTACCTGTCCCTCATGACACTTTCGGTTTCCTAGGTCTCCTCTTGTACTGGTCTGTTCTACCAAAGAACTTTGACCATGGGAATATTCTTATTTCTTAAATTCTTGTCTCTTTAGTCGATGATTTACATAGCTCTACTTGATAGGTCAGATTTTCCTCCAACTTGGGTGGGGTCAATCCAACACATGGCTGGGGTCGGGCTGGTAATTTCAAAGTACTGAGATGTGGAATACATCATGTATCCTTTGTAATTCTAGAGACAGTTCAAGTTTATCAGCAACTAGCCCTACCCTATGGATTAGGGTGTAGGGACCAATATACCTAGGTTTCAACTTTTTCCATTATTGGAACCTAAGTATTACTCTCCATGGAGATACCTTGAGAAATACTTGGTCTCCCACTTCAAATTCCAAGTCTCTTCTCCGATGGTTGGCATAACTCTTCTGTCTATCCTGGATTGCCTTAAAGTCAACTCTTTATGATTTTTATTTTCTCTGTGGTGTCTTCTACCAGCTCAACCCTTTCGAGCTTCCTTTGTCCCACCTCTTCCTAAATATAAGGGGGTACGACATTGTCATCCATAAAGAGTCTCATAAGGAGCCATTTGAATATTGGCTTGGTAATTGTTATTGTAAGCAAACCCCATCAATCACAAGTATTCCTCCCAACCCTTGTTCATTGTGAGCACGCAAGCCCAAAGAATATTTTCCAAGGTTTGGATCATCCACTCAGACTGTCCATCAGTATGAGGATGGAACATTGTACTCATATGTAGTTTGGTTCCCAAGGAACTTTATAGGCTAGGCCAAAACCTTGAAGTAAATCTCGTATCCCGGTCCGACACTATGCTTAACGGGACATCGTGGAGTCTTACAATTTTTCCTATGTATAGGGTGGCTAGTTGTTCCATGGAATCAATAACTTTTATGGGTAAGAAATGGGTAGATTTGGTCAACCTATCCACAATGACCCAAATTGCATCTCGCCCTCTCCTATTCATTGGTAATGCCATGATGAAGTCCATGGTAATTTGTTTCCATTTCCATTCGAGAATTGGTAGGGGTTGTAGCAGTCCTGAGGGTTTCTGGTGTTATGCTTTGATTTGTTGAAAGAACAAACATCATGCTACATACTTTGTGATTTTCCTCTTTATCCCTTTCCACCAATAACCCTACTTAAGGGTACGGTACATCTTGGTACTGCCCGAATGCATCGCATACATAGAGTCATGTGCTTCCTCCAATATTAGCCTCCTCAACTCCTTGTTCTGAGGCACACAGGTCAACAACTCGTTGCCTTGAAGGGTGTAGTCCGGGTTGTTCCCTCATCAGTTGGGTCCAAGGAGGGCTGAAGTTCCTTGTCTCCTTTTTGGTTAACACTAATTAACTCCACTAGGCTAGGTCTTACTGCTATGTCAACCATCAGACATTTCATTTCTCCATCTACCTTGAGGCCCACCTTCATTCTTCCCAACTGTTGTAGCAAGGGCCCAGTTTGTCTTTACCTGGGCCGCCTCAATTTGATATTTGCGACTTAGAGCGTCTGCTGGGTTGGTATTCTACCACATTCGCCTTCCTGGGGTGGTATTCTATCACAAGATCATAGTTCTTCACCAATTCCAGCCACCTCCTTTGTCTGAGATTTAATTCCTTTTAAGATAAAAAATTCAAAAGACTCTTATGATCTGTATATATTTTGCACTTAACCCCGTACAGGTAGTGTCGCTAAATCTTAAGGGCGAACACTATTGCGGCTAACTCTAGGTCATGGGTAAGGTAGTTCTTCTCATGTGTCTTTAGTTGTCAAGAGGCGTAGGCGATAACCCTTCCTTGTTGCATTAGTACGCACCCAAGGCCTTGTGTGTATTCATCACTATAAATGGTATACTCCTCCGCACTTGGATCCGGTAGGGTTAATATGGGTGTCGTTGTGAGGGGGGACTTCAATTCCAAAAAGGATTTCTCACATGTTTCATCCCACTTGTACTCCACTCCCTTCCTTGTAAGGCGGGTTAACGGGGCTTCTATTTTGGAGAAGTCTTCTACAAACCACCGGTAGTACCTTGCTAACCCAAAGAAGTTGTGTATCTTAGAGGGATTCATGGGTGCCTTTTAGTTGGATATGGCTTCTACCTTCATCGAATCCACTTTAACTCCTTCCTTGGACACTATGTGCCCTAAGAAACCCTCCTCTTGCAACCAGAACTCACACTTGGAAAACTTTGCATACAAACGATTTTCCTCTAGTGTCTCTAAGGTGATGGCCAGATGTTCCTCATGCTCCATCCTAGTTCATGAGTATATAAGAATGTCATCTATAAATACTACCACGAACCTATCCAAATGAGGCTGGAACACCTGGTTCATTAAATCCATAAAGGCTGCTGGGGCATTTCTTAATCCAAAAGGCGTCACCCTGAACTCATAGTGTCTGTATTGACGTTGAAATGCGGTCTTAGGTATATCTCCCTCTCGGATCCTGAGTTGGTGGTATCCTGACTAGAGATCTATCTTGGAGAAATAGGTCACTCCTTTTAATTGATCAAACAGGTCATCAATTCGTGGAAGTGGGTACTTATTTTTTATGGTGACTTGATTCAACTTTCGATAGAATATACATAGCCTCATACTCCCATCCTTCTTCTTTACAAATAGTACCGGCGCAACCCATGGAGACTGGCTGGGGCGTAAGAAACCCTTCTTTAGTAATTTGTCCAAATGCTCCTTTAACTCCTTTAATTCTATAGGGGGCTTGGGATATGGGATGTGTCCCGGGAATTACCTTAGTGGTAAATTCCAATTGACAGCTTGGGGGTAGTCCTGGTAGTTCCTCAAGAAATATATCTGTGTAGTGTTCAACCATCGAAATGCCTTTTGGTCCTTTCTCCTCTGAATTTTCATTGGTAATCATTATGAGGAAGGGCTTACAGCCCTTCTGTATCATCCTTTGGGCTTTCATATGGGACACCAAGTGCATTTCTCTTTTCCACCCATCTCCTAGGAACCGTAGTCCAAGTGTCTCGGGAGTGTGGAAAATTATCACTTTCTTTCCACAATCCATCTTGGCTTGGTGTGTACTTAACCAATCCATTCCTAGTATTATCTCTACCTCTCTCAAAGCTAATGGGATTAGGCCTGCCTCCTATTTCACTCCACCAATCTTGACCTCACATCCCTCTAATTGATTGTCTCTATTTAGTCATTCTCCTAGGGGTGTGAGGATGTTGAGACTTTGTTCCAAAGAGGTAAGTTTGAGTGGAAGATTTGGAATTGAATCTTCCTTGATAAAGGACCTCTCTGCTCTGAAGTCAAAGAGAGTGTAGACTCCCCCCCTACCCATAGTTGTACGTATCCTACAAGTTTCTTTTAGGAAAATTGAATTTCTTTTATTAAGAAGGATTGAATTACAAAACCATTTCTAACTTTGGTCAAGGAGGGTTTGGGAAGTACCCGCTATAGTACTAGGATCCTTTCGAGCCTCTTATTGTGTGAGGTTATACACCTTAGCTCATACCCTTGACATGGCGGTTGCATCTCCTCCTCTATTTAAGGTCCTTGGGTTCCCTTGGGGTGGTTCAAGAGTGTTCCTTTGCACATTTCCTCTTAGAGTGGGGCACTCCCTAGTAAAGTGTCCCACTTACCCACATCCAAAACAAGCCTCACATGGCACCTCATGGTTCCTCTAACACTTTGGATAGTGGAGGACCCTCTATAGTATAGTGGTGTTTACCTCCATACGTGTGGGGTATACTTCCTTCCTCTTCAGAAGCTCCATCTTGTTTCCCCACATAGGACCACTTTGCTCCTTACATCCTCTACGATGATTTTGGCCCTTTTCCTCCTTTCGATTTGCTTGCTCCATCTAGCGGTATCAAGTCTGCACCATACACTCGCATTCATGAGCCACACTAATTATGGCTACCATATCCATGCGGTGTCCTAGTATTCCCATCTAGTCTTGTATGTCCATATTGAAACCATCCACAAATCATTGGCAAATGTCCATGGGTCCAGCCAGATCGGGAGCAAAGGGCCTTAACTCGTTGAACTTAGTTTTGTACTCTGAGATAGAGTTAAGTCCTTGGCGGAGTTAGAGGAAGTCTTGTTTCTTCTCATTGATCAGGTGCGGAGCCAAGTATTCCTCTAAATACCTCTCCTTGAATTACTCCCAAGTGGGTGTGGTGGTATGTAGGCTCCTGACGTTGTCCCACCACCTTTTTGTGCTAGCTTCCAAGAAGAACTCCGCTAGGAACACCATCTCTTCTGGTGGGATCCTAATTATTCCCATAAGTTTCTTGATGCTGGCCAGCCAGTCCATAGCAGCTCCAACATCCTTCACCACTTGGAAAGGCTTACATCCTAATTGACGAAGGGTCTTGAGGTATTTTGGTATGTAAATTAGAGGAGGGACGTTAACAGAAGGGGGATGGGACTGTACATCCTCGAGCTCTACTTAGGAGTTGGTGTCCACCTTGGGAGTGAGATTGGGCCTCCTAAACACTTGAGTGAACTCTTCATATAGCCTTTGATGTTCTGAGTTGAGTCCAGGTGGTACTGTTTGGGCTTCTCTGGGAATCTCTATAGGGATGGGGTTTTGGGCAGTGTCGGCAACTGCGGCTCTAGTTCTCTTGGTTCCTTTCTTGGGAGGCATCTATAAATTTTAACCATTTTTCTCTTAGTTCTTGTGTTATATAGTCATGATAATGTATTTAAGGAAACAAGCTCTGATACCACTCAAGTTTCACGCCCCGACTCGGTTTGGTCGGAACCCCGTGAGCAACCTACCACTCCCTTTGGATTAAGAAGGATTTCTCTTCCTTCTAGACCGCGAGGAGTTAGTCGTCCTTTTTACCTAGTTTTCTGGAATAGCATTATACAAAACTTAATAGCTTAGAAACTTACATACCTCACTTTGGGTTTAGCTGCAAGAGATCTCTAAGGTTGGTCTTCTTTTTTCTTGAAAGGGGTTAAAGGGAGGGGGTGAGTTTCTACAACTCAGCGAGTGGGTGTTGGGTGTGAGTTTCCAAACATATTTAGTTCTTAAAAACTATTTCAAAGATTATCACCATTTTCAAAGATTTTCTCCAATCTCAAAACCTTTCACCATTTTCAATTATTATGTGTGTTTAGCTCTCTTAGCACATCCACTTGCCTTGGGAGGCATTTAGCAAACAAACACATGCCCTTTATCATAAAGGGTACACACATTCGCCGGTGCAACACACCCACTGTACCCACTTGTGGATCAGAGTATTTTTACCATTTACCATGATAGAAACACGCCCACTTCTACCTTGAGTATGACTGACACCCATGGTGCAAAGCCTTCAGACTCCACATAACTTCGTGTTCGTATGAGGACAAGACCTCATCCCACACCCTCCCCGGTCTTAATGTGCATGAAGCCCCAACACAGTAGCTTCATGACTAACTGGCACGACAAGGATGCCTCAACATAGTAGCTCATGACTTCCCTTATCACCACCATGTTGTCCAATAGCCCTTGGAACCCATCACTACCCCCCTTGAGCGTGTTGATGGTCCTGAACCAAAAGTGCATGCACAAACAATAGTTTTCATATTCTTAGCCATTCAGTTTAGTGTCGACGATCCAATGACCCTGACACTCTCCCTAGCCTGTAACTGTTTATTTGGTCGGTCCGTCAACCTAGCCCTAATGAACTGTCACTAGCCCATCGAGCCTTGCCGATCGTGACTTGGTACCATGGTGAATCACACAATCAATTCCATTTTAAATAAGAGTTTTCATGGCTCTTCCTATTCATGTTTGTTTACGGGCTTCAGCTAGTGCCCACTAGCTTTGGGCCCATAACACATTTTTGAAAACTGGGCCTTAAGCCCTATGAGTTCAAAATCGACCCCTGGCCTGTTAGTAGCTCTTGTCAAGAAGGTCTCCCAAATAGTTTAAGCAATGGCACATAGTCAGGGTAGAACACTTATGACAAAATCTTCCTTTTGAACTCATCACACCAATTAGGTGTGATGATAGTATGCTTACAACCGGTATGCAGGTTTTTCCTTTTAGTGAAGAAGGTTATCATACCAAACGGGTTTGATGTTTAAATCATCCTACTTACATCGGGTAAATAGGTTTTCATTTAATAAAAGTGCTCATCACCCCAACTGGGTTTCACCCGGTGACTGTGACATGTTCGCCCTCAGTCATCCTTTTGAATCTTATCTGAGCTTTTTTATTCACTTCCTTATCTGAATTTGTTCCATCGGAGGTGTGGCGGCCTGAGTTTTTGATCTGGGAAGGTAGCTCTCATCCTTAGGGTCCTTCTAGGATCAAGAATTGCTTTCGCCTCTGTAGATGTCGTGTGATGGTCATGGGGACTGTGGGGAGGCTTGGATTGGCCGTAAAAGGTTTGAATTGGTCGAATTCTGATCGGCCAAAATAGGGCAGCTTTGAACTGATGGCACTGTTTCACTATTCGATCTTGTCGGCGCTTCTCCGATGATCCTTGGGTCGAAGGGAGGTTGCTGTCATGTAGCTGACTTCCCCCAAAGTCTATAGGATCTGACTTTGCCTTTCAAGGCTGAGAAAAGTGCCCAAGTCGGAGCTTTGGTTTGAGCTTCACCGAAAAATAGAGCACTTTGGAGTGGAGGACGATTTGTGGTGTGTAAAGGTCGAATGGTGGGGAGCTCATTATTTAGGGAGCTCGGGGACCGTCTTCCCGACCAGTTTCCATACTAGTTGAGCTTATCCTCACCCAAAAATTCCTAGATTAGAAAGAATATTCCTTTGCCGGGAAAGGAAAGTTTTTGAACCAATGAATAGTGATGTCATCCCAAAGAAAAAGATGACAATGTTCCGAATTGGACCAGTCCGGTCTGACTGGGTTCAATGGCGTAAATCGATTAGTTCAGACCCAATTCAACTAATTTTCTCAAAATTGAAAATTTCTAAATTCAACTAAATTCATTTTATGTCTAATGGTGGCTTCAATTCCTCAATTTGAGATTTCCAAGCAACCTAGAAAAATGAATTACCTATTCTGGTTCATTATGGTTCAATCCGGTTCACCCTAAACTGGTATGGTTTTCACCTTCAATTAACTTCACGGTTCTTCACCATGATTTTCATGACTCTTTCAGGCACATGGAATTTTCCAATTTCCTATTTTACCCTTCTTTACCATTTTCAGTTCATTGAATGGTTTGATTTTCTCTTTGGAATCAACCGGTTCTCTCCCAGTTTTTCTCATTCTTGAAAGAACGGGGTTTATAGTACTCATATGGAGTTTGGTTCCCAAGGTACTTTGTAGGCTGGGCCAAAACCTTGAGGTAAATCTCGGGTCCCGATCTGATACTATGCTTACTGGAACACCATGGAGCCTTACAATCTCTCCCACATATAGAGTGGCGAGTTGTTCCATGGAGTCGGTTTCTCTTATTGGTAGAAATTAGGCGGATTTGGTCAATCTGTCCCTGATAACCCAAATCACGTCCCGCCCTTTCTTTGTCACTAGTAGCCACGTCACAAAATCCATGGTGATATGTTCCCACTTCCATTCGGGGATTGGTAGGGGTTGTAGTAGCCTTGAGGGTTTCTAGTGTTTCGCCTTGCTTTGTTGGCAGGATAAGCACCGTGCCACATATTCCGCAATGTCCCTCTTCATCTCTTTCCACCAATAGCCTTATTTGAGGGTGTGGTACATCTTGGTACTACCGGGATGCATTACATACATGAAGTCATGTGCTTCTTCTAGTATCAGTCTCCTCAACTCCTTGCCTTGGGCACATAAACCCTACCTTGATAGGTCAACAATCCATCATTTCGAAGGGTAAAGTCTAGGGCCATTCCCTCAGTGGTCGGATCTAGGTGTGGCTGGAGTTCTATAACCCCTTTTTGGAGGACCCTTATTTGCTTCCACCAAGTTGGGTGTTACAACTATGTTAGTCATCAGGCACTACCTTTCTCTATCCACTTTGAGGTCCACCTTCATCTCTCCCAATTGTTGTAATAAAGGTAGGTAGTTTGCCTTTATTTGGGTTGTCTCTATTTGATACATACCGTTGAGAGTGTCTGCCACCACGTTAGCCTTTCCAAGGTGGTGTTCTATCACTAGGTCATAGTCTTTCACCAACACAATCCACCTCCGCTGTCGGAGATTGAGATCCTTCTAAATTAGAAAATATTTAAGACTATTTTCATTTGTGTATATTCTGCACTTGACCCCGTATACAGACCTTAAGGGCGAACACTATTGCAGTTAATTCCAAGTCGTGGGTGGGGTTGTTCTTCTCATGTGCCTTTAGTTGTCGGGAGTTGTATGCAATAACCTTTCCTTGTTGCATTAGTACACACCTGAGTCCTTATCTAGAGGCATCACTATAGACTATATACTCTCCCGTGTTTGGATCGGGCAAGGTTAGTATGGGTGTCATTGTTAAATGAGACTTTAATTCTAGGAAGGACTTCTCATAGGTTTCATCCCACTTGTACTCTACTCCCTTCCTTATAAGGCAGGTTAAGGGGCTGCTATCTTGGAAAAGTCCTCCATAAACCTTCGGTAATACCCCGCAAGTCCCAAGAAAGTGCGTATCTCGGAGGGGTTAGTGGGTGCCATCCAGTTTGATATGGTCTCTACCTTTGACATATCCACCTTGACTCCATCCTTGGACACTATGTATCCTAAGAAACCCACCCCTTGTAGTCAAAATTCACCCTTGGAGAACTTTGCATATAGTCGATTCTCCCATAATATACTCAAGGTGATGGCTAGATGTTCCTCGTGCTCTACCTTGGTTTGTGAGTATATAAGGATGTTATGTAAACCCCGCACTTTTGAGTTAAGGAAAACCGGGAAAGAACAGGTCAACCCGAGTAAGAAAACCGAGCCGGTTTACAAACCCGATCATTTGGGAACAAGCAATATTGAAATTTACAACTTTCGGGTGATCCAAAGGGTTCATTAAACCTTGGAAAAGAAATTTAAGACAAATTAGAAGAGAAAAACCAAATTGGTTCAGGTGAACAAGAATCCATAAGAACTTTGAAATTAAGCGTGCTTGCTCAAGAGTAGTGTGAGGATGGGTGGCCTCCTGAATTAATATATATTTAATTATTATAATTAATACCAATAATTTAATACCAAAATTAAATTATTGGAATTAATACCAATAATTTATGTCAATATGAATACTATTAATAAATCTCTCCCATTTAATATATGGTTTTACACCTATATAAAAAGGTCATACCCATTCATTCTCCTCACACCTGAACACTTCTCTCTCTCTCTCTCTCTCTACTGCTCCATTTCCCGATGAAGCTCGAGCCAAAGTTTCGACTTGAACATTTTTCTTAACCTCGGAAGGAGTGGTCGGGCTCTTTAGAACTGGGGAGAAGTCAGCTATATGATAGAAAATTCCAGTCAATTCGAGAATCACTAGAGAAGCGCCGATATGATGGAATAGTGAAGTAGCTCCGGTGGATCGGAGCTGCCCTGTTTTGGCTAAGTTGAAATTAGCCATTTCGAGCCCTCCTCAGGCCAAACCAAGCCTTCCCAACACTTCCTCAGCCCTCCCACAGCCGAATTATGACTGAAAGGTAAGCCAATTCGGCTCCCTCCTGCAATTTCCGGTCGGTGATAGAGAGAGAACCGGCAGAACTTCAATAACAAAATTCTAACTCAATTTAGCATCAATTGATGTGATTCTTCATTCTAGGATGAACCTCAAGATGAGAGCTATCTGCCTAGATCGAAAGCTCGGACCGCCATGCCCTCACCGGTGAGAAATCGAAGCTTTCTTTCTCTACAGTCTATTTTTCGGCGAAGCTCCATTTGAGCTCGTTCCGGCGTTAAAATCTATGATTCAAAGTTTCTTAGAATCATATGAACATGCAGGAACTCAATTTCAACAATTATAAGTGTTTGATTAGCCAATTTGATGAAACCAAATTCGATAGTGATGAAGAGTCAAAATTGGGGGAAAATTGGGGATTTTCTAAATTCAAAGGACGAAAATGCAATTTTATGAAATTGAGGGTAAATTGGGCATGCAAATAATGTTGGAGGACCAATTGAGGAATTTTGGAATTTTTGGGGCAAAGCTTACCATTTTTGTAAAGGAAGGGCAAAATGGTAATTTTGGAAAATTGGGGGACCAAATTGGAAATTGGGAAATTAAACCTCTTTTTGGTGAAATTGAGTAAATTGAGGTCCCAAGATAAATTTTAAAAGTTACGGGGCTCAATTTGAGGAAAAACCGACATTAAGGACTTAAAGTTAAAGAGAAATAACTTTAGGGACCTAATTGCAAATAATTAAAAGTTTGGGTATTCTCATTCATTGGAAATGAATGAAGGCTGTTATGCAGAGTAATAATAAACAAGGATGTTCATATCGTGTAGGAACATGAAATACCGGGAACACCAGCATGGACAAGCTCGCGTGAATATAAAGAACCAGTCTAGTGGAATTCACTGCATTAACGGGTGAGTGGATTTACTAACATCATACCCGATTGGGATGATGAGCACAACTTAAAATTTTAAAACCACTTACCAGTTGTGAGTGAAAATTTTATATCATACCCGATTGGGAATGATAAGTACCTCGGTATGAAAACCCTCTATTTAATGGTATTTTAAACATCACTACTTAGAGGAAGTGATGTGAAAATCATGCGGAAAACTACTTACCGATTGTAAGTAGATCATACCCGGTTGGTATGATGAGACTTCCTCGAAGGAAGTTGAAAACCCGTTCATCGGTTATGAACGGAGGTGTCCTTATACCGGGCGATATAATGGATAGAGAAAACATATGTTTTGTCGGAAGTACTCTCCCCTAACTATATGCCAATGTTTAAACAATTTGGGAGACCTTCTCGATGGGAGCTCGAATAGCTCTAATAGGCCGAAGGCCTCGGTTTTGGAACTTGGGGCTAAATACCCGATTTTGACTTTAAACAATTTGGGAGACCTTCTCGATGGGAGCTCGAATAGCTCTAATAGGCCGAAGGCCTCGGTTTTGGAACTTGGGGCTAAATGCCCGATTTTGAAAATCTCGTACAGTGGGCCCAAGGCCAATTGGTACGAGCAGGAGCTCGTTAACAAACATGATATATGTGCCATAAAACTTAATAAGTGAATTTTTTGGCCATGGTACCAAGATAGGACCGACAAGCTCAGTCAACTAGCGGCTGTGCGACATGACAGGTCGATGGACCATTCAAGAGAAACAACTACGGGTTGAGTTGACAGTTGGGGCTGTTGGACCAGTGGCACCACAAATTACATGGCAATATGAGAAAACATTGTTTGTGCATGCACTGTGAGTACGGGATCATCAAGATGCCCATGAGGGGTAGTGATGCATCCTAACGGCACTAGACGACCTGGTGGCTATAACGACAGTTCATCGTTCTAGGTGTCTGTGCGAAATTTGGAGTAGCACTAAGCGCATGAGACCGGGGTGGGGATGTGATGAGGTCTCTGTCCTCATACGGACATGAAGAAGTGATTTCAGGATTGTGGGTTGGATGTCGCGTACATCGACTCATTCCCATGGTAGAAGTGGTCGTACTTCTATCCGGGTGGCAGGAAAAGTCGCTCCGAAGCCACTAGCGGGTTTAGTAGTGATACTGACTTGTGAATGTGTGTTGGGTGATGACACACTGGTAACTAAGAAATAATGAAAAAATCCAAATTTTTAAATGAAGGGATTTTTGAAAAGAAAGGAGTCTGGCACACTCCATATAAATATTTTTCTTAAAAGTTAAAATAGACCTTTAAAAACCCATTCACTGAGTAGTCGTACTCACCCCCTCCCTTATATCCCTTTTAGGAAATCCCGGAAAACCTACTCTGAAAGACAATCAACTAAAATGCTTGTAAAACAAGTATGTAAATTTTAAAATTTCATGCAGTTTCTCTTTGAAGTGTGGATGGTTATCACTTTCTCTTTGCAATCAACCTTAGCTTGGTGTGTACTTAGCCAGTCCATTCCCAGTATTATCTCTACTTCCTTTAAAGGTAATGGGATTATGTCTACTTTCAAATTCACCCCATTAATCTTAACTTTGCATTCTTTTAAACGTTTGCCTCTATCCAGCCCTTCTCCTAATGGGGTGAGAATGCTGAGGCTTTGTTCAAGGGATGTAAGTTCTTGAGGAAGATTTGGGACCAAGTCTTCCTTGATAAAGGATCTTTCCGCCCTTGAGTCAAAGAGATCGTAAACTCCACCCCCCTCCCCATAGTTGTACGTATCCTGATTAAGGAATTAACAAGATTCTTTTTAGCGAATGAAATTTCTTTATTTATAACGGTAACAATTACAAAATTCGTCTAATTTTGGTCAGGAAGGGTTTGGGAAGTACCCGCTATGGTACTAGGGCCATTCCAAGCTTCCTCTTGTGTGAGGATAAAAACTCTGGCTGGCACCCTTGATGTGGTGGTTGTGTCTCGTCCCATGTTTAGTGCCCTTGGATTCCCTTGAAGTGGTTGGAGAGTATTCCTTTGCACATTACCATTCCTTTGCACATTACCACGAAGACTTCCTCCCTCCTAAGGAACCCCATTTTGCTTCCCCACCTTTGACCACCTTGTCCCCTTCATCCTCCCCGGTGGTTATGGCCTCTTTCCTCCTTCGAGTTTGCCAGTTCCATTCGGCAGCGTCCTATCTGTACCAAACGTTCACATTCATGAGCCATGCTAATTATCGTAGACATATCTATAGGGCATCCTAGTACTCCCATTCGGTCTCGTATGTCCATGTTGAGACCATCCATGAATTGTTTGCAGATGTTTGTCGGTCCGACTTGATCTAGAGTGAAAGGCCTTAGTTCAATGATGTTAGTCTCATTTTTCGAGATGGTGCTGAACCTTTTGTTGGAGCCAAAAGAACTCTTGTTTCTTCTCATTGATCAAATGTGGGGCCAAGTATTCCTCAAATACCTTTCTTCAAATTGTGCCCAAGTAGGCATGGTGGTTTGTAAACTCCTTACATTGTCCCACCACCTTTTGGCCTAACCTCCAAGAAGAATTCTGCCATGGTTACCATTTCATTGTCCCACCACCTTTTGGCCTAGCCTCCAAGAAGAATTCTACCATGGTTACCATTTCTTCTAGCGGTATCCTTATTATCCTCATTAATTTCTTAAAGCTAGTCAACCAGTCCACAACTGCTCGAGTGTCCTTTTCTCCTTGAAAGGACTAACACCCTAATTAATAGAGTGTTTTGAGGTACATAGGGATGTCAATTATGAGAGGGATATGAACGGAGGTGGGGTGGGACTACACTTCTTTAGGCCCAGCTTGAGAGTCAGTATCCACCACGGGGGCGAGGTCAAGCCTCTTGAATACTCATGTAAACTCTTTGTGCAACCTTTGGTGCTCCAAACTCAGTCTAGGTGGGGTTGTCTTGGCCTCTTTGGGAGCTCCTACAAGAACATGGTTTTGAGCTGTGTTAGTGACAGTAGCCCTAGTTCTTTTGGTTCATTTCCTGGGAGCCATATGAAAGTTTTGGTAGTCTTTCGGTTAGTTCTTATGTTATATAGTATTGATAATGTATTCGAGGAAACATGCTCTGATACCACTAAGTTGTGATGCCCCGAGCCAGTTTGGCTGAAACCCCTTGAATAACTTGCCACTCCCTTTGGTCTAAGAAGAGTCACCACTTCCCTAGACCACGAGGAGTCAAGCGTATTTTCTAACCTGGCTCCCTGTAATAGCATTATACAAAAGTGAGTGACTCCTCGTGGCTTGTCCGTGGCGGTTCATTAAAAATGTCGGTCTATTCACTAAAGGTCTATTCATCAAGCGGTCTCAAGGTCGGTTCATTAAAAAGCGTATTTTACATACCTGACTTAAGGCTTGTCCGTGGCGGTTCATTAAAAATATTCTTCTTTCTTCATAAGGGGTTAAAGAAAGGGAGTGAGTTTCTGCAACTCACTGAGTAGAGGTTAGGGTGAGTTTTAAAATACAACATTCAAATCATCATTTCTATTCACTTTTCTGTGAGTTTAGCACATTTAACACTTCCACTTGCTTGGGAGGTATTTAGCAAACAATCACACACCCTTTATCATAAAGGGTACACACATTCGTAGATGCAGTACTCTGACTGCACCCACTTGGGGATCGATGAGTCTTTACTGTCCACCCTGATAGATGTTCGACCACTTCTACCTTGAGTCTGAGTGGATGTTACACATCCGAACTTGAGACCCGAAGCCGCACGTGCGGAAGTGCCACGTGGCACCTCCTGATTGGCTGTCTTTGTCAACATGGTGCTTGACTTAGAGGCCAAGTTAGCTATTGACCTATTGAACGGATAGGTGGCAGCCTCCCATTGGCTATCTAGGTCAACGTGCCTATTGACTGAGCGTCTGTTGACCATTGATCGGGACGCATATCGCTCTCCTATTGGTTGGTAGTTGCTAAGGTGGATTTTCTCCCTCTCACCATTGAGGAAGGTAACACACACATTTGCAGGTGCAACCCGTCCATTGCACCAACATATGGCTCGGAGCATCTTTATCGGCCACCAAGATAGAAGCTCTTCCACTTCTACCTTGGGTCTGAGTAGATGTTCTCAACATCCGGCCCTAAGACTTGAAAGCAACTCTGTGTTTGTATGAGGACAGAGACCTCATCCCAATCCCACTTTGGTCTCATATGCATGAAGCTATGTCGAGCTTCACGACTGGTGGCACGACGAATTGCCCTTATCTCCATTGGATTGTTGAGTAGCCCTTAGGACACATCACTGCCCCTCTTGGGCTTCTCGATCGTCATGTACCTCAAGTGCATGCACAAAACAATAGTTTTTCATATGATAGCCATTTTCTTTGGTAACACTGGTCTAACGACCTCGACCCTCGACCCGACCTGCAACTGTTTGTCTAGCCCGGTCTATCAACCTAGACCTGACGCACTGCTACCAGTCCATAGATTGTTGTCGGTCCATACTTGGTACCATGGTGAAATCACACAACCATTTTATTAAGAATTTTTATGGCTTTCATAAACTCATGTTTGTTTACGAGCTCCTGCTCGTGCCCACTGGCATTGGGCCCACTGCATGTGATTTTCAAAACAGGAATTTAGCCCCATAAGTTCAAAAACGAAGGCCTCTGGCCTATCTAAGCTGTTCTAGCTCCCGTCAAGAAGGTCTTCCAAATAGTTTAAGCATTGGCACACAGTCAAAGGAGAACACTTCCGACAAAAATATAATTTTCACTTCATCTCACCAACCGGGTGTGATGATACCTCCACTTACAACCAACAAGCGGATTTCTTCTTCCTTCAAGTAAGTCCATCATACTAACCAGGTATGATTTTCTCTTCTTAGAACCGGTAAGTAGATTTTAGTTTCATTTGCCCATCACCCCAACCAAGTATGATGTTAAAATTCTACTTACAAGTGGTTTTTTGTTTCTAAAGTGCTCATCATTCTAATCAGGTATGATATAAATAAGCCCACTCACCAGATAACTATAACGTGTTTGTCTTCAGTTGGTTTTCCAACGTTATGCAAGCTTTCTCTTACTTACATTTCCGTCACACTTGTTCCTACACGATTTGGGCAGCCTTATAAATTTCGGTTTGGCATAAAAGCCTAGACTCACAATTTATGGATAAATTGCACTTAGGTCCCTAAAGTACCTTTTTCTTAACTTTAGGTCCCTAATGCAAACTTTTCACCAATTTCGAGTCCCAAGTTTTCCAAAATTCCCTTTGAGTGCTCATTTTACTCAAAATTGTATAAGGGGCTCAAGTTTTCCAAATTTCCAATTTGGTCCCCCAACTTTTAAAAAATTACCATTTTGCATCTACTTTCAAAAAATGGCAATTTCGCTCCAAATATATCAAATAATAGACCTAGTAGTCCTGCAACATTCTCTTCATGGCCAATTGGCACTCAATTTTTGGAAATTGTAAAGAGGTCCCTTAATTTTACAAAATCCCCAAATTTCCCCTAAAATTTCCCTCAATTTCCCACTTTCAAACTAAACAAATTTGATTTCTTCAAATTGACCATTCAATTGAGGTTAATTTCTTCAATTGGTGATGTAAATCAATTCCTACACTCCCATATGATTCAATTGAGCTTTGAATCGCATGAACTAAGGCCGAAATGAGCTCAAATAGTGCTTCACTAGAAAACTATGCATAGAGAGAGAAAGCTTCAAAAGCTTACCATCAGAGGTACGGTGGTCCGAGCTCTCTATCGAGGAAGGTAGCTCTCTTCTTGAGGTACCTTCTAGGATTAAGAATTTCTACAATTGACCTCAAATCGAGTGAGAATTTTATTAGTGAAATTTCACAATTTCTCTCTCTAACTCTGACCTCAAACGACTCAGGTGGGCCGAATTAGCTTACCTTTCACCTTAGTTGAGGTCGTATGAGGGTTGTGGGGATGTTAGGAGAGCTTGGTTTGGCTGAGAGGGCTGAATTTGGTTGATTTCAGCTCGGCCGAAATAGGGCAACTTCATTACTTTGGAGCTGCTTCACTGTTTGATTCCGCCGATGCTTCTCTGATGATCCTCGGATTGAACGGAGGTTGCTGTCAAGTAGTTGACTTCCCCCAAAGTCTAAAGAACCTGACCTTGCCTTTTGAGACTCAGAAAACTACCCAAGTCGGATCTCTAGTTTGAGCTTTATCGGAAAATGGAGCACTTGAGTGAGAATGAAGATTTCAGGTGTGAGGAGGATGAATGGAGATGAGCTCTTTATATAAGGAGCTTAGGGATTCTCTGCCTGACCCTTTCACATATTGGTCAAGCTTATCCTCACCCTAAAACGTCCTAAACGGAGCCATTTTTCTTTCGTTGGCACTATCTGTTTCTATATTGAATGAATAGTGCTGTCATCTGAAGGAAGAAGATGACATTGTTCTTAACCAGACCGGACCGGTCTGATTTGGTTCAATGCTTAAACCAATCGGTTCAGGCACGATTCAGTCGATTTCCTTAAAATTAAAAATTTCTAAAGTAATTCTCTATCCAATAGTGGCTTCAATTCCCCTATTTAAATATTTTAAGCCACTTAGAAAAATGAATATAGTAATTGGTTCAATGATGGTTCAAACTGGTTCAATCCAGTTCACCTGAACCGATTTGGTTTTCTCTTCCAATTTATCCCAAAGTCCTTTTCCATGATTTTTATGACTCTTTGAGTCACTTGGGATTTTTCAATTTCCCATTTTGCCCTTTCTCTACAAGTTAAGTTCATGAATCAGCACAGTTTTCTTTCTTGAGTTGATCGGTTCTTTCCCCAGTTTTCGCATCTATAAAGGACAGAGTTTACAACTCTCCCCTCCTTTTAGGAGTTTTGTCCCCAAAACTTAATTGGCATCCTTTTCATCGAGAATAATTTCCCTTGGTGTCAACTTGGAGTTTGCTTGACATGCTAACACTTCGGTTGTTCGTTCACTTAGCCCCTTTATAGCACACACTTAAGGAACTTCTTTTCCTTTTCCATTGTTTACTCATTCCATGGAGTTTATCATAATTAGGCATGTCTTAGCTACTATTCCATGGCACATCCTTAAGTTCACTTCCTCCTCTACTTAAGGCAAGATTCTTCCCCTTGAGGGTTCTTGCCCAAGATTTCAGGATTGGGAGTTCCAAAATGCCCAATCATTCCCGTGTCTAGTTTTTCTCTTGATCATTGAAACCCTTAGCTCGGTGTTCTTTCAAACGTTTCATACTTGTTTTCATGGGTTTTGGTGTTATCACCTTTTCGTCCTATTTTAACACTTCCTCTATCTGTTGTTTGACCTTTTCATGCTTACTAACTCACTATAACTTACTTGAGTCACATTTTTCACCGAAATTGTTAGGCTTATATGTCCCTTACAACATGACATGTTCTAGAACTTGTTCTCGACTTTCCAACTTTTCAGGTATCTTATAACTTCGTCCCTCTTTTCGTCTAGTAGTATTCCTTGACTACTTTATCATTATCCAATATAATCGTGTCGATTTTACTTACCTACTCGTCTTTTCCCAACTTCCTTATTGTGTTTTTCCAATTCCAATCATTGCGTTTCCTAGATGACTTACTGACACGCTAGGATTCTTCGCTTCTTATGTCCTTTCTCATTCCTAGTAGCATCCTTTACTCAAGGACTTTCCCTTTCCTTAATCCATTCTTACTCGTTCGTGACCATTTCATATTCTTCATTCCAAGTTGATCCCTTTCGATCTACGTGTCGATCGCTTGGTTTGGGGAGTTCCCTTTTTACAGTTTTTATTCTCTATTATGTCTTTCAAAGTAGAGACTTTCACCTTAGGAGCTATATGCTTAACCCTCTTGCCATTGCTTGAAAGTTCTTTTCTTCATCTCCTTACACCCTTTCTATATTGGGCATTTGCCTGCCTTCAATCCTCTATTATCTTAAAATTTCCATTTCTTCCCTTATTCTTTATCCAAGGGACTTGTGATTATTGGTCTTATTTCGTGTACTCCACCCTATGCTCAGTCATCCACTCTTTAGGCTCCATTAGGTGGGCGTGGACCGCAACCAGTCTTGATATTAGTGGTTGTTCCCCTTAACCACTTCTTAATTGGAGGGCTTACTTCCCCAAGGTTTCTAAGATATTCTTTCTTTTATTTTCTTATTATGGGTAGTCAACCCATTTTTACTTGTCACAGCATATTTTGATGCTATCTTCCTACTTACTCATTCCTTGGGTTTAAATTACTCCTTGGGTCATCCTAGTATGCTTCCACTTGTTCCTTTCACCTTAGTATGCACTTCATTTGCAAGTCAGTCTTCTCATCCCTCATCACCTAGTTTCATTACCTCTTAGTTGGGATGTGAATCCTTCCCCAGGGTTTCCTTCCTTGGGGGGATTCTTACCATTTTTTTTTCTGAAAATTCCTTTTTCATTCGCCCTTGAGAGCACCTAACATTAAAGGGCATCCTTTGATGCCATCCTTTTGATGCTAACCTTTACTCTCAAAATCTTACAGTATGTCCTTTGTACCCCATTCTCATTCCTACTTGTACTCTAGTATAGGTCTATTTCTTTTAAGAAGATCTCAAATTCTCCTTGTTTTCAAGATTTCTTGATCATCATGCAAGAGGCTTACTTAACCTTCTCCTGGCTTTGAGTTCGATAGTCAATTCGATCTTGGCCATTAATCTCTTTAAGGATTTCCTCCATCCTTCTTTTCCAAATGTTTGGCCTTTCCACCTCTCTCTTCTTTAGTGGAGTTTAAATCTATGACCTTCACGAGGGTTAGTTCGTTAACTATCTCGTCCCTACTATTCTCCTTGCCAATCTTGTTGTTACGATTTGCTTCCTTCTGCTATGTTGGTCCGAAATTCCTATTTAGCTTCTCTGCCTTTTCCAAAACAGGTCACACTTGCCATCACAATACGTCTTTAACCACTTATACCAATTTTTGTGGTTCCTTATTTTTCCAAATTGATATTTTAAAGCCACCTAGAAAAATGAATTATTGAACCAGTTTATCACGGTTCAACCCTGGTTCAATCTAGCTCAGGTCCAATTCTGTGAAACCCATCCTCTCGGATCAAGGAAATCGAGAAAAGAATCGGTAAATCTCATGAGAAAAATGTAGCCATTAAATGAGCCGAAAATGGTAAAGAAGGGTTAAAATGAGAAATTGGAAAATCCCATGTGACCAACCAGATTGAACTGGATCCGAAGAACTGTGAAGAACTATATCAGGGTGAACCGGACCTAAACTAAATTGAACCATGGTGAACCGAATTCGATAATTCATTTTTCTAGGTGGCTTAAAAATATTAATTTGGAATATTGATGCCATTATTATATAAAAAATAAATTTAGATTAATTTAGAAATTTTAATTTTTAGACACCCAGTCGAATCAGGACTAAACCTGCCGATTTTCATCACTAAACTTCTATGGACCGGACCTTAGGATGATAGCATTATTCATTAAGGAAAAAATACTTTCCTTTTTCGATGAGGGAATATTCCCTCCGATTATGGCATTTTTTAATGAGGATAAGCTCAACCAATATGGAAACTGGTAGAGCACAGGGTCTCCAAGCTTCTTATATAAAGAGCTCCCCTCTATATATAGAAGAAGAAGAAGTGCTCCATTTTTCGATGAAGCTCGAACAAAAACTCTAACTTGGGTACTTCTCTCAACCTTAGAAGGTGAATTTAGGTATTATTGATTTTGGAGGAAGTCAGCTACCTAACGACACCCTCCATTACCCCTAAGGACCACGGGAGGAGTGTCGGCGAGTCCAAACAATGACGTAGCTCCGTTGGTCTCGAAGCTGCCCTATTTTTGTCAATCGGAATTCGACCAATTTAGCTCTCCTACGATTAAATCAAATCCTCCCTTAGCATTCATAGCCTTCACACGACCTTCCCAAATGAAAAGGTAAGTCAATTCAGGTCTTCTTCGTCGGAGTAGTTCGGTTCTAGAGAGAATAAGTGCCGAATTTCACTAACCAAATTCCCACTAATCCTAACATGATTTATAGCAATTCTTGATCCTAGAAGGACCCCGAGGATGAAAGCTATCTTCCCCAATCAAGAGCTCGGATCACCGCGCCTCTAACGGTAAGCTTTTGAAGCTTTCTCTCTCAATGTCCAATTTTCCGATGAAGCTCTATTTGAGATCATTTCAGACCTAAATTCCGCAATTCAAAGCTTAATTGGATTGTATGTGTCATGCCCCGACTTGGTTTGGTCAGATCCCCATGTGCAACCTGTCACTCTTCCTCGTTCACTAATGATTTTCCCTTCTTTTAGACTCGGGAGGAGTAAGGCGTCCTTTAAACTTGTACCTTTCCTAGAATACATAAATCAAAACTGCATAAAAATTTTAACTTACATACCTGTCTTGTAGGTGTGACTAACAGGAGGTCTTTGGGTAGTTTTCCCTTGGTTACCTAAAAAGGGATATAAGGGAGGAGGTGAGTTCAACGACTCAGTGAATGGGTGTTTAAATTTTGACATTTAGGGGAAATATTTAAATTGGAGTGTGCCAAACTCCTTATTTAAAAATTTCTCATTTTCAAAATCTTAGTTTCATCGCCATTACTCACTTCTCAACCATAACTGGTGTGTTTATCATCTAACACATACCCTTCATCATGAAGGGAACACACATGATTAAAACTGTGTTTGGGACATCTTGAATCATGTTTGTTTACGAGCTCCTACTCGTGCCAACTAGCCTAGGGCCCATTGTTCAAGATTTTCAAAATCGGGCATATTACCCCCAAGTTCCAAAACCAAGGCCTCCAGCCTAATAAAGCTATTCGAGCTCCTATCAAGAAGGTCTCCCAAAATATTTAAGCAGTAGCACACAGTCAGGGGACAACACTTCCCATAAAATAAACTTTTCAACTGTCCATCATACCAACCGAGTATGAGGATATCTCCGCTCATAACTGATGAATGGGTTTTCCACTTCCTTCGAGTAAGTTTCATCATAACAATCGAGTATGATCTACTTACACCAATAAGTAATTTTTCCACGTAATTTTCACATCACTCATCTTGAGTGTGATGTTTAAAATACCACTTAGCTGTGGGTTTTTATTTTCGAGGTGCTTATCATCCCAACTGGGTATGATATAAAAATCCCACTCACCTGTTAATGCTGTGAATTCTTCTCGACCAATTCTTTATATTCATGCGAGCTTCTCCTTGCTGGCGTTCCCAGTACTTCATGTTCCTAAATGATATGAACATCCTTGTTCATTATCCCTTGGCCTAATAGCCTTCATTCATTTGAAATGAATGAGAAAACCAAATTTTCATTTATTTGCAATTAGGTCCTTAAAGTTAATTTTCTTTAACTTTAAGTCCCTAATGCCAGTTTTTCCTCAATTAAGTCCCAAAACTATTAAAATTTACCTTAAGACCTCAATTTACTCAAGATCACAAAAAGGGGTTCAATTTCCCAAATTTCCTATTTGGTCCCCCAACTTTTCCAAAATTACCATTTTGCCCCTACTTTACAAGTATGGTAAGTTTTACCCCAAAAATTCCAAAATTACCCAATTAGTACTCCAACATCTTTATTTTGCCCAATTGGTCCTCAATTTTATGAAATTGCATTTTAGTCCCTCGAATTTTTGAAATTCCCAAATTTCCAATAATTTTTCCCCAATTTTAACCTTCTAACACTGCCGAATTTGATTTTATCAAATTGATCAATCAAATTAGTTTAATTGTTGAAATGGAAGTTAGATTGGAGTTTCTACATCAATTGCACTTTGAATCGCATGATTTGGTGTCGGAATGAGCTCAAACGGAGCTTTGCCGGAAAACTGTACTTAGAGAGAGAAAGTTTCGAAACCTTATCGTCGGGGGTGTGGCGGTTCGAGCTTTCAATCTGGGCAGATAGCTCACGTCCTGAGTTACTCTAAAGATCAATTATTGAATCAATTGATGATGAATTGAGTGAGAATTTTACCATCAAATTTATGTCGGTTCTCTTGCTAGCATTGATAAAAAAATTGTTGAGGAGAGCTAAATTGGCTCAACTTTTAGCTCTTATTCAGTAGTAGGAGGACTGTGAAGGTGTTGGGAGGGCTTGATTTGGCCTGAGAAGGGCTCGAATTGGCCGATTTCAGCTGGGCCGAAATAGGGCAACTTCGGTCCACCGGAGCTGCTTCATCATTCAATCACGTCAGTGCTTCTCCTGCGACCCTCAGAGCAAATGGTGACTACAAACGTGTAGCTGACTTCTTCCCTATTCTAAAGAACCTGACCTCATCTTCTTTAGCTAAGAAAAGTGCCCAAGTCGGAGCTTTGGTTCGAGCTTCACCGAAAAATAGAGCAGTTGAGAGAGAATGAAGTTTTCAGGTGTAGAGAGGATGAATGAGGATGGGCTCTTTATATAAAAAGCTCAGCAACTTCTTGGCCGTCTGATTGGCACCTTAATGGCAGTCATCCATTGCCTGAAACTCTCTCGCTGGAGACTTTTCAGCTTTGTCGGTGCTGCGTGATTTTCCGACGAGTGAACAATGCTGTCATATGAAGGAAGAAGACGACATTGTTCCAAACTGCACCAGACCAGTCCGAACCAGGTTCAAAGCTTAAACTGGCTGATTCACCCTCGATTCAACCGAATATTTCAAATCTAAAAATTTAAAAATTCATCTAAATTCATTTTCTATCCAATGGTGGCCTCAAATATCAAATTTGAATTTTCTAAGCCATCTAGAAAAATGAATTTAGCATATGGTTCAATAGTGGTTCAAGACAGTTCAATCCGGTTTGGATTCGGTTTACCTAAATCGTTTTGGTTTTCATCTCCAATTCATCCTAAAGTGCTTTTCTTGAATTTTGTGACACTTTAGGTCACTCGAGATCCATAAATTTCCTAGTTCTCCATTTCAATATATGTTCCAGTTCATGAACCGAATCAATTCATAAACTGGTTCTGTCACACCCCGACCCAGTTTAGTCGGATCCCCGTAAGCAACCCGCCGCTCTGCCTGGTTTACTAAGGTTTTCCCCTCTTTTAAACCCGGGAGGAGTAAGGCGTCCTATAAACCGGTACCTTTCCTGGAATAATATTATACAAAACTAAAAAAAATAGACATACCTAATTTTATAGTTGCTATACAGGGAAGTCTTTAAGATTGGTTTTCCCTTGATTTCCTAAAAGGGATATAAGGGAGAGGGTGAGTTCTACAACTCAATGAGCGAGGGTTGGCAGTGAGTTTTCATAAACAAAAAAACTTTAATCAGAGTGTGCCAAACTCCTTATTTCCTTTAAGAATACTCTTTCCTCAAATACTGGTTTTTAAAACCTTTACCCTACCGAGGGTGACATTTTTAAGTTGGAGTGTGCCAGACTCCTTAATTTCCTTTAGATTTTCTCCACTTTAAAAATCTAAGTTTTTTACCATTTCTTATTAATCACGGTGTGTCATCACCCAACACACATCCTTCATCATGAAGGTCAAACACATATTCGTAGGCTAGTACATCCACTGAACCCACTTGTGGTGTCAGAGCGACTTTACCGACCACCTAGATAGAAATACGTCCACTTCTACCCTGAGAATGAGTGGATGTTCATGACATTCGATCCTCAATCATGAAATTAATTCTTCGTGTCTGTATGAGGATCCTGTCACCACCCCATTCTCATGCTCTTGCTGCTACTCCAAATTTCGCACGATCACCTGATATGACGAACTGCCCTTATACTCACCAGGTCGTCCAAGGCCCTTAGAACACATACTACCCCTCTTGGAGGTCTTGATGGTCCCGTAATCACAGTGTATGCACAATCAGTATTTTCTTATCATACCATATAATATGTGGTGCCATTAGTTCAACAGCCCCGACCTTTAACTCAACCTGCAGTTGTTTGTCTTGACTGGTCCGGAGACCTGTCTTGTCACACTGTGACTAATTGACTGAATATGTAGATCTTGTATTGGTACCATAGCCAAACAATTCATTTATTAAAGTTTTATGGCACATATCTCATATTTGTTTACGACCTTCTACTCATGCCCACTGGCCTATGGCCCACTATTCGAGATTTTCAAAAATGGGCATAATAGGCCCCAATTTCCAAAATCGAAGCCTTTGGCCTATAAGAGCTATTCAAGCTCCCGTCAAGAAGGTCTCCCAAATTGTTTAAGTAGTGGCACACAGTCATGGGAGAGTACTTCCAACAAAAATATGTTTTTAGTTGTCCATCATACCAACCGGGTATAATGACAACTCCGTTCATAATCGATAAACGGGTTTTCCACTTCCTTCGAGGAAGTTTCATCATACCAACTGGGTATGATCTACTTACAACCGGTAAGTAGTTTTTCTGCGTAATTTTCACATCACTCTTCTAAGTTGTGATGTTTAAAATACCACTGAGTAGTGGGTTTTTATTTTGAGGTACTTATCATCCCCAACCGTTAAGTGGTTTTTAACTTAATTTGCTCATCACACCAACCAGGTATGATGTTAAAAGTCTCACTCACAACCGATAACTAGGTTTTCCTTAAATAAAAGTGCTCATCATCCCAACTGAGTATGATGTTAAAAGTCCCACTCACAACCGATAAGTAGGTTTTCCTTGAATAAAAGTGCTCATCATCCCAAGCGGTATGATGTGTAAATTAACTCACTCACCCGTTAACCGTGACATGTTCATCCTTGTTTGACTTTCCAAATTGACGTGAGCTTTCTCTTGTTGGCGTTCCGATCACACTTGTCCCGTCGGAGGTGCGACGGTCTGAACTTTCTATCGGGAAAGGTAGCATTCTTCCTAAAGTACCTTCTAGGATCAAGAATTCCTACTATTGACCTTTTGGCATCGTTGAGGTGGTATTAGGGTTGTGACGATGTTGGGAGAGCTTAGTTTAGCTAGAGGAGGGCTGAATTCGGCTAATTTTAGCTGGTTTGAATCAGGACAGCTTTGATCTACCAGAGATGTTTCACTATTTGATTATGTCAGCACTTCTTCGACAATCCTCGAATCGAATGGAGGTTGCTATTAGATAGCCAACTTACTAAGAATCTAAAGAGCTCAACCTCTCCTTCTGAGGTCAAGAAAAATGCCTAAGTGGGCTCTAGTTCGAGCTTCACCGAGTAATGGAGTATTAGAGAGAGGGAGGAGTTTGATTGGGGATGAGCTCTTCATATAGGAGTAGAATTGCATATTAAATGGGGAGGATTTATTACAACGGTATTAATGTTGTCATTATTCTCGGGAAATTGATGGGTATTTATTAGTATTAATTCCAATAATTAAATGTATGTATTAAATTATTAGTATTAATTTCAATGGATAATAATATATATATATTTATCTCCTTATTTTCACCTAATAATTTACACTTTTGTTAGGAGGTCAAATACTAGTCTCACCCAATCACGCTTAACTTCGATGTTTTGATAAGATATGGTGCATTAGTGGTAATATGTTATTACATTTTTTCTTACTAAAAAATATGGTTTGACAATTATTGATGGGATACAACATGAATACTTCCCAATAAGTCACCCATCCTACCACTACTCTCACCAAGCACGCTTAAATTCGAAGTTCTAAAGGGATCCTGCATTAGTGCTGGTATGTTTTTAATGTTGGATTACTAAAAAAATATGATTTGTTAACAATTGAAATGGTGCATATTTATCTCCTTATTTTCACCTAATAAGTTACACTTTTCATTTTATTTATTCCAATTATATCAATTGAATTTTAAACTTATAATATAATTCCATAATCTACTTTTTACTGAAATTTTGGGTTACTAAAAAAAACAACTTCCCAAGAGGTCAGCCATCTTAGCACTACTCTCACTCAAGCACACATAACTTCGATGTTTTAATAGGATTTGATGCATTAGTGCTAGTATGTTATTACATTTTTTTTATACTAAAAAATAGGGTTTGAGAACTATTGAAGGGATGCAACATGAATACTTACCAATAAGTTACCCACCCTAGCACTACTCTCACCAAGCACGCTTAACTTCAAAGTTCTGAAGGGATCATGCATTAGTGCTTGTATGTTTTTAATTTTGGATTACTAAAAAATGTGATTTGTCAACAATCAAAATGTTGAAACCCTACATGAATACTTCCCAGTAGGTCAGCACACTTAATTTTAGAGTTCTAATTGAATCTTATGCATTGAAGTTGATATGTTATTTATTTTTGGGTTACTAAAAAAATATGATTTTACAATTATTAAGAGAATGCAAAATAAATACTTCGATGTAGTGTTGGTATGTTATTTAATTTCAGTTTGTTAAAAATATAGTTTGACAATTATTGAGGGGATGCAACATAAATACTTACCTCTATAGTTTGACAACTATTGAGGGGATGCAACCGCTTAACTTCGGTATTCTAATGGGATCGAGTTCATCTAAATCAATTTGGTTTTTCTAAATTTTTTTTTCTGGTTACTAAAAACACAGTGTTACAAATTCAATCCAGTTGGATACTGTTCATCTGAACCGGTCTGGTTTTTCTCTTCCAATTTGTCCTAAGGTTCTTTTCCAAGACTTTATGAACCCTTTGGGTCACTCAGGAGTTGTAAATTTCCCAAATTGCCCGTTCTCTGATGATCGAGTTTGTGAACCGGTTCGGGTTTTCTCACTCGGTTCGACGAGTTCTTTTCCCGATTTTTCCTTAACTAAAAACGGCAGGGTTTACAACTCTCCCCTCCTTTTAGGAGTTTTATCCCCAAAACTTAATTAAAATCCTTTGCATCAAAAATAATTTCCCTTAATGTTAACTCGGGATTTGCTTGACATGCTAATACTTTGGTTGTTCTTTCACTAAGCCATTTTGAATCACGCACTTAAGGATTATCTTTTCCTTTTTGTTGTTTACTCACTTCCTGGAATTTATCATAACTAGGTATGTCTTACCCATAAGTCCAAAGGGATATCCTTAGGTTTACTTCTTCCTCTACCTAGGGCAAGATTCTTTCTCTTGAGGGTTCTTGATCAAAATTTCAAGATTTAGAGTTCCAAGCTGTCCAATTGTTCCCTTGGGTTTAACTTACTTCCTTGGATCATCCTAGCATGCCTTCTTTAATTCTTTCACCTCAGCATACAGTTCCTTTGCAAACTCATTTCCTTATCCATCGTCACTTGGTTCCTTTACCTCCTAGTTAGGATATGTATGATTCCCTAGAGTTTTCCTTCCTTGGTAGTATTCTTCCTCTTTCTTCTGAAATTCTAAGTGTCCTTGAGTGTATCTATCCTTAAGTGGCGTACTTAAATGTCATACTTTCCCATTTACTCCTTTAAATTTTGTGGGTACGTCATTTGTATTTTCTCTTACTTGTATCACAACTTTATCTTTGTATGAAATATAACTTTCATTATGATAATAATGAATTACAGTCTTTAGCTATATTTATTAAGGGGAATTTTGGTAAGTACTAACTACAGTACTAGGGTCTTCCCGTGTTTCTTCTTGGGTGAGGTTGTAAACTTTGGTTGGGACCCTTGATGTAGTGGTGATGTCTTGCCTTCTATCTAGTGCCCTTGGGTTTCCTTGAAGTGGTAGGTGGGTACTTTGTTGTGTATTGCTCTGAAGGGTTGGACAGTTCTTCGCAAAATGGCTAGGTTGTCTACATTCATAGCATATTCGGCATAGTTTTTCATGGTTTTTCTGGCACTTGGAACAATAGGGGCTTCTCATTGGCGTAACTTTATTTGTCTCCCTTTGTGTATGATAACCTTCCATTGTCCTAGAGAACCCCATTCATGTTCTCCATTTCTATCCACCTAGCTCCTTTTGTCTTCTTCAGTTGTTCTGGCCTCCTTCCTCTTTCCTATCGGTTTGTTCTACTCAGTCGTGTCTCATCTGTACTAGACGCTCACATTCATGGGCCATGCTGATGAGAGCAACTAAATCTGTGGGGCATCCTAGTACCCCCATTTAGTCCCGTATGTCCATATTAAGATTGTCCACAAATCGTTGGCAAACATCCACAGGTCCGGCTAGGTTAAGGGCAAAGGGTCTTAACTTGTTAAACTTGGTTTCATACCCCAAGATAGAGTTAAGTCCTTGTCGGAGTCGAAGGAAGTCTTGTTTCTTCTAGTTGATTAGATGTGGAGCTAGATATTCCTCCATATATCTTGCCTCGAATAGCTCCCATGTGGGGGTGGTGGCATGCAAGCTTCTGATATTATCCTACCACCTCTTCGCACTAGCTTCCAGGAAAAACTCTGCTAGGATCACCATATCCTTTGGTGAAATTCTGACTATACCCATGAGTTTCTTGATGCTAGCTAGCCAGTCTATAGCCGCCCCTGCATCCTTTTCTCCTAGGAGTGGTTTATATCAAAATTGTCAAAGGGTTTTGAGGTATTTGGGAATGTCCACTGGAGGAGGAACATTAGCAAGAGGGGGATGGGATTGTACTTCCTTAGGCTCAGCTCGAGGGTTGGTGTCCACTGGAGGAGGAACGTTAGAGGATTCTTCCCCGATTCCAATGCCACCCTTCGAAGCTCCTTTGGTGGAGGTTTTGCCCATCGTCAGAGCTCTGGTTTGAAGCTCACTAGAAAACTCACTCTTCTTCTTCTTCGATCGATTGTGAGATGTTGTGAATGAATGAGTGAGTGCCCTTTATATAGGGAGGTCGGCAACTGCTCGGGCTACCCACCGACGTAAAACTCGGCTTCTGACACGGCTTCCGATGACCTGACCGGAGCGGTTTTCAAGTCATCGGAGACTCGAGCTTTTCCGGCGACTTTCTTTCTCTTTTTATTCTCTGCCATTTATTCTTTCTTCTTCTTCTTTCTTTCTTTCTTCTTCTTCTTTTTTTTCCATTTTATCTTTCGTCCAATTGGACAGGCTTTATATCAGGAGTGAGGTTAGGCCGTCCAAACACTTAGGTGAACTCTTCGTACAATCTCTAATGTTCCAAGCTTAATCCAGGTGGGGTTGTCTAGGCTTCTCAGGGAGTTTCTATTGGTTGGGCAATGTCGGAGACTACGTCTCTAGTTCTCTTGGTTCCTTTCTTAGGAGTCATCTATAAATTTTAAAATTATTGCCATTAGTTTCTATGTTCTCTAGTCTTGATAATATATTCGAGTAAACATTCTCTAATACCACTCAAGTTGTCATGCCCCAACTCGATTTGGTCGGATTCCTATGAGCAACCCGTCAGTCTTCCCAGTTCACTAAACTGCATAAATCAAAATTGCATAAATCTTCCCAGTTTTCCCTTCTTTTAAACCCGAGAAGAGTAAGGTGTCCTTTAAACATGTACCTTTTCCGAGAATACATAAATCAAAACTTCATAAAAATTTTAACTTACAAGAGGTCTTTGGATAGGTTTCCCTTGGTTACCCGAAAAAGGGATATAAGGGAGGGGGTGTGTTCAACAACTCAGTGAATTGGTGTTTAAAGTTTGACATTTAGAGGAAAATACTTAAATTTTTTGTGTACTAGACTCCTTATTTTAAAATTTCTCATTTTCAAAACCTCAGTTTCATCACCATTACTCACTCCTCAACCATAACTGGTGTGTTTATCATCTAACACACACTCTTTATCATGAAGGGAACACACATGATTAAAACCCCATATCTGTATGAGGACAGAGACCATATTTTGGTCTCGTGCACATGAAACTCAAACACAGAAGCTTCAGGAAGTCTCAAACACAACAAATTTGTGGAGTTCAAACACAGAACTCCGTGGAATACAAACACAGAACTTTGTGGAGTACAAACATAGAACTCCATGACTAACTAGTATGACGAGAAACGCAAACGCAGAATCTTTTCTTTTCCCTTATTGACACCATGTCATCCACCATTGTTTAAGATTATCAAAATCGGGCATATTACCCCCAAGTTCCAAAACCAAGGCCTCCAGCCTAATAGAGCTATTCGAGCTCCCGTCAAGAAGGTCTCCTAAAATGTTTATGCAGTAGCACACAATTAGGGGAGAGCACTTCCCATAAAATAAACTTTTCAACTGTCCATCATACCAACCGAGTATGAGGATATCTCCGCTCATAACCGATGAACGGGTTTTCCACTTCCTTCGAGAAAGTTTCATCATACCAATCGGGTATGATCTACTTACACTAGTAATAAGTTTTTCCGCGTAATTTTCACATCACTCCTCTCGGGTGTGATGTTTAATATATCACTTAGCTCTAGGTTTTCATTTCCAATGTGCTTATCATCCCAACTGAATATGATATAAAAATCCCATTCACCCGTTAATGTAGTAAATTCTTCTCGACCGGTTCTTTGTATTCATGCGAGCTTGTCCTTGTTGGCATTCCTAGTACTTCATGTTCCTACACGATATGAACATCCTTGTTCATTATCCCTTGGCCTAATAGCCTTTATTCATTCCAAATGAATGAGAAAACCAAACTTTTCATTTATTTGCAATTAGGTCCTTAAAGTTATTTTTCTTTAACTTTAAGTCCCTAATATCGGTTTTTCATCAATTGAGTCCCAAAACTTATAAAATTTACCTTAGGACCTCAATTTACTCAATTTCACAAAAAGGGGTTCAATTTCTCAAATTTCCAATTTGGTCCCCCAACTTTTCCAAAATTACCATTTTGCCCCTACTTTACAAAAATGGTAAGTTTTGCCCCAAAAATTCCAAAATTGCCCAATTGGTCCTCCAACATCTTTATTTTTCCCAATTGGTCCTCAATTTAATGAAATTGCACTTTAGTCCCTCGAATTTTTTAAATTCCCAAATTTCCCCCAATTTCAACCTTCTAACTCTGTCGAATTTGCTTTCATCAAATTGACCAATCAAATGAGTTTAATTTTTGAAATTGTAGTTAGATTGGAGTTCCTACACCTCCATACAATTTAATTGCACTTTGAATCAAGCAATTTGGTGTAGGAATGAGCTAAAACGGAGCTTCACTGGAAAATTGGACTTAAAGAGAGAAAGCTTCGAAAGCTTACTGTCGGGGGTGCGGCGGTCTGAGCTTTCGATCTGGGCAGATAGATCTCATCCTGAGGTTACTCCTAGGATCAAGAATTACATCGATTGATGCCGAATTGAGTGATAATTTTATCATCAAATTTCTATCGGTTCTCTTTCTAGCACGAGTCGGAAACTGTAGTGTGGAGCCAAATTGTCTTACCTTTCAACACTAATTCAGTTGTAGGAGGACAATGGAGGTGTTGGGAGGGCTTGGTTTGGCTTGAGAAGGGCTCGAATTGGCTAATTTCAGCTGAACCAAAATAGGGCAGCTTCGGTCCGCCGGAGCTGCTTCATCTTTTGATCACGTCAGTGCTTCTCCGGTGACCCTTAGAGCAAATGGAGACTACAGGCGTGTAGCTGACTTCTTCCCTATTCTATAGAACTCAACCTCACCTTGTTTGGCTAAGAAAAGTTCCGAAGTCGAAGCTCTGGTTTGAGCTTCATCGGAAAATGGAGCAATTGAGAGAGAATGGAGTTTTCAGGTGTGGAGAGAATGAATGAGGATGGGCTCTTTATATAAGAAGCTAGGCGACTTCTTGGCTGTCTGATTGGCACCTTAATGGCAGTTATTCATTGCCTAAAACTCCCTGGCCGGAGACTTTTCGGCTTCTCTAGCACTGCGCGATTTTTCGGTGAGTGAAGAATGCTTTCATCTGAAGGAAGAAGATGACACTGTTCTGAACCGCACCATACCGGTCCGAACTAGGTTTAAAGATTAAACCAGCTAATTCACCCCCGATTCGACCAAATTTTTCAAATCTAAAAATTTATTAATTCATCTAAATTCATTTTATATCCAATGGTGGCCTCAAATCTCAAATTTGAATACTATAAGCCACCTTGAAAAATGAATTTACCATCCGGTTCAATAGTGGTTCAAACCAGTCCAAACCGGTTCAATTCGGTTCGGATCCGGTTCCCCATAACCGGTTTGGTTTTCATCTCCAATTCATCCTAAAGTCCATTTCCATGACTTTTGGGACTCTTTAGGTCACTCGAGATCCATAAATTTCACGGTTTGCCCTTTTTCAATCGGTTCTGGTTCATAAACCGGTTCAATCCAGTTGGATCTGGTTCATCTGAACCGGTCTGGTTTTTCTCTTCCAATTTGTCCTAAGGTTCTTCTCAAATACTTTATGAACCCTTTGGGTCACTCAGGAGTTGTAAATTTCTCAAATTACATGTTCTCTAATGATCGAGTTTGTGAACTAGTTCAGTTTTTCTCACTTGGTTCGACCAGTTCTTTTCCCAATTTTTCCTTAACAATTTTAAGGAAATTAATGACTCAAGCAGGATATTGGAAATCCTAGGAACCTAATGGAAGAATGTTAGCATTAGGCACCTAAAGTCAAGAAGTATGAACTTTAGGGACCTAAGCGCAATAAAACCAAAGATCATGGCCTAGTTGCCAATACATGAGAATAAGAATGCTTTCATGCTAAAACCTTCCTTATAGGGATGTTCAAACCATGTAGGGAAACTTTGGACCATGAAGTGAGCAAAAAGGGAGCATGACTTGGACTTGGAAATTCGAGTGGGGGCGAACACGTCACAATCATCGGGTGAGTGGGATATTTAATGTTATACCCGGTTGGGGTGATGAGCACATTTTAAAGAGAACAACCACTTACTAGTTGTGAGTGGACCTATTTATACATCATACCTGATTGGTATGATTAGTGCCTTTTGGAACTTAAAGACCATTGTTTTTCATAAATGATCTCCCTTAACTGTGTGTCAATGCTTAAAATATTTGGGAGACTTTTCTGACAAGAGTTGAGACAGCTCCAACAAGCCGAGGCCTCATTTTTGAACTTGTAGGCCTCATGGCTCAGTTTTGAAAAAAATTGTGAAGTGGGCCCAAGGCCAATGGGCACAAGATGGAGCCCCTAGATAAACATGAGTAACAAAGCCATGAAAACTTTCATTATATTGGAAATTTTGTGTGAATTGCCACGGTACCAAGTTAGGACTAATAAGGATCGATGGGCAAATGGCAATGCGTCATGACTAGGTCGACGGACTGGTTAGGCAAACAACTATAGCACAAGTTGAGTGTCAAGGCCATTGGACCGTTGGCACTAAAGATGATGGCTAATATGTGCAAATTATTGCTTGTGCATGCACTCTGATTTGAGACCATCGAGATGCCCATAAGGGTTGTGATGGGTTCCAAGGACTATTGGATGACCTGGTGGCGATAATGATAGGATTGTCATGCCAATTAGTCATGAAGCTGGTCTAAGCTTCTTGTGCATGAAACCAAGGTGGGGACAAGATGAGGTCTCCGTCCTCATAAGGATATGAAGTGATTTTCGGTCTGAGGGTTGGGGGCTATGGCCATCACTCAGACTTAGGGTAATTGTTATGCCCTTACCCGGTTTGGTCGGATCCCCATGATCAACCCATCGCTCCCTTCATTTAAGTGGGGTTTCCCCCTTTCTTTAATCAAGAAGAGCCAGGAGTAATTTAAACCATGTTCCCTACAGTAGCATATATCAATAAAATGCAAGCTTAAAAGAACTTTAAGCATACGTAACAGGGGGGAGATTCTGGTGTTTTCTTTGGTCATGTATTCCCTACTCCTGAAAAGGGATAAAAAAGGGGGTGAGTTTCTACAACTCAGTGAGTAGGGGGTTGGAAGTAACTTTTGAAATCAATTAGTTTTAACTAAAATTGTTCCAGGGTTGATGTTTTCTTTCAAAGAAAATTTTCTTCTCACGTTCCGGTTTTCAAAACATTTTTCCTCATTTCCACATTAGGTGTGTTTAACAGACAACACACACCCTTCATTAGGAAGGGAACACATAGTCACTAGTGAAGCGTGTCCACTGCACCCACTTGTGGCTCGGAGCATCTTTATCGGCCACCAAGATAGAAGCCTATCCACTTCTACCCTTGGTCTAAGTGGATGTTTGTGACATCAGACACTCAGACCCAAAAGCTACTCGGTGTTCGTATGAGGACAAAGACGTCATCTCAACCCCACCCCGGTCTCATGCATAAGAAGCTAAGTCGGGCTTCCCAATTGCTGGCACGACAAACTACCTTATCTCCACCATGCCGTCTAGTAGCCCTTAAGACGCATCACTACCCCTCTTGGGCATCTTGATGGTCCTATACCTCAAGTGCATGCACAAACAATAGTTTTTCCACAAAGCCATTTATCTTTGGTGCCACTAGTCCAATGGCACCGATCCTCAACCCGACCTCCAGATGTTTGTCTAGGCCAATCCGTCAACTTGGCCTTAATGTACTACTGCCAATCCATCAAGTACTGTTGGTGCTATCTTGGTACCATGGCAAAATCACACATTCATTTCATTAGAAATTTTCATGGCTTTCATATCTCATGTTTGTTTATGAGCTTTTGCTCGTTCCCACTGGCCTTGGGCCCACTGTACGTGATTTTCCAAAACCGGGCATTTAGCCCACAAGTTCAAAAACCGAGGCCTCTAGCCTATCTGAGCTATTCTAGCTCCAGTTAAGAAGGTTTCCCAAAAAGTTTAAGGATTGGCACATAGTCAGGGGAGAACACTTCTGACAAAACAAATTTTCACTTCATCACACCAAGAGGGTGTGATGATATCTCGACTTATAATTGGCAAGTGGGTTTCTCTTTCTTTCAAGTAAGTCCATCATACCAACTGGGTATGACTTACTCAACTTACAACCAATATGTAGGTTTTAAATTTTTTCACCCATCACCCCAACCAGGTATGATGTCAAAATTTCACTTACAAGTGGTTTTTTATTCCTAAAGTGCCCACCATCCCAACTGAGTATGATATACATAAGTCCACTCACCTGATAACTATGGTGTATTCATTTCTAGTCGGTTTTTGCCTCCACACTAGCTTATCCTTGCTGGCATTCCGGTCTCTCATATTCGTACACAATTTGGGCATCCTTATTTATTAAAATTTAGCAAACAGCCTTCGTTTCTCACATATGAACGACTAGGCTCAAATTTTCCTTGACTTTGGGTCCCTAATGCTAACTTCTCTCCAAATGAAGTCCCGAAACTTCCAAAAAAATTTTTGGTTCCTCAATTTAATCAAAATTGTTTAAGGGACTCAAGTTTTCCAAATTTCCAATTTGGTCCCCAACTTTTCAAAAATTACCATTTTTCCCCTACTTTCAAAAATGGCAATTTGACCCCAATTATTTCAAAAATCTACCAGTTGTTCTCCAACAACTTTTTCATGGCCTATTGGCCCTTAATTTTTGGAAATTGCAAATACGTCCCTCAATTTTATGAAATCCCTAATTTTCCCCAAAAGTTTCCCCCAATTTTCCCTTTCAAACTGATTGAATTTGATTTTTTCAAATTGGCCATTCAATCGGGGTTAATTGCTTCAATTGGAGGTTTAATTCAATTCCTACATTCCATATGATTCAATTGAGCTTTGAATCGCATGAATTGAGGCCGAAATGAGCTCAAATAGAGCTTCGCTAGAAAATTGTGCCTAGAGAGAGAAAGCTTCGAAAGCATACCATTAGAGGTGTGGCGGTTCGAGCTCTCTAACGGGGAAGGTAGCTTACTTCCTGAGGTACCTTGTAGGATTAAGAATCAGTGAATTTTCACAGTTTCTCTCTCTAACTCCGACATGCCATGATTGAGGAGGGCCAAATTGGCTTACCTTTCAGCTCAGTTAAGGTCGTATAAGGGTTGTGGGGATGTTAGGAGAGCTTGGTTTGGCCATAGAGGTCTAAATTTGGCTAATTTTAGCTTGGTTGAAACCAAACAACTTCGGTCTTTTGGAGCTGCTTAACTATTTGATTCCGCCAGTGCTTCTCGAGCGGTTCTCAAATCGAACCGAGGTTGCTGTCAGTTAGCTAACTTTCCTCAGAGTCTAAAGAACCCGACCTTGCCTTTTGAGGCTCAGAAAACTGGCCAACTCAGAGCTCTAGTTTGAGCTTCACCGAAAAATCGAGCATTTGAGAGAGAATGGAGATTTCAAGTGTTAGGAGGATGAATAGATAGGAGCTCTTTATATAGGGAGCTCGGGGACTCTCTGCCCGACCATTTTGCATCTTGGTCAAGCTTTTCCTCGACCTGAAACTCCCTGAACAGAGACGTTTTTCCTCCGCGAGCGCTGTTAGTTTCTGCATTGAATGAACAATGTCGTCATATGAAGGAAGAAAATGACACTATTTCGAACCGGATCGGTCCGACCGGGTTCAAAGCTTAAACGGATGGTTCTATCCTAATTCGAGCGATTGTCTCAAAATAAAAAATTTATAAATTCATTATCTATCCAATAGTGGCTTCAATTCCCCAATTTGAATATTTTAAGCCACCTAGAAAAATGAATTTAACAATCGGTTCAATGATGGTCAAGCCAGTTTAGGTCTAGTTAACCTCAACCGGTCTTGTTTTATCTTCCAATTTGTCCCAAAATTCTTTTTCCATGATTTTTATGACTCGTTGAGTCACTTAGGGTTTATCGATTTCCTATTTTTCCCTCTCTCTACGGTTTACGGTTCATGAACAGATTTGGTTTTCTCTCTTGGGTTGATCGATTCTTTCCCCAGTTTTCGTATTTTTAAGGTGTGGGGTTTAAAACTCTCCTCTCCTTTTAGGGGTTTTGTTCCCAAAACTAAGTTAGCCATCATTTGTTTTAGAAGTGACCTTCCTTGATATCCTCCTAAGGTTTGCTTGGTGTGCTATCTCTTTTGACTACTCCTTTAGCCATGTACTTGAGAAGTCTTTCTTCCTTTATATCTTCCATTCACTCTACTTGGTGCGCTACCCGACTACTGACACGAAAAACTGCCCATATCTCCACCATGTTGTCCAGTGGCCTTTAGGATGCATCATTAACCTATTGGGTGTCTTGATGGTCTTGTACCTCAAGTGCATGCACAAACAATATTTTTTCCATATATCCATTTATCTTTGGTGCCACTGGTCCAATGACCTCGACTTGCTACTATTTGTCTAAGCTGGTCCGTTGACCTGGCCTTAACGCATTGCTGCCAGTCCATCGAGTACTCTCGGTCCTATCTTGGTACCATGGCAAAATCACACATTCATTTCATTAGAAATTTTTATGGCTTTCATATCTGATATTTGTTTACGAGCTCTAACCCGTGCCTACTGTACGTGATTTTCCAAAACTAGGCATTTAGCCCACAAGTTCAAAAACCGAGGCCTCTACCCTGTACAAACTGTTCTAGCTCTCGTCGAGAAGGTCTCTCTAAAAGTTTATGCATTGGCACACAATCAGGGGAGAACACTTCTAACCAAACACATTTTCACTTCATCACACCAACTGGGTGTGGTGATATCTGTGCTTACAACCGGCAAGCGGGTTTCTCATTCCTTAAAGGAAGTCCATCATACCAACTGGGTATAATTCCCTCTACTTACAACCGGTAAGTAGGTTTTAATTTCGTTCACCCATCACACCAAGTGGGTATGATATCAAAATTCCACTTACAAGTGGTTTTTAATTTCTAAAGTGCTCACCATCCCAACCAGGTATGATGTACATGCGCTCACCCGATAATTGTGGTGTATTCCTTCCCAGTCGGTTTTTACCTCCACGCTAGCTTATTGTTGCAAGCATTCTGGTCTCTCATGTTCCTACACGATTTGGGCATCCTTATTTATTAAAATTTGGCAAACAACCTTCGTTTCTCATATATGAACGACTAGGCTCAAATTTGTTAGTTAATTACACTTAGGTCCCTAAAGTTCATTTTCCTTGACTTTAGGTCCCTAATGCTAAATTTTCTCCAAATTGAGTCTTGAAACTTCCAAAAAATCTCTTTGGATCCTCAATTTACTCAATATTATTAAAGGTGTTAAAGTTTTCCAAATTTCCAATTGATCCTCAACTTTTCTAAAATTACTAGTTTTCCCCTACTTTCAAAAAATGGCAATTTGACCCCAATTATTTCAAAAATCGACCAATTGGTCTTCCATCATTTTTTCATGGCTGATTAGCCCTCAATTTTAGGAAATTGCAAATAGGTCCTCAATTTTACGAAATACCAAATTTTCGCCAAAATTTCCCCCCAATTTCCTTCTTTCAAACTATCCAAATTTGATTTCTTCAAATTAACTATTCAATTGGGGTTAATTACTTTAATTGGAGGTGTAATTCAGTTCCTACACTTCCATACAATTCAATTAAGCTTTGAATCACATGAATTGAGGATGAAACGAGCTCAAACGGAGCTTCACCTGAAAATTGTGTATAGAGAGAGAGCTCCGAAAGCTTACCGGCGGAGGTGGGGTGGTCCAAGCTTTTTATCGACGAAAGTAGCTCTATTCCTGAGGTACCTTCTAGGATCAAGAATTCCTACAATTAACCTCAAATTGAGGGAGAATTTTGTCAGTGAAATTTTGTAGTTTCTCTTTGTAACTTCGATCGGGAATGACAGAGTGCGACCGAATTGGCTTACCATTCAGCTCAGTTGAAGTCGTATGAGGGTTGTGGGGATGTTGGGAGGGCTTGGTTCGGCTAGAGGAGGGATGAATTTGGTTGATTTCATCTTGGCCGAAAAAGGGTAGATTCGGTCCTTCGAAGCTACTTCACTCTTTGATTCTACCGGCGCTTCTCTAGTGGTCCTTGGTTCGAACAGAGGTTGCTGTCAGGTAGTTGACTTCCCCTGGAGTCTAAAGAAGTTGACCTCACCTTCTGAGTCTTAGAGAAAATGCCAATGTCGAAGCTCTAGTTCGAGCTTTGTTGGAAAATGGAGTAGTTGAGAGGGAATGGAGATTTAAGATGTGAGGAGGATGAAATGAAGAGAAGCTCTTTATATATGGAGCTAGATGATTCTTTGCCCTACCATTTTGCATCTTAGTCAAGCTTATCCTTGACTTGAAATGCCCTGAATGGAGGCGGTTTTCCTTCATCGATGCTGTTAGTTTCTTCATTGAATGAATAGTGTCATCTTCTGAAGGAAAAATATGACACTCTTCCAAATTGGACCGGACCGGTCCGACCGGGTTAAATGCTTAAACCGGCCGGTTTAGTCCCGATTCGACTTATTTTCTCAAAATTAAAATTTTCTAAATTTATTCTCTATCTAATGGTGGTTTCAATTCCCCAATTTGAATATTTTAAGCCACCTAGAAAAATGAATTTAGCAATCGGTTCAATGATGGTTCAAACCGGTTCAATCTAGTTTAGGTTTGGTTCAACTGAACTGGTTTGGTTTTCTCTTCCAATTTGTCCTAATGTCCTTTTTCATGACTTTTATGACTCGTTGAGTCACTTGGGGTTTGTCGATTTCCCATTTTTCCCTTTCTCTAAGGTTTATGGATCATCAACCAATTCTATTTTCTCTTTTAGGTTGATCGATTCTATCCCCAATTTTCTTATCTTTAAGGGGCGAGGTTGATAGTATAAGTGGTCGAACCTCTATTAGGATGGATGACAAAGTTGTGCTGATCCCCAGGTGGGTGCAATATCAGACTGCCCTGCAAACGTGTGTACCCTTTGTGCGAAAGGGTGTGTGTATGTTTGCTAAACACCTCCCGAGGAAGGGGAAGTGCTAGAAGAGCTAAACACACATAATAAGTGAAAATGATGAAAGGATTTAAAAACGAATGTGTTAAATGATGGTTTTTTATTTTAAAAAGCTCACTCCTAACATCTGCTCAGTGAGATATAGAAACTAACCCATCCCTTTAACCCATTTTCTAGAAAGGAGACAAACCTTTAGAGAATTTCCTCGAAGTTGAACCCTAAGTCAGGTATGCCTAAAAATCCTTATTAATTTCTTAAGTTTTGTATAATGTTATTCTAGGAAACCAGGTCAGAAGGACTCTTAACTCCTCACGGTCTAAAAGAAGGGAAATCCTTTTAGACAAAGGGATTGGCGGGTTGCTCACAGGGTTCCAACCAAACCAGGTCAGGGCGTAACAACTTGAGTGGTATTAGAGCTTGTTTCCTCGAATATATTATTAAAACTATATAACATAAGAACTAAACAAAACATTACCTAATTTTTCAGATGGCTCCCAGACAAGGAACCAAGAAAACTAGAACTGACATCACCAACACTGCCCAAAACCTTGTTCTCGTAGAAAGATGACCCTAAGAGCTCTCCAATGTCCGAGGTATAATAGAAGTCACAAAGGATCAAGAGACATTGTAAAACCCGCCCTTTTGAGCTAAGGAAAACCAGGAAAAGAACCGGTCAAACCAAGTGAGGATTCAGAACCAGTTCACAAACCCGATTATTTCTGAATGGGCAAGTTGGGAATTTACAACTCTCGGGTGATCCAAAGGGTTCATTAAACCTTGGAAAAAAACTTAAGACGAATTAGAAAACAAAAACCAAAGTGGTTCAGGTGAACTTGATTCCATAATAACTTTAAAGTTAAGCATGCTTGCCCGAGAGTAGTGTGAGGATGGAACCTCTTGGGAAGTATGAATTATTTTGTAAACTAAAATTTCGGTCAAAAATTTGTATTTACGCCTTACCATAAATTAATATATATTTAATTATTGTAATTAATACCAATAATTTAATACCTAAATTAAATTATTGGAATTAATAAAAATAATTTAATACCAAAATTAAATTATTATAATTAATACCGAAATTAAATTATTGGAATTAATACCAATAATTTATATCAATATTAATACTAGTAATAAATCTCCCCATTTAATACACGGGTTTTACGCCTATATAAGGAGGTCATCCCCATTTCATTCTCCTCACACCTGAACATTTCCCCCTCTCTCTCTCTCTCTACTGCTCCATTTCCCGGTGAAGCTTAAACCAGAGCTTCGACTTCAACAATTTTCTTAACCTCAAAAGGAGAGGTCGGGCTCTTTAGAACCGGGAAGAAGACAGCTATCTGATAGCAAATTCCAGTCAATCTGAGAATCGTTGGAGAAGCACCAGCATGATGGAATAGTGAAGCAGCTCCGGCGCACCAAAGCTGCCCTATTTCGGCCAAGCTGAAATCGGCCATTTCAAGCCCTCCTCAGGCCAAACCAAGCCCTCCCAACACTTCCTCAGCCTTTCCACGGTCGAATTAGGACCGAAAGGTAAGCCAATTTGGCTCCCCTTTGCAATTTTCGATCGGTGCTAGAGAGAGGGTCAACCGAATTTCAATGACGAAATTCTAATCCAATTCCGCATCAATTGATGCGATTCTTGATTCTAGGATAAACCTCATGATGAGAGCTATCTACCCATATTGAAAGCTCGAATCGTCGTGCCTTCACCGGTGAGTAATTGAAGCTTTCTCTCTCTATAGTTCATTTTCCGACGAAGCTCCGTTTGAGCTCGTCCCGGCATTAAAACTTGCGATTCACATTTCTGAAGAATCGTATGAACATGTAGAAACTCAATTTCAACTTCAATTTCAACAATTGGAAACGTTTGATGGGTCAATTTGATAAAATCAAATTCGACTGTGTTAAGAAGTTGGAATTGGGGAAAAATTGGGGATTTTCGAAATTCAAAGGACCAAAATGAAATTTTATGAAATTGAGGGTCAATTGGGCATGAAAATAATATTGGAGGACCAATTGAGGAATTTTGAAATTTTTGGGGCAAAATTTACCATTTTTGTAAAGGAAGGGCAAAATGGTAATTTTAGAAAAGTTGGGGGACCAAATTGGAAAATTGGGAAATTAAACCCCTTTTTGTGAAATGGAATAAATTGAGGTCTTATGACAAATTTTAGAAGTTTCGGGACTCAATTTGAGGAAAAATCAGCATTTGGGACTTAAAGTTAAAGAGAAATAACTTTAGGGACCTAATTGCAAATAAATGAAAGTTTGACTTTCTTATTCATTTGGAATGAATGAAGGTGATTAGGCCGAAGGATAATGAACCAAGATGTTCATATCGTGTAGGAATGCGAAATACCGGGAACGCTAGCAAGGACAAGCTCACGTGAATACAAAGAACCAGTCTAGTGGAATTCACGGCATTAACGGGTGAGTGGGTTTACTAACATCATACCTGGTTGGGATGATGAGCACAACTTAAAGATAAAAACCACTTACCGGTTGTGAGTGGAAATTTTATATCATACCCGGTAAGGGATGATAAGTAGCTCGGTATAAAAATCCACTGTTTAGTGGTATTTTAATCATCACCACTTAGAGAAAGTGATGTGAAAATTATGCAAAAAAAAAACTACTTACTGGTTGTAAGTAGATCATACCCAGTTGGTATGATGAGACTTCCTTGAAGGAAGTTGAAAACCCGTTCATCGGTTATGAACGGAGATATCCTTATACTGGTTGGTATAATGGACAGTGAAAACCTATTTTGTCGGAAGTGTTCTCCCCTGACTGTGTGCCAATGCTTAAACAATTTGGGAGACCTTCTCGACAGTAGCTCGAATAGCTCTGATAGGCCGGGGGCCTCGGTTTTGGAACTTGGGGGCTAAATGCCCAATTTTGAAAATCTTGTACAGTGGGCCCAAGGCCAGTTGGCACGAGCAGGAGCTCGTAAACGAACATGATATATGTGCCATAAAACTTAATAAGTGAATTGTTTGGCCATGGTACCAAGATGGGACCGACGTGCTCAGTCAACTAGCGGCAGTGCGACATGACAAGTCGACGGACTAGTCAAGACAAACAACTGCGGGTTGAGTTGAGAGTCAGGGCCGTTGGACCAGTGGCACCACAGATTACATGACAATATAAGAACACATTGTTTGTGCATGCATTATGATTACGGGATCATCAAGACGCCCATGAGGGGTAGTGATGTGTCCTAAGGGCCCTAGACGACCCGGTGAGTATAAAGGGCAGATCGTCGTTCCAGGTGTCTGTGCGAAATCGGGAGTAGCACCAAGCGCATGAGACTGGGGTGGGGACAGGATGAGGTCTCTGTCCTCATACGGATACGAAGAAGTGATTTCGGGATTGTTGGTCAGATGTCACGTACATCCACTCATTCCCAGGGTAGAATTGGTTGTACTTCTATCCGGGTGGCAGGAAAAGTCGCTCCGAAGCCACTAGCGGGTTCAGTAGTGATAATGACTTGCGAATGTGTGTAACCTTCATCATGAAGGATGTGTATTGGGTGATGACACACCGATAACTAAGAAATAATGGAAAAACCCAAATTTTTAAATGAAGGGATTTTTTTTGAAAAGAAAGGAGTCTGGCACACTCCATATAAATATTTTTCTTTAAAGTTAAAAGTAGACCATTGAAAACCCATTCACTGAGTAGTCGTACTCACCCCCCTCCCTTATATCCCTTTCAGGAAATCCCGGAAAGCCTACCTTGAAAGACCATCAACTAAGATGCCTGTACAACAGGTATGTAAAGTTTAAAATTTCATACAGTTTTGATTATGCTATTCCAGGAAATGGTGCAGGTTTAAAGGATGCCTTACTCTTTACGTATTATAATAAGGGGAAACCATTTAATAAACCGTGAGAGTGGTGGGTTGATCACGGGGATCCAACCAAACCGTGTCGGGGCGTGACAAACATCATGTGGGGAAGTGTCTAGTACCACCAGGAAATGTGGTTCTAGCACTTGTTGAGGTCACATCCACGAGTATGAGGAGAGCCAACCTGACGCCAGGGACACCACAAGGGGCTTATAACCAAGAAAGACACTTATCAAGAACCTAGTGTAGTAACTTCCCAAGTCGCAACTATCTCTTTGTAATAGGGATAAAGCCCAAACATATTGTACTCTCTTTGTAATAGGGATAAAGCCCAAACATATTGTACTCTTTCCTAACTAAAAAAAACTCTAAGCTTCTAAAAACCTTGACTCCATATAATGATGCGATTTTGTGCCTCAACTCTACGAGGAAGAGTCACGAATTACAAGAAAAATCGAAGGAATGACCCTAAGAAGTTGCAAACAGAACATAGAGACATAAATGAAGAGGAATTTCTATTTAGAGGGTTACAAGCCATCTGGGAGCAAAAAAGGAAGCGCCTCCACAAGAGAATACAAGTCATGAACATTGGACGATGAACAAGATGACTCAGGATAGCAAAGTGTGATATGCTTTTGATAAGAAGAGGAACCAAGTAGGGTTATAGATAGACCTAGCGGAAAGAAGACACTAGTAACTATGGGATGATCAAGGAGACGCCCTAAGGAGGATCAGGAAGTAGTAGAGACTACAGCCTAAAAAGGGTGATAGGATGGGCATCAAGGACAAGTAGACTCAAGAGACAACTGTCTCAAGACAATTGGATAAGGAGAGTAGTAGGGGCGAGGTAGTTAACGAACCGACCCTCATAAGAATCATGGATTTAAACACCGACGGAGAAGGGAGAAGTGAAAAGGCCAAACGTCGGGAATAGTCAATGGCTGAAAATAGATTATCAACCAAACTCAAACCACGGGAAGGATTAGGTAAGCCTCTCAGAAGGAGGTCAAGAAATCTCGAAACAAAAAAAATGATCGAAACTCATCCCTAATGAAGAAAAATTCTAGTGATTAAAAATAGGAATAAAGACAAGGTGCAAAGGATGTGCCAGCAAGATTCCCAAAGTAAGGGTAAGCAGGAGAGAATGGTATCAAAGGATGTCATGAAGTCGATTTATGGTCAGATACCCTTGAAGATGAATGCGAAAGAAAATTCCGGGAAATAGAGGAAGAACTCTACGAAGGAAGGGAGACCTGGAGAGGCATACACATCCCAACAAAGGAGTAATGGACCCAATTGAAGTAGGATAGAAGGTAAACTTGAAAATGGAATGCAGGTTGGGATAAAGGACCAATTACAAGGGAAGTGTACCCAAAGTCCAAGAAGAAAGTTAAACCAAAGGGACGGGAGAGCACGAAGATAGTATCGACTCATGTAATAATATGTAGGGATGAGTGAAATGCCCAAAATAAAGGAATAATGAAACGAATCCCAAAGAAAGTAAAGCCTTGTGAAAGGATGCACACCAAATAGAATGTGATTTAAAAGAACAATGACGGACACCAAGACAATTTCCGGTCCACACCCACTTAATAGAAGCATAAGATCGAATATTTGGGCCTAATGTAGAGGACACAAAATAAGACTCGACAATTGGAGATTCCACAAATAGGAAATAAAGGGGTGAGATGAGAATTTAAAGACAATGAAGGATTAAAGGTGAGCATATGCACCAATATAAAGACAATGTAGCTCCCAAGGTGGAAGTCTCTGTTTCAAAGGACATGGTAGATAATGAGACTATCAAAAGGGAACTCCCCAAACCAAGTAATCGACATGTAGATCGAAAGGGATCAACTAGGAATAAGGAACCGTGAAATGGTCAAGAGTGAGTAAGGAAGGAATGGAGAAAAGAAATCCTTAAGTAAAGATGCCATTGGACATGAGGAAGGGCAAAAGTGAATGGGAAACCTGATGGTTGGAACTAAGAAAGCCCAATAAGGGAGTTGGTGAAGGATGAGTAGATAAGGAAAAAAAATTGACACGATCATGAAATACATGGCATCAATGTAAGAAGGATGATAGGGCAATGCTCGAGGTAGTTGAGGAATACTACCAAATGATAAAAAGGGACGGAACCATATGATTCCCGAAAGGTTGGAAAGTCAAGAACAACCATCAAGGAAATGTTCTAGAATTATAATGGAAAAGGAAAAATTCTAGAACATGTCATGTTGTAAGGGACATGTAGGTCCAACTGTCCTAGAAAAATGTGACTCAAGTAAGAAAAATTCAATTAGTTAAGCATGACAAGGTCAAATATAAAAATTTGGACCGAAGTTGTAATAAACAAAGGATGGAGGAAGGACCAATATAGGACAAAAAGGGGATAATACCGAAACTTGTGGAAACAAGTACGAAAAGCTCGAAAGGACGCTGAGCTAAGGAGTTGCAACGACCAAGTGAATAAATAGACACGAGGATGACTAGACATTTATGGAACTCCCAACCTAGTGATCTGGATGCAAACCCTTAAGAGAAAGGGTCTTACCGTAAGCGGTATGAGAATTGAGAGCAAAGAAATGACATTGGATACGAGAGTAAGATGAGCCAATGATAATAAGTTCCATGGAGTAAGTGAATGATGGAAGGGAAAGGAAATTCCTTTAGCACGGTACATATGAGAATAAGTGAAAGGGGTAAACCCATGTAGTAATATACCAAAGTGAACCCTAGTTGAAGTCAAGATGACTGATTCCCGATGAAAATGTGCATAATTAAGTTTTGGCGACAAAATACCTAAAAGGAGGGGAGAGTTGTGAAACCTGTCTTCTCGGATTAAGGAAACCAGGAAAAGAACCGGCAAATTTCATGAGAAAAATCGAGCCATTAAATGAACCGAAAATGGTAAAGAATGGTTAAAATGGGAAATTAGTAAATCACAAGTGACCAAGAAGTCATAAAAATCATGGGGAAGAACCATAAAGTAAATTAGATGTGAAAATCGGACTGGTTCAGGGTGAATCAAACCTAAAATGGATTGAACCGAGTTGAACCATGGTGAACCAGATTCAATAATTCATTTTTCTAGGTTGCTTAAAAATGTAAAGTTTGAAAATTGAGGCCGCCATTATATATAAAATGAATTTAGATTAATTTATATTTTTTTAATTTTTAGAAAATCAGTCGAATCGGGCCTGAACCAGCCAATTTTCGTCACCAAACATGGTCGAACCGGACTAGTCAACGATCCGACTGTTCAATGAACAGTGTCATCATCTCCCTTAAGATGACAATAATATTCAATAAGGCAGAAATACTTTCCTCTTCCAACAGGGGAATATTCCCCCTAATTACGGCATTTTTCAATGAGGATAAGCTCAACCAATATGGAAACTGGTAGAGTAGAGGGTCCCCGAGCTCCCTATATAAAGAGTCCCCCTCCATTCATCCTCCACACACCTACAACCTTCAAATAAGGAGAAGTGCTCCATTTTTCGACGAAGCTCAAACCAGAGCTCTGACTTGGGCACTTCTCTCAACCTTAGAAGGTCAACTTGGATCCTTTAGATTATGAAGGAAGTTCGCTACCTAACAGTGCTCTCCATTCCGCCTAAGAACCACCGGAGAAGCACTGGCAGGTCCAAACAGTGACGCAACTTCATTGGTCCTGAAGCTACCTTTTTGCTGATCAGAATTCAGCCAATTCAGACCTCATGTGACCAAATCAAGTCCTCCCTTTACATCCATAGCCTTCACATGACCTTTCCAAAGGGAAAAATTAAATCAATTCGGCTGTTCTTCGTTGGAGTAGTTTAGTTCTAGAGAGAGAAAGTGTCAAGTTTCACTAACCAAATTCATACTTATCCTAACATGAATTGTAGCAATTCTTGCTCATAAAAGGACCTTGAGGATGAGAGCTAACTTCCCAAATCAAGAGCTTGGATCGTCTCGCCTTCGATGGTAAGCTTTCGAAACTTTATCTCTCTATGTCCAATTTTCCGGGAAAGCTTTGTTTGAGCTCGTTTCGAACCCAAATTCCACAATTCAAAAAATCCATTGGATTGCATGGAAGTATAGAAACTGATTCATGCCTCTAATTGGAGGAATTAACCCTGTTTGAATGGCCAATTTGAAGAAATCAAATTCGATCACTAGAAAGGGTGAAACTGGGAAAATTTTGGGGCATATTGGGGATTTCAAAAATTAGAAGACCTTTTTGCAATTTTTTAAAATTTAAGGTCAATTGATAAAGAGGAATATGTTGGAGGACCAATTGGTCATTTTCGAAAGAATTGGGACCAATTTTGGCCATTTTGAAAAGTTAGGGGCAAATCGGTAATTTTTGAAAAGTGAGGAACCTATTGAAAATTTTGGAAAGCAAATTGAGTTTCGATTACAATTTTGAGGAAATTAAGGATCCAAGGAGTATATTGGAAATCCAAGGGACTTAATGGAAGAAAAGTTAGCATTAGGGACCTAAAGTCAAGAAGTATGAACTTTAGGAACCAAAGTGCAATAAAACCAAAGATGAGGGCCTAGTTGCCAATACGTGTGAATACGAAGGTTTTCATGCTGAACCCTTCCTTATGAGGATGTTCAAACCATATAGGGACACTTTAGACAAGGAAGTGAGCAAATAGGGAGCATGACTTGGACATGGAAAGTCGACTAGGGGTGAAACTGTCACAATCATCAGGTGAGTGGGATATTTAAGGTCATACCCGGTTAGGATGATGAGCACATTTTAAAGTGAAAAACCACATACCGTTTGTGAGTGGGCTTATTTATACATAATACCCAATTGGTTAGAGCTGAGGTGAAAAACCCATAAAGTGAAAAACCACATACCATTAATCATCAAGCTGGTTAGAGCTTCTTGTTCTTGAGACCAGAGTGGGGACAGGATGAGGTCTCCATCCTCATAAGGACACGAAGTGATTTTCGGGTCTGAGGGTCGGGCGCTTGGGGTGCTACTTAGACTCAGGGTAGAAGTGGTTAGACTTCTATCAAGGTGTACGACAAAGTCACGTTGATCCCCAAGTGGGTGTAGTTCGTGACTATCCAACGAACGTGTGTACCCTTTACGAGAAAGGGTGTGTGTATGTTTGCTAAACACATCCCAAGTAAGGGGAAGTGCTAGAAGAGCTAAACACACATAATATGTGAAAATGATGAATGGATTTTAAAAAGGATGTGTTAAATGATGGTTTTTGATAAACTATTTTTAAAAACTCACTCCCAACACCCACTCACTAAGTTGCAGAAACTCAACCTCCCTTTAACCCCTTTTCAAGAAATGAGACAAACTCTTAGAGAATTTCCTCGAAGTTGAACCCTAAATAAGATATGCCTAAAAATCCTTATTAATTTATCAAGTTTTGTATAATGTTATTATAGGAAACTAAGTCAGAAGGGCGCCTGACTCCTCGCGGTCTAAAAGAAGGCAAATCCTTCTTAGACCAAAAGGAGTGGTGTGTTGCTCACGGGGTTTTGATCAAACCAGGTCAGGGACTGATAGGTTCACCCTGAAACAGTCCAGTTTTCTCAACCAATTCACTTTATGGTTCTTCCTTATAATTTTTATGACTTCTTGGTTACATGGAGTGATCCAATTTCCCGTTTTAATCTTTTTTTTACCATTTTTTGTTCATTTAATTGCTTGGTTTTCTCATAAAAATTGCTGGTTCTTTTCTCAGTTTTCTTATCTATGAAAGAACAGGCTTTACAACTCTCCCCTCCTTTTGGGGGTTTTGTCCCCAAAACTCTTACATCTCAAATAGTTGAAGGTGCCTATCCCTCATGGCATATTCATTCTGTCATGCCCTGACCCGGTTGGATCAGAGTCCTGTGATCAACCCGCCACCCTTCCATGCACCATCCAAGTACTTCTACTTTGATGATGCAAGGAGGTAAAGGCGTGCCTACATTCATTCTCTTACTATGAGTTTGGGATAGGGAACATACCTTAAGGGCCAGAGCTTTTTCTTGGAGCTTTATGTCTCCTTGGTCCTTATACTTTTTTGAGATTCCTGAAAGGGTCAGAGGAGGGGAGTGAGTATATACATATATATCTAGTGAGGGGAAATTTCTACATTGATTGATTTAATTTGTTACTTAGTTCATTATCCGTCACAATGTTCATACATCAACCGCCCTCCTATCATAGAGGGATCTCACATTCGTAGAGTAGTCCCCGACTGTTCTACTTGTGGACTGGAGCACATTTACCGTCCACCCTGATAGAGGTTAACAACCTCTACCCCGAGTTTGAGTGGACCTTGATCGTTCGACCCACAAACCTAATCACACTTTGTGTCCACTTTGTTGGAGTATAACTCATTTCTCCTCTTGCCTCGGTCTTAGTGCGTAGGAAGCTCCTGGAGCTTCTCGACATACCGGACGCCCAATTGCCCTTATGCTCCCTAGGTCATCTAACAGCCCTTGGGATCCATCACTATCATACACAATTACCCATTATTAGGACTTTTAACAGTTTATAACATGTTGATTCTGAACAGGTCCATACATGTGTCCATCGGTCTTGGGCCCACTTGCATTACTGAGCCTAAGCCTCCAGAATTAGCTCCCAAATATTTTAAGTAGAGTCACCTAGAAGCGAAACCATCGTCCCAATAGGAATCGATGCAGTAGAGTTCTCGCTCACCTGGTATGTGTGATGGGGTCATCCCTGTGAAACCTTGACCCATGGCATTCTCCCTTGTGCCAGTATTTGGGCAATCCGCACCTACAAGGTACGAATATCCATATTAGGATAACTTGCAAAAGAGGCTGTATATTTTTAAGTATTTGCACATAGGCCCTCATATTATGCATTAATTATATTTAGGTCCCTAAAGTTTGTACTTTTACATTTATGTCCCTATTTGCCCCTAAATTTCAATTAAGCCCTGTAGATTTCCAATTATCCTTCTTGGGTCCTTAATTTTATCAAAACCACCAATTGGCCCTCATTTTTTCCAAAATTGCCATTTGGTCCCTAATTTCTCAATAATTACCAATTGGCACTTATTTTATCAAAAATTGCCAATTGGCCTTCCATTTAAACTAAATTGCCCAATTGTACCTTAATTGGGAATAAATTTCATGAAAATGCCCCTAATTTCTTCAATTTACCATTCGACCCTCGAATTTTTTAATAATTGCACAAAAAACCACCTTTCTTTGAAAAATCCCCAAATTGCCCCCACCCACCCCCCCCCCCCCCCCCGCTATCATAGTGCTCCACGTGGCACGCCCACCACGTCATCATCTTCAACCTCAGTCCATTGATAGATAGGAGAGAGACCAACGAAGGAGGAAGTCTCCCACCACTTGGAACAGGGGCCGAGTCTCACTCCGCATGGTAGCCTGGATAGTTGTTGAGCTCCCTATAAATAGAACACCCTCCTACTCGACCTTCTTACTACTTTGATGCCCTCTAAAGACAAACTACTCCTTTTCCAACGAAGCATCGATCAAGGCTCTAACGACAGACCATTTTGCAACCAAAGGAGCTCTAGTGGGTGACATCAGAATCGGGAAGAAGTCCCCGAGCTTGGGGAACTCTCAGCTTAATCGGAGGATAGCTGGAGAAGTGTTAGGGCAATCGCAAAGTGAAGTCGCTCCGAATCAGCAAACTCTCGTCCGACCCAACCCCGACCCTCTCAGACCTCTCCCCATTGGAATTGACCACCTCCAACCTCCTAAGACACCTTCTAGCCCCTCTCAGGCACCCGATGAGCTCAATTCCACCTCTCCCCATTGGATTTTCTAAGTTTCAGAACTCCACCTCCCCACAACTTCTCTCTTCGAATTCTCATAGTGTGGCGACGAATTGCTACGAGATAAAATCTTGGTAGGACTCCCTCGACGAACACTAGCTGCCCACACCTCAAGCTCTGGCCACTGCCCCTTCATTGGTAAGCTCAGCAAGCTTTCTCTCTCTACTATTCTTTTTCGACAAAGCTCAAAACTTAGCCAAATTCAGAAAATCAAAGTGTAGGATGATCAAGGGGAGCTAGATGAGATGAATAATAGCAAGAGATGAAGGAATTCAGGACATGTGGTAGCCTCCATTTGGCTGCTTGTGTCCGCATGGCAAGCTGACAGGTCATCCGCCGACCGTTGACTAGACACGTGGCAGCCTCCCACTAGCTACTTGTGTTTACGTGGCTATTGATTAGGTGCTATCGATCATTGACTGGTCTGGTCTATTGACTGGTTGGACCGTTGACCAATCTAGTTCATTGACCGGGTGGACCGTTGATCAGTCTGGTCTGACCGGGTTCGGTGACCCGAATTCAAAAATTGGTTGGTTCAGGCCTGATTTGACCGGTTCTCTAAAATTTAAAAATTTTTAAATTCATCTAAATTTATTTTCTATCTAATGGTGGCCTTAATTTCCCAAATTGAAATTTTTAAGCCACCTAGAAAAATTAATCATTATACTGGTTCACTATGGTGCACTCCGGTTCAGTCAGGTTCGGGTCATGTTCACCCCAAACTAGTCTGGTTTTCCCATTTAATTCACTTAATAGTTCAACCCCATGATTTTTGTTAATTTTTGGTCACTTGGGATTTTCCAATTTACCATGTTAACCCTTCTTTACTATTTTTGGTTCATAAATCAACTTAGTTTTTCATATGGAAATTGACAGGTTCTTTTCCCAGTTTTCCTTGGTCTGTGTGGACGGGTTTCACAAATCTCCCCTCCTTTAAGGAGTTTTGTCCTCAAAACTCAGTTGTTCATCCTTTCTATCAGTAATGGATCCCTGTGCGGTCAACTTGGGGTTAGATTTGATACCCTACCATCTTAGTTACCTCCTTCTAACTGAACCCTCACTTCCTTGGACTTAATTACTTTGAATTGTTTTACTCCCCATGTCCATGAAATTTCTTAGGTCCAATACTTCTTGTCGTTTGGGGTCAGGCTTTTCTTTTTGCTGGTTTTGTCTGGAATTGGGAGTCTCAACATGTTCAGCCGTACCTTGGTCTATTTATTCTCTTGGTGTTTGGGTCTCCTTAGTTCTTGTCCCTTCAATCTTTTTGTACTTGCCTTTCATGGTTTTCGATGTTATCCCACTTTTTGGTCCTTTAATCCAACCTTTCTACTCGAGTCCCCGTTTCATTGGGGCTATTGGACCTACATGTCCCTTGTCGTATGTCCCTATCAGTTTGAACCGAGTTCTCCCACTTCTCGCCTTGGGGTGCACTCCCTTATTATTTCCCTTGCGTCGGCAGCACACTTCCCTACTCAATTTCGGTTCATGTGTACCTTTTGGGCATTTAGTGCCCCTTTTATATTAATGTCATGCTTTCCATGAGTGTGTGGTTTTCGTATTTCTTCATCCTACTCTGCTCCCTTATTGAGTTTTCCCGTCTCCACTATGCGGTTTCCCATCCCCTTTTGGACTTATAGCCACCCCAGGTTTTCCTCCCCTCCGTCCGTCCTCACGTCCAACGGCGTCCCTCAACTACCAAAGGGTTCTTCCCTTTCCTTCTTCCTCTCTTCTTCCCCTATTTTGGCCCATTATGCCTGCTGATCCTTAGCAACCGGACCTCCTTGGGGCTTAGTCTTTTACCTTGTTCCCAATGACAAGCTTTGGTGTTCACCCCCACGATTGCTTCCTTGCTTAGCCCCTATTTATCTCGCCCTCGGGGGACTTCTCATCTCTTCCAATGTCTACCTATCTCATGGGGCTTACACTGATTTCTTGAGGTTTCCCATTTGTTCCAAAATACAGTCCCAGATCCCGTTCTTCTATGGCTTGGAGTAGGTTTTTCCCCGTTATCCCCAGTCGCTCCTTTATGTCATTTTTCCTTTTTTGTTTATCGGTTCCATCCATTCTCTTACTCGATTTTGTCATGCCTAGATGGGCGAATTTTCCTTCCTTGGGTCGTACCCCATTTTGGGGGCTCGGTGCCCACATGTCCCTAGTGGTGAGACATGTTCTAGACCCGTGCTCGCTTTTTGAAATATCTCTCCTGAAATTCCCTAATTTATTGGGATCTTGGGCTCCGCCCTTCGTTATGACTTGGTAGTGTTTCTTCACTACCTTAGGCCATTTGGTTATCTAACACATACACCCCTGGCTTGGTTACTTCTTCCCAACCCCGCAGGTGTCCATTTTCTCGAACTTCCTGGTTCCAATAGAGGGTATTCCCCCGCTTTCCTCCTTACAAGGTGGGATACCCTTCCTGCCTCGTGTTTCCCTTGAGTATCAAACTCCTCCTCATTGTTTTCCCTATATAGCACCCTAACCAACTTTATTTCAGGCTCCACGCTTGTTCACCCAATTCCTTTCATTGTTCCTAATAACGGGGAAAAACCTACTTGTCATGATAAGGAACCATGACACTAGTTTGTTTATCGGTTCATGATAACTAGTGTCATGGTTCCTTATCCCTTCACAACCGACTTGTCTCTCATTCCTTCCTTCGATTGAATACCTTGTTGCTATTTCATGATCATCCTCACTATCACTCACTAGGGTTCCTCTAGGGTGGTTAGGCCTTCTTTTGATTCATCCTCAAGAGGTCCTTGGTCTGTCCTAGTTTCTATCTGTGGGTACTAGGTCTAGACCTCTACCTTCATGACCTAGTGCTTACCCTATTGTTATCCTTGGCCAGTGTCTTCCTCTTATATCTTAACACCATCTTTGGTGGTTACCTCCTTAGTTCCTTCCACGGGCTCCTTGATCTTTATTTGGTTCACCAACCATGCCTTACCCTTACTTTGGTTGATCGCATCCCTACCTAGGGTTCTCATCCTTTGGTACATCGTTGGCTCATTTCGGGTCTTCTCATGGCACTTTATCCTAGCTTGTCTAGTACAGTTTCCCATACAACTCTCTAGGCTCGCTATGGTTTATTCCGTTGGGTTTGAACCTCCCTTGCTTTTTAGGGTCTCTTTCAAGGTTCTCTTACCCCTACCCTAGCTATACTATTCTAGGGTTTCTAGTTCTGGCGTCTTTCCTTGGGGTAATTGGGTACAAATTTGGGAAACTAGGCGGCTGATCCACCTTGAGTCTATTTCCTGATTATGGTTCATTGCTTATCCCAGTCTCCTAAGGTTGTTTGGCACCCCATGCCTCCTTTGCATGGGAAATGTTATCCCCTTTTTGTAAGGATTTTCTTCCTACTTCTTGTGTTCCTATAGTTCTAGGGTTTCTTAGTCCACGGGGGATCGGTAATGTCGAGAATTTTCTGGTCCCTTCACCCTTTCCTAGGTACTTTTGATTTTTATGAGGGTTTCTAGGCTAGGGGTCATTTCCATCCTTCACGTTCGGCATCAGAGTGAAATAATTGGATCCTTTTATTCATTAACTGGTGAAACCCTTGTTAGAGTTTATTATAGCAATCAATTCCAAAACTTTATTGCTATATATCTAACCTCTCCAGTTAACTGGCCTAGAGTTAAACACAGGTGGGTTGCGAGACCCAGCATCGGTTGCCCTCGAGCGTCTCCTCCTCCTAGGTGGGCAATTGCCTCTATGGTAGCTCCCACAGCATGGGCATGGGATCATGTTGTGTTCTTCAAATTTCGAGGACGTTAACGTGTTGGGAGCCCACCTGGCTCGTATCTCCTGGCTCCTATCTCCAGTACGATTTCCTCCCCATACCGGTTTAGGACATTGGCCTCATAGGCGAGGGTGTGCTGTATAAGATTTGATGTGCACACACTATAGTGTATCAGAGGAAGTCGGCGGAAGACCCTTACATAGTTAGTGTATGCTTCCTAGAAATTTCTCTCAGCTTCTTCTCGAATCTAGGTCTAATCTGGTTCTCTGGGTGGAGAGGTCTCATCTCCCACCAAGTAGGGAGGGTCCTCTCACGAAGTGCTATCCATGGGATATGCTCCTCCAACTCCTCTATCATGCACTCCATGGCATGTATCCAAGGGATATACTCTTCATCTGCATTCCCGTTCATGTTTTTTTTCTGCAAGGTTTTTAGAGGTTAGGAACCAGGGTTCATGGGGATTTATTAGGAAAGTTATGCTCTAATACCACTCAAGTTGTCACGTCCCGATCTGGTTATGTCGGAGTAGTGTGATCAACCTGCCACCCTTCAATGCACCATCCGACTACTCCTACCTTGATGATGCAAGGAGGTAAAGTTGAGCCTACGTTCATTCCCTTACTATGAGTTTGGTATAGGGAGCATACCTTGAGGGCCCGAGCTTTTTCTTGGAGATTTATGTCTCCTTGGTCCTTATCCTTTTTCGATATTCCTAAAAGGGTGAGAGGAGGGGAATGAGTATATACATATAAACACAATGAGTTCATTATCCGTCACAATGTTCCTACATCAACCGCCCACCTATCATAGGAGAGATCTCACATTCGCAAAATAGTCCTCGACTATTCCACATGTGGACCGGAGTGCCTTTACCGTCCATCCTAATAGAGGATAACAGCCTCTACCCCGAGTTTGAGTGGACCTTGCAAATTCGACCCTCAAACCTAATCACACTTCATGTCCACTTTGTGTGACCATACCTCATTTCCCTTGTTGCCTCAGTCTTAGTACGTAGGAAGCTCCCAGAGCTTCTCAACATACTTGACGCCAAACTGCCCTTATGCTCCCTAGGTCATCCAGCAGCCCTTGGGATCCATCACTAACTCATACCAGGTGTCATGATGGCCCCGCATCACATTTTTGCATACACAGACAAGAGTCTTTTCATTTGTAGTTGTTATCTTTGGCCATCCAGCTCAAGGGTATGTTGGCTTGGCTTTAACCCATGCGCACCAGCCCAACAGGTTCGACGACCTGGCTTTGGCTTAGCGGCTAATCAGCCCAATAAGCCCAACATCCCAGTCTTGGCTCAGTGGTTATCACACACAATTACCCATTATTAGAACTTTTAGCAGTTTATGACATGTTGATTCTGAACGAGTCCATACATGTGTCTATCGGCCTTAGGGCCACTTGCATTACTGAGCCTAAGCCCTCGGAATTAGCTCCCAAATGTTTAAAGCAGAGTCACCCAGTTAAGGGAGGCTAATTCTGAGAAAATCATTTTTGAAGCGAAACCATTGTCCCAATTGAAACCGATGCTGCAGAGTTCCCACTCACCTGCTAGTAGTGACGGGGTTGTCCAGTGAGACCTTGACTTGTGGCGTGCACCCTTGTGCCGGAATTTGGGCAATCCGCTCCTACAAGTTACGAATATCCATATTAGGACGACTTGCATAAGAGGTTGTATATTTTCGAGTATTTGCTCATAGGGCCTCATATTATGCCTTAATTACATTTAGGTCCCTAAATTATATACTTTTATATTTAGCTCCTTATTTGCCCCTAAATTTCAATTAAGCTCCTAGGATTTTCAATTATCCTTCTTGGGTCCTTAATTTTACCAAAACCACCAATTGGCCCTCAATTTTTCCAAAATTATCATTTGGTCCCTAATTTCCCAAAAATTGCCAATTGGCCTTTACTTTAATCTAGATTGCCCAATTAGACCTCAATTGGGAATAAATTTCATGAAAATGCCCTTAATTTCTTCAATTTACCATTCGACTCTCGAATTTTTAAATAATTGCACAAAGCCCCCTTTCTTTGAAAAATCGCCAAATTCCCCCCTCCCCTCCCGGCTTCTCCCCCAAATTGAATGTTTTGATTTCCCGAATTTTACCTCATCCAATTGATGGCCTAAAAGTTCTTAATTCCTTCGTCACTTGCTGTTATTCACCTTCTCCAGCTCCCCTCGGTCATCCTACACTTTGAATTTAGGAATTTTGCTAAGTTTTGAGCTTCTTTGGAGCTTCATCTGAAAATAACAATAGAGAGAGAAAGCTTGCTGAGCTTACCGATGGTGGAGCGGTGGTTGGAGCTTGAGGTGTGGGTAGCAAGTGTTCATCGAGGGGGTCCTACTAGTATTGGATCTCATTGTAATTCGCCACCACACTACAGAAACTCGAATAGAGAAGTTTTGGGGAGGTGGAGTTTTGAAACTTAGACAATTCGACAGGTAGAGTGGAATTGAGCTTACCAGGTGCCTGAGAGGGGCTAGAAGGTGTCTCAGGAGGTTGGAGGTGGTCAATTCCAATGGCGATTGGTTTGAGAGGGTCAAGGTTGGGTCGGTCAGGAGTTCACTAATTCGGACCTCTAGAGTAACTTCACTATGTGATAGCCTCGACACTTCTCCGACTGTCCTCCAGTCGAGCTGAGGGTTCTCCAAGCTTGGGGACTCCTTCCCAGTTCTGATGCCACCCACTAGAGATCCTTTGGTTGTGAAATGGTCCGTTGTCGGAGCCTCGATCGACACTTCATTGGCAAAGGAGTAGTTTGTCTTCAAAGGGCGCTAGTGTGGTGAGGTGGTCGAGTGGGAGGGTGCTCTATTTATAGGGAGCTCAGCAACTGTCATGGCTATCGACCGGGGTGGGACTCAGTCCCCGCCCTGCTCGCCGACGATCGAACCAAAGCATTTTCCAAGTTGCCGGAGACTTCCTCCTTCATCAATCTCTCTCTTTTCTATCAGCGGACTGAGGTTAAAGATGATGATGTGGTGGGCATGCCACGTGGCATGCTATGATTAACTAGTTTTTCTAATGCGGCATTCCAACTCAGTCTCCACATTAACAGTTGACCGGTTGACTGAACACGTGGCAGCTTCCCACTGGTTGCTCGTGTCTATGTGGAAACATGATAGGTCATCCGCTGACTGTTGACCGGACACGTGGCAGCCTCCTATTATGTGCTCATGTCTACGTGGCTGCTGACTAGTCGTCATTGTCTGTTGACCGGTCTGGTCTGTTGACCGGCTGGACCGTTGACTGCTCCGGTCCGACCGAGTTCGGTGACCCAAATTCAAAAATTGGCTGGTTCAGGCCCTATTCGATCGGTTCTCTGAAATTTAAAATTTTCTAAATTCATCTAATTCATTTTCTATCTAATGGTGGTCTCAATTTCCCAAATTGACATTTTATGCCACCTAGAAAAATGAATCATTAAACTAGTTCACTATGTTGCACTCTGGTTCAGTCCGGTTCGGGTTCAGTTCACCCTAAACCAGCTTAGTTTTCCCATCCAATTCACTACATAGTTCAACCCCATGATTTTTTTTTTAATTTTTGGTCACTTGGGATTTTTCCAATTTCCTATGTTAACCCTTCTTTACTATTTTGGGATCATAAATAGACTCGGCTTTTCATATGGAAATTGGCGGTTCTTTTTCCGATTGCCTTGGTCTATGGGGACAGGTTTCACACATTCTCCCACGTCTCCTCCTGTACTTAGCCATTCTGCCAAAGAACCATTACCATGGGAATCTTTTTGTTGCTTATGTTCTTGTCTCATCGGTCGAGGATTCGTACTAGCTCCACTTCATATATTAAATTCTCCTCTAATTTAGGTGGGGGTCAATCCAATACATGACTGGGATCAAGTTTGTATTTTTGGTGTACTGATATATGGAATACGTCGTGTATTCTTAGCAAGTCTTGAGGTTGTTCGAGTTTGTATGCCATCATTCCCACCCCTGAAGTATAGAGTAGGGACCAATGTACCTAGTTTTCAACTCCCCTCATTCTTGAAACCTGAGTATCCTCTCCATGGGGATACCTTGAGAAATACTTGGTCTCCTACTTTGAACTCTAAGTCCCTTCTCCAATTGTCGGCATAGCTCTTCTACTTGTCTTGGGCTGCCTTAAGTCAACTCCTTATGACTCGGATTTTCTCGGTGGCATCCTCTATAAGCTTGATCCTTTCGAGCTTCCTTTCCCCTGCCGCCTCCCAAAATAAGGGTGTACGATATGCTCATCTGTAAAGGGACTCATAGGGCGCCATTTGTGTACTAGCCTGGTAACTATTATTGTAAGCAAACTCATTTAGGCATAAGTAATCCTCTAAACCCTTGTTCATCATGATTATGCATGCCCGGAGAAATTCCTCTAAGGTTTAGATTGTCCACTTAGACTGTCCATCGATCTGAGGATGGAATGTTGTGCTCATATGGAATTTGGTTCCCAAGGTACTTTGTAGGCTGGGCCAAAACCTTGAGGTAAACCTCGGGTCCTGATCTGATGCTATGCTTACCGGGACACCATGGAGCCTTACATTCTCTCCCACATATAGAGTGGTGAGTTGTTTTAGGGAGTTAGTTACTCTTACTAGTTGGAAGTGGGTGGACTTGGTCAATCTGTCCACGATAATCCAAATCGTGTCCCGTCCTTTCCTTGTCACTAGTAGTCTCATAACAAAATTAATGGTGATATGTTGCCACTTCCATTTGGGGATTGGTAGGGGTTGTTCTCAGGGTTTCTGGTATTTTGCCTTGATTTGTTAGCAAGATAAGCATCGTGCTACATATTTCGCAATGTCCCTCTTTATCTCTTTACATCAATAGCCCTATTGAGGGTGTGGTACATCTTGGTACTACCGAAATGTATTGCATACACGGAGTAATGTGCTTCTTCTAGTATCGGTCTCCTCAACTCCTTGTCTTGGGGCACTCAAACCCTACCTTTGTAGGTCAAAAGTTCATCGTTTCAAAGGGTAAAGCTTGGGGTTGTTCTCTGGGTGGTCAGATCTAGGTGTGGCTAGAGTTCTTTAACCCCTTTCTGGTGGACCCTTATTTGCTCCACCAAGCTGGGTCTTACAGCTATGTTAGCCATCACGCACTTCTTTTATTTATCAACTTTGAGGTCCACCTTCATCTCTCCCAATTATTGTAACAAAGATAGGTAGTTTGCCTTTATATGGACCTCCTTCGTTTGATACTTACGGCTGAGAGTGTATGCCACCACGCTAGCCTTTCTGAGGTGGTATTCTATCACTATGTTATGGTCTTTCTCCAAATCTAGCCACCTCCCCTATTGGAGATTGAGCTCTTTCTAAGTTAGAAAATATTTAAAACACTTGTCATTTGTGTATATTCTGCACTTGACCATGTATAGATAGTGTTGCCAGGTCTTGAGGGCGAACACTATTGTAGTTGATTCCAAGTCGTGGGTGGGGTAGTTCTTCTCATGTGCCTTTAGTTATCAGGAGGCGTGTGCAATAACCTTTTCTTGTTGCATTAGTATGCACCCGAGTCCTTTTCTAGAGGCATCACTATAGAATGTATGATTACCCGTGTTTGGATTGGGCAAGGTTAGTATGGCTTCCGTTGTTAAACAAGACTTTAATTCTAGGAAGGACTTCTCATAGTTTTCATCCCACTTGTATTCTTCTCCCTTTCTTGTAAGGCGGGTTAATGGGGCTGTTATCTTGGAAAAGTCCTCCACAAACCTCTGGTAATACCCCGCAAGTCACAAGAAATTGCATATCTAAAAGGTGTTAGTGGGTGCCTTCTAGTCTGATGTAAACCCCGCACTTTCGAGTTAAGGAAAACTAGGAAAAGAACCGGTCAAATCGACTGAGAAAACCGAGCCGGTTAACAAACCCGATCATATGGGAATAAGCAATTTGGAAAGGTGATCCAAAGGGTTCATTAAACCATGGAAAAGAAACTTAAGACAAAATAGAAGAAAAAAACCAAATTGGTTTAGGTGAACGATATCCCATAAGAACTTTGAAGTTAAGCGGGAAGTATGATTCTTTTTGTAACCCGAAATTTCGGTCAAAAATTTTTATGGGAATCGTAGGCCTTATCATAAATAGTCATAAATTAATATATATTTAATTATTGTAATTAATACCAATAATTTAATACCTAAATTTAATTATTAGAATTAATACAAATAATTTAATATAGAAATTAAATTATTAGAATTAATACCAATAATTTATGACAATATTAATACTAATGATAAATCTCTCCCATTTAATACACGATTTTACACCTATATAAAGAGGTCATCCCCATTCATTCTCCTGACACAACACTTCTCTATCTCTCTCTCTATTACTCCATTTCCCGGTGAAGCTCGAACCAGAGCTTCGACTTCAACATTTCTCTTAACCTCGAAAGAAGAGATCGGGCTCTTTAGAACCGAGGAGAAGACAGCTATCTAATAGCAAACTCCAGTCAATCCCAGAATCGCTGGAGAAGCACCGACATAATGGAATAGTTAAGCAGCTCCTGCGGACCGAAGTTGCCCTATTTTGGCCAAGCTGAAATCGGCCATTTCGAGCCCTCCTTAGACCAAACCAAGCCCACCCAACACTTCTTCAGCCCACACACGACCGAATTAGGACTGAAAGGTAAGCCAATTTAGCTACTCTGTGTAATTTTCGGTCAGTGCTAGAGAGAGAATGAAATTTCAATGACAAAATTCTAACTCAATTCGGCATCAATTGATGCGATTCTTGATTCTAGGATAAACCTCGGGATGAGTGCTATCTGCCCAAATCAAAACCTCGGACCGTCGTGCCCTCACTGGTGAGTAATCGAAGCTTTCTCACTCTACAGTCCATTTTCTGGCAAAGCTCAGTTTGAGCTCGTTCCGGTGTCAAAACTTACATTTCAAAGTGCTATTAAATTTTAAGAAGATAGAGGAACTCAATTTTAACTTCAATTTCAACAATTAGATGTGTTTGATCAGTCAATTTGATGAAATCAAATTTGACTGTGCTAAGGAGTTGAAATTGGGAAAAATTGGGGATTTTCGAAATTCAAAGGACCAAAATGCAATTTTATGAAATTGAGGGTCAATTGGGCATTAAAATAATGTTGGATGTCCAATTGAGGAATTTTGGAATTTTTTGGGCAAAACTTACCATTTTTGTAAAGGAAGGGCAAAATGGTAATTTTGGAAAAATTGGGGGACCAAATTGGAAATTTATGAAATTAAACCCCTTTTTGGTGAAATTGAATAAGTTGAGGTCCCAAGATAAATTTTAAAAGTTACGGGACTCAATTTGAGGAAAAACCGACATTAGGGACTTAAATTTAAAGAGAAATAACTTTAGGGATTTAATTGTAAATAACTACAAGTTTGAGTTTTCTCATTAATTGGAAATGAATGAAGGATATTATATTGAATAATAATGAACAAGGATGTTCGTATCGTGTAGGAACGTGAAATACCGGGAATGCCAGCATGGACGAGCTCGCGTGAACACAAAGAATCCGTGTAGTGGAATTCACTGCGTTAACGGGTGAGTAGGTTTACTAACATCATACCCAGTTGGAATGATAAGCACAACTTAAAATTTAAAAACCACTTAATGGTTGTGAGTGAAAATTTTATATCATACCCGGTTGGGAATGATAAGTATCTCGGTATGAAAACCCACTATTAAGTGGTATTTTAAACATCACTACTTAGAGGAAGTAATGTGAAAATCATGAGCAAAAACTACTTTCCAGTTGTAAGTAGATCATACTCGGTTGGTATGATGAGACTTCCTTGAAGGAAGTTGAAAACCCGTTCATCGGTTATGAACGGAGGTGTACTTATACCTGAGTGGTATAATGGATAGAAAAAATATATGTTTTGTTGGAAATGCTCTCCCCTGACTGTGTGCCAATGCTTAAACAATTTGGGAGACCTTCCCGACGGGAGCTCGAATAGCTCTGATAGGCCGGGGGCCTCGGTTTTGGAACTTGAGGGCTAAATGCCTGATTTTGAAAATCTCGTACAGAGGGCCCAAGGCCAGTTAGCACAAGCAGGAGCTTGTAAATGAACATGATATATGTGCCATAAAACTTAATAAGTGAATTGTTTGGCCATGGTACCAAGATAGGACCGGCATGCTATGTCAACTAGCTGCAGTGCGACATGATAGGTCGACGGACCAATCAAAACAAACAACTGTGGGTTGAGTTGAGAGTCGGGGCCGTTGGACCAGTGGCACCACATATTACATGGCGATATGAGAAAACATTGTTTTTGCATGCACTGTGAGTACGAGATTATCAAGACGCCCATGAGGGGTAGTGATGCGTCCTAAGGGCACTAGACGACCTAGTGGCTATATGGGCAGTTCATCGTTCCATGTGTTTGTGCGAAATTTGGAGTAGCAACAAGCGCATGAGACCAGGGTGGGGACAAGATGAGGTCTCTATCCTCATATGGACACAAAGAAGCTATTTTGGGATTGAAGGTCAGATGTCGTGTACATCCACTCATTCCTAGGGTAGAAGTGGTTGTGCTTCTATCCGGGTGGTTGGTAAAGTCGCTCTGAAGCCACTAGTGGGTTCAGTAGTCGTACTGACGTACGAATGTGTGTAACCTTCATGATGAAGGATGTGTGTTGGGTGATGCCACACCGTGTTAACTAAGAAATGATGGAAAAACTCAAATTTTTAAATGAAGGGATTTTGAAAGGAAACGAGTCTGACACACTCCAATAATAATTGTTTTATTAAAAGTCAAAAGCTTTTGAAAACCCATTCACTGAGTAGTCATACTCACCCCCTCCCTTATATCCCTTTCAGGAGATTTCGGAAAGCCTACCCTTAAAGACCATCAACTAAGGCACCTGTGATACAGCTATAATAAATTTAAATTATTATGCAATTTTGTTTATGTTATTCCTGGAAAAGGTGTAGGTTTAAAGGACGCCTTACTCTTTACAGTCTATAATAAAGGGAAACCCTTTAATAAACCAGGAGAGTGGTAGATTGATCACGGGGATCTAATCAAACAAGGTCGGGGCGTGACACTAATAAGGCATCTACCTTTGTTGGATCCACCTTTACTCCATCCTTGGACACTATGTGTCCTAAGAAATCCAACTATCATATAGTAGATTCTCCCATAGTATACTCAAGGTGATGGCCAGATGTTACTCGTGCTCTGCCTCAATTCATGAGTATATAAGGATGTCAAATATAAATACTATCACAAATTTGTCCAAATGGGGTTGGAACTCCTGGTTCATTAAATCCATAAAGATTACAAGGGCATTCATTAATCCAAAGGGCATTACTCTGAATTCATAATATTCGTATCTGGACCGGAACGCAGTCTTTGATACATCTTCCTCTTGGATCCTTAGTTGGTGGTATCCTGATCAGGGATCTATCTTGGAGAAATAGGCCTCCCCTTTTAGCTGGTCAAAAAGGTCATCTATTCAGGGAAGGGGATACTTATTATATATGGTAACCTGATTAAGCTTCTAATAATCAATGAATAGTCTCATACTTCCATCTTTCTTCTTTACGAATAGGACCGATGCACCCCATGGAGATTGGCTAGGGCATATAAAACCCTTCTCCAACAGCTCATCCAGTTGCTCGTTTAATTCCTTCAATTCCACTGGAGCCATATGACAGGGGGCTTGTGATATGGGATGTGTCTAAGGGATCACCTCTATTGTAAATTCCAATTGACGATTTGAAGGTATTCCCGATAGAACATTAAGGAATACGTCTGAGTAGTGTTCAACGAGAAGAATGTCTTCCAGTCCCTTCTTTTTCTGAACTTATGTTGGTGATCATTGCGAGAAATGCCTTACATCTCTTTCACATCATTCTTTGAACCATCATATGGGACATGAGATGCGTTCCTCTTCTCTTTTTATCCCCTCTAAACCGCACTCCAACTACCTTTGGAGTGTGGAAGGTTATCACTTTCTCTTCGCAGTCCACCTTAGCTTGGTGTGTACTTAGCCAGTCCATTCCTAGTATTATCTCTACTTCCTTTAAAGGTAATGGGATTAGGTCTACTTCCAAATTCACCCCATTAATCTTAACTTCATATTCTTTTAAATGTTTGTCTCCATTCAGCCCTTCTCCTAGTGGGGTGAGAATGTTGAGGCTCTATACAAGGAACATAAGTTCTTGAGGAAGATTTGGGACCAAGTCTTCCTTGATAAAGGACCTTTCTGCCACTAAGTCAAAGAGAGCATAGACTGCCCCCCCCCCCCTCCCCCCTCCCCCCAATTGTACATATCCTGATTAAGGAATTAACACAATTCTTTTTTTAGTAAATGAAATTTCTTTATTTATTACGGTAACAATTATAAAATTTGTCTAATTTTGGTCAGGGAGGGTTTGGGAAGTACCTGCTACAGTACAAGGGTCCTTTCGGGCTTCCTCTTGTGTGAGGTTATAAACACTAGCTAGCACCCTTGAAGTGGTGGTTGTGTCTCGTCCCTTGTTTAGTGCCCTTGGATTCCCTTGAAGTGGTCAGAGAGTATTCCTTTGCACATTACCATGAAGAGTTGGGCAGTTATTTGCAAAGCTCACTCCGCACGTCTCCCTCCTTCATATGACAACATTGATCATGGAAAGATTCTATTTTCCAATTCTAGTAAGGGAATGTTCACTCCGACAATGGCAATTTCGGAGAGGATAGGCTCTACCTGTGAAATCCGTCCTCTCGGACCAAGGAAACCCGGAAAAGAACTGGCAACTCTCATGAGAAAATCGTGACATTAAATGAACCCAAGATGGTAAAAAAGGGTTAAAATGGGAAATTGGAAAATCCTAAGTGACCAAAAAGTCATAAAAGTCATGGGGAAGAACCATGAAGTAAAATGGATGGGAAAATCGGACCAGTTCATGATGAACAAGACCTAAACCGGATTGAACTGGTTTGAACTATAATGAACTCGATTAAGTCATTCATTTTTCTAGGTAGCTTAGAGATCTCAAATGGAGAAATTGAAGCCACCATTAGATAGAAAATGAATTTAGACAAATTTAGAAATTTTTAATTGTGAGAAAATCGGTCAAATTGGGCCTGAAACAGCTGATTTTCGCCATTGAACCCCGTTAGACCGGACCGGTCCAGTCTATAACAGTGTCGTCTTCTTTTTTGGGATGACAGCACTGTTCATTGGTTCAGAAACATTCCTTTCCAAGCAAAGGAATATTCCATTCGATCTGGGCATTTTGGAGTGAGGATAAGCTCGACCAATATGGAATCTGGTCGAGCAAAGGGTACTCGAGCTCCCCATATAAAGAGCTCCCCTCCATTTATCATCCAGACACCTCAAATCATCCTGCTCTACAAAGTGCTCCATTTTTTGTGAAAGCTCAAACTAGAGCTCCGACTTGGGCACTTTTCTTAGCCTTAGTAGGCAAAGTCGGGTCCTATAGACTCTGGGGGAAGTCAGCTACCTAATAGCAACCTCCCTTTGACCCAAGGATCATCGGAGAAGCATCGGAGGGATCAAATAGTGAAGTAGCTTTGTCAGTTCGAAGTTGTCTTATTTAGGCCAATCTAAATTCAATCAATTCAGACCTCTTACGGCCAAATCAAGACTTCCATCAGCCCCTAAGGCCACCACACGACCTCTAGAGAGGCGAAAGTAAAGCCAATTCAGCCCTCCTCCGTCATTGTAGATCGGTTCTAGAGAGAGAAAGTGTTGAACTTCACTAACCAAATTCACCTTAATCCTAACATCAATTGTAGTGATTCTTGATTCTAGAAGTACCCTAAGGACAAGAGATACCTTTCCAGATCGAGAGCTTAGATCGCCACACCTCCGACGGATAGCTTTTGAAGCTTTGTCTCTCTACGTACAATTTTTCAGTAAATCTTCGTTTAAACTCGTTTCAGACCCAAATTCTACAATTCAAAGCTCCATTTGATCGTATGGAAGTGTAGAAATTGATCCATGCCATCAATTGGAGCTATTAACCCCATTTGAATGGCCAATTTAGAGAAATCAAATTTGGTCAATGTAAAGGGGTGAAATTGGGGGAAAATTGGGGGAAAATTGGGGGAAAATTGGGGGAAATTGCGGATTTTGGAAAATTGAGGGTCCCTCATGCAATTTCTAAAAATTGAAGGCAATTGGAAATGAGAAAGATATTGGAGGACCAATTGGTTAGTTTGCAAAAGATTTGGGGCCAAATGGCTATTTTTGGAAAGTAGGGGTAAAATGGTAATTTTAGAAAAATTGGTGATCAAATTGGGAATTTGGAAAGCTTGAGCCTTGTTCATAATTTTAAGTAAATTAAGGACCCAATGAAGATATTGGAAGCCCTTGAGACTAGATTTGGAAAAATTTTAACACTAGGGACCTAAAGTCAAGAAGTATGAACTTTAGGGACCTAAGTGCAATAAACCAAATATTTGGACCTAGTCACTCATACGTGAGAAAAAGAAGTCGGTTATGTCGAACCCTTCCTGATAATAATACCCAAATCATGTAGGGACACTTGGGACTAGAACACAAGCAAGAGAGCTAGCATGGACTTGGAAACTAACAAGGGATGAACACGTCACATTCATCGGGTGAGTGGACTTAATTACACATCATACCCGGTTGGGATGATGAGCACATTTTTAAAGATAAAGAACCTACTTACCGGTTGTGAGTGGGACTTTTTCACATCATACCAGTTGGGGTGATGAGCTCACTTTTATGAAATGAAAAACTTACTTACCGGATTTTAAGTAGGATTAAATAAAACATCATACCCGATTGGTATGATAATCTTCTGAAAGGAAACAAAACTCGCATACCGGTTGTTAGCGAACCTATCATCACACTCAGTTGGCGTTATGAGTTAAAAGGAAAATTTTGTCGGAAGTGTTCTTCCCTAATTATGGGTCATTGCTTAAACTATTTGGGAGACCTTCTTGACGAGAGTAAGAACAACTCAAACAGGTTTGGGCCTTGGCTTTGAACTCATAGGGTTCAAAGCCCAGTTTTGAAAAACACATGTAGTGGGAACGAGCTGAAGCACGTAAACAAACATGAATAGGAAGAGCCATGAAAACTCTTATTTTAAATGGAATTTAATTCTATGATTTTTCATTTTACCAAGTCGGGACCAACAATGTTTGATGGGCTGGTGGCAGTGCGTCAGGGCTAGGTCGACGGACCGACCTATACAAACAGCTACAGTCCGGGTTGAGTGTCGGGGCCGTTGGATTGTCGGCACCAAAGAAAATGGCTAAATGATGAAAAATTATTGTTTGTGCATGCACTCATGGATTCAGGACCATCAACACGCCCTAGGGGGTAGTGATGAGTTCCAAGGGTTGCTGGATGACATGGTGGAGAAAAGGGAGGTTCGTCGTTCCAGTTAGTCATGAAGCTCTAGGAGCTTCTTACGCATGAGATCTGGGTGGGGTTAGGATGAGGTATCCATCCTCATATGGACACGAAGTGGATTTTGGGTCTGAGGATCAGACGTCTAAGATATCCACTCAAACTCAAGGTAGAAGTCTGAGACTTCTATTAGGGTGGACAGCAAAGTCGCGATGATCCCTAAGTGTGTGCAGTCTGGGACAGCCCTACGAAAATTTGTACCCTTTATGATAAAGGGTATGTATTTGTTTGCTAAATTCCTCCCAGTGCAAGGGAATGTGCTAAGAGAGCTAAACACACCTAATTATGATATTGGTTAAAGGCCTTGTGATTTGAGATAAGCTTTGAAAATGGCTTTGAATTTAGGCATGATTTTGACAAACTAAACCTTTTCTTAAAAACTCACTCATAACACCCGCTCACTGAGTTGTAGAAACTCATCCCCCCCTCCCTTTAACCCTTTTTCAGGAAAAAGGAGACCAACCTCAAAGACCTCTCACAGCTGAACCCTAAGCCAGGTACATAAGCTTTTAATATATTAAGTTTTGAATAATGTTATTATAGGGAAATCGAGGAAAAAGAACGCCCGACTCCTCGTGTTTTAGAAGGAGGTGAAATACTTCATAGACCAAGGGGAGTGGCGGGTTGCTCAAGGAGATCCAATCAAACTGGGTCAAGGCGTGACAACTTGAGTGGTATCAGAGCCTATTTCCTCTAATACATTATCGAGATTATATAACATAAGAATTAAAAGAAAACTACCTACCTTGTAGGAAGATGGCCCCAAGACAAGTAGCTAAACAAACCCGCGCTACCCTAGCCACCCCGAAAACTAGGGAGAATCCCATCCCAAAGGAGGAAATGAACCAGAGAATTAAGGAGTATAGGAGGACTCTTGGAGTAACCCTTGGTCAAAGAAGACTCGACAAGAGAACCTTCAAGGTGTTTAGGCTCAAGGAGGGCAAAGCACCAGCAATCCCTTAGAAAGGCCACGCAATGCTCGAAGTATAGGGGGAACCACACAGGTTCAGGCAAGGAAAAGACCTATTATAGGTGTGGCCAGTAGGGACACTACGTGAAGAAGTGCCCAACACTAATAAGGACAAGTATCAAGATAACATGTTATAGGTGTAGAGGAATAGGACATATGGAGAAGGACTATCCCACACCACGAGGATTTAAGGAAATAACTTCTAAGAACAACACCTCCTCAACTACAGGAGTCTGAAAGGATACCACCCCAAGAAACACAACTCAAAACTTCAACCATGTCCTGGAGGAAGCTCTTCATGATCCTAGCATAGTGGTGGGTACTTCCTGACCTATCATTGTAACAATCTCCCTTTAAAAATGGCTAAAGCCCCAAATTTTAATCCTATTTCAAAAATAAATAAAGAAAATTTTGAGTTCCTAAAACTTTTTTGTCCCTCAATGACAATGTGATTGTGTGCCTCAACTACATAAGGAAGGATCATGGGAAAAGGACCAAAGGTAGGAACTTGATAAACTGTAACTAAAGCAGAGTGTAGATGAAGAGAATTCTTCCTTAAGAAGAAATTTCTAGCCATCCAGGAGGAAAGAAGGAAGCGCCTCCACAAGGGAAGACAAGCCTGATCATTAAATGACAAATAGGATGTCTCGGGATGGCAAGTGTAACCTGCTTTGGAAAAGTGGAGGGACCAAATAGGAGTTTCACACAAAGCTAACAGAAGGAAGCAACTAGTAACAACGAGATAGTCAAGGAGAATAAATGACGCCCTAAGAAGGAACGGGAAGTAGTAAAGGCTACATCCTGAAATGGGCAATAGGACGGGCATTGAGGACAAGTAGACTCTAGAGGCAACTATCTCAAAGTCAATTAGACAAGGAGTTTAGTAGGGACGAGGCAGTTAATGAATTGAGCCTTGTAAGGATCATGAACTCAAACCCTAGCGAAGAAGAGAGAAGTGGAAACGCCAAACGTTGGAAAAGAAGGATGAAGGAAATTCTTAAAGAAATCAATGGCCGAAAATGAATTGGTGACCACACTCAAGCCAAGAGGAGAATTAAGTAAGCCTCGCACAAAGAGGTCAAGAAATCTTGGCACTAATAGTATTTGAACCTTTCCCAAGGAAGAAAACTTGTACGGGATACAAGTAGGATTAAGGAAAGTGTACAAGGACGTACCGCAAGATTTCCAAGGAAGGGTATATAGGAAGGATGACAACAAAAGAAGTCATAAAGTTGATCTAAGGTCGGATACCCGTAAGGGCAAAGAAAGGAAGAAGGCTATGAAGGAAAGAAGTCCCAGGGAAATATATGTCACAATGAAGAGGCGATGGACCCAATGGAATTGGGATAAGATGATAAACTTGCAAATGAAGTGTATGTTAAGGTGAAAAGACAAAGGGAAGCATACTAGGAGGGCCCAAGGAATAAGTTAAACCCAAGGAACAAGAAGTAGTAAGATAGCATCAAATGATGCAGTAATTAGATAGCATCCATGAGATAACCTTGGAGAATAAATGGTAGCCTAAGAAAATGTGAGGAAGTAGTAAGGATTATGTGTGCACTAAGCCGAGATGGGAAATTTTTCTCATTATTTGGATCTTTTAGCATCAATCATCATATACTAGTTTTGGACGAGTCCATACCCATATCAATCGGCCTTGGGCCTACTAGCATATCGAGCCTAAGCCCCATAATTGGCTCACAAACATTTTAAGAAGAGTCACACAGTCAGGGGAGGCTAATTCCGAGAAAATCATTTTCAAAAGAACTATCCTTCCAACCAGAATAAACGTTATAGTGATTCTCACACACCCGGTGATTTCGGCGTGATCGTGCCTGCGGATTATAGCTCATCGGTCTGCTTCCGGGGATTGGCGCTCATATAGTCCACTCATGCATGGAACGAGTGTTTGTGTCAGGATGTGTTGAATAAGATGTCGCATAATTTCACATATTTGCACATAGAGCCCCGTATTTTTCCTTAATCGCACCTAGGTCCCTGCTTTCCCCTTAATCTCGATTAAGCCCCCAGGGTTTCCAATCATCCTTCTTATGTCCTTAACTATTTTAATTTCACTAGTTGGTCCTTAATTTACCAAAAATTGCAATTTGGTTACCAACTTTTTTAAATTTCCATTTTACCCAATTGGCCCTCAATTGGAATGAATTTCATGAAAACACCTTCAATTTCGCAAATTTTATGTTCTGTCCTTCACTTTTTGAAAATTGTGCAAAAGTCCCCAAAATCCCCAAATTGAACTTCATCTTCTTCCCCAAGTTAAGCATATGAACCTTCAGATCTTACCTTATCTAACTGGCGACCTGTAAGACCTTAATTTCTTTGATTCTTGCCTCAATTCTTCTCCTCCAGCACCCCTCGATCATCCTACACTTCAAATTTTTTATTTTGGTTAAGTTTTAAGCCTTGTCAAAGCTTCACTGTAAAATTTAAAGTAGAGAGAGAAAGCTTGCATTTATCTTATTGATGGAGGGGCGGTGGCCAGAGCTTGAGGTGGGGGCAGCTAGTGGTTGCCGTAGAGAACCTACTAGGATCGAGTCCTGCTGCAAATCACCGCTGTCTTGCAGGAATTTGAAGAGAGAAGTTTCAGGGGTGCAGCTCTAAAACTCAAAAATTCCTACGATGAGAGGTGAAATTGAGCTTATCGAGGTCTAGAGGGGGTTGTGGAGGGTCTTAGGCAGTTAGAGAAGGCCAATGCGGGCGGCGGAAGGGTCGAGGGTGTCGATGATGGGTCGGTCAGGAGCTCGCTGTTTTAAGCTCCGAAGTGACTTCACTATGTGATCCTCTTTCTACTTCTCTAGTCGGTCTCGGGTCGTTCTAAGAGTGTCTAGAGCTGGTGCACTCTTCCCCGGTTCCAATGCCACCCTTCGGAGCTTCTTTGGCTAAACTTTTCTAGCCTCTCTCTCTCCTCCATTCTCTCGGTCAATGGTTGAAGGTTGAAGATGATGATGTGGTAGTCATGCCATGTGGCCTGCTGTGATTGGCCAATTTTTCTGATGTAGAGGTCCAACTCGGCTATCGTGTCTGTCGTTGACCCATTGACCGGACACATGGCAGCCTCTCATTGGTTGTTTGTGTTTGCATGACATGTTGACGGGTCATTTGATGTCTATTGACTAGACACGTAACAGCTCCCCATTGGCTGCCCAAGTCTACATGGCTTCTGATGGGGCGCCATTGACCGTTGATCAGTTTGGTTCGTTGACCGGTCCGACCGAGTTCGCTGTCTTGAATTTGGAAATTAGTCGGTTCGGACACGATTCAACCGATTCTCTAAATTTTAAAATTTTCTAAATTTATCTAAATTCATTTTCTATCTAATGGTGGTCTCAATTTCCAGAATTGACATTTTTAAGCAACCTAGATAAATGAATTAGTGAACAAGATCACTTTTGTTCATCCCATTTCAGTTCAGTTTGGGTCCGATTCACCCCCAAACCAGTCTGGTTCTCTCCCCAATTCCACTTCCCAGTTCTTTGTCTCCATTTTTGTGAATTTTTGGTCACTTGGAATTTCCCAATTTCCCACATTAACCCTTCTTTACTATTTTCTATTGATTAAATTGGCCCAATTTTTTGCAATAGTGTTAGTTCTCCTCCTGGTTTTCCTTGGTCCGAGTGGACGAGTTTCGCAAGTAGGACCATAGATAATGAATCAATATCCTAAGACTTTTTTTGTGCATGCACTATGATATGGAACCATTGAGAAGCCCAGTTCGGGGTAGTATTGGTTCTAAGGGTTGTTGAACGAGCAGGATGCGCTAAGGGCAATTTTGTCATCCAGTGAGTCATGAAGCTAAGAGTAGCTTCCTACGCATTGAGACTGAGGTGGAGTCAGAAGAGGTTTCACCCCACATAGCGAACACAAAGTATTTTGGGTCTGAGGGTCAGACAGTTGATGTTCACTCAGACTCCGGGATGGTAAAAATGCTCAGATCCACAAGTGGGTGTAGTCGACGTAACTAAATCTTGTGAATGCTTGAACCCTTTATGATAAAGGGTGTATAATTGCTTGTTAAAATAAATCCTGAGTAAGGGGAAATGTTGAAGAAGGCTCTTCATGAATTTGTAGCCAATAAAAGAAATTATAAATCTGTTTTAAATTTTTAACCTAATACCCACTCCATGAGTTGTATAAACTCACCACCTCCTTTTAACCCTTTTCAGGATGGATGATAACTCATTAAGGAATACTTGCACCACGTCCGGAAAATTCAGGTAATTTCCTCTTAACGTATTTACAGTTTTGTATAATGCTATTCCAAAGAACAACGACAAAAGGTACGTCTAACTACTTTGGTTTGGGAAGTGGTAATTCTTCCTAGACCAATAGGTGTGGCGGGTTGCTCACGGGGCTCCGACCAAACCTGGTCGGGGTGTGACATGTATACTCATAGGAATCAAATAAGGATTATTACAAGGAAATAGGTAAACAAGAAGATGGCATCCAAGGGAAGCCATAATACTCTTGGATGGATCAGATACCTATAAGAATGGATTTAAGGAAAATATTTCTGAAGGAGCGGAATGAGGATCACTAGGGACAAGAAGAAAAGTAGTTGATCCAATTAGAAAAATGATGATCAAGACAAGTAAACATTAAAGAGGATGGGTTAGCCCACCCCAGCCTAATGGAGCTTAAGACAAAGGGGAATAGCATGGAATACCCAAAATGACACCATGGTAACTGGAATTCCCGTGGAAAGGAAATAAGTTTCAAAGGAGAAATTCATATTCAATAAAGGGGTGATACACCAAAAGGAAAGGGTGTGAGAATAGGAAGAGGAGAAACCCTAAAGGAGTGATAAGAAGGGTGGATCCATATTTCCAAAGAGGGGAGTCTATACTCCTTACAACGAGAGTAGAGAATGGGTCCAATGAAGCGAACTCCCCAAGATAAGCCCGAGGAATCAATAAGTATGATGTAAGGGATTAATGAGAGAGAAGGGAGGTAACCGTGAAATGGTCATGAACATGTAAGGATGGATTAAGGAAAGGAAAATCCTGAGTATGTTGATAGAGTAGTCAAGAAGTGATCCAAAAACCCGATAGTTGGATGCCCAATAAAGAGGTTAGAACTCCTAATACTATGATTAGGATTAACATTTGGTCGAAAACCTCAAGAGGGAGAATCTTACCCCTAGGCGACATAAGAATTGGATCTAAGAAAATATCTTCGGGCAAATGGGTAAGACAAGCCGATCATAATAAGTTCCATGGAGTAAATGGATATTTGAGGGGAAGAGAAATCCATTAAGGGCTTTATCTAAAGTACTAAGTAAAAGAGTAACCATAGTGATATTTTGCCAAGGGAAAAATCGTATGAGAACGGGAACGCTCAAAGAAAAGGAAGTGGGAGATTGGATCGCCATGGGACCTTCTTCTCAATTGTGAATACCAAATCGTGCCATTAAGGGTGATGGGAAAATGATAAAATAATAGACACCCCAAGACATGGAAATGAAAGATTACCATAGGGAGGAGAGACATGAAAGATGCCCTAAAGGTGATCCAACTAGGATGGGTACGTGTCCCATGGTATCATATCGGATCGAATCACAAGTTGACATCAAGGGAAATTTAAGCACTAAATAAATTATATTGGCGAATATATGCTGGCTGGATGGCCGAAATGTGAAAAAGTAAAGGCAAAATCATTAACTATTTAATGGAGGCATAACAAATTTTGGGGATAAAACTCCTAAAAGGTGGGGAGAGTTGTAAAGCTCGTTTTCTCGAAATAAGGAACTCAAAAGAGGAACCGAAAATTTTTTAGAGAAAACTAAGAATCTAAGTGAACCAGAATTGCTAAAGAAGTGTCAAAATAGGAATTTGGAAAATTCCAAGTGGCCAATAAAGATCCATGACGTGAATGGGATGTGAAAATCGGACCGGTTCAGGGTGAACCAGACCTCAACTGAATTGAACCATAAAGAACCGGTTAAAAAATTCATTTTTCTAGGTGGCTTAAAAATATACATAGAAAATGAATTTAGATAAATTTAGAAATTTTAAATTTTAAGAAAACTGGTCAAATCAGCCTGATTTGGTCAATTGTTTATTTTGGCTCACTAAACCCGATCCAATAGAACCGCTCAATTGTCCAACCAGTCAACAGACTGTGTGCTAGGTCAGCACCCAATCAGCAGGCACAACCAATCAACAAGCGACGCATGGCAAAGTGCACCTCTTTAGTTGCCCGGTCATCTCCTAGAAGCGTTGACCAATCAAAGAGTGACACATGTCCTTGGTCAACGGTCAAATCCACATCATTGACTACCAACTAATAGGAGAGGGACATGTTTCCTCAAAAAATAGTCAATTGAAGAGAAGCTTCGTTAGCCAAGTTGACCAATGAGAAGCTAACACGTGGCAAAGGTGCCACGTCAACAATTGATTGGTATGTTGGAGAAACAGTTGATCAATTAGGGGTCGGCAGAACCACATCAGATGTCCTCAACCAATCAACTCGCACAATTCGGCGGGAGAGATATAGGATTATTTAAATCTACAAATTAGAGGCCGACATGTGGCAGTCATGCAGTGCACAAAGAGGGAAAATCTTATTCATCTAAATCAACCAATTAGAGGACGTCATGTGTCATGGTCAAAGACTGACCGAGTATAGTTAGTGACCACGCTAGAACGGGTGACCAATAGGACATAACCACGTGGCTGGTCAACAAGTCAAAGGGTGACTTAGTCACTGAGTTGGAAGCCACGTCAGCAAAGCCAACCAATCACGGCATGTGTAAACCTCATCCATTAAAGACAAGAAAATCGCGAAAAGAACCAATCAATTCAAAAGAGAAAATCGAGCTGGTTCACGAACCATAATCGGTAAAGAAAGGGTAAAATGGGAAATCGACAAATTCCAAGTGACTCAAAAAGTCATAAAAATCATGAAAAAGAACCTTGGCACAAATGGGAAGAGAAAACCAGACCGGTTCATGGTGAACTGGACCAAAACCGAATTGAACTAATTTGAACCATACTTGAACCAATTTCTAAATTCATTTTTCTTGGTAGCTTAAAATATTCAAATTGGGAAATTTAAGCCACCATTATATAGATAATGAATTTAGATTAATTTAGAATTTTTTAATTTTGAGAAAACCGGTCGATTTTCGCCATTGTTTAGACAGGTTCAATCTAGTTCGGAACAATGTCATCTTCTTCCTCAAGATGACATCATTGTTCATTAATGTAGAAAACGGATAACTCTGGCAAAGATGAAGCCACTCCGTTCAGGCCATTTCAAGGTGAGGATAAGCCTGACCAAAATGGAAAGTGGTCAGGAAGAGGGCCCCCGAGCTCCCTATATAAAGAGCTCATCTCCATTCATCCTCCACACACCTCAAATCTCAATTCTCTCTCAACTGCTCCATTTTTTGGTGAAGCTCGAACTAGAGCTCCGACATAGGCCTTTATCTTAGCCTCAGAAGGAAAAGTTGAGTCCTACATAGTCCAGGAGAAGTTAGCTACCAGATAGCATCTTTTTTTCAACCCAAGGACTGCCAGAGAAGCACTAGTGGAATCAAATAATGAAGCAGCTCCAACGGAACGAAGCTACCCTATTTTAGCCAAGTTGAATTCAGCCAAACCAAGCCTCCATAATAGCCCACAGCCCTCACACGACCTTAACAGAGCTGAAAGGTAAGCCAATTTGGTCCTACTCAGTCGTTGTAGATCGGGGTTAGAGAGAGAAAGTGTCGAATTTCAATGACTAAATTCACCATTGATTTGAGTTTAATTATAGCGATTCTTTATCTTAGAAGGAACCTCAGAACAAGAGCTACCTTCCCTGATCGAGAGCTCAAACTATTGCACCTCCCATGGTAAGCTTAGAAAGCTTTCTCTCTCTACAAAAGTTTTTCGGCGAAGATCTATTTGAGCTCAATTCGGAACCAAATGTTGTGGTTCAAAGCTCAGTTGAATCATATGTACGTGTAAGAATTGATCCATATATTAAATTGGAGCAATTAACCCTGATTGAATGGCTAATTTGAAGAAATCAAATTCAATCAATTTGAAGGGGAGAAATTGGGGATTTCAAAAAATTGAGGGATCTCTTTGCAATTTCCCAAAATTGAAGGCCAATTGTCCATGAGAAAGATGTTGAGGGACCAATTAATCAATTTCAAGAACATTTGGGGTCAAATTGCCATTTTTTGGAAAATAGGGGTAAATTTGTAATTTTTGAAAAGTGGGGGACTAAATTAGAAATTTGGAAAACTTAAGTCCCTTACACAATTTTGAGTAAATTGACGACCCAAAGGAATTTTGGAAGCCTTGGGACTCAATTTGGGAAAAAGTTCGCATTAGGGACCTAAAGTTAAGGTAAATGAACTTTAGGGTCCTAAGTGCAATTATTCAACAATTTTGAGCCTAGTTGTTCATATGTGAGAAAACGATGGCTATCATGCCAAGCCTTAATTGATAATGATACCCAAATCGTGTAGGGACGCGAGAGACCAGAACGACAGCAAGGAAAAGCTAACGTGGACTCGGAAATCGATTGGGGACAAACACGTCACGGTCATCGGGTGAGTGGGCTTAATTACACGTCATACCCTGTTGGGATGGTGAGTACTTTAGAAATGAAAAACCACTTGTGAGTGGGATTATCCAACTTCATAACCGATGGGGATGAGGAGTACCATCTATAATTGATAAAAACTACTTACTGGTCATAAGTAGAGATAATCATATGCAGTTGGTATGATGAACTTCCTTAAGGAAAGGAGAAATCAACTTTGTAAACCCCGTCCCTCAAAGATAAGAATAAACTAGGGAAGGAACCGAACAACTCAAGAGAGAAAACTGAAATGGTTCATGAACTGTAACTGGTAGAGAAAGGGCAAAATGGGAAATCGATAAATCCCAAGCCATCATTGGATAGGGAATGAATTTAGAATATTCTAGAAATTTTTAATTTTGAGAAAATCTGTCGAATCAGGCCTCAATCTGCCGTTTTAAGCATTGAACACAGTCAGACCGATCTGGTCATGTAAACCCTGTCCTTTGATAAAAAGAAAACCAGGGAAATAATCGATCATTTCCAATTAGAAAACCGAGTCAGTTTACAAACTGAAACCGATAGAGAAAGGGCAAACCAGGAAATTTATGGATCCCGAGTGACCCAAAGAGTCACAAAAGTCATAAAAAAGGATATTAGGATGAATTGGAGATGAAAACAAAACTAGTTCAAGTGAACCAGATTGAACCGATTTGAACAATCATTGAACCGGATGCTAAATTCATTTTTCTAGGTGGCTTAGAAAATTCAAATTGGAGAATTAAGGCTACCATTGGATAGAGAATGGATTTAGAAATTCTTAATTTAGAAAAATTTGGTCGAATGAGGCCTAAATCGGCCGGTTTAAGCTTTGAACCCGATTCAGACCTGTCCGGTCCAATTCATAATAGTGTCATCTTCTTTCTTTAGATGACATCACTATTCACTAACCGAAAAATCGAGTAGCGCCTGCGAAGATGAAAAGTCTCCGGGGAGGGAGTTTCAGACAATAAATGACCGCCATTAAGGTGCCAATCGAACGGCCAAAAAGTCTCCAAGCTTCCTATATAAAGAGCCCCTCCTCATTCATCCTCCTCACACCTGAAAACTCCATTCTCTCTCAATCGCTCCAATTTTCGATGAAGCTCGAACCATAGCTCTGACTAGGGCTTTTTTCTAAGCCAAAGAAGGCATGGTTGGGTCCTCTGGATTTTCGGAGAAGTCAGCTACTCAACTGTAGTCTCCATTTGCTCTAAGGTCACTGGAGAAGTGCCAGCGTGATCAAACAGTGAAGCAGCTCCGGTGGACCAAAGCTGCCTTGTTTCGGCTAAGCTGAAATCAGCCAATTCAAGCCCTTCTTATGCCAAACTAAGCCCTACCAACATCTCCACAGCCCTCCCGGTAGAATTTCGATGACATAATTCTCACTCAATTCAGTATCAATTGATTCAATTCTTGATCCTAGGTGAAACTTCATGACAAGAGCTATCTGCCCAGATTGAAAGCTCAGACCGTCGCGCCCCCAATGGTAAGCTTTCGAAGCTTTCTCTCTCTAAGTCCAGTTTTCCAACGAAGCTCAGTTTGGGCTCATTCCGACATCAAATCATGCCATTGAAAGTGCAATTGAATCGTATGAAGGTGTAGGAACTCCAATCTAACATCAATTTCAATAATTAAACTGATTTGATTGGTCAATTTGATGAAATCAAATTCAGTTGAGTTATAAGATTGAAATTGGGGGAAATTTTTGGACTTTCAAAAATTCGAGGGACTAAAGTGCAATTTCATAAAATTGAGGGCCAATTGGGAATGATAAAGATGTTAGAGAACCAATTGGGAAATTTTGGAATTTTGGGGGCAAAACTTACCATTTTTTTAATGTTGCGGCAAAATGGTAATTTTGGAAATATTGGGGACGAAATTGGAAATATGGGAAATTAAACCCTCTTTTGTGAATTTGAATAAATTGAGGTCCCAAGGTGAATTTTAAAAGTTTTGCGACTTAATTTGAGGAAAAACCGACATTATGGACTTAAAGTTAAAGAAAAATAACTTTAGGGACCTAATTGCAAATAAATGAAAAGTTTGGTTTTCTCATTCATTTGGGATGAATGAAGGCTATTAGGCCAAAGGATAATGAACAAGTATGTTCATATCGTGTAGGAACATGAAATATCGAGAACACCAGCTAAGACAAGTTCGCGTAAAGGCAACAAGCTGGCTAAGAGGAAATTCACTGCACTATTGGGTGAGTGAGATATTTAATATCATATACGGTTGGGATGATAAGCACCTCAGAAAAACTACTTACCTATTGTAAGTAAATCATACCCGGTTGGTATGATTAAACTTCCTAGGAGGAAGAGGAAAACTCGCTTGTCGATTCTAAGCAGAGATGTCTTCATACTCGGTTGGTATGATGGACAGTTGAAAATTTTATTTTGTCCAAAGTACTCTCTCCTGATTGTGTGCCACGGCTTAAAATTTTTTAGAGACCTTCTTTACGGGAGCTCGAATAGATCATATAGGCTAGAGGCCTAGGTTTTGGAACTTGAGGGGCTAATATGCCTGATTTTGAAAATCTCGAACAGTGGGCCCTAAACCAGTTGGCACGAGCAGGAGCTTATAAAGAAACATGATTATTAAGCCATGAAAACTTAAGTAAATGAGTTGTTTGGCCATGGTACCGAGACAGGACTGACATACTCGATGGACTAGTGGCAATACGACATGACAGGTCTACGGATCAGTCAAGACAAACAATTGCAGGTCGAGTTGAAAGTCAAGGCCGTTGGACCGGTGGCACCACAGATTATATGGCTTATGTGAAAAATTGTTGATTTGTGCATGCACTATGTTACGGGACCTTCAAGATGCCCAAGAGGGGTAGTGATGCATCCTAGGGCTCTGGATGACCTGGTGGAAATAAGGGCAGCTAGTCATATCAGAAGTCTTGAGAAGCTTCACATATCTTCACGCGCATGAGACTGGGGTAGGGACGGGATGAGGTCTCTTTCCTCATATGGATACGGAGTTTTGTTACATGATTGAGGGTCGGATGTCGCGTACACCCTCTCATTCTTAGGGTAGAAGTGGATGTACTTCTATATAGGTTATTGGTAAAGTCACTTCGATGCCACAAGTGGGTACAGTGGACGGGTTGGCCTGCGAATGTGTGTTTCCATCATGATGAAGGGCATGTGTTGGTTGATAAACACATCGTTATGATGAGAAATGGTTATGAAAACTGAGATTTGAGAATGAAATATTTTTAAAAGAAAAATAAGGAGTCTGGCACACTCCAAATTCAAAATATTTTTCTAAAAGTCAAACTTTAAATACCCATTCATTGAGTCATTGAACTCACCCCCCACCCCTCCTGCCCCTCCCCCTCCATATCCCTTTTAGGTAACTCGGGAAAGCTTACCCAAAGACCACCGGCTAAAACACCTGTGAGGCAGGTATGATAAGTTTAAAATTTTATACGGTTTTGATTTATGTTATTCCAGGAACAGTACAGGTTTAAAAGATGCCTTACTCCTCACGGTTTATAAAAGAAGGGACAACCCTTAGTAAATCGGAAGAGTGGTGGGTTGATCATGGGGATCCGACCAAATCGGGTCGAGGCATGACAACTTGAGTAGTATCCTTGAATACATAATCAAGACTAGAAAATATAGTAACTAATAGGATTCATCTTAAAATTTTCAGAATGGCTCCAAAGATGGGAACCAAGAGAACTAAGGCTGCAGTCTCCAACACTGCCTAACCACCCCTACCTTTGGAAACTCCCAGGGAAGCCCAAACAACTCCTCCTAGACTTAGCATGGAACACCATAGGTTGTACGAGGAGTTCACCCGTGTATTTGGGCAACCTAACCTCATCTCTAAGGTAGGCACCAATTCTCAGGCTGAACCAAAGGAAGTACAATCCCATCCTTCCCCTGTTAACCATCCCCCTCCAATAGAAATTCCTAGAAACCTCAAGACTCTCTAGCAACTGGGTGTAAACCCTTCCTCGGAGAAAAGGATGCTGGTTCCGCAATGGATTGGCTGGAAAACACTAAGAAGCTGATGGGAATCGTCAGGATACCACTAGAGGATATGGTGATACCAATAGAATTCTTCCTAGAGGGAAACACCAAACCATGGTTGGACAATGCTTGAAACCTACATACCACCATCCCCACTTGGGTACAGTTCTATGAGAGGTACTTGGAGGAGTACTTGGCACCTCATTTGATAAATGAGAAGAAGTAGGAGTTCATCTGGCTTCGGCAAGGGCTTAACTCCATATCGAAGTATGAGACGAAATTCAACGAGCTAAGACCCTTTGCTCCTGACCTAGCTGGGCCGGTAGACATATGCGAGAGGTTCATGGATGATCTCAATATGGATATTTGAGACCGTATGGGAGTACTAGAATGCCCAACGGACCTGGAAACAATAGTCAGTATGGCTCATGTGTGTGAGCGACTGGTGCAGACTCGACGCCGTTAGATGGAGCAGACGACCCGAAAGGAGGATAAGGGTCCAAACTATTAGGAAGGACGGAAGGAGCATAACGGTATAAAATGGGAAAATAGAATGGCATTTCAAAGGAGAAAGGACATGCCACCACCTCCCCTAGAGAGTAGTCCCCACCGTACCTCAAGGAAACCCTCGTTGTCCAAGGTGTCAAAAGAACCATGAGTGAGCATGCTTTACATGCTTTGTATGCGGACAAGTGGGGCACTTTGCAAAGGACTGTTCCACTCTCAGGGAGAACAAGAAGAGGAATAACCTTGGACCACCTCAATGAAACCCTAGGAATTTCAGGTCAAACGCTATAGCACGAGTACCAGCTAGGGTATACAACCTCACCTAGGAGGAGGCTAGAAGAGACCCTAGCATTGTAGTGGGTACATCCCAAAACCCTTCAAACTAGTTCAAGAGAATCGTGTAAACTGAAAAAAAAATTAATAAAGAAAAGCTTTCCTCTAAAATACATGCTTCTTAATTTAGTATATATACAACTATGGGGACAACAAGTCTATGCCCTCTTTGATTCAGGAGCTAAGAGATCCTTCATCAAGGAAGAGTTGATTTAAAGTGTATCCCTAGAACTCACTCCACTAGAACAATGTCTCAATATCCTCACACCGTTAGGAGAAGGGTTAAATAGGAATAAACAATTAAAAGGATGTGAGATAAAGATTGGAGGAATCAAACATGAAGCTGACTTGATTCCATTACCCTTGAAGGAGGTCGAAATAATCCTTGGAACGGATTGGTTATGTAACCATCAGGCAACGATGAACTATGGAAAGAAGATGGTGACCTTTCGCACTTCTGAGACGAATGGATTAAAGTTCCAAGGAGATCAAAGGAAAAGCGAAGTACAAATGGTATCCCATTTGAAATCCCAAAAGATGATACAGAAAGGATGTACGACTTTCCTGGCCATGATTGTCAATGAAGAGTCTGAAGAGAAGAGACTTGAAGACATTTTGGTAGTTAGGCACTACCTAGAAGTATTTCCAGAAGAACTACTCGGACTACCTTCAAGTCGGCAAGTGGAGTTCACTATAGAAATAATCCCTGAAACAAACCCCATATCCCAAGCCCTATTATGTACGGCTCTGGCAGAACTAAAGGAATTGAAGGAGCAATTAGAGGAATTATTGGAGAAGGATATCATACGTCCTAGCCAGTCTCCGTGGGGTGCACCCATCCTATTCGTCAAGAAAAAGGATGGAAGTATGAGACTGTGCATAGACTATAATAAGTTGAACCAGGTCACCATCAAGAACTGATACCCACTTCCACGGATAGATGACCTATTCGATCAATTAAAATGAGCAACTTACTTCTCCAAAATAGACCTTCAGTTGGGCTATTATCAAACTTAGGATTTGAGAGGACATTCCCAAAACGACATTCAGATCCAAATATGGACATTACGAGTTCAGAGTAATGTCGTTCGTATTAATGAATGCCCTTACAACTTTCATGGATATGATGAACCATATGTTCCAACCAACTTTGGATAGGTTCGTGATAGTATTCATAGATGACAATCTTATATACTCATGAACCAAGTTGGAACATGAAGAGCATTTGGCAATCACCTTAGAGATATTAAAGGAAAATAAATTATATGCAAAATTCTCCAAGTGTGAGTTCTGGCTGCAGGAGGTAGGATTCTTGGGACATATAGTGTCCAAGGATGGAGTCAAAGTAGATCCAGCCAAGGTTGAAGCCATATCAAAATGGAAGGCTCCAAGGAATCCTATAGAAATATAGAGTTTCTTAGGTATGGCAGGATATTACAGACGATTCGTGCAAGACTTTTCAAGGGTAGCAGCTCCTCTAACTTGACTCAATAGGAAAGGAGTTGAGTATAAGTGGGATTAAAGTTGTGAGAAGTCTTTCATAGAGTTAAAGACTCGATTGACACCACACCGGTACTCTCCCTACCCGACCCTAATGCGGGAGAGTACACCGTCTATAATGATGCATCCGGATAAGGATTCAGATGTGTTTTGATGCAACAAGGGAATGTTATCACTTATGGCTTGCGACAACTTAAAGTACATGAAAGAAACTATCCAACTCATAATCTAGAATTAGCTGTCATAGTGTTTGCCCTAAAGATTTGGTGACACTACCTTTATAGGATTAAGTATAGAATATACACAGATCACAAAAATCTTAAGTACTTCATAACTTAGAAGGATTTAAATCTCTGCCAGAGGAGATGGCTGGAATGGGTTAAGGACTATGACCTTGTGGTAGAATATCATCCTGGAAAGGCAAATGTAGTAGTAGATGCCTTAAGTCGCAAGTACCAAACTGAGGGAGCTCAAGTAAAGATGAGTTACATACCCTTGTTGCAACAATTGAGAAGAATGGAGGTGGACCTAAAAAAGGACAAGCGGGAAAGTGCCTGGTGGCTAATGTGGTAGTGAGGCATAGTCTAACTAAATAGATCCAGGCACAAAAAAAAAGCGGATAAGGAGCTCCAACCCTACCTAGATCTGGTTAATATAGAAACTAAATCGGACTACTACCTACAAAGTGATGGAGTGCTGACCTACAAGGGTAGGGTATGTGTACCTCAAATTAAGGAACTAAGGAGGTTAATTCCGAAAGAGGCACATGATTCGGTGTATGAAATGCATCCAGGTAGTACCAAAATGTACTGCACCCTCAAACAAGGATATTGGTGGAAATGTATGAAGAGGGACATTGCAGAATATGTAGCCCGATGCTTGTCCTGTCAGTAGATAAAAGCAAAGCATCAGAAACCATTAGAACTGATGTAACCCTTACCAATTCCGAAATGGAAATGGGAGCACATCACCATGGACTTTGTCACAGGACTACCAATGACAAGAAAGGGTCGAGATGCGATTTAGGTCACTGTGGATAGATTAACAAAATTAGCTCATTTTCTTCCTATAAGAGTGACGGATATAGTGGAACAACTAGTCATCTTATACATGAGGGAGATAATAAGGCTTCATGGCATTCCGATGAGTATAGTATCAGATAGAGATCCAAGATTTACTTCAAGGTTCTAGCCAATCTTACAAAGTGCCATGGGGACCTCAGAAATATCAGCCTGATCCTAGCCATGTATTGGACCGACCTCCACTAGAACTAGAAGAGAACTTGACCTATCAAATGAAACCAGTACAAATCATCGTCTGGAGGGATAAGAATTTAAGAAATAACAGGATCCTATGGTCAAGGTTCTGTGGTGGAATGGACCCGTGCAAGAAGAGACATGGGAAACCAAAAGTATGATGAGGGATAGTTACCCTCAATTATTTGGCATGTAACTATTTGGGGGACAAAACCCCTAAAAGGAGGGGAGAATTGAAAACCCCGTTCTATAAAAATAAGAAAACCAGAGAAAGAACCAGTCACTCCCAATTTGAAAACCGAGTCGGTTTAAAAACCAGAACTAATAGAGAAAGGGCAAACCAGGAAATTTATGGATCCCGAGTGACCCAAAGAGTCACAAAAGTCATGGAAAAGGACATTAGGATGAATTGGAGATGAAAACCAAACCGATTTAGGTGAACCGAATTGAACCGGTTTTGACCGGTTTGAATCACTATTGAACCGGATGCTAAATTCATTTTTCTAGGTGGCTTAGAAATTTCAAATGGGAGAATTGAGGCCAACATTGGATAGAGAATAAGTTTAGATGAATTTAAAAAATTTTAATTTTGAAAAATTCAGTCCAATTGGGCCTGAACCGGATGGTTTAAGCTTTGAACCCGGTTAAGACCAGTCCAGTTGGGAACAGTATTGTCTTCCTCCTTCAGATGACAACACTGTTCACTCGCTAGAAAATTGAGCAGCGCCGGCAAAGATGAAAAGTCTCCGGCCATGGTGTTTCAGACTATGAATGACCACCATTAAGGCGCCAATCAGACGGCCAAGATGTCCCTGAGCTTCCTATATAAAGAGCCCCTCCTCATTCATCCTCCTCACAACTGAAAACTTCATTCTCTCTCAACTGCTCCAATTTCTAGTGAAGCTCGAACCAGAGCTCCGACCTAGGCATTTTTCTGAGCCAAAGAAGCCATGGTAAGGTTCTTTGGATTCAGGAAAAAGTCAACTACACACCTGTAGTCTCCATTTACTCCGAGGGTCACTAGAGAAGCGTCGGCGTGAACGAATAGTGAAGCAGCTCCGGCGTACCGAAGTTGCCCGATTTTTCTGAGCTAAAATCAGCCAATTCAAGCCCTTATAAGGCCAAACCAAGCCCTTCCAACACCTTCCAATCATCCTAGAGCTGAATTAAAGCTAAAAGGTAACCAATTTGGCTCCCCTCTGTAAATTTCGATCGGTGCTAGAGAGAGAACTAGTAGAATTTTGATGACAAAATTCTCACTCAATTTGGCATCAATTGATGCAATTCTTGATCCTAAGACAAACTTTAGGACAAGAGCTATCTGCCTAGATTGAAAGCTCGGATCGACACCCACTTGATGGTAAGCTTTCAAATCTTTCTCTCTCCATGTCCAATTTTTTGGCGAAGCTCCGTTTGGGCTCATTTCGGCATTAAATCATGCGATTCTAAGTGCAATTGAATCGTATGAAGGTGTAGGAACTCCAATCTAACTCCAATTTCAACAATTAAACACATTTGATCGATCAATTTGATGAAATCAAATTCAGCTAAGTTAGAAGGTTGAAATTGGGTGAAAATTTGAGGGAAATTTGGGGATTTCAAAAATTCGAGGGACTAAAGTGCAATTTCATAAAATTGAGGGCCAATTGGGCATAATAAAGATAATGAAGGACCAATTGGGTAACTTTTGGAATTTTGGGGGCAAAACTTACCATTTTTCTAAATTAGGGGCAAATGGTAATTTTGGAAATATTGGGGACCAAATTGGAAATTTGGGAAATTGAACCCCTTTTGTGAATTTGAATAAATTTAGGTCCCAAGGTGAATTTTAAAAGTTTTCGGACTCAATTTGAGGAAAAACTGACATTAGGGACTTTAGGGACCTAATTGCAAATAAATGAAAAGTTTAGTTTTCTCATTCATGGATGAATGAAGGCTATTAGGCCAAAGGATAATAAACAATAATGTTCATATCATGTAGGAACACGAAGTACCAGGAACGCCAGCTAAGACAAGTTCGCGTAATGGCAACAAGTCGGCTAAGAGGAAATTCACTGCACTATCGGGTGAGTGGAATATTTAATACCATACCCAGTTGGGATGATAAGCACCTCGAAAATGAAAACCCACTAATAAGTGGTATTTTTAACCATCACACTTGAGAGGAGTGATGTGAAATTCACATAGAAAAACTACTTATCAGTTGTAAGTAGATCTTACTCAGTTGGTATGATGAAACTTTCTCAGAGGAAGTGGAAAACCTGCTTGTCGATTCTAAGCGGAGATGTCTTCATACCCGATTGGTATAATGGACAGTTGAAAATGTTATTTAGTCAAAAGTGCTTTCCCCAAACTGTGTGCCACTGCTTAAAATTTTTGGGAGACCTCCTTGATGGGAGCTCGAATAGCTCATATAGGCCAGAGGCTTCGGTTTTGGAACTTAGGGGCTAATATGCCTATTTTTGAAAATCTTGAATAGTGGGCTATAGGGTAGTTGGCATGAGTAGGAGCTCGTAAATAAACATGATTATTAAGACATGAAAATTTAAGTAAATGAGTTGCTTGGCCATGGTACCGAGATAGGACCGACATACTCAATGGACTAGCGGTAGTGCGACATGATAGGTCTACGGATCAGTAAAGACAAACAGCTGCAAATCGAGTTGAGAGTCAAGGTCGTTGGACTAGTGGCACCACGGATTATATGGCTTATGTGAAAAATTGTTGATTTGTGCATGCATTGTGTTACGAGACCTTCAAAATGCCCAAGAGGGATAGTGATGCGTCCTATGGCTCTGGACAACCTGGTGGAAATAAGGGCAGTTAGTCGTACCGGAAGTCTTGAGAAGCTCAACGTAGTATCATAGACATGAGACTAGGATGGGGACGGGATGAGATCTCTATCCTCATATGGACACGGAGTTTTTTTATGGGATTGAGGGTTGGATGTTGCATACATCCACTTATTCTCAAGGTGGAAGTGGACATACTTCTATCTAGGTCATCGGTAAAGTCGCTCCGATGCCACAAGTGGGTACAATGGACGGGCTGGCCTATGAAACTTTGTTTCCTTCATGATAAAGGGTGTCTGTTAGTTGATAAACACATCGTTATGATGAGAAATGGTTATGAAAATAGAGATTCGGGAATGAAATGTTTTTAAAAGAAAAATAAGGAGTTTGGCACAATCCAAATTCAAACTATTTTTCTAAAAGTCAAACTTTAAACACCCATTCACTAAGTCGTTGAACTTACCCCTTCCTTATATCCCTTTCACGTAACCTTGAAAAGCTTACCCAAAGACCACCAGCTAACACACATGTGAGACAGGTATGATAAGTTTAAAATTTTATACAATTTTGATTTATGTTATTCCAAGAAAGGTACAGGTTTAAAGGACGCCTTACTACTCATGGTTTATAAAAGAAGGGACAACCCTTAGTAAACCAAGAGAGTGGTAGGTTGATCACGGGGATCTGACCAAACTGGGTCGGACATGACAAGTCCGGTTCGGAATAGTGTCATCTTCTTCCTTTGAATGACAACATTGTTCTTTCAATGCATGAATGGACAGCGTCGACGAAGAGAGAACATCTCCATTCATGGCATTTCAGGGGAGGATAAGCTTGACCAAGATGTGAAACAGTCGGCCAAAGAGTATCCGAGCTCCCTATATAAAGAGCTCCTCTCCATTCATCCTCCTCACATCTGAAATCTCTATTCTCTCACAACTGCTCAATTTTCTAGTAAAGCTCACACTAGAGCTCCAACTTGGGTAGTTTTCTCAACCTTAGAAGGCGAGGTTTGATTCTTTAGACTCCAGGAGAAGTCAACTACATGACAGCAACTTCCGTTCGACTCGATGACCACTGAAGAAGCACCAACGGAATAAAATAGCGAAGCGGCTCCGAAGGACCGAAGCTGCCCTATTTCGGTCGAGCTAAAATCAGCCAAATTCAGTCCTCTCCAGTCAAACCAAGCTCTCCCAACATCCCCACAACCCTCATACAACCTCAACTAAGCTAAAAGGTATGCCAATTCGGCCCTTCTCAGTCGTTGCAGGTGAGAGTTAGAGAGAGAAACTATGAAATTTCACCAACAAAATTCTCCCTCGACTCAAGGTGAATTGTAGAAATTCTTGATCCTAGAAGGTACCTCACGAAGGGCGCTACCTTCAAGGATAGAGAGCTCAGACCATTGCACCTCTGACAGTATGCTTTTGAAGCTTTCTCTCTCTATGCACGGTTTTCCGGCAAAGCTCTATTTGAGCTTGTTTATGCCTCAATTTACGCGATTCAAAGCTCAATTGAATCGTGTGGAACTGTAGGAACTGATTTACACCTCCAATTAAAACAATTAGCCCCGATTGAATGGTCAATTTGAAGAAATCAAATTTGACTAGTTTGAAAGGGGGAAATTGGGGATAAATTTTGAGGAAAATTGGGGATTTTGTAAATTTGAGGGACTTCTTTGCAATTTCCCAAAATTAATGGCAAATTGGCCTTGAAAAAAGATGTTGGAGGACCAATTGGTCGATTTTTGGAGTAATTGGGGCCAAATTCTATTTTTGGAAAGTAGGGGCAAAATAATAATTTTTTAAAAGTTAGGAACCAAATTGGAAATTTGAAAAACTAGAGCCCCTTATATAATTTTGAGTAAAATGAGGACTCAAAGGGAAATTTTGGAAACCTTGGGACTCAAATTGGGCAAACATGGGTATTAGGGACCTAAAGTGAAGAAAAATGAACTTTAGGGACCTAAGTGCAATTAATCAAAAATTTTGAGCATAGGCTTTTATGCCAAATCGTAAATGATAAGGCAGCCCAAATTGTGTAGAGACACGTGTGATGAGAACGCAAGCAAGAGAAAGCTCACGTAGAATTGGAAAACCGATCAAGGATGAACATGTCATGGTTATCAGGTGAGTGAGTTTATTCACATCATACCAAGTTGGGATGATGAGCACTTTAGAAATGAAAAACCACTTTTAAGTGGAATTTTGACATCATACCCCGTTGGGGTGATGGGCGAATGAAGTTAAAACCTACTTACCGGTTGTAAGTAGAAGAAATCATACCTGGTTGGTACGATGGACTTTCTTGAAGGAAGAAGAAACCCGCTTGTTGCTTGTCTGTTGTAAGCGGAGATATCATCACACTCAAATGGTGTGATGAAATGAAAATTTGTTTTTGTCATAAGTGTTCTCCCTTGACTGTGTATGTCATGCCCCGACCCGGTTTGGTCAGATCCCGGTGAGCAACCTGCCACTCCCCGGTTTATTAAAGGTTTTCCCCTTGTTTAAACTGTAAGGAGTAAGGCATCATTTTCACATGTATCTTTCCTAGAATAACATTAATCAAAACTGAATATAAAATTTACATACCTAACTTAAAGTTCAGCTATAGACATATCTTTAAGGTTGGTTTCCCTTATGTTCCTAAAAAGGGTAGGGAGGGGGTGAGTTCTACAACTTAGTGAGCGGGTCTCAGGAGTAAGTTTTAAAGATAAGCATGCCAAGATTATCATTTCTTTAAAAAGAATGTTTTTCCTCAAAGTTCGATTTTTTTTTCAAAACCTTTACCCTGCCAAGATTATAGGGTTTCCTCAATTTCAATTTCATTTCCAAAACATCTTTCCAAGGTTTACCAATTCTTTCCAAATGATTTTTAAATCATTTCCAATGTTTTCAAAACCTTTTTCCCATTTCTATATTATTTTGCAAACAACACACGCCCTTCATCAGGAAGGGTACACACAATTGCAGGTGCTGTACGTCCACTACACCCACTTGTGGCTCGGATTGTCTTTATCGGCCACCAAGATAGAAGTCCATCCACTTCTACCCTGGGTCTGAGTGGATGTTCTTGATATCTAAACCTCATACCCGAATACCACTATGTGTCCATATGAGGATAGAGACCTTATCCCGATCTTGTGTGTATGAAGCTCAAACATAGTAGCTTTAAGAAGCCCCAATAATAGTAGCTTCACGGAGTTCAAATAGAGTAACTCTGTGGAGTTCCAACATAGTAACTTCAAAGAGTTCAAACACAATAACTCTATGACTAACTGGTACGACGAGAAACCCAAACATAGTAGCTTCTCCTTCCCTTATTGCCACCATGTCGTCCAATAACCTTAGGACCCATCACTACCCCTTATGGTGTCTTGATGGTCCCATACAACAATCGCATGCACAAAAAATAGTTTTTCATAAAGCCATTTATCTTTGGTACCTATGGTCCAATGTCCCTAACACTCAACCCAGCTTACAGTTATTTATCTGACTGGTCGTCGACCTAGCCCTGATGTACCACCGCTAGCCTATCGAGCCTTGTCGGTCCTAACTTAGTACTGTGGCAAATCACAAAGTAATTTCCACTTTTAATGAGAGTTTTCATGGCTCTTTCTATTCATGTTTGTTTACGAGCTTCTGCTCATACCCACTGGCCTTGTGCCCATTGTACATGATTTTTCAAAATTGGGCATTTAGCCCCCCCTCCCCCCACAAGTTCAAAAATTGAGGCCTCTAGCCTATCTGAGCTATTCTATCTCTTCTCAAGAAGGTCTCCCAAATAGTTTAAGCAATGGCACATAGTTAGGAAAAAACACTTCTGACAAAAATATATTTTCCACTTCATCACACCTGGTTGGTGTGATGATATCTCTACTTACAACCGGTAAGCGAGTTTCTCCTTTCCTCAAGGAAATTTGCCATACCAACCGGGTATGATCATCTCTACTTACAACCAATAAGTAGGTTTTCTTTTGATAAAAGTGCTCACCACCCCAACCAGGTATGATGTAAATAAGCCCACTCATCTGTTAACCGTAACGTGTTCGTCATCAGTTGGTTTTACAAAGTTGATGCGAGCTTCTCTGGCTAGCGTTCCGGTCCCTCATGCTCCTACACAATTTGGACATCCTTATCTATTAATATTTGGCATGATAGCCTTCATTCCTCATGTATGAACGACTAAACTCAAAATTTCCAATTAATTGCACATAGGTTCCTAAAGTTCATTTTCCTTGATTTTAGATCCCTAATGCATACTTTTTCCCAAATTGAGTCCTAAAACTTCCAAAATTCACTTTGGGTCCTCAATTTATTGAAAATTGTTTAAGGGTCTCCAATTATCCAAATTTCAAATGCGGTCCCCAACTTTTCAAAAATTACCATTTTGCCCCTAATTTACAAAAATGACAATTTGACATCAATTATTTTCAAAAATCAACCAATTCATCCTCCAACATTCTTTTCATGGCCAATTAGCTCTCAATTTTGGAAAATTGCAATTTGGTCTCTCAATTTTACAAAATCCCCAAATTTCCTCAAAATTCCCCCCAAATTTCCCCGTTCAAACTGGCCGAATTTGATTTCATCAAATTAACAATTCAACAAAGATTAATTGCTCCAATTAAAGGTATAAATCAGCTTCTACACTTCCACATGATTCAATTGAGCTTTGAACCGTGTCATTTGGATCCGAATTAAGCTCAAACGGAGCTTTGTCGGAAAACTGAATGTAGAGAGAGAAAGCTTCGAAAGCTTATCATCGGAGGTGCAGTGGTCCAATCTCTTTATCGAGGAAGATAACTCTCTTCCTAAGGTATCTACAATGATCAAGAATTCCTATAATTGACCCCGAATTGAGGGAGAATTTTGTTAGTGAAATTCTGTAGTTTCTCTCTCTAACTCTGACCTACAATGACTAAGTAGGGTCGAATTGGCTTACCTTTCAACTCAGTTGAGATCATATAATGGCTAAGGAGATGTTGAGAGAGCTTGGTTTGGCTAGAGGAGGCCTGAATTTGGTCAATTTCAGCTTTGTCAAAATAGGGCAGCTTCGGTTCGCCAAAGCTGCTCCACTATATGATTATGTCGGCGCTTCTCCGGTGGTCCTCATATCGAATGGAGACTACCGTCAGGTAGCTGACTTCTCCTCAAATCTAAGGAACACGACCTCGCCTTCTAAGTCTCAAAAAACCTCAATGTCGGAGCTCTGGTTCAAGATTTCCTAGAAAACTAAGTATTTGAGAGAGAGTGGAGTTTTTAGGTGTGATGAGAATGAATGGAGAGGAGCTCTTTATATAGGGAGCTCAGGGTCTCTCTGGTCGTCCGATTGGTTCCTTTATGGTGCTCATTCATGGCCTGAAACACCCTAAACGGAGAGTTTTCACCTTTGCCGGTGCTATTCATTTTTTCGACGAGTGAACAGTGTTATCATCTAAAGGAAGAAGATGACACTGTTCTGAACCGGATCAAACTAGTTCGAATCGGGTTTAATACTTAAACCAGCCGGTTTAGGTCCGATTCGACCGAATTTTTTAAAATTAAAATTTTCAAAATTCATTTAAATTAATTATATATCCAATGGTAGCTTCAATTCCCCAATTTGAATATTTTAAGCCATCTAGAAAAATGAATTTAGAAACTAGTTCAATGATGGTTTAATTTGGTTCAGGTCCGGTTCACTTGAATCGGTCTGGTTTTCTCTTCCAATTCATCCCCAACTCTATTTCCATGACTTTTATGATTCTTTAGGTCACTCAGGATTTGTAAATTTCTCATTTTGCCCTTTCTCTAACGATTGGGGTTCGTGAACTGGTTCGGTTTTCTCACCCTGGTTGATCGGTTCTTTCCCCGATTTTCCTTATCTTTAAGGGACGGGTTTTACAACTCTCCCCTCCTTTTAGGAGTTTTTTCCCCTAAAATTTATTTAGCATCCTCTGTATAGAAAATAACTTCTCTTGATTCCAACTTGGAGTTTGTTTGACATGCTAGCACTTCGGTTATTTTCACTTAGCTCCCTTATAACACACACTTAAGGAATTTCCTTTCATTTCCATGGTTTACTCATTCCACGGAGTTTATCCTAGCTAAGGATGTCTTACCTGTGAGTTCAAGGGTATATCCTTAGGTTCACATTTCCCTTTGCTTAGGGCAAGATTCTTCCCCTTGAAGTTCTTACTCAGAATTTTAGGATTGGGAGTTCCAAGATGCCTAATCATTCATGGGTCTAGTTAGTCTTTTTATTGTCAAAACCCTTAGCTCTGAGTCCTTATAAGCATTACGTATTTGCTTTCACAAGTCTCTGAGTTATCATCTTATTTGTCTTATTTTGGTCCTTCCCTAATCCATTGTTTATTACAACTTAGGTCCAAATTTAATGTTGTCCTTTTATGCTTAACTAACTGACTCTTCCTTACTTGAGTCATATTTTTCCCTCTGGACTGTTAGGCTTACATGTCCCTCACAACATGACATTTTCTATAGCCTATCTTTGTCCATTAGATTTCTAGAACACTTCCTTGAGGGTTGATCTTGACTTTCCAACCTTTCGGGGATCGTATAACTTCATCCCTCTTTTCTTCTAGTAGTATTCTTCGACTACCTTTACTGTTATTCAATCATCCTTCATGCCTTTGTCGTCATGTCTTATATAACCATGTCGGTTTTCCTTACCCACTCGTCCTTCTCCAACTTCCTTATTGGGTCTTTTCGGTGCTAATCATTGAGTCTCCTCATGACTTAGCGATACGTTGGGATTCTTCCCTTCTTATGCCCTTCCTCATTTCTAGTGGTGTCCTTTCCTCAAGGACTTTCCCTTCTTACGGTTTTGTTTTCTACTATGTCCCTCATAGTAGAGACTTCCACCTTATGAGCTACATGCTTAACCTTGTTATTATTTATTTAAGTGTTTCTTTCGTCATTTCTTCACATCCCTTCCATATTGGAGCATTTGCTCTCTTTGATTCCTTCCTCGTCAAAATTCCATTTATTTCTTATCTGAGAAATTTATGATTGTTGGTCTTATTTTGTGTACTCCACCCTATGCACAACCGTCCACTCTTTTGGGCTCCATTAGGTGATCGTGGACCATGATCAGTCTTGACGTTGGTGGTCATTTTTCTTATTCACTTCTAAAGTGGAGGGCTTACCTTTTCAAGGTTTCTCAGGTGTTCTTCCATCTATTCTTCTATTATGGGTAGTTCACCCCTTTCTTACTTGTCATGGCGTCTTCGGATGCTATCTTTTCATTCCTTGGGTTTAACTTACTCCTTGGGTCCTCCTAGTATGCTTCCCTTAGTTCTTTCACCTCAACATGCACTTCATCTCCCCATCCTTCATCACTTGTTCCATTACTTCTCGGTTGGGATATGCATGTCTCCCCAAGGTTTCTTTCTTTGAGAGAATCCATCCCTTCTTTCCCAGAATTCCTTTTTATTCATCATTGAGGGTATATAACCTTAACTTTCATGACATCCTTCCTGCTTTCCCTTCCTTAGGGTACGTCCTTAGGGTTTTCTTTTACTTGTATCTCATCACAAGTTTAATTTTCTTGTAAGGAATGGAACTTTTATTTACTATAATGATGACGAATTATAGGGTTTTGGTTATATTTTTCTAGGGGAGCTATGGTAAGTACTAGCTATGGTATTAGGATCATCTTGTGCCTCCTCCTAGGTAAGGTTGTATACTCGGGTTGATACCCTCGATGTAGTGGCTCTGTCTTGTCCTCCAACTTCGTAAGGCAATTTTCGATCTGGTAGCAATCAAAAGGATCCAATTCAAGCAGGTTTCAAATAAAAAAAAAACATACTCAGCATGGTCCTTCATGGCTTTTCTAGCACTTGGGACAATAAGGGTTTCTCTTTTGTGAAGCTATACTTGCCTCCCTTTCGGGATAATAACCTTCCATTGTCCTAGGGAACCCCATTCATGTTCCTCATTTTTGCCCACCAGGCTCCTTTTGTCCCCCCAACTGTTTTGGCCTCCTTCCTCCTTCTTGCCGGTCTGCTCAATCTAGTGGCGTCTCGTCTGTACTAGACACTCACATTGATGGGCCATGCTAATGACAACAACCAAATTTGTGGGGTATCCTAGTACTCCCATTCGGTATCGTATGTCCATATTAAGACCGTCCACGAATTGTTGGCAGACATCTGCAGGTTCGGCTAGGTCGGGGGCCAAGGGTCTTAACTTGTTAAACTTGGTTTCATACTCCAAGATAGGGATAAGCCCTTGTCGGAGTTGGAGAAAGTCTTGCTTTTTTTCGTTGATCAGATGAGAAGCTAGGTATTCCTCTATATACCTCTCCTCGAAATGTTCCCAAGTGGAGATGGAGGTATGTAGGCTCTGGACATTATCCCACCATCTCTTGGTGCTACCCTCCAGGAAATATTTTGTCAGGATCACCATGTCTTTTAGTGATATCCTGACCATCCCCATCAGCTTCATATATTAGCCAGCTAGTCCATAGCGGCTCGAGCATCTTTCTCTCCGTGTGTAAAATATTTAATTTATTGTTTGAATTTGATTACATAAAATTTTAATTATACATATTTTTACTTATAATTTTATTAAATAAAAATTATTTAAATTTTTATTTTTAAAATAATATATTATTTAAGTTAAATAAAATATTTATATATAAATTAATAATGGTAAGTTTGATAACATGAGATTAGATTATATTAAAACTAAATTATATTTTTCACCATTTAACTTAGTTTTTATTCCTTAAGACAAAATTTTTGTTTGGGACTATATATTTTATTTAAAATTATTTTTAAATTATCAAGTTAACACATCACAAATAATTCTAAATTGTAATATTTTAATAGTTTGATAAGTAACATTTACTCCAAAATGTTTAACATGCTTGATACAAAAGTAGAATTTACTCTATAGATTTGAGCCCATAATGAAGTGTTCAATTCTTTGCAAAAAAAAACCAGTTCAATTGGATTATTGAGGACATTTGTGGAATCAATCGGAACCCCTTAACATGCTATATTGATTGAATTTTGCTAATGAATGAGGTGGGTTCACCACTAGTTATTAACGAGTCAAGTTAAAATTAGTTCCTATCATATCAATATAGTAACATTGAACATATTAAAACGTTTGGTTGAATTGGATCATGGATTGGGTGCCAATTAAGACCTTTAACTAGTTAGATTAGTTGAGTTTTTCTAGTGAGATAAGGAGGTGGAGTTGAACCCAGTTATTACATAGTCAATCTAATTTGAGTACAACTCACTCCATATAGTAACTCACAAAATAATATACCTGATAATATATTGTACCAATGTTGATCCACAAGCACGTGAAATATAGTTATTAAAAACAATCCATATTATAAAATTGCTCGGCACATGAGTTTGTTGGATCATATCGTGTTTAATGGGTTACACCACACTTTTTTTAGCTAGAATAGTACATGATTCATAATATATTATATATATTATTCACGTAATTAATTTATATATATATATATTCGTTAAATATTTGTATTATTCACATAATGGACGAAAATGGCCAAATGGAAGACCGGCGTCATGCATACGTCACCCATCGTATTCTTATTCCCTTGTACGATCAGCAGCACACAGTGGCCTGACGTCAAGTAGGGTTAAGTTCTTTTTGGGCCAATATATTATATTGCAAGTACCTATTGTCCACTGACTAACAATTCACCTAATATCCGTACCATTCAATTATTGTTATTTCCTTCAATATAATTAATGTCTGGAGGCATATAGTATATATAGTATGAACCGAACCTAACAAAATATCCAACCATGTGGTGACAAATTCATCACTTACTGTATCTAAAAAACTGATTACATGCCCATTTATAAGGCTAGGGAAACCAAAATCTCTGGCTCTCTGTTATACATTCCACAAAAAAAAAAGGTATTAGTAATTTATTCTCTAAAATATGCTCCATTCAATAATTTTATATATGAAATGATTTTAAAAAGTTTGACACTTTATTACTTAATTTTTTATTAACAAATAATTAAAATTAAAAAAATAACATTTTTTTGCACAAAAATAAATTCCTAGCAAAATAATTAGTGGTGCATGTCCGGATCCCATAGTAGAGTTTTGGTAACCTAAATTAAATAAATAACTAATTCAATAAGTATATTAATAAAATAACTACTTATTTTATATCACAAAAAATTAATAATTTATTAGCCAAACTCAGAATCATAAGTTTTTGTTTTAACATATAGTTGAATTTTTGGATATGGGAATGTATTTATCACATTCCATCCTTATTAGCCAAGTTCTCAAACTATATGTGAAGCAATAGTTTGAACTATTAGTTGTTGGCAAATGAATTTTTTAGTCAAGTGCATTCCTAGTACTGCAGTGGTGGCTTCCATTTTTACATAAGGTTTACACTTCATTTTTATCTCCCTTTACACTTAATTTTTATCTCCCTTCCATTAGAAATTTTGCTTGTTTTCGTGCTATAAAATTAAATTTTAAATAGTACAAAATTAAAGAAAATAAACATTTTTTGCCCACAAGAAAATAAACACCAACTCTCAATTTTTGTGAGAGAAAACCAGATATATCCAACTGTTCATTTTTTTTTAATTTTAAGATACTTAGGTTTTTTTTAATACGTAACTCTTGGTAAGATATATTTTTAAAGATTTAATTATTAATGCACTGCAAATTAACCAACGGATCATTTGAAATTATGGACAAATTAATGGAAAATGGATAAATTACTGGATGAAAAATAATATAAATCAAAGTGCCTTATTTATGAAACAAGCTAAAATGAATATTTTCGGTTATAAAAAAAGAGAGAATAAGAAAATACAAAATTCTCTTGACTCCCATAAAGCTCCGACCGCTCACTCGTTTTCAAAAATTGAAATTTGAAAACAACGGGAATTTAATTTAAATTCATAAATAAATTCTTATCATCGAAACACGCGTACACTCTCTCTCCTCTCCCTGTCTCACAATGACTGCATTTTCATTTTCCTTTTTGATTAAAAATAAAGGGAAAAACAGAAGGGAGGGGAAGAGTACCTGCTACTCCTACTCCCATACCTCTCACCTCCACAAGCAAGCAACTAGGCGATGCAAAGCCAAGCAATACCCACAAAAGTTCAAGTAAGTCCCCTCCTTACCCTCTTCCTCCCCACCCATCCTCTCCAAAGCGCACATTCTCTCTCTCTCTTTGGACTCTGTTTTGTGTCACGCCCACTCAAAGAGTTGCTTTGACATTGCAGAAGAGGAATATCACATTTCGCTGCCTTTGTCTGCTTTCTTCTAGCTCATAGGAGTTTCGCCCTACACCAGCACAGCTATGGAGAGGAGCACCCCCGTGAGGAAATCCCACACTAACACCGCGGATCTACTTACCTGGTCCGAAACTCCGCTGCCGGATCCGCCTATCCCCGGCTCTGCCTCTTCACGCTCCGGTGTCCGCCCTCACCAGGTACTGCATCTTCTGCGTATTCCAGGTCGTTTACTCGTGATTTTTTTTCTAGTTCCTCTTTTTCTGATTCTGTATTGATTTGGCTGGTTCTGTGCCGTCAATGTCAGCCCTCGGGGGTCAGTCGGGTGGTATTCGGCGGCCAAGTGACCGATGAAGAAGCTGAGAACTTGAACAAGAGGTGAGATCCGTCCTTCTCTGAATTTTTACCGCATTTCAAAATTTCCCAAAAATATATTTTTTTGTGGATCTCTTCTTTTTTTTTTTTTCTCTGGAAGATATTTTCTGTCTCTTATTGTCATGAGTATCTTCCTGCCTATCTGTAACTCATCTCCCTGTCCAATTGACTGATATGTAAACGAAAATTAACCCTTTTATCTGGCTTTGATTTCCATTAACTTTTCAATTATGGGTTCATTCTTCCCATGTGTACCTGATTTTTTTACCAGTTGACTTTTATGATATGGTGCATCTCTATTAGATCTAATCCTAGACTGACTGAGATTTCACTTCTGATGAACTCCGGCAAATATTCCTTATTCGATCACAGAAAATATGATGCAATTCCCATGGGATCAACTAATAGTTTTTTCTGTCCTTTATAGTTTGATACAGATTTTGATCTCAAATTTTTTACCTTTTCTTTTGGCTGAATTATCACGTGAATAGTTCAGCTTCATCTTTTTAGCTTAACCTTTGAGCATTTTTACTCCTTGATGCTCAAATTTTACAAGGGTGGGGTGGTACACTTGTTTATCAATTACACTATTTTCCTTTAGATGCCATTAACAAATGAATAGAAATCAGTTTGTTGTTTCTTGGAAATTGTTTTACATATAAATATCAATTGTTGCACCTTGGGAAAGATGTTTTTCAAGATCCAACAGACCAAGTGAGTAGAAATATTTCAAGGAAATGATTGATAAATTAATTCTCTAGCACTGCATGCACCTGGTTAATTGCAACAATGGTAAAAATATTTTGGTAAGGTTTCATTTCAGTACAAAATGTTTTTTTTTTGTTCCCATATGCACTCCTGACATTACGAGGAAGAATAAAAGACGTGGAATATAATGTAGTGTTTTATAAAATATATAGGATTATAGCATTTTTTTTACATATAAATAAACTATATATATGATAAAGTAAAAAATTCTCATAAATAAAGTACGTGGAATAATGTATTGTACCATAAAATATATATTATAAAGTAATTATATTGTATATAAAAAATTTATATAAATATACATAGGAAAAATTATATGATTAATTTTTTTCATATATTACAAAATAAAATATTATTGTAAAATAGAATATTATGTTAGATAAAATATATATGATTATAATATACCTATTATTCACCAAAAAGACTATAATATACTTATTATATATTTGAGAAATTGCATTATGATAAAATTTATATGATTGAAAATTCTCACATGACAATTTATTATACAAATATATTTAGGATATTTACCCATGGGCAAATATTAAATTACACTGTTTCACCAAGCAAATCAAAGGTTTCATATCAAATTTTTTATTTTATGCTTGGCAATTATTGGGAGGTCCGCCTATGCCCCTGATATAGTTCCTTAATTCTATGGTTATATATTGATATGTAATTTCCTCTCGGTTCTCCAAACAGCACTAAGAGATGTATTTGACACATAGTGGAGATATATCATTTTTGGCTAACTAATTTGAATGATTGAAGTTCTTTCAAATGGATAATTCCATCTATCATTTTTTTCTTTGACTGCTTCTGCATTTTGGTTCACCATATCTAGGAAGCCATGCTCTGGCCACAAACTAAAGGAGATCACTGGAAGTGGCATATTTGCAGCCAATGGAGAGAGTGATTCTTCTGAATCTGGAGCGAATTCCACTCCTTTTAACAGAACTGGAGTCCGGATGTACCAGGTATACTATTTCCATCAGGTTGAGGTTGTATTATTTTTGCCCATTTGAAGTTTAAAAGTCCTATGCAATTGAGTTGATGCTTATTCATATTTCTAGCAAGCACTTGCTGGAATTAGTCATATCTCTTTTGGGGAGGAAGAGAGCATTTCTCCCAAGAAACCCACGACACTGCCTGAGGTGGCAAAGCAGCGAGAGCTCAGTGGGACATTGGAGAGTGAATCTGACGTGACGTTGAGGAAGCAGGTTTCAGATGCTAAGTCTAAGGAGCTGAGTGGGCATGATATCTTTGCACCACCTCCAGAAATATTGCCAAGGCCACTCCCCAATCGTGCTCTGGATACTAACCAAGAGATGGGAGAGCCTACTCCTCGTCAACTACGCACTTCTGTCAAAGTGTCAAATGTGAGTATATATATAGTTGACTACTCAGATGAAATTTATTCTTTTAGCTTCTTATAGTGCCTTATTTTCAGCCTCCAGTGTCTGTTTCCCTGTGAAATGTATTGGTTTTAAAGTTAACCCATGTTCCAACAATATTATAAGATAAAGGATTTCTGCAAAGAAATTACTTTCTTTTGAATGGGAGAGAAACGATTTTTTGTGGCTGGATCTGCAAAGCACTGATTTTATTTTATTTGTATTTTATGCTTTTTGAAAGAGACTGAAACACGTGGTTCCTAGAGATATATGACTAAGGATTCTTTTGAAAAATAATCTTGTTTTTGTAATGTCTATACAACCAGCGGGATTTTTCAGTCAAGTGGCAATGAACTGTTTTCTATTTTCCTTCTCATTTGGGGTCTAACATTTGCTGTAAGCTGCTAATTGTTGATGCATACAACTAATCGTCTACCCCTGGTGATCATCCATTTTTGTTTTGTATTGTTGGATCTTAATAGCCTGCGGGAGGCCAGACCAGCATCACCTCTAATAAGGAACCTGTGATGAAGACAGCTAAGAAGATCTACGACAAGAAGTTTGTTGAGCTTTCTGGAAATGACATCTTCAAGGACGAGGCATCCGCGGCATCTGCAGAGAAGCCCCTGAGCTCCGCCAAGATGCGGGAGATGAGCGGTAATGACATCTTTGCTGATGGGAAGGTGGAGTCGAGGGACTACTTTGGCGGGGTCCGCAAGCCCCCCGGCGGCGAGAGCAGCATTGCCTTGGTTTAACAGGTGACAAAAAGAAAATTTAGGACTAACTTTGAGATACTATTCCTGGGTCCTTGTTTGTTTGGTCTTCTGCTGCTGCTCTTGTGTTGTTGCCACTAGCCGAGCTGCTGCTGCCTGCAGCTTGGGACTTGAACAAAAGCTTGACACTTTACTACCGTGTTATGCTTCATTCTGATTCGGGTGTTGTTAGGATCATTAAAAACATGACTGGAGGATATTTGTATGGAATGGCTGGCCTCGTGTATAACATTGGCCTGCCAGATTTACCACATATCTGTCGAGATTTCTGTGTTAAGAGAACTAGAAAGTATGCTTTTTAAAGAATAAAAACCACGTCGGTTGTGGCAATGGACGTTTGTGGCGTCACCCTGCAATAATTGCTCCATGTTTTGGCATCTTGGTTCCAGCTAGAGCCATGTTCTTGGCATCCTTTTTTTTCTTCAGCAGCACTACAATCGAAAGCACGGCTTCTAGACAGCCTGACATGGTCCTGCGGGTCCTTTCTAACCACGTTTTCAATCCCTGCCCTTCTCCGTTATTTTTTCCGGGCAGTGACACGAGTGGCCCGGGCATCTCGGGCAAGGCTGTCCTTCGGAGATGAGGATATCATGGGAAATGGACACGAGAGGTAGCTCCATTACCGACTCTTATGGAGGGGTGGGGATGGCCCGAAAAGGTTAGGAGAGGATATTGTCATGAAGAAGATAGACAAGGTGAGCCTGCGGTGCGCGTAAATGTTACGAGGATGCAGTCTCTTTAACTTTTTTCACAAAAAAAAAACTATAGGTGAGAGGGGATGACTCTGCGATCAAGCTCTATGTCGCTTCGATGGTGAATATTTGGTGCTATCTTCTGGGCTTTAAAGCATGATTAACTGGAATATATTCTGATTGTTCTGGTTTAGAGGTTTTCATGATTATTTTATATTTTGATCGCCATCTAGCATATATACTATTTCATTGAATCAAATACGTTCAATCTGCTTTATGACTGACCAATCTATCTGAATTTCGACGCCTATAGGATAATGGAGCTGTACTACAATGCTGATTTGAACTCTATATGGACGACTACTCTGATGAATTCGACGATGAAGATTCTTCTAGGGAAATTGGTTCTTCCCACAGTGTAGATTCTGATGTCGTGGACTCTGACTTTGAATCGGTATACTAATAGACACCCTAGGGTTTCGGCAGTGCATACGGTTGCAAGTTTGAAAGTACGGCTCGAGAGTGATTTCTGAACTATCTGTCTCTTTTTGTGGGTTTAATAGAGCAAGGCGAAGACGGATACTTCTGCTGTTGAAGCGAGAGAGGGTAAGGATATACAGGGCATTCCTTGGGAGAGGCTTCACTTCACTCGAGATAAATACCGCCAAATAGGTTTAAAGCAGTACAAGAACTACAAGAACCTTCCGCAATCCCGTTTGGTGTTGGCGAAGGTTTGTTTACGATGGAATCTTTTGAATTTTTAATGATTGTTTTAATCAGAAGATGCTGGTTTTATTATTTGAAGTACGCGTTCCCATAAAGATTTGTTTTCCTCCTTGTTGATTCTTTCATTTTCTTACAATTTTAAATTTTAGATGCCGGGTCATGTGAGTCTGACTATTGTTTTTGTATCCTTAATGTTATATCTATTTTCTTTGTATTTCCTGATCGAAAAACTGTTAATTGTTCAATGCCCAAGTAATATGAATTGAGGTCCGGTGAATTTTCTGCCGCTGAAATATTTTACTAAGAAACTGAGCTTCTGGAATAACCTTCAATATTCAGCTGTCAATTTCCTAAAATTTTCCAGTGAAGTTTGTTATTTTCTGGGGATTTTCCTTTCACCCTTCTTACCATTCTTGCTGCAAGGGCTGGTTGCTGGTATTTTCCAGCTGTTTATTCAGCTGTGTTATGGATATGGTATGCTCTGATAGTGTGAAGTATTGTATTTACTGGTCACATGCTCATGTTAGCTCATATTATTCTCAATCTATAGGATTGCTTGTCTGTAAAGAAAGGGAAAAAGTACTATGACTTCCAGTTTAACACGATGCTTGTCGGATCAACAATTTCACATTTTCAGGTACAGAACCGCCTCATTTTCATTATTTTTCCTCTTTTCTAGACCTAACCTGGGACCACTCTTGTCTTAATTGCCTCATCTCAGACTGCATAACACTATAGTAACTGATTATTATTTATCCTCTATGGCAAATTTCCACCTCTCTTGGAATGACTGGCTAGCTTGTGTTTTAAGCTATAACAATCATGAAGTATTATCAAGTTTGTATCTATTTGGTGCTCCCATTTGTCCTTTTTCTTTGCTTGGTAAAACTGGTTTTGTCAGGAAATAAGTCTGACATAATCATCATACAAGAAAATCTTACTCTCTCATTGGATTCTGACATCATTCTGATTGCATTTTTTCTCTCACTGAATTCATCTGAATTCCATGTTTTTATCCATGAAGAATATTATCTTTCTCGTGAATTTTTATCTTGTATCTTTGCAGGTCCTATGCATATAGTTATATCCTTTGTGGATATATTAACTTTTGTTATGTTTCCCATTAATTACTTAATGATTATTCTGCCATAGCTGGTATGCAAGAATCAATGCATGAAATTGTAATGAACATTCTTTAAAAAATTATCGAGTAATCAATCCAATTACCATTTGCATTTCTTCTCATAAGGAACTTGCAACTCAACTCGAAATACGCTGAAAGGTAAGGGCTTTGTAGTAGCTCTCCTGATGTGCAGCTTGAATAAGTAGTATCTATATAAGATGATTTATCAACTTGGAACATGCTTCAGAATCAACTTTGCCAAAAATATTTTTGAAATGTTTGTGAAAGTCAACAAGTTTCTAGATAAAATGAGTAAATTTGAATCTTCACAAGCTAACTGTGACATTAGATTTGCTGCCAGCTGGTTGCTTCTTACAGATATTATTAAAATTAATCATTTTAAATTGGCTGCTGTAGAAAATGAATCTTTTGGTAGAGGAAAAAATGATTTACTTGTACTCTGGGAGTCTTCAAGAATTCTATGTGAATAGGGTTATCACATTTTTCATTATAGAGACCAATATTATTATCTTCCAGCAAACAAAGGGTTGATATTTTCCTCATTGGAGATGCCAAATCTTTCTGCAGCTTGTTCACCTATTGTTGATCTAGATATTAAAGATGTGATGGCATGAGGTTTTGGCAGTGTATTTTTACATATAAAGAGCCTAAAGAGTTTTGTGTGTACATACACTGACATTTCTGAATCATTAGTTGGTCTTTTGAGCTGGTTGCTCAGTATCTTGGATGTAATGTGCAGTCAGATGAATATCCCACATTGTACCAAATTATTCATTGAGTTCTGTTATGACTGAAATTTTATGAAAATAAAAAAGGTAAGTGTGTGAATGGTTTTTCTATGAAAATAGATTTCTCTTCCAATTGCATATTACGTGTTTAGTGTGTACATTTGTACTTGTATGATAATATCCTATTAATGGGATGAAATTAGGGTAGGACTTGGTCAAAATTTGACATTTGAACTCTACTACTTTTGTATGGTTTCAGTTTATTGTCAAATAAATTGCTGTTGTCAAATTTGTTCCATTTGAGCATCTATATTTCTTGATTTCAGCTTTAGAGACTGGTGGAAGTTATACTTGAGCAGCTGGCATGATAAAGACCTGTTTTTATATGGTATGATGGGAAAAATCTTAGAAGTTTGGGGATAGTGAGCTTTTATCCTTTAGTTTTTGGCGTTGTCACTAGAATATTATATCAGACTTAAGTGTCTATCTTCAGATTATCTTGAAGTTTTGGTTGCTATTTTTTGTAGTATTTGATTAGTTAGACATATCTTTGTTCTATTTCTATTAGTTTAGTTTCCAGGTTGCTTGAGGCTCTGACCCACTTTATATCACTTGTAAGTTTTTATGGTTGTGGTTTCTAACAATTTGTATACTGTTTGTTTTGCATTAATGAGATATTTTGCTTATCCTAAACTTAAATTTTATAGGGGAAGTCTAGTCGTGGTAGAAGAGTGCAGAGAAAGTTTTTACATGACATTAAGAAACAATTTTTTTACTAGATTGGCTTCTACATCTTTTAAAGTTGTCGTGAAAAGAACTTTTTAATCGTATATATATAGTTTTGGCTTCTTTGTTTCATCAAGATGTAGTCTTTTAAATATGCTCATTTTTGCTGCAATGCCCAGCTAAGGAATCTATTGGGGGCAACGTCAAAGCATGATGTATATATATCTCCTGCAGAACTACTCTGTAATGCACTGGTCCTCATTGTTGAGGAGGGGAAAAGAGATATTAAATGTTGCTAAGCCAATTGTTCCCAAAATGGTATGGTGCTTTGTTAACTTGTTTAAAATTTTGTAGTCTGAATCTCTATACAGGCGGACTAAATCTTATAATTGTTTTTCAGACTGGCCCTAGTTTGTTGGATCTGCAACTCTCCAGGGTGCAAATGAGCACTATGGCAGTTAAGGAAAATTTACTCGTGGCTGGTGGCTTTCAGGGAGAACTTATCTGCAAGGTCTGAATGGTTTTCTCGTTGTTGTGTTTCTTGACTGAGAATGTAGTAACTATTCTGCGTTCTTACCATTGTGTCTTTTTGGAACAGTACTTGAATCGCCCTGGAGTCTCGTTCTGCACAAAACTAACGACAGGTGAAAATGCTATCACAAATGCAGTGGACATCTGTCATAGTCCGAGGTGAGGAACTAAATTATTTAAACTGATTTGCATCATTGTCAAACTTCTCCTTTGTACATTACCAGTTCCTCCTGCACTTTAGTGGTTCTTTGAAGGTGATGACTGCAAACAACGGTGCCAAAGTTAGAATCTTTGATGCAGACAGCTTTACCTGCCTCAGCCAGTTTCCATTCAACTGGCCCATCAACGTAGGTATCCTAATAGCTGTTTTTCTAGAATTACTCTGCTCTTCCTTGAGACTAACCAGTTAGATTGTGAATTTATGACAGAACACCGCTTCCAGCCCCGATGATAAGTTATTTACGGTCCTTGGCGATAGGGTTGAGTGCTTGATAGCAGACACCCAGTCGGGAAAGGTAAAATAACTCCTACACAAGTTGTAATTGTAATAAAATCGTATTATACATGTCTATACCTCCCTTTGGACGAGAATTTGAAATTGGCAGGCAATTGCAAGCTTGAGATAGGGATGATAATAGCTCGGGTCGGGCGGGTTTTTGCAGACCCGTGACCGACCCGAGTTCGGGCCCAACAGACCCGTGCCTGAGTGGACCCGAGCTCAAATCTACTTGATTGGGACAAAAATTGAATACGAGCCCGTTATCTTATTTTTTTTAATATATATTTTTTACTAAAAATAAAAATATTTAAATTATTAAAATATATAATATTTTAAATATTTATTTGAAAATTTAATTTTTCAACTATTTATTATCTTTAATTTATCTAATAAATTAATAGTATAAATTTTCATTGCTGGCAAATAATGAAAAAATAATTTAAATGATAATTTTTTATCATTTTTTATTATAATTTTTTATTATTTTTTTACCTTTAATAAAATAATGGATTTTCATTAAAATATGAAAAAAAATTCAAATAAAATGTGGGCTCCGTTTCGGGTCCACTCTTCGGGAACCGAGTCTGCAGAAACTATTCAGCAGGACCTGAGCAAACTCGAGGCTATTCGGGTTCGCTCGGGTCGGATAGGAATACAAGACTCGGATCTTGGGTTCAATTAACATGCATATATGAGAGGGCATTTGGACTATTTGTTTGCTTCAGCATGGTACCGGGACGGTTGAATCATAGCAACGGGAAACCAGGACGCCACGTGCAGGCTGTGGGACATACGGAACACATCCAAGGCCTTGGCTATCATCAGAGGCAGGATTGGTGCGATCAGAGCCCTGAAGTTCACCTCTGATGGCAGGTTTATGGCCATGGCCGAGCCTGCTGATTTCGTGCATATCTTGGATGCTGAGTCAGGGTACACCACAGGACAGGAGATCGACCTATTCGGGGAGATTGCAGGGTTATCGTTTAGCCCCGACAATGAAGCCTTCTTCGTGGGGATCTCGGACAGAACTTACGGTAGCCTCTTGGAGTTCACGAGGAGGCACTGTAACGAGTACTTGGAAGTTGTCATATAGTAGGCTAAAATCACATGTCATGGATGATTAAGTTCATAAACAAAAAATTATCTATGATTAAATTTATAGATAATTTTTTTACTAATGATTTAACTTTTATAAATAAAGTATTTTTAATTACGATGTTAATAAAACATTCTCTATAAACTAAATTAAATATAATATTTACATGATGCAAAATTTGCACATTATGTAAGATTTTAGTATATAGTAAATTTGTGGGGTCCCGTAGGACATTGAGGCGTGCATAACTTGTTTGATTTTGTTTGGCCTTCCCTTGTTTATTATTACCCTCTAGAACTCTCCATAGCGCGCCAATCAGATTGGTTCACTTGAGGGCTCCATCATAGTCCTTTGATTCATGAACATATTTGTTTATTATATGGGGAGGGGGTGTCTTTATATGAGTAAAAGAAAATGGAAGGATGGTCGTTGATCATGCAACGCCTTCTATTACATTATTGCATCTATGTTGCAGAAAAGGAGTTGGGAGGATCGCCCGCCCATGCCTTCCTGGGTCCCGGTGTAACGTCACCCTTATCTCACTATCTTTCTCTAGACCCTTCTTTCTTTGTGGCTGTCCCCATCATTATTCAATAGAAAACGGGGAAGAAGCCAGATAACCTAGGCAGGCCTAGATCTTCAGCAATTAATGGAAGGAAGAAAGGAATTTAGAAGAAATGGGAGGTACTTTATATTATTATTTACTATCTGCTGGCAACGGTTACTGGTAAACGGCGTGATCTAATTGAATGTTTTTATCTATAACTTCCACTATTCATGCAATTCACCTCATTCATCTGCTGGAGTTTATTCAACTCTCTAGAAGGGTTTCATCGGCTATCACAAATTCACATGCAGCAATAGTGCAATAGGAGAAAGAGAGCCCAAGTCAGATGTCGATTCATATGTTAACATAATTCGGGCGCTTGATAAGGTATTTGGTTGGTACCATCGTCTTCTCTAACCCTTCCTAATCTCTTCTATCCAATAATTTTAATTATGAGGATTTGTTTGTATGGAGTGGTTTGGAAATATTTAAATGAGAAAATTTTGTAGTGGTGTAATAATAACTAATTTAATAAAAAAAATGAAAAGATTCGTACTACTATAAATTACTTCAAATCAATCCAAATCTCTATACTTACAATAATACACCATACCTAAAATTAAGGTTATTTGAATTAATTATTTAATTAATTAAATTACTTTAATACCCTTATTTATTATTTATATTATTTATTTATTTATAATCTTATATACTTTAAATAAATTTATATATTAATAATATTTTATATAAAATTATATAATATAAATATTAAACATAAAAAATTATTATATAAAATATATTTAATATAATTTAATTATATATAATAGCTAATAAATTATTTAATTTAATTAAAAAATTAATTTATTTTTATAAATTTTTCATTAATAATTTTTCACTTAACTTCATATACATTCAATCGATAAATTATTAAAAAATTTTAACATTTTTAAATTAATCATTTTATTTACTTTTTCAACACTTAACCTCTAAATTACTCGAAATCCTAATCCAAAAATAACCTAAAAGTGTCATTTTACTTCTTTTAACCGAGACAAATAAAAATTGTGGTTTAAAATATCTCTAAATAAAATTTATATCGGAATAAATTTTCATTTTTTATGACTTTTACTTTGTTATCTTAATTTTAAATAATATAATATATTATTAGAATGTTACTTTATTTAATTAGTATATTTTATATAATATTAATATTTATTTATAACTTAATTTTATTCTTAAGTTATAAAAAGTCATATTTATTTTTACTAAGTAAATTATTAATAAACTTATATTAACCTAATTTAGGTATATAACTTGATCTATCTATCAATATATCTATATTTTATATATCTCATATTTTAAATTTAATATAATATTTTAACTCTCTCACACCTTTACACGGTAGTAGTCCAATAAAAAATTGTCATGTACATTTAATTATATAATTATGAGTATTTTTAATAATATAATACCTATAAAATTAATACTTAAAATATTAATACTACTAAAATTCATATTTTCTTTCATAACCAATGTTGCTCAAATTTTATATATAAATCTATGATAATATGACAATTGATAAAAATAAAAATAAAAATAAAATATTTGTATGTGTAATTTGAGTTTTATACCTCAAATATTTGTAAGTAATATATATATAATTTTCGACTATATAGATTTACACAAACCTTTATTTTCATCTAAAATTATTTTAATGAATAAAATAAGCTAATAACTTAATTAATGAGGTTGCTGATGTCGTCAATACACTACATGTGAATTCGTAAATCTCAATCTTGTTCCCTAAAAGACATATATCCAATAAAATGCAAGATTAAGGAAAATTTAAGCAGAGTTGACAGAGGATAAGGCTTTGTATTATTCTTAATCATTTTTCCTTTTTCTGAAAAAGGGATAAAAATGAGAGGGTGAGTACGACTACTCAGTTAATGAGTTTTTCAAGAAAATATCTTTGAGGAAAAGAGTTGTATTGGAGTGTGTCAGACTCCTTTCTTTCAAAAATTATTTCATTTAAAATCACGGGTTTTACCACCATGTCCTTATTTAATCATGGTGTGTCATCACCCAACACACAACCTTTGTCATAAAGGTTAAACACACATTCACAGGCCAACATGACCACTGAACCCACTTGTGGCTTCGGAGCGACTTTACCGGCCACCTAGATAGAAGTATGTCCACTTCAACCCTTAGAATGAGTGGATGTATGTGACATCTAACCCTCAATCCTGAAATTAATTCTTTGTGTCCATATGAGGACAGAGACCTCATCATGTCCCCACCCCGGTCTCATGCACTAAGTGCTACTCCAAATTTCGCACGGTCACCTGTTACGACGAACTGCCCTTATACTCATCGGGTTGTCCAGGGCCCATAGAATGCATCACTACCTCTGATGGGCGTCTTAATGATCCCATACACATAGTGCATGCACAAATAGTATTTTCTTTTCATGCCATATAATCTGTGGTGCCACTGGTCCAACGACCTCGACCCTTAACTTAACCTGCAGTTGTTTGTCTTGACTTGTCGGGAGACCTGTCATGTCGCACTACCACTAGTTGATTGAATATGTCAGTCCTGTCTTGGTACCATGGCCAAACAATTCATTTCTTAAAGTTTTATAGCACATATCTCATGTTTGTTTATGAGCTCCTACTCGTGCCCACTGGCCTATGGCCCACTTGTTTGAGATTTTCAAAATCGGGCATAATAACCCATAAGTTCCAAAACCGAGGCCCCCGACCTATCAGAGCTACTTGAGCTCCCATCAAGGTCTCCCAAATTGTTTAAGCATTGACACACAATAAGAGGAGAGCAGTTCCGAAAAAAAATATATTTTCAACTGTCCATTATCCCGACCGGGTATAAGGACATTTCCGCTCATAACCGATGAATGGGTTTTCAACTTCCTTCGAGAATGTTTCATCATACCAACCGGGTATGATTTACTTACAACTATTGAGTAGTTTTTTCGCATGATTTTCACATCACCCTACTAAGTTGTAATGTTTAAAATACCACTTGGTTTGTGGGTTTTCATTTCGAGGTACTTATCATCCCCAATTGGGTATGATATAAAATCCCACTCACCCGATCGTGCAACGAAATTCCACTTAGTCGGTTTCTGTCCCTAACAAGCTGGACTTCGGCTAGCGTTCCCGATGTCTCATTCTCCTACACGAAATGAACATATTTGTTCATTATTTTTTGGCCTATTATCCCTCATTCGTTCCAAATAAATGAGAAAACCCAATTTTCTATATATTTGTAATTAGGCCCCTAAAGTTATTTTTCTTTAACTTTAAGTCCCTATTGCCAGGTTTTTCCTCAAATTGAGTCCAAAAACTTTTAAAATTTATCTTAGGACCTCAATTTATTCAAATTCACAAAAAGGGGTTTCATTTCCCAAATTTCCAATTTGGTTCCTCAACTTTTCCAAATTACCATTTTGCCATTCCTTTACAAAAATGGTAAATTTTACCCGAAAAATTATAAAATTCCTCAATTGGCCCTCTAATATTCTTATCATACCCAATTGATTCTCAATTTTAGAAAATTTTATTTTAGTCCCTCGAATTTTCAAAAATCCTCAATTTCCCCAATTTGTTATTTCCCCAATTTCAACTCTTTAACACAACCGAATTTGATTTTATAAAATTGACCGATCAAACACCTTTAATTGTTGAAAATGAAGTTGAAATTAAGTTTCTACATGTTCATGCAATTCTATAGAACTTTGAATCGCAAGTTTTAACATTGGAACGAGCTCAAAGCTTCGCCGGAAAATAAACTGTAGAGAGAGAAAGCTTCGATTGCTCATCGGTGAAGGCACGACGGTCCAAGCTTTCTATTTGGGCAGGTAGTTCTCCTCCTGAGGTTTTTCCTAGGATCAAGAATGACATTAACTGATGTTGAATTGGATTAGTATTTCGTCATTGAAATTTGATCAATTCTCTCTCAAATACCGATCGAAAATTGTAGGAGTGATCCGAATTGGCTTACCTTTCCGTTCTAATTCAACTGTGGGAGGGCTGAGAAAGTGTTGGTTGGGCTTGGTTTGGCCTAAGGAGGGCTCAAATTGGCCGATTTTAACTCGGCCAAAACAGGGCAGCTTCAGTCCGCCAGAGCTACTTCACTATTCGATCACATCGACACTTCTCCGGCGACTCTCTAAATGAATGAAAGTGACTATTGTGTAGCTGACTTCTCCCTAGTTCTAATGAACCCGACCTCACCTTCTTTGGCTCAGAATTGACCCTATATCGGAGCTCTGGTTTGAGCTTCACTGAAAAACTAAGCAATTGAGAGAGAGTGAGCTTTTCAGGTGTGGAGAGGATGAATGGAGAGTGACTCTTTATATGGGGAGCTCGGGGACTCGTTGCTCGTCCGTTTGGCACCTTTATGACAGACATTGATGGCATGAAATATATTGAATGGCAACGTTTCTTCTCCACCGGCGCTGCTTCGATTTTCTGGCGAGTGAATAGTGTTGTCATCTAATGGAAGAAGATGACACTGTCCCAAACCGGGTTCGAAGCTTAAACCGGCCAGTTCACCCTTCATTCGACCGAGTTTTTCAAATATAAAAAATTCTAAATTTATCTAAATTCATTTTCTATCTAATGGTGGCCTCAAATCTCAAATTTGAATTATTTAATCCACCTAGAAAAATGAATTTAGGATTCTGTTCAATAGTGGTTCAAACTAGTCCAAACCGGTTCGAATCCGGTTCACCTGAACTAGTTTGGTTTTTATCTCCAATTTCTTCAAAGGTCCATTTCCATGACTTTTGTGACTCCTTAGGTCACTTAGGGTCCATAAGATTTCCGGTTTACCATCTCTTTATCAATTTCGGTTCATAAATCAACTCGGTTTATAAACTAGTTCTATCCAGTTCGGACCCGGTTCTCTTGAACCGATCTAGTTTTTCTTCCCCATTTCGTCCTAAGGTTATTTTCCAAGATTTATGAACCATTTTGAGTCACATGTAAGTGTAAATTCTCAATTTGCCCGTTTCCTATTAATCGAGCTTGTATACCGATTCAGTTTAAGAATTTAAAATTGACCGGTTCTTTTCTTGGTTTTCTCATTATCAAAGGACGGGGTTTATAGCAGTAAAATCTCCCAATTTTTAGAAAAGAATATATAAATAAAAAAGTAGAATTGTAGAGTCCAACAACCTACATATGTCCAAAACTGATTGAATTGGCTCATAGCAGTAAAATCTCCCAATTTTTAAAAAGGAATAGATAAATAAAAAAAAAAGTAGAATTATAGAGTCCAATTATAACAATGTTGAAAAAGGAATTTTTAGAAAAATAAATGGGACTAAGAACTGACCAAATTGGAGGTAAATCCATCAACAAATAACCAAAATCGGTTGAACTTTTATTCGCCATATACCGGTTACGATGGATGTATACATGCACGTGTGTGTCATCTTCTTCACTAAATTTTTGACCCGAAAAGCTTACTCGGATCCACATAAAAACTCGATTTTCGTAAGAATTTTGGTTTCATGTCTCCGAGGATAATTAAATGAGAAGTATGGAATAGGTGATCCCATCAGACCAACTAAGGATGTGAGATGATAGATATTTGGTTCCCTGAGCAGGCTACATAAGCCTCATCTTAGTTCTCCAAGGCTAGTAACTGGGATTCTCTATAAAACTAAGCTTACTCCATTTTTCGGTGACCAAATTTTTAGAGATGATATCTCCCTACTCCGACCACCAAACTCGACCATTTTAGTGGTATTAGAACCAGGGAAAGTCAACTTTGAAATCTCTCCTCGTTGTCGACGAGCCATCTACTAGTGACGATGAGATGGAATAGTAACATTGCTCTCTTGGCCGAAAACAGAGCAGTGTCTTCTCATCCTTGCTTCGACCTCCTCGAAGGCCAACCAAGACCCAAATTAATTATGGAGGCTTATCTTGGTCCCCTCTCACTAATATAATCGATCCTTTATGCTAAAGGTAACCCTCATGGTCATGAAAAATATTAGAAGCACCAATAGTCCCCTGTTTTTAACCGAGCTATGTAAATTGGGTATTTCATGCATCTGCTACCATTTTAGAGGGTGATAATGGTGTTAAAAGGCTCATGGGGAAGTCAACTTTTCATCACCACCACCCTCTCTTCGTTGAGCTATTGACCTAATCTCGACTTTGTGTTAGTTTTTTTGCGAAGGCCCGATCGCAGCCAAAACAACATTGTTCCGACTAAGGCTCTCTAGAAAGTGGGCGTGAAGACTTATGGAATACGATAAGGGACCTAAAACGTATTTTGGAAGTTTGAAATGGTGTTTTAAGTGAGAATAAAATCGGGGCCTAAAATGGAAGTTTTGAAAAGTTTGGGGGCTAAAATATAATTTTGAGAAAATAGGAATCCAAATAAGTATCAGTAGAAGTCTAGGGACCAAAAAATAAAACATGAGAAAACATGGGGACCCAAAAAAATAGTTTGAAAGAGGCTAGGGACCAAAATATAACTTTTGTAAAAGTTTAATGGTAAAATATTAAATATTGTGAAGTTTGGGCCTAAAAGATAATTTCTAAAAATGTGAGAACCTAAATGAGACAAGAGAAAGTTAGGGAACCATAAATAAAATTATTAAAAAAATTAGGCTTTTAAAAAATGAAGAAATAAAAAGTGTAAGGGCATTTTTGTAATCTTAGAAGGTTTAAGGACTAAAATGAAAAAAAATATGAAAATATAATGATAGAATGAAGGACTAGAGATTTTTAGGGACTTACATTTTCATGGCCCGACTCGATTCATAAGTCGAACCAATTTAACAACCGTCACATACTCTTGATACTATGGTAGTGAGTACCTCACTACAATAGAACCGACATGCCAAAAGGTTTAAATACAATATACCAAAATTCACTTTGAATTAAAACTTTTATAAAAGTATGTTTCAGTTTGCACAACGAATAAATAAAACAAGTTTCGAGAATTGAGTAGTTGCCTTGGACCACATGTTAGCATCCCAAGTTCCTTGTCTCATATTTCTTTTTCCACAAAGGGTCATCTTCCCTTATGCTCCACTCCTCCATATGTTCCTAAAATGTGTTAGTGGAGAGGGTAAGCAATGCTAAGTGAGTGTCAAAGCCGGTTATCAAGTCGTTCATGACTTCGATGTTGCTGCAACTCAAAATAATATATAAAAAGTTTATTTTTTTTTCATTTTCTACCATAATTCATCACTGAACCTACTTTCATGCATTAGTATTGGCTTATACTATGCACCAAACTTGGACGAAAATTGTCATACGATCCAACTAACTGAGTGATGTCTATTAATGCACACTCAATATTGTACTAGTGTAAACCTTTTCTCTCAAAATAAGAAGTTATAAATGAGAAACGAAAAATTTTGAGAGAAAACCGTAGTTCAAAGTGAACCGGAATTGGTAAAAAGAAAACCAAAACGGTAATTGTGAAATCTCAAGTGTTCAATAAAGATAAAAAAATAATGAAAATAGATCATTAATCAAATTGGATGTAAGAACCAGACCGATTCAGGGTGAACTAGGCCTGAACCAGATTAAACAAAAAAGAATTGCTTTAAAAATTTATTTTTCTAAGTAATTTAAAAATATCAATTTAAGAAATTGAAGTCACCAATGTATAGGAAATGATTTTAGAAAATTTTTTAATTTTTAGAAAACTAGATGAATTAGGCCTAAATTGATCGATTTTCTATTTTGGGTCACTGAACCAGGCAACAGTACATCAGGTCGATGGACAGCTTGTGAGGTCAGCATACACGACCAATTAGTGTGCGACACATGGCGAAGTGCTCTAAGTTAGTCACTCAGTTATTATCTAAAAGCGCTAACTAATTAGAGTGTGAGACGTGTCCCTAGTCAACGGTGAGACGAAAAAAATCCACATTACTAAAGACCTACCAATAGCAGTGTAACACGTGTTCTCAGTTAATGGTTAACTAAGCAGAATACTCGTCAACAAGGCTAATCAATAATAAACTAACAAGTGTCAATATCTCACTTAGAACCTTGGATATGCCCTTACACATTCAACTCAATTTCGCATCTTCTCATCGCATCAGTGTAACACTGGTACCACTCATATATCATTTGGGGTCTCGAGAAATTTGGAAACAATTTTTTCAACATACTCTTATCTACTTTTCAAATTTACTTTGAGGGTCGACATTGTCTCAACAGTTATTTTATCAATATCCCAAACTTTTTATCGATATACGAAATATATTTTTATATATTAATAAACATGCACACAAAAAAGAATAATAACTATGAGAATTTTTATTGGGCATAATGCTCATTCTAACCATAACTATTAAGGTATAAAATCATTGGGTAATATACATTATCAATATATAATAAATAGTTTAATTTATATCCAAACCAACTATTAAAATATATTCATTTAACAAATTAAATAATCAAATATTATATTCACTAGTATATCACATAAAATTTGTTCTATCACTCAAACTAAATTTTAGAATTTTTTTAGGATAGATTAACTTTTTTTATCATAATATTATAGTACAAAATTTGCAAACATTTAGTACTTATAACTTATAACATTATAGTTCAATTATTTTTTAAGCTATCACTTAAACTGGGACTTTTTTTTATAAACATCACATTAAACCGATTTCCAATATAAAAATTATTTTTAATTATCAATATGCATTTTGTCTTTCCCAAAGTAAAAATATTTGTCTTCCTCTTTGAGAATTCGTTTGCTTTTCCTTCCATTTTGCTATCTATAGTAGGCTTAGAAGATGATTGATAGACAATACTATATAATATGTCAAACCTAATATTTTATCGGATGATATATATTTGTAAACATCAATTTACAAACCACAGCAAAAAAACACCAGTTTAGAAATAATTATTTTAGATCACGATTTTTTATAAGAAATTGGGGAACAACTTTTTTTCTACAACTTATCTCTTGCGTGATTTTCAGATTTCAAAAAATTAATTGTTATATCTCCACTTGAATAAGTTCACCACTTAACTACTCAATTAGCATTTTGACGCCCTTTGCATTATTTATTCCATAGTTTCTCGGAGAAAGGGAGAGAGTTGAGGTCAGAAGTATTTTAGATTAAATTATTTATTATGTCGAATATTTAGGAGGTAAGCTAAGAAACCATCCCACTTCTCTACTACATGTGAAACGAAGACTAAATCCTCTGCAGCTGAATCAGTGAAAATGTGCTATACGCGTCTCACGTTCATTGGGTGCGCAACACAAGGTGAAGCAAGCTTCCCAGTTACCTACATACATTAGAGAGATTAGATCTTCACTCTTGAGAGCTTTCTTCTTGCTGAAATCCCCCCTCCCCCTTCTGTAAATCCCCGCTCCTTGAATCCCTTTCTGTTAATTGTCTGTCTTTCAGAACATTCTGACTTCAAAAGGTTTGCTCAAAACACTTCGTTTTTAAGAAAACACGGGATTTCATGAAAGCCAGGTGATTTCAGAATCGAGATCCAGAAATTTTTGTCAATCTTTCCTCAATTCTTCTTTAGAAAAAAAGGATTTTATTATTTTCGGGTTGAATCCACCACTTAGAGGGCAATTTTTGGCCCCTCGAGGTTGACTGAAGGTTTGATATTTGAAAAACCACACTAGTATTGGATTTGGATCCCCATTTCAGTTCATCTGTTTTTTTTCTTGTCATTTTACTTATCTGATCATGGCGGCTGCGATGGGTTTTTACAGTAGCAGACCACCTCCGATCCCTTCAGTTTTAGATGATCCTTACGGCGTCGGAGATGATGGGTTGATGGAAGTCCTTGGCCCTTTTATTACAGGGCTTTTTCCCCTTCTTCCTCGCAGGACCCGATCTCTTCCTCTACCACCCTCTCTTTATCTTCTTCCCGCGGCTATATAGAGTTCCCTGAGCAGCCTGCTTTCATGCCGGACGGCTGTACATCCTCTCCGGCCGCCCAGTTATTTTCAGGCGCCTTCGGAGTTGAGCAGCCCAGTAGCAGTTTGATCGGGCTCAACCACCTCACTTCTGCTCAGATCAACCAGATCCAAACACATGTCAACGGCCAGGTCCACCAGATCTGTCCGCTTCTCAACGGCTATCATCAGATCGAGAACCACCAGATCTCAGGCCGTTTCTGCTCTCTCGGCCTCAGGCCTGTGGCGATGAAGCAATCGGGCTCCTCCTCGACGAAGCCGAACAAACTATACAGAGGTGTGAGGCAACGGCAATGGGGGAAGTGGGTGGCGGAAATCCGCCTGCCCAAGGACCGGGCCCGCCTCTGGCTCGGCACATTCGACACAGCCCAGGAGGCAGCGTTGGCCTACGATCGCGCCGCCTACAAACTTAGAGGCGACTTTGCCAGGCTCAACTTTCCGAACCTCGAGGGTCTCGGGTCGGACCATCTCGAAGGGTTCGAGCCACTCCACTCCTCCGTTGACGCCAAGCTCCAGGCCATCTAACAGAGCCTCGCGGAGAAGCCGCCTAGCGCCCGGAGACGCAGCCGTCAAGGGTCGAAGCAGCGGAAGGAGGCGACGACTGCGGCGGCGGTCGTGGAGGAGCCGAAGCCGAGAGATGAGGTGGTGGTGGAGGTAGAGAAGGAGGAATCTTTCAGGTCGGAGTGCCTGTCTGCTCTGGAGGACGGCGGCAGCGGAGGCTCCTCCAGTCCTCGTCGCACGTTCGCGGACTTCGAGGATCCTCCGTGGGGGTGTGTTCCAGTGGTGGATAGATTCTTGGGCAGCAATCTATGCATAGGAGTATACTCTGGCTTATTTAATATGTTTCCCCTTGTGAATGGTATATAAACGGTAGGGATAGTTCATTCCCACGGGGCCTGCAATGGTGTTTTTGGCCGTTGCAGAAGCTTGGCCAAGAGTGTTTATATATATATATATATATTAATTAGAGTAGAATATGTATATTGTTTGATGAAAGTAGTTTTTTTTGCTCAATTTTGATAAAAATAGTTAAAATTCAATAGTTAAAAGTAAAATATAGTTAATTTATATCTTAATTTTTGGGACTTCCCCTCCCTGTACTCCGTTGGAGTGGATGGCGCCCTGGCCCCTGTGGCCCCTACCATATGTATATCCTAATCTCTCTCCATTATGCTTGGTGCCAGGTTAGCTCCAGACGTCCGCCAATAGCCCCCTATCGTTCCCCCAATAGCCCCCTATTGTTCCCCTTTACCCCAGACGTCTCCAGGTCTCCTCCGCCTGCTTACGCCCCCTCCCTCACCCGCTGGTACTCTTGATACTGTTATACCAACTCGTATATAAGATTTAAAATAATAAAATATATCAATTTTTATCTTAATTTTGTAATTGTGCAAAAAAAAATCTTAATTTTGTAAATAAATTATAAATATTTATAAAAATTTTGTAAATATAACGATATCTTTCTGGTTAGAATACTTAAAGATATTTATAATTTTCCTTCCTTTCAAGTTTTTTGAAATTAATTATTATAGGGGTGAGTTATACTTGCTATATGTGACTACCATTGAATATTTATAAAATTGATTATATTCTTTACCAAAATTACAAATATGATTCATATTAGTGTAGTAAATCAACGAGAAATCATATAATTTTATAAATTTACTTGTTTTCAAAATAAATTCAACTAATTTTACAAAAAGAAAACAATATATAATGGTTAGAAAATTTATTACCACTTATTTTAATATCACATTATAACGATAACTATTCATTCAAACCCTTTCATTTAGGAAAACGATAATCATATTCAATACGAAAGCAATATGATTGGGAAGTCCGTTACTGTTACGGACCGAAATAACAGTATATCTTTCACACTTGGTTGAGCGCAAAATATTCCCATATACCTACAAATTTTAAGAAACCCTTTACGGGATAATTAATTATCTGGAAATACTAAATTCAGTTACAAAACTTGACAAAAATATTAGTATTAAATTCGAATATTAGTCTGGTTTTATAGGGAATTCCTAATTATAAATCAAGTAAATATTAAGCTTGTTTATTAGCTAATCACAAAATTATTCATTAATAAATGTTGAGTTTATTTTTATTCAATTGCACAATTATCAATGCCGATGGTATTTAACCCATTTTTTTTTTATAAAATATCAAAACTTTGTATGTATTTTACAAATTATCGTTGGTGGTATTTTATAAAGTATTGGTACTATTCTCATATTTAATAAACGTTAGAAATTAGCTCATTCCTTTAAATACTAGATTTTATCTAATATTTTATATTAATATATTTTTTTAAATAGTAGAACTTAACCTATTTTTTTTAAAGGTTTTATCCACTTTTTTTAAGCAATATATGTGACATTTTCTTATTAAACATTGAAATTTATCTCTTTTACTTTGGTCAATTTTTTTAAACATGGGAACTTAGCTTGTATTTATTAAATATTAGGTATTTATACATTTTTTATAAATATTATTCATATTATTTTTATATAACTTTTAAATTATCCTTCAAAAGCAAACACATAAATGCAAATTATAAAAATAAATAAGGATAAAATATGTTGGTACAAAAGAAATCAATGTTAGTCATCCCACTCATCTCAACCTTTTAGCATTTATCTCAATGGGTGCTTCATTGGTATGCCTCACTATAGCTCTTCAACCTATAGTTATTAGGTGTACCTAATTATATTTTACTGGATATTTTAGATTGAGTTTTATTTAGTACTTGTACTATCTCTTTAACTTTTTCTCATATTTATGATTTTACTCTCTACATATTAATTTACTCGATTCCACTTTCACCTAATCCTATTTTATTACTTAGCTCATATATTTCTCGAATTTACAAAGTTATCCAAAATTTTTTCCTAATTACACTTAGAACACTAAAATTTAAAATATTTGCATTTAGTTAATTAAAATTCACTTCTTTACATTTAGACATCAAATCATTCAAACAATTTTTTTAGGTCCTTAAACTATTAACATTTCCATTTCAACCTTCCCATTTATCAGAAATTGTATTTAGGTATCAAATTTTCTGAAAATTTACATTTTGATCCCAAACTTCCAATTCATTCTTACCTCAATTTTATGCTTCCAAATAGGCTCTAATATATTCCAAACAGACTTCTCCATATTCCCATAATTGATTTGAGTCATGAGACAATCTGTAAACCCCGCCCTTTTGAGTTCAGGAAAATTAGGATAGAACCGGTCAAACCGAGTGAGAAAATCAAACCGGTTCACAAACTCGATCATTAGAGAACGGGCAATTTGAGTACAACTCCCGAGTGTCCCAAAGGCTTCACAAAGTCTTGGAAAAGAACCTTAGGACAAATCGGAAGAGAAAAACCAGACCGGTTCAGGTGAGCTGGATCCAACTAAATTGAACCGATTTATGAATCGAGTCGGTTCATGAACCAGAATCAATAGAGAAAGGGCAAACCGGGAAATTTATGGATCCCGAGTGACCTAAAGTGTCACAAAAGTTAAGAAAAAGGACTTTATGATGAATCGGAGATGAAAACCAAACCAGTTCAGGTGAACCAGATTCAAACTGGATTGAACCACTTTGATGAACCACTATTGAACTAGATGTTAAATTCATTTTTCTAGGTGGCTTAGAAAATTCATATTTGAGATTTGAGGTCATCATTGGATAGAAAATGAATTTAGATTAATTTAAAAAATTTTAGATTTGAAAAATTCGGTCGGTTTAAGTTTTGAACACGGTTCAGACCGGTCTGGTCCAGTTCAGAACTGTGTTGTCTTCTTCCTTCAGATGATAGCACTGTTCACTCACCGGAAAATCGCGCAGCGCCGGTGAAGCTGAAAAGTCTCTGGCTAGAGAGTTTTGAGCAATGAATGACCACCATTAAGGTGTCAATCGGACTATCAAGAAGTCCCCGAGCTTCCTATATAAAGAGCCCCTCCTCATTCATCCTCTCCTTACCTGAAAACTCCATTCTCTCTCAATTGCTCCAATTTTCGATGAAACTCGAAGTAGAGCTCCGATATAGGGTCTTTTCTGAGCAAAGAAGGCGTGGTCGGGTTCTTTAGAATCGGGGAGAACTCAGCTACACGTCTATAGTCTCCATTTGCTTCGAGAGTCGTTGGAGAAACGCCAACGTGATAGAACAGTGAAGCAGCTCCGACAGACCAAATTGTCCTATTTTGGTCGAGCTGAAATCGGCCAATTCGAGCCCTTCTTAGGCCAAATCGAACCCTTTCAACACCTCCATAGCCCTCCTACAGCTAAATTAGAGCTGAAAGGTAAGCCAATTTGGCTCTGCTCTATAATTTCAGACCGGTACTAGAGAGAGAACCGATAGAATTTCGATGATGAAATTCTCACTCAATTCGACATCAATTGATGCAATTCTTGATCCTAGATGGAACCCCATGACACAAGCTATCTGCCCAGATTGAAAGCTTAGACCTCCGTGCCCCTGATGGTAAGCTTTCGAAGCTTTCTCTCTTTAAGTCCAATTTTGCGGCGAAGCTTCGTTTGAGCTCATTTCGGCACAAAATTGTAAGATTAAAAGTGCAATTGAATCGTATGAAGATGTAGGAACTCCAATTTAACTTCAATTTCAACAATTAAACTCATTTGATAAATCAATTTGATGAAATCAAATTCGATAGAGTTAGAAGGTTGAAATTGGGGAAAATTGGGAATTTCAAAAATTCGAGGGACTAAAGTGCAATTTCATAAAATTGAGGAGCAATGTGCATGACAAAGATTTTGGAGGACCAATTGAGCAATTTTGGAATTTTTGGGGAAATATTTGTAATTTTTGTAAAGTAGGGGTAAAATGGTAATTTTGGAAAAGTTGGGGGACCAAATTGGAAATTTGGGAAATTGAACCCCTTTTTATGAATTTGAATAAATTGAAGTCTCAAGGTCAATTTTAAAAGTTTCGGGACTCAATTTGAGGAAAAACTGATATTAGGGACTTAAAGTTAAAGAAAAATAACTTTATGGACCTAATTGCAAATAAAGGAAAATTTTGGTTTTTTCATTCATTTGGAATGAATGAAGGCTATTAGGCCAAGAGATAATGAATAAGGATGTTCATATCATGTAGAAACACGAAGTATCGGGAATGCTAGCAAGGACAAGCTCGCGTGAATACAAAGAACCGGTCGAGAGAAATTCACTACATTAACGGGTGAGTGAGATTTTTATATCATACTCGATTGAGATGAGAAGTACCTCAAAAATGAAAACCCACTACTAAGTGGTATTTTAAACATCACACCTGTGAGGAATGATGTGAAAATCACGCGGAAAAACTACTTAACAGTTGTAAGTAGATCATACCCGGTTGGTATGATGAAACTTTTTTGAAGAAAGTGGAAAACTCATTTATCGGTTATGCGCGGAGATGTCCTCGTACTCGGTTGGTATGATGGACAATTGAAAATTATATTTTGTGAGAAGTTCTCTCCCCTGACTGTGTGCCATTGCTTAAACAATTTGGGAGACCTTCTTAACGGAAGCTCGAATAGCTCTGTTAGGTCGGAGGCCTCGGTTTTGGAACTTGGGGGCTATTATGCCTGATTTTGAAAATTTCGAATAGTGGGCCCTAGGCCAGTTGGCACGAGCATGAGCTCGTAAACAAACATGATTTATATGCCATGAAAACTTAAGTAAATGAATTGTTTGGCCATGGTACCAAAACAAGACCTACATACTCAGTCAACTAGCGATAGTGCGACATGACAGGTCTCCAGACTAGTCAAGACAAATAGTTGTAGGTTGAGTTGAGGGTTAGGTCTGTTGGACGAGTGGCACCACAGATTATATGGTATCATGTGAGAAATGTTGATTGTGCATGCACTATGTTTACGGGACGATCAAGACGCCCAAGAGGGGTAGTGATGTGTCCTAGGGCCCTGGACAACCTGTTGGATATAATGGTAGTTAGTCGTACCAAAAGCCTTGCGAAGCTTGACGTAGCTTCAAGCGCAAGAGACCGGGGTGGGGTCAGGATGAGGTCTCTATCCTCATATGTACATGAAGATTTGTTATGGGATTGAAGGTCGGATGTTGTGAACATTCACTCATTCTTAGGGTAGAAGTGGACGTACTTCTATCTAGGTGGCCGATAAATTCGCTCCAACGCCACAAGTTGGTTCAGTGGATGGGCTGGCCTGTGATTGTGTGTTTGAACTTCATGATGAAGGATGTGAGTTGGGTGATGACACACCGTGGTAATAAGAAATGATGTTAAAAACTGAAGTTTGAAATGAAAGGTTTTTAAACGAGAATAAGGAGTCTGGCACACTCCAAATATATTTTTTTTCCTAAAAAGTTAAATTTTGAAAACCCATTCACTAAGTCATTGTACTCACCCCTCCGTTATATCTCTTTCAGGTAACTCCATAAAGCTTACCCCAAAGACCACCAGTTAATACGCCTGTAAGACAAGTATGATCAGTTTAAAATTTGTATACAATTTTGATTTATGTTATTTCAGGAAAGGTACAGGTTTAAAGGACTCCTTACTCTTCACAGTTTATAAATAAGGGGAAACCCTTAGTAAATCGGGAGAGTGACGGGTTGATCACGGGAATCCGACCAAATTGGGTCGGGGTATGACAATTTGAGTGGTATCAGAGCCTGTATCCTTGAATACATTATCAAAACTATATAACATAGTAACTAAGAGAAAATTTTAAAATTTTCAGATGGCTCCGAGGAGAGGAAACAAAAAAACTAGGACCGGTATTACCAACACCACCCAACACTCTGTTCCCATAGGGGGAGATCCTCCTAAAATACCCTAGAAGTCCCAAAGAACCAAGAGACATAAGTGGAAAGTATTCAGAAGGTTGGTACCAGGATTTGTTGAGGTCATCATCTTGAGTATGAAGGAAGACAAACCTAAGGTCAGGAACGCCATTAAGAGCTTATAACCTTACAAAGGAGAACGCTTGTTAAGAACTCAGTAGCTCCCCATCTATTTTGGTAAACATTTTTTTTTTGTAATGGGGCTAAGACCCCAACCTATTGTACTACCTCTCCAATAATAAAGAACTCCATGTTCCTAAAACTATATCTCTCAAAATGATGTGACCTTGCGCCTTAGCTGTAGGAAGATTTTCCAAGGAAAAGTAACCAAACAAACTCGTATGACCTTATACACTATGAAGACCAATGATATTTCCATCCCAAATAAAAGGAATGAATCAAGGGAATTATTAGGTGAAGAAAGCATGACAAGAAAGCTGTCAAGGTAATTAAGGAGTCTATGAAAACATTTGGAGTAACAATTGGGTAAGAAAACGACTTATTACAAGCTGTAAGGGAAATAAGACACAAAGTGAAGAAATGTCCCACACCACAAGGATTTAGAACAATACTTTCCAAGGATAATTCCCCCATAACTATAGGAATCTGGAAGGATGCCATCCCTAGAAACAGGACTCTTGCCAGGGATATTAACCACATCTAGGAGGAAGCTTTTCAAGATCCTAGTGTAGTGGTAGGAAGGAAAAAGGACTGAAGGTAGGACCTCGATAAACCGCAAAATAGAACAAAAGGTTGCTGATGAAAATTCTCCCTTAAATTTCTAGCTATCTAAGAGCGAGGAAGGAAGCGCCTCCACAAGAGAAGACAAGCCGACGACAAATGGGATGTCTCGGGATGATAATTGCGACCTACTTTGGAAAAAGCAGAGAAGTCAAATTGGAGTTTTGGACAAATATAGTAGAAGAAAGCAAACCGGAATAACAAGATAGTCAAGGAGAATAAATGATGCCCTAAGGAGGACCAATAAGTAGTAAGGACTACACCCTAAAAAAAGGGCAATGAAATGGTCATTAAGGACAAAAAGACTTGAGAGACAATTGCCTCAAGATAATTATACAAGGTGAATAGTAGGGGCAAGGAAGGTAACGAACTAACCCTCGTGAGGGTCATAGATTAAGCTTTAATGAAGAAAGGAAAGATGGAAATGCCAAACATTTGGAAAATAAGGATGGAGGAGATCCTTAAAGAGATCAATAGCCAAAACCAAATTGATGACCAAACACAAAGCCATGAGAAGACTAAGTAAACCTCGCACAAAGAGGTCTTGAAACAAACCATGTCTGAACATTTCCTAAGTAAGGAAACTTGTGCGGGATACAAGTAGAATTTATGAAATGGTACAAGGATGTACCGTTAGATTTCCTAGGAAGAGTGCATGGGAAGGACCACATCAAAGGATGTCATTTAATGATTAGATATTTCCAAAAAGCGAATGAAAAAGAAAATTTTGGGAGAAAGGGAAAGAATCCTACTAAGGAATGAAGCCTCAGAAAGGCATACATATCCCAATTAAGAGAAAATGGAACCAACCGAAATGGAAAGAAAGATAAGCTCACAAATGAAATGCTGGTTGAGATGGAAAAATCAAGTATCAAGGAAAAGTACTCATGAGGGCCTAAGAAGTAAATTAAACCAAAAGAACGGGTAAATAGGATGGTAGCATCAAAAGATGCCGTAATGAGTAAGAGTGGGTGGACTACAATAATAAGATAATAAAAGAAAGAATGTATGAGGAATCTTGGAGAAGGAAGCCCTCAATTAAGAAATAAATTAGGGAATGACCACTAACATCATGATGGGTCATAGTTCACACACGCATAATTAGCCTATAGAGTGGACGATTGAGCATAGTGTGGAATGCACAGAATAAAACCAATAATCGGAAGTATTTCAAGTAAGGAATAAGTGATGAAATGGAAGTTGTAGATAGAGAAGGATCCAAAGCGGGCAAATGCCCTAACATTGATAGGGGTGCGAAGAAAGGAAGAAAGAACCCTATAAGGAAGGATAAGAAGGTTAATCATGTAGCTCCTAAGATGGAAATCTCTATTGTGAGGGACATAATGAAAAATGGAATCAGAAGAAGGGAACCTTCCCAAGCAAAGGAATTGACACATATATCGAAAGTGATTATTTTACAATGAAGAATTATGAAATGATTATGAGTAAGTAAAAGTGGATTAAGGAATAAGGAAAAATCCTTCGATAAAGAATGCCAAGAATTTAAGAAGGAAAGAATCCCAACTTGTCAGTAAACCATTGAGAAACCAAATCATTAGAACCATAAAGACTCAATAAGCATGTTGAGAAAGGGCGAGTGGGTAAGGAAAACCAATACGGTTATGTAAGGCACGTTGTCAAGACACAAAGGATAATTGGATAATAGTAAAGGTAGTTGAGGAATACTAACCGATGAAAAGGAGGGATGAAATTATACAATCCCTGAAGGGTAGGAAAGTTGGAAGCAACCCTAAAGGAGGTGTTGTAGAAGTTTGAGGGATAGAGACAGGTTATGGACTATGTTATGTTTGTAAGGGACATATAAGCACTAACAGTCCCGAAAGAAATGTCACTCGAGTAAGAAAGAGTCAGTTAGTAAGTATAACAAGGTTAAACATAAATTTTGACCGAAGCTATAATCAATGACAGTTGAAGGATGGGTCAAATTGGGACGAAGGAATAATAACACCAAAACCTATGAAAACAAGTACGTAATGCTCGAAAGAACGTCGAGCTAAGGGTTTCAACACTGAAGAGAATAACTAGCCAAATGAACGATTGGGCACCTTGGAACTCCCAATCCAGAAATCTTGAGTAAGAGCCTCAAAAGGAAGAATCTTACCCTAAGTAAATGGAGATGCGAACCTAAAGATATACATTTCGATTAATGAGCTAGACATGCCTCGTTATTATAACTCCATGGAAGGAGTAAGCTTTATAAATGAAAAGAAATTCTTTAAATGAATGATTACGTGGACTAAGTAAAAGAGCAATCGAAGTGTTAGCATGTCAAGCAAACCCAAGTTAACATTAAGGGAAATTATTCCCGATGCGGAATATACTGGTTAAGTTTTGGGGTCAAAACTCCTAAAAGGAGGGGAGAGTTGTAAACCCCGCCCTTTTAAGTTTAAGGAAAATCGAGATAGAACTGGTTCACAAAGTCGATCATCAAAGAACATGCAATTTGGGAAATTTACAACTTTTGAGTGACCCAAAGGGTTCATAAAGTCTTGGAAAAGAACCTTAGGACAAATTGGAAGAGAAAAACCAGACCGGTTCAGGCGAACCGGATCCAACTAAATTGAATCTATTTATGAACTAAGTTAGTTCATGAACCGGAATCGATAGAGAAAGGGCAATCCAGGAAATTTATGGATCTTGAGTGTCCTAAAGAGTCACAAAATTCAAGAAAAAGGACTTTAGGATGAATCGGAGATGAAAACCAAACCTATTCAGGTGAACTAGATCCGAACCGGTTCGGATCGGTTTGAACCACTATTGAACTGGATGCTAAATTCATTTTTCTAGGTGGCTTAGAAAATTCAAATTTGAGATTTGAGGCCACCATTGGATAGAAAATGAATTTAAAAATTTTTAGATTTGAAAAATTCAGTCGAATTGGGGGTGAACCATCCGGTTTAAGCTTTGAACCTGGTTCGGATCGGTCCTGTCCGGTTTAGAACTGTGTCATCTTCTTGCTATAGATAACAACATTGTTCACTCGCAGGAAAATTGCGCAGTGCCGATGAAGTTGAAAAGTCTTCGGCCAGGGAATTTTGGGCAATGAATGACCGCAATTAAGGTGCCAATCGGCTGACGAAGAAGTTCCCAAGATTCCTATATAAAGAACCCCTCTTCATTCATCCTCTTCACACCGGAAAACTCCATTCTATCTCAGCTACTTCAATTTCTAACGAAGCTCGAACTAGAGCTTTGATATAGGGTCTTTTGTGAGCCAAAGAAGGTGTGGTCGGGTTCTTTAGAACCGATGAGAAGTCAGCTACACACTTGTAGTCTCCATTTGCTCCAAGAGTCACCGGAGAAATGTCGGCATGATAGAATAGTGAAGCAGCTCCGACGAATCGAAGGTGCCCTATTTTGGATGAGCTAAAATAAGTCAATTCGAGCCCTTCTCAGGCCAAACTAAGCTCTCCCAACACCTCCACAGCCCTCCTACAGTTGAATTAGAGATGAAAGGTAAGCAAATTCGACTCCCCTCTATAATTTCTGACCAGTGATAGAGAGAGTACCGACAGAATTTCGATGATGAAATTCTCACTCAATTCGGCATCAATTGATGCAATTCTTGATCCTAGAAGAAAACCCAGGACACAAGCAATTTGACCAGATTGAAAGCTCAGACTGCCGCGCCCCCGATGGTAAGCTTTTGAAGCTTTCTCTCTAAGTCTAGTTTTCCGACGAAGCTCCATTTGAGCTCATTCCGGCACCAAATCGTGCGATTCAAAGTGCAATCGAATCGTATGAAGGTGTAGGAACTCCAATTTAATTTCAATTTTAACAATTAAACTCATTTGATTAGTCAATTTGATGAAATCAAATTTGACGGAGTTAGAAGATTGAAATTGGGGTAATTAGGAAATTTCAAAAATTCAAGGGACTAAAGTGAAATTTCATAAAATTGAGGACTAATTGGGCATGATAAAGATGTTAGAGGACCAATTGGGAAATTTTGGAATTTTTGGGGCAAAACTTACCATTTTTGTAAAGTAGGGGCAAAATGGTAATTTTGGAAAAGTTGGGGGACCAAATTGGAAATTTGGGAAATTGAACCCCTTTTTGTGAATTTGAATAAATTGAGGTCCCAAGGTCAATTTTAAAAGTTTCGAGACTCAATTTGAGGAAAAACTGGCATTAGATACTTAAAGTTAAAGAAAAATAACTTTAGGGACCTAATTGCAAATAAAGGAAAATTTTGGTTTTCTCATTCATTTGAAATGAATGAAGGTTAATAGGATAAGAGATATTGACTAAAGATTTTCATATCGTGTAAGAACACGAAGTATCAGGAATGCCAATAAGGACTGACTCGCGTGAATATAAAGAATTGGTCGAGAGAAATTCACTACATTAACGCTTGAGTGAGATTTTTATATCGTATCCAATTGGGATGATAAGCACCTCGAAAATGAAAATCCACTACTAAGTGGTATTTTAAACATCACACCTGAGAGGAGTGATGTGAAAATCACGTGGAAAAAATAATTATCGGTTGTAAGTAGATCATACCCGGTTGGTATGATGAAACTTCATCGGAGGAAGTGGAAAACTCGTTTATCGGTTATGAGCGGAGATCTTCTCATAATCGGTTGGTATGATGGACAATTGAAAATTATATTTTGTCAGAAGTACTTTCCTTTGACTGTGTGCCACTGGTAAAACAATTTGGGAGACCTTCTTGACGGGAGCTCGAATAGCTCTGTTATGCCAGAGGCCTCAGTTTTGGAACTTGGGGGCTATTATGCCCGATTTTGAAAATTTCAAACAGTGGACTCTAGGCCAGTTGGCACAAGTAGGACCTTGTAAACAAACATGATTTAAGTGCCATGAAAACTTAAGTAAATGAATTGTTTGGCCATTGTACCAAAACAAGACCAACATACTGAGTCAACGAGCAACAGTGCGACATGACAGGTCTTCGAACTAGTCAAGACAAACAATTGTAGGTTGAGTTGAGGGTTGGGTCCGTTGGACCAGTGGCACCACATATTATATGGCATCATGTGAAAAATGTTAATTGTGCATGCACTGTGTTTATGGGACGATCAAGATGCCCAAGAGGGGTAGTGATGTGTTCTAGGGCATTGGACGACCTATTGGATATAAGGGCAGTTAGTCGTACCAGAAACCTTTCGAAGCTCGACGTAGCTTTAAGCGCAAGAGACCGGGGTGGGTTTAAGATGAGGTCTCTATCCTCATATGGACACGAAGATTTGTTACGGGATTGGGGGTTGGATGTTGTGAACATCCACTCATTCTCAGGATAGAAGTGGACTTACTTCTATCTAGGTGGCCGATAAAGTTGCTCTGACGTCACAAGTTGTTTCAATGGATGGGCTGGCCTACGATTGTGTGTTTAAACTTCATGATGAAGGATGTGAGATGGGTGATGACACACCGTGGTAATAAGAAATGATGTTAAAAACTGAAGTTTGAAATGAAAGGTTTTTAAAAGAGAATAAGGAGTCTAAGACACTCCAAATCAAACTTTTTTCCTAAAAAGTTAAATTTTGAAAACCCATTCACTAAGTCATTGTACTCACCCCCTCCCTTATATCCCTTTCAGGTAACCCCGTAAAGTCTACGACAAATACCATCAGTTAATACGCCTGTAAGATAGGTATGAACAATTTAAAATTTTTATGCAGTTTTGATTTATGTTATTCCAAGAAAGGTACATGTTTAAAGGACACCTTACTCTTCACGGTTTATAAACAAGGGGCAACCCTCAGTAAACTAGGAGAGTGGCGGGTTGATCACGGGGATCCGATCAAATCGGGTCGGGGCGTGACACAATCAACTTGGTCATTTTTAACTCAAATTTATGTTTCGTTGGAAAATAGAGTACTAAGGAAAAAGTAGTCGAAAACTCACCAATGGTGACACATTTATTAGAGCTGAGGATGTGGGAAGTTAACTGTGCTTCTTGGGGTTCTTTGAGGATCAAGTGTGTAAACCTTTCTCATTGGAGTTAAGGAAATCCGGGAAAGAACCGGTCAAACCGAGTGAAAAAAATAAAACCGGTCCACAAACCTGACTTTTGAGGGATGAGCAAATTTGAGTAATTTCAACTCCCATGTGACCCAAAAAGATTCAAAAACATTGGAAAGGAACTTTAGAACCAATTGGGAGAGAAAAACTAGACTGGTTTGGGTGAATCGGATCCGAACTGGATTGAACCAATCAATGAACGAAGCCGACTTATGAACCAGAATCGATAGAGAGAGGGCAAACCGGGGAAATTATGGATCCCACACAACCTAAAGATTCACATAAGTCATGAAAAAGGACTTATGTATGAATTGGAGATGAAAACCAAACCGGTTCAAGTGAACCGGATCCGAACTGGATTGAACCAGTTTGGACCGGTTTGGACCCGTTTGCACCACTATTGAACCAGATGCCAAATTAATTTTTCTAGGTGGCTTAAAAAAATTCAAATTTGAGATTTAAGGCCACCATTGGATATAAAATGAATTTATAAATTTTTAGATTTAAAAAATTCGGTCAAATTGGCGGTGAACTAGCCGGTTTAAGCTTTAAACCTGGTTCGGTCCGGTCCGGCTTGATTCGGAACAGTGTCATCTTCTTCCTTTAGATGACAGCACTGTTCACTTGCTAGAAAATTGAAGCAGCGCATGCGAAGAGGAAATGTTTCAGACCATCAATGACTATCACAAAGGTGTCAAACGGACGACTAACGAGTCCCTGAGCTCCCTATATAAAAAGCCACTCTCCATTAATCCTCTCCACACATGAAAACCTCACTCTCTCTTAACTGCTTAGTTTTACGGTGAAGCTCGAACTAGAGCTCCGATATAGGGTCTTTTTTGAGCAAAAGAAGGCGTGGTCGGGTTCCTTAGAACCGGGGAAAAGTTAGCTAGACTGTGGTAGTATCCATTAGCTCCAAGGGTCGCCTGAGAAGCGTCGGCCTGATCGAACAGTGAAGCAGCTCCGGTGGACCGTAGCTGCCCTATTTCAACTGAGCTGAAATCGGCCAATTCGAGCACTTCTCAAGTCAAACCAAGCTCTCCCAACACCTATTCAACCCTTCTATGGCCGAATTAGAACTGAAAGGAGGAACCTCGTGAGTAGAGCTATCTACCTAAATTAGGCATGTCAATGGGACTTGAGACCCGAGCTTCGGGTCCCTACCCGACCCGAGCAGACCCGAGGAGTCCCGGGTCTGTTCGGGTTCGTGCTTAGGTTCGGATCCATAGATTGGACCCAAGACTCGATCCTCGGGTCCCGCATGGTTGGTTTCTGTGGGCTCGAGTCCCACTGACTAGACCCGAGCTTCGGGTCTAGAAAAGTGGACTCGAAGGTGGGCCCATAGTACTTTTGAATTTTTTTCACTTTTTTAATTAAAACACGTCATTTAATTAAATTTAGGAAAAAATATTAGAAAATTTTAATAAAAATATTATTTAAAATTTTTTCTATTTTTTCTATCATTAATATTCTTGTGGTACTGTATTCCTTTTTTCCTTTACTAAACACTAATAAATTATTTTTCCTTTATTATAACATAATATATGTATAAATATTTTATTACCATACTATAGTACTTATTTTTCCTTTATTATATCCTAATATATTATCTTTCATTTCTTAAACCCTAATAAATTTATAAATACTTAAAATAATTACAATGAAAAAATTTATATTATATTAATTTATATTTCTAATTAACTGTATTATTTAATAATATTTAACGTATATTCTAAATTTTAAGATAATTAAGAGATTTATAATTTATTTTTAACCAAAAAAATAAATTTAAATTATATAAATAAAATTGTATATATCAATAATTATACAAAAAAATGTCAAATGAATAAAAAGTGTTAATATGGGAACCACCCACATACATTAATACGCATATAACTCTTACTATTATCCCTTTTATTTTTATTTATATAAATGAATATTAATATTTAATACATTCTCATATTCTAATTTTCTATTACAAATTAAATTTAATATAAAATTATAATAGTAATTTATTAGGTAAAGTAAAGCTATTAAATATTTAAAAAATTGATTTTTCAAATAAATATTAAAAAATTTATGTATAACAATAATTTAAAATTTTTTATTTTTAGTAAAAAATATATATTAAAAAAATATAAGATAGACCCGATTTGGGTCCAAATGGACCTGAGCAACGGGTTCGAATCCAACTTCTAGACCCGAGGCTCGGGTCGAGTTGGGTCTCGGGTCTAGCATACCCGAGATCGGGTCGGGTTTGGGCTCGACCAAGTAGACCCGAGCTCGGGTTCACTCAGGCGCGGGTCTGCTGGGCCCAACCTCGGGTCAGGCGCGTGTTCGCTAAAACTTGCCCTGACTCGAGTGATTGACATCCCTTACCTAGATTAGAAGTTCGGGCCACCGCACCCCTGACAAAACACGAGACATCGGGAACGCCAGCTAAGATTAAGCTTGCAAAGGATTTAAATCGAGTAAGAGGAATTTCATTGCACGATTGGGTGAGTGGGATTTTTATATCATACCTGGTTGGGATGATAAGCACCTCGAAAATGAAAACCCACTGCTAAGTGGTATTTTAAACATCACACCTAGGAGGAGTGATGTGAAAATCACGCGAAAAAAAACTAGTTACCGGTTGTAAGTAGAATCATACCCAGGTGGTATGATGAAACTTTCTCGAAGGAAGTGGAAAACTCGTTCATCGGTTATGAGCAGAGATGTCCTCATACTCTGTTGGTATGATGGACGATTGAAAAATATATTTTTGTCGGAAGTACTCTCCCCTGACTGTGTGCCACTGCTTAAATATTTTGGGAGACCTTCTTGTTGGGAACTCGATTAGCTCTATTAGGCCGGAAGCCTTGATTTTGGAACTTGGGGGCTAATATGCCCGATTTTGAAAATCTCGAACAATGGTCCCTAGGACAGTTGGAACGAGCAAGAGCTCGTAAACAAACATGATTTATATGCCATGAAAAATTAAATAAATGAATTGTTTGGCCATGGTACTAAGACAAGACCGATATACTCTGTCGACTAGCAGCAATTCCGCAATACATGTCTCAACACTAGTCAAGACAAACAGTTGTAGGTCAAGTTGAGTGTCGGGGCTGTTGGACTAGTGGCACCATAGATTATATGGCATCATGTGAAAAATTTTGATTATGCATGCATTGTGTTTACGGGACCTTCAAGACGCCCAAGAGGGGTAGTGATGTGTCCTAGGGCCTTGGACGACCTGGTGGATATAAGGGCAGTTAGTCATACTAAAAGCCTTGTGAAGCTTGACATAGCTTCAAGCACATGAGATTGGGGTGGGGTCAGGATGATGTATCTGTCCTCATATTGACATGGAGATTTGTTATGGGATTGAGGGTCGTATGTCGCGAACATCCACTCATTCTCAGGGTAGAAGTGGACGTACTTTTATCTAGGTGGCCGGTAAAGTCGCTCTGACGCCACAAGTGGGTTCAATGGATGGGCTGGCCTGTGATTTGTGTGTTTTACCTTCATGATGAAAGATATGTGTTGAGTGATAACACATCGTGGTTAATAAAAAATGGTAATAAAAACCAGAATTTGAAATGAAATTATTTTTTAAGGAATTAAGGAGTCTGACACACTCCAACTTGAAAAATATTTTTATAGAAACTTTACTTTTATAATACCAATTTACTGAGTTGTAGAAACTCACCCTCTTTTTTATCCCTTTTCAGGAAAAGAAGAAAATGACTAGGAATAACACCGAACCTTACCCTCTATCAGGTATGCTTAATTTCTTTTAAGCTTACATTTTTTTGATATATGTCTTTCCGGGGAGCAAGATCGAAAGTACGCTTGACTCCTCTTGAGTTAAAGAAGGTGGAAACTCCTCATTAACCGAGAGAGCGGTGGGTTGTTCACGGGGATCCGACCAAACCGGGCCAGGACATGACAAAGTGACACCCCATTTTGTCATCAATGGTGCATGGATTCACCGTTAATCAGAATTTGATCAAAACTAAATGAAAACTACAATTCACAATTATTTGGGGAGATTTTTGGCTTATCAAGGCCATGTGAAAACAATGAGGGATGCATAAGAATGATTAAAAGGTTATTAAGGAGTTTTTTTGGCCTCTTTTGGCTGTTAGGGAAGGCACATGGTGGTCAAAATTGAGTTTCTTTTCAATGTTATGAGCAATTATACTGTTAATCTCATTGGTGTTCCTCTCGTCATTGTGAAACTCATGCAATACCATCATTGTATAGAGGAGTCGAGGGGATTCTATAGAGCATAAGAAGATGTTCTCTCATGGCCTAAAAGAGCTCGTGGAAGGCCGAGAAATAGTCACGCTAGAAAACTGATCACTTTGATTTCAAAGTAGGAATTTAGTGTGAAGATAAAGAGTGGAGGGCCAAGCTTTATATAAGGAGATTCCAGAGTGAATGGGTAGTCAATCGATTTAGTGGCCAACATTTAATTGGTAAAAATTGCCACTTTGAATTAAAATTTTCACACGTGGGAAACTTCCCACGTTGTGAAAAAGGCTCCCTTATCCACTATTTAAATTTAGTTTGGGAAAAAAGAAGATCACTTGCGTGACATGTGATTTTTTTGCCGTACAATTTTAACTAGTTCAACCGATTTTTTGGTTAATTCAACTAGTTTTCTAGGAAATGTGATGAGTTTAACTTCACTTTGATCTTTTATTGACCTATTTGACTTGGTTGAATTGATTTGAGACTAATTCAATCAATTCTAGATCGCTTTTGACCTTCATTTATCTCGTTTGAGGTCGCTTCGACTGATTTTTGAATTTTTTATTTTTCTAAAATTTTATAAATTCATTTATTTGTACTTTAAAGCTAAAATTACACCTTTTTTTTTCGGCCCTTTTAAGAAATTAAGTGATGATCTAGTATGATCTAATTCGATTTGATTTCCAATTGGATGATTTTCGATCCTCAATTAATAATTAAAGATTTCCTTTAGGGTTTGGTCCAATATTTTTGACCAATTTCTATGATCTCATTTCTAATTGATTTCTAATTCCAATTTCTAGTGTAATTCGATTTAGGAAATCACTATAACACTGAAATTTCCGGATGTGAAATTAAATCCAATTGGACTATAAATTGATGTTGAAGAAGAAATGAAAACCTTAATTGATAATATAAAATTGAATCACATTAGAAATTAATTTCACAACCAAGAAACCATGAATTTATTTTTTTGGGATGTTGGTTAAAACCCATTTAGATTAGAGGAAATGAGAGTTAAAATATTGTGGGAGGGGGACCCAAAAGGGGAAAAAGGAAAATTTAAGGAAAAAAATAAAATAATAATATTAAAATAATTACTCAAGTGGTTCAATTGACCAAAATCTATTGGTCTGACTCTCCCGCCCGACCGAACGCCCACCGATTAATTAATACACCAAATTGACTTGAATTTTGATCAAATTAGTATTTTCGACAACACCTCGAATAGCATAGTTTCGGCCACTTTTGCAAAACAACTAAATTCGACTAGAATTGGCTGGTGTGAGCCCCACAACTCCTTTCTTGTACTCTTAGAAGATAAATGGAAGTGTTTAGGAGAGATTTGAGAAATTTGAAGTTGGTTGGGGTGATTCTTGAAGTTTGGGTACTAAAATACAAACTTTTAAAAGTTTGGGTCTAATATGTGAAACCTAGAAAATTTGTGGAAATAATCCCCAAACAAAGCCTAAGGGGCTAGAAGATGATTTTTGAAAAATGGATATTATCACACCACGACCTGGTTTGGTTAGAACTATATGATCAACCCACCCCCCTTCCCTGTGCTACAATGGTATCTCTACCAAGATAGTTCAAGAAAGGGAAAGACTTACTAATACATATATTTTTCATAACAAATTTAAGAAACATCTTAATTATAATTACCTTGTAGGTTTTACTTTGTCTTTTGAGCTTCAACTCTATTTGGCACGAAAATTTCCCTGAAAGGAATTTAAGGGAGAGTATGAGTTTCAAAACTCAGTGAGGAGTAAATTCTACGACATACTTTATGAAAATGTTTCTTTTTTTTGTGTAGTTTCAACCATGTCATTTATCACTCATCATACACCCTTTGATCATAAAAGGGTTAACACAGTCATCGAGCAATCTCCGACTACTTCACTTGTGGTCCGGAGCGCCTTTACCGACCACCCTTGATAGAAGGTGTCACCTTCTACCAGCAGTCTTAGTGAGCCTTACAGCCCATCCCTCATACCTAAATATTTTCTGTGTCCATTATAGTGGGACAAGACCTCTCTCCCTACTTCCTCGGTCTCAATGTGCATGAAGCTCCCTGAGCATATAGACTTACTTGACAACAAACATCCCTTATGCTCCCTAGGTCATCCAACAGCTCATAGGGCCATCACTACCCCATACCGAGTGCCTCGATGGTCTTGTATCTCATGCATTCACAAATACAAGTGTTTTAGTTAAGACCTTTTATCATTGGTACTACCGGTTCCCATAAGCTTGTTGACTTAGCTTCGACTTGATAGTTACCAGCCTAATGAGTTTGATAACCCAACTTCGGCTTGATAACCACCAACCCAATGAGTTTGTCAACCTTGGCCATGGCTTGGTAGCTATCACACACAATTTTCCAATTTTTATGAGTTTTTACAAACTCATTACTCATCTACTTGTCTACTGGCCTAAGCTCATGCTCATTGGCCTTGGGCCCACTAGAGCATCTCTAACTCTACTTAGAAATAGCTCTGAAAATTTTTAAGCAAACTCACTGTAAACATCGTTCCTTTAAAGATAAGAAAAACCGGTAAAAGAATAGGTCGATTCAAAAGAGAAAACCGAGCCAGTTAATGAACCGAAGAAGGGGTAAAATGAAAAATTGGAAAATGCCAAGTGACTCAGAGTCATAAAAATCATGGAGAAAAACCATGGAACAAATTGGAAGAGAAAACTGGATCAGTTCAAGGTGAACATGTGAAACCCCTTCCCCCAGACCAAGTAAATCGGGGAAAGAACCGACGATTTTGAGAAAATCGAGATGAAAAAGGAACAAAAAATGATAAAGAAGGGTTAAAATGGGAAATTGGGAAATCCCAATTGACCAAAAATTCATAAAAATCATGAGGAAAAATTGGGAAGTGGAATTGATGAGAAAACTAGACTGATTCGGGGTGAACTAGACTCAAACTAGACTGAACTTCGATGAACCATAGTGAACTGATTCAATGATTCATTTTTTCTAGGTGGCTTAAAAATGTTAATTTGGGAAATTGAGGACACCATTAGTTAGAAAATGAATTTAGAAAATTTTAAATTTCAGAAAACCGGTCGAATTAGGTTCGAACTTTCCAAATTTCGAATTCGGGTCACCGAACCGGTCGGACCAGACTGGTCAACGAACTAGTTAACGATCAACGATCAATGGCACCTAGTGAGGAGCCACGCAAGCATGAGCAGCCAATGGGAGGCTTCCACGTGTCCGGTCAAAAGTCAATGGATGACCAATCAACATGCCACGCAAACACGGGCAGCCAATGAGAGGCTGGCATGTGTCCGGTCAACAGGTCAACGATTGACGTGGCGGCCAAGATGCACCTCCACGTCAGAAAAACCAGCCATTCACAACGTGCCACATGGCACGCCCACCACATCATCATCTTCAACCTCCAGCCGCCGAGAGAGAGAGAGGGGCCAAAAAAGCTGGAGTCTCTAGCGACTTAGAAATCTCTCTAGTTAGATCGCCAATGGCCGAGTCAGAGGTCGAGTCTCACACCGGCTGGTAGCCTAAATAGTTCCCAAGCTCTTTATATAAAGAGCACCCCTTCATTCATTCTCAACATCCCACAATCAACCGGATAAGATGAACTACTTAGTTTTTTGGCGAGCAGCAAACTAGAGCTTGAACATTGGGGCATTTCTCCACCTTTGAAGCTGCATTCGATACCATTAGAACTGGGAGGAAGTCCTCTACATGGATGTACCCACCTTTCAGCTAGAGAGCCACTATAGATGAACGAAGAAGCTCAAATAGTAATAGCGCTTCTTGATTGTCAATAGCCCGAGCTGCTCGAGCTTAACTCGAGCCATCCGCAAGTCAATTTCGGCCAAACCAAGCCCCCCAAATGCCACCTAGAGGTGCCCCTTCACCACCCCTTCGTTAGAAAATACTGTTCACGACGTATTTCTATAAGAACTAAAACTAAGAAATTTACACCGCCCACGCCACCAATTGAGGCACGGTTTGATCCAGGGAGGATTCTGAGGAGGAGAGCAATTAAGAGAAAGCAAGAGTTGCGGTCGCCAGACCCTCACTGGTAAGATATTGAAGCTTTCTCTCTAGAGTGAATTTTATGGTGAAGCTCTGTTTGAGCTCATTTCCGAGCCAAATTGAGTAGTTCAAAGCTTGAAATGATGAGAAAAACATAGAGAAGATGATTCAAATCAAGAATGAGGGCAATTAATCAAGTTTTGGGGGTCAATTGATTGAAATTGTGATTCGGAGACCAAATTGCAAATTTTGAGAAATTCGGCAATTTGGGGATTTTTGGAAAATTGGGGACCGAATTGTAATTTAAGAAAAAATGGGTCATTTTCATGAAATTAACTTCCAATTGAGACCGAATTAAGAAATTTCGAGGAAATGGAGTGCCAATTGGCAATTTTTGAAAGTTAAAGGAGCACTTGGTAATTTTTGAGAAGTTAAGGACCAATTGACAATTTTGGAAAAATTGAGGACCAGTTAGCAATTTTGGGAAAATTGAGGACCAATTGGTAATTTTGGAAAAACTAAGGACCCATGAGGAAATTGGAAGTTCTAGGGACTTAACTTAGATTAATGAAGATCATGGACAAAAATGTAAAGTTATAAACTTTAAGGGGCCTAACTGTAATTAAGTCATAGTATAAGGACCTATGCGAAAATACTGAGAAGTATAAGATACCTTATGTCAATCCTCCTGATATGTATGTTCGAACCATGTAGGCACTAGTCATACGAGTATGGGTGCCAAGGAGCATATTGAAGATTGGAAATCCAGCTGGGACCAATCCGTCACACTACCGGGTGAGTGGTATTTTCAGAATCATACCTGGTTGGGGGTGATCAAAATTGTTTTAAGGTTTGAAAAGTCATTTTTGCCAAGAATGGTCTCCCCTGACTGCGTGAATCTGCTTAAACATTTTGGAAGATATTCCTAATGAGAGCTAGAATCGCTCTGATAGGCTTGAAGCCTTGAATTTGAAAATGATAGGGCCGAAGGCCTAGTTTTGGAAAACTCATGAAGTGGGCCCAATGCTAGTGTGCACGGGTTGGACCCGTAGACAAACATGAATTATAATAACCATGAAAACTCTTAGAAAAACTAGAATTGTTGTGTGATTTTCCATGAGGCCAAGATAGGATTGACAAGGCTCGATGGGCTAGTGGGAGTGCGCCTAGACCAGGTCAATGGGCCGGTTAAGGTAAACAACTGCAGGCCAGGTCGAGTGTCGGGGCCGTTGGATCGTTGGCACCAAAGATTCTAGTTAATGGATTAAGACTATTGTATGCATGCATGAGGAATCTGAGAGCATCTAGACGCATATGAGGGGTAGTCAATGGATTCCAAGGGATGCTAGATGACCTAGATGCAATAAGGGCGGGTTTGTCATTCCAGTTATTCATGAAGCTCTGATAGTTTCATGCGCACTAAGGCCGAGGCAATAGGGGTAATGAGGTATCGTCCCACAAAGAGGACATGATGAAGCACTAAGACCGAGGGCAGAGGGGAAATGAGGTCTCGAGATCGAGGCTGGAGGGGAAATGAGGTATCGTCTACCCAAGCGGACACGATGAGGGTTTGAGGGTCAGACTATTGATGCCCACTCAAACTCGGGGTAGAGGTAGTGCACCTCTATCTGGGTGGATGGTAAAGACGCATTGAACCACAAGTGGAAAGGTCGGGGACTGTTATGCAAATGTGCGATCCCTTTTCTATGATAAAAAGGGCGTGTGATTTTTTTTGAGGCACCTTCCAAGCGAGGGGAAATGCTAAGAAGAAATGAACTCATATTACAATAAACTAAAAGTATAGAACATTTTGATAAGATTGATTGTTTAAAAACTCACTTCCCAACCCCCCACTCACTGAGTTGTAGAAACTCACCCCCTCTCCTTTAAACTTTTTTAAGGAGAAACACCTCGCTACGATGAGCCAAGGCTAGGAGAGAAAGCCAAGGGCACCACCATCAGGTAACTTTTATGTTTTGTAAACTTTGTTATGGAAAACATGCACTCCAATGCCTTTACCTTCCTTGAACTATTTGGTAGAAATACTAGATTAGTATGAGGAAGGGTGACAGGTTGTTCATAGGACTCCGACCAAATTGGCTCAGGGCGTGACAACTTAAGTGGTATCAGAGCATGGTTTTCCAAACAAAATTTCAAAACTAAAAGCCCTAAAACACTAACCCATAGTAAACTTCTGTCAAATAAATCTGACCACCCCAGAGAAACCAAATAGACCCACGCCATCGCAGCCACCCCTGAACTAGGTAGAAATCTTGCCTCGCGTGAGGGAATTAGCTTGGGAACTCATAAGTCTAGAAGGACCCAATCCATGAGACCAATGATGTCTCTTGAGGCAAGGAGACTTTACAAAGAATTCGTCAAGGTATTCGGAGAACCTTGCTTCGTGCTTAGGAATGGGGACCATTCCATAGGAAGTGCGCACCTGAGGATGGTGACACGTGGAGGCCCCCAGCAAGCACTGAGAGAAACTTCCCAAAGCCCAAGATGGAGAAGAAGCTATAAAGGTCCACACAGGGAAGTAACTTGCTACAATTGTGGACAGAAGGGACACTACATATAGAAGTGCCCAATACCACTAAGGAATGTGGTACCCACTTCTGGAAGCACTACCTCCACAAACAGGGAAGGACATGAAGAGGGGAAAAGAATGGAAAAGAGGGCAGAGGAAGCCTCTCCACCGCATAAATAACAAAGTACCCATGTACGAACTGGTGTCTGGATAACCTATTATAAGTGTAGAGGAGTAGGACACATGATAATGAAATACCCCACGCCACCAGGATGGTTGGCAATACCTCCTAAGAATAATACCTCCCCGACTATCAGAGTTCGAGAGGATGGAAGACAAGAGGCCACCCCAGAAGCCACAACTCCAAACGTGGATTTCAAACACACCCAGAGAGAGTTTCTCAAAATTCTAGCATAGAGCGTCCCGACCTTTCTTTTAACCAACTCCCTTAAAGGGAAGAGGCCCCCAAGTGTACTGTATTTAATTCCCAAGAAATAAGATTTAAATTCTCATAAAATTTTGTTGCCCCATAATGTGTAAACATTGTCCTTTGATAATAAGAAAACTAGGAAAAGAATAGGTCATTTCCAAATAAGAAAATCGAGCCGGTTTATAAACCATGACTGATAGAGAAAGGGCAAATCGGAAAATTTATAAATCCCAAGTGACCTAAATAGTCACAAAAGTCATGAAAAATGACTTTAGGATGAATTGAAAGTTAAAACCAAACCGGTTCAGGTGAACCGGACCCGAACCAATTTGAACCACTATTGAACCGATTTCTAAATTCATTTGTTTAGGTGGCTTAGAAAATTCAAATTGGAGAATTGAAGCCACCATTGGATAGAGAATGAATTTGGATGAATTTGCAAATTTTTAATTTTGTAAAACTCAGTCGAATCGGGCCTGAACCGACCGATTTATGCATTGAACCCAGTTCGAATCGATCCGGTCTGATTTGGAATATTGTCATCTTCTTCCTTCAGATGACAATACTGTTCACTCACTAGAAAATCGAGCAATGCCAACGAAGATGAAACGTCTTCATTCAAGGAGTTTTAGGTAATGAATAACCACTATAAAGGCACCAATCAGACGGATGAGGAGTCCCCGAGCTTCCTATATAAAGAGCCCCTCCTCATTCATCCTCTTCACACTTGAAAACCCCTATCTCTCCATTTTTTTTGGTGAAACTCGAACTAGTACTCCGACATTGGGGTTTTTTTGAGCCAAAGAATACAAGGTTGGGTTCCTGAGATTTAGGGAGAAGTCAGCTACCCAATGATAGTCTACATTTGCTTCGAGGATCACTAGAGAAGCTTCGACGTGATCGAACAATGAAGTAGCTCCAACAAACCGAAGTTGCCCTATTTTGACCGAGCTAAAAATGGCCTATTTGAGCCCTTCTCAGGCCAAATCAAGCTCTTCCAACACTTCCACAGCCTTCATACGATTGAATTAGAGCAGAAAGGTAAGCCAATTTGGCTCCCCTTTATAATCTTCAATTAGTGTTAGAGAGAGAACCTACAAAAATTCACTAACAAAATTCTCGCTCAATTCTGCATGAATTGATGTGATTCTTGATCCCAAGAGTAACCTCAGGATAAGATAACCCAAATTGAAAGTTCAGACCGCCGCACCCCCGACGGTAAGCTTTCGAAACTTTCTCTCTCTAAGTACAGTTTTCTGACAAAGCTCTGTTTGAGCTCAATTCGGATCCAAATGACGTGATTCAAAGTTCCATTGAATCATGTGGAAGTGTAGGAACTCAATTTTACCTTCAATTTCAACAATTAAACTTGATCAAATGGTCAATTTGATGAAATCAAATTCAACTAGTTTGAAAGGGGGAAATTGGGGGAAAATTTGGGGATTTTGAAAAATTGAGGGATCAAAGTGAAATTTCCCAAAATTCAGGGCCAATTGGCCATGAAAAAGATGTTGGAGGACCAATTCGTCAGTTTTTGAAATTTTTGGGGTCAAATTACCATTTTTGTAAAGTTGGGGCAAAATGGTAATTTTTGAAATGTTGGGGACTAAATTGGAAATTTGGGAAAACTTGAACCCCTTTTTGTGATTTTGAATAATTGAGACCCCAAAGTGAATTTTAGAAGTTTCGAGACTCAATTTGGTGAAAAATTGGCATTACTGACCTAAAGTTAAAGAAAAAGAACTTTAGGAACCTAAATATAAATAATTAAAAGTTGGGGATTTCATTCATTCGAGATGAATAAAGGCTATTAGGTCAAATGTTAATGAACAAGGATGTTTATATCATATAGGAACACAAAGTACCAGGAACGCCAACAAGGATTAGCTCGCGTGAGGCAAAGAGTTGGTTAAGAGGAAAAGTACACTACACTTATCGGGTGAGTGGGAATTTTCACATCATACCCAATTGGGATGATGAGTAAATACCACGAAATGAAAAACCATTACTAAGTGGAATTTTAAAATCACACCTAGATCAGGTGATGTGGAAAAAATGTGAAAAAACTACTTATTGGTTGTAAGTAGATCATACCCAGTTGGTATGATAAACTTCTTGGAAGGAAGTAGAAAACCCGCTTACCGGTTATAAGCGGAGATGTCATCTCACTCGATTGTTGTGATGGACAAGTGAAAAGTTATTTTGTCAGAAGTGCTCTCCCATGACTGTGTGCCAATGCTTAAAACTTTTGGGAGACCTTCTTAACGAGAGCTTGATTAGCTCAAATAGGCTAGAGGCCTTGGTTTTGGAACTTGGGGGCTAAAATGCCTAATTTTGGAAAATCACGTATAATGGGCCTAAGGCTAGTTGGCATGAGTAGGAGATCGTAAACAAACATGATGATAAGCCGTGAAAACTTTTAATGAATGATTATGTGATTTGGCCATGGTACCAAGACAGGACTGATGTAATCGATGGACTGGCGGCAGTGAGATAAGACTAGGTCGACGGACTGGTCTAGAAAAACAGTTGTAGGTCGAGTTGAGGGTTGGGGCTGATGAACCAGTGACACCAAAGATTAATGGCTTTATGAAAATATTATTGTTTGTGCATGCACATGAGGTTCGGGACCATCAAGATGCCCAAGAGGGGTAGTGATGTGTCCTAGGGGCTACTAGACGACATGCTGGAGATAAGGGCAGTTTGTTGTGCCAGTAGTTAAGGAAGCTTGACGTAGCTTTATGCATATGAGATTGGTGTGGGGTCTAGATGAGGTCTCTGTCCTCATATGGACACAGAGTTGCTTTTTGGGTTTAAGGGTCGGATGTCATGAAAATTCACTCATTCCTAGGGTAAAAGTGGATGGGATTCTATCTAGGTGGCCGGTAAAGTCGCTTCGACACCATAAGTGGGTGTAGTGGACTGGCTACCCTGCGAATGTGTGATCCCTTCATAATGAAGGGCGTGTGTTGATTGTTAAACACACCGATTATGGATAATGAGAAAATTGGTTTTAAGTAACCGGGAATTCAAAGAAGAAATTATTTTAAAGGAAATAAAGAAGTTTGACACACTCCAAGTCAAAACTATTTTATAGAAACTTATCTTTCAAACACCCGTTCACTGAGTTGTCTAACTTACCTTCTCCCTTTGCCTCTTTTCAGAAAATCGAGGGAAAAGCCTACCTAAAGACCTTTTGCTAGCTAAACCTGTAAGATAGGTATGAAAGTTTAAATTTATTCAGTTTTGATTAATGTCATTCCAGGAAAGGTACATGTATATAGGACACCTTACTCCTCACAGTTTAAAGAAGGGGAAAACCCTTAATAAATTGGGAGAGTAACGAGTTGCAAATGGGGATCCGTCCAAACCGTGTTAAGGCATAACATAATGAGTCCAATCAAAATGTCGTCCCCCATGACAAATAAGGAACGAGAAGGACAAACCTAATAAGGACAAATAACACATTTAAAAGAGGTTAAGGTACTTTGACCTCCCTGAAAGAGGCAAGCCTATGTAAGAGGACCATGCATAGGGCTAAACCCAAACAACGAGTGAATGAGGATACAACAACAAAGGAGATGACAACCCCCCTTTGAGATAGGTAAGGTAACCATGACTAGGAAACAAAGGAAAGAATTTCCAAGGAGAGAAGGACCTTAAAAGGTGTATGCCCCCTAACTAAAAAGCAATAAACCTTAAGACTAGTCTCTAACCCCACCTACTTAAGGAAACCTAGGATTAGAAGATGAAGCGAAATCAAGAATGCGTAAGACGAGGATGAGAAACAAAAGTTCCTCAGATAGAAACATGAAGTTTGGTATGGCAAAGTGTAACCTGCTTTGGAAAAGCAGAGGAGCCAAGTAAGGTTAGAAATCCATCTAGCGAAAGCAGACAGCTAGTGACTATGGGATAACCAAAGGAGTAAAAAATGATGTCGTAAGAAGGACCAAAAGGGTGGTGACAACAACACCCTAAAGAATGCGATAGGATGGGCATTAAAGATAAGCGAACTCGAGAGATAATTATCTCAAGACAAATAGACAAGGAAGGCAATAGGAATAAGGTGATTGAACGAATTGACCTTCATGAGAATCACGGATTTAAACCTCGACGAGGAAGGAAAAGTAAAAAGGGGCAAACATTGGAAGAAAAAAAAATGAAGAAATCCTTAGAACAATACATGGAAAAAAGTAATTGGCAACCACCCTCGAGCCACGAGAAGGACTGAGTGAGCCTTTTGTGAGGCAATCAGGAGACCGTGACACAAAGAGGATTTGGACTTTCCCCGAAACCAAATAAACCTATAGGGATAAGGAAAGGATACAAAGGAAGAATAAGCTGAAAAAAGACAGCATCAAAGGATGTCACGAAATTGGTTAAGGGTCTGATACCCCAAGGACGAATGCAAAGAAGAGTGTACCCAAAGCCCAAGGAGCAGAGCAAAGCCGAAGGAATGTGTAGTAGGAAGATGACATCAGATGACGACGTAACAAGCAGGCATGGGTGGGATACCCATAATGAGGAAACCTAGGAAAGGATACTTGAGAGACCTTGAAGGATGCACCCTGCCACTAAGTGGTGGTTAAGGGAAACTGTAAACCCGTCCATTTATAATAAGAAAATTGAGAAAAGAATCAGTCATTCTTAAAGAGAAAATCGAGTCGGTTCACAATCCCCAACCGTTAGAGAAAGGGAAAATTGTGAAATTTACAAATCCCGAGTGACCTAAAGAGTTATAAAAACCATGGAAAAGGACTTTGGGATGAATTGGAAGAGAAAACCAATCCAGTTCAGGCGAACTGGATCTGAACCGGATTGAACCGGTTTGAACCATCATTGAACCAAATGCTAAATTTATTTTTCTAGTTAGCTTAAAATATTCAAATTAGGGAACTGAAGCCACCATTAGATAGATAATGAATATAGATAAGTTTAGAAATTTTTAATTTTGTAAAACTCGGTCGAATCGGGCCTAAACCGGCCGGTTTAAGCATTGAACCTGGTTCGGACTGGTCGAGTCCGGTTCGGTTTAGAATAGTATTGTCTTCTTCCTTCAGATGATAATACTGTTCACTCACCGGAAGAATGGACAGCGCCAATTAAGTTGAATCATCTCCATTCTAGACATTTCATGCCATGAATGAGCGCCATAAAGGTGCCAAATGGACGACGAGAGAGTCCTCGAGCTCCCTATATAAAGAGCTCCTCTCCATTCATTCTCTTCACACCTGAAAACTCCATTATGTCTTAACTGCTCATATTCCGGTGAAGCTCGAACCGGAGCTCCGACATGGGCATTTTTCTCAACCTCAAAAGGTGAGGTTGAATTCTTTAGACTCCAAGGAAGTCAGCTATCTGAGTGCACCCTCCGTTTGATCCAAGGAGCATTGGAGAAATGCCAGCAAAATCAAATAGTGAGGTAGCTTCGGTAGACTGAAGCTACCCTATTTTGGGCGAGCTAAAATTGGTTGAATTCAGCCCTCCTCAGCCTAAACCAAGCTCTCCCAACATCCCCACAGCTCTTAGATGACCTTAACTGAGCTGAAAGGTAAGCCAATTCGGCCCTACTCAGTCATTGTAGGTCAGAGTTAGAGAGAGAAGCTACAAAATTTCACTACTGAAATTCTCCCTCGATTCGAGGTCAATTGTAGGAATTCTTAATCTTAGAAAATACTCAGGAGGAGAGCTATTGTCACACCCCAACCCGGTTTGGTTAGATCATCGTGATCAACCCGCCACTCCCTTAGGTTCATGAAGGGTTTCACCCTTTTCTAAACCGCTAGGAGTATGTCATCCTTTTTCTTGTCTTTCCAAGAATAACATTATACAAAACTGAAAATCTTTTAAACAGACATACCTATCGTTACAGTTCCTATACATGGAAGTCTTTAAGTTTGGTTTTTCCATTGGTTACCTAAAAGGGGTAAAAGGGAGGGGGTGAGTTCTACAAATCAGTGAGCAGGTGTTGGTAGTGAGTTTTAAAAATAGCATCACCAAAGTTATCATTTATTTAAGAAAAAGCTTTTTCCTCAAAATTTGGTTTTCAAAACCTTTACCCTGCCAAGGGTGTCATTTCCTTTCAAAAGGATTTTAATTTCTTTTCTAAACATTATTCCAAGGTTTTACCATTTCTTTTTCTAAGGATTTTCAAATCCTTTCCAAGGTTTTCCTAACAATTTTCTCATTTCCCCATTAGGTATGTTTAGCAAACAACACACACCCTTCCTCAATAAGAGAATCACACATTCATAGGTCAGCCCGTCCATTGCACCCACTTGTGGCATTGGAGCGACTTTACCGGCCACATAGATTGAAGCCCGTCCACTTCTACCCTAGGTCTGAGTGGATGTTCGCAACATTCGACCCTCAAACTCAAAATGAACTCCATGTCCGTATGAGGAGAGAGACCTCATCCCGACCCCACCCCGGTCTTATGCAGATGAAGCTAGGTCAAGCTTCCCTAACTACTGGCATGACAAACTGCCATTATCTCCACCATGTCATCTAGTAGCCCTTAGGACGCATCACAACCCCTCTTGGGCATCTTAATGGTACCGAACCTCAAGTGCTTGCACAAACAATAATTTTCCACAAAGCCATTTATCGTTGGTGCCATTGGACCAATGGCCCTGACCCTCAACTCGACTTGCAGCTATTTGTCTAGGTCGGTCGGTCGACCCGACCCTGACGCACTGCCAACAATCCATCGAGTATATTAGTCTTGACTTGATACCATGGCGAAATAACATAATCCATTCATTAAGAATTTTCATGGATTTAACATATTATGATTGTTTATGAGCTCATACTCATGCCAACTGGCCTTGGGCCTTATAAACCCCGTCCTTTGCTAAGAAGAAAAAATGGGGAAATAACTAGTCATTTCCAAAGAGAAAACTGAGTCAGTTCATAAATCGGAACAAATAGAGAAAGAGAAAATCGGGAAATTTATGTATATCGAGTGACCAAAAGAGTCACAAAAGTAATGAAAAAGGACTTTAGAATGAGTTGGAGGTTAAAACAAACCGGTTCACATGAACCGTACCTGAACTGGTGTTAACCACTATTGAACCAATTTCTACATTAATTTTTCTAGGTGGCTTAGAAAATTCAAATTGGAAAATTGAGGCCACCATTTGATAGAGAATGAATTTATATGAATTTACAAATTTTTAATTTTTAAAAACTCGGTCGAATCAGACCTGAACCGACCGATTTAAGCTTTGAACCCTGTTTGGACCGGTTTGGTCTAGTTGGGAACATTGTCATCGAGCAATTCTCTCTCTAGCACCGGCTGAAAATTGCAAAGGGGAACTGAATTCGCTTACCTTTCAGTCCTAATTTGGCCGTGGGAGGGCTGAGGAAGTGTTAGGAGGGCTTGGTTTGAGGTGGGCTCGAAATGGCCGATTTTAACTTCACCAAAATAGGGCAGCTTCGGTCCATCGGAGATAGCTATCTTCTCCAGCGATTCTCGGATTGACTGGAGTTTGCTATTGGATAGCTATCTTCTCATCGCTTCTAAAGAGCTTGGCCTCTGCTTCTGAGGTTAAAAAATGTTCAAGTCGAAACTCTAGTTTGAGCTTCATCGAGAAATGGAGCAGTAGAGAGAGAGAGAGAGAAGTGTTCAGGTGTGAGGAAAATGAATGGGGTAAAATCATGTATTAAATGGGAGAGATTTATTACTAGTATTAATATTGACATAAATTATTGGTATTAATTCCAATAATTTAATTTCGGTATTAAATTATTTGTATTAATTCTAATAATTTAATTTAGGTATTAAATTATTGGTATTAATTACAGAAAAAAATTTTGACAGAAATTTTGGGTTACAAAAAAAATCATACTTCCCAAAAGGTCACCCATCCTAACACTACTCTCAAGTAAGCATGCTTATCTTCAAAATTCTTATGTGATCTCGTTCACCTCAACCGATTTGTTTTTTCTCTTTTATTTTGTAAGTTTCTTTTCCAAGGTTTAATGAACCCTTTGGATCACCCGGAAGTTATAAATTTCCAAATTGCTTGTTCCCATACGATTAGGTTTGTAAACCGGCTCAATTTTCTTACTCGGTTTGGCCGGTTCTTTTCCTGGTTTTCCTTATCTCAAAAGTGCAGGGTTTACACCAGGAATCCTAGGTTCGACGCTACCGCCAGAGTTCCAGCTAGGGTATACAACCTCACCCAAGAAGAGGATAGGATAGACCCTAGTACTCTAGCGGGTACATCCCAAAACTCTCCCAATTAGTTCAAGCAAAACTAGTAATTGAAAGTTTTATTCAATAAAGAAAACATTTCCCTAAATCTATACGTTTCTTCAATCAGGGTATGTGCAATTATGGGGACAACAGGTCTATGCCCTCTTCGACTCAGGAGCTGAGAGATCCTTCATCAAGGAAGATTTGATTTCAAGTGTACCCTTAGAACTTACTCCACTAGAACAAAGTCTCAGCATCCACACACCCTTAGGAATAAGCAATTAAAAGGATGAGAGATAAAGATTGGAGGAATCATATTTGAAGCAAACTTGATTCCATTACCCTTGAAGGAGGTAGAAGTAATCCTTGGGATGGATTGGTTAAGTAACCATCATGCTAGGATGGACTGTGGAAAGAAGACAGTGACCTTCCACTCTCTTAAGACAAGCAGACTAAAGTTCCAAGGTGACAAAAGGAAAGGTGAGGTATAGATGGTGTCCCATATGAAAGCCCAGAAAATGATATAGAAAGGTTGTACGACTTTCTTGGCCATGGTCATTCACGAAGAGTCTGAAGAGAAGAAAATCGAAGACATTCCAGTGGTTAAACACTATCCGGAAGTATTTTCAGAAGAACTACTTGGACTACCTCCAAGTTGGCAAGTGGAATTTACCATAGAGATTATCCTAGGAACCAACCCCATATCCCAAGCTTCTTATCACATGGCTCCAGCGGAACTTAAGGAATTGAAGAAGCAATTTGATGAATTATTGGAGAAGGATTTTATATGTCCTAGCTAGTCTTTGTGGAGTGCACCCATCCTATTTGTAAAGAAAAAGGATGGAAGTATGAGACTATGCATTGACTATAGGAAGTTGAACCAGGTCACCATCAAGAATAGACACCCACTCCCACAGATTGATGACCTATTCGATCAATTAAAAGGAGCAACTTACTTCTCCAAAATAGACCTTCGATCGGGCTATCACCAACTTAGGATTCGAGAGGAAGACATTCCCAATGCGGCATTCCGATCCCAATATGGACATTACGAGTTCAGAGTGATGCCATCCGGATTTACGAATGCCCCTATAGCCTTCATGGATTTTATGAACCGTGTGTTCCAACCACACTTAGATAGGTTTGTAATAGTGTTAATAGGTGACATTCTTATATACTCACAGACTAGGTTGGAGCATGAAGAACATTTAGCAATCACCTTGGAGATGTTGAAGGAAAATCACTTATATGCAAAATTCTCCAAGTGTGAGTTCTAGCTGCAGGAGGTAGGATTGTTAGGGCATATAGTGTCCAAGGATGGAATTAAAGTAGATCCAGCTGAGGTGGAAGACATATCGGATTGGAAGATACCAATAAATTCTTCAGAGATACAAAGTTTCTTAGGTATGACAGGATACTACACACGGTTCGTGCAAAACTTTTCTAAAATAGCATCTCCTCTAACTTGGCTCACCAGGAAAGGAGTTGAGTATAAGTGGGATGAAAGTTGTGAGAAGTCTTTCTTAGAGTTGAAGACTTGATTGACAACTGCACCAGTACTCACCCTACCTGACCCTAATGTGGGAGAGTACACTGTCTATAGTGATGCATCCGGACAAGGACTCAGATGTGTACTGATTCCATAAGGGAAGGTCATTACTTATGCCTCTTGACAGCTTAAGATACATGAGAGAAATTACCCAACCCATGATCTGAAATTAGTTGTGATAGTGTTTCCCTTGAAGATTTGGCGACACTACCTTTACGGGGTTAAGTGTAGGATATACACAAATCACAAGAGTCTTAAGTATTTTCTGACTTAGAAAGAGTTAAATCTTTGCCAGAGGAGGTGGCTGGAATTGGTGAAGGATTATGATCTTGTGATAGAATATCACCCTGGAAAGGTGAATGTGGTGGCAGATGCCTTAAGTCATAAATATCAAACCAAGGCAGCAAAAATAAAGACAAGCTACATACCCTTGTTGCAACAATTGGGAAGGATGGAGGTGGATATGGGAATAGACAAGTAGGAGAAGTGCTTGTTGGCTAGTGTGGTGGTAAGGCCTAGTCTAAATGAGTAGATTAAGGCTCAACAGAAGACTGATAAGGAACTCCAAACTTATTTGGATCCAGTTAATAGAGAAACGAAATCGGACTTTGACCTATGAGGTGATGGAGTGCTAACCTACAAGAGTAGGGTTTGTGTGCCTCAAGATAAGGAGTTGAAGAGGTTAATTATGGAAGAGGCACACGACTCGGTGTATGTAATGCATCCGGGCAGTACTAAGATGTACCGCACCCTCAAACATGGATATTGGTGGAATGGCATGAAGAGGGATATTGCAGAATATGTAGCCCGATGCTTGTCTTGTCAATAGATTAAAGACGAGCATTAGAAACCATCATGACTGCTGCAACCCTTACCAATTCCGGAATGGAAATGGGAGCACATTATCATGGACTTTGTCACTAGACTACCAAGTCATTAAAAAGCACTTTAGTATGAATTGGAGATTACAACCAAACCAGTTCAAATGAATCGGATCCGAACTAGATTGAACCAATTTGGACCGGTTTGAACCACTATTGAACTGGATGCTAAATTCATTTTTCTAGGTGGCTTAGAAAATTCAAATTGGTGAATTGAGGCCACCATTGGATAGAGAATGAATTTAGAAATTTTTAATTTTGAAAAACTTGATCGAATCAGGCCTAAACTAGTTGGTTTAAGCATTGAACCTGGTTTGGACCGGTACAGTCCAGTTCAGAATAGTGTCATCTTCTTCCTTCATATGACAACACTGTTCACTCACCGGAAAATCGAGCAGTGCCAGCTTTGATGAAAATTCTCTGGCTAGGGAGTTTCAAGCAATGAATGACTGCCATTTAGGCACCAATCAGATGGCCAATAAGTCCCCAAGCTTCTTATATAAAGATCTCCTCCTCATTCATCTTCCTGACACTTGAAAACTCAACTCTCACCTTACTGCTCCATTTTCTGGTGAAGCTCAAACCAGAGCTTTAAGTTAGGCATTTTTCTGAGCCCAAGAAGGTGTGGTCGGGTTCTTTGGATTTGGGGGAAAGTCAGCTACACGTCTATAGTCTCCATTTGCTCTGAGGATCGCTGGAGAAACGCCGGCATGACAGAATAGTGAAGCAGCTCTGGCGGACCGAAGCTGCCCTATTTTGGTTGAGCTGAAAATGACCAATTCAAGCCCTCCTCAGGCCAAACCAAGCCCTTCTAACACCTCCACAACCCTCCAACAACTGAATTAGAGTGGAAAGGTAAGCCAATTTGGCTTCTATCTTTAAATTACGATTGGTGCTAGAGAGAGAACCGACAGATCTTTACTGACCAATTTCTCCCTCAATTCAATGTTGAATTGAGGTGATTCTTGATCCTAGGAAGAACCTCAGGACAAGAAATATTGGCCCAGATTGAAAGCTAGGACCTCCACACCCCCGATGGAAAGCTTTTGAAGCTTTCTCTTTTTACGTTCAATTTTTCGGCGAAGCTCCATTTGAGCTCATTTCGGCGTCAAATCATACAATTCAAAGTGCAATTGAATTGTATGGAGGTTTAGGAACTCCAATCTAACTTCAATTTCAACATTTAAACTCATTTGATCGGTCAATTTGATGAAATCAAATTTGGCTAAGTTGGAAAGTTGAAATTTGGGGAAAATTTGGAGATTTCAAAAATTAGAGGGACTAAAGTGCAATTTCATAAAATTGAGGGCCAATTGGGCTTGATAAAGATGTTGGAGGAACAATTGGGCAATTTTTGGAAATTTTGCCGTGAAACTTACCATTTTTGTAAATTAGGGGGCAAAATGGTAATTTTGGAAAAATTGGGGACCAAATTTTAAATTTGGGAAACTTGAACCCCGTTTTGTGATTATGAATAAATTGAAGACCCAAGATGAATTTTAGAAGTTTCGGGATTCAATTTGGAGGAAAATCGGCATTAGGGACCTAAAGTTAAATAAAAAAACTTTAGGGACCTAATTGCAATTAATTAAAAAGTTTGAGTATTTCATCCATTTATGATGAATGAAGGCTATTAGACCAAGGGATAATGAACAAGAATGTTCATATCATGTAGGAATACAATGTACCGGGAATTCCAGCACGAACAAACTCGCGTGAAGGCAAATAATCCGGTTAAGAGTAAATCACTGCATTATTATGTGAGTTGGATTTTTACATCATACCCGGTTGGGATGATGAGCAACTCGAAAATGAAAACCCACTACTAAGTAGAATTTTAAACATCACTCCTCGATAGAGTGATGTGGAAATTATGCGGAAAAACTACTTACCGGTTGTAAGTAGATCATACGTTGTTGGTATGATGAACTTCCTAGAAGGAAGTAGAAAACTCGTTCATTGATTATGAGCGGAGAAGTCCTCACACCCGGTTGGTGTGATGGATGGCTAAAACATTATTTTGTTAGAAGTGTGCTCCCCTGACTATGTGCCACTACTTAAGCTTTTTGGGAGACCTTCTTTACAGGAGTTAGAATTGCTTAGATAGGTCGGAGGCCTTAGTTTTGGAACTTGGGGGCTAATATGCCCGATTTTGAAAATCTTGTATAGTGGGCCCAAGGTAAATTGACATAAGTAGGAGTTACTAAACAAACATGAGTTTAAGCCATGAAAACTTTAAATGAATGATATGTTTGGCCATGGTACCAAGATAGGACCGACACACTCGATGGACTGACGACAGTGCGACATGACAGGTTGATGGACCAATCGAGACAAACAGTTGCAGGTTGAGTTGAAGTTCGGAGCCGTTGGACTAGTGGCACCACAAATTAAATGGCTTATGTGGAAAATTGTAGTTTTGTGCATGCACTGTGGTATGTGACCTTCAAGATGCTCTAGAGGGTTAGTGATGCATTCTAGGGGCTACTGGACGACATGGTGGAGATAAGGGCAGTTTGTTGTGCCAGTAGTCAGGGAAGCTTGACGTAGCTTCATGCCCTTGAGATCGGGGTGGGGTCGGGATGAAGTCTCTATCCTCATACGAACACGAAGTTTTTCTTTACAAGATTGAGGATCAGATGTCGTGTACATCCACTCATTCTCAAGGTAGGAGTGGACGTGCTTCTATCTAGGTGGCCGGTAAAGTTGCTTCGATGCAACAAGTGGGTGTAGTGGACGTGCTGCCCTACAAATATGTGTTCCCTTCCTGATGAAGGGCGTGTGTTGGTTGATAAAAACACCAGTTGTGATTAATGATTGAAAAATGGCAATGAATATCGAGATTTTAATGTTGAATTATCTTAAAAGAAAATAAGGAGTCTGACACACTCTAACTCAAACTATTTTTCTAAAAGTCAAACTTTAAATACCCATTCATTGAGTTGTTGAACTCACCACCTCCTTATATCCCTTTTCATGTATCCAAGGGATGCCTACCCAAAGACCTCCTATTAGTCACACCTACAAGATAGGTATGTAAAGTTTAAAATTTCATACAGTTTTGATTAATGTGATTATAGAAAATGTACAGGTTTAAAGGATGCCTTACTCCTACCAAGTTAAAGAAGGAGAAAACCCTTAATAAACTAGGAGAGTGGCAGATTGCTGACAGGGATCTGACCAAACCAGGTCGGGGTACCTAAAGTTCATTTTACTTAACTTTAGGACGCTAATGCTAACTTTTCCCCAAATTGAATACCAAGTCTTCCAAAATTTTCTCTGAGTCCTCAATTTACTCAAAATTATGTAAGGGGCTCAATTTTTCTAAATTTCCAATTTGGTCTCTAACTTTTTAAAAATTATAATTTTGCCCATACTTTCCAAAAATGGCAATTTGGTCCTAATTGTTCCGAAAATTGACCAATTGGTTCCCCAACATCTTTCTCATTGCCAATTGGCCTTCAATTTTGAGAAATTGCATGGAGGTCCCTCAATTTTTTGAAATCACCAATTTCTCCCTTTCAAACTGATCAAATTTGATTTATTCAAATTGGCCATTCAATCAAGGTTAATTGTTCTAATTAAAGGTATGAATCAGTTCCTAAACTTTTAAATGATTCAATTGAGCTTTGAATTGCATGATTTGACTCCAAAACGAGCTCAAATGGAGCTTCATCGGAAAACTGCTCGTATAGAGAGAAAGCTTTAAAAGCTTACCATTGAAGGCATCATTCTCACCTGTACCTTTCCTTTAATAACATTAATCAAAATTGAATATAAGTTTTATATACCTGCCTTATGGTTCGGCTACCGATAAATCTTTAAGGTTGGTTTTCCCTTGGTTTCCTAAAAAGGGGTAAAGGGAGGGAGTGAGTTTGATAACTCAGTGAATGGGTGTAAGGTGAGAGTTTTCACAAAAATCAATTTTTTTAATCTGAGTGTGCCGGTCTCCTTATTTCATAAAAATGCTTTTCTTCAAATTTTGGTTTATCAAAACCTTTTTCCAAGGTTCCCCAATTCATTTCCAAGGATTCTCAAATCCTTTCCACGGTTTTCATAACCTCTTTCTCATTTTCATATTCAGTGTGTTTAACATACAACACACACCCTTCATCATGAAGGGATCACAAACATTCGCGAGATGCAGTTAAGCTGACTGCACCCACTTGTGGATCAGAGCGTCTTTACCATCCACCTTGATAGAAGTCTCTGACTTCCACTGAAGTCTAAGTGAACGTCTCTTACATCCTACCCTTAGATCAAAAATACTTTGTGTCCATATGAGGATAGAGACCTCATCTCGTCCCACCCGAGACTCATATGCAATGAAGCTACGTCGAGCTTCTCAAGACTTCTGGTAGGACTAACTACCCTTATCTCCACCAGGTCGTCCAGTGCCCTAGGACGTATTACTACCCCTCTTGGGTGCCTTAAAGGTCCCGTACACACAGTGCATGCACAAATCAATATTTTTTTCACATAAGCCATATAATCTGTGGTGCCACTGGTCCAACGACCCCGATTCTCAACTTGACCTGCAGCTGTTTGTCTTGACTGATTTGTAGACCTGTCATGTCGAACTATCGCTAGTCCCTCGAGTATGTCGGTCCTGTCTCAGTACCATGGCCAAACAACTCATTTACTTAAGTTTTCATGGCTTAATAATCATGTTTGTTTATGAGCTCCTGTTTGTGCCAACTAGCCTAGGGTCCACTGTTCGAGATTTTCCAAAAATGGGTATATTAGCCCCAAGTTCCAAAACCGAGGCCTTCGACCTATATAAGCTATTCGAGCTCCCATCAAGAAGGTCTCCCAAAAATTTTATGTAGTGGCACACAGTCAGGGGAGAGCACTTTTGATAAAATAAACTTTCCAGTCGTCAATCACACCAACTGAGTATGAGGACATCTCCGCTTATAATCGATAAGCGGGTTTTCTACTTCCTTTCAGGAAGTTTTATAATACCAATCGGGCATGATCTACTTACAATTGGTTAGTAGTTTTTACATGTGATTTTCACATCACTCCTCTCAGGTGTGACGATTAAAATACCACTTAGCAATGGGTTTTCATTTTTGAGGTGCTTATCATCCCAACCGGGTATGATATTAAATTCCCACTCACCCGATAGTGCAGTGAATTTCCTCTTAGTTAGTTTTTTACCTTTATGCAAACTTGTCTTAGTTGGTGTTCCTGGTACTTCAAGTTCCTACATGATATGAACATCCTTATTCATTATCCTTTGGCCTAATAGCCTTCATTCATCCCAAATGAATGAGAAAACCCAACTTTTCATTTATTTGAAATTAGGTCCCTAAAGTTATTTTTCGTTAACTTTAAGTCCCTAATGTCGGTTTTTCCTCAAATTGAGACCTGAAACTTTTAAAATTCACCTTGGGACCTCAATTTATTCAAATTCACAAAATGGGTTCAAGTTTCACAAATTTCCAATTTGGTCCCCCCACTTTTCCAAAATTATCATTTTGCCCCTACTTTACAAAATGGTAAGTTTTGCCCCAAAAATTCCAAACTTTGCCCAATTGGTCCTCCAACATCTTTATCATGCCCAATTGGGCCTCAATTTTATGAATTTGCACTTTAGTCCCTTGAATTTTTGAAATCCCCAAATTTCCACCAATGTTTCCCCCAATTTCAACCTTCTAACTCAATTGAATTTGATTTCATCAAATTGACCAATCAAATGAGTTTAATTGTTGAAATTGAAGTTAGAGTGGAGTTCCTACACCTTCATATGATTCAATTGCCCTTTGAATCACACGTTTGATGCCAGAATGAGCTTAAAGGGAGCTTCGCCGATAAACTGGACCTAGAGAGAGAAAGCTTCGAAAGCTTACCATCGGGGACACGACGGTCTGATCTTTCAATCTGGGCAGATAGCTCTTGTGCTAAGGTTACTCCTATGATCAAGAATTTCATAAATTGATTCTGAATTGAGTGAAAATTTAGTCATCAAAGTTCCGGCTGTTCTCTCTCTAGCACCAATCAGAATTTACAGAGTGGAGACAAATTGGCTTGCATTTCAGCTCTAATTCAACTATAGGAGGACTGTAGAGGTGTTTGGAGGGCTTGGTTTGGCTTGAGAAGGGCTCAAATTGGCCGATTTCAGCTAGGCCGAAACCAGAAAGCTTCGGTCAGCTAGAGCTACTTCACTATTTGATTACGCCAGTGTTTCTCCGATGACCCTCAGAGCAAATGGAAGCTACAAGCGTGTAGCTAACTTCTCCCTGAATCCAAAGAACCCCACCATGTCTTTTTTGGCTTAGAAAAATGCCCAAGTCGGAGCTCTAGTTTGAGCTTCATCGAAAAATGAAGCATTAGGGAGAGAGTGGAGTCTTCAGGTATGTGAAGGATGAATGAGGAGGGGTTCTTTATATTGGAAGCTCGGGGACTTCTCTGCCATCCGATTGGCGCCTTAATGGCGGTCATTTATTGCCTGAAACTTCATGGCCAGAGACTTTTCAGCTTCGCCGATGCTGCTCAATTTTTCGGCAAGTGAACAGTGCTATCATCTAAGGGAAGAAGACGACATTGTTCCGAATTGGACCGGACCGGTCCAAACCGGATTCTAAGCTTAAACCGATCGGTTCAGGCCCGATTCGACCAAAATTTTCAAAATAAAACATTTCTAAATTCATCTAAATTCATTTTCTTTTGAATGATGGCTTTATATCTCAAATTTGAATTTTCTAAGCCACCTAGAAGAATGAATTTAGCATCTGGTTCAATTGTGGTGCAAACCGGTCCAAACTTGTTCAATTCAGTTCGGATCCAATTCACCTGAACTGGTTTAGTTTCCATCTCCAATTCATTCTAAAGTCCTTTTTCTTCACTTTTGTGACTCTTTATGTCACTTGGGATCCATAAATTTTCGGTTTGCCCTTTCTCTATCGGTTCCAGTTCATGAACCAACTCAGTTCATAAACCAGTTCAATCCAGTTGGATCCGATTCTTCTGAACCGGTATGGTTTTTCTCTTCTAATTTGTCTTAAGGTTCTTTTCCAAGGTTTTATGAACCATTTGGATCACTTGAGAGTTATAAATTTCCAAATTGCTTGTTCTTGGATGATTGGGTTTGTGAACTGGTTCGGTGTTTCTCACTTGGTTTGGCCAATTCTTTTCTCAAATTTCCTTAACTTCAAAGGCGAGGTTTACACTCTCGATATGGGGAGGTAGGTCTCGTCTTGAGGTTTCTTCTAGGATCAAGAATTACAACAATTGACGTCCAAATCAAGGTGAATTTGATTAGTGAAAATCGACACTTTCTCTCTTTAACACTAGTATCTAACCACACTGGAGAGCCGAATTGGCTTACCTTTCAGCTTTGTTGAGTCCGTGTGAGGGCCGTTGGGGTGTTAGGGAGGCTTGGTTTGGCCAGAGGAGGGCTGAATTTGGGTAAATTCAGCTTGACCAAAATAGGACAGCTTCGGTTTGTCGGAGCTTCATCACTGTTTGATTCCACCGGTGCTTCTCCGGAGCTCCTCGGGTCGAAAGGAGTTTGCTGTGAGGTAACTGATTGCCCCTAGAATATGTAGGACCTGGCCTTGCCTTCTGAGGCTAAGAAAACTACCCAAGTCGGAGCTCTGGTTTGAGCTTCACCGAAAAATGGAGTAGTTGAGAGAGAATGGCGATTTGAGGTCTGTGGAGGATGAATGGAGAGGAGCTCTTTATATAGCAAGTTCGGGGACCCTCTACCCCACCACATTCCATTTTGGTCGAGCTTATCCATGCCCAAAAATGGCCTAATCGGAGTGGTTACACCTTCGTCGGAGAAGGAGGTTTTCTGCATTAATGAATAGTGTTGTCATCCTAAGGAATAAGATGACACTGTTACGAACAGGATTGGTCCGGTCCTACTGAGTTCAATGGAGAAAATCGGCCAGTTCAGGCACAATTCGTTTAAATCTAAAAATTTCTAAATTCATTTTCTATCCACTGGTGGATTTAATTTCCCAATTTGATCATTTTAAGCGACCACGAAAAATGAATTTAGAATCCAATTTGTAAACCCCACCCCTTCAAGGTAAGAAAACCAAAGAAAGAACCGATCAACCCAAGAGAGAGCCGAATTGGTCCGCTTCAAAATAGTGTCGTCTTCTTCCTTCAGATGACAACACTGTTCACTCACTAGAAAATCAAGCACCATTGGTGAAGATGAAGAATCTCCATTCAGGGAGTTTCAGGCAATGAATGATAGCTATAAAGGCGCAAATCGGATGGCCAAGGAGTCCTAGAGCTTCCTATATAAAGTGCTCCTCCTCATTCATCCTCCTCACACCTAAAAACTCTTTTCTCTCTCTATTGCTCCAATTTCCAGTGAAACTCGAACCATAGCTCTGACTTGGGTATTTTTCTAAGCCAAATAAGGCAAGGTCAAGTTCCTTAGATTTGGGGAGAAGTCAGCTACATGACGGTAGTCTCTATTTACTTCGAGGGTCATCGGAGAAGCACGACATGATCGAACAGTGAAGCAACTCCGGCGGACTGAAGCTACTTTGTTTTGGCTAGGCAAAAATGACCAATTTGAGCCCTTCTAATGCCAAACCAAGCTCCCCTAACACTTCCACAACCCTCATACGATTGAATTAGAGCTGAAAGGTAAGCCAATTTGGCTCCCCTCTATAATTTTCGATCAGTGTTAGAGAGAGAACCGACAAAATTTCACTGACTAAATTCTTTCTCAATTTGACATGAATTAATAAAATTCTTGACCCTAGGAGGAACCTCAGGACGAGAGTTACCTACCTCGATCGAAAGCTCAGACTATCATACCCCCGATGATAAGCTTTTGAAGCTTTCTCTCTAAGTCCAATTTTCCAATGAAGAACCGTTTGAGCTCAAGTCGGATCCAAATGATGCGATTCAAAGCTCCATTGAATAGTGTGGAAGTTAGGAACTCAATTTTACCATCAATTTCAACAATTATACCCGATTGAATGGTTAATTTGATGAAATCAAATTCACCTATATTGAAAGGGGGGCATTAGGGGAAAAACTTGGGAAATTTTGGGAATTTCATAAAATTGAGGGACCAAAGTGCAATTTTCCAAAATTGAGGGCTAATTGGCCATGAAAAAGATGTTGGAGGATCAATTGGTCGATACCTTGAGTAGGAAAGTAAAAGGTGAATTGGAAAATTATGATCGAAAAATGATTGAGGGTGGGCAAAAGCCCTAATTCAAAAGCGTGTATGAATGCGAATGAAGTAAACCTTCAAGAAGTAGTAATAAATTCGTACATATAGTGCCTAAAGGGGAAATCTCTACTTTGAAGGACATAGTAGTAAATGAAAATCGTTAAAGGAGAACTCCCCAAACAACAGAATCGTGAAATGGTCACAAGCAAGTAAGAGTAGGGCTTAGGGGAAAGGAAAATCCTTGAGTAAAGGACGTCACTAGAGATAAATAAAGACATAAGAAGGGAAAAGTCCCAGTGTGTCGGTAAGTTATCAGGAAATATAATGATTGGCATTAGAAAGACCCAATAAAGAAGTTGGGAAAGGACGAGTTAGTAAGGAAAGCCGACACAGTTGTGTAAGACATTTTGTCAAGGCATGAAGGATGATTGGATAATGGTAAAGGTAGTCGAGGAATACTACCCGATGAAAAGCAGGATGGGGTTATACAATCCCTGAAAGGTTGGAAGGTTGGGAACACCTAGTAAGGAAGCGTTCTAAAATTTTAATGGTAAAAGATAGATTTTGGAGCATTCTCATGCTGTAAGGGACACGCAAGCCCAACAACCCAAGGAAGGATATGACTTAACTAAGGAAGAGTTAGTTAGTTAAGCATCATAAGGTCAACATCGAATTTGGACCAAAGATGTAAGAAATAATGGATGAGGGAAGGGTCCAAATAAGACAAAAAAGGTGATAACATAGAAACCCGTGAAAACAAGTATGTAATGCTTGAAAGAAAACCGAGCTACGGGTTTCAATGACCAAGAAAATAACTAGACACAAGAATGATTGGACATTTTAGAACTCCCAAAGTTGAAGTCTTGGGCAAGAACCCCAAGAGGAAAAATCTGGCCCTAAGTAGAGGAGGAAGTGGACCTAAAGATATACATTTGGATTAATGGGTAAGACATCCCTTGTTATGATAAATGCCATGGAAGGAGTAAGCAATGTAAAGGAAAAGAAAATCCTTAAATGAATGATTTATGGGGGCTAAGTAAAAGAACAATCAAAGTGTTAACATGTCAAACAAACCTAAGTTGACATTAAGGGAAATTATTTCCGATGTAGAATATACTTATTAAGTTTTGGGGACAAAACTCCTAAAAGGAGGGCAGAGTTGTAAACCCCAACCCTTCAAGGTAAGAAAACCAGAGAAAGAACTGGTCAACCCAAGAGAGAGAACCGAACTGGTTCACGAACTCCAACTGTTAGAGAAATGGCAAATTGGGAAATTTACACATCTCGAGTGATCCAAATAGTCATAAAAACCACGGAAAAGGACTTTGGGATGAATTGGAAGAGAAAACAATATCGGTTCAGGTGAACCGGATTGAACCACTATTGAACCAATTTCTAAATTTATTTTTCTAGGTGGCTTAGAAAATTCAAATTGGAGAATTGAAGCCACCATTGGATATAGAATGAATTTAGAAATTTTTAATTTTGAAAAACTTGGTCAAAATGGACCCGAACCGGTCGATTTAAGCATTGAACCCAGTTCAGAATGGTTTGGTCCAGTTCAGAACAATGTCGTCTTCTTCCTTTAGATGACATCACTGTTTAGTCACCGAAAAACTCCTCTCTATCTCTCTCTCTCTACTGCTCCAATTTCTGGTGAAGTTCGAACTAGAGCTCCGACTTGGGCATTTTTTTGAGCCAAATAAGGTGAGGTTAGTTTCCTTAGATTTGGAGAGAAGTCAGCTACTTGATAGTAGTCTTCATTTACTTTGATGGTCACTAGAGAAGCATCGGTATGATCGAATAGTGAAGGAGCTCCAATGAACCGAAGCTGCCCTATTTCAGCCGAGCTAAAAAAGACCAATTTGAGCCCTTCTCAGGTCAAACCAAGCTCTCCCAACACTTCCACAACACTCATAAGACTGAATTAGAGTTGAAAGGTAAGCCAATTTGGCTCCCCTCTGTAATTTTCGTTCAATGTTAGAGAGAGAACCGACGAAACTTCACTGACTAAATTCTTCCTCAATTTGACATGAATTGATGAAATTCTTGATCATAGGAGGAACCTCAGGATGAGAGCTACCTACCCCAATTGAAAGCTCAGACCACCGTACCCCCGATGGTAAACTTTCAAAGCTTTCTCTCTCTAAGTCTAATTTTTCGACGAAGCACCGTTTAAACTCAATTCGGATCCAAATGATGCGATTCAAAGCTCAATTGAATCATGTGAAAGTTTAGGAACTCAATTTTACTTTCAATCTAAACAATTAAACCCAATTGAATGATCAATTTGATGAAATCAAATTCGCCCAGTTTGAAAGGGGGGAATTGGGGGAAAATTTTGGAAAATTTTGGGAATTTCATAAAATTGAGGGACCAAAGTGCAATTTCTAGAAATTTAGGGCCAATTGACCATGAAAAAGATGTTGGAGGACCAATTGGGCATTGTTCTCATACATGAGAAATTAGGGCTATTGTGCCAAATATTAATAAACAAGTATGTCTAGATCGTGTAGGAGCACGAAGGATCGAAAACACAAACAAGGATAAGCTTGCGTGGAGGCAAAAAGCTGACCAAGAGAAATACATTGCACTTATCAGATGAGTGGGATTTTTCACATCATACTTGGTTGGGATCACGCCGGATTGGGGTGATGTAAGAAATATGCAAAAAGCTAGTTACCGATTATAAGTAGATCATACCTAGTTGGTATGATGAACTTCCTGGAAGTAACTAGAAAACCTGCTTATCGGTTATAAGCGGAGATGTCATCACACCGGTTGGTGTGATAGACAAGGGTAAAAGTTATTTTGCCAGAAGTGCTCTCCTCTAACTGTGTGCCAATGCTTAAAAATTTTAGGATACCTTATTGACGGGAGCTCAAATAGATCAATTAGGTTAGAGGCCTCGATTTTGGAATTTGGGGGCTAAAATGCTTGATTTTGAAAATCTCGTACAATTGGCCCAAGGCCAGTTGGCACGAGCAGGAGCTTGTAAAAAAACATGATGATAATCCATGAAAATATTAATCAATGATGTGATTTGGCCATGGTACCAAGAGAGGACCGACATAGTCGATGGACTGGCAGTAGTGTGACAAGACCAGGTCAACGAACTGGTTTAGACAAACAGTTGTAGGTCAAGTTGAGGGTTGGGGCCATTAGACTAGTGGCACCAAAGATTAATGGCTTATATGGAAAACTTTGTTTGTGCATGCACTCAAGTTCAGGACCATCAAGACGCCCAAGAGGGGTAGTGATGCGTCTTAAGGGCTACTGGACGACATGGTGGAGATAAGGGCAGATTGTCATGCCAACAGTTTGGGAAACTCGATGTAGCTTCATGCGCATGAGACCAAGGTGGAGTCAGGATGAGGTCTCTGTCCTCTTACGGACATGGAAATGCTTTTTGGGTTTGAGGGTTGGATGTTGCGAACATCCACTCATTCCTAGGGTAGAAGTGGACGGGCTTCTATCTAGGTGGCCAGTAAAGTCACTCCGACACCACAAGGGGGTGCAGTGGACAGGATGCCATGTGAATGTGTGATCCCTTCATGATGAAGGACATGTGTTGATTGTTAAACACACCGATTGTGGATAATGAGGAAATTGGTTTTGAATAATTGAGAATTCAAGGAAGGAATGATTTTAAAGAAAATCAGGAGTTTGACACACTCCAATTGAAACTATTTTATAGAAACTCATATTTCAAACACCCATTCTCTGAGTTGTCTAACTCACCCCCTCCCTATACCCCTTTTCAGATAACCGTGGGAAAACTACCTACAGGCATTCTGCTAGCTAAACCTATAAGACAGGTATGTAAGTCTAAATTATTCAGTTTTGATTAATGTCATTCTAGGAAAGGTATAGGTATAAAGGGTGCCTTACTCCTCATGGTTTAATGAAGGTGAAGACCCTTAATAAATCGAGAGAGTGGCGGCTTGCTCATGGCAATCCGACCAAATAGGGTCGGAACGTGACACAGTTCATGTATGGTTCAAATCGGTTCAATTTGGTCTAGGTTCGGTTCACCCTAATCCAGTTTTGTTTTCTCTTCCCCTTTTTCCCTAGGTTCTTTTCCATGATTTTTATGACTCTTTGAGTAACTTGGGATTTGCAAATTTCCCATTTTACCCTTTCTTTACCGGTTTGGGTTCGTTAACTAACTTGGTTTTCTCTTTTGAATTGAGCGGTTATTTTCCTGGTTTTCTTATCTTTAAAGGACGAGTTTTACAACTCTCCCATCCTTTCAGGGGTTTTGTCCCCAAAACTAAGTCAGCATTCCTTTACATTGGGTGTAACTTCCCTTGGTGTCTTCCTGGTGTTTGCTTGACATGTTGCCACTTGGGTGGTTCCTTCACCTTGCCCCTTTAAACCACGTGCCTAAGAAATTCTTTTCCTTTCAATCGTTTACTCACTCCATGGAGTTTATCATCATTAGGCATGTCTTACCCATTAGTCCAAAGGTACATCCTTAGGTCTGCTTCGTACTCTGCATAGGGTAAGACTCTTCTTCTTAAGTGTTCTTATCCCTATCATTGGGTTGGATGTTCCATAAATGTCCAATCTTCCTCGTTTCCAATTATTTCTTTGTTCGTTGATGCTCTTTAGCTCTGTATTCTTTAGGACTCTTTGTGCTTAACCCCGTGACTTTTGATGTGACTCCCCTTTTTTCCCTTATTTTGGTCCTTTCTCCATCTTTTATTTATTACAACCTTGGTCCAAGTTTTATGTTTGACCTTGCCATGATTAATTGACTGACATAGCTGGTTCACGAACCATAACCAATAAAGAAAGGGAAAAATGGGCAAATTGACAAATCCCAAGTGACTCAAAGAGTCATTAAAAGCATGAAAAAGAACCTTGGAACAATTGGAAAGAGAAAACTAGACTGGTTCAGGGTGAATCGGACTAAACCAGATTGAATTGGTTTGAATCATACTTGAACCGGTTTCTAATTTCACTTTTGTTGGCAGCTTAAAATATTCAAATTGGAAAATTGAAGCCATCATTTGATAGAGAATGACTTTAGATTAATTTAAAAATTTTTAATTTTGTGAAAATCGGTCGAATTGGGCCTGAATCGACCGATTTTCGCATTGAACCCAGTCGGACCGGTCTGGTCTAGTTCAAAACAGTGTCATATTCTTCCTCAGGATGACAACATTGTTCATTAATGCAAAAAATGTCCAGTGCTAGTGAAGATGAAACTGCTCCATTCAGGCCATTTCAGGGTGAGGATAAGCTCGATCAAAATGGAAAGTTGTCGGGTAGAGGGTTCCTGTGCTCCCTATATAAAGAGCTCCTCTCCATTCATCCTCCACACATCTCAAATCTCCATTCTCTCTCAAATGCTACATTTTTTGGCTTAGCTCAAACTAGAGCCCTAATATAGGCCTTTTTCTTAGCCTTAGAAAGCAAGGTCAGGTCCTTTTACTTGTGACCCGAGGACCGCCAGAGAAGCGCCGATGGAATCAAACAGTAAAGTAGCTTCGACGGACCGAAGCTGCCCTATTTTGGCTGACCTGAATTTGGTCAAATTCAGCACTCCTCTGGCCTAACCAAGCCTCCCCAACATCCCACAACCCTCACACGACCTCAATAGAGCTGAAAGGTAAGCCAATTTGGTGCTCCTTAGTCATTGCAGATCGGAGTTTGAGAGAGAAAGTGCTAAAATTCACTGACTAAATTCACCCTCGAATAAACTTCAATTGTAGAAATTCTTGATCCTAGAGGAACCTCAAGATAAGAGCCACCTTCCTCGATCAAGAGCTTGGACCGTCGCACCTTTGACGGTAAGCTTTCGAAGCTTTCTCTCTTTATGAGTAGTTTTCTAGCAAATCTATGTTTGAGCTCAATTTGGGCCAAAATGTCACAATTCAAAGATGAGTTGAATCGTATTGAAGTGTCGGAACTAATCCATATCTTCAATTGGAGCAATTAACCCCGATTGAATGGCCAATTTGAAGAAATCTAATTCGGTTAGTTTGAAGGGGAGAAATTAGGGGGGAAATTTTGGGGAAAATTGGGGATTTCAAAAAATTGAGAGACCTCTTTGCAATTTCCTAATATTGAAGGCCAATTGGTCATGAGAAACATGTTGGAGGAACAATTGGTCAATTTTTGGAACATTTGGTGGTCAAATTGCCATATTTTTAAAGTAGGGACAAAATTGTAAAATTTGAAAAGTTAGGAACCAATTTGGAAATTTGGAAAACTTGAGCCCCTTATACAATTTTGAGTAAATTGAGGACTAAAGGGGAATTTTTGAAGCCTTGCAACTCAATTTGGGGAAAAATTGGCATTAGGGACCTAAAGTTAAGGAAAATGAACTTTAGGTATCTAAGTGCAATTAATTAATAATTTTGAGCCTAATCGCTCATACGTGAGAAAATGATGACTATTATGCAAAATCTTAATTAATAAGGATGCCCTAATCATGTAGGAACATGTGTGACTGGAACGCCAGCAAGAGAAAGCTCGTGTAAACTTGGAAACCGACTGGGGACGAACACGTCACAATCATCGTGTGAGTGGGAATGTTATACATCATACCGGTTGGGATGATGAACTTAATTTTATGAAAAGTACTGGTCATTAGTAGAGATGATCGTACCAGGTTGGTATGATGAACTTCCTTGAGGAAAGGATAAACCCACTAACTGGTTGTAAGCGGAGATATACACATGGTTGGTGTGATGAAGTTGAAAATAAACTTTTTGTTAGAAGTGTTCTCCCCTGACTATGTGCCCATGCTTAAAAGATTTGGGAGACCTTCTTGACGGGAGCTAGAACAACTTAGATAGTCTAGAGGCCTCGATTTTTGAACTCATGGGGCTAAGTGCTAGTTTTAGAAAAAACACGCGCAGTAGGCCTAAGGCTAGTGGGGACAAGCAGGAGCTCCTAAACAAACTTGAGTAAAGAAAATGATGAAAATTTCTAATGAAATTGTTGTGTGATTTCGCCAAGGTACTAAGTTAGGACTGACAGTACTCGATGGACTAGTGGCAGTGCGTCAGAGCCAGGTCGACGGACTGGCCTAGAAAAACAACTATAGGTCCTGTTGAGGGTCGGGGCCGTTGGACCATTGACACTAAAGATAATTGCCATATGTGAAAATTATTGTTTGTGTATGCACTTGTGGTATAGGACTATCAAGATGCCCAAGAGGGATAGTGATGGGTCCTAAGGGCTACTAGATGACATGGTGAAGATAAGGGCAGTTCGTCATGCCAGTCAGTTAGGAAGCTCGGAGTAGCTTCTTGTGCATGAGACTGGGGTGGAGTCGAGATGAGGTCTCTATCCTCATACAGACATAGAGTGGTATTCTGGTTTGAGGGTCGAATGTTGAGTACATCCACTCAGACCCATGGTAGAAGTGGATGGGCTTCTATCTTGGTGGACGGTAAATACACTCTGATCCAAAAGTGGGTGTAGTGGACGGGCTACACCTACGAATGTGTGTACCCTTCCTGATGAAGGGCATGTTTTTGTTTGCTATACGCCTCACGAGGCAAAGGGATGATCTAAAAGAGCTAAACACACCTAATAAGGAAATGGAAAAATGTTTTGTAAACCAAAGTTTAATGAAAAACCTTTTTTAAAAAATGAGATAATAATCATGGCATAGTTTGGATAGAGCTATTTTGAAAACTCAATCCCAACACCCGCTGATTGAGTTGTAGAACTCACCCCCTCCCTTTTACCCGTTTTTAGGTAACCAAGGGAAACCAACCTTAAAGACCTTCCTGTAGCCAGTATGATGATTTTAATATACTCAGTTTTGTATAATGCTATTCTAGGAAAAATAGGAAAAAAAAGATTCCTTACTCCTCACGGTTTAGAAGAGGGTGAAAACCTTCATAAAGCAAAGGGAGTGTCGGGTTGCTCACGGGGATACGACCAAACCAGATCGGGGTGTGATAGTTGGACCTACATGTCCCTTATAACATGACATGTTCTAGAAAATATCTTTATTCGTTACAATTCCTTGATGGTTGTTCTCAATTTTCCATCCTTTTGGGGATTACATAACTTCATCCCTCTTTTTGTCTAGTAGTATTCCTTCACTACCTTTACCATTATCTAATCATCCTTCTTGCCTTGGACGTCATGTCTTAATAACTATGTCAGTTTTCCTTACCTACTCATCCTTTCCCAACTTCCTTATTGGGTTTTTCTGGTTCCAATCATTTGGGTTTCCCGATTACTTTCCGACACACTGGGATTCTTCCCTTTTTATGTCCTTTCTCATTTCCAGTGGCATCCTTTACTCATGGACTTTCCCTTTCCTTAATCCACTCTCACTCATTCGTGACCATTTCATGATTCTTTATTTCAAGTTAATCCCTTTCGGTCTACATGTCAATTGCTTGATTTGGGGAGTTCCCTTTTTACGGTTTCATTCTTTTCTATTTCCTTAAAAGTAGAGACTTTCACCTTAGGAGTTACATGTTCAACCTTCTCATTATTCCTTGAATGTTTCATTTCTTCATCTCTTTACACCCTTTCTATATTGGGGCATTTGCCCGCTTTCAATACTCCATTGTTTTAAAATTTTCATTTCATCCCTTATTCCTTACCTGAGGAACTTCTGATTATTGGGTCTTATTTTGTGTACTCCACATTATGCCCAGCCTTACAATCTTTAGGCTCCATTAATCGAGTGTGGACCACAACCAGTCTTGATGTCTGTGGCTATTTCCCTTAATTACTTCTTAATTGAAGAGCTTACTTCTCCAAGGTTTCTCAGATATGCTTTCCTTTATTTCCTTATTATGGGTATTCCACCCATTCTTACTTGTTAAGGCATCTTTTGATGCTATGTTCCTACTTAGTCGTTACTTGGTTTTAACTTCTTAGGTTATGGGTATACTTCCCTTGTAATTGGTCTTTTATCCCAAATTGCATTCCATTTGCAACTTTACCTTCAATTCCACTTTAATTGGGTTCATTACTTCATCGTTGGGATATGTATGCCTCTCTAGGGCTCCCTTCCTTGGAAGGCTTCTTCCTCTTTTCCCGAATTTTCTCTTTCCTTCGTTTTCTTGGGTATCTATCTTTAGGTTAACCTCATGAAATCCTTTGATATCATCCTCTCCCACTTACCCTTACTTTGGTGAATCTTGCGGGCACATCATTTGTACCCTATCATCATTTCAACTTGCAACCCAATACCAATGTTATATCTTTTAGGGAGGCATTCAAATCCTACTTGTTTCAAGGTCTCTTGGTCACCTTGCTAGAGGCTTACTTGATTCTTCTCAAGGCTTGAGTTTGGTTGTTGACCCGTTTTTTATCATTGATTCTTTAAGGATTACCCTCATCCTTCTTTTTGACATTGGGCCTATACATTTCTCTCTTTTTTGCTGGGGTTTAAATCCATGGTTCTCCTGAGGGTCAGTTCGTTAACTGCATTGTCCCTACTATTTTTCTTGTCCAACTATATGGGGGCAGCTATCTCTAGAATTCACATGTCCTTAATGCCCATCCTGTCACCCTTTATAGGGTGTAGTCGATACTATTTCTCGGTCATTCATAGGGCATCGTTTATTCTCCTTGATCATTCCATTATTACTTGTTGCTTCCTACTTGGCCACTCCCATTTTTCAAACCAGGTCACACTTGCCATTCCGAGATATCCTCAACCACTTATGCCCCTTTTTGAGGTTCCCTTATTTAGGGTTATGCCTCTTATGATCCACTTGTCAGTTCCTTAGCTTGGAAATTTCCCATTTATTCTTTATCCTCCCTTCGAGGAGTCCTTAGCTTGGAAATTTCCCATTTATTCTTTATCCTCCCTTCGAGGAGTTCCTGCTTATGGGTTGGTTCCTTGCACTCCACGTCATGTCTAGTCGCCCATGAATGGTCACTTTGAGGGGTTCTTAGTTGTATACATCCTTTCTAGAGTTCCCTTTCCTAGCACATTTCTTCTCCTCTTCCCTCATACCATGTCCTACCCTAGAGTTAGTGGAGGATGTTTTTCATGCTTACCCTTTTTGAGGGGGTTCTAGGTGTACTTCCCCTATACCCTACCTCTATTCTTTGTTGTCTTTCTTTCAACTTGTCCCTCTTAGAGGCAAACTCAGTTCCTCTTTGTTCCAAAATTTCTTGCCCCCTTTATGAGGGCTTGCTTAATCTTTTGTCGATCCTTAGGTTTTCTTTCTAGTACTAATCTTCCCACTCCTACTACATCTCTTGATGCCGCCTTCTCTTTTTTTCCCTTTCCCTAGGTTTATCCTATTCTTTGACCCCGTATAAGTATGCTTTCCTTGCATGAGCACACCTTTTTCTTACCTTGTTTTAGTTTGGTCCCTTGTCTCTTGCTTAGGGAAGGTCTTTTTTTGATGACTCCCCTTTTGGGTAGGCTCTTTGTTCCTTCCTAGTATCCTCCTTCCTTGTCTTTTGACCTGTTGCCTTGTTATTTTGGGAGTTTCTAGTTTCTATGGGGAAGTATTTGGGTTGGCTCTCTTAGGGTTGTCCCTTAATATTAACTAGAGGTAGCTTGTAATCTTCCTTGTTAGGTGGCCTTTTCTCCACATACTACCCCGAGCCCTGATCGGTATGTTCCAATCCATTAATGATACTTGTTGTTAACAGTGAGACTAACTTTTAAATAGAAAAAATGGTTTTTGATTCTTCAAGGAGGTAGTTTCTTGCCACACTTGGTTTTTTATAGAAATTTCTCACTACTTCCTATTCTAGTTCCTTGGGGTCATATGTCGGGAGTTAGCCTTTGAATTATTTTGGGATTCATGGTCCGAGGGCTCCAACGAACTGGTTGACGTCCATCCATACTCCTATTAGACTTTCCTGCAAGTACAAACTTCATAGAACACTTCAAGTCCATACCTTCCTAGCACCTCCGCTTCACACTCATATGTCCACTTAATCCATTGGGAAGGGTTAAAGTGGTATTGAGCCAGTGGGGGTGCCTGGTGAACTTTCATAAAGGTTGCATGGGCATCCCACTTGTTGTCCCAGGCCTCCTTCCCAGTCGAGGTCCTTTGTCGCGGGACTGGAGGGGGTATCAAATTCCTTGGAGGAGGGGTAGGTTCTTCTTGCCTTGGAGTAGGATAAGTTATGATGTCTAGCTCTATTAATGCTCCAACAAGCTTTTTATTGTCCTCGACCATGTCTTTTAGCACTCTCTTCTCATGTAAAACCCGTCCTTTAAAGATAAGGAAAACCGAGAAAAAGAATCGGTCAACTCAAAAGAAAACCAAGCGGGTTCATGAACCTTAACTGATAGAGAAATGGCGAAATGAGAAATTAACAAATCCCAATTGACTTAAATAGTCATAAAAATCATGGAAAAGAACCTTAGGACAAATGGGAATAGAAAACCAGACCGGTTTAGGGCGAACCAAACATGAACCATATTGAACCGGTTTGATCCATACTTGAATCGATTGCTAAATTCATTTTTCTAGGTGGCTTAAAATATTCAAATTGGAGAATTGAAGCCCCTTGGATAATGAATTTAGATGAATTTAAAATTTTTTAATTTTGAGAAAATTGATCGAATCGAGCCTAAATCGACTGATTTATGCATTGAATCTTGTCGGACCGGTCCAGTCCGGTTTAGAACATTGTCATCTTCTTCATCATGATGATAACACAATTCATTCAATGCAAAAACGGATAATGCCGAGAAGGAAAAATGGCTCCGATCAGACCATTTTTGGGCAAGGATAAGCTCGACCAAAAAGGAAAGCTGTCGGGCAGAGGGTCCCTGAGCTCCCTATATAAAGAGTTCCTCTCCATTCATCCTTCACACACCTAAAATCTCCATTCTCTCTCAACTACTACATTTTCTGGCGAAGCTCGAACCAGAGCTCCGATATATTCATTTTTCTAAGCTTAAGAAGGCAAGGTCGAGTCCTATAGACTCCGGGGGAAGTCAACTACTTAATAGCATCTTCCTTTCAACCCGAGGACTGCCGAAAAAGTGTCAATGAAATCAAATAGTGAAGCAGCTCTAGAGGACCAAAGCTGCCCTATTTTGGCCAAGTTCATCCCTACCCCGACCGAACAAAGCCTCCCCACAACCTTCACATGACCGCAACAACGCTGAAAGGTATGCCAATTTGGCCTACTCTATCATTTCCGGTCGGAGTTAGAGAGAGAAAGTGCTAAACTTCACTAACAAAATTCTCCCCCGATTCAATGTCAATTGTAGTCATTCTTGATCCTAGAAGTAATCTCAGGATGATAGCTACCTTCTCTGATAGAGACCTCGGACTGCCACACCTCCTACATTAAGCATTTGAAGCTTTCTCTCTACGAATGATTTTTTGGCGAAGCTTCGTTTGAGCTCGTTTCGACCTCAATTCATGCGATTCAAAGTTCAATTGAATCGTATGGAAGTGTAGGAACTGATTTATACCTCCAATTGAAACAATTAACCCTAATTAAATGGCCAATATAAAGAAATCAAATTCGGTCAGTTTGATAGGGGTAATTGGGGGAAAATTTTGAGGAAAATTGGGAGTTTCAGAAAATTGAGGGACCTCTATGCAATATCCCAAAAATTGAAGGCTAATTGGCCTTAAGAAAGATGTTGGAGGACCAATTGGTCGATTTTTGGAACATTTGGGGTCAAATTACCATTTTTGGAAAGTAGGGGCAAAATTGTAATTTTTGCAAAGTTGGCGACCAAAGTGGAAATTTGGAAAATTAAGCCCCTTGTACAATTTTGTGTAAATTGAGGACCAAAGGGAATTTTGGAAGCTTTGGGACTCAAATTGGGAATTGTTGGCATTAGGGACCTAAAGTTAAGAAAAATGAACTTTAGGGACCTAAGTGCAATTAATCGATAATTTGTGATCCTAGGATTTTATGTCATATCGTAATTGATAAGGTTGTCCAAATCATGTAGGGACAAGTGTGACCGTGTCGCAAGTAAGAGAAAGCTTGCGTAGACTTGGAAAATGGACAAAGGACGAACACATCACGGATAATGAGTGAGTGGGCTTAATCACATTGTACCCAGTTGGGATGATGAGCTTAATTTTATGAAAAGAAACCTACTTACTAGTTAAAAGTATATATGGTCATACCCGATTGGTATGACAAACTTCCTTAAGAAAAGGAGAAACCTGCTTACCGGTAGTAAGCAGAGATATCATTACTCCCAGTTGGTGTGATAAAGTTGAAAAAGTCAGGAGTGTTCTCCCCTGACTGTGTGTCAATGATTAAAAGATTTTGGAAACCTTTTTGATGGGAGCTAGAACAGCTCAAATAGGCTAGAGGCCTCAATTTTTGAACTTATGAGGCTAAATGCCCAGTTTTAGAAAATCTCATGTAGTGGGCCCAAGGCTAGTGGGCATGAGTAGGAGCTCATAAATAAACTTGAGTTAAGGAAAGATATGAAATTACTAATGAAATTGTGTATGTAATTTCGCCATGGTACCGAGTTAGGACCGACAATACTCGATGGGTTGGCGGCAGTGTATTAGGGCCAGGTCGATAGACCGGCCTAGACAAACAGCTGCAAGTCGGGTTAAGAGTCGGGGCCGTTGGACCCTAGCACCAAAGATAATGGCTATATGTGAAAACTATTGTTTTGTGCATGTAGTTATGGTACAAAATCATCAAGATGCCCAAGAGGGGTAGTGATGGGTCCTAATGGCAGTTCATTGTGCTTGTCAATTGGGAAGCTCGGAGTAGCTTCTTGCGAATGAGACCGAGGTGGGGTTAGGATGAGGTCTATGTACTCATATAGACACAAAGTGACATTCAGGTCTGAGGGTTGGATGACAAGAACATTGTCACGCCCTGACCCGGTTTGGTAGGATCCCCGTGATCAACCCGCCACTCTCCCAATTTATTAAAGGGTTTCCCTTATTGTAAACCATACAGAGTAAGGCGTCCTTTAACCTGCACCTTTTTCCTGGAATAGCATAATCAAAACTATATGAAATTTAAAACTTTACATACCTGTCTTACAGGCATCTTAGTTGACGGTCTTTAAGGGGAGGCTTTCCGGGATTTCTTAAAAGGGATATAAGGGAGGGGGTGAGTACGACTACTCAATGAATGGGTTTTTAAAAACTTTTGACTTTTAAGAAAAACATTTATATGGAGTGTGTCGGACTCCTTTGTTTTAAAAAATCCCTTCATTTAAAAATTCAGAATTTTCCATTATTTCTTAGTTACCACGGTGTATCATCACCTAACACACATCCTTCATCATGAAGGTTACACACATTCGCAAGTCAGTATCACTACTGAACCCGCTAGTGGCTTCGGAGCGACTTTTCCTACCACCCGGATAGAAGTACGACCACTTCTACCCTGGGAATGAGTGGATGTACGTGACATCCGACCCACAATCCCGAAATCACTTCTTCATGTCCGTATGAGGACAGAGACCTCATCCTGTCCCCACCCCGGTCTCATGCGCTTCGTGCTACTCCAGATTTCGCACAGACACCTAGAATGACGAACTACCCTTATAGCCACCAAGTCGTCCAGTGCCCTTAGGACGCATCACTACCCCTCATGGGCGTCTTGATGATCCCGTACTCACAGTGCATGCACAAACAATATTTTCTTATATTGCCATGTAATATGTGGTGCCACTAGTCCAACAGCCCTGACTCTCAACTCAACCCGCAGCTATTTGTCTTGACTAGTCCGTCGACCTATCATGTCGCACTGCCGCTAGTTGACTGAGCATGTCGGTCCTATCTTGGTACCATGGCAAAACAATTCACTTATTAAGTTTTATGGCACATATATCATGTTCATTTACGAGCTCCTGCTCGTGCCAACTGGCCTTGGGCCCACTGTACGAGATTTTCAAAATCGGGCATTTAGCCCCCAAGTTCCAAAATCGAGGCCCCCGGCCTATCAGAGCTATTCGAGCTCCCATCAAGAAGGTCTCCCAAATTGTTTAAGCATTGGCACACAGTCAGGGGAGAGCATTTCCGACAAAAATAGGTTTTTACTGTCCATCATACTGACCGGTATAAGGACATCTCCGTTCATAACCGATGAACGGGTTTTCAACTTCCTTCGAGGAAGTTTCATCATACCAACCAGGTATGATCTACTTACAACCCGTAAGTAGTTTTTCCGCATAACTTTCACATCACTTTTCTAAGTAGTGATGATTTAAATACCACTAAATAGTGGGTTTTTATATCGAGGCACTTATCATCCCCAACCGGGTATGATGTTAGTAAACCCACTCACCCGTTAATGCCGTGAATTCCACTAGACTGGTTCTTTGTATTCACGCGAGCTTGTCCTTGCTAGCGTCCTCGGTATTTAACGTTCCTACACGATATGAACAACCTTGTTCATTATTACTCGTCATAACAGCCTTCATTCATTAATGAATGAGAAAACTCAAACTTTTAGTTATTTGCAATTAGGTCCCCAAAGTTATTTCTCTTTAACTTTAAGTTCCTAATGTCGGTTTTTCCTCAAATCGAGTCTCGTAACTTTTAAAATTTATCATGGGACCTCAATTTATTCAATTTCACCAAAAAGGGGTTTAATTTTCCAAATTTCTAATTTGGTTCCCCAATTTTTTTCCAAAATTACCATTTTGCCCTTCTTTCACAAAAATGGTAAGTTTTTCCCCAAAATTTCCAAAATTCCTCAATTGGTCCACCAACATTATTTTCATGCCCAATTGACCCTCAATTTCATAAAATTGTATTTTGGTCCCAAAATTTCCCCCAATTTCAACTCTTCAACACTACCGAATTTGATTTCATCAAATTAACCGATCAACACTTCTAATTATTGAAATTGGAGTTGAAATTGAGTTCCTGTATGTTCATACAATTCTAAGAAACTTTGAATCGCAGATTTTAATGTCAGAACGAGCTCAAACGGAGCTTTGCCGTAAAACAGACTGTAGAGAGAGAAAGCTTCGATTACTCACCGGTGAAGGCACAACAGTCCGAGCTTTTGATCTAGGCAGATGGGTCTCGTCCTGAGGTTCATCCTAAAATCAAGTACTGTATCAATTGATGCGGAATTGTATTAGAATTTCATCATTGAAATTTGGTCGACTCTCTCTCTAGCATCGATCGAAAATTATAAAGGGGAGCTGAATTGGCTTACCTTTCGATCCTAATTCGGCCGCGGAAAGGCTGAGGAAGTGTTGGGAGGGCATGGTTTGGCATGAGGAGGGCTTGAAATGGCCGATTTCAGCTTGGCCGAAATAGGGTAGCTTCGGTCCGCCGGAGTTGCTTCATTATTCCATCATGTCGGCGCTTCTCCAACGATTCTCGGATTGATTGGAGTTTGCTATCAGATAGGTGTCTTCTCCCCGGTTCTAAAGAGCCCGACCTTTGTTCAAGTCGAAGCTCTGGTTCGAGCTTTACCGGGAAATGGAGCAGTAGAGAGAGAGAGAAGTGTTCAGGTGTGAGAAGAATGAAATGGGGATGACCTCTTTATATAGTTGTAAAACCCGTGTATTAAATGGGCGAGATTTATTACTAGTATTAATATTGCCATAAATTATTGGTATTAATTCCAATAATTTAATTTCGGTATTAAATTATTTGTATTAATTCCAATAATTTAATTTAGGTATTAAATTATTGGTATTAATTTCAATAATTAAATATATATTAATTGATGGCTATTTATGATAAGGCATACATTCGCATAAAAATTTTTGACCGAAATTTCGGGTTACAAAAAATAATACTTCTCAAGAGGTCACCCATCACTACTCTCAAGTAAGCACGCTTAACTTTGAAGTTCTTATGGAATCTAGTTCACCTGAACCAATTTGGTTTTTTGTTTTCTAGTTTGTCTTAAGTTTCTTTTCTAATGTTTAATAAATCCTTTGTATCAACTGAAAGTTGTAAATTTTCATATTGCTTATTCCCAAATGTAAACCGGTTTTGTTTTCTTATTCGGTTTGACCGGTTCTTTTCCCAGTTTTCCTTAACTCAAATGTGCGGGGTTTACAACTCACCCCTCCTTTTAGGAGTTTTGTCCCCAAAACTTAGTTAACATCCTTGTATGAGCAATCATTTCCTTTGATGCCCCTTTGGTGTTTGCTTAACATGCAAAGTCTTCTATTGTTCTTTTAATTAGTCCTTTTTACATCCTTCACTTAAGGAATTTCTTTTCCTTTATATTATTTACTCCCTCCATGGAGTTTATCATAACGAAATATACCTTACTTCAGGGTATATTCTTAGATTTATATCTTTTTTTGCTTAGAGCACATTCTTCCCTTTGAAGTTCTGTACTCAAGATTGGAAATTCCAAGATACCTAACCATTCTCATGTCTAGTTAACCCCTTGGTCGTTGAAACCTTTAGCTCAATGTTCTTTCGGGTGTTACGTACTGGTTGCCACAGTTTTCTTTATTCTCACTTTTTCATCTCATTTTGACCCTTCCTCCATTCGTTGTCTATTATAACTTCAGTCCAAATTTTTATATTCGACCTCGTCATGCTTATTAGCTGACTTTTCCTTACTTTGAGTCATATTCTCCTCGGGATTGTTGGGCTTACATACCCCTTATAGCATGTCATTTTCTAGGACCTGTCTTTGTCCATTAGATTTCTAGAACATCTCCTTGAGGGTCTCTCTTAGCTTTTTTTTTTTACCTTTCAGGGATCATATAACTTCATCCCTCTTTTCTTTTGATGGCATTCCTCAACTATCCTTTTTACCGTTATCCTTTCATCCATCATGCCTTTGAAGTTATGTCTCACATAACCGCATGGATTTCTCTTACCTACTCATCCTTTCCAAACATTTTTATTAGGTCCTTTCAATTCCAATCGTTGGGTTTCCTGATGATTATTGACATACGAGGATTTTTTTTCCCTTCTTATGTCCTTTCTCTTCTTTAATGACATCCCTTATTCAATGACTTCCCTTTTCCTTAATCCTCTTTTACTTGCTCATAAATCACTTCATGATTCTTCATTCTACAATAATTGATTTCGATCTATGTGTCGATTACTTTGCTTGGGAAGGTTCACTCCATCCAGTTTTGTTCATTATCTTTGGATGTCCGCCGTTACTAGTTTTCCTCTTTCTACATGGTTCTCCTATTCTCTCCAAACAGGTCATAATGGACCATTACAATACTTCCTTTCTTGGAAAACATTTCCTAAATAAGGGTTGGTTCTATTTCCTCTTAATTGAGATACAAATGTCTTTCCGGGGCTTCCTTCCTTGGTAGGATTCTTTGCCTTTCCCCTGACATTCTTTTCTTACATTTGCTCTAGGGGATTTCTACCCTTAAATGACATCCCTTGATGTCGTCTTCTCCTATTTACCATTACTCCTCAAATCTTTTAGGCACATCTTTTATGCTATATTTGCATCCTTATTCGTACCAAGTACCTATCTATTTCTTTAGGGAGTGTACAAATCTTCCTTGTTTTAGGATCATTGTGGGAGAGGCTTGCCTATTCCTTTCTTAGCTTGAGTTTAGTCATTAATTGGCCCTTGGTCCTTTTAAGGATTTCTTGTATCCTTCTTTTCCCGAGTATTTGACCTTTCTGCCTCTCTCTTCTTTGTCGGAACTTACATTATGGCTTTCCCGAGTATTTGTTCATTAACTGCTTTGCCTCCACCATTTGTTTGGTCTAAGTTTCTTAGCAGCTGTTTCTCGAGTCCTCCTATCCTTAACATCCATCTTACTGACCTTTTTAGGGTGTAGTCCCTTCTACTTCCCGATCTTCCTTAGGGTGTCATTTGTTCCCTCTAACTATCTTGTTGTAACGACTTGCTTTCTCTTGTCCTGTTGGACCGAACTTCCTATTTGACATAGTTGCTTTTTCCAAGGTGATTTATTCCTGTAATCCCAATACGTCCCGTTTATCATCAAATGTTTGTCTTGTCTTCTCTTGTGGATGCACTCCTTTCTTTGCTTCTAAATTGTTTGGATTTTCTTCTTAAAGGGGGAATTCTCTTCAGCTATCATTTGTTCCATTTGTGGTTTTATTGATGTCCTACCTTTACCCCTTTTTCCTTCTTACCACTTTGCTAAGATTTTGAAGAGTTTCCTCTTATCTGTGGTTGCAAATGGAATCACGTTTCTTGGGATGGTATCCTTTCGGATTTCCTATAGTTGTGAGGTATTTATTCTTGGAAAATATTGTCCTGACTCCTGGCGATGTGGGACAGTTTTTCACTTCGTGTCCTATTCCCCTCTAGGTTAACTTGATTCCTGTCCTTTGTAGGGTTAGGCACTTCTCCACGCAGTGTCCCTATCATTCATGCTTGTAATTACATGAACATAAGTGGTTCCTCCTGGCGTTTTCTTGGGAATTGTTAGTTTTGGTGCTCCTTCGTCCTTAAGTCTGGATACCGTGAGAGTTTTTTTTTTTTCCTTTTAGGAGTCTTCCTTGAAGATCACATCATTTGAGGGACAGGGTTTTTAGGAATTTGGAGTACTTCATTAATAGAGTAGTACAGTATGTTGGAGATTTTGGCCCTATTACAGAATATGGTCACCAAATAACTAGGGAGCTACGAGATTCTTGATAAGCATCCTCCTATGTAAGGTTATATGCCCCATTTTATGGCTTCACGCTTGGCTTCCTTTATACTTAGAGCTGTGACCTCAATAGGTCCTGTCACCATTCTCTAGGATACTTTCTCATTTGCTCTTTTGAGATTCCTACCTTGCTTTAGGCATTTCGGAAGCTTCTAGGTTTGTCTTCCTACAAAGATAAGGTGTTGAGTAGAGCCATTCCTAGTTTTCTTGGTTCCTCTCCTGGGAGCCATCTGAAAATTTTAGGATAAATCCTATTAGTTACAATATTTTATAGTCTTGATTATGTATTCGAGGAAACAGGCTCTAATACCACTCTAGTTGTCACGCCCCAACCCGGTTTGGTTGGATCCCCATGTTTAACCCGCCACTCTCCTGGTTTATTAAAGGGTTTCCCTTATTGTAAACCGTAAAGAGTAAGGCGTCCTTTAACCTGCACCTTTTTCCTGGAATAGCATAATCAAAACTGCATGAAATTTAAAACTTTACATACCTGTCTTACAGGCATCTTAGTTGACGGTCTTTAAGGGGAGGCTTTCCGGGATTTCCTGAAAGGGATATAAGGGAGGGGGTGAGTACGACTACTCAGTGAATGGGTTTTTAAAAGCTTTTGACTTTTAAGAAAAATATTTATATGGAGTGTGCCGGACTCCTTTGTTTTCAAAAATCCCTTCATTTAAAAATTCAGAATTTTCCATTATTTCTTAGTTACCACGGTGTGTCATCACCCAACACACATCATTCATCATGAAGGTTACACACATTCGCAAGTCAGTATCACTACTGAACCCGCTAGTGGCTTCGGAGCGACTTTTCCTGCCACCCGGATAGAAGTACGACCACTTTTACCCTGGGAATGAGTGGATGTACGTGACATCCGACCCACAATCCCGAAATCACTTCTTCATATCCGTATGAGGACAGAGACCTCCTCCTGTCCCCACCTCGGTCTCATGCGCTTCGTGCTACTCTAGATTTCGCACAGACACCTGGAACGACGAACTGCCCTTATAGCCACCAGGTCGTCCAGTGCCCTTAGGACGCATCACTACCCCTCATGGGCATCTTGATGATCCCGTACTCACAGTGCATGCACAAACAATGTTTTCTTATATTGCCATGTAATATGTGGTGCCACTAGTCCAACGGCCCTGACTCTCAACTCAACCCGCAGCTTTGATTACTCACCGGTGAAGGCACGACGGTCCGAGCTTTCGATCTGGGCAGATAGGTCTCATCCTGAGGTTAATCCTAGAATCAAGAATTGCATCAATTGATGTGGAATTAGATTAGAATTTCGTCATTGAAATTCGGTCGACTCTCTCTCTGGCACTGATCGAAAATTGTAAAGGGGAGCCGAATTGGCTTACCTTTTGGTCCTAATTCGGCCGTGGAAAGGCTGAGGAAGTGTTGGGAGGGCTTGGTTTGGCCTGAGGAGGGCTTGAAATGGCCGATTTCAGCTTGGCCGAAATAGGGCAGCTTCGGTCCGCCGGAGTTGCTTCATTATTCCATCATGTCGGCGCTTCTCCAACGATTCTCGGATTGATTGGAGTTTGCTATTAGATAGGTGTCTTCTCCCCGGTTCTAAAGAGCCCGACCTTTGTTCAAGTCGAAGCTCTGGTTCGAGCTTTACCGGTTAATGGAGTAGTAGAGAGAGAGAGAGAGAGAGAGAAGTGTTCAGGTGCTAGGAGAATGAAATGGGTATGACCTCTTTATATAGGCTTAAAACCCATGTATTAAATGGGCGAGATTTATTACTAGTATTAATATTACCATAAATTATTGGTATTAATTCTAATAATTTAATTTCGGTATTAAATTATTTATATTTATTTCAATAATTTAATTTAGGTATTAAATTATTGGTATTAATTACAATAATTAAATATATATTAATTTATGGTTATTTATGATAAGGCGTAGATAAAAATTTTTGACCGAAATTTCGGGTTACAAAAAAATTCATACTTACGAGGAGGTCACCGCTTAACTTCAAAGTTTTTATGGAATCTTGTTCAACTAAACCAATTTGGTTTTTTTGTCTTCTAAAGTTTCTTAAATTTCTTATCCAAGGTTTAATGAACCCTTTAGATCGCCCAGAAGTTGTAAATTTCCATATTGCGTGTTCTCAAATGTAAATCAACTTGGTTTTCTTACTCAGTTTGACCGGTTCTTTTCCCGATTTTCCTTAACTCAAAAGTGCGGGGTTTACAACACCCATGAGGGGTAGTGATGCATCCTAAGGGCCCTAGATGACCTGATGAGTATAAGGGCAGTTCGTTGTACCAGGTGACCATGCGAAATTTGGAGTAGTAGTAAGCACATGACACCAGGATGGGGACGGGATGAGGTCTCTATCCTCATACGGACACAGAGAATTGATTTCGGGATTGAGGGTTGGATGTCACGTACATCCACTCATTCTAAGAGTAGAAGTGGACATACTTCTATCTTGGTGGTCGATAATCTCACTCCGAAGCCACAAGTGGGTTCAGTGGATGTGCTAGCCTGCGAATGTGTCTTTAACCTTCATGATGAAGGTTGTGTGTTGGGTGATGACGCACCGTGATTAAATAAGGAAATAGTGGTAAAACCCAATATTTTAAATGAAATGATTTTTTGAAAGAAAGGAGTCCGGCACACTCCAATACAATCCTTTTTCCTCAAAGTTATTTATTGAAAACCCATTAAGTAAGTAGTCGTACTCACCCCTCCCTTACATCCCTTTCAAGAAATTCCGGAAAGTCTACCCTTAAAGACCATTAACCTAGATGTCTACAAGCCAGGTATGATAAAAATTAAAATATTATGCTGTTTTGATTTATGTTATTATAGGAATAGTGCAGGTTTAAAGGATGCCTTACTCTTTACGGTTTATAACAAGGGGAAACCCTTTAATAAACCAAGAGAGTGGCGAGTTGATCACAGAGATCCGACCAAACCGGGTCGGGGTTGATCACAAGAAAAATTGTCCTGCCTCGACCCGGTTTGGTTGGATCGCCGTGATCAACCCGTCGTTCCCTTAGTTTAAGAGGGGTTTCCCCTTCTTTTAATCAAGAGGAGTTGGGAATAAATTTAAACCTTGTTCCCTAGAATAGCATAAATCAATCAAATGCACCTTAAACGGAACTTTAAGCATACCTGACAGTGGGTACATCTTCACATTTTCTTTCGTTACATCTCCTTACTCCTGGAAAGTGGTAAAAGAGAGGGGGTGAGCTCTATAACTCACTGAGGGGGTGTTGGGAGTGAGTTTTCAAAATATTTTTAGCTTATCCAACCCATGCCAAGGTTATCTTTTTCTTTAAAAAGGATTCTTCCTCCATTCGGGTTTTCAAAACCTTTTTCCATTTCCACATTAGGTGTGTTTAGCTCTCTTAGCCCATCTCCTTTCCTTGGGAGGTGTTTAGAAAACAAACACACGCCCTTCATCAAGAAGGGTACGCATATTCGTAGGTGTAGCTCATCCACTGCACCCACTTTTGGATCGGAGCATATTTACCATCCACCAAGATAGAAGACTGCCCATTTCTCCCCTGTGTCTGAGTGAATGTTCTTGACATCTGACCCTTAGACCCGAATACCACTCTGTGTCTGTATGAGGACAAAGACCTCATCCCGACCCTACCCTGGTCTTATGCACAAGAAGCATACAGACCTCCAAGACTGACTGGCATGACGAAATACCCTTATCTCCACCATGTTGTCCAGTAGTGGCCCTTTGGACCCATCACTACCCCATGGGGCATCTTGATGGTCCTGTACCATAAGGACATATATAAACAAAAATTTTCCACAAATAGCCATTATCTTTGGTGCCAACGGTCCAACGGCCCTGACGCTCAACCCGACCTACAACTATTTGTCTAGGCCGGTCCTTAGACCAGGCCCTGACGCACTACCTCTAGTCCATCGAATGCTGTTGGTCCTGACTTTGAATCGTGGTGAAATCATACAACCAATTTCATTAGAAATTTTCATGGCTCTTTCTTAATTAATTTTGTTTACGGGCTCATGCTCGTGCCCACTGGCCATGGGCCCACTACATCTATTTTTCCAAAACTTGGGCATTTAGCCCCATGAGTTCAAAAACCAAGGCCCCTGGCCTATCTAAGCTATTCTAGCAACCGTCAAAAAGGTCTCCCAAATATTTTAAGTATTGGCACATAGTCAGGGGAGAATATTTCTGACAAAAATTTATTTTTCATCTTATCACACTAACCGGGCATGATGATATCTCTACTTACAACCGGTAGGTAGGTTTCTCCTTTCCTCAAGGAAACTCATCATACTAATCGAGTATGATTATCTCTTCTTACAACCAATAAGTAGGTTTTATCTGTTAAATATAGTGCTCATCATCCCAACTGGGTATGAAGTTAGATAATCCCACTCACCTGATGATCGTGACGTGTTTGTCCCCAATCGGTTTTCCAAGTCCACGCTAGCTTCTCCTTGCCTGCATTCCGGTCTCTCGTATCCCTACACGATTTGTGCATCCTTATCAATTAAGGTTTGACATGACAACCATCGTTTTCTCACGTATGAGCGACTAAACTCAAAATTGTTGCTTTATTGCACTTAGGTCCCTAAAATTCATTTTCCTTAGCTTTAGGACAATTTGGGGAAGAAAATCAGACCGATTCAGGTGAACCGGATTCGAACCGGTTTGAACCATTATTGAATCAAATGCTAAACTCATATTTCTAGGTGGCTTAGAAAATTCAAATTGGTGAATTGAGGCCACCAGTTGATAGAGAATGAATTTAGATGAATTTACAAATTTTTAATTTTGAAAAACTCGGTCGAATCAGGCCTGAACCGACCGATTTAAGCATTGAACCCGGTTCGGACCGGTCCGGTTTGGTTCGGAACATTGTAGTCTTCTTCCTTCAGATGACATCACTGTTCACTCGCCAAAAAATTGAGTAGTGCCGACGAAGATGAAAAGTCTCCAGCCAGGGAGTTTTAGGTAATGAATGACCGCAATTAAGGCGCCGACTGGATGGGCAAGAAGTCCCTGAGCATCCTATATAGAGAGCCCCTCTTCATTTATCCTCATCCCACCTGAAAACTCCACTCTCTCCCTACTACTCCATTTTCCAGTGAAGCTCGAACTAGAGCTCCGAACAAGGCATGGTCAGGTTCTTTAGATTTAGGGAGAAGTCAGAAACACGACTGTAGTCTCCATTTGCTCTGAGGATCGCAAGAGAAATGCCGACGTGATAGAATAGTGAAGCAGCTCCGACAGACCAAAGCTGCCCTATTTCGGCCGAGCTGAAAATGAGCAATTTGAGCCCTTCTCAAACCAAACTAAGCCCTTCCAACACTTCCACAACCCTCATATAGCTAAATTAGAGTGGAAAGGTAAGCCAATTTGGCTCTCCTCTATAAATTTCTATCAGTGTTAGAGAGAGAACTGATGGAACTTTACTGACCAAATTCTCCATCAATTCAACATGAATTGATGCGATTCTTAATCATAGAAGGAACCTCAGGACAATAGCTAACTGCCCAGATCGAAAGCTTAGACCATCGCTGTAAACCCCACCCTTTTGAGCTAACGAAAATCGGAAAGAGAACCGGTCAAACTAAGTGAGAAAATCGAACCGGTTCACAAACCCTATAATGGTGAATGGGCAATTTAGGAATTTACAACTCCCAGGTGATCCAAAGGGTTCAAAATATTATGGAAAAGAACCTTACGATGAATTGGAAGAGGAAAATTAGACCGGTTTGGATGAACCGGGTCCAATAGGATTGAACCGGTTTATGAACCGAGTCGGTTCATGAACTGGAACCGATAGAGATCGGGCAAAACAAAGGAATTCAACTCCATAAACCTTGGGAAGGAACCTTAGAACAAAGTGGGAGAGAAAAACCAGACCGGTTCGAGTGAATCGGACCCGAACCAGATTGAACCGATTAAGGACCAACCCGGTTTATGAACATAATCGATAAAGATATGGTAAACCAGGAATCTTATGGACCCTAAGTGATCCAAGGAGTCACAAAAGATATGGAAATGGACTTATGAAGGAATTGGGGATGAAAACCAAACTAGTTCAGGTGAACTGCATCTGAACTAGTTTGGACCGGTTTGAACCACTATTGAACCGAATCCTAAATTTATTTTTCTAGGTGGCTTAAATAATTCAAATTGGAGATTTGAGGCCATCATTGGATAGAGAATGAATTTTGATGAATTTAGAAATTTTTACATTTGAAAAACTCGGTCGAATGGGGGGTGAACCGGCCGGTTTAAGCTTTGAACCCGGTTCAGACCGGTCCGGTTCGGTTTGGAACAGTGTCATCTTATTCCTCAGGATGACAGCATGTTAGTCATAACGGTGCCAAACAGATGGCCAACAGGTCTCCGAGTTCCCTATATAAAGAGCCCCTCTCCATTCATCCTCTCCACACCTGAAAACTCTATTCTCTCTCAACTGCTCCATTTTTCGACGATGCTTGAACCAAAGCTCTGACATGGGGTCTTTTTTTAGCCAAACAAGGCGAGGTCGGGTTATTTAGAATAGGGGAGATGTCAGCTACACTTCTATAGTCTTCGTTCACTCCGAGGATCACTGCGAGATGCTGACGTGATGAAACAGTGAAGCAGCTCTGTCGGACTGAAGCTGCCCTATTTTGTCTGAGTTGAAATTGGCCAATTCGAGCCCTCCTTAGGCCAAACCAAGCCTTCGCAACACTTCCTTAGCCCACCCACAGCCGAATTAGGATTGAAAGGTAAGCCAATTCGGCTCCCCTCTACAATTTTCGGCCGGTGCTAGAGAGAGAACCGATAGAATTTCAATGATGAAATTATAACTCAATTCGACTTCAATTGATACGATTCTTGATTTTAGGATGAACCTCAGGATGAGAGCTATCTGCTAGAATGAAAGGTTGGACCGCCGTGCCCTCACCAGTGAGTAATCAAAGCTTTCTCTCTCTAAAGTCCATTTTCTGGCGAAGCTCCGTTTGAGCTCGTTCTGGCATCAAAACTCATGATTCAAAGTTCTATGGAATCGTATGAACATGGAGGAACTCAATTTCAACTTCAACTTCAACAATTAGAGGTGTTTGATCGGTCAATTTGATGAAATCAAATTCGGCTGTGTTAAAGAGTTGGAATTAGGGGAAAATTGGGGATTTTTGAAATTCAAAGGACCAAAATGCAATTTTATGAAATTGAGGTTCAATTGGGCATGAAAATAATGTTGGAGGATGAGGAATTTTGGAATTTTTGGGGCAAAACTTACCATTTTCTAAAGGAAGTGCAAAATGGTAATTTTGGAAAAGTTGGAGGACCAAATTGGAAATTTGGGAAATTAATCCCCTTTTTGTGAAATGGAATAAATTAAGGTTCTATGATAAATTTTAGAAGTTTTGGGACTCAATTTGAAGAAAAACCGAAATTAGGGAGTTAAAGTTAAAGAGAAATAACCTTAGGGACCTAATTGCAAATAAATGAAAGTTTGACTTTCTCATTCATTTGGAATGAATGAAGGTGGTTAGGTCGAAGGATAATGAACCAAGATGTTCATATCGTGTAGGAACACGAAGTACCAGGAACGCCAGCATGGAAAAGCTCGCGTGAATACAAAGAACTGGTCTAGTAGAATTCACGGCATTAAAGGGTGAGTGGGTTTACTAACATCATACCCGGTTGGGATGATGAGCACAACTTAAAATTAAAAACCTCTTACTGGTTGTGAGTGGGATTATATATCATACCCGGTTGGGAATGATAAGTGCCTCGGTATAAAAACCCACTATTTAGTGGTATTTTAATTATCACCACTTAGAGAAAGTGATGTGAAAATTATGCGGAAAAATAACTTACTAGTTGTAAGTAGATCATACCCTATTGGTATGATGAGACTTCCTCGAAGGAAGTTGAAAACCCGTCCATCGGTTATGAAAGGAGATGTCCTTATACTGGTTGATATAATGGACAGTAAAAACCTATTTTTTCAGAAGTGTTCTCCCCTGACTGTGTGCTAATGCTTAAACTATTTGGGAGACCTTCTTGATGGGAGCTCGAATAGCTCTTATAAGCTGGGGGCCTCGGTTTTTGAACTTGGGGGCTAAATGCCCAATTTTGAAAATCTCGTACAGTGGGCCCAAGGCCAGTTGGCACGAGTAGGAGCTCGTAAACGAACATGATATATGTGCCATAAAACTTAATAAGTGAATTGTTTGGCCATAGTAACAAGATAGGACTGACATGCTCAGTCAACTAGCGGTAGTGCGACATGACAGGTCGACGGACTAGTCAAGTCAAACAGCTGCGGGTTGAGTTGAGAGTCGAGGCCGTTGGACCAGTGGTACCAAAGATTACATGGCAATATGAGAAAACATTCTTTGTGCATGCACTATGAGTACGGGATCATCAAGATGCCCATAAGGGGTAGTGATGCATCCTAAGGGCCTTGGACGATCCGGTGACCTCATCCTAGACGATCGTTCTATGTGTCTGTGTAAAATTTGGAGTAGCACCAAGCGCATGAGATTGGGGTGGGGATAGGATGAGGTCTCTGTCCTCATATGGACATGAAGAAATGATTTCGGGATTGAGGGTCGGATGTCGTGAACATCCACTCATTCTCAGGGTAGAAGTGGAGGTACTTCTATCTGGGTGGTAGGAAAAGTCGCTCCGAAGCCACTAGCGGGTTCAGTAGTGATATTGACTTGCGAATGTGTGTAACCTTCATGATAAAGGATGTGTGTTGGGTGATGACACTCTGGTAACTATAAAAAAAATGGAAAAAAAAACCCAAGAGAAGTTTTAAATGAAGAGATTTTTGAAAAGAAAGGAGTCTGACACACTCCATATATATGTTTTTCTTAAAAATTAAAAGTAGACCTTTGAAAACCCATTTACTGAGTAGTCGTACTCATCCCGTCCCTTATATTCCTTTCAGAAAATCCCGGAAAGCCTACCCTTAAAAATTGTCAACTAAGATGCCTATAAGACAGTCATGTAAAGTTTTAAATTTCATGCAGTTTTGATTATGCTATTCCAGGAAATGGCGCAGGTTTAAAGGACGCCTTACTCTTTACGGTGTATAATAAGGGGAAACCCTTTGATAAACTAGAGGAGTGGTGGGTTGATCATAGGGATCTGACCAAACTGTGTCAGGGCATGACAGCCACGCCCCCGACGGTAATCTTTCCAAGCTTTCTCTCTCTACGTCCAGTTTTCCAGCAGAGCTCTGTTTAGGCTTATTCCAGCATCAATTTATGTGATTCAAAGTGGAATTGAATCGTATGGATGTGTAGGAACTCAAATCCACCTTCAATTTCAACCATTAACCTCGTTTGATTGGTCAATTTGATGAAAGGGATTTCAAAAATTCATGGGACTAAAGTGCAATTCCCTAAATTTGAGGGCCAATTAGGCATGAAAAAGATATTGGATGACCAATTGGTCAATTTTTGGAAATATTGAGGCTAATTTTACCATTTTTGTAAAGTAGGGGTAAAATGGTAATTTTGAAAATATTGGGGACCAAATTGGGAATTTGGGAAACTTGAACGCCATTTTGTAATTTTGAATAAATTGAGGTCCCAAAGTAATTTTTTTAAGTTTCGGGACTCAATTTGGGGAAAAATTGGCATTATGGACCTAAAGTTAAAGAAAAAGAACTTTAGGGACCTAATTGCAAATAATTGCAAAGTTTGGGTATTTCATCCATTTGTGATGAATGAAGGTTGTTAGTCCAAAGGATAATTAACAAGGATGTTAATATCGTGTAGTAACATGAAGTACTGGGAATGACAGCGAAGACAAGCTCACGTAGATGCAAAAAAGCCGGTTGAGAGGAATTCACTATATTCACGGGTGAGTGGGATTTTCACATCATACCAAGTTGGGATGATGAGTACCACAGAATGAAACAATACTACTAAGTGGAATTTTAACATCACACCTGAATGGGGTGATGTGGAAACTACACGGAAAAACTACTTAGCAGTTGTAAGTAAATCATACTCGGTTGGTATGATGGACTTCCTAGAAGGAAGTGGAAAACCCGTTTACCTGTTGTTAGAAGTGCTCTTCCATGATTGTGTGCCATTGCTTAAAGATTTTGGGAGATCTTCTTGACGGGAGCTCGAATAGCTCAGATAGGCCGGAGGCCTAGGTTTTGGAACTTAGGGGTTAAAATGCCTGATTTTGAAAATCTCGTATAGTGGGCCCAAGGCTAGTTGGCACGAGCAGGAGCTCGTAAACAAATATTAGATTAAGTCATGCAAACTTTAATGAATGATGCGTTTGACCATGGTACCAAGACATGACTGACATACTCGATGGATTGGTGGTAATGCGATAAGACAAGTCAATGGACCGGTCGAGACAAACAGCTGCAAGTCGAGTTGAGGGTCAAGGCCATTGGGCCAATGGCACCAAAGATTAAATGGCTTAAGAGGAAAACTATTGTTTTGTGCATGCACTGAGGTTTAGGACCATCAAGATGCCCAAGAGGGGTAGTGATGCATCATAGGGGCTACTGATGACATGGTGGTGATAAGGGTAGTTTGTCATGCCAGCAGCCAGGGAAGCTCAACATAGCTTCATGCGCATGAGACCAGGGTGGGGTCGAGATGAGGTCTCTATCCTCATACAGACACAAAGTTTCTGTAAAACCCGCATTTTTTATTTAAGGAAAACCGGGAAAAGAACCGGTCAAACTGAATAAGAAAACCAAGCCGGTTTACATTTGGGAATAAGCAATATGGAAATTTACAACTTTCGGGTGATCCAAAGGGTTCATTAAACCTTGGAAAAGAAACTTAAGACAAACTAGAAAACAAAAACCAAAGTGGTTCAGGTGAACTAGATTCCATAAGAACTTCAAAGTTAAGCGTGCCTTCCTTAAAGTGTAACCCGAAATTTCGGTCAAAAATTTTTATGCGACGTACGGCTTATCATAAATAGCCGTAAATTAATATATATTTAATTATTATAATTAATACCAATAATTTAATACCTAAATTAAATTATTGGAATTAATACAAATAATTTAATACCGAAATTAAATTATTGGAATTAATACCAAAATTTAATTATTAGAATTAATACCAATAATTTATGGCAATATTAATACTAGTAATAAATCTCGCCCATTTAATACACGGGTTTTACGCCTATATAAAGAGGTTATCCCCATTTCATTCTCCTCACACCTTAACACTTCTCTCTCTCTCTCCCTACTACTTCGTTTCCCGGTGAAGCTCGAATTAGAGTTTCGACTTGAACAAAGGTTGGGCTTTTTAGAAACAGGAAGAAGACAGCTATCTGGTAGCAAACTCCAGTCAATCCGAGAATCGTTGAAAAAGCGCCGGCATGATGGAATAGTGAAGTAGCTCCAGCGGACTGAAGCTACCCTATTTTGGTCAAGCTGAAATCGGCCATTTCAAGCCCTCCTCAGGCCAAACCAAGCCTTCCCAGCACTTCCTCAATCCTTCCTCGGCCGAATTAGGATAGAAAGGTAAGCCAATTCGGTTTCCCTTTATAATTTTATATTGTTGTTAGAGAGAGAGTCGACTGAATTTCAATAAAGAAATTCTAATCCAATTCAACATCAATTGATGTCATCCTTGATCCTAGGAAGAACCTCTGGAGGAGAGCTATCTACCCAGATTTGAAAGCTCCACCGCCACACCCTCACCGGTGAGAAATCAAAGATTTTTCTCTCTATAGTCTGTTTTCCGATGAATCTCCGTTTGAGCTCGTTCCGCCGTTAAAATCTGTGATTCAGAGTTCCTTAGAATCGTATGAACATGTAGGAACTCAATTTTAACTCCAATTTCAACAATTCGAGGTGTTTGATTGATCAATTTGATGAAATCAAATTTGGCAGTGTTGAAGAGTTGAAATTGGAAAAAAAAAAAAAGAAGGTTGGGGAAATTGGGGATTTTTGGAAATTTGAAGGACCAAAATGTAATTTTCTAAAATTGAGGGTTAATTGGTCATGATACGAATATTAGAGGGTCAATTGATAAATTTTATAATTTTTGGGGCAAAATTTTACCATTTTTCTAAAGAAGGGGCAAAATGGTAATTTTGGGAAAATTGAAGGACCAAATTGGAAATTTGGGAAATTAAACCCATTTGTGTGAAATCAAATAATTTGAGGTCCTAAGATAAATTTTAAAGGTTTCGGGACTCGAATTTAGGAAAAACCCGGCAATAGGAACTTAAAGTTAAAGAAAATTAACTTTAGGGACCTAATTGTAAATATATGTAAAGTTGGGTTTTCCCATTCATTTGGAACGAATGAGGGCTATTAGGCCAAAAAATAATGAACAATTATGTTCATCTCATGTAGGAGAACGAGACATCGGGAACGCCAGTCGAGGTCCAACTTGCTAAGGACAGAACCCGACTAAGTGGAATTTCACTGCACTATCGGGTGAGTGGGTTTACTGACATCATACCCGGTTGGGATGATGAGCACAACTTAAAGATGAAAACCACTTACTGATTGTGAGTGGAAATTTTATATCATACCCGGTAGGGGATGATAAGTACCTCGGTATAAAAACCCACTATTTAGTGGTATTTTAATCATCACCACTTAGAGAAAGTGATGTGAAAATTATGCGAAAAAAACTACTTACCAGTTGTAAGTAGATCATACCCGGTTGGTATGATGAGACTTCCTCGAAGGACGTTGAAAACCTGTTCATCAGTTATGAATGGAGATGTCCTTATACCAGTTGGTATAATGGACAGTGGAAACCTATTTTGTCGGAAGTGTTCTCCCGTGACTGTGTGCTGTTGCTTAAACTGTTTGGGAGACCTTCTTGACGGGAGCTCCAATAGCTCTTATAGGCCGGGGGCCTCGGTTTTGAAACTTGAGGGCTAAAATGCCCAGTTTTTGAAAAATTCGAACAGTGGGCCATAGGCCAATGGACACGGGCAGGAGCTCATAAAAGAACATGATATATATATATATATATATATATATATATATGTGCCATTAAAACTTAATAAGTGAATTGTTTGGCCATGGTACCAAGGCAGGTCCGACATACTCAGTCAGCTAGTAGCAGTGCGGCATGACCGGTCTTCGAACCAGTCAAGACAAACAGCTACAGGTTGAGTTGGAGGTCGGGACCGTTGGGACAAATGGCACCACATATTACATGGTAATTTAAGAAAACTTTGTTCGTGCATGCACATGAGTACGGGATCATCAAGACGCCCATGAGGTGTAGTGATGTGTCCTAAGGGCCTTGGACGACCTGGTGAGTATAAGGGCAGATTATCGTTCCAGGTGTCTGTGCGAAATTTGGAGTAGCACAAAGCGCATGAGACCGGGGTGGGGACAGGATGAGGTCTCTGTCCTCATATGGACACGAAGAAGCGATTTCGAGATTGTGGGTCGGATATCGCGTACATCCACTCATTCCCAGGGTAGAAGTGGTCATACTTCTATCCGAGTGGCAGGAAAAGTCGCTCCGAAGCCACTAGCGGGTTCAGTAGTGATACTGACTTGCGAATGTGTGTAACCTTCATGATGAAGGATGTGTGTTGGGTGATGACACACCGATAACTAAGAAATAATGGAAAAACACAAATTTTTAAATGAAATGATTTTTGAAAGCAAAGGAGTCTGGCACACTCCATATAAATGTTTTTCTTGTACTCACCCCCTCCCTTATACCCCTTTTAGGAAGTCCCGGAAAGCCGAACCTTAAAGGACTTGCGCAATTAAACACCTGCAAGATAGGTACAACTAATTTAAATTACTATGCAGTTTTGATTTATGATATTTCTAGAAAAAGGTACAGGTTAACGCCTTACTCTTGTGGAGGTTGTGTGAGGGCTGTGGGGACATTAGGGAAGCTTGGTTTGGCTAGAGGTGATCTAAATTTGGCCGAATTCAGCTCGACTAAAATAGGGCAGCTTCGGTCCATCGGAATTGCTTCAATGTTTGATTATGTCGATGCTTCTTCGGTGGTCATCGGGTCGAAGGGAGATTGCTGTCTAGCAGCTGACTTCCCCTGGAGTCTATAGGACCCGACCTTGCCTTCCTAGGTTAAGAAAAGTGCCCAAGTCATAGCTCTGGTTCGAGCTTCACCAGAAAATGGAGCACTTGAGAGAGAAGTGTGATTTGAGGTGTGTGGAGGATGAATGGAGGGGAGCTCTTTATATAGGGAGCTCGGCGACCCTCTGCCCAACTAGTTTCCATATTGGTCGAGCTTATCCTCTTCAAAAAATGTCTAGATCAGAGAGGATATTCCTTCACTAGAGAAGGAAAGTTTTTGAACTAATGAACAATGCTATCATACTGAGGAAGAAGACGACATTGTTCCGAACTGGACCGGTCCAACCGGGTTTAATGGCGAAAATTAGCCAGTTCAGGCCCGATTCAACCGGTTTTCTCAAATCTAAAAATTCATAAATTTTTCTAAATTCATTTCATATCCAATGTTGTCTTCAATTTTCCAATTTGATCATGCTAAGCCGCCAAGAAAAATTAATTTAGAAACCGATTCATATGTAGTTCAAATCAGTTCAATTTGGTTCATGTCTGGTTCACCTTGAACTGGTCTAGTTTCCTCTTTCCCATTTTACCATTTCTTTACCGATTTCGGTTCGTTATCTAGCTCAATTTTCTCTTTTGAATAGACCGATTTTCTTATCCTTAAAGGAACGGGGTTTACAACTCTCCTCTTCTTTTAGGAGTTTTGTCGCCAAAACTAAATTACGTATCCTTTACACTGGGAATAATTTCCCTTGATGTCATCTTAGGGTTTGCCTTGACATGTTTTCATTTTAGGTACTCCTTTCACTTAATCCTACATGCAACATACTTGAGGACTTCCTCCCCTTTCAATCATTTATTTACTCCTTTGGAATTGGTCCCTTTGGTTTGTCTTACCCTTGTGTCTATATACTTTCTTAGATCCAATGCTTCTTCTCATTTAGGGGTAAGATCCTTACTCTTGAGAGTTCCAAGATGCCCAATCGTTCCCGTGTACAGTTATTCTCTCGATCATGGAAACCCTTGGCTCGATGTCCTTCCATGCGTTTCGTACTTATTTTTTTCATAGGTTTCGATGTGATTCCCTTTTTGTTCTATACTGGTCCTTGCTCCATCCATAATTTACAATTTTGGTTCAAATATTTATGTTTGATTTTTGTCATGCTTAACTAACTGACTCTTTCTTACTTGAGTCACATTTTACTGGGACTGTTGGACCTATATGTCCCTTACAGCATGATGTGTTCTAGAAATTGTCTTTGTCCATTATAATTCTAGAACATTTTATTACTGGTTGTTCTCGACTTTCCAGCCTTTCGAGGATCGTATAATTTCACCCCTTCCATTCATTGGGTAATATTACTCGACTACCTTAACTGTTATCCCATCATCCTTTCTATTTTTGACGCCGTATCTTAAATATTTGTGTCGGTTTTCCTTAACTCTTCATCCCTTCCCAACTTCCTCATTAGGTTTCCCCGGTTCCAACCATTGGTTTCCTGATTTCTTCTTGACTTGCCGACATGCATGGAATTTTTCCCTTCTTATGTCCTTCCTCATTTCTAATAGCGTCCTTTACTCAAGAACTTTCCTTTCCTCAATCCACTCTTACTCGCTCGTGACCATTTCACGATTCTTTATTCTAAGTTGATCCCTTTCAGTCTACATGTTGATTCTTTTATTTGGAGAGTTCCCTTTTTTATGGTTTCCTTCTATATTATGTCCTTCACAGTAGAGACTTCCACCCTAGGAGTTACACGTTCAACCTTCTTTCCATCTCTTGAAGGTTTCCTTCCTTCATCTCCTTACACCCTTTTTATATTAGGCATTTTCCTGTTTTTAATCCTTTATTGTCATAAAATTCCCATTTCATCCCTTACTCCCTATTCGAGGAACTTTCGATTATCGGGTCTTATTGTGTGTACTTTCACACTATGACTGACCGTCCACTCTTTAGTCTACATTAAGCGAGTGTGGACCATAACCAGTCATTATGTCAGTGGTTGTTCCCCTTAATCACTTCTTAATTGGAAGGCTTACTTCTCCAAGGTTTCTCATATATTATTTCCTTTATTTCCTTATTATGGGTATTCCACCCATTCTTACTTGCTACGACATCTTTTGATACTATCTTCCTACTTACTCATTCCTTGGTTTTAACTTACTCCTTGTGCCCTCCTAGTATGCTTCCCTTGGTCTTTTCACCTCAATATATACTTCATTTGCAAGCTTATCTTCCTATCTACTTCAATTGGTTCCACTACAAATTAGTTGGGGTATGTCTACCTTTCCAAGGCTTCCTTCCTTGGTAGGATTCTTTCCCTTTCTCTTGGAATTCCTTTTTCACTTGTCCTTAAGAGTATCTAACCATAAATGACATCCTTTGATGTTGTCCTCTCCTGGTTACACTTATTCTTGAAATCTTGTGGGCACGTCTTCTGTACCATATCTTCATTCCCACTTGTACCCCAATACAAGTCTTTTTCTTCGGGGAGGGGTTCAAATTCTCCTTGTTTCAAGGTCTCTTGATCACCATGCGAGAGACTTACTTAATTCTTCTCATGTCTTGAGTGTGGTCATTAATCCATCTTTAGCCATTGATTTCTTTAAGGATTTCCTTCATCCTTCCTTTCTTAACATTTAGCCTTTTTACTTCTCCCTTCTTCGTCTAGGTTTTAAATCCATAACTCTTACGAGGGTCAATTCATTAATTGCTTCGCCCCTACTACTCTCCTTGTCTAATTGAATTGAGACAGTTGTCTCGTGGGTATGCTTGTCCTTAATGCCCATCCTATTTCACTTTTTAGAGTATAGTCTTTACTACTTCCTGGTCCTTCTTATGGCATCTTTTATTCTCCTTGACCATCTCGTTATTACTAGTCACTTTCTTCCGCTAGGTTCATCTGAAATCCCTATTTCGCTCCTCTGCTTTTCCAAAGCATGTCACACATGGCCATCTCGATAACTCCTGATTGTCCAACGTTTGGGGCTTGTTTTCTCTTGTGGAGGTGCTTCCTTCTTTACTCCTAAAGACTTGTAACTGTCCTTAAGGAAGAATTCCTCTTCACCTATGCTCTGCTCGGCTTGTGCTTTCTCAAGGTCCTACCTTCTATCCTTCTTGCCTTTCATCCTTTTGGACTCCAGTGGTTGACAAGGTTCTTAGGAGGTATTGCCCTAATATATGGGGTGTGGGACAATCCTTCAACTTATGTCCTATTCCTCTACACCTATAACGGGTTATCTTAATACTTGTCCTCATAATTGTCGGGTGCTTTCTTACATAGTGTCCCTATTGTCCTATAATAGGTCACTTTCTTATGTGGACCTTTGTGGTTCCTCTTATACCTCGAGCATTGGGGCCCCTTGTTGATGGTTTCGTGTTTCGCCATCCTTGAGTTCGAACACCTTGATAGTTTTCTTGTTGAATTTTTCTTTGCCCAGTAGTTACTCCAAGAGTTTTTCTTAAACTCCTTAGTCCCCTGGTTCATTTCCTTACTTGGGATGGGATTCTCCCCGGTCTCAGTGGTGTCTAGGGTAACGTGGGTTTGTTTGGCTACCTTTCTTGGGGCCATCTTCCTACAATTGAGACACAATATCACTTTATATTCGAGAGATATGGTTTTAGGAATATGGATTTCTTCCTTAATGGATGAGTACAATATGTTGGGGTTTTAGCCCTATTACAAAAAGGTGGTTACGAAATAGATAGGGAGTTACGAGGTTCTTGATAAGTGTCCTCCTTGGTAGGGTTGTAACCCTTGCTGTCGTTCCTGGCTTTAAGCTTGGCTCCCTTTGTACTCAGGGTTGTGACCTTAACAGGTCCTGGCACCATCCTCTTCGATACTTCCCTCTAATGTCTTTTGGTTCTTTGGAACTTCTACTCTACCTCGGGCATTAGTGAGCTTTTAGGGTTGTCTTTCTACGAGGATAGAGTATTGGGTGCTGTTGGTGGCGTTAGTCCTAGTTTTCTTGGTTCCTCTCATGGGAGCCATCTGAAAATTTTAAAAATTTTCTCTTAGTTCTTATGTTATATAGTCTTGATAATGTATTTGAGGAAACAAGTTTTGATACCACTCAAGTTGTCACGCCCTAACCCGATTTAGTTGGATCCCCGTGAGCAACCCGCCACTCCCTTCCGTTTATTAAGGGTTTCACCCTCTTCTAAACCACGGGTAGTAAGGCGTCATTTTTCTTGTTTTTCCTAGAATATAATTATACAAAACTGAATATATTAAAATAATCATACCTATCTTATAGTTCAACTACAAGAGGATCTTTAAAGTTGGTTTTCCTCTGTTACCTAAAAAGGGGTAAAGGGAGGGGGTGAGTTCTACATTTTAGGGAGCGGGTGTTGGGCCTGAGTTTTCAAAATATTTTCAATTAATCAAAACCATGCCAAGGTTAACATTTCATTTTTAAATGATTCCCTCAAACCCAAATTTCCAAAACTCTTTTTCCATTTCCATATTAGGTGTGTATAGCTCTCTTAGCCCATCCCCTTGCCTTGGGAGGTGTTTAGCAAACAAACACACACCCTTCATTAGGAAGGGTACACACATTCACATGGCAGTCCCAGACTGCACACACTTGGGGACCAACGTGACTTTGTTGTCCACCCTGATAGAAGCCCGTCCACTTCTACCCTGAGTCTGAGTGGACGTCCCAGACGTCTTACCCTCAAACCCAAATGCCACTTCATGTCCATATGAGGACGAGACCTCTTCATGTCCCCACCCCGGTCTCATGCGTAAGAAGCTCCCATAGCTTCATGATTGACTGGCATGATAAACTACCCTTATCGCCCCCATGTCATCCAACAGCCCTTGGGATCCATCATTACCCCTTTGGGCATCTTGATGGTCCCGATCCTTAAGTGCATGGTTTATTGCACTTATGTCCCTAATTCAGAATTTTCCCTCAAATTGAATCCCAAGGTTTCCAATATCCTCTTTGTATCCTCAATTTACAAAATTAATTGTGTAAGGGGCTTAAGTTTTCCAAATTTCCAATTTGGTCCCCAATTTTCCAAAAATTACGATTTTGCCCCTACTTTCCAAAAATAGCCACTTGGCCCCAAATCTTTCAAAAATTGACCAATTGACCTTCAATTTTGAGAAATTGTATGGAGATACCTCAATATTTTGAAATACCCACTTTTCCCCAAATTTTCCCCCAATTTCTTTCGCCTTTTATGACTAAATTTGATTTATTCAAATTGGCCATTCCATTGGGGTTAATTGCTCCAATTGATGGTATGGATCAGTTTCTACACTTCCATACGATCAAATGGAGCTTTGAATTATAGAATTTGTGTCCGAAACGAGCTCAAATGAAGCTTCACTAGAAAACTAGTTATAAAGAGAGAAAGCTTCAAAAGCTTACCATTGGAGGTGCGGTGGTCTGAGCTCTCGATCTAGGGAGGTCGCTCTCATCCTTAGGTTCCTTCTAGGATAAAGAATGGCTACAATTGAAGTCCATACGAGGGTGAATTTTGTTAGTTAAATTCAACACTTTCTCTCTCTAGCACCGATCGACAACGATGGAGAAGGGTAAAATTGGCTTACCTTTCACCTCTATGGAGGTCGTGTGAGGGCCGTGGATACATTGGGGAGGCTTGGTTTGCATGGAGGTGGTTTGAATTTTGCTGAATTTACCTCGACCAAAATACGGTAGCTTCGGTCTATCATAGCTACTTAATTGTTTGATTCTGTCGGTGTTTCTCTGGAGTCCTCAGGTTGAAGGGAGATTGCTATTTATTAGTTGACTTCCCCTAGAGTCTATAGGACCCAACCTTGCTTTTTGAGGCTAAGAAAAGTGCCTAAGTCAGAGCTCTAGTTCGATCTTTACTGAAAAATGGAGAACTTGAGAGAGAATGGCGATTTGAGGTGTGTGGAGGATGAATGGAGGGGAGCTCTTTATATTAGGAGCTCAAGGACCCTCTGCCCGGCCAGTTTCCATATTGGTCGAGCTTATCCTCTTAAAAAAATGCCCAAATCGGAGAGTATATTCCTTCATCGGAGAAGGAAATTTTTTGAAAAGATGAACAATGCTGTCATCCTGAGGAAGAAAAAGACTCTGTTCCGAACCGGACCGGTCCAGTCCGATTGGGTTCAACAGCAAAAATCTGCCGATTTAGGCCCGATTCAACCGATTTTCTCAAATCTAAAAATTCCTAAATTCATCTAAATTCATTTCATATCCAATGGTGTCTTCAATTTTCCAATTTGATCATGCTAAGCCACCAAGAAAAATAAATTTAGAAAAATGTTCATATGTAGTTCAAATCAGTTCAATCCGGTTCAGGTCCGGTTTATCCTGAATCGGTTTGGTTTCCTCTTTCAATTTGTCCCATGGTTATTCTCCATGATTTTTATAACTCGTTGAGTCATTTTGAGGCCTCGAGCCAATCAGAGCAATTATAGCTCCCATTAGGAACATCTCCCAAAATGTTTAAGCAGTTTCACACAATCAGGGGAGACCATTCATGGAAAAATGATTTTCAAATTTAAAAGTGGTTCTCATCACCCCTAACCGGGTATGATGCTGAAAATCTCATTCACTTGCTACTGTGACGAATTCATCCCAACTGAATTCCAATCTTCAATGTGCTTCTTGACACTCGTACTCGTATGACTAGTTCATACATGGTTCGAGTATTTGCATTAGGATGGTTTGGCATAAAAGACCTCTTACTTCCGTATATTTTCATGTAGGTCCTTTATTTATGCCTTATTGCAATTAGGTCCCTAAAGTTCATAAATTCTAACTTTAGGTCCCTAATGCTCCACTTATTCTTAATTAAGTCCCTAGGACTTCCAATTATCCCTCATGGGTTCTTAACTTTTCCAAAATTACCAATTGGTCCTCAGTTTTCCCAATATTTCCATTTGGTCCTTAATTTCTCAAAATTTTCCAATTGGTCCTTGAATTTTCAAAAATTGCCAATTGGCCCTCCATTTCATCCAATTGCTTAATTGAGCCCCAATTGGAGGTTAATTTCATGAAAATGGCCCAATTTTCATTAAATTACCATTCGACCCCCAATTTTCCAAAAATCCCTGAATTGCTAAATTTCTCAAAAAATGCAATTTGGTCCCCAAATAATAATTTCGTTCAATTGATCCATAAAACTCGATTAATTGCCCCCGTTTGTGATTGGAATCATCTTCCCTATGTTTTCCTCGTCATTTCAATCTTTAAACCGCTTGATTTGGCTCGGAAATGAGCTCAAACAAAGCTTCACTAGAGAATGTAGTCTAGAGAGAGAAATCTTCAGTATCTTTCCGGTGAGGGTCTGGCGACTGGAGCTCTTGCCTTCTCTAAATTGCTTTCCTCCTAAGGATAATCCCTGGATCAAACCACACCTTAATTGGTGGCATGGCCAGTGTGAATTTCTCAGTTTAAGTTTTTTTTTTTTACAAAAATGCACTATGAATAGTTTTTTCTGGCGAAGGGGTGGTGGAGGGGCTTACCGTCTTAGCTCGAGGAAAGGTCGGGGCACCTCCATGTGGAGTTTGATGGGCTTGGTTTGGCCAGAATTAGCCTAGGGATGACTCGACTTGAGTTCGAGTAGCTTGGGTTGTTGACAGCTGAGGAGCGGTGGCACTGTTTGAGCTTCCCCGCTCTTCTATGGTGATCATCGGGCTGAAAAGAAGGTGCATCTGGGTTGAGGACTTCCTTCCAGTTCTAATCACACCGAATGTAGCTTCAAAGGTGGAAAAAAGTCCCGATGTCGGAGCTCTGGTTTGCTACTCATCGTAAAACTAAGCACTTCACCTTATTCGCTCAATTGTAGGATGTTAAGAACGAATGGATGGGGTGCTCTTTATATAGGGCACTCAACAACTTGCTAGGCTACCGACCGACGTAGGACTCGGCCTCCGACTCAACTGTCGGCGGTCGTACCAGAGATCTTCCCAGGTTGTTGGAGGAAGCAATCTCTCTCTCTCTCTCCACTCTTTCTATTAGCTGACTGAGGTTGAAGATGATGACATGGTAGGTGTGCCACATGGCACGCTGTGATTGGTTAGTTTTTCCGACATGGCATTCCAACTCAGGTGCTGTGTTAATCGTTGACTGGTTGACCTTGGTAGTCTCTATTCGGCTGCTCGTGTCTGCGTGGTAGGGTCACTGGTTGTTCATTGACCGTTGATTGGACACGTGGCAGCCTCTCATTGGTTGTCCATGCTTGTGTGGCTGCTGACTAGGTGCCACTGACCATTGACCGGCTAGACCATTGATCGGTTGGACTGTTGACCGGTTCAAACTATCAGGTTTCCCATCCACTTCTTGACTTACCGATGTACTAGTGGGTTTCCTCCTTTTAGCCTCCCTCATGTCCAATGGCATCCGTCCTCAAGGACTTCTTTTCTTAGGTCCATCCTTACTCGATCGTGACAATTTCGTGGTTCTTTCTTCCGAGTTAATCCTATATGGCTTACTTGTTCATTCCTTGATTTCACCTAAAGAAGTTCTCTTCATTGGTTTCATCTTCTACTCTCGCACCTTGAAGTCGGGATTTTCCATCCTTTAGGTTGCACATTCATCCTTCTCATCATTTCATGGAGGTTTTCCTTTAGTCACTTCTTAATTGAAGGGTGCACTCTCCAAGGTTTTTTTTAGATATCCTTTCTTATTTTTCCTTATTATGGGTATTCCACCAATTCCCACTTGTTACGGTATCATTTGAGTTTATCTTCCTACTATGCATTCCTTAGGTTTTGCTCTACTCCTTAGACTTTGGGTACATTTCCCTTGTAGTTGATCCTTTATCCCAACATGCCTTCCATTTTCAAGTTCACCTTCTATCCCGCTTCAATTCGGGTCCATTACTTCTTTGTTGAGATATGCATGCCTCTCTAGGGCTCCCTTCCCTAGGTAGGCTTCTCCCTCTTTTTCCCTTAGGATTTCCCTTTGCGTTCATTTTTTAGGGTATCTGACCTTTAATTGACTTCGTGGTTTCCTTGGATGCCGTCCGCTCACCTTTCCTATGGAAGTATTGTGGTCACATCCTTTGGTATCCTTTCCTTATTTCTACTTGTAATTACTACAAGTTTACTTGATCTGGGGAAAGTTTGAATCCTCTTTGCGTCGAGGGTGGTCGCCAATACCTTTTGGCCATTTTTTCACTCTAAGGATTTCCTTCATCCCTCTTTTCAATGTTTGACCTTTTCACTTCTCCCTCCTCGTTGGGGTTTAGATCCATGACTCTTACAAGGGTCAATTCTTTTGACCACCTTGTTCCTATTGCTCTCCTTGTCCAATTGTCTTGAGATAGTGGTCTCTCGAGTTTACTCATCCTTGACACCCATCCCATCGCCCTTTTCAAGGTGTGGTCATTACTACTTTTCAATCCTTCTTAGGGTGTCGTTTATTTTCCCTTGTGCATCCCATAGTTACTAGCGATCTACTTTTGCTAGGTTCATTTGTAACCCTACTTGACTCCTTTGCTTTTCCAAAGCAGGTTATGCTTTGCTGTAAACCCCACTCTTTGGAGTTAAGGTACACCGGGAAAAGAACCGGTTAAACCGAGTGAGAAAACTGGACCGGTTCACAAACGCGAACATTAGAGAACATGCAGTTTGAGAAATTTACAACTCCCGAGTGAAAAGGTAATCCAATTTGGCTCTACTCTGTGAATATCGTTCGGTGCTAGAGAGAGAACTGATGAATCATTACTGAACAAATTCTCCCTCAATTCGACATGAATTGAGGTGATTCTTAGTTCTAGGAGGAACCTTTGGACAAGAGTTATTTGCCTAGATTGAAAGCTCGAACCGCCACACCCCAACGGTAAGCTTTTGAAGCTTTCTCTCTCTTCATCTAGTTTTTTAGCGAAGCTCTATTTGAGCTCATCTTGACATTAATTCATGCAATTCAAAGTGCAATTGAATCGTATGGATGTGTAGGAGCTCAAATCCACCTTCAATTTCAACAATTAACCACGATTGATTGGCCAATTTGATTAAATCATATTTGGCCAGGTTGAAAGGGAGAAATTGGGGGAAAATTTTGGGGGAAAATTGGGGATTTCAAAAATTCGAGGGACTAAAGTGCATGAGGGCCAATTGGCCATGGAAAAGATGTTAGATGACCAATTAGTCAATTTTTGGAATTTTTGGGGTGAAATTTACCATTTTTGTAAAGTAGGGGCAAAATGGTAACTTTGAAAAAGTTTGGGACCAAATTGGGAATTTGGGAAACTTGAACCCCTTTTTATGATTTTGAATAAATTGAGGTCCCAAAGTAAATTTAGAAGTTTCGAGACTCAATTTGTGGGAAATTGGCATTAGGGACCTAAAGTTAAAGAAAAAGAACTTTAGGGACCTAAATGTAAATAACTAAAAGTTTAGGCATTTTATTCATTCATGATAAATGAAGGCTATTAGGCCAAAGGATAATCAACAAAGATGTTCATAACGTGTAGGAACATGAATTACCATGAATGCCAGCAAGGACAAGTTCGTGTGAAGGCAAAAAGCTAGTTAAGAGGAATTTACTGCATTATTGGGTGAGTGAGAATTTTCACATCATTCCCGGTTGGGATAATGAGTACTGACTTAATTTAATTTCTCCAAATTGGCCATTCAAACGAGGTTAATTGCTCCAATTGATGGTATGGATCAGTTCCTACACTTCCATACGATTCAATTGAGCTTTGAATCGCAGCATTTGGGTCTGAAACGAGCTCAAATGAAGCTTCGCTGGAAAATTGTTCGTAGAGAGAGAAAGCTTCAAAAGCTTACAGTCGGAGGTGCAGCGATCTGAGCTCTTGATCTGGGAGGTAGCTCTTATCCTTGGGGTACTCTTAGGATCAAGAATTGCTACAATTAAATTCCATACGAGGGTAAATTTTGTTAGTGAAATTCAACACTTTCTCTCTCTAACACTGATCTACAACGATTGAGAAGGGGCAGATTGGCTTACCTTTCACCTTTATGGAGGTCGTGTGAGGGTCGTGGAGGCATTGGGGAGGCTTGGTTTGGCTGGAGGAGGTCTTAATTTGGTCGAATTCAGCTCGACCAAAATATGGCAGCTTTAGTCTGTCGAAGCTGCTTCACTGTTTGATTCCGCCGACGCTTCTCCGATGGTCCTCAAGTCGAAGGGAGATTGCTGTGAGGTAGCTGACTTCCCCCAGAGTTTGTAGGACCTGACCTTACCTTCTAAGGCTAAGAAAAATGGCCAAGTCGGATCTCTGGTTTGATCTTCACCAGAAAATGGAGCACTTGAGAGAGAATAGAGATTTGATGTGTGTGGAGGATGAATGGAGGGGTTCTCTTTATATAAGGAGCTCGGGGACCCTCTGCACGACCAGTTTCAATTTTGGTTGAGCTTATCCTCACTTGAAAATGCCCTAATTGTAGGAATATTCCTCTCACCAGAAATGGAAGGTTTTTGATCTAATGAACAGTGCTGTCATCTTCAGGAAGAAGATGACATTGTTCCAAACTGGACCGGTCTGGTCTGATCGAGTTCAATGGTGAAAATCGGTCGGTTCAGGCCCGATTCGACCGATTTTCTCAAATATAAAAAATTTTAAATTTGTCTAAATTCACTTCATATCCAATGGTGGCTTCAATTTTCCAATTTGATCACATTAAGCTACCAAGAAAAATGAATTTAGAAATGAGTTCATGTATAGTTCAAACTGGTTCAATCCGGTTCAGGTCTAGTTTTGTCATGCCCCAACCCGGTTTGGTCAGAGTCCTATGATCAACCCGTCACCCTTCCTCATACTAATCTAGTATTTCTACCAAATAATCCAAGGAAGGTAAAGGCATTGGAGTACCTATTTTCCATAACAAAGATTAGGAAAAAAGTTACCTAATGGTAGTGCCCTTGGCTTTCTCTCCTAGACTTAGCTCATCGTAGCGAGGTGTTTCTCCTGAAAAAGTTTAAAGGGGAGGTGGCGAGTTTCTACAACTCAATTAGTGGGGGTTGGAAAGTGAGTTTTCAAACAATTAGTCTTATCAAAACCTTTTATACTTTTAGTTTATTGTAATATTAGTTCATTTGTTCTTAGCATTTCCCCTTGCTCGAGAGGTGCCTCAACAAACAATCACATGCCCTTTCTATCATAGAAAAGGGATCATAGTTTGCAAAATAGTTCCCTATCGTTCCACTTGTGGTTCAGTGTTTCTTTACCGTCCACACAGATAGAGGTGCACTACCTCAACCCCGAGTTTAAGTGGACATCAATAGTCTGACCCTCAAACCCTCATCATGTCCGCTTGGTGGGATGAGACCTCATTTCCCCTCCAACCTCAGTCTCAAGACCTCATTTCTCCTCTGCCCTCAGTCTCAATGCTTTATCATGTCCGCCTTATGGGATGAGACCTCATTTCCCCTCTGGCCTCAGTCTCAGTGCGCAGGAAGCTATCAAAGCTTCATGAATGATTGGCATGACAGACCCGCCCTTATTGCATCCAGGTCATCCAGCATCCCTTAGGACCCATCGACTACCCCTCTCAGGCAATTAGATGCTCCCAGATTCTACATGCATGCATGCATACAATAGTCTTAATCCATTAACCATGATCTTTGGTACCAATGATCTAACGACCCCGACACTTGACCTAGCCTACAACTGTTTGCCTTGACCGGCCCGTTGACCTAGCTTAGGCGCATTGCCACTAGCCAATCGAGACTTGTCAGTCCTGACGTGGCCTCATGGAAAATCACAAAACAATTCCAGTTTTTCTAAGAGTTTTCATGGTTATTATAATTCAGGTTTGTCTATGGGTCCAACCTGTGCACACTAGCTTTGGGCCCACTTCATAAGTTTTCCAAAACTAGGCCTTTGACCCTATCATTTTCAAATTTGAGGCTTCAAGCCTATCATAGCGATTCTGGCTCTCATCAGTAATGTCTCCCAAAATGTTTAAGTAGTTTCACACAGTCAGGGGAGACTATTCCTAGCAAAATTGATTTTTCAAACCTTAAAATAGTTCTCATCACCCCAACTAGGTATAATGTTGAAAATCCCACTCACCTGGTACTGTGACGGATTTGTCCGAGCTAGATTTCCAATCTTCAATGTGCTCCTTGGCACCCATATTCATATAACTCGTGCCTACATGGTTTGAGCATCCATATCTGGAGGATTGACATAAGGTACCTTATATTTATCAGTATTTTTGCATAGGTCCTTATATTATGCCTTAATTGTAGTTAGGTCCCTTAAAGTTTATAACTTTACATTTTTGTCCCTATTCTTCATTAATCTAAGTTAAGTCCCTAGAACTTCCAATTTCCTCATGGGTCCTTAGTTTTTTTCAAAATTACCAATTGGTCCTCAATTTTCCCAAAATTGCCAATTGGTCCTTAAATTCTCAAAAATTACCAAGTGCTCCTTAAACTTTCAAAAATTACCAATTGGCACTCCATTTCCTCCAAATTTCTTAATTGGGTCTCAATTGGAAGTTAATTTCATTAAAATGACCCAATTTTTCTTAAATTTCAATTCGGCCCCAATTTTCCCAAAATCCCTAAATTTCCTAATTTCTCAAAAATTGCAATTTAGTCCCCGAATCACAATTTCATTCAATTGACCCCCAAAACTTGGTTAATTGCCCTCATTCTTGATTTGAATCATCTTCTATATGTTTTTCTCATCATTCAAGCTTTGAACCACTCGATTTGGCTCGAAAATAAGATCAAATGCAGCTTCGCCGGAAATTTTAGTCTAGAGAGAGAAAGTTTTGATATCTTACCGGTGAGGGTCTAGAGACCAGAGCTCTTGCTTTCTTTGAATTACTCTCCTCCCAAGGATCCTCCCTAGATCAAACTATGCTTCAATTGGTGGCCTGAGCGGTGTGAGTCTCTTAGTTTCAGTACTTACATAAATGCGCCATGATTTCCGATGGAGGGGCTTATCATGCTAGCTTGGGGTAAGGTTGGGGCACCTCTAGGTGGCATTTGGGGGGAGGGGGGCTTGGTTTGGCCAAAATTGGCCTAGGGATGGCTCGAGTTGAGCTCGAGCAGCTCGGGCTACTAACAACCAAGGAGCGGTATTATTGTTTGAGATTCCTCGTTCTTCTATGGTGGCTCTCGGGCTGAAAGAAAGGTGCAGCCATGTAGAGGACTTCCTCCTAGTTCTAATGGTATCGAATGCAGCTTTAGAGGTGGAGAAAAGCCTCTATGTCAGAGCTCTAGTTTGCTGCTCGTCGAAAAACTGAGTAGTTCATCTTCTTCAATCGATTGTGGGATGTTGAAAACGATCGGAGGAGTGCTCTTTATATAGGGTGCTCGACAACTATTTAGGCTATCAGCCACCGTGAGACTCGGCCTTCAACTCGACCGCCGGTGACCTGACCAAAGAGATTTTCAAGTCACCGGAGACTCTAGCTTTTTCGTCCTCTCTCTCTTCTCTCTTCTCTCTTCTCTCTGTTAGTGACTAGAGGTTGAAGTTGATGACGTGGCGGGCATGCCATGTGGTGTGCTATGATTGGTTGGTTTTCTGATGTGGAGGTACGGCTCGGCCTCCACATCATTCGTTGACCCGTTGAATAGACACATGGCAGCCTCTATTTGGCTACCCATGTCTGTGTGGCAACCTCCTATTAGCTGCCTGTGTCTAGGTGGCAGCCTCCCATTGGTTGCTCGTGTTTGCATGGCATGCTGACTGGTCATCCATTGACCATTGACTGGACACGTGGCAACCTCCCATTGGTTGCTCATGCTTGCATGGCTGCTGACCTGGCGTCGTTGACCGTTGACCGATCCGATCTGACCGGGTTCGGTAACTTGATTTTGAAATTTAGATGGTTCGGACCCGATTCAACCGATTTTCTGAAATTTAAAAATTTTCTAAATTTATCTAAATTCATTTTCTATCTAATGGTGGCCTCAATTTCCCAAATTGACATTTTTAAGCCACCCAGAAAAAATGAATCATTGAACCAATTCACTATGGTTCATCCCAGTTCGAGTCCGGTTCACCCCAAACAATCCGGTTCTCTCATCAATTCCACTTCCCAGTTCTTCCGCATGATTTTTATGAATTTTTGGTCAATTGGAATTTTCTAATTTCCCATTTTAACCCTTCTTTATTATTTTTTCTTTTTTCTGCTCGGTTTTCTCAAAATCGCCGGTTCTTTCCCTGGTTTACTTGGTCCAAGGGAACGGGTTTCACAACTATCCCCTCTTTTTAGGAGTTTTGTCCCCAAAACTTAGTCGTTGATCCTTGACATCGGAAATGGATTCTCTTGTGGTCAACTCAAGGTTTGATTTGACATCCTATTGCTCTGGTTACCTCTTTTTGATCATTCATTTACTCCCTCGGACTTAGTTCTTTTGACTTGCCTTACCCCTGTGTCCAAGTACTTTCTTAAGTCTAATGCTCCCTGCCACTTGGGGGTCAGACCTTTCCTCTTAAGGGTTTGTCCAGAATTGGGAGTTCTAGAATGTCCTATAGTACTTGTGTTGATTTACTTCCTTAGTCATTGAATCTATTTAGCTCATTTTCCCGTTGAGCCTTTCGCACTTATTTTCCACGGGATTCATTGTTATCCCTTTTTGTTGTATGTTAGACCCATATTCCGTTCCTTATTGGGCTTCCCTGCTCCCAACCATCGATTTCCTACCCACTTGTTGATTTACCAACAAATTGGTGGATTTCCTCCTTTCAGTCCTCCCTCACATCCAACGGCATCCTTACTCAAGGACTTCTTTTTTTCTCAGATCCATCCTTACTTGAACATGACCATTTCATGCTTCTTCTATTCTGAATTAATCGCTTATGGCTTACTTTTCCATTCCTTTATTTTATCTGAAAGAGTTCCCTTCGTTGGCTTAATCTCCGACTCTCGTACTTTAAGGTTGAGATTTTCCATCCTTCAAGTTGTGCATTCATCCTTCTCATCTTTCCTTGAAGGCTTCTATCACGCCCTGACCCGGTTTGGTTGGATCCCTGTGAGCAACCAGCCACTCTCCCGGTTTATTATGGGTTTTCTCCTTCTCTAAACCGTGAGGAGTAAGCCATCATTTTCACATGTATCTTTCCTAGAATAACATTAATCAAAACTAAATAAATTAAACCTTACATACCTGTCTTATAGGTTCAACTATAGGAATGTCTTTAAGTGGGTTTTCCCTTGGTTACCTGAAAAGGGGTAAATGGAGGGGGTGAGTTTGAAAACTCAGTGAATGGGTGTTGGGAGAGAAATTTCATAATCAAAACATCTTTAAACGAAGTGTGTCAAACTCCTTATTTTCTTTAAAAATATTCTTTTCTCAAATTCTGGTTTTTCAAACCTTTTTCCTCATTTCCACATCAGGTGTGTTTAACAATCAACACACACCCTTCATCAAGAAGGGAATCACACATTCACAGGGCAACCCGCCCACTGCATCCACTTGTGGCATCAAAGCGACTTTACCAGCAACCTAGATAGAAGCCTGCCTACTTCTAACCTGGCTATGAGTGGATGTTCATGAAATCTGACTGTCAAACCCAAAAATCAACTCTATGTCCATATAAGGACAGAAACCTCATCTCGATCCCACCTCGGCCTCATGTGCATGAAGCTACGTCGAGCTTCTCTAACTGTTGTCATGACAAACTATCATTATCTCCACCATGTCGTCTAGTAGCCCCTAGGACGCATCACTACCCCTCTTGGGTGTCTTGATGGTCTCGAACCTCAAATGTATGCACAAACAATAATTTTCCACAAAGCCATTTATCTTTGATGCCATCGATCTAATGGTTTCGACCCTCAACTCGGCTTACAATTGTTCATTTAGGGTGGTCCGTCGATCTGGCCTTAACGTAGTGCTGCTAGTCCATCGAGTATGACTGTCCTGTATTGGTACCATGGAGAAATCACACATCCATTCATTTAGAATTTTCATGGCATAAATATCCCATATTTGTTTATGAGCTCTTGCTCGTTCCAACTGGCCTTGGGCCTACTGTACATGATTTTCCAAAACCGGGCATTTTAGCCTATAAGTTCCAAAACCAAGGCCTCTAGCCTATCTTAGCTGTTTCAGTACTCGTCAAGAAGGTCTAATAAAAATTTTAAGCATTAGCACACAGTCAGGTGTGAACACTTCACACAAAATAATCTTTGCACTCATCACACCAATCGGGTGTGATGACATCTTGCCTTACAAAGCAGGTTTTCTCTTTCCTTCTAGAACGTCCATCATACCATCCGGGTATGATCTCTACTTACAACCGGTAAATAGTTTTTCCGCTTAGTGCTCACATCACTCCAATCGGGTGTGAAGTTAAAATTCCATATAGAAGTGATTTTTTTTCGTTTACAAAGTGCTCATCATCCCAACCCAGTATGATGTGAATAAACCCGCTCACCCGATAACTAAAGTGTACTTGTCTTCTGTCGGTTTTGGCATCCACGCTAGCTTGTCCTTGTTGGCGTTCATGTCCCTCATTTTCCTACATGATTTGAACATCCTTATCTATTAATATTTGGCATGACAACCTTCATTTCATCACTTATGAACGACTAGGCTCAAAATTTCCAATTAATTGCACATAGGTCCCTAAAGTTCATTTTCCTTGACTTTAGGTCCCTAATGCTAACTTTTTCCCAAATTGAGTCCCGAAACTTTCAAAACTTCACTTTGGATCCTCAATTTACTCAAAATTGTTTAAGGGACTCAAGTTTTCCAAATTTCCAATTTGTTACCCAACTCTTCAAAAATTACCATATTGCCCTTACTTTACAAAGATGGAAATTTGGCCCCAATTATTTTCAAAAATCGACCAATTGGTCCTCCAACATCCTTTTCATGGCCAATTGGTCCTCAATTTTGGGAAATTGCAATTCGGACCCTCAATTTTATGAAATCCCCAAATTTTCCTAATTTCCCTCTTTCAAACTAGCCGAATTTGATTATATCTAATTGACCATTCAATTGGGGTTAATTGCTCCAATTGAATGTATGGATCAGTACCTACACTTTCATATGAATCAATTGAGCTTTGAACCATGTCATTTGGGTCCGAATTGAGCTCAAACGAAGCTTTGCTAGAAAATTGAACGTAGAGAGAGAATGCTTCGAAAGCTTACTGTCGGAGGTGCAGCAGTCCGATCTCTCTATTGGGGAAAATTGCAAATAGGCAGTTTTCCTATAGTATGTCCAAGGTGATCGCTAGATTTTCTTCGTGCTCTAGCCTGGTTTATGAGTATATAAGAATGTTATCTGTAAACACTATCACGAACCTGTCCAAGTGTGGCTAGAACTCTTGGTTCATTAAATCCATAAAGGCTGCAAGAGCATTTGTCAAACCAAATGGCATTACCCTAAACTCATAATGTCTATATTGGGACCGAAATGCATCTTAGGAATATCTTCCTCTCAGATTCTGAGTTGATGATAGCCCGACCGAAAGTCTATCTTGGAGAAGTAGGCTGCTCCTTTTAGTTGATCGAACAGGTCATCAATCCATGGAAGTGGATATTTGTTCTTGATGATGACATGGTTCAACTTCCTATAATCTATGCATAGTCACATGCTGCCATCCTTTTTCTTTACAAATAGGACTAGTGCACCCCATGGAGACTAGCTAGGATGTATGAAGTCCTTCTCCAACAATTCGTCCCGTTGCTCCCTCAATTCCTTTAGTTTTGTCGGGGCCATTCGATAAGGGGCTTAGGACGTGGGGTTTGTTCCTAGGATGATCTCTATGGTGAACTCCAATTGTCAGCTTGGGGGTGATCCAGGTAATTCTTTTAGGAATACATCTGGATAGTGTTTAACTACTGGAATATCTTTGGGTCCCTTCTCTTTAGACTTCTCATTGATGATCATTGCCAAAAAAAACCTTACAACTTTATGTATTATCTTTTGGGCTTTGATATGGGACACCATTTATACTTCACTCTTCCTTCGGTCTCCTTGAAATTTCAGTCTAGTTGTCACTTGGGTGTGAAAGGTTATTATCTTCCTTCCACAATCCATCCTAGCTTGATGGGTACTTAAACAATCCAATCTAAGGATTATTTCTACCTCCCTTAGAGGTAATGGAATCAAATCCGCTTCTAGTTTGATTCCTACAATCTTTATCTCACATCCTTTCAGTTGTTTGTCCCTGTTTAACCCTTCTCTCAAGGGTGTGAGGATGTTGAGACTTTGTCCTATAGAAGTGAGTTCTAGGGGTAAAGTTGGGATTAGATCTTCTTTGATTAAGGATCATTATGCTCCCGAGTCCAAGAGGACATAGACCTTGCGTCCCCACAAATGTACGTACCCTGATTGAAGAAACACATGTTTTTAGAAGAAAAGATTTTATTTATTGAATGAAACTTCAAGTTATTGATTTTTCTTAATCTAGTTGGGAGGGTTTTGGGAAGTACACGCTACGTTACTAGAGTCTTTCCTAGCCTCTTCTTGGGTGAGGTTGTATACCCTAGCTGTGGTGTCCTACCGAGGAATCCTTGGGTTTCCTTGGGGTGGTCCAAGTGTATTTCATTACTTGTTTTCCCTTAGAGTGGGGCATTCCTTTGCAAAGTGTCCCGCTTGTCCACATGCAAAATAAGACAAGCAAGCTCCCTCATGGTACCTTTGGCACCTAGGACAACGAGGGTTTCCTTGTGGTAGGGTGGGGATCACTCTTGGTGGTGGTACGTCCTTTATCTTTTGGAAACCCACCCTATTTCCCCATCTTGGGCCATTTTGTTCCTTCTGTCCTCCATGATGGCTTTGGCCCTTTGTCCTCCTTTCGGGTTTTCTGTTCCATTCAGCGACGTCAAGTCTGTACCAGTCGCTCACACTCGTGAGCCATACTAATCACTGCCGCCATATTTGTGGGGCATCCTAGTACTCACATATAGTCTCGTATGTCCATATTGAGACCATCCATGAATCATTGGCATATGTCTGTCGGTCCGGCCAAGTCAGGAGCAAAGGGTCTTAACTCATTAAATTTGGTTTCAAACTCTGATATTGAGTTAAGCCATTGTCGGAGTTAGAGGAAATCCTGCTTCTTCTCATTAATCAAATGAGGAGCCAGGTATTCCTCCGCGTACCTCTCCTTAAATTGCTCCCTGGTGGGTGTGGAGGTTTGTAGGCTTCAGACATTGTCCTACCATCTTTTCGCACTACCATCCAGGAAATATTCTATCAAGATCACCATGTCCTCTAGTAATATCCTAACTATCACCATCAGCTTCTTGATGTTATTCAGCCAGTCCATGGCGGCTCCCGCATCCTTCTCTCCAAGGAAAGGCTTACACCCCACTTAATGGAGAGTTTTGAGATATTTGGGGATGTCAACTGAAGGTGGATGATTAACTAGAGGAGGATGAGATTGTACTTCCTTTAGTTCAGCTCAGGAATTGGTGCATGCCTCAAGGATGAGATTAGGTCATCAAAATACTCAAGTGAACTCCTCGTACAACCTCTGGTGTTCCGAGCTAAGTCCATGTAGGGTTGTCTAGGCTCCTCAAGAAGTTTCCACAGGTAGGGGTAGTTGGGCAGTGTTGGAGACTGTCGCTCTAGTTCTCTTGGTTCCTTTCTTAGGAGCCATCTGAAAATTTTAAAATTTATCCCGATCAATTACTATGTTCTCTAGTCTTGATAATGTATTCGAGGAAACAAGCTCTGATAAAACTCAAGTTTCCATGACCCGACCCGGTTTGATCGGATCCCCGTGAGCAACCCGCCACTCTCTCGATTTATTAAGGGTTTTCCCTTCTTCAAACCGTGAGTAGTAAGGCATCCTTTTTACCTGTACCTTTCCTAGAATAACATTAATCAAAATAAAATAAATTTAAACTTATATTCCTGTCTTGCACGTTCAGCTACAAGAAAGTCTTTAAATGGGTTTTCCCTTGGTTACCTAAAAAGGGGCAAATGGAGGGGGTGAGTTTGTCAACTCAGTGAATGGGTGTTAGGAGAGAGATTTAATAATCAAAACATCTTTAATCGGATGTGCCAAACACCTTATTTTCTTTAAGAATATTCTTTTCTCAAATTTCGGTTTTTCAAACCTTTTTCCTCATTTCCACATTAGGTGTGTTTAACAATCAACACACACCCTTCATCAGGAAGGGAATTACACATTCGTAGGACAGCATGTCCACTACACCCACTTGTGGCATTGGAGCAACTTTACCGGCCACCTAGATAGAAACTCATCCACTTCTACCCTAGGTATGAGTGATGCTCGTGACATCTGACCCTCAAACCTAAAAATCAACTCTATGTCCGTATGAGGAAAGAAACCTCATCTCGACCCCACCCTGGCCTCATGTGCATGAAGCTACATCGAGCTTCCATGACTGCTATCACGACAAACTGTCATTATCTCCACCATGTCGTCCAGTAGCCCCTAGGACACATCACTACCCTTCTTAGGTGTCTTGATGGTCCCGAACCTCAAGTGCATGCACAAACAATAATTTTTCACAAAGCCATTTATCTTTGGTGCAACTGGTCCAATGGCCCTGACCCTCAACTCAACCTAGAGCTATTTGTCTAGGCCGATCCGTCGACTTGGCCCTAACACACTGCCGCCAGTCCACCAAGTATGTCGGTCCTGTCTTGGTACCATGGCGAAATCACATATTCCATTCATTTAGAATTTTCATGGCATAAATATCACATATTTGTTTACGAGCTCCTGCTCGTGCCAAACGGCCTTGGGCCCACTCTATGTGATTTTCCAAAATCGAGCATTTTAGCCAACAAGTTCCAAAATCGAGGCCTCTAGCCTATCTGAGCTGTTCTAGCTCAAGAATGTCTCCCAAAAATTTTAAGCATTGGCATACAATCTGGAGAGAACACTTCTCATAAAATAATTTTTTCACTAATCACAACAACGAGGTGTGAAGACATCTCCGCTTACAAAGCGAGTTTTGTCCTTCCTTCTAGGAAGTTTATCATACCAACCGGGTATGATCTCTCAACTTACAACTGACAAATAGTTTTTCCACTTAGTTCTCACATTACTCTAACCGGGTGTGATGTTAAAATCCTACATAGAAGTGGTTTTTTGTTTACAAAGTGCTCATCATCCCAACGGAGTATGATGTGAATAAATCTACTCACCCGATAATTGAAGTGTACTATTCTTCAGTCGGTTTCCGCATCCACGCTAGCTTGTCCTTATTGGTGTTCCGGTCCCTCGTGTTCCTACATGATTTGGACATCCTTATCTATTAATATTTGGCATAACAACCTTTGTTTACTCATGTATGAATGACTAGGCTCAAAATTTCCAATTAATTGCACTTAGGTCCCTAAAGTTCATTTTCCTTGACTTTATGTCCCTAATGCTATCTTTTTCGCAAATTGAGTCCCGAAACTTCCAAAAATTCACTTTGGGCCCTCAATTTTATCAAAATTGTTTAAGGGACTCAAGTTTTCCAAATTTTCAATTTGGTCACCAACTTTTCAAAAATTACCATTTTGCCACCACTTTACAAATATGGCAATTTAACACCAATTATTTTTAAAAATTGACTAATTGGTCCTCCAACATCCTTTTCATGGCCAATTGGCCCTCAATTTTGGAAAATTACAATTTGGTCCATCAATTTTATGAAATCCCCAAATTTCTCCAAAATTTTCCCCAATTTCCCCTATCAAACTGGCCGAATTTGATTTTATCAAATTGACCATTCAATCAAGGTTAATTGCTCCAATTGAAGGTATGGATCAGTTCCTACACTTCCATATGATTCAATTGAGCTTTGAACCCCATCATTTGGGTCCGAATTGAGCTCAAAACGAAGATTTGCTAGAAAATTGAACATAGAGAGAGAAAACTTCAAAAGCTTACCGTCGAAGGTAGACGGTTCGATCTCTCTATCGGGGAAGATAGCTCTCACACCATGTTTTTAGTAACCCATAATTTCGGTCGAAAATTTTTCTAGAATTGTATTATAACTTTAAAATTCAATTGATATAATTGGAATAAATTTGATTTAAAATAAAATGAAAAGTATTGTTTTGACCGAAATAAATAATTAGATGAAATGAATAAGGTAAATACCAAGTAATTTCTTTTAGGTGAAAATAATGAGATAATTTTGTTAAGTTGTTTTAGTACGAAACTATTAACACTTTGTAGTATTAGTACTACGCCCCTATCATAAATACCCATAAATTAATATCTATATTCAATTATTGTAATTAATACTCATAAATACACATAAATTAATAACTACATTAAATTATTGGAATTAAAACCCATAAATACTCATGAATTAATACCTACATTCAATTATTGGAATTAATATCCACAAATACCCATAAATTAATACCTACATAATTAATACCCATAAATACCCATCAATTTTCCAATTTAATGAGAATAACTAACAACATTAATACCCATAAATACTCATTATTTAGTAATAAATCTTACCATTTAACAAATAACGTTACAGCTATATAAGGAGCTTAGAACAATTTATCAGAGCGACACCAATTGAACTAAGAGAGTAATTCGATGTAGAAGAGAGCTATCTAATCCACTAGTCCTTGTTCACACCTCAAACATTATCTTTGCCATGATCACATTAGATCTACCATATTAATACTTCCTACCTATGAAATTCTCAATCTCAACATTCACCATCCAACAACCAAATTTAAGGAAAATGGGGAAGTATCGGAGCATAGAAACACCAATAAGACCAATCAGGAATGGGTACTTGGGAATCCCTCTAGGATCAACATATCTCTAGATAAAAGGTGAGTGGGCTTATTTACATCATACTCAATTGTGATGATGAGCACTTTAGAAATGAAAAACCACTTATATGTGGGATTTTAACATCACACCAGGTTGGAGTGATGTGTGAATTAAGCTAAAAGCCTACTTACCATTTGTAAGTAGAGGAAATCATACCCGGTTGGTATGATGGACTTCCTTGAAGGAAGTAAAAACTCGCTTCCCGATTGTAAGTGGAGATATCATCATACTCGGTTGGTGTGATGAATGGAAAAATGATTTTTGTCAGAAGTGTTCTCCCCTGACTGTGTGCCAATGCTTAAAATTTTTGGAAGGCCTTCTTGACGATAGCTAGAATAACTTAAATGGGCCAAAGGCCTTAGTTTCAGAACTTGTGGGCTAAAATGCCCGATTTTGGAAAATCATGTACAGTGGGCCCAATGCCAATTGGCATGAGCAGGAGCTCATAAACAACATGATATTTATGCCATGAAAACTCTTAATGAATGAATCATATGATTTCGCCATGGTACCAAGACAGGACTGACAAGCTCGATGGACTGTTGGCAATGCGTCAAGGCCAGGTTGAAGGACCGATCTAGACAAACAACTGCAGGTAGAGTTGAGGGTTGGGGTCGTTGGACCAGTGGCACCAAAGATAAATGGCATTGTGGAAAAAATTATTGTTTGTGCATGCACTTGAGGTTCATGACCATTAAGATGCCCAAGAGGGGTAGCGATGTGTCCTAAGGGCTACTGGACAACATGGTGGAGATAATGGTAGTTTATCATGCCAACAGTCAGGGAAGCTCAACGTAGCTTTATGCACATGAGGCCGGGTGGGGTCGAGATGAGGTCACTATCCTCGTATGAACACAGAGTTGATTTCGAGTCTGAGGGTCAGATGTCATGAACATCCACTCAGACCCAGCATAGAAGTGGACGTGCTTCTATCTAGGTGGCTAGTAAAGTCGTTGAGATGCCACAAGTGGGTGTAGTGGAGGAGCTACCCTGCGAATGTGTGATTCCCTTCTTGAGGAAGGGCGTGTATTGTTTGTTAAACATACCTGATGGGGAAATGAGAAAAAGGTTAAGAAAACCTTGGAAAGGATTTGAGAATCCTTGGAAAAAGAAATGGTAAAACCTTGGAATAAGGTTTGGAAAGGAAATTAAAATCCTTTTGAAAGGAAATGACACCCTTGGCAGGGTAAAGGATTTGAAAACCAAACTTTGAGAAAAAAAACATTTTTCTTAAAAAAATGATAACTTTGGTGTGGCTATTTTTAAAACTCACTCCCAACACTCGCTTACTGAGCTATAGAACAAACCCCCTCCCTTTTACCCCTTTTAGGTAACCAAGGGAAAAACCAAACTTAAAGACCTCAATGTATGGGAATTGTAAAGACAGGTATGTATGTTTAAAAGATTTTCAGTTTTATATAATGTTATTCTAGGAAAGACAGGAAAAATGATGCCTTACTCCTCGTGGTTTAAAAAATGGCCAAACCCTTCATGAACTAAAGGTAGTGGTGGGTTGCTCACGAGGATCCGACCAAACCGGGTCGGGGCGTGACAGCTTGAGTTGTATCATAGTCTGTTTCCTCGAATACATTATCAAGACTATATAACATAGTAGGACTGATGGCTCCCAAAAGAGTAACCAAGAAAACTAGGACTGATGTCGCAAACATTACCCAACAATCTATCCCCGTAGGTAGACCACCCTAAAAGCTCTCCAATGTTTGAGGTGTAATAGAAGTAACAAAGGACCAAGAAGCATTCTGGGAAGTACCCAATGCCACCAAGGAATGTGGTGCTAGCACCTGTTTAGGTCACATCCATGAGTAAGAGGAGAGCCAACCTAACACCAAGGACACCATAAGGGACTTATAACCAAGAAGGACAATTAGTAAGAACCTAGTATAGTAGCTCCACAAGCTGAAACTATTTCTTGTAATAGGGATAATGCCCAAAATGTATTAAACCCCTTATTAATAAAAATTCTAATTTTTCCAAAACTCTATCCCTTAAACAAAGTCGCGTTCTCATACCTCGGCTATATGAGGAGGTGCACGAAAGTTAAGAAGGACCAGAGAAAATACAACGAAGTGGAATATAGATAAAAGGAAAAGAGAAGTAAGAGGAATGTCTTGGATGAGAAATGCAAGGATCAAGGAATGACCAGTGACCAAAATCATGGAGCATGTTAAGTAAGTTATTCACAAGGAGGTCAATAAATAGCAGGATAAAGATGAAGAGGACAGAAAGGTGCTAGGAAAGGGAACTCTGGGGGTGTATACGACTAAGTACCCCTTGAAGGAACCATTGATGGGCAGTTGGACATAACATGGAGTGCAAGGAACCAACCCATAATCATGAATTCCTCGAAGGAAGGATAAGGAACAAAAAGGGAATTGGAGGACAGTGGAGGATTAAGGGCGGATGATCGATGGGTGTAATAAAGGAAAGAAGAAAAGGCCTTCAAGGAGTGTTAGAGAGGTTGAACATGAAACTCACAGGACAAAAGTCCCAAGGTAGAAGGATAAAGGTAGGAAGTGAGACCATAAAACAAAAAGGGGGTAGGGGGAATTCCCAAGCTAAGGAACCAACCGATGGATCATAAGAGGCTTACTCGAAATAAGGAATCTCATAAAGGGGCATAACTGATTAAGGATGTATCGGGATGGCCAAGTGTAACCGACTTTGGAAAAGTAGAGGAGTCAAATATAGACTTCAAACGAACCTAGTGGAAGGAAGCAACTAGTAACAACTGAATGGTCAAGGAGAATAAACGACGCCCTAAGAAGGACAAGGAAGTAATAAGGATTACAACCTAAAAGGCAATAGGATGGACATTAAGAACAAGTAGACTCGAGAGACAACTATCTCAAGATAATTAGACAAGGAGAACAGTAGGGACGAGGCAGTTAAAGAACTAACCCTCGGGAAGAACATAAATTTAAACTACAGTAAAGAAGGGAGAGATGGAAAGGCCAAACATTTGGTAAATAAGGATGAAGGAAATCCTTAAAGAGATCAATGACCAAGACCAGATTAACGACCAAACTCAAGCCATAAGAAGGTAAAGTAAGCCTCTCACAGGATGATCAAGAGATCTTGAAACAAGGAGAATTTGAGCTCTCCCTAAAAGAAATATATGTGTACTGGGGTACAAGTGGAAATGAGGATGGGGTACAAAAGGCGTGCCCACAAGGATTCAAGAGTAAAGGTAAGCAGGAGAGGATGGCATCAAAGGATGTCATTTAAGGTTGGATGTCCTCAAGGGCGAATGAAAAAGGGATGTCGGGAAACCTATAGTAGGAAAACATCCACAAGAGTAGCATGAGTGTTATTAAGAATGTGATATGTGGATTTCAACAAGAAATCAAAAAATATCCATATAAAGTATTCATCAAAATTTTGGAAAGCTAAAAAGATATACAAGAAACCTTATGAATGATACTCGGCAAAGGAGCCGAAGGAAATAGAAAGGAATATGTAATTTCCTTAACTTAAACCTTTACATATGGAACGTCATAAATATCAGTACTTTTATTTGAATTACCGAATTTTTGTACTAAATGAAACCCATGAAGGGAAATTTTATTTCAAGTAATAAGAAACTTGCTTGACTACCAATGATAACTGCAGGGATGTTGTCGAAAACTTATAAGAGCCTAAACCAGTTGATAAGATGTAATAGATCTAGAGTATGAGCATAAAATAAGAGGTTCAAGGAAATGTGAGACAAAGTTTTAATAAACCAACACTCATGCAATACGCATAGAGTACCTTGATTTAGATTAATGGATGCAACCAATTACAAAATCAAACAAGAGTGAAATCCTCAAATACCAATGAAATTAGTTCCTAAAGTGGGAAATTCCTCGGGATGGCATTTTTCATGCCCCGACCCGGTTTGGTCGGATCCCCGTGAACAACCCGCCACTCTCCTGGTTTATTAAAGGGTTTCCCCTTATTATAATCTGTAAAGAGTAAGGCGTCCTTTAAACCTGCACCATTTCCTAGAATAGCATAATCAAAACTGTATGAAATTTTAAACTTTACATACCTGTCTTACAGGCATCTTAGTTTATGGTCTTTCAAGGTAGGCTTTCCGAGATTTCCTAAAATGGATATAAGGGAGGGGGTAAGTACGACTACTCAGTGAATGGGTTTTCAAATTCTACTTTTAACTTTTAAGAAAAATATTTATATGGAGTGTGCCAGATTCCTTTCTTTACAAAAAAAAATCCCTTCATTTAAAAATTTGGGTTTTCCATTATTTCTTAGTTACCGGTGTGTCATCACCCAACACACATCCTTCATCATGAAGGTTACACACATTCGCAAGTCAGTATCACTATTGAACCCGCTAGTGGCTTCGGAGCGACTTTTCCTGCCACCCGGATAGAAGTACAACCACTTCTACCCTAGGAATGAGTGAATGTACGTGACATCCGACCCACAATCCCGAAATCACTTCTTCGTATCCGTATGAAGACAGAGACCTCATCCTCTCCCCACCCCAGTCTCATGCGCTTGGTGCTACTCCAGATTTCGCACAGACACCTGGAACGACGAACTGCCCTTATAGCCACCAGGTCGTCCAGTGCGCTTAGGATGCATCACTACCCCTCAGGGGTGTCTTGATGATCCCGTACTCACAGTGCATGCACAAACAATGTTTTCTTATATTGCCATATAATCTATGGTGCCACTAGTCCAACGGCCCCGACTCTCAACTCAACCCGCAATTGTTTGTCTTGACTAGTTCGTCGACCTGTCATGTCATACTGCCGCTAGTTGACTAAGCATGTCAGTCCTATCTTGGTACCATGGCCAAACAATTCACTTATTAAGTTTTATGGCACATATATCATGTTCATTTATGAGCTCCTACTCGTGCCAACTGGCCTTAGGCCCACTATACGAGATTTTCAAAATCGGGCATTTAGCCCCAAAGTTCCAAAACCGAGGCCCCCGGCCTATCAGAACTATTCGAGCTCCCGTCGAGAAGGTCTCCCAAATTGTTTAAGCATTGGCACACAGTCAGGGGAGAGCACTTCTCACAAAACATATGTTTTCTCTATCCATTATACCGCCCGGGTATAAGGACACCTCCGTTCATAACCGATGAACAGGTTTTCAACTTCCTTCGAGGAAGTTTAATCATACCAACCAGGTATGATCTACTTACAACCGGTAAGTAATTTTTCCGCATAATTTTCACATCACTTTCTCTAAGTGGTGATGATTAAAATACCACTAAATAGTGGGTTTTTATACCGAGGTACTTATCATCCCCTACCGGGTATGATATAAAATTTCTACTAACAACCAGTAAGTGGTTTTTATCTTTAAGTTATGCTCATCATCCCATCCGGGTATGATGTTAGTAAACCAACTCACCCATTAATGCTGTGAATTCCACTAGACTGGTTCTTTGTATTCACGTGAGCTTGTCCATGCTGGCGTTCCCGGTATTTCGTGTTCCTACACGATATGAACAACCTTGTTCATTATTACTCGGCATAACAGCCTTCATTCATTTCCAATGAATGAGAAAACCCAAACTTTTAGTTATTTGTAATTAGGTCCCTAAAGTTATTTCCCTTTAACTTTAAGTCCCTAATGTCGATTTTTCCTCAAATTGAGTCCCGTAACTTTTAAAATATATCCTAGGACCTCAATTTATTCAATTTCACCAAAAAGGGGTTTAATTTCCCAAATTTCCAATTTGGTCCCCCAATTTTTCCAAAATTACCATTTTGCACTTCTTTTACAAAAATGGTAAGTTTTTCCCCAAAAATTCCAAAATTCCTCAATTGGTCCTCCAACATTATTTTCATGCCCAATTGACCCTCAATTTCATAAAATAGTATTTTGACCCTTTGAATTTCAAAAATGCCCAAATTTTCCCCCAATTTCAACTCTTCAACACTACCGAATTTCATTTCATCAAATTGATCGATCAAACACTTCTAATTATTGAAATTGGAGTTGAAATTGAGTTCCTGCATGTTCATACGATTCAAAGAAACTTTGAATCACAGATTTTAATGCTGGAACGAGCTAAAACGGAGCTTCACCGGAAAACAAACTGTATAGAGAGAAAGCTTCGATTACTCACCGGTGAAGGCACGGCGGTCTGATCTTTCCATCCGAGCAGATAGGTCTCGTCCTGAGGTTCATCCTAGAATCAAGAATTGCATCAATTGATGTGGAATTGGATTAGAATTTCGTCATTGAAATTCGGTCGACTCTCTCTCTAGCACCGATCGAAAATTGTAAAGGAAAGTCGAATTGGCTTAACTTTCGATCCTAATTCGGCCGTGGAAAGGCTGAGGAAGTGTTGGGAGGGCTTGGTTTGGCCTGAGGAGGGCTTGAAATGACCGATTTCAGCTTGGTCGAAATAGGGCAGCTTCGGTCCGCCAGAGTTGCTTCACTATTCCATCATGTTGGCGCTTCTCCAACGATTCTCGAATTGACTGGAGTTTGCTATCAGATAGTTGTCTTCTCCCCAATTCTAAAGAGCCCGACCTTTGTTCAAGTCGAAGCTCTGGTTCGAGCTTTATCGGGAAATGGAGCAGTAGAGAGAGAGAGAGAAGTGTTCAGGTGTGAGGAGAATGAAATAGGGATGACCTCTTTATATAATCGTAAAACCCATGTATTAAATGGGCGAGATTTATTACTAGTATTAATATTGCCATAAATTATTGGTATTAATTCCAATAATTTAATTTCGTTATTAATTCCAATAATTTAATTTCGGTATTAAATTATTTGTATTAATTCCAATAATTTAATTTAGGTATTAAATTATTGGTATTAATTACAATAATTAAATATATATTAATTTATGGTTATTTATGATAAGGCGTACATAAAAATTTTTGACCGAAATTTTGAGTTATAAAAAAATTTATACTTTCAAGGAGGTCACCCATCCTCACACTACTATCAGGCAAGCACACTTAACTTCAAAGTTCTTATGGAATTTTGTTCACCTAAACCAATTTGGTTTTCGTCTTCTAAATTTTCTTAAATTTCTTTTCTAATGTTTAATAAACCCTTTAGATCACCCAGAAGTTGTAAATTTCCATATTATGTGTACTCAAATGTAAACCGGCTCGGTTTTCTTACTCGGTTTGACCAATTCTTTTCCCGGTTTTCCTTAACTCAAAAGTGCAGGGTTTACAGCATTAAAGGAAAGGTGGTCACATATGACTAAGATAAAATTTTCTAAAGCAATAGACTCAAATGTAAAAAAGAAGTCCAATGAGATGAATGTTTTTAAAAAAAAAAACAACTTATAAAGTTATAAGTCATAATAGAGAACAATGAAATGGTTATAAACAAATATCTGAATACCAAAGTATGTGAAGAATGGAAAATGTTGAGAATGATATACTAACATGTCATGACATGAGGAAGGGCATGATGATGGACGAAGGAGTAAATAAAATGTACATGGTATCGTAGGCCCAATAATTTGGTACAATCTTCGTGGAAAAATGACCTTGAAATGGGAGGATATAGTCTAATGATGGATGCATGAACTGATGGAGGAAATTTTCTTAAACATTTTTAGAACCTTCGTTAGATTAGAAGGTGTCAAACGAACCTCCTAAAGGAAATGAACTGCTAGTAAATATAAAGACCATGTGATCCTAGAACATCAAATCTCTAATGAGAGAGGGGTATTTGAAAATACTCCAAAAGTGATCTTTCTTTTTTAATGGTATATAAACAATGCTCACTTAAGAGGGTACAAGTTTTATGTAAACACTAAGTGATCGATTAAGATTTGAAGATACCATTAACCTAGTGTATAATTCAACCTTATAAGGATGCCCCAATTGGAAATTTTTACCGATAAGAATGTATGGTTGAATACCGAATTTGTTTTGGATGAATTAGATAAGAGAACCTGAGTAAAATTGTACACTGATAAAATAAATAGTCTTGAGAAAAGATAACATTATCTTTAGAAGTTATTGTGGTAAATTAAACAAATATCTCTCTAGAAAGTTATTGAAAATGAAACAAACTAATGTTGCATGAGATTTGGGGGGAAAACTCCAAAAAAGGCGGGGAGTAGTTGTCACACCGTATTTTTAGTAACTCAAAATTTCAGTCAAAAACTTTTATGCAATTGTATTATAAGATTAAAATTCAATTGATATAATTGAAATAAATTTGATTTAAAATAAAATAAATTTGTAGTATTAGTACTAAGCCCTACCATAAATACTCATAAATTAATACCTATATTCAATTATTGGAATTAATACCCATAAATTAATATCTAAATTCAATTATTATTGAAATTAATACCCATAAATACTCATAAATTAATACCTACATTTAATTATTGGAATTAATACCTACATTAAATTATTGGAATTAATACCCATAAATACCAATAAATAAATACATATATTGGAATTAATATCCATATATTAATACCTACATTCAATTATTGGAATTAATACCCATAAATATCCATCAATTTTCCAATTTAATGAGAATAACTAACAACATTAATACTGTTGAATTGCTCTCTTACCTTAGTTGGTGTCGCTCTAATAAATCTTCCCCATTTAACAAACAATTTTACAGCTATATAAAAATCTTAGAACAATTTATCAGAGCGACACCAACTAAGCTAAGAGAGCAATTTGATGTAGAAGAGAGCTACCTGGTCCACTAGGCCTTGTTCACACCCCAAACGTCATATTTGCCATGATCAGATTAGATCTACCATATTAATACTCCCTACCTATGAAATTCTCAATCTCGACATTCACCATGCAACAACCAAATTTAAGGAAAATGAGGAAGTATCGGAGCAAAGAAATACCAATAAGACCAATCAGGTACGGGTACTTGGGAATCCCTTCAGGATGAACATATCTCTGGATAAAATATGAGTGGGCTTATTTAGGTCAAACCCAGTTGGGATGATGAGCACTTTAGAAATGAAAAACCACTTATATGTGGGATTTTAACATCACACCAGGTTGGAGTGATGTGAGAATTAAGCTAAAAGCCTACTTACTGATTGTAAGTAGAGGAAATCATACCTAGTTGGTATGATGGAGTTCCTTGAAGGATGTAGAAACCTACTTGCCGGTTGTAAGCACAAATATCATCACACTTGGTTGGTGTGATGAAGTGAAAAGACGTTTTTGTCAGAAGTGTTCTCCCCTGACTTTGTGTCAATGCTTAAACTTTTTGGGAGACCTTCTTAATAGGAGCTAGAACAGCTTAGATAGGCTAGAGGCCTCGGTTTTGGAACTTGTGGGGCTAAATGCCCGTTTTGAAATATCACGTATAGTGGGCCTGTCACACCCCGACCCAATTTGGTCGGATCCCCGTGATCAACCCGCCACTCTCCTAGTTTACTAAGGGTTTTCCCTTCTTTTAAACCATGAGGAGTAAGCCATCCTTTAAACATATAACTTTCCTGGAATAACATAAATTAAAATTGCATGAAACTTAAACTTATCATACTTGTCTCACAAGTGTGGTTAACCGGTGGTCTTTGGATATGCTTATCTTTGGGTTACCTGAAAAGGGGTATAAGGGAGGAGGTGAGTTCAACAACTCATTAAATGGGTGATTAAAATTTAAATTTCAGAAAATAGATGAATTGGAGTGTGCCAGACTCCTTAGTTTCTAAAAAAACATTTCATCCTCAAAATCTCAGTTTTCATAGCCATATCTCATCATTTTCCTTAATCGGTGTATTTATCAATCTACACACACCCTTCATCATGAAGGGAACACACATTCGCAGGGCAACACATCCACTGCACCCACTTGTGGTGTAAAAGCAACTTTGATGGCCACCTAGATAGAAGCACGCCGGCTTCTACCTTGAGAGTGAGTGGATGTACGCGACATCCAACCCTCAATCCCGTAAAGAAAACTCTATGTCTGTATGAGGATAGAGACCTCATCCCGATTCCACCCTGGTCTCATGCGCATGAAGCTACGTCGAGCTTCCCTGACTACCGGCACAATAATCTGCCCTTATCTCCACCATGTCATCCAATAGCCCCTAGGACGCATCACAACCCCTCTTAGGTATCTTGAAGGTCTCGTACCTCAGTGCATGCACAAAACAACAATTTTCCTCATAAGCCATTTAATCTTTGGTACCACTTGTCCAACGGCCCCAACCCTCAACTTGAGTTGCAGGTGTTTGTCTCGACTGGTCTGTCAACCTATCTTGTCGCACTGCCGCTAGTCCATCGAGTATGTCGGTCCTGTCTTTGTAGCATGGACAAATACATCATTCATTTAAAATTTTCATGGCTTAAACTCATGTTTGTTTACGAGCTCCTACTCGTGCTAACTAGCCTTAGGCCCACAGTACGAGATTTCCAAAAATCGGGCATATTAGCCCCCAAGTTCCAAAATCGAGGCATTCAACCTATCTAAGCTATTCGAGCTCCCTTCAATAAGGTCTCCCAAAAAGTTTAAGCATTGGCACACAATTAGAGAAGAGAACTTCCGTCAAAATAATATTTTAACCGTCCATCACACTAACCAAGTGTGAGGACATCTCCGCTCATAATCAATGAACGGGTTTTCTACTTTCTTTTAGGAAGTTTATCATACCAACCGGGTATGATCTACTTACAACCGGCAAGTAGTTTTTCAACGTAATTTCCACATCAGTCCATTCAGGTGTGATGTTTAAAATTCAACTTAGTAGCGGATTTTCATTTCTGAGGTACTTATCATTCCAACTAGGTATGATAAAAAAAAAAATCCCACTCACCCAATAACGCAGTGATTTCCTCTTAATTGGTTCTTTGTCTTCATGCGAGCTTGTTCTTTCTAGCGTTCTCGGTACATCGTGTCCCTACATGATATAAATATCCTTGTTTATTATCCCTTGGCCTAATTGCCTTCATTCATCGTGAATGGATGAAATACTCAAACTTTTTTATTTATTGCAATTATATCCCTAAAGTTCTTTTCCTTTATCTATAGGTCCCTGATGTCGATTTTTCTCCAAATTGAGTCTCAAAACTTCTAAAATTCACCTTAGAACCTCAATTTATTTAAAATCACAAAAAGGGGTTTAGGTTTCCCAAATTTCCAATTTTGGTGCCTAACTTTTCCAAAATTACAATTTTGCCCCTACTTTACAAAAATGGTAAATTTCACCCCAAAATTCCAAAAATTGACCCATTGGTCCTCCAACATCTTTTCCATGCCCAATTGGCCCTCAATTTTATGAAATTGCACATTAGTCCCTCAAATTTTTGAAATCCCCAAAATTTTTCCCAATTATATCCTTCCAACTTGACCGGATTTGATTTCATCAAATTGACCAATCAATCGAATTTAATTATTGAAATTGAAGTTAGATTTAAGTTTTTACACCTCCATATGATTCAATTGCACTTTGAATCGCACGATTTAATGTCGGAATGAGCTTAAACGGAGCTTCGCCGGAAAAGTGAGTTTAGAGAGAGAAAGCTTGGAAAGCTTACCATTGGAGGTGCAGCGGTCTAAGCTTTGAATATGGGCAAATAGCTCTTGTCCTGATGTTCCTGCTAGGATCAAGAATCACCTCAATTCATGTCAAATTAAGGGGGAATTTGGTCATTAAAGATCTATCGGTTCTCTCTTTAGCATTGATTAGAATTTACAGAGTGGAACCGAATTGGCTTACCTTTCCACGCTAATTCAGTTGTAGAAGGGCTGTGGAAGTGTTGGGAGGGCTTGATTTGGCTTAAGGAGCACTCGAATTGGTCATTTTCAGCTTGGTCAAAATAAGGCAGCTTTAGTTCGCTAGAGATGCTTCAATGTTCTATCACACTCGCATTTCTCCGGCGACCCTCAAAGTAAATGGAGTCTACAGGCGTGTAGCTGACTTCTCCCCAAATCCAAAGAACTTGACCATGCCTTCTTTGGCTTAGAAAAATGCCCATGTTGGAGCTCTAGTTGGAGCTTCACTGGAAAATTGAGCAATAGGGAGAGAGTGGAGTTTTCAGGTGTGTGGAGGATGAATGAGGAAGGGCTCTTTATATAGAAAGCTCGGGGACTTCTTGGCCATTTCATTGGTGCCTTAATGGTGATCATTCATTATAAACCCCATTCTTTGATGATAAGAAAACCGGGGAAGGAACCAGTCATTTCCAATTTGAAAACCGAGTCAATTTACAAACTTGAATCGATAGAGAAAGGGCAAATTGGAAAATTTATGGATCTCGAGTGATTCAAAGAGTCACAAAAGTCATCAAAAGGACTTTAGGAGTAATTGGAAATGAAAACCAAATTGGTTCGGGTGAACCGGATCCGAACCAGATTGAACCATTTTGGACTGGTTTGAACCACTATTGAATCGAATGCTAAATTCATTTTTCTATGTGGCTTAGAAATTTCTAATTTGAGAATTGAGGATGTCATTTGATAGATAATGAATTTAGATTAATTTACAAATTTTAAATTTTGAAAAATTAGGTCAAATTGAGCTTGAACCAGCGGGTTTAAGCTTTGAACCCGATTCGAACTAGTCTGGTCTGGTTCGAAATAATATTGTCTTCTTCCTTCAAATGACAGCACTGTTCAATTGCCAGAAAATTAAGCAGCGCTGGTGAATATGAAAAGTCTTTGGCCATGGAGTTTCAGATAATGAATGACCGCCATTAAGGCCCCAATCGAACAGCCAAGAAGTCCCCAAGCTTCCTATATAAAGAGCCCCTCCTCATTCATCCTCTCCACACCTGAAAACTCCATCTCTCTCAATTGCTCCAATTTCTGGGGAAGCTCGAACCAGAGCTCCGACTTTGGCACTTTTCTAAGCTAAACAACGCAAGGTCATGTTCTTTGGATTCAGGGAGAAGTCAACTACACACTTGTAGTCTCCATTTGCTCCAAGGGTCGCCAGAGAAGCGCTGGCGTGATCGAACAGTGAAGCAGCTTCGGCGGACCGAAGCTGCCCTATTTCGGTCGAGCTGAAATTGGTCAATTCGAGCCCTTCTCATGCCAAACCAAGCCATCCCAACACCTTCACAGTCCTCCTACAGTTGAATTAGAGCTGAAAGGTAAGCTAATTTGGCTCCCCTTTGTAAATTCCAATTAGTGGTAGAGAGAACCGACATAATTTTGATGAGAAAATTCTCACTCAATTTGGCATCAATTAATGCAATTCTTGATCCAAGTAGTAACCTCAAGACAAGAGCTATCTGCCCAGATTGAAAGATAGAACCACTGCGCCGCGATGATAAGCTTTCGATACTTTCTCTTTCTAAGTCTGGTTTTCTAGTGAAGCTTCATTTAAGCTCATTTCGGCATCAAATCGTGTGATTCAAAGTGTAATTGAATCGTATGAAGGTGTAGGAACTCCAATCTAACTTCAATTTCAACAATTAAACTCAGTTGATTGGTCAATTTGATAAAATTAAATTAGGCTGATTTAGAAGGTTGAAATTGGGGGAAATATTGAGGGAAATTCGATCATTTCTAAATTTTGAGGGACTAAAGTGCAATTTCATAAAATTGAGGGCCAATTGGGCAAATTTTGGAATTTTTGGGTCAAAACTTACCATTTTTGTAAAGTAGGGGCAAAATGGTAATTTTGGAAAAGTTGGGGACCAAATTAGAAATTTGGGAAATTGAACCCCTTTTGTGAATTTGAATAAATTGAGATCCAATGTGAATTTTAAAAGTTTCAGAACTCAATTTGAGGAAAAACCGGCTTTAGTGACTTAAAGTTAAAGAAAAATAATTTTAGGGACCTAATTGCAAATAAATGAAAAGTATAGTTTCTTATTCATTTGGGATGAATGAAAGCTGTTAGGCTAAAGGATAATGAACAAGGGTATTCATATCGTATAGGAACACGAAGTACCAGGAATGCCAGCTAAGACAAGTTTGTGTACAAGCAACAAGCCCGCTAAGAAGAAATTAACTACACTATCGGGTGAGTGGGATATTTCATATCATACCTGGTTGGGATGATAAGCACCTCAGAAAATGAAAACCCACTGCTATGTGGTATTTTAAACATCACACCTGAAAGCAGTGATGTGAAAATCACGCGGAAAAACTAGTTAACGGTTGTAAGTAGATCATACCTAGTTGGTATGTTGAATCTTTTTGGAAGAATGTGGAAAACCCGCTTATCGGTTATAAGTGGAGACGTCTTCATATGCGATTGGTATAATAGACAAATAAAAGGTTTATTTTGTAGGATGTGCTCTCCCCTGAGTATGTGTCACTACTTAAAAGTTTTAGGAGATCTTCTTGATGGGAGCTCAAATAGCTCATATAGGTCGGAGGCCTCAGTTTTGGAACTTGGGGGCTAATATGCCAAATTTTAAAAATCTCGAATAGTGGGCCCTAGGCCAGTTGGCATGAGTAGGAGATCGTAAACAAACATGATTATTAAGCCATGAAAACTTAAGTAAATGAGTTATTTCGCCTTGGTATACTCAATGGACTAGCAGTAGTACGACATTACTGGTCTTCGGACTAGTCAAGCCAAACAGCTACAGGTCGAGTTGAGGGTTGGGGCCGTTGTACTAGTGGCACCATATATTATGTGGTTAATGTGAAAAACTGTTGATTTATGCATGCACTATGTTACAGGACCTTCAAGATGCCCAAGAGGGGTAGTTATGCATCTAAGGGCTCGACGTAGCTTCATTGCGCATGAGACCGGGGTGGGGACGGGATGGCATCTCTGTCCTCATATGGACACAGAGTTTTTTTACGGATTGAGGGTCGGATGTCGCGAACATCCACTCATTCTCAGGGTAGAAGTGGACGTACTTCTATCAAGGTAGCCGGTAAAGTCGCTCCGACACCACAAGTGGGTACAATGGATGGGTTGGCCTGCGATTGTGTGTTCCTTCATGGTAAAGGGTGTGTGTTGGTTGATAAACACACCGTTATGATGAGAAAAGATTATGGAAACCAAGAATTGAGAATGAAATATTTTTAAAAGAAAAATAAGGAGTCAGGCACACTCCAAATTCAAAATTTTTTTCTAAAAATTAAACCTTTGAACACCCATTCACTAAGTTGTTGAACTCACCCCCCTCCCATATATCCCTTTCAGGTAACCCCGGAAAGCTTACCCAAGGATCACCAGCTAACACACATGTAAGGTAGGCATGAAAAGTTTAAAATTTTATGTAGTTTTGATTTATGTTATTCCAGGAAATATGCAGGTTTAAAGGACGCCTTACTCCTCATGGTTTAAAAAGAAGGGGTAACCCTTAGTAAGCCAGGAGAGTGGCGGGTTGATCAAGGAGATCCGACCAAACCAGGTTAGGGCGTGACAACTCGAGTGCTATCAGCGCCTGTTTCCTCGAATACATAATCAAGACTAAAAAATATAGTAACTAATAGGATTGATCTTAAATTTTTCAGAATGGCTTCGAAGAAAGGTACCAAAAGAATTAGGATTGCAGTCTCCAACACTGCCCAACCACCCCTACCTGTGGAAACTCCCAGGGAAGCCCAGACAACTCCTCCTAGGCTTAGTACGGAACACTAGAGGCTGTACAAGGAGTTCACTCGTGTATTTGGGTAATCTAACCTCGTCCCCGAGGCAGGCATCAATTCTCAGGTTGAACTAAAGGAAGTACAATCCCATACTCCCCCTATTAACCATCCCCCACTAATAGACATTCCTAGAAACCTCAAGACTCTCCGACAACTAGGGTGTAAACCCTTCCATGGAGAAAAGGATGCTAGTGCTGCCATGAATTGGCTAGCAAACATTAAGAAGCTAATGGGAATCATTAAGATACTACTAGAGAATATGGTGATCCTGACAGAAGTTTTCCTAGAGGGAAGCGCCAAACGATGGTGGGACAAGGTCCGAAACCTACATACCACCATCCCCACTTAGGAATAGTTTGAGAAGAGGTACTTGAAGGAGTACTTGGCGCCTCATTTGATAAATGATCAGAAGCAGGAATTCATCCAGCTCTAGAAAGGGCTTAACTCCATATCGGAGTACGAGATGATATTCAACGAGTTAAGACACTTTGCTCCCGATCTAGCTAGATTGGCAGATATATGCCAGAGGTTCATGGACGGTCTCAATATGGACATTCGAGTCTGTATGGGAATACTGGGACTCCCCACGAACCTGGCAGCAATAATCAGCATGGCTCATGAGTGTGAGCGACTAGTGTAGACCCGACGCCGTCAGATGGAGCAAACGACTCGAAGGGGTGATAAGGGTCCAAACCGTTAGGGAGGATAGAAGAAGTATAACAGTCCAAAATGGGGAAATATAATGGCATTTCAAAGGAGAAAGGACATACCACAACCTCCCCACAGAGTAGTCCCCACCGTACCCCAAGGAAACCCTCGTTGTCCAAGGTGTCAAAAGAACCATGAGGGAGCATGCTTTGCATGTAGACAAGTGGGGCACTTTGCAAAGGACTGTCCCACTCTCAGGGAGAACAAGCAGAGGAATACTCTTAGACCACCTCAAGGGAACCCCAGGAATCCTAGGCCAGACACTGCAGCACGAGTACCAGCTAGGGTATACAACCTCACCCAGGAAGAGGCTAGAAGAAACCCTAGCACTGTAGCGGGTACATCCCAAAACCCTCCAAGATAGTTCAAGAGAATCTAGTAAACTGAAAATTTTTATTTAATAAAAAAAAGCTTTCTTCTAAAAATACACACTTCTTCAATGAGGATATATACAGCTATGGGGACAACAAGTCTATGCCCACTTCGACTCAGGAGCTGAGAGATCCTTCATCAAGGAAGAGTTGAGTTCAAGTGTACCCATAGAACTCACTCCACTAGAACAAAATCTCAATATCCTCACACATTTAGGAGAAAGGTTAAACAAGAATAAACAATTAAAAGTATGTGAGATAAAGATTGGAGGGATCAAACATGAAGCTGACTTGATTCTATTACCCTTGAAGGAGGTTAAAGTAATCCTTGGAATGGACTAGTTAAGTAACCATCAAGCTAGGATGGACTATGGAAAGAAGACGGTGACCTTCCACACTCCTGAGACGAATGGATTAAAATTTCAAGCAGATCGAAGGAAAAGCGAAGTACAAATGGTGTCCCATCTAAAAGCCCAAAAGATGATATAGAAAGGTTGTACGGCACAAGAAACTTGAAGACATTCTGATAGTTAGGCACTACCTAGTAGTATTTACCGAAGAACTACCCAGACTGCCTCCAAATCGGCAAGCGGAGTTCACTATAGAAATAATCCCAGGAACAAACCTCATATCCCAAGCCTCATACCATATGGCTCTGATAGAACTAAAGGAATTGAAGGAGCAATTAGACGAATTATTGGAGAAGGATTTCAAACATTCTAGCCAGTCTCTGTGGGGTGCACATGTCCTATTCCTAAAGAAAAAGGATGAAAGTATGAGACCATGTATAGACTACAAGAAGCTGAACCAGGTCACCATCAAGAATCGATCCACACTTCCATGGATAGATGACCTATTCGATCAATTAAAAGGAGCAGCATACTTCTCCAAAATATACCTTTGGTCGGGCTATCATCAACTCAGGATTCGAGAGGAGGACATTCCCAAATGGGTATTTAGATCTAGATATGGACATTATGAGTTTAGAGTAATGCCATTTGGATTAACGAATGCACCTGCAGCCTTCATGGATTTGATGAACCATATGTTCCAACCACATTTGGATAGGTTCGTGATAGTATTAATAGATGACGTTCTTATATACTCATGAACCAGGTTGGAACATGAAGAGCATTTGGCAATCACCTTAGAGATATTAAAGGAAAATAAATTATATGCAAAATTCTCCAAGTGTGAGTTCTAGCTACAGGAGGTAGTATTCTTGGGACATATATTGTCCAAGGATGGAGTCAAAGTAGATCCAACCAAGGTGGAAGCCATATCATATTGGAAGGCTCGAAGGAATTCTTTAGAAATATGGAGTTTCTTAGGTCTGGCAGGATACTACAGACAATACGTGCAAGATTTTTCTAGGGTAGCAGCTCCTCTAAATCGACTCACCAAGAAAAGAGTTGAGTATAAGTGGGATGAAAGTTGTGAGAAGTCTTTCTTAGAGTTAATGACTCAATTGACAATTGCACCGGTACTCTCCCTACCCGACCCTAATGCGGGAGAGTACACAGTCTATAGTGATGTATTCGGATAAGGACTCGTATGTGTTTTGATGGAACAAGGGAAGGTTATCGCTTATGCCTCGCGACAACTTAAGGTACATGAAAGAAACTATCCAACTCATAATCTGGAATTAGTTGTGATAGTATTTTCCCTAAAGATTTGGAAACACTACCTTTACAGGGCTAAGTGTAGAATATACACAGATCACAAGAGTCTTAAGTACTTCCTAACTCAGAAAGAGTTGAATCTCCGCCATAGGAGATGGCTGGAATTGGTTAAGCACTATGAACTTGGGATAGAATATCACCTCAAAAAGGCAAATGTAGTAGTAGATGCCTTGAGTCGCAAGTACCAAATTGAGGCAGCTCAAGTAAAGATAAGTTAAATACCCTTGTTGCAACAATTGGGAACAATAGAGGTGGACCTGAAAATGGACAAGCGGGAAAGGTGCTTGGTGGCTAACGTGGGAGTGAGGCCTAGTCTAACTGAGCAAATCCAGACTCAACAAAAAGCGGATAAGGAGCTTCAACACTACCTGGATCCGGTTAATAGAGAAACTAAATCGAACTATGATCTACGAAGTGATGGAGTGCTGACCTATAAGGGTAGGGTATGTGTGCCTCAAATTAGGGAACTAAATAGGTTAATTATGGAAGAGGTACATGATTTGGTATATGCAATGCATTCGGGCAGTACCAAGATGTATTGCACCCTCAAACAAGGATATTGGTGGGACATTGCGGAATATGTAGCCCAATGCTTGTCCTGTCAACAGATAAAAGCGTAGCATCAGAAACCGTCAGGACTGCTACAACCCTTACCAATTCCGGAATGGAAATGAGAGCACATCACCATGGACTTTGTCACAAAACTATCGGTGATAAGAAAAGGTCGAGATGCAATTTGGGTCATCATGGATAGATTGACCAAATCAGCTCATTTTCTTCCTATAAGAGTGATGGATATAATGGAACAACTGGTCGTCTTATACATGAGGGAGATAGTGAAACTATATGGTATTCCGGTGAGTATAGTATCTGATAGAGATCCAAGATTTACTTCAAGGTTCTGGCCAAGCTTACAAGGTGCTATAGGGACCAAGCTCCACATGAGCATGGCGTTTCATCCTCAAACAGATGGGTAGTCTGAGCGAACCATTCAAACCTTAGAGGACATGCTAAGAGCATGTGTACTCACCATGAACAAAGGCTAGGAAGAATACTTGTGTCTGATGGAATTTACTTACAATAATAGCTATCAGGCCAGTATTCAGAAGGCTCCCTATGAAGCACTTTATGAACGACCATGTCGTACCCCTCTATTTTGGGAAGAAGTGGGGGAAAGAAGGCAGGAAAGGATAGAACTAATCAAGGATGCCAGGAGAAGATAAAATTAGTTAGGAGTCACCTTAAGACCGCACAGGATAGGCAAAAGAGTTATGCAGATATTCGAAGGAAAGATCTGGAGTTTGAGGTGGGAGATCAAGTATTTCTCAAAGTGTCCCCATGGAAGAGAATACTTAGGTTTCAACAAAGAGGAAAGTTGAAACCAAGGTATATTGGTCCATATCCCATCATTCAAAGAATAGGACCGATGGCCTATAAATTCGAACTACCTCCAAACCTGCAGAAAATACATGATGTATTCCATGTCTCTGTGCTTCGGAAGTATCAGCCTGATCCTAGCCATGTATTGAACGGACATCCATTAGAGGTGGAAGAGAAACTAACCTATCAAACGGAACTGGTACGAATCATCAACTAGAGGGATAAGAACTTAAGGAATAAGAGGATTCCTATGGTTAAGGTTTTATGGCAGAACAAACATGTGCAAGAAGAAACATGGAAAACTGAAAGTGTGATGTGGGAAAGTTACCCTCAATTATTTGGCATATAACTATTTTGGGGACAAAACCCCTAAAAGGAGGGGAGAATTGTAAACCCCATCATTTGATAATAAGAAAATTGGGGAAGGAACCGATTATTTCCAATTTAAAAACTGAGTTAGTTTACAAACCTAAACCGATAGAGAAAGGGCAAACCGGGAAATTTATGGATCCTGAGTGACCCGAAGAGTCACAAAAAATCATGAAAAAGGACTTTATGATGAATTGGAAATGAAAGCCAAAGCGGTTAAGGTGAACCAGATCCGAACCAGTTTGGACCGTTTTGAACCACTATTGAACCGGATTCTAAATTGATTTTTCTATGAGGCTTAGAAAATTCCAATTTGAGAATTGAGGTCACAATTTGATAGATAATGAATTTAGAAATTTTTAATTTTGAAAAATTCGGTCGAATAAAGTCTGAACCGGTCGGTTTAATCTTTAAACCTAGTACAGACCGGTCTGGTCCGGTTCGGAACAGTGTCATCTTCTTCCTTTAGATGACAACATTGTTCACTCAACGAAAAATAGAGTAGCGCCAAAGAAGATGAAAAGTCTCCGGCCAGGGAGTTTCACACAATGAATGACTGCCATTAAGGCGCCAATCGGACAGCCAAGAAGTCCCCAAGCTTCCTATATATAAAGCCCCTCCTCATTCATCCTCTTCACACCTGAAAACTCCATTCTCTCTCAACTGCTCCAATTTTTGATGAAGCTCAAACCAGAGCTCTGACTTGGGCATTTTTCTAAGCCAAACAAGGCAACTTTGAGTTCTTTGGGTTTTTGGAGAAGTTAGCTACACACCTGTAGTCTCCATTTGCTCCGAGTGTCGTCGGAGAACTGTCGGCATGATCGAACAGTGAAGAAGCTCCAGCGAACCGAAGCTACCCTATTTCGGCAGAACTGAAATTGGCCAATTCGAATCATTCTTATGCCAAACCAAGCTGTTCCAACACCTCTACAGTCCTCCTACAGCTAAATTAGAGCTAAAAGGTAAGCCAATTTGGCTCCACTCTGTAAATTCTGATTGGTGCTAGAGAGAAAACTAGCAGAATTTCGATGAAAAAATTCTCATTCAATTTGGCATCAATTGATGAAGTTCTTGATCCTAGGAGAAATCTCAGGACAGGAGCTATCTACCCAAGTTGAATGCTCGGACCGCCGCGCCACCGACAGCAAGCTTTCTCTCTCTAAGTCTTGTTTTCCAACAAATCTCCGTTTGAGCTCATTTCGGCATCAAATCGTGCGATTCAAAGTGCAATTAAATCGTATGAAGGTGTAGAAACTCCAATCTAACATCAATTTCACAATTAAATGCATTTGATTGGTCAATTTGATGAAATCAAATTCAGCTGAGTTAGAAGGTTGAAATTGGGGGAAATTTGGGAATTTCAAAAATTTGAGGGACTAAAGTGCAATTTCATAAAATTGAGGGCCAATTGAGCATGATAAAGTTGTCGGAGGACCAATTGGGCAAATTTTGGAATTTTTTGGGCAAAACTTACCATTTTTGTAAAGTAGGGGCAAAATGGTAATTTTGGAAAGGTTAGGGACCAAATTAGAAATTTGGGAAATTGAACCCCTTTTTGTGAATTTGAATAAATTGAGGTCCCACAATGAATTTTAAAAGTTTCGGGGCTAAATTTGAGGAAAACCTGCATTATGGACTTAAATTTAAAGAAAAATAACTTTAGGAACCTAATTGCAAAATAAATGAAAAGTTTGATTTCTCATTCATTTGTGATGAATGAAAGTTGTTATGCCAAAGGATAATGAACAAGGGTGCTCATATCATGTAGGGACATGAAGTACCGGGAACGCCAGCTAAGACAAGTTCACGTAAACGCAACAAGTCGTCTAAGAGAAAATTCACTGCACTATCAGGTGAGTGAGATATTTCATATCATACCTAGTTGGGATGATAAACACATCAGAAAATGAAAACTCACTACTAAGTAGTATTTTAAACATCACACCCGATAGGAGTGATGTGAAAATCATGCGGAAAAACTACTTACCGGTTGTAAGTAGATCATACTCGGTTGGTAAACTTCCTCGAAGGAAGTGGAAAACCCGCTTATCGGTTATGAGCGAAGATGTCTTCATACTCGATTGGTATGATAGACAAATAAAAGGTTTATTTTGTTAGAAGTGCTCTGCCCCGACTGTGTGCCAATACTTAAAATTTTTTGGAGATTTTCTTGACGGTAGCTCGAATAGCTCATATAGGCCAAAGGCCTCGGTTTTGGAACTTGGGGGCTAATATACCCAATTTTAAAAATCTCGAATAGTAGGCCCTAGGCCAATTGGCACGAGCAAGAGCTCGTAAAAAAATATGATTATTAAGCCATGAAAACTTAAATAAATGAGTTGATTGGCCATGGTACTGAGACAGTACCAACATACTCAATGGACTAGTCGTAGTACGACATGAATGGTCTTCGGACTAGTCAACCCAAATAGCTGCGAGTCCAGTTGAGGGTCGGGGCCGTTGGACCAGTGGCACCACATATTATATGGCTTATGTGAAAAAACTAATGATTTATGCATGCACTATGTTACGGGACCTTCAAGACCCCCAAGAGGGGTAGTGATGCATCATAGGGCTTTAGACGACCTGGTGGAAATAAGGGCAGTTAGTCATACCAGAAGTCTTGCGAAGCTCGACGTAGCTTCACTACGCATGAGACTGAGGTGGGGACGGGATGAGGTCTCTGTCCTCATACGGATATAGTTTTATTATGGGATTGAGGGTCGGATGTCGTGAATATCCACTAATTCTCAGGGTAGAAGTGGACGTACTTCTATCTAGGTAGCGGGTAAAGTCACTCTAACGTCACAAGTGGTTACAGTGGATGAACTAGCCTGCGATTGTGTGTTCCTTCATGATAAAGGGCGTGTGTTGGTTGATAAACACACCGTTATGATAAGAAATGGATTTGGAAACCAAGAATTGAGAATGAAATATTTTTAAAAGAAAAATAAGGAGTCTAGCACACTCCAAATTCAAACTATTTTTCTAAAAAGTAAATCTTTGAACACCCATTCACTAAGTCGCTAAACTAACCCCCTTCCTGTATATCCCTTTCAAGTAACCCCGGAAAGCTTACCAAAGGATCACCAGTTAACACACTGTAAGGAAGGTATGAAAAGTTTAAAATTTTATGAAGTTTTGATTTATGTTATTCTAAGAAAGTTGCATGCTTAAAGGATGCCTTACTCCTCACGGTTTAAAAAGAAGGGGCAACCCTTAGTAAGCTGGGAGAGTGGCGAGTTGATCACAGGGATCCAACCAAACCGGGTTGTGGCATGACATTCACTTCAATGATGAAATTCTAACTCAATTCGGCATCGATTGATGTGATTCTTGATTCTAGGATGATCCTCAAGATGAGAGATATCTGCCCAGATCGAAAGCTCGAACCATCGTGCCCTCGTCGGTGAGAAATTGAAGCTTTCTCTCTCTACAGTATATTTTCCGACGAAGCTCCGTTTGAGCTCGTTCCAGCGTTAAAATCTACGATTCAAAGTTCCTTAGAATCGTATGAACATGTAGGAACTCAATTTCAACAATTAGAGGTGTTTGATTAGTCAATTTGATGAAATCAAATTTGACAATGTTGAAGAGTTGAAATTGGGGGAAAAATTGGGGGAAAACTTACCATTTTTGTAAAGTAAGGGCAAAATGGTAATTTTGGAAAAGTTGGAGGACCAAATTGGAAATTTGAGAAATTAATCCCCTTTTAGTGAAATGGAAAAAATTGAGGTCTTATGATAAATTTTAGAAGTTTCAAGACTCAATTTGAGGAAAAACCGGCATTAGGGACTTAAAGTTAAAGAGAAATAACTTTAGGGACCTAATTGCAAATAAATGAAAGTTTGACTTTCTCATTCATTTGGAATGAATGAAGGCGATTAGGCTGAAGGATAATGAACCGAGATGTTCATATCGTGTAGGAACACAAAGTACCAGGAACGCCAGTAAGGACAAGCTCGCGTGAATACAAAGAACTGGACTAGTGGAATTCACGGCATTAACGGGTGAGTGGGTTTACTAATATCATACCCGGTTGGGATGATGAGCACAACTTAAAATTTTAAAAACAATTATCGGTTGTGAGTGGAAATTTTATATCATACCCAGTTGGGAATGATAAGTACCTCGATATGAAAACCCACTATTTAGTGGTATTTTAAACATCACTACTTAGAGGAAGTGATGTGAAAATTTTGCGGAAAAACTACTTACCGGTTGTAAGTAGATGATACCCGGTTGTTATGATGATACTTCCTCGAAGAAAGTTAAAAACCCATTCATCGGTTATGAATGTAGATGTCCTTATACAGGTCGGTATAATGGACAGTGAAAACCTATTTTTGTTGGAAGTGCTCTCCCCTGACTATGTGCCAATGCTCAAACAATTTGGGAGACCTTCGCGACAGGAGCTCGAATAGCTCTGATAGGCCAGAGGCCTCGATTTTGGAACTTGGGGGCTAAATGCCTGATTTTGAAAATCTCGTATAGTGGGCCCAAGGCTAGTTGGCACGAGCAGGAGCTCGTAAACGAACATGATATATGTGCCATAAAACTTAATAAGTGAATTGTTTGGCAATGGTACCAAGATATATGCTCAGTCAACTAGCGACAGTGCGACATGACAGGTCGACAGACCAGTCAAGACAAACAACTGCGGGTTGAGTTGAGAGTTGGGGCCGTTGGACCAGTGGCACCACATATTACCTAGCAATATGAGAAAACATTATTTGTGCATGCACTGTGAGTACGGGATCATCAAGACGCTCATGAGGGGTAGTGATGAGTCCTAAGGACACTGGACGACCTAGTGGCTATAAGGGCAGTTCGTCGTTCCAGGTGTCTGTGCGAAATTTGGAGTAGCACCAAGCGCATGAGACCAGGGTGGGAACAGGAAGAGGTCTCTGTCCTCATACGGACACGAAGAAGTGATTTCGGGATTGTGGGTTGGATGTCACGTACATCCACTCATTCCCAGGGTAGAAGTGGTCGAACTTCTATCATGGTGGCAGGAAAATTCACTCTGAAGCCACTAGCAGGTTCAGTAGTGATACTAACTTGCAAATGTGTGTAACCTTCATGATGAAAGATGTGTGTTGGGTGATGACACACCGGTAATTAAGAAATAATGGAAAAGCCCAAATTTTTTTTAATGAAAGGATTTTTGAAAAGAAAGGAGTTTGGCACACTCCATATAAATGTTTTTCTTGAAATTCAAAAGATTTGAATCCCATTCACTGAGTATTTGTACTCACCCCCTCCCTTATACCCCTTTCAGGAAGTCCCAAAAAGTCGAACCTTAAAAAACTTGTGCAATTAAATGCCTGTAAGACAGGTACGATTAATTTAAATTACTATGCAGTTTTGATTTATGGTATTCCTAGAAAAAGGTGCAGGTCTAAAGAAGGTCTTACTCTTTACGGTTTATAATATAAGGGGAAACCCTTTAGTAAATCGGAAGAGTGGAGGGTTGAACACGGGGATCCGACCAAACCGGGTTAGGGCATGACAACTAGAGTGGTATCAGAGCCAGTTTCCTTGAATACATAATCAAGACTATAAAATATTGTAACTAATAGGATTTATCCTAAAATTTTCAGATGGCTCCCAGGAGAGGAACCAAGAAAACTAGGAATGGCTCTACTCAACACCTTATCTCCGTTGGAAGACAACCCTAGAAGCTTCTCAAATGCCTGAAGCATGGCAGGAATCTCAAAAGAGCAAATGAGGAAGTATCCTAGAGAATGGTGACAGGACCTATTGAGGTCACAACTTTAAGTATAAAGGAAGCCAAGCGTGAAGCCATAAAAGGGAGCATATAACCTAATATAGGAGGATGCTTATTAAGAATCTCGTAGCTCCCTAGTTATTTGGTGACCATTTTTTGTAATAGGGCCAAAACCCCCAACATACTATACTACTCTATTAATGAAGTACTCCAAATTCCTAAAAACCCTGTCCCTCAAATGATGTGATCTTCAAGGAAGACTCCAAAAAGAAAAAAAAACTCTCATGGTATCCAGACTTAAGGACGAAGGAGCACCAAAACTAAAAATTACCAAGAAAACGCCAGGAGGAACCACTTATGTTCATGTAATTACAAGCATGAATGATAGGGACACTGCGTGGAGAAGTGCCCAACCCTACAAAGGACAAAAATCAAGTTAACCTAGAGGGGAATAGGACACGAAGTGAAAAACTGTCCCACATCGCCAGGAGTCAGGACAATATTTTCCAAGAATAAACACCCCACAACTATAGGAAATCCGAAAGGATACCATCCCAAGAAATGTGACTCTAGTTGCAACCACAGATAAGAGGAAACTCTTCAAAATCTTAGCAAAGTGGTAAGAAGGAAAAAGGGGTAAAGGTAGGACCTCAATAAAACCACAAACAGAACAAAGGATAGCTAAAGAGAATTCCCTCTTTAAGAAGAAAATCCAAACAATTTAGGAGAAAAGAAAGGAGTGCATCCACAAGAGAAGACAAGACTAACATTTGATGACAAACGGGACTTATTGGGATTACAGGAATAGATCACCATGGAAAAAGCAATTATGCCAAATAGGAAGTTCAGACCAACAGGACAAGAGAAAGCAAGTCGTTACACCAAGATAGTCAGAGGGAACAAATGACACCCTAAGGAAAACCGGGAAGTAGAGGGGGCTGCACCATAAAAAGGTTAGTGAGATGGACATTAAGGACAAGAGTACTCGAGAAACAACTGCCCTAAGAAACCTAGACCAAAGGAATGGTGGAGGTGAGGCAGTTAACAAACTAATACACTGGAAAACCATAATTTGAGTTCCAACAAAGAAGAGAAGGGCGAAAAGGCCAAATACTTGGGAAAAGGAGGATGAAAGAAATCCATAACAAGACCAAAGGCCAAATTAACCAAGAAAAAAAATAGGCAAGTCTCTCACATAATTATCAAGAAATCTTGAAACAAGGAAGATTTGAACGCTCCATAAAGAAATACACTATGAAAGTAAACTTTAGAGGGATACATATGACTAACTACCCTTGAAGGAATTTTGATGGGCGGATGGACATAATGTGGAGTGCAAGGAACCAACCCTTAATTGGGAAATGTTTCAAAGGAAGGAAGTATCGTGATGGCCTAGTGTGACCTACTTGGAGAGAGCAGGAGAACCAAACAATAATTTCAGGAGAACAGAGTAGAAAGAAGAAACGAGTAACAATGGGACGGCCAAAGAGAATAAACAAAACCCTAAGAAAGGCTGAGATGTAGTAAAGACTACACTCTATGAAGGACAAAGGATGGGCATGAAGGACTAGTGATACAACTGCCTAGATGATTGGATCATAAAAAAAATGGAAAGAAGGAGACAGTTGAAGAACTGGTCTTCGAGAGAACCCTGGATTTAAACCACGACAAAGAAGGGAGAAGTGAAAAGGCCAAAACATTGGAAAAAGAAGAATGAAGGAAAATCCTTAAAGAAATTAATGGCCAAAACCGGATTTCTAGTTTAAAGTCTTGAGACGGTTAAGTGAGCTTCATGAAGGATGAACAAGAGATTTTGAAACAAGAAGGATGTGAACCCTCCTTAAACGGAAATAAGTTAATGGGTTAGCATCAAAAAGATGTTATGACATGTATGAATGAGTGGACAACCCATACTAAGGTAATAAAGTAAAGAATGTTCGAGAAACATTGGAAAAGTAAGTCCTCCAAATAAGATGTGGCTAAGGAGGAATAACTGCAATTGATAAGATGGGTCATAGTCCACATGCGCATATGAAGCTTAAAGAGTGGACGACCGAGCTTATGGTGGAATGCATGGAATAAAACCAATAATCGGAAGTATCCCATCTAAGGAATAAGGGATAAAACAAAAGTTGTGGATAGAGAAGGATCCAAAGCAAACAAATGCCCTAACATAGATAAGGGAGAAAGAAACATACAATGAATGATAAGGAGGTTGAGCAAGTAACTCCTAACATGGAAATCTCTATTGTAAGGGGCATAGTAGAGAACAAAACCGAAAGGAGAGAACCTTCCCAAGCAAAGTAATCGACACATAGATCAAAAGCAATTATTGTAGAATGAAGAATCATGAAGTTATTATGAGTAAGTAAAAGTGGATTAAGGAAAAAGGAAAAACCCTTGAATAAGGAATGCCAAGGACTTAAGAAGGAAAGTATCCTAGTTTGTTGGTAAACTATTGGGAAACCAAATAATTGGCAACAGAAAAAACCCAATAAAGAAGTTGGGAAAGGACGAGTGGGTAAGGAAAACCGACACGGTTATGTAAGAACAGTAAAGGTAGTTGAGGAATACTACCCAATTAAAGGAGGGATGAAATTATATAGTCCCTGGAAAGCTGGAAAGTTGGAAACAACCCTAAAAGAGGTGTTGTAGGAGTCTGATGGACTGAGACAGGTTCAGAACTATGTCATGTCGTAAGGGACATATAAGCACCAAAAATTTCAAGTAAAATGTAACTCGAGTAAGAAGGAGTCAGTTGGTAAACATAACAAGGTCAAACATAACCGAAGTTGTAATCAATGATGGATGAATGATGGGTCAAATTGGGATGAAAGAATAATAACACAAAAACCTATGAAAACAAGTATGTAATACTCGAAAGAATGTCGAGCTAGGGGTTTCAACGATAAAGAGAATAACTAGAAAAAGGAACGATTGGGTACCTTGGAACTTCCAATCCTTAAATCTTGAGTAAAATCCCTAAAAGTAAGAACCTTATCCTAAATAAAGGGAGATGCGAACCTAAGAATATAAATTAGGATTAATGAGCCATACATGCCTCGTTATTATAACTCCATGGAAGGAGTAAGCATGATAAATGAAAAAAAATTCCTTAGATAAATGATTACGGGGACTAAAAGAAAGAGCAATCGAAGTGTTAGCATGTCAAGAAAACCCGAGTTGATTAAGGGAAATTATTCCCGATGTGGAATATATTGGTTAATTTTTAGGGACAAAACTCCTAAAAGGAGGGGAGAGTTGTAAACACCACACTTTTGAGTTAAGGAAAATCGGGAAAAGAACCGGTCAAACCAAGTAAGAAAATCGAGACAATTTACAAATCCGATCATTTGGGAACAAGCAATTTGGGTTTATTAAACCTTGGAAAAGAAAATTAACACAAATTAGAATAGAAAAACCAAATTCATTCAGGTGAATGATAATTAATGAGAATTCTAAAGTTAAGCGTGCTTGCTCGAGAGTAGTGTGAGGATGGGTGACCTCCTGGGAAGTATGATTTTTACACCTATATAAAGAGGTCATCCCCATTCATTCTCCTCATACCTCAACACTTCTCTCACTCTCTCTACTGCTTCATTTCCAATCCAAGAATCATTGGAGAAGCGCCGGCATGATGGAACAGTGAAGCAGCTTCGGTGGACCTAAGCTGCCCTATTTCAGCCAAGCTGAAATTGGCCATTTCAAGCCCTCCTCAGGCAAAACCAAGCCTTCCCCACACTTCTTCGGCCCTCTCATAGCCGAATTAGGACTAAAAGGTAAGCCAATTCGACTCCCCTCTACAATTTCTGGCCAATGCTAGAGAGAGAACCGACAAAATTTCAATGATGAAATTCTAACTCAATTTGGCATCAATTGATGTGATTCTTGATTCTAGGATGAACCTCAGGATGAGAACTATCTGCCCAGATCAAAAGCTTGGATCGTCGTGCCCTCACCGGTGAGTAATATAAGCTTTCTCTCTCTATAGTCCATTTTTTGACGAAGCATCGTTTGAGCTCGTTTCGGCGTCAAAACTTGCGATTCAAAGTGCTATTGAATCATAAGAGGATGGAGGAACTCAATTTTAACTTCAATTTCAACAATTGGAGGTGTTTGATCAGTCAATTTGATGAAATCAAATTCGGATGTGTTAAAGAGTTGAAATTGGAGGGAAATTGGGGATTTTCGAAATTCAAAGGACCAAAATGCAATTTTATGAAATTGAATTGACCATGAAAATAATGTTGGAGGACCAATTGAGGAATTTTGGAATTTTTGGGGCAAAACTTACCATTTCTATAAACGAAGGGCAAAATGGTAATTTGGGAAAAGTTGGGGGACCAAATTGGAAATTTGGGAAATTAAACCCCTTTTGTGAAATTAAATAAATTGAGGTCCCAAGATAAATTTTAAAAGTTTCGGGACTCAATTTGAGGAAAAACCTGTATTTGGGGACTTAAAGAGAAATAACTTTAGGGACATAATTGCAAATAACTAAAAAGTTTAGGTTTTCTTATTCATTGGAAATGAATGAAGGTTGTTAAGTCGAGTAATAGTGAACAAGAATGTTCATATCGTGTAAGAACACGAAGTACCGAGAACGCCAGCATGGACGAGCTCGCGTGAATACAAAGAACCGGTCTAGTGGAATTCACTGCGTTAACGGATGAATGGGTTTACTAACATCATACCCGGTTGGGATGATAAGCACAACTTAAAATTAAAAACCATTTACCGGTTGCGAGTGGGATTATATATATCATACCCGGTTGGGGATGATAAGTAGCTCGATATAAAAAGCCACTGTTTAGTGGTATTTTAATCATCACCACTTAGAGAAAGTGATGTAAAAATATTGTGGAAAAACTAATTATCGGTTGTAAGTAGATCATACACGGTTGGTATGATGAGACTTCCTCGAAGGAAGTTGAAAACCCATTCATCGGTTATGAATGGAGATGTCCTTATACCGGTCGGTATAATGGACAGTGAAAACCTATTTTTGTCAGAAGTGCTCTCCCCTGATTGTGTGCCAATGTTCAAACAATTTGGGAGACCTTCTCGACAAGAGCTCGAATAGCTCTGATAGGCCAGGGGCCTCGATTTTGGAACTTGGGGGCTAAATGCCCGATTTTGAAAATTTCGTACAGTGGGCCCAAGGCCAGTTGGTATGAGCAAGAGCTCGTAAACGAACATGATATATGTGCCATAAAACTTAATAAGTGAATTGTTTGGTCATGGTACCAGGATAGGACCGACATGCTCAGTCAATTAGCGGTAGTGCGACATGATAGGTCGACGGACTAGTCAAGACAAACAACTGCGGGTTGAGTTGAGAGTCGGGGCCGTTGGACCAATGGCACCACATATTACATGGCAATAGGAGAAAACATTGTTTGTGCATACACTGTGAGTACGGGATCATCAAGATGCCCATGAGGGGTAGTGATGCGACCTAAGGGCATTGGACGACCTGGTGGCTATAAGGGCAATTCGTCGTTCCAAGTGATACTAACTTGCATATGTGTGTAACCTTCATGATGAAGGATGTGTGTTGGGTGATGACACACCGATAATTAAGAAATATTGGAAAAGCACAAATTTTTTTTAATGAATGGGATTTTTGAAAAGAAAGGAGTCTGGCACACTCCATATAAATATTTTTCTTGAAATTCAAAAGATTTGAATCCCATTCACTGAGTAGTTGTACTCACCCCCTCCCTTATACCCCTTTCAGGAAGTCCCGGAAAGCCGAACCTTAAAAAACTTGTGCAATTAAGTGCCTGCATGACAGGTACGATTAATTTAAATTACTATGCAGTTTTGATTTATGATATTCCTGGAAAAAGGTGCAGGTCTAAAGAACGTCTTACTTTTTATGGTTTATAATATAAGGGGAAACCCTTTAGTAAATCGGGAGAGTGGCAGGTTGGGCCATCCTTGTTCTTGTGCAAGTTTTAATCCTTCCAATATGGCTCATGCCTCGGCTTCCAATGCGTGTGTGCAATAAAATCGGGAGCTACTAGCCCGCAGTAGAGAGCCCTGTTCATTCTTGACTATGATTCTTGTCCCTGCATTTCTTGTCAATGGATGAAATGAGCCATTCACATTAATCTTCACAATGTCATTTGGTGGTCACTTCCATACTCCTTCAGTTTTTGTAGTTGAATTTGGCTCCTTTCTAGTGTGACTTTGATCCTTATTGATGCCCGTATATTCTCCAATCGAACCCATGATGTTATCGATCAGTTCCTCAACTTGTGGCGGGCGTCCTAGGAATAGTGTTCTATTATGTTCCTTCCATATCACTCAACGCGTTGTGGCAAATCTGAACTTCATTGCTTTCCTCTCATGTTTTCCCTATTTTAAATTACATAACCAAGATTCAATCCATTCAATTAAGGACAAATCAGCAAACTCTTCTATTCTTACCCCACATATTGCAAACCACACTAATATAGTCCGTGCGCATTTAACTAGTAAATGATGTATGGTTTTGACTGCACCACATATGGGACATGCATTAGAAGATATGGATTTTCTCAAAAATAAGTTGTTATGAATAGGCAAAGCATTTGACATTACTCTCCAGAGAAAGTTCCTAATCTTTGGAATATAATCAGTATGCCAAAGTGTAGTCCACATTTTTTTGCTTAGGAAGGAACTGATATGGACTCACCATGTTTCCGATCTAACATGAAAGTATAGGTAGACCTTACCATAACCTTACCAATCTATTCCCAAGGCCATATCAACTTGTCTTCCCTAGTAGGAGAAATGAGAGGGATAGTCATGATGGCTTCATTTTCCCTTGGGATAAGGTATCTTTCGATACTGTCTAACTGCCATGTACATGTACATCTATCAATGAAGGTACTTACTAGGGTTTGGTTGGCTTCCTCGTCATTTGTTTGATGCTGCAAATATCCATTGGGGAGGGCAGGAATCTAATTGTCCATCCAAACACGAGCTTGGTTCCCATTGCCTATTTGCCAATGTAGCCCTTCACGTAGTTGTTCTTTACCTACATATAAATTCCTCCACAACCAGGAGGGACGGTTACCTGGACCAGCTGAGAAAATGTCATTATGCTTGTAATACTTCTTACCTTTGAGTAGCTGAGAGAGAAGAGTATCATGCTGATTATGGATCCTCCATACATTCTTCATTAGCAATGCTAAATTGGATGTATGGAGATCTTTAATGTGCATTCCTCCCCTTTCCTTGATATCGGTAAGTTTGGCCCACTTAACCTAGGGGATCTTCTTTTGGTCACTAGAGTTACTCCACCAAAACTGTGATAGGAGCGAGTTCACCTCTAAACACCAAACCTATGGTAGCAAAAAATAATTCATAACATATGTGGGTATAGCATAAAGGGTAGATTTTATAAGAACCTCTCGACCACTTGGAGACAAGTATGTTGATTTCCACCCTTGGAGTTTTCATGTTATTTTTTCCTTCAAGAAAAGGAGGATTTTCCATTTATTGCGTCTCCAGAAAATAGGCAGACCAAGGTATGTATCATTGACTTCACCATTGCCTATGCCCAAGTTGTTGCTAATTGTTGTTGGAGTTGATGGCACTATGTTTGCATTGAAATATAAAGAAGATTTGGTTAAACTGATCTTTTGACTTATGGCCATACAATATTCACTCAATAACCGCATTAGACATGATGCACTATCATCAGATGACTCAAAGAAAAATAGAACATTGTCAGCAAAATATAAATGTGATACAGTTGGACAATGTCTGCCAATCTTAAGACATTTTAACTCATTCCTAGAAATAGCTTTAGTAATATTTCTAAAAAGGATATCTACTATTAAAATAAAGAGATATGGAGAGAGAGGATCTCCCTATCTCATACCCCTAGTCAGTTTGATGGGATCTGTCTTTTGCCCGTTCAAAATGATCTTGTACGAGAATAAAGATACATATTGCGTAATCCATGAAACAAATGTAATATAAAAACCCATGTTAATTAAAAGTCTCTCCAAGAATGGCCACTCCACTTGGTCATAGGCTTATAGCATATCAAGTTTCACTTCGCACCATTCTTTCTTTCCTCTCTTTTTGCTATTTAAAAAATGGAAGCACTCATGGACTACACCTATATTGTCATGTATTACACGTCGTAGGATAAATGCACTTTACTCCATATAAACTATTCTATCCATAAGAGGCTTTAGTCTGTTAACCAGAATTTTTTAAATAATCTTATATATGAAATTGCAAAGGGCAATAGGCCGAAAGTGGGACATTTCCTCCAGATTAGCTACCTTTGGTATAAGAATAATATTTGTCTCATTGAGTAATCGAGGGAGATGTCCTGTTAAGAAGAAATCACACATAGCTGAAAAAATGTCAATCATGATAGTCCCCTAGCAAGATTGAAAAAACTAACCATTAAACCCGTTTGGACCTGCTACTTTATTCCCCCCAACTGTAAGGTTGCTCTTTCCACTTCCTCTCTTGTGATTAAGCTAATTAGCATGTTATTGTCATTTTTAGAGATAGCTTCCTCCACAACACTTAATTTATGTTCAATTCCATCACATTATCCCTCTGTAAACATATTCTTATAGTAGTCGTGGAAGCCCTTTACAATTTGGTCCTGTTCTATGAGCCAACTGTCGTTTGTGCCGCTCACTGCAAGAATAGCATTATCGATTCGTCAGATCATGGTGCTTTGATGGAAGAACTTTGTGTTTTTTTCTCCCTCTCTAAGTGATGCAGGATTCACTTTGGCTAGTTCCTCCTGCAGGTGGTTGATCTCCTTTCTTGCATAATTTTATTCTAATTCTGGAGGTGTTTGCCAGTGTGACCAAGCTTAAAACTTACCAAATTGAGGGTATTCAAAGGCATAGATCCCCAAGTTGTCTCAATAATAGTTCAACAGTCAGGGTTCATTAACCATTTATCTTCAAAACAAAAGCCTTTCAAATTGTGTTGCATGCTCTTTGTGTAGTCCACTACTAAGGGGACATGGTCTGAACCAATTCAATCCCCATGATGAACTCTCATAATAGGGAATAGGCTTCGCCAACTGCTCGAGCATAGTGCTTGATCTAAGCGTTCAATGACATTATGTGGGCTTTCCCGTTTATTCGTCCAAGTACACATATGTCCACTATAACCAACATCTTATAGATGAGTTCTATTTAGAAACCTTTGAAAGATATGTATGTTACTATGTTCCTTAGGACGGCCACCTTGCTTTTCGCTTTGTGAAAGAATTGAATTAAAGTCCCCTATGACCATCCAAGGGTCCTGTAATTATAAGCATGCCCATTGCAGTTCTTCCCATTGTCCCTTGCATTCATGCTCATCAAAATGACTGTACATCCAAGTTACATGAACCCAACATTTGTGATATATGTACCATATCCTAGATTCAATCATGTGATTGAGTGTTGAAATAAATTACAGATTTTGTAAAGTTAACTTCAAGTCACGATGCTCAACGATACGTGTCTATTAGTTCTCTTAGTTTATTTGCATTTTGTGTGTTCGCTTCTATAAAGAATATGGCATCATCGATAAAGAATATGTGCGACACTATTTGACATATTTTATTCATTTGGAGCACCACTAGTTATTTCCTATAGCATGACCAACTAATTAACTTAGACAACGCAACAACTAAGATGATAAAAAGTTAAGGGGAAAGGGATCTCTCTATCTTAGACCCTGACTCGGTTGGATATGCTCCGTTTTATGTCCATTCACCAGCACCCTATAGCTAACAGAAGTAATGCAACCAAACTCGTGTTAGTGAAGACTGTATTGAAACCCATATGTTCCATGAGGGTTCCTAAGAACCTCCATTCCACTCGATCATATGTTTTTTGTTCCTCAATAAATGAAAACACTCATTTGTTATCTCAATATTATCATGAATTACTAAACCTAGGACAAACGCACTCTGCTGGCATGATGTGATGGCATGCACTCTGTTGGCATGATGTGATGACAATCATGATAGGCTTTAACATATTCACTAACATTTGGAAATAATTTTATACACAAAATTGCATAATGAAATGGGTCTAAATTAGGTTATAACGCCGGGAGCCAACACTTTTAGAATTAGTATAATATCTGTCTCGTTCACCCCAATAGGAATTTGACATGTCTGAAAGAAATGCATGATAACATTAATATTATCGAAACCTACCAAATTCCAATGTGTTTGGTATAAGGTGCCATTGAAGCCATCTATCATAGGTGCATGTTTTGCCCCCAACTCAAATGTTGCACTCTTCACTTCTTCCCTAGTGACCCTCATTATTAGGCTCCTATTCATATCCTCATTCACTACTCTTGTTATACCCCCCTCAAAGCATCTTCATCATTGCTACCTCCCTCTAATCAAAAAACTTAGTTGAAATATTGGAACAAGTTATTTTTTATGTCCCCTCATTCTCCACCCACATTCCATCCTCTATTTTGATTTTCCAAATTCTATTTTTTGCACGTTTTTTAATGACTTTTGGTGGAAATATTTTTTGTTTCAGTTTCCCTCTTTAAGCCATGTATTACAAGCTCTTTGTTTCCAAAAGAGCTCTTTTTCTTTTCATGCCTTGTTCAGATTTTCCAAGATTAAATTTCATGCATCTTAGGTTTGGTAATCATCTCCATTTAGTTTATTCAGTATTTTGGACTTCATTTTTCTTCCAAATAGTGAGCGCTCGAGTTTTTTTGGTCTGCTTTAGCCTTAGTCTATCTAGGTTATAGCATGGTCTCGATCCCTAGCTTTGCTAGATTTCCTTTGCACACTTAGGGTAGAGTAACCGCTTATCTTTAAACCTGAACTTTCTCGGACTGGGTTGTCCTTTGTGAGTAGTTCTAAGTATCACTAGTCCTTTGTGATCAGACCCAATTCAAACCCCATGGTTAACAAAGATGTTGGGGAATACCCTCCTCCATTTAGTCGAACATAGGAACCTATCTAGCCTCTCATATATCGTGTAGGGTTCTTCCCTATTATTTTTTTAGGTATATTATTATCCATAAAATACACAACCATGGAAAGTAGTTATTTTAAAATAATAGATATAACGGTTATCCTTAGGCTCGTCTCCCCTTTTTTCCATTGTTCTTTGATATCATTGAAGTCTCCAATCACTATCCATAGGAGTTGGTAATTTATGTGAGGATAACCATTGGGCTTGTCACTACTAGAATTCACGTGCTACATAGATGAATGTGACCCTCACCTATGAGTTAAGTTGTAGGTGCTTCAGCCTTATATCAATCGCATTCAGATCAGCATTCTCGATTTCCATTTCCTCATAATTTCACCAAACATCTAGCCCTTCACTACTTCCTATTGAGTCCACGGACATTCCTTATATAAACTTCATTTATTTTTTAATCTTCCCAACCATTATCTTTCAATTCTTTGTCTCCATTAGAAATAGAATGTATGTGGCATTCCTCCTAACTAGGTCCTTTAGGTGACAAACTGTCAAAACGGACCCAAGGCGCTGATAGTTCATATTAGGATCTTCATGGCTCATGTGTAGCTGTCATAGGCCAACCACCATGACTTTTTATGATTTCTCCTTCCTTTGTTCTTTCTCCCTTCCCTGTCACTCGCATCCAACTCTAACTTTTAGTTTGATTAGGCCCCTTAGTTGGGTTGAATTTTCGTGTTGGTTTTGATTTATGTGTGCTCTTCTCCTCTCGGAGTTATCCTTTACAACGGGCATGGTTTCAATTATGATATTAGGACTGACTTGGTCTATCTTGCCTTTATTTATGGGTTGTTCTGCATCAATAGCCCTCGATTTTTTAATTGATGTATCATTTGTGCTTGCTTCGAGTGAGTGAATTGTCTCCAGTGATGCAAGTTGGTGCATTTCCTCCTTTTCAAAGAGCATATGTATCGTGTAATAATCACACCTCATACAATCTCTCTATCTTATATCTTCTTCCTCCTTTAATTCATCTACCAGAATTTTCGATAGGTGATCAGGTATGTTTCCCTCTAGCCTTGTTGCTTCACCCATTCTAGGTGGGAAAATTTGGTTACTTCTTGGTTTCAAATGCCCTCCTATCTGTATGGTCCGAGGTACATTTATCTTTGGGTAAATTTTATCGAGAAGCTTGAATTTCTGAATCTACTTTATGCTTACCACTAACCTCGTTTTCATTGAGGGACATGCCCAAAAGTTGTGTTTGCCCTGAGTTAACTCTCATATTCATTTTCTGTATTAACGAGTAGCGTGACTCAACAGTCCACATCTATGGCAGAAATTCAACAGCCTTTCATACTTGAATCGTGCCCACTCTGGCTTCCCCAATTCACTAGCCATCTAAGCTCTATGTTTAAGGGGGGTTATAACATCTATAGTGACTCTTATACGAGTGGTCAATCCTTTGTTGACATTGGGATCTTGAATGTCAATGCCCTCCCCTCATTTGTAAGAGATATTTGGTTGCTAGGCAGACTATGCACTTGCATACATATTGACATTCTTATGTATGAAACTGTAGCCCTCAATTGTCTAGGATTATTACTGATAATTTTATTAGTCTTCTTTTTGTTGTCAAAAGCAAATGAAAACAAATTTCTCTCAACACGTACAATATTCATCGCCCATGTATATCCCCATGCCCACTAGAGTACCCTAGTAAAAGTTCCCCAACTTATATTTTTTTCTACAATAAGTCTCTATGAGTCTGACTTTCAAGTTAGGGGCAAGATCCATTGGGTCCAGGCCCAGAACTACATCGGCATCTTCCCGGTACACTGGTTTCTGGATGGCCTCAGTCCTATTCCGAATATCCTACCTTAGACAAACACACTAAACAGAGCAACCTGACCACTAACAATATTTTACACTCTAATTGGAGCTTGTTTCACTCCTATAAACTATAAACTAGATATGAACAATTTTGGTTTCCGGACTCCCGGAAGTCGCTAGCCTCAATGCCTTGTATTGAAGAGTGGCAGTAACACTAGGTGCTCTGACAACGAATTAAGTAATTAAAATAGTGGATGGCTAGATGAGTGGATCCGTGGGATCCACCCTTGGTTTAGAGGATGAATGAACGGTTCATAGATTTCCTCCCTAATGTACGCATGTGAGAATTAGAAGAAATTAAATTTATGGTAAGAAGAAAGGAAGGAGGGACCTCACACCAGCATTGTGGCGGAGAGTACGGTCTCTATTGGGATCTCGAGAGCCCACTCCAACAATAACGAATTGGAGAGGTTGCCCTTAACTCTTGTTCGTTATCCTCCCGTATTGAAACGTCTGGCAATAGCGTCTTGTTTGAGTTTGAAAAACAAATCATTTTTCTCCAATCCCTAAATTGCATAATTCCTAAATGAGTTGAAAGAAGATTTTGTACAATTTGGCACTAACCCTAATTTTGGTGGGAACTTTGCGTGGAGAGAAAAACGGTTCATGGAAATTGAGTCGCGAGAAGGCAAATTTTATTATTTGGTTCACAAAATATGTATCTCTACATATATTTTTATTAAAAAAATGTGTACAAAAGGTATACATTATGAACTAATTTAACAAATTCATAATGTTTTGGCAAATTCTAAATTTTATATATGATTTGAAGGATTTATGAAAATCTTATATTTTTATAAGCATTCACCTTAAATATATATATATATATTATATCAAATAAAAATAATCTAATTGAAAATGTCTATAAGAATTAGATAATAATTGAAGAAATTAAGAAATATTAAAATTTATTCTATAAAAGTTGTGTGTAAAAGATTTGAAACGAAATTATTGGTTATTACTTTTAATACCAAGAATTTATCTCAATTTTACAAAAATTCGATCTTATTAAATTGGGTGTTAAATTTAATTTGGTGAATGATATTTAGTTTTCATTATTAATGATGTATCTTTTGAGATAATAATTTATGTAAAAGTTTATTATTTAAATATTAAATTAATTCATTTCTCAATTATTTGATAAGGTGCAAATTTTAATACAAATATATTTAGTCGTTAATATTTTTATATTACATTATCATTTTTAGTTTTATACTATGTATATAATATATTATTAATATATGTAAAAAAAATACTATAATGATCATGAAGCACTATTAAAAAGAAATGTACTTGCTACTGAAAAATGTACCATTAAATAATTAATAAAAAATACATCATATTATAATATTAAAAAGGTTTTATATTAATAGTGTAATGCATTATGCAATTTTCCTTTTATGTATTGCAATATTTTAATTATTTTATTATGTTAATGTGAAATAATATTTCTCTAATCCTTAATTAATTTGTAAGAGATATATGGAATATTTTGTACATTAATTATATCTATTTTTTATATTACTTAGTTATTCATATGAACCGGGTAAATTAGTCAAGGGACATAAATTTGGCATATTATAACCTAGATTGTTCCCACCAATTCAATTATTGTAGTCCTGACGGGTGGTTGACCGAATCATTTGGACCCACTCGCACTACTTGCATAAAAACTGTACCCTCTGTCCACACTGTATAAATAATAATTTTCTAGCAAATATATCAGTCAAATTCTCACATCTACGGTTGTAAAATTCTAGACGATTTCACTTTTTATTGTGTTTTTCATATAAACATATTCCATTAAATATAGAAAATGATCTTAATATCATTTGTTATAGTTCAATAAAAATATTAAGAAAAATATAAAAAATAATTGGTGAAGGATGGAATAATCAGAGTAGGATGGTTGTAAAAAAATATATTTCATATAAGGGAGATTATAAGCTTATTTATTTACAAAATATTTTTATAAATCTATTTTATTTACAAAATAATAATAATGGATTATATTTGATGTATTGGACCAACAATTATCTAATGAAACAAGTAGGAATTAAATTGAATGCCCCACTTATCTCTGCCCCGCTAGGACATGTCCATTCATTGGGACAGCCCCCATGTACCTACTGCATTTATGGGCAGCTGGGGCATTTCCGTCATTTCATCTCCAACAGGACTTCATCTTTCCTTCTTCTTGTTCAAGGATCATCACCTCACCCATCTCTTCCAGCATTATCCGAGTGAGTCTGACGGAGCAAAAGATAATTAAAATCTACTGCAATAATAAATAGTGTTTCGGATTCTATTTGCTTGGATATATACATATCCATTTTACCTTTATCTTCCTAATATATAACCATTTTCCATGTAAATTAAGTGTATAGCTGCACTACATAATGGATAACCCACACTCACTGTCTACTGTGGTGATAGACTGATTGGTCTGTTTCCTTTAGCTCTATCCTTCAGCAACCTTCGAGTATTCTTCAATCTCTTCCTTCTCTCATCAACTGCATTGTAGATTGAGCAATGGGAGTCCGATGGAGCTTCGTCATCTTCGCTCTCCTTCTGGTGACGTGGCCGGCGATGGAGTCGGCTCAGCAGAAGCCGCCGTACTCGTGCGGCCCGGGGACGAGATCGCTGCCCTTCTGCAACCCAGATCTGTCCATCCGCGTGAGGTCGAGGGACCTGGTGTCGAGGCTGACCCTAGACGAGAAGATCTCCCAGCTGGTGAACGCGGCCTCGGCCATCCCACGGTTGGGAATCCCGGAGTTTGAGTGGTGGTCAGAGGGCCTCCATGGCGTGGCCGATGTCGGCAAGGGGATAATCCTCCAGGGCCCCATATGGGCCGCCACGAGCTTCCCCCAGGTCATCCTCACCGCTTCTACATTCGATCCCATCCTATGGTACCGCATTGGCCAGGTGAGAAGCATCAGCATCCGCTCTCAGTCAGGCATTTTGTGGAGTACTGACCGCATACAGAGCCTTGTTGTATTGAATGTGAACGTGTCTCTACGTGCAGGCGATAGGTAAAGAGGCGAGGGGTATTTACAACACAGGGCAGGCGAAGGGGATGACATTCTGGGCGCCGAACATAAACATATTCAGGGATCCGAGGTGGGGAAGGGGCCAGGAGACGCCAGGCGAAGACCCCATTGTCACCGGTAAGTACTCCGTCTCCTACGTTAGAGGGGTCCAGGGAGACACCTACGAAGGTGGTAGGGATCGGGGGCACCTCATGGCCTCCGCCTGCTGCAAGCATTTCACCGCCTACGATCTCGACAACTGGAAGACCGTCAACCGCTTCGTCTTTGATGCTAAGGTATATCTTAATAATATTCATATTATTTTATGCTATATAATATAATATGCATAATATGATATTAATATTACAATATTTTATATTAAAAACAAATTTAATATAACTTTTATTTTATTCATATTTAATGTAAATATATTTGCAAGTTTATTAAAATGGTATATAATTTATTTTAAACAAAAAAAATCACAATATTAAATATTAAATACGTACCAAATTTAATAAAATTTTTCAAATATCTCATTAAATCATTTCTTTATCTTGACTCTAATTCAGAATTTTTGTAATAATTATATAATTTTATTTTATTAAAGAAATATGAAATTAATTATCAATATGTGGTTGATCCTTGACTAGACCGGTGATTCGTGTGTTGTTCCATTTTAAAAGCTTTGGTACGGGAATGTGACTGACAGGTGAATGCACAAGACATGGCAGACACTTACCAGCCCCCATTTCAGAAATGCGTTGTAGAAGGCAAGGCCAGCGGGATAATGTGCGCCTACAACAAAGTCAATGGGATACCGGGTTGTGCCAATTACAACCTCTTGACTGAGGTAGCCAGAGCCCAGTGGAAGTTTGATGGGTAATACTAATATCATCTCTTGCCCAACTGGCTCATCATATCCCCAAGATGATGTAGAAACTCATCTGGGCTTGGAAAAAAACATAGGAAACTCAAGTGCTTGTGTGAATCAGGTATATCGTGTCGGACTGCGATGCCGTGTCTCTCATATATGAGCAGCAGGGCTACGCATTATCACCGGAGGAAGCAGTGGCCGATGTTCTCAATGCTGGTAAGTACGTCATAACTACTCAATCTGTCTTACTATAGGAAACTCTAGCTGACATTAGAGTAAATGATTGATCAATAAAGGCAACTTACAATGTGGGAAGCAAAAAATAAATTATGTAGGCATGGATGTGAACTGTGGGAACTACCTCCGGAACTACACAAAATCTGCAGTGGAGAAGAAGAAGGTGTCAGTGGCTGCCATAGACAGGGCCCTCCGCAACCTCTTTGCTGTGAGGATGCGGCTAGGGTTATTCAACGGCAACCCAAAGAAACAACCATATGGCAACATCGGTCCTGACCAAGTCTGCTCTGATAATCACCAGGCCCTAGCCCTAGAGGCCGCCCGTAATGGGATTGTCCTCTTGAAGAACACTGCCAAAACGTTGCCACTACGTAGGCAGACTGGTACCTTTTCATTGGCTGTCATCGGACCAAATGCTGACATCCCAAAGACACTTTTGGGGAACTACCATGGCCCTCCTTGCAAATCAATAAGCCCTCTACAGGCGCTGAAGTCCTACGTCAAGGATGTGATATTTGAGAAGGGATGCGATTCAGTAGCTTGTGGCATGACCTCATTGGACAAGGCAGTAGAGATCACTAAACATGCTGATGGTGTTGTGATGTTCATGGGTCTTGACCAGAGTCAGGAGAGGGAGGATTTCGACCGGGAGGACCTTGTTCTACCAGGGAAGCAACAATTGTTGATTAAGGCAGTTGCTCAAGCTTCAAAGAAGCCAATTGTCTTGGTGCTTCTCTGCGGAGGGCCGGTTGATGTGTCTTTCGCCAAGGACCATCCCAACATCGGTGGCATTATCTGGGCTGGCTACCCCGGGGAAGCTGGAGGGATCGCAATCTCAGAGGTCATCTTCGGCGACCACAACCCAGGTAGAAATGACTCTGTTGTCTTCTCCATAATATGGTTCTGTTTTTCTCACTAACACTATCTAACGATCTTCTTGTTTGTAATATATGTAGGGGGGAGGCTACCAATGACTTGGTACCCACAAGAATTCACCAAGGTGACAATGATTGATATGAGGATGCGGCCAGATCGGAACACACACTATCCTGGTAGAACTTATCGGTTCTATGAAGGTCGGCCAGTTTTCCAATATGGATATGGGCTCAGCTACTCCACGTACTCGTATAAGTTTGCCTCAGTCAGCCCACAAGTCATATCCCTCGGCCAGTCGTCCAACCCCCAACCTCCAAAATTCAACAATAGTGTGGCTCGTGTCACTCTGGTTCAAAACCTGAGTGATAAATTATGCCAGAATTCTAAAAGTGCAGTCACTGTTGCTGTCAAGAATCATGGCAAAATGGCAGGCAAGCACCCGATACTACTTTTCCTCAGGCGGGCCAAGCAGGGCAACGGGCGACCGATAAAGCAGTTGGTCGGGTTTCAGAGCGTGGAGCTGAAAGTTGATGAAGAATTGGAGGTTCAATTCTCAGTGAATGCTTGCGAGCATCTAGGTTGGAGCAATGAGGAAGGCCTGATGGTGATTGAGGAAGGTCACCATTACCTTGTCGTCGGCGAGGAGGAATACCCCATTGATATCGTGCTTTGATCTTTCTTCTTGGTATGTTGTGAAGATAGCGGGAACCTGCTTTAAAACCAAAGGCTGAGAAAAACGTTGTAAAGAGACAAAAGCTTTTAATTGTACCTTTGCTCCTTTTCTAAAATAGAAAGAAAAAAGATTAGAGAGAAGCAATAGTACAAATGCTGTCTGTTTCTCAAGACCCGGATTGGACTTAAATATCAATCTATGAATATTTGGACGCACGCAGTCCTGCTTGGTCCGCGGAACAGGCGCTTACCCGCCATTTCACCATGATTCTTTACACTGACAGTTACTGCACTTTTAGAATTCTAGTATAACACATCGCCCAAGTCCTGGACTAGAGCTACACGAGCCACAATATTGTTGAATCTTGATGGATACTGTTGGGGTTTGGACAACTAAGGGATATGACTTGTTGGCTCACCGAGGCAAACTTGTAAAAGTATTTGGAGTAGCTGACCCCATACTCAAACTGGAAAACAAGTTGACCTTCATAGAACCTGTAAGTTCGGACAAAGATAATGTGTTCCGATCAGGCTGCATCATCATGTCAATCATTGGTGACTTCCTATGGGTACCTAGTAAATTGGCAGCAGCCCTCCTGCATGCTTGAATCCAAGCCATCAATCCATTATATTGGTACAATCCATCCATTTGAGTATATGGGTCGTAATCATCCCAACAATATTACATTAACTTGAAAAACATCAAATTTGAGATTTTATAATTTAAAATGTATATATTAAAATTTTCAATATCAGTAGGTTAATTCAAATATTTTCTCACATATTAATACAAACAATAAATTTACATATTAAGTTACTTAAATTTATACTCCACTCGTTGGATTTCACTAATAATTAATTTAATTGTATGCTCTATTCTTTCGAATTATTTTCTAGTAATTGGCAATTTAAACATTAATATTATTAGAAAAGAAAAAACCCAACTTTTGCTCTATGTTTTTCTCAAACATTACTATTTTACACTTAAGTTAATTTTTTTATATATATTTATAACACTATTGTATAGTTCTACTAATATATATTTTTTTAATTTTAATTAAAATTAATAACAAATAGTTTTTATTATACATCTTGAAAAATAATATAAATTAACAAAATTTCAAAAATCTATTACAAAATAGTAGTGTGGGATACAATAATATTAAAGAGATATATAAAGAAAAATAAAAATTAAATATAGTATAATAAATAAATATATGCTTTTGTACTTTTTTTCTCTTTTTTATTTTTCATTTTTTATGTAATTTTTTTCTACTTTTTTCTTTTTTCTATTTTTACACTTTTTTTCTTATCAAATAAAACTAAATAAAGAAAATTTTTTGTTTGTTTTTATAGTAAATAGAAATAGATAAAAAAATAAGGAAAATACAAAAAAATATGAAATAATAAGATAAAACTTTCGAGTAAACGTTGTGCGTTATATGATGCCAACATATACAAACACTACTAATATAGTAACCAAAAATTTCACGGGAGTTTATTTACGTGAAAAACAATGTAAAATATAGATTTAAACAACACATCAAATTACTCTCACATTATTTGAACGTAATAAATAAAAATAAAAAATTGATAAGTTTAAAAATGATCTAAAAATAAAAATAATATATAAATTTCATAATATTATTAAAATGAAAAGTGTTTATTTTATAACGATACACAGTAAGTATTTTATACTATTTATTTTAAAAATATGAAAATAATATATTATTATTGATATATAAATTATTTATTATATATTATATTATAAATATCTAAAATAACATATTATTTTACAAATATCTAAAAAATATATTATTTTATTTTTAAATATTTATTATATTAATAAATATTCTTTTAAAATTTGAATTTAAACTTTATTTTTATACTATTATTTTACTTTTATTTAAATTTTCTGCAATTGCCCTAATAAGCTACCATACTTAATTAAATTCTTTAGTTTTTAATTTATGAACAGGAGTGTCCCGTTTAATTTACATCAAAAAGTGTTAGTGAGAAAAACAGAACCATATTGTAGAGAAGAAACATAGGTCATAGCACAATGTACAAAAATAGTAAATATGATATTTCATTAGGTAATTAATAATTGTGATGTATATTTTGAAGTTTTTTAAATATGATATTTTTTAGGCAATTTGTCCGAATTTTAAAGAAAATTAAATTCACAATTGAAATTGTCTCTATTTATCAACTATAGATACGTGACATATGTTATGGTACTTTTATAAATATTTTATTATTGACTCAATTAATATATATATATATATATATATATGTTTTGAACCATCGTGCAAATAATGTGGTTAAAAATGAATTATTAGATAATATATATTAAAATCTTACATTAATAGTTAAAAATTAAAGCTACAGACAGAGACTAAAATGTCGGCCTAAATTATAATTTTAGATTAAAATAAATAAAATATAAAATTTTGTAACATATTCAAAATTTTAGCCAAAATGATATATGTTTAATGACGGTGAAATATGTAAATTGGACACGGACATATTTGTGTAATTTATATTAATTATAATAATATAGTTTGAGAATTTTTAGCCACATATATAAATTAAATTCTAATAACTTCTATATTCTTCCTCTACTTTTAATCTTAATCTCCCTTTTACCTTTCTAGACATATATATTGATTATTTCTATACTATTTTCATTCACATTAAATTAAAAATAATTAAATATATTATTTTTAGGATATTTATTTTAGAATTATACACATGTTAAATATTAATATTAACTTGACAAATTCTAATAACCCTAAATATAAAAAGAATCCTAAATATCTTGAAAAAGTTAAAAATTCTTAAAAAGCATAAGAAAAAATAAAAAAAATTAAAAAATCATATAAATGATATTTATCACCAAAAATTTTATTTAAATTTTAAGATTATTAAGGATAAAGACTTAATTAATGCGTATTTTTGTATTATTTTGATAAGTAATATATATTATATTATATTTAATTAACATATATAATAATATATTTAATTAATATATAAAATTTCTAATTTATGTAAAAAATAAGTGAAGAAATTAATAGTACATGTTTGGTAGTTTCCTCTGTTTATTTTTGACCCAAAAAAGAAAAAAAGATGAAATAAAAAAAATGTGGGCAATTTTTTAAGGCCCGTTATGGAAATTAGCCAGCCAGACATTGCCTTGTTTTGTTTTGGTGCAAGAGAAATTGCCTTGTTCCTCTCCCGACACTAAAACGCCTACATCATCACTCCACGCGATTCCAGCGCGAGTAGGTGGATCCCGGACCGAGTGGCAGTCTCGTAAATACAAGCCGGGGAGGGAAAATAATCTGACAACATTGACGGCAACAAAGTGTGCAAAGGGGATGGGACAGTGCATTTACGCCCCCGTTGTGGGGGAGTACCGGTCCTAGCCGAGAAGCAGTTAAAAAGACCTCGTTGCCCCTAGGATCTCGAACAAAAACGCTTCTCCTCGCTGCCATCATACGTGGCGGTCCAGCCGGTCCCCTCTGCCCTAGTCCTAGCTTATGTGGCGGTCCAGCAGGTCCCAGTTGGAGTGGATCCAAGCTTGATCCCCCTTTTTTTGTTAGATACACGCTTCATCCCGTTTTTAGGAGTATCCGACCTTGCGAGCGAGATACACGTCAAGCCTTACTATGATAAATTATTTATACTGGAAATTCTAGCGTACTATTAAAATTACCAAAATGCCCAGAAACCAAAATTAAATGAGATAGAGTAATTCGGTCAAAATGGAAGGAAGGGCATGGATGTAATTCAGCGTCCTCGGGAGGATAGAAGTTGAAATAGGAAAGACGGGATTTAATAATTAAGTCCCACTTTTTCACCAAAAAAAAAAGAGTCCGCCAGAGAATAATTTAACGGTGGCCGGAGAAAAAACCGGGGTTAGTGGGCCTTGATATCTCCTATATAAACCCCTCTCCCCCATTGCATTTTTCATTCTAGTTCTCTTCTTGGAGATCTCTCTCGCCCGTGTTTAAGATCCAAGAGACTGAGACTTATATCTCTTCACACACGCACTCTCCCTCACCACCCCACCCCTGCTTCTCTACTCCCTGTACTGAACAGTCTCTAGGTAGATTCAACTTGCCCCTTTTAAGAGGTAATAATTCGGTTCCCCAGGCTGGATAATGATTTAATTTTCCATTAATTTTGTGATTGGTTGATTGTTCAGCAAGATTGATGGAACCCTCGAGACCCAATCTTTTAGAGACTGCTTCCTCCAATTTATCAGGTCAACATATTTATCAGAATGATACTGAAACACGAGTTGACTGTTCGCCATACATTGTGCTGATTGGCCCGGACGATCCGTGTGTGATTGGCTAGGTTTTTTTTTCTTGGAGGGATTTAGAATCCGAGAATGTGGATTTTTGGGGGTTTTCAAACATTGGACAATGCAAGAGTTGATTGAGATTAAGTTTGTATGCATTGCAATTGTCTTGGACTGGGTTAGATATTGGCTAGTCTCGCTGATGAGGTCCCCTAGAGGATCAATGCATGAGTGGATGCCCCTTAATTCGAATGGATGAATTTCAATTCACCTTTCCTAGGATTTTGGTTGTTGATTGCAGTGCCATAATATGGGTCTTTTCATCTAATAAGACAAACAATCGAATCTTCCAGTGAATCTAGTTAGGTTTTTCTATGCTGTCTCTGTGCTCTTGCTTTTTTCTATTCCGTGCTCTCTAGGCCAATCACACATGATTTGTTGAATTTGAATTTTTCTTAGTGCTCTTCTTGGTATAATCAGCGTTTGCTTAAATTTAGTTTGGCCTGGTTAAGATTTAGTAAGTTGGTTGTCCTGGCTATTGATTTGGCATGTGATTGTGTCCCCAAATTCCTCCTGATAGTTAAATATCACTGTTTTTTTTACCTGCTTCCCTAACCAGTATTGTCTTAGTGAAACCTTCTGTTGGAAGCAAATGAGGTCTGCTGGATGAATCATGTCAACTCCCTTTTAGGATCTTAGTTCAAAGATCCGTTCTAGCTTTTGGAATTAGATTTGTCCTTTATTATCCCCACATGCAGTCTTAGATATTTAGTGCAAATGTTTCTGGTATGATAAGGAAAAAGCATATATCTATCTAAAAAGATGCCCAGAAACTGATGAAATTATCATATGTGCTCAAAATCTGCTTCAGATCTGTGCTTTTGACATTGTGTTATATTTTGAAATACAAAAAAAGTTAATTTGTATACTTGCTAGAGATAATTAGATGTCCGAGTTGCTTGTCTGAGCATATTTCCACATTTATGCATATCTTATGCTTGATGTTCTTGTGTCTTAAATCTGATTTCTGAGTTGCAATAATGCACAGTTGATGGTTATGACCCTAATATTATTGTGTCTCAGTGATTTTTTTATTGCATATTCTAATTTGTCCCACATGCATGTTGTAATTTTTTTGATCTTTTGAACAGATATATATCTTTTACAAGAAGGCGTTTCCATTGGATCAGATGAATTTTATATTGAGAGGAAAATAACAGAGTTATTTGAACTCCTTGGGCTGAAAAATCAGTTTTGATGCATATATTTATGAAATGGCATCTAGAGGAAGGCCATTATTTGATCTAAATGAACCTCCAACCAGAGAAGATGAGGGAAATGATGGCATTGCCTGTTCATTACCACAAAAAGCTTTACCATTGGCAAATGTCCACCCTTCTACTGTTCTAGCAGCATCAGCACTTTCTCAGGGACTGCTGAACAATAATGCATTTTCACATGCATCCTCTGTTTCTGTATTTCAACCTTTCATCCGTAATATGGAAAATAGTTCTGAATCCACTGAACCAGAGCAGAAGAGGTTTGAGGAACAAGATCATAGTGTTGGATCATTATCCAAGACAAGTGAAGAGGAGGCTAGACCACATGCTAGGTTTGTTTCTGATGTAGTTGATAGCCTGGTTGAGAGAGAGGAAGGTGAGTGGTCTGATGGTGAAGGCCAGACAAGTGCAAAAGGACCTTGTTCTTTGCATCAAGAAGGTAAAAGTGTGCAGCAGGATCCTGATTCTCTGCATGAAGAAGGTAAATGTGAACAGGTGTCTGGTTATTATCATGAAGAAGGTGAAGTTTTGGGAGGACAAGAAGTCACTGGGAACAGGGAGAACACTAATGGTAGAATCTCTCATCATGCAAGGGCCAATAATATTAATGAGACATTTACAGGAGTAGATTTTAAAAACAATGATTCAACAAGCAACAATGGCTTGAATATGGAGGTGGTTGCGAAGCAAGATTCATATGTTAATGTCAAGGAAGAGCCAAATACATGTCTGAAGCCGAGAGAAGTTAAGGGTGTTGAAGCAAACTATGCAATGAAATGTGCAAATAATTTAGGAAAGAGGAAGATTGACCAGCAGAAGGAGGCAATGCTGGGAAAGAAACGTAGCAGACAAACCATGTTTCTTAATTTAGAAGATGTGAAGCAGGCAGCTTCTATGAAGAGCGTAACTCCAAGAAGGAATTTTTCATCATCTGCTACCACCCGTTCTGTAAGAGAAGTGCCTGGACCTCTACCAGCTGAACGTATATCTGAAAAACCAAATCAACTGCCCTTCAGAGACCAAAAACGGGCAGATGCACTTTCAAGTGAAGCAGGCCCTTCTATAGAAAAGGGTTTTGGTAGGACTGATTTTAATGGTGATCCAGATGCTGGACTTCTGGGAAAGCCCAGGAGGCTGGGCAATGATGTTGATATTCTTTCAGGGGTGTCATTGGCTCCCATTCCTAGGCAAAATTCATGGAAGAATCCTTCGGACACCAGGATGCAAAAACATTCTCAAGTATCTAATAAGAAGCTGGGCTCTACTAACCAGTATTCTGTGGATTCAAAATTAGGGAGCAAGAAGCATATCTTGTCTAAGAAGCAAAATGCAATTAATAATACATCCTATCAAGATACGTCAGTTGAGCGTTTTATACGGGAGGTGACAAATGAAAAATTCTGGCATCATCCTGGTCAGTACATTGTCATGATTGCTTTCAATTCATCATACCATTAATTTATAATTCATTTCTGAATCTTAGTTTTTTTCTTCATCTTTATGCATCCGTGTCAATGCACATATATGTACAGTGTTGTCTACATAACGACATTCTTAATTTATGTAGCCAAAAGATGTTCTAAATAGTTATTCTAATGCCAGGGGAGACTGAACTGCAATGTGTTCCTGGTAGTTTTGGGTCGGTAGAAGAATATGTCAGAGTTTTTGAACCTTTACTTTTTGAAGAGTGCCGTGCACAGCTTTACAGCACATGGGAGGAGTTGACTGAAACATTTTCAAGAGATACACATGTACTGGTTCATGTGCGAAATGTAGAAAGACGAGAAAGAGGTAATGCTCTAATTTGTGATGAGAATGAATTTATTTATTCATCCATGAAAAAGTTTTTTCTACCAAATGCATATACATCTGAAAAGTCTTTGGTGGATTAGATATATAATTTCAATGTGTTTCAAATCATATGTTCTCTATGTGATCTCTCATTTTCATTATCAACTGACTGATTTTTCTTCCTCATTTTTAAGGATGGTATGATGTAGTAGTCCTTCCTTCTGCTGAAATCAAGTGGTCATTCAAGGAGGGTGATGTTGCAGTTCTCTCCATCCCCAAGCCTGGGCCATTCAGATCAAAGAGGAACAGCTTTTCGACTGGAAATGGATATGGTCATGAGATAAGTGGACGTGTGGCTGGTACAATTAGACGATTTATTCCACTTGATACCCGTGATCCTCCTGGTGCTATTCTTCATTTCTATGTTGGAGACTCCTACAATTATAATGGGTAAACTTTTCACTTTATCTATACCATTTTCTTTTATTTATTGGGCTCGAAATGGATACTATTTTCATGATTTTCCATTATATTCTTTTCTTAATGTTCACTTGTAATGTTTTCTCTGAAGTATGCTAGATTTCATTCTCCTTTAATACATGCAGTGAGGGCAGCAACGATCACATTTTGAGGAAGCTTCAGGCCAAATGTGCCTGGTATTTAACTGTGCTTGGTTCCCTTGCTACCACTCAGCGGGAGTATGTTGCACTGCATGCATTTCGTCATCTAAATACACAGGTGCAATCCTATCTCTTTGGCATGTAAATTGTTTTCACAGTATTCTAATTTGCATTTTGTTGATATATATCTTTTCTTTAAATTTTTTGTTGCAGATGCAATTGTCAATTCTTCAACCAAGTCCTGAGCACTTCCCAGACTATGAGCAGCATGCACCCACAATGCCTGATTGTTTCACACAGAGTTTTGTAGAGCACATAAATAGGAGTTTCAATGGGCCCCAGCTTGCAGCAATTCAATGGGCTGCAATGCACACAGCTGCTGGTACCAACAGTGGGACGGCAAAGAGGCAAGAGCCATGGCCATTCACTCTCGTTCAGGGTCCCCCTGGTACTGGCAAGACCCATACAGTGTGGGGAATGTTAAATGTTATCCACTTGGTTCAGTATCAGCATTATTATAATTCTCTGTTAAAGAAACTTGCACCTGAGAGTTACAAGCAATCCAATGAAAGCAGTTCTGATAACAAATCAACGGGGTCAATTGATGATGTCCTCCAAAGCATGGACCAGAGTCTATTTCGCACCCTCCCAAAACTCTGCCCAAAGCCACGAATGCTAGTATGTGCTCCCTCTAATGCTGCAACTGATGAGCTCCTGGCACGTGTCCTTGACCGTGGGTTTATTGACGGTGAGATGAGAATATATAGACCTGATGTGGCTCGAGTTGGTATTGACTCTCAGACACGAGCGGCACAAGCTGTTTCTGTGGAGAGGAGGACGGAACAGCTGCTTGCTATGAGCAAGGAGGAAGTTTATGCTTGGCTGCATAGGTTGAGGAACAATGAGGCTCAGTTCTCTCATGAGATTGCTGAAATCCAAATGATGCTCAATAGTGCAGCTGCTGCCATTCGATCTCAGGGATCGGTTGCTGTTGACCCAGATGTCCTCATGGCACGTGATCAGGCACGAGATGCATTTCTCAAGCAGCTTGCACAGGTAGTGGAAAACAGAGATAAAGTCTTGGTTGAGATGTCCCGAATTCTAATTGTTGAAGCACGGTTCAGAGCTGTGAGCAGCTTTAATTTAGAGGAAGCCCGCGCAAGTCTTGAGGCAAGTTATGCAAATGAAGCAGAGATTGTGTTCACCACAGTGTCAAGCAGTGGGAGGAAACTGTTTTCTCGGCTGACCCATGGCTTCGACATGGTAGTGATTGATGAGGCTGCTCAAGCCAGTGAGGTGGCCGTTCTTCCTCCATTATCTCTTGGAGCAGCAAGATGTGTACTTGTTGGAGATCCTCAGCAACTTCCAGCAACTGTTATAAGCAAGGCTGCGGGAACATTATTATATAGTAGGAGTCTTTTTGAGAGGTTTCAGCAGGCAGGTTGCCCAACTATGCTGTTGTCTGTGCAGTACAGGATGCATCCTCAGATAAGAGATTTCCCTTCAAGGCATTTCTACCAAGGTCGCCTCACTGATAGTGATAGCGTAACTACATTACCAGATGAAGCCTACTACAAGGACCCTTTGCTGAGGCCCTACCTATTTTATGATATAACACATGGGCGCGAATCCCATCGTGGTGGTTCTGTATCTTATCAGAATATACATGAGGCACAGTTCTGTCTACGCTTATATGAACATCTCCAGAAGACTTCGAAATCTTTAGGAATGGAGAAAATATCTGTTGGTATTATTACACCATATAAGCTCCAACTAAAATGCCTCCAGCGCGAGTTTGAAGATGTTTTGAAATCAGAGGAATGGAAAGACATTTACATTAACACGGTGGATGCTTTCCAGGGCCAGGAACGCGATGTCATCATAATGTCGTGCGTTCGAGCCTCGAGTCATGGAGTTGGATTTGTTGCAGATATCCGACGAATGAATGTTGCTCTTACACGTGCAAAGAGAGCCCTCTGGGTACTTAATGAATAATTGATCTGTTGATGATCACTTCATATTTGTTATAGTACATTTCTAACATAAGTTTGCTTTGTTGATAGGTTATGGGGAATGCCAATGCTCTTATTCAGTCTGATGACTGGGCTGCATTAATTGATGATGCCAAAGCAAGAAAATGTTACATGGATATGGATTCACTGCCGAAGGACTTCCTGGCATCAAAGGGGGCTGCTTACACTCCCTTGCCTGGTAAATCTTCTTTCGGTGCAAGGGGACAGAGATCAGCTGGGACGAGGCACAGAGTAACAGACTTGCAGCAGGAGGGTCAGGATCATCGGTGATTCAAAGATATGGGACTTACATCATGGAAGACCCCCAATGGGGTAGTAGATGTGAACAGATGGGTGGCATATGAAGAGATTCTTGGAACCATGGTGCGCGAAAGAGGGTTATCTATTCAATTTTTCGGCGAGGAAGAGGGATTACTGATTCCTTTTGGGCACAGAGATCTGCACACAACCTCTGTGCCAGTGACTTATATTTTCATCCTTCACCAGCCAAGAGAGTCCACAGGAAGGCTGCAGTTTCTTGGAAAGTTGGACCCTGAATGTTCCAGGAACTGTGCAGCCATGTTAGTTTGGCTTGAAATGTGGCTCTATTTACAGAAATCAGAACGTATCTACTCCAGTGGACAGTCAGCTGCTAGGTTCCAGATATGCTTGGGTGTTGGGTGGCAATTGTGGCAGCAACAGTTTTGGGGATGCCATCCACTGCTTCTTGGTGACATAATCTTGCCACCCACGTGCTCTAACTGCAACGTATCTTGGCGGGGTTGGAATGTAGTATTCATCTGAGCTGAATTTTGCCGGCAAGCAGCTATCCTCGTGGTGGTGAATGGAAGGTCTCCTTTACTGGCCTTGGCTCTTCTTTTGGAGATAAAACTCTGCCTCTTACTGGTGTAAAACTGTATCTAGACTTTTCCCACACCTTGGGACGAAGCAACTGAAAGAAACAGAACCACTCCAATTTTTTTTTAAAATTTCTTCAGAGGAAGTGAAAGGTACTCCTTTTTTTTCAATTGTGTTAGGGGGAAGGAAGAAACATGGTGATCAGGAAAAGTAGAAGAAAAGAAAAAGGGATTTATTTGTATAGATGACCATCCACTCTGCAGTGTCCAATTCTGTAAATGATCTTTGAAATTCTATTCTTTCTGACTATAGTTTTTTGCTTCTCTCGTTTCAAATTCTATGGAGCTATTGCAGTATAGTATCAACACGGTAAAAATAATGGACCCACAGATTTCCATTTGTTCTCATGTAGATAGTCTTATGCCACAACTGATTTTTTGGTTTAGACATACGAAATTTATAAATTTATGAGGTTTTAACTAATTTAAATTTAAAATAAAAAAAAAACTACCAAGATCAGATTCATCCATCCCAACTGACATGAAATTTTACTCAGCATAAAAAAAACTAACATGAAAATTTGAGGCTCTTTATTCGGTAGTGTTGTGATTAAAGGATTAAAAGGGATTCATAACAGTTTTTCCACCTTGATCTTGCTACTAGTTTAGTAAACTTCAATGTGAAAGGTGTGAGATAAATTTCCAATTAATTTTTTTTTAAAACCTTTCATTCTCATGTAGTCAACAGGTCAATGCTAAATTAAGATGGTCGTGGAGTTGATAAATATATCACAAATTTGTCTTGAGAGATATAAGCTAGAAATCCGAAACAGGAGGATGCTAGGCTATTGAATATTTTCAAGTGTCAGACACAAACTTATATTTTGATTAAGGGAATCATAATAGCTCTTCCACCTTGATCTTTCTACTTTTTTAATAAGCTTGAATGTGAAAGGATTGAGATAAAATTCAAATTTTAAATTTGTGAAAGCTTTTCATTTTACTGTAATCAAAGGTCACTGCTAAATTAAGATGGTTGTGGAATTGATAAATATATCACAAATTTGTCTTGAGAGATATAAGCTAGAAATCACAAATAGGAGGATGCCAGACTATTGAACATTTTGTAATGTCAGACACAAAGTTATATTTTGATTAAGTGCATTCCTGTATCTTTTCTTAGGGTCATCCATAAGACTGAACATTGATGCATCATGGAATGGAATAAAGTGCATCTCCTTTTGTGTGAATGCCATGTCCATTATCTAGTATTTTAGGTATCGTCAAGGTGTTACCAAGTGAATGAGATGATAATGATAAATATAGACATCCAATAATAAGATGATGTATTTTTCCATAATCTCATATTTCTCTTGTGAATATATGGTTTAAAGAGGCCATATGCATATATTCATATCTCAGTATCAGTGTTTATGCGTCTCCAGTTCTATATGTACCATTTATCTTATTTCATCAATAAAACATTTTGTGGAAGCTGGACGTGTTTTGTCAATACAGTTTTGACTTGTCACCTAGTATTTCTTTTGCTCAAAGACTTATCACCTAGTATATTACTGTATTTATGATGAAGATGATTTATCAAGATTAAGGTATAGTAATTAACGTTTTAGCTGCATATCATCAGGGGAAGTTCCCTCTGTAGCTGCGTGTGCTGAATTAAAGAAATCATCTCCAAATGAAGGTGAGAAGATTTTAACACCTCAAGAGCAGCAGACAAAGGTACAATTCTATGCAGTATAAAATCTGCAGTTTTTCTACTTGATACTCATTCGAGTGTTTTGGATCTGTCCCTATGACAAATTAAAAAAATTATGTTGACTCACCAATCTTCTACTTTTTTTTATACTCTACATATAAATGAGGTGAGAAGGTTGATTGGACAACATCCAGAGAAGTTATCCATGCACTATTGTGATGCTATACTTGCGAGGTATATAAGATTTCGTGATTGGAACATCAATAAAACAACCAAAATTCTGAATGATGCCTTGAAATGGAAATCTGCCTATAGACCTGGGGAGATCCTCTGGGTATTTTAGATTTCAACCTGTGTTTTCACTTTCATTATTGTGGATTGCAAGCTTAGATTAGATTTTTTAATCTCTTAGCTTCCCAATTTATTATAATTCCAATCATTCTAGAAACATTTAAACATCTTATGGTCATTGGAGATATGTTATTAAGAATTTTAAGTAATCATTACTATATTTGGTTCCTAAAAAATGGTGCTACATTTGATGGTACTAATACATTTCAATGTGATCTAGAATATAAAGTGATGAATGCTATATTTAGTCGTGAAAAAAAAAACTACTATATTTGGTGGGACTAGGTCTATGCCACTTTACACTGGAAGGATATAATGGAGTGAAATCTTCTTTGCAGCCTAAACTTGTGTATTTTGATACTTCACGTTTACCTTATTTTACTTCTCTTGGCGGGAAGAAATTGCTCATGAAGCATATACATGGTCGTCCGGTTCTTATCATGATGCCAAAATGCCAGGTTACATTTACTAAACATGTTTTTAGTGGACTTTTGGCTTCAATATGTTAGTTCCCAATCTATTTTATGCGAAAATGACAAAGAATTGTTTGAAGGAACTCCACATTGCCATTGAGTCTAAATAAATAGTTTTTGCTTCATAAAAAATTATCTGCATTGGCCATTATTATTATATTACGTTTTCCCTGACTGCTGTTTCTACTACAGAAACCGCATTTGTCAGATGTCGTTTATCCTTTGAGCAAGTTCCATCCCCATCCAATAAACCCTATATCCTTTCCACAAATTTATTAGTATTTAAGGCATCTCTCAATAGGCCGCAACTTGCTAATCAAGCTGATCGTACACCAAAACAACATATGTGATCAACCTTCTCTACCTCCACAAACAATTGACATTCAGTCGAAATATTACTACCCCCAACAGTAAGATACCCTTGAGATACAATTACGAACTTTTGGTGGATATTCCAAGTCTTATAGCCGCCTCTACATATGCTTAATGTGCTCTACGTCTTTACTGTGGTATCCCTATCAAGTATAACAAAAGTACAAGTAAATTTAACAGCTAAAACTCCATTTCTAGTCTACTGGACAATCCTATGGCTAGGGCCATTCGACCCGACCGGGCTGAGTTTATACGGATTCGACTTGATAAATTGGTTGACCGGGTTCAAGACTAGTAAAATGAACCTCAGCTTCGGGTCCAATTGTCAGACCCGGGCCTAATCATCGGGTCAAATCTGGTCTTGAATTTGATAATTGAATTTTGGTTAATATTATTTATACAAATTTCTTAAGTTTCGAACAAATTAAATAACTAAAATATATTTTATTAATGTGTATATTAAAACAAACCACTATATTAAAAATAATAGATATAGTTTACCCTATAAAATATTATAATTTTTTTATTTATTTAAAATAAAAAATATTTAACATAAATAAATGTTTGAAATAAATTTAAAAACTCTATCCAATTAAATTTATGTATTAATTTTCTACCTAAATTTTAGGTGTCGGTAGATTTAGTTTGGATGTTCGAATATTATTAATACTAAAATAAAATTTGATTAATTATTCGATAAAAAAACTTGTGCGTGCTGGATCCTAGAAATGTCCTTCCACACATGTACCCAACCATCCAATAAATACTTTGGACTTGAGCCCAACCACCGAATCCAACCAAAATTACTAAGACTTGACTATCGGGTTCGAGTCTGTTTTCTTGAACCCCGACTCCTTAATATATGGACTTGGTGGAATCTGGTTGGGTTTGGTCAGGTCTGGTCGAGTCTGAGTTCGTTCGGAGATTCAGGGTGAACCGGACCTAAACCTTATTAAACCGGTTTAATAGTTTATTTTTTTAAGATAAATTTAAAATATAAATTTTTAAATTGAAGTCACCATTAGTTAGAAAATAAATTTAGACGAATTTAGAAAATTTTACATTTTAGAAAACTGGTCGAATCGGGACCGAACCGGTCGATTTTCGATTTTGAGTCATTGAACCCATTCGACTGAACCGGTCAACAGACCGCCTGCCAGGTCAGCGCCCAGTCAGCGCATGCAACCAATCAACGCGAGATGTATGGTGAAGCACGCCCAATGAGTCGTTCGGTTAATACCTGGAAGTGCTAACCAATCAAAGCTTGACGCATATGCTAACCGGTCCGGTTCGATTCAGAATAGTGTCGTCTTCTTCCTTCAAATGATAGCCTTGTTCAAAATCGAGCAATGCTGGCGGAGATGAAAAGTCTTCGGCCATGGAGTTTCAGGCAATGAATTATTAACATTAAGGAGCCAATCAGATGACCAAGAAGTTCTCAAGCTTCCTATATAATGAGCCCCTCCTCATTCATCCTCCTCACACCTAAAAACTCCATTCTCTTCCAAATGCTCCATTTTTCGGTGAAGCTCAAACTGGAGCTCCAACTTGGTCATTTTTCTGAGCCAAAGAAGGTGTGGTCAGGTTCTCTAGATTCGGGGAGAAGTCAGCTACACGACTGTAGTCTCCATTTTCTCCGAGAATCGTTGGAGAAATGCCAGCATGATAGAACAGTGAAGCAGCTCTAGCGTTCCGAAGTTGCCATGTTTCGGTTGAGCTGAAAATGGCCAATTCGAGACCTTCTCAGGCCAAACCAAGCTCTCCCAACACTTCCACTGCCCTTCTACAGCTAAATTCGAGCAGAAAAGTAAGCTAATTTGGCTCTCCACTGTAAATTTTGATCGGTGAGTAATCAAAGCTTTCTCTCTCTAGACCAATTTTCCAACGAAGCTTTGCTTGAGCTCATTTTTAAGTAATTTTCAGCGTACTAAAGCTTGAAATGAAGAGGGTGACATAAGGGAGATGAATAGGATCATGAAAGGAGGAGATTACCCAAGTTTTAAGGGGTCAATTGAATGAATTGAGATTTCGATGGCTAAATTGTAATTTTTTAAAATTGGGCAATTTGGGGATTTTTTAAAAACTAGGGGTCGAATTGCAATTAAAGGAAATTTGGTGGATTCTTATGAAATTAACTCCCAATTGATGGCCAATTGGCAATTTGGAGGAAATTGAGGGCCAATTGGTGAATTTAATGAAAATGGTTACCAATTAGTAATTTTGAAGGAAAGCAAGTACCAATTGGAAATTTGGAAAACGAATGGACTTAATTAAGAATAAGTTGAGCATTAGGGACCTAAAGTCAAAATTATGAACTTTAGGGACCAAATTGCAATAAGACATAAATCAAGAACCTATATGCAAATATATGGTAGAAAGAGATCTTTTATGCCAAATCGTATTGATGCGAATACTCGAACCATGTAGGAACTGGTTATACGAGTACTAGTGCTAAGGAGCACATTGGAGATTGGAATTCAGCTAGGATGAATTCGTTACCGTACCGAGTGAGTGGGCTTTCTAACGTTATACTCGGTTGGGATGATAAGTACCTCTTTGAAAATGAAAACAACTTGTGAGTGAGATTTTCCAGCATCATGCCCGGTTGGGGTGATGAGTACCATTTTCAGTTTTGAAAACCATTTTCCAAAAATGTTCTCCCCTAACTACGTGAAACTACTTAAATGTTTTGGGAGACTTTTTTTTTATGAGAGCTAGGATAGCTCTAATAGCTCAAAAGCCTCGATTTTGAACTTATAGGGCCTAAGGCACAGTTTTGAAAAAACTCGTGAAGTGAGCCCAAGGCCAATGGGCACGGGTTGAAGCCCATATACAAATAAATTTATGAGCCATGAAGTTGGGCCACCATACTGAAGTCGGGCTGTCAGGCTCAATGGGTTAGTAGCTATTCAGCCAAAGCTAGGACGTCGAACCTATTGGGATAGCAGTTATGGAACCGAAGCCGAGTTGTCGGGCTCATTGAGCTGGTAGCACCAAAGATAATGGATATAATTTCAAAAATGATTGTTTGTGCAAGCTATGAGTTCGAAATCATCGAGGAGCCCAGTATGGTGTAGTGTTGGTTCTAAGGGCAGCTGGATGACCCAGGAAGTATAAGGGAAGCATGTTGTCTAGTATGTCAAGAAGCTTCGTGAGCTTTATATGCACTAAGACCGAGGTCGAAGGGGGAGGTGTCTCGTCCCACTATAGTGAACATGGAGAATATTGAGTCTGGGGGATGGGCAATAAGTCTCACTCAAACTGGTGGTAATATGTGCACCTTTCATCAGGGTGGTCGGTAAATACACTTCGGACCACAAGTGGAATAGTTGAGGACTACTCTACGAACATGTGATCCCTTTTTTTTTTATAAAAGGCGAGTATGGTTACATGTTAAACCAATCCCGAGTAAGGGAAACATTTAAAGAGTTCTTTTCACAAATTTGTAAACAAAGAAAGATATTATAAATATTATTTTAAAAACTCACCCTAATACCCACTCCCCTATCCCTTTTAGGGTTGGATATACATTGTGAGGAGAAGAGCAACAAGCAGGAATCCTTCAACCACTAAGGTAGGAACTTAACCATACTTTATTTTGATTTCATTGCTTTGGAAAAATCAGTTAACATGACACCTTTACTTTTCTTGTCCTATCCAGGTCAAGATACATGAGTAGTACAAGTAGAGCTGGCTAGTTGCTTATAGGGTTCTAACCAAACCGGGTCGGGGCATGACAAATAAAGAGGGATGACATTCTAAGAAGAATGAGGTAACAAATAAAAAAATGGAGTATGTGCTGGAGATACATGACGTTCAGCCTTACGTGGAAAGGAATGAGTAGAAGTAGTAGACCTAACGTGAAATTTCGAATAATTTGGAGGTAATTAGATGATTACTCATAGGGAGGAAATTATACTAGGTTCCCTTGCTAAGGGAAACCCATTGAGATTAGGAATAGAAAAAAAATTTCTTGCACCCCTCAGTGAAGTGGCAAGAAGTTAGAATCAAGAAGAAAACCATGATCCACAAGTACAAGCTATCTATTGAGAACCAATGAAAGTGAAATAGTAGATTCCAAATTATACCTTGTAGAAATATTGCTATGGGGAAGGATAGAAGGATATCCAATAAGGGATGAATCAATAGAAAATACATGCTACTCTAGTGGTAGGAAGATATGAGAGTAAGTGCACAGATAAGGCCCATGCAGCATACCCCATGAAAGTAGAGGTGTAATAATTAAGAAGTATGAGGAAAAGCTTTGAATAAAAATATTTAGGGTTCAAACTAAGTTGTTCCAAAGGAGGTGAGAGCCCTAGGAGTATAGAGATGCATGTGAGAAAGTATTGGAAATAGAAACAATCGTGAGAAGAACTTGACACACTTGTCATGGGACAAGTGAAACTTACTGAGGTAAAAAGGAAAGGTATGACATCCCAGTGTAAGAGGCATGGAGAAATAATGATGCTAGAAAAAGTAAGCAAGCCTCATGGGAGGAAAGGCCAAGGGTTGCAAAGATCATGCAACTTGTCAAGTAGATGAGACACTACCTACCCTTAGTGAGTACACATGGTAATAATATGTGAGTGGCACCTCTTAGAAGAGAATGATGCTTAGCAAAAGCTAAAATGAGCTAACTTGGGATTTAGAAAATTGTAGAATAATCCATCTTTGAAAATAGGAAATGGATAAGTTGTCTGAACGGAGCAAGGAGATTCGGGGAAGGGAGGCCTAATGCCTTGAGGGTCTAGAAAGAATATCTGGGTGTACTAGGAGGGAAAGAGCACATGTGTATTCTACACGACCAAGTCGTGATAATAGAGTGTACACTAAAGAGCGTAAGAGTGAGAAGTGTCGAGTGTTTCAAAGAGTTAGAAGGTGCGCGTTCAGACTATAATAACTAATATGTGGTGTATTCAAAATATGGAGAAGGGTGTAAGGCGTCATCTAAGAAAAATCGAGGAGACACACCCGGGGTTGTATGGACGATAAGGAGGTAGTGATCACTAAATCAACAAGAATTGAGAAAGATAGGTGCCTTAAGAAATGACACAGTTAGAATTCCTAAGGTACCCATAAGTTAAGGCATAGGAACCACCAAACAAGGAACTAGAAAGAACTACACACAAGAGGTATGTGTGGGATGGGAAGATAGGTACAAGGAGTAAATCCTAAATTTACACTACGCTTGTGAAAGGTGGATATTACCTAAGCAAAGGGGTGTCAGGAAGCATCACCTCAAGGGGTTTCTAGAGAAGTAGTACTCTACCTAACTACATGATCACCAAGGGGTACGAATATCCACAATACCAAGTCAAATAAAATAGAAATAAGAAACAAAAAGAAGATATGAAAGGAATAAATATATAGGTGGTGGATTGGAGATGAAGGAAAATCATAAGTAAGGGACAAGAGATGTACCACCGCCACTAAGATGTTTCAAAGGAGCATACCAAAGTATGGTGGCGAGGCTGGTAGGTGAATCATAATATAGATAGGGAATGAAATAATAAATCGAGAGGAAGAATAAAGGGGACAAATTCCAAAGATTTTGGATGTGAGATTCATTGAGGAGTGTAAGGATCTAATATATATATATATATGCCCTAAAAAGAGGCACTAGGAGGAGCATGACTTGTGAAGTGCAACAAACCAAAGATATTTATGTGTCAAAAGAGGAAAACACGGGAAAGGCCAATGGTCACTAGTGTCAAAATTGTACAAGGTTAAGCACACAAAGAAGGAACGTGGTAGAAGGGGGCGCCTCCTAGTGCTGGTGCAACGGAATAGACTCGTACCACCCCTAGACCATCGTAAAGAAAATATTGCCCTTGGGAACTAGGGCTTTGTAACCCTCCCTAAACCAATTAGTTGAGTAGTCCTGAGGGAAGCACGTAGTGCACAACCCATCGACATGATGAGAGTGGGGAGAAACCCATAAGGGAAAGATACATAAAAAAAGTACTTACAGAAAGGGTCTTGTAAGTTTTTGATAAAAACCAATGATATAGAGTGCCTACCAATGGAAGCTATAGGAACTAGAATGATAGATAGAAAAGATGAGATGAACATCGGAGTAGCAAGGGTTATTAGGCAACCAATAAGAGTTGTGGGAACCTTCTAAGGACCCTGGAAGAAAGAATCATAGGGAATAATATGATATACACAAGAGATACATTAGAGAAAGGATTTACCTAACCTAAGATAAAGGAGTCAAACCCGAATGAAGAGATGGTACAAAAGGGAGAAGGCATAAGAATGTGCACAATGGTTGGCAAGAATGCTAATTGTTATAATAACTAGGTGAAAACTCGAGGAAGTGGAAACAACCTAGTGGTTGTGTGAGGGGATCCTTTCCCCCATTAAATACAAGTTTTGAGGGAAAAAAACTTCTAAAATGAGAGGAGAAGTTGTAACATCAGAATTTCAAAAGTTGAGTTTAGGTCTAGATTTGATGTGGAAATCAATGTTGAACTGGGAGTGAAAACCAGAAACTGGGACTTGAGATGGAGCTAAAGTGGAAAACGGTTTAGACCAAGAGCTTAGACAGTGGATAAAACCATAAATTACTCTCAAGAAAACCTCATTTAGTTAAAAGTCAAGGATTAGGAAAAATGTAAGCACAAATCAGTTTAGATTACAATCAAGCTAATTTTAGGTGAAAAACCCCTAATTTTTAAGAGGGTTAGACAAGTAGGAAAATAAAAATTCTTGTACCCAATTTGCAAACCATGTTTTCCCAAGTAAGATAACCAAAAGTGAGAACAAAAAAATATTTGAATGAAAAACTAAGGTTCCAAATGAACCGAGATTATACAAAATCATCAAAAAAGGATTTAAAGTGACACAAAGTAGGAATTAAAATACTTAATTTCAAATAAAATTGATCCAATTGTAAATTGAAATTCAGAATCGGGCTAGATTAAGGTAAATTGGACTTGAACTAGATCGAATTGAGAGCAACCGATTTGAAGATTCATTTTTCTTGGTGACTCAAAAAGGGAAAATTGGTATATTAAGGCAACTCAAGATCAGCAAAAATGTTATGCCAAATTTTGCTGAAGAGAGTTGGAATTAGAAATCGTAGATAAAGTATTCCTCTATGTGTCACCATGGAGAGGAGTTCGTAGATTTCAATAGAGGGGAACTTAAACCAAGATATATAGGTCCTTATCAAATTGTTCAAAGAATTGGACCTCTAGCGTATAAGTTGGAACTACCCCCATATCTACAAAGAATACTTGTTGTATTCCATGTAGTAGTACTGAGAAAGTACGAGTCTGGCCTAAACCATGTATTGGAACAATTGCTGCCAGAGTTGAAAGAAAACCTAACTTATGAGGTAAAACATGTTTGCATCCGATAGGAAAAGAAACTCATAAACAAAATGATCCATATGGTGAAAGTGCTCTATGTAAAAAGCAGATAGAGGAAGAAACATGGGAGACAAGTCTACAATGAGGGTGAAATACCCCGAATTATTTAATATGTAGCAGTTTTGAGGATAAAATTCCTAAAAAAGAGGGGAGTAGTTATAAACCAAGTTTTTCCAAATAAGATAAGTGGAAGTCAGAACAGGGAAAATTTCGAATGAAAAATCGAAGTTCCAAATGAACCGAGATTGCACAAAATCATCAAAGAAGGATTTAAAGTGATCCAAAGTGGTAATTAAAACACTCAATTTCAAATCAAATTAATCTCATTCAAAATTGGAAGTCATAGCCACATAAGATTAAGGTAAATCAGACTTGAACTTGATCAAACCAAACCTAATCAAGAGAAATTAATTCAAAGATTTATTTTTTGAGGTGACTAAAAAGGAAAATTGGTAAATTTAGTCCACCACCATGTAGAAAATGAATTTAGATTAATTTAGAATTTTTTAATTTTTATAAAATCGGTCGAATCGGGCCTAAACCAACCGATTTTCATTTCTAGGTCACCAAACTTGGTTCAATTGAATCGTTCAATGATTCATCTTGGTCAATGGATTAACTACGAGGTCATGACCTTATTAGCATGCACGATGCTTGGCGAGCACGATGCTTGGCGAGCACGACTAGTAGTCGATAGATTAGCATCTAGAAACGCAGACCAATCAGAGAGAGACACGTGTCTATCATCAACGAAATTCCACGTCAATTGAACTAGTCAATCATAGAGTGACATATGTTAATCATCAATGGTTAATTAGAAGAATTCCACGTCAGCTAGGTTGACTAATGAGAGGTTGACACGTGGAAAGTATGTCATGTTAGAAAACACCTAAGATGTCTAGGAGAAATTCACCAATCAGTGAACGACCCATGGCGAAGCCATGTCAGAAACCTACAACCAATCCTAAGAGGACACGTGGCAATAGCACATGACATCAAATGGGAAATCTAATTTATTTAATTCAACCAATCAAAGGACACCGCCTAATTGAGTCTTAATGGTCATTTAGCATTCAGATTCAGTCAACCACCATATTGGATTAAATAACCAATGAGAGATCACCACATGTCAGGTAAAACGGTCAAAGAGTGACATGGATACAAATTCAAACACCCAGTCAGCAAAATCATCCAATCATCATGCACCATGATGCCAGCATAGCAGCTGGTATTAGAGATGATGTCGAGCATATAGGGAGGATTGGAAGTGGGGATACAAGAGAAGATTTGGCTTCTAGAGCTTCCCACAAATCCAAAGGGAGATGTATGGTAGGGTCCATGCATCGCTTATGATCTGGAGTTAGGCAAAGTTGGTTCAAAGGATGTGGGATATCGGATGACACATCATTGACATCGTATGAGGGGGCAATCACCATATGGTGTTCCTTGTAGTGTGATATATAACGCATATACCTTTAATAGCCATAAGTTGCTTGTGTTTGAGATCTCAGTCATCATAGGACCACCATGTGAGAAGTTGTGATGGTAGATGCATCATCGACAATGATAAGAGGGGGCAATCATCTAAGGATATTCCTTGGGAGTGTGTTATGACGCACATACCTCAAGGGTTAATTATGTGCATTTAATGTGTGAATATTGAAATGAATTCTTGAGATAAAGAATACCAATTAAAAGACTACCACAAGGAATAGTATAAAAGTATTCAAAAAATATACAAGCTTCAATGGACTTAAATAAGATTCAGTAAAGACTAGGTCATAAATCATGTAATAGCTCAAAATTAGTAAACATATTTATTGAGTTGTGAGCTCACCCCTCCCCCAAACGTTTTTTAGGTGTGTGCAAAGGAGGAGTACAGAGTATCATACGACAACCTCAACATTTAAACACACACAACCTAAGGTACGAAACTTGAAAGGTGTGCATGAAGTTTATTTTGCTTATCAGTTGCTTAATTCCGAGGGAAAGTTGTAATTTGTTTGGGCTCACTATATGCTTTATAAAAGTTTTAATTTTTTACTAAATTTCATAAGTTTTTATTTTAAGTTTTTCTCCTAATGGTACTACTTTGGTGAAAATACCCACCATAGTAGCATCGAGGGGACGTGACGGGTTGTCATTGGACTTCAACCTAGGAAATCAGGTCAGGGTGTGACACTCAAGATGTCGAAAGGTGGCTGGTTGAGTTTGGGGTAGCCCATATCAATTGTCGGTGTGGCTCAAGGGGGTTCAAAGTCGGGGCAGGTCAAAATTTTAAATCCACAACTTAGATCTAGGGTTTGGAGGAGGAGACTTGGGACACCCATGTTAGAATATTGGCGCTTGACTTAGGAAGGGATGAAAGTCGGTCTTGAGCTCACAGTGGAGCTATGCAAGGTGATGGAGGTCCAAATATACCCTAAGTTAGTTGGGGGAGGGACATCCAAGTCCACCCTCTTTAGATCTGGAGTTGGTGGTGTCAGAAGGAGGGTTGACAAAGTTGAGGAAGGTCTACTCGATAATGGAATAGTCTTAGAGGCTTCGGACCTCAGCTTGGGTGGTGACCATGGGAACACTCAGGCTCAAATCTTACATCACTCAGCTATGGTGAAGCTCGACCCTAGGGGGAGGCATGCTCAATTTCTTACTTGTAGTGATGAGGCAGCCATCAATTGTGAAAGGCCATAGGAGGCTAGTGAATGACGTGCGAAAGGTTGGTCTACGGTGGCAGTAGCCCAATGATGGTCATGGCTCGGGCTTCGATGAGGGCTCGACTTCAGGAGTAGAGGGGCAGTGACCCGTCAAAGGTAGAGGAGGCCCGACATGCGGCCAATGCCTAGTCGAATAGTGGCAAAGACAGTGAGTAGTTAGAGAGAGAGAGAGAGAGAGGTAGGGTGGTGACTAGGGTTTCTTAAAATGATAAAATGATAAAATGCTCGAGTTTCATCATATAGGATTATTTATAGGGAGGCCTAATCGATCGGGCTTTCATTGGATTTTGCAACTTGGTTGCCAGTTGACTTGAATTCTGCAACCCGACTGCATGTTTCTTTTTTAAAAATATTTATTTACCCTTGTGGACCCAATTTTATTATTTTACATTTTCTAGGTCTTCCACTCGGGAAATAAGTTCTCAAACAACCCGATCGAATTCCTCTCTCTCACCTTCCCCATTTTGCGACTATACCATTAGGAAACTCAATTTCCCTTAATTTTTCCTCTAAAGGGACCGACCATCCAGGTTTGGTTTCAATTATTTTGGGAAAATCTCCCAATATCTCTGTTTCATCTCATTTTTCAGCTAGATCCGATTTCCAAATCTCATTTGGTTCCTACTCCCAGTTCAACTCTAATTTCTAGTCCATGAGTGTCAAATTCTACTGTTAGGGAAACTTTTAGTGTTACACTCAACATTTATTGATGCAATTTGTTCCTTCAAACATCGTATCTTTATGTGAGTTGCTCACTCTAACTTTCAACTCCATTTTGTGAGTGTTTTGTTTTTTTTCTAGCTTTCCCTTTAGTATTGGTATTGAGTATGCTCTATTTCACGTGCCGACCTAGTTTGGTCGAGATTCTGTGAACAACCTGCCACTCTCCCGGACCTCGAAGAGGTATTCCTCTAAGAGATCAAAGAGAGTCGGGCATAGTACCCGTCATGTTTTCCCTGAATAACATTATACAAAACTGAAATTTAAAATCTTTATACTTGGGTTTGGGTCTAGGGAGGAAGAGCCTAGCGTTGTCGCATTCCTTCTTAAAAATGTTTAGAGGGAGGGGGTGAATTCGAAAACTTAGTTCACATTATCAACAACCGTCCTCCTATCATAGGAGGTATCATACGTTCGCAAAATGGTCCTCGACCATTCCACTTGTGGACCGGAACGCCTTTACCGTCCACCCTGATAGAGGTGCACTGCCTCTACCCAGAGTTTGAGTGAACATCAATAGTCTGACCCTCAAACCCTGATCACTTCACCTTGTCTGCATAGTGGGATGAGACCTCATTTCCCTTACTGCCTCGGTCTTAGTGCGCAGGAAGTTTCCTCGTGCTTCATGACCTACTGAACGATAAATCGCCCTTATGTACCCTGGGTCGTCCAACAGTCCTTGGGCTCCATCACTACCTCATGTTAGGTGTACTAATGGTGCAAACATCACAGTGCATCAACAATCAACAATCTTTTAATTATAGCCTTTATCTTTGGCCCTCTAGCACAATGGTTTGTCGGCTTGGCTTCGGCCCACATGTATTGGCCCAACATGTTCGACGACCTAGCTTTGGAAAATTAGCGGTTTGGCCCAACAAGCTCGACAACTCAGACTTGACTCGATGGATATCACACAAAGTTCCCATTAATTGGATCATTTAGCATCATTCATCACATACCCATTTTGGACAGGTCCACACCTATGTCCATCTCCCTTGCCACTGGCATATCGAGCCTAAGCCTAGAATTAGCTCCCAAATGTTTTAAGAAGAGTCACCCAGTCAGAGGAGGCTAATTCTGAGAAAATCATTTTCAAATTTGAACTGTCATTCCAATCGGAATTGACGTTATAGCAGTTCCCACTTACCAGGTAATCTTGGCGGGGTTGTCCCAGCAAAGTCTAGCTTCGCGGTATTCTCCTGAAAGTAGGCACTCGAGCAGGCTGTTCCTACATGACATGAGTATTTGTGCTAGGGTACTGGACTAAGGGACCACATTCTTTGAGCATTTGCATATGGGCCCTCATAGTTTGCCTTAATTGCAATTTGGTCCCTAAGGTTTGTGTATTTACCTTTAAATCCCCAATTGACCCTTCTTTTCAATTCAAACACTAGATTTTTCCCAATTTTCTTTCATGGGTCCTTCATATTATCAAAATTGCCCATAGGCCCCTCACTTTTACAAAATTGCCATTTAGTTCACAATTTTCACAAAATTGCAATTTGACCCCAAACTTCTCAATTTTGCAAATTGGTCCTCCATTTTATCCAATTTACCCTCAATTGGAAGGGAATTTCACAAAAATGCCCTTAATTTTATCAATTTTCCATTCGGCCCACAATTTTTGAAAAAGCCCTAATTTGCCCAAATTTCTCAAAATTTGCATTTTGGCCCCCCAAATCTTAATCTCCTCAAATTAACCATCAAAATGTGGTTAATTTTCCCCATTCATGATTCGAATCACTTCCTTTATGTTTTCCTCATCACTTTAAGCACTAAATGTCTTCATTTGGCTTCGAAATGAGATCAAATAGAGCTTCGCTAGAAAATACAGTTTAGAGAGAGAAAGCTTCAATATCTTACCGATGAGAGTCTGATGACTAGAGCTTTGGCTACCAATGTGTTGCTCTAATCATGGGGATCCTCTCTAGATAAAACCACGTCTCAATTGATGACTTGAGTAGTGCGAATTTTAGTGTTAAAGTTTTTGTAGAAATTAGCCATGAACAGTGTTTTTCGGCAAATGGTGGCAAAGGGAGCTTACCTTCTCAACTCGGGGGAAGGATGGGTGTAAACCTCTCCATTTGGAGTTAAGGAAAACCAGGGAAAGAACCAATCAAACCGAGTGAGAAAACCAAATTGGTTCACGAACCCCAACCATTTGAGAATGGGCAAATTGGGAAATTTACAACTCTCGAGTGACCCAAAGAGTCATAAAAACCTTGAAAAGAGACTTTAGAACAATTTGGCAAAGAAAACTAGACCAGATTAGGTGAATCAGATCCGAATCGGATTGAACCAGTTTGGACAAGTTTGAACCACTATTGAAATGGATGCTAAATTCATTTTTCTAGGCGGCTTAGAAAGTTCAAATTGGAGAATTAATGCCACCATTGGATAAAGAATGAATTTAGAAATTTTTAATTTTGAAATACTCAATCGAATTGGGCATGAACTGACCGGTTTAAACATTGAACCCTGTTCGTATCGATCTGGTTCGGTTTGGAACAATGTCGTCTTCTTCCTTCAGATGACAGTATTGTTCACTCACCGAAAAATCAAACAGCGCCGGTGGAAAGGAAACGTTTCCATTCAGGACATTTCAGACCATCAATGACTATCATTAAGGTGCAAAATGGATGGTCGGAGAGTCCCCGAGCTCCCTATATAAAGAGCCCTTCTCCATTCATCCTCCACACACCAGAAAACTTCACTCTCCCTCAGCTACTCAGTTTTCAGATGAAGCTCGAACCAGAGCTCCGACATAGGTATTTTTCAGAGCCAAAGAAGGTGTGGTTGGGTTCCATAGACTCAAGGAGAAGTCAGCCACCTGATGGTAGTCTCCAATTGCTTCGAGCATCACTTGAGAAGCACCGGCATGATCGAACAATGAAGGAGCTCCAACAAACTAAAGCTACCATGTTTCTGTCGAGCTGAGATCAGCCAATTCAAGCCCTCCTCAAGCTAAACCAAGCTCTCCCATCACTCCATCAGCCCTCATACGACTGAATTAGAGCGAAAAGGTAAGCCAATTTGGCTCTCCTCTGTAAATTTCGATCGGTGTTAGAGGGAGAACCGGTGAAACTTTACTGACATAATTCTCCCTCAATTAGACATGAATTGAGGTGATTCTTGATTCTAGGAGGAACCTTAGGACGAGAGCTATTTGCCCAGATCGAAAGCTCGGTCCGTTGCACCCCCGACGGTAAGCTTTTGAAGCTTTCTCTCTATAAGTCTAGTTTTTTGGTGAAGCTCCATTTGAGCTAATTCTAGTGTCAATTCATGTGATTCAAAGTGCAATTGAATCATATGGATGTGTAGGAACTCAATTTTACCTTCAATTTCAACTATTAACCTCAATTGATCAGTCAATTTGATGAAATCAAATTCGACCATGTTAAAAGGGGGAAATTGGGAATTTTGGAAATTCGAGAGACTAAAGTGCAATTTCCCAAAATTGAGGGCCATTGGCCATGAAAAAGATGTTTGAGTAACAATGGGTTGAATTTTGGAATTTTTGGAGGTCAAATTGCCATTTTTGTAAAGTAGGGACACAATGGTAATTTTTAAAAAGTTAGGACCAAATTGAAAATTTGGGAAACTTGAACCCTTTATGGGATTTTGGATAAACTGAGGATTCCCAATGAATTTTTCAAAGTTTTGGGACTCAATTTGTAGAAAAATTGCCATTAGGGCATAAAGTTAAAGGAAAAGAATCTTAGTGACCTAAATGTAAATAATTATAAAGTTTGGGTATTTTGTTCGTTCGTGAGAAATGAAGACTATTAGGCCAAATGGTATTGAACAAGGATGTTCAAATCATGTAGGAACACGAGGAACCGGGAACGCCAGCAAAGACAAGCATTATCAGGTGAGTGGAAATTTTCACATCATACCTGGTTAGGATAATGAGTACCTCGAAATGAAAAACCACTACTAAGTGAAAATTTAACATCACACTTGGACGGGGTGATGTGGAAAAACTACTTATCGATTGTAAGTAGATCATACCCGGTTGGTATGATGAACTTCCGGAAAGAAAGTGAAAAACCCGTTTACCAGTAGTAAGCGGAGATATCATCACACTCAATTGGTGTGATCGACGAGTGAATAGATATTTTTGTAAGAAGTGTTCTCCCTTGACTATGTGCCACTACTTAAAGATTTTGGGAGACCTTTTTTATGGGAGCTCGAATAGCTCAGATATGCCGGAGGCCTCGGTTTTTTATATTGGTGGTTAGAATGCACGATTTTGAAAATCTCGTACAATGGGCCCAAGGCTAGTTGACATGAGCAGGAGCTCATAAACAAACATTATGTTAAGCCGTGAAAATTTTAATGAATGATGTGATTTGGCCATGGTACCAAGACAGGACCAACATACTCGATGGACTGGCAGTAGTGCGAGAAGATAGGTCGACGGACCAGTCTAGACAAATAGCTGCAGGTCGAGTTGAGGGTCAGGGTCGTTGGACCAGTGGCACCAAAGATTAATTGCTTATATGAAAAAATTATTGTTTGTGTATGCACTGAGGTTCAGGACCATCAAGACGCCCAAGAGGGGTAGTGATGCATCCTAGGGTCTAATGGATGACATAGTGGAGATAAGGGCAACTTGTCATGCCAGCAATCAGGAAAGCTCGATGTAGCTTCATGTGCATGAGACCGGGGTGGGGTCGGGATGAGGTCTCTATCCTCATATAGACATGGAATTAATTTCGAGTTTGATGTTCAGATGTCGTGAACATCCACTCAGACCTAGGTTAGAAGTGGACGGGCTTTTATTTAGGTGGTCGATAAAGTCACTCCAATGCTACAAGTGGGTGTAGTGGACGGTCTGCCCTGTGAGTATGTGATCCCTTCCTCATGAAGGGCGTGTATTGAATGTTAAACACACCTAATGTGGAAAATTAAAAAAAAAAGGTTTTGAAAACCAGAACTTGAGGTTGTGTTTAAAGAAATTAAGGAGTCTGGCACACTCCAAATTATTTTATTAAAACTCTTTTTCAATCACCCATTCATTGAGTTGTAGAAACTCACCCACCATTTTTATCCGTTTTCAGAATTAGAGAAGGACTAGGGATAACACCAGGATTTACTCTCTATCAAGTATGCTTAATCTTCTCTTAAGCTTGCATTATTATTGATATATGTTATTCCAGTGAACAAGGTTGAGATTACGCCTGGCTCCTCTTGAATTGAAGAAAGGGGAAACCCCTCTTGAACCAAGGGAGCAATGGGTTGTTCACAGGGATCCGACCAAATCAGATCAGGGCGTGACAACTTGAGTGGTATCAAAGCTAGGTTCCCTTGAAACATTATCAATATTATGCCCTGACACTAATAAAACCTTAACTACCGTGTATGAAGGAGAATTCCTAGGAAATTCACCGTGAAATCAAATCCTCCACACATAACACTGGAAAAGACACCTACACCAAGGGAGGCAGCTGTTCAATGATTCTTAAAGGGGGAGAAAGGAGTACCCAAGGATATGGTGGAAGATTATTAGAAACTTGTGGGAGCCTTAATGGAACCAGAAGGCATTACATACCCTCCTCCAAGGGAAGAGGAACCTGTACCTCATCCCAGAAGCCCAACCCCTCCTATAACCCCACAACAACTAGAGAGAAATCCAAATAAGAAAGAGGCTTAGGACAACTACTGGGATGTGTATGCTACCTTCATGAAGGTCCACCAAGTACCCCCACCTACTCGGTCCAACTTTAATCCCTCCCAATGGATGAAGTGAAGATGAGTGTAAGGCGGATGTATTGAGGCGGTACAGATTGTAGGCCATACATGACGTTTGTCCCATAAGGGAATACGGATGGACCCCAACTAGTTCCTCAGAGCCATCTAATCAAGAGTCCCACAACCGTTCTAAGGCTAACTCCCGGCCTATGACCCCAAGGGATTAGGGGGTAGAAAATTTCTGTAATAAGCCAAGTATGGCAAGAAAATAATTCTTGAAAAATTTCTATAATAAGCCAAGTATGGCAAGAAAATAATTCTTGAATGAATGAAAGTCTAATTTTCCTAATAAAATTTATGAGTCTCCTTGATGAATTCAAGCAATAAAAGTATGCTAATAAAAGATCAAAGTAAAGGGTAGAAGTTACCTAAGAAAGGAAAAATGGGTCATTACTAGTCAACCTCAACCTTTAAAGTAAGATTTCCCTCAAAGGAACAATAAGACAGAAAAAAAGAAACTCCTAGAGTTCACCCAAGGAAGACAAATCCTAACTAAGGAAAGGAAAGAGAAGTTTGAAGCAGGAGAAGAGAACATCAAAGAGCATGGTACTAGTGAGAGTCTAAGGGTTAAGGAAAGACTTAAGGAATAAAGGTAAGGAAACAAGAGGGATTAGACTATCCCAAGGAAAACCAAAGGAATGAAGGTTGACCAGGAAGAAAGTAAGAATGAAATGGGAGCACTAAAGAGGGTAAGTCGAATGAGCTAACACAAGGAGAAAGGGAAAAGGAAAGAAGTACAATAGGAAGAGAACTCCAGGAATCATACCTTGTTGGAAAGAGTTAGGATACAGGTTCTTAGGGACTCCATGAAAATAAGGGGACTTTCTAAAGGCAAAGATATGGAACAAGAAGGGAGAAATCCAGAATGAATAACCATACAAAGGTCTGTAAGTATAAGAAAAGAATAAAAGAAGAACTTTTAAGGAGCAGTAGGGAGATCGATCGTAAAAATCTCAGAATGGAAGACCCGAGGAGAAGGATGAGAATAGGAAGTGGGTTGTGGAAAGAGAAAGTTCCAAGCTAAGGTAATCAACAGAGGAAATATCACAAAAAACTGGAGCTAAAATAAGAAACTCTTTAAAAGGTATAAGTGGCTAAGTGTCTGGAGAGGCTAAGTGTGATCTACTTACAAGAAAGCAGGGAAAACAAATAGGGATTTTAGATGGGCCCAATTGAAGGAAATAACCCATAACAACCAGATCATCCGGGAGAATAAAACTACGCTTTGAGAAGGATTGGAGAGTAGTAAGGACTACACCCTAAATAGGGCAAAGAGATGGATACTAAAGACACGAAGATTCGAGAGACAACCATCTCAAAATAATTCAACTAAAAGGATAATACGGGTGAGATAGTTAAGAACTGACCCTTGTGAAGGTCACAATCCCAATCAAGAAGGAAAGGATGGAACGACCAAAACCTTTGGGAAATAAGGACAGATGAAAATCTTAAAGAGATTAATGGTTAAGACAAGAGTAATGACCCAAAAGCTATGAGAAGATTAAATAAGTTTTCTACAAGATGATCAAGAGATTGTGAAACAAAGGGTATGTGAACTCCACCTCAAAGAAATAGATGAGTACTGAGAGCAAGTGAGAATCAAGATGAGGTATATAAGAAGTAACCATAGGGTCTCAAGGGTAAAAGGTGAGCAGGAGAGAATAGCATCAAAGAATGTCATTTCAAGTTAGACATTTGCAATGGTGAAACTAGAAGAGAATTCCGAGAGAAAAGGAGTATAAAACTTACCAAGGAAGAAAACTTTGGAAAAACATGTGTTCCAATTAGGAGGTAATGTAACTAGAAGATAAGCTCCTCAAAGACAAGCTATTGTAGATGAACAGATTAAGTGCAAAAGAAAAGTAATCATGAGGGTCCAAGGGGTAAGTTCAACCCAAGTAACGGGTAAGTAGGAAGAGAACATCAAAAAGATGTCGTACGAGTAAGAAAGAAACTAACTCGGAATAGAGAATCATGAAATGATCATGAGTGAGTAAGAGTGGATTTAGAAATAGAAAAGTTCTTAAGGAAAGGATGCCATTGGAAATGAGGAATGACGTAAGATGGGAAGAGTTTCAGCATGTCAATAAGTTACCGGGAAACTCAAAGATTTGAAATTGGAGAGACTCAACAAAGAAGATGGGAAAAGACGAGTAAGGAAAACCAATATTGTTATATAGAATATGACGTCAAAGGCAAAATGGACGAGTAGAGAACAACAAAGATAGTCAAGAAATACTACTAGACGAAAAGAGGGACGAAGTTCTACTATCTCTGAAAAGTAGGAAGGTTGAGAATAATCACTATGGAAGTGTTTTAAAAAAAGTTAAAAGGTCAAAGACGGGTTCTACAAAATATCGTGCTGTGAGGGGCATGTAAGCCCAACAGTCCCAAGGAAATATGACACAAGTAAGGAAGAATCCATTAGTTAAGCATGACAAGGTTAGATATTAAATTTGGAATGAAGTTGTAATAACCAACAAATAAGGGGAGGATCAATGTAGGATGAAAAGTTGATAACATCGACACCTGTGGAAGCATGTACGTAGTGCTTGAATGGACACTGAGCTAAAGAGGTCAACAATAAAGAGAATAACTGGATATAGGAATGATTGGGCATTTTGGAACTTCCAATCCTGAAAACTTATGTAAAGAATCTCGGGATGGAGAAATTGTACTTTAAGGAATGAAGGATGTGAAATTAAGGATATGACCTTAAACCTTCCAATGAGATATGCTTAGCTAAAGTAAGCTCCATGGAATGAGAAAGTGATGGGAAGGAAAAAAAAATCTTAAGAGTATGTTATATACGGGATAAATCGAAATAACCGAGAAGGTTGTATGTAGATAAACTACAAGTTGTTATCAAGGGAACTTCTTTCCAGTGCAAAGAACGTTGAATAAGTTTTGGGCACAAAAATCCTAAAAGGAGGGCAGAGTTGTAAACCTCGCCCTTTGGAGTTAAGGAAAACCGGGGAAAAAACTGGTCAAACTGAGTGAGAAAACCAAACTGGTTCACGAACCCCGACCATTTGAGAATGGGCAAATTGGGAAATTTACAACTCCTAAGTGACCCAAAGAGTCATAAAAACCTTGTAAAGGGACTTTAGAACAATTTGGGAAAGAAAACTAGACCGGTTTAGGTGAACCGGATCTGAATTAGATTGAACCGGTTTGAACCACAATTGAACCGAATGCTAAATTTATTTTTCTATGTGGCTTAGAAAATTCAAATTGGAGAATTGAAGCCACCATTAGATAGAGAATGAATTTAGAAAATTTTAATTATGAAAAACTCAATCGAATCGGGCATGAACCAGCTGGTTTAAGCGTTGAACCCGGTTCGGACTGGTCTGGTCGGGTTTGGAATAGTGTCGTCTTCTTCCATCAAATGGCAGCACTGTTCACTCACCGAAAAATTAAACAACACCAACAGAAAGGAAATGTTTCCATTCAAGACATTTCATGCCATCAATGACTGTCATTAAGGTGCCAAACGGACGGTCGGAGAGTCCCCGAGCTCCATATATATATCGCCCCTCTCCATTCATCCTCCACACACTTGAAAACTTCACTCTCCCTCAGCGACTCAACGATGAAGCTCGAACCAAAGCTTCGACATAGGGGTTTTTCTGAGCCAAAGAAGGTATGGATGGGTTCCTTAGACTCGGGGAGAAGTCAGCCAACCGACGGTAGTCTCCAATTACTCCGAGGATCGCCTTAGAAGTGCCGGCATGATCGAACAGTGAAGCAGCTCTGGCGGACCAAAGCGGCCATGTTTCTGTCAAGCTGAAATTAGGTGATTCGAGCCCTCCTCAGGCCAAACCAAGCTCTCCCAACACTCCCTCAACCCTCATTCGACCGAATTAGAGTGGAAAGGTAAGCCAATTTGGCTCCCCTCTGTAAATTTTGATCGGTGTTAGAGAGAAAACCGGTGAAACTTTACTAACCGAATTCTCACTCAATTCGACATGAATTGAGGTAATTCTTGATTGTAAGAGTAAACTCAGGATGAGAGCTATCTGCCCAGATTGAAAGCTCGAACCGCCGCACCCCCGACGATAAGTTTTCGAAGCTTTCTCTCTCTAAGTTCAGTTTTCCGGCGAAGCTCTGTTTGAGCTCATTCTGGCATCAATTCATGTGATTCAAAGTGCAATTGAATTGTATGGATGTGTAGGAACTCAATTTTACCTTTCATTTCGACAATTAACCTCAATTGATTGGTCAATTTGATGAAATCAAATTTAGCCAGGTTGAAAGGGGGAAATTAGGGATTTTGAAAATTCGAGGGACTAAAATGTAATTTCCCAAAATTGAGGGCCAATTGTCCCTTAAAAAGATGTTGGAGGACCAATGTGTTAAATTTTGGAATTGAGGGCCAATTGTTCATTCGTGAGGAATGAAGGTTATTAGGCCAACTAATAATGAACAAGGATGTTCAAATCGTGTAGGAACACGAGGGATTGAGAACGCTAGCAAATACAAGCTCGCATGGAGGCAAAGAGCCAAATAAGAGGAATACACTACATTATCGTGTGAGTGGAAATTTTCACATCATACCCGGTTGGGATGATGAGTACCTCGGAATGAAAAATTGCTACTAAGTGGAGTTTTAACATCACATCTAGATGGGGTGATGTGGAAACTACATGGTAAAACTACTTATCGATTGTAAGTAGATCATACCTTGTTGGTATGATGGACTTCCTAAAAGGAAGTGAAAAACTCGTTTACTAGTTGTGAGCGGAGATGTCATCACACTCAATTGGTGTGATCGACGAGTGAAAAGATATTTTTGTCAGAAGTGTTCTCCCCTGACTGTGTGCCACTACTTAAAGATTTTGGGAGACCTTAATGGGAGCTCGAATAGCTCAGATAGGCCGGAGGCCTCTGTTTTGGAAATTGGGGGCTAGAATATCCGATTTTGAAAATCTCGTACAGTAGGCCCAAGGCCGGTTGGCATGAGCAGAAGCTCATAAAAAAATATTATGTTAAGCCATGAAAATTTTAATGAATGATGTGATTTGGCCATGGTACCAAGACAGGACCGACATACTCGATGGACTAGCGGTAGTGCGATAAGACAAGTCGATGGACCAGTCTAAACAAACAGTTGCAGGTTGAGTTGAGAGTCGGGGCTGTTGGACTAGTGGCACCAAAGATTAATGGCTTATATGGAAAAATTATTGTTTGTGCATGCACTGAGGTTCGGGACCATCAAGGTGCCCAAGAGGGGTAGTAATGCGTCCTAGGGGCTACTGGACGACATGGTGGAGATAAGGGCAATTTGTTGTGCCAGCAGTCAGGGAAGCTCAATGTAGTTTCATGCACTTGAGACTGGGGTGGGGTCAGGATGAGGTCTCTGTCCTCATATGGACATGGAATTGATTTTGGGTTTGAGCGTCAGATGTCGCGAACATCTCCTTAGACCTAGGGTAGAAGTGGACGGGCTTCTATCTGGATGGCTGGTAAAGTTGCTCTTACGCCACAAGTTGGTGTAGTGGACGGGCTGCCCTACGAATGTTCAATCCCTAACTCATGAAAGGCGTGTGTTGAATGTTAAAAACACCTAATGTGAAAAATGAGGAAAAAGGGTTTTGAAAACCAGAACTTGTGGAAAGATTGTTTTTAAATAAATTAAGTATTTTGGCACACTCCAAATTATTTTATTGAAACTCTTTTTCAATCACCCATTCATTGAGTTGTAGAAACTCACCCACTCTTTTCATCCCTTTTTATGATTAGAGAATGACTAGGGATAACACCAGGATTTACCCTCTATCAGGTATACTTATTCTTCTCTTAAGCTTGCATCATTATTGATATATGTTATTCTAGGGAACAAGGTTGAGATTACGCTTGGCTCCTCTTGAATTGAAGAAAGGGGAAACCCCTCTTGAACCAAGGAAGCAGTGGGTTGTTCACGGGGATCTAACCAAACTAGGTCGGGGCGTTACATCGGGACACCTCTAGGTGGGGTGTAGGGGGTAGGGTTTGGCTATGGGGAAGCTCGAAGTGGCAGCAGAGGGTTAAGCAGTTTCCTGGCCGAGGAGTGGCGGTACTATTCGGACTTCCTCATTCTTCCTCAGTGGCTCTCCAACTAAACTAAGGGTAGGGCTGGGTAGAGAACTTCTCCCCAAGTCCAAAGACACCCAATGTGGATTCGGAGGTTGAGAAAAGTCCCCTTGTCGGAGCTCTGGTTTGCAGCTCACCAAAAAATGCACTCTTCTTCTTCTTCGCTTGATTGTGGGTTGCTAATAATGAATGGAGGGGTGCTCTTTATATAGGGAGCTCGGAAACTATGCAAGCTATCCGCCGGCATAAGACTCAACCTTTAACCCGGTCGTCGGTGACCTGATTGGTGAGTTTTTCGAGTTCCTGGAGACTCTATCTTTTCTGGCATCTCTCTCTCTCTCCTCTGTTCACTATGTTAGCATCTAAAGGTTAAAGACGATGACATGGCAATCATGCCACTTGGTGCATTGTGATTGGCCAGTTTTTCTAACATGGAGGTCCAGCTCGATTGCCTCATCAGCTATTGACTTGTTGACCAGACACGTGGTTATCCTCTCTTTGGCTGCTCAGGTCTGCGTGACATGTTGGCGGGGTGCCAGTTGACCATTGACCCAACACGTGGTAGCCTCCAATTGGCTATCGTGTCTGCGTGGCTGCTGACGGGGCATCATTGACCATTGACCGGTCTAGTCGGCTGACCAATCTAATCGTTGACTGGTCCGGTCCGGTCCGACTAGGTTCACTGTCTTAAATTCAAAAATTGGTCAGTTCGGACCCGATTTGATTGGTTTTTTGAAATTTAAAATTTTCTAAATTCATTTTCTATCTAATGGTGGCTTTAATTTCCTAAATTGACATTTTTAAGCCACCTAGAAAAATGAATTTGTGAACCGATTCACTATGGTTCATCTCTGTTTAGTCCGGTTCGGGTCCAGATCACCCTGAACCGATCTGGTTCTTTTCCCAATTCCACTTCTCAGTTTTTCCTTGTAATTTTTGTAAATTTTTGGTCACTTGGGATTTTCCAATTTCCCGCGTTAACTATTTTTCATTCATTAATCGGCTCATTTCTTCTCATATAAATCTATATCGGTTCTTTTCCTGGTTTTCTTTAGTCCTAAAGTATGGGTTTTACACTCCTATTACACTCTTTCAATTTTTCCTCAACAAAAACTTGTCCTAAAATCTAAATGATTTGGTAAATTATTTTGTGGGCCTTACATGTCTATGTTGATTGGCGTGTGATCCAACTCCCGTGGTAAACTATGAGCTTCAGAAATAGGTCTTGCATGCTTGTGGAGCACAAGACCATGCCCATATGTTAAAAGATTGTGTGCGAGGGTTCACTTTATCGGTCCAAGTCAATTATTGTCCACTAAAACCACAATTCAATAGTTGTGTATCAAATAACATTCTCTAGAAACTAGTAGTGCAAGTTGGGTCTTTTTATCCACCCTTCCATATTTTCCCCTTATGATGCTATAGCATTAAAGTAACCACACACCATCCACACTTCTATACATTTTTTCTCTTAATTTCTCAAAATTCTTTCTGTAGCTGTATCATTGCCACTAGATCGCATGGTTTGTACACACAAGGTATTACAATCCATTTTCACTCCTTTGGTTCCCAAGTTTTGAGGTTCATCATTCGCTGAGCTTGATAGAATCTCTAGCTTTTCCATATTCCACCAGAAGGCTAGCCGACCCCTCTCCGAGTTGTCTCTATGTGCTTGTTGTACTAGAATCTATTTCGCATTCTAATTCTGACCGATTTTGTTTACTTACTCTTTGTTTCCATATGAAGATCATCTCTAGTACATGCATGCTAACACATTTATACATGAGTTAGATGTTCTGTTTACATAATTAATGTGGATTGTGTTAAAGAATTGAGTTAAAGCTCAGAATTATTCTCAATAAGGTTGATCCACCAGTGGCATCTTAGTTGCCTGCCACTAAATGAATCCACAACTGCCCATGAGTATGTCTCCAATATAACCATCTACCAACCTTGAACCCTAATTAACCTAACTTCTTCAATTGTTGCGAGGGCTTCAACTTCCAACAAGGTAAAACAATTGGTAGGTTTTGTTCCATTGACAAGCACTTTTCCAACTTTGTTATGTGCCATCACTCCGAGTCCAACTTTGTCTAAAATAGGGTTAAAATAACCATCACAATTAATCTTTGTGTATCCTTTACGAGGGCGATACCATCCTTTTGTTTAGTTTGTTGAGGAGGGGATCTAGTTCTTACTTATTTCTTTTGGGATGCCTAGAGGTATTCCCTTGATAATAGATTGAAATTTTCAATTGCTCTTAGTGGGTTTAGAGGCTCCCTCTAGAACACCCTTCGATTGTGTTTCTTCAAAATAGACAAACATATCCCAACTATGATTGCTAAGACTTAAACCATCTTCAACTTACTACTCTCTCCATCAGCTAAACATTTATCAAACTAAGTTGGAAAAGTAATGTTAAGGGTCATTTGTATTCTCATACCACAACATTGGAACCAAACTAGTTTGGTGGAAGGACAATCAAAGAATATATGCTTTGTAAATTCATCATCATTACAAAAGCAATAGTTAATGGAAGCATTTGGTTGTCTAGCAACTAGATTTAAATTTACATGTATTGAATTCAAACTAGCCTGCCACAAAAAAAAAAAAAAAAACTCTTACCTTAGGGGTATTTGATATGACATATGTAACACTAAAATTTCAAAACTAGAATTTTAAAATCGATTAAATTAGAATTCAAGGTTGAGCTAGGAATAAAAACCCAAATTAAGAAGAAAAATCAAGCTGGATTATGAATCCATTCGGAATGTATATTTATATCAAGAATAAATTTAGGAAATTAACCTTAAAGAAACTCCACTTATCACAAATCAAGGTTTAAGAGAAGTTCAAGCAAAAATTGGTTTGATCAAACTAGCATGATACAAAAAGTTCCAAATTTTTAGTAAGGATTATACAAATTGTATAAGAGAAATTCTTGAGCCCAATTGATAGGTAAGTAGATAAAAAAATATTTAGAAAAATGAATTGTGCCAAGAACCGATTAAATCGAAGGTAAATTGGTCAAAAGAAGACCAAAAACTTATTGAATCGACTTAGAGTAGTAAAACCCCTCAATTTTCACAAGTGGATAGATAAATCACGAAATGAAGGTTCTTGAGCCCTAATGGAAGATAATTAAACAAATTATTTTTAGAAAAATAAATTGAAGTAAGAATCGGTCGAACTGGGAGTGCACTTGCTAAAATTGGTCAAACCAGAGAATTTATTCATCGAAAATCGATTCGCTACAGTACGAACTCGCCGTTGTGTTACGTTGGATGCATGACGTACCCACGCGTGCATGTGCACACATTTGTTCATCGTCGCCACCTGAACTCAACCCGATCGGGGGACTCGAACCCAATTTCACCCGCCCCTTCAACCACTATCTTCACAGAAATTTCCCTATGACACATGAAATGGAATTACTCAAAAAAACCTGACGTTGGTAAAATCTCATGCAATAAATATTGTCATTGAAAAAATAACTCATCCATCTACTTCTTGAGCAATTGGATTTCATTTCATTAAAAGTATAAATTTTGCTCTCAAATTCAAGAGAGAGAGAGTTTCTAGTGATCGTCTGACAACCGAGAGTTTCAAGCACAAAGTTTCCCTACTCTGATCACCAACCTCAATGATCTTGATGTCATTGTGCATGCATGGAGGTTAGATTTCACCTCCCATTGTTGTCCTGCACTAATTGCCTCTCTACCGGCATCGATGAGCACACATAGTAGCAGACCTTGACTCGGTGAAAAGTGGTCAACATATTTTGAGGCTAAATTCTCTACAACCCGATAGCCTAAAATCACCCAAACATTTCTACTACCTCCTCTTGACCCATATCAGCTCCCTGAGCCAAAGGTAAGTCTTGTGGTCGTACTCCACCATGGAAGCTTCGACAGTGCTCTATTTTTAACACCCCTCTATAAATCGGGTATTATAGGTGACTTCAACCACCTCTAAGGGTGATCAAGGTAGTCATGGACTCTGAGGGAAGTTACATTTCCATCCCCACCAGTGTCAACATCCACTGCCCTCTCTCTTGTAAGGTATAACCCCAAACTTGATACTGTGTTATTTTTTAGTAAGATGCCAAACGTAGCCAAACCGACACTATTCTAGTTGGGGTCATGGGGATCTGGGGAATATGCTTAATATTATATTATGAATGTTTAATGAGTTTCTTATTGCTTTCGAGCCTTCTCTTGCTCTCTGGCGTGCGTAGGGTCGGTCGTTCCTCCCCGGACCTGAACTTGCTGCTCCAGCTTTCTATTGAGCAGCCTTCGCTTGCTGGGGAAGGACACCCGAAAGCTGGAAAAATTAGGAGATTCTCTAGAAGAAATACGGAGTTCTGCTTCTAGCAACAATATGCTATGGGGTGGTGGTCCCGCTTATGGGGTCAAATCAATACCCTCTAAGAAGAAATATCTGAATCTAAATCTCATCGATATCATCGATCTCATCAGTATCATAGAAGCACACCAAAGAGCAAGCAGAGGTCCGAAAGGACCCGAAGCGTGCCAAAGAGCAAGCGGAGGATTTGATTATCTGAAAAACTAGAAGACTAAAATACATTTTTTTTAAATTGTGGGGGTCATATTAGAATTTTTAAAAATATGAAGACCCAATTAGGAGGTCAATAGAAGTGTAGGGATCCAAAATATTATGTTAGAAAGCTGAGGGACTAGATTTAGGAGTTTTAAAAAGGTTAGGGACCTAAATAAAGTTTTTCAAAACTTTAAGGGTAAAATGGTAAATAGTATAAAGTTTGGGCCAAAATATGATTTTTAAAACTTGGGGACCAAAATGGGACTAAGACTCATAAATAGGAGAATTCAAAAGAAAATAATGGCATTTTAGTAATTTATAAAATGTTAAGGGTAAAAACATAATTTTGGAAAATTTTGAGGTATAAGTTTAAAAGTTGATATATTTTGGGATATTAAGGTAAATTGGACAAATAAGGGAAAGACAATAGATTTAATGTGTAATTTGGAGGAACAATCACACATGGATTTCTCCACACGCAAATAGAGCGAATAGAGCTCGTCGGGCAAAACCATAAATAATAGAAAAGTACTCATTAGTACTTAAATATAGAGATGAACCAAAGTTGACCATGATTATGTAATTTGATGTCGTGTAGATTAAACTATCATGATATTTCATGGGATCACGTTTTTTGAGATATTGGAAAGAAACATCAAGATGAACAAGTAACAGAGATAACAGTGAGTGAGTTTATCGACGTCGAGAACGATTAGAACGATCGTGGCACTTTACAATATCATAAGTACTCCATTAATATATGTATAAATTAATATACTTGAATAAGACCTACTCATGAATAGAGTTCGTAAGAAATGGACTAATGCCCACTAATAAATATTAGTGTTTATTAAGATAGTGGCTGAAGTCCATTTATGAATTGTATTTGTAAGAAATGTGGTTAGGTCCATTATTGATTAGTATTTATAATGATAGGGGCTCAAGCCCACTTATAAATAGTTATATAAGGAAATGAACTTATGCTACTCATGAATGGTTAATGTCAACTTGTCTGAAATGAAGTATAACTAGTAAGTAATTGAGAAAATCTAATAAACACGAATAGCGAGTTCGACCAATTTATAAATTGAATCATACAAAAATTTATGAATATGTGCACATTGAATAAAAAATTATTTAATAAATACGAGTAGCGAGGTCGGTTAGATATAAAATTAAAACTCTAAAAAAAATAACAATTATGCTATTGATTGCTGATCTAGGTGGGTGAGGCATTCTGCCGACATGACACCTAATACTAGAGGTAGTGTCGAGTATATGAAAGAATATAAGTGGTAATATACAAAAGAGAGTAAATTATTACATATCTTCCCATGTACCCATAGGGAGACTTATGGTGGGATTCATACGTACCTATAATCATGTATGGTTGAAATAATCATAAGTATGTATGATGTATGATAACACATCATCGACATTAATATTAGGAGGACAATCATCATCATATGTGCATTGGAAATACGATATATAACACACAAACTCCCCATAACCCGAAGTTCTCAACTATGAGATCTCTTAGGACACAAGTATGTATGTGTTGCTTAGTTGGTGTGTGTGACACAACAATACATGTATTTTTTAGTTATGAGTAGTTATATATATGTTGCTTAGTGGGCATAAGAGATGGGAACTGAGTTTCTTTATGCTAATAAAAAAGTTAAAAGGATGGACTATAACACCCACACAATAAACTAAATACGTGAAAAACTTGAGGTATAAATCTCGATAATATAAATACGAAGGTGTTAAATTAATACTAATTGTTATTATTCTCAATGATAAAGATGTTGTCACGTCAAGGCGTAACAACATATAGCATTCCAAATCTTATTTCCATGTAATTTTGATGTGGATAATGCTATTTGACTCCACTCTCTACTTGTATCCATAACATAAGCATAAGTTGATGAGATAAAATGCCAGTTTTTTTTCCTATTGTCGATCAATTATACTCAAGGTTCCCCGTGAGCAACCCACCACTCTCATGGTTTATTAAGAGTTTCCCCTTTTCTAAACCACGAGGAGTAAGACGTCCTTTTACCTGTATGTAAACCCCACCCTTTTGAGTTAAGGAAAACCAGGAAAAGAATCGGTCAAACCGAGTAAGAAAACCAAACCGGTTCACGTACCCGATCAATTGGGAACTGGCAATTTAGAAATTTACAACTTTCAGGTGATCCAAAGGGTTCATAAAACCTTGGAAAAGAATATTAGGACAAATTGGAAGAGAAAAACCAGACCGGTTTAGATGAATCGGATCCAATTAGATTGAACCAGTTTATGAACCGAGTCGGTTCATGAATCAGAACCGAGAGAGAAAGGGTAAACAGGGAAATTTATGGATCCCTTGTGACCCAAAGAGATTTATAAACCTTGGGAAGGAACCTTAGAATAAAGTGAGAGAGAAAAAATAATCTGGTTCAGGTGAACCAAACTCGAACGAGATTAAACTAGTTTAAGAACTGAGCCGGTTTATGAATCGGAACCGATAGAGAGATGGTAAACCGGGAAATTTATGTACCCTAAGTGACCTAAGGAGTCACAAAAGTCATGAAAATGGACTTGTGAAGGAATTTGAGATGAAAATCAATCCGGTTTAGGTGAACCGGATCCGAACTGATTTGGACCGGTTTGAACTACTATTGAATCGGATCCTAAATTCATTTTTCTAGGTGGCTTAAATAATTCAAATTTGAGATTTGAGGCCACAATTGGATAGAAAATGAATTTATAAATTTTTATATTTGAAAACTTGGTCGAATGAGGGGTGAATCGGCCGGTTTAAGCTTCGAACCCAGTTTGGACTGGTCCGGTTCGGAATAGTGTCGTCTTCTTCCTTCAGATGACATCACTGTTCACTCGCCGGAAAAATTGAAGCAGCGCCTGCGAAGAAGAAACGTCTTCGTTCAATACGTTTCTGACCATCAATGCCTGTCATAAAGGCACCAATCGGATGGCCAAGGAGTCTCCGAGCTTCCTATATAAAGACCCCCTCCCCATTAATCCTCTCCACACTTGAAAAGCTCACTCTCTCTCAGTTGCTTAGTTTTTCAGCGAAGCTCGAACCAGAGCTCCGATATAGGGTCTTTTCTGAGCCAAAGAAGGTGAGGTCTAGTTCTTTAGAACCGGGGAGAAGTCAGCTACACGCTTGTAGTCTCTGTTTGCTCCGAGGGTCGCTAGAGAAGCACCGACGTGATGGAATAGTGAATCAGCTCCGGCGGACCAAAGCTGCCCTATTTCAGCCAAGTTGAAATTGGCCATTTCAAGCCCTCCTCAGGCCAAACCAAGCCCTCTCAACACTTCTCAGCCCTCCCACAACTGAATTAGGACTGAAAGGTAAGTTAATTCAGCTCCACTCTGTAGCTTCCGGCCGGTGCTAGAGAGAGAACCAACAGAATTTCAATGATGACATTCTAACTCAATTTGACATCAATTGATGCGATTCTTGATTCTAGGATAAACCTCAGAATGAGAGCTATTAGTCCAGATCGAAAGCTCAGACTGCCGTGCCCTTGATGGTAAGCTTTCGAAGCTTTCTCTCTCTAGAGTCCTTTTTTCGGCGATGCTCCATTTGAGCTCGTTCCAGCGATAAAACTTGCAATTCAAATTGCTAAAGAATGATATGAATATGTAGAAACTCAATTTCAACTTCAATTTCAATAATTGGAAATGTTTAATCAGTCAATTTGATCAAATTAAATTCGGCTGTGTGAATAAGTTGGAATTAGGGGAAAACTGGGGATTTTCAAAAATTTGAAGGACCGAAATGTAATTTCTTAAAATTGAGGGTCAGTTGGGCATGATAAAAATGTTAGAGGGCCAATTGAGGAATTTTATAATTTTTGGGGCAAAATTTACCATTTTTGTAAAGGAATGGAAAAAATGGTAATTTTGGAAAAGTTGGGGGACCAAATTGAAAATTTGGGAAATTAAATTCCTTTTTGTGAAATTTAATAAATTGAGGTCCCAAGGGGAATTTTAAAAGTTTTGGGATTCAATTTGAGGAAAAACCGGCATTAGGTACTTAAAGTTAAAGGAAAATAACTTTAGGGACCTAATTGCAAATAAATAAAAGTTTGGTTTTCTCATTCATTGGAATGAATGATGGCTATTAGGCTGAGAGATAATGAATCGAGATGTTCATATCATGTAGGAACATGAAATACCAGGAATGCCAGCAAGGACAAGCTCGCGTGAATACAAGGAACCGTTCTAGTGGAATTTACTACATTAATGAGTGAGTGGGTTATTCACATCATACCCGGTTGGGATGATAAGCACCTTTTCTAAATTAGAAGTCACCGTGAGTGGGCTAACTTACACATCATATCGGTTGGGATGATGAGCACCTTTTCTAAATTAGAAGTCAATGTGAGTGGGCTTACTAACGTCATACCCAGTTGGGATGATGAGCACAACTTAAAGTTAAAAATCACTTATCAATTGTGAGTGTAATTTTATATCATACCCTGTTGGAGACAAGTATGTAAGGTTAATATATTCAGTTTTGATTATTGTTATTCCAAGAAAGTTACTTTTGAAAAATGACGCCTTACTCCCCACGGCTTAGAGAATGGGAAAACCATTAATAAACTAGGAGATTGGTGGGTTATTCATGGGGATCCGACCAAACTGGATCTGGGCGTGACATATCACTACCCCTCTTGAGCATCTGGATGATCCCGAACCTCTATGCATGCACAAAACACTAGTTTTCCTCATATTCCATTTAATCTTTGGTGCTACTGGTCCAATGGCCCGACCTTCAACTCGTCCTGTAGCTGTTTATCTCGACTGGTCCATCGACCTGTCTTATTGCACTACCGTAGTCCATCGAGTATACCGGTCCCATCTTGGTACCATAGCCAAACACATCATTCATTAAAGTTTTCATGGCTTAATCTCATGTTTGTTTATGAGCTCCTACTCGTGCCAACTAGCCTTGGGCCCACTATACGAGATTTTCAAAATCAGGCATTCTAGCTCCCATGTTCCAAAACCGAGGCCTCTAGCCTATCTGAGCTATTCGAGCTCCCATCAAGAAGGTCTCCCAAAAAGTTTAAGCAATGGCACACAATCACAGAAAAGTACTTCTAAGAAAAACAACTCTTTAGCTGTCCATTATACCAATAGGGTGTGAGGACATCTTCGCTCATAACCAATAAGCAGATATTCTACTTCATTATGAGAAGCTCATCATACCAACCGGGTATGATCTACTTAGAACCAGTAAGTAGTTTTTTCGTGTGTTTTCACACATCACCCCATCTAGTTGTGATGATAAAATCCCACATAGTAGAGGGTTTTCATTATCGAGGAGCTCATCATCCCAACCGGGTATGATGTGAAAATTCCCACTCACCCGATCGTGTAGTGAATTCCTCTTAGTTGGCTCTTTGCATTTTCACGAGCTTGTACTTGCTGGCATTCCCAGTACTTCGTGTTCCTACACAATATGAACATCCTTGTTCATTATCCTTTGGCCTAATAGCCTTCATTCATCACAAATGAATAAAATACCCAAAATTTTCATTATTTGCATTTAGGTCCCTAAAGTTCTTCTTCTTTAACTTTAGGTCCCTAATGCTAATGTTTCCCCAAATTGAGTCCCGAAACTTCTAAAATTCAATTTGGGACCTCAATTTATTCAATATCACAAAAAGAGGTTCAAGTTTCCCAAATTTCAGGTGTCATTTTTACCTAGTTTCCTAGAATAGCATTATACAAAATTTAATAGTTTAAAAACTTACATACCTGACTAAGGGTTTAGCTGCGAGAGATCTCTAAGGGTCTCTTTTTCCTGGAAGGGGTTAAAGGGTGGGGGTGTGTTTCTATAACTCAATGAGCAGGTGTTGGGGAAATGTGTTTCAAAAATATTTAGTTCATCAAAAAATATTTCAAAGTTTATCACCATTTTCAAATATTTTCTCCAATCTCAAATCCTTTCACCATTTTCACTTATTATGTGTATTTAGCTCTCTTAGCACATCTCCTTGCCCCAGGAGGCATTTGGAAAACAAATATATGCCCTTTCTCATAAAGGGTTCAAGCATTCATGAGATGCAGTTACAACGACTACACGCACTTGTGGATCGGAGCGTCTTTACCATCCACCCTAATAGAAGTGCTTGACTTATGCCCGTAGTCTGAATGAAAATCAACTATCTAAACCTTGGACCTAAAATACTTCGTGTCCGACCTATTAGAGTTGTTTAAAAACTGGGCCTTGAGCCGTTTGAGTTCAAAATTTAAGGCCTCAACCTATTTGGGATGTTCTAGCTCTCATCAAGAAGGTCTCCCATATTAGTTCAAGCAATGGCACACCATCAGGGGTGAACACTTCCTACAAAGTTTCCTTTTAACTCATCGCACCAACCGTGTGTGATAATAACGATAGGTTCAATTAAAACTAATATGCGGGTTTTTCCTTTCAGTAAAGAAGTCCATCATACCAACCGGGTATGATGCTTAAATAATCCCACTTACAATTGATAAGTAGATTTTTCAACTTTAAAATGGCTGTAGGAGGGCTGAATTGGCTGAATTGAGGTAGGTCAAAATAGTGCAGCTTCGGTCCAACAGAACTGCTTCACAGTTCGATCTCGTCGGCACTTCTCCCATGATCCTTACATTGAAGGGAGGTTACTGTCAGGTAGCGGACTTTCCATGGAGTATGTAGGACCCAACTCTACCTTTTGAGATTGAGAAAAGTGCCCAAGTCGAAGCTTTAGTTTGAGCTTCATCGAAAAATGGAGCACTTTGGAGGAGGAGAGGATTTGAGGTGTGTGGAGGATGAATGTAGGGGAGCTCTTTACATAAGGAGCTCAGGGACCCTCTACCCTACCAATTTTCATATATGTCGAGCTTATCCTCATCAGAAAATGCCCAAATCGGAGGAAATATCCCCTCATCAAAAAAGGAAGGTTTTTTTGCCATATGAATAGCGTTCTTATTCCAAGGAAGAAGATAACAATGTTCTGAACCAAACCAAACATGTCAAACTCACCCTTTTGAGTTCAGGAAAAATCGGGAAAAGAACCGGTCAAACCAAGTAAGAAAATCGAACTAGTTCACGTACCTGATCAATTGGGAACAGGCAACTTAGAAATTTATAACTCCCAGGTGATCCAAAGGGTTCATAAAACCTTGGAAAATAACTTTAGGACAAATTGGAAGAGAAAAACATACCGGTTTAGATTAACCGGATCCAATTGGATTGAATCGCTTTATGAACCGAGTCGGTTCATTAACTGGAACCGATAGAGAAAGTGCAAACAGGGAAATTTATGGATCCCTTGTGACCCAAAAAGATTTATAAACCTTGGGAAGGAATCTTAGAACAAAGTGGGTGAGGAAAATCCGACTGGTTTGGGTGATCCAGACCCGAACAGGATTAAACCGGTTTAAGAACCAATCTGGTTTGTGAACTAGAATCGATAGAGAGATGGTAAATTGGGAAATTTATTGATCCTAAGTCACTTGAGGAGTTACAAAGGTCATAGGAATGAGCTGGTGAAGGAATTTGAGATGAAAATCAAACCGGTTCAAGTGAACCAAATCCAAATAGGTTAGAACCACTATTGAATCGGATCCTAAATTCATTTTTCTTTGTGGCTTAAATAATTCAAATTTGAGATTTGAGGCCACCATTGGATAGAAAATGAATTTATAAATTTTTAGATTTGGAAAATTCGGTCGAATGAGGGGTGAATCCGCCGGTTTAAGCTTCGAACCTTGTTCGGACTGGTCCGATCCGGTTCGGAACAATGTCATCTTCTTCCTTCAAATGATAGCACTGTTCACTAGCCAAAAAATCGAAACAACACCGACGGAGAAGAAACATTTCCATTTGATACATTTTAGGTCATCAATGTTTGTCATAAATGTGCTAAACGGACGGCCAACGAGTCCCCGAGCTCCCTATATAAAGAGCCCCTCTCCATTCATCCTCTCCACATCTGAAAAGCTCACTCTCTCTCAGTTGCTTAGTTTTTCGGTGAAGCTTGAACCAGAGCTCTGCTATAAGATCTTTTCTAAGCCAAAGAAGGTGATGTTGGGTTCTATAGAACCGGGAAGAAATCAGCTACATGCATGTAGTCTCTGTTTGTTCCGAGAGTCGTTGGAGAGGCGCCGACATGATGGAACAGTGAAGCAACTCTAGTGGACTGAAGCTATCTTGTTTCGACTGAGTTGAAATCTGCCATTTCAAGCCCTCCTCAGGCAAAACCAAGCCCTCCCAACACTTCCTAAGCCCTCCCACGGCCGAATTAGGACTGAAAGGTAAGCCAATTCGACTCTCCTCAGCAATTTTCCAGCCGGTGCTAGAGAGGGAACTAACAGAATTTTGATGATGAAATTCTAACATAATTTGACATCAATTGATGTGATTCTTGATTCTAAGATGAACCTCAGGATGAGAACTACCTGCCTAGATAGAAAGCTCCGACTGTCGCGCCCTCACCGATGAGTAATTGAAGCTTTCTCTCTCTATAGTCCATTTTTTGGCGAAGCTCTGTTTGAGCTCGTTTTGAGGTTAAAACTTGCGATTCAAATTGCTGGAGAATCGTATGAACATGTAGAAATTCAATTTCAACTTCAATTTCAACAATTGGAAGTGTTTGATCAGTCAATTTGATAAAATCAAATTCGACTATTTTAAAAAGTTGGAATTGGGGGAAAATTTGGGGAAGATTGGGGATTTTCGAAAATTCGAAGGACAGAAATGTAATTTCCTAAAATTGAAGGTCAATTGGGCATGATAAAAATGTTAGAGGGCCAATTGAGGAATTTTAGAATTTTTGGGGTGAAACTTACCATTTTTGTAAAGGAAGGGCAAAATGGTAATTTTGGAAAAGTTAGGGGACCAAATTAGAAATTTGTGAAATTAAACCCCTTTTTGTTAAATGGAATAAATTGACGTCCTATGATAAATTTTAAAAGTTTTGTGACTCAATTTGAGGAAAAACCGATATAAGGGACCTAAAGTTAAAGAGAAATAACTTTAGGGACCTAATTACAAATAAATAAAAGTTTAGTTTTCTCATTCATTTAGAATGAATGAAGGCTATTATGTCGAGTGATAATGAACCAAGATGTTCATATCGTGTAGGAACACGAGGTATCAAAAACGCCAGCAAGGACAAGCTCGTGTGAATAAAAAGAACTGGTCTAGTGGAATTAACTACATTAACGGGTGAGTGGGATTTTGTATCATACTTGTTTGGGGATGATAAGTACCTTGAAATGAAAACTCACCATCAAGTGATATTTTAAACATTACAACTTAGAAGAGTGATGTAAAAATATGTGAAAAATCTATTTACCAGTTGTAAGTAGATCATACCTAGTTGGTATGATGAAACTTTCTCGAAGGAAATTGAAAACTCGTTCATCTGTTATGAGCGAAGATGTCCTTATACACAGTTGGTATAATGGACAGTTAAAAATATATTTTTATCGGAAGTACTATCCCTTGACTATGTGCCAATGCTTAAATGATTTGGGAGACCTTTTTGACGAGAGCTCGAATAGCTCATATAGGCTGCGGGCCTCAGTTTTGAAACTTGGAGGCTAATATGCCAAATTTTGAAAATCTCATGCAATGGGCCCAAGGCCAATTGGCACGAGTAGGAGCTCGTAAACAAACATGAGTTTTATGCCATAAAACTTTAAATAAAGGAATTGTTTGGCCATGGTACCAAGACAGGACCAACATACTCAATCAACTAGCGGCAGTGCAACATGATAGGTCGACAGACCTATCAAGACAAACAACTGTGGGTTGAGTTGAGTGTTGAGGCCGTTGGACCAGTGGCACAACAGATTATATGGCATGATAAGAAAACACTGATTGTGCATGCACTGTGATTACGAGACCATCAAGACGCCCAAGAGGGGTAGTGATGCATCCTAAGGGCACTAGACGACCTAGTGGGTATAAGGGCAGGTTGTCGTACCAGGTGACCGTGCGAAATTTGGAGTAGCACCAAGCGCATGAGACCGGGGTGGGGACGAGATGAGGTCTCTATCCTCATACGGATAGGAAGAATTGATTTCAGGAATTAAGGGTTAGATGTTGCAAACATCCACTCATTCTCAGGGTAGAAGTGGACGTACTTCTATCTGGATGGCCTGTAAAGTCGCTCTGAAGCCACAAGTGGGTTCAGTGGACGGGCTGTCCTACGAATGTGTGTTTGACCATCATGATGAAGGATGTGTATTGGGTGATTACACACCGTAATTAATAAGGAAATGGTGGTAAAAATTGAGATTTGATGTGAAAGGATTTTTTTAAAAAAGGAGTCTAGCACACTCCAATACAAGACTTTTTCCTAAAAGTTAAAAGTTTTTTTGAAAACCCATTCACCGAGTAATTGTACTCACCCCCTCCCTTATATCCCTTTTCAGGAAATTCCGAAGAGCCTACACTTAAAGACCACCAACTAAGACGCCTTTGAGACAGGTATGAGAAATTTAAAATATTATGTGATTTTGATTTATGTTATTCCAGGAAAATTTGCAGATTTAAATGTCACAAATATCCACTCATTCTCAGGGTAGAAGTGGAGGTACTTCTATCTGGGTGGCCGATAAAGTCGTTCTGAAGCCACAAGTGGGTTCAGTGGATGGGTTGGCCTGTGAATGTGTGTTTGACCTGTATGATAAAGGATGTTTGTTGGGTGATGACACACCATGATTAATAAGGAAATGGTGGTAAAAATCGAGATTTGATGTGAAAGGATTTTTGAAAGAAAGGAGTCTGGCACACTTCAATACAAAACTTTTTCCTAAAAGTTAAATTTTTTTTTGAAAACTCATTCACTGAGTCATTGTACTCACCCCCTTCCTTATATCCCTTTTCAGGAAATTCTGAAAAGCCTACCCTTAAAGACCATCAACTAAGACGCATGTGAGACAGGTATGACAAATTTAAAATATTATGTAGTTTTGGTTTATCTTATTTCGGGAAAAGGTGCAGATTTACAGGACGCCTTACTCTTTACGGATTATAATAAGGGGAAACCCTTTAATAAATTAGGAGAGTGGCGGGTTGATCATGGGGATCCGACCAAACTGGGTTGGGGCATGATAACTTGAGTGGTATCAGAGCTTGTTTACTCGAATACATAATCAAGACTAGAAAATATAGTAGCTAATAGGATTTATCCTAAAATTTTCAGATGGCTCCTAGGAGAGGAACCAAGAAAACTAGGAATGGCTCTACTCAAGACCCTATCTTCGTAGGAAGACAACCTAGAAGTTTCCCAAATGCTTGAAGCATGGTAGGAATCTCAAAAGACTAAATGGGGAAGTATCCTAGTGAATGGTGCCAGTACCTATTGAGGTCACAACTCTTAGTATAAAGGAAGCCAAGCGTGAAGCCATAAACGCCAACAAGGGGGCATATAACCTTACATAGGAGGATGCTTATCAAGAATCCCGTAGCTCCCTAGTTATTTGGTGATCATTTTCTATAATAGGGCCAAAACAACCAACATATTTTACTACTCTATTAATGAAGTACTCCAAATTCCTAAAAACCCTATCCCTCAAATGATGTGATCTTCAAGGAAGATGGCCCCAATGAAAGTGACCAAATAAGCATGTACTACCATAGAAACTAAGGAGAATCCCATCCAAGTTAATTGAATTAAGGAATCAAGAAATTTAAGAGGACTCTTCGAGTGAACAATTGACAAGGAAGACTCCAAAAGAAAAACTCTCAAGGTATCCAGACTCAAGGACGAAGGAGCACCAAAACTAACAATTCCCTAGAAAAATGCCAAGAGGAACCACTTATGTTCATGTAATTACAAGCATGAATGATAGGGACCCTGAGGAGAGGAATCAACTTAACCTATAGGGGAATAGGACATGAAGTGAAATTGTCCCACACCACAAGGAGTCGGGACAATATTTTCCAAGAATAATGCCCTCACAGCTATAGAAAACCCGAAAGGATACCATCCTTAGGAATACAACTCCTGCTCGGAACCTCAATTACATCCAAGAGTAGGCTCTTCAAGATTCTAGCATAATGGTAGGAAGAAAAAGAAAAGGGACTAAAGGTAGGACCTCGATAAACCACAATTAGAACAAATAGAACTCTCCCTTGAAAGAAGAAAAATTTGAAATATTGGGAGCAAAGAAGGGAGAGCAACCACAGAAAAAAAAACAAGACGAACATCTAACGACAAACGGGAGGTATTGGGATTACAGGAATGAATCACCTTGGAAAAAGCAATGAAGCCAAATAGGAAGTTCAGACAAACATGACAAAAGAAAGCAAGTCGTTACAACAAGATAGTTAGAGAGAGTAAATGATACCCTAAGGAAGACTGGGAGGTAGAAAGGACTACACCCTAAAAAGGTCAGTAAGAGGGACGTTAAGGATAGGAGGACTCGAGAAACATCTGCCCTAAGAAACTTAGACCAAAGGAATGGTGGAGGCGAGGCAGTTAACGAACTAATACATGAGAAAGCCATAATTTGAGTTCCAACAAAGAAGAGAAAGGCAGAATGGCCAAATACTCGAGAAGAGAAGGATGAAAGAAATCCTTAAAAGGACTAAAGGCCAAATTAATGACTAAACTCTAGCTAATAAAGGAATAGGCAAACCTCTCACATAATTGTCAAGAAATCTTGAAATAAGGAAGATTTGAATGCCCTATAAAGGAATACACTATGAAAGTAAACATTGGAGGGACTTATACAACTAAGTACCTCAAAGGAATCATTAGTTGGTGGATAGACATAATGTGGAGTGCAAGGAACCAACCCTTAATTAGGAAATGTTTCAAAGGAAGGATGTATCAGAGGCCAATTACGATCTGCTTTGGAAGAGTAATAGAGCCAAATAACAATTCCAAGAGAACCAAGTAGAAATTAGTAGCAACAGAATGGTCAAAGAGAATCCTAAGAAAGGTTGAGATGTAGTAAAGACTACACTCTATGAAGAACAAAAGGATGGGCACGAAGGATGAGTGATACAGCTGCCTAGGTGATTGGATTAGAAAAATAGAGAGAAGGAGGTAGTTAAAGAACTGGTTTTCAAGAGAACCATGGATTTAAACCACAACAAATAAGGGAGAAGTGAAAAGGCCAAAACATTGGAAAAGAAGAATGAAGGAAAATCCTTAAAGAAGTCAATGGCCAAAATCGGATTTATAGTTTAAGTATTGAGACAGTTAAGTGAGCCTCACGAAGGACGAAGAATAGATTTTGAAACAAGGAGGATGTGAACCCTCCTTAAACGGAAATAAGTTAACGGGTTAGCATCAAAAGATGTTGTGACAAGTATGAATGAGTGGACAACCCATACTAAGGTAATAAAGGATAGAATGTTCGAGAAACATTGGAAAAGTAAGTCTTCCAAATGAGATGTGGCTAAGAAGGAATAACCACAACTGGTAAGACGGATCATAGTCCACACGCACATATGAATCCTAAAGAGTTGACGATTGAGCATAGTGTGAAATGTACGGAATAAAACTAATAATCGAAAGTATCCTATGTAAGGAATAAGGGATAAAACAAAAGTTGTGGATAGAGAAGGATCCAAAGCAAACAAATGCCCTAACTTAGATAGGGGTGCGAAGAAAGGGAGAAAGAAACCTTCAAGTAATGGTAAGAAGGTCAAGCATGTAGCTCTTAAAACAAAAATCTTTGCCTTGAAGGACATATTAGAGAATGAAATCGTAAAAAGGGAACTTCCCGAACAAAACAATAGACTAAGAGGGATCAAACGGGAATAATGAACTATGAAATGATTACGAATAAGTAAGAGTGGATTAAGGCCAAAGGAAATCCTTGAGTAAAGGATGTTATAGGGAACGAGTATGGACCTAAGAAAGGATGGATCCTAGAATGCCAGTAAAACATCGGGAAATCAAATAATTGGAACTGGAAAGAATCAATAAGGAAGTTGAAAAAGGACGATTGAGTAAGGAGAAACGACACAGTTTTATAAGTTGACGTGGACAACAGTTAAGGTAGTCGAGGAATACTACCACAAAAAAAGAGGGATGATGTTATACAATCCCTAAAAGGTTGGAAAGTTAGGGAAAATCCTAAAGGAGGTGTTCTGGAAATATAAGGGACATAGAGACAAGATCTAGAAAACGTCATGCTGTAAAGGGCAGGTAAACCCAACAGTCCTGAGGAAAACATGACTCAAAATAAGGAAGAGTCTGTTAGTAAAAATGACAATGTCAAACCTAAAATTTGGACTAAATTGTAATGAGAAACTGATAAAGGAGGACGAAAAGGTGATGACAAGGAAATCCGTGAAAATAGGTACGTAACTATCACGCCCTAACCCGATTTGGTCGGATCCCCGTGATCAACTCGCCACTCTCCTCGTTTATTAAATGGTTTTCCCTTATTATAAACCGTAAAGAGTAAGGCGTCCTTTAACCTGCACCTTTTCATGGAATAACATAAATTAAAACTACATAATAATTTGGATTTATCATACCTGTCTCATAGGCGTCTTAGTTGATGGTCTTCAATGGTAGGCTTTCCGAAATCTCCTAAAAGGGATATAAGGGAGGGGGTGAGTACGACTACTCAGTGAATGGGTTTTCAAAAGTCTACTTTTAACTTTTAAGAAAAATATTTATATGGAGTGTGTTAGACTCCTTTCTTTCTCAAAAATCCCTTTATTAAAAAATTCAGGTTTTTTCACCATTTTTTTACCACGGTGTGTCATCACCCAACACACATCCTTCATCATGAAGGTTGCACATATTCGCAGGTCAGTATGACTACTGAACCCACTAGTGGCTTCGGAGCGACTTTACCGGCCACCCGGATAGAAGCACGACCACTTCTACCCTAGGAATGAGTGGATGTGCATGACATTCGACCCTTAATCCCGAAATTGCTTCTTTGTGTCCGTATGAGGACAAACACCTCATCCTGTCCCCACCTCGGTCTCATGCACTTGGTGCTACTCCAAATTCCGCACAGACACCTGGAACGATGATCTGCTCTTATACTTACTGAGTTGTCCAAGGTCCTTAGGACACATCACTACCCCTCATGGGTGTCTTGATGATCTCGTACTCATAGCACATGCACAAACAATGTTTTCTTATCAAGCCATGTAATATAAGGTGCCACTGGTCCAACAGCCCCGACTCTCAACTCAACCCGCAATTGTTTGTCTTGACTGGTTCGTTGACCTATCATGTCGCACTGCCGCTAGTTGACCGAGTATGTCGATCCTATTATGGTACCATGACCAAACAATTCCTTTATTTAAAGTTTTATGGCATATAATTCATGTTTGTTTACGAGCTTCTACTTGTGCCAACTAGCGTTGGGCCCAATGTACGAGATTTTCAAATTCGAGCATATTAGCCCTCAAGTTCCAAAACCGAGGCCCCTGGCCTATCAGAGCTATTCGAGCTCCCGTCAATAAGGTCTCCCAAATAGTTTAAGCATTGGCACATAGTCAAGGGAGAGCACTTCCGACAAAATTATATTTTCAACTGACCATTATACTGATCGGGTATAAGGACATCTCCGCTCATAACCGATGAACGGGCTTTCAACTTCCTTTGAGAAAGTTTCATCATACCAACAGGGTATGATCTACTTACAACCGGTAAGTAGTTTTTAATTTTAAGTTGTGCTCATTATCCCAATCGGGTATGATGTTAGTAAACCCACTCACAATCGGTAAGTGGTTTTTAATTTTAAGTTGTGCTCATCATCCCAACCGGGTATGATGTTAGTAAACCCATTCACAACCGGTAAGTGGTTTTAAATTTTAAGTTGTGCTCATCATCCCAACCGCGTATGATGTTAGTAATCCCACTCACTTGTTAATGCCATGAATTCTACTAGACCGGTACTTTGTATTCATGCGAGCTCGTCCATGCTGTCGTTCCCGATACTTCGCATTCCTATATGATATGAACATCCTTGTTCATTATTACTTGGCATAACAGCCTTCATTCATTTCAAATGAATGAGAAAACCCAAACTTTTTAGTTATTTACAATTAGGTCCCTAAAGTTATTTCTCTTTAAATTTAAGTCCCTAATGTTGAGTTTTCCTCAAATCGAGTCCCGAAACTTTTAAAATTTATCTTGGGACCTCAATTTATTCCATTTCACCAAAAAGGGGTTTAATTTCCCAAATTTCCAATTTGGTCCCCCAACTTTTCCAAAATTACCATTATGCCCTTCATTTACAAAAATGGTAAGTTTTGCCCCAAAAATTCCAAAATTCCTCAATTGGTCCTCAAACATTATTTTCATGCCCAATTAACCCTCACTTTCATAAAATTGCATTTTGGTCCTTTGAATTTCAAAAATACCCAATTTTCCCTCCAATTTCAACTCCTTGGCACAACTGAATTTGATTTCATCAAATTGACCGATCAAACACATCTAATTGTTGAAATTGAAGTTAAAATTGAGTTCCTCCATCTTCTTAGAATTCAATAGCACTATGAATGGAATGAGCTCAAATGGAGCTTCGTGGGAAAATGGACTGTAGAGAAAGAAAGCTTCGATTACTCACCGATGAGGGCACGATGATCCGAGCTTTCGATTTGGGAAGATAGCTCTCATCCTGAGGTTCATCCTAGAATTAAGAATCGCATCAATTGATGCTAAATTGAGTTAGAATTTCATCATTGAAATTATGTTGGTTCTCTCTCTAGCACCGACCAAAAATTACAAAGAGGAACCGAATTGGCTTACCTTTCAGTCCTAATTCGGCCGTGGGAGGGATGAGGAAGTGTTGGGAGGGCTTGGTTTGGTCTAAGGAGGCTCGAAATGGTCAATTTCAGCTTGGCCGAAATAGGGCAGCTTCGGTCCGTTAGAGCTGCTTCACTGTTCCATCATGCCACCGCTTCTCCAGCGATTTTCGGATTGACTGGAGTTTGCTATTAGATAGTTGTCTTCACCCCAGTTCAAAAGAGCCCGACCTCTCCTTCCGAGGTTAAGAAAAATGTTCAAGTCGAAGCTCTGGTTCAAGCTTCATTAGGAAATGGAGCAGTAGAGAGAGAGAGAGAAGTGTTCAGGTGTGTGGAGAATGAATGGGGATAACTCATAAAATTTTTTTATCGAAATTTTGGGTTACAAAAAAAACTCATACTTCCCAATTGGTCACCCATCTTACACTACTCTCGGGCAAGCACGCTTAACTTTAGAGTTCTTATGGATTCTCATTCACCTAAACCAATTTGGTTTTTCTCTTCTAATTTGTCTTAAGTTTCTTTTCCAAGGTTTAATGAACCCTTTGGATCACCCATAAATTGTAAATTTCCAAATTGCTTGTTCCCAAATGATCGGGTTTGTAAACCAGCTCGGTTTTCTTATTCGGTTTGACCGGTTCTTTTCCTGGTTTTCCTTAATTCAAAAGTGTGGGGTTTACAACTCTCCCCTTCTTTTAGGAGTTTTGTCCCCAAAACTTAATCAATATATTCCACATTGGGAATAATTTCCCTTAATGTCAACTTGGGTTTTCTTGACATGCTAACACTTCGATTGCTCTTTTGCTTAGTCTCCGTAATCATTCATCTAAGGAATTTCTTTTCATTTATCATGCTTACTCCTTCCATGAAGTTATAATAACGAGGCATGTATGGCTCATTAATCCTAATGTATATTCTTAGGTTCACATCTCCCTTTATTTAGGTTAAGTTTCTTCCTTTTGGGGATTTTACTCAGGATTTCAAGATTGGGAGTTCCAAGGTGCCCAATCATTCCTTTGTCTAGTTATTCTATTCATCGTTGAAACCCCTAGCTCGACGTTCTTTCGTGCATTACATACTTGTTTTCACAGGTTTTTGTGTTATTATTCTTTCATCCCAATTTGACCCATCCTTCATCCGTCATTGATTACAACTTCGGTCAAATTTATGTTTGACCTTGTTATGTTTACCAACTGACTCCTTCTTACTCGAGTTACATTTTACTCGGGATTATTGGTGCTTATATGTCCCTTACAACATGACATAGTTTTGAACCTATCTCAGTCCATCAGACTCCTACAACACCTCTTTTAGGGTTGTTTCCAACTTTCCAGCCTTCCAGGGACTGTATAATTTCATCCCTCCTTTCATCGGGTAGTATTCTTTAACTACCTTTACTATTACCCAATTATCATTCGTATCTTAACAACATCTCTCCTCGTGGCTTGAGTGTAATCTCCAATCCATTTTCGGCCAATGATTTCTTTAAGGATTTCCTTCATTCTTCTTTTCCAAAATTTGGGGTTTTTAGAGTGTAAAGTAACACTAGTTAAACGATTAAGCTAACTCCTGTGCATATGCATTAGCATGTTTCTACATGAAGAACCAGGGATCAAACAGTTTAAATACTACTGTACCCGATAATGTTAGATCTATTATTGAGAATCTTTCTAGAATTATTTTATTTTAATCTTATTATTGTACGAATATTGTATCTAATTTGATAAATTAATGAAATAGTAATTTGTTGAGCAAAAAAAATTATGCATAAGAAAAGTTGAAATCTTTAAAATTAATAAACATGTCCTATTATTTTTTTATTTATTCTTTTTCAATAATACTATTTTTTTCTTGGAAGCCACGTTGAAAAATGTCTTAAAGTTGCAATCTATCTTAAATAATTACTCTTAGGCATCATGACATAGAATAAGTGTAACAAAATTTTTTGTCTATTTTTCAACATGGCTTCCATGATGCCTAGGAGAAATTAACATGCAAGTACACAAGGGATAATAGATAGTGAGGATGGAGCCAAACAACTGGAAAGATACATACTTATTCGCCATGTCAAAAATATCGGATCGAGGAAAAAAGCGGTTATTACTCTTTTTGAAGGACAAGATCCAAAGGCAGCTAGAGAGATGTAAAGCAAAGCATAATACCTATCACATGCTCGAAATGAAGTTCTAATAAAATACGTCATAAGCTACCTTTCTAACTATTTTATGATTTATTTTTTGCTCCTCTAGGCATAGTGTCAAGATATTATTGGACTAATAAAAAACTTTTGGTGGGGAATGACAGAAGAGGAAGATACACTAGGTGAGATGAAATAGACTTACCGAGCTTAAAAAGAGTGGAAGAATGTGATTTAAAGATATCCACTCTTTCAATAAAACAATACTAATGAAGAGTGATTAACACTTCTTTACGGACTCCACTTGCTATAGCCATTAGCTCGCAGTAGAGAGCCATGTTCATTCCTGACTATGATTCATGTCCCTACATTTCTTGTCAATGGATCAAATGAGTCATCCACATTAATCTTCATAGTGTCACTTGGTGGCCGCTTCCATACTCCTTCAGTTTCCGTAAGCAAATTTGACTCATTTCAGTGTGACTTTGATTCTTATTAATGCCTGCATATTCTCCAATTGAACCCATAATTTTACCGATCAGTTCCTCAACTTGTGGTAGGCGTCGTAGGAAAAAGTTATATTTCGTTCCTTCCATATTGCCCAACACGTTGTGGCAAATCTGCACTTCATTGCTTCCCTCTCATGTTTTCCCTATTTTAAATTACATAACTAAGATTCAATCCATTTAATTAAGGACAAATCAGCAAACTCTTCAATTCTTACCCCACACGTTGCAAACCACACTAATCTAGTCCATGTTCATTTAACTAGTAAATGATGTATGGTTTCGACTTCACTACATATGGGACATGCATTAGAAGATATGGATTTTCTCAAAAACAAGTTGTTATGAATAGGCAAAGCATTCGACATTACTCTTCAGATAAAGTTCCTAATCTTTGGAATGCAATCAATATGCCAAAATGTTGTCCACATTTTTTTGCTTATAACTAAGGAGAAAGAAGGAACTGAAATGGACTCACCATGTTTCTGATCTAACATGAAAGTATAAGCAGACCTTATTATTCCCAAGGTCATATTAATCTGTCTTCCTAGGTAGGAGAAATGAGAGGGGTAGTCATGATGGCTTCCTTTTCCCCTGGGACAATGTATCTTTCGATACTGTCTAACCACCATGTACATGTAATTCTATCAATGAGGGTACTTACTGGGGTTTGGTTGGCTTCCTCATCATTTGTTTGATGCTGCAAATGTTCATTAGGGAGGGTAGGAATCCAGTTGTCCTTCTAAACATGGGCTTGATTCCCATTACCTATTTATCAATGCAGCCCTTCATGCAGTTGTTCTTTACCTACATATAAACTCCTCCACAACCAGGAGGGTTGGTTACCTGGACCAGCTAAGAAAATGTCATTATACATGTAATACTTACCTTTGAGTAGCTGAGGGATAATAGTATCAAGCTAATTATGGATCCTCCATACATTCTTCATTAGCAATGCTAAATTGAATGTATGGAGATCTTTAATGTCCATCCCTCCCATTTCCTTGATATCGATAAGTTTGGCCCACTTAACCCAAGGGATCTTCCTTTGGTCACTGGAGTTACTCCAACAAAACTGTGATAGGAGCAAGTTCACCTCTAAACACCAAACCTATGGTAGCAAAAAATAATTCATAACATATGTGGGTATAGCACAAAGGGTAGATTTTATAAGAACCTCTCAACCACTTGGAGACAAGTATGCTGATTTCCACCCTTAGAGTTTTCGTGTTATTTTTTCCTTCAAGAAATGTAGGGTTTTCCTTCAAGAAGAAAGGCAGACCAATGTATGTATCATTGACTTCACCATTGCCTATGCCCAAGTTGTTGCTAATTGTTGTTCAAGTTGATGGTCCTGTGTTTGCACTAAAATATAAAGAAGATTTGGTTAAATTAATCTTTTAACCTGAGGCCATACAATATTCACTCAATAATCGCAATAGATATGATACACTATCCTCAGATGCCTCAAGGAAAAATAGAGCATTGTCAACAAAAAATAAATGTGATATAGTTGGACAATGCCTACCAATCTTAAGACCACTTAACTCATTCCTAGAAACAGTTTTAGTAATATTTCTAGAAAGGACATCTGCTATTAAAATAAAAAGATATGGAGAGAGGATCTCCCTATTTGATACCCCTAGTCGGTTGGATGAGATTTGTCTTTTGCCCGTTCAAAATGACCCTGTATGAGACTAGAGATACACACTACATACTCCATGAAACAAATGTAATATGAAAACCCAATTTAATTAAAAGTCTCTCCAAGAAGGGCCACTCCACTTGGTCATAAGCTTTTAGCATATCAAGTTTCACTTTGTACCGTTCTTTCTTTACTCTCTTTTTGTTGTTTAAAGAATGGAAGCACTCATGGGCTACACCTATATTGTCATGTATTACACGTCCTAGGATAAATGCACTTTGCTCCCTAGAAACTATTCTATCCATAAGAGGCTTTAGTCGTTAACCAGAATTTTTGAAATGATCTTATATATGAAATTGCAAAGGGCAATAGGCTAAAAGTGGGACATTTCCTCTAGATTAGCTACATTTGGTATAAGAATAATATCTATCTCATTGAGTAGCCGAGGGAGATGTCTTGTTAAGAAGAAATCACACACAATTGAAAAAAGTGTTAGTCCCAATAATCCCCCAGCAAGATTGAAAAAACTAACATTAAACTAGTATGGACCTGCTGCTTTATTCCCCCCAACTGGAAGGTTGCTCTTTCCACTTACTCTCTTGTGATCGGGCTGATCAGCATGTTATTGTCATTTTTAGAGATAGCTCCCTCCACAACACTTAGGTATTGTTCAATTCCATCACATTGTCCCTTTGTAAATATATTCTTATAGTAGTCGTGGAAGCCCTTTATAATTTGGTCATGTTCTGTGATCCAACTACTGTAGGTGCCCCTCACTAAAACAATGGCATTACGATTTTGTCGGATCATGGTGCTTTGATGAAAGAATTTTGTGTTTTTGTCTCCCTCACGTAGCCATTTAATCCTTGACCTTTGGCTTCAGTATAGTTTCTCCTCCTTCCAAGCTTGATCAAACCTAAATATTAACCTAGATCTTATGTCAATGCCCCCATGTGATGCAGGATTCACTTTGGCTAATTCCTCATGTAGTCGATTGATCTCCTTTCTTGCATGATTACAATTATCTCGACTCCAATTTCGGAGGTGTTTGGTAGTGTAACCAAGCTGAAAACATACCGAATTGAGGGTATTCAAATGCATAGATACCCAAGCTGTCTCAATAACAATTCGACAGTCAGGGTTCATTAATCATTTATCTTCAAAACAGAAGCCTTTCAGCTTGTGTTGTATGCTCCTTGTGCAGTCCACTACTAAGGGGACGTGGTCCAAATCAATCCAATCCCCATGATGAACTCTTATAGCAGGGAACAGGCTTCACCAGCTGCTCGAGCATAGTGCTCGATCTAAGCGTTCAATGACATTATGTGGGCTTTCCCATTTATTCGTCCAAGTACCCATTTGTCCACTATAATCAACATCCTGCAAATGAGTACTATTTAGAAACATTTGAAAGCTCTGTATATTACTATATTCCTTAGGGCAGTCACCTTGCTTTTCGCTTTGTGAAAGAATTGAATTAAAGTCCCCTATAACCATCCAATGGTCCTATAATTCTGAGCCTGCCCATTACAGTTCTTCCCATTGTCTCTTGCATTCATGCTCATCATAATGACTATACATTCAAGTTACATGGACGCAACATTTGTGACGTATGGATCATATATTGGATTCAATCCTATGATTGAGTGTCTCAATTATCTCAACCTACTGATGATTCCACCATAAAATTAAATCTCCACTGATACCTTCCGTATCCACTGTTACTTTATTCAAAAATCTACACTGTTGTCGCACTCTTGTTATATTACTTCTCTGGTTTTTTTGTTTCCATCAGAAAAACCATCTCCGGTTGATACTTCCTAATGAGGTCTTTTAAGTGGTGAATTGTCAAAGGGGGCCTATACCTTGACAATTCCTGGAGATCGGCTTCATGAGGTCAGTGCAGTTGTTATAGGTCAGCTGCCGCCACCCGGAGATTCCTAGCATATGCTCTTGTCCATGGTCCAAATATTTATTTAGTTGGGACTAGTTTGCTACAATTACCAAAGGTGTGAGCTAGTTTCTCACAATGGTAGCAGAAATTAGCTAGTCTTTCATACTTGAAAGGGAGCCAAATTTCCTCTCCCTTTGCATTTAAGCTCCAGGTGTTAGGCGTAAGTTGTTCATCTACTGCCAATAGTACTTGCAGTCTTAGGAAGTTCCCCCTCCTCATAGGTGATCGAGGATCATCTACATGTATCACATCTCTAACATTCCTTCCAAGTTTCCACCTATTCCTAAAAAACCCTAAGATATAGTCGAGCTAGGCCATAAACTTGCATCCATATAGGGAAATGTTTGATATCAAGTTGGTCCAGATCCTTGTCTTCATCTCATTCCTTTAGGAACATGCTTTTTCCTTCAATTGACAAAGGGCTGCCTTCCACTAATATTTGAGCTTTTTGTATACTCTGAATTTTAAATGAAAATGTATTGGTTGGCACAGAGTTTATTCTCACTATGCCAATATCTTTTCATGCCCATTTAAGGATGCATTTGATTGCTCCTCAGCTGATCTTTCTTAATAAAATCACTCGACCAATCAAGTGAACACTTCCAATGGGGTCTGATGTAGCAATGTCTAGAGGGGTTACCTGGTCAGAGATTCGTTGTTCCACTAGGTGACAACTTAGTTATGTTGATTCCATTTATGTGTGATACTTACTGGTGGACTACCTGCAAAAAATAATTATACCAGTTAGCTAATCTATAAGTGTTCACCGGACTCTGAGGCTCTGCACTACCGTGAAAACAGACACCTCAGGACCAACTACGAGACGAGAGGGCTCAACCCTCGAATACCAATGAGGGGGCGTGGTAGCTGACAAAAGAATGACTTGCTACACTAGCACACTCCAAGGTGTAGCTATTTATCAAGAACGAATATCCCGGTTTACATGGTGTCCATTATGTATCTGCATTTTAACAAGGAGCAAATACGTAATCCATCCACAAATAGTGAAGGACACTCGCACAAGACTGGCAATAGATTGTAGGAAGAGTTCAATAAGAAATTCGAATGAGAAGTTCAAACTCTGCAATTGATGGTAAAAATGAAGTTAAAGGTAATAATAATATAAAATCTAAAGACGGAATACAGATAAGGCAGAAATGTAATTTCTAGGGATGATCGTAGTCGCTTCTAGAAAATCGCCGTTAGTTGGAAGGCCCCAGATATAATTCATATATAGATAAAAAATAATAATTCAGCTAAAAGTACAAATATATAAGGGGAAAGAGTCTTCCTGTAAGTTTACCTAAATAATTTTAATATGACATATGATATGCTTTGATCATATACATTTTGATAGTACACCATTTATGTTGAAATTCTGCTTGAGATAAAAACACTATGTTGGAAGGATGTGCATTTTCAGTTGATTGATCAACACCTTTGAGATGGAGAAGTGTCCGTTGGGTTTGAGTCATAAATAGTTTAAAACTGTGTTTTATTCACTGTTCATTAATTTAACCGATAAGTGGTCAGTTAGGTTTATGATTTTCTAATCTTATTGATTAGGAAAAACAAAGCAATATCAGCGGTCGAAGGGGCGTTATTGGCGGATGCAATTTCTGGCCAGTAAGTAATCTGATCAGCCAAGGCGTTGTCCTGTAAGTAAAATAGATAGGTGAAGACCTTAACTCGAGGAAGATAATGGAAGAACACATTGACATGGACACAAGCTGGAGTCTGCCTTTTGCGGGAATGCCACCTCTTCTTTGGCTATCGGAAAGTATGCTGAGAGGATGAGGGAAGATGATAAGAAGATACCTGGATTTTGGTCCATTAGGGATGAATAGTCCCTCAACTCTGGAGACTCTTGTGATAACTGCTTCCTTGGATTCTGTCACCCTGGAATCTAACTCGGATTCCTCAGATAATGATAAGGCTGAGAAATCAAAGGGACTCGCTGAGTTGGATGATCATGTCATGATGAAAAGGGTGCAGTCAATAACACCAATGGTGTGGCTAGTGGCAGCACAAATGTACATTAGAATTTGATGGTTTCGTTTTTATTTCGAAGCATGAGTTTGATTCGATGATCCGTGGCCATTTGACTTAGTAGGGTTATGGACCTTTCTTGGTTGAGCCAAGTAGTACTTTGGTTCAGTTAAACATCTAGGAGTAATTTCACTGAATCTGGTTGATAGATTTTTTGGCATGCTTATTCAGGCATATTATCTGCAAGGCTAAAGTTGTCTCTGTTTGTTTTGTCACTGTGAGTCTAATTTTTCTGTCAAAAATGACTTTATTCTACCCTAATGATCACAATATTCCTCAAACCTACATTGACTCCATGAATGCATCAAGAACTCTCTCAGGTTCTCTTATCTCTTTTCTTCACACCCACAACTTGTTTGGTTCTGGTTGCCACCTACAAGTTCTTTATGGTCTCCATGCTTAACTAAACACAGAGAGGGAGAGATACTGCAACTGCAAGTAACTATGCTGAAGCAGAAAACACAGTTCTTTGCAATCCCAAAGTATGAAATACAGAAAAATAGTTGAAGTGTACCCACCACCAGCTTCTTAGCTTCACTTAAAAACTCATAAACGTCAGTGATATTTAAACTTGGCCACGAATCTTAAGAACTCGAGACAAGTAGTAAATTCTGTTTTCTCCCTTGGCCAACTGCAATATATTATTGTATATTCATTATCCATAGCATTAGCAACTTCCGCAGGATTCATGCTGGAGCAAGCATCAACTGCCTCTCCAATGCTGAGGAAGAACCTATCCTTCCCGATCTTCTCGATGGAGTTTAATAGCTTTAACATATGCATCACCCGCCACCTCGGGTTGACAAAAGCAACCTGCAAGAATATTCAGTAGAGCAGTCAGTATTCATAGAGAGCATAAGATAGCTTAGGGCCTTATTAGGTCTTACTTCAATGTTGGATGACATCAATTTGATATGCAGTTCTTCCAGGGCATGGATCCCGGAAGTATCCGCATTCGTCACATCTGGGGATATAACAGCCAAAGGAAGAAGATGTTGATAATCAAGTCAAAGAAGAAGTGTCGACCGAGTAATAACGACTTGAGGGAACTACAACTTAACTTGATAGATCAAGGATCACCGCTTGAATATTCTTTCTGCTTCCATTTATGTTTTCCTCTCCAGCTTCCTCATTGACCAACCCAAGTATTCTGTCTCTGATAAAATTGGCATTAGCGAAACAGATAAGGGCCGAGTCGACCCGAATCACCATGATGCCCGGGGCTTCCATCGCCATAGGGTACTGGTGGATATCGAGGAAGACATGGCCTCCGGGAAGTTGCTGGCGGGTACCATTGCTGTGAAATAGGAGGAACCACACTGGTGTCTTTTTTTTTTTGTGACGACCACACAAACCCAAAACAAATCAAATAAAAAAAAGACAATTCACTCAGAATATAAGCTTACTTCAGATGCTGTTTTAATTCCATTTTAACAAGAAAACGGTGATAAAGCTTCCGAAAATTTGAAGAGAAAGCATGTTTCTTTTTATGTGAAAGCAGGGTGTTGAAGATAACTTACATAAACCAAACCGTGGATCCAGTTTTGCCAGATTAGCATATCCAATACTCTGCAATACCAATATACCAAACCATTATATCCTCAATACCAAAGTGTAGTGTAAGAGGGTTGAAATAAAGGTCATGAAGGTTAATATAATTACCTGAGGGATGGAGAGGCTGGCAAGCGTTAAGCCAGCCATCAGGTCGCTCTTGAATTCCGAGACCTTGTAGCTCCTCCCCCATGAAAGGATTGGGAACATACCCTTTAAGAGTGAAAGAGAAAGCACCCAACAACAAGAGTGATTCTCCTTGTCAATAGTACCATCTGGAGTGAACTTTCTTTTTTTATAACTGCGGTTGTTCATGAATATGGTCCGTCTAATCGAGCGGAGGTGCTCCTCAAGGAGGCTCGGCGGCTCTTGACAGTTCAGCATCCACTCCATTCGCTGCTGCTGCAGGCTGGCCGTTCCAGCATCTCTAGCTGTAGCTGATGAATCCTCAAGGATGGTCTGGAGTTGCAGTGACCCCATTTTTGGCTGGTCTCTCTTATGATTGGCAGGATATCGTGATCTACATGTGTTTGTGTGCATATATGTATGTACATATACACACCTACTACAGAAAGTGACACATTTCCATACCTAATGTAGAAAATTTCCATGTTGAGATGATGAGACAAAATTGGTATTTTGATCACATAATCCAAAATACAACTTATGATAGGATGATATGACAGTAAAAATAGACACAACCTAGCTGCACCCATCTAATGGATAACTTTTTGTTGCATATTCTAGAGTTATTGCTGTTAATTAGTTTTTGAATTGAGCCAATACATGTTTTGTAAAACTAATAATAGGATCTAAAGTGTTAATTTTGAAAAACAACAAGGACTAAAGTGTTAATTTTGAAAAACAACAAGGACTAAAGTGTAGGTGTACTATTCTAACACGTTTGCCGGTCTCCGACCCTCTCCGGCTCAAGAGAGCATAAGCAGCCGAACCATCCTCATCAAAGCGGAGATTTTTCTCTTGTTTTTAGTCTGCTCGCCTTCAACGTGATTTCTCACGGCGGTCTTCCCGACTTGGTCACTCCAGCTTTCGTAAATTTTCTGGCTGCATCTCAATTGCTTTGCGTTAGTGAAGGTCGTTTTTTCACGGAAAGTTCATTTCTTTATCTCTGAATTTCGCTCCCATGGATTTGTCTTGTGGAACTCTGCGCTTCAGTTAGTGTGAATTCAGCCTTTTATTGGGAAATTATCCTTTCTCCCAGAAATCGCTTTCCATGGATTTGGCTTGCGGGGTTCTGCGGGCCTCTTGCACTTTTCATCTTGGAGGTTCTCTTGGTGAGCCAGCAGTAGGAAATTCAGTTTCGCGCTTTTGTACTCCTCTTCTTCAATTGGGAAGAACCCCAGCTCGGAAAACTCGTCTTTGTCTCAAAGGTGAGGTAGTATTGTTCACTTATGGCCCCTTTCCCTATATTTTGTTTCTTTTCACATCCTCTTTGCTTGAGAGAATCCTTGTCTATAGGCTTTCCTTTGAACCCGTGTGGAATTTTATAAAAAAGCAATTTTCTTCTGATTTCGCGGAAACTTCAATTTCTCTTGACGTCTCTGGGTTGTTTTGGAGAATGAAATCAGTTTGGTTAGATTGCTGCTTTATTCTTTCATGGTTGTTTATTTGCTTTGCATATCTATAGCGATCGTGCACAAGTACACCATTGCGGTTGGGTGCTGTTCTTAATATTTCAGAGTCCTACACCATTGCGGTTATGATTGCTCTTTTAGTTTGTTTAGGTTGAAGGTTTACCCAGTTAAAACTGTGATCAACCATGTAGTGGAGTAATGCTCTCTATCCTTCTCATTCATGTTTTATACATAAGCCGAAAGTTTCAACTGTCCATTTATCATGTGTTTCATTCATTATGTCTATACATGGCTTCTATTGAAAGAACTGATCTACCATACCTTCTAACTCAAAACTTTACCAAGATTATCTAGGCGGTCAATTTTTGGTCCATCAATGGAGAGTTCCAACCTTTCACTCTGCAACGGCTATTTCATGTGAAGAAACACAGGGGCACTTGTCATCTTCAGGTTCGGTAGAACCTGGGGATAGACATGGTGGTAATCTAGTGGCTGAAAATGGAAATGAACACGGAGGATATGGTGATGAATACCTTGATGCGATAAAGATGGTCCGTGTGTGTGACAAGCTGATAGATGTTTTCCTGGTGGATAAGCCAACTCCTACCGACTGGAGAAGGCTATTAGCATTCAGCAAGGAATGGCCTAATATTCGGCCTCACTTTTATAAGCGTTGTCAGGACCGAGCAGACACTGTGGATGATCCTGGGATGAAGCATAAACTACTCCGATTTAGTAGAAAATTAAAAGAGGTGCCAATTACAATTAAGAACTTGCTCTAGTTGCAATTAGAGGTTTTTCCATGTCTTCATGTTCTACTGAGTAGCAGGATAATAAGAATACATTTTTTATTAGTTATTGATGTAGTTGTGGCCATGTTGAAGGTGGGTCTGTACTAATAGTAAGGTATTCACATTTAATTATATCACTATATCATTCTTCTTCAGAATAGTAGATGAGACAAAGCTTCTCTTTGGTTTTACCTGATTAGATAAGAAACTGATTGCAGCATCTGACTACAGGTTGACGATGATGTCCAGAGGCACAATGAACTTCTTGAAGTACTAAAAAGTGATCCATCACAGATTAATGATGTGGTCTCTCGCCGGCGTAAAGATTTCACAGATGATTTTTTTCTACATGTACATACAGTTGCAGAGTCCTACCATGACAATCCACCTGAACAGAACCGTGAGTTTGAGTCCTTACGTGAAATCTTTTTTTGGAGATCAAAATTCACACTTGGATTTCCATCTTGCATGATATCATCCATCAAATGAATAGAAAATGGTGGTGGAGTAGTTAAACTATGGGTCAAATACAATTGGGAATCTAAAATTCATATTATCTAAAGTTAGCATTTCTCTTTCATGAGTTTTCTCATCAGCTAGAGGGGTTTAGTTTCTTCAGTTGACGGATTGAGGGTACATGCTCTATTTCTGGAAATCAATTCCCTCTTTATTTTATTTTTATGAGTGTTTTATCATATTGTCTCATCATTTTGGTAAGTGCTATAACCATTCTGTTGCCTTAACACAGTTGTCGCAAAGCTTGGTAACATGTGCTTGGCTGCGGTGCAAGCTTATGATACTGCAGGGCATAATGTTGAAGCAGTGAAGGCAGCAGAGGTGAAGATCCAGGATATCATCAATTCCCCTTCCCTGGATGCTGCTTGTAGGAAGATAGATGATTTGGCTGCAAAAAATCAACTTGATTCTGCCATGGTGCTTATGATCACAAAAGCTTGGTCAGCAGCAAAGGAATCAAGCATGATGAAAGATGAAGTACACACTTACACATTATCTGTTATTCTTTAATTCCCTGTCAAGCATTTAAAATCTTACCATTTTCTTGACTTAATAATCACACATGCAAATACCTATAAGATCATTTCCATTGTTTAAGCAATCTTGGACTATTGAGGATAATATTATTAGATAATGAATTTCTTTTTTGGATAGTAGGAAGTTTTATTAATGAATATAAAGCTGTGGACATCGGAATCAGAAAGAGGATGAGAGGCAACACTGAGGTCTTTGTTTGGCTCAACATTGAGACTGAATTAGAACCCATGATATTACTGAAATTATAATTTATTACATTGATGCACACTTGGAAATAAATACATAGTATAAAAGGTCATTGTGATGGTTTGACAAGAAGCTGAAATGATGAACCAGTGTGATGAACGAAGGCAGCCATGAAAGTTTCACTAGTAAATGGAAATTATGCAAATCAAGAAAATCATTTCCAAGCTTAATTTCCTTAGATGTTTCCTATGGTTCTCAACTAGTACCTATGCATGCATGCTTTTGTTTCCAGGTAAAGGACATACTCTATCATCTCTACATGACAGCAAGAGGCAACCTTCAGAGGCTCATGCCCAAAGAAATTAGGATACTCAAGTATCTCCTCATGATTGAGGACCCTGAGGAGCGAGATTCTGCCCTGAGAGATGCATTTACCCCTGGAGAGGAGCTCCAAGGGAAAGATGTGGACTACCTCTTCACGTATGTTAATATAACTTCTTCCATATTGAGGTGTAGTTTAGTTTGGGATATAAGCTTATCATATTCCTCACTCTTACTGTATGTAGGACCCCCGAGGAGCTCCACGTTTCAATAAGGACTATTTTAGATGCATATCATTCTAGCCGGGAGGGCACCCTAATAAGAGAAGCTAGGGACCTGATGAACCCTGTGATTGTTGACAAGTTGGAGAAACTGAAAAAGACGATGGAAAGCAAGTATATGTGAAGAAGATTCTGAACTCTCTATCTATTGATTGGTTGACTCAGATCCTTGTGGGGGACCCTTGTTTTCCGGCTTTGGAACAGTTATGAATAATTGTGATTCATGCAATTTTCTGTACGAAATGAAACTTAGAGGTGCACTGTTATATTGATAACTTGTGGGAAGAGATTCTCTCCAACTAGTACATAGAAAAGATAAATGGTTTCATAGGATAGATTGAACACTTGAACCATAAATAGGAGACTAAGATCAGTGCTCAAATAATAAGCATGATAAAATTGACTCTAATATCAAAGATCCGATTTGGCTATTTGACAAAAGAATGTTGTATTAAAATTTAGAATACTCAGAAGTCAGATTTTTTTAAAATTATACAAATATATGTTTAATAGGATAGATCAACTTGAAAAAAGAATTTTATGGAGCCAAGCCGGTGAAAAGGGGCATTGGTTTTCGAACTACAACTACAAATAGGGGAATGATTTCAAAACCATGGTCTGTTTGTTTTAGATCTCGTAGTTTTGTAGCTAAATATCTATTGTCTTCTGAACTGTTTCGGGTCGTTTTATGCAATTAAATGTGGCCTTATACAACTCATCTATGACATCATAATGATGCTCCCGATATGATCTTCTTTAAAGAAATGTGAGTAGAAGCTACAAGGAACTTGGGACAATAAACGCAAAATGTAGCTCACTTCACCATCACAATTGCAAAGCTCACTCCAGCTGCAATCTTGCACATCCTCATCCCATTATAAGGTGGCGGTATCACAAGCCACTACCATGCAACTCGACGCATCATGGAAGGAGGATGGAGCATGCATATCAGGAATATCTCACATAAACGATCAAACAATGATATCATGGTATACAAAAACCACGTGTAGAAGAAGCTGGGTTGAGGCTCTGTTGCTGTCGAGCATCAATTGTTCTGCAAAGAGGAAGGGACATTTTTTTCCATTGTCACTGTCAAGTTTTGGCCAAAATCTATCTCACCAGATAGTTATTAGCCATTGGGAAATTAGGCCCCACAGTTTGAATATACTTGCTGATCTTAAACCTTTTACTAGCTTGGAAAAGGTCTGCAAACTGTCAAAACACATGCTGTGTCAAGGGTCCAATTGAAAGAGGGATAGGTATTCTGTGGGTGAGAGCTCCCAACTTTTTTAGTTTGAAGTATTTCTTTGATCAAAGCAAGAAAAACCCAACACACTGGTCTGGCCATCAACTAAATTCCTAAAAGGTTAATCAGCTCTAACAGTATTTCAAACAAACCACATTGGCACATTTCTTTTTCCGAATGTCTAGTCTAGCTCTTCTCTACCTCCTTGAGCAAAAAATATGCGTTGAAAAACATATATAAAGAAATAGACAAGATCATAGAATATTTTTGAGAAAATAAAGATATTATACCATAAATTGTAACTTTTAAGTGCAATCCTTTTCCTGAAAGCAAAGCCAACAAAAGTTATCAAACATTAAAATTTTGAAGTATCATATAGATGGCTTCATCCAGAAATAAGGATATCAATTTGTGTGGAAAAGATTGTGTCAGTTGATATGATTCTGTAAGCAAGGGAGAGTGAATTTTTCAAACCAGTGGAATAGCTTGAATCATGGAATAATGACCGCAAATATCCGCACCCATCATTTCAACCTCATCTCTGCAAATGATCTTGCCAATGTGATCGCCTCATCCAATCGTGATGCATCAGTTCCCTAACATGAATTTCAATATTATAGAAAATTATCAAACATGTTCTTGTATACACAACCAGAGAGTTGACTGAAGAAACTGATGGCAGTAGACAAGGTGTCTAAGCAAAAAGGTATTCAAAGAGACCCTACTATTGCAAATAATTTTGCCTTGCAACAGATCGGTTGCTAAGCAGGAAAAAATATCTAACCTGTCCCGAAGCAAGACCAGCCTTGCCCTTCCCAGACCGGCCATTAATGGGTTCCATTGCAGCTGCCACCCACTCTGATACTTCTAAGAACTCCTTCCCCTTGCTACCCCCTTGAGGCACACCAGCGCATACCACCACCTTATTGGCTGCTTCATCCATGCTGAATACCATCACCGAGACACCCTGTTTAAAAAGATAAATATATCACCAGCCAAACAGGTAAATGCATCTTATTTAGTATTCAAGCATTCAGTTTCAGATGATGGAAATCAACATAAGAAATGTTGAAAGAGGTTTCTAACCAATTGGCGGTGGATGTAATAAGATGTACTGTAGTGGACCATTAGAAATATAAAAAAGTAACAGGTTACCTTCTGATCTCGAGCCTTCAGGACTGCCTCACGGACAGCAGCTGCATCTTGACCAACATCAACCTTGCATATGCAGAATTGCTTTCCATCTGAAGCAGCATTTTCAGCTATCTTCACTGCTTCTCCTACAGCCTTCTTAAGATTCCCTTCCGCAATCTTTTTCTGTTGCTTCTTTAGTTCAGCCTGTGTAAACCAAAACATTTGATCAGTTTTATATCACAATTCATACAACACAAAAAGCTGAAAGTATGAGGCAGATAGTTCCAGAGATGCAGGCCAGGTAGTTTTAACAAATTTTATGACGTTAACCTGAAGAGCAGTCATCTTAGATTTGATGTCAGCTTTCCTAGCTGCAGGGATCTGTGCTGATTCCACACGGCTCTTCAAAGACGCCACTTTCTGCCACATATAATTCAGAGAAATGTTGCATTTACATATAAGATCAATCCCAATTTAAGCGGGAAAAACAACTAAGCTAACCTTCTCCAACAAACTTCCTTCAACTTTATGTGCATCATTTATTTCTTGTTCGATTGAGTCTGCCAACTCAAATGCCTTCAAGGCACAGTCAGCAGTAAAAGCAGTCATTCTTCGGACCCCTTTAGCAACTGACTCCTCAGATACAAGAGCAAATGCTTTTGCTTCTCTTGTATTTGATATATGAGTACCTAAATAGACAAGATGCAAGCAAATATAAGGTTAAACTTCATACAATAATCAAGATGTAACATCCAACAATGAAGCAAGATTTAACCTCCACAAAGTTCAGCTGAATACGACAACCACTCTTCATTATCAGGATCAGCTAGAAGGTCTTCCACCTTTCTTCCAATAGACACTACTCTAACTGGGTCAGGATAGATCTGCAACAGGAAAAGAAAACTAGCTGAAAAACACAGATAAAATGAACTCAATCCCTATATCCACAATGCCAACAAAAAGAACAAGAGAAACAACTCATGAAGCTAACCTCTCCAAAGACAGCTCGTAAACCATTAATCTGCTTGACTGCAGAGAGGGTTGCCTCCTTTGAAAATACATCCAATTCAGATTTTATTTGCTCATTGACAATTGACTCAATTTTTCTCATAAGCTCCATCTCTACCTGCTTGCCTATAAAAACAGCATATTAGGTTTGACTATCAATAAGAATAGTTAATCACATACATCTTACCGTCTTCCAAAAAATGGCATATATCTTACCATGGGAAAAATCAAATCTCAATTTATCTGGAAGAACAATTGATCCCTTCTGGTCAACATGATTACCAAGCACATCCTGCGGTGATGTCAGGGAATCTGCTTAGACTAAGCAAGAGAACCAGAATCCTAACTAGAACTGGAGTCCAATTCCCATGGTTAACATACCCTTAGAGCAAAATTCAACATGTGTGTACAGGTGTGATTAGGTGCTATGAGCTTACGCCTTTCATAGTCAACCTGCATGTTTTATTTAAAATGCAAAGTTAGGGACTGAAGGCAATTAGTCAGAAGAAAATTTTAGTACAAAGTTCACCTTGCAAGTGACTTTATCTCCCACAGTCAATTTGCGTGATCCACTTGATAAAGAACCAATGTGAAGAACAAAACCACCATAAATTTGGACATTGCATACTTCAAATGAACCAAATGAGCCTTCAAGCAATCCAGTATCATATATCTAAAGATAAAGATATGTTAATTACCTACATCAAATCTTCTTTTATATCCATAGTTGCATCGTCTTCTTTTATATCTTAATTAAAATAATCAATTTTCTTTATTATTGTGAAGAATCTTTTTCAGTATATTTGCGGCAGTACATAGTCAATAAAAAAGAAAATTATTTTCAGCTGAAGAAGAAAAGGGCCTTGAATTTCTCCTTCCATATATTCCATATTTGCTTTTGCATGCACTTGCATTCTCCTGGTGCTAGAACTGACTAGATTATCTTCTTTTGGTAACCAAAGAAAAATTTTGTAATATATTACAAATAAATAAAAATGTTTTGAAAAAATTGATACAAAATAAAAGTGAAACATCAAGAAAGACCAAGGTAAAATGCAAATAACACAATACCTGACCGCCTTGCTCTGCATAAAATGATGTACTTTCTAAAATTAAACCAATTTCATATCCAGAGGCAGCATTTTCCAGAAACTGGGAACCGGTATAGATAGCTTTAATAAAACTCATGTGATCCTGCCATAACAAGAAAAGCCTACTGTTTAACAATATGAAAGAAAACTTCAGACAACATAATCATTAACCAGATCTAAGATCCAGCTTTAATGTTTGCAAAAACCTAACAGGTAAAGTGCTTTGACACCTCAAACCAAGTAAACTTGAAGGAGTCATCAGTTACTGTAACTCCCTTCTTGTGTAAGGAGGAAGTAGCATCAGCATCCATGATAATAGCACCACCACTTTGCTGTAAAGTAATGGGAGTCATCAGTTACTGAAACAAAAAGATGGGTAGACTAATAGCACAATTAGGGGCTGAGAACAATGAAGAGGTGGAGTAATGCAAAAAATCATTATTTTATTATTTTTTGCCCAAAACAAATCATTATTTTAGAAAACCTTGTTCTGTGCATTTCTTGATCTTTCTCGAGCCTCCTCCATGGCAATGTTGAAACCCTGAATGTCAACCACCAAGCCCCTTTCTTCTGCCATTAGCTGGAGGAAAAATTGATAAGAAACAGAAACAAGACATGAATAGATTATATATATACTCCTTACCTGAGTTAAATCCAATGGGAATCCATATGTGTCCCACAAGACAAAAGCTTCCTGCATGAAGATGATTAATTTTCAATTAGTGCAGGTAGGTTGCAAGCAAGTCAAGGTGGACTAAATTTTAGACCATTGTTAATTAATTGCTTATTCACATTGAAAATTCGGCTCTATAAATATCAAATATAGCACCAGACAGTAATGACTTGAAATTCATTAAATATATAGAACAGCAATTAGGATACCTGTCCGCTTAGTATCTCTCCCTGGACATCCTGAGCTGCCTTCTTAAATTTCTCTATCCCCTATAAAGCAGTTTGGCGTACATGAGATGATATATTGAGACTAAAATAATTGAATGGAGAGGTTAGAAGATTGATTGTCTGACTATCTTTTTTTGAGTTTACTCTCCCTAGGACTTTGAAACTCCATAAACATATGGATCTAGATAAATCCATGAAAAGATAAATCAAGAAAGATTTGGATCAAAAAGCAACAATTATCTTTGTTGTCTTACATGTAAGAAAGAAAAGTAAAGGAAGTGCCATTGTCAATGACTTGCAGTTTCATAAATAGTTTGGAATTAACTAAGCTGTTAGTTGGTGCAATAGGCCCTTAATCTATACCCAGGTTCTCTCATAAGTATAATTATAAGGGATCATTTCAAATTATAATTGCATCTGTGAGCCCAGGCTTAGGAAGGTGATCATGAATCAGGCTTTATCTACTACAGTAGAAGCATCCATAGCAACAGGGATCTAAGTGAATAAACTCATGGCTAACACCAGTGCTTGTGATATTAGGCATAGGAGTCCAACACTCATATCCAGAATTTTATGACAAACTTGCCAGAGCCAGATTTACATTACTTCCATCAATAATCATTACAATGACTTACAAAAGCACAAACAGGAGAAATTTATTTATAAAAGAGATATTGTTCCTACAACTAGAAACACCCTCCGCACCTCTATCATAAAACATTCTCAAGGTGTCTTCAAAGTCAATTAGTTTTCCATAAACATTGATTCACACTATTGAAATCCACCAAACACAATCATTACTCCTACAGTATATTGGATTCTTCAATTGTCAGGACATTTAGTTTGTATCATTTATTTTTTATATGATGACAATCAAATTTTGCACCTTTCATGGCCATATAAGCTTTGCCTATTTGTTATCGGTGGTTCCAGAATGAAAGATTATGGATTCAATTTCTCAAATGAGCTTTACAACAGCAAAAACAATAGACTCCACAGAAGACATCTTAGAATTTATTCTGAAATTAATATCAAGATGGATAGCTAGCCATTGTAAAAGAAATGAAAAAAAAATACACAAAAGGCATATTAAAACACACAAGAAATCTGCTAGAAGTAAGCTCACCTTGAGTAAAGTTTTCCCAAAGCTTGCTTCTTCTTCTGCAATGATTTCTCGAATGTGCACTTCATGATGCTTTAACTCAGGGAAAACATCACCCATCACTTGTACCACAACATTCACAAGTCTGGGCAATCATTTGGATTAAGTAAAGCATTAAATTCAATTGTGAATAAAAAGAATTCACAAAACAGTAAAAGACATCTTTTTTGGGGGATAAGAGCTCCTGAGGGCTGTATAGCTGGATAATAATAAGCAAAGGAGAATAGTAACAATTTCAAATTAAGAACTACAACTATTTAAATTTTAAAGTTTTTCATACCCATTAAAAAACCCTTCTTGTGCTTTAAGAACCTCACTACCATACCGGACAGCTCGACGAAGGATGCGCCTAAGCACATATTCACGACCCTCATTCCCTACAAAAGAATATACAGAACAGAAAGATTATTTGAGAGAGAGAGAGAGAGGCATAATAACATCCCAAGATTTAGGTTTAAAAAAGCAAGTTCATGCTCCAAAATTAACATGATGAAAATGGAAGTAACATTTCAATAACTGGTAAGTGAACATGATTCTAGGAAGCCAAAAAATAAGTAAATAACAACCACAACCTAGAGTTGTTATTTATATTTTAAAAAAGAATTAAAAAAATTAAACTAACCAATTTGTTAGTATTAAAATAGGAGGATAATGTCACTCAACCTGGACAAGAACCATCAGCAATGGCAAATGAAAGAGTTCTAATATGATCAGCAACCACCCTATAAGCCATGTCAACTTTATCAACATCTTCGGCTCCAACCTTCCCAGTGTATGGGCGTGCTCCAGTTGCCTGAGAGAATAAGAATTTAATAGGTTTGTCATACAGCGCTTCTCAATTTGATAAAAGAATCCTGTCACTAAAATGAGCTACCAATCCTACAAAAACCACATATTAGAGTAACATAACTCACAAGAATAACTGGCAAGAGCAATTTTTAAAATGCAGACCTTATAAAGTTATACAATTTGAACTTCTACACCAAAGGTGAGGCAACTTTTAAAGACAAAAATCTTTGTTACATCTTAATATTAGTTAATTCTCTTGTAATTTGTCCACTTTATTAAAAATATGGCATGTCATGCATTGTCAGCATTTGATAGAGTCCCTTTAACAGAGTTAAACTTAATAACTTTATTAGGAAAACCATACAGCATACTTTATTAGGGAATTTCAGTTTCAGATGTAGTTTTCTAGAAAACTTCCCTTTGATAGAAACCTATCAACCTACTAATAGAGTATGTGATGTGGTGCAGAGAAGTGGAAGTTATAACAGATTCAAAAGCTTGATCCTTCCGAACCTGTTGGATGGCTTCAAAAATGGGCATGAAGACATCAGTATCATAATTGCTCATCTTCTTCTGAAGTACAGAGGTCAGTCTCTCAAAACCCATCCCTGTGTCAACATGCTTTGCTGGCAAAAGTTTCAGGGAACCATCACCTTCTCTGTTGAACTGCAAGCATAATATCAAAATGTATCAAGATAAGGAAAACAAATCAGGCTTATGCAGAAAAGGGGTGAGGGGATTTCAATCACAACAGCAAGAAACTTTGAAAACATGGTTAACTATATAGATATGAAGGGAAGATCAATCATCAAAGAAAAAATAGAGACAAAAAGGGAAAAAACACTGCTGGGACCATATGATATTAGTCTTCATCTGATAATCCAGTTTTTTGATAGACCAGATATATCAAAATTAGTAACACATAAAGCAATTAGAGAGGTCCATTACAATTCGGCATTAGATAACTAAAGAAGCACGGAAAATCTATCTCTAAAGAGAGTTTGAAACCAGATTCATCAATGATAACATGAACGAGATTTTCTCAGGTTTAGCAAACACAATATTACAGCTCAGCCAAAATGGAAATTTCACAGCTCAACCAGTGTAAAATGACACATTATCATGTGATATGCTCTCTTTTATCCAGGAAAATGATTAACCTGAATGAAGACAAGATTCCATATCTCAATACAAGTAGGATCATCATTGTTAACCAGATCTGCAGCATCGCGATTTCCAATCCTGTCAAAGTGTATCTCAGTACAAGGCCCACAAGGACCTGTGTCACCCATCTCCCAAAAGTTATCCTATGAAGGGAAATGAAAGAGGAATGCAATTATTGTATCCAACAACAAGATTCATAAGTTTAAAAAGAAACGGAACTTCATATGGTAACAAAAGGAGAATCATCTCACATACTCATAGTCCATCCTAAAAAAGGAGACAAAAGTACTAAGTGATATATCTAAACATGTAAATTTTCAAAAAAGAAAAAGTAGAAGAATGATCATGGAATGTAGGATCAATTAGAAAAAAGAAAAATCAAAGAAAACAGCTAAGTCTAAAAGAAAGTTACAGAAAAAGGTTCTCAACCTTGCAGCCAAAAGGTAAAACACGTCCAGGTGGCAGAAGTTGAAGCCATATATCTCTAGCTTCATGATCAGGAGACAGGCCAGCTTTCTCATCACCACCAAAGTACGTAGCATAAAATCGATCTTTCGGTAGTTTGTATACCTGGGTGCAAAAAGATTATTCATATGGAGAAGGCAGGCAGTATAAGGATAGCAACCAAAAAAACTTCAAGTAAATATAAGCCCTTCTCTTCATGTTAATCAAAATCATTTATTGTGCAATCTTTTAAGCCCTGTTTCTAGCCCAAAGTTCCTACAGACAACCACTTTTGAGTAGTTCACTTATTTACGCACTAAAAAATCATTGTAGAGAAGGAAAAGGCAGGGTAAAGATCAAATATATACACTTTAGGCAACCCAAGCATAATAGAGTTACATGCAAGCCCATGACAAAATATTCACAAACAGTACGGAGATATGAGAAAAAATTATAACTCAAGGCAATCACGAAAGACAACCAGAGAAAGATGCAATTACCGCAGTGAGAAGTTCCCAAGCCCACTCTATTGCTTCTTTCTTGAAGTAGTCACCAAATGACCAGTTTCCAAGCATTTCAAAGAAGGTGTGATGATAAGTATCTTTCCCAACATCATCCAGGTCATTGTGCTTCCCACCAGCACGAATGCACTTCTGGGTATTGCAAGCACGGGTGAGTTTACTCAGGGGACTATTGGGATCAACTGTCCCTAAGAAGATTGGCTTGAACTGGTTCATTCCTGCAAAGCACCGTGCATGAATACTGGAAAGAACCATGCCTTCCATATATTGTATCATGGCCAATAATTTTATATGTCCACTTTTATGCAGCTGAAATGCTCCCAGTAAGGAAGTCAAGGGAGAGTGTGGTTGTACATCAATGACAAGCATTGGAGATGGAATCGAGTGATGGAAAATCTAACTCAGCGAGAGTATTTCTGCAATTAATTCTTATCATATTTTCCTTTTTAATTATGTAGAGTAAATTTAAGCTCAATTTGATAAATGGTAAAGTTTTTAGGAAGAACTCAGAAGCGAACCAAAAGACTCAACAGAGAAGTAAGCTAACAGCAGAAGTATGAAAATTTGGCTCCTACCAGCATTAGCAAAGAGGAGGGTAGGATCGTTGAGTGGAACGACGGGACTGGAGCGCCAGTCAACGTGTTTCTTCCCCTCGAAGAACTTGATGAAGGTGTCCCTCACCTTATTCGCCGGCCACAGCTCCTCCGACTGGCCCATGGCGACCGCGGCTCTGGCAATAGTATGGAAAAAGCGACGGAGAGAGGAAATCGGAGATGTGAGCCGCAGCAGCTGCGGAGGCGGGAGAGAGGGGAAAATGGCTATGGCTGCTGCGGATGGACCTGCTTCACCAGTTGTTGGACAAATACCCAATCCCTCCCACAACTTTGCAAATGTTCGTTTTTGTATTGTTCGCGTCTCTCGCACGCTCGGCCCCCGTCATCTTTTTTTTTTTTGCACCATCTCGGTCATCTAATTATCCTATGCCAATTTGGAATTATACCGGCCGGCCCAATAGCCCAAAAATGATATTCGAAATGGAACCACTGGCAATCGACTCCTCGGTCCGGATTCAGGATTCGAACCCGATCCGGTCGGTCCAGATTCATACAGATCCGAAACCCGGCCTAGGTTCTTATGACAGTCTTGAATCGAATACGAGTGTATGATATCAGATTTGATGGGAGGCAATTAGGAACTAATTCACATATCATACCTCCACCTCTGTGTATTACGCAATAGATATTCAAGTTCGTATCCAACAATAACCTAAGCCTTCCAATTTCCAATACGAGCTTCCACCCTTGCCGACTTCAATGGAAGTGTGTTAGATGGACAGTTATGATGAAGGCGTTAGTTAGGGTCTCTTAACCTTATGTCCAGGCAGTGTTCCCATTCGAGATGATCAGTTAACCTCCGCAGGCATCAAAGTATTCAACAATTTCACAAATCACAAACTAGGGCAGGCTAAAAGATGAAGAATAAATGAAAGGTTAGAATGGACAGTTGTCATGAACAAAGATTGATAAGCATATATGCACATACACAGTATCTAACAGCTCATGATAATGTGCAATATTACGTACTTTCCACTAAAAGGGCATCATCTTTTTTTATCGACGAGACTAACCGGAATGAATATAGCAACACTGGACCACTCCAAGTTAACACCAAGCTTTTGAAACACTCCACCACTACTCCCGTCAAAATTGAATTCCTTAGCTGAACCAAGAGTAATGGAGCGCTGCCTAGGATGGCAATGGCACATTCCCCCATGCTCTCTCTTCTAAGTGGAGAAGGTCACTGTAATTATGAGGATTCTCATCTATTATGGTTTTTTTCAGTACACCTCCCGCCAAGTATAAAGTGAAAATCTCGAAAATTCCCCCTCAGAATTTGACGATTTATTTGCAAGACATTGTCCAATGATATCCTGTGATCTATTACAGTCACATCATGTTCTGGGCCTTTACCTAAACTAGGAGTAATGCCACCCTTCTCCTTCTCGGAAAGTAGAAAACCATCATGTGACGGAGGACCCAAACCATGAGGTGTTATTCTGAACTCATTCTTGTCCCAAAATCAAGCCTTGAATGAGCTTCCCCGCCATCTGGTGTAAGAGATCATGAACCCCATTTCTAAGTGGAGAAATGTTCAAAGCCAACCAACTTAGGAGCATGATGAGCAAAAAAAAAACTAAGGAGCATCCTCCATTTGGTGCTTGATGATACAATGCTTACCGGGAAAAAGGGAAGAAGCTTGAGAGTTGGATACTATGGAACCCTGAGTATGAGTTGGGCACTTGGCTTGTGTTGGAACTCATAATTTGAAACTACCGAACTTCTGGTTAACTCCGCCATCTCATTGTGCGCATTCTAGAAACTTAAGCTGACTAAGGGTAAATATAAAAGCCTCGGCATTCTAGGAACTTATGCAGAGTAAGGGTAAATATAAAAACCTCTACGCCCTAGTAAAAAAATTAATTTGCCCTAGTTTGGTAAAAAAAACAAGTTGGTTTGGCAAAAAAAACCAAAATTGACCATTGTATTCAGATTTTAATGCCAAACTCAAATACGGTTGAAATTTAGGAGCAATCATTGCTCCCTTCTTGGATTTGCCTCCATCAATACTAAAGATCCAAATTCAAAAGCTGGGTGCCATAAGGGACCATACGATTGTCAATTGATTGAGTTGGTTCAGATTTTACTAAAATAGGGTCCTATAGACACAAGTCAGTGTGAACCAGAACTTCGAGTCTATGCAATGGGACTTGGATCAGAACCTAGGTAGTCTTGGACCCAGACCCAATCCGATAGTTAGGTCCATTGTATTAGATCTGAAGGAGATATATCACCATCTCAACAAATAAAAGTTCATATCAGCTCGAGTGTACCATCATGCCATCACTTCTATTATAGATTTGATAGAGTATATTAGCTCTATATGCTACACTATTACATAATATCATTTTGTATAACATAAAATGTATAATATTATATTTAGTTTATTTTATCTTCATTATACTAAACTTGTATAAAATGTACACACATCATCAATAGAAGATATGCATAATTCTGTGAGCTACTCTCAATATTCCTAATAACTTCATATGATATTAGACCATGTTATTCTATATTATATCAATCTCACCTCATACTCCTTCATCGGACATTCTTACCTCTTCAATCATTTTTCTCATGTGTTCCTTATTAGTTTGTGTCTCATCATATATTGTGTAAACCCCGTCCATTTATAGATAAGAAAATCGAAAAAGAACCGGTCATTCCAAAAGAGAAAACCAAGCTGGTTCATACACCATAACCGATAAGAAAATGGTAAATTGGAAAATTGACAAATCCCAAATAACTTAAAAAGTCATAAAAAGAATGAAAAATAACCTTGGTACAATTTAGATGAGAAAACTAGACCGGTTTAAGGTGAATTGGACTGAATCGAATTGAATCAGATTGAACTGGTTTCTAAATTCATTTTTCTAGGTAGCTTAAAATATTCAAATTGGGGAATTGAAGCCACCGTTAGATAGATAATGAATTTAGAAATTTTTAATTCTGAGAAAACCGGTCAAATCTGGCCTGAACCGACTGATTTATGCATTGAACTCGGTCGGACTAGTCCGGTCCTGTTCGAAACAATGTCATCTTCTTCCTTAAGATGACCGCACTATTCATTCAATGCAGAAACGAATAACGCCGATGAAGAAAAAACGACTCCGTTCATACCGTTTCAGGGCAAGGATAAGCTCGACCAAAAAGGAAAGTTATCGGGTAGAGGGTCCCTGAGCTCCCTATATAAAGAGCTAATCTCCATTCATCCTTCACACACTTGAAATCTCCATTCTCTCTCAACTGCTCCATTTTTCGATGAAGCTCAAATCAAAGCTCCAACATAGGCATTTTTCTTAGTATAAGAAGGCAAGGTCGGGTTCTATAGATTATGGGTGAAGTCAACTACTTGACAACAACTTTCTTTCGACCTAAGGATCGCTAGAGAAGTGCCGGCGGAATCAAACAGTGAAGCAGCTCCGAGGGACCGAAGCTGAGATGTTTTGACCGAGCTGATTTCAGCCAAATTTAGCCCCATTCGACTAAACCAAGCCTTCCCAACATCCCCACAGCCATCATACGACCTCAATTGAGCTGAACGATAAGCCATTTCGGCCTTGCTTAGTCGTTGCAAATCAGAGTTAGAAAGAGAAAGTGCGAAACTTCACCGATAGAATTCTCAATCGATTCGATATTAATTGTAGCGATTCTTGATTCTAGGAGTAATCTGAGGATGAGAGCTACATGCTTTGATAGAGAGCTCAGACTATCGCACCTCCAATGGTAAGCTTTCTTTCTCTACGAGTGATTTTTCGGCGAAGCTTCGTTTGAGCTCTATTCGAACCTAAATGATACGGTTCAAAGCTCAATTGAATCGTATGGAAATATAGAAACCGATCCATACCTTCAATTTGAGAAAATAACCTCGATTGAATAGCCAATTTGAAGAAATCAAATTTGTTCAGTTTGAAGGGGAGAAATTGGGGGAAAATTTTGGAATTTCAGAAAATTGAGGAACTTTTTTGCAATTTCCCAAAATTGAAGGCCAATTCACCATGAGAAAGATGTTGAGGGACCAATTGGTCAATTTTTGGAACAATTGGGGTCAAATTGCCATTTTTGGAAAGTAGGGGCAAAATGGTAATTTTTAAAAAGTTGTGGACCAAATTGGAAATTTGGAAAACTTGAGCCCATTATACAATTTTGAGTAAATTGAAGACTCAAAGGGGATTTTGGAAACCTTGGTACTCTAATTGGGGAAAAATTGGCATTAGGGACCTAAAGTTAAGAAAAATAAACTTTAGGGACCTAAGTGCAATTTATCAATAATTGTAAGCCTAGGTTGTTATGTTAAATTGTAATTGATAAGGCTGCCCAAATCGTGTAGGGACACGTGTGACCGAAACACAAGTAAGAGAAAGCTCACATAGACTTGGCAAACCGACAAAGGACGAACACGTCACGGTCATTGGGTGAGTGGAAATATTTACATCATAATCAGTTAGGATGGTGAACACTTTAGAAATGAAAAACCACTTGTGAGTGGAATTTTAATATCATACCCGGTTGGGGTGATGGACAAACTAAGCTAAAACCTACTTATTGGTTGTAAGTAGAGAAAATCATACCCGATTGGTATGATGGACTTCCTTGAAGGAAGGAGAAACTTGCTTGTCGGTTGTAAGCAGAGGTATCATCACACCCGATTGGTGGGATGAAGTGTGTAAACCCCGCCCTTTTGAGCTAAGGAAAACCGGGAAGAGAACCAGTCAAACCAAATGAGAAAACCGAATCGGTTTACAAACCCGATAATTGTGAATGGGCAATTTAGGAATTTACAACTATCAAGTGATCCAAAGGGTTCAAAATTCTATGGAAAAGAACCTTAGGATGAATTGGAAGAGGAAAATTAGACTGATTTGGATGAATTGGGTCCAACAGGATTGAACCGGTTTAGGAACTGAGTTGGTTCATGAACCGAAACCGATAGAGATCGGGCAAAACAAAGGAATTCAACTCCATTGTACTCCAAAGAAATTCATAAACCTTGGGAAGGAACCTTAGAACAAAGTGGGAGAGAAAAACCAGACCGGTTCGGGTGAACCGGACCCGAATCGGTTTAAGGACCGAGTTAGTTTATGAATCGGAATCGATAAAGAGATGGTAAACCAGGAATTTTATGGACCCTAAGTGACCCAAGGAGTCACAAAAGTCATGGAAATGGACTTGTGAAGGAATTGGAGATGAAAACCAAACAGGTTCAGGTGAACCGGATCCGAACCGGTTCGGATCGGTTTGAACCACTATTGAACCGAATCCTAAATTTATTTTTCTAGGTAGCTTAAATAATTCAAATTAGTGATTTGAGGCCACCATTGGATAGAAAATGAATTTAGATGAATTTAGAAATTTTTAGTTTTGAAAAACTCAATCAAATGGGGGGAGGGGGGGGGGGGAGGGGGGGTGAACCGGCCGGTTTAAGCTTCGAACTTGGTTTGGACAAGTGTCATCGTCTTCCTCAGGATGACAGCACTGTTTACTCACCGGGAAACTTAAGAAATGCTGGCGAAGAAGAAACACTTCTGTTCGGGGCATTTCAGGTCTTCAATGTCAGTCATAACGGTGCCAAATGAATGGCCAAAGGGTCCCCAAGCTCCCTATATAAAAGAGCCCCTCCCCATTCATCCTCTCCACACCTGAAAACTCCATTCTTTCTCAACTGCTCCATTTTTCGGTGAAGCTCGAACTAGAGCTCCGACATGGGGTCTTTTTTGAGCCAAACAAGGTGAGGTCGGGTTCTTTAGAACTTAGGAGAAGTCAGCTACACATTTGTGGTCTCCATTCATTCTAAGGGTCGCCGGCGAGATGCCGGCGTGATGAAACAATGAAGCAGCTCCAGCGGACCAAAGCTGCCCTGTTTCGGCCGAGTTGAAATTGGCCATTTCGAGCCCTCCTCAGGCCAAACCAAGCCTTCCCAACACTTCCTCAGCCCTCCCATGGCTGAATTAGGACTGGAAGGATGAATCTCAAGATGAGAGCTAACTGCCCAGATCAAAAGCTCAGATCGCCGTGCCCTCACCGGAGAACAAGACATTGGCAATGCCAGTCGAGGTCCAGCTTATTAAGGACAGAACCCGACTAATTGGAATTTCACTGCACTATCGGGTGAGTGGGTTTACTAACATCATACCCGGTTGGGATGATGAGCACAACTTAAAATTAAAAATCACTTAACGGTTGTGAGTGAGATTATGTATCATACCCGATTGGGAATGATAAGTGCCTCGGTATAAAAACCCACTATTTAGTGGTATTTTAATCATCACCACTTAGAGAAAGTGATGTGAAAATTATGCGAAAAAACTACTTACCGGTTGTAAGTAGATCATACCCGGTTGGTATGATGAGACTTCCTCGAAGGAAGTTGAAAACCCGTTCATCGGTTATGAACGGAGATGTCCTTATACCGGTTGGTATAATGGACAATGAAACCTATTTTGTCGGAAGTGTTCTTCCCTGATTGTGTGCCAATGCTTAAACTATTTGGGAGACCTTCTTGATTGGAGATCAAATAGCTCTTATAGGCCAGGGGCCTCGGTTTTGGAACTTGGGGGCTAAATGCCCGATTTTGAAAATCACGTATAGTGGGCCCAAGGCCAATTCGCACGAGCAGGATCTCGTAAATGAACATGATATATGTGCCATAAAACTTAATAAGTGAATTGTTTGGCCATGGTACTAAGATAGGACCGACATGCTGAATCAACTAGCGGCAGTGGGACATGACAGGTCGACGGACCATTCAAGACAAACAAATGTAGGTTGAGTTGAGAGTCGTGGCCGTTGGGACAAATGGCACCACATATTACATGGCAATTTATGAAAACTCTATTTGTGCATGCACTATGAGTACGGGATCATCAAGATGCCCATGAGGGGTAGTGATGCATCCCTAGGACCTTGGACGACCCGGTGAGTATAAGGGCAGATCGTCGTTCTAAGCGTTTGTGCGAAATTTGGAGTAGCACCAAGCACATGAGATCGGGGTGGGGACGGGATGAGGTCTTTGTCCTCATATGGACATGAAGAAGCGATTTCAGGATTGAGGGTCGGGTGTTGCGTACATCCACTCATTCCTAGGGTAAAAGTGATCATGCTTCTATCTAGGTGGTAGGTAAAGTCGCTCCGAAGCCACTAGTGGGTTCAGTAGTCATACTGACCTGCAAATGTGTGTAACCTTCATGATAAATGATGTGTGTTGGGTGATGACACACCGTGGTAACTAAGAAATGATGGAAAAACCCGAATTTTTAAATGAAGGGATTTTGAAAAGAAAGGAGTCTGGCACACTCCATATAAAGGTTTTTCTTAAAAATTAAAAGTAGACCTTTGAAAACCCATTCACTGAGTGGTCGTACTCACCCCCTCCCTTATATCCCTTTCATGAAATCCCGAAAAGCCTACCCTTAAAAACCATCAACTAAGATGCCTATAAGACAGGTATGTAAAGTTTAACATTTCATGCAGTTTTGATTATGCTATTCCAGGAAATGGTATAGGTTTAAAGGACGTCTTACTCTTTACGGTTTATAATAAGGGGAAACCTTTTAATAAACCGGGAGAGTGGCGGGTTGATCACGGGGATCTGACTATACCAAGTTAGGGCGTGACAAAGTGAAAATACATTTTTGTCAGAAGTGTTCTCCCCTGATTATGTGCTAATACTAACGATTTTGATTGGATCCTTGTCTAAAGCGAAATTTTGTCCCCAACCTAGAGTGGCTTAGTGAGGAAATTGATGAGTTAGAACAACACGAAAGAGTAGAAAATGAAGAAAATATCTCATTTGATTGCGGCGGGGGAGTAAGTCAAAATACAAAAAGATTCTTGCAATGTATCATTTCTGGCTATCCCCCTCCCCAAAAAATTTACGATGGACCACTTAATACATTACTTTATTTTGATATTCTTTATAGATTCAAGAACTAACCGCTGAATGATTCGGAATTTTCTTTCATTCCAAACTACATGGGATACCTTCTTGACGGGAGCTAGAACAGCTCAGATAGGCTAGAGGCTTCGTTTTTTTTTAACTTTTGGGGCTAAATGCTCGATTTTGGAAAATCATGTGCAGTGGGCCCAAGGCCATTGGGCACAAGTAGGAGGTCATAAAACAAACTTAACTTGAGAAAGCTAGGAAATCTCTAATGAAGCTGATGTGTTATTTTGCCATGGTTCCAAGTTAGGATTGATAGTACACGATGGACTGGCGGTAGTGCGTCAGGGCTAGGTTGATGGACTAGCCTAGACAAATAGTTGCTGGTCAAGTTGAGGATCGACGTCCTTGGACCAGTGGCACCAAAGATAAATGGCTATATGTGAAAACTGTTGTTTGTGCATACACTTGAGGTACATGACCATCAAGATGCCCAAGAGGGGGTAGTGATGGGTCCTAAGGGCTACTAGACGACTTGGTGGAGATAAGGGCAGTTCGTTGTGCCAACCGTCGGGAAGCTCAAAGTAGCTTCTTGCACATGAGACTGGGGCAAGGTCAGGATGAGGGCTTTATCCTCATATGGACACAGAGTGGTATTCGGGTCTAACGGCTAGATGTCGAGAACACCCACTCAGACCTAGGGTAGAAGTGGACGGACTTCTATCTTGGTGGCCGGTAAAGACACTCCAAGCCACAAGTGGGTGCAGTGGACGGGCTGCACCTGTGAATGTGTGTTCCCTTCTCGACGAAGGGCACGTGTTGTTTGCTAAACACACCAAATGGAAAATGGAAAGAGGTTTTGAAAAATTGAAATTTGAGGAAAGATCCTTCTTAAAAGAAATAAGGATTTTGGCTCACTTTGAATAAAGCTATTTTCTTAAAAACTCACTCCCAACACCTGCTCATTGAGTTGTAGAACCCACCCCTCCCTTCTTACCCCTTTTAGGTAACCGAGGAAAGACCCTTCCTAAAAACCCTACTAATTCAGAATAATACAAGTATGTTTATTTTAAATTACTCAGTTTTGTATAATGCTATTCCAAGAAAAACACAGGTAAAAGGACGCCTTACTCCCTGTGGTTTAGAAAGGGGGGACCCTTGATAGACCACAAGAGTGGCGGGTTGTTCATGGGGATCCAACCAAACTGGGTCGGGGCATGACAACTTGAGTAGTATCAGAGTCTGTTTCCTCGAATGCATTATCAAGACTATATAATACAGTAACTAAGAGGAATAAATCTTAAAAATATAAATGGCTCCCAAGAGAGGAACCAAGAGAAACAACTGGGCCCAAGGCTAGCTGGCTAGAATGCCCAGTTTTTGAAAATCTCGCACAATGGGCCCAAGGCTAGTTGGCACGAGCAGGAGCTCGTAAATGAATATGATATATGTGCCATAAAACTTTATAAGTGAATTGTTTGGCCATGGTACTAAGATAGGATCGACATGCTCAGTCAACTAGCGGTAGTGTGACATGATAGGTCGACGAACTAGACAAGACAAACAACTGTGGGTTGAGTTGAGAGTTAGGGCTGTTGGACCAGTGGCACCACATATTACATGGCTTAACAAGAAAACATTGTTTGTGCATGCACTATGAGTACGAGATCATCAAGACTCCCATGAGGGGTAGTAATGCATCCTAAGGGCACTGGACAACCTAGTGACTATAAGAGCAGTTCGTCATTCCAGCTGTCTGTGCGAAATTTAGAGTAGCACCAAGCACATGAGAACAGGGTGGGGACAGGATGAGGTCTTTGTTCTCATACAAACACGAAGAAGTGATTTCGGGATTGTGGGTCGGATGTCGCGTACATCGACTCTTTCCTAAGGTAGAAGTGGTCGTACTTCTATCCATGTGGCAGGAAAAGTCGCTCTGAAGCCACTAGCGGGTTTAGTAGTGATACTGACTTGCGAATATGTGTAACCTTCATGATGAAGGATGTGTGTTGGGTGATGACACACCGATAACTAAGAAATAATGGAAAAATCCAAATTTTTAAATGAAGGGATTTTTGAAAAGAAAGGAGTCTAGCACACTCCATATAAATATTTTTTTGAAAGTAAAAAGATTTGAATCTCATTCACTGAGTAGTTGTACTCACCCTTATACCCCTTTCAGGAAGTCCCGAAAAGTTAAACCTTAAAAGACTCGCGCAATTAAATGCTTGCAAGACAGGTACGATTAAATTAGATTACTATACAGTTTTGATTTATGATATTCCTAGAAAAAGGTGTAGGTCTAAATAATACCTTACTCTTTACGGTTTATAATATAAGGGGAAACCCTTTGGTAAATTGGGAGAGTGGCGGGTTGATCACGGGGATTTGACCAAACCGGGTCGGGGCGTGACATATCACTAGGGTTTTCTTGGAGCTCTCCTTATAGGATTTGGGTGTGGCGTCTTCATCTACCCGTACCTTGTTTCTTAACCAAACAAGGTATATTCCATTCTTTTTACTTGCGTCGTGAAAGTCTTGGGATCTATTCTATATTTGGTGTAGGGTGCCATTAGTATATTGGCGGGGTTCGCATCAGTGTGGTCATCATTTCATTTTCAGCCATTTATTTCTTCAAGGATTTCCTTCATCCTTCTTTTCCACTATTCTATCCTTTACACCTTCCCTTTCCTTGATGGGGTTTAGATTTATGACCTTCCCGATGGTCAATTCGTTGACTGTCTCTTCGCGTACTATTCTCCTAGTTCACTTGTCTCGAAATGGTTGTCCTTCAATTTTTTTTACTCATCCTTGATGCCTATCCCGTTTGAGGGTGTAATCCTTACTATTTTTCGGTTCTTCCTAGGGCATCTTCTCCCAAAGTTTTTAGTTACACCTTTTTACTAGGTTAGTCTACCACCCTACTTGGCTCCCTTGTTTTGTTTTCCAAAGTAGGTCACACGTTGCTATCTTGAGACATCCTTGTTGTCTTTCATCATTCAGGCTTGTCTTTTATGGAGGATGTATTTCCTTCTTTGCTCCTAGGTGGCTTGTAGTGCTACTTAAGGGAAAATTATCTACATTCTGCTATATCTAGATTTTCTTAAGGTCCTACTCTTGATCTTCCTCTCATGATCCTTCCTCATGTAATTGAGGCATACAATCGTATTATTGTGGAACAGAGAAAATTTTAAGAAATTAGAATTTTATTCATTGAAGTAAGAATACAATTTTGGGGTTTTAACATCTCTTGAGGGAGATTGTTAAAATGACGGTTTAGGAAGTACTCATTACTATACTAGGGTTTAGAAGGATTTCTTCTTGAGTGAAATTGGGATCCCTAGCCGAAATTGTGGTTCTTGTAGTGTTATCCTTTCGAGCTTTTGTAGAGGTGGGTGTTCTTATTGGAAGGTATCGCTTTGATTCCTTGCTGTGTGGGACAGTTCTTTTCTATGTGTCCTACCCTCCTACATGCATAACAGATCCTCTCAAGTCTTATCCTCTAAAATGTTAGGCATCTTCTTATGTAGTATCCCCATTGCCCACATCTATAACAGGTCATCTCCTTGTGTGGACCTTTGTGGTTCCTCCAATAATTTGAGTATTGTAAGGCCTTTCTAAGAAATTCCCGGTGGTTCGGTGTTTTGCTATCCTTGAGCCTGAACATCTTGGAGGTTGTCTTGCCGAATCCCCTTTGACTCAAAATTACTCCAAGAGTCCTCCTATACTTCTGGTTCATTTCCTCCTTTGGGATGGGGTTCTTCCTGATTTTCGAGGTGGCTAACGTAGTGCAGGTTTGTTTGGCTATTTTTCTTGGGGCCATCTGAAAAGTTTTTAAATTATTTCTATTAGTTACTATATTATATAGTCTTGACAATTTATTCGAGGAAATGTGCTCTAATACCACTCAAGTTGTCATGCCCCGACCCGGTTTAGTTGGATCCCCGTGAGCAACCCACCACTCTCCCGGTTTATTTAGGTTTTTCCCCTTTCTTTAAACCGTGAGGAGTAAGGCATCCTTTAAACTTCTACCTTTCCTGGAATAACATTAATCAAAACTGCATGAAATTTTAAACTTACATACCTGTCTTGCAGGTGTAGCTAACTCAAGGTCTTTAAGGTAGGCTTTTCCCTTGGTTACCTGAAAAGGGGTATAAGGGAGGGGGTGAGTTCAACGACTCACTGAATGGGTGTTTAAAATTTGACTTTTAGAAAAATAGTTTGAATTGGAGTGTGCTAGACTCCTTATTTTTTAAAAAACATTTTCTCAATTTCTCTGTTTTCAAAACCACAATTTCCTCATTAACCACAGTCAGGGTGTTTAACAATCAACACACGTCCTTCATCATAAAGGGATCACACATTCATAGGGCAGCACGTCCACTGCACTAATTTGTAGCATCGGGGCGACTTTACCGGCCACCTAGATAGAAGCCTGTCGACTTCTACCTTGAGAATGAGTGGATGTATGCGACATCCGACCCTCAATCCCATAAAGAAACTTCGTGTCCCTATGAGGACGGAGACCTCATCCCGACCCCACCCCGGTCTCATGCACATGAAGCTATGTCGAGCTTTCTTGACTGCTGGCATGGCAATCTGCCCTTATCTCCACCATGTTGTCTAGTAGCCCCTAGGATGCATCACTACCCCTCTTGGGCATCTTGAAGGTCTCATACCTCAATGCATGCACAAAACAATAGTTTTATTCACAAGCGCCATTTAATCCTTGGTGTCACTGGTCTAATGGCCCTAAACCTCAACTCAACATGCAGTTGTTTGTCTCAACTGGTCCATTGAGTTGTCTTGTTGCAATGTCGCTAGTCCATCGAGTATGTCGGTCCTCTCTTGGTACCATGGCCAAATGCATCATTTATTAAAGTTTTCATGGCTTAATCTCATGTTTGTTTACGAGCTCCTGTTCGTGCCAAGTGGGCTTGGGCCCACTATATGAGATTTTTAAAATAGGGCATATTAGCCCCCAAGTTCCAAAACCGAGGCCTCCAGCCTATCTGAGCTATTTGAGCTCCCGTTAAGAAGGTCCCTCAAATAGTTTAAGTAGTGGCACACAGTCAGGGGAGAGCATTTCTAATAAAAATAATATTCCAGCTATCAATCACACCAACCGGGTGTGAAGACATCTTCGCTCATAATCAATGAACAAGTTTTCTACTTCCTTCCTGGAAGTTCATCATACCAATTAGGTATGATCTACTTACAACCGGTAAGTAGTTTTTCCGTGTGTTTTCTCACATCACCCCATCCGGTGTGATGTTAAAATCCCACATTGTAGCGGGTTTTCATTGCCGAGGTGCTTATCATCCTAACTGGGTATGATATAAAAATCTTACTCACCCATTAATGTAGTTAATTCCTCTTAACCAACTTTTTGCCTCCACGCGAGCTTGTCTTGGCTGGCATTCCTGGTACTTCGTGTTCCTATACGATATGAACATCCTTTTTCATTATCCCTTGGCCTAATAGTCTTCATTCATCACAAATTAACAAAAATACCCAAACTTTTCAATTATTTGCAATTAGGTCCCTAAAGTTCTTTTTCTTTAACTTTAGGTCCCTAATGTCAATTTTCCCCCAAATTGAGTCCCAAAACTTCTAAAATTCACTTTGGGACCTCAATTTATTCAAAATCATGAAAAGGGGTTTAAGTTTCCCATTTTCCCAATTTGGTCCCCAACTTTTCCAAAATTACCATTTTGCCCATACTTTACAAAAATGGTAAATTTCACCCCAAAAATTGACCAATTAGTCCTCAAACATCTTTTCCATGCCCAATTGGCCCTCAATTTTGGAAAATTACACTTTAGTCCCTCAAATTTTTGAAATCCCCAATTTATCCCAAATGTTTTCTTCAATTTCGCCATTTCAACATGGTCGAATTTTATTTCATCAAATTGACCGATCAATCGAGGTTAATTGTTGAAATTGAAGGTAAAATAGAGTTCCTACACTCCCACATGATTAAATGGAACTTTGAATCACACCATTTGGATCCGAATTGAGCTCAAATGGAGCTTTGTCAGAAAACTGAACTTAGAGAGAGAAAGCTTCGAAAGCTTATTGTCGGAGTTGCGACGGTTTGAGCTTTCAATCTGGGTAGACAACTCTTGTCCCAAGGTTCCTCCTAGGATCAAGAATTGCATCAATTCATGCTGAATTGAGGGAGAATTTGGTTAGTGAAGTTTTATTGGTTCTCTCTCTAACACTGATCGGAAATTACAAAGTGGAGCCAAATTGACTTACCTTTCAGCTCTAATTTAGTCGTAAGAGGACTGTGGAAGTGTTGGGGAAGCTTGGTTTGGCTTGAAAAGGGCTCGAATTGGCCGCTTTTAGCTCTGTCGAAACAAGGCAACTTTGGTCTGCCGGAGCTGCTTCACTATATGACGTCGGCGTTTCTCCGACAATCCTCGAAGCAAATGGAGACTATCGTTGTGTAGCTGAATTCTCTCCGAATCTAAAGAACCCAACCTCGCCTTCTTTGACTCAGAAAAATACCCATGTCGGAGCTTTGGTTCGAGCTTCACCGGAAAATGGAGCAGTAGGGAGAGAGTAGAGTTTTTAGGTGTGAGGAGGATGAATGAGGAGAGGCTCTTTATATAGGAAGTTTGGTGACTTCTTGGCCGTTTGATTGGCGCATTAATGGCGGTCATTCATTGCTTAAAACTCCATGGCCGAAGACTTTTCATCTTCGCCGATGCTGCTTGATTTTCCCGCGAGTGAATATTGTTGTCATTTGAAGGAAGAAGACGACATTGTTCTGAACCGGACCGGACCGGTCCAAACCGGGTTCAACGCTTAAACTAGCCGGTTCAAGCCCAATTCGACCAAGTTTTTCAAAATTAAAAATTTCTAAATTCATTCTCTATCCAATGGTGGCCTCAATTCTCCAATTTGAAATTTCTAAGCTACCTAGAAAAATGAATTTAGTATCCGTTTCAATAGTGGTTCAAACCGGTTCAATCCGGTTCGAATCTGGTTCACCTGAACCAGTCTGGTTTTCTTTCCCAAATTGTCCTAAAGTCCCTTTCCAAGGTTTTTATGACTCTTTGGGTCACTCGGGAGTTTTAAATTTCCTAGTTTGCCATATCTCTATCGGTTGGGGTTCGTGAACCGATTCAGTCTTTCTCTTGGTTTTGACCGGTTCTTTCTACGATTTTTCTTATCTTGAAGAGGCGGGTTTACAATTGGGGTCAAATTTCCATTTTTGGAAAGTAGGGGCAAAATGGTAATTTTTGAAAAGTTGGGTACCAAATTGGAAATTTAGAAAACTTGAGCCCCTTAGACAATTTTGAGTAAATTGAGAACCCAAAGTTAATTTTTGGAAGTTTCGAGACTCAATTTGGAGAAGAGTTAGCACTAGGGACCTAAAGTTAAGGAAAATGAACTTTAGGTTCCCCTAGCGGTCTCGAAGGAAGGGAAATCCTTTTTAAACCAAAGGGAGTGGCGGGTTGCTCACAGGATTCCGACCAAACCGGGTCGGGGTGTGACAACTTTATTGGTATTAGAGCTTGTTTCCTCGAATACATTATCAATAATATATAACATAAGGACTAAGAGAAAATTTTTAAAATTTTCAGATGGCTCCCAAGAGAGGAACCAAGAAAACTAGGACTAACGTCACCAATACCACCCAATACTCTGTCCTCGTGGGAAGACAATCCTAAAAGCTCTCTAATGCCCGAGGTATAGTAGAAGTACCAAAGGACCAAGAGAGATTATGGGGAAGTATCCAGTACCACCAAGGAGTATGGTGACAGGACCTGTTGAGGTCATAGCTCCGAGTACGAAGGTAGCCAAGCCTGAAGCCAAGAATGCCAGCAAGAACTTATAACCTTACCAAGGTGGACGCTTATCAATAACCTAGTAGCTCCCAATCTATTTCATAACCACCTTTGTGTAATAGGGCTAAAAACTCATTGTATTGTACACCTTCTCCATTAATGAAAAAACCCAAAATTCCTAAAACCATGTCGCTAAAATATGATGTGATCTTGCCCTACAACTGTAGGAAGATTGCCCCATGAAAAGTAGTAAAACAAACTCGTGTTTCCTTAGACATCACGAAGACCGGGGAGAATCCCATCCCAAATTAGGAAATGAATAAGGTAACTAAGGAGTCTAAGAGAACTCTTGGAGTAACTACTGGGCAAGGAAGACTCGACAAGAAAACCATCCAGGTATTTAGGCTCAAGGATGGCGAAATACAGAACCACCAGAAATCCCCTAGAAAGGCCCCCCGATGCTCGAGGCATAGGAGGAACCACACATGCCCATGTAAGGAAATTACCTGTTACAAGAGTGGACAATGGGGGCACTACGTAAGAAAGTGCCCAACACTACTGAGGACATGTACTAAGATAACCTGTTATAAGTTTAGAGGAACAAGACATGAGATGAAGGACTATTCCACACCCCACGGATTAGGGCAATACCTCCTAAGAACCACAACAACTAGAGGAGTCCAAAAGGATGGAAGGTGGACCACCTCAAGAACCACAGTTTCAACTAGAGATTTCAAGTAGAACACTCATTAAAACCCTAATGTAGTAGAGTGTACTTACTGTTCATTGTAACCACCTCCCTCTTCGGGGACAAAGCCCAAATGTATTGTACTCTTATCAATTAGTAAAGGACTCCAAATTTCTAAAACCTTGCCTCTCAGATAATGATATAGTCTTGTGTTTCAACTATATGAGGAAGGATCACGGGAAAAAGGACTGAAGGTAGGAACTTGAGAAACTACAAACAGAGCAGATTTTAGATGAAGAGAATTCTCCATTAAGAAGAAATTACTAGCCATCTAGGAACAAAGAAGGAAGCACCTCCACAAGGGAAGACAAGCCCCGAGCATTGGATGACAAACAGGATGTCTCAGGATGGTAAAGTGTGACCTGCTTTGGAAAAGTAGAGGAGCCAAATAGGGATTTCATATGAACTTAGTGAAAGGAAGCAACTAATAATAATGGGATGGTCAAGGAGAATAAATGATGCCCTAAGGAGGACCGAGAAGTAGTAAAGAATACACACTAAAAAGGGCAATATGATGGGCATTAAGGACAAGTAGACTCAAGAGACAATTATCTCAAGACAATTAGACAAGGAGAGTAGCAGGGACAAGGCAGTTAATGAATTAACCCTCATTAGAATCATGGACTCAAACCCTAGTGAAGAAGGGAGAAGTGGAATGGCCTCCTTTTCAAGTAACTGAGGGATAAACCTACCTACAGTCATTGCGCTAGCTAAACCTGCAAGACTGGTATGTAAGTTAATTTATTCAGTTTTGATTAATGTTATTCCAGGAAAGGTACATGTATAAAGGACGCCATACTCCTCATAGTTTAGAGAAGGGGAAAACCCGTAATAAATCGGATGAGTGGCGGGTTGCTCATGGGGATTCGACCAAACCGGGTTGGGGCGTGACAACTTGAGTGGTATGAGAGCCTATTTCCTCAAATACATTATCAAGACTAGAGAACATAGTGACTAATAGGGATAATTTTAAAATTTTCAGATTGCTCCCAAGAAGGGAACCAAGAGAACTAGAGACGCGGTCTCCGACACTGCCTACCAACCCCTCCCTATGGAAACTCCTCGAGGAGCCTAAATAACCCCACATGGACTTAGCTCGGAACACCAGAGGTTGTATGAGGAGTTTACCCATGTATTTGGGCAACCTAACCTTGTCCCTAAGGTAGGTACCAACTCTCGAGCTGAACCGGAGGAAGTACACTCCCATCCTCCTCCTATTAGCCATCCCCCTTCAGTTGACAATCCCAAAAATCTCAAGACTCTCCATCAACTGGGGTGTAAGCCTTTTCTTGAAGAGAAAGATGCTGGTGACGCCATGGATTGGTTGGCAAATGTTAAGAAGCTAATGGGGATAGTCAGGATATCATAAAAGGACATGGTGATCCTAACAGAATTCTTCCTGGAGGGAAGTGCCAAAAGATGGTGGGACAATGTCCGAAACCTACAGAACTCCACACCCACCTGGGAGTAGTTTGAGGAGAGGTACGCAGAAGAGTACCTGGCTCCTCATCTAATTAACGAGAAGAAGCAAAATTTCCTCAGGCTTTGGCAATGGCTTAACTCTATATCAGAGTATGAAACTAAATTCAACTAGTTAAGACCCTTTGCTCCTAACCTAGCTAGAGTAGTATATATATGACAGCGGTTCGTGGACAGTCTTAATATGGACAAACGAGACCGTATGTGAGTACTAGGATGCCCCACATACCTGGCAACGGTAATTAGTATGGCTCACGAGTGTGAGCGGCTAGTGCAAACCTGACGCCGTCAGATGGAGCAAATAACCCAAAAAGAGGGCAAGGGCCAAAACCTTCAAGGAGGACGGAAGGAACATAATGATCCAAGATGGGGAAATAGAGTGGCATTTCAAAAGAGAAAGGATATGCCACCACCTCTCCAGAGAGTTTAACTAACAACTTTTGAGCCTAGTCGCTCATATATGAGAAACAAAGTCGGATGTCGCGAACATTTACTTAGACCCAAGGTAGAAGTGGATGGGCTTCTATCTTGGTGCCCGGTAAAGTCGCTCCGAGCCACAAGTGGATGTAGTGGATGGGCTGCCCTGCGAATGTGTGATCCCTTCCTAATGAAAGGCATGTGTTGACTGACACACATAATGTGGAAAATGAGGAAAATGGGTTTTGAAAATCGAAATTTGAGAAAAAATCATACTTAAAGCAAATGAGAATTTTTGGCACATTTTGATTGAAACTATTTTCTAAAAACTCACTCCCAACACCCATTCACTGAGTTGTAGAAATCACCCCCTCCCTTTACCCCTTTTTAGGTAAACAAGGGAAAACAAACCTAAATACTTTCCTGTAGTCGAACCTAAAAGACAGGTATATAAGATTTAATATATTCAGTTTTGATTAATTATATTCTAGGAAAGATACAGTGTCACGCCCTGACTAGGTTTGGTTGGAATCCTCATGATCAACCTGCCAATCTCCCGATTTATTAAAGGGTTCCGCCTTATTATAGACCGAAAAGAGTAAGGCGTTCTTTAAACCTACACCTTTTCTTAGAATAATATAAATCAAAACTGTATAATATTTTAAATTTATCATACCTGTCTCACAAGCGTCTTAATTGATGGTCTCTAAGGGTAGGCTTTTCAGAATTTCCTGAAAGAGATATAAGGGAGGGGGTGAGTACAACGACTTAGTGAATGGGTTTTCAAAACTTTTAACTTATAGGAAAAAGACTTGTATTGGAGTGTGCCAGACTCCTTTCTTTCAAAAATCCTTTCACATCAAATCTCGGATTTTACCACCATTTCCTTATTAATCACAGTGTGTCATCACCCAACACACATCCTTCATCATGAAGGTCAAACACACATTCGTAGGCCAACCCATCTACTGAACCCACTTATGGTGTCGAAGCGACTTTACTGGCCACCTAGTTAGAAGTACATCCACTTCCACCTTGAGAATGAGTGGATGTATGTGACATCTGACCCTCAATCCCGAAATCAATTCTCCATGTCCGTATGAGGATAGAGACCTCATCCCATCCCCACTCCGGTCTCATGCACTTAGTGCTATTCCAAATTTCGCACGGTCACCTGGTACGACGAGCTGCTCTTATACTCACCAGGACGTCTAGGGCCCTTAGGATGCATCACTACCCCTTATGGGCGTCTTAATGATCTCGTAATCATAGTACATGCACAAATAGTATTTTCTTATCGTGCCATATAATCTATGGTGTCACTGATCCAATGGCCTCAATTCTCAACTTAACCAGATAGGCTAGGAGCCTCAGTTTTGGAACATGTGGGGCTAAAAGCTCGGTTTTGGAAAATCACATACAGTGGACCCAAGGCTCGTTGGCATGAGCAAGAGCTCGTAAATGAACATGATGTATAAGCCATGAAAATTCCTAATAAATGGATTATGTGATTTCGCCATGGTACCAAGATAGAACTGACATACTCGTTGGGCTGGCGGTAGAACATCAAGACTAGGTCGACGGACTGGTCTAGATAAACAACTACAGGTCGAGATGAGGGTCAGGGCAGTTGGACCAGTGGCACCAAAGATTAGTGGCTTATTGGAAAACTTTGTTTGTGCTTGTACTTGAGGTTCGAGATCATAAAGAGTCCCAAGAGGGGTAGTGATGCGTCCTAAGGTCTACTGGATGACATGGTGGAGATAAGGGCAATTTGTTGTGCCAGTAGTCAGGGAAGCTTGATGTAGCTTCATGCGCATGAGACCGTAGTGGGGTCGGGATGAGGTTTTTGACCTCATATGGACACGAAGTATTTTGGGTCTAAGGGTAGGACGTCGGAGACGTTCAATGAGACTTTGGGTGGAAGTTAGAGACTTCTATCAGGGTGGATGGGAAAGACGCTCTGATCCACAAGTGGGTGTAGTCGGCGTAACTACATCTTGCAAATGTGTGTGAACCCTTCTTGATGAAGGGCGTGTATTGTTTGTGAAACACACCTAATATGGAAATGGGAAAGCGGTTATGAAAAGCATGGAAATGATTTGAGAATCGTTAGAAGTGAATTGGTAAACCTTGGAAAAAAGGTTTTGATAAACCGTAATTTGAAGAAAAGCATTTTTAATGAAATGAGGAGTCAGACACACTCCAGTTAAAATTGATTTTGTGAAAACTCTCACCCAACACCCATTCACTAAGTTGTCGAACTCACCCCCTCCCTTTACCCCCTTTCCAGGTAACCAAGGGAAAACCCACCTGCTTTCTTTACCCACTCGTCCTTTCCTAACTTCTTTATTGGGTCTTTCTGGTGCCAATTATTTGGTTTCCCAATAGTTTACCAACAAACTGGTATTCTTTCCTTCTTAAGTCCTTGGCATTCCTTATTCAAGGATTTTTCCTTTTTCCTTAATCTACTTTTACTTACTCATAATCACTTCATGATTCTTCATTCTACAATAATTGATTTTGATCTGTGTGTTGATTACATTGCTTGGGAGGGTTCCCTCCTTCCGGTTTTGTTCTCTTCTATGTCCCTTACAATAGAGATTTCCATCTTAGGAGTTACATGCTCAACCTCCTTATTATTCATCGTATGGTTCTTTCTCCCTTTCTTCGCACCCTTATCTATGTTAGGTCATCTGTTTGCTTTGGATCCTTCCCTATCCACAACTTTTGTTTTATCCCTTATTCCTTAGATGGGATACTTCCGATTATTGGTTTTATTCCGTGCATTCCACACTATGCTCGGTCGTCCACTCTTTAAACTTCATATGCGTGTGTGGACTATGATTTGTCTTACCAATTACGGTTATTCCTCCTTAGCCACATCTTATTTGGAGGACTTACTTTCCCAATGTTTCTCAAACATTCTTTACTTTATTACCTTAGTATGGGTTGTCCACTCATTCATACTTGTCACAACATCTTTTTGATGCTAACCCGTTAACTTATTTCCGTTTAAGGAGGGTTTACATCCTCGTTTCAAAATCTCTTATTCGTCCTTCGTGAATCTCACTTAACTGTCTCAAGACTTTAAACTAGAAATCCAGTTTTGGCCATTAATTTCTTTAAGGATTTTCCTTCATTCTTCTTTTTCCAATGTTTTAGCCTTTTCACTTCTCCCTTCTTTGTCGTGGTTTAAATCCAGGGTTCTCTCGAAGACCAGTTCTTCAACTTCCTCCTTCTCTCCATTTTTTTATGATCCAATCATCTGAGCAGTTGTATCACTCGTCCTTCATGCCCATCTTTTATCCTTCATAGAGTGTAGTCTTTACTACATCTCAGCCTTTCACAGGGTTTTGTTTATTCTCTTTGGCCGTCCCATTGTTACTCATTTCTTCTTTCTACTTGGTTCTCCTAAAATTATTGTTTGGTTCTCTTGCTCTCTCCAAGTAGGTCACATTGGGCCATCACGATACTTCCTTTCACTCCATTGCAAAAACATTTCCCAATTAAGGATTGGTTCCTTTCACTCCACATTATGTCCATCTGCCCATCAAAATTCCTTCAAGGGTAGTTAGTTGTATGCATCCCTCCAAAGTTTACTTTCATAGTGTATTTCTTTATGGAGTGTTCAAATCTTTCTTATTTCAAGATTTCTTGATAATTATGTGAGAAGCTTGCCTATTCTTTTCTTGGCTTGAGTTTAGTCATTAATTTGGCCTTTGGTCCTGTTAAGGATTTCTTTCATCCTTCTTTTCCTGAGTATTTGGCCTTTTCGCCCCTCTCTTCTTTGTTGGAACTCAAATTATGGTTTTTTCGTGTATTAGTTTGTTAACTGCCTCATCTCCACCATTCCTTTGGACTAAGTTTCTTAGGGTAGTTGTTTCTTGAGTACTCCTATCCTTAACGTCCATCTCACTGACCTTTTTAGGGTGTAGTCCCTTCTACCTCCCGGTCTTCCTTAGGCTGTCATTTATTTTCTTTGACTATTTTGTTGTCACAGTTTGCTTACTTCTGCTATATTGCTCCGAATCTCCAATTTGACTTCTCTACTTTTTCCAAATAGAGTCGTACTTGCAATCCCAAGACATCCCATTTGTCGTCAAACGCTCGGCTTGACTTCTCTTGTGGATGCACCCCCTCATTTTCTCCTAAATTATTGGAAATTTCTTCTTTAAGGGAGAGTTCTCTTCAGCTACTTTTTGTTTTGTTTATGGTTTTATAGAGGTCTTACCTTCATCCCTTTTTCCTTCCTGCCATATTGCTTTGATCTCGAAAAAGTTTCCTCCTGTCTGTGGTTGAAATTTCAAGCAGGAGTTGTGTTTCTTGGAACGGTATCCTTTCGGATTTCCTATAGTTGTGGGGTGTTTATTCTTGGAAAGTATTGTTCTAAATCCTAGTGATGTGGGATAGTCCTTCATTTCATGTCCTATTTTCTTTGTACTTTATAATAGGTTATTCCTTGTTTAATTACCCTAAAATTCTTCTACACTCCTTACCATGACGATTTTCTTGTCATGCCTTCTTTGCATAATAATCTCCTTCCTTTATCCTTGTGTTTGGATACCTTGTGAGTTTCTTCAAGAGTCTTCTTTGTCAATTGATTACTCTAAGAGTCCTTCTAGGTTTCTCAATTCCCTAATTCAGTTTCCTTAACTTGGATGGGATTCTCCTCAGTTTTATGGTAGTACATGCTTATTTGGTCACTTTCTTTGGGGCCATCTTTCTTGAAGATCACATCATTTTAGGGATAGGGTTTTTAGGAATTTGGAGTACTTCATTAATAGAGGAGTACAATATGTTGGGTGTTTTGGCCGTATTACAGAAAATGATCACCAAATAACTAGGGAGCTATGAGATTCTTGATAAGTGTCCTCCTATGTAAGATTATATGACCCTTTGCTTGCGTTTACGGCTTCACGCTTGGCTTCCTTGATACTAAGAGTTGTGCCCTCAATAGGTCCTAGCACCATTCTTCGGGATACTTCCCCATTTGGTCTTTTGAGATTCCTGCCATACCTCAGGCATTTGGAAAGCTTCTAGGGTTGTCTTCCTACGAAGATAGGGTGTTGAGTAGAGTCATTCCTAGTTTTCTTGGTTTCTCTCCTGGGAGCCATCTAAAAATTTTAGGATAAATCCTATTAGTTACTATATTTTCTAGTCTTAATTATGTATTCGAGGAAACGGGCTCTGATACCACTCTAATTATCACGCCCTAACCCAATTTGGTCGGATCCTCATGATCAACCCGACACTCTCCTAGTTTACCCTTATTATGCAGTTTATAATAAGGGTAAGGTGCCTTTAACCTACACCTTTTCCTAAAATAACATAAATCAAAACTGCATAATAATTTGGATTTATCATACTTGTCTTATAGGCGTCTTAGTTGATGGTTTTTAAGGGTAGGCTTTCCGAAATCTCTTGAAAGGGATATAAGGTAGGGGGTTAGTATGACTACTCAGTGAATGGGTTTTCAAAAGTCTACTTTTAACCTTAAATAAAAATATTTATATGGAGTGTGGTAGACTCCTTTCTTTCTCAAAAATCCCTTCATTTAAAAATTTGGGTTTTTTCACCATTTTTTATTTACCATGGTGTGTCATCACCCAACACACATCCTTTATCATGAAGGTTACACACATTCGTAGGTCAGTACAACTATTGAACCCACTAGTGGCTTCGGAGCGACTTTATCGGCCACTCGGATAGAAGCACGACCACTTCTACCCTAGGAATGAGTGGATGTACGCGACATCCGACCCTCAATCCCGAAATCACTTCTTTGTGTCCATATGAGGACAGAGACCTCATCCTGTCCCCACCCTTGTCTTATGCGCTTTGTGCTACTCTAAATTTCGCACAGACACCTGGAACGAAGGTCTGCCCTTATACTCACCGGGTCGTCCAGGATCCTTAGGACACATCACTACCCCTCATGGGAATCTTGATGACCCCATACTCATAGTGCATGCACAAATAATGTTTTCTTATCAAGCCATGTAATATGTAGTGCCACTGGTCCAACGGCCCCGACTCTCAACTCAACCCGCAGTTGTTTGTCTTGACTGGTCCGTTAACTTGTCATGTCGTACTACTGCTAGTTGACTGAGTATGTCGGTCCTATCTTGGTACCATGGCCAAACAATTCCTTTATTTAAATTTTTATAGCATATAATTCATGTTTGTTTACGAGCTCCTGCTCGTGCCAACTGGCCTTGGGCCCACTGTACGAGATTTTCAAAATCGGGCATATTAGCCCCCAAGTTCCAAAACTGAGGCCCCCGACCTATCAGAACTATTCGAGCTCCCATTAATATGGTCTCCCAAATAGTTTAAGCATTAACACACAGTGACCGTGTGCCAATACTTAAATGATTTGGGAGACCTTCTTGACGGGAGCTCGAATAGCTCTTATAGGCCGAGGGCCTCGGTTTTGGAACTTGCAAGCTAATATGCCTAGTTTTGAAAATCTCATATAGTGGGCCATAGGCCAGTGGGCATGAGCAAGAGCTCGTAAACAAACTTGAGATATGTGCCATAAAACTTTAATAAATGAATTGTTTGGCCATGGTACCAAGATAGGACTGACATACTCAGTCAACTAGCGGTAGTGCGACATGACAAGTCAACGTACTAGTCAAGACAAATAGTTGTAGGTTGAGTTGAGGGTTAGGGCCATTGGACCAGTGGCGCCACAGATTATAAGGCATAATGTAAAAATATTGATTGTGCATGCACTTTGATTATGGGACCTTCATGACACCCAAGAGGGGTAGTGATGTGACCTAAGGGCCCTCGACGACCTGGTGGATATAAGGGCAGTTCGTCGAACCAGGTGACCATGCGAAATTTGGAGTAGCATCAAGCGCATGAGACTGGATTGGGGACAGGATGAGGTCTTTGTCCTCATACAGACCCGAAGAATCGTTACGGGATTGAGGGTCGAATGTCATGAACATCTACTCATTCTCAGGGTAGAAGTGGACGGGCTTCTATCTAGGTGGCCGGTAAAGTCGCTCTGACGCCACAAGTGGGTTCAGTGGACATATTGGCATGCGAATGTATGTTTAACCTTCATGATGAAGGATGTGTGTTGGGTGATAACACATAGTGATTAATAAGAAATGGTGGTAAAAATTGAGATTTTAAATGAAAGGATTTTTGAAAGAAAAGAGTCTAGCACACTTCAATACAATTCTTTTTCCTAAAAGTTAAAAATTTTGAAAACTCATTCACTGAGTCATTGTACTCCCCCCCTCCCTTTATATCCCTTTTAGAAAATTCTGGAAAGCCTACCCTTAAAGACTATCAACTAAGACGCTTGTGAGACAGGTATGATAAATTTAAAATATTATGCAGTTTTGAGTTATGTTATTCCAGGAAAAGATGCAATTTTAAAGTACGCCTTACTCTTTATGGTTTATAATAATAGGAAACCCTTTAATAAATTTGGAGAGTGGCGGGTTGATCATGGGGATCCGACCAAACCGGGTCAGGGCGTGACAACTTGAGTGTTATCAGAGCCAATTTCCTCGAATACATAATAAAGACTAGAAAATATAGTAACTAATAAACTTTATCCTAAAATTTTCAGATGGCCCCAAGAGAGAAACCAAGAAAACTAGGAATGACTCTACTCAACACCCTGTCCTCATTGGAAGACAACTCTAGAAGCTTCCCAATGCCCGAGATATAGTAGAAGCCCCAAAGGACCAAAGGGGCAAATATCTAGTACCACCAAGGAGTACGGTGCCAGGACATGTTAGGGTCACAGTCCTGTGTACAAAGGGAGCCAAGCTTAAAGCCAAGAATGCTAGTACGAAAGTATAATCTTACTAAGGAGGATACTTTCCAAGAAAAGCGTAGCTCCCTATTTATTTTGTGACCACTTTTTGTAATAGGGCTAAAACCCCCAACATATTGTACTCCTCTAATGATAAAGTACTCAAAATTCCTAAAATCCTATCTCTCGATGAATTGATTTTGCTAGGAAGAAGGTCCCAAGAATAGTAAATAAACAAACACCTTCACCATTAAAATTAGGAAGAATCCCATCCCAGTTACGTAAGCTGAATAGGGGAATCAAGGAATATAGGAGGACTCATGGAGTGACCATTTGGAAAATAAGACTTAATAAAAAAACTCTCAAGGTGATCACACTCAAGGATGGTGAAGTACCAAACTACAGTAACCCCTAGAAAGGCCCCACAATACCCGAAGGAAAGGAGGAACCACAACGGTCCACGCAAGGGAATAACCTATTAAAAGTATAAACAATGGGGACACTACGTAAAGAAGTACCCAACCCTACTAAGGACAAGTACCAAACCTGTCATAAGTTTAAGGTAATAGGACAGGTAACAAAGGACTATTCCACACCTCATTGATTTAGGGCAATACCTCTTCAAGGGTCATGAAAGACATGAAGGACTGGTGACCAAAACCATGGAGCAGGTTAAGTAAGTAGTTCACAAAGAGGTCAAGAAATGACAAGGTAAAAACCAAATTTAAACTTCTTCTTAAGAAGGTCAAGCCGAGAAGGATACCACAAGAATGAAGGTAAGAAAGTATACCTAGAACCCTCTGATAAGGGGCAAATGCGGAAAAAGATGTTCTTTGGAAACTCTATGGGTATGACACAATAAGAGTGAAGAGGAGAAGAAATACGCTATGAAAGGAAACTTTGGAGGGATGCATACGACTAAGTACCCTTGAAGGAATCATTGATGGGCAGATGGAAATAATGTGGAGTGCAAGGAACTAACCTTTAATTAGGAAATGTTTGAAAGGAAGGAAGTATCGTGATGGCCCAGTGTGACCTGTTTGGAGAGAGCGGGAGAACCAAATAATAATTCCAGGAGAACCAAGTAGAAAGAAGAAACTAGTAGCAACGGGATGGACACAGAGAATAAACAAAACCCTAAGAAAGACTGAGATGTAGTAAAGACTACACTCTATTAAGGACAATAGGATGGGCATGAAGAACGAGTGATATAGCTACCTAGACGATTGGACCAGAAAAATAGTGAGAAAGAGGCAGTTAAAGAATTGGTCTTCGAGAGAACCATTGATTTAAACCATGACAAAGAAGGGAGAAGTGAAAAGGCCAAAACATTGGAAAAGAAGAACGAAGGAAAATCCTTAATGAAATCAATAGCCAAAACCGGATTTATAATTAAAAGTCTTGTGACGGTTAAGTGAGCCTCACGAAGGATGATCAAGAAATTTTGAAACAAGAAGGATGTGAACCCTCCTTAAGAAGGAGATAAGTTAATGGGTTAGCATCAAAAGATGCTGTGATAAGTAAGAATGTTCAGAAAATGTTGGGAAAGTAAGTCCTCCAAATAAGATGTGGATAAGGAGGAATAACCACAATTGGTAAGACGAGTCATAGTCCACATGCGCATATGAAGCCTAAAGAGTGGACAATGGAGCTTAGTGTGAAATGCATGGAATAAAACCAAGAATTGGAAGTATCTTAAGTAAGGATTAAGGGATGAAATAGAAGTTGTGAATAGAGAAGGAATCCAAAGCAGACAAATGCCCTAACATAGATAGGGGTGCGAAGAAAGAGAGAAAGAACCATACAAGAATGATAAGAAGGTTAAGTATGTAACTCCAAAAAGGGAAGTCTCTATTGTGAGGGATATAGTAGGAAATGAAATCGGAAGAAGGGAACCTTCCCAAGCAAGTGAATTGACACATAGATCAAAAGTGATTATTTTAGAAAGAAGAATCAAGAAATGATTACGAGTAAGTAAAAGTGGATTAAGGAATAAGAAAAATCCTTGGATAAAAAACGCCAAGGACTTAAGAAGGAAAGAATCCCAACTTTTTGATAAATTATTTGGAAACCGAATCATTTGAACCCGAAAGACTCAATAAGGAAGTTGAGAAAGGACAAGTGGGTAAGGAAAATCGACACAGTTGTGTAAGTTGATTTGATAACGGTGAAGGTAGTCGAGGAATACTACTAGAAGAAAAGAGGGATGAAGTCATACAATTCCTGAGAGATTGAAAAATTGGGAGTAACCCTAAAGGAGGTGTTTTGGAAATCTAATGGACATAGAGACAAGACCTAGAAAATGTCATGCTGTAAGGGGACATGTAAACCCAATAGTCTCGAGGATTACATGACTCAAAATAAGGAAGAGTCTTAGTAAGTATGACAAGGTCAAACATAAAAATTTGGACTGAAATTGTAATGTACAACGAACGAAGGAAGAATCGAAATAGGACGAAAAAGTGATAATAAGGAAACCCATGAAAACATGCATGTAATGTTCGAAAGGACATTGAACTAAGGGTTTCAATGACCAAGAGATTAACTAGACACGAGAATGGTTAGGTATCTTGAAATTCCCAATTCTGAGTATGGGACCTGAAAGGAAAAAAAATGTTGCTCTAAGTAAAGAAAGATGCGAACCTAAGGATATACCCTTAAGTAAGGTATGTCTGGTTATGATAAACTCCATGGAAGGAGTAAATAATATAAAGGGAAAGAAATTCCTTAAGTGAAGGATGTAATAAGGGCTAGTTGAAAGAATAAGAGAAGAGTTTGAATGTTAAGCAAACACCATATCAACATCAAAGGAAACGATTCCCCATGCAAGGTTGCTAATTAAGTTTTGGGGAAAAAACTCCTAAAAGGTGGGGAGAGTTGTAAACCCCACCCTTTTTAGTTAAGGAAAATTGAGAAAATAACCAATCAAACCAAGTGAAAAAATCGAACCGGTTCATAAACCTAATTATCAAGAAACGAGCAATTTAGAAATTTACAACTTCCAGTGATCCAAATAGTTCAAAAAACTTTGGAAAAGAACCTTAGGACAAATTGGAAGAGAAAAATCAGACCGGTTTAGATGAACCGGATCCAACTATATTGTACCAGTTTATGAACCGAGTCAGTTCATGAACTAGAACCGATAGAGAAAGGGAAAACCATGAAAATTTATAGATCCTGAGTGACCCAAAAAGTCCAAAAAGTCATGAAAATAGACTTGAGAATGAATTAGAGATGAAAACCAAACCAGATCCAAACCGGATTGAACCGGTTTGGACCGGTTTAAACCACTATTGAACCAAATTCTAAATTCATTTTTCTAGGTGGCTTAAAAAATTCAAATTTGAGATTGGCCCCCATTGGATAGAAAATGAATTTAGATGAGTTTAGAAATTTTTAAATTTGAAAAACTCGATCGAGTGGGGGGTGAACCGGTCGGTTTAAGCTTTGAACTCAGTTTAGACCAGCTGAGTCTGGTTTGGAATAGTGACATCTTCTTCCTTTAGATGACAGCAATGTTCACTTGTTGGAAAATCGAAGCAACGCTGGTGAAAAAGAAATGATTTCATTAAGTACATTTCAAGCCATCAATGTCTGTCATAAAGGTGCCAAACGGATGACCGACGAGTCCCCGAGCTCCCTATATAAAAAGCCCCTCCCCATTCATCCTCTCCACACCTGAAAACTCAACTCTCTCTCAACAGCTTCATTTTACGGTGAAGCTCGAACCAGAGCTTCAACTAGAGCACTTTTTTGTTTGGTTCTTTAGAATTGGGGAGAAGTCAGCTACACGCCTGTAGTCTCCGTTTGTGCCAAGGGTCATCAGAGAAGCACCAACATAATGGAACAGTGAAGCAGTTCTGGTGGACCGAAGCTACCTTGTTTTGTCCGAGCTGAAATCGGCCAATTCGAGCCCTGCTTAGGCTAAACCAAGCCCTCCCAGTACTTCCTCAGCCTTCCCAACACTTCCTCAGCACTCCCATGGCCGAATTAGAACTAAAAGGTAAGCCAATTCGACTTCCCTCTACAATTTCCGGCCAGTGCTAAAGAGAACCTGTAGAAATTCGATTATGAAATTCTAACTCAATTTGGAATCAATTGATGCAATTCTTGATTCTAGGATGAACCTCAGGACGAGAGCTATCCGCCCAGATAGAAAGCTCAGACCGTCGCACCCTCACCGGTGAGAAATCAAAGCTTTCTCTATTTACAGTCTGTTTTTTTGGTGAAGCTCCGTTTGAGCTTATTCCTGCATCAAAACTTGTGATTCAAAGTGCTATTGAGTCGTATGAAGATGTAGGATCTCAATTTTAACTTGAATTTCAACAATTAGATGTGTTTGATCAGTCAATTTGATAAAATCAAATTTGGCTGTGTTGAGGAGTTGAAATTGGGGGGAAAATTGGGGATTTTCAAAAATTTGAAGGACCAAGATGCAATTTTATAAAATTGAGGGTCAATTGGGCATGATAAAAATGTTAGAGGGGCCAATTGAGGGATTTTAGAATTTTTGGGGTGCAACTTTCCATTTTTGTAAAGGAAGGGCAAAATGTTAATTTTGGAAAAATTGGGGGACCAAATTGGAAAATTGGGAAACTAAACCCCTTTTGTGAATTTGAATAAATTGAGGTACTAAGATAAATTTTAAAAGTTCCGGGACTCAATTTGAGGAAAAATCGGCATTAGGGAGTTAAAGAAAAATAACTTTAGGGACCTAATTGCAAATAAATAGAAAGTTTGGTATTCTCATTCATTTGGAATGACTGAAGGCTATTAGGCTGAGGGATAATGAACAAGGATGTTCATATCATGTAGGAATATGAAGTAACGAGAATGCCAGCAAGGACAAACTCGCGTGAATAGAAAGAACCTGTCGAGTGGAATTCACTACATTAACGAGTGAGTGTGATATTATATCATACCTAGTTGGGGATGATAAGTAAATCGAAATAAAAATCCACTCTTTAGTGGTATTTTAAACATCACAACTTAGAGAAGTGATGGGAAAATCATGCGGAAAAACTACTTACCGGTTGTAAGTAGAACATACCGGGTTGGTATGATGAAACTTCCTTGAAGGAAGTGGAAAACATGTTCATCGGTTATGAGCGGAGATGTCCTCATACTCAGTTAGTATGGACAGTGGAAAACCTATTTTTGTCAGAAGTGCTCTCCCATTACTGTGTGCCAATGCTTAAATGATTTGAGAGACCATCTTGATGGGAGCTTGAATAGCTCTTATAGGTCGGGGGCCTCGGTTTTGGAACTTACGGGATAATATGCCCGGTTTTGAAAATCTCGAACAGTGGGCCATAGGCCAGTGGGCACGAGCAGGAGCTCATAAACAAACATGAGATATGTGCCATAAAACGTTAATAAATGAATTTTTTGGCCATGGTTCCAAGATAAGACTGACATACTCAGTCAACTAGCGGTAGTGCGACATGATAGGTCGACGGACTAGTCAAGACAAACAGCTGCAAGTTGAGTTGAGGGTCGTGGCCATTAGACCAGTGGTGCCACAGATTATAAGGCACAATGTAAAAATTCTTATTGTGCATGCATTATGATTACGAAACCTTCAAGACGCCCAAGAGGGTTAGTGATGTGTCCTAAGGGCCTTGGACGACCTGGTGGATATAAGGGCAGTTCGTCGGACCAGGTGACCATGCAAAATTTGGAGTAGAATCAAGCACATGAGACCGAGATGGGGATGGGATGAGGTATCTGTCCTCATACGGATACGGACAATCCTTACAGGATTGAGGGTCGGGTGTTGCAAACATCCACTCATTTTTAGGGTAGAAGTGGACTTGCTTCTATCTAAATAGCCGATAAAGTCGCTCCGATGCGACAAGTGGGTTTAGTGGATGTACTGGCCTATGAATGTGTGTTTGACCTTCATGATGAAGGATGTGTATTGGTGATGACACACTGTGATTAATAAGAAATGGTGGTAAAAACCGAGATTTGAAATGAAAGGATTTTTGAAAGAAAAGAGTCTAGCACACTCCAATACAATTATTTTTCCTAAAATTTAAAAATTTTGAAAACCCATTCACTGAGTTGTTGTATTCAGCCCCTCCCTTATATCCATTTCAAGAAATTTCAGAAAGCCTACCCTTAAAGACCATCAACTAATACGCCTGTTAGACAGGTATGATAAATTTAAAATATTATGTAGTTTTGATTTTTGTTATTCCAGGAAAAGGTGCAGGTTTAAAGGGTGCCTTACTCTTTACGATTTATAATAAGGAGAAACCCTTTAATAAATTGAGAGAGTGGCAGGTTAATCACGGGGATCTGACCAAATCGTGTCGGGGTGTGACATCCGTGGTGTCTAAGGTAACACGAGTTTGTTTGGGTACTTTTCTTGGGGCAATCTTCCTATAGTTGTGGGGCAAGATCACATCATATTTGAGTGACAATGTTTTAGGAATTTGGGGTTTTTCATTAATGGAGAAGGTGTACAATACATTGGGGTTTTAGCCCTATTACAAATAGGTGCTTATGAAATAGATTGGGAGCAACTAGGTTCTTGATAAGTGCCCTCCTTGGTATGGTTATAAGCTCTTGCTGGCGTTCCTGGCATTAGGCTTGGCTCCCTTTGTACTTGGTGCTATGACATCAACAAGTTTTTGCACCATACTCCTTGGTGGTATTGGATACTTCCCCATAATTTCTCTTGGTCCTTTAAGACTTCTACTATACCTCAGGCATTAGAGAGCTTTTAGGATTGTTTTCCTACGAGGACAGAGTATTGGGTGGTATTGATGACGCCAATCCTAGTTTTCTTGGTTACTCTCTTGGGAGCCATTTGAAAATTTTAAAAATTTTCTCAGTTATTATTATATATAGTTTTGATAATGTATTTGAGGAAATAGGCTCTGATACCACTCAAGTTGTCACGCCCTGACCCGGTTTAGTCGGAACCCTGTGAGCAACCCACCACTCCCTTTGGTTTAAGAAGGATTTCTCTTCCTTCGAGACTGCGAGGAGTCAGGTGTCATTTTTAGCTTGTTTCCTAGAATAGCATTATACAAAACTTAATAGCTTAAAAACTTACATATCTGACTTAGGGTTTAGCTGCGAGAGATCTCTAAGGTTGGTCTACTTTTTCTTGGAAGGGGTTAAAGGGAGGGGATGTGTTTCTACAACTCAGTAAGCATGTGTTGGGGAAATGAGTTTCAAAAATATTTAGTTCATCAAAAACTATTTCAAAGTTTATCACCATTTTCAAAGATTTTCTCCAATCTCAAATCCTTTCACCATTTTCACTTTTTATGTGTATTTAGCTCTCTTAGAACATCTCCTTGCCTCAGAAGGCGTTTAGAAAACAAACACACGCTCTTTCTCATAAAGAGTTCAAGCATTCATGAGATGTAGTTACAATGAGTGCACCCACTTTGGATCGGAGCGTCTTTACCATCCACCCTGATAAAAGTCCATGACTCCTACCCGGAGTCTGACTGGAAATCAACTATCCGACCGTCAGACCCAAAATACTTTGTGTTCGACATGAGGATAGAGACTTTATCTCGCCTCCACCCGAGTCTCAATGTGCAAGAAGCTCTAGGAGCTTCATGACTAACTGGCCCGACAAACTGTCCTTATCTCCACCATGTCATCCAGTAGCCCTTGGAACCCATCACTACCCCCTTAGTCATCTTGATGATCCCGAATCCAAAAGTGCATGCACAAACAATAGTTTTCATAATTTAGCCATTCTCTTTGGTGTCGACGGTCCAACAGCCTCGACACTCAACCCTTCCTGCAGTTGTTTATCTGTCTGATCCATCGACCTAGCCTTGATGCACTACCACCATCCCATCGAGCATTGTCGGTCCTAACTTAGTACCATGGAGAATCACTCAATCAATACCATTTTTAATAAGAGTTTTCATGGCTCTTCCTATTTATATTTGTTTATGGGTTTCAACTTGTGTCCATTGGCCTTGGGCCCACTACACATGTTTTTTCAAAAATTGGGCCTTGAGCTATTTTAGTTCAAAATTTGAGTCCTCGACCTATTAAAGATGTTACGGCTCTCATCAAGAAGGTCTTCCAAATAATTTAAGTAATGGCACACTATCAGGGGAGAACACTTCTGACAAAATTTCCTTTTAACTCATAGCACCAACCAGGTGTGATGATAACGATAGGTCTGCTTAAAACTAGTATGTGGGTTTTTTCTTTCAGTAAAGAAGTCCATCATACCAACTGAGTATGATGCTTAAATAATCCCACTTACAACTGGTAAGTAGCTTTTTCAACTTTAAAATAGTGTTCACCACCCCAACTAGGTGCCATACATAAAAGGTCCCACTCACCTAGTGACTGTGATGTGTCCGTCCTCAATCATCCTTCCAAGTCTCGTTCGAGCTCTTTTGCTCATGTCCTTATCTGAGTTCGTTCCTACATGATTTAAATATCCTCATAAGAAATATCTTGGCATGAATGGCCCTTTTATTTCCATATATTTTCATTTAGGCCCTTATTTTTGCTTTATTGCAATTAGGTATCTAAAGTCCATAATCTTTGACTTTAGATCCCAAATGTTCAATTATGTTTAATTAAGTCCCTTGGGCTTCCAATATCCCTTTTGAGTCCTTAATTTTCTCAAAATGGTACATGGGGCTTAAATTTCCCAAATTTCTAATTTGGTCCTCCCAACTTTTACAAAATTACCATTTTACCCATAAGACCCAAAAATGACCAATTGACCCCAATTCTTTCAAAAACTAACCAATTGGTTCTCCAACATCTTTCTCAATGCCAATTGACCTTCAATTTTGAGAAATTGCATGGAGGTCCCTCAATTTTCCCCCAATTTCTACCCCTCTCTACTGACCAAATTTGATTTTTTCAAATTGGCCATTCAAACGGGGTTAATTGCTCCAATTGATGGCATGGATCGGTTTCTACACTTCCATATGAACAAATGGAGCTTTGAATTACATAATTTTGGTCTAAAACAAGCTCAAATGGAGCTTCACTGGAAAATTTTACGTATAGAGAGAAAGCTTCAAAAGCTTACCGTCGGAGGTGCGGCGGTCTGAGCTCTTGATCTGGGAAGGTGGCTCCCATCCTTAGGGTCATTCTAGGATCAAGAATTGCAACAATTGATGTCAGGATCAAGGTGAATTTGGTTAGTGAAGTTTAACACTTTCTCTCTCTAGAACCGATTTGCAACGACGGAGGAGAGCCGAATTGGCTTACCTTTCACCTCTGTAGAGGTCATGTGATGGCCATGAGTTCTATGGGAGTGCTTGGTTTGGCCGTAGGAGGGCTGAATTGGTCGAATTTAGGTAGTCAATAATAGGGCAGCTTCAGTCCAATAGAGCTGCTTCACAGTTCGATCTCGTTGGCACTTCTCCAACGATCCTTGGGTTGAAGGGAGGTTGCTATTAGGTAGCTGACTTCCCCTTGAGTCTATAGAACCCGACTCTACCTTTTGAGACTGAGAAAAGTGCCCAAGTCGAAGCTCTGGTTTGAGCTTTATTAAAAAATGGAGTACTTTGGAGGAGGAGAGGATTTGAGATGTAAATGGAGGGGAGCACTTTATATAGGGAGCTCAAAGACCCTCTGCACTACTAATTTCCATATTGGTCGAACTTATCCTCATTAGAAAATGCCCAAATCAGAGGGAATATTCCCTCCTAAGGAATAGTGTTGTCATCCCAAGGAAGAAGATGATACTGTTATGAACCGAATTGGACCGATTCGACCAGGTTCAATGGCAAAAATTGGTCGTTTTAGGCCCGATTCAACAAGTTTTCTCAAATATAAAAATTTCTAAATTTGTCTAAATTCATTTTCTATCTAATGGTGGCCTAAATTTTCCAAATTGAGATTTTCGAGCCACCTAGAAAAATGAATTTTCCAATCCGGTTCATTATGGTTCAACCCAGTTCAATCTGGTTCAGGTCCGGTTCACCCTGAACCGGTCTAGTTTTCCCATCCAATTTATTTCATGGTTCTTCCCCATGATTTTCATGACTTTTTGGTCACTTGGAATTTTCCAATTTCTCATTTTTACCCCCTTTATCATTCTCGTTTCCTTATATGGTTCGATTTTTCTCATTTAATTGACTAGTTCTTTCCTAGTTTTCCTTGATCCAAGGTGACATGTTTCACATTATGTTTGTATGAGTTGCTTTAGACTCTCTATTATCTAACCCACTACCATAATTATTCATTTTACTTTTTTATAATTACTCGACCATGCTGACCAATTTTTTAACAATACTCATAAGGCATGTATACATCTTTTAACCTCCTCAAATCATCTATCACGATGTCTGCATCCTTCTATTCTCTAAAGGGTTCACAATCTAAATCTAACTACTGACTTAACATACCTATGTAGGGAGTAGTGTTCATCCCATTTCCATACCGTGGCATTTCTAGTGGTAGCATGCACCCTTAACAACTCATCTTCAATTTCTTTTATTACACAAACATGTTATTTCCCATCTCTTAGGGATATGTCATAGGTTTTTCATACTATTGAGGTATATTCCTAATGTGGGGGTTGTTTTTAACCAAAACATTTATATGATTAGCCAAGATTTAGGCTTAACATTATTACTACTATGCCTTACCTTTTCAATAATACGTTTTCTATGGAGGTGCCTTATCTAATTATACCTTGCCATTAACTTTTTGTAACTAGGACTTCATATTTCATGATATTTTCCTAAAGTATATTTCATTATTGAAGTCTAAAATATAATGTATTTTTTATTCGAGCCTTCTACTAGGGCTTGGTACAATAATAAAGGAAGCCTCACCCTATTATTAAAGTTGGTACTTCTATATTTAAAAAAAATTTAGAATAATTTCTTACATAAGTCCTCTCACTAAGATTTCCAAGGCATTCCCACAATTCTACTTGTCTCTACACTCCAAGCATCATGATAAATCAGTTCTTATTCTAGTTTCATTAGTGCTTAGGGTTCCTCTGAGCCCTACTACACCTAGAGCCACTACTTGTCACGATGTCCTTCCCCTTTTGGGGGTCTTAGTAAATCAGTGAGTTGATTGTGGGTATCACCAAGAATCTCGACCAGGAGTTGTTCAGTGGCCATCTTCGAGGAAATTGACATGATTGCCCGCATTGAAAGCAATCTATGTACTTTTGACACGATGCCCTGTGATACTCGTGGCACCTACAACATGGTGATTCTTAAACTTTACATTTGCATCTTATACATCACTCCAAGTTCCTCTTAGCTCAGTTTGGCCTACTGGGTAGTCACATGCCAAATGCCCATTATGTCCATAATTGTATCGATGAATCATTCTTCATAGTCCTTATTGGAACATGCAGTAGTGTGGGCACTAGGGTATTCTATCATGTATTTTTATAATCTTTCCAACTCCATTGTTACGAGGTATTCCAACATGGAAGTTTTTTTGCCTTTCTAGGACAAGTATCCAACTTGGTCTCCTTCGTAAGTATGTTGGTGCCCCCAACAATACTCATTTTGCCACAACCCTATGGGTTTTGGTTCATATCTTTTTGGTCATACTCGGGGGTAACTACCATCCAATCGCTCCTTAGATTGCACTTCTTGCGATGGGAGGGACAATTAGAATTCCTTGTTGTAGTTCACAAAAAGCCTTAATATATGCAACATTTTTCTCAATTTAATATGGAGTCATCGATTGGTGGTGAAGTTTCATAGCATAGATATATCTCTTCTATAACATTTTAGACTATATCATGTCCACTTTGGGTGGATAACACACATATTTCTTAGGGATGTTCTCTTTGTTATGTGCCTTTATACAAACAATTTTTTCTAATATTAATGTTGTTGAATTCTTTCTTACTTACAAAAGTTCTTATATTATCAATGAAATCCTTATCAGTGATATTCCCATTTTCTCCAACCATTTGAAAAATCTTTTTTTTTTTCCAAAATACACTATTTTGAAAATGCGGATTATGATGCCACTAAGGTTGTCATGTCCCAACCTAATTTCTTAGGTCAGAGTCCAATGACTACTTGCCACATCCCTTTGATACTACAATGGTGTGTAACTTCACCAAAATAGTATTGATGGAACCAACGTAATAAAATACTTACAAATTTTAGTGAAAATTTAAACTTTTCTTTAATCAAATTAATGTGCAAAAAATTAATACAATTTTCCCCTAGAATATTACAATTGATGCATAAAGTATATAAACATTCGTGCATGCACTTCGATATCCATACCTTGGTTTGCACCAGTGGTGAAGGCAACATCCCAAACTTGTACTTTCATGGGCTCTTATTGTCAACTATAATTATTTTTTGGGGGGTGTGAGGTGAGTTCAAAACTTAGTGAATGAGTTTACCCACTTGAACCACATCATGGCTTACTACCCTGATTTTTATTCAATATTTGAACAAATATTTTTCATGGTTACCAATTCACAAATCAATTCCTATAGTTTATCACGAGAAACCAATTCTCATTTCCTATGTCACAACTTAGAAAACACATTTGGCAGCATGTCCATTGTCATATCCCCTAAGGTCTCACACATGAGAAACTCAAGACTTTGATGGATGTGTGCATTCTATACTACACTCCCAAGTCATAACCTAAGATGATTGTTCCCCTCATATTAATGTTGATGATATAAGCACATAATATCAATGCAATTTCATATTTGGAGGCATGTCCATTGCCATGTTCCCTAAGGTTTAACACACAAGAAATTGAGGACTACGAGGGGTATGTGTGTTATATACTACACTCCCAAGGCACATCATATGATGATCGTTAAACTTATAGTGATGTTGATGATGTATCATAAGACATCCTACATACTTATGATCCTTTCAACCACTCTTGATCATAAGTATACTTAGACCCTTCCATACACCTCCCTACAAGTCCATGGGAAGATTTGGAAGCATTCACTTAGCCTATTTTATCCCAACTTCCATTCTTCCCTCTATGCCAATACCACCTCTAGTATTAGATGCCAAGTCAACGTAATACAAAACATCCACTCAATCAAGGAAATCAATAGGACATGATCAATAAGCATAATGGTCATTCATTTTTGGGAGTTCAGTTTTCTATCAGACCGATATTGTTACTCATGTTCTTAAACACACCTCAGTTCAACATGTAAATCATTCATAAAATTTTAGGGTTCAGTTTGCTAATTGACCAATCCTTCTACTTGTTTATTTAAACACATCTTTTGATTAAGAATATTTTTTTAAATTTCTTGTGGTTTGGTTTTCTATCTAATCGGCCCCACTGTCTGTGTTCATAAAACACCTTCTCAAATCACTATATGCAAAAATCAAGAATTTGTTTGGTTCAATTTACAAACCGATCTTCCCTTTGTTACTCATCTCTTAAATGTTGTTTTAACGAAACATGGAGGAGTCTAGCCTCGTATTCATTTCAGTAGTCATGGCCTCATACCTACTTTCACTTTTGGTTTAGGCCTCAACCTTATTATGAACAATTTTATGGGTCTTAACTTAGTTTCTCTTTTAACTAAATGGTGTTCCCAAAAATTTATACAATAAAACAGGAATATAATAATGGGTAAGCATATAAATTAGAACTTTCATACACATTCTTCGAGATTCGTACCATAAGCCACACTCGTTTTGTAAGTGATGTCCCGGCTCTGTACCTCACGAAACATCTGGTTTCACCTATAATTATTTTGGGGAGGGGATGAGCTCATAATTCATTGAATAAGGTACTTGCATTAGGCCACTACATGCCTTATGACTCTAGACTTCACTAAAATTATATACATGAAGATTTATTCATGATTTCATAAATTAGGTTACTTTCATAATTTTACCTGACACACTTGTATAAATCAGGTAAAGCTCTCTCTCCCCCAGTACAATATTTAAAAATAATATGTACAAATTATCATGCAACGGTAATACATGGCCAAGCCATGCTCGAAAGCCATGCCAATTTCAATTTGTTATATATGAGAGTGTGCAAGTCATGTGCACTCACACAACTGATACCCCATGGGTTTTGTAAATCCCATCCTATAGAGTTAAGGTAAACTAGGAAAAAACTGGTCAAACTGAGTGAGAAAATAGAACTGGTTTACGAACCCCAACCACTAGAGAATGGGCAAATGGGGAAATTTACAACTCACAAGTGACCCAAAGAGTCATAAAACCCTTGTAAAGGGACTTTAGGACAATTTGAAAGAGAAAACCAGACCGGTTTAGGTGAACCGGATCTAAACTAGATTGAACCGGTTTGGACCGGTTTGAACAATTATTGAACTAGATACTAAATTCATTTTTCTAGGTGGCTTAAAATATTCAAATTGGAGAATTGAAGCCATCATTGGTTAGATAAAGAATTTAGATGAATTTTAAAAATTTAATTTTGAAAAACTCTGTCGAATCGGGCTTGAACCGACCGGTTTAACCAATGAACCCGGTTCGGACCGGTCAGATCTAGTTCGGAATAGTGTCATCTTCTTCCTTCAGATGATAGCATTGTTCACTCGCTGAAAAAATGAACAGCGCTGACGGAAAGGATACGTTTCAGTTCAGGACATTTCAGGCCATCAATGAGTGTCATAAAGGTGTCAAATGGATGGCCGGAGAGTCCCCGAGCTCCTTATATAAAGAGCTCCCCTCCATTCATCTTCCACACACCTGAAAACTTCACTCTCTCTCAGCTACTCAGTTTTTTGATGAAGCTCAAACTAGAGCTCCGACATAGGGGTTTCTCTAAGCCAAAGAAGGTGAGGTTGGGTTCCTTAGACTTAGGGAGAAGTCAGCTACCCAACGATGGTCACCATTCAATACAAGGATCGATGAAAAAGCGTCGGTGTAATCAAATAGTGAAGCAGCTCCAGCGGACCGAAGCTGCCTTATTACAACTGAGCTGAAGACGACCAAAATGAGCCCTCCTCAGGCCAAACCAATCTCTCCCAACACTCCATTAGCCCTCATTCGACCAAATTAGAGTAGAAAGGTAAGCCAATTTGGCTCCCCTCTATAATTTTCGATTAGTGTTAGAGAGAGAACCAGCGAAACATCACTAACTGAATTCTCCCTCAATTTGACATGAATTGATATAATTCTTGATCCTAGGAGGAACATCGGGACGAGAGCTACTTGCCCGATCAAAAGCTCGAATTGTCGCAACCCAGACAGTAAGCTTTTGAAGCTTCCTATCTCTAAGTTCAGTTTTTCGGTGAAACTCCATTTGAGCTCGTTCCGGCCTCAAATCATGCTATTCAAATCTCAATTGAAAATGGATGTGTAGGAACTCAATTCTACCTTCAATTTCAACAGTTAACCTCGATTGAATGGTAAATTTGACAAAATCAAATTCGGCTAGTTTGAAAAGGGGAATTGGGGGAAACTTTTGGGGAAATTTGGGGATTTCATAAAATTGAGGAACCAAAGTGAAAATCCCAAAATTGAGGGTCAATTGACCATGAAAAGGATGTTAGAGGACCAATTGGTCAATTTTTGAAAATAATTGGGGTCAAATTGCCATTTTTGTAAAGTAGGGGCAAAATGGTATTTTTTGAAAAGTTGGGGACCAAATTGGAAATTTGGGAAACTTGAACCTCTTAAGTGATTTTGAGTAAATTGAGGATCCAATGTGAATTTTGAAAGATTCGGGACTCATTTTGGGGAAAAGTTTGCCTTAGGGACCTAAAGTCAAGGAAAATGAACTTTAGGGACCTAAGTGCAATTAACTGAAAGTTTTAAGTTTATTCGTTCATACGTGAGGAACGAAGGCTATCATACCAAGTATTAATAGATAAGGCTGTCCAAATCGTGTAGGAGCACAAAGGACCAGAACGCCAGTAAGAGAAGCTCGCATCAACATGGGAAAATCAACCGAGGACGAACACATCACAGTTAACGGGAGAGTGGGTTTATTCACATCATACCCAGTTGGGATGATGAGCACCTTGGAAATGAAAAACCACTTCTATGTGGAATTTTAACATCACACCTGGTTGGAGTAATGTGAGAACTACGCGAAAAAACTACTTATCGGTTGTAAGTAGGTCATACCCAGTTGGTATGATGGACTTCTTGGAAGGAAGTAGGAAACCCTCTTACCAGTTGTATGCGGAGATGTCATCACACCCAATTGGTGTGATGGATGGAAAAATTTTTTGTCAGAAGTGTTCTCCCCTGACCAGCCAATGCTTTAAAATTTTGGGAGATGTTGACGAGAGCTCTAATAGCTCACACAGGCTAGAGGTCTCGGTTTTAAAATTTGGGGGCTAAAATGCCCGATCTTGAAAATCACGTACAGTAGGCCCAAGGCCAATTGGCATGAGAAAGAGCTCGTAAACAAACATGATGATAAGCCATGAAAATTATTTATGTGATTGGCCACAGTACCAAGATAGGTCCGACATACTAGCTGGGTAGCAGTGCGACAGGACCAGGTCGACGGACCGATCTAGACAAATAGCTGCAGGTTGAGTTGAAGGTCGGCGCCATTGGACTAGTGGCACCAAAGATAAATGGCTTTATGGAAAACTTTGTTTGTGCATGCACTTGAGGTCTGGAACCATCAATATGCCCAAGAGGGGTAGTGATGCATCCTAGGGGGTACTCAACGACATGGTAGAGATAAGGGTAGTTTGTCGTGCCAACAGTCACAGAAGCTCGACGTAGCTTCATGCGCATGAGGCCGGGGTGGGGTCGGGATGAGGTCTCTATACTCATACGATCACGGAGTTGCTTTTCGGGTTTGAGGGTCAGATGTCATGAACATCCACTCATTCCTAGGGTATAAGTGGATGGGCTTCTATCTAGGTGGCCTGTAAAGTCGCTCTAACACCACAAGTGGGTGCAGTGGTCGGGCTACACCGTGAATGTGTGATTCCTTCATGATGAAGGGCGTGCGTTGGTTGTTAAACACACTGATTTTGAATAATGAGGAAAATGTTTGAAAACCGAAATTTAAGGAATAATCTTAAAGGAAATTAGGAATCTGGCACACTCCAATTTAAAAATTATTTTACAAAAATTCCATTTCAAACATTCATTCACTAAGTTGTAGAAACTCACCCCTCCCTTTCTATCCCTTTTTAGGAGTAGAGAAAATGACTAGAGATAACACCAGAATCTACCCTTTGTCAGGTATGCTTAAAAGTATTTTCTTTCTAAGTTTTCATTTTATTGATATATGTTATTCCAGGGGACAAAGTTGAGATTTCGTCTAGCTTCTCTTAATTTAAGGAAGGGTGAAACCCTTCTTGAACCATGGGAGTGGCGGGTTGATCACGGGGATCTAACCAAACTAGGTTAGGGCGTGACAACTTGAGTGGAATCAAAGCTAAGTTCCCTTGAAACATTATCAATATTATGCACTGACACTAATAAAACCTTAACTGCCATGTAGGAAGGAGAATCGCTAGAAAGTTCACTGTGAAATCCAATCCTCCACACTTGACCTTGAAAAGGATGCCTACCCACAGGAAGGCAGTTGTTCAACGATTCCTAAAGGGCGAGAAGAGAGTGCCTAAAGATATGGTGGAGGATTATCGAAAACTCATGGGAGCCTTACTAGAACCATAAGGCATTACATACCCTCCTCCAATGCAAGAGGAACCAATTACTTCCTCCATAAGCCCAACACCTCATCCAGCCCCACAACAACCAAAGAGAAATTCCACTAAGAAGGAGGCTTAGCACAACTACTATGATGCTTATGCCACCTTCATGAAAGTCCACCAAGTACCCCAACCTACTCAATCCAGCTTCAATCCCTCTCAATGGATGAAGTGGACATATTAGTGTGAGGCTGAGGTATTGAGGCGGTACAAACTGGAGGTCATACATGAAGTTCATCTTATAAGGGAATATGGATGGACTTCAACAAGTTCCTCAGAGCCATCTGATCATGAATCCCACAATCGTTTTAAGGCTAACTCCCGGCCTATGACCCCAAGGGACTAGGGGTAGAAAATCTCTATAATAAGCCAAGTAAGGCAAGAAACTATTTCTTGAATGAATGAAAATCCAATTTTTCCTGATAAAACTTTTGGGTCTCTTTGATGAATTCAAACAATGAGAGTATGCTAATAAGGATCAGTGTAACGAGTAGGGAAGAGATCACCTAAGGAAGGAAAACAACGGGTCATTACTAGTTAACCCAAACCTTTAAAGTAAGTTTACCATCCAGAGAAGGGAAAAACAAGACAATAAGACTTTGCAAAGAAGACACTACTAGAGTTCATCCAAGGAAGACAAATTCTAACTAAGGAAAGGAAGAAGAAGTTTGGAGCAATTGAAGTGAGCACCAAAGAGTATGGGACTAGTGGAAGTCTAAGGAGTTAAGTAAAGACTTTATGGACAAAAGTAAGGAAACAAGAAGGATTAGACTATCCCAAGGAAAACCAATGGAAGGAAGATGACCATGAAGAAAGTAAGAAAGATATGGGAGCACTGAGTCAATTGAGATAAGACAAGGAGAAAGGAAAGAAGTATGATAGTAAGAAAACCCCAGGAATAATAATAGTGCTTGGAAAGAGTTAGGACAAAAATTCTTAGGAACTCAAAAATAATAAGGGGACTTTTTGAAGCAAGGATATGGAACAAAAAGGAATAGAAGATAGGAAAGAAATCTAGAGTGAATAACCGTACAAAGGTCATAAAGTATAAGAAAAAGATCAAAGGAATAACTTTCAAGGAGTAGTAGGGAGATTGAACGTGAAAATCCCAGAATGGAAATCCCTAAAAGATGGATAAGGATAGGAAGTGGAACCGTGGAAGGAGAAAGTTCCAAGTTAAGGTAACCAACAAACAAACCGTTAAAAAACTAAAGTCAAAATAAGGACCTTATTAAAGGATATAGGTGGCTAAGGATATACTAGGATGGCCAGGTGTGATCTACTTTCAAAAGAGCAGAGAAACCAAATAAGGATTTCAGATAGACCCAGTTGAAGGAGATAAATCCGTAAAAACCAGATAATCTAGGAGAATAAACGACACACTAAGATGGATCAGGAATAGAGAAGACTACACCCTAAAGAGAGAAATGAGGTGGATATTAAGGATATAATACGACTCAAGAGATGACAGCCTCAAGATCATAAATAAGGAAGATCGTGAGATCTTAAAATAAGGTAGATGTGAATCCCATATAAAAGAAATAGATGGATACAGGAAAGAAAGGAGAGTAAACACGAAGTACATGTAAGTTCTCAAGAGTAATCTAAGTAAGAAAGGACGACATCAGGGAATACCTTTTAAAGTTAGGTATTCTAAATAGCAAAATGAGAAAAGAGCCTAAGAGAAAAGAATATAAACTGCCAAGGAATGAAACCTTGAAAGGAGAAAAGGGTCCCAATTAAAAGGTAATGGGATCAATAGAAATGAAGATGAGATAAATTCATCCAAGATATGTTGGTCGAGATTGAAAGATAAAGTACAAAGGAAAGGTACTTAAGACGATCCAAGGAGTAAGTTAAGTCCAAGTAATGTGTAAGTAGGAAAACACATCAAAGGATGTCGTGTGAGTAAGCAGGGGGTGGATTGCCCATAAAAGAGGAAACAGAGGAAAAACACATCTAAGAAACCTTGGAAAAGTTAACCCCTCAGTTAGGAAGGGATTTGAGTAAAGGATCACTAACATCAAGACTGATAGTGATCGACACACAATCGATAGAGCCTAAAGAGAGGACGACTATACATAGTGTAGAGTACATGGAATAAGACCGATAATTGGAAGTGTCTCGTGAAAACCCCGCTCTTTGGAGTTAAGGAAAAAAACTGGTCAAACCAAATGAGAAAAACTGAACTGGTTCACAAACTTGATTATTGAGGAAAGGGCAAATTGGAGAAATTTCAACTCCCATGTGACCCAAAAAGATTCATAAACCTTGGGAAGGAACTTTAGAACCAAGTGGAAGAAAAAAACTAGGCAGGTTTGGGTGAACCGGATTCGAACCAAATTGAACCAGTTTAGAAACCAAGCCAGTTTATGAACTGGAACCGATTTAGAGAGGGCAAACCAGGAAATATATGGACCCCAAGTGACCTAAAGAGTCACATAAGTCATGATAAATGACTTTAGGATGAATGGGGGATGAAAACCAAATCGGTTCAATTGAACAGGATACGAACTGGATTGAACCAATTTGGATCGGTTTGAACCACTAATGAACCAAATGATAAATTTATTTTTCTAGGTGATTTAAAAAATTCAAATTTGAGATTTGAGGCCACCATTGGATAGAAAATGAAATTAGAAATTTTTAGATTTGAAAATTTCTGTCGAATTGGGAGTGAATCGGCTGGTTTAAGCTTTGAACCCAGTTAGGACCAGTTTGGTCTGGTTCGGAACAGTGTCGTGTTATTCCTTCATATAACTGTACTATTCACTCACCGAAAAATTGAAGTAGTGCTAGTGATAGTACATCAATTCATCATCTGCTAAGTCGTGTTAGGCCATCAATGACTGTCATAAAGGTTCCAAATGGATGGCCGACGATTCCCCAAGCTCCCTATATAAAGAGATCCTCTCAATTCATCATCTACATACCTGAAAACCTCACTCTCTCTCAGCTGCTAAGTTTTCTAGTGAAGCTCGAACCAGAGCTATGATATAGGGTCTTTTTTGAGCCAAAGAAGGCATGGTCGGATTCCTTAGAACCGAAAAAAGTCAGCTACACAGCTCTAAGGGTCACCGAAGAAGCGCCGACATGATCAAATAGTGAAGCAGCTCCGGCGGACCGAAGCTGCCCTATTTCGGCCGAGTTGAAATTGGCCAATTCGAGTCCTCCTCAGGCCAAACTAAGCTCTCCCAATACCTCCTCAACCCTCTCACGGCTGAATTAGAATTAAAAGGTAAGCCAATTTGGCTTCCCTCTGTAATTTTTGACTGGTGCTAAAGAGAGAACCAACAGAATTTCGTGAGGAAATTCTAACTCAATTCGGCATCAATTGATGCAATTATTGATCCTAGGAGAAACCTCAAGAGAAGAGTTATCTGCCCAGATTAGAAGCTCGGACTGTCGCACCTTCGACAGTGAGCAATTGAAACTTTCTCTCTATGTTCTATTTTCCGGTGAAGCTCCGTTTGAGCTCGTTCTGGCATCAAAACTTATGATTCAAAGTGCTATTGAATTGTATGAAGATATAGAAACACAAATTTAACTTCAATTTCAACAATTAGAAGTGTTTGATTGATCAATTTGATGAAATCAAATTTGGTTGTGTTAAAAAGTTGAAATTGGGGGAAAATTGGGAAAAATTTGGGATTTTCGAAAATTCAAAGGACCAAAATGCAATTTTATTAAATTGAGGGTCAATTGGGCATAATAAGAGAGTTAGGGAACCAATTGAGCAATTTTTTGAATTTATTGGGTAAAACTTACCATTTTTGTAAAGGAAGGGCAAAATGGTAATTTTGGAAAATTTGGGGCCCAAATTGGGAATTTGGGAAACTTGAATCCCTTTTTATGAAATTAAGTAAATTGAGGTTCCAAGGAGAATTTTAAAAGTTTTGGGACTCAATTTGGGGAAAAACCAGCAATTGTGGACTTAACGTAAAAGGAAAAATAACTCTAGGGACCAATTTGCAAATATTTGAAGTGTTGAGAATGTAGTCATTAATAATGAATGAAGGTGATTAAGCCAAATGATAATAAACAAAAATGTTTATTTTGTGTAGGAAGTGGAAAAACTACTTACCGATCGTAAGTTGATCATATCCAGTTGGTATGATGAAACTTCCTTATAGGAAGTGAAAAATCCGTTCATCGGTTATAAGCGGAGATGTACTCACACTTGGTTGGTATGATGGATAGTTAAAAATATATTTTGTTGGAAGTATTCTCCCCTGACTGTGTGTCAGTGCTTAAACAATTTGGTATACCTTCTCGACGGGAGCTCGAATAGATATGTTAGGTCGGAGGCCTCGGTTTGGGAACTTGGGGGCTATTATGCCCAAATTTGAAAATCTCGAACAGTGGGCCCTAGATCGGTTGGCACGAGCAAGAGCTCGTAAACAAACTTGAATTATATGCCATGAAAACTTAAGTAATTGAATTTTTTGGCCATGGTACCAAGACAGGACTGACATACTTAGTCAACTAGCAGCAATGCGACATAACAGGTCTTCAGACTAGTCTAGACAAACAGTTGCAGGTTGAGTTGAGGGTTAGAGTCGTTGTACCAGTGGCACCACATATTATATGGCATCATGTGAAAATTGTTTATTTTGCACGCACTGTGTTTACGGGTCCTTCAACATGCCCAAGAGGGGTAGTGATGTGTCCTAGGGCCTAGGATGACCTGGTGGATATAAGGGCAGTTATTCGTACCAGAAGCCTTGCGAAGCTCAACATAGCTTCAAGTGCATGAGACCGGGGTAAGGTCGGGGTGAGGTCTCTATTCTCATACAGACACAGAGAATTGTTATGAGATTGAGGATTGGATGTCACGAACATCCACTCATTCTTAAGGTAGAAGTGGACGTGCTTTTATCTAGGTGGTCGGTAAAATTGCTCCGATGCCACAAGTGGGTTCAGTGGATGTACTGTTCTGCGATTGTGTGTTTGACCTTCATGATGAAGGATGTGTGTTGAGTGATAACACATCATGGTAATAAGAAATGATTTTTGAAAACCGAGATTTGAATATGAGAAATTTTAAAGGAAATAAGGAGTCTGGCACACTCCATCTTGAAAACTATTTTTTTAGAAACTCCATTTTTAAAATACCCATTCACTGAGTTGTAGAAACTCACCCCTCTTTTCTATCCATTTTTCAAGAAAAGAGAAAATGACTTGGAATAACACCGAGCATTACCTCTGTCAGGTATGCTTAATTACTCTTAAGCTTGCATTTTATTTGATATATGTCATTCCAGGGAACAGGGTTGAAAATACGCCTGGCTCCTCTTGAGTTAAAGAATGGGGAAACTCCTCTTGAATCGAGAGAGCGGCGGATTGTTCACGGGGATCTGACCAAATCAGATCGGGGTGTGATACTCAAGTGAGGAATAAGGAAAGAGACTGAAAATACAATTAGATAAGGATTCAAAAAGGTAAATACCCTAATATAGAAAGGGGTATGAAGAAGGGAAGGAATGAAACCTTCAAAGAAATGACAAGGAGGTTGAGCAAGTAGTTTCAAAGATGAACGTCTCTACTATGATGAACATAGTAGAGAACAAAGTTGAAATAAGGGAACTATCATATACAAGGAATTGATGCTTAGCACCAAAGGAGATTAATTCATAATAAGAATTGTAAAGTGATCATGGGAGAGTAGAAATTGACTAAAAGAAAGGAAAGTTCTTGAGAAAAAGGGATGCCACTGAAACTAAGGAAGGTTATAAGAAGAGTAAAAACTAGATAAAGGAATTTAACATTGAAAATCTATGAAAGCAAGTAGGCAACACTCGAGAAGACACGAAGCTTTGTGTTTTAACAATAACGGAAGTAACTACATGCAAGAATGATTAGGTATCTTGGAACTTCCAATCCTAAAATCCCGAGTAAAGAACTTCAAAGAGAAGAACCTTGCTCTAAGTAAAGGAGGATGTGAATATTAGGATATACCTTTGAGCTCTCAAGTAAGATATGCTTAGAGGGGATGAGCTCCATAGAAGGAGTAAGCAATGGAAAGGGAAGAAATTTCTTAAAATACGTGTTAGAATGAGGCAAAGTGAAAATAATCGAGATATTTGTATGTCAACAAACTTTATAAAAATTAATTCATGTGCAAGGGATGTGGAATAAGATTTGGGGACAAAACTCCTAAAAGGAGGGAAGAGTTGTAAACCATGTCCTTTGGAGTCAAGGAAAATCAGGAAAGAACAAGTCAAACTGAGTGAGAAAATCGAACCGGTTCACGAATCCCAACCACTAGAGAATGGGCAAATGGGGAAATTTACAACTTCCAAGTGACCCAAATAGTCATGAAAACCTTGGAAAGGGACTTCAGGACAATTTGGGAGAGAAAATCGGATAGTTTAGGTGAACCAGATCTAAACTGGTTTGAACCATCATTGAACCAAATGGTAAATTTATTTTTCTAGGTGGCTTAAAACATTTAAATTGGAGAATTGAAGCAACTATTGGATAGAGGATGAATTTAGATGAATTTAGAAATTTTTAATTTTGAAATACTCGGTCGAATTGGGCCTAAACCAGTAGATTTAAGCATTGAACCCGGTTCAGACCAGTCCGGTCCAGTTCGAAACAATGTCGCCTTCTTCCAGAAAAATGAACAGCGCTGGCGGAATGGAAAGTTTTTGTTCAGGATGTTTCAGGCCATCAATGAGTGTCATAAAGGTGCTAAACGGATGGCTGGAGAATCCCCGAGATACCTATATAAAGAGCCCACCTCCATTCATCCTCCACACACATAAAAACTTCACTCTCTCTTAACTATTCAATTTTCTAATGAAGCTTGAACTAGAGTTCTAACATAGAGTTTTTTTTTCTGAGCCAAAAAAGGCGAGGTCAGGTTCCTTAGACTCAGGGAGAAGTCAGGTACCCGACGGTGGTCACCATTCGATCTGATGATCATCGGAGAAGCATCGGCGTAATCAAATGGTGAAGTAGCTCCGACAGACCGAAGTTGCCCTATTTTAGCAGAGCTGAAGACAGCCAAATTGAGTCTTTCTCAAGCCAAACCAAGCTCTCTCAACAATCCCTCTGCCCTCATACGACCGAATTAGAGCAAAAAGGTATGCTAATTTGAATCCCCTCTATAATTTCTGATCAGTGTTAGAGAGAGACCCAATGAAACTTCACAGACTGAATTCTCCCTCAATTCGACATGAATTGATGTGATTCTTGATTCTAGGAGAAACCTTAGGATGAGAGCTACTTGTCCTGATCGAAAGCTCGGATCATCGCACCTCTGACGGTAAGCTTTTGAAGCTTTCTCTCTCTAAGTTCAATTTTTTGGCGAATATCCGTTTGAGCTCGTTCCAGCCTCAAATCATGCAATTTAAAACTCAATTGAATTGTATGAATGTGTAGGAACTCAATTTTACCTTCAATTTCAACAATTAACCTCGATTGAATAGTCAATTTGATGAAATCACATTCGACCAGTTTGAAAGGGGGAAATTGGGGATTTCATAAAATTGATGGACCAAAGTGTAATTTCCCAAAATTAAGGGTATATTGGCCATGAAAAGGATGTTGGAATAACAATTGATCAATTTTTTTAAAATAATTGGGGTCAAATTGCCATTTTTGTAAAGTAGGGGCAAAATGGTAATTTTTGAAAAGTTGGGGACCAAATTGAAAATTTTGGAAACTTGAACCCCTTAAGTGATTTTGAGTAAATTGAGGACCCAAAGTGAATTTTGGAAGTATGGGACTCAATTTGAGGAAAAGTTTGCCTTAGGGACCTAAAGTCAAGGAAAATAAACTTTAGTGACCTAAGTGCAATTAATTAAAAGTTTTGAGTTTAGTCATTCATACATGAGGAACAAAGGTTGTCATGCCAAGTATTAATAGATAAGGCTGTGCAAATCATGTATGAGCACGAATGACCAAAACACCAATAAGAGAAGCTCACGTCGACTTGAGAAAATCAACCGAGTACGAACACGTCACGGTTAACAGGTGAGTAGTTTTATTCACATCATACCCTATTGGGATGATGAGCACCTCGGAAATGATAAACCACTTCTATGTGGAATTTTAGCATCACACCTAGTTGGTGTGATGTGAGAACTACACGAAAAAACTATTTAACGGTTGTAAGTTGATTATACCTAGTTGGTATAATGGACTTCCTAGAAGGAAGTAGAAAACCCGCTTACTAGTTGTAAGCGGAGATATCATCACACCCGGTAACTATGATGGATGAAAAATTTTATTTTATTGGAAGTGTTCTCCCCTGACTGTGGGCCAATGCTTAAAAATTTTGGGAGACCTTCTTGACGAGAGCTCAAATAAGCCATAGGCCTCGATTTTGGAACTTCGAGGCTAAAATGCCCGATTTTGACAATCATGTGCAATGGGCCCAAGGCCAGTTGGCACGAGCAAGAGCTCATAAAAAATATGATGATAAGCCATGAAAATTCTTAATGAATGATTTATGTGATTGGTCATGGTACCAAGACAGTACCGACATAATCAATGGACTGGCGGCAATGAGATAGGACCACGTCAACAGACCGATCTAAACAAATAGCTGTAGGTCGAGTTGAGGGTCAAGGTCATTAGACCAGTGGCACCAAAGATAAATAGCTTTATGGAAAACTTTGTTTGTGCATGCACTTGAGGATCAGGACCATCAAGACGCCCAAGAAGGGTAGTGATGCGTCCTAGGGATTACTGGATGACATTGTGGAGATAAGGGAAGTTTATTGTGCCAGCAGTCAGGGTAGCTTGACATAGCTTCATGCGCATAAGACCGAGGTGAGGTCAGAATGAGGTCTTTGTCCTCATACGGACATGGAGTTGCTTTTTGGGTTTGAGGGTCAGATGTCACAAACATCCACTCATTCCCAGGGTAGAAGTGGACATGCTTCTATCTAGGTAGCTAGTAAAGTCGCTCTGATGCCACAAGTGGGTGCAGTGAATGGTCTGCCCTGTGAATGTGTGATTCCTTCATGATGAAGAGCATGTGTTTATTGTTAAACACACTGGTTTTGGATAATGAGGAAAATGTTTGAAAACTAAAATTTGAGGAAGAATAATCTTAAAGGAAATAAGGAGTCTCACACACTCCAATTTAAAATTTATTTTATAGAAACTCTTTTTCAAACACCCATTCACTGAGTTGTAGAAACTCACCCCTCCCTTTCTATCCCTTTTTATGTATAGAGAAAATGACTAGAGATAACATTGGGATCTACCCTCTGTTAGGTATGCTTAAAAGTATTTTCTTTTTAAACTTGCATTTTATTGATATACATTATTTCGGGGGACAAGGTTGAGATTTCACTTGGCTTCTCTTGATTTAAGGAAGGGGGAAGCCCCTCTTGAATTAAGGGAGCAACAGGTTGATCACGAGGATCCAACTAAACTGGATTGGAGCATTACAGGTTCACTCTCTTATATGGATGTTAACACGTCCTTAGGTTCATGACAATATACTGCCAGCTTCTCATCCATATCTTTGTACACATACGACTTTATCCTGCCAGTCTCCCAAGCATAGAGGTGTGCTCGGAGACTCACCCATATGTCATACGGGGTCTCATGTAATTTGGAAGCATATTCAATCTTCCTTTATCTGTTGCTTCTAATTACCTTAGATGTCAGCACTACTTGGACAAGTGTCCTAACGACGCCCACTTCCTTAACAAGCATATACAAAGGCACATACATATAAATAACAAATATGCAGAACTCACATTATCTTGGAGTTCAATCCTCATTTTGATCGACTTTATCTTTTAAACACATGCACATAAATAAACAAGTATATTTAATTCATAATTTGTAGTTTGGTCTTCATTCTGACAACATCTATCTCTTTAAACACATGCACATAAATAAAAAAGTATGTTCAATACATGATTCTTAGAGTTCCATCCTTATTTCGACCAACTCTATCTCTTTAAACACATGCACATAAACTAAACAAGCATGCTCGATTCACAATATCTCGGAGTTTGTTCTTTATTCCAACAAACTCCATCTCAAATGCCAATCAACAACACAATGCCCTCATTCATATAGTACTATCATGCAACTATTATTTTCCATGGTCTCTCAAACTTATCTTTTTAGATATTCAATAAAGTTGTATATCTTAGTGATCATGCATCCATGTAATTTTTCATCATTTTTTAAAATAATTTCCAAAACATATATCATGCACATTCACTAGGTTATGAAAAATTGTAAAGTGGGATCACTTGTTCCAATCAAACTCATTGTCAATATTCCCACTCATAGTTATTATCGGGACTTGTTCACTCTACATGTATTTCCTTTAATCTTGGGACGTGTGATTCTCGTTTGAACAATTGTGGAATTTACTCAACATAAATCAAATTATAAATTCAAGGTCATTTTTAATCTCTATTTGGTACTTATATACTACCACGTAAATTTTCCTAAATTATAGTTTTGCCCCTAGGATTAGTTCTCCCAACCCCTTTTTATAATTTCATTTCACATATTATAGGTTAAACCTAAAGTTGGTCATATTTACTAAAATACTCAAAAGTGTTTAAGTTTCCCACTTATATACTTAATTTTTCCAAATTTTACATTTTGGTACTTAAGTTGGGGAAACTTACTATTTTACCCCTATTCATCAAAACTCTCTCATTTTGGACCCTAATCTTCCCATGTCTTTTATTTATGTTCTCAAATATTTTCTTAGGAATCATTTGAGTTTATAAAATCTATTAATTACAATTTGGTCCCTAATATAGGACATATAAACATTTGCCTCTCTTTTACTAAAAATTACAGTTTTGACCCAAACTTCCATAAATGAATTTAGACATCTACATTTATCCCAAAATCACCTCCTAATTAGGCTACCCTGGGGAACTATGTCCACAAGTTTCACCATTTTATCAATTTGGTCTCAAACCATTCAAAGTTTGCACTTTAGTACTCAAACATTGAAAATCAATCAAGCCAACTTCTTTTTTCATAAATCACTCACAAATAATTTCATTATACTCTTAATGGCTCGTGTGAGGAGTGGGGGATCTTACCCCAACCAAACTTGGACAAATTTGTCTGTTTTAAAAAATTGATCGAAATAGAGGAACGTGAGGAGTTGTCAGAAATTCTCACTAGAGAGGTGGCTAGAGTTGATGCATTATGAAGCTAAAGTCCATGCGAGTAATTCTGTGGTGGTGGCTACCCAAGTGGTCACCGATGTTGGGAGTATTTGGGACATGACTGATCAAAGTCGGGTGGAGCCGAACATACACGTCGATGGAAATCAGCTCGATGGATCCAAATTTACCTTGCCGAATGACAAACCTTTCTAGTGAGAGGTAGAGGGGAGGCAAGCGTCCAGCATCAGTGTCACACAGAGTGGAAGTCAAAGCTGACTAAATTTGGCTCCGCAATTGTGGTGACCACATTTAGTTATTCTCTTCCGAATTTGGGATGGAAAAGATAACATTCATCCAACATTTTCATCCAAGTTGGGATCTAACCAAAGAAATTAATATGAATCCATTAGTAGTATTTTGACATCAATATTATTTTATTCTAATGATGTGGTGATTGTCATCATAATATGCAACATGCTAGTGTTGATAGAGCATTATTTTTCTACAAGAAACTTTTGAGATACATGAGATCATAGACCTTTACTAGCATCAAGTAATTGCATGTCTTCGACCATTGTGATTTCAAGAGATTCATGATATACACTAAAAAGCATATTCATTAACGCCTTGTCAAGAACAGTTGAGACATTGAAAATATGATATATCGTCAATGTCGTAGTGAAACTAGGGATAGATAACTCATATACAAGATTTATCTTTATAATTATCAGGTTATGCATCGTTACATCTCTAATCCTTCTACTTACGTTAAACCTTATTTGAGGGTTCGAGCCAGACTCTACAACAATAGGAACAATGATGCAGGCAGGAGAAGGGGTCATAGCGAAACCCTGCACATGAGTAGAGGCATCAATAACATCATTCATTTCTTTAGTATTAGGGTTGACGAGCTTTCTTAGAGCTATAAAATTCTTATAATGTAATTCCAACGTGGAGATGAGAGGTAGAAAGTGTCCCATCGAGTATGACAAAAATTTGTATGTAACAAATTTTGCGTGTTTGAAATTTTATCGAGTTAGAACATGAAAAATGAAATATGATAAAATCAAATTTTATTAATTCAAATGAAAATAATATTACAACAATTAATAATATATATATAACAATTAATAATTAATAGCAAAAATTTCACATATTACAACACTTATTCTTATATTAGATAATTCAAATGATTTTGTTATCTCTATCATTGTGGCATCATTGAGAGTTTTCTATTAAATTCTATAATAAAAATGAATAATATTGGGTGTATTGATCAAATAAGCACATAATTTAAATTTATCCATTATAAATATATTTATGCATATAGGAAAATATTATGAAATATAATTTATTAAGTATATACATATTTTTTACTATTTTTACACTGGTAAAAATAAATTTTTATTTCTAAAATTTTTAAATTACATTGTAAGATCAAATTGTATATCAGATATATAACTTCATTTGTTAGAAACATATAAATATCAGTTTTTTTTATAAATAATTAAAATAAATAAATATATTATGTAAATAGTATTAATAAGTGAAGGAGTGGTGTTGGATAATGGGTTAATAGAGTTGATGAAGGATTAAAATGGGAGATAAAAGAAATAGAATGTACTAATTTTAATATAAAAAAGAAGTACAAGTAAATTTTTTAAAATATAATATTTTTCTACTTTACTTAATATATTATTAGATCTCCCAATACAATTAAATTTATACTTGATTATATATAAATTATATATTATTTATTTAAAATTTGGAATACTAGGAAATAATGAGCTATTTTTCTTATTTTTTATTCGAGTAAATCATTAATGGTATACAATATATGTCTAATCGATCTAATAGAGCAATGAAAATATAATTAACTTCACTTGTAGGCCACTCAAGGAGTTTTCATTGCAATGTCAGGTGTGATTGCATGCAATTTCATGAAAAAAATGAGTCAATTTGGCGTGTTTTCAAAACTTGTCATCTATAAAAACTGTCCGGAGTAGGTGGTCGGGTGGACTCGGGTGTATGACCATGATTCGAATCGGGTTGGCCAAAGTCGAGTTGAATACTATCCGACTTGGAGCTCCTTCATTTCCAAACATTGCAAAAATCCAAATTACCTTCTTGCCCTCTTCGATCCTCTAGGTAATTTAATATGAAATCCTAGCCTCGTTCGAGTGAAAATCAACTTTTTTTCAAGACCCTCGATTTTTATGCTTGAGAATCTAAACTATAATCCAATTGGACCTCTATTCCCAACATCGAGTTTCATTTCCATTTTCAACATTGGGTTATGATCCGATATGGTTTCTAAATCCTGACTCGGGTTCCCTTCCCAGCTGAGTTTCCATTCTCAAGTAAGATTTGCATTCTCGGTTCAGGATCCCATTCCTGATTTCAGGTCTAATTCTCAGTTCAAAATTTCATTCATGGTTTAACCTTGGTTTCCCAATTTGGTTTGACTCCTAGTCCCATTCTAGGGTTCCATTTTTTGTTCTCATTGGTAGATCTTGATTTCTGGTCCAAGTGACTTAAATCCGATTTTTAAAAATCTCGATGTTACACTCCTCATCTCAATGAGAAAAGGAGCCAATATGGTACCTTGGAAGTGGATAACATGACGCACATATCCTACTCACCCCACACACCCTCATGTGTGATGCTCTTGTGGGGAAAGTAAGGCTAGCTCATGAATATTGATGTTTTCACTTTGTGATAAGCATTTCACATTTGAATGGACATGTTGATTTGTCATGTTAGACATTTATGTAGAATGTGTGAAAGCATTCAAATTACATAAAGATTGTGGAGAAAAAAAGTAAGTCAAGCAATTATAATTATAACAACTAAAAATACTAGTGATAAATAAAAAAAATATTATATATACTAAGATTTGGGTAGAGAAATAATGTTCGAGCCATTAAGTGGCTCGACATCCGAAAGCCTACTCACTAAGTTAGAACCTCACTACTCTCCTCCACCACTAAGTAAAAGGAAAAAAATTTGGGGATGATTTTGTATCTTGAGAATTTAACATAAATGCTGAAGATAATTATCAGAAAATTTTGGTATATAATTAAAATATAAATATTATTTTATAAAACTTGATAGGAGAAGAATTTTTAAAATTTAAAATTTAGGCAGAAAATTTAATTTAAAATTAATAAAGAAATTTAATGCAAATTTTAATGTGTATAGAGTTTTTAAATTTACCGACCAAATACTTATTTATATTAAAATATTTTAATTTTAAATAAATAACAAAATTAACAATAATTTAGTAAAGTATCTATTCTATTTATAATTTGTTGTTTGTGGAATCGAATACTTGATCGGGTCCAACAAAACTCAATGGACCTAGTAATTGGGTTAAAGAACCGCAAAACGGACTTGGTGATCGAGTTCATGTCAAATAATTAGACTCGTAACTCGAGTTCAACTGAGTTTGGTTCCCTTGTCAAGGACTACGGTTTGGGTCCATGTCACGTGTCAAAAACCCTAGGTCAGGTCCAATTATCACCCTTATTTCTATAAGGATGATAGTATCCATATTCGTAGTAGCGAGTGGACGAAATAGATTATAAGTAAACTAAACTAGTAATTCGAGTCGAAGCGTTACAAACTCACTCTTACAGTAGTTCGTGAAAAAAAGAGCAAACTCAATTCGACCAATTCATAAAAGAGTGGTGGTTATAAAAAAAATATATGACTTATCCAAGTGAGTTATCGGAAAAAAGAGTAAACTCAATTTTAAAGAAAATTTTTGTAAGTGCAATTGAGTGTAGAGCCAAAACTTATTCTAGGTTTATGAACTGCTTATCATATATTACCATTATTTATTCGTTCCCTAATCACTATAAGAATTAATTTCACTCGTATAATAGAAATTAAGTTTGCACGGGAAATAAGATTCAATTTTGGATCTTGTGTCGGCATGCTTGCATGTCATGTGTCCCTCTACCGATTCGACATTGTTACAAAGCATCTTGTAGTAATTTTTTTTGTCTAATTCGATCAATTTTTGTTATTTTTTTTATCAGTTTATCTTTAATTTAATTTTTTATTATTCTAATTTTTTTTTCAAAAATTAACTTAACTAATTACATATTATTTGGACTAAAATGATACGGATAATGATATTCTTCCATTTTATTCATCTTAGTGTATACAATCACATGTATTTATACTACAAAATAGGGATGTATTCTTTTTAAAATATTTTAAACTAATTTATCCTTAAAAAGATTTTTTGAATATTTTTTATTATTTAGGGTGCTCCTAAATATAGTGATGTCTATAGCTCAAGTCAAGATGGGTTTTGGCAGATTCGCACCCGACTCAAACTTAGGTCCAGCGGACTCACGCCCGAGTGGACCTGAGCCTCGAGTCTATTTGGTCGGGTCCAGACCCAATTCGATCTTGGATCTACTAGATCCTAGACCTGTTTATACCCGAGGCTCAAGTCCAAAAGTTAGACCCGATTCCCATCTATCTTTAACTTTTAATATATATTTTAGAATATATCATTTTTACCAATAATAAAAAAATTTTAATTATTACAATATTATAAATTTATTATATTATTTTTCCACTTGAAATATTTTTTGGTAAAATTGGTTAAAAATTATATTAAATAAATAAAATTCACTCAAAGGGTAAAATTACTAAAAGATCCTTTATCGTCATTTTGGAGGCATCTCGCGTGTACGTATCTGCTTGTCTCTCTAGCTCTTTTTTATCTTATGCCCGCAAAGTTTCTTCCCTTTCTTCACTCAATTCTCAATTTCTTGCTGTGTATATGATAACAAGGTATGGAGGGAGGGAGAGAGGGTTCTCTCTCTTCATCATCTTGCAGAGAAGCAATTTCCGAATGCATTCGGGAGGAGAGAAGAAACGAGGCTGCTCAAATCACTTGGTACTTGAAAGAAATTGAGACTGAATCATGTAGTTTTCCTCTCAAGCACTTTTAAAATTGTAAAACCCATCCCATAAATATAAGAAAATAGAGGAAATAATCGGTCAATATAAATTTGAAAATTAAACTGGTTCACGAATCCCAACTATTAGAAAAAGGACAAATCGAAAAATTTATACATCCCGAGTGACTCAAAAAGTCATAAAAATCATGAAAAGTGACTTTGGGTCAAATTGAAACAGAAAATCAAACCAGTTCAGATGAACCAGTTTGAACAATCATTGAAACGTTTACTAAATTTATTTTTCTATTTGGTTTAAAATATTTAAATTAGGGAATTGAAGTCACCATTGGATAGAGAATAAATTTAAAAATTTTTAATTTTAAAAAACTCGATTGAATCGGGCTTGAACCAGTCAGTTTAAGCATTGAACCTGGTTCGAACTGGTCCGGTCTAGTTCGGAATAGTATCGTCTTCTTCATTCAGATGACAACACTGTTCACTCGTTAGAAAAATAAATAGCACTGACGGAAATGAAACGTTTATATTCAGGATGTTTTAGGCCTAAATGGGTGAGAGAGTCCCCGAGCTTCCTATATAAAGAGCTACTCCCTATTCATTCTCCTCACACCTAAAAACTCCACTCTCTCAACTACTTGGTTTTCCAGTGAATCTCGAACCAGAGATCTGACATTGAGGTTTTTTTTAGCCATAGAAGGCGTGATGAGGTTCCATAGATTCGGGGAGAATTCAGCTACCCGTGGCAGTCTCCATTTGATATGAGGACCGTCGGAGAAGCGTTAGCGTAATCAAACAATAAAGCAGCTTTGGTGGACCGAAGCTGTCGTGTTTCGAATGAGCAGAAATTGGCAGAATTCAGCTCTACTCAGGTCAAACCAAGCTCTCCCAACACTCCCACAGCCCTCATACGACCAAATTAGAGTTGAAAGGTAAGCCAATTTGACTCACCTCTATCATTTCTGATTGTAGTTAGAGAGAGAAACTGTGAAATTTCACCGATCAAATTCTCCCTCAATTCAATATGAATTATTGCAATTCTTGATCCTATAAGTAACCTTAGGACATGAGCTACTTGCCCGGATAGAAAGCTCGGACCGTCGTACCTCCAATGGTAAGCTTTCGAAGCTCTCTCTCTCTACGCACAATTCTCCGACGAAGCTTCGTTTGAGCATGTTTCGACCTCAATTCATGTGATTTAAAGCTTAATTGAATCATATGGTTGTGTAGGAACTCAATAATACCTTTGATTTCAACAATTAACCTCGATTGAATGGTCAATTTAATAAAATCAAATTCGACAAATTTGAAAGGCGAAAATTGGAGGAACATTTTGGCGGAAACTGGGTATTTCATAAAATTGAGGGACCAAATTATAATTTCCCAAAATTGAGGGCCAATTGTGCATGAAAAGGATGTTGGATGACCAATTTGTTAATTTTTTAAAATAATTGGGGTCAAATTGTCATTTTTGTAAAGTGGGGGCAAAATAGTAATTTTTGAAAAGTTAGGGACCAAATTGGAAATTTGGAAAAGTTGAGCCCCATAAATAATTTTGAGTAAAATGAGGACCCAAAGTGAATTTTGGAAGTTTCAGGACTCAATTTACGGAAAAGTTAACATTAGGGACCTAAAGTCAAGGAAAAATAACTTTAGGGACCTAAAAGCAATTAATTGAAAATTTTGGGCATTTTCGTTCATACGTGAGTAATGAAGGCTATCATGCCAAATATTAATAGATAAGGATTTCCAAATTGTGTAGGAACACGAAGGATTGGAACTTCAGCAAGGATAAGCTAGCGTGGAGGAAAAAACCGACTAAGAAAGAATATACTGCGATTATTGGGTGAGTGGACTTACTAATGTCATGCACAGTTAGGATGATGAGCACTTCGTAAACGAAAAATCACTTCTATGTGGAATATTAACATCACATCCAGTTGGGGTGATATGAGAACTAAGTAGAAAAACTACTTACCGGTTGTAAGTAGGGAGATTATACCTAGTTAGTATGATAGACTTCCTAGAAGGAAGGAGAAAACTGGTTGTAAATGGAGATGTCGTCACACCCGATTTGTGTGATGAGTTGAATAGTTATTTTTGTCAGAAGTGTTCTTCCCTGACTGTGTGTCAATGCTTAAAATTTTTGGAAGACCTTCTTGACAAAAGCTAGAACAGCTCTGATAGGCTAGGGGCATCGGTTTTTGAACTTGTGGGCTAAAATGCCCAATTTTGGAAAATCATGTACAGTGGGCCTAAGGCCAATTGGCACGAGCAGGAGCTTTTAAAAAAATGATGTATAAGCCATGAAAATTACTAATAAATAGATTATGTGATTTTGCCATGGTACCAAGACAGTACTGACATACTCGATGGGTTGGCGGTAGTACGTCAAGATGAGGTTGATGAACCGATCTAGATAAACTACTGCAAGTCAAGTTGAGGGTCGGGGTCGTTGGACCAGTGGCACCAAAGATAAATGGCTTTGTGGATAACTATTGTTTGCACATGCACTTGATGTTCGGGACCATCAAGATGCCCAAGAGGGGTAGTGATGCGTCCTAGGGGCTACTGGACGACATGGTGGAGATAAGGATAGTTTGTTATACCAGCAGTTAGTGAAGTTCGACGTAGATTCATGCGCATAAGACTAGAGTGGGGTCGGAATGAGGTCTCTGTCCTCATACAGATACATAGTTGATTTTGGGTTTGAGGGTCAGATGTCATGAACATCCACTCATTCCCAGGGAAGAAGTGGACGGGCTTCTATCTAGGTGGCCGATAAAGTCACTCTGATTCCTTGAGTGGGTACACTGGACGGACTACACTGCGAATGTTTGATCTCTTCATGATAAAGGGTGTGTGTTGACTGTTAAACACACCTGTTGTGGATAGTGAGGAAAGAAATTTTGAAAACCTAAATTTGATAAAGAAATGATCTTAAAGGAAATAAGGAATCTCGCACACTCCAATTAAAACTATTTTTGAAGACTCATTCTCAACATCCATTCTATGAGTTGTAGAAACTCATTCGTCGTTTCTATCCCTTTTCAAGAATAGGGAAAAATGACTAAGGAAAACACTTGGACCTATCATTTGTTAGGTATGCTTAAAAGTTATTTTTAAACTTGCAATTTTATTGATTTATATTATTCTAGGAAACAAGGTTAAAGTTACAACTTACTTCTCTAGATTAAAGAAAGGAGAAAACTCCTCTTAAACCAAGGGAGCGGCGGGTTGATCACTGGGATCCGACCAAACTAGGTCGGGGTGTGACAACTTGAGTGGTATTAGAGCTTAGTTCCCTTGAAGCATTATCAATAATATGCCCTGACACTAATGTAAACTTAATTATTGTGTAGGAAGGAGAATCCCTAGAAAATTCGCCGTAAAATCCAATCCTTCATACTTGACCTTGAAAAAGATGACAACCCCCGGGGAGGCGGCCGTTCAATGATTGTTGAAGGGCGAGAAGAGAGTGCCCAAGAATATGGTGGAGGATTACATTAAACTCGTTGAAGCCCTGCTAAAGTTGGAAGGCATTACTTATCCTCCTCTAAGATAGGAAGTGTAAACCCCGTCCTTCAATAATAAGAAAACCATGGAAAGAACCAGTCATTTTCAATTGAAAATCGAGTCGGTTTACAAACTGGAACCGATAGAGAAATGACAAACCAGGAAATTTATGGATCCCAAGTGTCACGCCCCGACCCAGTTTGGTCGGATCCCCGTGATCAACCTGCCACTCTCCTGGTTTATTAAAGGGTTTCCCCTTATTGTAAACCGTAAAGAGTAAGGCGTCATTTAACCTACAGCTTTTCCTGGAATAGCATAATCAAAACTGCATGAAATTTAAAACGTTACATACCTGTCTTACAGGCATCTTAGTTGACAGTCTTTAAGGGTAGGCTTTACGGGATTTCCTGAAAGGGATATAAGGGAGGGGGTGAGTACGACTACTCAGTGAATGGGTTTTTAAAAACTTTTGACTTTTAAGAAAATAATTATTATTGGAGTGTGCCAGACTCCTTTCTTTTTCAAAAATTCCTTCGTTTAAAAATTTGGGTTTTCCCACCATTTCTTAGTTACCGGTGTGTCATCACCCAACACACATCCTTCATCATGAAGGTTACACATATTCACAAGTCAGTATCACTACTGAACCCACTAGTGGCTTCGGAGCGACTTTTTCTACCACCCGGATAGAAGTACGACCGCTTCTACCCTGGGAATGAGTAGATGTACGCGACATCCGACCCACAACCTCGAAATCACTTCTTCGTGTCTGTATGAGGACAAAGATCTCATCCTATCCCCACCTCGGTCTCATGCGCTTGGTGCTACTCCAGATTTCGCATAGACACCTGGAACGACGAACTGCCTTTATAGCCACCAGGTCGTCCAGTGCCCTTAGGACGCATCACTACCCTTCATGGGCGTCTTGATGATCCCGTACTCACAGTGCATGCACAAACAATGTTTTCTCATATTGCCATGTAATCTGTGGTGCCACTGGTCCAACGGTCCCGACTCTCAACTTAACCCGCAGTTGTTTTTCTTGACTGGTCCGTCGACCTGTTATGTCGCACTACCGCTAGTTGACTAAGCATGTCGGTCCTATCTTGGTACCATGGCCAAACAATTCACTTATTAAGTTTTATGGCACATATATCATGTTCATTAACGAGCTCCTACTCGTGCCAACTAGCCTTGGGCCCACTATACGAGATTTTCAAAATCGGGCATTTAGCCCCAAGTTCCAAAACCGAGGCCACCAACCTATTAGAGCTATTCGAGTTCCCGTCGAGAAGGTCTACCAAATTGTTTAAGCATTAGCACACAGTCAGGGGAGAGTACTTCCGACAAAACATATGTTTTCTCTATCCATTATACCGCCCAGTATAAGGACACCTCCGTTCATAACCAATGAATAGGTTTTCAACTCTGTTCGAGGAAGTCTCATCATACCAACTGGGTATGATCTACTTTCAACCGGTAAGTAGTTTTTCCGCATGATTTTCACATCACTTCCTCTAAGTAGTGATGTTTAAAATACCACAAAATAGTGGGTTTTCATACCGAGGTACTTATCATTCCCAATCAGGAATGATATAAAATTTCCACTCACAATCGGTAAGTGGTTTTAAAATTTTAAGTTGTGCTCATCATCCCAACCGGGTATGATGTTAGTAAACACACTCACCCGTTAATACCGTGAATTCCACTATACCGGTTCTTGGTATTCAAGCGAGCTTGTCCTTGATGGCATTCCCGGTATTTCGTGTTCCTACACGATATGAATATCTTGGTTCATTATCCTTCGACCTAATAGCCTTCATTCATTCCAAATGAATGAGAAAGTCAAACTTTCATTTATTTGCAATTAGGTCGCTAAAGTAATTTATCTTTAACTTCAAGTACCAAATGCCGGTTTTTCCTCAAATTGAGTCCCGAACCTTCTAAAAATTATCATAGGACCTCAATTTATTCCATTTCCCAAAAAGGGGATTAATTTCTCAAATTTCCAATTTGGTCCTCTAACTTTTCCAAAATTACCATTTTGCCCTTACTTTACAAAAATGGTAAGTTTTGCCCCAAAAAATCTAAAATTTCTCAATTGGTCCTCCAACATTATTTTCATGCCCAATTGGCCCTCAATTTCATAAAATTTTATTTTGGTCCTTGGAATTTCGAAAATCCCCAATTTTCCCCCAATTTCAACTCTTCAACACTATAGAATTTGATTTCATCAAATTGACCGATCAAACACCTCTAATTGTTGAAATTGGAGTTAAAATTGAGTTCCTACATGTTCATACGATTCTAAGAAACTTTGAATCACAGATTTTAACGCCGAAACGAGCTCAAACGGAGCTTCACCGGAAAATAGATTGTAGAGAGAGAAAGCTTCGATTTCTCACCGGTGAGGGCACGGTAGTCCAAGCATTCGATCTGGGCAGATAGCTCTCATCTTGAAGATCATCCTAGAATCAAGAATCGGATCAATTGTTGCCGAATTGAGTTAGAATTTCATCATTGAAATTCTGCTAGTTCTCTCTCTAGCATCGGCCGAAAATTGCTGAGGGGAGTCAAATTGGCTTACCTTTCAGTCCTAATTCAGCCGTGGGAGGGCTAAGGAAGTGTTGGGAGGGCTTGGTTTGGTCTGAGGAGGGCTCTAAATGGCTGATTTCAGCTTCGCCGAAATAGGGCAGCTTTGCTCCGTCGGAGCTGCTTCATTGTAACATCATGTCGGCGCTTCTCCAGCGATCCTCGGATTGACTAGAGTTTACTATTAGATAGTTGTCTTCTCCTCGGTTCTAAAGAGCTCGACCTCTCCTTTTGAGGTTAAGAAAAATGTTTAAGTCGAAACTCTGGTTCAAGCTTCACCAAGAAATGGAGTAGTAGAGAGAGAGAAAAGTGTTCAGGTGTGAAGAGAATGAATGGGGATGACCTCTTTATATAGGTGTAAAATGTGTATTAAATGAGAGAGATTTATTACTAGTATTAATATTGACCATTTATGATAAGGCGTACATTCGCATAAAAATTTTTGACCAAAATTTCGAGTTACAAAAAAAATCATATTTCCTAAGAGGTCACCCATCCTCACACTACTCTCAAGCAAGCACGCTTAACTTCAAAGTTCTTATGGAATCTTGTTCAACTAAACCAATTTGGCTTTTGTCTTTTATTTTACCTTAAGTTTCTTTTTCAAGTTTTAATCAACCCTTTGGATCACCCGAAAGTTGTAAATTTCTAAATTGCTTGTTCCCATATGATCGGGTTTGTAAATCGGCTCGGTTTGACCGGTTCTTTTCCCAATTTTCCTTAACTCAAAAGTGTGGGGTTTACACCGAGTGACCCAAAGTCACAAAACTCATGAAAAAGGACTTTAGGATGAATTAGAGATGAAAACCAAACCGGTTCAAGTGAACCGGATCCGAAATGGATTGAACTGGATTGGACCGTTTTGAACCAATATTAAATCGGATGCTAAATTCATTTTTCTAGGTGGCTTAGAAAATTTAAATTCAAAAATTGAGTCCACCATTGGATAGAGAATGAATTCAGAAATTTTTAATTTTGAAAAATTCGGTTGAATCTAGCTTGAACCGGTTGGTTTAAGGTTTGAACCCAGTTCGGACCGGTCTGGTCCGGTTCGGAACAGTGTCGTCTTCTTCCTTCAAATGACAAGACTATTCACTCTCAAAAAAATCGAGCAGCATCGTCGAGGATGAAAAGTCTCCAACCAGGGAGTTTCAAGTAATGAATGACCGCCATTAAGGCGTCAATCGGATGACAAGGAAGTCCCCAAGCTTCATATATAAAGAGCCCCTCCTCATTCATCCTCTCTACACCTAAAAACTCCATTCTCACTCAACTGCTCCAATTTCTAGTGAAGCTCGAACCAGAGATCCGATATATGGTCTTTTCTGAGCCAAATAAAGTGTGGTCGGGCTCTTTAGATTTGGGGAGAAGTCAGCTACATGCTTGTAGTCTCCATTTGGTCAAAGGTCGACAGAGATGCACCAACATAATTGAATAGTGAAGTAGCTTCGACGGACCGAAGCTGCCCTATTTTGGTTGAGCTAAAATCAGCTAATTCGAGCCCTTTTCAAACCAAACCAAGCCCTCCAAACACCTCTACAGTCCTCCTACAGTTGAATTAGAGCCGAAATGTAAGCCACTTTGGCTCCCCTTGGTAAATTCCAATCGGTGCTAGAGAGAGAACCGACAAAACTTCGATGACTAAATTCTCACACAATTTGGCATCAATTGATGCAATTCTTAATCCTAGGAGTAACCTCAAAAAAAGATCTATCTGCCCAGATTGAAATATCATATCGCCGTGCCCCCGACGATAATCTTTTGAAATTTTCTCTCTCTAAGTCCAATTTTCAAGCAAAGCTTCGTTTGAGCTCATTTCGACATCAAATCGTGTGATTTAAAGTGCAATTGAATTGTATGAAGATGTAGGAACTCCAATCTAACTTCAATTTCAACAAGTAAACTCATTTGATTAGTCAATTTGATAAAATCAAATTCAGCTGAGTTAGAAGGTTGAAATTGGGGGAAATTTGGGAATTTTGAAAATTTGAGGGACTAAAGTACAATTTCATAAAATTGAGGGCTAATTGGGCATGATAAAGATGTTAGAGGACCAATTGGGCAAATTTTAGAAGTTTGGGGGCAAAACTTACCATTTTTGTAAAGAAAGGGCAAAATGGTAATTATGGAAAAGTTGGGGACCAAATTGGAAATTTAAGAAATTGAACCCCTTTTTGTGAATTTGTATAAATTGAGGTCCCAATGTGAATTTTAAAAGTTTCGGGACCCAATTTGAGGAGAACCCAGCATTAGGAACTTAAAGTTAAAGAAAAATAACTTTAGGGACCTAATTGTAAATAAATGAAAATTTTGGTTTTCACATTCATTTGGGATGAATGAAGGCTATTACACCAAAGGATAATGAATGAGGGTGTTCATATCGTGTTGGAACATGAAGTAACGAGAACGCTAGCTAAGGCAAGTTTGCGTAAGGATAACAAGTTGGCTAAGAGGAAATTCACTACACTATCGGATGAGTGGGAATTTAATATCATACCCGGTTGGGATGATAAGCAACTCGAAAATGAAAAATCCACTGCTAAAGTGGTATTTTAATCATCAGTCTGAGAAGAGTGATGTAGAAATTTTGTAGAAAATCTATTTATTGGTTGTGAGTAGATCATACCTGGTTGGTATGATGAAACTTCCTAAAAGGAAGTAGAAAACTCATTTATCGGTTATAAGTGTCGATGTCCTCATACTTTGTTGGTGTGATGGATGATTGAAAGATTTATTTTGTCAGAAGTGCTCTCCACTAACTGTGCGCCACTGCTTAAAAAGTTTTTGGGAGACCTTATTGATGGGAGCTCGAATAGCTCTGTTAGGTCGAAGGTCTTGATTTTGGAACTTGGGGACTAATATGCCCGATTTTGAATATCTCGAATAGTGGGCCCTAGGCCAGTTGGAACGAGCAAGAGCTCATAAACAAACATGATTATTAAGCCATGAAAACTTAAGTAAATGAGTGGTTTGGCTATGGTACCAAGACAGGACCGACATACTCAATGGACTAGTGGCAGTGCGACATGATAGGTCTTTGGACTAGTCAAGACAAATAGTGTAGGTCGAGTTGAGAGGGCCAGGGCCGTTGGACTAGTGGCACCATAGATTATATGGCTTAGGTGAAAAACTATTGATTTGTGCATGCACTGTGTTATGGGACCTTCAAGACGCCCAAGAGGGGTAGTGATGTGTCCTAGGGCTCTAGACGACCTCGTGGAAATAAGGGCAATTAGCCATACTAGAACTCTTGCGAAGCTCGATGTGGCTTCATGCGCATGAGACCGGGGTGGGGACGGGATGAGGTCTCTATCCTCATACGGACATGAAGTTTTTGTAAACCCCGTCCTTTCATAATAAGAAAATCGGGGATAGAATCAGGTTTTTTCAATTTGAAAACGGAGTCGGTCTACAAATCATAATTGATAGAGAAAGGGCAAACCAAGAAATTTATGGATCTCGAGTGACCCAAAGAGTCCCAAAAGTCATGGAAAAGGACTTATTGATGAATTGGAGTTGAAAACCAAACGGTTTAGGTAAACTGGATCCGAATTGGATTGAATCGATTTAGACCGGTTTGAACCACTATTGAATCGGATGCTAAATTCATTTTTCTAGGTGGCTTAAAAAATTCAAATTTGAGATTTAAGGCCACCATTGGATAGAAAATGCATTTAGTTGAATTTAAAAAAATTTTTATTTAAAAAATTCAGTCGAATCATGGGCAAAGTAGACAGTTTAGGTTTTGCACTCGGTCCAATCCAGTTCAGAACAATGTCATCTTCTTCCTTCAAATAATAGCACTATTCACTCACTGGAAAATCGCTTAGTGCCAGCGAAGCTGAAAAGTCTCCGACCAGGGAGTTTCAAGCAATGAATGACCGCCATTAAGGTGTCAATCGGACGACCAATAAGTCTTCAAGCTTCCTATATATAGAGCCCCTCCTCATTCATCCTCTCCACACTGGAAAACTCCATTCTCTCTCACTTGCTCCAATTTTCGATGAAGCTCAAACCAGAGCTCCGATATTGGGTCTTTTCTGAGCCAAAGAAGGTGTGGTTGGGTTCCTTAGAACCGGGGAGAAGTCAGCTACATGCTTGTAGTCTTCATTTACTCTAAGGGTCGCCGGAGAAGCGTCAGTGTAATCGAACAATGAAGTAGCTCTAGCGGACCGAAGTTGCCCTGTTTCTACCGAGCTGAAATCAGCCAATTTGAGCCATTCTCATGCCAAACCAAGCCTCCCAACACCTCCACACCCTCCTACAACTGAATTAGAGCTGAAAGGTAGGTCAATTCGGCTCCCCACTATAATTTTTTACTAGTGCTAGAGAGAGAATTGGCAGAAATTCGCTGATAAAATTCTCACTCAATTCAACATCAATTGAAGCAATTCTTGATCCTAGGAGTAACCTCAGGACAAGAGCTATCAACTCAAATCGAAAGCTAGGACCGCCACGCCCCTGACAGTAAGCTTTCGAAGCTTTCTCTCTCTAAGTCCAATTTTCTGGTGAAGCTCTGTTTGAGCTCATTTTGGCACCAAATCGTGCAATTGAATCGTGTGAAGGTGTAGGAACTTTAATCTAACTTCAATTTCAATAATTACACTCATTTGATCAGTCAATTTGATGAAAAAAAATTTAGCTGAGTTAGAAGGTTGAAATTGAGGGGGGGGGGGGGGGTGGGGATGGGGGGGAATTAGGGGGAAACTAGGAATTTAAAAAATTCAAAGGACTAATGTGCAATATCATAAAATTGAGGACCAATTGGGAAATGTCTAGAATTTTTGGGGAAAAACTTACATTTTTGTAAATTAGGGGCAAAATGGTAATTTTGGAAAAGTTGGAGGGCCAAATTGGAAATTTGGGAAATTAAACCCCTTTTTGTGAAATTGAATAAATTGAGGTCCTAAGGTAAATTTTAAAAGTTTTGGAACTCAATTTGAGGAAAAACTGATATTAGGGACTTAAAGTTAAAGAAAAATAACTTTAGCGACCTAATTGCAAATAAATAAAAAGTTTGGCTTTCTCATTCATTTTGAATGAATGAAGGTTATTAGACCGAGGGATAATAAACAAGGATGTTCATATCGTGTAGGAACACAAAGTACCGGAACTCCAACAAGGACGAGCTCGCATGAAATACAAAGAACTAGTCGAGAGGAATTCACTAAATTAACGGGTGAGTGGAATTTTTATATCATACCCGGTTGGGATGATAAGCACCTCGGAAATGAAAATCCATTGCTAAGTGGAATTTTGAACATCACACATGAGAGGAGTGATGTGAAGATCACGCGGAAAAACTATCTACTAATGTAAGTATATCATACCCGATTGGTATGATGAAACTTTCTCGAAAGAAGTGGAAAACTCATTCATCGATTATGAGCGGAGATGTCCTCATACTCGATTGGTATGATGGACAGTTGAAAAGTATTTTGTCAGAAGTGCTCTCCTCTGACTGTGTTCAACTTCTTAAACATTTTGGGAGACCTTCTTGATGGGAGCTTGAATAGCTCGGTTAGGCCAAAGGCCTTGGTTTTGGAACTTGGGGGATAATATGCTCGATTTTGAAAATCTCGAACAGTGGGCCCTAGGCTAGTTGGCACGAGCAGGAGCTCATAAACAAACATGATTTATATGCCATGAAAACTTAGTAAATGAGTTGTTTTCTCATGGTACCAAAATAGGACTGACATACTCAATCAACTAGCGGCAGTGTGACATGACAGGTCTCCAAACTAGTCAAGAGAAACAGCTGCAGGTTGAGTTGAGGGTCATTGGACTAGTGGCACCATAGATTATATGGCATTATGTGAAAAATGTTGTGATTATGCATGTACTATGTTACGGGACCTTTAAGATGCCCAGGAGGGGTAGTGATGCATCCCAGGGCTCTAGACGACCTAGTGGATTTAAGAGCAGTTTGTTGTACCATAAGTCTTACGAAGCTCAGTGTAGATTCAAGCGCATGAGACTGGGGCGGGGACAGGATGAGGTCTCTATACTCAAACGAACAAGGAGATTTGTTACGGGATTGAGGGTCGGATATCGTGAACATCCAATCATTCTCAGGGTAGAAGTGGATGTGCTTCTATCTAGGTGGCTGGTAAAGTCGCTCCAACGCCACAAGTGGGTTCAGTGGACGGACTGGCCTGCAATTGTGTGTTTTACCTTCATGATGAAGGATGTGTATTGGGTGATGACACACCATGGTTAATCATAAATGGTATTAAAAATTGTAATTTAAAAATGAATGGTTTTTAAAAGAGAATGAGGAATATGGCACACTCTGAATCAAACATTTTTCCTAAAAGTTCAATTTTGAAAACCCATTCACTGAGTCATTGTACTCACCCCCTCCCTTATATCCCTTTCAGCTAACCCCGGAAAGCCTACCCCAAAGACCACAGCTAATACGCTTGTAAGACAGATATGTTAAGTTTAAAATTTTGTGTAGTTTTAATTTATGTTATTCCAGGAAATGTTCACGTTTAAAAGACTCCTTACTTTTCATGGTTTATAAATGAGGGGCAACCCTTAGTAAACATGGAGAGTGGCAGGTTGATCATAGGGATACGACCAAACTGGGTCAGGGCATGACAACTTGAGTGGTATAAATGTCAGTTTCCTCGAATACATAATCAAGACTAGAAAATATAGTAACTAATAGGATTGATCTTAAAATTTTTAGAATGGCTCCGAAGAAAGGAACCAAGAGAACTAGGGTTGTAGTCTCCAACTAGTCCCAACCACCCCTACCTATAGAAACCCACAGAGAAGTCTAGACAACTCCTCCTAGACTTAGCAGGGAGCACCAAAGATTGTACAAGGAGTTCACCCGTGTATTTGGGCAACCTAACCTCATCCATGAGGCAAGCACCAATTCTCGGGTTGAACCGGAGGAAGTGAAATCCCATCATCCCCCTATTAACCATCCCACTTCAATGGACATTCCCTGAAACCTCAAGACTCTCTAGCAACTAGGATGTAAACCTTTCCTTAGAGAAAAGGATACTAGAGCCACCATGGATTGGTTGGCAAACATTAAGAAGCTGATGGGAATCGTCAGGATACCACTAGAGGATATGGTGATCCTGATAGAATTCTTCCTAGAGGAAGCGCTAAACGATGGTGGGACAATGTCTGAAACCTGCATACCACCATCCTCACTTGGAAATTGTTCGAGGAGAGATACTTAGAGGAGTACTTGGCACCCCATCTAATAAATGAGAAGAAGCAAGAGTTCATCCGGCTTCGGCAAGGGCTTAACTCCATATTAGAGTATGAGATAAAATTCAACGAGTTAAGACTCTTTGCTCCTGACCTAGATGGGCCGGCAGACAAATGCTAGAAGTTCATGGACGATCTCAATATGGATATTCGAGACCGTATGGAAGTATCGGGATGCCCCCACGAACTTGGTAGTCGTAATCAGTATGGCTCACGAGTATGAGTGACTGGTGCAGACCCGATGTCATTGAATGGAGCAGACGATCAAAAAGGAGGATAAGGGTCCAAACCATCAGGGAGGATAGGAGGTGCATAATGGTCCAAAATGGGGAAATTGAATGCCATTCCAAAGGAGAAGAGACATGCCACCACCTCCCCCTAGAGTAGTCCTCACCTTACCTCAAGGAAACCCTTGTTGTCCAAAGTGTCAAAAGAACCATGAGGGAGCATGCTTTGCATGCGGGCAAGTGGGAAACTTTGCAAAGGATTGTCCCACTCCCAGAGAGACCATGCAGAGGAACACTCTCGAACCACCTCAAAGGAATCCCAGGAACCCTAGGCTACATGCTACAACGTGAGTACCAACTAGGGTATACAACCTCATCCAGGAAGAGGCTAGAAGAAACCCTAGCACTGTAGCGGGAACAACCCAAAACCCTATAAATTAGTTTAAGAGGGTCATGTAAATTGAAGATCTATTGATTTAATAAAGGAAACTTTCTTCTAAACTATACGTTTCTTCAATTAGGATATATACAACTATGGGTACAACAAGTCTATGCCCTCTTTGACTTCGGAGCTGAGAGATCCTTCATCAAGGAAGAATTGATTTCAAGAGTACCCCTATATCTCACTCCACTAGAGCAAAGTCTTAATATCCTTACACCTTTAGGAGAAGGTTTAAACAGGAATAAGCAATTAAAAGGATGTGAAATTAAGATTGGAGGAATAAAACTTGAAGTTGACTTGATCCCATTACCCATCTGAAAGTCCAAAAGATGATACAGAAAGGTTGTACAGTTTTTCTGGCCATGGTTGTAGATGAGAAGTCTGAAGAAAAGAGACTGGAAGACATCCCGGTAGTTAGACACTACCTAGAGGTATTTCCAGAAGAGGTACCCAAATTACCTCCAAGTCGACAAGTAGAATTCACCATAGAAATAATCCCAGGAACAAACCAAATATCCCAAGCCCCATATTGTATGGCTCCGACAGAGTTGAAGGAATTGAAGGAACAATTGGACGAATTATTGGAGAAGGATTTCATACGTCCAAGTCAGTCTCCGTGGGGTGCTCATATCCTATTCGTAAAGAAAAAGGATGGAAGTATGAGATTGTACATAGACTACAGAAAGTTGAACCAGGTCACCATAAAGAATCGATACCCGCTTCCGAGGATAGATGATTTATTTGATCAATTAAAAGGAGCAGCTTACTTCTCCAAAATAGATCTTTGATTGGGCTACCATCAACTCAAGATTCAAGAAGAGGACATCCTTAAGATGACATTCTAATCCAAATATGGACATTATGAGTTCAGAGTGATGTCGTTCGGATTGATGAAAGTCCTTGCAATCTTCATGGACATGATGAACCGTATGTTCCAACCCCATTTGGATAGATTTGTGATAGTATTCATAAATGACATCCTTATATACTCACGAACTAGGTCAGAACATGAAGAGAATTTAGCAATCAACTTGGAAATATTAAAGGAAAATCAATTATATACAAAATTCTCCAAGTGTGAGTGTTGGCTGCAGGAGGTAGGATTCTTAGGGCATATCGTATCCAAGGATGGAGTTAAAGTAAATCCAGCCAAGGTGGATGCCATATCAGATTGGAAGGCTCAAAGGAATCCTACAGAAATAAGAAGTTTTTTGATAGAATATCACTCTAGAAAGGCAAATGTAGTAGAAGATGACTTGAGTCGCAAGTACCAAACTAAGGAAACTCAAGTATAGACAAATTACATACCTCTGTTGCAACGATTGGGAAGAATGGAGATAGACCTAAAAATGGACAAGCGGGAAAGGTGTCTGATGGCTAACGTGGTAGTGAGACCTAGTCTAACTAAGCAGATCCAGACCCCACAAAAGACGGATAAGGAGCTTCAACTCTACCTAAATCTAGTTAATAGAGAAACTAACCGGACTACAACCTACGAAGCAATGGAGTGCTAACCTACAAGGGTAGGGTATGTGTGCCTCAAAGTAAAGAACTAAAGAGGTTAATTTTGGAAGAGGCACACGATTCAGTGTATGCTATGCATCCGGGCAGTACCAAAAGTGTATCTCACTCTCAAACTAGGATATTGGTGGAAAGGTATGATGAAGGACATTGCAGAATATGTAGCCCGATGCTTGTCCTGTCAACAAATAAAAGGTGAACATCATAAATCGTTAGGACAAATACAACCTTTATCAAATCTGAACTGAAAATGGGAGCACATCACTATGGACTTTGTCATGAGACTACCGATGACAAGAAAGGGTCAAGATGCGATTTGGGTCATCATGGATAGATTGACCAAATCACCTCATTTCCTTCTTATAAGAGTGACAGACACAGTGTAACAACTAGTCGTCTTATACATAAGACAAATTGTGAGACTCCATGGTGTCCAGGTGAGTATATTATCAAATAGAGATCCAAGAGTTACTTCAAGGTTTTGGCCAAGCTTACAAAGTGCTACGGGAACCAAGCTCCACATAAGCAAGGCGTTCCATCCTTAGACAGATGGGTAGTCTGAGTGAACCATCCAAACCTTGGAGGACCTGTTAAGAGCGTGCGTAATCACCATGAACAAAGGTTGGGAAGAATACTTGTGTCTGATGGAATTTTCTTACAACAATAGTTATCAGGCCAGTATTCAGATGGCTCCCTATGAAGCTCTTTATGGACGACCATGTCGTACCCCTCTATTTTGAGAAGAAGTGGGGGGAAAGAAAGTTAGAAAGGATAGAACTAATCGAGGATGCTAAGGAGAAGATAAAATTAATCAAGAGTCGTGTTAAGACCGTGCAGGACATGCAAAAGAGTTATGCAGTCAATCGAAGGAAAGATCTAGAGTTTGAGGTGGGAGATCAAGTATTTCTCAAAGTGTCCCCATGGAGGGAAATACTTAGGTTTCAGCAAAGAGAAAAGTTGAAACCAAGGTGGTCCATATCCCATCATTCACAGGATAGGACTGGTGGCCTATAAATTAGAACTACCTCCAGACCTGTAGAGAATACATGATGTATTCCATATCTCTGTGCTTCGGAAGTATTAGCCTAATCCTAGTCACGTATTGGACCGACCTCCATTAGAGCTAGATGAGAACCTAACCTATCAAACGGAACCGGTACGAATCATCGACTGGAGGGACAAGAATTAAAGGAATAAGAGGATTCCTATGGTCAAGGTTCTGTGGCAGAATGGACCCGTGCAGGAAGAGACATGGGAAACCGAAAGTGTGATGATGGATAGATACCCTCAATTATTTAGCATGTAACTATTTTGGCAAAAAAAAACCCTAAAAGGAGGGGAGAGTTGTAAACCCCATCCTTTGATAATAAGAAAACTGGGGAAAGAATCGGTCTTTTTCAATTTGAAAACCGAGTTGGTCTACAAACCTGAACCGGTAGAGAAAGGGTTAACCGAGACATTTATGGATCCCGAGTGACCCAAAGAGTCCCAAAAGTCATGGAAAAGGACTTATGGATGAATTGAAGATAAAAACCAAACTAGTTCAAGTGAACCAGATTGAACCAGTTTGGACCGATTTGAATCACTATTGAACCAGATGCTAAATTCATTTTTCTAGGTGGCTTAAAAAATTCAAATTTGAGATTTGAGGCCACCATTGGATAGAAAATGCATTTAGATGAATTTAGAAATTTTTAGATTTGAAATATTCAGTCGAATCAGGGGTGGACCGACTAGTTTAAGCTTTGAACCCGATTCGGATGGGTCCGATCCGGTTCAGAACAGTGTCGTCTTCTTCCTTCAGATGACAACACTGTTCATTCGCTAGAAAATTGCACAGCATTGATGAAGCTGAAAAGTCTTCGGCCAGGGAGTTTTAGGCAATGAATGACTGCCATTAAGGTGCCAATTGGATGGCCAAGAAGTCCCTGAACTTCCTACATAATGAGCCCCACCTCATTCATCCTCTCAACACCTGAAAACTCCAATCTTTCTCAACTGCTCTAATTTCTAGCGAAGCTCAATTCGTGATCCTAGGAGGAACCTTAGTACAAGAGCTATCTGTCAGATCAAAAGCTAGGATCGCCACATCACTGATGGTAAGCTTTCGAAGCTTTCTCTCCCTAAGTCCAATTTTCGATAAAGCTCTGTTTGAGCTCATTTCGGCACCAAATTGTGCGATTTAAAGTGCAATTGAATTGTATGAAGGTGTAGGAACTCTAATCTAACTTCAATTTCAATAATTAAACTCATTTTATTTGTCAATTTGATGAAATCAAATTCGGCTGAGTTACAAGGTTGAAATTGGGAATTTCAAAAATTTGAGGGACTAAAATGCAATTTCATAAAATTGAGGATCAATTGGGCATGATAAAAATGTTGGAGGACCAATTGGGTAATTTTTGGAAGTTTTGGGGTAAAGTGCTCTCCCCTAACTGTGTGCCACTACTTAAACATTTTGGGAGACCTTCTTATTGGGAGCTCGAGTAGCTTGGTTAGGCCGGAGGCCTCGGTTTTGGAACTTGGGGGCTAATATGACCAATGTTAAAAATCTCGAATAGTGGGCCCTAGGCCAGCTGGCATGAGCAGGAGCTCATAAACAAACAATATTTATATGCCATGAAAACTTAGAAAATGAGTTGTTTGGCCAAGGTACCAAAACAAGACCGACATACTCAGTCGACTAGCGACAATGTGACATGACAAGTCAAGACAAACAGATGTAGGTCAAGTTGAGTGTAAACCCCACCCTTTTGAGTTAAGGAAAACTAGGAAAAGAACCGATTAAACTGAGTAAGAATACTGAACTGGTACACATACCCGATCAATCGGGAATGGGAAATTTGGAAATTTACAACTCCCTGGTGATTCAAAAGGTTCATAAAACCATGGAAAAGAACCTTAGGACAAAGTGGAAGAGAAAAACCAGACTAGTTTAGATGAATCGAATCCAATTGGATTGAAAGGGTTTATGAACCGAGTTAGTTCATGAACTGGAACCGATAGAGAAAGGGAAAACAGGGAAATTTATGGATCCCTTATGACCTGAAGAGATTTATAAACTTTGGGAAGGAACCTTAGAACAAAGTGGGAGAGAAAAACCAGACTGGTTCGGGTGAACAGGACCCTAACCAGATTAAACCAGTTTAAGAACCGAGTTAGTTTATGAACCGGAACTGATAGAAAGATGGTAAACTGGTAAAATTATGGACCCTAAGTGACCTAAGGAGTCATAAAAGTCATGGAAATGGACCTGTTAAGGAATTGGAGATGAAAACCAAACTGGTTTTGGTGAACCGGATCCGAACAAGTTTGAACCACTATTGAACCGAATCCTAAATTTATTTTTCTAGGTGGCTTAAATAATTCCAATTTGAGATTTGAGTCAACCATTAGATAGAAAATGAATTTAGATAAATTTAGAAATTTTTAGATTTGAAAAACTCAGTCGAATGAGGGGTGAACCGGCTGTTTTAACCGTCGAACCCAATTCGAACCGGTTCGGTCTCATTCAGAACAATGTCATCTTCTTCCTTCATATGACAACACTATTCACTCGCCGAAAAATCAAAGCAGCACCGATGAAGAAGAAACGACTCCGCTCAATACATTTTCGACCATCAATGCCTGTCATAAAGACACCAATCGGACGGCTAAGGAGTCCCCGAGCTTCCAATATAAAGACCCCCTCCCCATTCATCTTCTCCACACCTTAAAAGCTCACTCTCTCTCAGTTGCTTAGTTTTCCGGGGAAGCTCGAACTAGAGATCCGATATAGGGTCTTTTCTAAGCCAAAGAAGGTGTGGTCGGGTTCTTTACAACCGGGGAGAAGTCAGCTACACGCCTGTAGTCTTCGTTTTCTCTGAGGGTCGTTGGAGAAATGTCGGCGTGATGGAACAATGAAGCAGCTCCGGCGGACAAAAGCTATCCTATTTCAGCCGAGTTGAAATTGGCCATTTTGAGCTCTCCTCAGGCCAAACCAAGACCTCCCAAAACTTCCTTAGCCCTCCCACGGCTGAATTAGGACAGAAAGGTAAGCCAATTTGGCTCCACTCTGTAATTTTCGGCTGGTGCTAGAGAGAGAACCGGCAGAAATTTGATGATAAAATTCTAACTCAATTCGGCATCAATTGTTGTGATTCTTGATTCTAGGATGAACCTTAGGATGAGAACTATCTGCCCAAATCAAAAGCTCAGACCGTCGTGCCCTCACTAGTGATTAATCGAAGCTTTCTCTCTCTATAGTACATTTTCCGGTGAAACTCTGTTTGAACTCGTCCTAACATTAAAACTTGCGATTCAAATTGCTAAAGAATCGTATGAACATGTAGAAACTCAATTTCAACTTCAATTTCAACAATTGGAAACGTTTGATCGGTTAATTTAATGAAATCAAATTCAGCTATGTTAAAAAGTTGGAATGGGTGAAAAATGGGGATTTTCGAAAATTCGAAGGATCGAAATGCAATTTCCTAAAATTTAGGGTCAATTGGGCATGATAATAATGTTAGAGGACCAATTGAGGAATTTTGGAGTTTTTGAGGCAAAACTTACCATTTTTGTAAAGGAAGGGCAAAATAGTAATTTTGGAAAAGTTTGGGGACCAATTTGGAAATTTGGGAAATTAAACCCCTTTTGTGAAATTGAATAAATTGAGGTCCTATGATAAATTTTAAAAGTTTCGGGACTCAATTTGAGGGAAAACCGGCATTAGGGACTTAAAGTTAAAGAGAAATAACTTTAGGGACCTAATTGCAAATAAATGAAAGTTTGATTTTCTTATTCATTTGGAATGAATGAAAGCTATTAGGCCCAAGGATAATGAACTGAGATGTTCACATAGTGTAGAAATATGAAGTACCAGGAACGCTAATAAGGATAAGCTTGTGTGAATACATAGAATTGGTCTAGTGGAATTCAATGCGTTAACGGGTGAGTGAGTTTACTAACGTCATACCCGGTTGGGATGATAAGCACAACTTAAAGTTAAAAACCACTTACCGGTTGTGAGTGGGATTTTATATCATACCCGATTGGGGATGATAAGTACCTAGAAATGAAAACCCATTACCAAGTGGTATTTTAAACATCACAACTTAGAGGAGTGATGTGAAAATCATGCGGAAAAACTACTTACCGGTTGTAAGTAGATCATACCTAGTTGGTATGATGAAACTTCCTCAAAGGAAGTTGAAAAACCGTTCATCGGTTATGAGCGGAGATGTCCTTATACCCGGTCGGTATAATGGATAGTTGAATACATATTTTTGTCAGAAGTGCTCTCCCTTGACTGTGTGACAATGCTTAAACGATTTGGGAGACCTTGACGGGAGCTCGAATAGCTCTTATAGGTCGGGGGCCTCAGTTTTGGAACTTGGGGGCTAATATGCCTGATTTTAAAAATCTCGTACAGTGGGCCCAAGGCCAGTTGGCACAAGCAGGAGCTCATAAACAAACATGAGTTATATGCCATAAAAATTTAAATAAATGAATTGTTTGGCCATGGTATCAAGACATGACCGACACACTCTGTCAAATAGCGGCAGTGCAACATGATAGGTCGACAAACCAGTCAAGACAAACAACTACGGGTTGAGTTGAGGGTCGAGGTTGTTGGACCAATGGCACCATAGATTATATGGCATGATAAGAAAATATTAATTGTGCATGCACTGTGATTACGAGACCATCAAGATACCCACTAGACGACCTGGTGGGTATAAGGGCAGATCGTCGTACCAGGTGACCGTGCAAAATTTGCAGTAGCACCAAGTGCATGAGACTAGGGTAGGGACGGGATGAGGTCTCTGTCCTCATACGGACACGAAGAATTAATTTCAGGATTGAGGGTTGGATGTCACGAACATCCACTCATTATTTGGGTAGAAGAGGATGTACTTCTATCTAGGTGGCTGGTAAAGTCGCTCCGAAGCCACAAGTGGGTTCAGTGGACAGGCTGGCCTACAAATGTGTGTTTGACCTTCATGATGAAGGATATGTATTGGATGATGACACACTGTGATTAATAAGGAAATGGTGGTATAATCCGAGATTTCAAATGAAAGGTTTTTGAAAGAAAGGAGTCTCGCATACTTCAATACAAATGTTTTCATAAAAGTAAAACTATTGAAAAAAAACTCATTCACTGAGTAATCGTACTCACCCCCTCCCTTATATCCCTTTTAGGAAATTTTGGAAAGCCTACCCTTAAAGACCATCAACTAAGATGCCTGTGAGACAAGTATGACAAGTTGAAAATATTATATAGTTTTGATTTATGTTATTCCAAGAAAAGATTCAAGTTTAAAGGATGCCTTAGTCTTAACGGTTTATAATAAGAGGAAACCCTTTAATAAGCTGGGAGAGTGGCGGGTTGATCATGGGGATCCGACCAAACCGGGTCAGGGCGTGACATTGAGGGTCGGAGTCGTTGGACCAGTGGCACCACAAATTATATGGCATTATGTGAAAATTGTTGATTGTGCATGCATTGTGTTAGGAGACTTTCAAGATGTCCAAGAGGGGTAGTGATGCATCCTAGGGCTCTGGACGACCTCGTGGATATAAGGGCAGTTTTCAGTCCAGAAGTCTTGCAAAGCTCGGAGTAGCTTCAAGTGCATGAGACCAGGGCGGGGACAGGATGAGGTCTCTATCCTCATACGAACATGAATATTTGTTAAGGGATTGAGGGTCGAATGTCGCAAACATCCACTCATTCTCAGGGTAGAAGTGGACATGCTTCTATTTAAGTGGCCGGTAAAGTTACTCCAATACCACAAGTGAGTTCAGAGGACGGGTTGGCCTGTGATTGTGTGTTTTACCTTCATGATGAAAGATGTGTGTTGGATGATGACACATCGTGGTTAATCAGAAATGGTGATAAAAACCGAAATTTAAAAATGAAAGGTTTTTAAAAGAGAATACGGAGTCTAACACACTTCGAATCAAACATTTTTCCTAAAAGTTAAATTTTAAAAACTCATTCACTGAGTCATTGTACTCATCCTCTCCCTTATATCCCTTTCAAGTAACCCCAAAAAGCCTACCCCAAAGACCATTAGAAAATACGCATGTAAGACAGGTATGATAAGTTTAAAATTTTGTGCAGTTTTGATTTATTTATTCTAGGAAAGGTACAAGTTTAAAAGATGCCTTACTCTTCACTGTTTATAAACGAGGGGCAAGCCTTAGTAAAACTGGAGAGTGGCGGGTTGATCATGGGGATCCGACCAAATTGGGTCGGGGCGTGACACTTTTATTACGAGATTGAGGGTCGTATGTTGCGAATATCCACTCATTCTCAAGGTAGAAGTGGACATGCTTCTATCTAGGTGACCGGTAAAGTCGCTCCGACGCCACAAGTGGGTACTGTAGACATGTTGACCTGTGATTGTGTGTTTTACCTTCATGATAAAGTATGTGTGTTGGGTGATAAACATACCATGGTAATGAGAAATGGTTATAAAAACCAAATTTGAGAGTGAAACATTTTTAAAAAGAAAATAAGGAGTCTGGCACACTCCGATTCAAACATTTTTCCTAAAAATTAAACTTTAAAAACTCATTCACTAAGTCATTGTACTCACCCCCTCCCTTATATCCCTTTCATGTAACCCCGGAAAGCTTACCCAAAGAGCACCAGCTAACGCACCTGTAAGACAGGTATGATAAGATTAAAATTTTGTGCAGTTTTGATTTATATTATTCCAGGAAAAGGTGCAGGTTTAAAGTACGTCTTACTCCTCACAGTTTATAAGAATGGGTAACCCTTAGTAAATCAGGAGAGTGGCGGGGTGATCACGGGGATCCGACCAAATCAAGTCAGGGCATGAAAAGGTGAGTGGTATTAGAGCCTGTTTCCTCGAATACATAATCAAGACTAGAAAATATAGTAACTAATAGGATTGATCTTAAAATTTTCAGAATGGCTCCAAAGAAAGGAACCAAGAGAACTAGGATTGCAGTCTCCAACACTGCCCAACCACCCCTACATGTAGAAACTCCCAGAGAAGCTTAAACAACTCCTCATGGACTCAGCACGGAGCACAAGAGATTGTACAAGGAGTTCACCCATGTATTTGAGCAACCTAACCTCGTTCCTAAGGTAGGCAACAATTCTTGGGTTGAACTAAAGGAAGTGCAATCTCATCCTCCCCTTGTTAGCCATCCCCCTCCAACAAACATTCCTAGAAAACTCACGACTCTCCAGCAACTAGGGTGTAAACCCTTCCTTGGAGAAAAGGATGTTGGTGCCGCCACGGATTGGCTGGCAAACATTAAGATACTAATGGGAATTGTCAGCATACCACCGGAGGATATGGTGATCCTAACAGAATTCTTCTTGGCGGGAAACTCCAAAGGATGGTGGGACAATGTCTGAAACCTACATACCACCATCCCCACTTAGGAACAGTTCGAGGAGAGGTACTCGGAGGGGTATTTGGCACCTCATCTGATAGATGAGAAGAAGCAGGAGTCCATCCGGCTTCGATAAAGGGCTTAACTCCATATCGGAGTACGAGATGAAATTCAATTAGTTAAGACGCTTTGCTCCTAACCTAGTTGGGCCGGTAGACATATGCTAGAGGTTCGTGGATGGTCTCAATATAGACATTCGAGACCATATGGGAGTACTAGGATGCCCCACAAACTTGGCAGTAGTAATCAGTATGGCTCATGAGTGTGAGCAATTGGTGCAGACCCGACGCCGTCGTATGGAGCAAACGACCCGAAAGGAGGAGAAGGGTTCAAACCATTGGGGAGGACGAGAGGAGAATAACAGTCCAAAATGGGGAAATAGAATAGCCTTTCAAAGGAGAAGGGACATACAACCACCTTTCCAAAGAGTAGTCCCAACCTTACCTCAAGGAAACCCTCGTTGTCCAAGGTGTCAAAAGAACCATGAGGGAGCATGCTTTACCTACTTTGCATTCGGACAAGTGGGACACTTTGCAAAGGACTATCCCACTTTTAGGGAGAACAAGCAATGGAATACTCTTGGACTACCTCAAGGGAACCCCAGAAATCCTAGGCGAGATGCTACGGCATGAGTACCAACTAGGGTATACAACCTCACCCAGGAAGAGGCTAGAAGAGATCCTAGCACTGTAGCAAGTACATCCCAAAATCCTCTAAACTAGTTCAAGAGAATCATGTAAATTGAAGATTTTTATTTCAATAAAGAAAAGCTTTCTTCTAAAATATACGCTTCTTCAATCAAGATATATACAAATATGGGGACAACAATTTTATGCCCTCTTTGACTCATGAGCTGAGAGATCCTTCATGAAGGAAGAGTTGATTTCAAGTGTACCCCTAGAAGTCACTCCACTAGAACAAAGTCTCAATATCCTTACACCTTTATGAGAAGGGTTAAACAGGAATAAACAATTAAAAGCATGTGAGATAAAGATTGGAGGAATCAAACTTGAAGCTGACTTGATTCCATTACCCTTGAAAGAGGTTGAAGTAATCCTTAGAATGGATTAGTTAAGTAACCATCAAGCTAGGATGGACTGTGGAAAGAAGACGGTGACCTTCCACACTCCCAAGACGAATAGATTAAAGTTCCAAGGTGATCGAAGGAAAAGCGAAGTACAGATAGTGTCCCACCTGAAAGTCCAAAAGATGGCACAGAAAGGTTGTACAGCTTTCTTGGCAATGGTTATCCATGAAGAGTCTGAAGAGAAGAGGCTTGAAGACATTCTGGTTGTTAGGCACTACCCAGAAGTATTTCCAGAAGAACTACTCGGACTACCTCCAAGTCATCAAGTAGAGATCACCATAGAAATAATTCTAAGAATAAACCCCATATCCCAAGCCCCATATCGTATGGCCCCGAGGGAATTTAAGGATTTGAAGGAGCAATTGGACGAATTACTAGAGAAGGATTTCATATGTCCTAGCTAGTCTCTGTGGGGTGCACCTGTCCTATTCGTAAAGAAAAAAGGACAGAAGTATGAGAATGTGCATAGACTACAGGAAGCTAAACCAGGTTACCATCAAGAACTGATACCCACTTCCACGGATAGATGACCTATTCTATCAATTAAAAGGAGTAGCTTACTTCTCCAAAATAGACCTTTGGTCGGGCTATCATCAACTCAGGATTCGAGAGGAGAACATTCCTAAAACAGCATTCAGATCCAGATATGGACATTACGAATTCAAAGTAATGTCGTTCAGATTAATGAACGCCCATGCAGCCTTCATGGACTTGATGAACTGTATGTTCCAAACACATTTGGATAGGTTTGTGATAGTATTCATAGATGACATCCTTATATACTCAAGAAACAAGTTGGAACATGAAGAGCATTTGGCAATCACCTTGGAGATATTAAAGGAAAATCAATTATATACAAAATTCTCTAAGTGTGGGTTTTGGCTATAGGAGGTAAGGTTCCTAGGACATATAGTGTCCAAGGATAGAGTTAAAGTAGATCCAACTAAGGTGGAAGCCATATCAGATTAGAAGGCTCCAAGAAATCCTATAGAAATAAGAAATTTCTTAAGTATGGCAGGATACTGTAGACGGTTCTTACAAGACTTTTCCAAGATAGCAACCCCTCTAACTCGACTCACCAGGAAACGAGTTGAGTATAAGTGGGATGAAAGTTGTGAGAAGTCTTTCCTGGAGTTAAAGACTCGATTGACAACCGCACTGGTACTCTCCTTAGTTGACCCTAATGTGGGAGAGTACACCGTCTATAGTGATGCATCTGGACGAGGACTCAGATGTGTCTTGATGCAACAAGGGAAGGTTATCGTTTATACCTCGCGACAACTTAAGGTACATGAAAGAAACTACCCAATTCATGATCGAGAATTAGCTGCCATAGTGTTTTCCCTAAAGATTTGGTGACACTACCTTTACGGGGTTAAGTGTAGGATATACAGAGATCACAAGAGTCTTAAGTACTTCCTAACTCAAAAGAAGTTAAATCTTCGCAAGAGGAGATGGTTGAAATTGGTTAAAGACAATGACCTTATGATAGAATATCTCCCCTAAAAGGTAAATGTGGTAGTAGATGCCTTAAGTCGCAAATACCAAACTGAGGCGACACAAGTAAAGACGGGTTACATACCCCTGTTGCAACAATTGAGGAGAATGGAGGTGGACCTGAAAATGGACAAGCGGGAAAGGTGTCTAGTGGCTAATGTTGTAGTGAGGCCAAGTCTAATTGAGCAGATCCAGGCTCAACAAAAAGTGGATAAGGAGCTTCAACCCTATATGGATCCGGTTAATAGAGAAACTAAACTGGACTACGACTTGCGAAGTGATGGGGTGCTAACCTACAAGGGTAGGGTATGTGTGCCTTAAATTAAGTAGCTAAAGAGGTTAATTCTGGAAGAGGCACACGATTCGGTGTATGTAATGCATCCTGACAGTACCAAGATGTATCGCACCGTTAAACAAGGATATTGGTGGAAAAGTATGAAGAGGGACATTACGGAATATGTAGCCCAATGCTTGTCCTGTCAGCAGATAAAAGCAGAGCGTCAGAGACCGTCAGGACTGCTACAATCCTTACCAATTCTAGAATGGAAATGGGAGCACATCACCATGGATTTTGTCACGGGACTACCAGTGACAAGAAAAGGTCGAGATGCGATTTGGGTCATCATGGATAGATTGACCATGTCAACTCATTTCCTTCCTATAAGAGTGAGGACATAGTGGAACAAATGGTTGTTTTATATATAAGGGAGATAGTGAGACTCCATGGCATTCCCGTGAGTATAGTATCAGATAGAGATCCAAGATTTACTTCAAAGTTCTAGCCAAGCTTACAAAGTGCTATGGGAACCAAGCTCAACATGAGCACGGCATTTAATCCTCAAATAGATGGGCAGTCTAAGCGAACCGTTCAAACCTTGGACGACATGCTAAGAGCATGCGTACTCACCATGAACAAAGGCTGGAAAGAATACTTGTGCCTGATTGAATTTGCTTATAACAATAGCTATCATGCGAGTATTCAGATGGCTCCCTATGAAGCCATTTATGGATGACCATGCCGTACCCCTTTATTTTGGGAAGAAGTGAGGGAAAGAAGGCTCGAAAGGGTAGAGCTAATCAAGGATACCATGGAGAAGATAAAACTAATTAGGAGTTGCCTTAAAACTGCATAGGATAGGCAAAAGAGTTATGCGGATAATCGAAGGAAATATCTAAAGTTTGAGGTGGGAGATCAAGTATTTCTCAAAGTGTCGCCATGGAGGGGAATACTTAGGTTTCAGCAAAGAGGAAAGATGAAACCATGGTATATTGGTCCATATCCCATCATTCAAAGGATAGTACCGGTGGCCTATAAATTGGAACTACCTCCAGACCTACATAAAATACACGATGTATTCCATATCTCTGTGCTTCAGAAGTATCAGCCTCATCCTAGCCATGTGTTGGACCGACCTCTGGAACGGGAAGAGAACCTAACATATCAAATGGAACTGGTACGAATCATTGACCGGGGGATAAAAATTTAAGGAATAAGAGGATTCCTATGGTCAATGTTCTATGGCAAAATGGACCTGTGCAGGAAGAGACATGGGAAATCGAAAGTGTGATGAGGGATAGTTACCCTCAATTATTTGGCATGTGACTATTTTGGGGGCAAAACCCCTAAAAGGAGGGGAGATTTGTAAACCCCATCCTTTTTATAATAAGAAAACCGGGGAAAGAATCGGTCATTTTCAGTTGGAAAACTGAGTCAGTTTATAAACTAGAACCGATTGACAAAGGACAAACAAGGAAATTTATCGATTTCGAGTGACCCAAAGAGTTACAAAAGTCATGAAAAAGGACTTAAGGATGAATTGGAGATGAAAACCAAACCGGTTAAAGTGAACCGGATTGAACCGGTTTAGACCAGTTTGAACCACTATTGAACCGCATGTTAAATTCATTTTTCTAGGTGGCTTAGAAAATTCAAATTGAGGAATTGATGCCACCATTGGATAGAAAATAAATTTTGAAATTTTTAATTTTGAAAAATTCGATCGAATCGGGTCTAAACTAGCTAGTTTATGCTTTGAAACCGATTCAGACCGGTCTGGTACAAAACAGTGTCGTCTTCTTCCTTCAGATGACAGCATTGTTCACTTGTTGGAAAATCGAGTAGCGTTGGTGAAAATGAAAAGTCTCTGGCCAAGGAGTTTCATGCAATGAATGACCGCCATTAATGCTCCAATTAGATAGCCAAGAAGTCCCCAAGCTTCCTATATAAAGAGCCCCTCCTCAATCATCATCTCCACACCTAAAAACTCCATTCTCTCTCAACTGCTCCAATTTTTGGTGAAGCACGAATCAAAGATCCGATATAGGGACTTTTTTGAGCCAAAGAAGCCATGGTCAAATTTTTTGGATTCGACGAGAACATGCCTATAGTCTCCATTTTCTCCAAGGATCACCGAATAAGCTTCGGCGTGATTGAACAGTAAAGTAGCTCCGGCGGACCGAAGCGTCCATGTTTTGGCCGAGCTGAAATCGGCCAATTCGAGCCCTTACCAGGCCAAACCAAGCCCTCCCAACACCTTCACAGTCCTCCTACAGTGCTAGAGAGAGAACTAGTAGAACTTTAATGACTAAATTCTCACTCAATTCGGCATCAATTGATGCAATTCTTGATCCTAGGAGTAACCACAGGACAAGAGATATCTTCCTAAATTGAAAGCTTGGATCGCTGCGCCCCCGACGATAAGCTTTCAAAGCTTTTTCTCTTTAAGTCCAGTTTTTTGGTGAAGCTCCATTTGAGCTCATTCTTGCATCAAATCGTGTCATTCAAAGTGCAATTGAATCGTATAAATGTGTAGGAACTCCAATCTAACTTAAATTTTAACAATTATACTCATTTGATTAGTCAATTTGATTAAATCAAATCCGGATGAATCACGAGGTTGAAATTGGTGTAAAATTGGGAATTTCAAAAATTCGAGCGACTAAAGTGCGATTTTATAAAATTGAGGGCCAATTGGGCAAGATAAAGATGTTAGAGGACCAATTAGGAAAATTTTAGAATTTTTGGGGGCAAAACTTGCCATTTTTGTAAAGTAGGGGCAAAATGATAATTTTTTGAAAAGTTGGGGACCAAATTGAAAATTTAGGAAATTGAACCCCTTTTGTGAATTTGAATAAATTGAGGTCCCAAGGTGAATTTTGAAAGTTTCAAGACTAAATTTGAGGAGAAATCGACATTAGATACTTAAAGTTAAAGAAAAATAACTTTAGGGACCTAATTGCAAATAAATGAAAAGTTTGGTTTTCTCATTCATTTGGAATGAATGAAGGCTATTAAGCCAAAGGATAATGAACGAGTGTATTCATATCGTGTAGGAACACAAAGTACCAGGAACGCTAGCTAAGGCAAGTTCGCATAAAGACAACAAATCGACTAAGAGGAAATTCACTACACTATCGGGTGAGTGGGAATTTAATATCATACCCGGTTGGGATGATAAGCACCTCGAAAATGAAAACCTACTGCTAAAGTTGTATTTTAATCATCACTCTGAGAGGAATGATGTGGAAATTTAACAAAAAAACTACTTACCAGTTGTAAGTATATCATACCCAGTTGGTGTGATAAAACTTCTTGGAAGGAAGTGGAAAACCCGTTTATCGGTTATAAGCGGAGATGTCCTCATACTCAATTGGTGTGATGGACGATTGAAATATTTATTTTGTCGAAAGTGCTCTCCCCTGATTGTGTGCCACTACTTAAAATATTTTTGTGAGACCTTCTTAATAGGAGCTCGAATAGCTCTGTCAGGTCGGAGGCCACGGTTTTGGAACTTGGGGACTAATATGCCCGATTTTGAAAATCTCGAACAGTGGGCCCTACGCCAGTTGGCACGAGCAGGAGCTCATAAACAAACTTAATTATTAAGCAATGAAAACTTAAGTAAATGAGTTGTGTGGCCATGGTACCGAGACAGAACCGACATACTCAATGGACTAGCAGCAGTGTGACATAATAGGTCTTGGGACTAGTCAAGACAAATAGTTGTAGGTCGAGTTGAGGGTCGGGGCCATTGGACTAGTGGCACCACAGATTATATGGCTTATGTGAAAAAGTGTTGATTTGTGCATGTACTGTGTTACGGGACCTTCAAGACATCCAAGAGGGGTAGTGATGCATCATAGGGCTCTGGATGACCTAGTGGAAATAAGGGCAGTTAGTCATACCAGAAGTCTTGCGAAGCTTAACGTGGCTACATTTGCATGAGACTGGAATGGGGACGGGATGAGAACTCTGTCCTCATACGGACACGGAGTTTTATTATGTGATTGAGGGTCGGATGCCGCAAAAATCTACTCATTCTTAGGGTAGAAGTGGATGTGTTTCTATCTAGGTGGCCGGTAAAGTCGCTCTAACACCACAAGTGGGTACAATGGATGGGCTGGCCTGTGATTGTGTGTTTTACCTTCATGATGAAGCATGTGTGTTGGGTGATAAACACACCGTGGTAATGAGAAATGGTTATAAAAGCTAAATTTGAGAATGAAACGTTTTTGAAAAGAAAATAAGGAGTTTGGCACACTTCAATTCAAACATTTTTCCTAAAAATTAAACTTTAAAAACCCATTCACTAAGTTGTTGTACTCACCCCCTCCCTTATATCCCTTTCAGGTAACCCTAGAAATCTTACCCAAAGACCACCAGCTAACGCACATGTAAGACAAGTATGATAAGTTTAAAATTTTGTGCAGATTTGATTTATGTTTTTCCAGGAAAAGTTTCAGGTTTAAGGGATGCCTTACTCCTCATGGTTTATAAGAAGGGGCAACCCTTAGTAAATCGGGAGAGTGGCGGATTGATCACGGGGTTCCGACCAAACCAAGTCGGGGTGTGGCAGGAAGAAACTGTCCCTTCTCCAAATAGCCCAACACCTCTTCCGACCCCACAACAACCAGAGAGGAATCCCACTAAGAGGCATGGGACAATTATTGGGATGCATATGCCACCTTCATGAAAGTCCACCAAGTACCCCACCTACTCAATTCAGCTTCCATCCTTCCCATTGGATGAAGTGGACATATGAATGCGAGGCAAAGGTGTTAAGGTAATATGGACTAGAAGCCATACATGAAATTCATCCCATAAGGGAATATAGGTGGACCTCAACCAGTTCCTCATAACCATCAGACTGTGAATCCTACAACCGTTCCAATGCTAACTCCCGGCCTAAGACTCCAAGGAACTAGGGAATAGAAAATTTCCTATAAATAAGTCGAGTACAGTAAGAAACCATCTCTTGGAATGAATAAAAATTTAATTTTTCCTTGATTAAAATTTTGCTTCCTTGATAATGACAAGAACAACTAATAGAAATGAAGGTATACCAATAAGGATCGGAGTAATTGGTAGAGAAAAGATCACCTAAGGAAGGAAAACTATGGGTCACCTCTAATTAACCCAAATTAGCCAAGCAAGTTTTCCTCTACCTGAAGAATGGGAAAAAGACAACAAGACTTGGAAAGAAATTCTAGAAGAGTCTACCTAGAGTTCACCAAGGAAGACATACCCTAACCAAGGAAAGGTAGAAGAAGAGCGTGAAGTCCGGTGCAAGGGAAGCAAGCATCAAAGGTTACAGGAATAGTGAAAGTCTAAGTACTGTAAGGAGCTAAGGAAAGGCCTTATAGATAAAAGTAAGGAAACCAAGAAGGATTGGACTATTCCAAGGGAAACTAGTGGAATGGAAGCTAGCCAGAAGGAAAGTAAGAAAAATATAGGAATACAGAAGATGCTAAGTCACTTTGGGATAAGACAAGGAGAAAGGAAACAGGAAAGAAGTATGGTAGGAAGAAAACTCGGAGGAATAATACAAGTACCTTGAAAGAATTAGTGATAGGTAGGACACAAATTATGAGGAACTCAATAATAATCAAGAGACTTCTTGAATGAAGGATAAGGAATAAAAAGGAATAGAAGGATAGGGAAGAATTCAAGGCAAATAACCATGCTAAAGTTAGAGAGGTGTAAGAAAAGAATAGAGGAAAAACTTCCAAAAAGCATTAGAGAGTTTGAACGTAAAACTCCCAGGACATAAGTCTCTAGAAAGAAGGATAAGGATAGGAAGTGGGACCAAGGAAGGAGAAAGTTCTAAGCTAACGTAACTGACAAATGAACCATCATAAACTAGGACTGACATAAGGACCTCATTAAAAGACAAATGTGGTTAAGGAAATACTTGGATGACCAGGTGTGACCTACTCTAGAAGAGCAGGGGAACTAATAAGGATTTCAGATGGACCTAATTGAAGGAAATAAATAATAACAATAGAAAAATCAGGAAGAATAAATGACGCCCTAAGATAGGCTGGGAAGTAGTGAGGACTACGCCCTAAAAAGGATGAGATGGACATTAAGGACATAAAGACTCAAGAGAAGATGGCTTCAAGATCATTTGATAAGGAGAGTACTATGATTGAGGCAGTTAATGAATAGACCCTTGTGAATGTCAATACTCTAGTAAAGAAAGGAGAAGTGGAAAGGCCAAAAATATTTGGGAAATGAGGACGAAGGAAAGCCTTAAAGAGATCAATGGCTGAGATGGGGGTAACGATCAAAAGCCATAAGAAGGTTAAGCAAACTTCTTGTAGGACGATCAAGAGATCTTGAAATAAAGATGATGTGAGTTTCACCTGAAAGAAATAGATGGATACAGGGGATAAGGGAGAATGAAGATGAAGTATAAAAGAAGTACATGTAAGTTTTCAATAGTAAGATAAGAAGGAGAGGATGGCATCAGAGAATACCATTTAAGGCGAGATATCCTAAATGGAAAAATTGGAAGAGAACCCTGATAGAAAAGAGTATAAACTACCACAGAAGGAAACCTTTGAAGAACATAAGTGTCCCAATTAAGAGGTGATGGGACCAACAAAAGTGGAGACGAGATAAACTCATCCAAGATATTATGGTTGAGATGGAAAGATCAAGTACAAAGGAAAGGTACTCATGATGACCCAAGAAGTAAGTTAAGTCCAAGTAATGTGTAAGTAGGAAAACAGTATCAAAAGATGTCGTGCGAGTAAGAAGGGGTGGACTACCCATAAAAGAGGAAATAGAGAAAAGCATACCTAAGAACCCGTGGAAATGTAAACCCCCCCCCCCCCCAGTTAAGAAATGATTAAAGTAAATGATCACTGACATCAAGACTGGTGGTGGTCAACGCTCAATTGATGGAGCATAAAGAGAGGACGACTAGACATAGTGTGGAGTACACGGAATAAGATCTAGAATCAGAAGTGTCTCAAGTAAAGAATAAAGGATGAAACTAAAAATTTCAATTAGAGAAGGATTCAAACGGGCAATTACCCTAATATAGAAAAGAGTATGAAGAAAGGAAGGAAAGAAACCTTTAAGGAATGATAAGAAGGTTGAGTGTGTAGCTCCTAAGGTGAAAGTCTCTACTGTGAAGGACATAGTAGAGAACAAAATTGTAATAAGGGAACTTTCCCAGACAAGTAATCGATACACAAACCAAAGCCGATTAACTCAGGATAAAGAATCGTGAAGTGATCACAAGCGGATAAGAGTGGACTAAGAGAAAGGGAAGTCCTTGAGAAAAGGACGCCACTGAAAATGAGGAAGGACATAAAAAGGGTCAAAACTGGATAAAAGAAGTTAACACCAAAACCTATTAAAGCAAGTAAGTAGCGCACAAGAGGACACTGAGCTAAGGGTTTCAACGATAAAGGAAGTTACTACACACAGGAATGATTGGGCATCTTGGAACTCCCAATCCTGAAATCTTGAGTAAGAACCTCAAGTGAAAGAATCTTGCCCTAAGCAAAGGAAGATATGAACCTGAGGATATACCCTTGAACTCACCGGTAAGACATGATTAACAAGGATAAGCTCCAAGGAATGAGTAAACAATGGGAAGGAAAAGAAATTCCTTAAGGTGTGCATTAAAAGGGGCTAAGCGAAAATAACAAAAATGCTAGCATGTCAAACAACTCCAAGTTGACATTAAGGGAAATTATTTCCTATGCAAAGGATGTTGAATAAGTTTTGGGGACAAAACTTCTAAAAGGAGTGGAGAGTTGTAAAACTAGTCCCATAAAGATAAGTAAATTGGGGAAAGAACCGGTCAACCCAAGTGAAAAAACCAAACTAGTTTACGAACCCCAATTGTTAGAGAAAGGGCAAATTAAGAAATTTACACATCCTGAGTGACCCAAAGAGTCATAAAAACCATGGAAAGGGACTTTCTGACAAATTGAAAAAGAAAATCAAACTAATTCAGGTGAACTATATCCGAATCGGATTGAACCAATTTGGACTGTTTTGAACCATCATTGAAGCGGTTGCTAAATTCATTTTTCCATTTGGCTTAAAATATTCAAATTGGAGAATTGAAGCCACCATTGGATAGATAATAAATTTAGAAATTTTTAATTATGAAAAACTCGATCGAATTGGGCCTAAACCGACCAGTTTAAGCATTGAACTCAGTTCGGACTGATCTAGTCCGGTTCAGAACAGTGTTGTCTTCTTCCTTTAGATGACATCATTGTTCACTTGCCGAAAAAATGAACAACGCCTGCGAAAATGAAATGTTTCCATTCAGGATGTTTTAGGCTATGAATGAGCGCCATTAAGGTGCCAAACGGATGGCCAGAGAGTCCTCGAGCTCCCTATATAAAGAGCTCATCTCCATTCATTCTCCTCACACCTGAAAACTCCACTATTTCTCAACTACTCAGTATTCCGGCGAAGCTCGAACCAGAGCTCTAACATTAAGGTTTTTCTAAGTCTTAGAAGGCTAGGTCGGGTTCCTTAGATTCGGGGAGAAGTCAGCTACCCGACGAAAGTCTCCATTTGATTCGAGGACCGTTGAAGAAGCACTAGCGTAATCAAACAGTGAAGCAGCTCCGACGGACCGAAGCTGCCCTATTTCGGCCGAGCTGAAATCGACCGAATTTAGCCCTACTCAGGCCAAACCAAGCACTCCCAACACTCTCACAGCCCTCATACGACCGAATTAGAGTTGAAAGGTAAGCCAATTTGGCTCCCCTCTATCATTTCCTATCAACATTAGAGAGAGAAACTATAAAACTTCACTGACCAAATTCTCCCTCAATTCGATATGAATTGTTACAATTATTGATCCTAGGAGGAACCTCCGAACATGAGCTACCTACCCAGATAGAAAGCTCGGAATGATGCACCTCCGACGGTAAGCTTTCGAAGCTTTCTCTCTCTGCACACAAATTTTCGGTGAAGCTCCGTTTGAGCTCATTTCGGCCCCAATTCATGCGATTCAAAGCTCAATTGAATCATATGGATGTGTAGGAACTCAATTATACCTTTAATTTCAATAATAATCCTTGATTGAATGGTCAATTTGATGAAATCAAATTCGGCCAGTTTGAAAGGGGAAATTTGTGGAAAATTATGGATTTCGTAAAATTGATGAACCAAATTGCAATATCCTAAAATTGAGGGCCAATTGGCCATGAAAAGGATGTTGGATGACCAATTGGTCGATTATTGAAAATAATTGGGTCAAATTGCCATTTTTGGTAAAGTAGGGGCAAAATGGTAATTTTTGAAAAGTTAGGGACCAAATTGGAAATTTGGAAAAGTTGAGCCCCTTAAACAATTTTGAGTAAATTGAGGATCCAAAGTGAATTTTGGAAGTTTCGGGAGTCAATTTGGGGAAAAGTTAACATTAGGGACCTAAAGTCAAGGAAAAAGAACTTTACGGACCTAAATGCAATTAACTGAAAATTTTGGGCATTTTATACGTGAGGAATGAAGGCTATCATGTCAAATATTAATAGATAATAATGTCCAAACTGTTTTGGAATACGAAGGACCAAAACGCCAGCAAGGATAAGCTAGCGTGGAGGCAAAAACCAACTAAGAAGGAATACACTGCGATTATCAGGTGAGTGGGCTTACTAACATTATACCCGGTTGGGATGATGAGTACTTAATAAACGAAAAACCACTTTTATGTGGGATTTTAACATCACACCCGGTTGGAGTGATGTGAGAACTACGTGGAAAAACTACTTATCAGTTGTAAGTAGGGAGATCATACTTGGTTGGTATGATAGACTTTATAGAAGGAAAGAGAAAATCCGCCTACCAGTTGTAAATAGAGATGTCTTCACACCCGGTTGGTGTGATGAGTTGAAAAGTTATTTTTGTCATCGCCTAACTGTGTGCCAATGCTTAAAATATTTTGTAGACCTTCTTGATGAGAGCTAGAACAGCTCAAATAGGCCAGAGTCCTCGGTTTTGGAACTTATGGGCTAAAATGCCCGATTTTGGAAAATTACGTAAAGTGGTCCCAATGCCAGTTGGCATGAGTAGAAGCTCGTAAATAAACATGATGTATAAGCCATAAAAATTCCTAATAAATGGATTATGTGATTTCGCATGGTACCAAGACTGGACCGACATACTCGATGGGATGGAGGCAGTGCGTCAGGACCAGGTCAATGAACCGATCTAGACAAACAGCTGCAAGTTGAGTTGAGGGTCAAGGTCATTGGAGTAGTGGCACCAAAGATAAATGACTTTGTGGAAAACTATTATTTGTGCATGCACTTGAGGTTATTGACTATTAAGATGTCCAAGAGGGGTAGTGATGCGTTCTAGGGGTTACTGGATGAAATGGTAGAGATAAGGGCAGTTTGTTGTGCCAGTAGTCAAAGAAGATCGACAAAGCTTCATGCGCATGAGACCGGGGTGGGTCAAGATGAGGTCTCTTTACTCATACTAACATGGAGTTTATTTCGGGTTTGAGGATCGAATGTCGCAAACATCCACTCATTTTCAAGGTAGAAGTGGTCGGGCTTCTATATAGGTGGTCGGTAAAGTAGCTCCGATGCCACAAGTGGGTGCAGTGAACGGGCACCCTGTGAATGTATGATCCTTTCATGATGAAGGGCTTGTGTTGACTATTAAATACACCTGCTGTGGATAGTGAGGAAAGAAATTTTGAAAACCTAAATTTGAGGAAGAAATGATCTTAAAAAGAATAAAGAGTTTGGCACACAACAATTAAAACTATTTTTGAAAACTCATTTTTAACACGAGGTTGTGTTACAATCGATAGTTTTAAATTGTATGATGATTATACAAACAAGTTATAACATATCAACTAGGTAATAATATTGTGTGAATAAGCAGAAAGATCGAAAATTTAAATAATATTTTTATTATATTTATAATTATTTAGGTAAATGTTATATTTAATTTACAATAATATATTTATCGCTCATATACTCCAATTTATTGTAAATAAAACTGAGATCAGTGTTAGTTAAACAAAATGACTACCTCTGTACTCTGTACTCTAATTTACATTGATATATTTTCCTGTCATGTACTCTCATGTACCTTGAAAGCTGATATTAAGATGATAATAAGACAAGTTTTTCACTACTAATCAGAGTTGATGATTATGTCAAATTGTATTCCAAACGTTTCTCCTCTTTCCAATTATCTTCTTTCTGGTTGTGACCTAATCAATTTTCTTTTTAAAAATGTGTCCTAGAGAATTAAGGAAAAGAAAAGGGATAACTTATATATATATATATATATATATATATATATATCAATTTGATATTCAAACTAAAGGAAAGACATTGTCTCATGAATACAGATGTCAATTCATTTCAAGAAGTTTTTATAGGAAAAGAAATTGGGGAGGGTGTAACAAAGTTCTCTATTTCCCCCGTTTTTTTTTATGATGATTTATGTTCATTTTCACTAATAGTTAGATCCTTCTTAATTGAAAAAATAGACTATGCACTTATAGTCATAACATTGATGATTGTACACTCCTTAAGGGACTATACGGTGACTAGTAGTCATTTTTAAATTTTATACAATATTATTTGTTTTTATGCATAGATAATGTACACCCCTTAAAGGGACTATGCTGTGTGATTCTTCAATCTAGATGCTTTTTCTTTGTTTGAAGAACACCTCCCCTGCCATGGAAGAATAAGATCGTCAGAAGTAGAGGACGAATGATTACAGCAAATTCAAACCCATAAAATTTACACAGCTGAAAATGTTCCCCACATTTTTGTCGGCTGGAACGCTCTTCAACTTCAGCATATATATATACTTGCACCTAAAAAAGCTTCCAAACATATGACACGCACAACGACCCATCCATAAAATCCAAATGCATAAAATTATGATGGGTATCTCACCAGCTACTACAACACTTGCAAGAGATGGGTGAATCACTAGGTGGCAGTCTGGCAATTCTCCCATGTCCCGTACTTGGAGCTGAAGCTACCTCCACCAGTCTGCTCTGCATACTCGAGAAGGACTGCACGAGAACAACTGTCCCATGTCCTTGCTATGTCCTTGAGGGACATGGGTTGTGGGAGTCCCCGGAGGGAGATACTAAACCTGGATTTTGCCTTGGCTGAGAGATCTTCATACTCTTTGCTGTAAAAAGAAGAGAAAATCAACATGTTTCCCTTAAGTCCAAGTATGAAAGCACATTTTTAGTTGGTGAAACATGATGCAAGCAAATAGTGATACTTATCAGATACAGAGGTAGCCACAATGTAGTAGAGAAGATGAAGACAATGGAGAAACATTTCCTAACCTTTCTTCTACAGGAAACTTCTCAAGTAGTACTGGCGAGCAGTTGGGGTAGTTTGAGGGAACGAGCATCCGCAAGGGTTGAATTGGTGACTACACAAGACAGCACAAAATTGAGAAAAAACTCTTGAGATATATAAAGAAAAGAATCAAGTCCCAAAAGTTCTAATAATAACCCACCAGTTGTGCAGAACCATACTGTGACTTCAAGCCTGGGCTGAGAGATACAGCATTGAAAGAGCATTTAACAATAACTCCCTCCCCTCCATCTACCACGGTAGCTGCAGCAGTTGAATCTACGTCCTCATTACTGATATCAACTACTGTGTCAATTAACCGTTGGTTTATTTCCCTAATCTCTTCGAGTAGAGTATGGTTTGCCTGTACAAGATAGCACAGCTATATCAGCCTCAAAACGTTCCTGGTATCTATGTGGAATATAACACAATAGAATGTTACTGAATCATCAGATTGAGCAGAGAAATCCGGCTTAGAAAAGTCATATTTCCCAAATGTAGAAAGAAAATTATTCTGAAATTTTATATTTCATTACAGTCAACTTTGAAGATAGTGTTTGTTTAACTTATGAATGAAGATGTGTTCACAGGAAGCTGAATGTTACCCTTTTCCATAGCTACATTTTGTCCAATTTCCATATCCCTTAACAGCACAATTGCAAGTAAAGCACCTTACATACACATCTAATTCAGTGAAGAGATATGGACCTTTGCAAAAAATATCACATTTTGAGAAGCCTTCATTGACCTAGCATGTGATTAACATTTTTCTATGCAAAATAAAATCATATATTAAAGATGCACAGTGGACTGTAAACAAGATGACTCCTCCAAACTCCAGGAACCTCGGGAAATTTTATCCTTTGAAGATTCCACTCAAACATTCAAGTGAAGAGAATGCTGTCCGAGGAAAGAGGAGAAGGGATTGCATTTAGAAAAACAATGGCAAATCTTGTACACAAGGTAGAAATACTCAAAAAGTCATTATATAGTACCTCACTCCTCAATCTCTTGATACTAGAGGTTGCAGTTGATTCCAGGTCAGAGGACTCTGCACCCATTAACCTTTTGAAACTATCATTCATACTGCTAGCTGAATATGAGACATTCAAAGGCATCACACTGGTGTAGCGCCTTATCTTCCTAGTACTACTGGAACCATCATGCATGATAAAGTTCCTTGCTTGCATCCGGCATTTGGTCATAGCCACTAAATCTTCACCAATAGCAGCTCTAGATCCATTCCCTGGTGCAGAACCTGCTATCCTGTCAACCATGCTAACTATTGAACTGATGTCACTGATGGCATCGCTTAATGCTTGAGGTGATGCAGATTTCACCTAAAACAAGATAGAGGGACATCTCTCTCAGAATTTTCTCAAGGATGATTGAGGAGAAAATGAACTCAGCCTCAATCCTATAATTAGTGACCCCCCTAGCAGCAGGCATGTTGACTAGTAAGCATGGCAAGATCAGCAGAAATGGAAATAACATAAAGGGAATTGGGTATACTAACAGCTCGTATCAATCGTTCAATTGGATGCTCAGTCACAGAGGATTTCCCAGATACCACTGTCGATGGAACACCATGAGCTCCATCAGGGCCACACTCTGCAAGAAGTGGAGAGGCTGAAATCCCAGGAGTGCCAATAGCAAGGGACTGGACACCTGCTGGGAGAGCAGTTGCATGATGATGGCTGAGATTTCCAGCATTATAAAGGGAAGAAATGCCAGAAGCTGGCTTCTGATTCTCAGAATCAACAGGAACAGGGGAGTGAGCCAAGGGAGATGAGGGAGATGGGACCACAAAAGGCGAGCTTGCAGATTGTAAAGGGGTTCCAGTTCTAGTGTGAGATAGCAGATTTTGCTGATCAACTTGTGGTGAAGAATGCTGATGAATCTGAGGGGACACAGCCTGCACAAGCTGGGGGGAGGATATAGGAAAAGAAGATCCTGGTTTCAGTTGTTGGTGGGGATAAGCAGGCCGTGGCCCTGCCCCTGCTGAATGGTGTTGTTGGAAGACTCCTGGTTTGAGGGTCACCCCAGGTCTTACTTTCATCTCAACCTCATTCATCTGATGTATTTGTGACTCTTGGTGAGCCTGCAGCTGTGCTGGGAGTTGCTGCTTAGATTGTTGGATCAACAGATGCTGCGGATGCTGCTGTTGAATAAGCTGTTGTTGCATCAGCAACTTAGGCTGTTGGTACTGCTGCTTTATCTTCTGCTGCAACTGTTGTTCTTGCTGTTGTTGTAGATTCTGTGGAAGGATGTTAGTATTTGCTTGAATGCTGTTAACATTTGACTGTGGAAGCATATTTCCCCCATCATGCAATGACATAGCATTAACATTTAACATCTGTGGAGCGGAAACTGGATTCTGTTGCATAGACCCCACAGTAATCTGTGGCAGTGAATTCATGGAGTTTCCTTGCCCAGACTCCATGCTGGGGTTAGGCTGCAGAGAACTCACCATCGGTTGTTGTGCATTTGTAACCCCTGAAAATGAAGAAATAGAACCATGCTGCATGCCAGTTAAAGTGTTCTGCTGCATGGAACCTACAGAACCCTGTAGATTCATCGACTGCAATTGGGGATTCATTTGATTTACATTTGACTGAACTGGACCGGCCTGATATTGTGACTGCTGAGGTTGCATTGGAGGTATCTGATGAGGTGGAAGCTGCCCTTGTGACCTTTTAGGCCTGTTGGTATTTAAGAATTGTACTATTTGCTTCTCATATAAGGGCAGCTTATCCCTCACTATAGTTGTTATTTCATTCTTGGTAAGTTGCAGGAATTCAGTAAGGTGCTCCATCATTCCTTTGAATAATTTAAGCTTTTCAACCTGCTCTGATTTTGGCTGTTGAGGAAATGAATCACGCTGCCAATAGATTCCAAAAAGGTCAAATAAAAGTAATAACTTATTAAAATTATGTAGGATCGACTTCATCAAATTTAAACCCAAGTAATGTTGTTAACCGGGCCAGTATGACACATGAACTGGAACCGAATCAACCCAAATAACCCATGTACCATATCAGACATGTCCAGAACTGGCACATTAACCAGAAACCTGGGATTAGTTGTGGTTCCGGTTTGGCTACAGGTGAGACATTTCTGGCAAGAACTCCAAGGAGGGGAGGAGGCAAAGGCATTTTTCCAGTTTAGACATTTTGCAGTTCCACAGTTTATAATGGGTTTTGATGGTTCCATGCTGGTTCAAAGCCTTGTGGTTCATGGGTCAGAGCTGGTTCGAACCGTGAAGTTCCAGATTGGATAGCTCCTGAACCAGCAGAGAACCACCAAACCCAGCCCATTTAATAGCATCACCTTGAAGTAAACACTATCTATTAAAATAGATGAATGTATGCACACAAATTCCATACCTGCTGCACCTTGATAGCAATTTTCTGGTACATTTCATTTAATTCTGGCCAGTACATTTCCTTCCAGGATTTTATCTGTGATAAGAGAAACAGAAGACAATGTATAAGTTAGGCCTTTAAATTATCAAATTGCTAGTGTAAAATACTAAAAACAAAGGAAAAAAAGCATGACACAGTACATTTTTTAGATAGCTAACATGGCACATATAACAAACAATGCTTTTTTACAAAAACAACATGCTACGGCAGAGTCACCTGAGAAACTAGTTAATTAATATCTTATTTTTAATTTTTTTATAAAGTCTCCAGTCCTTCCATACTCCACAAAGCACGGGAAACAAACCCTATTCCAGTGACCACCCCAAGTTTTGGCTGAAATATCAAATAATGTCCTAAACTTTATGAAAAATCTCAAATAAGTCCCTATTCTTTTTTCAGCTCAAATAAAATTATAATGTTTGCATAACATCTCGAATAAGGCCCTAACAATTACATAATAGCTCAAATAAGACCATCCACCAATAATTGAACTTTATATCTTCTAGTGGACCAATAGGAAGGTGACACCTAGCAAAAGTTATGGCCTTATTAAAGTCATCTCCAAAAGGTTAAAGGCCACAAAAAAGTTTAGGGCCTTATTTGAAACTTTTTTTTCTAAAAGGATAGAGCATTATTTGAGCCAATAAAGGTCTTATTTGAGATTTTGTCAAAAGGCTAGGGACCAATTTGAGATTTCAGCCTAATGTTTTCTGAGTATAGCTCCCAGCTGAGAAATTGCTAACCCAGTAGCACTTTGTCCTTGTACTGTTGTACACAACAAGCAATAAACACAAAAAAAGAGCGAGCTAGTAAGTACCTTCTGATAAGTCTCCTCTTGCCAGTCGCCTCCATTGATTTGGCCTGCCTGGGCTGTGGAATCAAGAGGTACTATCATTGAAAAATGGAAACAACTCAATTAGTCTAAGAATGAAGCATAGATCTGCAAGCACAAAAGAAACATCATCACATACTGGATGATGACTCTGCAAGGCCTCTTTGAGTTTGGTAGATCTGCTTTTGCTGATCCATGACATTTTGCCCCGACTGAAGTACTGGAGCTGAAGCTTGGTGTCTTGACTGCATATCTATTTGCAGTGATGCTTGTTGCTGTAAGCCCAATTGCTTCAGCAAAATCCCAGGTTGTGATTGCATATGTGACATCAGTTGTTGCTGTGGTGTTGGAAACTGAGATTGCTGCCCAGGCAAAAGACTTGAAGGCCCACCTTGCAAATGTTGCTGAACTGGAACTTTGGTCTGTTGCATCATGTGTTGGGAATGCTGGCCAACTTGCATACTAGAATTACCAGATTGAGTACCCATCACTGACTGAGGCTGGTGCATTCCAGAGACATTACTTTGAGGAGCCAGTTGTTGTGAATGGAGGTTCGAGAGGTTGTTTTGCCGGGATAATAACTGCTGTTGCTGCGGTTGCTGAACCTGGAGGTTTTGAAGATTATTTTGTTGATTTAGCATCCTGTGCTGCTGGTGTTGATGCTGCTGCTGCATGTCCCCAATATTGTTCTGTTGATTAATCATTTGATTTTGCTGCATATTTAGCTGCTGCTGCTGAGATTGCATGATTTGCTGTGGCTGTAGGGAAGTTTGTTGTTGATGAACAGCTTGTTGTGGCTGTGTCTGATGCCTTATCAATGATGTCTGATGTTGTTGAAGGATAGGCTGCTGTGTCTGTTGAAGACCAGTGAGAGGAGCTGCTTGCATTCCTGTTGTTTGCATGACAGTTGATGACTGCATAACAGATTGCTGAGAAGGTTGAATTTGACTTGGTTGTAACATAGTCTGCTGCTGTGTTGGTGGTTGTTGCTGCTGCTGTAGTTGTTGCATGTGAGACGCCGTCATGGATTGTGGTTGCTGGAGCTTCTTCTTCATAACACGATCCTGCAACTGTTGCTGGTACAGATACTGTGGCTGACTCTGAGGTGGTTGCTGCTGTTGCTGCTGAGAGATCACGGGCTGCCTTCCTTGCATCTGCCTCGGATTCATAAACATGTTGGATGATAAACCCTGCCCCATCGAATTCCCAAGTGAATTCTGTGAAACATTGGCCATGTTCTGCATGTTTGGCTGATTTACCACAGTTGGCAGAGAAGTTTGACTTATGCCAGAAACAGAGGATAACGTGGAGGTTAAACTAGAAGACCCATGAACTCCAGAAGTCGGCAAATTGTTCTGTGACAATAGTTGTTGGTGCACCTGAGATTGGTTACCCACTACTGGATTTGAAATTGAAGGCACCTGATTTTGAAGTTGGGGCTGCATACCTATTGTGGAATAGAAAAAAAATGCAAAATCAACTAGCAATCTAGCAGATCAAATATTCACAATAGATTGGGATGACATGGACTGGTACAAATAAGACAATTATGAGTGCACTAATAGTTTGCCACACTTGAAGTAGTACACTTACCTTCTTCATATATATAGAACATAAAACGTCATTTTCTTTTCTTCTTCCTAATTTCTTTCCTAGCTATTCTCTCCTTCCATTGTCCAATAAAACACTAGATCTCAAAGTCAAAAACTTATGGGTTAACCATTTTTCTATAGATTATGTTATTATCAATTTATATGTTGTTTTTATATTGTTAAAATATATGAATATATGTATATATAATCATTATAAAAATAACTTAATTAACATTCATTTATTTTATGATTAAAATAACAATTCATTTATATTTTAAAATTTTATCACAACAAAATCTGGAGTGAGACATTTGTATATATATAATACATAAAAATATAATATATTTTATTACATATATATTATTCTTGTTATTATATAATATTTATATTTAAACAGTATTATATAATTTATTCTTACACAAAATAATTTGTATTAATATAATTAAATTAATTCATATTAGATGAATGGATATAAAATTATTTTAAAAACTATTTAATTAAACTAATTAGGGCATAGGGGTATATTTACATTGTGACTTCTCCCCATCCAAACAAAGGATTTGGACGTGTTTAGTAACCCCTCCAAACCCATAACCCCACCTCCTCTCCAAACCTCTCCAAACACCTCATTCCAAATACAGTGTTAGAATCATATCACTACAGGACTCAACAGGGGGAAAAATATGATGTGGCTAAGTGAATGTAGGGCATCTATCCAGAAGTTTTTGCAACCCCAACCACTTGGAATTCCAGCCCAGTTCTAACATTGCATTTCTCGCTGATTATTGCAATTGTTTTGCATAGCCTTTTTTAGCCTCAAACACTTGAAGGCTAAGTGAATGTAGGGCATCTATCCAGAAGTTTTTGCAACCCCAACCACTTGGAATTCCAGCCCAGTTCTAACATTGCATTTCTCGCTGATTATTGCAATTGTTTTGCATAGCCTTTTTTAGCCTCAAACACTTGAAGACTTCGGAACCAAAATGTTAGTCCAGTCTTTCCCAAGACCAATAACGCAAGGCTTTTCTTCTTTGTCAGTTACATTGATGTACATTCCAATCTCTACAACCCATATGGAATTCAGAGTCATGTGTCCTAAATGATTCTAGATCACTGGTTGGTCTCATCCATCCTTAGATCAAGGCTCAAGTGAATCCAACTTTACCAGAGTCAATTTATCCTCAATTAGTCAGTTTGATTTTGTTTCGGATCAAATTCATTTTCAAAACAAAAAAAGAGCTGAAAATCTCTTTTCTTTATCTAATCACCGAAACTTTTCATAGCATCAAGCATGAACATCTCTAGCTCATACCTGGATCAGGAGGGTTAATGTTATTGCCAGCAGAGTTGGATGACATAGAATTGGCGACTGGATTTTGAGACTTTGACTCCATGGTCAGCATCTTTAAAGATATTTTCCGCAAATAGTCCGACTGAAACAGAAATATTTTTTCAAGTCTTTAACAAAAATTGTGATTAATGGCATAATTTATACGGAATTATGCTTCAAACATGCAATGCTAAATGTAAATCTGTGAGAATGCATTTACATTGGAGAAAAGTCATGACTAATATACAAATATCCTTTAAAAGTTAATTACTTCAAAACATTAAAGCATGAATTTCTCTAAATATATATAATTTATCAACTTTACAAATCTAATATTACAGAATGCTCTCTAAGTGAAACAAACAATGGACCAACAGACCTGGCTCGATGTGCTATGGAAAATTTTCTCCTCAAATCGGACAGCAATTTTCCTTAGCTCTTGCAGCCCCTCTGGACCGGAAAAAGGGAGATGCATCTTCAAAGTGTCCATTCTAAATTATAGAGAATAAAATCATAAATTTATTAAGCATGGTATAAATCCTCTATATAATATCTGGAGGAACAGAGAGTAAACAAACACACCTATAAGTTAAAAAATCAATATAAATATCTTCCACATAAGAAAGGAAAGATAAATTTGTGTACTAGTATTATTTTCTTTATATAAGAATGTGTTTGTCATCTAAGGGTCAATAGAAGTACATGTGCAAAAGCATATAACATAATCTCAATCTCAGAAATTATCCTTGAAGCAATATAGATAAAGGTAAAGATAATTGACCCTTCTTTGTACAACAATCTAGTCTAAATATCCTATTCAACCTAAGTGAGAACAACTTACTGGAGGTTAAAATTAAATATTGAACTAATAACACAAATACACTGAATTGATAGGAAACAAAACAAATGAATGCATTGAATTAATAAGAATCAAAACACAAAAATGTGTTTCTCTCTATGTACACAGCTCATCACATTGGCAAAAGAGAAAAAATGTCTTTCGAAGATTTTTATTGCTTCAAACATTTCTGAGGTCCAAAGCATAAGAACGTATGTCTTTTATATTTTCACAAAAAGCCATACTTAGCATTCCACCGAATAAGATGTATTTTCTGAGCAGACAGAGTAAACAATTGGTCATCCATCATGCATGCAGAGAGATATATATGTATATATGCATGGTGCAAAAGCAATTAACTTAAAGCAAACATTGAAGAAAATTTTTATCAAGGAATCCTTCTTCTCTCTCTCAAAATATTCCTTGCACACAATCTAAGATTCTCAAAACAACAATCTTCAAAGTAGATATCTAAACTAAATACAATCAATAAGATCAGCGAGTAAGATCTTTGTAGGATATCAAAGATACTGAATTTGATATTTTCAAGCCTTAGCCTCATATAAAAAATAATTTTTTAATATAATAGTTCCACAAGGTTGAGGGCTCAAATTGAGCCAACACAAAGGTTTTAGGGAGTTTTTTTTTTGTTCAATAAGTAATTCAAGATTTTCATCTAGCCAATTTAAGGCCTTGCAGAGGAGTTGGTAGCATTAGCCAGGTAGGTAAGTAACCATCATTTTAGTAGGATATGAGTCTAATATAACCCATTAAATGAGTGTTCCAACAGGATTAGCTCAAGAGAAATTGTTGACCTTTTTTGCATAATATTTCAATACTAGGCAAATTCTAGGCCAATTCAGCTCTTCTGAACATACTGTTGGCATCAACTTCTCGGCAGGATCGTTTTATTTGGCATGCAAAGACCATTTTCATAAATCCAAGCTTGGGGCAAAATCCCCACTGCAATAACACAACCTGAAGAAAAACAACTAGAAGGCAGAAGAGGCTTACATCTTGTTGACAATCCGATGCCTCGAATCCAGGGCCAACTGCCTCCTCCAGTCATCAGCCTCCGGCGCAGCCTCGCCGCCGCCTGCCCCGGGTGGGGATGGTCTCCAATTATTGTTGTCCATAATCTATCTGTTCCTTCCCGCTGCCGCACAGAGAAGTAGAGGATCTCTCAGAGTGATGCAATTACAGGCTGCAATCACTAGTAGGAGTACATTTTTTTCACATCAGAATGCCTTCTTTGACTCCTAGGGACACGGTCCACAGCTGGAAGATGCAAACAACCTGATGAGCAATCAGGACGACAAAGATTCGATTCGGGAGAATCTGAGTTAATGATATAGAGAGAGGAGAGGAAGCCAAGGCTCGCTGGTATGTAGAAAAGAAGAGACAAGTGCATGCAAGTCAAGGTGATTGCCGATGATCCTATACTATACCTGACTAGCCAATATCGATCTTCCATCTCCCCCTTAGTACGGGATAGGTCTAGGGAAAAGTTATTTTCTAGGTTGTCTCACCTTCATTATGTATTTTATATTTTAATACAGTAGAATATAAAATTGCAGTTATAGTGCTTTAATCTCCTATTCGGTCCAATGTGCAAAACAAAAAAATCTCCCATTCGGTCCCTCCTTCACCATCACTTCATGTTCATCAAATACTTTGTCATTACCCATGCTTAGCCTTGTCATCACCTCTCTTCCGCCCGTCCATCATGAATCCTCCATAAAATTAATTATAAAAAGTACAAAGAGTTGCGACCTCGACCTTGATTGAGCACAATAACTTGGTCGTGTGCCATCACGGGTTTTTTAGGCGTACGATCATGGGCGGAAAGTCCACCAACTATCTTCCTTTTGGGCGCTATCAAGGAAACTTCCTACAACCTCCTAAATCTAAATTTAATTGTCTAGAAAAATTGAGATAAATGATGAATTTCTAAATGAAGATAAAGATTATACCAAAGAGAAGTTTATGGGTGGAAATTTGTCTACACTAAAAGTTAGATTATGTTAGTGGCTTGGTATTTGTATGAATGGGCGTGAGTGAATAAAATTAAAATGGGACAAATTTAAAAGTTTGGAGAAGGAAAATACTAAAGTTTAGGAATATGCTATAAATAAAAAAATTATTAGAGATTGGGGTAAATGTGATAAGATTAAGGTGAGATTCACCCATAAGTGAATATTTATTATTGTTTGGTAAATAGTATAATTATATATTTGATATGAAATTTTTTTGAAAATTTAAGTTTTTAGTTAACTAATTTTGGATTAGTTAGAAATTAATAATGTTAGAGTTGACTCAATTAATAAGATAAATTAATAAACTCATTTGCAACCTCCACGTCATTTGGTTTATTAAGATTCACCACTTCTAAAAACGTGAGAAATTAAACTTACCTTCTATAATTGTTCTCTCAATAAAATTATACAAAACTAAAAACGTAAATTTAAATTACTTGATTAGAGTTTTGGTGGAAGGACTCTTTAAAAATCTTCTATCTTCTAAACAAAGTTTAAATGGAGAGTGCATTAGAGTGAGTTTTTAAAAGCATATTTCTTATTCACATGTTTGTGAGTTTAACTTATTATTTGAAAAATAAACTTTTCAATTCTTCCCCTTATTTAGTATTTATTTAGCATTCAATCACACACTTTTTATAAAAAATGGTTTAGACATTTGTAGAGCAGTACTTGACTACTTTATTTGTGAACCAGAGTGTATTTATCATTCACCCTAATAGAAATCTCCGACTTCTGAGTGTACATTAATAATCTGACCCTCGGACCCGAAAATACTTTGTGTCCGTTGGGGGACGAAACCTCTTCCCCTTTCTACATTAGTCTCACTGTGCAAGAAGCTACTCCAAGTTTCGAGACATGTTGGATGATGGGATTCCCTTATACTCCCTAGGTCATCAAACATTCATTGGAACCAACACTACCCCAGATTGGGCGCATCAATGGTTTCGTAAATCGGTGCATGTACAAATAATAATTTTTAGAAATTATATCAATTATCTTTGGTGCTACCGACCCAACAATCTCATCACTCAGCTTTGACTCCATAACTGCTATGTCCAACAGGTTCGATGGCCTAGCTTCGGCTTAGCAACTACTAGCTTAACGAGTTGACGGACCGACTTCGGCACGGTGGCGATTCACACAAATAATCGGTTATGAAAATTTTCATGGCTCATATGCTTATTTGTCTACGGCCTTCAGCTCATGCCCACTAGCCTTGGGCCCATTTCATGAATTTTCTAAAACTATGCATTGGGCCCACTTCACGAGTTTTCCAAAACTAGGTCTTGGGCCATATCATTTTCAAAACCAAGGCCTCTAGTCTACTAGTGCAATTTCAGCTCTTAGAAACATCTCCCAAAACTTTTAAGCAATTTCATTCAGTTAGGGGAGACCATTCCTGGAAAATAGTTTCAAAACTAAGAATGGTTCTCATCACCCCAACCGGGTATGATGTTGGAAAAATCCCACTCACCATATAACTATGACGTATTCGTCCCAGCTAAATTTTAACCAGTGATATGCTGCTCTGCACGAGTACTCGTACAACCAGATCCTACATGGTTCGAGTATTTCACATAAGGAAGGTTTGTCATAAGAGAACTTTTACTTCCAAGTATTTATGTATTGGTCCTCAATTTATGCCTTATTGTACTTAATTTCCTAAAGTTTAAAAATTTGACTTTATGTCCTTAATGCTCAATTTATTTTCAATTAAGTCCCTATGTTTTCCAATATCACTCTTAGGTCCTTAATTATTTCAATATTACCAATTGGTTTTTCAACTTTCCAAAAATCACCAATTGACCCTCAATTTCATCAAAATTGTCAAGTGACCCTCAATTGGGAGTTAATTTCATAGAAATATCCTAATTTTCCTTTAATTGCAATTCAGCACCAAATTTTCCAAAAATTCCCAAATTGCCTAATTTTGCCAAAAATTGTAATTTGACCCTTGAAATCTTATTTTGTTCAATTGACCCCTTAAACTCAGGTAATTGACCCCTTTCATGCTCTCATTCATTTTCTTTATGTCTCCCTCGCCATTTGAAGCTTTAGCAAGCTGAAAATGGCTAAAAAATGAGATCGAATGGAGCTTCGCCGGAAAATTGATCTACAAAAAGAAAACTTCAATTTCTTAAGGGTGAGGATCCAAAAATCGAAGCTTTTGATTCCAATAGATTTCTCTCTTCCTAGAGATCCTTCCTTGATCAAACCATGCTTTAATTGTTGGCATGAGCAGTGCAAATTTTGCAATTTAGTTTTCAAGCAAAACCCACTGTAAATAGTGAATTCCAATGAAGGGTGGTGGATGGGACTTACCAATTCAACTTAGGGAAGGTTGTGGCACTTTTAGGGGTGGCATAGGGAGCTTGGTTTGGCTAAAATTGGTCCGAGGATGGCTTGAATTGAGCTCAGGTTACAGACCGTCGAGGAGCGACGGTACTGTGTGAGCTCGCTAGTGCTTCTCCAGCGATCCTCGAGCTGAATGGAGGATGTCTTCGTGTAGTTGACCTCCTCAAGATTCTAGTGAACCCAAATTTGACTTCAAAGGTGGAGAAAAGTGCCAAAGTTAGAGCTCTGGTTTGTGCTTCATCGGAAAATGGACACTTCTTCTTCTCTAGGCATTTGAGGGGTGAGGAGGACGAATGGGGAGGAGCTCTTTATATAGGGAGCTCGGGGACTGAATGTCCTATTCGTTACCCCATCAATTGACCATTACCTCTTTGATTTAAGGCCTTGTCAGAAGTGTTTATTGGCCCCCGAAGGAAGTATCCATTTTGGCCCTCTTCCTCTCCCCTGTCTGAAGGTAGAAGACGACCCTGTGCTGCACGTGCGAGCTTCGCACATGTGGACTTGCCACATGACACTTTATGATTAACTAGTTTTGCTAACGTGGCTTTCTACTCAGCAGCCTAGTCAGCCTTTGACCCGTTGACCAGACACGTGACGACATCCTATTGGTCGTTCGTTCTAACGTGGCTGCTGATCGTGTCTGGTCTGCCGTTGACTGGGACATGTGCCGCTCTCTTATTGGCCGATCTTCGCTAACGTGGATTCCCTTTATCTAACCGTTGACTAAGGACACACGTCACCTTTTGATTGGCCAACGCTTCCAGGTGCTGAATGTATGATGTCGGGGCGTGCTTCGCTAAATGTCGCACGCTGATTGGTCGCGCCTACTGAATGGGTGCTGACCTAGCAGCGGTTCGTTGATCAGCTAGACCGTTGATTGGTCCAGTCCGACCATGTTCGGTGACCTGAAAACATAAATCAGCCGGTTTAGGTACGATTCAATCGATTTTCTAAAAATTAAAATTTTCTAATTTCATTTTCTATCTGATGTTAGCTTCAATGTTTCAATTTGATATTTTTAAATCACCTAGAAAAATGAATCTTTGAACCAATTATTCACGGTTCAATTTGATTCGGGTCTGGTTCACTCTGAACTGGTCCAATTTTCTCATCCAATCGACTTCATGGCTCTTTTCCATGATGTTTGGGTATTTCTTGGTCACTTAGGATTTTCCAAAATTCCTGTTTTGATTCCTTGGAATTACCTTGGGGAGTTCTCTTTTATTTTGTTGGTCCCATTCTCTATTCTCATCCTTCAAAGTAGAGACTTCCATCTATGGAACTATGCATTCGACCTTCTTACCATCCCTTGATTTTTTCCCTTCTTTCATATCCTTACATCTTTTCATATTGGTGCATTTATTAATCTTTAATCCTTTACCGACTTTAAATTTCCTTTTGGAATTTTACTTCTTACCCGAGAATTTCCAATTATCGGGTCTTATTTCGTGTACTCTATACTATGCTCAACTGTCCAATCTTAAACTCTTTTATGTGGGCGTGGATCGGAATGTGTACTTTTCCAAGGTTCCTCTCCTTTCAGAAATCCTTTCCTTTATTTCTTTATTATGGGTATTCCACCCATCCCCACCTGTTATGACATCATTTGATACTATCTTCCTACTCACCTATTCCTTGGTTTTAACTTGCTCCTTGGGCCCTCATGATCATGCTCCCCTTGTACTTGGTCCTTTACCTCAACCTGCATTCCATTTGCAAGCTTATCTTCTTATTTCAATTCAATTGGATCCAATACTTTTCCATTGTGATATATACCTCTCAAGGACTCCCTTCCCTGGTAGGCTTCTTTCTCTCTTCCCATAATTTCCCTTTTCATTCGTCCTTATGTGTTATACTCTGACTTGATTTGGTCGAATCTCCGTGAGCAACCCACCACTCCCTTTGGTCTATGAGGGGTTTCACCCCTTTCTAAACCGCGAGGAGCTAGGCATCATTTTTCCTAGAATAGCATTATACAAAATTGAATATATATTAAAATCTTTGTACCTGTCTTTACAGTTCAACTGCGAGGGGTCTTTATGGTTGGTTTTCCTCTTTGCTTGAAAAGGGATAAAGGAATGGAGTGAGTTTCTACAACTCATTGAGCGGGTGTTGGGATTGAGTTTTCAAAATATCTTTAGTTATAAAAACTATGCCAAGGTTAACATTTCCTTTTTAAAGAATTTTCTCAAACTCAAATTTCTAAAACCTTTTCCATCTCCATATTAGGTGTGTTTAGCTTTCTTAGCCCATCCCCTTGCCTCGGGAGGCGTTTAGCAAACAAACACATGCCCTTCATCAAGAAGGGTACATACATTCATAGGGTAGTTTAAGACTGCACCCACTTGGGGACCAACACAACTCTACTATCCACCCCGATAGAAGCCCGTCCACTACTACTCTGAGTCTGAGTGGATGTAAACCCCGCCCCTTAAAGACTAGGAAACCGGGGAAAGAATAAGTCAACCCGAGTGAGAAAATTGAACCAGTTCACGAACCCCAACCATTAAAGAAAGGGCAAAATGGGAAATTTACAAATCCTGAGTGACCTAAAGAGTCATAAAAGTCATGGAAAAGGACTTTGGGATGAATTGGAAGAGAAAACCAAACTAGTTCAGGTGAACCAGACCTGAACCGAATTAAACCGATTTGAACCACTATTGAACCAATTTCTAAATTCATTTTTCTAGGTGCCTTAGAAAATTCAAATTGGAAAATTTAAGCAACCATTTGATAGATAATGAATTTAGATGAATTTACAAATTTTTAATTTTGAAAAACTCGGTCGAATTGGGCATAAACTGATTGGTTTAGCATTGAACCCGGTTCATACCGGTCTGGTCCGGTTTAGAATAGTGTCTTCTTCTTCCTTTAGATGACAACACTGTTCACTCGCCGGAAAATCGAGCAGCGCTTGTTAAGATAAAAAGTCTTCGGCCAAGGAGTTTCAGGCAATAAATGACTGCCATAAAGGTGACAATCGAACGAAGAAGAAGTCCTCGAGCTTCCTATATAAAGAGCTCCTCCTCATTCATATTCCTCACACCTGAAAACTCCTCTCTCTCCCTACAACTCCATTTTCGGGTGAAGCTTGAACTAGAGCTTTGACATTGGGGTTTTTTCTGAGCCAAAGAAGGTGAGGTCGGGTTCTTTAGATTTAGGGAGAAGTCAGCTACCCGACGGTAGTCTCAATTTGCTCCAAGGATCGCCGGAGAAACGCCGGCTTGATCGAACAGTGAAGCAGCTCCGGCGGACCGAAGCTTCCCTATTTCGATCGAGTTAAAAATGACCAATTCGAGCCCTTCTCATGCCAAATCAAGCTCTCCTAACACTTTCACAGCCCTCATACAACTGAATTAGAGCTGAAAGGTAAGTCAATATGGCTCTCCTCTATAATTACCGATTAGTGTTAGAGAGAGAACTGGTGAAACTTCACTAACCAAATTCTCCCTTAATTTGGCATGAATTGATGTGATTCTTGATCCTAGGAGAAACCTCAGACTAGAGCTATATGCCCAGATCAAAAGCTCGGACTGCTGCACACCCGACGGTAAGCTTTCGAAGCTTTCTCTCTCTAAGTCTAGTTTTCCGACAAAGCTCCATTTGAGCTCAATTTGGATCCAAATTACGCTATTCAAAGTTTAATTGAATCATGTGGAAGTGTAGGAACACAATTTTACCTTCAATTTCAACAACTAAACCCGATTGAATTGTCAATCTGATGAAATCATATTCGACCTATTTGAAAGGGGGAAATTAGGGGAAATTTGGGAATTTCGTAAAATTAAGGGACTAAAGTACAATTTCCCAAAATTGAGGGCCAATTGGCCATGAAAAAGATGTTGGAGGACCAATTGGTCAATTTTTGAAATTATTGGTGTCAAATTTGCCATTTTTGTAAAGTAGGGGCAAAATGGTAATTTTTGAAATGTTGGGGACCAAATTTGAAATTTAGGAAACTTAGACCCCTTTTTGTAATTTTCAATAAATTGAGGTACCAAAGTGAATTTTAGACGTTTCTGGACTCAATTTGGAGAAACATTGGCATTAGGGACCTAAAGTTAAAGAAAAAGAACTTTAGGTACCTAAATGCAAATAATTAAAAGATGGGCATTTCATTCATTCGTGATTAATGAAGGCTATTAGGTCAAATGTTAATGAACAAGGATGTTCATATTGTGTAGGAACATGATTTACCAGGAACGCTAGCAAGGATAAGCTCGTGTGAGGCAAAAAGCCGGTTAAGAGGAAAAGTATATTGCACTATCGGGTGAGTGGGAATTTTCACATTATACTCGATTGGGATGATTAGTACCTCGGAATTTAAAACCCACTACTATGTGGAATTTTAACATCACACCTAGATGGGGTGATGTGAGAAACATGTGGAAAAACTACTTATCGATTTTAAGTAGATCATACCCGGTTGGTATGATGAACTTCCTCAAAGGAAGTAGAAAACCCGCTTATTGGTTATGAGCGGAGAAGTCCTCACACCCGGATGGTGTGATGGACAACTGAAAATTTATTTTTGTTAGAAGTACTCTCCCATCACTGTGTGCCACTGCTTAGAGATTTTAGGAGACCTTCATGATGGGAGCTCAAATAGCTTAGATAGGTCGGAGACCTCAGTTTTGGAACTTGGAGGCTAAAATGCCCGATTTTGAAAATCTCGTATAGTGGGCCTAAGGCCAGTTGGCATGAGGAGGAGCTCGTAAACAAACATTATTTTAAGCTATGAAAACTTTAATGAATGTTGTGATTTGGCCATTGTACCAAGATAGGACTGACACACTCGATGGACTGGTGGCAGTGCGACAAGATAGATCGACAGATCAGTCGAGACAAACAGTTGCAGGTCGGGTTGAGGGTCGGGGCCATTGGACTAGTGGCACCAAAGATTAATGGCTTATATGGAAAATTATTGTTTGTGCATGCACTGAGGTCCGGGACCATCAAGATGCCCAAGAGGGATAGTGATGCGTCCTAGGGGCTACTAGACGACATGGTGGAGATAAGGGTAGATTGTCGTGCTAGCAGTTAGGGAAGCTCGACGTAGCTTCATGTACATGAGACTGGGGTGAGATCGGAATGAGGCCTTTGTCATCATACCGACACAGTTTTTTTTTGGGTTTGAGGGTTGGATGTCACGTACATGTACTCATTCCTAGAGTAGAAGTTGACAGGCTTCTATCTAGGTTGCCGGTAAAGTCGCTCCGACGCCACAAGTGGGTGCACTGGATGGGCTCCCCTACGAATGTGTGGTCCCTTCATGATGAAGGGCGTGTGTTGATTGTTAAACACATAAACTGTGGATAATGGTGAGTAAGGGGAATACCCTGAATAAACTATGAGAGTGGCGGGTTGTTCATGGGGATCCGACCAAACTGGATCGGGGCATGACAACTTGAGTAGTATCAGAGCCTGTTTCCTTTAATACATTATCAAGACTATATAACGTAGTAACTAAGAGAAGATTTCAAAATTTTCAGATGGCTTCCAGGAGAGGAACCGAGAAAACTAGGAGCTCCCTAATGTTCTAGAAAATTTTCAGATGTCCTCATAAGAAGACAACCCTAGAAGCTCCCTAATGCCCGAGACATAGTAGAGCCAAAGGACCAAATGGGGGAAGTATCCAGTACCACCAAGGAGTATGGTGCCATGATATGTTAAGGTCACAGTCCTGAGTATAAAGGGAGCCATGCCTGAAGTTAGGAATGTTAACAAGGGCGTATAATCTTATCAAGGAGGATGCTTATCAAGATTTCCATAACTTCCTATCTACTATGTTACCACTTTTTATAATAGAGCTAAAACCCTAACATTTTGTACTCTTCTATTAATGAAGTACTCAAAATTCCTAAAACCCTGTCCCTCAAATGATGTGATCTTACTAGGAAGATGACCCCAAGAAAAGTGACCAAACAAACTTGCGCTACCATAAAAACTAAGGAGAATCCCATTTTAGTTGAGGAAACTTAATATGAGAAATTAAGAAATTTAGGAGGACTTAGAGAGTGATCATTTGACAAAGAAGACTCAAGGACAACAAAACATTGGACCACCAACAATCCCCTAGAAAGACCCTGAAATGCTCAAAGTCAAGGTGGGACGACATCGGTCCATGCAAGAAATAACATGTTATGGTATAAGGGAATATGACAAGTAGTCAAGGACTGTTCCATACCACATGGACTGAGGACAATGCCTCCTGAGGACCACGCCAACTATCAAAGTCCAAGGTCACAAAATACAGGTAGGACGGGAGGCGAAAACTATGGAGCGAGTCAAGTAAGCTATCCACAAGGAGGACAAAAAATAGCGAGGTAAAGGAAAGAGATTCAAACTTCTTCTTAAGATGGTCAACCATAGAGGAATACCACAAGAATAAAGGTAAGGTATATAGGAGGTACACCTAGAATCCCCTAAGAATGGGGGCAAACATGGAAAATGTCCTTCGGAAACTCTAGGGTAGGATACAGTAAGAGTGAAGAAGAGAAGAAATGCACTACGAAAAGGAACTTTGGAAGGATGCATACAACTAAGTACCCCCTTGAAGGGATCATTGATTAGCAGATGGACATAACATGGAGTGCAAGCAACCAACCCATCATTAGGAACTTCTCGAAGGAAGGATGTATTGGAGGCCAAGTATGACCTGCTTTGGAAGAGCAAAAGAGCCAAATAATGATTCCAGAAGAACCTAGTAGAAAGAAGCAACTAGTAACAATTGGATGGTCAAGGAGAATAAACAATGCATTAAGAAGGGCTGGGAAGTAGTAAAAACTACACTCTATGAAGGACAATAGGATGGGCATGAAGGACGAGTGAATTCTAGATATAGCTGCCCAGACAGTTGGACAAGAAAAATAGTAGGAACGAGGCAGTTAACGAACTGGCCTTTGGGAGAACCATGGATTTAAACCCGACAAAGAAGAGAGAAGTGAAAAGGCCAAATATTGGAAAAGAAGAATGAAGGAAATCCTTAAAAGATCAATGGCCAAGAATGGATTAACGACCAAACTCAAGTCATGAGAAGGTTAAATAAGCCTCTCGTAAGGTGAACAAAAGACCTTGAAACAAGGGGGATTGGAAAGCCTCCCTGAGGAAATGTATTGTGGTACAAGTGGGGATGAGAATAGGGTACAAAAGATGTGCCCACAAGATTTCAAGAGTAAGGGTAAACAGGAGAAGACAACATCATAGGATGTCATTTAAGGGTAGATATTCCCTAGGGCAAATGAAAAAGAAATTCCGGGAGAAAGGAGAAGAGTCCTACCAAGGAAGGAAACCCTAGAAAGGCATATGTATCCCAATTGAGAAGTACTAGGGATAAGGAGATGAACTTGCAAATGAAGTACATGTTGAGGTGAAAGAACCATGGGAAGCATACTAGGATGATCCAAGGAATAAATTAAACCCAAGGAAAGGGTAAGTAGGAAGTTAGCATCAAAAGATGCTGTGACAAGTAAGAATGAGTGGACTACCCATACTAAGGAAATAAGGGAAAGAACGTCCGAGAAACGTTGGGAAAGTAAGCCCTCCAAATAAGAAGTGGTTAAGGGGGGAATACCACAAATAGTAAGACGAGTTGTAGTCCACACGCGCATAATGGAGCCTAAAGAGTGGGCGACTGGGTATAGGGTGGAGAACACGAAATAAGACTAGTAATAAGAAATTCCTTAGATAAGGAATAAGGGATGAGAGGGAATTTTAAGATGAGGAAGGATTTAAAGTGGGCAAATGCCTCAATATAGAAGGAGGTGTAAGGAAATGAAGGAAGAAACCTTCAAGAAATGGTAAGAAGGTTGAGCATGTAGCTACTAAGATGAAAGTCTCTACCTTAAGGGACATAGTGGAGAATGAAATCATAAGAAGGGAACTCCCCAAACAAAACAATAGACACATGGACTGAAAGGGATCAACCCGGAATAATGAATCATGAAATGGATTTGTGTAAGTAAAAAAGGATTAAGGAACAAGAAAGTCCTTGAATAAATGATGCCATTAGAGAAGAGGATGGACATGAGAAGGGAAGAATTTGAGTATGTCGGTAAGGCATCGAAGAACCCAAATGATTGGAACTAGAAAACACAATAAGAAAGTTGGGAAAGGACGAGTGGGTAAGAAAACTGACATGGTTATGAAAGACATTACGTTAAGAGCATGAAGGATGATTGGATAACTATAAGGGTAGTCGAGGACTACTACCAGATGAAAAGAGGAATAATGTTATACGATCTCTAAAAGGTTGGAAAGTTGAGAACGAGCTTAAAGAAGGTGCTATAGAAATCTGATGGATAGAGATAGACATTAGAAAATGTCATAACTATAAGGGGCATGTAAGCCTAACAGTCCCAAGGAAAATGTGACTCAAGTAAGGAATAATCAGTAAGTAAGCATGTTAAGGTCAAATATAAAATTTGGACCGAAGTTGTAATAAAAAACGGATGAGGGAAGTGTCAAAATAAGACATAAAGTTGATAACACTGAAACCCGTGGAAGCAAGTATGTAGCACTCAAGAGGACACATAGATAAGGGTTTCAATGACCAAGAGAATAACTAGACAAGGGAATGCTTGGGCAGTTTGGAACTCTCAATCTTAAAATTTTGAGCAAGAACCCTCAAGAGGAAGAATTTTACCTTAAGTAGAGGAGGAAGTGAACTTAAGGATGTACCTTGGAGTAGTGGGTAAGATATGCCTAACTATGATAAACTCCATGGAGTGAGTAAACAATGGAAAGGAAAAGAAATTCCTTAAGTGAATTGTCATGCCCCAACCTGGTTTGGTCGGATCCTCGTGAACAACCCGCCACTCTCCCGATTTATTTAGGGTTTTCCCCTCTTCTAAACTTGGGGAGTAAGGCATCCCTCTTACCTATACCTTTCCCAGAATAACATTAATCAAAACTGAATATAAATTTTACATACCTTCCTTAAGGTTTGGCTACCGATAAATATTTAAGGTTGATTTTCCCTTGGTTTCCTGAAAATGGTAAAGAGAGGGGGTGAGTTCGACAACTCAGTGAATGGGTGTTTGAAAAATGAGTTTCTTATAAAAGTGTTTGAATTGGAGTGTGCCATACTCCTTATTTTCTTTTAAAACATTTTCCCCTCAAATTTTGGTTTTCAACACCTTTTCCCAAGGTCTACTAATTATTTTCCAAGGATTCTCAAATCCTTTCCAAGGTTTCCATAACCTTTTTTTTTTCATTTTCATATTCGGTGTGTTTCACAAACCACACACCCTTCATCATGAAGGGATCACACATACATTCATGAGGTGTAGTTACGCCGACTACACCCACTTGTGGATCAAAGAGTCTTTACTATCCACCCCGATAGAAGTCTCTGACTTCTACACGAAGTCTGAGTGAACGTCTCTGACGTCCTACCCTCAAACCAAAATACTCCATGTCCATATGAAGACAAAGACCTCATCCTGTCCCCACTCCGATCTCATGTGCAATGAAGCTACGTCAAGCTTCGCAAGACTTCTAGTACAACTAACTACCCTTATCTTCACCAGGTCGTCCAGAGCCCTTGGATGCATCACTACCCCTATTGGGCATCTTGAAGGTCCCGTAACACAGTGCATGCACAATCAATAGTTTTTCACGTAAGCCATATAATCTGTGGTGCCACTAGTCCAACAACCTCGACCATCAACTAGACCTGCAACAGTTTGTCTTGACTAGTCTGAAGACTTGTCATATCGCACTATCGCTAGTCCATTGAGTATGTCGGTCCTATCTCGGTACTATGGCCAAACAAACTCATTACTTAAGTTTTCATGGCTTAATATTCATGTTTTTTTATGAGCTCCTGCTCATGACAACTGGCATAGGGTCCATTGTACGAGATTTTCAAAATCGGGCATACTAGCCCCCAAGTTCCAAAATCGAGGCCTCTAGCTTAACAGAGCTATTCGAGCTCCCGTCACGAAGGTCTCCCAAAATGTTTAAGCAATGGATCATAGTTAGGGGAGAACATTTATGACAAAATATACTTTTCAACTGTCCATCATACCAACCGAGTGTGAGGACATCTCCGCTCATAATCGATGAATGGGTTTTTCACTTCCTTTGAGGATGTTTCATCATACCAACTGGGTATGATCGACTCACAACCGGTAAGCAGTTTTTTCGCTTGATTTCCACATAACTCTTCTCAGGTGTGATGATTAAAATACCACTTAGCAGTGAGTTTTCATTTTTGAGTTGCTTATCATCCCAAACGAGTATGATATTAAATTCCTATACACCCGTTAATGCAGTGAATTCCTCTTGACCGATTCTTTGTATTCACGTGAGCTTGTCCTAGCTGGTGTTCCTAGTACTTCGTGTTCCTACACGATATGAACATCTTTGTTCATTATCCCACAACCTAATAGCCTTCATTCATTCTAAATGGATGAGAAAACCAAACTTTTCATTTATTTGTAATTAAATCCCTAAAGTTATTTTTCATTAGGTCCCTAAACTTTTCATGCCATCTCGAGACATCCCATTTGTCGTCAAATACTCGATATGTCTTCCCTTGTGGAGGCACTCCTTTCATTGCTCCTAAATAGTTGGAAATTTATTCTTAAGGAAGGATTCTCTTCATCTACCCTTTACTCTATTTGTGGTTTATCGAGGTCCTACCTTTAGTCCTTTTTCCTTCCTCATGTAGTTGAGGCATACTATTGCACCATCATTGAGGGACAAAAAAGTTTTAGGAACTAAAACTTTTACTTTCAAATTAGGATTACCAACTTGGGGCTTTAGCTTTTCCTAAAGGGAGATTGGGTCAGAAAGTACCTACCATTACGATCCTAGATGTGGTAGAAATTCTGAGCTAGAGTCGTGTTTCTTGAGATGGTATCCTTTTAGATTCCTATAGATGTGGAAGTGTTATTCTTGGAGAGTATTATTCTAAATCCTTGTTGTCATGCCCCGACCCGGTTTGGTCGGATCCCCGTGATCAACCTGCCACTCTCCCAGTTTATTAAAGGGTTTCCCCTTATTATAAATAGTAATGAGTAAGGCGTCCTTTAAACCTGCACCATTTCCTGGAATAGTATAATCAAAACTGCATGAAATTTTAAACTTTACATACCTGTCTTATAGACGTCTAAGTTGATGGTCTTTAAGGGTTGACTTTCCAAAATCTCCTGAAATGGATATAAGGGAGGGGGTGAGTACGACTACTTAGTGAATGGATTTTCAAAAGTTTGTACTTTTAAGAAAACATTTATTATTGGAGTGTGCCAGACACTTTTTTTTTCAAAAATCACTTTATTTAAAAATTCAGGTTTTTCTATAATTTCTTATTTACCACGGTGTGTTATCACCCAACACACATCTTTCATCATGAAGGTTACACACATTCGCAGGTCAGTACGACTATTGAACCCACTAGTGGCTTCGGAGCGACTTTACCGGCCACCCGGATAGAAGTACAACCACTTCTACCCAGGTAATGAGTGGATGTACGTGACATCCGACCCACAATCCCGAAATCACTTCTTCGTATCTGTATGAGGACAGAGACCTCATCCCATCCCCACCCCGGTCTCATGCGCTTGGTGCTACCCCAAATTTTGCACAGACACTTGGAACGACGATATGCCCTTATACTCACCGGGTCGTCCAAGGCCCAAAGGACACATCACTACCCCTCATGGGAGTCTTGATGATCTCGTACTCATAGTGCATGCACAAGCAAAGATTTCTTAAATTGCTATGTAATATGTGGTGCCATTTGTCCCAACGGTCCTGACCTTCAACTCAACATGTGGCTGTTTGTCTCGACTAGTTCGAAGACCCGTCATGTCACACTGCTACTAGTTGACTGAGTATGTCGGACCTGCCTTGGTACCATTACCAAACAATTCTCTTATTATGTTTTAATGGCACACACACACACATACACACACACACACACACACATATATATATATATATATATCCTGTTCTTTTACGAGCTCCTGCTCGTGTCCATTGGCCTATGGCCCACTATTCGAGTTTTTAAAAAACAGGGCATATTAGCCCCAGGTTCCAAAACCGAGGCCCCCGGCTTATAAGAGCTATTCGAGCTCCCGTCGAGAAGGTCTCCCAAATAGTTTAAGCATTGGCACATAGTCAAGGGAGAACACTTCTGACAAGATAGGTTTTCATTGTCCATTATACTGACCGGTATAAGGACATCTCCATTTATAACCAATAAACGGGTTTTCAACTTCCTTCAAGAAAGTCTCATCATACCAACCAAGTATGATCTACTTACAACCGGTAAGTAGTATTTCCGCATAACTTTCACATCACACTCTTTAAGTGGTGATGATTAAAATACCACCAAATATTGGATTTTTATATCGAGGTACTTATCATCCCCAACCTGGTATGATATATAATCCCACTCACAACTAGTAAGTGGTTTTTAACTTTAAGTTGTGCTCATCATCCCAACCGGGTATGATGTTAGTAAACCCACTCACCTGTTAATGCCGTGAATTCCACTAGACCGGTTCTTTGTATTCACGCGAGCTTGTCCTTGCTGGTGTTCCCGATACTTCATGTTACTACATGATATGAACATCATTGTTCATTATTACTCAGCTTAACAACCTTCATTCATTTCAAATGAATGAGATAACCCAAACTTTTTAATTATTTGCAATTAGGCCCCTAAAGTTATTTCTCTTTAACTTTAAGTCCCTAATGCCGATTTTTCCTCAAATTGAGTCCTGAAACTTTTAAAATTTATCTTGGGGCCTCAATTTATTCAATTTCACAAAAGGAGTTTTAATTTCCCAAATTTCCAATTTGGTCCCCCAACTATTCCAAAATTACCATTTTCCCTCCCTTTACAAAAATGGTAAGTTTTGCCCAAAAAATTCCAAAATTTCTCAATTGGTCCTCCAACATTATTTTCATGTCTAATTGACCCTCAATTTCATAAAATTTCATTTTGGTCCTTCGAATTTCAAAAATCCCCAAAATTTCCCCAATTTTCCCCTAATTTCAACCCTTAAACATGACAAAATTTGATTTCATCAAATTGACCGATCAAACACCTCTAATTGTTGAAATTAGCATTGAAATTGCTTTCCTACATGTTCTTATGATTCTAAGGAACTTTGAATCACGGATTTTAATACAGGAACGAGCTCAAACGGAGCTTCACCAAAAAATAGATTGTAGAGAGAGAAAGCTTTGATTTTTCACTGGTGAGGGCACGACCGTCCGAGCTTTCAATTTGGGCAGATAGCTCTCATCCTGAGGTTCATCCTAAAATCAAGAATCGTATCAATTGATGCCGAATTGAGTTAGAATTTCATCATTAAAATTCTGTTGGTTCTCTCTCTAGCACCATCCAGAAATTGTAGAGGGGAGCCAAATTGGCTTACCTTTCAATCCTAATTCGGCCGCGAGAGGGCTGAGGGAGTGTTCGGAAGGCTTGGTTTGGTCTGAGGAGGGCCCAAAATGGCCAATTTCAACTCGGCCGAAACATGGCAGCTTCGGTCCGCCGGAGCTACTTCGCTGTTTCATCACGCTGGCTTCTCGCCGGCGACCTTCAGAGTGAACGGAGACTATAGACTTGTAGCTGACTTCGCCTTGTTTGGCTAAAAAAAGACCCCATGTCGGAGCTCTGGTTCGAGCTTTGCTGAGAAATGGAGTAGTTGAGAGAGAATGGAGTTTTTAGGTGTAGAGAGGATGAATGGGGAGGGGCTCTTTATATAGGGAGCTCGGGGACCCATTGGCCATTCATTTGGCACAGTTATAACTGACATTGAAGACTTGAAACACTCCGAATAGAAGCGTTTCTTCTTCACCGACGTTTGTTTAGTTTCCCGGTGAGTGAATAGTGCTGTTATCCTGAGGAAGAAGATGGCACTGTTCCGAACTGGACCAGACCGGTCCGAACCGGGTTCGTAGCTTAAACTGGCTAGTTCACCCCCCATTCAATCGAGTTTTTCAAATCTAAAAATTTCTAAATTCATTCTCTATTCATTGGTGGCCTCAAATCTGCAATTTGAATTATTTAAGCCACCTAGAAAAATGAATTTAGGATTTGGTTCAATAATGGTTCAAACTAGTCCGAATCGGTTCGGATCCGGTTCACTTGAACTGGTGTGGTTTTCATCCCCAATTCCTTCACAAGTCCATTTACATGTCTTTTAGGACTCCTTGGGTCACTTAGGATCCATAAAATTCCTGGTTTACCATCTCTTTATCGATTCCGGTTCATAAACCGACTCAGTCCTTAAATCGGTTCAGGTCCGATTCACCCGAACCAGTTTGGTTTTTCTCTCCCACTTTGTTCTAAGGTTCCTTCCCAAGGTTTATGAATTTCTTTGTAGTACAATGGAGTTGAATTTCTTTGTTTTGCCCGATCTCAATCGGTTCTAGTTCATGAACTGACTCGGTTCATAAATCGGTTCAATCCTGTTGGACCCGTTTCATCCAAACCGGTCTAATTTTCCTCTTCTAATTTGTCCTAAGGTTCTTTTCCATAGTATTTTGAACCCTTTGGATCACTTGGGAGTTGTAAATTCCTAAATTGCCCTTTCACAATTATCGGGTTTGTGAACCGGTTCAATTTTCTCACTTGGTTTGACTGGTTCTGTTTTCGGTTTTCCTTAGTTGAAAAGGGCGGGGTTTACACTTGTGGTGTGGGACAATCCTTCACTTCTTATCTCATTTCCCTTACACTTATAATAAGTTATCTTGATACCTATCCTTAGTAGTGTTGGGTATTTACTTAAGTAGTGTCCCTGTTGTCCACACCTTGTAATAGGTCATTTCCTTGCCCAGTTGTTACTCCAAGAGTTCTCCTAGACTCCTTTATTACCTTGATGATTTTCTTGTCATGCCTTATTTGCCCAATAATTCCCTGGATTCATTCCTTTATTTTAGGATGGGAATCTAATTGGTCTCGTCTAGGGTAACACGGGTTTGTTTTGTTACTTTTCTCGGGCAATCTTCCTACAACTATGGCGCAAGGTCACATTATTTTTAAGAGATATAGTTTTAGGAACTTGGAGTTCTTTATTAGTGGAGAAGTAGTAAAATATATTAGGGTCTTAGCCCCATTACAAAAAGTGGTTACAAAATAGATGGGGAGCTACGAGATCTTGACAAACGTCCTACTTGGCAAGGTTATAACCCCTTGATGGCATTTGTGGCCTTAGGCTTGGCTCCCTTCGTACTTAATATTGTGACTTCAATAGGTCCTGGCACCATCTTGCTGGATACTTGCCACTAACATTTGTTGGTTCTTTGGGACTTCTCGGGTATTGAAGGGCTTTTTAGGGTGATCTTCCTATGGGGATAGAGTGTTGGGTGGTGTTGGTAATGCCAATCCTAGTTTTCTTGGTTCCTCTCTTGGGAGCCACCTAAAAATTTTAAAATTTTCTCTTAGTTACAATGTTATATAGTCTAGATAATGTATTCGAGGAAATAGGCTCTGATACCACTCAAGTTGTCATGCCCAAGCCCATTTTTTTTGGATCCCCGTGAAGAACCTGTCACTCTCCTAGTTTATTAAGGGTTTTCCCCTTCTCTAAACTGTAACGAGTAAGGCGTCCTTTTCACATGTACCTTTTCTGGAATAACATTAAATAAAACTGAATATATTAACCTTACATACCTCTCTTGCAGGTTCAGCTATCAGAAGGTATTTAAGTGGCTTTTCCCTTGGTTACCTGAAAAGGGGTAAAGAGAGGGGGTGAGTTCGACAACTCATTGAATGGGTGTTGGGACATAGTGTTCAAAACATTTTAATCGCAATGTGCAAGACTCCTTATTTCTTTCAAAAATATTCTTTCCTTAAATTCCTAGTTTATCAAAACCATTTCCTCATTTCCATATTATGTGTGTTTAACAATCAACACATGCCCTTCATAAGGAAGGGATCACACATTTGCAGGGTAGTCTGTTCACTGCACCCACTTATGGCATTAGAGAGACTTTACCGACCGCCAAGATAGAAGCTCGTCCAGTTCTACCCTGGGAAATGAGTGGATGTTCATGACATCCGACCCTTAAACCTGAAATCAACCCCATGTCCATATGAGGACAGTGACGTCATCCCGACCCCATCCTGGCCTCATGCCCATGAAGCTACGTCGAGCTGCACTGATGGATGGAACAAAAAACTGCCCTTATCTTCACCATGTCGTCTAGTAGCCCCTAGGACGTATCACAACCCCTCTTGGGTGCCTTGATGGTCCCGAACCTCAAGTGCATGCACAAACAAAAGTTTTCCAAAAAGCCATTTATCTTTGGTGCCATTGGACCAATGGTTCCAACCCTCAACTCGACTTGCAGCTATTTGTCTAGACCGGTTCGTCGACCTGGTCCTGTTGCACAATCACTAGTCCATTGAGTATGTCGGTCTTGTTTTGGTACCATGGCCACATTAAATAAATTGTTCACTAAAAATTTTTATGGCTTATCATCATGTTTGTTTACGAGCTCCTGCTCGTGCTAACTGGCCTTGAGCCCACTATATGTGATTTTCCAAAACTGGGCATTTCAGCCCCCAAGGTCCAAAACCGAGGCCTCTGGCCTATCTGAGCTATTTCGGCTCTTGTCAAGAAGGTCTCCCAAAAGTTTTAAGCATTGGCACACAGTCAAGGGAGAATACTTCTAACAAAATAAACTTTCCATCCATCACACCAATCGGGTGTGATGACATCTCCACTTACAACCGGTAAGCGGATTTTCTACTTCATTCCAGGAAGTCCATCATACCAACCAAGTATGATCTACTTACAACCGGTAAGTAGTTTTTCGACATAGTTCTCACATCACTCTTACCAGGTGTGATGTTAAAATTCCACATAGAAGTGGTTTTTCATATTCGAAGTACTCATCATCCCAACCAGGTATGATGTAAATAAACCCACTCATCCGATAAGTGCAATGTATTCCTCCTTAATTGGGTTTTGCCTCCACACTAACTTATACCTGCTGGCGTTTCAATCCCTCGTGCTCCTACATGATTTGGACATTCTTATCTATTAATATTTGGCATAACAACCTTAATTCCACATGTATGAATGACTAAGCCTAAAATTTTCAATTAATTGCATTTAGGTCCATAAAGTTCTTTTTCCTTGACTTAAGGTCCCTAATGCTAACTTTTCCCCAAATTGAGTCTCGAAACCTCCAAAAATTCACTTTGGGTCCTCAATATACTCAAAATCGTTTAAGTGGTTCAAGTTTTCCAAATTTCCAATTTGGTCCCCAACTTTTCAAAAATTACCATTTTCCCATACTTTACAAAAATAACAATTTGACCCTAATAATTTAAAAAATTGACCAATTAGTCCTCCAACATCCTTTTCATGGTCAATTGACCCTCAATTTTGGGAAATTGTAATTTGGCCCCTCAATTTTACGTAATCCCCAAATTTCCCCAAAAATTTCCCCTTTCAAACTGACCGAATTTGATTTCATCAAATTGACCATTCAATTGGGGTTAATTGCTCCAATTGAAGGTATGAACTAGTTCCTACACTTCCAAATGATTTAATTGAGCTTTAAACCGCGTCATTTGGGTTCGAATTGAGCTCAAATGGAGCTTTGCCGAAGAACTAAACTTAGAGAGAGAAAGCTTCAAAAGCTTACCATCGGAGGTGCGGCGACCCAACCTCTCTATCGAGGAAGATAGCTCTCTTCCTAGTATAGCTCTCTTCCTGAGGTATTTTCTAGGATCAAGAATTCCTACACTTGACCTCGAATTGAGGGAGAATTTCATCAGTGAAATTCTACATTTTCTCTCTCTAACTCTGACCTGCAACGACTGAGTAGGGCCAAATTGGCTTACCTTTTAACTTAGTTGAGGTCTAAGGGTTGTCGGGATGTTGGGAGGGCTTGGTTTGGCTGAATGAAGGCTGAATTTGGAAAATTTCAGCTCGGCCAAAATGGGGCAGCATTGATCTGCCGAAGCTGCTTCATTGTTTGATTACGCTAGCACTTCTTTAGTGATCCTTAGATTGAATGGAGGTTGCTATAAGATAGTTGACTTCCCCTGGAGTCTAAAGAGATCAACCTCGCCTTCTAAGGTTGTCAAAATAGCCCATGTCGGACCTTTGGTTCGAGCTTCACAAGAAAATGGAGCAGTAGAGAGAGAGAGAGAGTGGAGTTTTCAGGTGTGAGGAGGATGAATGGGGAGTAGCTCTTTATATAGGGAGCTTGGGCACTCTCTAACCGTTCAATTGGTACCTTTATGGCGATCATTCATGGCGTGAAACACTCTGAAAGGAGACTTTTCACCTTCGTCAGCGCTGTTCACTTTTTCAGCGAGTGAATAGTGTTGTCATCTAAAGGAAGAAGATGACACTGTTCCAAACCGGACCGAACCGGTCCGAACAGGGTTCAATGCTTAAAATGATCGGTTCAGGCCCAATTCGACTGAGTTTTGAAAAATTAAAAATTTCTAAATTTATCTAAATTCATTCTCTATCCATTGATGGCTATAATTCTACAATTTGAATATTTTAAGCCACCTAGAAAAATGAATTTAGAAACTGTTTCAATAGTGGTTCAAATCGGTTCATGTCCGGTTCACCTGAACCAGTTTAGTTTTCTCTTCCAATTCATCCCAAAGTCCTTTTCCATTATTGCTATGACTCTTTAGGTCACTTGGGATTTCTAAATTTACCAATTTACCCTTTCTCCAATGGTTAGGGTTCATGAACTAGTTTGGTTCTCTCTCTTAGGTTGACTGGTTCTTTCCTCGGTTTTCTTATCCTAAAGAGGCAGGGTTTACATCTACCCTTGGTATGAGTGGATGTTCATGAAATCCAACCCTCAAACCCAAAATCAACTCCGTGTTTGTATGAGGACAGAGTCCTCATCCCGACCCCACCCCGACCTCAAGGCATGAAGCTACGTCAAGCTTCATTGGCTGCTGGCATGAAAAACTGCCCTTATCTCCACCATGTCATCCAATAGCCCCTAAGATGCATCACTACCCCTCTTGGGCGTCTTTATGGTCCCATACCTCAAGTGCATGCACAAACAATAATTTTTCCATGATGTCATTTATCTCTGGTGCCACTAGTCTAACAGCCTCGTCTCTCAACTCGACCTACAGCTATTTGTCTAGGTCAGTCTGTCAACCTGGCCTTAACGCACTACCACTAGTCCATCGAGTATGTAGGTCATATCTTGGTACCATGGTGAAATCACACATTCCATTCATTTAAAATTTTCATGGCATAAATATCACTTGTTTGTTTACGAGCTCTTACTCGTGCCAACTTGCCTTGGGCCCATTGTACTTGATTTTCCAAAACTAGGCATTTTAGCCCACAAATTCCAAAACTAAGGCCTTTGGCCTATCTGAGCTATTCTAGCTCTTGTCAAGAAGGTCTCCCAAAATTTTTAAGCATTGGCACACAGTAATGGGAGAACACTTGTGACAAAAATACCCTTTCAAAGCATCACACCAATTGGGTGTGATGACATCTCCGCTTACAACCTGTAAGTGGGTATTATACTTTCTTCCTGTAAGTCTGTCATACCAATCGGGTATGGTCTACTTACAACCTCTAAGTAGTTTTTCCGTGTAGTTCTCACATCACCCCTACCAGGTGTGATATTAAAATCCCACATAGAAGTGATTTTTATTTACGAAGTGGTCATCATCCCAACCGGGTATGATCTCACTCACTCGATAATCGCAGTGTATTCGTTCTTAGTTAGTTTTTTCCTCCATGCAAGCTTATCCTTGTTGGCATTTTGGTCCTTCGTGTTCCTACATGATTTGAACATCCATATCCATTAATATTTTGCATGATAGCCTTCATTCCTTATGTATGAATGACCAAGCCCAAAATTTTTAGTTAATTGCATTTAGGTCCCTAAAGTTCTTTTTCCTTGACTTTAGGTCCCTAATGCTAACTTTTCTCCAAATTGAGTCCCGAAACTTCCAAAAGTTCACTTTGGTTCCTCAATTTACTCAAAATCGTTTAAGGAGTTCAAGTTTTCCAAATTTCCAATTTGGTCCCCAACTTTTCAAAAATTACCATTTTCCCATACTTTACAAAAATAACAATTTGACCCTAATAATTTAAAAAATTGACCAATTGCTCCTCCAACATCCTTTTCGTGGCCAATTGACCCTTAATTTTAGGAAATTGCAATTTGGTCCCTGAATTTTACGAAATCCCCAAGTTTCCTTAAAATTTTCCCCAAATTACCCCTTTCAAATTGGCCGAATTTAATTTCATCAAATTGACCATTCAATCATGGTTAATTGTTGAAATTGAAGGTATAATTCAGTTCCTACACATCCATACGATTCAATTGAGCTTTAAATAGCATGAATTGAGGCCAAAACGTGCTCAAATGAAGCTTCGCTGAAAAATTGTTTAGAGAGAGAAAGCTTCAAAAGCTTACCGTTGGAGGTGCGGTGGTCCGAGCTTTCTATTTGGGCAGGTAGCTCTCGTCCTGAGGTTTCTCCTAGGATAAAAAATTGCAACAATTCATATCGAGCCGAGGGAGAATTTGGTAAGTGAAATTTTCACCGTCTCTCTCTAACTCCGATCGGAAATGATAGAGGGGGCCGAATTGGCTTACCTTTCAACTATAATTCGATCATGTAAGGGCTGTGAGAGTGTTGGGAAGGCTTGGTTTGGCCTGAGTAGGGCTGAATTCAGATGATTTTAGCTTAGTTGAAATAGGGCAGCTTCAGTCCGCCGAAGCTACTTCACTATTTGTTTGTCAGTGCTCTTCCGGTGGTCCTCTGATCGAATGGAGAGTATTGTTAGGTAGCTGACTTCTCTCAGAAACTAAGGAACCCGACCTCACCTTCTAAGGCTAAGAAAATCCTCAATGTTGGAACTTTGGTTCGAGCTTCACCGAAAAACTGAGTAGTTGAGAGAGAGTGAGGTTTTCAGGTGCGAGGAGGATGAATGGAGAGGAGCTCTTTATATAGGGAGCTCGGGGACCCTCTAGCCAACCATTTGGCACCTTGATGGCACTCATTCATGGCCTGAAATACCATAAATGGAAATGTTTCATTTTCGTTGGCACTGTTCATTTTTCCGATGAGTAAATAGTACTGTCATTTGAAGGAAGAAGATGACACTATTCCGAATCGGATCGGACCAGTCCGAACCAAGTTCAATGCTTAAATCGGTCGGTTCAGGCATGATTCAATCAAGTTTTTCAAAATTAAAATTTTCTAAATTCATTATCTATCCAATGGTGGCTTTATTTCCCCAATTTGAATCTTTTAAGCCACCTAGAAAAATGAATTTAGCATCCGATTCAATGATGGTTCAAACCGGTTCACCTGAACCAGTCTGGTTTTCTCTTCCAATTTGTCCCAAAGTCACCTTCCATGGTTTTTAGGACTCTTTGGGTCACTCGGGATTTGTAAATTTCCCCATTTGCCCTTTCTCTAATGATTGGTGTTCGTGAACCGTTTCAGTTTTCTCACATGGAACCGTCATACTCAGTTTCCTTATCTTCAAGGGACGAGGTTTACAATCCCAACCGGGTATGAAGTGTAAAAGTTCCCACTCACCCGTTGAGTATGACGTGTTCATCCCCAATAAGTTTCCCGTCCATGCTAGACCTTTCTTGCATTCTGATTTCACGTGTTCCTACACAATTTGGATATCATTGTTAATAAGGATTCGACATGACACCTTCGTTTTCTCATGTCTGAGCGACTAAGCCCAAACTCCTTAGTTTATTGCACTTAGGTTCCTAAAGTTCATTTTTCTTTCCTTTAGGCCCCAAATGCAAAAATTTCCCCCAAATTCAGTCCCAAGGATTCCAATATCCTTCTTGGATCCTCAATTTACATAAAATTGTGTAAGGGGCTCAAGTTTTCCAAATTACCAATTTGGTCTCCAATTTTTTAAAAATTATGATTTTGCCCCTAATTTCCAAAAATAGTCAATTTACCGCAATTCTTTCAAAAATTGACTAATTGGTCCTCCAACATCTTTCTCATTGCCAATTGACCATCAAGTTTGAGAAATTGCACGGAGGTCCCTCAATTTTTCAAAATCCCCAAATTTCCCCAATTTCACCCCCTTATACTGACCGAATTTGATTTCTCCAAATTGGCCATTCAAACGAGATTAATTGCTCCAATTGATGGTATGGATCAGTTCCTACTCTTCCATACGATTCAATTGAGCTTTGAATCACAACATTTGGGTCCGAAATGAGCTCAAATGGAGCTTCGCCGGAAAATTGTTCGTAGAGAGAGAAAGCTTTGAAAGCTTACCGTCAGAGGTGCGATGATTCGAGCTCTTGATCTGGAGAGGTAGCTCTTGTCCTTAGGGTCCTCCTAGGATCAAGAATTGCTACAATTGAAGTCCATACGAGGGTGAATTTTGTTAGTAAAATTCAGCACTTTCTCTCTCTAACATTGATTTGCAATGACAGAGGAGAGCCAAATTGACTTACTTTCACCTCTTTGGAAGTTGTGTAAGGGTTGTGGGGGCATTGGGGAGGCTTGGTTCGGCCGGAGGAGGTCTGAATTTGGTTGAATTTAGCTCGACCAAAAGAAGGCAGCTTCGGTGCGTCGGAGTTGCTTCACTATTTGATTTTGCCGGTGCTTCTCCATAGGACCTCGGGTTAAAAGGAGATTGCTGTCAAGTAGCTGACTTCCCTTGGAGTCTGTAGGACTCAACCTTGCCTTATGAGGCTAAGAAAAATTCCAAAGTTAGAGCTTTTGTTCGAGCTTAACCAGAAAATGAAGCATTTGAGAGAGAATGGCAATTTGAGGTGTGTGGAGGATGAATGGAGGGGAGTTCTTTATATAGGGAGTTCAGGGACCCTCTGCCCAACCAGTTTCCATTTTGGTCGAGCTTATCCTCGCCTAAAAATGACCTGATCGGAGTAATATTCCTCTCACTAGAAATGGAAGGTTTTTGAGCTGATGAATAGTGATGTCATCCCGAAGAAGAAGACGACACTATTTCGAACAGGACCGATGCGATTCGACTAGGTTAAATGGCAAAAATCGGCCGGTTCAAGCCCGATTCAACCGGTTTCCACAAATCTAAAAATTTCTAAATTCATCTAAATTGATTTTCTATCCAATGGTGGCTTCAATTTTCCAATTTAATGACTTTAAGCCACAAAAAATGAATTTAGAAATGAGTTCATGTATAGTTCAAAGCGGTTCATTCCATTCAATTTGGTTCAAGTTCGGTTCAACCTGAACCGGTCCGGTTTCTATTCCAATTAATTCCATGGTTCTTCTCCATGATTTTTATGATTCTTAAAGTCACTTGGAATTTTCCAATTTCCCATTTTACCCCTTCTTTACCGGTTTCGGTTCATTAATTGGCTCAATTTTCCTTTTCAAATCGACATATTCTTTTCCCGATTTTTTATCTTTAAAGGATTGGGGTTTAACACTCTCCCCTCCTTTTAGGAGTTTTGTCCCCAATTCATTTACACCGCAAACAGTTGGGGGTACCCATCCATCATAACACTCTCTATTTTCCAGGTTTCCTCTTCTACTGGTTCGTTCTGCCAAAAGGAGCCAATTGAGGAATTTTAGGATTTTTGGGGTGAAACTTACCATTTTTGTAAAGGAAGGGAAAAATAGTAATTTTGGAAAAGTTGGGGGACCAAATTGGAAATTTGGGAAATTAATCCCCTTTTTGTGAAATGGAATAAATTGAGGTCCTATTATAAATTTTAAAAGTTATGGGACTCAATTTGAGGAAAAATCGGCATTAGGGACTTAAAGTTAAAGAGAAATAACTTTAGGGACCTAATTGCAAATAAATGAAAGTTTGACTTTCTCATTCATTTGGAATGAATGAAGGCTATTAGGCCAAAGGATAATGAACCGAGATGTTCATATCATGTAAGAACATGAAGTACTGGGTACGCCGGCAAGGACAAGCTCGTGTGAATACAAAGAACTGGTCTAGTGGAATTCACAGCATTAACGGTTGAGTGGGTTTACTAACATCATTCCTGGTTGGGATGATGAGCACAACTTAAAGATAAAAACCACTTACAGGTTGTGAGTGGGTTTACTAACATCATACCCAGTTGGGATGATGAGCAAAACTTAAAGATAAAAACCACTTATCGGTTGTGAGTGGGTTTACTAACGTCATACCCGGTTGGGATGATGAGCATAACTTAAAGTTAAAAACCACTTACCAGTTGTGAGTGGGATTTTATATCATACCCGGTTGGGGATGATAAGCACATCGGAATAAAAACCCACTACTATGTTGTATTTTAAACATCACGATTTAGAGTAGTGATGTGAAAATCATGCGGAAAAACTACTTACCGATTGTAAGTAGATCATACCCGGTTGGTATGATGAAACTTCATCAAAGGAAGTTGAAAACCCATTCATCAGTTATGAGTGGAGATGTCCTTTTACCTGGTTAGTATAATGGACAATTGAAAATATAATTTTATCAAAAGTGCTCTCCCCTAACTGTGTGCCAATGCTTAAACTATTTGAGAGACCTTCTTGATGGGAGCTCGAATAGCTTTGATGGGTTGGGGACCTCGGTTTTGGAACTTGGGGGCTAATATGCCCAATTTTGAAAATCTTGTACAATAGGCCCAAGGCCAGTTGGCACGAGCAGGATTTCATAAACAAACATGAATTATATGTCATAAAATTTTAAATAAAGGAATTGTTTGGCCATAGTACAAGGATAGGACCGACATACTCAATCAACTAGCGACAGTGCGACATGATAGGTTGACGGACTAGTCAAGATAAACAATTGTGGGTTGAGTTGAGAGTCGAGGCTGTTGGACCAATGGCACCACAGATTATATGGCATAATGAGAAAATTTTTGATTGTGCATGCATTGTGATTAGGGGACCATCAAGACGCCCAAGAGGGGTAGTGATGCATTCTAAGGGCACTAGATGACCCGGTGAGTATAAGGCCAGTTCATCGTACCAGGTGACCGTGCGAAATTTGGAGTAGCACTAAGCACATGAGACTAGGGTAGGGATGGGATGAGGTCTCGATCCTCATAACGAACACGAAGAATTTATTCCAAGAATGAGGGTCAAATGTCGCAAACATCCACTCATTCTCAAGGTAGAAGTGGACGTACTTCTATCTGGGTTGCCGGTAAAGTCGCTCTGAAGCCACAAGTGGGTCATCCAATAACCCTTGGGATCCATCACTACCTCGTACCAGGTGTCCTGATGGTCCGGAATCATAGTTCATGAACACTCAAGGGTATTGTTTATTTATAGCAATTATCTTTGGCCCTCCAGCGCAAGGGTCTGTTTGCTTGGCTTTTGCCCACACGTACTAGTCCAACTGGTTCAATGACCTGGCTTCGACTTAGCAGCGGTTTGGCCCAACAAGCCAAACATCCCAGACTTGGCTCGATGGCTATCACACACAATTGCCCATTATTAAAACTTTTTAGAAGTGTTTATCACATGCTGGTTCTGGACGGGTCCACACCTGTGTCCATCGGCATTGGGCCTACTTGTATTACCGAGCCTAAGCCCTAAAATTAGCTCCCAAATGTTTTAAGCAGAATCACCCACTTAGGGAAGCTAATTCCAAGAAATTGTTTTCAAGGCAAGCCATCATTCCAACTAAAATTAACATTGTAGAGTTCCCACTCACTCGGTGATCGTGGCGGGGTTGTCCCGACGGACCCTTGTTTTGCAATGCACTTCCTTGAGCCGACGCTTGGACGATCTACTCCTACGCCCTAGATTTCAAATGAAATGGTTTTGAAAGAAAGGTGTCTGGCACACTCCAATAATAAATGTTTTCCTAAGAGTCTAAACTTTTGAAAACCCATTCACTAAGTAGTCATACTCACCCCTCTCTTATACCCCCTTTCAGGAGATTTTGGAAAGCCTACCCTTAAAGACCATCAACTAAGACGCTTGTGATACAAGTATGATGAATTTAAAATGTTATGCAGTTTTGATGTTATTCCAGGAAAAAGGTGCAGGTTTAAAGGACGTCTTACTCTTTACGGATTATAATAAGGGAAACCGTTTAATAAACCGGGAGAGTGGCAAGTTGATCACGGAGATCCGACCAAATCGGGTTGGGGCATGACAACTAGAGTGCTTCATGCCGCGATCCGGTTTGGTCGGATCCCCGTGATCAACCCGCCACTCACCCGGTTTATTAAAGTGTTTCCCATTATAAAAAAAACCATTAAGAGCAAGGCGTTCTTTAGACTGCACCTTTTTCCAGGAGTATCATAAATCAAAACTGCATAGAAATTTAAATTTATCGTACCTGTCTTGTAGGCATTTAATTGCGCAAGTCTTTTAAGGATCGATTTTCTGGGACTTCCTAAAAGGGTATAAGGAAGGGGGTGAGTACAACTACTTAGTGAATGGGTTTCGAATCTTTTGACTTTCAAGAAAAACATTTATATGGAGTGTGCCAGACTCCTTTCTTTTCAAAAATCCCTTCATTTAAAAATTTGGGTTTTCCATCATTTCTTATTTACCATGATGTGTCATCACCCAACACACATTCTTCATCATGAAGGTTACACACATTCGCAGGTCAGCACGACTATTGAACCCACTAGTGGCTTCAGAGTGACTTTACTGGCCACTCGGATAGAAGCACGACCACTTCTACCTTGAGATTGAGTGGATGAACATGACATCCGACCCTCAATCCTGAAATCGATTCTTCGTGTCTGAATGAGGACAGAGACCTCATCATGTCCCCACCCCCGTCTCATGCGCTTGGTGCTACTCCAAATTTCGTACAGACACCTGGAACGACGATCTGCCCTTATACTCACCGGGTCGTCCAAGGCTCTTAGGACACATCACTACCCCTCATGGATGTCTTGATGATCCCATACTCATAGTGCATGCACAAACAAAGTTTTCTTAAATTCCCATTTAATATGTGGTGCCATTTGTCCCAACGGTCCCGACCTTCAACTCAACTTGTAGCTGTTTGACTTGACTGGTCGAGAGACTAGTCATGTCGCACTACTACTAATTGACTGAGTATGTTGGACCTACCTTGGTACCATGACCAAACAAATTCACTTATTAAGGTTTAATGGCACATATATATATATATATATATATATCATGTTCTTTTACGAGCTCCTGCTCATGTCCATTGGCCTATGGCCCACTGTTCAAGTTTTAAAAAAATATGGCATATTAGCCCTCAAGTTCCGAAACCGAGGCCTCCGACCTATAAGACCTATTCGAGCTCCTGTCAAGAAGGTCTCCCAAATAGTTTAAGCATTGGCACACAGTTAGGGGAGAACACTTTTGACAAAATAGTTTTTCACTGTCCATTATATCGACTGGTATAAGAACATCTCCGTTCATAACCGATGAACGGGTTTTCAACTTCCCTTGAGGAAGTCTCATCATACCAACCGGGTATGATCTACTTACCACTGGTAATTAGTTTTTTTTCGCATAATTTTCACATCGCTTTCTCAGTTGTGATAATTAAAATACCACTAAATAGTGGATTTTTATACTGGGGTACTTATCATCCCCAACCGAGTATGATATATAATCCCACTCACCCGATAGTGTAGTAAAATTCCACTTAGTTAGGTTCCGTCCTTAGTAAGCTATACCTTGACTAGCGTTCCCGATGCCTCGTTCTCCTACATGAAAATTAACATGGTTTTTCATTATTCTTTGGCCTAATAACCCTCATTTGTTCCAAATAAATGAGAAAACTCAACTTTACATATATTTGCAATTAGGTCCCTAAAGTTATTTTCCTTCAACTTTAAGTCCCTATTGCCGGGTTTTCCCCTAAATTTGAGTCCCAAACTTTTAAAATTTACCATGGGACCTCAAATTACTTAATTTCACACGAAGGGGTTTAATTTCCAAAATTTCCAATTTGATCCCTCAATTTTTCCAAAATTACCATTTTGCCCCTTCTTTAGAAAAATGGTAAATTTTTTGTCCCAAAAATTCTAAAATTTCTCAATTGGTCCTTTTATATTCTTATCATGACCAAATGAACCTCAATTTTAGAAAATTACATTTTGGTCCTTCAAATTTTTGAAAATCCCCAAATTTCCCCTCAATTTCAACTTTTCAACACTATCGAATTTGATTTCATCAAATTGACCGATCAAACACCTCTAATTATTGAAATTGGAGTTGAAATTGAGTTCCTACATGTTCATACAATTCTAAGGAACTTTGAATAGCATATTTTAATGCCAGAACGAGCTCAAATGGAGCTTCGCCGAAAAATAGACTGTAGAAAGAGAAAGCTTTGATTTCTCACCGGTGAGGGCGCGGCGGTCGGAGCTTACTATCTGGGTAGGTAGCTCTCCTCCAGAGGTTCTTCCTAGAATCAAGAATGACATCAATTGATGTTGAATTGGATTAGAATTTCTTCATTGAAATTCGACTGTCTCTCTCTCTAACAACGATTTGAAATTGTAAATGGGAGCCGAATTGGCTTACCTTTCAGTCCTAGTTCGTCCATGGAAAGGCTAAGGAGGTGTCGAAGAGCTTGGTTTGGCCTGAGGAGGGCTCGAATTGACTGATTTCAACTCGGCCGAAATAGGGCAGCTTCGGTCCACAGAAGCTGCTTCACTGTTTGATCACATTGGCGCTTCTCCGATGACTTTCAGGACGAACGGACATCACCACCGATTAGCTGACTTCTTCCCAGTTCTAATGAACCTGACTTCATCTTCTTTGGCTCAAAATTGACCCTATAATGGAGCTCTGGTTTGAGCTTCACCGAAAAACTAAGCAACTAAGAGAGAGTGAGCTTTCCAGGTGTAGAGAGGACGAATGGAGAGGGGCTCTTTATATAGAGAGCTCGGGAACCCGTTGGCCATCTGTTTGGCATCGTTATGACAAGAATTGAAGACCTGAAATGTACCAAACATAAGCATTTCTTCTTTGCCATCGTTTCTTCAGTTTTCTGGCGAGTGAATAGTGTTGTCATCCTGAGGAAGAAGATGACACTGTTCCAAACAGGACCGGACCCCTCATTTGACCGAGTTTTTCAAATCTAAAAATTTCTAAATTCATCTAAATTCATTTTTATCCAATGGTGGCCTCAAATCTCAAATTTAAATTATTTAAGCCACATAGAAAAATGAATTTAGGATTCAATTCAATAGTGGTTCAAACCGGTTTGAACTGTTTCGGATCCGGTTCACCTGAACCGGTTTGGTTTTCATCCCCAATTCCTTCACAAGTCCATTTCCATGTCTTTTGTGACTCCTTAGGTCACTTAGGGTCCATAAAATTCCTGGTTTACCATCTCTTAATCGATTTTGGTTCATAAAGAGGCTCGATTCTTAAACTAGTTTAATCTGATTCGGGTCCGGTTCACCCGAACCGATCTAGTTTTTCTCTCCCACATTGTTCTAAGGTTCCTCCCCAAGGATTATAAACGGCTTTGAATCTTAAGGCATCCATAAGGGTCTTGGTTTACCCATTCTCTATCGGTTCTGGTTCAATGAATCAACTCGGTTCATAAACCGATTCATTCTGGTTTAGACCCGGTTCTATTGAACTGCTTTGGTCTTTCTTCCTCATTCTTTCCTAGGGTTCTTTTGCCCAAGTTTATGAACCTTTTTGAGTTACATGGGAGTTAGAAATTTTCAAATTTGCTGTGGTACATCTTGGTACTGCCCGGATGCATCACATATACGGAGTCATGTGCCTCTTCCAATATTAGTCTCTTCAGTTCCTTATCTTGAGACGCACACACCCTACCTTTATAAATCAGCAATCCATTGTCTCGAAGGTTGTAGTCCGGGTTTGTCACCTTGTTGACCGGATCCAAGTAGAGCTGAAATTCCTTATCCCCTTTTTTATGGACCTTGATTTGCTCCATTAGGCTGGGTCTTAATACTATGTCAGCCACTAGGCACCTTTCCTTTTTGTCTACTTCAAGGTCCACTTCCATCCTTCCCAACTGTTGTAGTAAGGGTAGGTAGTTTGTCTTTATCTATGCTGCCTCGGTTTGATACTTGCAACTTAGAGCGTCTGCCACCACATTGGCCTTCCCAGGGTGGTATTCTATCACAAGGTCATAGTACTTTATCAACTCCAGCCATCTCCTCTAGTGGAGATTCAACTCCCTTTGAGTTAGGAAGTACTTAAAACTCTTGTGATCTGTATATATCCTACACTTAACCCCATATAGATAGTGTCGCCAAATCTTGAGGGTGAACACTATTGCGGCTAACTCTAAGTCGTGAGTATAGTAGTTCCTCTCATGTACCTTTAGTTGTCGCAAGTCGTAGGCGATTACCTTTCCTTATACTTTATCAACTCCAGGAAGGATTTCTCACAGTTTTTATCCCACTTGTACTCCACTCCCTTCCTTGTGAGACAGGTCAAATGGGCTGCTATCTTAGAGAAGTTCTATACAAACTGTCGATAGTACCCTGCTAATCCTAAGAAACTATTTATCTTGGAGGGGTTCTTGGGTACCTTCCAGTCAGATATGGCCTCTACCTTTGTCGGATCCACCTTGACTCCATCTTTGGACACTATGTGCCCTAAGAACCCTACCTCTTGCAACCAAATCTCACACATGGAGAATTTCCATATAAGTGATTATTTCATAGCATCTCCAAGGTGATAGCCAAATGTTCCTCATGCTCCAGCCTAGTTCGTGAGTATATGAGTATGTCATCTATAAACACAATCACAAACTTGTCCGAGTGAGGCTGGAACACTCGGTTCATCAAATCCATAAAGGCTACAGGGGCATTGGTCAGGCCAAAATGCATCACTCTAAATTCATAGTGTCCGTATCAGGATTGAAAGGCAGTATTAGGTATATCTCCCTCTCTAATCTTGAGTTGGTGGTACCCTAACCGGAGGTCTATCTTGGTGAACTAGGCTGCCCCCTTTAGTTGGTCGAATATGTCGTCAATCCATGGAAGGAGTACTTATTCTTTATAGTGACCTAATTCAACTTTCGATAGTCTATGCACAGCCTCATACTCCCATCCTTCTTCTTCACAAATAGTACTAGAGCACCCCATGGAGACTAACTAGGGCGTATGAAACCCTTCTCTAATAACTTGTCCAACTGGTCCTTTAATTCCTTCAATTCCATTAGAGCCATGCGATATGTGGCTTGGGATATGGGATATGTTCCGGGGATTACCTCTATAGTAAATTCTAGTTGTTGGCTTGTGGATAATTCTGGTAATTCCTCAGGGAATACATTCGGGTAGTGTTCCACTACTAGGATGCCCTCTAGTCCTTTCTCCTCCAACTTCTCCTTGATGAACATTATGAGGAAAGCCTCACAACCCTTCTGCATCATCTTTTGGGCTCTTATATGAGACACGAAGTGCATCTCTCTCTTCCTTCTATCTCCTTGAAAATGTAGTCCGAGTGTTTCGAGAATGTGGAAAGTTATCACTTTCTTCCAACAGTCCACCTTGGCTTGGTGGGTGCTCAACCAATCCATTCCTAGTATTAGTTCTACCTCTCTTAGAGGTAATGGGATTAGATCCGCCTCTAGTTTTACTCCTTCAATCATAATCACACATCCCTTTAATTATTAGTTCCTATTCAGTCATTCTCCTAAGGGTGTGAGGATGTTGAGACTTTGTTCCATGAAGGTAAGTTCTAGTGGAAGACCTGGAACTAAATCTTCCTTGATGAAGGATCTCTCTGTTTCCGAGTCAAAGAGAGCGTAGACTTTTCTCCACCACAATTGTATGTACCCTAATTGAAGAAATGCATGTTTTTTGAGAAAGAAAATTTTAATTTCTTTATTAAGTAGGATCAAATTACAGGTTTTGTCTAATTTTGGTTAGGGAGATTTTGGGAAGTACCCGCTGCAATACTAGGGTCTTTTCTAGCTTTTTCTTGGGTGAGATTGTATACCCTAGCAGGTACCCTTGTCGTGGTAGTGGTGTCCTGCCTTGGAATCCTCGTGTCACACCCCAACCCAGTTTAGTCGGGGTTCTGTGATCAACCCACCACCCTTTCTTGTACTAATCTAGTATTTCTATTAAATGGTCTGAGGAAGGTAAATGCGTTAAAGTACCTATTTTCCATAATAAAGTTTACAAAACATAAAAGTTACATGATGGTGGTACCATTGGATTCTTTTCCCAGCCTAGGCTTGTTTTGGCGAGGTGTTTCTCCTGAAAAAGGATAATGGGAGGGGGGTGAGTTTCTATAACTCAGTGAGTGGGGGTTAAGAAGTGAGTTTTTAAAACAATCAATCTATTGAAAAAGTTTTTATGCTTTTAATTTATTGTAATTTGAGTTCATTTCTTCATAAACATTTCCCCTTGCTCGGGAGATGCCTCAACAAACAATCACATGCCCTTTCTATCATATAAAGGGATCACACATTCACAGAACAGTTGTAAACCCCGCCCTTTTGAGTTAAGGAAAACTGAGAAAAGAATTAGCCAAACTGATGAGAAAATTGAACCGGTTCACAAACCCGATTTATCAGGAAATGGACAATTTGAGAAATTTACAACTCCCGAGTGACCCAAAGGGTTCATAAAACCTTGGAAAAGAACCTTAGGACAAATTGGAAGAGAAAAACTAGACTAGTTTAGATGAACTGGATCCAACTAGATTGAACTGGTTTATGAACCAAGTCGGTTCATGAACCAGAACTGATAGAGAATGGAAACCATGAAATTTATGAATCCTAAGTGACCTAAGGAGTCACAAAAGTCATGAAAAAGGACTTTAGGATGAATTGGAGATGAAAACCAATATGATTCAGGTGAACCGTATTGAACCGGTTTGGACCGTTTTGAACCACTATTGAACTAGATGCTAACTTCATTTTTCTAGGTGGCTTTGAAAATTCAAATTTGAGATTTGAGGCCACCATTGGATAGAGAATGAATTTAGTAACATTTAATTTTGAAAAACTTGGTCGAATTGGGGGTGAACCGGCCGGTTTAAGCTTTGAACCCAGTCCGGTTTAGAACAGTGTCGTCTTCTTCCTTTAGATGATAACACTGTTCACTCGCCAGAAAATTGAATAACACCGACGAAGCTGAAAAGTCTCAAGCCAGGGAGTTTCAGGCAATGAATGACTGCCATTAAGGTACCAATTGGATGGCCAAGAAGTCCCCGAGCTTCCTATATAAAGAGGCCCTCCTCATTCATCCTCTCCACACCTAAAAACTCCATTCTCTCTAAATTGCTCCAATTTCCGGTGAAGTTCGAACCAAATCTCTAATATAGATTCTTTTATGATCCAAAGAAGGTGTGATTGGGTTATTTAGAACCAGGAAGAAGTTAGCTACACGCTTATAGTCTCCATTTGCTCCGAGTGTCACTGGAGAAGCGCCAACATGATCGAACAGTGAAGCAGCTCCGGTGGACTGAAGCTGCCCTATTTCGGCCGAGCTGAAATCGGCCAATTCAAGCCCTTGTCAGGCCAAACCAAGCCCTCCCAACACCTCTACAACCTTCCTACAGCTGAATTAGAGCGGAAAGGTAAGCCAATTTGGCTTCCCTCTATAAATTCTGATCGGTGCTAGAGAGAGAACCGACATAACTTTGATGACTAAATTCTCACTCAATTTGGCATCAATTGATGCAATTCTTGTTCCTAGAAGGGACCTCAGGACAAGATCAGACCGTCGTGCCCCCAACGGTAAGCTTTCAAGGCTGTCTCTCTTAGTCCAATTTTCTGGCGAAGGTCCGTTTGAGCTCATTCTGGCATTAATTCGTAAGATTCAAAGTGCAATTGAATCGTATGAAGGTGTAAGAACTCCAATCTAACTTCAATTTCAACAATTAAACTCATTTGATCGGTTAATTTGATGAAATCAAATTCGGTTGAGTTAGAAGGTTGAAATTGAGGGACAAATTGGGGGAAATTTGGGAATTTTGAAAATTTGAGGGACTAAAGTGCAATGTCATAAAATTGAGGACCAATTGGGCATGATAAAGATGTTAGATGACCAATTGGGCAATTTTGGAATTTTTGGGGCAAAACTTACCATTTTTGTAAAGTAGGGACAAAATGGTAATTTTGGAAATGTTTGGGGACCAAATTAGAAATTTGGGAAATTTAATCCATTTTTGTGAAATTGAATAAATTGAGGTATGAAGGTGAATTTTAAAAGTTTTGGGACTCAATTTGAGGAAAAATCGACATTAGGTACTTGCAATTAAAGAAAAATAACTTTAGGGACCTAATTGCAAAGAAATGAAAAGTTTGGTTTTCTCATTCATTAGAATGAATGAAGGCTATTAGGACGAGGGATAATAAACAAGGATGTTTATATCTTGTAGGAACACAAAGTACTGGGAACGCCAGCAAGGACAAGCTCACGTGAATACAAAGAACTGGTCGATAGGAATTCACTGTATTAATAGGTGAGTGGGAATTTAATATCATACCTGATTGGGATGATAAGCACCTCAAAAATGAAAACACACAGCTAAGTGGTATTTTAATCATCACACCTGAGAGGAGTGATGTGGAAATCACGCGAAAAAACTACTTACCTGTTGTAAGTAGATCATACCCGGTTGGTATGATGAAACTTACTCGAAGGAAGTGGAAAACTCATTCATTCGTTATGAGCAAAGATATCCTCATACTCGATTGGTATGATGGATTGTTGAAAAGTATATTTTGTCAGAAGTGCTCTCCCCTGACTGTGTGCCACTACTTAAACATTTTGGGAGACCTTATTAACGGGAGCTCGAATAGCTTTGTTAGGCCGAAGGCCTCGGTTTTGGAACTTTGGGGGGCCAATATGCCTGATTTTGAAAATCTTGAACAGTGGGCCCTATACCAGTTGACACGAGTAGGAGCTCATAAAAAAACATGATTAAAATGCCATGAAAACTTAAGTAAAGGAGTTTTTTTGGCCATTGTATTGAGACATGACCGACATACTCAGTCAACTAGCGGCAATGCGACATAACAAGTCTTCGAACTAGTCAAGACAAATAGCTATGGGTCGAGTTGAGGGTTGGGGCCGACGGACCAGTGGCACCACAGATTATATGGCATTATGAGAAAAACTATTGATTATGCATGCACTGTGTTACGGGACCTTAAAGACACCCAAGAAGGCTAGTGATGCGTCCTAGGGCTCTGGACGACCTGGTGGAGATAAGGGCAGTTAATCGTACTAGAAGTCTGTCGAAGCTTGACGTAGCTTCATTGCGCATGAGACCGGGGTGGGGACATGATGAGGTATCTGTCCTCATACAGACACAGAGTATTTTGGTTTGAGGGTAGGACGTTAGAGACGTTCACTCATACTTTGGGTAGAAGTTAGAGACTTCTATTAGGGTGGATGGTAAAGACGTTTCGATCCACAAGTGGGTGCAGTCGGTGTAACAGCATCTCACGAATGTGTGTGTGATCCCTTCATGATGAAGGGTGTGTGATTTGTGAAACACACTGAATATGGAAGTGAGAAAAAGGTTATAAAAACCTTGGAAAGGATTTGAGAATTCTTGGAAAATAATTGGTAAACCTTAGGATAATGTGTTGAAAACTAGAATTTGAGAAAAGAATGTTTTAAAATAAAATAAGGAGTCTGACACACTTCAATTCAAACTCTTTTATAAGAAACTCATTTTTCAAACACCTATTCACTGAGTTGTCGAACTCACCCACTCCCTTTACCCCTTTTCAAGAAACCCTAGGGAAAACCAACCTTAAAGATTTATCGGTAGCCAAACTTTAAAGCAGGTATGTAAAATTTATATTTAGTTTTGATTAATGTTATTCTAAGAAAGGTACAGGTAAGAAGGATGCCTTATTCCCCACGGTTTAGAAGAAGGGAAAACTCTAAATAAACTGGGAGAGTGGCGGGTTGTTCACGGGGATCCGACCAAACTGGGTCAGGGCGTGACAACAGTCCCCGACTATTCCACTTGTACTTCAGTCCGTCATTACCGTCCACTCAAATAGAGGTGCATTGCCTCTACCCTAAGTTTGAGGGGACATCAATAGTTCGAACCAGAGTGGCGGGTTACTCATGGGGATCCGACCAAACTAGGTCAGGGCGTGACAACTTGAGTGGTATTCCATTATCAAGACTAGTGAACATAGTAACTACTAGGGATGATTTTAAAATTTTCATAATGGCTCCCAAGAAATGAACCAAGAGATCTAGAGCTGCAGTCTCCGACACCACCCAACCACTCTTACTTGTGGAAACTCCCCAAGGAGCCCAGACAACCCCACCTGGACTTAGCTCAAAACACCAGAGGTTGTACGAGGAGTTCACCCATGTATTTTGGCATCCTAACTTCATCCCCAAGGCAAGCACCAACTCTCGGGTTGAACTAGAGAAAGTACAATCCCATCCTCCTCCTATTAGCTATCCCCCTCTAGTAGACATTCTTAGAAATCTCAAGACTCTCCGTCAACTACGGTGTAAGCCTTTCCTCGGAGAGAAAGATGTCCGTTTCTACATTGAATGAACAATGCTATCATCTAAAGGAAGAAGATGACACTATTCTGAACTGGACCAGACCGATCCAATTGGTTTATTGCGTAAATCGGCCGGTTCAGGCCTGGTTCGACTAATTTTCTGAAAATTAAAAATTTCTAAATTCATTATCTATCTAATGGTTGCTTTAATTCTCCAATTTGAATATTTTAAGCCACCTAGAAAATGAATTTAGCAACCAATTCAACGATGGTTCAAACTGGTTCAATTTGGTTCAGGTCTGGTTCACTTGAACCGGTTTGGTTTTCTCTTCCAATTTGTCCAGAGACCCTTTTCCATCACTTTTATGATTCTTTGAGTCACTTGGGGTTTGTCAATTTCCCATTTTGCCCTTTCTCTATCGTTTAAGGTTCATGAACCAGTTCAGTTTTTTTCTCTCTTGAGTTGACCGATTCTTTCCCTGGATTTTCTTATGTTTAAGGGTTGAGGTTTACATAAAGAGACATGAAAATTTCTATGAAATTGATTGTGTGATTTCTCCACAATACCAAGTTAGGACCAATAGTGTTTGATGGACTGGCAGTAGTGTGTTAGGGTCATGTCGATGATTCAGCCTAGACAAACACCTGCAGGTCGGGTTGAGCGTCGGGGCTGTTGGTCCGTTGGCAACAAAGATAATGGCATATTGTGGAAAACTCTTGTTTGTGCATGCACTTATGGTATAGGACCATCAAGATGCCCTAGGGAGTAGTGATGGTCCCAAGGTCTATTGTATGACATGGGGGTGATAAGGGCAATTTGTCGTGCCAGTCAGTCATGAAGTTTGGGGAGCTTCTTGCGCATGAGACCAGGGTGGGGACGGGATGAGGTCTCCATCCTCATATAGACACGAAGTGGTATTCGAGTCTGAGGGTCGTACATTTGGGATGTTACACGTAGACCAAAGGTAGAAGTGGGCGAGCTTCTATCTTGGTGGATGGTAAAGATGCTCTAAGCCACAAGTGGGTGCAGTGGGTGGACTGCACCTACGAATGTGTGTGCCCTTCCTAATGAAGGGCATGTGTTTGTTTGCTAAACGCCTCCAGAGACAAGGGGATTGGCTAAAAGAGCTAAACACACCTAATGTAGAAAAAAAGAAAAAGGTTTTTGAAAACTGAAATTTGAGAAAAATCCTTCTTAAAGGAAATGATAACCTTGGCACGGTTTGAATGAAGTTGTCTTCTTGAAAACTCACTCCTAACACCCGCTCACTGAGTTGTAGAACTCACCCACTCCCTTTACCCCCTTTCAGGTAACCGAGGGAAAATATTTAACCAAAAGACTCTCTTGTATTGGAAATATAACACAAGTATGACTATTTTAAAATATTTAGTTTTGTATAATGCTATTCCATGATTGACAAGTAAAAGGACGCCTTACTCCCTATGACTCGAGAATGGGTGAAAACCCTTCATGGACCAAGGGAGTGGTGGGTTGCTCACGGGGATCCGACCAAACTGGGTCGAGGCATGAAAACTTGAGTGGTATCAAAGCCTGTTTCCTCGAATAAATTATCAATACTATATAACATAAAGATTAAGATAAAATTTAAAATTTTCAGATGGCTCCCATAAGAGTAACCAAGAAAACTAGGACTGATGTCGCCAACACTACCCAACAATCTGTCCCCGTAGGAAGACCATCCTAAAAGCTCTCCAATGCTTGTCACAAAGGCCTAAGAGACATTATGGGAAAGCATCCAATGCCACCAAGGAATGTGGTGCCAGCACCTATTAAGGTCACATCCTTGAGTAGGAGGAGAGCCAACCTAACGCTAAGGACACCATAAGGGACTTATAACCAAGAAGGACGCTTACTAAGAACCTAGTATAGCAACTCCACAAGCTGAAACTACTTCTTGTAATGGGGTTAACGCCCAAAACATATTGAACACTTTAATAAAAATTCTATTTTTTTCCTAAAACTCTGTCCCCTCAAACAAAGTCGTGTTCTCATACCTCAACTATATGAGGAGGGGTCACAAAAGATAAGAAGGACCAGCGGAAGAAAACACAACGAAGTAGAGTATAGATAAAAGGAAAAGATAAGTAGGAGGAATGTCTTGGATGAGAAATGCAAGGATCAAGGAAGGACTGGTAACCAAAACCTGTGGAGCGGGTTAAGTAAGCAGTTCGCAAAGAGGTCGAGAAATAGCGAGGTAAAGAAAAATTTAAACTTCTTCTTAAGAAGGTCAAACAGAGAGGAATACCACAAAAATAGAGGTAAGGTACATGGGAAGTACACTTAGAAGCCCTCAAAAAGGGCAAACGCGGAAAACGTCCTCCGACAACTTTAGGGTAGGACGTAGAAAGAGTGAAGAGGAAAATAAATGTGCTAGGAAAGGGAACTCTGGAGGGATGTATTCGGCTAAGTATCCCTTGAAGGGACCATTGATAGGCGGTTGGACATAACATGGAGTGCAAGGAACCAACCCATAATCAGGAGCTCCTTGAAGCAAGGATAAGGAACAAAAAGAGAATTGGAGGACAATGAAGGATTAAGGGCGGGTGACTGAACCGATATTAGAAGGGTGTGAGACAGGAAAGAAGAAAAAGCCTTCAAGGAGCGTTAGGGAGGTTGAACATGAAACTCCTAGAAAGAAGTTCCTAGGTAGAAGGATAAAGATAGGAAGTTATACCATAAAAAGTGAAATTCCCAAGCTGAGGAATCGACTGATGGATCATAAGAGGCTTAACCCGAAATAAGTAACCTCATAAAGAGGCATAAGTGGTTAAGGATGTATCGGGATGGCCAAGTGTGACCTGCTTTGGAAGAGCAGAGGAGCTAAATAGGGATTTTAAATGAACCTAGTGGAAGGAAGTAACTAGTAACAACGTGATGGTCAAGGAGAATAAATGATTACCTAAGAAGGACTGGGAAGTAGAAAAGACTACACTCTAAGAAGGGAAATATGATGGGCATCAAGAACTAGTGAATTCTAGAGACAGCTGCCCCAGATAATTGGACAAGAAAATGGTAGAGACGAGGCAGTTAATGAATTGACCCTCGGGAGAACCATGGATCTAAGGCCCGACAAAGAAGGGAGAAGTGAAAAGTCCAAAACATTGGAAAAGAAGGATGAAGGAAATTCTTAAAGAGATCAATGGTCGAGAATGGATTAACGACCAAACTCAAGCCAAGAGAACGTTAAGTAAGCCTCTCGTAAGGTGATCAAGAGACCTTGAAAAAAAGGAGGATTTGAATGCCTCCTAGAAGAAATAAACTGGTACTCATGTACAAGTGGAAATGAGGATAGGGTACAAAAGACATGCCCGCAAGAGTTCAAGAGTAAGGGTAAGCAAGAGAGGATGAAATCAAAGGATGTCATTTAAGGGTATATATTCCCAAGGGCGATTGAAAAAGGAATTTCAGGAGAAAGGGGAAGAATCCTACCAAGGAAGGAAACCCGCAAAAGGCATACGTATCCCAACTAAGAGGCAATGGAACCAAGGGAAGAGGGATAAGAAGATAAGGTTGCAAATAAAATGCATGTTGAGGTTAAAAGACCAAGGGGAAGCGTACTAGGAGGGCCTAAGGAATATGCTAAACCCAAAAAATGGGTAAGTAGGAAGATAGCATCAAAAGATGCCATACAAGTAAGAAAGGGGTGGACTACCCATAATAAGGAAATAGAGGAAAGAACATATGGGAAACCTTGGAGAAGTAAGCCCTCTAATTAATAAGTGATTAAGGGAAATGACCACTGACATCAAGACTGGTCGTGGTCCACGCTCGCTTAATGGAACCTAAAGAATGGACGATTGGGCATAGTGTGGAGTACACGAAATAAGACCTGATAATCGGAAGTTCCTCGGATAGGGAATAAGGGATGAAATCGAGATTTTAAGACAATGGAGGATTGAAAGTGGGCAAATGCCCCAATATACAAAGGGTGTAAGGAGATGAAAAAAATGAAACCTTCAAGGAATGGAAGAAGGTTGAACATGTAGCTCCTAAGGTGAAAGTCACTACTTTGAAGGACAGAGTAGAGAATGAAACTGTAAAAAGGGAACTCCCCAAACAAAGCAATCGTCACATAGACCGAAAGGGATCAACTCGAAATAAAGAATCATGAAATGGTCACGAGCGAGTAAGAGTGGATTAAGGAAATGGAAAGTCCTTGAGTGAAGGATGCCACTGGAAATGAGGAAGGAAATAAGAAGGGAAGAATCCCAGCGTGTTGATAAGTCATTGAGAAACCCTAATGATTGGAACCCAAAAACCCCAATAAGGAAGTTAGGAAAGGACGAGTGGGTAAGGAAAACTGACATTGTTATATAAGAAATGACATCAAAGGCAAGAAGGATGATTGGATAACGGTAAAGGTAGTCGAGGAATACTACCAAACGAAAAGAGGGACTAAGTATACGATCCCCAAAAGGTTAGAAAGTTGAGAACAACCATCAAGTAAGTGTTCTAGAATTCCAATGGACAAAGATCGGTTCTAGGACATGTCATGCTGTAAGGGACATATAAGCCCAACAGTCCTGGGGAAAAATGTGACTCAAGTAAGGAAGAGTCAATTAGTTAAGCATAATAAAGTCAAACAAAAACAATTTGGACCGATATTGTAATAAACAACGGATGGAGGAAGGGTAAAAATAGGAAAAAAATGTGATAACACTGAAACTCGTGAAAACAATTACATCACGCTCGAAAGAACACCGAGCTAAGGGTTTCAACAATCAAGAGAATAACTAGATATGGGAATGATTAGGCATTTGGGAACTCCCAATCCTAAAATCCTGGGCAAGAACCCTCAAGATGAAGAATCTTGCCCTAAGTAGAGGAAGAAGAGAACCTAAGGATGTACCTTTGGACTAGTGGGTAAGACATGCCTAGTTATGATAAACTCCATGGAGTTGGTAAACAATGGAAAGGAAAAGAAATTCCCTAAGTGAGTAATTTAAAGGGGGCTAAGTGAAAGAACAACCAAAGTTTTAGCTTGTCAAGCAAACCCCAAGTTGACATCAAGGGAAATAATTCCTGATGCAAAGGATGTTGATTAGGTTTTGGGGACAAAATTCCTAAAAGGAGGGGAGAGTTGTAAACACTGTCCATTAAAGATAAGAAAATCGGGAAAAGAACTGGTCAATTCAAAAGAGAAAATCGAGCCGGTTAACAAACCCAAACCGGTAAAGAAAGGGAATAATGGGAAATTGACAAATCCCAAGTGATTCAAAGACTCATAAAAATCATGGAAAAGAACCTTGGGACAAATGGGAGGAGAAAACCAAACTGGTTCAGGGTGAACTGGACCTAGATCAGATTGAACCAGTTTGAACCATACTTGAACCAGATTCTAAATTCATTTTTCTTGGTAGCTTAAAATATTCAAATTGGGAAATTGAAGCCACCATTAGATGGAGAATGAATTTAGATTAATTTAGAATTTTTTAATTTTGAGAAAACCGATCAAATCAGGTCTGGACCGATCGATTTTCACCATTGAACCTGATCGGACTGGTCCGGTCCGATTCGAAATAGTGTCATCTTCTTCCTCAGGATGACAACACTATTCATTAATGCAGAAAATGTATATCTTTGATGAAGATGTAATCGCTCCGATCAGGCCATTTTTGGGCGAGGATAAGCTCGACCAAAATGGAAAGTGGTTGCGCAGAGGGTTCCCGAGATCCCTATATAAAGAGCTCCTCTCCATTAATCCTCCACACACCTCAAATCACCATTCACTCTCAACTGCTACATTTTCCAGTGAAGCTCAAACTAGAGCCACGACTTGGGTAGTTTTCTTAACCTTAGAAGCAAGGTCGGGTCCTATTTTTACCGACCTTGCTTCTAGGGGAAGTCAGCTACCTAATAGCAACTTCCTATTGACCTAAGGACCGCTGGAGAAGCGCCGGTATAATCAAATGTTGAAGCAAGTCCGACGTCCGAAGATGCCCTATTTTGGCCGAGCTGAATTCGACCAAATTCAGCCCTCCTCTAACCTAACCAAGCCTCCCCAACACCCCTACGACCCTCACACATCTTCAACAAAGCTGAAAGGTAAGCCAATTCAGCCATCCTCCGTCATTACCGGTCGGTTTTAGAGAGAGAAAGTGCTAAATTTTATTGATAAAATTCACCCTCAATTGGATACCAATTGTAGCAATTATTGATCCTAGAGGGAACCTAACGACGAGAGCTACCTCCCAAGATCGAGAGCTCGGACAGTCGCACCTTCGACGGTAATATTTCAAAGCTTTCTCTCTATACGAACATTTTTTCGGCAAAGCTCCGTTTGAGCTCAATTTAGACACAAATGCTACGATTCAAAGCTCAATTGATCGTATGGAAGTGTAGGAACTAATCCATACCTTCAATTAGAGTAATTAACCCTAATTGGATGTCCAATTTAAAGAAATAAAATTCGGTCAGTTTAAAGGGAAGAAATTGGGGGAAACTTTTGGGAAAAATTGGGGATTTCAAAAATTGAAGGACCTTCATGCAATTTTTCAAAATTGAAGGACAATTGGCAATGAGAAAGATTTTGGGGGACCAATTGGTCAATTTTTGAAAGATTTGGGACCAAATTACTATTTTTTGAAAGTAGGGGCAACATTGTAATTTTTGAAAAGTTGGGGACCAAATTGGAAATTTGGAAAACTTGAGCCCCTTACACAATTTTGAGTAAATTGAGGATCCAAAGGGAATTTTGGAAGCATTGGGACTCAATTTGGGGAAAGGTTAGCATTATGGACCTAAAGTTAAGGAAAATGAACTTTAGGGACCTAAGTGGTGCAATAAAGCAATAATTTTGAGCGTAGTCGTGAGAAAACGATGTCTGTCATGTCAAACCTTAATTGATAAGGATGCGCAAATCGTGTAGGGACACAAGAGACTGGAACGCCAACAAGGAGAAGCTAGTGTTGTCACGCCCCGACCCGGTTTGGTCAGATCACCCTGATCAACCCGCCACTCTCTAGGTTTATTAAGGGTTTTTCCCTTCTTTTAAACCGTAAAGAGTAAGTCATACTTTAAACCTACACCTTTCCTAGAATAACATAATCAAAACTGCATAAAATTTAAACTTTATCATTACTGTCTCACAGGTGTGGTTAACTTGTATTCTTTGGGTAGGCTTTCCCCGGGTTCCTTAAAAGGGTATAAGGGAGGGGGTGAGTTCAACAACTCAGTGAATGGGTGTTTTAAAGTATGATTTTCATAAAATAGTTTTAATTGGAGAATGCCAAACTCATTATTTTCTTTAAACTCTTTCTTCCTTATTTTTCTAGGTTTTTCAAGCCATTTCTTCATCATCAACCATAAACTGTGTGTTTAGCAACCAACACATGCCCTTCATCATGAAGGAATCACACATTCGTAGGGCAGCAGGTCCACTGCACCCACTTGTGGCATTGGACCAACTTTACCAACCACTTAGATAGAAACACATAAATTTCTACCTTGAGAATGAGTGAATGTATGCGACATTCAACCCTCAATCTCGTAAAGAAAACTTCATGTCCGTATGAGGACAGAGACCTCATCCCGACCCCCACCTCAATCTCATGCGCATGAAGCTATGTTGATATTCCCTGACTATTGGCATGACAATCTGCCCTTATCTCCACATGTCGTCACGTAGCCCCTAGGATGCATCACTACCCCTCTTGGGCGTCTTAAAGGTCCCGTACCTCAGTGCATGCACAAAACAACAGTTTTCTACATAAGCCATTTAATCTATAATGCCACTGGTCCAACGATACTGACCCTCAACTAGACCTGTAACTATTTATCTTCACTGGTCTATCGACCTGTCATGTCGCACTACCACCAGTCCATTGAGTATGTTGCACTACCGCCAGTCCATCGACTTGGCCCTCAATTTTATGAAATTGTACTTTAGCCCAGCGAATTTTTGAAATCCCCAAAATTTCCCCCAATTTAAACCCTTCCAACTCGGCCGAATTTGATTTCATCAAATTGACTAACCAAATGAGTTTAATTATTGAAATTGAAGTTAGATTGGAGTTCCTAGACCTCCATACAATTCAATTGCACTTTGAGTCTCACGATTTGACGCTGGAACTAGCTCAACGAAGCTTCGTCGAAAACCTGAATGTAGAGAGAGAAAGCTTCGAAAGCTTACCGTCGGTGGCGTGACAGTTCGAGTTTTCAATCTAGGCAGATAGCTCTTGTCCTGAGGTTCTTCTTAGAATCAAGAATCAACTCAATTCATGTCGAATTGAGGGAGAATTTGGTCATTAAAGTTATGTCAGTTCACTCTCTAGCACCGATTGGAATTTATAGAGGGGAGCCAAATTGGCTTACCTCCCTGCTCTAATTCAGCTCTAAGAGGGCTATGGAGGTGTTGGGAGGGCTTGGTTTGGCCTAACGAGGGCACGAATTGGCCGTTTTTAGCTCGGCCAAAGCAGGGCAGCTACGGTCAAACTAGTCCAAGCTGGTTTAATCTGGTTCACCTGAATTGGTTTGGTTTTCACCTCCAATTCATCGTAAAGTCCCTTTCCAAGGTTTTTCTCACCCTTTGGGTCACTCGGGAGTTGTAAATTTCTCAACTTACCCATTCTCTAATGATTGAGTTTGTGAACCGGTTCAATTTTGTTTTTTCACTCGGTTTAACCGGTTCTTTCCCTAGTTTTCCTTAGCTCCAAAGAGTGGGGTTTATAACTCTCCTCTCCTTTTAGGAGTTTTTTCCCCAAAACTTAATTAGCAACCTTTGCATTAGTAACAAATTCTTTTGGTGTCAACTTGGGCTTTGCTTAACATGCTAACTCTTCGATTGTTCTTTCAGTTAGCCCTTTTTATATCATTCACTTAAGGAATTTCTTTTTCCTTTTCATTGTTCACTCACTCCATGGAGTTCATCATAATTAGGCATGTCTTACGCACTATTCCAAGGTACATCCTTAAGTTCACTTCCTCCTCTACTTAGGGCGGGATTCTTCCTCTTGAGGGTTCTTGCTAGGAATTTCAGGATTGGGAGTTCCAAGCTGCCCAATCATTTCCTTGTCTAGTTATTCTCTTGGTCATTAAAACCCTTATCTATGTGTCCTCTTGAGTGCTACATACTTGCTTTCACGAGTTTCAGTGTTATCACCCTTTTGTCTTTTTTTAACCCTTCCCTCATTTGTTGTTTTATTACAACTTCCATCCAAATTTTATATTTGACCTGTCATGTTTACTCATGGACTCTTCCTTACTCGAGTCACATTTTTCCTCGGGATTGTTGGGCTTACATGCCCCTTACAATTATGACATTTTCTAGAACTTGTCTCTGTCCATTATATTTCTAGAATACTTCTTTGAGGGTCGGTCTAATCTTTCCAACCTTTCGACATTGTATAACTTCGTTTGGTAGTATATTCTCTACTACCTTTACCGTTATTCACTCATCCATCTTGCCTTTTATGTCATGTCTTACATAACCGTGTCAATTTCCCTTCCTGCTCATCCTTTTCCTACTTCTTTATTGGGTCTTTCTGGTTCTAACTATTGGGTTTTCCCCCATGACTTACTGACACGCAGCGATTCTTCCCTTCTTATGCACTTCCTCATTTCTAGTGGCGTTCGTTCCTCAAGCACTTTCCTTTTTCTTAATCCATTGTTACTCACTTGTGATCATTTTCATGATTCTTTATCCCGAGTTATTCTGTTTTGGTCTATGTGTCGATTACTTTGTTTGGGGAAGTTCCCTTCTTGCGGATTTTGTTCTCTACTATGTCCCTCATGATAGAGGCTTTCACTTTGGGGGCTACATGCTCCACCTTCTTACCATTCCTTGAAAGTTTCTTTCTTCCTTTCTTCACACTCCTTTCTATATTGGGTATTTGCCCGCCTTTAATCCTCCATTGTTGTAAAATTCCCATTTCTTCCCTCATTCCTTATTTGAGGGACTTTTGGTTATTGATCTTATTTAGTGTACTCCACCATATGCTTAGCTATCCTCACTTTAGGCTACATCAAGTGAGCATAGACTATAACTAGTCTTGATGTCACTGATCATTTACTTTAGTCACTCCTTAACTGGAGATCTTACCTCTCCAAGATTTCTTAATGTACTTTATTATATTCCCTTCTTATGGGTAGTCCACACCTTTCTTACTCGTACAACATCTTTGATGTTATCTTCCGACTTACTTGTTTCTTGGGTTTAACCTATTCCTTGGGTCCTCCTAGTACATTTCACTGGTCCTTTCACCTCAGCTTGCGCTTCATTTGCTAATTTATCTCTTTATCCCTTTCACTTGGTTCCATTATCTCTTACTTGGGATACATATGCCTTTCCAGGGTTTCCTTCCTTGGTAGGACTCTCCCCTTTTTCTCCCAAAATTCCTTTTTCATTTGCTCTAGAGCATCCATTGATGTCGTCATCTTCTATTTATCCTTGCTCTTGAAATCTTACGGGCACATCTTTTGTATCCTATCTTCATCTCCACTTGTACCATAGTACACGTCTATTTATTTTAGGGAGAGTTCAAATCTTCCTTATTTCAAGATTTCTTGACCATTATGTCAGAGGTTGGCCTACTCCTCTCTTGGCTTGAGTTTACTCGTTAATTTGGTCATTGGTCTATTTAAGGATTTATTTCATTCTTCTTTTTCTCAATATTTGGCCTTTCCACCTCGCCCTTCTTTGTTGGAGCTTAAATTGTGACTGTCACGAGTATAAGTTCGTTAACTACCTCATCCCTACCATTCCTTTGGTCTAATTTTCTTAGGGCAGTTGTTAATCGAGTCTTCTTGTCCTTAATGTCCAACCCGCTACCCTTTTATAGTGTAGTCCTTTCTACTTCCCAGTCTTACTTAGTGCGTCATTTATTCTAATTGACTATCTTGTTATTATGACTTGTTTCCTTTTGCCATGTTGGTCCAAAACTCCTATTTGGCTTCATTGCTTTTTCCAAAGTGATTCGTACTTGCAATCCCAAGACATCCCATTTGTCGTCAAATGCTCGGCTTATCTTCTCTTGTGGATGCACTCCCTTCTTTGCTCCTAAATTGCTGAAACTTTCTTCTTTAAGGGAGAATTCTCTTTATTCTATTTGTGGTTTATCGAGGTCCTACCTGTGGCCCTTTTTCCTTCCTGCCACTACGCTAGGATCTTGAAGAGCTTCCTCCTAACTATGGTTGAAATTACGAGCTAGAGTTGTGTTTCTTGGAATGGTATCCTTTTGGATTTCTATAGTTGTAGGGGCATTTATTTTTGGAAAGTATTGTTCTAAATCCTAATGGTGTGGGACAGTTCTTCACTTCATGTCACATTTCCTTTGCACCTTGTAATAGGTTGTTTCCTTGCCCAATGGTTATTCCAAGAGTTCCTTAACTCCTGACCTTGATGGTTTTCTTGTCATGCCTTCTTTGCCCAATAATTTCCTTGATTCATTCCTTTATTTGGAATGGGAATCTCCTTGGTCTCCGTGGTGTCTAGTGTAACATGGTTTGTTGGGTTACTTTTCTTGAGCAATCTTCTTACAGCTAAGGCGTAAGGTCACATTATTTTTTAGAGATAGTTTTTAAGAACTTGAAGTTCTTTATTAGTTGAGAAATAGTACAATGTTTTGGGGTCTTAGCCCTATTACAAAAATGGTTATGAACTAGATGGGAAGCTACGGGTTCTTAACAAGCGTCCTCCTTAACATGGTTATAAGCTCTCGATGGCGTTCTTGGCCTTAGGCTTGGCTCCCTTCGTACTCAAGATGGTGACCTCAACAGGTCCTGGCACCATCCTCCTGGATACTTCCCACTAACGTCTCTTAGTTCTTTAGGACTTCTCGGATATTTTAGGGTGACCTTCCTATGGGGATAGAGTGTTCGGTAGTCTTGGTAACGCCAGTCCTAGTTTTCTTCGTTCCATTCCTGGAAGCCATCTGAAAATTTTAAAAATTTCTCTTAGTTACTATGTTATATAGTCTTGATAATGTATTCAAGGAAATAGGCTCTAATACCACTCAATTTGTCATGCCTTGACCTAGTTTGGTCAGATCCCTATGATTAATCTGCCACTTTACTGGTTTATTAAGAGTTTTTCCCTTCTTTTAAACCGTGAAGAGTAAGGTGTCCTTTAAACCTGCACCTTCCTAGAATAATATAAATCAAAACTATATAAAATTTAAACTTTATTGTACCTATCTCACAGGTGTGGTTAACTTGTAGTCTTTGGGAAGGCTTTCCCTGGATTACTTGAAAGGGGTATAAGGTTAGAGTTGAGTTCAACGACTCCGTGAATGGGTGTTTTAAAGTATGATTTTCATAAAATAGTTTGAATTAGAGCATGTCAAACTCCTTATTTTCTTTAAACTCTTTCTTCCTTATTTTTCTCAGTTTTTCAAGCAATTTCTTCATCATCAACCATAAATAGTGTGTTTAGCAACCAACACCTGCCCTTCATCATGAATGGTTCACACATTCATAGGGTAGCATGTCCATTACACCCACTTGTGGCATCGAAGAGACTTTACCGGCCACCTAGATAGAAGTAGGTCAACTTTTATCCTGAGAATGAGTGGATGTACACGACATCCGACCCTCAAACTCGTAAAGAAAACTCTTTGTTCGTATGAGGATAGAGACCTGATCCCGACCCATCCTGGTCTCATGTGCATGAAGCTATATCGAGCTTCCCTGATTGTCGGCACGATAATCTACCCTTATCTCTACCATATCATCCAGTAGCCCCTAGGATGCATCACAAACCCTCTTGGGTGTCTTGAAGGTCTCGTACCTTAGTGTATGCACAAAACAATAGTTTTCAACATAAGCCATTTAACCTATGGTGCCATTGGTCCAACGGTCCTGACCATCAACTCGACCGGTAGCTGTTTGTCTCGATTGGTCCATCGACCTGTCAAGTCACACTATCGCCAGTCCATCGAGTATGTCGATCCTGTCTTGGTAAAAATGGCCAAAAATATCATTCATTAAAAGTTTTCATGGCATAAACTCATGTTTATTTACGAGCTCCTACTAATGCCAACTGACCTTGGGTCCACTGTACAAGATTTTCAAAATCGGGCATGTTAGCCCCCAAGTTCCAAAACTGAGGCCTCTAGCCTATCTGAACTATTCGAGCTCCTGTCAAGAAGTTCTTCCAAAAGGTTTAAGCAGTGGCACAGAGTTAGGGGAGAGCACTTCTAACAAAATAATCTTTTCATCTGTCCATCACACCAAAAGGATGAGAGGACAAATCCGCTTATAGTTGATAAGCGGGTTTTCTACTTCCTTCTAGGAAGTTCATCATATCAACCGGGTATGATCTAATTACAACCGGTAAGTAGTTTTTCCGCGTAATTTTCACATCACTACATTCAGGTGTGATAGTCAAAATTCCAGTTAATAGTGAGTTTTCAATTTTTGAGGTGCTTATCATCCTAACCGGGTATGATCTATAAATCCCACTCACCCATTAATGCAGTGAATTCCTCTTGAGCGGTTCTTTGTCTTCACACGAGCTTGTCCTTGCTGGAGTTCCCGGCACTTCATGTTCCTACACGATATGAACATCCTTTTTCATTATCACTTGACATAATAGCCTTCATTTATCGTGAATGGATGAAATACTCAAACTTTTCGATTTATTACAATTAGGTCCATAAAGTTCTTTTTCTTTAACTTTAGGTCCCTAATGCCGATTTCCCCCAAATTGAGTCCCGGGACTTCTAAAATTCACCATAGGACCTTAATTTCTTCAAAATCACAAAAAGGGGTCCAAGTTTCCCAAATTTCCAATTTGGTCCCTAACTTTTCCAAAATTACCATTTTGCCCCTACTTTACAAAAATGGTAAGTTTTACCCCAAAATTCCAAAAATTGGTCAATTGGTCCTCCAACATCTTTATCATGCCCAATTGTCCCTCAATTTTATGAAATTGCACTTTATCCCCTTGAATTTTTGACATGCCCAAATTTTCCCCAAACCCCCCCTCCCCCCCCCCCCCCCCAATTTCAACCTTCCAACTCAGCTGAATTTGATTTCATCAAATTGACCGATCAAATGAGTTTAATTGTTGAAATTGAAGTTAGATTGGAGTTCCTTCACCTCCATACGATTCAATTACACTTTGAATCGCACAATTTGATGCCGAAACGAGCTCAAATGGACCTTCGTCGGAAAACTGAACGTAGAGAAAGAAAGCTTCAAAAGCTTACTGTCGGGGACGCAACAGTCCGAGCTTTCAATATGGACAGATAGCTCTTGTCCTGAGGTTCTTCCTAGGATCAAGAATCACCTCAATTCATGTCGAATTGAGGGAGAATTTGGTCAGTAAAGTTCTGACGGTTCTCTCTCTAGCATCAATCGAAATTTATAGAGTAGGGCCAAATTAGCTTACCTTTCCCCTATAATTCAGTTGTAGGAGGGTTGTGGAGGTGTTGGGAGGGCTTGGTTTGGCTTGAGGAATACTTGAATTGGTTGTTTTCAGCTCGGCCAAAACAGGGTAGCTTCGGTCCACCAGAGCTGCTTCACTATTCTATCACGCCGGTGTTTCTCTGGTGATCCTCGGAGCAAATAGAGACTACATGCGTGTAGCTAACTTCTCCTTGAATCAAAAGAACCCGACATGCCTTCTTTGGCTCAAAAAAATGCCCAAGTCAGAGCTCTGGTTCAAGCTTCATCGGAAAATGGAGCAGAAGGGAGAGAGTGGAGTTGTCAGGTGTAAGGAGGATGAATGAGGAGGGGCTCTTTATATAGGAAGCTCGAGGACTTCTCGGTGGTTCGATTGGTGCAATAATGGTGGTCATTTATTGCTTGAAACTCCTCGGTTGAAGAATTTTCATTTTCACTGGTGCTGCTCGATTTTTTGATGAGTGAATAGTGTTTCATCTAAAGGAGGAAGACGACACTGTTCCGAACCGGACTGGACCGGTCTGAACCATGTTCAAAGCTTAAATCGGTTGATTCAGGCCTGATTCGACCGAGTTTCACAAAATTAACAGTTTCTAAATTCATTCCCTATCCAATGGTGGCCTCAATTCTCCAATTTGAAATTTCTAAGTCACCTAGAAAAATGAATTTAGCATCTGGTTCAATATTGGTACAAACCAATCCAAATTGGTTTAATCTGGTTCGGATCTGATTCACCTGAACTGGTTTAGTTTTCACCTCCAATTCATCCTAAAGTCCCTTTCCAAGGTTTTTATGATCCTTTGGGTCACTCGGGAGTTGTAAATTTACCAATTTGCTCATTCTCTAATGATCAGGTTTGTAAAATGGTTCAGTTTTTTTCTCACTCGGTTTGACCAGTTCTTTCCCCAATTTTCATTAGCTCCAAAGAGCGAGGTGGACAAGCATAGACTTGGAAAATTGATTGTAGAGAAACATGTCACGGTCATTGGGTGAGAGGGACATTTTAAATATCATTACCGATTGGGGTGATGAGCACACATTTATTAAATTAAAAACCAACTTGTCAGTTGTGAGTGGGCTTAATTATACATCATACCTGATTGGGATGGTGAGCACTTTAGAAATGAAAAACCACTTGTGAGTGAGATTATTTCATATCCTACCGAGTTGGTATGATGAGGAAAGGAGAAATTCGCTTACCGGTTGTAAGCAGAGATATCTTCACACTCGATTGGTGTAATGAAATGAAAATGAATTTTTGTCAGAAGTGTTCTCCCCTGACTGTGTGCCAATGGTTAAAATATTTAGGATACCTTCTTGACATTAGCTAAAATAGTTCAGATAGGCCGGGGGCCTCGGTTTTTGAACCCATGGGGCTAAATGCCCTATTTTTGGAAAAATGCGTGTAGTGAGCCCAAGGCTAGTGGGCACGATCAGGAGCTCGTAAACAAATTGATTATAAAGAGCCATGAAATTTTCTAATGAAATTGATTGTGTGATTTCGCCACGGTACCAAATCAAGACAGACAATGTTCGATGGACTAGCGGTAGTACATCAGGGCTAGGTCGACAAACCAGCCTAGACAAACAGCTGCAGGTCGGGTTGAGCATTGGGATCTTTGGTACCAAAGATAATGGCTTATTGTGGAAAACTCTTATTTGTGCATGCACTTATGGTACAAAACCATCAAGACAGCCTAGGGGTAGTGATGGGTCCCAAGGGCTATTAGACAACATGGGGGCGATAAGGGCGGTTTGTCGTGCCAGTCAGTCATGAAGCTCTGAGAGCTTCTTGCGCATAAGACCGGGGTGGGTATAGGATGAGGTCTCCATCCTCATATCAACACAAAGTGCTATTCGGGTCTAAGGGTCAGACGTCTAGGACATTCTACTCACACCTAGGGTAGAAGTGGGCGGGCTTTTATCTTGGTGGACCATAAAGATGCTCCGAGCCACTAGTGGGTGCAGTGGGTGGACTACACCTACGAATGTGTGTACCCTTCCAGATGAAGGGCATGTGTTTGTTTGCTAAACACCTCTCGAGACAAGGGGATGGGCTAAAAGAGCTAAATAGACCTAATGTGTAAAAAAGGTAAAAGGTTTTTGAAAACCAAAATTTGAGAAAAATCCTTCTTAAAGGAAATGATAACCTTGGCACGATTTGAATGAAGTTGTTTTCTTGAAAACTCACTCCCAACACCCACTCACTGAGTTGTAGAACTCACCCCCTCCCTTTACCCCTTTCAGGTAATCGAGGGAAAACATTCAACCAAAAGACTCTACTATGTTGGAAATATAAGATAGGTATGAATGTTTTAAAACATTCAGTTTTGTATAATGCTATTCCAGGAATGATAAGTAAAAGGATGCCTTACTCCTCGCGGCTTAGAAATGGGTGAAAACCCTTCATGGACCAAGGGAGTGGCAGGTTACTCATGAGGATCTAACAAAACTGAGTTAGGGCATGACAGTCGTAGTACTTTACCAATTCCAGTCATCTCCTCTAGCGGAGATTTAATTCCCTTTGAGTTAGGAAGTACTTAAGATTCTTGAAATCTGTATATATTCTGCACTTAACCCCGTATAAGTAGTGTCGCCAAATCTTAAGGCCGAACACTATTGTGGCTAACTCTAAGTAATGGGTAGGGTAGTTCCTCTCATGTATCTTTAGTTGTCATGAGGCGTAGGTGATAACCTTTCCCGACTGCACTAATACTCACCCGAGTCCTTGTTTGGATGTGTCTCTATGGACTGTATACTCCCCTGCACTTGGATCAAGCGGAGTGAGTATGAGCACCATTGTTAAATTGGAGTTTAACTCCAAGAAGGATTTCTCGCAGGTGTCATCCCACTTGTACTCTACTCCCTTCCCGGTGAGACGGGTCAAAGGGGCTGCTATCTTAGAAAAGTCTTGTACAAACTATAGGTGGTACCTTGCTAGTGCCAAGAAGTTGCATTTCTCGGAGAGGTTCTTGGGTGCCTTCAAGTCAGATATGGCTTCCACCTTGGCCGAATCTACCTTAACTCCATCCTTAGACACTATGTATCCCAGAAACCCCACTTCTTGCAACCAAAACTCACACTTGGAAAACTTTGCATATATGTGATTGCTCCATAGCGTCTCCAAGGTGGTGGCCAGATGTTCCTTATGCTCCATCCTAGTTCGTGAGTATATGAGTATGTCATCTATGAACACAATCACAAACTTGTCCAAGTGAGGCTAGAACACTCGATTCATCAAATCCATGAAGGCAGCAAGCGTATTTATCATGCCAAAAGGCATCACTCTAAGTTCATATTGTCTATATTGGGATCGAAAGGCGGTTTTAAGTATATCCCCCTCTCAGATCCTCAATTAGTGGTATCTTGACCTGAGATCTATCTTGAAGAAATAGGTCACTCCCTTTAGTTGGTCGAAAAGGTCATCAATTCGTGGATGTCACGCTCCGACCTAGTTTGGTCAAATCCCTGTGATCAACTTGTCACTCTCCTGGTTTATTAAGGGTTTTCCCATTCTTTAAATCGTGAGGAGTAAGGTATCCTTTAAACTTGTACTTTTCCTAAAATGACATTAAACAAAACTGCATGAAATTTAAACTTAACATACATGTGTTACAGGTGTAGTTAACTAGAGGTCTTTTGGTAGGTTTTTCCTTGGTCACTTGAAAAGGGATATAAGGGAGGGGTGAGTTCAACAACTCAGTGAATGGGTGTTTATAACTTGACTTTCAGAAAAATAGTTTGAATTTGGAGTGTGCTAGACTCCTTATTTTCTTTAACAAATTTCATCCTCAAAATCTTGGTTTTCAAAACCATCATGAAGGGATCACACATTCACAGGGCAGCACCTCCACTAAACCCACTTGTGGCGTCAGAGCAACTTTACCAGCCACCTAGATAGAAGCTCGTCCACTTCTACCGTGAGAATGAGTGGATGTACACGATATCCAACCCTCAATCCCGTAAAGAAACTCCATGTCTGTATGAGGATAGAGACTTCAACCCGATGCCACCATGGTCCCATGCGCATGAAGCTACGTCGAGCTTCCTTGACTGCTGGCACGACAACTGCCCTTATCTCCACCATGTTGTCAAGTAGCCCCTAGGACGCATCACTACCCCTCTTAGGCGTCTTGATGATCTTGAACCTCAATGCATGCACAAAAAAATAGTTTTCCTCATAAGCCATTTAATCTTTGCTACCACTGGTCCAACGGCCCCGACCCTCAACTCGACCTGTAGCTGTCTGTCTCGACTGGTCCGTCGACTTGTCTTGTCGCACTACCGCCAGTCCATTGAGTATGTCGGTCATGTCTTGGTAACATGGAAAAACACATCATTCATTAAATTTTTCATGGCTTAAACTTATGTTTGTTAACGAGCTCCTGATCGTGCCAACTGGCCTTGGGCCCACTGTACGAGATTTTCACAAATCAAGCATTTTAGCCCCCAAGTTCCAAAACCGAGGCCTCCGGCCTATCTGAGCTATTCAAGCTCCCGTCAAGGTCTCCCAAAAGTTTTATGTAGTGGCACACAATTAGTGGAGAGCACTTCTGACAAAAATAACTTTCCAGCTGTCCATCACACCAACCGGGTGTGAGAACATCTCCGCTCATAACCGATGAATGGGTTTTCTACTTTCTTCCAGGAAGTTCACCGTACTAACTAGGTATGATCTACTAACAATCGATAAGTAGTTTTTCTGTGTGTTTTCTCACATCACCCCATCCAGGTGTGATGTTAAAATTCCACATATGAGTGGGTTTTTATTACCAAGGTGCTTATCATCCCAATCGGTATGATGTGAAAATTCCCACTCACCCGTGAATGTAGTGAATTTCTCTCAACCGACTTTTTGCCTCTACGCGAGCTTGTCTTGGCTGACGTTCCTAGTACTTCATGTTTCTACACGATATGAACATCATTGTTCATTATCCTTTGGCCTAACAGCCTTCAATCATCACAAATGGATGAAATACCCAAACTTTTTAATTATTTGTAATTAGGTCCCTAAAGTTTTTTTCCTTTAACTTTAGGTCCCTAAATGCCAATTTTCCCCAAATTTAGTCCTAAAACTTCAAAATTTTACTTTGGTACCTAAATTTATTCAAAATTATGAAAAGGAGTTCAAATTTGCCAAATTCCCAATTTGGTCCCCAACTTTTCCAAAATTACCATTTTGCCCCTACTTTACAAAAATGGTAAAATTGCCCCAATAATTCCAAAAATTGATCAATTGGTCCTCCAACATCTTTTCCATGCCTAATTGGCCCTCAATTTTAAGAAATTACACTTTAGTCCCTCAAATTTTCAAAATCATCAATTTTCCCCAAAATTTTCCCCCAATTTCAACCTATCCAAATTTGATTTAATCAAATTGACTGATCAAACGAGGTTAATTATTGAAATTGAAGGTGGATTTGAGTTCCTACACATCGATATGATTCAATTGCACTTTGAATCACATTAATTGATGTCGGAACGAGCTCAAACGGAGATTCACCAAAAATTAAACGTAGAGAGAGAAAGCTTCGAAAGCTTACCATCGGGGGCGCGACTGTCATGCCCCGACACTGTTTGGTTGGATCCATGTGATCAACCCACCACTCTCCCAGTTTATTAAATGGTTTCCCCTTATTATAGACCGTAAAGATTAAGGCGTCCTTGAAACCTGCACCTTTTTCAGGAATAACATAAACAAAACTGCATAAAGATTTATCATACCTGTATCACACGCATCTTAGTTGATGGTCTTTAAGGGTAGGCTTTCCGAAATCTCTTGAAAGGGATATAAGGGAGGGGATGACTATGACTACTTAGTGAATTAGTTTTTAAAAGTCAAATTTTTAACTTTTAGGAAAACAATTGTATTGGAGCGTGCCAGACTCCTTTCTTTCAAAACCATTTCATTTGAAATCTTGGGTTTTATCACTAATTCTTATTTATCACGGTGTGTCATCACCCAACACACATCCTTCATCATGAAGGTTACACACATTCGTAGGTCAGCACGACCACTAAACCCACTTGTGGCTTCGAAACCACTTTACCGGCCACCCAGATAGAAGTACATCTACTTCTAGCCTAAGAATGAGTGGATGTTCGCGACATCCAACCCTCATTCCTAGAATAAATTCTTCGTGTCTGATATGAGAACCGAGACCTCATCCCATCCCCACCCCAGTCTCATGCGCTTGGTGCTACTCCAAATTTCACACAGACACCTAGAACGACGATCCGCCCTTATACTCACCGGGTCATCCAGGGCCCTTAGGACGCATCGCTACCCCTCATGGGTGTCTTGATGATCCTGAACTCATAGTGCATGCACAAACAATGTTTTCTTATCAAGCCATATAATCTGTGGTGTCACTGGTCCAATGGCCCCGACCCTCAACTCAATCCACAGTTGTTTGTCTTGACTAGTCCGTCGACCTATCATGTCGCACTACCGCTAGTTCACTGAGTATGTCGGTCCTATCTTGGTACCATGGCTAAACAATTCCTTTATTTAAAGTTTTATGGCATATAATTCATGTTCGTTTACAAGCTCCTGCTCGTGCCAACTGGCCTTGGGCCCACTATACGAGATTTTCAAAATCGGGTATATTAACCCCCAAGTTCCAAAATTGAGGCCTCCGGCCTATAAGAGCTATTCGAGCTCCCCTCAAGAAGGTCTCCCAAATAGTTTAAGCATTGGTACACAGTCAGGGGAGAGCACTTCTGACAAAATATATTTTCAACTATCCATTATACCGATCGATATAAGGACATCTCCGCTCATAACTGATGAACGGGTTTTCAACTTCCTTCCAAAAAGTTTCATCCTACCAACCAGGTATGATCTACTTACAACCGGTAATTAGTTTTTCCATATAGTTTTCACATCACTCTTCTAGGTTGTGATGTTTAAAATACCACATAATAGTGGGTTTTCATTCTGATATGCTTATCATTCCCAATCGGGTATGATATAAAATCCCACTCACAACCGGTAAGTGGTTTTTAACTTTAAGTTGTGCTCATCATCCCAACCGGGTATGACATTAGTAAACCCACTCACCCGTTAATGTCATGAATTCTACTACACCGGTTCTTTGTATTCACGCGAACTTGTCCTTGCTGGCGTTCGCGGTACTTCATGTTCCTACACGATATGAACATCTCAGTTCATTATCCTTTGGCCTAATAGCCTTCATTAATTCCAAATGAATGAGAAAGTCAAACTTTCATTTCTTTCCAATTAGGTCCCTAAAGTTATTTCTCTTTAACTTTAAGTCCCTAATGCCGATTTTTCTTCAAATTGAGTCCTGAAACATTTAAAATTTATCATAGGACCTCAATTTATTCCATTTCACAAAAAGGGGTTTAAATTTCCAAATTTCCAATTTGGTCCCCCATTTTTCAACTCTTTAACACAGTCGAATTTGATTTCATCAAATTGACCGACCAAACACCTCTAATTATTGAAGTTGAAATTGAGCTTCTCCATGTTCATACGATTCCATAGAACTTTGAATCGTGAGTTTTAACACCGGAATGAGCTAAAACAGAGATTTGCCAAAAAACAAACTATAGAGAGAAAGCTTCGATTACTCACCGGTGAGGGCACGATGGCCCGAGCTTTCAATTTGGGCAGATAGCTCTCATCTTGAGGTTCATCCTAGAATCAAGAATTGCATCAATTGATGTCGAATTGGATTAGAATTCTGACATTGAAATTCGGCCGACTCTCTCTCTAACACCGATCGAAAATTATAAAGGGGAGCCGAATTGGCTTACCTTTCGGTCCTAATTCGGTCATGGACGGGCTCAGGAAGTGTTGGGATGGCTTAGTTTGGCCTAATGAGGGCTCGAAATGGCCGATTTTAGCTTGGCCGAAATAGGGCAACTTCGGTCCGTCGTAGCTGCTTCACTATTCCATCATGTCGGCGCTTCTCCAACGATTCTCGGATTGACTACAGTTTGCTATCATATAGCTGACTTCTCCCCGGTTCTAAAGAGCCTGACCTCTCCTTCCGAGGTTAAGAAAAATGTTCAAGTTGAAGATCTGGTTTGAGCATCACCGAGAAATGGAGCAGTAGAGAGAGAGAGAAGTGTTCAGGTATTAGGAGAATGAATAGGGATGACCTCTTTATATAGGTGTAAAACCGTGTATTAAATGGGAGAGATTTATTACTAGTATTTAATATTGCCATAAATTATTAGTATTAATTCCAATAATTTAATTTATGTATTAAATTATTTGTATTAATTCCAATAATTTAATTTAGGTATTAAATTATTTGTATTAATTCCAATAATTTAATTTAGGTATTAAATTATTTGTATTAATTCCAATAATTTAATTTAGATATTAAATTATTAGTATTAATTACAATAATTAAATATATATATTAATTTATGGCTATTTATGATAGGGCCTACGTTTACATAAAAAAATTTTACCAAAATTTTGGATTACAAAAAAAATCATACTTTTAAGGAGGTCACCCATCCTCGCACTACTCTCGAGCAAGCACACTTAACTTTAGAGTTCTTATGGGATCTCGTTCACCTGAACTAATTTGATTTTTCTCTTCTAATTTATCTTAAGTTTATTTTCCAAGGTTTAATAAACCCTTTAGATCACCCGGAAGTTGTAAATTTCCAAATTGCTTGTTCCCAAATGATCGGGTTTGTAAACTGGCTCGGTTTTCTTACTCGGTTTGATCGGTTCTTTTCCCGATTTTCCTTAACTCAAAAGTGCAGGGTTTATAGCGACTGTTTGAGCTTTTGATCTGGGCAGATAGCTCTTGTCTTGAGGTATCTCCTAGGATCAAGAATCGCATCAATTCGTGTCGAATTGATGTAGAATTCAGTCAGTGAAGTTTCATCGATTCTCTCTCTAACATTGATCAGAATTTACAGTGGGGAGCTAAATTGGCTTACCTTTTCACTCTAATTCAGTTGTATGAGGGTTGTGAAAGTGTTGGAAGTGCTTGGTTTGGCTTGAGAATGGCTCAAATTGGCCATTTTTATCTCGGCCAAAATAGGGATGCTTCTGTCTGTCGGAGCTGCTTCACTATTCTATCACACCAGCGTTTCTCTGATGATCCTTGGAGCAAATGGAGACTACAGTCATGTAGCTGACTTCTCCCCTAATCTAAAGAACCCAACCACGCCTTCTTTGGCTCAGAAAAATGCCCAAGTCAGAGCCCTAGTTCAAGCTTCATCAAAAAATGGAGCAGTAGGGAGAGAGTGGAGTTTTCAAGTGTGAGGAGGATGAATGAGGAGGGGTGTTTTATATTGGAAGCTCAGGGACTTCTTGGCCATCTGATTGACACCTTAATGGTTGTCATTCATTGCCTGAAAGTCCATGGCTGAAGACTTTTCATCTTCATCGGTGCTGCTCAATTTTTTGGCGAGTGAACAGTGTTGTCATCTGATGGAAGAAAATGACACTATTCCGAACCGGGCCAGATCGGTCTTAACTGGGTTCAATGCTTAAACCAACCAGTTCATGCCCGATTCGATCAAGTTTTTCAAAATTAAAAATTTGTAAATTCATTCTCTATCAAATGGTGGCCTCGATTCTCCAATTTGAATTTTCTAAGCTAACTAGAAAAATGAATTTATGGACCAGTTTAATAGTGGTTCAAACTGGTTCAAACCGGTTCAGGTCCGGTTCACCTGAACAGGTTTGGTTTTCACCTCCAATTCACCTTAAGTCCTTTATCATGACTTTTGTGACTCTTTAGGTCACTCGGGATCCATAAATTTCCCAGTTTGTCCTTTCTCCATCAGTTTCGGTTTATATACCGACTCGATTTTCACTTTGGAAATTACCGGTTCTTCTCCCAGTTTTCTTATTATCAAAGGACGGGGTTTACAGTGGAAGTGGGTACTTATTCATATTATGACCTGGTTCAACTTCTAATAGTTTATTCACAACCTCATGCTCCCATCCTTATTCATAACAAATAGTATTGGTGCACCCCATGGAGACTGGCTAGGACATATGAAACCCTTCTCCAGTAACTCGTCCAATTGCTCTTTTAATTCCTTCAATTCCACTGGAGCCATGCAATAGGGTGCTTGTGATATCAGATGTGTCCCGAGAATTACCTTTATGGTAAATTCTAATTGACGACTTGGGGTTAATCCTATTAGTTCCTTAGGGAATACATTCGGGTAGTGTTCAACCATCGGGATGCCCTCTGGTCCTTTCCCCTCTGACTTCTCGTTGATGATCATTGTGAGAAAAGCCTTGCAAACCTTCTGCATCATCTTTCGGGCTTTAATATGGTACACCAAGTGCATTTCTCCCTTCCTCCTATCTCCTTGAAAATGCAATCCAAGTGTTCTTTCTTCCTGCGGTCCACCTTGGCTTGGTGTCTACTTAGCCAATCCATACCTAGTATTATTTTCAGCTCTCTTAGAGGTAATGGGATCAAATCTGCCTCCAGCTTTACTCCTTCAATCTTAATCACACATCCCTTTAACTATTTGTCTCTATTTAGCCCTTTTCCTAAGGGCGTGAGGATGCTGAGTCTTTGATCTATGGAGGTAAGTTCTAGCAAAAGACCTATAACTAAATCTTCCTTAATGAAGGACCTCTCTACTCCTAAGTCAAAGAGAGCATAGGCTTTTCTTCCCCATAATTGTTTTTACCCTGATCAAAGAAATGCACATTTTTAGAAAAATTTGAATCTCTTTATTAAATAGGATCGAATTAGAGGTTTCATCTAATTTTTGTTAGGGAGGGTTTGGGAAGTACCTACTACAGTACTAGGGTATTTCCGTGCCTCCTCTTATGTGGCGTTGTACACCCTAGCTGGTACCCTTGTTGTGGTGGTTGTGTCCTGTATTAAGCCTAACATCCTCGGGTTCCCTTGGGCTGGTTCAAGCATGTTTTGTTGCATATTCCCTTTAAGAGGAGGGCACTCCCTAGCAAAGTGTCCCACTTGCCCACATTCGAAATAGGTGGAACATGCTCCCTCGTAGTACTTCTAACATCTAGGACAGTGAGGGCTCCTCTGTAGTATTGTGGGAATCACCTCCCTTCGTGCGGGGTATGCTTCCTTCCTCCTTTGGAAACCCACTTTGTTTCCCCACTTAGGACCTCTTTGCACCTTACGTCCCTCGTGGCGACCTTGGCTTTTATCCTCCTTTCGGTTGGCCTGCTCCATCCAAAGGTGTCGGGTTTGCACCAGACACTCACATTCATGGGCCATACTGATTATGCCCGCCAGATCCATGGGGCATCCTAGTACTATCATCCGGTCTCGTATATCCATATTAAGACCATCCACAAATCATTGGCAAATGTTTGTAGGTCCGACCAGATCGGGGGCAAAGGGTCTTGACTCATTGAACTTAGTTTCATACTCCGAGATAGAGTTAATCCCTTGTCGAAGTCAAAATAAGTCTTTCTTCTTCTCATTGATCAGATGCGGAGCTAGGTATTCCTCCGTATATCTCTCCTCGAATTTCTCCCATGTGGGGGGAGGGGGGATGGTATGCAGGCTTCTGATATTATCCCACCACCTTTTTCGCTGGCTTCCAAGATCATCATCTCCTCTGGTGAAATCCTGGTTATCCCCATAAGTTTCAGGTGGGCCTTCCAAACACTCGGGTGAACTTTTCGTACATCATTTGATGTTCCGAGCTTAGTCCAGGCAGAACCATATGGGCTTCTCAGGGAGTTTCTAAAGGAATGAGGTGTTGAGCAGTGTCGGTGATTGTATCTCTAGTTTTTCATGATTAAGCCATTCTCTTTGGTGTCGATTGTCCAACGGCCCCGACACTCAACCCGATCTATAATTGTTTGTCTAGGTCGGTTCGTCGATCTGGCCTTGACGCACTATCGCCAGCCCATCGAGCATTGTCGGTCCTGACTCGATATCGTGGCGAATTACACAATAATTTTTCATTTTAAATAAGAGTTTTCATGGCTCTTCCTAATCATGTTTGTTTACGAGCTCCAACCCATGCCCATTGGCATTGGGCCCACTACATGTATTTTTTTTTCCAAAACTGGGCATTGAGCCCTTTGAGTTTAAAAATCGAGGCCCCTAGCCTATTAGAGCTTCTCTAGCTCCTATCAAGAAAGTCTCCAAAATTGTTTAAGTAGTTGTCACATAGTCAGGGGAGAACACTTCTGACAAAAATAATTTTTAATTCATTACACCAATCGGGTGTGGTGATGGATTCGCTAACAACCGGTATGCGTGTTTCTCCTTTTCTTAAGGAAGCCCATCATAACAACTGGGTATGATGTTTGTTTAATCCTACTCACGACCAGTAAGTAGGTTTTAACATTTAAAATAATGATTATCATCCCAACTGGTATGATGTATAAAAGTATCACTCATAATGGATTTATGGTTCAAAACGTGCTCATCACCTTAACTGGGTATGACGTTAGAAAATTCCCACTCACTCATTGACTGTGATGCGTTTGTCCCTAGTCAGCTTCCAAGTCCACGCTAGCTCTTTCTTGTTGGTGTTCTAGTCCCACGTGTCCCTACACGGTTTGGGTATCATTATCAATAAGGGTTCGACAGGAAAGACTTCGTTTTCTCACATATAAGCAACTAGGCCCAATTCTTGGTTTATTACACTTAGGTCCCTAAAGTTCATTTTTATTGACTTTAGGTCCCTAATGCTATCTTTTCCCCCAAATCGAGTCCCAAGTCTTCCAATATCCTCCTAGGATCCTCAATTTACTTAAAATTGTGTAAGAGTTTCAAGTTTTCCAAATTCCCAACTTGGTCGGCAATTTTTCAGAAATTACGGTTTTGCCCCTACTCTCCAAAAAAAATAGCCAATTGACCCCAATTCTATAAAAAAAAATTATCTAATTGGTCCCCTAACATCTTTCTCATTGCCAATTGACCTTCAATTATGAGAAATTGCATGGAGGTCCCTCAATTTTGCTAAATCTCTAATTTTCCCAATTTTTATCCCCTTTACTGACCGAATTTGATTTCTTCAAATTGGTCATTCAATTAGGGTTAATTGCTCTAATTGATCGCATGGATCAGTTTCTAAACTTCCATACGATCAAATGGATCTTTGAATTGCAGAATTTGGGTTCGAAACAAGCTCAAACGGAGCTTCATTGTAAAATTGTTTGTAGAGAGAGAAAGCTTTGAATGCTTACCGTCGGAGGTGCGACGGTTTGAGCTCTTGATCTGGGGAGGTAGCTCTCATCCTTAGGGTACTCCTAAAATAAAAAATCGCTAAAATTGAAATCCATATGAAGGGAAATTTTGTTAGTGACATTCGACACTTTCTCTCTCTAGCATTGATCTACAACGACGGATGAGGGCCAAGTTGGCTTACCTTTCACCTTTGTGGAGGTCATGTGAGGGTTGTGGGGACTTTGGGGAGGCTTGGTTTGGCCTGAGGAGGTCTGAATTTGGCTGAATTCAGCTCGGCCGAAAAAGGACTACTTCGAACCGACGAAACTACTTCACTATTTGATTCCGCTAGCACTTCTCCAATGATCCTCGAGTCAAAGGAAGGTTGCTTCTAGGTAGCCTAGAGTCTATAGGACCCGACCTTGACTTTTGAGGTTAAGAAAAGTGCCCAAGTCAGAGCTCTAATTTGAGCTTCATTAGAAAATAGAGCAGTTAGGAGATGAGGGTGATTTGAGGTGTGTGGAGGACGAATGTAAGGGAGCTCTTTATATAGGGAGCTCAGGGACCCCCGAAAATGCCCTGATCAAAGGAATATTCCTCTCACCGGAAATGGAAAATTTTTGAACCGATGAACAGTGTTGTCATCCAAAGGAAGAAGACGACACTATTCCAGACCAGACCAGTCTTGTCCGACCGGGTTCAATTGCGAAAATCAATTGGTTTAGGCCCGATTTGACCGATTTTCTCAAATCTAAAAATTTATAAATTAATCTAAATTCATTTTCTATCCAATGGTGGCCTCAATTTCCCAATTTTATCATTTTAAGCCACCAAAAAAAAATTTAGAGACCGGTTCAGATCCAATTCACCCCGGTCCAGTTTTCTCTTTCAATTGGTTCCATGGTTCTTCCCCATGATTTTTATGACTCTTTTAGTCACTTGAGATTTTCCAATTTCCAATTTTACCCTTCTTTATCGGTTTTAGTTTGTTAATTAACTCGATTTTCTCTTTTGAATTGACTAGTTCTTTTCCCAGTTTTTCTTATCCTTAAAGGAACAGGGTTTACATGAGTAGTTCGGGTTCTCTAATCTTTGGAGGTGTGGAGAGTATGAATGGAGGGAGGCTCTTTATATATGGAGCTCGAGAACTAAAGGTTTTATCCATTTTTAGTTAGTCAGCCATTAATTCTCTGATTTAAGGTATTGTTGGAGCGATTTATGACACGTCGAAGTTAAGGTGACCGTCTCTCTCATCTTCCATTCAAAAGTCTAAAGGAAGAAGACAACATTATGCGCGCACGTGTGAGCTCCACACATGCATGTTGCCATGCGGCACACTATGATTGGTTGGCATTTCTTACGCAACATCCCACTCAGTGTCCGAGCCAACCTTTGACCCGTTGAGTGGACACATGGCAACTTCCCATTAGTCACACTATTCAACATGACGGTTTGTAAACCCTATCTCCACACCACATGAAAACCGGAATAGGGATCCAAAAAAATTTAAGGAAAACCGAGAGAAGAAATAACCTAGAATCGGTAAATGCAAGCCAAAACAAGAAATTGGAATATCACGTGTGGTCGATAAATACACAAAAACCATGGGAAGTAATCTTGGGTGGAAATGGGAGTGAGAACCAGACTGGTTTAGATCGAACCGGACCCAAACCAAATTTGAACCAGATTGAACCAGGATGGACCGTGTGGAACTGGTTCAAAGATTTATTTTTATAGGTGGCATAAAAACATCGATTTGGAGAATTGAGGCCACCATTAGATAGGAAATGATTTTAGAAGAATTTATAAATTTTTAAACTTCAGAAAACCAGTCAAATCGGGCATGAATCGGCCGATTTTCAAATTTGGGTCACCAAACTCGGTCGGACCGGACCAATTAGCGGTCCAGCCAGTCAACGAACTGTTACCAGGTCAACGCCCAGTCAACATGCATGACTAATCAGTGCATGACATGTGGCGGAATGCGCCATATAAGCACATAGTCAGCGCTAAGAAGCGTTGACTAATCAGAACGTGACACATGTCCTCAGTCAACGGTCAAAAGAGGAAATCTACCTCAGCAACGACCGACAAATAGGAGAGAGACACGTGTCCCCGCTCAGTCAATGTCGAAAAGGCTTAGTTAGTCATACCGACCAATAGGAAGCGAACACGTGGCAAAAGTGTCACATTAGCATTCGATTGGGATGCTTGAGAAACGGTCGACCAATCAAAAGTTGACACGTGGTAGTGCCATGTTGAATAGCCCCAACCAATTAGAGGTTGACACATGGTGGTGGCATTGTGTGTCGCATATTTAAATAGGTCAATTAGATTATGCCACATGTCATGGTCAATAACAAAGATATGGTCAGCAGCCATCTTAGAATGATCAGTCAATGGAGACCACCACGTGTCCAATCAGCGAGTCAAAGGTTGACTACGCTATTGAGTACGACGTCGCGTTAGTAAAGTCAGCCAATTATGACATGCCATGTGGCAAGCTAGCATATGCGCATGGTGTCATCTTCCTCACTTGGATGATAGAGAGAAGAGGATAGGGGAAGTGAGAAAGTCTTCGATGACTCGAAAAAAGCTCTAGTTTGACTACCGATGAGCGAGGAGGGGGCCGAGTCCTACACCAGCCGATAGCCTGGACAGTTGCCAAGCTCCCTATATAGAGAGCACCCCTCCCCTCATTCTATCCATCGAGCAATCGGGCGAAGAAGAGAAGATGTACTTGATTCTACTAGATGACCCATTGGAACCAAGAGAGAGTCCTCCACCCAACCGCACCATCCACTCGATCCAAGGACCATCGGAGAAGCACTGGCGAACCCAAACAATGAAGTTGCTCTGAAGGACTCAAAGCAGCTCAATTTTTCCAAGTCCATTTTCGGCCACTCTCGACCTCCTACAACTGAACTAAGCCTCCCCCAAGCCCTTCTAACTGACTCTTGACTCCCTGAAGTGCCCAAGTAAGTTCTCTCAACCTCCACTCGTCAAAATGCCAAAGTTGTAGTGTAAACCCCGCCCTTTTGAGCTAAGGAAAATCGGGAAGAGAACCGGTCAAACCAAGTGAGAAAATCGAATCGGTTCACAAACTCGATAATTTTGAATGGGCAATTTAGGAATTTACAACTCCCATGTGATCCAAAGGGTTCAAAATACTATGGAAAAGAACCTTAGGACGAATTGGAAGAGGAAAATTAGATCGGTTTGGATGAGCTGGGTCCAACAGGATTGAACCGGGTTATGAACCGAAAGAGATAGAGATCGAGTAAAACAAAGGAATTCAACTCCATTGTACTCCAAAGAAATTCATTAAACCTTGGAAAAGAAACTTAAGACAAATTAAAAGAGAAAGACCAAATTGGTTCAGGTGAACGAGAATCCATAAGAACTCTGAAGTTAAGCGTGCTTGTCTAAGAGTAGTGTGAGGTCTGAAATTTCGGTAAAAAAAATTTATGCGAGCATTCCCCTTATCATAAATAGCCATAAATTAATATATATTTAATTATTGTAATTAATACCAATAATTTAATACCTAAATTAAATTATTGGAATTAATACAAATAATTTAATACCGAAATTAAATTATTGGAATTAATACCAACAATTTATGGTAATATTAATACTAGTAATAAATCTCTCCCATTTAATATACGGTTTTACACCTATATAAAAAGAGGTCATCCCCATTCATTCTCCTTACACCCAAACACTTCTCTCTCTCTCTACTGCTCCCTTTCTCGGCGAAGCTTAAACTAGAGCTTTGACTTGAACATTTTTCCTAATCTCAGAAGGAGAGGTTGGGCTCTTTAAAACCGGGGAGAAGTCAACTATCTGATACAAACTCCAGTCAATCCGAGAATCACTAGAGAAGCGCCGACATGATGGAACACTGAAGCAGCTTCGACGGACCGAAGTTGCCCTGTTTCGGCCAAGTCGAAATTGGCCATTTGGAGCCTTCCTTAGGCCAAACCAAGCCATCCCAACACTTCCTCAACCCTCCCACGATCGAATTAGGACTGAAAAGTAAGCCAATTCAGTTCCCCTCTGAAATTTTCAGCCAGTCCTAGAGAGAGAACCGGCAGAATTTCAATAATGAAATTCTAACTCAATTTGGCATCGATTGATGCAATTCTTGATTCTAGGATGAACCTCAAGATGAGAGTTATATGCCCAAATCAAAAGCTCGGACCATCGTACCCTCACCGGTGAGAAATCGAAGCTTTCTCTCTCTACAGTCTATTTTCCGGTGAAGCTCCGTTTGAGCTAGTTCCGGCGTTAAAATCTATGATTTAAAGTTCCTAAGAATCGTATGAACATGTAGGAACTCAATTTCAACTCCAATTTCAACAATTAGAGGTGTTTGATCAGTTAATTTGATAAAATCAAATTCGGCAATGTTGAAATTGGGGGAAAATTTGGGAAATTTGGGGATTTTTGAAATTCAAAGGACCAAAATGCAATTTTATGAAATTGAGGGTCAATTGGGCATGAAAATAATGTTTGAGGACCAATTGAGGAATTTTGGAATTTTGGGGGAAAAACTTACCATTTTTGTAAAGGAACGCAAAATGGTAATTTTGGAAAAGTTGGGGGACCAAATTGGAAATTTGGGAAATTAAACCCCTTTTTGTGAAATTGAATAAATTGAGGTCCCAAGATAAATTTTAAAAGTTTCGGGACTCAATTTGAGGAAAAATCGGCATTTGGGGACTTAAAGTTAAAGAGAAATAACTTTAGGGACCTAATTGTAAATAACTAAAAAGTTTGGATTTTCTCATTCATTGGAAATGAATGAAGGTTGTTAAGTCGAGTAATAGTGAATAAGTATGTTCATATCGTGTAGGAACACGAAGTGCCGGGAATGCCAGCATGGACGAGCTCGCGTGAATATAAAAAACCGGTCTAGTGGAATTCACTACGTTAACGGGTGAGTGGGTTTACTAACATCATACCCGGTTGGGATGATAAGCACAACTTAAAAAATTAAGAACCACTTACCGGTTGTGAGTGGGATTATATATCATACCCAGTTGGGGATGATAAGTACCTCGGTATAAAAACTCACTGTTTAGTGGTATTTTAATAATTACCACTTAGAGAAAGTGATGTGAAAATATTGCGGAAAAACTACTTACCAGTTATAAGTAGATCATACCCGGTTGGTATGATAAGACTTCCTCAAAGGAAGTTGAAAACCCGTTCATCGGTTATGAACGGAGATGTCCTTATACCGGTCGGTATAATGGACAGTGAAAACCTATTTTGTCGGAAGTGTTCTCCCCTAACTGTGTCAATGCTTAAACTATTTGGGATACCTTCTCGACAGGAGCTTGAATAGCTCTGACAGGTCAGGGGCCTCAGTTTTGGAACTTGGGGGTTAAATGCCCAATTTTGAAAATCTCGTACAGTGGGCCCAAGGCCAGTTGGCACGAGCAGGAGCACATAAACGAACATGATATATGTGCCATAAAACTTAATAAGTGAATTGTTTGGCCATGGTACCAAGATAGGACCGATATGCTCAGTCAATTAGCAGTAGTGCGACATGATCGATTGACGGACCAGTCAAGGCAAACAATTGTGGGTTGAATTGAGAGTCGGGGCCGTTGGACCAGTGGCACCACAAATTACATGGCAATATGAGAAAACATTGTTTGTTCATGCACTGTGAGTACGGGATCATCAAGACGCCCATGAGGGATAGTGATGCGTCCTAAGGGCACTGGACGACATAGTGGCTATAAGGGCAGTTCGTCGTTCCAGCTGTCCGTGCGAAATTTGGTGTAGCACTAAGCGCATGAGACCGGGGTGGGAACAGGATGAGGTCTCTATCCTCATATGGACACGAAGAAGCAATTTTGGGATTGAGGGTCGGATGTCGCGAACATCCACTCATTCTCAAGGTAGAAGTGGTCGTACTTCTATCCAGGTGGCAGGAAAAGTCGCTCCGAAGCCACTAGCGGGTTCAGTAGTGATACTGAATTGCGAATGTGTGTAACCTTCATGATGAAGGATGTGTGTTGGGTGATGACACACAGGTAACTATGAAATAATGGAAAAACCCGAGAGAAATTTTAAATGAATGGATTTTTGAAAGAAAGGAGTCAGGCACACTCCAAATTATTTTTCTTAAAAGTAAAAACTTTTGAAAACCCATTCATTGAGTAGTCGTACTCACCCCCTCCCTTATATCCCTTTCAGGAAATCACAGAAAGCTTGTCCTTAAAGACCATCAACTAAGAAGCCTGTGAGACAGGTATGATGAATTTAAAATGTTATGCAGTTTTGATTATGTTATTACAGGAAAAAGGTGCAGGTTTAAAGGACACCTTACTCTTTACGATTTATAATAAGGGAAACCCTTTAATAAATCGGGAGAGTGGCAGGTTGATCACGGAGATCCGACCAAACTGGTTTGAGGCGTGACATGTAGAGAGAGAAAGTGATGAGATTTCTATGATCGAATTCCCCCTACCAAAGCCACTAATCGGGAAAATTCTTTATTCCCAGAGGACCACCCTGACAAGAGGAAGCTTCCCAAATCAAGAGCTCTGACCGCCACAGCCTCACCAATAAGCTTTTTAATCTTTCTCTCTCTACCTCTAATTTTCCAATGAAGCTCCGTTTAAGCACATTTCAGACTAAAAAATGACGATTTAAAGCTTGGTCGGATTGTAGGAAGGTGAGGAAACCGATTAGCATCATGCTAGGAAGTAATTAACAAGGATTGGAGGGTCAATTTGATGAAATCAAATCTCGGGACAAAAGTTGAAAGAAGTGGGGGAAATTTTGGTGGAAATTGGGAATTTTTAAAATTTGAAGGACCTATGTGCAATTTTTTGGAAATTGAGGGCCAATGGGAAATTTTGAGTAAATTGGGGGCCAATTGGAAACTTTAAGGAAATTGGGGACTTAACTACTATTACTTAAAATTAACAATTTCAAAGTCCCAAAGGAAAATTTGAAAATTTTTATGAATTTAAGGAGTTCATAAAAGTTGGTATTTAACTGGGAATTACTTTCCACGATGGTAGAATTTGAGGATTTTAAATTACGTCGGAACCTAATGTTCCCTACCTAGGATATTGTAGGTACGTCTAAAGCATGTCAACCAATACTGCAGAGCGCTTTGAGAATATTGGCCAATCTGCTTGAGAAGTACGGGTCACTACATACTGGGTGAGTGGGTTTAGCATCACGTCTGGTTGAACTGATGAGCACTAGTTATCCAAATTGAAAATAATTTTCCAAGGTCGTTCTCCCCTAACTGGTTGGACAAGTTTAAACATTTTGGGAGATGGTCCTGATGAGAGCATGAACCATCCGATAACAGGACTAGAAGTGCTAAAGTAGGCCGAAGGCCAATGGGCACGGGCTTAGGCCCATTTACAAGTTACGACTTATATACCAGAACACTCCCATGAATAAATAATTGTGTGTGTGCCAACTACTATGTCGAAGTTGGGAGACAAACTCGTTAGGCTAGTAACCGCTGAGTCGAAGTTGGGTTGGCGAACCTATTAGGCTAGTAGTCATAAAGTCGAGGCCGAGTTGTCGGGCCCGTTGGGCTAGTAGCCCCAAAGATGACAAATATAATTAACAAAACTATTGTTTATGCATGCTATGAGTTCTGAGCCATTGAGGCGCCTGTTATGGGGTAGTGGTGGCTCCAAGGGCTGTTAGACCACCCAAGGAGTATAAGGGAAATTCGTCATCTAGTATGTCAAGAAACTTAAGGAACTTCATGCACACTGAGGCCAAGGTCAAAGGGGAGAGGTCTCATCTCACATTGTGCACACAGAGTATTATTAGGGTCTAAGGGTCGAGTAATTGATGCCTACTTAAACTCTGAGTAAAAGTCGCAGACTTCTATAAAGGTGGATGGTAAAGGTACTCTAGTCCACAGGTGGAGCAATCGAGGACTACTCTGTGAATGTGTGAACCCTTTCTAATAAAGGGCAATTGAACTATGTATGAAATCAATGTGATGGTTAAATTTCAAATATAAAGGCTAAAGTAATGTTGATAGCTGGCCCCTCACTGAGTTATAAAACTCACCACAACCCTTTTTCAGGGAGGCATACGAGCTGTAATGGAAGAAAACAATGAGTGAGGAAACATCACTCTCTCAGGTACAAATTCACCCTTAATTTACTTTGATTTCTCTGCTTTGGAAAAACTAGTTAAATGGACGCCTTTTCTTTAATTGTCCTAACTCGGTAGAAATACCTGGATAGTATAAGAAAAGGTGGCGGGTTGCTCACAAGGTTTTGACCAAACTAGGTCGTGGCATGACATGGTTGACTGAATCTAACTGTCAAATGACCGTTGTTGACTTTACCACGTGGCGTCCTCTAATTGGTTGATTTAAATCTGGCAGTTTTCTCATATGATGCACTATTCCTTTGCCATGTGTCCTTTTCTTGTCGGATATGGTCATCCGACATGCGTTTGCCACATGTCGGGCACTGATTATTTGATCCTTTCCAGTCATCCTAGATAGCTAACATGGCGCACTTTACACGTGTCACACTCTCATTGGTTAGTTCATGATAACGTGGAATTTCTTTAGTTTGACCGTTGAAGAGGGATACATGTCACACTTTGATTGGTCAATACTTTCATACACTAATCTAGCGATTGACGGGGCATGCTTCACCACGTATCGTGTTTCACCATGTGCCACGCATTGACTGGTCCCACTCGCTAATGGAGTGCTAACCTGGAAGACAATTCATTGACCCGGTTGGATTGGGTTTAGTGACCCAAAATGGAAAATCGGTCGACTCATACACCATTGGACCAGTTTTCAAAATTTTTAAATTTTCTAAATTTATCTAAATTCATTTCCTACATGTTGATGACTTTAATTTTCTAATTTGACATTTTTAGGTCACCTCAAAAATAAATTTTTGAATCGGTTCTTCCCTGTTCAATCCAATTTAGATCGGTTTGGTTTGGACTCACGCTGAGCCGATCCGGTTCTCTCTTCCAATTTATATTTGAATTGTTTGTATGAAATTTTGGAACTTCAATTGTCACTCGAGATTATTTCAAAACTCATTTTAATTCATTTTTATCTTTTCAGTTTACTTTAAATTACGATTTTCTCTTTAAAATTTTCCATTTTTCCTTTCTAAATTAATTGTTTTGAGAAAATAAGATTTACACTATAGGTATGTCCTTCGGGGTCTATTCTACCAAAGGTGTGCTTGCGATGCGAGCTAGGAAAGTCAATACCCCTTATTTATTAGTTCATGTGTGAAATTATATAAGGTTAGCTCCTATTTATACCTTCTTAGAAGATTATATGGGGTTAGCTCCTATTTATACCTTTTTCGAAGATCATTCCTCTAAGCATATGGCATGTGAAATAGCACAACCTTACCTTAGAGATCCATCTTTTCACGGTGACTTAACATCTAGTACATTCCCAAGATAGCGTCTTTTCTCCTATATGTGAATTCATACATTAACCTACTATAGGTTAAACATATTTTACAATATTTTAAGTAACATTTTATCATGGTAATTAATTTTGAAAGTCTTCTTAGTCTTAGGTTTATTGTTTGTTTAATGTCCACTAGATTAAAAATTCTAATAATTGTCGAATCTGAGTGTAATTTATTTTTCATTCAAGTAATATAATTTATTGGAGCGCTAGAAAATAAACTATAGGTATCGGTTCTACTACTAAGGTTGAATAAAAGAGTTTAAATAATACTGCTCTCTAATTTATTTGGATCCCACCTCAAATAATTTGGTTTTCATTTTTTAATTTCATCAACTATTTAATGTGATAATCTCTTATTAATTTTATCTTAGCGATAATTACGTTTTTAATATTTACACCAAATAAATTAAATTAATTACCATTTTATTATAGAAAATGTCAACAAAAAATAACTAAACATTCATTTCATTTGCATTAAAACTCAAGTTGCTGCCCTATTTATAAAATGGTTTATCTCTTATCACTTTTGCATATTTCACTCTAATATCTCTTAATAGTTACCTACAATGAATACAGTATCTTTTGAAGCATCTGATTCTCTTCAAATTTATCATTGATACCAATACCTCCAAGATGAAGAGACTAGTAGTTAATGTTAATAACTCTTTTAATTCTATTACTAGTGATAGGCTCAAAGTTTAGATCCTTGACATACCTTGCCAGGAGAGAATCAGTTGCCTTGTACCAGAATTCCCATCTATTAAGAATGTGGTGATTGACTAACAAGTTTTGGTTGTTGTTGCATTGGGGATTATGTTGGGTTGCATATAGGTTTATTTCTTAGTAAGGAAATGTTGTTTTGGTTTAAGAAAGTAGAATGGCATCTTTGTGTGTGCTTGGTTTTATTTATTCTTAAATCTTCAGCGTACATCCTTATTATGTATAAAGTTGTAACAAGGTCATTGCATTGGCAAAAAAGAGCTTGCTGCAGAAAAATAACCGGGTAGCCTAAAATTGGTGATAACATAGCATTTGGAAATTTGATCCATTTTCTTCTTTGCCCATCTGGACCACATGCATTGTGGAAGTTAGTATGATTATCAGCATTGTGTAGTTTAGTGGACAAAGAGAAAAGTGGGTCAGCATCCGACTGGCCCCCCAACCAACAACCGCAAACGGCCCCCTCTACCGGTGGCTCCTCGGACAAGGTGGCAGAGGCTTCCCACATAGGCAGAGGTTGTGGGCATATGCCACCGGCCGGAATATGTTGAAGGGCCTGCCCTGCGGGATCTGTCCGCAGAGCCGGTTCGCCCTGAAGTTTGCATGCTGTAAATGAGCCAGCCCAAGGAAGCTGGCCGGAATCCGGCCGGAGATCGCATTGAGGGAGACGTCGAGCCACTGGAGATTTGCCAGCCCGCCCAAGCTCGGGGGGATCGTCCCGCTGATCCGGTTCCTCGACACGTCCAGCCTCTGGAGCTTACCGAGATTCGATATCGAGCTCGGGATTTTGCCCGAGATCCTGTTTCCGGCGATGTTTAAGACCTTCAAGCTCGTAGCTCCGCGGGAAATTTCAGGGATTCTTCCTGAGAGCTGGTTGCTCGATACATCGATGATCTCCAGAGAACTGCCAGTCCTGTTGTTGAGTATCGCAGAGAGCTGGCCAACGAGGCGGTTCGAGCGGAGGTCGAGGATTCGTAGATTGTACGGTAATGGGATCTTCGAGACGTCAAAGTTCAGCTGGTTATTCCGGAGCCGGACTTCGCTCAGGCTCGCGAGGTTTGCAAAGAAGCTCGAGGCGCCGTCCGTGAGGGAGTTTTCGGAGAGGTCGACGGTGGCCAGGGAGTCTGGCTTCGTGAAGATAGGGAGCCTGCCGGAGAGACTGCATCCCGCGAGGCGGACGTCGTAGAGCTCTCTGTTTCTGATCCACTCCGGAACAGAACCTAGGCTGAGGTTGTTGTGAGAGAGATCTATCGTCGAAAGCGACGGGATCCCTTGTCCTAGAGACATCGGCAGTGGGCCGGAGAGCTCGTTCCTCGACAGGTTGAGGTACCATAGATTCTGCAGCATCGAGATGGAAGCCGGGATTTGGCCAGAGAGTCGGTTCCCGGATAGCTGGAGCTGCGAAAGAGACTTCAGGCTGGATATACGGTCGGGAATTCCGCCGGAGAGGCGGTTGTCGCCAAGGGAAAGCGAGGATATGCTCGACAGAGAGAGGATGGAGTTGGGTATCTGGCCGGAGAATTGGTTGTTGGAGAAGTCGACGTTGGTGAGATTTCCGAACGGGCCGCCGGAGAATTCAGGGACGGAACCGGAGAAGAGGTTGAAGCTGAGGTCGAGAAACTGCATCCTCTGCATGCTGCTTAAAAGGGTCGCCGGAATTTGTCCAGAGAGGGAATTTCTCGCCAAGTTTAGTTGGAGGAGGCTTTTTAGGTTCCCTAAGCTCGGAGGGATTTGCCCCGTGAGACGGTTCCCATTGAGAGAGAGCGTCTGTAAGGACGCCAGGTGGCCGAGACCAGGAGGGACGGTGCCGTCAAGGGAGTTGAATTCGAGGACGAGCTGAGAGAGGCCTGAGAGCCTCGAGAGGTTGTCGGGGATGGGGCCACCGATGCGCTTCATCCCTGAGACGACAAGGACTTCGAGGGACTGCAGATTGGCCAGCGAAGGTGACAGAATTCCCTTCATGAAGCTCTCGTCGTCCTCTGCCCTGGCCTGTAGAATTAGCGAGGAGACCCTGCCGGTGGACGGCTGACACGTCACACCCTCCCAGTCGGAACAGCAATCTCGGCCAGTCCAGGAGAGGAGGGTGCCCGTCGTGTCGCGCAGGATCGCCGCCTTGAAACTAAGGAGGGAGGCTCTGTCCTTCCCAGAACAGAGTGCTGCCGCTTGAACTCGAGTTTGGGTGTCGAGCGAGCCAATGGCCGCCAATAGAGCGAGGAGAAGAGCGACCCATTTCAAAACCTGCATTGTCCGAAAATGGGTCTCCGTCATATGGTGGAGAAGGTGATAAATACGGAATTATCGGCCTGACAGATGAATCCTATGCAGCAATTAGCGGGGGATGAAGAAGTAAAAGAATAAGAAGATAAAGACAAAGAAGAGCAGAGATGTGCCGAGTGGGTGTGACAGTCTGCTCTACTGTTCTCTGTTATGATGAAAAGGGTCCGAAGATCTGAACTCTTTATATAGTGGGCTGGGAAAAAACAGAGCTAAAAATTGAGAGAGAGGAAGATTTTAAAGAGGTTCACATTAGGTTAAATTTTGTGAACGTTGGGGCAATTCACGGGGATCCCAATTTCATATTTGAACCTTGAAGCGCCACCAGGTTTGAAAAAACATACAGGAATTTCTCTTTTCTCCTGTAAAATTGACCATACCACCTTCGTCCTCATGGGATGTTGAGGTGCTGCAAGTGAATAACAATTGTATATGGAAAAGGAGTCATCAGATCATACTGAACTGTTTATAAAAGCAAATGAGAGAGAGGAAGTAATGAAGGGAAGATATAGTATGCCCTAAGCCTGTCAATGTATTTGTCTTTGATGACTTCAACGTAAAGGAGACTTGTGGGTGGTTCAAGCTGGCCAATTTAATAATGTTTAACTTTTCATCCCTTCTATTCAAAGGCTCTCATTTTCTTTGATTTGTTTGGTGTGTGCTCTTTTTACCGTCAATGATGAAATTATTCTTTTATGGTTACCCAAAATATGCCTTTCCTTTCATCATCAATCTCCAAAATGATAATTGCACACAGTTTATTTGCTCAAGCAAAGGACCATCCTTTTCTTCTATTCTATCTGTATATAGAATTCACCTACTCTAAGAAAGAACATTTATTTAGATGTACTTTCATCTGTCTATTAATGGAGCCGATGTGATTAGATTTTTACTTGTGAAATTTTTAAGATTTGAGGGATAGATAGATAATGAAGGCTTATGTCGCGTCATTTTATGAGGAATGATTGTACCTTAATGGATAGAATTGGCTATATTTAGTGTGGAAAAGAAGGAAGAAAGAATGGTGAAGGACGGTGATGGTGAGGTCTCTTGCTCACTTTAGCTCTTCTGCTTGCTTCATTTGTCCACTTCTTATTATACACACTTCATAGTAATGACAATGAAGTGGACATATCATATATATACGTAATATATGTGCTGTAAGTACCTAATCCACTCGCCTTTTCCTAGCCTTCGTATTATTCACCCATCTTTACTTATTTGACAATGAAGTAGACATATTATATGTATGTACATATATGTGCTGTAAGTACATAATCCACTCGCATTCTCCTAGTCTTCGTATTATTCTTCCATCTTTATTTATTTCTTCCACCGTACGCTTTAAATGCGAGGAGCGAGGAGCCTTCAAAGTTATAATGGTGCATGCTAATGCGCTTTGCTTGCCCCGTTAGGATATATATATTATATAATAATGGAATCTCACTCCTTCTGGGGCTAATCCCCATCTACCTCCCTATGACTTAGCTCCTCCATTTTCACTCGAGTGTCCGTAACTTACCTTCCACTGTCTTGGGCTTCTAATGCCTCTAAAGACTACTTCCACAAGAATCCTTCACTCTTTAATCAATTCATCAAGAAACAAGTTACTTGTATTTATAAATTGTTTTGGTCCACCCTAAATCATTAAGGTAAAATAAAATACAATCACGTAGTCTTACCTTAATTATTTTCATTATAAAAGGAATTGTGATAGCTTCCATGCACATTTTGTCAATCTTGAATATATATAGGATGAATAAAGTGAATTGGTCAGTACAATTTAGATTAATTTTTTTATAGTAATAAATTTTAGGTTTTAGTTGTTGGAAAAGAAAATTAATATATATGGTTAAATTTTTACCAAATTAATTCGATTTGACAGGAATAATTATGATATAATATAATTTATTAATATTAGAGTATATAATATTCTAGGTTTGTCGTGATCTAATTTGTCCATTTTTTTTTATTTTGTTATGTTATTAATGTTGTCACATTCTGGTTCAAATTCTCAGTCGAGAACTTATGAACCACTCGCCAATCTCCCCAATTTTATAGATACGGTACCTTTATCAATATAACACACTGACGCGAACAAGATTTAAAATTGTGAAAACGTAAAATTATAACGGATAATTTTTGAACTTTTGGTAGTTAGTCCCACGTGGAACACCTGAAAATGCGAATAGTAAATGATATGATAGGTAGTTCAAACTTTAGGTACGCTCACCTCCTAGTAACAACTTCGATTCTGACTTTCACTTCCACTTATTGTCAATTACCTTGTCTTATCTACATAATTGATCAGGGGAGGGGTTGAGCTCATAGCTCAATGAGTGGGAAACTGATGTCGTGCCATTACATTACTCTCGACTTACACCTTTCTCATAAACCACCTAGCATAAAAGATCTATATCTACTTCTCGTATTCCCCATACGAGTCCCGTGTTTTATTTCCTCCTCTTTGATACATAGTCTCAACTCATCCAGCCCACTTCTATCTTGCAGCTAGGTATACTCGATCTCCCCCTTATCGAGTATTCCAGTACAAATTTCACACAATTCAAACAAGGGATGTGGTCATGCACAATCATATGACATCTGCACGGGCAACACTTTTGGGTTATCTAGACCCGTGACCTAGCTCAATAACTTAGGCAACCAAGATAAACAAGTGACACTCATGACCCTAAGAACACAAGCCAAATTCCACCTGGAGTGCATAGCCATTCGGCATATCTCAGTCCAGGAGGTGGAGTGTGGGAGGCGCTACAGCTCTCATCCCCATCACCGACACTTCACATGTACCTCCTTTCTAGCTCAATGTCTTAGCACCCCTGTCCGGGAGCTGGAGTGTGGGAGGCTCACACATATCTCGGCTACTCGGGTCTCGCATTAACATACAAATACCCCATAATGCACCGTCTCGTAAGACAACACCAAACATGGATTCAAGTGAAGGGGTTGCGAACCTTCACTACACTCACAGCTGGTGTTCTAAGCACTCGAGTGAGAGCTACTGTCATGCCCCGACCACCACCTTGCACAAAGGGGTTAAAAAATCTTGGAACAAACAGTGACTAGACCCTTACTAAGGAAGAAAACTTGTATGAGATAGAAGTAGGATTAAGGATAGGGTACAAAGGAATACTGCAAGATTTCCAAGGAATGGTACACAGGAAGGATGGCAGCAAATGATGTCATAAAGTTGCTCTAATGTTAGATACCCGTAAGGGTGAAGAAAGGAAGTAGCCTATTAAGGAAAGAAGTCCCAGGGAAGTATATGTCCCAACAAAGAGGCGATGGACCCGATGGAATTGGGATAAGAAGATAAGCTTGCAAATGAAGTGCATATTGAGATGAAAAAACCAAGGGAAGCGTACTAGGAGGGCCCAAAGTGTAAACCCCGCACATTTGAGTTAAGGAAAACCGAGAAAAGAACCGGTCAAACTGAATAAGAAAACCAAACCTGTTTACATTTGGGAATAAGCAATATCGAAATTTACAACTTTCGGGTGATCCAAAGGGTTCATTAAACATTGGAAAAGAAACTTAAAACAAAATAGAAAATAAAAACCAAATTGGTTCACGTGAACTAGATTTTATAAGAACTTTAAAGTTAAGCGTGCTTACTTGAGAGTAGTGTGAGGATGGGTGACCTCCTAGTTCCTATATAAAGAGGTCTTCCCCATTCCATTCTCCTCACACCTGAACACTTCTCTCTCTCTCTCACTACTGCTCCATTTCCCAGTAAAGCTCGAACCAGAGCTTCGACTTCAACAAAGGTCGGGCTCTTTAGAACCGAGGAGAAGATAGCTATCTGATAGCAAACTCCAGTCAATACGAGAATCGTTGGAGAAGCGCCGGCGTGATAGAATAGTGAAGCAGCTCCGGCGGACCGAAGCTGCCCTATTTCGGCCAAGCTGAAATTAGCCATTTCAAGCCCTGCTCAGGCCAATCCAAGCCCTCCCAACACTTCCTCAACCTTTCCACGGCCGAATTAGGACTGAAAGGTAAGCCAATTCGGCTCCCCTTTATAATTTTCGATTGGTGCTAGAGAGAGAGTCGACTGAATTTCAAGGACAAAATTCTAATCCAATTCCGCATCAATTGATGCGATTCTTGATTCTAGGATGAACCTCAGGATGAGAGCTATCTGTCCAGATCGAAAGCTCGAACCGTCATGCCTTCACCAGTGAGTAAGCGAAGCTTTCTCTCTATAGTTCATTTTCCGGCGAAGCTCCGTTTGAGCTTGTCCCGACATTAAAACTTGCGATTCACATTTCTGAAGAATCGTATGAACATGTAGAAACTCAATTTCAACTTCAATTTCAACAATTAGAAACGTTTGATGGGTCAATTTGATAAAATAAAATTCGGCTGTGTTAAGAAGTTGGAATTGGGGATTTTTGAAATTCAAAGGACCAAAATGAAATTTTATGAAATTGAGGGTCAATTAGGCATGAAAATAATGTTAGAGGACCAATTGAGGAATTTTGAAATTTTTGGGGCAAAATTTACCATTTATGTAAAGGAAGGGCAAAATGGTAATTTTGGAAAAGTTGGAGGACCAAATTGGAGATTTGGGAAATTAAACCCCTTTTTGTGAAATGGAATAAATTGAGATCCTATGATGAATTTTAGAAGTTTCGGGACTCAATTTGAGGAAAAACCGGTATTTGGGACTTAAAGTTAAAGAGAAATAACTTTAGGGACCTAATTGCAAATAAATGAAAGTTCGACTTTCTCATTCATTTGGAATGAATGAAGGCGATTAGGTCGAAGGATAATGAACCAAGATGTTCATATCGTGTAGGAACGCGAAATACCGGGAACGCCAGCAAGGACAAGCTCGCGTGAATACAAAGAACCAGTCTAGTGGAATTCACGGCATTAACGAGTGAGTGGGTTTACTAACATCATACCCGGTTGGGATGATGAGCACAACTTAATGTTAAAAACCACTTACCGGTTGTGAGTGGGTTTACTAACATCATACCCGGTTGGGATAGTGAGCACAACTTAAAGTTAAAAACCACTTACCGGTTGTGAGTGGGTTTACTAACATCATACCCTGTTGGGATGATAAGCATAACTTAAAGATAAAAACCGCTTACCAGTTGTGAGTGGAAATTTTATATCATACCCGGTAGGGGATGATAAGTAACTCGGTATAAAAACCCACTGTTTAGTGGTATTTTAATCATCACCACTTAGAGAAAGTGATGTGAAAATTATGCGGATAAACTACTTAGCGGTTGTAAGTAGATAATACCCGATTGGTATGATGAGACTTCCTCGAAGGAAGTTGAAAACCCGTTTATCGGTTATGAACGGAGATGTCCTTATGCCAGTCGGTATAATGGACAGTAAAAACCTATTTTGTCGAAAGTGTTCTCCCCTGACTGTGTTCTAATGCTTAAACTATTTGGGAGACCTTCTTGACGGGAGCTTAAATAGCTCTTATAGGCCATGGGCCTCGATTTTGGAACTTGAGGGCTAGAATGCCATGATTTTTCAAAATCTCGTACAGTGGGCCCAATGCTAGTTGGCACGAGCAGGAGCTCGTAAATGAACATGATATATGTGCCATAAAACTTAATAAAGTGAATTGTTTGGCCATGGTACCAAGATAGGACCGACATGCTCAGTCAACTAGTAGCAGTGTGACATGACAGGTCGACGGACCAGTCAAGACAAACAACTGCGGGTTGAGTTGAGAGTCGGGGCCATTGGACCAGTGGCACCACATATTACATGGCTTGATAAGAAAACATTGTTTGTGCATGCACTATGATTACGGGATCATCAAGACGCCCATGAGGGGTAGTGATGTGTCCTAAGGGCCCTGGACGACCCGGTGAGTATATGGGCAGATCGTCGTTCCAGGTGTCTATGAGAAATCTCGAGTAGCACGAAGCGCATGAGACCGGGGTGGGGACAGGATGAGGTCTCTGTCCTCATACGGACATGAAGAAGTGATTTCGGGATTGTGGGTAGGATGTCACGTACATCCACTCATTCCTAGGGTAGAAGTGGTCGTACTTCTATCCGGGTGGCAGGAAAAGTTGCTCCGAAGCCACTAGCGGGTTCAGTAGTGATACTGACTTGCGAATGTGTGTAACCTTCATGATGAAGGATGTGTATTGGGTGATGACACACCGTGGTAACTAAGAAATAATGGAAAAATCCAAATTTTTTTAATGATGGGATTTTTGAAAACAAAGGAGTCTAGCACACTCCATATAAATGTTTTTCTTAAAAGTTAAAAGCTTTTAGAAACCCATTCACTGAGTAGTCGTACTCACCCCCTCCCTTATATCCCTTTCAGGAAATCCCGGAAAGCCTCCCCTTAAAGACCGTCAACTAAGGTGCCTGTAAGACAGGTATGTAAAGTTTTAAATTTCATACAGTTTTGATTATGCTATTCCAGGAAAAAGGTGCAAGTTAAATGATGCCTTACTCTTTACGGTTTACGATAAGGGGAAACCCTTTAATAAACTGGGAGAGTGGCGGGTTGATCATGGGGATCCGACCAAATCAGGTCAGGGCGTGACACAAAGAGTAACTTAAACACAAGGAACATGGAGTAGTAAGATAGCATCAAATGATGCTATAACAAGTAGGAATGGGAGGAGTACCCATAATAAGTAAATTGTCACACCCCTACTCGGTTTGGTCGGATCCCAGTGAGCAACCCGTCTCCCCTTTTTTTCCATCAAGGTTTTCACCCTTTCTAAATCACGAGGAGTAAGGCGTCCTTTTTCCTGTCTTTCCTGGAATAGCATTATACAAAATCGAGTATTTTAAAACAAATATACATGTCTTCTCACTATTCAAATTAGGAGGGTCTTTAAGGTGGGTTTTTCTCTATTACCTGAAAGGTGTAAAAGGGAGGGGGTGAGTTCTACAACTCAATGAGCGGGTGTTAATAGTGAGTTTTCAAGAAAACAACTTTATTCAATTAGTGCCAAGGTTATCATTTCCTTTAAGAAGGATCTTTTCTCAAATTTCAGTTTTTTAAAACCTTTTTCCATTACCATTAAGTGTATTTAGCAAATAATACACGCCCTTCATCAAAAAGGGTAACCCATATTCACAGGTGCATCTCGTCCACTGCACCCACTTATGGATCAGAGCGTATTTACCATCCACCAAGATAGAAGTCCATCCACTTCTACCTTGGGTCTGAGTGGATGTTATCGACATCCAACCTTCAGACTCGAATGCCAATCTGTTTTCGTATGAGGACAGAGACCTCATCCCGACCCCACCCCAGTCTCATGCGCAAGAATCTACTTCGAGCTTCTCAACTGACTGGCACGACGAACTACCCTTATCTCCACCATGTCGTCCAATAGCCCTTAGGACCCATCACTACCCCTCTTCGGCATCTTGATGGTCCTGTACCACAAGTGCATGCACAAACAATAATTTGTTTCTCACATATGGCCATTATCTTTGGTGCCACTGGTACAACGATCCCAACCCACAACCCGACCTACAGCCGTTTGTATAGGCCAGTCCATCGACCTGGCCCTAACACACTGCTGCCAATCCATCGTGTACTATCGGTCCTGACTTGGTACCATGGTGAAAACATAGAACAATTTCATTAGAATTTTCATGGCTTTCTTAACTAAGTTTGTTTATTATCTCTTGCTCGTGCCCACTTGCCTTGGGCCCACTGCATGTGATTTTCCAAAACTAGGCATTTGGCCCCATGAGTTCAAAAATCAAGGCCTCTAGCCTATCTGAGCTATTCTAGCTCCCATCAAGGGCTCTCCTAAATTTTTTAAGCATTAGCACACATTAGGGGAGAACACGTCTAACAAAAAGTAGATTTTTCCACTTCATCACACCAACCGGGTGTGATGATATCTACGCTTACCACCGGTAAGCAGGTTTCTTCTTTTCTCAAGGAAGTTTATCATACCAACTAAGTATGATGTTAGGTAATCCTACTCACAACCAGTAAGTAGGTTTTTCATTTATAAAATGCTCACCATCCCAACCGGGTATGATGTATTTAAGCCCACTCACCCGATGATTGTGACGTGTTCGTCCACAGTTAGTTTGCCAAGTCTATGAGAGCATTCTCCTGCTTGCGTTTCGGTCACATGTGTCCCTACACGATTTGGGCAGCTTTATCAATTAAGTTTTGGCATAACAACCTAGACTAAAAAATTATCAATTAATTGTACTTAAGTCTCTAAAGTTCATTTTCCTTCACTTTAGGTCCCTAATGCCAACTTTTCCCCAAATTGAGTCCCAAGGTTTCAAAAATTCCCTTTGAGTCTTTGATTTACTCAAAATTGTATAAGGGCCTCAAGTTTTTCAAATTTCCAATTTGGTCCCTAACTTTTCAAAAATTATAATTTTGCCCCTACTTTCCAAAAATGGCAATTTGACCCCAAAAGTTCCAAAAATTGACTAATTGGTCCCTCAACATCTTTCTCATAGCCAATTGGCCTTCAATTTTAGGAAATTGCAAAGAGGTCCCTCAATTTTTCAAAATCCCCAATTTCTCCCCTTCCATCTAATTGAATTTGATTTCTTCAAATTGGCCATTCAATCGAGGTTAATTGCTCATATTGAAGGTATGTATCAATTCCTACACTTTCATACGATTCAATTGAGCTATGAACCACAACATTTGGGTTTAAATTGAGCTTAAACGAAGTTTCACTGAAAAACTGCTTGTAAAGAGAGAAAGCTTCGAAAGCTTACCGTCGGAGGTCCGAGCTCTTAATTGGGGAAGGTAGCTTTTGTCCTGATGTTCCTTCTAGGATCAAGAATCAATACAATTGAAGTCAAATCGATGGTGAATTTAATTAGTGAAATTTTTCATTTTCTCTCTCTAACCTCGTTCTTCACTGACTAAGTAGGGCCGAATTGGCTTACCTTTCAACTTTTTCAAGGTTGTATGAGGGCTGTGGGGTGTTGGGGATGCTTGGTTTGGCTGGAGGAGAGGTGAATTTGCTCGGCCAAAACAAAGCAACTTCAGTTCGTCGGAGTTACTTCACTATTGGATTTTGTCGACGCTTCTCCGGCAGTCCTTGGGTCAAAAGGAAGTTGTTGTTGGGTAGTTGACTTCCCCCTAAGTGTATAGAACCTGACCTTGCCTTCTAAGGTTGAGAAAAAGACCTATATTAGAGCTCTAGTTCAAACTTCACTGGAAAATGGAGCAGTTGAGAGAGAATGGAGATTTGAGGAGTGTGGACGATGAATGGAGGGGAGCTCTTAATATAGGGAGCTCGGGGATCCTCTACCCAACAATTTTCCATTTTGGTTAAGCTTATCCTCTCCATGAAACGGCCTGATTGGATCTATTTTTCCCTCGGTGGCATTATCCATTTTCTGCATTAATGAACAGTGTTGTCATCGAGAGGAAGAAGGTGACACTGTTCCAAACCAGATCGGACCGGTCCGACCGGGTTCAATGTGTAAATCGGCTGGTTCAAGCCCAATTTGATTGGTTTTCTCAAAATTAAAAATTTCTAAATTCATTCTCTATCTAATGGTGGCTTCAATTCCCCAATTTGATCATTTTAAGCCACCAAGAAAAATAAATTTAGAAACCAGTTCCAGTATGGTTTAAACCAGTTCAATCCGGTTCAGGTTCGGCTCAAGTATGGTTTAAACTAGTTCAATCCGGTTCAGGTCCGATTCACCCTAAACTGGTCTAGTTTTCTCTTCCCATTTGTCCCAAGGTTCGTTTCCATGATATGTATGACTCTTTGAATCACTTGGAATTTGTAAATTCCCCAATTTACCCTTTCCTTATCGGTTATGGTTTGTGAACTGGCTTGATTTTCTCTTTTTAAATGTTCGGTTCTTTTCTCAGTTTTATTATCTATAAAGGGATGGGGTTTACAACTCTTCCCTCCTTTTAGGGGTTTTATCCCCAAAACACTTTACATGTCAAATAACTAAGGGTACCAATCCCTCATAACACTCTCATTTTCCCATGTCTCCTCTTGCACTAGTTCGTTCTACCAAAGAAGCTTGACCATATGAATCTTCTTGTTCCTCAAGTTCTTTTCTCTCCAGCCGATGATTTGCACTAGTTTTGCTTGATTAGTCAAGTTCTCTTCTAACTCTGGCGGAGGTTGATCCAGCACATGACTAGGATCAGGCTGATACTTTTAGAGTACCAAGATATGAAATGCATCATGTATTCTTTGTAAGCTCGGAGACAATTCTAATTTATAGTCCACTGGGCCTATCCTTTGGACTATGGTGTAGGGACCGATGTACCTAGGTTTCAACTTCCCCTGTTGTTGGAACCTAAGTATTCCCCTTCATGGGGATACCTTGGGAAACACTTGGACCCCATATCAAATTCTAAGTCCCTTCTCCGATGGTCCGAATAGCTCTTTTGCCTATCTTGAGCAGCCTTAAGTCGACTCCTTATTATCTTAATCTTTTCTGTGGCATCCTCAATTAGGTCAACTCTTTCCAGCTTCCTTTCTCCCACATCTTTCCAAAATAAGGGGGTACGACATGGTCGACCATAGATTGCTTAATAAGGATCCATTTGAATACTAGCCTCGTAACTGTTATTATAGGAAAACTCCATCAGGCATAAGTATTCCTCCCAACCCTTGTTCATAGTGAGTACGCATGCTCGTAGCATATCCTCTAGGGTTTGGATCATCCGCTCAGACTATCCATCGGTTTGAAGATGAAATGTAGTACTGATGTGGAGCTTAGTTCTTAAGGCATTTTGCAAACTATGCCAGAACCTCAAGGTAAATCTAGGGTCTCTATCTGACACTATGCTTACTGGGACACCATGGAGTCTCACAATTTTCCTCATCTATAATACTGCTAATTGTTCCACTGAATCTATCACTCTTATTGGCAAGAAGTGGGCGGACTTGTTCAATCTATCCATAATTACCCAAATGGCATCTCGTCCATTCCTAGTCACAGGTAGTCCGGTGACAAAATCCATGGTAATGTGTTCCCATTTCCATTCGGGGATTAGTAAGGGTTGTAGCAATCCTAAAGGTTTCTGGTGCTTAGCTTTAATCTGTTGACAGGACAAGCATCGGGCTACATATTCCGCAATATCCCTCTTCATCCCTTTCCAACAATAACCTTCTTTGAGGATGCGATACATCTTGGTACTGCCCGGATGCACCCCATAGATAGAGTCATGTTCCTCTTCCAATATTAATCTCTTCAGTTCCTTATCTTGAGGCACACACACTCTACCCTTATAGGTTAGCACTCCATTGCCTCGATGGTTGTAGTTCGGCTTCGTCCCTTCATTGACTAGATCAAAATAGGGCTGGAGTTCCTTATCCCCTTTTTGCTGGACCATTATTTGCTCCATTAGGCTGGGTCTTACCAATACATCAGCAAATATGCATTTTTCTCTCTTGTCCACCTTAAGGTCCACTTCTATTATTCCTATCTGCTGCAACAAGGGTAAGTAGCTTGTCTTTATCTATGTCGCCTCAGTTTGATACTTGCGACTAAGAGTGTCTGTAACCACATTGGCCTTACCAGGGTTATACTCTATCACAATGTCATAATACTTTACTAACTCCAGCCATCTCCTCTGGCGGAGGTTCAACTCCTTCCGAGTTAGTACTTAACCCTGTATAGGTAGTGTCGCCAAATCTTAAGGGCGAACACTATTGTAGCTAACTCTAAGTTGTGGGTAGGGTAGTTCCTCTCATGTACTTTTAATTGTCGCAAGGTGTAGGCAATAGCCTTTCCTTGTTGTATTAATACACATCCAATTCCCTGTATGGATGCATCACTATAGACGATATACTCCACTGCACTTGGGTTAGGCAGAGAGAGTATGAGTGTCATTGTTAAATGGGTCTTTAACTCCTGGAAGGATTTCTCCCATTTTTCATCCCACTTATACTCCACTCCTTTCCTTATGAGACGAGTCAAAGGGGAAACAATCTTAGAGAAATCTTGCACAAACCATATGTAGTATCCTGCAAAGCCCAAGAAACTGTGTATCTTAGAGGGATTCTTGGGTGCCTTCCAATCAGATATGGCTTCCACCTTTGTCGGGTCTACTTTGACTCCATCTTTGGACACTATGGGCCCTGTGAACCCTACTTCCTGCAACCATAACTCACACTTGGAGAATTTCGCATATAAACAATTATTTGGTAGTGTCTTCAAGGTGATATGCATATGTTCTCCGTGCTCTAGCCTAGTCCGTGAGTATATAAGTATGTCATCTATAAATACTATCATGAACTTGTCCAAGTGTGGCTGGAACATTCAGTTCATCAAATCCATGAAAGTTGTAGGGGCATTCGTCAGGCCAAAAGGCATCACCCTAAACTCATAGTGTCCATATAGAGACCAAAAGGCGGTCTTAGGGATATCTTCCTCTCGGATCTTGAGTTGGCGGAATCCAGACCGAAAGGCTATCTTGGAGAAGTAGGCTACTCCTTTTAGTTGGTCGAACAGGTCATTGATCAGTGGAAGTGGATACTTATTCTTTATGGTGACCTGGTTTAACTTCCAATAGTCTATGCATAACCTCATGCTCCCGTCCTTTTTCTTTACAAATAGGACTGGTGCACCCCATGGAGACTGACTAGGGTGTATGAAACCCTTCTCCAATAGTTTGTCCAACTGCTCCTTTAACTCCGTTGGAGCCATGCAATAAGGGGCTTGGGATATGTGATGTGTTCTGGGGATTACCTCTATGGTAAATTCTAGTTGTCGACTTGGGGGTAATCCGGGTAATTCCTCCAGAAATATGTTTGGGTAGTGTTCAACTACAGGAATGCCTTTTGGTCCCTTCTCCTTTGACTTCCCGTTAATGATCATTGCCAGGAAAGCTTTGCAACCCTTTTATATCATCTTTTGAGCCTTTATGTGGGACACTAATTGCACTTCTCCCTTCCTCCTGTCTCCTTGGAAACACAGTTTGAGTGTTTCAGGAGTGTGGAAAGTTATTACCTTCTTCCCACAGTCCATCTTGGCTTGATGGGTACTTATCCAATCCATTCCCAATATTATTTCTACCTCCCTTAGAGTAAATGGGATCAAATATGCCTCTAGTTTAACTTCTCCAATCATGATCTCACATCCCTTTAATTGTTTGTCCCTATTCAATCCTTCTCCTAAGGGTGTGAGGATGTTGAGACTTTGTTCTAGGGAGTTAAGTTCTAGGGGAATGCCTAGGATTAGATCTTCCTTGATGAAGGATATCTCTTCTTCTGAGTCAAAGAGGGCGTAGACTTTTCTCCCCCACAAGTGAAAAAACGATGGCTGTCATGCCAAACCTTAATTGATAAGGATACCCAAATCGTTCAGGGTCATGAGAGACCAGAATGCCAGCAAGGAAAAGCTAGCATGGACTTGGAAGCTGACTAGGGACGAACGCGTCACCGTCACCAGGTGAGTGGGATTATTTCACATCATACCAGTTGGGATGATAACCACCCTTTAACTTGAAAGACCACTGCGAGTGGGAATTTTATAATGTCATACCAGTTTGGGGTGATGAGCACTTTGGAAAACCTACTTACTAGTTGTGAGTAGGAATAAATGAACATCATACCTGGTTGGTATGATGAGTTTCCTTAAGGAAAGGAGAAACTCGCCTACCGGTTGTAAGCAGAGTTATCATAACACCTGATTAGTGTGATGAGTTAAAAAGTGAAATTTGTCATAAGTGTTCTCCCCTAACTATGTGCCAATTCTTAAAATATTTGGAAGACCATCTTAACGGGAGCTAGAACAGCTCAGATAGGCCAAGGGGCTCGATTTTGAACTCATAAGGCTAAATGCTCAGGTTTGGAAAACACGTGTAGTCGGCCCAAGGCCAGTGGGCATGTGCAGAAGCTCGTAAACAAACTTGATTAAGAAGAGAAATGAAAATTCTTATTAAAATTGATTATGTATTGCGCCACGGTACCGAGTCTGGACTAACAGTGCTCAATGGACTAGCGGCACTACGTTAGGGCCAGGTCGACGAACCGACCTAGACAAACAGTTGCAGGTCAAGTTGAGCATTGGGGCCATTGGACCGTTGGCACCAAAGATGATGCCTATTATGTGAAAACTCTTGTTTGTACATTCACTTGTGGTATGGGACAATCAAGATGCCCTAGGGGATAGTGATGGGTCCTAAGGGCTATTGGATGACATAGTGTAGATAGGGGCAGTCTGTCATACCAGTCAGTCTTGAAGCTCTGGGAGCTTTTTGTGCATGAGATCGGGGTGAGGTCGTGATGAGGTCTCCATCCTCATACGGACACAAAGTGGCATTCGGGTCTAAGGGTCAGACATTTGGGACATCCACTCAGACCTATGGTAGGAGTGGACAAGCTTCTATCTTGGTGGACTGTAAAAACACTCCGATCCACAAGTGAGTGCAGTGGACATGCTACACCTACGAATGTGTGTAACTTTCTTGATAAAGGGTGTGTGTTTGTTTGCTAAATGCCTCCTGTGGCAAGGGGATGGGCTAAGAGAGCTAAACAAACCTAATATGGAAATGGGAAAAATATTTTGGAAACTTGAATTTGAGGAAACCCTTTTGAAAAGAAAATGTTAACCTTGGCATAGTAAACTAAAGATGTTTTGAAAACTCACTCCTAACACCCGCTCACTGAGTTGTAGAACTCACCCCCTCTCTTTACACTTTTTCAGGTAATAGAGGAAACCCACCTTAAAGACCCTCTTATAGTGGAACTATAAGATAGGTTTGATCATTTTAATGTATTTCAGTTTTGTATAATGATATTCCAGGAATAATAGGAAAGATGATGCTTTACTCCTCTCAGTTTAGAAGAGGGTGAAACCCTTTATAAACCGAAGGGAGTGGCAAGTTGCTCATGGGGATCGGGGTGTCAAAACTTAAGTGGTATTAGAGTATGTTTCCTCAAATACATTATCAAGAATATATAACATAGTAACTAAAAGAAACAAATTATTAAAATTTATAGATGGCTCCCAAGAGTGGAACCAAGAAAACTAGGACTGGTGTCACCAACACCACCCAACACTCTATCCTTGTAGGTAGACAACCCTAGAAGCTCTCCAATGCCCAAGGCACAATAGAAGTCCCAAAGGACAAAATCCCCGAAGCATATCTTGGCACAAAATCCCCAAAGGACAAAATCCCAAAGGACAATAGAAGTATGGTGCTCGAGTTGGATGGAGGAGGAAAAAATACCCAACTCGAGGCCATTGTGTCCCCCCTCGTCCGAGACCGGAAGGGGAATACCCGGCTCGTAGACAGGTGTTGAGGGCGGGTGTTAAGAATTGCACGTGAGGGCGAATGTTGAGAATAGATCCCACATTGGATAAAATAGAGAAGTGTTGTGGGTTTATAAGGTTGGAAGGTTTCCACTACTTACAAGTCATGACTTTTAAGTAGACATGGGCCCGACCCCTTATCGGTCCACAATACATTCTCTAACATGAAGTGCTCCAAATTCCTAAAACCCTATCTCTCAAATGATGTGATCTTGCATAGGAAGATGGCACAAAGAAAAGTAGCCAAATAAACCCACGCTACCCTAACCACCATAGAAACTAAGGAGAATCCAATCCTAGCTAAGGAAACTAGTGACCAAAACTGTGGAGTAGGTTAAGTTGTTTACAAAGAGGTTAAGAAATAATAGGACACGGTAAGAGTGAATTGGAGAAGAAATGTGCTAGGAAAGGGAACTCTAGAAGAATGTATACGACTAAGGACCCCTGGCATCAAGGACGAGTGAATTCTAGAGATAGTTGCCCCTAGATAGTTGGGTAAGAAAAATAGTAAGGATGAGTGTCACGCCCTGACCCGGTTTGGTCGGATCCCCGTGATCAACTCGCCACTCTCTCGGTTTATTAAAGAGTTTCCCCTTATTGTAAACCGTAAAGAGTTAGGCGTCCTTTAATCTGCACCTTTTTCCTAGAATAGCATAATCAAAACTGCATGAAATTTAAAACTTTACATACCTGTCTTACAGGCATCTTAGTTGATGGTCTTTAAGGGGAGCCTTTCGAGGATTTCCAGAAAGGGATATAAGGGAGGGTGTGAGTACAACTACTCAGTGAATGGGTTTTTTAAAGCTTTTGATTTTTAAGAAAAATATTTATATGGAGTGTCCCAGACTCCTTTGTTTTCAAAAATCCCTTTATTTAAAAATTTGAGTTTTCCCATTATTTCTTAGTTACCACGGTGTATCATCACCCAACACACATCCTTCATCATGAAGGTTACACACATTCGCAAGTCAGTATCACTACTGAACCCGCTAGTGGCTTCAGAGCGACTTTTCCTACCACTCGGATAGAAGTACGACCACTTCTACCCTGGGAATGAGTAGATGTACGTGACATCCGACCCACAATCCCGAAATCACTTCTTCGTGTCCATATGAGGACAGAGACCTCATCCTGTCCCCACCCCGGTCTCATGCGCTTCGTGCTACTCGAGATTTCTCACAGACACCTGGAACGACGATCTGCCCATATACTCACCGGGTCGTCCAGGGCCCTTAGGACACATCACTACCCCTCATGGGCATCTTGATGATCCCGTAATCATAGTGCATGCACAAACAATGTTTTCTTATCAAGCCATGTAATATGTGGTGCCACTAGTCCAATGGCCCCGACTCTCAACTCAACCCGCAGTTGTTTGTCTTGACTGGTCCGTCGACCTGTCATGTCGCACTGCTACTAGTTGACTGAGCATGTCGGTCCTATCTTGGTACCATGGCCAAACAATTCACTTATTAAGTTTTATGGCACATATATCATGTTCATTTACGAGCTCCTGCTCGTGCCAACTGACCTTGGGCCCACTGTACGAGATTTTCAAAATCGGGCATTTATCCCCCAAGATCCAAAATCGAGGCCCCCGGCCTATTAGAGCTATTCGAGCTCCCGTCGAGAAGGTCTCCCAAATTGTTTAAGCATTGGCACACAATCAGGGGAGAGCACTTCTGACAAAAATAGGTTTTTACTGTCCATCATACCGATCGGTATAAGGACATCTCCGTTCATAACCGATGAACGGGTTTTCAACTTCCTTCGAGGAAGTCTTATCATACCAACCAGGTATGATCTACTTACAACCCGTAGGTAGTTTTTCCGCATAACTTTCACATCACTTTCTCTAAGTAGTGATGATTAAAATACCACTAAACAGTGGGTTTTTATATCGAGTCACTTATCATCCCCAACCGGGTATGATGTTAGTAAACCCACTCACCCGTTAATGCCGTGAATTCCACTAGACTGGTTCTTTGTATTCATGCGAGCTTGTCCTTGCTGGCGTTCTCGGTATTTAACGTTCCTACACGATATGAACAACCTTGTTCATTATTACTCGGCATAACAGCCTTCATTCATTAATGAATGAGAAAACCCAAACTTTTAGTTATTTGCAATTAGGTCCCTAAAGTTATTTCTCTTTAACTTTAAGTCCCTAATGTCGGTTTTTCCTCAAATTGAGTCCCGTTACTTTTAAAATTTATCGTGGGACCTCAATTTATTCAATTTCACCAAAAAGGGGTTTAATTTTCCAAATTTCCAATTTGGTTCCCCAATTTTTCCAAAATTAACATTTTGCCCTTCTTTCACAAAAATGGTAAGTTTTTTCCCCAAATTTTCCAAAATTCCTCAATTGGTCCTCCAACATTATTTTCATGCCCAATTGACCCTCAATTTCATAAAATTATATTTTGGCCCCTTTGAATTTCAAAAATCCCCAAATTTTCCCCCAATTTCAACTCTTCAACACTACCGAATTTGATTTTATCAAATTAACCGATTAATTATTGAAATTGGAGTTGAAATTGAGTTCCTGTATGTTCATACGATTCTAAGAAACTTTGAATCGCAGATTTTAACGTCGGAACGAGCTCAAACGGAGCTTTGCCAGAAAATAGACTGTAGAGAGAGAAAGCTTCGATTATTCACCGGTGAAGGCACGACAGTCCGAGCTTTCGATCTGGTCTGATAGGTCTCGTCCTGAGGTTCATCCTAAAATCAAGCATTGTATCAATTGATGCAGAATTGGATTAGAATTTCGTCATTGAAATTCGGTCGACTCTCTCTTTAGCACTAATCGAAAATTATAAAGGGGAGCCGAATTGGCTTAACTTTCGGTCCTAATTCAACCGTGGAAAGGCTGAGGAAGTGTTGGGAGGGCTTGTTTTGGCCCGAGAAGGGCTTGAAATGGCTGATTTTAGCTTGGCCGAAATAGGGCAGCTTCGGTCCGCCGGAGTGGCTTCACTATTCCATCATGTCGGCGCTTCTCCAACGATTCTCGGATTGACTGGAGTTTGCTATCAGATAGCTGTCTTCTCCCCAGTTCTAAAGAGCCCGACCTTTGTTCAAGTCGAAGCTCTGGTTCGAGCTTTACCGGGAAATGGAGCAGTAGAGAGAGAGAGAGAAGTGTTCAGGTGTGAGGAGAATGGAATGGGGATGACCTCTTTATATAGTCGTAAAACCCGTGTATTAAATGGGCGAGATTTATTATTAGTATTAATATTGCCATAAATTATTGGTATTAATTCCGTTAATTTAATTTTGGTATTTAATTATTTATATTAATTCCAATAATTAAATATATATTAATCTATGTCTATTTATGATAAACCGTTCGCATAAAAATTTTTGACCGAAATTTCGATTACAAAAAATCATACTTCCTAGGAGGTCACCCATCCTCACACTACTCTCAAGTAATCACGCTTAACTTTGAAGTTCTTATTAAATCTAGTTCACCTGAACCAATTTGATTTTTGTTTTCTATTTTGTTTTAAGTTTCTTTTCCAATGTTTAATGAACCCTTTGGATCACCCGAAATTTGTAAATTTCGATATTGCTTATTCTCAAATGTAAACCGGTTTGGTTTTCGTATTCAGATTGACCGGTTCTTTTCCCGATTTTCCTTAACTCAAATGTGCAGGGTTTACAACGAGGGAGTTAATGAACTGACCCTTAGAAGAACCATGGATTTAAACCCTGATGAAAAAGGTAGAATTGGAAAGGCCAAAACATTAGAAAAAAAGGATGAAAGAAATCCTTAAAGAGATCAATGGTCGAGAATGAATTAATGACCAAACTCAAGCCATGAGAAGGATTAAGTAAAGCCTCGCAAGGTGATCAAGAGACCTTGAAACATGGAGGATTTAAACCCCTCCCTAAAAGAAATAGACTTGTACATGGATACAAGTGGGAATGAGGATAGGGTACAAAAGACATGCCCGTAAGATTTCACAAGTAAGAGTAAGCAGGAGAGGATGGCATCAAAGTATGTCGTTTAAGGTTAGATACTCTCAAGGATGAATGAAAAGGGAATTCCGGGAAAAAAGAGAAGAATCCTACCAAGGAAGGAGGCCCTAGAGAGGCATACATATCCCAACGAAGAAGTAAGGAACCTAATTAAGTGGAATAAAAGGTAAAATTGCAAATGGAATGCAAGTTGGGATAAAGGACCAATTACAAGGAAAGTATATCTGAGAAACCTTGGAGATGTAAGCCCTTCCATTAAGAATTAATAAAGGAAAATAACCACATACATCAAGACTGGTTATGGTTCACACTCGATTAATGGAGCCTAAAGATTGGAAGGCTGGGCATAGTCTGGAGTACACGAAATAAGACCCGATAGTCGAAAGTTTTTTGGATAGGGAATAAGGGACGAAATGGATATTTTTAAGACAATAAAAGATCAAAAGTGGGCAAATGCCCCAATATAAAAAGGGTGTAAGGAGATGAAGAAAGGAAATCTTCAAGGAATGGTAAGAAGGTTGAAGTGTAAGTCCTAAGGTGGAAGTCTTAACTTTGAATGTCACATCCCGACCCAATTTGATCAGATCCCCATGAGCAACACGCCACTCTCCCGATTTATTAAGGGTTTTCCCCCTTTTTTTAAACCGTGAGTACTAAGGTGTCCTTTATACCTGCACCTTTCCTAGAATAACATTAATCAAAACAGAATAATTTAAACTTATGTACCTATCTTGCAGGTTTAGCTAGCGGAATGTTTGTAGGTAGGTTTTTCCCTCGGTTACCTAAAATGGGGTAAAGGGAGGGGGTGAGTTTGACAACTCGGTGAATGGGTGTTTGAAATTGAGTTTCTTATAAAAGAGTTTGAATTGGAGTGTGCCAGACTCCTTATTTTCTTTTAAAACATTCTTTTTTCAAATTCTGGTTTTCAACACCTTTTTCCTAGGTTTATCAATTATTTTCCAAGGATTCTCAAATCCTTTCCAAGGTTTTCATAACCTTTTTCCCATTTTCATATTTGGTGTGTTTAACATCCAACACACACCCTTCATCATGAAGGGATCACACACATTCACGAGATGCAGTTACGTTGACTGCACCCACTTATGGATCGGAACATTTTTACCATCCACCCTGATACAAGTCTCTGACTTCTACCTGAAATCTGAGTGAATGTCTCTAACGTCCTACCCTCAAACCAAAAATACTCTATGTCCATTTGAGGATAGAGACCTCATCTTGTTCCCAACCCAGTCTCATGTGCAATGAAGCTACGTCGAGCTTCTTAAGACTTTTAGTACGACTAACTGACCTTATTTCCATCAGGTCATCCAAAGCCCTAGGACTTATCACTAACCCTCTTAGGCGTCTTGAAGGTCATGTAACACAGTGCATGCACAATCAACAATTTTTCACATAAGCCATATAATCTATGGTTCCACTGGTCTGATGGCCCCGACCCTCAACTCGACCTACAGCTATTTGTGTTGACTAGTCTGAAAACCTATCATGTCGCACTACCACTAGTCCATTGAGTATGTCGGTCCAGTCTTGGTACCATGGCCAAACAACTCATTTACTTAAGTTTTCATGGCTTAATAATCATGTTTGTTTATGAGCTCCTACTCGTGCCAACTGGCCTAGGGTCCACTATTCGAGATTTTCAAAATCGGGCATATTAACCCCCAAGTTCCAAAACCGAGGCCTCTGGCTTTTATGACCTATTTGAGCTCCCATCAAGAAGGTTTCCCAAATATTTTAAGTAGTGGCACACAATCAGGGGAGAGCACTTCCAACAAAATAAAATTTTCTACTATCTATCATACCAAACTAGTATAAGGGCATCTCTGTTTATAACCGATAAGCGGGTTGTCCACTTCCTTCGAGGAAGTCTCATCATACCAACTGGGTATGATATACTTACAACTAGTAAATAGTTTTTTTGTATGATTTTCATATCACTGCTCTCAGGTGTGATGGTTAAAATACCACTTAGTAGTGGGTTTTCATTTTCAAGATACTTATCATCCCAACCGGGTATGATATTAAATTCCCACTCACCCATTAATGCAGTTAATTTCTCTCGACCAGTTCTTTTTATTCATGCGAGCTTGTCCTTGCTGGCGTTCCCAGTACTTCGTGTTCCTACACAATATAAATATCCTTATTCATTATCCTTTGGCCTAATAGCCTTCATTCATTCCAAATTACAAAGAAAATCAAACTTTTTTTATTTTCAATTAGGTCCCTAAAGTTATTTTTCTTTAACTTTAAGTCCCTAATGTCGGGTTTTCCTCAAATTGAGTGTCAAAACTTTTAAAACTCATCATGGGACCTCAATTTATTCAATTTCACAAAAAGGGTTCAATTTTCCAAATTTCCAATTTGGTCCCCTAATTTTTTTCCAAAATTACCATTTTGCCCCTACCTTACAAAAATGGTAAGTTTAGCCACAAAAATTCCAAAATTGCCTAATTGGTCATCCAACATCTTTATCATACCCAATTGGACCTCAATTTTATGAAATTGTACTTTAGTCCCTCGAATTTACAAAATTCCCAAATTTCCCACAATTTCAACCTTCTAACTCAACCGAATTTGATTTCATCAAATTGACCGATCAAATGAATTAATTGTTGAAATTGAAGTTAGATTGGAGTTTCTACACCTTCATACGATTCAATTGAACTTTGAATCGCATGATTTGATGTCGGGATGAGCTCAAATAGAGCTTCATGGGAAAACTGGACTTAGAGAGAGAAAGCTTCGAAATCTTATCGTCGGGGACGCAACGATCCGAGCTTTCAATATGGGCAGATAGCTCTCGTCCTGAGGTTCCTCATAGGATCATGAATTATATCAATTGATGCCAAATTGAATAAGAATTTAGTCATCGAAGTTTTGCTAGTTCTCTCTAGCACCGATCGAAATTTATAAAGGGGAGCCAAATTGGCTTACCTTTCTGCTCTAATTCAGCTTTAGAAAGGCTGTGGAGGTATTGGGAGGTCTTGTTTTGGCCTAAGGAGGGCTTAGATTGGCCATTTTCCACTTGGCCAAAATAGGGCAACTTCGGTCTGCCGGAGCTGCCTTACTGTTCTATCACGCTGGCGTCTCTCCGGTAACCCTCGAAGCAAATGAAGACTACCGTCAGGTAGCTAACTTCTCCCCATTTCTAAAGAACCTGACCTCACCTTGTTTGGCTCAAAAAAGTACCCAAGTCGGAGTCTGGTTCAAGTTTCACCGAAAATTGGATCAATCGAGAGAGAATGGAGTTTTTAGGTGTGGAGAGGATAAATGAGGAGGGGCTCTTTATATAGGATGCATGGGGACTTCTTGGTCATTCGATTGGCACATTAATGGTAGTCATTCATTTCTTGAAACTCCCTGGCCAGAGACTTTTTAGCTTTGCTGGTGCTGCTCGATTTTACAGCGAGTGAACAGTGCTATCATCTGAAGGAAGAAGACGACACTATTCTGAATTGGACCGGACCGATTGGTTCAAAGCTTAAATCAGCTGGTTTAAGACAAATTTAACTGAATTTTTTAAAATTAAAAATTTATAAATTCATTTTCTATCAAATGGTGGCCTCAAATCTCAAATTTGAATTTTCTAAGCCACCTAGAAAAATGAATTTAGCATCCGGTTCAATAGTAGTTCAAACTGGTCCAAACCGGTTCAATCCGGTTATGATTCGGTTCACTTGAACCAGTTTGGTTTTCATCCCCCATTCATCATAAAGTCCTTGTTCATGACTTACGTGACTCTTTAGGTCACTTTAGATCAATAAATTTCCTGGTTTGCCCTCTCTCTATGAGTTTCGGTTCATAAATTGGCTCAGTTCATAAACCCATTCGGATCCGGTTCACACGAACCAGTCTGGTTTTTCTCTCCCAATTTGTCCTAAGGTTCTTTTCCAAGGTTTATGAATCCTTTTGGGTCACTCGGGAGTTGTAAATTCCCCAATTTGCCCATTCCCCTATGATCGGATTTGTGAACTGGTTCGATTTTTCTCACTTGGTTTGATCGGTTTTTTTCCCAATTTTCCTTAACTCCAAAGGGCAGTGTTTACAACTCTCCCCTCCTTTTAGGAGTTTTGTCCCCAAAAATTTATTCAAAATCCTTCGTATTAAAAAGAACTTATCTTGGTATCAGCTTGTTATTTATTACATACAACCTTCTTGGCTATTTCCATTTAGCCCCGGTATAACACATACTCATAAATTTATTTTCCTTTACAATGTTTACTCCCTCCATGGAGTTTTTCATAACTAGTATGCCTTGCCCGTGAGTCCAAAGGTGTATCCCTAGGTTTACATCTTCCTTTGCTTAAGGCAAAATTATTCCCCTTGAGGTTCTTACTCAAGATTTTAGGGTAGGAGATCCAAGATGCTCATTCATTCCGGTGTCTAGTTATTCTCTTTATCATTGAAACACTTAGCTTGGTGTTCTTTTGAGCATTACATACTTGTTTTCATAGGTTTCAGTGTTATTATCCCTTTGTCCTATTTTAACCCTTCCTCCATCCATTATTTATTTCAGTTTCGATCCAAATTATGCCTAAACTCGTTATGCTTACCAACTTACTCTTACCTTACTTGAGTAAAATTTTCCTCAAGACTATTGGGCTTACCTGTCTCTTAAAGCATGACATATTCTAGAATATGTCTTTGACCATCTTAAATTTTTTAACACTTCTATAATGGTTGTTCACAACCTTCAAACCTTTCGGGGATTGTATAGCATCGTCTCTCTCTTCGTCTAGTAGTATTTCTCGACTACCTTTAATCATTCACCGACTTTAATTTCTTAGTTCACCCTTTACTTTCCTATCCGAGGTATCCCCGATTGTCTGGTCTTATTTCATATACTCCTCACCATGCCCACTCTATTAATCTTCTTTATAGTGTAGTCTCCACTACTTCCCGATCCTTCTTAGGGTCTCATTTATTCTCCTTGACCACCATGTTGCTACTAGTTGCTTTCTTCTTTTCTAGGTTCGTCGAAAATCTCTAATTGGCTTCTTTGCTCTTCCAATCAGGTAATACCTTGGCTATCCCGACATATCCTTAACCACTTATAGTTCTTTATGTTAGTTTAAGCCTCTTAGGATCCATTTGGTGGTTCCTTAGCTTTGGAACTTCCCTTTTTGAGGTCACTTCCTACTTGTATCCTCTACCTAAGGATTCTCATCCTGATTCAACCTCTCCTTTTTGAAGCTTTTCCTTCTTTCCTTTTTACTTGTTACGGTGTCCTTTGTTGCTATCTTCCTACTTACCCGCTCCTTGGATTTAGTTTACTCCTTGGGTCTTCCTATTATTCTTCCTTAGGGTTTCCTTCTTTAGGAGAATCCTTTCCCTTCTTTCTCAAAAGTCCTTTTATTCATCCTTGAGGGTATCCAACATTAACTTCCCTAATATCCTCAGATGCCATCCTTCATGCTTCACCTTCAAGGTTTGGTGGGTACATCCGTAGGATTTCCTTTTACTCAAATTTCATCACAAGTTTGATAAGAAATGGAACTTTTATTATAATGATGATGAATTACAGGTTTTTTGGTTATATTGATCTAGGAGAGCTATGGTAAGTACTAACTATAGTACTAGGTCCATCATGTGCTTCCTTGTGGTTGAGGTTGTATACTCGGGTTGGTACCCTTGACATAGTGGCTATGTCTTATCCTCCGTTTAGTGCCCTTGGGTTTCCTTGAAGTGGTGGATGGTCACTTCGTTGGGTATTACCTGGAAGGGTTGGACAAATCTTTAAAAATGTCCAAGTTGTCTACATTCGAAACAGGCTCGACACAACCCTTCATGACTTTTTTGGCACCTAGGGCAAGAGGGGTTTCTCCTTTATGGGGTTGAACTTGTCGCTCTTTGAGCATGGTAATCGTTATTTCTCCTAAAAGACCCCATTCTTGTCCCCCATTTTTGTCTACTAGGATCCTTTTGACTTCTCTGGTTACACTGTCCTTCCTTTCCTTCCGCCCGGCTTGTTCTATCCGATGGCGTCTTGTCTGTACTAGACGTTCACACTCATGGGCCATGCTAATGATGGCATCCAAATCTATGGGGCGTCCTAGTACTCCCATTTGGTCTCTTATATCCATGCTAAGACCGTCCACAAACTATTGGCAGATATCTGTCGATCCGACTAAATCTGGAGCAAAAGGCCTTTAAACTTAGTCTCATATTCTGATATAGAGTTAAGCCCTTGACGTAGTCGAAGGAAGTCATGCTTCTTCTCATTAATTAGGTGAGAGGCCAGGTACTCCTTCGCGTATCTCTCCTCAAACTGCTTCCAAAAGGGTGTGGAAGTATGTAGGCTCTGGATATTGTCCCACCATCTTTTTGCACTACCCTCCAAGAAAACTTATGTCAGGATTACCATATCCTCTAGTGATATTCTCAATATCCCCATCAGCTTCTTGATGTTAGCCAGCCAGTCCATGGCAGCTCCCGCATCTTTCTCTCCATTTTTTGATTAAACTCAAACTAGAGCTCCGACTTGGGCACTTTTCATAGCCTCAGAATGCAAGGCCAGGTCCTATAGACTCCCGGGGAAGTCAGCTACCTAACAAGAATCTCCCTTTGACCCGAGGACCGCCGGAGAAGTGAAGGCAAAATCAAACAGTGAAGTGGCTCTGACAGACCAAAGCTGTCCAGTTTTGGCTAAGATAAATTCGGCCAAATTCAAACCTCCTCCTACTAAACCAAGCCTTCCCAACATCCCCACGGCCCTCACACGACCTCCATAGAGGTGAACGGTAAGCCGAGTCGGCCCTCCTTCATCCTTGAAGATTGGTGTTAGAGAAAGTGGTGAATTTCATTAATAAAATTCATCCTCATATGGATTTCAATTGTAGCAATTCTTAATCCTAGAACAAACCTAAGGACAAGAGCTACCTCCCTAGATCGAGAGCTAGGATTGTCGCACCTCTGACAGTAAGCTTTCGATGCTTTCTCTTTCTTTGAACAGTTTTTCGATTAAGCTCCATTTGAGCTCGTTTTGGACCCAAATACTATGATTCAATGCACAATTGAATCATATGGAAATGTAGAAACTAATCCATACCATCAATTGAAGGAATTAACCCCGATTGAATGAGCAATTTGTAGAAATCAAATTTGATCAGTATAAAGGGGAGAAATTGGGTGAAAATTTTGGGGAAAATTGGGGATTTCAAAAAATTGAGGGGCCTCCATGCAACTTCTCAAAATGGAAGGCCATTTGTCAATGAGAAAGATGATGGGACACCAATTGGTCAATTTTTGAAACATTTTGTGCCAAATTGCTATTTTTGGAAAGTAGGGGCAAAATGTAATTTTTGAAAAATTGGGGACCAAATTGAAATTTGGAAAACTTGAGCCCCTTACACAATTTTGAGTAAATTAAAGATCCAAGGAGGATATTGGAAACCTAAGGACTCAATTTGGTGAAAAGTTAGCAATACGGACCTAAAATTAAGAAAAATGAACTTTAGGGACCTAAGTGCAGTAAACTAACAATTTTGAGCCTAGTTTCTCATACGTGAGAAAACGATGGATGTCATGCCAAACATTAATCAATAATGATACCCAAATCGGGTAGGGACACGAGAGACTAGAATGCCAGCAAGGAAAATATAGCGTGGACTTGGAAGTTGACTAGGGACGAACGCGTCATGATCACCAGGTGAGTGGGATTATTTCACATCATATCAGTTGGGATGATAAGCACCCTTTAACTTGAAAGACCACTGTGAGTGGGATTATTTAATGTCATACTCGGTTGGGATGATGAGCATAGTTTTTAATGAATAAAACCTACTTACTAGTTGTGAGTAGGAATAAATATCATACCCGGTTGGTATGATGAGTTTCTTTAAGGAAAGGAGAAACCTGCCTACTGGTTGTAAGCGGAGTTATCATCACATCCGGTTGGTGTGATGAGTTAAAAAGTGAATTTTGTCAGAAGTGTTATGCCCTTACTATGTGCCAATGCTTAAAATATTTGGGAGACCTTCTTGACGGGAGCTAGAATAGCTCAGATAGGCTAGGGACCTCGATTTTGAACTCATAGTGCTAAATGCCCAGTTTTGGAAAACACATGCAGTGGGCCCAAGGCCAATGGTCGCAAGCAGAAGCTTGAAAACAAACTTGATTTAGAAGAGCCATGAAAATTCCTAATGAAATTGATTATGTGTTGCGCCACGGTACCGAGTCAGGATTGACAGTGCTCGATGCACTGGCGGCATTGAATCAGGGCCAGGTCGACAAACTGGCCTAGACAAACAACTATATGTCGGGTTAAGTGTCAGGGTCGTTAGACCGTTGGCACCAAAGATAATGGCTATTATGTGAAAACTCTTGTTTGTGCATGCACTTGTGGTACAGGACCATCAAGAGGCCCTAGGGGGTACTGATGGGTCCTTAGGGCTGCTGGATTACATGGTGGAGATAAGTTGTAAACCCCGCACTTTTGAGTTAAGAAAAACCGGGAAAAGAACCGGTCAAACCGAGTAAGAAAACCGAGCCGGTTTACATTTGAGAACACGCAATATGGAAATTTACAACTTCCGGGAGATTTAAAGGGTTCATTAAACCTTGTAAAAGAATTTTAAGAAACTTTAGAAAACAAAAACCAAATTGGTTTAGGTGAACTAGATTTCATACTTCCTAGGAAGTATGAATTTTTTTTTGTAATCCGAAATTTTGGTCAAAAATTTTTATCTACGCTTTATCATAAATAACCATAGATTAATATATATTTAATTATTGTAATTAATACCAATAATTTAATACCTAAATTAAATTATTAGAATTAATACAAATAATTTAATACCGAAATTAAATTATTGAAATTAATACCAATAATTTATGGCAATATTAATACTAGTAATAAATCTCGCCCATTTAATACACAGGTTTTATGCCTATATAAAGAGGTCATTCCCATTTCATTCTTCTCACACCTGAACACTTCTCTCTCTCTCTCTCTCTCCACTGCTCCATTTCCCGGTAAAGCTTGAACCAAAGCTTCGGCTTGAACAAAGGTCGGGCTCTTTAGAACCGGGGAGAAGACAACTATTTGATAGCAAACTCCAGTTAATCCGAGAATCGTTGGAGAAACTCCGACATGATGGAATAGTGAAGCCACTCCGGTGGGCCGAAGCTGCCCTATTTCGGCCAAGCTGAAATCGGCCATTTCAAGCCCTCCTCAGGCTAAACCAAGCCCTCCCAACACTTCCTCAGCCTTTCCACGGCCAAATTAGGACCGAAAGGTAAGCCAATTCAACTCCCCTTTACAATTTTTTATCGGTGCTAGAGAGAGTCGACCAAATTTCAATGACGAAATTCTAATCCAATTACGCATCAATTGATGCAATTCTTGATTCTAGGATAAACCTCAGGACGAGACCTATTTGCCCAAATCGAAAGCTCAGACCGCCGTGCCTTCACCGGTGAGTAATCGAAGCTTTCTCTCTCTACAGTCTATTTTTCGGTGAAGCTCCGTTTAAGCTCGTTCTTGCATTAAAATATGTGATTCAAAGTTTCTTAGAATCGTATGAACATGCAGAAACTCAATTTCAACTCCAATTTCAATAATTAGAAGTGTTTGATCGGTCAATTTGATGAAATCAAATTCGGTAGTGTTGAAGAGTTGAAATTGGGGGAAATTTTGGGAATTTTCGAAATTCAAAGGGCCAAAATACAATTTTATGAAATTGAGGGTCAATTGGGCATGAAAATAATGTTGAAGGACCAATTGAGGAATTTTGGAATTTTTGGGGCCAAACTTACCATTTTTGTAAAAGAAGGGCAAAATGGTAATTTTGGAAAAATTAGGGAACCAAATTGGAAATTTGGGAAATTAAACCCCTTTTTGTGAAATGGAATAAATTGAGGTCCTATGATAAATTTTAGAAGTTTCAGGACTCAATTTGAGGAAAAATCGACATTTGGGACTTAAAGTTAAAGAGAAATAACTTTAGAGACCTAATTGCAAATAAATGAAAGTTTTACTTTCTCATTCATTTGGAATGAATGAAGGTGATTAGGCAGAAGGATAATGAACCAAGATGTTCATATCGTGTAGGAACACGAAGTACCGGGAACGCCAGCAAGGACAAGCTTGCATGAATACCAAGAACCGGTCTAGTGGAATTCACGTCATTAACGGGTGAGTGGGTTTACTAACATCATACTCGGTTGGGATGATGAGCACAACTTAAAGATAAAAACCACTTACCGGTTGTGAGTGGAAATTTTATGTCATACCCGGTAGGGAATGATAAGTACCTCGGTATAAAAACCCACTATTTAGTTGTATTTTAATCATCACCACTTAGAGAAAGTGATGTGAAAATTATGTGAAAAAACTACTTACCGGTTGTAAGTAGATCATACATGGTTGGTATGATGAGACTTCATCGAAGGAAGTTGAAAACCCGTTCATCGATTATGAATGGAGATGTCCTTATACCGGTTGGTCTAATGGACAGTGAAAACCTATTTTGTCGGAAGTGTTCTTCCCTGACTGTTTGCCAATGCTTAAACTATTTGGGAGACCTTCTTGACGGGAGCTCGAATAGCTCTTATAGGCCGGGGGCCTCGATTTTGGAACTTGCGGGCTATAATGCCCAGTTTTTTGAAAATCTCGTACAGTGGGCCCAAGGCCAGTTGGCACGAGCAGGAGCTCGTAAACGAACATGATATATGCGCCATAAAACTTAATAAGTGAATTGTTTGGCCATGGTACCAAGATAGGACCGACATGCTCAGTCAACCAGCGGCAGTGTGACATGACAGGTCGACGGACCAGTCAAGACAAACAACTGCGGGTTGAGTTGAGAGTTGGAGCCGTTGGACTAGTGGCACCACAGATTACATGGCTTGATATGAAAACATTGTTTGTGCATGCATTGTGAGTACGGGATCATCAAAATGCCCATGATGGATAGTAATGTGTCCTAAGGGCACTAAACGACCTGGTGGCTATAAGGGCAGTTCGTCATTCCAGGTGTCTGTGCGAAATTTGGAGTAGCACCAAGCACATGAGACCGAGGTGGGGACAGGGTGAGGTCTCTGTCCTCATACAGACACGAAGAAGTGATTTCGAGATTGTGGGTCGGATGTCATGTACATCCACTCATTCCCTAGGTAGAAGTGGTTGTACTTCTATCCGGGTGGCAGGAAAAGTCGCTCTGAAGCCACTAGCGGGTTCAGTAGTGATACTGACTTGCGAATATGTGTAACCTTCATGATGAAGGATGTGTGTTGGGTGTTCCTCTATCCTTATTTCCCAAAGGTTTTAGCCTTTCCATCCTTTCCTTCTTTATTGGGATTGTGACTTTCACAAGGGTTCATTCGTTAACTGTCTCCCCCGTATTTTCCTCTTAATTTAATTATTTTGAAATGGTTGTCCCTCGAATCTTCTTGTCCTTAGTATCTATCCCTTTTCCTTATTTAGGGTGTAGTCCATATTACTCCCCAATCCTTCTTTAGCATAGTTTATTCTCCTTTTGATCTAGTTGTATGGGTTGTTTCCTTCAACTGGGTCCGTCTAAAATCTCTATTTGGAATCCCTGCTCTCTTGCAAATTCCTGGGACTTTCTTAGTATCATATCTCTTTCCTTTCTCATTTCTCCTTGTCATGTCTTAATTGTCTTAACGTATTCAGTGCTCCCCATAACCTTCTTTCTTTCTTCCTGATCAACTTCCATTCCTTTGGTTATCCTTGGAATAATTTCTATTCCTTCTTGTTTTCCCTACTCTTATTCTTTGAGCCTTTCCTTAATTCCTTAGACTCTCAATAATCCATGTTCCTTGATGCTCACTTCCCTTGTTCCAAACTTCTCCTTCATTTCCTTAGTTAGGATTTGTCTTCCTTGGGTGAACTCTAGGAGTCTCTTCCTTGTCAAATTTTATTGTCCCTTTAAGGGAAATCTTAAAGGTTGAGATTAACTAGAAATGACCCATTTTTCCTTCCTTAGGTGATTTTTTACCCTTTACTTGATCTTTATTAGTATACTTCTTATTGCTTGAATTTATCAAGGAGACCCAAAAATTTTATCAGGAAATTAGAATTTCATTGATTTAAGAAGTATTTCTTACCACACTTGGCTTATTACAAAAGTTTTATACCCCCTAATCCCTTAGGGTCATAGCCAGGAGTTAGCCTTAAAACGGTTGTGGGACTCTTGGTCAGATGGCTTTGAGGAACTAGTTGGGGTCCATTCATATTCCCTTATGGGACAAACTTCATGTTTGGCCTCTAGTCCGTACTACCTTAACAACTTTGCCTTGCACTTGTATGTCCACTTCATCAATTGGGAGGGATTAAAGCTGGACTGTGTAGGTGGAGGTATTTGGTGGATCTTCATGAAAGTGGCATATGCATCCTAGTAGTTGTCCCAAGCCTCTTTCTTAGTTGGATTCCCCTCTGGTTGTTGTGGGGCCGGAGGAGGGGTTGGGCTACTACTAGGAGGTACAGGTTCCTCTTATGTTGAAGGAGGGTATGTGATGCTTTCTAATTCTAATAAGGCTCCCACAAGTTTATGATAATCTTCTACCATGTCCTGGGGTACTCTTTTCTCGCCCTTTAACAACCGTTGAATGGTTGCCTCCCTTGGGGTAGGTGTCTTTTTCAAGGTTATGGGTGGAGGATTGGATTTCACAGTGAACTTCCTAGGGATTCTCCTTCCAACGCGATAGTTAAAGTTTTATTAATGTTAAGGCATTGTATTGATAATTTTTCAAGGGAACTTAGCTCTAATACCACTCAAGTTGTCACGCCCCGGCCCAGTTTGTTCGGATCCCGTGAACAACCCACCGCTCCCTTGGTTCAAGAGGGGTTTCCCCATTCTTTAATTCAAGAAGAGCCAGACATAATTTCAACCTTGTTCCCTGGAATAATATATATCAATAATAATGCAAGCTTAAGAGAAGTTTTAAGCATACATGATAGACATAATTTCAACCTCATTCCCTGGAATAATATATATCAATAATAATGCAAGTTTAAGAGAAGTTTTAGGCATACATGATAGACGGTAAATCCTAGTGTTATCCCTAGTCATTCTCTATTCTTGAAAAGGGATAAAAAAAAAGGGTGGGTGAGTTTCTACAACAAAGTGAATGGGAGATTGGAAAAAAATCAATAAAATAATTTAGAGTGTGTCACACTTCTTAATTTCCTTTCAAAATTATTCCTTTCTCATATTCTCAGATTTTAAAAAATGTTTCCACATTTTCGACATTTAGTGTGTTTAGCAATCAACACACGTCCTTCATCATGAATGGATCACACATTCACAGGACAGCCCATCCACTGCACCCACTTGTGGCATCGGAGCGACTTTACCGGTCACCTAGATAAAAGCTCGTCCACTTCTACCTTGGGAATGAGTGGATGTATGCGACATCCGACCCTCAAATGCAAAAAGAAACTCCGTGTCCATATGAGGACAAAGATCTCATCCCGACCCTACCCCGGTCTCATGTGCATGAAGCTACGTTAAGCTTCCCTGACTCTTAGCACGACAAACTGCCCTTATCTCCACCATGTCGTCAAGTAGCCCCTAAGACGCATCACTACCACTCTTGGGCATCTTAATGGACCCGATACTCAGTGCATGCATAAAACAATAATTTTCCACATAAGTTGTAAACTCCGCCATTTTGAGTTAAGGAAAACCGGGAAAACAACTGGTTCACAAAACCCGATCATTAGAGAACATGCAATTTGAGAAATTTACAACTCCCGAGTGACCTAGAGGATTCATAAAACCTTGGAAAAAGATCTTAGGACAATTTGAGAGAGAAAACCATACTAGTTCAGGAGAATCGGACCTGAGCCAAATTGAACCGGTTTATGAACCAAAACCAATAGAGAAAGGGAAAACTGGGAAATTTATGGATCCCGAGTGACCTAACAAGTCACAAAACTCAAGAAAAGGGGCTTTAGGATGAATTGGAAGAGAAAAACAAAACTGGTTCAGGTGAACCGGATCTGAACCGTATTGAACCAGTTTGGATAGATTTTAACCACTATTGAACCGGATGCTAAATTAATTTTTCTAGGTGCCTTTAAAAATTCAAATTGTAGAATTGAGGCCACCATTGGATAGAGAATGAATTTAGAAATCTTTAATTTTGAAAAATCCGGTCGAATTGGGCCTGAACCAGCCGGTTTAAGCTTTGAACCCGGTTCAGACCGGGTCGGTTCGGTTCGGAAGAATGTCATCTTCTTCCTTCAGATGACAACACTGTTCACGCTCTGGAAAATCGAGCAGCAACGAGAAGACGAAAAGTCTACAGCCAGGGAGTTTCATGCCATGAATGACTGCCATTAAGGCACCAATCGAACGGCCAATAAGTCCCCAAGCTTCCTATATAAAGAGCCCCTCCTCATTCATCCTCCTCACACCTGAAAACTCCATTCTCTCTCAACTGATCCATTGAGCCACTCCTCGAGCCAGAGCTCTGACATAGTTTCTTTTTTATCCAAAGAAGGTGTGGTCAGGTTCTTTAGAACTGGGGAGAAGTCAACTACTCGACGGTAGTCTCAATTTGCTCTAAGGGTCACCGAAGAGACGTCGGCGTGATAGAACAGTGAAGCAGCTCCGGCGGAATGAAGCTACCCTATTTTGGCTTAGCTGAAAATGGCCAATCCGAGCCCTCCCAACACCTCCATAGCCCTCCTGCAACTGAATTAGAGCGAAAAGGTAAGCCAATTTGGTTCCCCTCTATAAATTCCGATAGGTGCTAGAGAGAGAACCGATAGAACTTCAATGACTAAATTCTCACTCAATTCGGCATCAATTCATGAAATTCTTGATCCTAAGAGTAACCTCAAAACGAGAGCTATCTGCCCAGATCGAAAGCTCAGACCGCTACGACCCCGACGGTAAGCTTTCGAAGCTTTCTCTCTCTAAGTCCAATTTTTAGGCAAAGCTCCGTTTGAGCTCATTCTAGCATCAAATCGCACGATTCAAAGAGCAATTGAACATATGAAGGTGTAGGAACTCTAGTCTAACTTCAATTTCATCAATTAAACTCATTTGATGAAATCAAATTTGGCTAAGTTAGAAGGTTGAAATTGCGGGAAAAAATGGGGGAAATTTGGGGATATCAAAAATTCCAGGGACTAAAGTGCAATTTGATATAAAATTGAGGCCAATTGGTCATGATAAAGATGTTTAAGGACCAATTGGGCAATTTTCAGAATTTTTGGGGAAAATTTTACAATTTTTGTAAAGTAGGGGTAAAATGGTAATTTTGGAAAAGTTGGCGACCAAATTAAAAATTTGGGAATCTTGAACCATTTATTGTGATTTTGAAAAAATTGAGGTCCTAAGGTGAATTTTAGAGTTTCGGGACTCAATTTGGGGTGAATGAAGGCTATTAGGCCAAAGGATAATGAACAAGTATGTTCATATCGTGTAGGAACACGAAGTACCGGGAACGCCAACTAAGACAAGTTCATGTGAAGGCAACAAGCTGGCTAAGAGAAAATTCACTACACTATCGAGTGAGTGGGATATTTAATATCATAATCGATTGGGATGATAAGCACCTCGAAAAAGAAAACCCACTACTAAGTGGTATTTTAACCATCACACCCGATAAGAGTGATGTGGAAATTACGCGAAAAAACTACTTACCGATTGTAAGTAGATCATGCTCTATTGGTATGATGAACTTGCTAGAAGGAAGTAGAAAACCTGTTTATCGGTTATAAGCAGAGACGTCTTCATACCCGCTTGGTATGATAAACAAATGAAAAGTTTATTTTGTCGGAAGTGCTCTCACTTGACTATGTGCCACTACTTAAAATTTTTGGGAGACCTTCTTTACAGGAGCTTAAATAGCTCAGATAGGCCAGAGGCCTCGATTTTGGAATTTGGGGGCTAATATGCCTAATTTTGAAAATCTCGAATAGTGGGATCTAGGCTAGCTGACACGAGTAGGAGCTCGTAAATAAACATGATTTTAATCTATGAAAACTTAAGTGAATGAATTGTTTGGCCATGGTACCGAGATAGGACCGACATACTCGATATATTAGTGGTAGTGCGACATGACAGGTCTACGGACCAGTTGAGACAAATAGCTGTAGGTTGAGTTGAGAGTCGGGGCCGTTAGACCAGTGGAACCACAGATTATATGGTTTATGTGGAAAATTATTGATTTGTGCATGCACTATGTTACGGGACCTTCAAGATGCCCAAGAGGTGTAGTGATGCATCCTAGGGCTCTAGACGACCTAGTGGAGATAAAGGTAGTTAGTTGTACTAGAAGTACTGAGAAGCTCGACGTAGCTTCATGCGCATGAGACCGGGGTGGGGACGGGATGAGGTCTCTATTCTCATATGGACATGGAGTTTTGTTACGGGATTGAGGATTGGATGTCGCGCACATCCACTCATTCTCAAGGTAGAAGTGGACGTGCTTCTATCTAGGTGATCGGTAAAGTCACTCCGGCGCCACAAGTGGGTACATTGGATGGGCTGGCATGCGAATGTGTGTTTCCTTCATGATGAAGTGCATGTATTGGTTGATAAACATACCGTTTTGATGAGAAAATATTATGAAAACTGAGATTTTGAAAATGAGAAATTTTAAAGAAAAATAAGGAGTCTGGCACACTCCAATTCAAACTATTTTCTAAAATTCATACCTTAAAATACCCATTCATTGAGTCATTGAACTCACCCCTCCCTTATATTCCTTTCAGGTAACCCCAGAAAGCCTACCTAAGTACTCTTAGTTAAATACACTTGCAAGACAGGTATGGAAAATTTAAATTTCATGCAGTTTTGATTAATGTTATTCTAGGAAAGGCATAGGTTTAAAGAACGTCTTACTTCTCACAATTTGAAAGAAGGGAAACCCTTAATAAATCGAGAGAGTGACAGGTTGATCACGAGGTTTTTGACCACCCCGGGTCGGGGCGTGATAACTTGAGTGGTGTTAGGGCCTCTTTCCTCAAATACATTATAAAGACTATATAATATAGTAACTAATAGGAATAATTTTAAAATTTTACATATGGTCCAAAGAAAAGTAGTCAAACAAACCTGCGCTACCTTAGTCACCCCGGAAACTAGGAATAACCCCATCCCAAAGGAGGAAATAAACCAAGAGTATATGAGGACTCTTGGAGAAATCCCGAGTCAAAGAGGACTTGAAGAGACAACCTCCAATATGTTCAGGCTCAAGGTCGGGAAACCATCGAACCACTAGGATTTCCATAGAAAAGTTTCATAATGCTCAAATTATTGGAGGAACAACAAAGGTCCATGCAAGGAGATGGCGTGTTGTAGATCTGGGCAATGGGGACACTACATAAGAAATGCCCAACATTTCAGAGGATAAAACCTGAGAAGATCTGTTATGCATGTAGAAGGGTGGGACACATAGCAAAGGACTGTCCCACACCGCAAGGATTCAAAGAGATACGTTCCAATAAGGATACTCCATCCCTACAGAAGCCTAAAGGGATAATGCTACAGGGACCATAACCCAGGCCAAGGATTCCAACCTCACTCAGGAAGAAAACTTTCTATACCATAGCATAGTATTGAGTACTCCCCAAACCATCATTTTGAAAATCTCTCTCAAGAGATGGTAAAACCTCAAAGATGTACTCTTACTTCAATGAATAAAATTTTGAGTTCCTGAAAATTTATATGTGTCATAAAATAATACTATTATATGCCTCAATTATATTAGGAAGGATCACGGGAGAAAGATGGAAGGAAGGACCTTAAGAAAATCCAAATATAGCAAGAAGGTAGATAAAGAGAATTTTCCATGGAACTTACCTTAGCCTAGAGTATTTTCCTTGAAAATCTATGATCATTTCTTTTCGTTACGTCCTTTTTTTCCCAAGACACCATTTCCCATCCCAAGCTTCTTTTACCCAAAATTTCATAACTATGAATTTCGGTCATTTTTCTTTCACGGATTATGGTGTTTATTGTCTTTTCATCCTACATGGATTTCTTCCTCATTCTTTGGTTATCACCTTTATGCTTGACTTCGCTATGCCTTACTCATAAACCATTCCTTGTCTAAGTCATATTTCTCTAAGTCACCTTTATGCTTGACTTCGTTATGCCTTACTCATAAACCATTCCTTGTCTAAGTCATATTTCTCTAAGTCAATTGGATTTACATGCACCTTTACCGCATGGCATTCTTCGTGATCTCTTTAGCTTTACGTCCCTATAACAGTATTGGTTTTTGTACTTCTCATTTTTTTTAAATTTATTTATTCAGTCATTCAACCTTCAAATCCTTGAATTTCCCGATACTTACTGACATATTAAAAGTTTTTATCTTTTACTTCATTCTTCATTGCCACTCGTGTCCTTCCCCCTTATGATCTCTTCTCCTTCTAAATCCATCCTTGCTCATATCAATTTTCCTCCCACTATTATTCATTTTGAGTTTAGTTTCTTTCTTACTCGTATGACATCTTTTGATGTCATCTTCCGACCTATACATTACTTGGGTTTGACTTATCCCTTGATTCTTTACGATTTTCTTTTCTTTGTACATGATCCTTTCTTTTCCAGCATCTTGTTCTTGAGGAGTTTATTCTCTTTCTTATTTCGTTGGTTCCATTTCCTCTTCATTGGTACACCTATGTCTTCCCAAGATTTTCTTTCTCTAGTGAGCTTCACCTTCTCTTTCTCTCGTAATTTCCTTCTAGTTTTACCGTTGAAATCATTAGATTTTGGAATGTTTTTTGCCAATATCCTCACCAGCTTACCTTTACTCTTTGGATCCATGAGTACCTTCTGTTTATCCTGCTTCATTCCCACTTGCTCCAGCATTTGTTTATTCCTTTGAGGTTGACCTCTCATCCTTATTGTGTCCAAACTTTCCATATCTTCGTGTCCTTGGTATTCCCCCTTTTGTCTTGGTTAGGGAGTATTCTTTTACTGCTACCCATCACATACTAGACTTCGTTTACTCCTATGAATTATTTGGGCCATATAAGTTATTTCCTTAAATTGAATCCATCTAAAGTTTCTATTTGGGTTTTCAGGTCTTCTTGCAGTAGATCACACTTAACCTCCCAACACACTCACTTAGCCACTCGTACTCTTTACTGAGGACCTCATTTCAGCTTCAGTGTTGCAACCTTCCTTCGATCAATTGTTTTGACCTGGAACTTTCTCCTTCCCCAATCCAACTTCCTATTTTCCATCCTCCTTCTGGTATCTTCCATTATGGCATTCTTTTTTTCGATCGCCCTACCTTTCTTTTAGAAATTTTCTCTTTTTAAATTTTCTCATAAACTTAAGGACCATGTATGTTTAATCTATTCTAGATTCTCTTCTTCCTTTGATCCATACTTCTGCCTTCCTCATGTCTCCTTATCCTTTGGAGTTTCTAAGAAACTATATCTTAGTTCTTTATAAGTAGTTGTTACACATGGGCCTTCCTGTTATTTTACTTTCTCTTCATCTTTCCTTGGTGAACTCTATACTTATTTCTTTTTATTCTCGATCAGCTTCTATTCTTGTGGTTCCCATTGGGATGTTCTACTTCTCCCGATTTTTCCTTATCCTTCATTCTCAAAGCTTAGTTTTTAACTTCTTAGACTCTCCAAAAATATGTACTCTTGGATGGTTGCTTCCCCAACTTCTTTTTACTTTTCTTACGATCTCCTTTAGATGGATTATTCCTTATTGTGTTTCCAATGGTAAGTCTTAAGGGTTGAGTCTAACTATAAATAACCCATCATTTCTTCCTTAGGTGAATTTCTAACTTTTACTTAAATTTTTATTATCATACACTTTTGTTTTAAATTTTATCAAAGAACTCATAAGTTTTAAAAAAACTTTTACTTTCATTTATTCAAGAAATATTTTCTTGCCATAATTTGGCTTATTACAGGAATTATCTACCCCCTAATCCCTTGGGGTCATAGAACTAGAGTTAACCCTAGAACAATTATAAGACTCTTGATCAGAAGGCTCTGAGGAACTGATTGGCATCCATTTGCGCTCCTTAATAGGATGAATTTCATGTATGGCCTCCAATCTGTACCGCCTTAGTACTTCAACCTCACACTCATAAGTCCACTTCACCCATTGGGAGGGATTGAAGCCAGGTTGAGTGGGTGGAAGTACTTGGTGGACCTTCATAAAGGTGGCATACGCATCCCAATAATTATCCCAAGCCTCTTTCTTGGTGGGATTCCCTTTTGGTTGTAGTGGGACTAGAGGAGAAGGGGTTGGACTTCTAGGAGGTGATGTTGGTTCCTCTTATCTGGGAGGAGGATATATGATGCCCTCTGGTTCCAGTAAGGCTCCTACTTGTTTCTGATAGTCTTCCACCATGTCCTTGGGCACCCTTTTCTCGCCCTTAAGAAACCTTTGTACGGCTTCCTCACTTGGGTTGGATGTCTTTTTCAATGTTATAGGTGGAGGATTGGATTTCACCATGAATTTTCTAGGGACTCTCCTTCCTACGTGATAGTTTAGAGTTGGGTTAATGTCAGGGCATAATATTGATAATGTTTAATGGGAACTAGGCTCTGATACCACTCTAGTTGTCATACCCTGATCCGGTTTGGTCGGATCCCAGTGAACAACCCGCCGCTCTTCCAGTTCAAGAGGAGTTTCCCCCTTCTTTAACTCGAGAGGAGCCAGGCGTATTTCAACCTTGTTCCCTGGAAAGACATATATCAAATAAAATGCAAGTTTAAGAGAAATTAAGCATACCTGACAGAGGGTAAGGCTCAGTGTTATTCCTAGTCTTTTTTTTTTCCTGAAAAGGGGTAGAAAAGAGGGGTGAGTTTCTATAACTTAGTTAATGGGTATTTTAAAAATGGAGTTTTCAAAAAAAATGGTTTCAAGTTAGAGTGCGTCAGACTCCTTAATTCCTTTAAATTTTCTTCGCTTTAAAATCTCAATTTTCAAAACACATCCTTTATCATGAAGGTCAATTACACAATCACAGGCCAATATGTCCACTGAACCCACTTGTGGCATCGGAGTGACTTTACCGGCCACCTAGATAGAAGCACGTCCACTTCTACCCTAAGAATGAAGGGATGTTCGTGACATCCGACCCTCAATCCCGTAATAAATCTTTGTGTTCGTATGAGGACAGAGACCTCATGCTGACCCCACTCGGTCTCATGCGCTTGAAGCTACGTCGAGCTTCACAAGATCTCCTAGTACGACTAACTGCCCTTATATCCACCAGGTCCTTTAGGGCCCTAGGACACATCACTATGCCTCTTGGGCATCTTGAAGGTCCCGTAAACCTAGTGCATGCACAATTAGTATTTTCACATCATGCTATATAATATCTGGTGCCAGCGGTCCAACAGCCCCAACCCTCAACTCAACCTGGAGTTATTTGTCTTGACAAGTCCGGATACCTGTCATGTCACTAGTTGGTTAAGCATGTCGGTCCTGTCTTGGTACCATGGCCAAACAATTCAATTACTCAAGTTTTCATGGCCCTAGGACACATCACTATGCCTCTTGGCCATGGTGCCAAGACAGGACCGACACACTCAGCAACTAGAGGTAGTGCAACATGAGAGGTCTTTAGACTAGTCAACATAAACAGTTGCAGGTTGAGTTGAAGGTCAGGGCCGTTAGACCAATGGCACCACAAATTATATGGCATCATGTGAAAAATGTTTATTGTGCATGCATTGTGTTTATGGGACCTTCGAGATGCCCATGAGGGGTAGTGTTGTGTCATAGGGCCCTAGACGACCTAGTGGATATAAGGGTAGTTAGTCATACCAGAAGCCTTGCGATGCTCGACGTAGCATCAAGCGCACGAGACCGAGTGGGGTCGGGATGAGGTCTTCATCCTCATACGGACACGGAGAATTGTTACGGGATTGAGGGTCGAATATCATGAACATCCACTCAATCTTAGGGTAGAAGTGGATGTGCTTCTATCTAGGTGGCCGGTAAAGTCACTCCAACGCCACAAGTGGGATCATGGACATACTAGCCTGCGATTGTGTGCTTGACCTTCATGATAAAGGATGTGTGTTGGTTGATGACACACCGTGATTAATAAGAAATGGTGATAAAAACTGAAATTTGAAATGAAAGGTTTTTAAAAGAAAATAAGAAGACTTGTACACTGCAAATCAAACATTTTTCCTAAAAATTAAAATTTAAAAACCTATTCACTGAGTTGTTGTACTCACCCCCATTCCTTATATCCCTTTCAGGAAATCCCAGAAAGCCTACCCCAAGGACCATCAACTAATACGCTTGTGAGATAGGTATGATCAGTTTGAAATTTTATGTAGTTTTGATTTATGTTATTCTAGGAAAGGTGCAAGTTTAAAGGACGCCTTACTCTCCACAGTTTATAAATAAGGGGCAGCCCTTAATAAACCGGGAGAGTGGCGGGTTGATCATGGGGATCCTACCAAACCGGGTCGGGCATGATAATTTTGGCTACCATCATGTTGCTCTCGTCGCAAGGATCCTCCCTAGATCAAACCACACCTCAATTGATGGCATGAGCAGTGATAGGCGGCGGAGGGAGCTTACCTTCTTAGCTTAGGAAAAGGTCGAGACACCTCTATATGTAGCATAGGGTGTTTGGCTTGGCTGCAATTGGCCGAGGGAAAGCTTAAAGTAGGTTGCAAGAGGTTGGTTATTTTTTGGCTGAGGAGTGGTAGCACTGTTTGAGCTTAATGAATGCTCAAAGTAGGATCCTCCTCGGTAGCTCTCAAACTGAATGAAAGGTATGGTCAGGTAGAGGACTTCCTACTTATTCTAAAGACACCCAATGTGGCTTAGAAGGCTCAAGAAAGTCTCGTCGTTGCAGCTCTGGTTCGTAGCTCACCAGAAAATGTACTATTCAACTTATTCGATCGATTGTGGGATGTTGAGGACAAATGGAGAGGTGCTCTTTATATAGAGAGCTCGACAACTGTTCAGGCTATCCACCAGCATAAGACTCAACCGTCGGCGACCTAACTAGAGAGTTTTACGAGTCGCCGGAGACTCCAGCTTTTCTGGCATCTCTCTCTCCTCCATTATCTCTGTCAATGTTTGAAGGTTGAAGACGATGATGTGGTGGTCGTGCCATGTGGCACGCTGTGATTTGTCAGTTTTTCTAACGTGAAGTGCCAGCTTGGTTGTCATTGACCATTGTCTATTGTCTATTGACCAGTTCATTGACTAGTCCGGTTCGACCGAGTTCACTATCCAAAATTTAAAAATTAGTCGGTTCGAACCCGGTTTGACCATTTTTCTGAAATTTAAAAATTTTTAAATTCATTTTCTATCTAATGGTGATCTCAATTTCCTAAATTGACATTTTTAAGCCACCTAGAAAAATAAATTTGTAAACCAGTTCACTATGTTCCACGCCAGTTCGGTCCGATTCGAGTTCAGTTCTATCCCCAATTTGACTTCCCAGTTCTTCCTTGTAATTTTTGTGAATTTTTGGTCAATTGGTATTTTCCAATTTCCTATGTTAACTATTTTTCGTTCATTAATCGGCTAGTTTCTTCATACATAAATCTATACCAATTTTTTTTCCTAGTTTTCTTTGATTCCAAAGGATGGGTTTTACAACTCTCCCCTCCTTTTAGGAGTTTTGTCCTCAAAACTTTTACATATTAAACATCTACGAGTATCTACCCCTTATAGTTGACTCGACCTCCCGCGTTTCTTCTTCCACTTGATTGTTCTGCTAGAGTATCCTTACCATGGGAATACTCTTGTTCCTGAGGTTTTTCTCGCGTCGATCAAGGATCTGGACGGGTTCTACTTCATACGTCAAGTCTTCCTCGATCTCCAGTGGGGGTTCATCTAGCACGTGGCTAGGGTCAAGCTCATACTTTTGCAGTAATGACACGTGGAAGACGTCAAGAATCCTCTGCAGGTCTAAAGGCAACTCCAATCGGTACGCTACTGATCCGACCCACTAAATTATGGTGTACGGACTGATGTATCTTGATTTCAACTTCCCTATTTGTTGAAACCTGAGTATCCCCTTTCATGGTGACACTTTTAGGAATACTCGGTCCCCAACCTCGAACTCCAGGTCCCTTCTCCAGTGGTTGGCATAACTTTTCTGCCTATCCTGCGCTGCCTTAAGTTGGCTCCTTATGATCTAAATTTTCTCCGACGCGTCTTCTATCAACTCGACTTTCTCGAGTTTTCTCTCTCCTACCTTCTCCCAAAATAGGGATGTGTGATAAGGTAGCCCGTAGAGTGCCTCGTAGGGTGCCATCTGAATGTTGGAGTGGTAGCTATTGTTATTCGTTGTTGGTTCTATCCCAAATTCCACTTCCCAGTTCTTCCTTGTAATTTTTGTGAATTGTTGGTAACTTGGGATTTTTCAATTTCCCACATTAACTATTTTTCATTCATTAATCTGCTCATTTCTTCATACATAAATATATACCAATTCTTTTCCCAGTTTTCTTTATTTCCAAAGGATGGGTTTTACACAGCCCCTACCTAATTACAAAGAAGATTGGATCATTGGCATACAAGCTTTTGCTTATGCCCGTGTTATACCGGATCCACGACGTCTTCCTATGTCCGTGATAAGAAAGTATGAACCCTATTCTATAAATGTGTGAGACTGCACTCCTCTAGAGTTAGAGGAAACTTTGTCTTACCCTATGGAACCTGTACCCCTATTGGACCATAAAGAGAAGAGTCTTTGTAACAAGAAGATTCAAATGGTGAAGGTCCTATAGCAGAATAATCAGGTAGAGGAGAAGACCTAGGAACCCAAGATAAGGATGAGGGAGAAGTATCTAAGGCTATTCGAACAACCCCTTGACCTAGGAATTTAAATAAGAATGTATTGTAAAATGAATATTAGTGAAATGAATGCAACCAGTTTTGAGGACAAAACTCCTAAAAGGAGGGGATGGTTGTAACACCGGAAAATCCCAACTTAGTTATAGGGTTGAGTCAAACCGGGAAATGGGGTCGAACCGGAGATATAAGCTTGAATCGGAAAGTAGAAGGGATCAAATGAGAGGCCATGATGGGTGAGAAAGGGTCATGAAAAACACTTAGTAGTGTCAAGGGACACATGGTCATGGATTGGGAGAAATTCGGGAGAGAACCGGTTTGAACTAGGTTTGAGCTAAGTGGAGACACAAAACCCCCTGAATTTTTAAGGGATCAAAACAAATCCACAATGAGTAGTTCTTGAGTCCATTCAATAGGAAATTGAATGAAGGATTTTTAGGTATTTTTATTTTCTCAAGAACCGGGTGGAAAAGGTGTTAATTGGGCTATAAACCCTTGAATCGGCCTAGAAATTCACCAAAAACCAATTCGCTATAGTGCCAAACAGGTTTGCTGGGATGTCAAAAACACGCATGCGTGTCATCTTCCTAGCCCGACTACGGACTTGGATTTGCCCTGTTTTACCCGATAGATCACCATTCACCCATCGACTCCACCACTTGTGGAAATTAATTCATTTCCAGCACTACAGGCTATGAATTAATGAAAGGAAGTTATGGATAGATTACAACATAGGTATAGACCACCTCCATATAAATTGGGGTTGCTCCCTCTTGAGAATTTATTTAGAATCATCTCCCAACCACCAACTGCTCCCAACTCCGATGACTTGAATCCCATTGAGAAATTCTTCGTTGTCTGACCACCTCCGACGATATTTTTGGTACCATTGGAAATCTCAGTACCTCAATTTTCTATTTCCACCTCTCTTGACCCTCAACTCCACCTCTATCGTCATTGGCAAGATCGCATAGAACACGATCTCTGATGACCCAAAATAGAGCAGCTACTTTTAGACTCAATTCTTATGGCCACAACAACACTCACGAGTTGAGAACAATTGGGTGAGTTCCTTATAGTACCAACTTTCCATAGCCTCTATTTATGCCTGATTTGAGCAAGAGTTTGATCTTAATTAAATTATCAAAGTCTCAAATAACAAGGTAAAGTGGCTAACCTAACTAAAACATTAATGGTATGAGCTACATACCACCATTTGAGTTGATTCAAGTATCCATGAACTCTCAAAGAGTCAGTTATCAAGTCCCATTGGCTGACATGTTACCTCTAGTGAGTTTCCAACTTTGTTTGGATTTACATCCTACTGTATTGGTATTTATGATCAAGCCCAATCAGATCAATATCCTACTAACTCTAGCCAAACCAAGTTTACAATAGGCTAGAAGGAGGCCGGGGGAATCTCTTCACTTAATTTGATAACTTTTAGAGATACTTTAGTTGTTGGCAAAAGGTCGAAGACCAAAATGCAAAGATTTGAAATTTAGGGGACCAAAATGCAATTAAGTGGGTTCTTCCTAAGGGGTAAAATAAAGTTTTGGAGCTGGTTGGGAATTTTGTGAAGTTTGGGGACCAGGTTTTGCCTATCGGGAAAGGTCTATCAATATTTTACAATAAATGCAAAGTTAAAGACTAAAGTGCAAATATGGGTCTTTGCATGGACAAAGGAGGACCTTTGGGCAGTCCAAGGACCTAAACTTAAATTTTAGAATCTTAGGGACCCAAATGAAATGTTTGAGGGTCAAAATGATCCTGAAGCCCAATTTCTCCCAAGGAAGGGAAAAAATATAAATTTTCCAAAACTTAGGGGCTTGCCAGGAATTCATGGGAAGTAAGGCTTGGAATTTTTCTAATGCCTACTTGGGACCATATTAGGGCTCAAGGAAACTTGAGAGAACCAACTGAAAGAGTTGAGAAATTCTAAGGTCCAAAATGAAGAGATGTTAAAGTACAAGGATAAAATGGTAATTTTGCCCAAATTAGGGACCCGAAAGGGGTGGACAAGAGAGTTGTAAAGAGAGTATGGTCAGATAAACTATTAATGGTCAGTAGAAAGACTAGCCATAGTATTGTTATACCTTGCAGAGAATGCAAGGAGCAGTCACGTGGAATCAAGAAGGTGATTTTGAATACCTCATAGGACTAGCAAGTTCTATGAAAAAAGGTGAGTGGGTTTTTTTACAGCGAGTCCTATTGGATTGACTGAAGCATTAAATAACGAGCTTTTATGATTGTGTGATTCTAAGTAGCAAGATGGTCTTATAACTCATATAAGCAATGCAAATGAATAAGATCATGCTTAGTAAATCAAATGAGTTTTCTAAAGGATAATTAAGAACCGACCATAAGAATAGAACATGTGGTGTGAAAAATCGGTTATGAGAAACCAACAAAAAAAGGTGTTGTTTTAATCCTTGTGTGAATTGGGAGATGGTTGTAAAGAGGTATGGCTCCCAGCATGCTTAGTGTGTTGTTTTGAATTATCAGCTTGCAGAATATGCTGTGAGACCTGAGTCTAAGGTTGAATGGCTAAATTGTGTGATATGTTGAGACGGACCCATGTCGGACCGGACTCCCGAGCTTGTTTGTATGGCATGGGGGAGTCATCCAATGAGGGCATGGACTCCCTAGCATCTCCATGTATAACATGTTTGAATTGCTGCATCATTGTCTATGTGTGTGATTTGGGGGAAGACGAGCGAGATACGTGCCAAGCTCCTAGTAACGAGATGCATTTAGCACTATTACGAGAGTGGCCATGGGTGCCACGGTTGTGACCATAGCTGATGTTGTTTATTTTTTTGGATATCGGTATAGGAGAGAGAGGGTGATGGATGGAAAGCTAAGAGGTTGTGCCATCACTCGAGAGAAAATGGAAAGGAGATTGGGGATAAATAGTGTAATATTTCATGTTTTCCCGAGACACATGGATGATGTACGGGTACTGTCCTAGTATACCGATGTGACGAGACAATAGTGGAATTGAGTCACATGTGTAGAGGGCATGGGCTAACAAGAGGCAGTTAAGCGGACATGACTCAGGGTGATGAGACACCCAGCTATGAGACGACACATGAGGGTGTCAATTGTGGTTAGAGGGTTCACAACACCCGCACTCCAATTCCCTGTCTGGCATCATCCTAGAAGGGCGGTACATTATGGGGATATTATATATATATATATATATATATGTAGGACTCGTATAGCCCATTTATGTGATATGACTATGTGTGGGAGAGTGACATGAGTTCTGCTAGGACCTTGGGGTGCTGAGACACCAAACTATGAGACGACATGAGTGAAGTGCCAATTGTGGTAAGAGTATCGTGGGTCTCTCACACTCTAGTTTCTTATTTGGTATTACCTAAATGGCGATACATTTCGGGCGTGTGATTGTTTGCTTTAGGTCCATGAGTTGCGCCTGCTTTTATTAAAGACTAAGATGTTGGGTCTATGCACATAATGTGAATAGTCCAAACTTGTTGCCTAAGCGTAGGCCATGATTATGTGCAAGACTAAGTCCCGATGCTGGCACATAATATGCTAGAGGCATGAGATTGAAAAGGGGAGATCAAGAATAACCCAGCCATAGTTAGACTATGGGCCAGATGGCCCGAGACTCAAGTCTCGAAGGGCAAAAGTAAACCACGAGACTCATAGGGACATTACAAGTAAATGATATAGAATTTCGCGCTAGGTGGTTTATGGGAAAGATCTAGGTCATGAGCCATTAGTGGCATGACATTATTATCCCACTTAATGATTTGTGAGCTCACCCCCTCCCCTAAACATATGTGCAAATGAGCTGAGAAAGCATCATAGGAAGGGGAAAGTTGCACCTAAGGCACAACCTTGCTCGAGGTAGCCTCACTCCCAGCTTACGAAGGTTCGATTCTCCTTATCATGCTATAGCTATTCCCATGAATTTTGAAAAAGTATTTTCAAGGCCTCCCACAAGGGACTTTGAAATAAAAGTTTCAAATTGTCATTGCATTTTTAACAAGTGTTCCACAGTTCTGAGCCTTAGTCCCACTGGAGTTACTTTGGTGATGGTACCCGTCACTGTATCATCGGGGGGATTGGCGGGTTATACAGGACCGACAGTCGAGAAATTGGGTCAGGGTGTGACAATTGGACCCTCATCGGTAAGTAATCAAAGCTTTCTCTCTCTAGAATGATTTTTTAGTAAAGCTCTATTTAAGCTCACTTCTAAGCCAAATTGAATGATTCAAAGCTTGAAATAATCGTGGGGACATAGGGAAGATTATTAGTATCAAGTTAGGACTCAATTGGGGATGTTTAAGAATGATTTGAGGTTAATCAAAGATTGAGAACTAATTTATAATTTTTGAAAGTTTGGGGACAAAATTACAATTTTTGAAAATTGGGGACAAAATTACAATTTTTGAAAATTGGGGATTTAATTGCAAATAGTGAAAAATTAAGTACCCAACTAGAAATAAGGAGAAATTAGGTACGAAAAGGAAGATTTGAGATTCTTAGGGACCTAATTAGATATAAGGTATAACTTAAAAATCAAATTATAATTAACAAAACGTTATGGTCGTAAGTGTACAAACCTTATTATTTGGGACAAAAATTACCCAATTTGTTGTAGGAATCGATCACCTACAAGTCCATGCGAAGGAAATGTACACAAAGCTCGGAAATCCCCTAGGATAAAGAAGTCTCGGAATATGAATGAGTGTGATTTATGTAATCGAGTACGATTAGATCAATGATGTGTTATTACTCACAATATTTGAAAACCTCTTTTCTAGAAATAAAATCCAATGACTGTATGAAATAGGTTAGACTATTTTGGAATTTATTTTTGTTGTGAGTATGAATCATGGTAGTAGGACTACCCTTAAAAGGTGTGTGGATACACTTCAAGTGGATGATCTAATTCAACTGTCGATGTAGATATGGATAGGACCCATGATCGATAAAAAGTTGATTAGTTTTAGTTCTTTGAAAGTGGGCACAATGTCATTGCTTTTTAAAGAGAAGTGACCCCAAGGTCATGTTTTGAAAACACGTACAGTAGGCCTAAAGCTAATGGAAATGGGTCAAATCCGGTAAATATGATCTGATTTAAGAGCCTGATAAAAGTTATTACCAATTGATAGTGTTTGCTTAATATGTTAAGCCAAAGCCAGATTGGAGCCCATTAGGCTGGTAGTGCAAATATAAAGGTTTTAAATAAAAAAGACTTTTGGTTTTAATTGCAATTGTGCAAAACCAAGAGATGTCTGGTATGGGGTTATGGTAGTTCTAAGGGCTTCTAGATAACAAGGTTGGTATAAAGGAGGCTATGCTGGTGTAGTATGTCTTGGAGCTTTGGGAGCTTCGTGTGCATTGAGACTGAGGAAGAAGGGAGAGAGATCTCATTCCTCAATAGTGGAATACTTCATTTCAAAAATGTTTGAGGGTTTGGAAATGGTGCTCACACAAACAAATGGTCGAGGTTGTAGTCTCGCACCAATGTGGTAGAAGGTTGTAGTCTCTCACTAAGGTAGACCGTAAATGCACTTCGGGCCACAAGTGAGACATATCATGATTGTAGCCTCACAGGGTCTGTTATGTGAATGATTGATCCCTTTTATGAGAAAGGGTGTTTGTTTGTTTATCTAATACAAACATATGGGAACTTTATCATAAACAAATCATGTAAAGTTCTTCCAAGTAGTATGGGACATATTTCATTTTAGCTTGTGAGATACAAGCATTGGATTTAATCAAGAAATCATGTGAAAGATTTTCTTTCAATAATAAAACAAGTTTTAGCTTGTTTATTTGTTTATTCAAACCCATTTGATTTAAGGAAAATAAATTCATATACTTGTTTGGAGTATGTGCTTAATCATAAATATGACTTCTTGTTGCCAGCTAACCCCTCTCATTGAGTTGTAGACTTACCCACTCCCTTATCCCTTTTGGGTCTTAAAATGTCAAAGAAAATATTAGAAGACAAACTACTAAATTAGTATGTTATTTTCTCTTATAGATTTATATACAACACTATATATTCTAGCATACTTTGAAAGTATAAACTAATGCACTATTCCTGTTACTTTGAGCCTTGCTCTTGCCAATAGTATATTAATTGTTGTAGTTTCTATTATTGTATTAGGAGCAGTGACGGGTTGTTCACAGGGTTCTGATCAAAATAGGGTCAGGGTGTGAAAGCTTGAGGTAGATAATTCTTTTATTTATGGTTATATCAATGGGAAAATCTATATGGATCAACCCTGGGTTTGTCGATCCATGCTTTCCTAGTTATGTTTATCCCCTCCGTAAATCTCCCTATGGCCTCAAACAAACTTCTCCTGTTTGGTTCTTTCATCAGAGTTCCTACCTCCATCACCTTGGCTTTTGTAGCTATGATTCTAATAGCTCTCTATTTATCTATCGCACGATCGTATTTGTCATTTCTCTACTTATATATGTTTATGATATTATTTTCACTAGTTCTTCAGTTGCATCCATTATTTAGTTCATCAAGTTTGTCAATTTATGCATCGTCCAACTACAACCCATTGAACTGTTGTTAAGTGCATCCTCCATTATCTTCAAGGGACACTTCATTACGGTTTTACTCTTTAGCGTCATCATCCTTCCAGTTTTTACTATTTTTCTTACGCTGATGGGACCGGAAATCTGGATGATCGATGCTATGTTAGTGGTTTTGTAATTTTTCTCGGTCACTAATGTCAAGTACAAATGTCTTACCAATGCAATCGTTGAGTTAATATGGCTTCCGTATAATTTTTAAGAACTTTTAATCTCTTCCACTCACTCTCATGTCTTGTGTTGTGATAATTATTTGATCATTTATCTCACTTCCAACCCCTTATTCCACGCTTATACTAAAAATATTGATATTAAAACAAGTCGATGAGGTCCCTTACTGTCCGTTTTATTAACACTACTACTCAATTTTGCTGGCTAAATATTTTCATTCCACTCGTTTCTCTTTTTTTTTTTATAATACAAACTTAAAATCCATGAACTACACATGAGCTCGTGGGGAATTAATAGAAAAAATATCACTTAATATAGTGGTACTATATATTTATTTGAATTTATCATATTATTTAATATAATAATTTTAAATATTAATTTAGTAAATTGTAATTTTTTATTATTTATAAATAGAATTAACTTATACAATAAAATGATACACTACAATTTACAATATAATAATCTCATATTTTTTAATTGTGTTATTCCTCTTCTACATTTATTCATTTACTTTAAGTATTTTTTTATTTTTTAGAATTTCTTAATTTTTATGTATTTTTTTAATATTTGGAGAGTTGTTTTAAATTTATTTTAATATATTTTATTAGTTATTTAAATATTTATTACTATTTTTATATTTAATTATATTTTTAGTATTGATTATAATTTTTAACATTAACTTTAAATATTTTTTTAAATTCTATTTTGTTGTTTATTATTTTATACAATTTTTTAATTGTTATTATTGATTATTATCAAATTATTTATTTTAAACCATTACAACTAATTTAAGTATTTTTTTTTATTATTTTTACAAGTTTATTCGTTTTTAAGTGAATTTTTCGAGGTACCTCGTACAAATTCTAACATTATTTCCACTATTGAAAATACCAATATACTAGTTAAAAACAGGGGTGGTGCATGCCGTTGTTCGCTAAGGCCTATCATTTAGGTCAACTTGGCGTCAAGTGCAGAGGAGCAGTCTGGTCCACGTGTCAGCAAACTAATACCTTGAAGCCTAACTCGGAAAAACTAAAGGGCACTGTTGTTGTGCATGATGTCCTTGTCGGGGCAATTTCAGGGGAAAAAGGAATCTAATCATGCACTGTACAAGCAAGCTTACATAGTAAACTCACCCACAAGCAATCCATTTATGATTGTCCATTACAAATAATGGAAATGTTTTGTATAAATCGATATATGTTTGTTAGTAAGATTTGCATGGAGGAATGTTGAGAAAAAAAAAGGTAACTGAAAGGAAATCAATACCGAGTCCTAGAGAAACTACGGTAAAAGTGGACCCACCTATGACCAATAAGGCTGCAGTTTCTGATGAAGGCTTCTCTCAGCCACTAATCCTAATTTCCCTCTCTCCCCCACTCTCTCTTCTCAGCCTCACATCTCTCTCTATTAATATATTTGACACTCTCTCTCTCTTCTATCCCTGGAACTGCTGCTCTCGAAACTTCTCAATTCCACCCCATATAGGTTACCTCTCTCTTTGGGTTTTTGTTGGGCAACTTCTCCGTGGTAGAAAACTCCATCAAAATTATCTGCTTAAGTATCTGGATAGATCAAGACTCTATTCCGTCAGATCCCTCTCATCTACTGCTTCTGAATTTGCTTCGGGTTCGTTCTTTCTTGATCTTTAAGGATACCAGATATCTCCCTTTTTCCGTTGGCTCTCTTGGTATTTGATTATTTAGTTTGTAATGGATTTGAAGGGACTGAAAGATGAAGATTGGTTCTTTGCGATGATTAGTTGCGAATTCATAAAGAATGAGACCGATGGATCTAATGGTGGCCTGTAGTTTGTCCTTTTCTATAAGGATCAATGAGTTGTGAGAAAGGAAGTCTATTTATTGGGCTCTTCGAGATTCTTGATACAACTGTAATTTACTCCCAAAATATACTAATTGTTCTGACAAAACAGGAGTAAAATTAAGCTTGGTTCTTGGGGTTTTACCTTGTTTACTCGATATATATGGATTCATCAAACCCCCCTTGCTGTCTATTCGGTAATTTTGTTCTGACTAGGTAAACTGTATGGTTTCTAGGATAAGACTCATGGAAGGGTATCCAGAAAGCACATTTCATACTGATCAAGAAAAAGCAATCGCATTCCACACTCTTGATGCTCCTAAGAATGTGGAGTCATCAGACTGGCTCCGGCCACCAAACGGCTGGCCCCAGTGGGGATCCAGCGGAAGGTGTGAAACCTTCGGGTTGCCAGAAAAGAACTCTATCATGGGTTCAAGTTCTTCTTTAGATGGATCCTTTCAGGGAATTTCAGGTTGCCCTGTAAGCGTGATGCTCCAATCAGAATACTTGAAGCAGAACAATTGGCAAGATGTCTCATTGGATTTTCCGGATTTTGATTTCTGCAACGACCTAGGAGTTATGCAGGCAGATAACTTATTCTTGTGAGTAGCCTGATTTCTGGTTTCATTTTGCTTGATTAATGTTGGACGTTTACTTTAGATGATGATTCATACGAAGGAGTTACACTTACACGGTTGGTTCTATTCTATACAATAGTTCAATCTTCAGAAATTTCTGTAGCTCAAATTGTTTTTTCACTGATGGTGTAAAAAATTTGTTTTGCATTGTTCTCGGGTTTAATGTGATTTGATTTTTGCAGGAACTCCTCACAAGATCTTTCTGGCAAAGAGAAACTTGATGGGTCATTTTGTGCTTGTCCTGATTGCCGGTGTGGATTATATCTTGCCGAAGATTCCTTGATGAATTCTACTGACTTACAGAGCATCGTCAGCAAAAATAATTATATGGATAGGTCAAATTTCTGTGAATCCGATTACTTCACTCCATCTATGGAATGGGACATGGAGGCAACTGCTCTACACTCTGCCCCTTGCAACAACAGGCAGGAGATTATTTCAGTCTCCAAGGTAAAAACTTTTATGGCTTTAATACCACACAACTCAGTGTTTCTGTTGGTGGATAAGACACCCAAAGTATGTTTCAGTTTTCTTTTTCCACGAGAAAATCCTCATGTTATGCTCGTGTAAGATGCATTTTCAGGGTAAGTAACTAAAACCTTTCTCCCTTTGGAAATGGTACCTAATGGAAGCCTGTCAGTGGAGATCGGTCTCTATGTTGGGTCCCCTTTTTGAACATTCAAATTTTTAAAAAGAAAATCTAACTTCTGCTGCAAGTTCGTGACTGTATGGAGGTTTTATGAAACTCTACATCTTGTTCTTCAGTTTTTCGTTCAAAATTTACTCCCTTGTTTTCTTCAGAAAACAATTGCAGTTTGTGATGTTCTTCTTCAATAGTTTATTGGGTCTTTCTCGTGGAAATTGTTTCACTAGCATAAGAGTTATATGCCTTGTTTATGATTCTTAAGATTATAACTCTAATGATTGCTCAACCATTTAATCAAGTCATCATCAATCCATACCCGGGTCCCCTCTGAAGAGACTGAAATGTCCCTTGAAGAAAGTATCCTGCAAGAGCTCAATGCCGTGATGGGGCAGGTACTGACTCAATGACTTTATGAACCTTAAATAGTTTCTCTTAATGTTGTATATAGATCAGATTCTTATTACTGGATCCTCCTTTATATGGTTCCTCAATCATGTTAGTTTACCAAGAAGATCCGCATTTGCCTTAGGGATTCTCTATACCGTCTGGCTGAAAATGCAAAGCAGCAACATCATAACCGGACTCTGAGGTTCTTGCTCGTGCATTCTTTATCCATATCATTTTTGCAGTTTAAAATTTGTTCTGTGTTACTGATGTCAATGGGTGCTTTGCATTGAAGGCCTGAGAGCGGAAAGGTGGAGATAGAGACGAACATAATCGACAGAGCTGTTGCTAACTTCATGTACAATAAGACAGGTTGCTCTGTCAAATCACCTGAGAGCCTTGATGGTAGGATCACCAGAGAGCAAGATTTATTTTGGCCTCAGGGATTGGAGCTGCAGCATGATCACCAAGTGCCCGGCATTCACCCCTCAGGGTAGATGAAGGAAAAGAGACCAAGTTGGCACAGCTGAGGCAGGCTTATCTGCTGATGTTGATGGTTAGTGCTGAATTATAGAACCCCGCTATTAGCGAGAAGTACTTGTCCTCTCTTTGTTAGAGATTGCCAAGCACGGGATATTTGGGAGCCAGCCCGAGTCCTGTGGGAATGCTGATACTTTCAGCGCAGTTTTGACTGACCGTTAGATTGTGTAGATATTTTCAATTAGACTAGTTTTTATGTTGAATTTATGTTGGAGATTTTACGGGGTCTCTTTAGTAATAGAAGACAGTATAGGGTCTTCAGAGTCTGCTGGTAGTTTATGGAATTGACTATGATAACTTTTGGACTCTTTTAAATAAGATATTATTCTTTTAAAAAATCTCGATTAGTTTTAACTTCTTTTGCTTTCTTACATGTTTCTAACATGACTGTAGTTTTGTGGTGAGTGCATGTATAATCTTATATTTTAGAATTAATTAAAAATAATTATGATAACATATTATCTATTTTATTTTATCTTTATTTTATTAAATTATCAATTTTCACTTTTTTTAAAATTTTGATAGTTATATTTTATTAAATTTTACACCTTGAACAAAATTATGAATTTGTTTCATTGGCCAAATTTGTGCATGTTGATCTGATATGGTTGTCTATTTTTCTAACATGTTTCTTTCGTACACCGATTTCATCTCTTCTATGAGATTAGATGATGAGTGAAGGAATATGTAGATTAAGAGGATAAGATAATATTCATTGTGATAGTATTATTTATTGTTAATTATTAAATTAAAGGGTATAGATGTAATTTTATCCATATAATTTATTGTAAAATAGTGGCATTAATTATATTGGAATTACTTTCAAAACTTCTAAAATTGTTATAATTTAAATAAATAAAATACTTGAACCATTCCCCTATTTATTAGCACAAAAATACACGAATACAATTCAATTTATTCATTAAAATATTGAATTATAATTAATTTTATTAATTTAAAATATATTGCATAAAATATATAGATATAAATTTAAATATATAAAATTAATGATATAATTTATATTTGTTAAAATTTTCTCCGTTATAATGGTTATTTATTTATTATTTATTATTTTATTTAATATTATCTTTATTATTTACTCGTGAGATTATGATATTAATATTAAATATTAATTCGAAATTAGAAAATAATATGGAACTGAGTGAGCAAGATCACTCGCTCAGAAGTTAAAAAAAATGAGATATTGATAGAGAAGTGTTTTCTTGGGTTAAACTTCATAATAAAATACAACTTAATTAATTAATAAAAGAATAAACTTATTAATACAATATATAATTTTAAATAGAGAAATTTCAAGTATAGAATTTAAATATGAAAATAAAATAAAACAATGTGTTTGAATAAGAAAATAGTGATACAGTGTATATTTGAATGAGTGATAGCGACGAGTTTCCTATTCCTAATGTATACTGTATATTCCAGTGTTCGAAGCAGTTTCCTGAAAGTGACCTATACTACGACCCCCGAGGCTCTCCGTGGGGAGGTGGGGCACAACCGATGAAGGATTTATGGATCCATTACTAAAGGAACCTTGAATAATCCCTTGCTAGCTAATGCTGGATGCACTACAGAGGGACTCACGCGGGAACGGGAGAAAATAGAGTTACTAATGTTCACTCATGCGGGGATCCCGTGGAGAGGAAAAATGGTTCAGTTTTAGCACTGAACCCGAAGCCATTTAGAAAAATTCATGAGACTTTGTATTCACCCTGCTAAATTTAACCCAGCCTGTTCAGCAAAGGGGGAAAAAGAGAATCTCCCTGCACGGCAACAATTTTCTGTAAATATCATTCAGTTCTGGCCCATACATTTCCTTCCAAGGATTGTATCTGCCATGAGAAAAATTAGATTACAGTCAGAGAAAGAGAATATTGACAAATAGAAAACCTATTACATGTAAGCACTTCATAATGGCTGCTGCACAATGCCAAAATATTGCAGAGAACATGGAGCATATCAGAAAAATGCTCATATAGTATTCTTTTTTTTTTTCAGAAAATACATGCTAAAGCAGAAGAATCACAAGAAAAAAAAAATGAAAAGACCAAGCTTGCATCGGACATTCTGATAAGTCTCTTCTTGTCAGTCACTCTCATCAGCCTGGCCTGCCTGAACAATGGAATCAAGAGGCACTAGAAAAGAAACATCAGAACAAAAATTGAGAGGCCTAGGTGTAGGTTGTCCATACTCCAGATTACTTCTAGAAACTTGAGAGGTCTGCCTGAACAATGGACCATGACTCTGCAAGGACTCTTTGTGATCACAGACCAAGAGATGAGGACAGTCAATCTATTCATTTCTTTTTGCTAATCTATTTAAAAAAAGGTCTTTTGGCTAACCTGCAAAAGAGATGCAGGGGCTACAAAGTTAATGGACGGGCAAATTGCCTGAAAGAAACATTACAATTAGAAAATTTCCCAAAATACTCACGATCTTTAGTAAGATGATCTTTGTTATTTAGTTCAAAAAATATACGTAGCGCACATGTTATTATTATCTAAAATATGTAGCATGTATATTTTATGAACTAAATAATAAAAATCATATTTTTCTAGGCTATTACTAAGGTACATATATATTTTGAGGCTCTTAGGAAAGCTTGAGATTTTATAGCCAATTTACCCCTAAATGGATAAATTTGTCATGATCTCACATAGTTTATGAAATACTCAAATGTCAAAATCTATTGTGGACCCAAAAACATTGTCAAAAGATGTTGGAGGACATGAAAGCAAAAATGGGAGAACTGTAATTAACATCTCTCTTCAAAGCAAAAAAGTATCAACCAAACACGATATGTTTGACTTCTCACCCCTATCTTAGTTTCTCTCATTGTAAAAGAACAAGAAAGGAAACCAGTAGTCAGAGTAGTGTTGGCTGCTGGTATAAAAAAACTAGGTTAATTTCCATTTTCTGATTGAAACCAGGATGGTACACCATTTCCCAAGACGTATAACACAAGCCATTTCTGATTGACATATTATCCAATCTCCACAAACAAACATGAATCCAGTGCCATATGGCCTAAATGATGAAACCAGACCAGCATCTTGTTGCTCTCATCCATCCTCAGAACTCAAGAAAATACTATACCAGAATTATTTCAGCCTCAAGATGGGCAAGATGATTTTGTTTCAGGTTAAATTCATTTTCAAACAGAAAAGAAACTGAAAAGTTTTCTTCATCAAATAACTGAAACTTTTCATAGCATCAAGCATGAAGAACATTTCTATTTCATACCTGGATGAAGAGGATTATTGTTATTTCCAGCAGAGTTGGACGACATAGAATTACCGACTGGATTTTGAGGCTTTGACTCGATGGTCAGCATCTTTAAAGATATTTCTGCAAATAGCCGGGCTGAAACAGAAATATTTTTCGCTGAAACAGAAATATTTTTCAAGTGTTCAACAAAAACTGTGAGTTTTGGCAGAATTTATGTGGAATTATGCTTCAAACATGCAATACTAAATGTAAATCGGTGAGAATGCATTTACATTGGGGAAAAGCCATGACTCTAAATCAACAAATATCCTTTAAAAGTTAATTACTTCAGAACATTTAAATCATGAATTTCTCTAAATATAAGTAATTTATCAACTTTACAAATTCAATATTATAGAATGCTCTCTAAGTGAAACAAACAATGGACCAACGGACCTTACTTGATGCACTACCGAAAATTTTCTCCTCAAATCGGACAGCAATTTTCCTTGGTTATTGCAATCCCCCAACCGAAAAAAGGGAGATACCTCTTCAAAGTATTCTCTCTAAATTACAGAAAATAAATTCAGGAAATTTACCAAGTGCGGCATAGATACTAAGCTAAATGAATAACAAAGAGAGTAAGCAAACACAGATATAAGCTCAAACATCAATACAAATATCTTCCACATAAGAAAGGAAAGATAAATTTTTTACTAGTAATATTTTTTAATGTAAGAAAGGGCTTATCATCTAAGGGTCAATACAAGTACATGTGCAAAAAGATGTAGCAGAGCCTCAATCTCAGAAACTATCCTTGAAGCAATATGAATAAAGGTAAATATAATTGACCATTGCTTCTTTGTATAACAATCTAGTCTAAATATCCTATTTAGCCCAAGTGAGAACAACATATTAAAGGTCAAAATTCAACCAACTAACATTATGTGATAAACCAATATAAAAATAAATCTGATAAGATTGCACAGGTTACATCTTGTATAATATCTTCCTATTGGAAAAAGGAGAAAAATATTGAATTAATCTGTAGTTGCAAAGACTATTAGAATCATCAGAGTAAGAAATAAGAAAAACTAGATACTTGCCACATACACCAGTAATCTAACTATTTTCTCCCCGCAAAAGAAACCACTGGATCATGCACTCCACCAGTGACTAAGCAATTTCCTGTTGGATTATGGTAATCACAACAGGAGTCTTCCTAGTACTATCTGAAAACCAAGTACAAGATTTATAGAGGCTCAACTTACGTTGAGAGTACCATTCTCCTCCATTTCTTTGGTATAATAGGATGGTAAAAAAAGAAATACAGATTCAAGAATCCAAGAACAACTACTAGTGCCCATGAAAATAATCAAGAGGTGCAAGTAAGGACCAAGGTATGCAGGATTAGCATACTTGAGAAAATAGTGTCTTGATATCAAAATATTTAATTTCGGCATCTTGAAAATATGAGTCAAGGATTGCTATCGATTATCTATCTGCAAAGGTTTAGATGATGAAGCAGAACTGTGTAGCAAGCTTATTAGTGTAAGGATCAGTTTCATTCCAAGGGCAGATACAGCAGATGCAAGCTATCTACACTTTAGATACCACCAAATAGATGCCATGATAAACTACATAATCCATCAAGAGTTGAATGGCATTCTCATCATCTAAATCTGCCAAATGCATAATTAATAATAACAAATAAATTCATATATTTATGGTTTAATCACAGACATCACATTCTTTCTACAACCAAAAAAGCCCATCTCCATTCTATGACAAACAAACAGCTACGAGTTTATGACGATAAACATGAAACCACGAAGGATATGTTGGATAGACAAATAAACATCGAAAGCTAGCCGGACACCATCTTCACGATTATAAAGAGGCCATTCAATATGATAAGTGGAACTCTCAAGTACTGCATCGCATAAATGAGACCGATAAACTGTCCCTTAAGAGACTTCGTCCTTCCTCCAGGAAACTCCTGCATACTCCAACCCCTCTTCGATAGGAACCTGTCCTCGTTTAGTACCGAAAAGGCGTTCGCAATCAGCAGAAGCCCTTCAAGTAGTGTCCACAAGCCCATCGACTACAGCTGTAACCATAGCCAAAGAAAGAATAATTTAATCATTCCCCCGAATTCAGCACCCATCAATCATGCTGCACAGATCCCAGATCATGGGCGTAGATAAACATCCGGTACATCCTCCAAAAATTGATGGGACCAGATTAGAGAAGTAAATTGAAGAAAGATTCTGCTTGGAACACCAAGCGTCAATCAGTTGCATATGAATAACATAGATCAAGGCTACAGACCAAAAACTATAGAGTGAACCTGGATATGACATTCAGCACCTTTATCGATTCAGGCGGCTGCAGAGCGCGGAAGAAGCCGATTTGCGGAGGAGAGGTCACCGGAGTTGAGGGGGGCGAGGACAAGGTTAGCTAGGCTAGAACAGCAGCAGATAGGCCCAGAAAGTTGATAAACAGATGGTGTGGACCCTATCTAAAACACTTGGACTCGACCCTATTATTCGGCCCAATAAGTAGATGAACGGTTAGCCTACTATTGTATTCGATTTTGTTAAAGATTTATATTGAAAATTATGAATTATGGAGGGATACATTTTTTTTCTCTTTTACCTTATTATTCACTATTTCTTGTTTAACTATACACTCTATCGTATAATATTTATCCATAAAATAAACTATAAAAAAATATTCATATTTCACTTATCAATAGTTTGATATTAGTATTTTTTTTTACTATTCGAATTATCGAACTTAAGTTATGGTTTATTGATAGTAATTGAATATAAACTGATTGAATTCAAACGAATATAAAGTTTAACCCGTTCACATTTATATAAGATTTATATCTAATTAGTTCAATAGTTAAATCCGTATTTTTCTGCCCAACACATTTATATTTATTAATTCTCGTTTAAATATAGTAAGATCCGATCAAATCTAATAAATAAAATATATTTGGTTAATAATTAAATTCGAACCTACTACCATATTATAAATAGCATATATAATTTATCATATAAATTATTAATAATTTAATTATTTATTTAAAATAAATAAATATTAGTAAATAAATTATAAAAAATTATTTACATTTAATTTATATATTAAATTTTTTTACCTAAATTTTAAAAATTTTGAAACAATTAAAATTTATAATATAATATAAATATTTTATTTATATAAAATAATTTTATTTTATTCCTTGGTTAAAACTTTGTTATTATTAAATTTGGTTTGTCTCATTTATATAAAAATATTTTTTTATTATTAGGTAAAAAATGGCAATCATCGGGTTCAATTAAGATAATTGAGATCCGGTCATCAAGTATATTTTCTTAGTTCCAAACCTATAATACTTAATATTTGGACATAGTGGGATTCGATGGACCTCGTTGGATGCACACAGGTATGTTATTAATAATTATGGTAGAATGGTGAAAGTTTAGTGAGTGTGCATACTTAAAAATATCATTTAAAATAGTAAATAATGAAAAAAAATACTCTAATTAGTTTATGATATATATATTATACATTAATTTCCTCTTTTATTTTTATTTTTGTACATTAATTTTGTCATCCATCCTACCTATTAAATTAATCATTTATATATTAAAATAGTTTTTTTATACATCAATTCAATTCAAATACATATATCAATTTAATCCATCTATTTAATTATTTATTTAATCATCAAAATATGTTTATATTAATTTAGTTATATCAAATATTTCCTCAAATTATAGACACACCATCAGCTTACCCACCTTGTTGGTGGAGGTTTCCTCCATTATGTGTGCCTGCCTACTCACGTCCACTCATCAATCATCCATGTCACCTCCACCAACTTTGAGTGCCTCCTTACTCTTCCCCTCCACCACCACGATTACCACCTCTAACTTGTATTGCCTCAGTCCTTATCCCTCCTCCGCTACGCCTCCACGAAACTCTAAGCATCTTCTCCTCCGATCGACTCACATGAAACCTCCAAAAACTCCCGCTCATTTTCACAATAAGGTGCTAAATTTATGAACTTGTTCTAGGTCCATCAAAGAATAGCATTAGCTTATGGAGGAGAGTATTCCACTAAAGTTAACATGTAACAATTAAAATTGAAATCAATATCAAAGACTAAGCCAAGCTATGCAATGAGCTCCGCCTTACTCGTTCCATAAAGGACAACATGTAACAACCAAAATTGAAATCAATAATTTTGGAAGAGTAATCTTTTCAAGGCATTAGTCCAGGAAGAGAAATTCAAAGATCAAGCCAAGCTATGGAATGAGCTCTACCATACTCTTTCCACCATAGTGTCTTGACTGACATATATACTACTGATAAGAATATAACTAGCCATGTAGTCTAACAGAGGCTCATTAAGATAAGTCTAAAGATCACATGAATCATCAATTATGGATACACGCATATTTAATTTTAGATCTTTTTTTTCAAAATTAGCATTGTATTAAAATCACCCAATTAATATTGTTGAAAATAGATCACACATATAGATCTTACATGGTATAAAATAGAGAAGTATTGTAAATTTATAAGGTTGGAAGGGTTTGGAGTAGTTTTAGGGGTGGCGAGGGAATTTTTTGTTTGGTAAATTTTTTTGGAGTGGTTCAAAAACCCTCCAAACCATTTTCTTACACTAAAAATTAATTACTATAATTTTGGAAATTTTGAAGAAAATATAATTTTTTCAATTAAAATAATATTTATATATTTATATTTCTTTTATATATAATAAAAAATGTTATCTTATTTTCTTATTTCTATTTATTTTCTTATTATTATTCTTCTTGCTGCTGCACTATATGAGATTAGTTTTAATTTTTAATTAAATAAATTTAGTTAACTATTTTTAAAATATATTTGAAGTTTTTTTGTTTAATCTACAAATATTTATATTTAAGAGTTTTTATATAATATATTCTAGATTTGTTTATAAGTTTATATTTACTATTTTTTATGTATTGTAGATTAATTATTCTACATATTTATAGTCAGTTTTTTTAATGTATATATGCGTTAAGTTTTACGTTTTATATTTAATTATTATTTTTACAAATATTGAGATTTTAATATCTTATATTTATCTATTGATATATATATATATATGTATATCATTTTTATTGTGATTTTATATATAAATTTTGTACTATTAAATAAGGCTATTATTGCATATAAAGAAAAATAAATTACAATAGCTAATTTCATATGTTCGGTTACTATTTGAATGATTTTTCGAAAAGATATTCTTCAAAATTATTTTTCATTTATTTTAAACATAAAAAAGAGGCAATTAGAATTGTTATATTTAATACAATATTTGATAATTTTGTAACGATATATTTATTTGAATATATATTATATTGTTATTATTTTTTTATATTGGAATATCCAATTTATAGTATTTACAAATAATATTGGTGTAGATTAATGGCAAAAAGAATGAAGAATGACTCATCATGTCAAAGTGAGTGTTGGACTAATACAATGGATGAAACTCTTATAGATACATTTTTGCATAAACATAATATAGGCAACCGAGTTCACAACACATTTACATCTATTTTATATGATAGAATTGTTTTAAAAATAAATTTAAAATTTGAAAAAAAATTAAAGAAATATAATATTAAAAATTGTTGAAAGGTGTTAAAATGACATTTTTTAAAATGGTTTGATATCTTTAAAAGGAGTTTAAGTGGATTTTCATGGAATTCAACTAATAAGATGTGAGATGTTAAATCTTGTTATCATTTTCTACTCTATTAAAATTTTTGTTATCTATATTTTACTGTTATAATTATATGTATTTATATATTATCTTTATACTAGACACATACTCATGTTGAGAAGTGGATGGATAATCCCATTCTAAATTATGATAAAATATTAGTATTATATGGAAATGATAAAGAGACGGGAGAGTATGTTAAACTCCAAGAAAGATATGATATCGTTAATCTTTTATTGTTGTTGAAGAATTTATAGATACGTAGATGACATAGATAGTATGGTTTCTCAAAATGAAGTTATTATTGAGAATGTTGAAAAAATAACAGATTTGAAAGATAAGAAAATTTAATTTAGTAGAAAATATGTGAAAGTAAAAAAAAAGTCAAAGATATCAAAGTTGATAATGATGTCATGTACATTAAGAGTGTAATTCAGAGTAATAAATATTTTAAGAAAGTTTTTTAACAAATGCCCATAAATAAAGCATAATTATATTCCCATTTAAAGGATTTAGGTATTGATTCAAAGTATTTGAGTGATATTTATCTTTATCTAGGCATTCTAATATACTAATAGCAGTATTGAACACTCCATTAAAAGTTTATAAGAAAATGATCATGAAGATAGAGTTTACTTATCTTTGAATAATTATATATTACTCCACATTATAAAGAATATTTATTAGCGAGGTTGGAGAAGCTAATTTTTTGTTTTTAGATGGTCTATAATGATATTGGGTATTGTTTGTTTTTTCTTAAATATATGTGAACTTTGTGTTTTAAACAAATATATTATATTTTCTATGTTATAAATTATGTTATTATTAATCTAAATATTATTTTTTATTGTTAAAATATGTGTAATGTACATGTATGTATAATCGTATATGATTTTAGAGAAATGAGATGGTTGTATAATCGTGTATGATGATAGAGAAATTACATAGTGGTATATTTTTAAATATATAATTATTTTTAAATATTTAATTAAGAGTATAATAGTATATTTACACTTTTATTAATTTACACTTCCATTATATCCAAATAATTAATTTGAAAGTATTTAATAACACCTAAAAACTCATCACGTCACCTCCACTCCAAACTACTCATTTCACCTCCCTCTAAATCTCTCCAAATCCTTCAATCCAAACATAATCTTAAAAAATCATTGGATTGATTAGAGATATTATAGAAAACCCAAGTTAAAGTCCAAAATAAAAGTACAATAAAATCATAAAAGAGAGTCCAAATTTGAATTTAAATGAAATATTTATTAAAATATTATTTTTTCTAGAATATTTAACGATAAAATCATATATTTCATAAATATCTTAAAAATAATATATTAAATTTAGAATATTTATTATATTAGATATTTATAAAGTAATATATAATAAATATTTTAAATATATTTTCTATATAAGCAATAAATGAGTGACATGTCAATTATAATATATTATTTTTTATTTTTAGGATATCTAGAATTCATATTAGCTTATAAAGACTTGTTTCATAGCCGAAAATCGAGTCGATTTATAAATCGAAACCGATAGAGAAAGGGCAAACCGATATATTTATGGATATCGAATGACCTAAACAGTTACAAAAGTCATGAAAAAGGACTTTAAGATGAATTGGAGGTGAAAACCAAATCAGTTCAGGTGAACTGGATCTGAACCAGATCGAACCGATTTAGCCTGATTTGAACCACTATTGAACTAGAAGCTAAATTCATTTTTCTAAGTAGCTTGAAAAATTCAAATTGAGGAATTGATGCCACCATTAGATAAAAAATGAATTTAGAAACTTTTAATTTTGAAAAACTTGGTTGAATTGGGCCTGAACCGATCAGTTTAAGCGTTGAATCCGGTTTGGATCGGTCTGGTCTAGTTCAGAACAGTGTTGTCTTCTTCCTTTAGATGACAACATTGTTCACTCACTGGAAAATTGAGTAGCGTCGATGAAGATGAAAAGTCTCCGGCCTTGGAGTTTCAAGCAATGAATGATCACCATTAAGGCGCCAATCAGATGACCAAGAAGTCCCTAAACTTCCTATATAAAGAGCCCCTCCTCATTCATCTTTCTCACACTTGAATACTCCACTCTCTTCCTATTACTCCATTTTCCGGTGAAGCTCGAACTAGAGCTCCGACTTGGGCATTTTTTTGAGCCAAAGAAGGTGTGGTCAGGTTCTTTAGATTCGGGGAGAAGTCAGCTACATGATTGTAGTCTCCATTTGCTTCGAGGGTCATTGGAGAAGCGCCAGCGTGATAGAACAGTGAAGCAGCAGACCGAAGCTACCATGTTTCTATCGAGGTGAAATCAACCAATTTGAGCCATAGTCATGCCAAACCAAGCTCTATCAACACCTCTTCAGCCCTCTTACGACCGAATTAGTGCCGAAAGGTAAGTCAATTTGGCTCCCCTTTGTGAATTCCGACCGGTGCTAGAGAGAGAACCGACAGATTTTCACTAACTAAATTCTCCATCAATTTGACATGAATTAAGGTGATTCTTGATTTTTTGAAGGACCTCAGGATGAGAGCTATCTGCCTAGATCGAAAGCTCGAATCGCCATTGTAAACCCCACACTTTTGAGTTAAGGAAAAATCGGGAAAAAGAACCGGTCAAACCAAGTAAGAAAACCGAGCCGGTTTACAAACCCAATCATTTGGGAACAAGCAATTTAGAAATTTACAACTTCCGGATGATCCGAAGAGTTCATTAAACCTTAGAAAAGAAAAGAAACTTAAGACAAATTAGAAGAGACAAATCAAATTGGTTTAGGTGAATGAGAATCCATAAGAACTCTGAAGTTAAGCGTGATTGCCTGAGAGTAGTGTGAGGATGGGAATACCAATAATTATTTAATTAACCTAAATTAAATTATTATAATTAATACAAATAATTTAATACCAAAATTAAATAATTGGAATTAATACCAATACTTTATGACAATATTAATACTAGTAATAAATCTCTCCCATTTAATACATGATTTTTACACCTATATAAAGAGGTCATCCCCATTCATTCTTCTCACACCTGAACACTTCTCTCTCTCTCTCTACTGCTCCATTTCCCTGTGGAGCTCAAACTACAGCTTCGACTTGAACATTTTTCTTAACCTCAGAAGGAGAGGTCGGCTCTTTAGAACCAAGGAGAAGACAGCTATCTGATAGCAAACTCTAGTCAATCAGAGAATTGCTGGAGAAGTGTCGGCATGATGGAACAGTGAAGTAGCTCCGACGGACTGAAGTTGCCCTATTTCGACCAAGCTGAAATTGGCCATTTCAAGCCCTCCTCAGACCAAACCAAGCCCTCCCAACACTTCCTTAGCCCTCCCACGACCGAATTAGGACTGAAAGGTAAGCCAATTCGGCTCCTCTCTACAATTTTTCGATCGGTGCTAGAGAGAGAACCGTCAGAATTTTAATGATGAAATTCTAACTCAATTTGGCATCAATTGATGCGATTCTTAATTCTAGGATGAACCTCAGGATGAGAGCTATCTACCTAGATTGAAAGCTTGGACCACCGTGCCCTCACCGGTGAGTAATCGAAGCTTTCTCTCTCTATAGTTTGTTTTCCGACGAAGCTCCGTTTGAGCTCGTTCTAGTGTTAAAATATATGATTCAAAGTTTCTTAGAATCGTATGAACATGTAGGAACTCAATTTCAACTCTAATTTCAACAATTAGAGGGGTTTGATCAGTCAATTTGATGAAATCAAATTCGACAATGTTGAAGAGTTGAAATTGGGGACAATTGGAAATTTTCGAAATTCAATGGACCAAAATGCAATTTTATAAAATTGAGGTTCAATTGGGCATGAAAATAATGTTGGAGGACCAATTGAAGAATTTTGGAATTTTTGGGGCAAAACTTACCATTTTTATAAAGGAAGGGCAAAATGGTAATTTTGGAAAAATTGGGGGACCAAATTGGGAATTTGGAAAATTAAACCCCCTTTTTGTGAAATTGAATAAATTGAGGTTCCAAGATAAATTTTAAAAGTTTCGGGACTCAATTTGAGGAAAAATCGACATTAGGGACCTAATTGCAAATAACTAAAAAGTTTGGGTTTTCTCATTCATTTGAAATGAATGAAGGCTATTATGCCGAGTAATAATGAACAAGTATGTTCATATCGTATAGGAACGTGAAGTACCAGGAATGCCAGCATGGACGAGCTCGCGTGAATACAAAGAACCGGTCTATTGGAATTCACTTCGTTAACGGGTGAGTGAGTTTACTAACATCATACCCGGTTGGGATGATGAGCACAACTTAAAGATAAAAACCACTTACCGGTTGTGAGTGGCTTTACTAACATCATACCTGGTTGGGATGATGAGCACAACTTAAAGATAAAAACCACTTACTGGTTGTGAGTGGGTTTACTAATATCATACCCAATTGGGATGATGGGCACAACTCAAAGTTAAAAACCACTCACAGGTTATGAGTGAGATTTTATATCATACCCAATTGGGGATGATAAGTACCTCGGTATGAAAACCCACTATTAAGTGGTATTTTAAACATCACAACTTAAAGGAAATGATGTGATAATCATGCGGAAAAACTACTTATCGGTTGTAAGTAGATCATTCCCGGTTGGTATGATGAGACTTCCGCAAAGGAAGTTGAAAACCCATTCATCGGTTATGAACGGAGGTGTCCTTATACCCGAGCAGTATAATGGATAGAGAAAACATATGTTTTATCGAAAGTACTCTCCCCTGACTGTGTGCTAATGCTTAAACAATTTGGGAGACCTTCTCGATGGGTGCTCGAATAGCTTTGATAGGCCGGGGGCCTTGGTTTTGGAACTTGGGGGGCTAAATGCTCGATTTTGAAAATCTCGTACAGTGGGCCCAAGGCCAGTTGACACGATCCGGAGCTTGTAAACAAATATGATATATATGCCATAAAACTTAATAAGTAAATTTTTTGGCCATGGTACCAAGATAGGACCGACATGCTCAGTCAACTAGCGACAGTGCGACATGACAGGTTGACGAACCAGTCAAGACAAACAATTGCGGGTTGAGTTGAGTGTCAGGGCCGTTGGACTAGTGGCACCACAGATTACATGGTAATATGAGAAAACATTGTTTGTGCATGCACTATGAGTACTAGACCATCAAGACGTCCATGAGGGGTAGTGATGCATCCTAAGGGCACTGGACGACCTGGTGGCTATAAAGGCAGTTCGTCGTTCCTGGTGTCTATGCAAAATTTGGAGTAGCACCAAGTGCATGAGACCGGGGTGGGGACGGGATGAGGTCTTTGTCCTCATATGGACACGAAGAAGCAATTTCAGGATTAAGGGTGAGATGTCGTGTACATCCACTCATTCCTAGAGTAGAAGTGGTCGTGCTTTTATCCGAGTGGCCGATAAAGTTGCTGCGAAGCCACTAGTGGGTTCAGTGACCGTGCTGGCCTATGAATGTGTGTAACCTTCATGATGAAGGATGTGTATTAGGTGATGACACACTGTGGTTAAATATGGAAATGGTGGAAAAACCGAGATTTCAAATGAAATGGTTTTGAAAGAAAGGAGTCTGACACACTCCAATAATAATTGTTTTCTTAAAAGTCAAACTTTTGAAAACCCATTCACTGAGTAGTCGTACTCACCCCCTCCTTTATATCCCTTTTAGGAGATTTCGGAAATACAATTTTGATTTATGTTATTCCAGGAAAAGGTGCAGGTTAAAGGATGCCTTAGACTTTATAGTTTATAATAATGGGAAACCCTTTAATAAACCGGGAGAGTGGCGGGTTGATCACTGGGATCCGACCAAACCGGGTCGGGGCGTGACAGCCGTGCCCCCGACGGTAAGCTTTCAAAGCTTTCTTTCTCTACGTTCAATTTTTTGGTGAAGTTCCATTTGAGCTCTTTCTGGCGTCAAATCGTGCGATTCAAAGTGCAATTTAATTGTATGAAAGTGTAGGATTTCCAATCTAACTTCAATTTCAACAATTAAACTCATTTGATTGGTCAATTTGATGAAATAAAATTCGACTGAGTTGGAAGGTTGAAATTGGGGAAAATTTGGGAATTTCAAAAATTCGTGGGACTAAAGTGTAATTTCATAAAATTGAGGTCCAATTGGGCATGATAAAGATGTTGGAGGATCAATTGGACAATTTTTAGAATTTTTGGGCAAAACTTACCATTTTTGTAAAGTAGGGGCAAATTTGTAACTTTGGAAAAATTGGGGACCAAATTGGGAATTTGGGAAAATTGAAACCGTTTATGTAATTTTGAATAAATTGAGGTCTCAAAGTATAATTTTGAAGTTTCGGGACTCAATTTGGGGGAAAATTGACATTTGGTACCTAAAGTAAAGGAAAAGAACTTTAGGGACCAAATTGTAAAGATTTGAAAAGTTGGGTACTTTATTTATTCATAATGAATGAAGGCTATTAAGCCAAAAGATAATGAACAAGGATGATCATACCGTGTAGGAACATGAGGAATCGGGAACGCCAGCTAAGCCAAAACTCATGAGGAGATGAAAGCCGATTAAGAAGAATTCAGGGCATTCACGGGTGAGTGGGATTTTTATATCATACTTGGTTGGGATGATAAGCATCTCAAACATAAAAACCCATTACTAAGTGAAATTTTAAACATCACAACTGAATGGAGTGATGTGAAAATTACACGAAAAAACTAATTACCGGTTGTAAGTAGATCATACCCGGTGGGTATGATGAACTTTCTCGAAGGAAGTAGAAAACCCGCTTATTGGTTATAAGTGGAGATGTCCTCCCACCAGATTGGTGTGATGGACAGATGAAAAGATTATTTTGTCAGAAGTGCTCTCCCGTGACTGTGTGCCACTGCTTAATCCTTTTGGGAGACCTTCTTGACAAGAGCTCGAATAGCTTAGATAGTCCAGAGGCCTTAGTTTTGTAACTTGTGGGCTAATATGCCTGATTTTGAAAATCTCGTACAGTGGGCCCAAGGTCAGTTGGCACGAGCATGAGCTCGTAAACAAACATGAGTTTAAGCCATGAAAACTTTAAATGAATGATATGTTTGGCCATGGTACCAAGACAAGACTAGTAGCAGTGTGACATGGTAGGTTGACGGACCAGTCAAGACAAAAAGTTGCAGGTCGAGTTGAGGGTCGGGGCTGTTGGACCAGTGGCATCATAGATTAAATGGCTTATGTAGAAAACTATTGTTTTGTGCATGCATTGAGGTTCGAGACCTTCAAGACGCCCAAGAGGGGTAGTGATGCGTCCTAGGGGCTACTGGACGATATGGTGGAGATAAGAACAGTTTGTCATGCCAACAATCAGGGAAGCTCGACATTGCTTCTTGCGCATGAGACTAGGGTGGGGTCGGGATGAGGTCTTTGTCTTCCTACAGAGACTGAGCTTTCTTTACGGGATTGAGGGTAGAAGTGGACGTACTTCTATCTAAATGGCCAGTAAAGTCGCTTCGACACCACAAGTGGGTGTAGTGGACGTGCTACCCGCGAACATGTGATCTCTTTATGATGAAAGGGGTGTGTTGGTTGCTAAACACACTGTTCATGGTTGATGATGAAGAAATGGCTTTGAAAACCGAAAAAAAATAAGGAAGAAAGAATTTTAAAGAAATAAGGAGTATGACACACTCCAATTTAAAAACAATTTTATTGAAAGTTTATTTTTTTAAAATACCTATTCATTGAGTTATGGAAACTCACCCACCCTTTTTATCCCTTTTCAAGAAATAGAGAAATGACTAGGGATAACACCAAGCCTTACCCTCTGTTAGGTATGCTTAAATTTGTTAAGCTTGCATATTATTTGATATATGTTATTACAAGGAACACGGTTGAGATTACTCGTGGCTCCTCTTGAATTAAAGAAGGGTGAAAGCCCTCTTGAACCAACAGTGCGGCGAGTTGTTCACGGGGATCTGACCAAACTGGGTCGGGGCGTGACAGAAGCTAACCTATTTTGGCCATGCTGAAAATGACCAAATTGGCCCTTTCTCAGGCCAAACCAAGCTCTCCTAACACTTCCACAACCCTTATACGACCGAATTAGAGCTGAAAGGTAAACCAATTTGGCTCCCCACGGTAAATTCCGATCAGCATTAGAGAGAGAAATAGTGAAACTTCACTTACCAAATTCACAGTCAATTTGACATGAATTGTTGCAATTCTTGATCCTAGGAGGATGCTCAAGATGAGAGCTACCTACCCCGATCGAAAGCTCAGACCGTCACACCTCTGACGATAAGCTTTCGAAGCTTTCTCTCTCTAAGTTTAGTTTTCCGAAAAAGCTCCATTTGAGCTCAATTTAGACCCAAATGACGCGATTCAAAGTTCCATTGAATCATGAGGAAGTGTAGAAACTGATTCATACCTTCAATTTGATCAATTAACCCTGACTGAATGGTCAGTTTGATGAAATCAAATTCTATCAGTGTGAAAAAGTGAAACTTGGGAAAATTTGGGAATTTCATAAAATTGATGGACCAAATTGTAATTTCCTAAAATGGAGGGTCAATTGGCCATGAAAAGGATGTTGGAGGACCAATTGGTCAATTTTTTTTAAAATAATTGGTGTCAAATTAACATTTTTGTAAAGTATGGGCATATGGTAATTTTGGAAAAGTTGGGGACCAAATTGGAAATTTGGGAAACTTGAAACCCTTAGTGATTTTGAGTAAATTGAGGACCCAAAGTGAATTTTAGATATTTTGGGACTCAATTTGTGGAAAATTGTGCATTGGGGATCTAAAGTCAAGGAAAATGAACTTTGAGTTTAGTTGTTCATATGTGAGTAACGAAGGCTGTTATGTTAAGTATTAATAGATAAGTTTGTCCAAATCATGTAGGAACACGATGGACTGGAACACCAGCAAGAGAAGCTCGCGTCAACTTTGGAAAATCAACCATGGACGAACACATCATGGTTAATGGGTGAGTGGGATTATTTACATCATACCTAGTTGGGATGATGAGCACTTCAAAAATGTAAAACCACTTCTATGTGGAATTTTAACATCACACCTGGTTGGTGTGATGTGAGAACTATGCGGATATACTACTTACCGGTTGTAAGTAGATCATACCTGATTGGTATGATTGACTTCAAAAGGAAGTAGAAAACCTCCTTACCGGTTGTAAGCGGAGATGTCATCACACCTAGTTGGTGTTATGGATGAAAAGTTTATTTTTGTCAGAAGTGTTCTGCCCTGATTGTGTGCCAATACTTAAAACTTTTGGGGACCTTCTAGATGAGAGCTGGAATAGCTTAGATAGGCCATATGCCTCGGTTTTGGAACTTGAGGGCTAAAATGCCCGGTTTTGGAAAATCACGTACAGTGGGCCCAAGGCTAGTGGGTACAAGCAAAAGCTCATAAACAAACATGAATAGGAAGAGCCATGAAAACTCTCATTAAAAGTGGAATTTACTGTGTGATTCGCCATGGTACCAAGTCAAGACCGACAAGGCTCGATGGGCTAGTGACAGTGCGTCAGGGCTTGGTTGATAGACCAATCAAATAAACAACTGCAGGTCGGGTTGAGTGTCGGGGCCATTGGACCGTAGACACCAAAGATAAATGGATTTATGGAAAAATAATGTTTGTGCATGCACTTGAGTAACATTATCATCAGGATACCCAAGAGGGGAAGGGATGCGTCCTAAGGGCTACTAGACGACATGGTGGCAATAAGGGAAATAGAAACTACTATGTTTGAGATTCTCATCGTACCAGTTAGTCATGGAGTTACTGTATTTGGATTTCACAGAGTTACTATGTTTGGGCTCCACGAGGCTATTGTGTTTGGGGCTTCCTAAAGCTACTGTGTTTGAGCTTCATGCGCATGAGACCGGAATATGGTCTTTGTTCTCATACATACATGGAGTTGATTTCGAGTTTGAGGGTCAGATGTTGCGGACATCCATTCATTCCCAAGGTAGAAGTGGGCGGGCTTCTATCTATGTGGCTGGTAAAGTCGCTCCAATGCCACATGTGGGTGCAATGGACAGGTTGCCCTACTAATGTGTGATTCCCTTCCTGATGAAGGGCATGTGTTAATTGTTAAACACACCTGATGTGGAAATGAGAAAAATAAATTGTGAAAATTGAGAATATTTAAAAGAGATAAGGAGTTTGGCACACTCCGATTAAAGATGTTTTATGAAAAACTTTCTCCCAACACCCATTCACTAAGTTGTCGAACTCACCCCTCCCTTTTTCCCTTTTCAGGTAACTGAGGGTAAACCTACTTAAAGACCTTCTGATAGATGAACCTGAAAGACAGGTATGTAAGGTTCATATGTTCAGTTTTGATTAATGTTGTTCCAGGAAAGGTACAGATAAAAAGGATGCCTTACTTCTCATGGTTTAGAGATGGGGGATACCCTTAATAAACAGGAAGAGTGGTAGATTGTTCACGGGGATCTGACCAAATTGGGTCGTGGCATGACAAAGTCAGTTAGTTAAGCATGACAAAATCAAACATAAATATTTGGATCGGAATTGCAAACCAAGGATGGAGGAAGGACCAGTATAGGACGAAAAGGGGATAACACCGAAACCCGTGAAAAACAAGTATGAAATGCTCAAAAGGACACCGAGCCAAGGGTTTAAATGATCAAGAGAATACTTGGACACGGGGGTAAGACAAACCAAAGGGACTGATTCCAAAGGAGTAAATAAATGATCGAAAGAGGAGGAAAGTCCTCAAGTATGTTGCATGCGGGACTAAGTGAAAGGAGTAACCAAAGCGGTAGCATGTCAAGGAAAACCCCATGATGACATCAAGGGAAATTATTCCCAATGTAAACGATACGTAATAAAGTTATGGGGACAAAACTCCTAAAAGGAGGGGAGAGTTGTAAGCCCCGTTCCTTCAAGAATAAGAAACTAAGAAAAGAACTTGTTGATTCTAAAAGTGAAAATCGAGTTATTAAAAAACCAAAATTTGGTAAAGAATGGTAAAATGGGAAATTGGAAAATCCCAAGTGACCAAAAGAATCATGAAAATCATGCGGAAGAACCATGAAGCCAAATAAAAAGGAAAACCAGACTAGTTCAGGGTTGAACCAGACTTCAACAGGATTGAACCGATTTGAACCATAAAGAACTAGAATAGGTAATTAATTTTTCTAGGTGGTTTAGAGATCTCAAATGGAGAAATTGAGGCCACCATTGGATAGAAGATAAATTTAGACAAATTTAGAAATTTTTAGTTTTGAGAAAATCAGTCGAATCAGGCCTAAACTAATCGATTTTTGCTATTGAACTCGGTCAAATCGGACCGGTCCGGACTGGAATAATGTCATCTTCTTCCTTAGGATGACAACACTGTTCATTGGATCAAAAATATTTTATTCTTTGTGAAGGAATATTCCCTCTAATCAGGGAATTTTTAGGAGAGAATAAGCTCGACTAGAATGGAAATTGGTCGGGCAGAGGGTCCTTGAGCTCCCTATATAAAGAGCTCCCCTCCATTCATCCTCCACAAACCTGAAATCATCCTCCTCTCCTAAGTGCTCTATTTTCAGTCGAAGCTCCAACTAGAGCTTTGACTTGGGCACTTTTCTCTACCTTAGAAGGTAAAGTCTGGTTCTACAGAATCTAGGGGAAGTCAGCAACCTGACAGTAACCTCCCTTCGACCCGAGGATCAAACAATAAAGCAACTTCGTCGGTTCGAAGCTACCCTATTTTGGTTGAGCTGGATTTGGCCAATTCAGCACTCCTACGGCAAGCAAAGCCTCCCCAAAGTCCCCATGGCCATCACATGTCCCCCATAGAGGTGAAAGATAAGCCAAATCGACCCTTATTTGTCGTTGCTGATCAATGATAGAGAGAGAAAGTGCCAAACTTCACTGACAAAATTGCCTTTTATATGGACATCAATTTTAGTGATTCTTGATCCTAGGAGGACACTATGGACGAGAGCTATTGTCACGCCCTAACTCAGTTTGATCGAATCCCCGTGATCAACCCGCCACTCTCCCGGTTTACTAAGGGTTGCTCCTTATTATAAATCGTGAGGAGTAAGGCGTCCTTTCAACATGAACCTTTCTTGTAATAACATAAATCAAAACTTTACAAAATTTTGAACTTATCATACCTATTTTATAAGTGCGTTAACTGGTGGTCTTTGGGTAAGCTTTTCGGGATTACCTAAAAGGGATATAAGGGAAGGGGGTGAGTACAACGACTTAGTGAATGGGTTTTCAAAATTTAACTTTTAGGAAAAATGTTTGAATCGGAGTGTGCCAGACTCCTTATTTTCTTTTTAAAACACGTTTCATTCTCAATTTCAGCTTTTATAACCATTTATTATTACCACGGTGTGTTATCACCCAACACACATCCTTCATCATGAAGGTAAAACACACAATTGCAAGCCAACCTATCCACTGTAACCACTTATAGTGTCAGAGCGACTTTATCGGCCACCTAGATAGAAGCATGTCCACTTCTACCCTAAGAATGAGTGGATGTTCGTGACATTCGACCTTCAATCCCCTAACAAAACTCTATGTCTATAAGAGGACAAAGTCCTCATCCCATCCCCACTCCAGTCTCATGCACTTGAAGCTAAGTCGAGCTTTGCAAGACTTCTGGTACGACTAACTGCCCTTATATCCACCAGGTCGTTCAGAGTCCTAGGACACATCACTACCCCTGTTGGGTGTCTTGAAGGTCCTGTAACATAGTGCATGCACAATTAACAGTTTTTCACATAATGCCATATAATTTGTGGTGCCATTGGTCCGATGGCCCCGACCCTCAACTCGTCTTGCAACTGTTTGTCTTGACTAGTCCGAAGACCTGTCATGTCGCACTGCCACTTAGTCCATTGAGTATATCACGCCTCGACTCAGTTTGGTCGGATCCCCATGATCAACCCGCCACTCTCCCGATTTACTAAGGGTTGCCTCTTGTTTATAAATTTTGAAGAGTAAGGCATCCTTTAAACTTGCACCTTTCCTAGAATAGCATAAATCAAAATTGCATAAAATTTTAAACTAAACATACCTATCTTACAGGCGTATTAGTTGATGGTCCTTGGGGTAGGCTTTCTAGGATTTCCTGAAAGGGATATAAGGGAGGGGGTGAGTACAACGTCTCAGGGAATGGGTTTTCAAAATTTAATTTTTAGGAAAAATGTTTGATTTGGAGTGTGCTAGACTCCTTATTCTCTTTGAAAAACCTTTCATTTCAAAGTTTCGATTTTCATCACCATTTCTTATTTACTACGGTGTGTCATCACCTAACACACATCCTTCATCATGAAGGTCAAACACACAATCGCAGGCCAGCCCGTCTACTGAACCCACTTGTGCTGTCAGAGCGACTTTACCGGCCACCTATATAGAAGCATGTCCACTTCTACCCTGAGAATGAGTGGATGTTTGCGACATCCGACCCTCAATCCTGTAACAAATCTCCATGCCGTATGAGGATAGAAACCTCATCTCGACCCCACCCCAGTATCATGCGCTTGAAGCTATGTCGAGCTTCGCAAGGCTTCAGGTACAACCAACTGCCCTTATATCCACTAGGTCGTCCAGGGCCCTGTGACACATGACTACCCCTCTTGAGGATCTTGAAGGTCCCATAAACATAGTGTAAATCTCGCCCTTTTTATTAAAGGAAAACTCATAAAAGAACTGGTCAAATCGAGTGAGAAACATGGAACCAGTTCACAAACTTGTTTATTGGGGAACAGGCAAATTAGAGAAATTTCAACTTCCTTGTGACCAAAAGAGGTTTATAAACCTTGGGAAGGAACCTTAGAACAAAGTGGGAGAGAAAACCAAACCAGTTCGGGTGAACCAGATTAAACCGGTTTAAGAACTGAGCCGATTTATGAATGGGAACCGAGAGAGAGATGGAAAACCGGGAAATGTATGGATCACGAGTGACCCAAAGAGTCCCAAAAGTCATGGAAATGGACTTGAGAAAGAATGAGAGATGAAAACCAAATCGGTTCAGGTGAACCGGATCCGAACTGGTTTGGAATAGTGTCGTCTTCGTCCTTTAGATGACAACACTGTTCACTAGCTGAAAAATTGTAGCAGTGCCGACGAAGAAGAAATGTCTCTGTTCAATATGTTTCCAGCCATCAATGCCTATCATAAATGTTCCAAATGGATGGCCGACGAGTCCTCGAGCTCTCAATATAAAGGGCCCCTCTTTATTCATCCTCTCCACACCTGAAAAGCTCACTCTCTCTCAACAGCTCCATTTTTCGGCGATGCTCGAACTAGGGCTCCGATATAGGATCATTTCTAATCCAAAGAAGGCGAGGTTGGGTTCTTTAGAACCAGGGAGAAGTCAGCTACATGCCTGTAGTCTCCGTTTGCTCTGAGGGTCACCGGAGAAATGCTGGCGTGATGGAATAGTGAAGTAGCTATGGTGGACTAAAGCTGCCCTGTTTCGGCCGAGCTGAAATCGGCCATTTTGAACCCTCCTCAAGTAAAACCAAGCCCTCCCAACACTTTCTCAGCACTCCCATGGTAGAATTAGGACTGAAAGTTAAGCCAATTCGACTTCCTTTTGCAATTTCTGGACAGTGCTAGAGAGAGAACTGACAAAATTTTGATGATGAAATTCTAATTGAATTCAACAACAATTGATGCGATTCTTAATTCTAGAATGAACCTCAGGATGAGAGCTATCTGCTCAAATCGAAAGCTCGGACCGTCGTGCCCTCGATGGTAGGCTTTCGAAGCTTTCTCTCTCTAAGTATGTATTCCGACGAAGCTCCATTTGAACTCGTCCCGACGTCAAAACTCGCGATTCAAAGTGCTATTGAATCATATGAAGATGGAGGAACTCAATTTTAACTTCAATTTCAACAATTAGAAGTGTTTGATTGGTTAATTTGATGAAATCAAATTCGGCTGTGTTAAAAAGTTGAAATTGGGGAAAATTGGGAAATTTTGAAATTAGAAGGACCAAAAATGCAATTTTATTAACTTGAGGGTCAATTGGGCATGATAATAATGTTAGAGGACCAATTGAGGAATTTTGGAATTTTTTGGGTAAAACTTACCATTTTTGTAAATGAAGGGTAAAATGGTAATTTTGGAAAAGTTGGGGGACCAAATTGGAAATTTGGGAAATTAAACCCCTTTTGCGAAATGGAATAAATTGAGGTCCTAAGATAAAATTTAAAAGTTTCGGGACTCAATTTGAGGTAAAACCGGCATTAGGGACTTAAAGTTAAAGAGAAATAACTTTAGGGACCTAATTGTAAATAAATAAAAGTTTGGTTTTCTCATTCATTTGGAATGAATGTAGGCTATTAGGCTGAAGGATAATGAACCGAGATGTTCGTATCGTGTAGGAACATGAAGTACTGGGAATGCCAGGAAGGACAAGCTCACGTGAATAGAAAGAACCGGTCTTGTGGAATCCACTACATTAATAGGTGAGTGAGAATTTTATATCATACACCCGGTTGGGGATGATAAGTACCTCGAAATGAAAACCCACTACTAAGTGGTATTTTAAACATCACAACTTAGAGGAGTGATATGAAAAACATGCAGAAAAACTACTTACCAGTTGTAAGTAGATCATACCCGGTTGGTATGATGAAACTTGTCGAAGGAAGTTGAAAACCCATTTATTAGCTATGAACAAAAATGTCCTTATACCTGGTCGGTATGATGGACAGTTGAAAGCATATTTTTGTTGGAAGTTCTCTCCCCTGACTATGTGCCAATGCTTAAATGATTTGGGAGACCTTCTTGATGGGAGCTCGAATAGCTCTTATAGGCCAGGGCCTTGGTTTTGGAACTTGGGGGCTAATATGCCCGATTTTGAAAATCTCATACAATGGGCCCAAGGCCAGTTGGCATAAGCAGGAGCTCGTAAACAAACATGAGTTATATGCCATAAAACTTTAAATAAAGGAATTGTTTGGCCATGGTACCAAGACATGACCAATATACTCAGTCAACTAGTGGCAGTGCGACATGACAGGTCGACGGACCAGTCAAGACAAACATTTGCTGGTTGAGTTGAGGGTTGAGGTCGTTGTACCAATGGCACTACAGATTATATGGCTTGATAAGAAAATACTAATTGTGCATGCACTGTGATTACAGGACCATCAAGATGCCCAAGAGGAGTAGTGATGTGTCCTAAGGGCACAAGACGACCTGGTGGGTATAAGGGCAGTTCGTCGTACCAGGTGATTGTGCGAAATTTGGAGTAGCACCAAGCGCATGAGACCGGGGTGGCAACGGGATGAGGTCTCTGTCCTCATACGAACATGGAGAATTGATTTCAGGATTGAGGGTCGGATGTCGCGAATATCCACTCATTCTCAGGGTGGAAGTGGACATACTTCTATCTAGGTGGCCGGTAAAGTCGCTCCGATGCCATAAGTGGGTTCAGTGGACGTACTAACCTACGAATGGGTGTTTGACCTTCATGATTAAGGATGTGTGTTGGGTGATGACACACCGTAATTAATAAGAAATGGTGGTAAAAATTGAGATTTGAAATGAAAGGAATTTTGAAAGTAAGGAGTCTGGCACACTCCAATATAAATCTTTTTCCTAAAAGTTAGAAGTTTTGAAAACCCATTCACTGAGAAGTTGTACTCACCCACTCCATTACATCCCTTTCAGGAAATTCCAGAATGCCTACCCTTAAAAACCATCAACTAAGATGACTGTGAGACAAGTATGATAAATTTAAAATATTATGTAGTTTTTATTTATGTTATTATAGGAAAAGTTGCAGGTTTAAAGGATACCTTACTCTTTACATTATATAATAAGGGGAAACCCTTTAATAGACTGGGAGAGTGACAGGTTGATCACGGGGATCCGACCAAACTGGGTCGGGGTGTGACACACAGTGCATGCACAATCAACAATTTTCACATGATACCATATAATATATGGTGCCACTGGTCCAACGACCCCGACCCTCAACTCAACTTGCAACTGTTTGTCTTGACTAGTCCCGAGACCTGTCATGTCGCACTACCACTAGTTGACTGAGTATGTCAGTTTTGTCTTGGTACCATGGCCAAACAATTCAATTACTAAAGTTTTCATGGCATATAAATCATGTTTGTTTACGATCTCTTGCTCGTGCCAACTGGCCTAGGGCCTACTGTTCGAGATTTTCAAAATTGGGCATATTAGCCCCCAAGTTCCAAAACCAAGGCCTCCAGCCTAACAAAGCTATTCGAGCTCCCGTCGAGAAGGTCTCCCAAATTATTTAAGCAGTGCCACACAGTCAGGGGAGAGCACTTCTTACAAAAAAATATTTTTAATGGTCCATCATACCAACTAAGTATGATGACATCTCCGCTCATAACCGTGAATGGGTTTTCCACTTCCTTCGAGAAAGTTTTATCATACCAACCAGGTATGATCTACTTACAACTGGTAAGTAGTTTTTCCTATTATTTGCACATCACTCCTCTATGGTGTGATGTTTAAAATACCATTTAGCAGTGAGTTTTCATTAACGAGGTGCTTATCATCCCAACTGGGTATGATATAAAAATTCCACACAACCAATAGTGTAGTGAAATTCCTCTTAGTCGGCTTATTATCTTTACTCGAACTCGTCTTAGTTGGCGTTCTCGATACATCGTGTTCCTACATGATATTAATATTTTTGTTCATTATTCTTTAGCCTAATAGCCCTCATTCATCCCAAATGAATGAGAAAACCAATTTTTTTCTTTATTTGCAATTAGGTCCCTAAAGTTATTTTTCTTTAACTTTAAGTCTCAAATGCCGGTTTTTCCTCAAATTAAGTCCCAAAACTTTTAAAATTTATCTTAGTATCTCAATTTATTCAAATTCACAATAAGGGGTTTAATTTCCTAAATTTCCAATTTTGTCCCCTGATTTTTCCAAAATTACCATTTTGTCCCAACTATACAAAAATGGTAAGTTTTTCCCCAAAAATTCCAAAATTGCCCAATTGATCCTCCAACATCCTTAACATGCCCAATTGGTTCTCAATTTTATAAAATTGCACTTTAATCCCTCTAATTTTTGAAATTCCCAAAATTTCCCCAATTTCAACCTTCTAACTCGGCCGAATTTGATTTCATCAAATTGACCGATCAAATGTGTTTAATTGTTGAAATTGAAGTTACATTAAAGCTCCTACACCTGTATACAATTCAATTGCACTTTGAATTGCATGATTTGGTGTCGAAATATGAGTTCAAACAAAGCTACATCGAAAATCTAGATATAGAGAGTTAAAGCTTCGAAAGCTTACTGTCGGGGGCGCGGTGGTCCGAGCTTTCAATCTGGGTAGATAGCTCTTGTCTTGAGGTTTCTTCTAGGATCAAGAATTGCATCAATTGATGCTGAATTGAGTGAGAATTTTATCATCTATGTCCTCCTACATCTATTTTAGCGGTAGGAGGACTGTGGAGGTGTTGGGAGGGCTTGGTTTGGCCTAAGAAGGGCTCAAATTGGCCGATTTTAGCTCGGTCGAAATAGGGTAGCTTCAGTTCGCTGAAGCTACTTCACTTTTCGATCACACCGATGCTTCCCCGATGACCCTCAGAGCAAATGGAAACTACAACCGTGTATTGGAGCTCTGGTTCGAGGTTCACCAGAAATTGGATCAACTGAGAGAGAATGAAGTTTTTAGGTGTGGAGAGGATGATTGAGGAGGGGCTCTTTATATATGAAGCTCGGGGACTTGTTGGTCGTCCGATTGGCACCTTAATGGCGGTTTATTCATTGCTTGAAACTCCCTGGCTAGAGAATTTTCAGCTTTGTCGGCACTGCTCAATTTTCCGGTGAGTGAACAATGTTGTCATTTGAAGGAAGAAGATGACACTGTTCCGAACCGGACCATACCGGTCCGAACCAGGTTCAAAGCTTAAATTGGCTGGTTCAGATCCGATTCAAATGAATTTTTCAAAATTAAAAATTTCTAAATTTATCTAAATTTACTTTCTATCCAATGGTGGCCTCAAATCTCAAATTTGAATTTTCTAAGCCACCTAGAAAAATGAATTTAGCATCTGGTTAATAGTGTTTCAAACTGGTCCAAATCGGTTCAATCCAGTTCACCTAAACCCGTTTGGTTTTCATCTCCAATTCACCCTTAAATCCTTTTTCATGACTTTTGAGACTCTTTGGGTCACTCGGGATACATAAATTTCCCGGTTTGCTCTTTCTCTATTGGTTTCGGTTTGTAGACCGACTCAATTTTCAAAGTGAAAATGATTGATTCTTTCCCCGATTTTCTTATTATCAAAGGACGGGGTTTACAACTAACTCCCCAGATCAAGAGCTCAGACTGCCACACCTTCGACGGTAAGCTTTCGAAGCTTTCTCTCTTTATGAACGATTTTCTGGCAAAGCTCCGTTTAAGGTCGTTTCAGACCCAAATTCTACAATTCAAAGCTCCATTTGATCGTATGGAAGTGTAGAAACCGATCCATGCCATAAATTTGAGCAATTAACCCAAATTGAATGGCCAATTTGAAGAAATCAAATTCGTTTAGTAAATAGGGTAGAAATTGAGGGAATGTTTTAGGGGGAAATTGAGAATTTTGAAAAATTGAGGGAACTCCATGCAATTTCTCAAAATTGAAGGTCAATTGACAATGAGAAAGATTTTGGGGGACCAATTGATCAATTTTTGAAAGAATTGGTGTTAATTTGCTATTTTTGGAATGTAGGGGCAAAACTATAATTTTATAAAAGATTGGGGACCAAAAAGGAATTTGGAAAACTTGAGCCTCGTTCACAATTTTAAGTAAATTAAGGACCAAAGGATGATATTGGAAGCCTTGGGACTTGATTTGGGTAAAGGTTAGCATTAGGGACATAAAGTAAAAAAACATGAACTTTAGGGACCTAAGTGTAATTAAACCAAAGATTAGGGCATAGTCGCTCATATGTGAGAAAATGGAGGTTGTTATGCCGAACCCTTACTGTTAATGATACCCAAACCATGTAGGGACACATAGGACTAGAATGCAAGCAAGAGAGAGCTAGCGTGGTCTTGGAAATTGATCTGGAACGAACATATCACAGTCAACGGGTGATTGGGAATTTTCTAATGTCATACCCGGTTGGGGTGATGAGCACTTTTATTAAAGGAATACCTACTTATCGATTATAAGTTGGGTAATTTAAACATCATACCTAGTTGGTATGATGAGCTTTCTCACGGAAAGGAAAAACCCGCATACCGGTTAAAGCAAACCTATCATCACACCCGATTGGTGTGATGGGTTAAAAGAAGATTTTGTTGGAAGTGTTCTCCCCTGATTATGTGCCATTGCTTAAACAATTTGGGAGACCTTCTTGACGAGAGCTGGAACAGCTCTAACAGGCTAGGGGCCTCGGTTTTGAACTCATAGGGCTTAAGGCCCAATTTTGAAAAGCACGTGTAGTGGGCCCATGGCTAGTGGGTAAGGGTTGAAGCTCGTAAACAAACATGACTAGGAAGAGCCATTAAAACTTTCATTAAAATGGAATCGATTGTGTTAATCACCACGGTACCAAGTCAAGACTGACAATTCTCGATGGGTTGGCGACAGTGCGTCAGGGCTAGGTTGATGGATTGGCCTAGACAAACAACTATAGGCAGGATTGAATGTTAGGGCTGTTGGACCGTCGATACCAAAGAAAATGGCTAATTATGAAAAATTATTATTTGTGCATGCACTCATGGATTCGAGACCATTAAAACACCCTAGGGGGTAGTGATGGGTTCCAAGGGCTCTTGGACGACATGGTGGAGATAAGGGTAGTTCATCGTGCCACTTAGTCATGAAGCTCTAGGAGCTTCTTGCACATGAGACTCGGGTGGGGTCAAGATGAGGTCTCCATCCTCATACAGACACGAAGTGGATTTCGGGTGTGAGGGTTGAACGTCTGGGACGTCTACTCACATTCATGGTAGTTGTAAATCCCGCCCTTTTGAGCTAAGGAAAATTGGTAAGGGAACCTGTCAAACCGAGTGAGAAAACCGAACCGGTCCACAAACCCGATCAATTGTGAATGGGAAATTTAAGAATTTACAACTCCTAGGTGATCCAAAGGGTTTATAATACTATGGAAAAGAACCTTAGGATGAATTGGAAGAGAAAAACCAATCCGGTTTGGATGAACCGGACCCAACTGGATTGAACTAGTTTATGAACCGAAACCGATAGAGAAAGGGCAAACAGAGAAATTTATGGATCATTTGTGACTCGAAGAGATTTACAAAGCTTGGGAACGAACCTTAGAACAAAGTGGGAGAGAAAAACCAGATCGGTTTGGGTGAACTGGACCCGAACCTGATTGAACCGGTTTAAGGACCGAGTCAGTTTATGAATCGGAATCCACAAAGAGATGGTAAATCAGGAATTTTATGGACCCTAAGTGACCCAAGGAGTCACAAAAGACATGGAAATGGACTTGTGAAGGAATTGAGGATGAAAACCAAACTAGTTCAGGTGAACCGGATCCGAACCGATTCGGACTTATTTGAACCACTATTGAACTAAACCTAAATTCATTTTTCTATGTGGCTTAAATAACTCAAATTGGAGATTTGAGGCCTCCATTGGATAAAGAATGAATTTTGATAAATTTAGAAATTTTTAGATTCAGAAAACTCGATCGAATGGGGGGTGAATCGACCAGTTTAAGCTTTGAACCCAGTTCAGACTGATCTAGAATATTGTCATCTTCTTCCTCAGGATAAAAACATTGTTCACTTGCCTGGAAACTGAAGAAATGTTAAAGAAGAAAAAATGCTTATGTTTGGGGTGTTTTAGGTCTTCAATGTCAGTCATAACGGTGCTAAACGGACGGCCAACGGGTCCCCGAGCTCCCTATATAAAGAGCCCCTCCCCATTTATCCTCTCCACACCAGAAAACTCATTCTCTCACAACTGCTCCATTTTTTGGCTAAGCTCAAACTAGAGCTCCGACATGGGGTCTTTTTTGAGCCAAACAAGGCAAGGTCAGGTTCTTTATAACCAGGGAGAAGTCAGCTACACGTGTGTAGTCTCCGTTCACTCTGAGGGTCGCCGATGAGATGCCGGCATGATGAAACAGTGAAGCAGCTCCGACGGACTGAAGCTGCCCTATTTTGGCCAAGTTTAAATCAGCCATTTTGAGCCCTCCTTAGGCCAAACCAAGCTTTCCCAACACTTCATCAACCCTCCCACGATCGAATTAGGACTGAAAAGTAAGCCAATTCAGCTCCCCTCTGTAATTTCCGGCCGGTTCTAATGAGAGAACTGACAGAATTTCGATGATCAAATTCTAACTCAATTTGGCATCAATTGATGCAATTCCTGATTCTAGAATGAACCTCAGTATGAGAGCTATCTGCCCAGATCAAAAGCTCAGACCGCTGTGCCCTCACCGGTGAGTAATCGAAGCTTTCTCTTTCTATAGTCCGTTTTCTTGCGAAGCTCCGTTTGAGCTCGTTCCTGCGTCAAAACTTGTGATTCAAAGTGCTATTGAATCATAAGAGGATGGAGGAACTCAATTTTAACTTCAATTTCAACAATTGGAGGTGTTTGATTGGTCAATTTGATGAAATCAAATTCAGCTGTGCTAAGGAGTTGAAATTGGGGGAAAATTGGGGATTTTCGAAATTCAAAGGACCAAAATGTAATTTTATAAAATTGAGGGTCAATTGGGCATGAAAATAATATTGGATGACCAATTGAGGAATTTTGGAATTTTTGGGGCAAAACTTACCATTTTTGTAAAGGAAGGGCAAGATGGTATTTTTGGAAAAGTTGGGGGACCAAATTGGAAATTTGGGAAATTAATCCCCTTTTGGTGAAATGGAATAAATTGAGGTCCTATGATAAATTTTAAAAGTTTCAGGACTCAATTTGGGGAAAAACTGGCATTAGGGACTTAAAGTTAAAGAGAAATAACTTTAGGGACCTAATTGCAAATAAATGAAAGTTTAACTTCCTCTTTCATTTGGAATGATTGAAGGCTATTAGGCCAAAGGATAATTAACCGAGATGTTCATATCATGTAGGAACACGAAGTACCGAGAATGCCAGCAAGTACAAGCTTGCGTAAATACAAAGAACCGATTTAGTGAAATTCACGGCATTATCGGGTGAGTGGGTTTACTAACGTCATATCCGGTTGGGATGATTAGCACAACTTAAATTTAAAAACCACTTACCGGTTGTGAGTAGGATTTTATATCATACCTGGTTGGGGATGATAAGCACATCGAAATAAAAAAAATACCTACTACTATGTGGTATTTTAGACATCACGACTTAAAGTAATGATGTGAAAACCATGCTGAAAAACTACTTACCGGTTGTAAGTAGATCGTAATCGGTTAGTATGATGAAACTTCCTCAAAGGAAGTTGAAAACCCGTTCATCGGTTATGAGTTGAGATGTCCTTATACCCGGTCGGTATAATGGATAGTTGAAAATATAATTTTGTCGGAAGTGCTCTCCCCTGATTGTGTGCCAATGCTTAAACAATTTGGGAGGCCTTCTTGACGGGTGCTCGAATAGCTCTAATAGGCCGGGGGCCTTGGTTTTGGAACTTGGGGACTAATATGCCCGATTTTGAAAATCTCATACAGTGGGCCCAAGGCTAGTTGGCACAAGCAAGAGTTCGTAAACAAACATGAATTATATGCCATAAAACTTTAAATAAAGGAATTGTTTGGGCATGGTACCAAGATAGGACCAACATACTCATTCAACTAGTGGCAGTGCGACATGACAGGTCAATGGACCAGTCAAGACAAACAACTGCGGGTTGAGTTGAGAGTCGAGGCCGTTGGACCAGTGGCACCAGAGATTATATGGCATAATGAGAAAATTATTGATTGTGCATGCACTATGATTACAGGACCATCAAAATGCCCAATAGGGGTAGTGATGCATTCTAAGGGCACTGGACGACCCTGTGAGTATAAGGGCACTTCGTCGTATCAGGTGACCGTGCAAAATTTGGAGTAGCACTAAGCGCATGAGACCAGGTTTTGGATGGAATGAGGTCTTTGTCCTTATACGGACATGAAGCGCATGAGACCATCAACTAAGATGCCTTTAAGACAAGTATATAAAGTTTAAAATTTCTTGCAGTTTTGATTATGCTATTATGGGTGCAATATGGGACTGCCCTGCGAATGTTTGTACCCTTTATGATAAAGGGTGTGTGTTTGTTTGATAAAAGCCTCCCAAGGCAAGTGGATGTGCTAAGAGAGCTAAATGCACCTAATATGGAATTAGAAAAGGCATGATATTTGAGAAAATCTTTGAAAATGATGTTAAGCATTGGCATGATTTTAACAAAACATTTATGAAAACTCACTCGCAACACCCGCTCACTGAGTTGTAGAAACTCACCCCCCTCCTTTAACTCTTTTCAGGAAAAAAGAAGACCATCCTTAAAGACCCCTCATAGTTAAACCATAAGATAGGTATGTAAATGTTAATATATTCAGTTTTGTATAATGATATTCCAAGAAAAACGGGGAAAAATGACGCTTGACTCCTCGCGATGTAAAAAGGGGTGTGTAAACCCCGTCCTTTAAAGATAAGAAAATCGAGAAGAGAACCGGTCAATTCAAAAAAGAAAACTGAGCCAGTTCATGAACTTAACCAATAGAGAAAGGGTAAAATGGGAAATCGACAAATCCCACGTGACTCAAAGAGTCATAAAAATCAAGGAAAAGATCCTTGGGACAAATGGAAAGAGAAAACTAGACCGGTTCAGGGAAAGAATTGAAGCCATCATTAGATACTAAATGAATTTAGATTAATTTATAAATTTTTAATTTTGAGAAAACCGGTCGAATTAGGCCTAAATCGACCAATTTACACATTGAACCTAGTTGGAACTGTCCGATCTGTCTTATTGTGTGATCTTCTTCCTTAGGATGAAAGCACTGTTCATTAATGCAAAAAATGGATAATGCCGGTGAAGGTGAAATTGCTTTGATCAGGCCGTTTTAGGGTGAGGATAAGCTCGACCAAAATGGAATGTTGTCAAGCAGAGGGTCACCGAGCTCCCTATATAAAGAGCTCCTATCCATTCATCATCCACTCACTTCAAATCTCCATTTCTCTCTCAACTACTCGATTTTCCAGTGAAGCTCGAACCAGAGCTTCGATATAGGCCTTTTTCTTAGCCTCAGAAGGCAAGGTCATGTTCTATAGACTATGGAGGAAGCAACTACCTGATAACAACTTCCTTTTGACCTGAGGACCGCCGGAGAAGCACTGGCGGAATCAAACGGTGAAGTAATTCTGAAGGATCGAGGCTGCCCTATTTTGGCCAAGCTGAATTTAGCCAAATTTAGCCCTCCTTCGGTCAAACCAAGCCTCTCCGATATCCCCATGACCCACACACAACCACAACAGAGCTGAAAGGTAAGTCAATTCGGCCCTCCTTTATCATTGCCGGTCGGAGTTAAAGAGAGAAAGTGCTAAACTTACTGATGAATTTCTTCCTCAAATTGATATCAATTGTTGCAATTCTTGTTCCTAGAAGGAACCTCAGGACGAGAACTACCTCCCCAGATCAAGAGCTTGGACCAAAAAGTCACGAAAGATAGGAAGGACTGGTGATCAAAACTACGGAGCAAGTTAAGTAAGCGGTTAATAAAGAGGTCAAGAAATGGCGAGGCAAAGTGGAATTTAAACTTCATAAGAAGGTCAAAAGAGAGGAATACTACAAGAATAGAGGTAAGATACCTGGAAGGTACACCTAGAACCCCCTCAAAAAGGGGGAAACACAGAAAATGTCCTTCAGAAATTCCAGGGTAGGACACAATAAGAGTGAAGGAGAGAAGAAATGCACGACGAAAAATAACTCTAGAGGGATGCATAGGACTAAGCACACCTTGAAGGGATCCTTGATAGACGGATGGACATAACATGAAGTGTAAGGAACCAAACCTTCATTTGGAACTTCTCAAAGGAAGGATGTATCTGAATGGCCAAAGTGTGACCTACCTTGGAAGAGCATAAGAGCCAAATAATGACTCTAGGAAAACCTAGTAGAAAGAAGTAACTAGTAATAATGGGATGGTCAAGGAGAATAAACATTGCCCTATGAAGGGCTGTGAAGTAGTAAAGACTACACTTTATGAAGAACAATAGGATGGGCATGAAGGACGAGTGAATTCTAGATACAGCTGCCTAGAGAGTTGGACAAGAAAAATGGTAAGGACAAGGTAGTTAACGAACCGATACTCGTGAAGGTCATAATCTAAGTTCCAGCAAGATCATAATCTAGTTGGCACGAGCAAGAGAAAGTAAACAAACATGTGTTTAAGCTATGAAAACTTAAAATGAATGATTTGTTTGTCCATGGTACCAAAACGGGACTGACATGCTCGATGGACTGGCGACAATGCGACATGACAGGTCGACGGACCAGTCGAGACAAACAGCTACAAGTCGAGTTAAGGGTCAGGGCTGTTGGACCAGTGGCACCACAAATTAAATGGCTTATGTGGAAAACTGTTGTTTTGTACATGCATTGAGGTACGAGACCTTCAAGAAACCCAAGAGGGGTAGTGATGCATCCTAGGGCTACTAGACGACATGGTGGAGATAAGGGTAGTTTGTCGTGCTAGTAGTTTAGGAAGCTCGACGTAGCTTCATGCATATGAGACTGGGGTGGGGGTCAGGATGAGGTCTCTATCCTCATACGGACACATAGTTTTCATTATAGGATTGAGGGTTGGATGTCGCGTACATTTACTCATTCTGAGGGTAGAAGTGGATGTGCTTCTATCTAGGTGGCCGATAAAGTCGCTCCGACGACACAAATGGGTGCAGTGGACGTGCTGTCCTGAAAATTTGTGTTCCCTTCATGATGAAGGGCATGTGTTAGTTGATAAACTAATAAATTGGTTGATAAACACAATAGTACTAGCCCTACTATCGCATGGTTCAATCAGTTAGGGGAGAGCAGTCCTAGAAAACCATTTTCAATTCGGGAAAAATGTACTCATCAACCTAACCGGGCGTGATGCTAAACCCACTCACCCGGTTTAGCTTGTCAATACTCTTGAGGCGTTCCACGGTCATAGGTCAATGTACTCCTATCGTACCTACATTATTGCAGATAACAAACATTAAGTCCTGGTTCACTATATTACTTCCTGGACTTTACCATCATGGCACTTAACTCTAAAAAAGATACCAACATAATGAATTTCATTAACTTGTCAAATTTTACAAGAATTACTTTTTGGGACTTTGAAATTCTAAATTTTTTCTTAATTGCGGCTAAGTGCCTAATTTTCCCAAAGTTTCCAATTGTTCCCAAATTTCCTCAAAATAAGCATTTGGCCTTTAATTTATATGAAATTGCACAAAAGCCCTTCCATTTTAAAAAATTCCCAAATTACTCCTTTTTGCCCCAAATTCCAATTTTATCCAATTGACCTCACAAATCAAGTTAATTGCTCCCTACCATGATGCTAATCATTTTCGCTACCTTCCTACAATCTAATCATGCTTTGAATCATAGATTTTGACCCCAAAATGAGCTCAAACGGAGTTTTGCCGGAAAACTGGACTTAGAGAGAGAAAGCTTACTAGCGGGGGTGTAGTGGTTAGAGCTTTGGATTTCAGAAGTTTGCTCTCGTCAGGGTGGTCCTTCGAGGATCAATGGCGGACCCAATTCATGTCCAAGGCAATGGGAATTTGTTCAATGAAATCGGGCACTTTCTCTCTCTAGAACTAAGCTGCTCCGATGAATAGAGGTTGAGTTTATTAACGTGGAAGCTTTCGGGGAATCGGTGGTCGGTCGGGAGACTCGTGGGAGGGTTGGTTCAACCATAGAAGGTCGTAGGTTGCCGAAATTTGGCACAACCGTAACACGCTACTTCTAGTCCTTTGGAGAAGCATCACTATTTGGGCCCTCTAGTGGTCATCGGGTCGAGTGGAGGGTGTTGCTAGGTGGAGGACTTCCTCCTCATTCCAATGACATTGGTTGAAGCTCCGGTGGTTGAGGAAAAGCCCGATGTCAGAACTCTGGTTTATGCCTCGTCGAAAAACTTACTACCTCTCCTTCTTCTCTCGTAGGTGGGATGAGGAATGCGAGAGAAGGGGTGCTCTTTATATAGGGAGCTTGATAACTGTTTGGGCTACTGGTCAGCATAGGAATCGGCCCCTGAGTCGGCCATTGGCAGTCATACCGGAGCTTTTCCTGGGTCGTCGTAGACTCAGCTCCCTCTTACCCATTTTTTTCTTTCAACTAGTGAAAGAATGAATATGACACTGTGTTGCACGTGTGAGCTTCGCACGTGCGGGCTTTCCACATGGCGTGCCATGAATGACTAGGGACACGTGTCACTCCCCGATTGGTCAATGCTGACTAGGAGCGCTCGCTGACTGGAAGCACTTGGTCGCGTGTCGCGAGGCTGATTGGTCGCACCTGCTAATTGGGCACTAACCTAGCAGTGGTCTATTGACCGGTTGGACTGTTGACCGATATGGTCCGACTGGGTTTTGTGGCCCGAAATTGAAAATTGGTCGGTTCAGCTCGATTCGACCAATTTTCTAAAATTTTAAAATTTCTAAATTATTGTAAATTTATTTTCTATCCAATCATAGCTTCAATTTCCCAAATTGATATTTTTGTACCACCTAGAAAAATGAATCTTTTAACTAGTTCAATAGGGTTCATCCCGGTTCAATCTCGTTTGGACTGAACCGGTCCGGTTCTCACACCCATTTTCACTCATGGTTACTTCCCATTATTTTTGGGTATTTATTGATCACTCGGGATATTTTGATTTCCCATTTTCATCAGCATTAACCAATTTCATTTCGTTTCCATCTCAATTTTCCTTCGAATTTTCCGGTTCCCTAACCTAGCTTTCTTGTGGTGCGGAGACTGGGTTTGCATTGCAATTTGCCCAATTTCATCATAAATTGTAATTTAGCCCCGAAATAATAATTTATCAGATTGTCCAATTAAATTCAGCTAATTACCTCATATCATGATTGTTATCATCTCTTATACCTCTACACGATCATTCCAAGCTTTAAATCGTCTAATTTGGCCTAGAATTGAGCACAAACAAAGATTCATCGAAAAACATTTCTAGAGAGAAAGCTTTGATTTCTTACTAGCAAGGGCATTGTCATGCCCCGACCCAGTTTGGTTGGATCCCCGTGAACAACCCGCCACTCTCCTGGTTTATTTAAAGGGTTTCCCCTTTTCTAAATTGTAAAGAGTAAGGCGTTCTTTGTACCTTTTTCCAGGAATAACACAAATCAAAACTGCATAAAAATTTTAAAATAATCATACCTCTCTTGTAGGTGTTTAAATTCGCAGGTCTTTAACGACAGACTCTTTGGGACTACTTGAAAGGGGTATAAGGGAGGGGTGAGTACAACTACTCAGTGAATAGGTTTTTCAAAAGTCTATTTTTAACTTTTATGAAAAAAATTATATTGGAGTGTGCCAGACTCCTCACTTTTCAAAAATTCCTTCATTTAAAAATTCAGGTTTTACCACCATTTCTTATTTATCACGGTATGTCATCACCCAACACACTTCCTTCATCATGAAGGTTACACACATTCACAGGCTAGCACGACCACTGAACCCACTTGTGGCTTCAGAGCGACTTTATCGGCCATCTAGATAGAAGTACGACCGCTTCCATCCTGAGAATGAGTGGATGTACATGATATCCGACCCTCAATACCGAAATTGATTCTTCGTGTCCATATGAGGATAGAGACCTCATCCCGTCCCCACCCTGGTCTAATACTCTTGGTGCTACTCCAAATTTCACATGGTCACCTGGAACGACAAACTGCCCTTATACTCACAGGGTAGTCCAGGGCCCTTAGGACATATCACTACCCCTTATGGGCATCTTGATGATCCCATACTCATAGTGCATGCACAAAAAATGTTTTCTTAATATGCCATGTAATTTGTGGTGTCATTAGTCCAACGGTCCTGACTTTCAACTCAACCTGCAGCTGTTTGTCTTGACTGGTCTAGAGACCAGTCATATCGCACTACTGCTAGTTGACTGAGAATGTCGAACCAACCTTGGTACCATGACCATACAATTTACTTATTAAAGTTTTATGGCACATATATTATGTTCATTTATGAGCTCCTGCTCGTGCCCATTAGCCTATGGCCCACTGTTCGAGATTTAAGAAAAATCGGGCATATTAGCCCCCAAGTTCCAAAATCGAGGCCTTCGACCTATAAGAGCTATTCGAGCTCCCATCGAGAAGGTCTCCCAAATTGTTTAAGCATTAGCACACCGTCAGGGGAGAACACTTCCGATAAAAAGATGTTTTTACTGTCCATTATACCGACCCGATATAAGGACATCTTTGTTCATAATCGATGAACAGGTTTTCAACTTCCTTCGAGTAAGTTTCATCATACCAACCAGGTATGATCTACTTACAACTAGTAAGTAGTTTTTTCACAAAGTTTTCACATCACTACTCTAAGTCGTGATGTTTAAAATACCACATAGTAGTTGGTTTTCATTACGATATGCTTATCATCCCCAACTGTGTATGATATAAAATCCCACTCACAATCGCTAAAACCCCCAACATATTGTACTCCTCTATTAATAAAGTGCTCCAAATTCCTAAAACCATGTCTCTCAAAGGATGTGATCTTTCTAGGAAGATGGCCCCAATAAAAGTAACCCAACAAAACCACAATACCCTAGACACCAAAGAGACCAAGGATTAAGGAATGAATCAAGGAAATTATTAGGCAAAGAAGGCATGGCAAGAAAACCGTTAAGAAGAACTCTTGGAGTAACAACTAAGCAAGGAAACAACCTATTACAAGGTGCAAAGGAAATATCCCACTAGGATTTAGAATAATACTTTCCAAAAATCACACCCCCATAGCTATAGGAAATCTGAAGAAACATGACTCCAGCTCGTAATTTCAACTACAGATAGGAGGAAACTCTTCAAGATCATAGCGACGTGGCAGGAAGGAAAATGAGCTAAATGTAGGACCTCAATAAAACCACAAATAGAATAAAAGGTAGCTGAAGAGAATTCTCCCTTAAAGAAGAAATTTCCAAAAATTTAGGAGCAAAGAAGGGAGTGCATCCACAAGAGAAAATAAGCCGAGCATTTGACGACAAATGGGATGTCTTGAGATTGCAAGTACAACTTCCTTTGGAAAAAGCAAAGAAGTCAAATTGGAATTTCAGACCAAAATAGCAGAAGTAAGCTAACCGTAACAACAAGATAGTCAAGGAGAATGAATGATGCCCTAAGGAGGACTAGGAAGTAGTAAGGAATACACCCTAAAAAGAGCAATGGAAGGGTCATTAAGGACAAGAAGACTCGAGAGACAACTACCTCAAGAGAATTATACAAGGTGAATAGTAGAGGCGAGGCATGTAACGACCTAATCGTCGTGAGATTATGTATTTGAGGAAATAGGCTCTGATACCACTCAAGTTGTCACGCCCGGACCCGATTTGGTTGGATCCCCAAGATTAACCCGCCACTCTCCCGGTTTATTAAGGGTTTCCCCTTGTTTATAAACCATAAAGAGTGAGCCATCCTTTAAACCTACACCTTTCCTGGAATAACATAATTTAAAACTGCATAAAATTTTAAATTTATCATACTTGTCTCACAAGCGTATTAGTTGGTGGTCCTTGAGGGTAGGCTTTCCGGGATTTCCTAAAAAGGGATATGAGGGAGGGGGTAAGTATAATGACTCAGTGAATGGGTTTTTGAAATTTCAAATGATTTGTTTGGAGGGTGCCAAACTCCTTATTTCTTTTCAAAAATCCTTTCTTTTCAAATCTATGTTTTATCACCATTTCTTATTAATCATGGTGTGCCATCACCCAACACACATCCTTCATCATGAAGGTCAATCATACAGTCGCAAGCCAGTACGTCCACTAAACCCACTTGTGACGTCGGTGCGACTTTACCGACCACCTAGATAGAAGTACGTCCACTTCTACCCTGAGAATGAGTGGATGTTCGCGACATTCGACCCTCAATCCTATAACAATTCTCCGTGTCTGTATGAGGACAGTGACCTTATCTCATCCCCACCTCGGTCTCATGCGCTTGAAGCTACTCTGAGCTTTGCAAGGTCACCTGGTGCGACAAATTGCCCTTATACCCTCCAGGTCGTCTAGGGCCCTATGACACATCACTACGCCTTTTGGGTGTCTTGAAGGTCCTGTAAACACAGTGCATACACAATCAGTATTTTCACATCATGCCATATAATCTATGTTGCCATTGGTCCATCAGCCCCGACCTTCGACTCAACCTACAGCTATTTGTCTTGACTAGTTCAGAGACTTGTCATGTCGCACTTCCACTAGTTGATTAAACATGTCGGTCCTATCTTGGTACCATGGACAAACAATTCATTTATTTAATGTTTTATAGCATATAACTCATGTTTGTTTACAAGCTCATGCTCGTGCCAACTGGCCTATGACCCACTATTTGATATTTTCAAAATTGGGCATATTAGCCCCCATGTTCCAAAAATGGAGGCCTCCGACATAATAGAGCAATTCAAGCTCCCATCAATAAGGTTTCCCAAATCGTTAAAGCAGTGGCACATAGTCAGGGGAGAGCACTTCCGACAAAAATATATTTTCAACTATTCATCATACCAACTGAGTATGAGGATATCTCCGTTCATAACCGATTAACGGATTTTCCACTTCCTATGAGGAAGTTTTATCATACCAACCGGGTAAGATCTATTTACAACCAATCATTAGTTTTTCTGGGTTGTTTTCACATCACCCTTCTAGGTTGTGACATTTAAAATACCAATTAACAATGAGTTTTCATTTTGATGTGCTTATCAACCCAACCGGATATTATATAAAAAATTCAACTCACCCGATATTGTAGTGAAATTCCTCTTAGCGGCTTATTGTCCTTACTCGAACTCGTCTTAGCTGGCGTTCTTGGTAGTTCATGTTCCTACATGATATGAACATTCTTATTCATTATTCTTTGGCCTAAAAAACCTCAATCATCCCAAATGAATGAGAAAATCAAAATTTTCCTTTATTTGCAATTAGGTCCCTAAAGTTAATTTTCTTTAACTTTAAGTCCCCAAATACCGATTTATCCTCAAATTGAGTCCCAAAACTTCTAAAATTTATCTTATGACCTCAATTTATTCAAATTCTCAAAAAGGGGTTAAATTTCCCAAATTTCCAATTTGGTCCCCCAACTTTTCCAAAATTACCATTTTGCCCTACTTTACAAAAATGGTAAGTTTTGCCCCAAAAATTCCAAAATTGCCCAATTGGTCCTCCAACATCTTTATCATGCCCAATTGGTCCTCAATTTTTCAAAATTGCACTTTAGTCTCTCTAATATTTGAAATCCCCAAATTTCCCCTAATTTCAACCTTCTAACTCTATTGCATTTGATTTTATCAAATTGATCAATCAAATGAGTTTAATTGGTGAAATTCAAGTTAAATCGGAGTTCATACACCTTCATACGATTCAATTGCACTTTGAATCACACGATTTGGTGCCAAAATGAGCTCAAACGGAGCTTTGCCAAAAAATTGGACTTAGAGAGAGAAAGCTTCGAAAGTTTATCGTCGGCGGTACGGCGGTCCGAGATTTCGATATGGGCAGATAGCTTTGTCCTGAGTTTCCTCTGAGGATCAAGAATTGCATCAATTGTTGCCAAATTGAGTGAGAATTTCATTTTCGAAGTTCTACCGATTCTCTCTCTAACACCTGTCGAAAATTATAGAAGGGAGCCAAATTAGCTTACCTTTCATCTCTAATTCAGCTGTAGGAGGGCTATGGAGGTGTTGGGAGGGTCTAGTTTGGCCTGAGAGGGGCTCAAAATGGCTGATTTTAACTTTTCTGAAACAGGACAGCTTCGGTCTACCAGAGTTACTTTACTGTTCCATCATGACGGCGCTTATCCGACGACCCTTGGAGCAAATGGAGACTATAGGTGTGTAGCTGACTTCTTTCCAGTTCTAAAGAACCCAACCTCACCTTGTTTAGCTTAGAAAAGTGCCAAAGTGGGAGCTCTGGTTAGAGCTTCATCGAAAAATGGAGCAGTTGAGAGAGAATGGTGTTTTTAGGTGTGGAGAGGATGAATGGGGAGGGGCTCTTTATATTGGAAGATTAGGGACTTCTTGGCCATCCGATTGGGGCCTTAATGGCGGTCATTCATTGCCTGAAACTCCTTGGCTGGAGACTTTTTAGCTTTGCTGGTGGAGCGTGATTTTCCGGTGAGTGAATAGTGTTGTCATCTCAAGGAAGAGGATGACAATGTTCTGAACCGGACCGGACCGGGTTTAAAGCTTAAACCGACCAGTTCACCCCCCATTCGACCAAAATTTTCAAATCTAAAAATTTATAAATTCACTAAATTTATTTTCTATCTAATGATGGCCTCAAATCTCAAATTTGAATTTTTTAAGCCACATAGAAAAATAAATTTAGCATCTGGTTCAATAGTGGTTCAAACCGGTCTAAACCGGTTCAATCCATTTCGGATCCGATTCACCTTAACTAGTTTGGTTTTCATCTCCAATTCATTCTAAAGTCATTTTTCTTGACTTTTGTAACTCTTTAGGTCACTGGGATACATAAATTTCCCAGTTTTCCCTTTCTGTATTGGTTCCGGTTCATGAACCAATTCGGTTCATAAACCGGTTCAATCTAGTTGGATCCGATTCATTTGAACCGGTTTGGTTTTTCTCTTCCAATTTTTCCTAAGTTCTTTTCCATGACTTTATGAACCCTTTGGGTCACTCAGGAGTTGTAAATGTCCCAAATTGTCTGTTCTTTGATGATCGAGTTTGTGGACCAGTTCAGTTTTTCTCACTCTATTCGACCAGTTCTTTTTCAGGTTTTTCCTTAACTAAAAAGGGTGGGGTTTACAGCTAATGTTTAAAATATTTGAGAGACCTTCTTGACGGGAGCTAGAACCGCTCAAATAGGCTAGAGTCCTTAGTTTTTGAACTCATGGGAATAAATGCACGATTTTGGAAAAATACGTGCAGTGGGCCCAAGGTTAGTGGGCAAGAGCAGGGGCTCGTAAACAAACTTGATTAAAGAAAGCCATGAAAATTTATAATAAAATTGATTGTATGACTTCGCCACGGTGCTGAGTCAAGATTGACAGTGCTCGATGGACTGGTGGGAGTGCGTCAGGGCCAGGTCGATGGACCGGCCAAGACATATAGCTGCAGGTCGGGTTGAGCGTTGGGGTCATTGGACCGTTGGCACCAATGATGATGGCTAATATGTAAAAACTCTTGTTTGTGCATAAACTTATGGTACAGGACCATCAAGACACCCTAGAGGTAGTGATGGGTCCTAAGGGCTATTGGACGACATGGTGGAGATAAGGGCAGTTTGTGATGCCAGTCAGTCTGGAAGCTCAAAGTAGCTTCTTGTGCATGAGACCGGGGTGGGATTAGGATGAGATCTCTGTCCTCATATGGAGACGGAGTGGCATTCGGGTCTAAGGGTCGGATGTCGAGAACATCCACTCAAACCTAGGATAGAAGTGGACGGGCTTCTATCTTGGTAGACAATAAATGCGCTTTGATCCGCAAGTGGGTGTCGTGGACGAGCTGCACCTACGAATGTGTGTACCCTTCCTAATTAAGGGTTGTGTTTGTTTGCTATACGCCTCTCGAGGCAAGGGGATGGGCTAAGAGAGCTAAGCACAACTAATAAGGAAATGGAAAAAGGTTTTGAAAACCAAAATTGAGGAAAAGCCTTTTTAAAGGAAATGATAACCTTGGTACAGTTCGGATAAAGCGATTTTGAAAACTCTTTCCCAACACCCTTTCACTGAGTTGTAGAACTCAGCCCCTCCTTTTTCCCCTTTTAGGCAACTGAGGAAACACCATTCTTAAAGACCCTCCTAAATTAGAACTGTAAGAAGACATGTATGTCTATTTTAAAATACTCAGTTTTGTATAATGCTATTCCAAGAAAGACAGGTAAAAGGACGCCTTACTCCTCGCAGTTTAGAAAAGGGTGAAACCCTTAACGGATCAAAGGGAGTGGCGGGTTGCTCATGGGGATCCGACCAAACCAGGTGGGGGCATGACAACTCGAGTGGTATTAGAGCCTGTTTACTCAAATGCATTATCAAGACTATATAACATAGTAACTAAGAGGAATAAATTTTAAAATTTCAGATGGCTCCCAAGAGAACAAGAGATGCCGTTACTGATACTTCCCAACAACCCCTCCCTGTGGAAACTCCTCAAGAAGCCTAGACAGTTCCACTTGGACTAAGCTCAGAATATCAGAGACTATACGATGAGTTCACCTGAGTGTTTGGACGGCATAACCTTGCCCCTGAGGTGGACACTAACTCTTGAGCTGAACCCGAGGAAGTAAAATCCTATCATCCTCCTACTAACAATCTCCCTCCAGTTGACATCCCAAAATACCTCAAAACCTTTCGTCAACTGGGATGTCGACCCTTCCTAGGAGAAAAGGATGTGGGAGCTGCTATGGACTAGCTAGCCAACATAAAAAAACTCATGGGGATAGTCAGGATTTCACCAGGGGATATGGTAATCTTGGCGAGGTTTTTCTTGGAAGCCAGTACGAAAAGCTGATTGGGCAACATTAGAAGCCTGCATACCACCACCCCCACATGGGAACAATTCGAGCAGAGGTATACGGAGGAATACCTAGCTCTGCTTTTGATTAATGAAAAGAAGAAAGACTTCCTCCGACTCTAACAAGGGCTTAACTCTATCTTGGAGTATGAAACCAAGTTTAACAAGTTAAGACCCTTTGACCCCGACCTAGCCAGACTTGCACTTCCAACAAAAATATCTTTTAATCTGTCCATCACACCAACCGGGTGTGAGGACATCTCCGCTTATAACCTATAAGCGATTTTTCTACTTCCTTTCAAGAAGTTCATAATACCAACTAGGTATGATCTACTTACAACGGGTAATTAGTTTTTGTGATAAACACACCAGGAACGCCACTAAGGACAAACTCGTGTGAATACAAAGAACTGGTCGAGAGGAATTCACTACATTAACGTGTGTGGGGGACTTTTAAAATCATACCCGGTTGGGGTGATGGGCGAACTAAGTTAAAAATCACTTACCAGTTGTGAGTGGGATTTTTATTTCATACCTAGTTGGGATGATAAGCACCTCAAAAATGAAAACCCACTACTAAGTGGTATGTTAAACATCACACCTAAGAGGAGTGAAGTGAAAATCACTCTAAAAAACTACTTACTAGTGTAAGTAGATCATACCCGATTGGTATGATGAAACTTTATCGAAGGAAGTGGAAAATCCATTCATCGATTATGAGCAGAGATGTCCTTATACTCGGTTGGTATGATGGACAGCTGAAAGTATATTTTTATCAGAAATGCTCTCCCCTGACTGTGTGCCACTGCTTAAACATTTTGGGAGACCTTCTTGACGGGAGCTCGAATAGCTCTGTTAGGCCGGAGGTGTAAACCCTGCCCTTTTGAGCTAAGGAAAACCGGGAAGAGAACTGATCAAACCAAGTGAGAAAACCGAATCGGTTCACAAACCCAATAATTGTGAATGGGCAATTTAGGAATTTACAACTCCCAGGTGATCCAAATGGTTCAAAATACTATGGAAAAGAACCTTAGGATGAATTGGAAGAGGAAAATTAGATCGGTTTGGTTGAACCGAGTCGGTTGATGAACTGGAACCGACAGAGATCGGGAAAAACAAAGGAATTCAACTCCATTGTACTCCAAAGAAATTCATAAACCTTGGGAAGGAACCTTAGAACAAAGTAGGAGAGAAAAACTAGACCGGTTCGGGTGAATCGGACACGAACCGGATTGAACCGGTTTAAGGACCGAGTCGATTTATGAACCGAAATCGATAAAGAGATGGTGAACCAGGAACTTTATGGACCCTAAGTGACCCAAGGACTTGCAAAAGACATGGAAATGGACTTGTGAAGGAATTGGGGATGAAAACCAAACCGGTTTAGGTGAACCGAATTTGAACCAGTTCGGACCGGTTTGAACCACTATTGAACCGCATCCTAAATTCATTTTTCTAGGTAGCTTAAATAATTCAAATTGGAGATTTGAGGCCACCATTGGATAGAGAATGAATTTAGATAAATTTAGAAATTTTTAGATTTGAAAAACTCGATCGAATGGGGTGAACTGGCTAGTTTAAGCTTTGAACCCGGTTCGGACCGGTCCAGTCTGGTCCAGAACAGTGTCATCTTCTTCCTCAGGATGACAGCACTATTCACTCACCCAGAAATTGAAGAAACACCAGCGAAGATGAAACGATTCTGTTCGGGGTGCTTCACGTCTTCAATGTCAGCAATAACAGTGCCAAACGGACGGCCAACGGGTCTCCAAGCTCACTATATAAAGAGCTCCTCCCCATTCATCCTCTCCACACCTGAAAACTCCATTCTCTCTCAACTGCCCCATTTTTCGGCGAAGCTCAAACTAGAGCTCTAACATGGGGTTTTTTCTGAGCCAAACAAGGCGAGGTCAGGTTCTTTAGAACCAGGGAGAAGTCAGCTACACGTCTGTAGTCTTCGTTCACTCTGAGGGTCGCCGACGTGATGAAACAGTGAAGTAGCTCGGGTGGACCGAAGATGCCCTGTTACGGTCGAGTTAAAATTGGCCATTTCGAGCCCTCCTCAAGCCAAACCAAGCCTTCCCAACACTTCCTCAGCACTCTCATAGCCGAATTAGGACTGAAAGATAAGGCAATTTGGCTCCCCTCTACAATTTTCGGCTGGTGCTAGAGAGAGAACCCACAGAAATTCAATGATGAAATTCTAACTCAATTCTGCATCAAATGATGGGATTCTTGATTCTAGGATGAACCTCAAGATAAGAGCTATCTGTCCAGATCGAAAGCTCAGACCGTCGTGCCCTCACTGGTGAGAAATCGAAGCTTTCTCTCTCTACAGTTTGTTTTCCGGCGAAGCTCCATTTGAGCTCGTTCCAGCATTAAAATCTACAATTCAAAGTTTCTTAGAATCGTATGAACATGTAGGAACTCAATTTCAACTCCAATTTCAACAATTATAGGTGTTTGATAGGTTAATTTGATGAAATCAAATTCGGCAGTGTTGAAGAGTTGAAATTGGGGGAAAAATTGGGCATTTTTGAAATTCAAAGGACCAAAATGCAATTTTATGAAATTGAGGGTCAATTGGGCATAAAAATAATTTTGGAGGACCAATTGAGGAATTTTAGAATTTTTGGGGCAGGAAGGGCATAATGGTAATTTTGGAAAAATTGAAGGACCAAATTGGAAATTAATCCCTTTTTTGTGAAATGGAATAAATTAAGGTCCTATAATAAATTTTAGAAGTTTTGGGACTCAATTTGAGGAAAAACTGGTATTAAGGACTTAAAGTTAAAGAAAAATAACTTTAGGGACTTAATTACAAATAAATGGAAGTTTGACTTTCTCATTCATTTGGAATGAATGAAGACTATTAGGCTGAAGGACAATGAACCATATAGTGAAATTCACGGCATTAACGGGTGAGTGGGTTTACTAACATCATACCCGGTTGGGATGATGAGCACAACATAAAGATAAAAACCACTTACCGGTTGTGAGTGGGAATATGGGATTTTTCATGCATTGTTTGTTCATGCACGGTGTTCATAAAGCACAACAACATAAAGCACAACAACATTGTTTGTTCATGCATTGTGAGTACGGGATCATCAACACGCCCATGAGGGGTAGTGATGCGTCCTAAGGGCATTGGACGACCTGGTGGCTATAAGGGCATTGGACGACCTGGTAGCACCAAGCGCATGAGACCGGGATGGAGACATGATGAGGTCTCTGTCCTCATACAGATATGAAGAAGTGATTTTAGGATTGTGGGTCAGATGTCGTGTGCATCCACTCATTCCTAGGGCAGAAGTGGTCGTACTTCTATCCGGGTGGCAGGAAAAGTCGCTCGAAGCCACTAGCGGGTTCAGTAGTGATACTGACTTGTGAATGTGTGTAACCTTCATGATGAAGGATGTGTGATGACACACCGGTAACTAAGAAATAATGGAAAAACCTAAATCTTTTTAAATGAATGGATTTTTGAAAAGAAAGGAGTCTGGCACACTCCATATAAATGTTTTTCTTAAAAATTAAAAGTAGACCTTTGAAAAACCATTCACTAAGTAGTTGTACTCACCCCCTCTCTTATATCTCTTTCCGGAGATTTCGGAAAGCCTACCTTTAAAAACCATCAACTAAGACACTTGTGATATAGGTATGATAAATTTAAATTATTATGCAATTTTGTTTATGTTATTCCTGAGAAAAGGTGCAGGTTTAAAGTACGCCTTACTCTTTACGATTTATAATAAGGGGAAACCCTTTAATAAACCGGGAGAGTGGTAGGTTTATCACGGGGATCCGACCAAATAGGGTCGGGGCATGACAGGAGGCCTCGGTTTTGGAACTTGGGGGCTAATATACCCGATTTTAAAAATCTCGAACAATGGGCCCTAGGCCAGTTGACAGGAGCAGTAGCTCATAAACAAACATGATTCTAAGCCATGAAAACTTAAGTAAATGAATTGTTTGGCCATGGTACAAAGACATGACCGACATACTCGATAGACTGGTAGTAGTATGACATGACATGTCGACGGACCAGTCAAGATAAATAGTTGCAGGTCGAGTTGAGGGTTCGGGCCATTGGACTAGTGGCACGAAAGATTAAATGGCTTTTGAGGAACACTTTATTTGTTCATGCACTTGAGGTTCGTGACCATTAAGATGTCCAAGAGGGGTAGTAATGAGTTCTAAGGGCTATTGGATGACATGGTGGCGATATGGGCAAAGGGAACTAATGGGTTTGTGTTTCTCGTCATACTAGTTAGTCATAGAGTTCTGTGTTTGTACACCACGAAGTTCTGTGTTTGTACTACACGGAGTTTCTAGGTTTGGACTCCATGAAGCTACTATGTTTGGGATTTCTTAAAGCTTTTGTGTTTGAGTTTCATGTGCACGAGACCGAGATATGGCATATGTCCTCATACGGACACAGAGTTTTAATCATGTGTGTACCCTTCATGATGAAGGGCGTGTGTTAGTTGATAAACATACCAGTTATGGTTGAGTAGTGAGTAATGACGATGAAACTGATAAATTTTAAAATAAGGAGTCTGGCACACTCCAATTTAAATATTTTCCCCTAAAAGTCAAACTTTAAGTACCCATTCACTGAGTCATTGAACTCGCCCCTCCCTTATATCCCTTTTCAGGTAACCAAGGGAAACCTACCCAAAGACCTCCTTTTAGTCACACCTACAAGATAGGTATGTAAGTTAAAATTTTTATGCAGTTTTGATTTATGTATTTCAGGAAAGGTACAAATTTAAAGGATGCCTTACTCCTTCTAGGTTTGAAAGAGGGGAAAACCCTTAGTAAACCGGGAAGAGTAGCTGGTTGCTCACGGGGATCTGACTAAACTAGGTCGGGGCGTGACATTGGCACACAGTCAATGGCGAACACTTCTGACAAAAAAATATTTTTAACTTCAACACACCAACCAGGTATGATGATAACTCTGCTTCCATTCGTTAAGCGGGTTTCTACTTTCCTCAAGGAAACTCATCATACCAATCGGGTATGATTATCCCTACTTACAACCAGTAAGTAGGTTTTATCTATTAAATATAGTACTTCTCATCCCAATCGGGCATGAAGTTAGGTAATCCCACTCACCTGATGACCGTGACGTGTTCGTCTCCAGTTGGTTTCAGAATCCACACTAGTTTTTCCTTGCTGATGTTCCGGTCTCTCGTGTCCCTACATGATTTGGACATCTTTATCAAATAAGGTTTGGCATGACAGCCATCGTTTTCTCACATATGAGCGACTAGGCTCAAAATTGTTGATTAATTGCACTTAGGTCCCTAACATTCATTTTCCTTAACTTTAGGTCCCTAATGACAACGTTTCCCCAAATTGAGTCCCAAGGCTTCCAAAATTCCTTTTGGGTCCTCAATTTACTCAAAATTGTATAAGGGGCTCAAGTTTTCCAAATTTCCAAATTGGTCCTCAACTTTTAAAAAATTACAATTTTGCCCATACTTTTCAAAAATGGTAATTTGGCCACAATTGTTCCAAAAATTGATCAATTGGTCCACCAACATCTTTCTCATGGCCAATTAGCCTTCAATTTTGGGAAATTGCAAAGAGGTCCCTAAATTTTTCGAAATCCCCAATTATACCAAAAAAATTTCCCAATATCTCCCCTTTAAACTGTCCGAATTTGATTTCTTCAAATTCGCTATTCAATTGGGGTTAATTGTTCAAATTGAAGGTATGGATTAGTTCCTACACTTGATTTGAGTTCAAAACGAGTTCAAACGGAGGTTCACCGGAAAACTATTCGTAGAGAGAGAATGCTTCGAAAACTTACTATTAGAGATGCAGCGGTTCGAGCTCTCGATCAGGGAGGGTTGCTCTTGTTTTGAGGTTTCTTCTAGCATCAAGAATCACTACAATTGAAGTTATATTGAGGGTGAATTTAATCAGTGAAATTCAGCACTTTCTCTCTCTAACCTCGATATGCAACAATTAAGTAAGGCTGAATTGGCTTACCTTTCAACTTTTTTGAGTTTGTGTGAGGGTCATGGGGTTGTTGGGGAGTCTTTGTGTCATGCCCCGACCTGGTTTGGTCGGATCCTCGTGATCAATCCGCTACTGTCCTGGTTTATTAAAGGGTTTCCCCTTATTGTAAATCGTAAAGAGTAAGGCATCCTTTTAACCTGCATCTTTTCCTGAAATAAAATAAATCAAAATTGTAAGTAATTTAGATTTATCATACTTGTCTCACGGGCGTTTTAGTTGATGGTCTTTAAGGGTAGGCTTTCTGAAATCTCCTAAAAGGGATATATGGGAGGGGGTGAGTAAGACTACTTAGTGAATGGGTTTTCAAAACTTTTTAACTTTAGAAAAATATTTGTATTTTGGAGTGTGCCAGACTCCTTTCTTTCAAAACCATTTCATTTGAAATCTCGATTTTTATCACCATTTCCTTATTTAATCACTGTGTGCCATCACCCAACACACATCCTTCATCATGAAGGTTAAAGACACATTCGCAGGCTAGCATGACCACTGAACCCACTTGTGGCTTCGGAGCGACTTTACCGACCACCTAGATAGAGGCATGTCCACTTCTACCCTGAGAATGAGTGGATGTATGTGACATCCAACCCTCAATCCCGAAATCAATTCTTCATGTCCATATGAGGATAGAGACCTCATCCCATCCCCACCTCGGTCTCATGCGCTTGGTGCTACTCCAAATTTTGCACTGTCACCTAATATGACAAACTGTCCTTATACTCACCAAGTCGTCCAGTGCCCTTACGACGCATCACTACCCCTTTTGGGCGTCTTGATGGTCTCGTACTCACAGTGCATGCACAATCAATATTTTCTCATTATGCCATATAATCTGTGGTGCCACTAGTCTAACGGCCTCGACTCTCAACTCAACCCACAGATGTTTGTCTTTACTAGTCCGTCGACCTGTCATCTCACACTACCGCTAGTTGACTGGGTATGTCAGTCCTATCTTGTTACCATGGCCAAACAATTTTTTTATTTAAAGTTTTATGGCATATAATCCATGTTTGTTTATGAGTTCCTACTCGTGCCAACTGACCTTGGGCCCACTGTAAGAGATTTTCAAAATTGGGCATATTAGACCCCAAGTTCGAAAACTGAGGCCCTCGGCCTATTAGAGAAATTCGAGCTCCCGTCAAGAAGGTCTCCCAAATAGTTTAAGGATTAGCACACGGTTAGGGGAGAGTACTTCCGAAAAAATAAGTTTTCACGGTCCTTTATACTGCCTGGGTATAAGGACATCTTCGTTCATAACCGATGAATGGGTTTCAACTTCCTTCGAGGAAGTTTCACCATACCAACCGGGTATGATCTACTTACAACCGGTAAGTAATTTTTCCACATGGTTTTCACATCACTCCTCTAAGTTGTGATGTTTAAAATACCACATAGTAGTGGGTTTTTATTTCGATGTGCTTATCATACCCAACCAGGTATGATATAAAATCCCACTCACCACTGGTAAGTGGTTTTAAACTTTAAGTTGTGCTTATCATCCCAACTGAGTATGATGTTAGTAAATTCACTCACCCGTTAATGTAGTGAATTCTACTAGACCGATTCTTTGTATTCACGCGACCTTGTCCTTGTTGGCGTTCCCGGTACTTTGTGTCCCTACACGATATGAATATCTTAGTTCATTATCCTTTGGCCTAATAGCCTTCATTCATTCCAAATGAATGAGAAAGTCAAACTTTCATTTATTTGCAATTAGGTCCCTAAAGTTATTTCTCTTTATCTTTAAGTCCCCAATTGCCAATTTTTCCTCAAATTGAGTCCGGGAACTTTTAAAATTTATCATAGGACCTCAATTTATTCCATTTCAAAAAAATGGGTTTAAATTTCCAATTTGGTCCCCCAACTTTTCCAAAATTACCATTTTGCCCTTCCTTTACAAAAATGGTAAGTTTCACCCCAAAAATTCTAAAATTCCTCAATTGGCCCTCTAACATTTTTATCATGCCCAATTGACCCTCAATTTTAGGAAATTGCATTTTGGTCCTTCGAATTTTTGAAAATCCCCAATTTCCCCCAATTCCAACTCCTTAACACAACTGAATTTGATTTCATCAAATTGACCGATCAAACACCTCTAATTGTTGAAATTGAGTTTCTCCATGTTCATATGATTCCATAGAACTTTGAATCATGAGTTTTAACGTCGGAACGAGCCTAAACGGAGCTTCACTGGAAAATAGACTGTAGAGAGAGAACTCTTAAATTACTCACCGTTTAGGGCACAACGGTCTGAGCTTTTAATCTAGGCAGATAGCTCTCGTCCTGAGGTTCATCCTAGAATCAAGAATCGCATCAATTGATGCTGAATTGAGTTAGAATTTCATCATTGAAATTTTGTCGGTTCTTTCTCTAGCACCGGCCGGAAATAGTAGAGGGGAGCCGAGTTGGCTTAACTTTTAGTCCTAATTCGGCCGTGGGAGGGCTGAGGAAGTGTTGGGAGGGCTCGAAATGGCCGATTTTGACTCAGCTAAAACAGGGCAGCTTCTGTCGGCCGGAGCTGCTTCATTGTTCCATCACGCAAACACTTCTCTAGCGATTCTTGGAGCAAACGGAGACTACAAGCATGTAGCTGACTTCTCCCTGATTCTAAAGATCCCAACCTCGCCTTGTTTGGCTTAGAAAAGACCCCATATCAGAGCTCTGGTTCGAGATTCATCGAAAAATAGAGAAGTTGAAAGAGAATGGACTTTTAGGTGTCGAGAGGATGAATGGTGAGGGGCTTTTTATATAGGAGCTCGAGGACCCGTTGGCCGTCTGTTTGGCACATTTATGACAGCCATTGATGGCCTAAAACATATCGAACGGAAATGTTTCTTCTTCGCCGGCGCTGCTTCGATTTCCCGGCAAGCGAACAGTGCTGTTATCGTGAGGAAGAAGATGACACTGTTTGGAATCGGACCAAACTAGTCCAAACCGGATTCAAAGCTGAAACCGGCCGGTTCACCCCCCATTTGACTGAGTTTTTCAAATCTAAAAATTTCTAAATTCATCTAAATTCAGTTTCTATCCAATGGTGGTCTCAAATCTCCAATTTGAAAATTTAGCCACCTAGAAAAATGAATTTAGCATTCAGTTCAATGGTGATTCTAACCGGTCCAAACCGGTTCGGATCCAGTTCACCTGAACCGGTTTGGTTTTCATCTCCAATTCCTTCACAAGTCAATTTCCATGACTTTTGTGACTCCTTAGGTCACTTTGGGTCCATAAAATTCCTGATTTACCATCCCTTTATCGATTTCGGTTCATAAATCGGTTCGGTTCTTAAACAGGTTTAATCCGGTTCGGGCCCGGTTCACCCGAACCGGTCTGATTTTTCTCTCCCACTTTGTTTTAAGCACCGGTGCAGTTGGGTTTATTAGAACCGGGGGAGGGGGGGAAGTCAGCAACACGGTGGTGACATCCGTTCTTTATGAGAGTTGTAGGAGAAGCATCAACGTGATCGAACAGTTAAGCAGCTCCGACGGGTTGAAGCTGCCTTGTTTTGGCCGAGTTGAAATCGGCCAATTTGAGCCCTCCTTAGGCCAAATCAAGCTCTCCCGACACCTCCTCATCCCTTCCACAACCAAATTCGGACCGAAAGGTAAGCCAATTCAGCTCCCCTTTACAATTTTCGATATGTGTTAGAGAGAGATTCATTTGAGCTTTCTCTCTCTACAATCCGTTTTCCCGCGAAGCTCCATTTGAGCTCGTTCCGGCGTTAAAACCTGCGATTCAAAGTTCTTTAGAATCGTATGAACATGTAGAAACTTAATTTCAACTTCGATTTCAATGAATAGAGGTGTTTGATCGGTCAATTTGATAAAATCAAATTCGGTTGTGTTAAAGAGTTGAAATTAGGGGAATTTGGGGATTTTCAAAAATTCGAATGACCAAAGTGTAATTTTCTAAAATTGAGGGTCAATTGGTCATGATAAGAATATTAGAGGACCAATTGAGAAATTTTAGAATTTTTGGGGCAAAATTTACCATTTTTTTAAAAGAAGGGCAAAATGATAATTTTGGAAAATTTGAGGGGCCAAATTGAAAATTTGGGAAATTAAACCCCTTTTCACAAAATTTAATAAATTGAGGTACCAAGATAAATTTTAAAATTTTCGGGACTCAATTTGAGGAAGAACCCAGCAATAGGAACTTAAAGTTGAAGAAAATTAACTTTAAGGACCTAATTACAAATATATATAAAGTTGGGTTTTCTCATTCATTAGAACAAATGAGGGCTATTAGGCCAAAGAATAATGAACAATTATGTTCATTTCATGTAGGAGAACGAGACATTGAGAACACCAGTTGAGGTCCAGCGTGCAAGGGACAGAACTCGACTAAGTGAAATTTCACTGCACGATCGGGTGAGTGGGTTTACTAACGTCATAACTGGTTGGGATGATGAGCACAACTTAAATTTAAAGAAAGGAAAGATGAAAAGGCCAAACATTTGGAAAAGAAGGATAGAGGAAATCCTTAAGGAGATCAATAGCCAAGACCAAATTGATGACTAAACTCAAAGCCAGAAAAAAATTAAGTAGGTCTCGCACAAAGAGGTCCTAAAACAAATCATATCAAAACTTTTCCCAAGTAAGAAAACTTGTGTATGATACAAGTAGAATTAAGGAAATAAGTTAACGAGTAGATGGGAAGTTAGCATCAGAAGATGCTGTGACAAATAAGAATGAGTGGACTATCCATAATAAAGTAATGAAGGAAAGAACGTTCGAGAAACGTTGGGAAAGTAAGTCCTCCAAATTAGATATAGTTAAGGAGGAATAACCACAATTAGTAAGACAGGTCATAGTCCACACGCACATATGAAGCTTCAAGAGTGGACGGCAGAGTATATTGTGGAATGCACAGAATAAAATTGATAATCAGAAGTATCTCAAGTAAGGAATAATGGATGAAATAGAAGTTGTGGATAGAGAAGGATCCAAAGCAGACAAATTCCCAAACATCGATAGGGGTGCGAAGAAAGAGAGAAATAACCCTACAAGGAACGATAAGAAGGTTGAGCATGTAACTTTTAGAGAACGAATCTGGAAGAAGTGAACCTTCCCAAGCAAAGGAATCGACACATGGATCGAAAGTGATTATTTTAGAACGAAGAATCATGAAATGATTACGAGTAAGTAAAAGTGGATTAAGGAATAAGGAAAAATCCTTGGATAAAGAATGCCAAGGACTTAAGAAGGAAAGAATCCCAACTTGTTGGTAAATTATTAGAAAACCAAATCATTGGAACCGGAAATACTCAACAAGGAAGTTGAGAAAGGACGAGTGGGTAAAGAAAAAATCAACACAATTATGTAAGACACTTTGTCAAGACACAAAGAATAATTGGATATTAGTAAAGATAGTTGAGGAATACTACCTGATGGAAGGAGGGATGAAATTATACAATCTCTGAGAGATTGGAAAGTTGGGAATAACGCTAAAGGAAATGTTTTGGAAATCTAATGGACATATAGACAAGATCTAGAAAATTTCATACTGTAAGGAGGCATGTAAACTCAACGGTCCTGAGGAAAATAAGACTCAAAATAGGGAAGAGTCAATTAGTAAGCATGACAAGGTTAAACATAAAATTTGGACTGAAATTGTAGTGAACAACGGATGAAGAAAGAGTCAAAATAGGATGAAAAGGTGATAACAAAGAAACTCGTGAAAATAGGTATGTAATGCTCTAAAGGACATTGAGCTAAGGGTTTCAATGACCAAGAGGTTAACTAGACACAGGAATGATTAGGTATCTTGGAACTTCCAATCCTGAGTACAGGACCTAAAAGGGAAAAATGTTGCTCTGAGCAAAAAAAGATGAGAATAAAAGGATATACCCTTAAGTAAGGTATGTATAGTTATTATAAACTCCATGGAGGGAGTAAATAATATAAAGTAAAAGAAATTCTTTAAGTGAATGTTGTAAAAAGGGTTAATTAAAAGAACAAGAGAAGAGTTTGCATGTTAAGCAAACACCAAATGGACATCAAAGGAAATGGTTCCTCATGCAAGGTTGCTAATTAATTTTTGGGGACTAAACTCCTAAAAGGAGGGGAGAGTTGTAAACCCCGCCCTTTGGAGTTAAGGGAAAACCATGAAAGGAAATGGTCATACTGACTGAGAAAATCGAACCGGTTCACAAAACTATTATTGGGGAACGGGCAAATTGGAGAAATTTTAACTCTCAAGTGACCCAAAAAAGTTTATAAACCTTGCGAAAGAACATTAGGACAAATTGAGAGAGAAAAAAATAGACCAGTTCGAGTGAACCGGACCGAACCAGTTTAAGAACTGAGCCAGTTTATGAACAGGAACCGATAAAGAGAGGGCAAACCAAGAAGTTTATGTACCCTAAGTGACCTAAGGAGTCATAAAAGTCATGGAAAAGGACTTTAGGGTGAATTGGAGATGAAAACCAAATCGGTTCAAGTGAACCGGATTGAACCGGTTTGGACCAATTTGAACCACTATTGAACCGGATGTTAAATTCATTTTTCTAGGTAGCTTAAATAATTTAAATTTTAGATTCAAGGCCACCATTGGGTAGAAAATAAATTTAGAAATTTTTAGATTTGATTTTGGTCGAATGGGGGGGGGGGGGGGTTGGGGGGGGAGGAGGGGTGAACCGGCCGGTTTAAGCTTTGAACACGATTCAGACCGGTCCGGTTCGTTTCGAAATAGTGTCATCTTCTTCCTTCAGATGATAACATTGTTCACTCGCCAGAAAATCGTGCACCGCTGGCGAAGCTAAAAAGTCTCTAGCCAGGGAGTTTCAGGCAATGAATGACCACTATTAAGGCACCAATCGGATGGCCAAGAAGTCCCCGAGCTTCCTATATAAAGAGCCCCTCCCCATTCATCCTCTCCACAACTGAAAACACCATTCTCTCTCAACTACTCCATTTTTCGATGAAGCTCGAACCAGAGCTCCCACTTTGGCACTTTTCTAAGCCAAACAAGGTGAGGTCGGATTCTTTAGAACGGAAGAAGTCAGTGACACACCTATAGTCTCCATTTGCTCCGAGGGTCGCCGGATAAGCACCGGCGTGATGGAACAATGAAGCAGCTCCTGCAGACTGAAGTTGCCCTCTTTCGGCTGAGCTGAAATGGGCCATTTCGAGCCCTTCTCAGGCCAATTCAAGCCCTCCCAACATCTCCATAGCCCTACTACAAATAAATTAGAGTTGAAATGTAAGCCAATTTGGCTCACTTCTGTAATTTTCAATAGGTGCTAGAGAAAGAACCGATAGAACTTTGATGAAGAAATTCTCACTCAATTTGGCATCAATTAATGCAATTCTTTATCATAGGAGAAACCTCAGGACATAAGCTATCTGCTTAGATTGAAAGCTCGGACCGTCGTGCCCCCAACGATAAGCTTTCAAAACTTCCTCTCTCTAAGTCCAGTTTTTCGGCGAAGCTCTGTTTGAGTTGACTATGGTACCAAATCGTGCGACTCAAAGTGCAATTGAATTATATGAAGGTGAAGGAACTCCAATTTAACTTCACTTTCAACAATTAAACTCATTTGATCAGTCAATTTGATAAAACCAATTCGGTAGAGTTAAAAGGTTAAAATTTGGGGAAATTTGGGAATTCCAAAAATTAGAGGGACTAAGGTGCAATTTCATAAAATTGGGGACCAATTGAGCATGATAAAGATGTTGGAGGACCAATTGGTCAATTTTGAAATTTTTTGGGCAAAACTTACCATTTTTTTAAATTAGGGGCAAAATTGTAATTTTGGAAAAGTTGGGAGACCAAATTGGAAATTTGGGAAATTTAACCCATTTTTGAGAATTTGAATAAATTGAGGTCCTAAGATAAATTTTAAAACTTTCGAGACTCAATTTGAGGAAAAATCGGCATTTGGGGACATAAAGTTAAAGAAAATTAACTTTAGGGACCTAATTGCAAATAAAGGAAAAGTTTGATTTTCTCATTCATTTGGGAAGAATGAGGGTTGTTAGTCCAAAGAATAATGAACAAGAATGTTAATATCATGTATGAATATGAAGTACCAAGAACGCCAGCTAAGACGAGTTCGAGTAAGGACAACAAGCCGGCTAAGAGTAATTTCATTGCACTATTGGGTGAGTGGGATTTTTTATATTATACATAGTTGGGATGATAAGCACCTCGAAATGAAAACCCACTATTAAGTGGTATTTTAAATGTCACAACTTAGAAGGTTGATGTGAAAACAATACGGAAAAACTACTTACTAGTTGTAAGTAGATCATACCTAGTTGGTATGATGAAACTTACCCGAAGGAAGTGGAAAACCTGTTCATCAGATATGAACGGAGATATCGTCATACTCGATTGTTATGATGGATAGTTGAAAATATATTTTTGTTGGAAGTGCTCTCCTCTGACTGTGTGCCACTACTTAAATGATTTAGGGGACCTTCTTGACGGGACCTCGAATAGTTTTGTTAGGCTGGAGGCCTCTGTTTTTGGAACTTGGGGGCTAATATGCCCAATTTTGAAAATCTCGAATAGTGGGCCATAGGCTAGTTGGCACGAGTAGGAGCTCGTAAACAAACATGAGTTATATGCAATAAAACTTTAAATAATTGAATTGTTTGGCAATGGTACTAAGACAGGACCGACATATTCAATCAATTAGTGGTAGTGCGACATGACAGGTCTCTGGACTAGTCAAGACAAACAGCTGCAAGTTGAGTTGAAGGTCTGGGTTATTAGACTAATGGCACTACAGATTATATGGCATGATGGGAAAATATTGATTGTGCATGCTTTGTGTTTATGGGACCTTCAAGATGCCCAAGAGGGCTAGTGATGTGTCCTAGGGCCCTGGATGACCTGGTGGGTATAAGGGCAGTTCGTCATACCAAGTGACCTTGCAATGCTCGGAGTAGCTTCAAGCACATGAGATCGAGGTGGGGACGGGATGAGGTCTCTGTCCTTATACAGACACAAAGAATTTTTACGACATTGAGGGTCGGATGTCACGAACATCCACTTATTCTCAAAGTAGAAGTGGAGGTACTTCTATATAGGTGGCCGGTAAAGTCGCTCTGATGCCACAAGTGGGTTTAGTAGACGTATCGGCGTGCGACTGTGTGATTGACCTTCATGATGAAGGATGTGTGTTGGGTGATGACACACCATGATTAATAAGAAATGGTGATAAAATAGAGATTTGAAAAGAAAGGATTTTAGAGAGGAAATAAGGAGTCTGGCACACTCCAAACAAATCATTTTTTTTCTAAAAGTTAAATTTTGAAAACCCATTCACTGAGTCATTGTACTCACCCCCTCCCTCATATCCCTTTTCAGGAAATCCCGGAAAGCCTACCCTCAAGGACCACCAACTAATACGCATGTGAGAAAGGTATGATAAATTTAAAATTTTATGCAGTTTTTATTTATGTTATTACAAGAAAGGTGCAAGTTTAAAGGACACCTTACTCTTTACGGTTTATAAACAAGGGGAAACCCTTAATAAACTGTGAGAGTGGTGGGTTGATAACGGGGATCTGACCAAATTGGGTTGAGGTGCGATAAGAACTATCCTACCCACGAGTTGGAGTTAGCTACAATAGTGTTTGCCCTCAAGATTTGGCAAAACTACCTATATGGGGTTAAGTGTAGGAAATACACTGATCACAAGATTATTAAGTACTTCTTAACTTCGAGGGAGTTGAATCGCTGCTAGAGGAGATGGCTGAAGTTTGTAAAGGACTACGACCTTTTGATAGAATACCAGCCGGGGAAGGCTAATGTAGTGGCAGATGCTCTAAGTCGCAAGTATCAAACCGAGGTGGTACAAATCAAAGTGAGCTACCTTCCCTTATTACAACAATTGGGAAGAATGGAAGTGGACCTTAAAGTGGGTAAGTGAGAAAGATGCCTATTGGTTGACATAGTAGTAACACTCAGCCTAACGGATTAAATAAAGGTCCATCAAAAAAGGGATAAGGAACTCCAACCCTATTTGGATCCGGTCAACGAAGGGACAAACCTGGACTACAACCTTAGAGGCAATGGAGTGCTAACCTATAAAGGTAGAGTGTGTGTGTCTCAAGACAAGGAACTGAAGAGATTAATATTGGATGAGGTACATGACTCTATCTACATGATGCATCTAGGCAGTAACAAGATGTATTGCACCCTCAAACAAGGTAATTAGTGGAGAGAGATAAAAAGGGATATCGCAAAATATGTAGCACGATGCTTGTCCTGTTAGCAGATTAAAGTTGAGCACCAGAAACCTTCAGGACTGATACAACCCCTACCAATTCTCGAATGGAAATGGGAACACATCACAATGGATTTTGTCATGGGACTATCTGTGATTAGGAAGGGATGAGACATAAATTGGGTCATTTGTGGATAGATTGACCAAGTCCACCCACTTCTTACAAATAAGGGTAACCAATTCAGTGGAGCAATTAACAGCATTATACATAAGATAGATTGTGAGACTCCATGTCATCCCAGCAAGCATAGTGTCGGATAGAGATCCTAGGTTTACCTCAAGATTCTAGCCTAGTTTGCAAATCGCCATGGGAAAAAAACTCTACATGAGTACAGTATTTCATCCTCAAACCGATGGATAGTTTGAGCGGACGATCCAAACCCTAGAGGACATGCTACGAGCATGCGTACTCACCATGAATAACGGTTGGGAGGAATACTTGTGCCTGATGGAGTTTGCCTATAATAACAATTATCATACCAGTATTCAAATGGCTCTTTACGAGGCCCTTTATGGATGACCCTTTCGTGCCCCATTATTTTGGGAAGAGGTATGAGAAAGGAAGCTGGAAAGGGTCAAGCTAATAGAAGACACCACAAAAAGGATTAATATCATAAGGAGTTGACTTAAGGCCATTCAAGACAAACAAAAGAGCTATGTAGACCATCGAAGAAGGGACATAGAATTTGGTGTGGGAGACCAAGTGTTTCTCAAGGTATCCCCATGGAGGGAAATACTTAGGTTTTAGCAATGGGGGAAGTTGAAACCTAGGTACATCGGTCCCTACACCGTAGTCCAAAGGATAGGCCCAGTGACCTATAAATTAGAACTGCCTCCGGACTTACAAAGGATACATGAGTTAGAAGAGAACTTGACCTATCAAGCAGAACCGGTGCAAATCATCAACCAGAGAGACAAGAACTTGAGGAACAAGAAGATTCCTATGGTTAAGGTCCTTTGGGGACAAAACTCTAAAAGGAGGGGAGAGACTCGTCTCTTTATAGATATGAAAATTGGGGAAAGAACTGGTCATTTCAAAAGAGAAAACCAAGTCGGTTCACGACCCATAACCGATAAAGTAAGGGAAAAATGGGAAAATTCACAAATCCAAAGTTATTCAAAGAGTAATAAAAATCATGGAAAAGAACCTTAGGAAGTTAGCTACCTAACAGCAACCTCCTTTCAACCCGAGGACCGACGGAGAAGCGCTGGCAAAATCTAACAATGAAGCAGCTCTAAAGGACCGAAGCTCTCCTATTTTGGCCGAGCTGAATTCGGAAAAATTCAGCCCACCTTCGGCTGAACCAAGCCTCCCCAACACCCCCACGGCCCTCACAAAAACTCAACAAAGCTGAAAGGTAAGCCAATTTGGCCCTCATCAATCGTTGCAGATCAGGGTTAGAGAGAGAAAGTTTTTAATTTTACTAATTAAATTCACCCTCAATTTGACTTCAATTGTAGCGATTCTTGATCCTAGAATGAACCTCAGGACAAGAGCTACCTTCCTCGATCAAGAGATCGAACCGCCGCACCTCTGATAGTAAGCTTTCGGGAGATAGATCAGCTTAGATAGGACTGAGGCCTCAATTTTTTAACCCACGGGCTAAATGCCCGGTTTTGGAAAAACACGTGCAGTGGCCTCAAGGCCAGTGGGCACGAGCAGGAGCTCGTAAACAAAATTGATAAAAGAAAGCCATGAAAATTTCTAATGAAATTGGTTGTATGACTTTGCCACGGTATCAAGTCAGGACCGACAGTGCTCGATGGACTAGTGGTAGCGCGTTAGGGCCAAGTCGATGGACCGGCCTAGACAATAGCTGCAGGTCAGGTTGAGCGTTGAGGTCGTTGGATCAATGGCACCAAAGATGGTGGCTAATATGTGAAAACTCTTGTTTGTACATGCACTTGTGGTACTGGACCATCAAGATGCCCTAGGGGTAGTGATGGGTCCTAAGGGCTACTAGACAACATGGTGGAGATAAGGACGGTTCATCGTGCCAGTTAGTCTAGAAGCTCGGAGTAGCTTCTTGCGCATGAGACCGGGGTGAGGTCAGGATGAGGTCTCTGTCCTCATATGGATACGAATTGGCATTCGGGTCTGAGGGTCAGATGATGAGAACATCCACTCAAATATAGGGTAGAAGTGGACAGGCTTCTATCTTGGTGGGCGATAAAGAAGCTCTGATCAACAAGTGGGTGTAGTGGATGGGCTGCACCTATGAATGTGTGTACCCTTCCTAATGAAGGGCATGTGTTTGTTTGCTAAATGCCTCCTCAGGCAAGGGTATGGGCTAAGAGAGCTAAACACACCTAATATGAAAATGAAAAAAGGTTTTGAAAACCAAAATTAAGGAAAATCCTTTTTAAAGGAAATGATAACCTTGGCATAGTTTGGATAAAGCGATTTTAAAAACTCATTCCCAACACTTGCTCACTAAGTTGTAGAACTCACCCCCTCCCTTTTTCCCCTTTCAGGTAACCGAGGAACCCCCATTCTTAATGAACCTCCTAAATTGGAACTGTAAGAAGACAAGTATGTCTGTTTTAAAATACTCAGTTTCGTATAATGCTTTCCTAGGAAAGATAGGTAAAAGCACACCTTACTCCTCGTGGTTTAGAAAAGGGTGAAACCCATAATAGACCAAAGGGAGTGGCAGGTTGCTCATGGGGATCCGACCAAATCGGGTTGGGGCGTGACAGTTTAAGGGTGAACTGGATCTGAACCAGTTTGAACTATACATGAACCGATTTTTAAATTCATTATTCTTAGTGCCTTAAAAGGATCAAATTGGGAAATTGAGGTCACCATTGGATAAGAAATAAATTTAGACGAATTTAGAAATTTTTAAATTTGAGAAAACCGGTCGAATCGGGCCTGAACTAGCCAATTTTCACCATTGAACCTGATTGGACCGGGTCGGTCCAGTTCAGAACAATGTCGTCTTCTTCCTTGGGATGACAACACTATTCATATGGCAGACAAACTTTCCTTCTCCGGTGAAGGAATATTCACTCTAATTTTGGCATTTTCTGAAGAGGATAAGCTTAACCAATATGAAAATTGGTATGGTAGAGGGTCCTTGAGTTCCCTATATAAAGAGCTCCCCTCCATTCATCCTCCACATACCTCAAATCCTCTCCTCCTCCGAAGTGCTCCATTTTCCAGTGAAGCTCAAACAAGAGCTCTGACTTGGGCACTTTGCTTAGCCTCAGAAGGCAAGGTCGGGTCCTACAGACTCAAGGGAAAGTCAGCTACCTAGCACCAACCTCCTTTCGACCCAAGGATCGTCGAGAAGCGTCGGTGGGATCGAACAGTGAAGCAGCTCCATTGGTTCAAAGCGGTCCTGTTTTGGCCGATCAAAATTCGACCAATTTAGACCTCCTAGGGCCAAACCAATCCTCCTCACAGTCCCCACAGCCATTACACGACCTCCATAGAGGTCAAAAGTAAGCCAATTTGGCCATCCTCCATTGTTGCAGATCGGTGCTAGAGAGAGAAAGAGTTGAATTTCACTAACAAAATTCTAACCCGTATGGATGTCAATTGTAGTAATTCTTGATCCTAGAGGGATTCTAAGGATGAGGGCTACCTCCCTAGATTGAGACTCGGACCCCGCACCTCCGACGGTAAGTTTTCGAAACTTTCTCTCTCTACGAGCAATTTTTGGTGAAGCTCTATTTGAGATCATTTTGGACTCAAATTTTGCAATTCAAAGCTCCATTTGATCCTATGGAAGCATAGGAACTGAAACATGCCATCATTGGAGCAATTAACCCCAACTGAATGGCCAATTTGAAGAAATCAAATTTAGTAAGAAAAGAGGGAAGAAATTGGGGGAAAATTTTGGGGAAATTTTAGGAATTTTGAAAAATTGAACATGAAATTTCTCAAAATTGAAGATAATTTGGCAATGAAAAAGATGTTAGGGGACCAATTGGTCAATTTTTGAAATATTTGGGGCCAAATGGCAATTTTTTGAAAGTAGAGGCAAAACCGTAATTTTTGGAAAATTGGGGACCAAATTGGAAATTTAGAAAACCTTGAGCCTCGTACACAATTTTCAGTAAATTGAGGATCCAAAAAGGATATTGGAAACCTTGGGATTTAATTTGGGGGAAACATTAGCATTAGGGACCTAAAGACAAGAAAAATGAACTTTAGAGACCTCAATGCAATAAACCAAGAATTTTGGGCATATTCGCTCATACATGAGAAAACGAAGGCTGTCATGCCAAATCCTTATTGATAATGATACCCAAAATGTGTAGGGATATGTGAGACCGAGACGCAAGTAAGAGAGAGCTAGCGTGGACTAGAAACTGACTAGGGACAAACACGTCACAGTTAATGGGTGAGTGGAACTTTTATACATCATACCGGTTGGGATGATAAGTACTATTTTTAATGAATAAAACTTGCTTACCAGTTGTGAGTAGGAATAAACAAACATTATACCTAGTTGGTATGGTGGATTTCCTTAAGGAAAGGAGAAACCTGCCTACCGGTTGTAAACAGAACCTATCATCACACCCGGTTGGTGTGATGAGTTAAAAAAAAGTGATTTTATCAGAAGTGTTATCCCCTAACTATGTGACAACTCCTTAAACTATTTGGGAGACCTTCTTGACAGGAGCTAGAATAGCTCTAATAGGCTAGGGGCCTCAATTTTTGAACTTATAAGGCTCAAAGCCCAATTTTGGAAAAACCTGTGTAGTGGGCCCAAGGCTAGTGGGCACGTGCTCGAGCCCGTAAACAAACATGATTAGGAAGAGCCATGAAAACTCCTAATTAAAATAGTTATTGTTTGTGTGATTCGCCATGGTATCGAGTCGGGACCGACAATACTTAATGAACTAGCGGTAGTGCTTGAGGGCCAGGTCGATGGAACATCCTAGACAAATAGCTGCAGGTCAGGTTGAGTGTCGGGGTCGTTGGACCATTGGCTCCAAAGAGGATGGTTTAATCATGAAAACATTTGTTTGTGCATGCACTTAAAATATGAGACCTCAAACAGCCCTAGGGGTAGTGATGGGTCCCAAGGGCTATTGGACGACATGGGGGAAGATAATGGTAGATTGTCGTGTTAGTCAGTCATGAAGCTCTAGGAGCTTCTCGCATATGAGACTAGGATGGGTCAGTATGAGGTATCCATCCTCATATAGACACGAAGTGGCATTTGGGTTTGAGGGTCGGACATTTGGGACGTCCACTCAGACTCAGGGTAGAAGTCTGGGACTTCTATCTAGGTGGACAGCAAAGTCGCGTTGATCCCCAAGTGGGTGCAGTCTAGGACTACCCTGTGAATGTGTGTACCCTTCCTAATGAAGGGCATGTATTGTTTGCTAAACGCCTAATATGGAAATGGAAAAAGGTTTGGAGATTTGAGTTGAGAAAAATCCTTGGAAAAGGAATGGTAAACCCTTGGCAATACTTTTGACAAATAAACTAAATATATCTTTTTTTTAACTCGCTCCTAACACTCGCTCACTGAGTTGTAGAAACTCACCCGCTCCCTCCTCTCAGTTGAACCATAAGACAGGTATGAAAATTTTATATTCAATTTTGTATAATGCTATTCTAGGAAAAAAGGATGTCTGACTCCTCGCAGTTTAGAAGGGGGTGAAACCCCTCATAGACCAAAGGGAGTGGCGGGTTGCTCACGGGCATCCAACCAAACCGGATCGAGGCATGACAAGTTGCATATTTCTTGACTTCAAAACACCAATCTCGACCACCTATGGTGCTCTCCTAGGTGAGTATTTTCGACAAACTCTCTAGTAACTTAGTTTCGGCAATTTTTTAAAAATAAACAAATTTCGCCAAACTTGAACAAGGTAAGACCGTCAACTCCTCCCACGAGCCCTTAGGAGATAAATGAAAATATATGGGGTGGATTTGTAAATTTTGAAGTTGGTTGGGGTTATTTTCAAGTTTGAGTACTAAAGTGAAAACTTTAAAATTTTTGGGAACTACCTTGCAAAAAGAAAAAACTTGAGAAATAGTCTCTATAAAAGCCTAAGGGACTATAATGTGATTTAAAGATAAATGAGAATGTCAAAAATGGATTTTTAGTAGTTTAGGAGCAAAATGATCATTTTTGGTAAATGAAGAGTTAAAATTGTCATTTTTGCATAAGTGGGGCAATATGGTCATTTTAAGTAAATGAAGACAATATGGTCAGTTTTGACAAGTTATTGGTGAAAATAATAATTTTTGAAAAATAGAATGACGAAAATGAAAGTTTTGCTAGAAAAATGCAAAATGGTAATTTTGCAAATGTAAGTATTTGAAGGTGATTTTTGGAGAAAATGAAACTAAGGATAATTTAAGATAATTTGAGAAATTTCACTATTGGAATGAGATCATGTAAATATTTATGAAAAAGGGTTGTTGATGCATAAATTGAATGAATTGTATCTTAGAGGAAAACGTAATTTTGGAAAATTACGGGACGGTATAAAAAAAATGGGTATATTACTCATTGTTTATAAATGACGCTAGTACGCAATATTTATAAAAGGGACTAAGAGTCAAGGGGGTTTGTATGGAATAAACTATGGCCTACAAAAATAAGTGAATCTAATATTTTAGGAAATAACGAGACACGCTCCAATACAATTGTTAAGTAGTCTCACAATACACATATGTGTGAGTTGTGCGCTTGTATGGGTGTGTTTTGTGTGTACCTCGTAACATCATTTATATGGATGGCATTGCATTGTGGATAGGAATAACGGAGAGTAAGATTTATTCATAAAATATGTATTATGATAAGAAGGGGTCAATAACTACCATTGTGGATCAAATAAGATTTTATTTTTTTAGAAAGATTTCTAGGATGGTGATCTATGATAAATGAAAAATAATAGCTATAATTGTGTATTGTGATAAGTGAGAGAAAAAAATTATGTACATGGACTACAATAAGAGTGGCATTGTGTAGAGATCATACTATTTTTATGAATTAATTTGGTAGTAAAAGAAGGGGCTTGTGATATGAGATACACTACATTATCATGTGTTAAATGATTTACATATATGCGTGGGTAGTAAGGAGGGTGACACATAAATTTTTGTATAATTTATGTGAATTTAGTTTTATTTAAATACACTTAATTTGAATCTTGATAAGTATTTGTATGAGTTTTTACTATTAAAGTTTTTTTTGTCATATATTACATGTGAAAAGTGAATATAAAGAAAATCTTTACAAATAAACCTGATACATATATGATATTCATTAGAAAATAGAAATTTACAACAATTAACCTCACTTAGTTAGTTGATATGAAAAAATAGCTTCTAACCAACAAGTATGAATAATATGTAATTAATATTGAATTGATATATTGATAATAGTTTTAGAGGTGAACCACCATAAACCACGAGTATTTAAAAATATTATTAAAAACTCTATTGACTTTTAAAATAATATTGAGAAAGTTAAAAAAAATTTTAAAATTCAGTATTAGTGATTTTAAATGAACACAATCGAGGTAATTAATAACCTGATAAAGCGAATTAGGCACTTAATGAGTATCGTTCCCCTCTTTAATACATTTTTTGGAATTTTTTAGAAATTAAAGAAGGAATTAGAAGAGATTAAGAAAATCTCAATCGTCCGAATACAACTCTAAAAATAGCTTATATGGAGGTATAGATTTTTTAAAATAAGTATACCAAAACTTTTTATTTCAATATTTATATATTCCCTATAATAGTTTACTTAAATTTACAAAAAGTTTACCATTTTAGTAAAAAATTTTATACTTTTTATTTTTACTATTATATATTATCGGTACTATAATATCAGATATATTCACTATTATAATATAAAGGAGAAGTTTTTCATTATTATTAAAAATTGAGACAGAAAATCAGGTTAAACAATAACACATCATTAAAAATCTCACTAACATTGACTTTATAGCTTCATATGTTAGATATACCAATTAGCAGTTGATCTCAATACTAATTTTATATAGGATTTCTTGTTCTTGTTCATTGATCATTATCGTGTTTCATGTACATGTCAGAACTATCAACAAATTTATAACCTAATTATTAATTTATCATAATCAAGTAGGAAAAATCCAAATGTTAAAAATAAATTTAAGTCGCTTAATCCAAACCAAAAATGGAAAGTCCAAGCCACAACAGGGAAGTTCAAATCTTCCTTAGAAGTCCAAATTCAAACTCTGAGAAACTAAAATTTATAGTGTGGGAAGTCCAAGTCGATCTCTTATAATTGAGTCCACTTTCGTACAACTACAAACCCTTGTCTTAGTGTTCCAGTCCAACTCTATTAAATGTAAGCCAACTTTCTAGAGCCCAAACCTAACTCCTATATATTTTTAAGTCCAATACTTATAAAACTGCCAATAAAATTTAACTACTTATTTATGTTGTACTAAGAAAGACTCAATTTCTTAAAAGGGACATAAAATTATTTGTTTCCAAAGGTCAAACAAAAATAAATCCAAGCCAAATTTTCTGTTCGTAAAAAACTCAACCATGCTCAATTCATTCCGACCATCCAACATAAAAATCTAACGGTGTTTTTCCAAACACAAACAATACGATGTTGGCATAAGGTAGGCCGAAGGCCTGCCGGTCGGGCGAGGTGTTGCGCAAGAAAAATCCGCGTAAGGAGTCTGATTGCAGGAAACTCGCAGGGACAATTCCTAATGGGGGACAATAAATACACTCAAGTGACCCTTGAAGTTAAAGGTTATGCTATAGTATTCGGGCAAGGTAAACAACCGAATTTGGCTGGAAAGTTATTATCTTAGAGACGAACTCCTCGATTTTGTTTGGGGAATTGATAGATAAGGGGAGGGAGGCCAATGGAGAATACAATTATATTTGAGTGAGTTTTAGTCCATCATTGTTAACATTTCGAAAGTGAAAGCTTAGTAAATAAACATGCAAACTTGTGTACCAATATGTTTGCATTGATCCTGGTTCTAAGTAAATATTTTTTATTGTACTTAAAAATATTAGTATGATATTGAGCAAGATTTGTTAGCACACCCATTTCTTCCTCTCCAACTTATCACTTATCATATGTTTTTTAGGGTTTCTTGAATAATGCATATTTGTTTGATAGAGCAAGGAAAAATGTATTGAGCCTTATTTGAAATATATAATGACCTAATTAATGTATAAAAAATTATGACTACGCAATTAATATAAAATAATTTACTCGTATATATTTATTCAAAATAAATTAATAAATATATTTTTATAGTAAACATAAGAGGTGCAAGTTAAACTGGTTTGAAAAAAATGATAATTTGACTATTTTAATATTAATTTATGATGATTTAAAATATAAAATATGTAAATAGTTTTAAAAATGCAAATAAGACCACCAATAACTACACCATATATATTTTTGTTTTCCTCTAACACCACACTATATTCAGTTGAAAAGATATAATAATACCATCTTATATAATAAATATCATACTTGGGATTAATTGGGATTCTTAAGCGTACCAATTACACAGAGACAAACCACTTCTTCCTAAGGGTTACAAATGAGAGGGAACATAGCAAGACCAAAGTGCTTCTCCTCCAAAAGTATCCATTTTATACTTTTTCTCCGTGCATTACTCTTTTTTTTCCTGGTGAAACATGACAAAGTAAAAACACAAGCAAAACAAAGCTGGACAGTGAAGAAAATTAAACAACACGATAAGTCTCATCGATATAATCGAGGAAGGATTTCAAATTGGTGGTAAGTTTGTGCCAGGGAGACATCGCTCTCTTCTTCACTAGGGAAGCTTACTCTTCACCCTGTCAATGCATGACTGGATGTGCTTTACTAGTCTACATCCTGCAAACAAACATAATAGATAGAAATGAGTCGTTTAAATTTTAGCAATCGTATACTTAGCAGATAGCACGCAAGGTGGATTTGTTTCTGTCTACCATACTTATGCAGGACACTGGAAACCCTCGGGAGGAGACTTTCCGCACTGGATGAGGACCTGAAGAGCGATGGGGATGATGATGCTGATGTTGAGGAGCTTAGCCTTGATGGTGGTGCACAGACACAGGGCGGCGTCGAGGTCCAGCAGCCCCTGAAGCACCGGACAGCAGGTTTCCTTTGCGCTGCTCCCTATTCCGATGTGTATCAGCCCCCCCAGCACGTCCACGCAAGCGTCCAGCTTCAAGGTCGGACAGGTCTGCGGTGGGGCCGGCGTGGGTTCCTTGGGCGGCGGCGGAGGGGGACACGGCGTCTCGACTGGAGGTGGGGGCGGAGGCGGTGGCAGTACTACCGGTGGATATACTATGGGAGGGTTGGGGACGATGGGTGGCGGCAGCACGATGGGTGGTGGGAGGACCGGCGGGGGGAGGACAACGGGCGGTGGGTATACAATGGGAGGCTTGGGGACGGGCGGTGGGTACACAATGGGAGGCTTGGGGACGGGCGGTGGGTACACAATGGGAGGCTTGGGGACGGGCGGTGGGTACACAATGGGAGGCTTGGGGACGGGCGGTGGGTACACAATGGGAGGCTTGGGGACGGGCGGTGGGTACACAATTGGAGGCTTGGGGACGGGCGGCGGTAGTACGACAGGTGGTGGAAGGACAGGCGGTGGCTTTGGGACGGGTGGTGGATACACAATGGGTGGGTGGACTATGGGCGGTCTTGGCACTGGCGACGGTAATTTGGGCGGTGGCTTTGGGATGTGGGGTGGGTGCACCACCGGAGGTTTATGCGGCGGCTTGACGATGGGAGGCTTATGTGGCGGCTTGACAACGGGGGGCTTAGGTGCTGGGACTGGAGGAGGGCAGAGGGTGGGCGGTTTGGGACCGTAGGGAGGGTGGAGGATGGGTGGTTTATGAATATGGGGCGGTGGCTTAACCACCGGGTGGCCGGAGGGATGATGTTTTGGAGGGTAGGGGTGGTGGGGTTTCTCTGGCGGCTTGCCGCCGTGATGACGAGGGGTAGGGTACGGGCAGTATGGGCAGGCGTGGGAGGAGACCAGACTGCCCAAGTGTAGCAGAAGGATTAGGAGAGCGGCTGCCCAATTCCTGTTCCCCATAGCTCTTGCTCCAGGGAGTGAAGGAGGTTGCAAGTTTGTTTGTAAGAGAGGCTGGGGTTTTTATATAGGATTGTCTAAGCCAAGGAGCCGTCTAGTAGATACGGTCCATAATTAACTGATTATGGGAATAATAAATTTACAAATTTTAATAATATGAAGAATTTTGTCTCTTTTTTTCTTCTATCAAAATAATAAGTTTGTCTGTACGTGAAATATGATTCATTGTCCTCTAGAGTTTTTTCAATATTATATGATATGCAATAAGCCAAAGTAAATGATATGGAAGATGCAAAATCTTTGTAAAATATTACAATTTAATAAAAATAATTTTAAAATTATAGTTATATGTATACAATATTTTTTTAATATATAAAATTAAACAAAATCAAAGAGTATAAGGAGATCCTCATCCGTCGCCAGAGGATAGGGGTTAGGCATCCTTGGACTGGCTTCACAGGCGAATGGGGAGGTCCTCCTAAACAGCTGTTCCCCAAACTCATTGCAAGGGTTCGCTAGAGGACGGTAGATCCTTGCTGAATGGGAAAAAAGGAGTGGTAATCACGGATTATTTGCTAGAGGGTGGTCAATCAACTGGTGAAACTTTGGCCCATTTGCTAGATTGTTTGCTAGGGAAGTTGGTAGGATGGATGCCAAGGTGAGTTATAGTGTTTGTAAGTATTATAAACCCTTATTAATAAAAAAAATTAGAAAATGAATTTATTCTTTTTAACAAAATATAATAATTTATTAAATAATATCTATAAATTAAATTATATATATATATTATGTAATAAAATATTTATAAAAATAAATATATATATATATATAATAAATTATATTATATATACATCATATTATTTTTCTGTATACTATTTTTATTATATAATTTTATATAAATTATTTTTAATATATAAAAATATATATTAAAATAACTCTCTCTTTTAAATCTAACGGAGAAATTGTGTTTTAATTTAAATGTAGGGTACTATAAACTTCTACATTTTATTTTAATAAATAACGGATTCATTGAGGCCTTAAGGCTAAATCCGTCCACACATTTGTGCTAAAAAAATCCCTTCAAACCCTTCAATAATATTGTATAAAAATTTGGAAATTGAATATGTCCATATCCTCTACCACCACGGCCTACACTCCTACTATCTAGAGGTTAGCCCTCTCTAGAGTTGGGTGGAGAATGTGGTTTATTATTATTATTTTAGTGTCATATTAATTCATATTAATATAGCTAATTAAATTTTGATTAGTTATATGCAAATTTTATTAATATTTTATATTGTGCATCGTGTTTATATCATATAAGCATTAAATCTCATTCAATTCGCTTAGTTATCTCTTTTTCATTTGCTCAAAACGTACCATCCTCATATGTACACTACTCTCTTCTATAGCTTCAATGACGGTTCTTTTTTGAGTTTCCTTCCATTTTTCACTACACCAATAGAAGATTGTTGTAATCAAAATTCTAGAGCGATGTAATAACTTTGTATTATTTATCTCTAAGTTACAACTTTTGGATTTTAACCACTAATTTTTTGTTTCAAATCGCGTGTACTTCTAAGCTGGTAAATGTACCAAAATAGACATTTTGAAATTTTTATCATATATATATGCCCACAATATTATGATTGATCCCGTTTCTAGCCTCAGGGTATGAGATTCAAGCCGCTCGAACACAAACTTACCTTATTGGCAATCATGAGTAAACACTCTCATGGTAGTTATGACTTGACCGAACCCTCATTATCGTGGGTTGTGGGAGGAAGTGGCTTAATGTTGACCAATAGGAATAGCACTAATGTCTTAGGTACTCGATCTAGAGTTGTCCCCAATGACCCTTGTGAATGAAAATGAGACATTAGTCTTACTTAATTAAAGCTGAAACAAATGCCTATTTGAATACAAATTCATAGGTTAACCCAATTTTAGATAATAGTAATATTGTGAAGTGTATCCGGGTAGTTTTGAAAGTATATGACCCCCAACTTAAGTAGAACAACAACCTATATATAAGATGAATTATTTCTCTGAACATTGAAAATTTGCTTATCCTAATATTTGGATTATCAATCTTAAGGGAGAGATATTTAACTACAGTTTAGATATGAGCGACTCTCTTCCTTTTGTTTTAGATGCAATAGATTATCTCATACAATAAGTAGTATCGAGAGTAACCTACAAATGAGACAATTTTTTGCCCCTGGCTGGGAGTTGAGTCCCAAAAAATAACCTCAAATTTTAGCCATAGGAGCCACCCGAGTAGGGATGAACAAGTCCATTAATTTGGCACTTTTGGTTCAAGGAGAAGATCATTCCCTCTCTGCAGTCCGATTAGTGTCCTATGTATGACATTCCACAACCTAAACAGAATAGTCCACCAATTCTAGCCTCCCTTATGGGGCAGGTTCCCCCAAGCAAAAGCTACCTAAGGTGATTTTTATGAAGGTGGGTCCATCATGCATGACTAAGAGTAGAGATCAAGCCACAATAATTTGAGAACTTCCTCCCTAAAGTGGTCCTACCTATGCAGTGGAGCCCCCTAATGCAAAAACTAATAAGGTGGAACCATTAGCAATCACACCCTAATAACTAGTGGATGAGCTGAACAACCTATCCTAAAAGAGAGGTAGAGGGTCTAATGAAGAGGAATCCAACTCTAAAAGGAAAAAAGGTCAAAGTTGTACTAGTTGAGGCTTCGTTGTCTAAGTTAAAAAAAAGAACATATAAGAGGGGTGAAAAGCCAAGGGTAAACAGTGCCCATAAACTGCTGATAGGTGATTTGTCGATGTCTAGCATAGGAGAATTACTACATGAGGTAAAAGTACATGAGCTAGACAATGTATGTCACGCCCCGACCCGGTTTGGTTAGATCCCCGTGATCAACCCCCATTCTCCCGGTTTATTAAGGGTTTTCCCCTTATTTTAAACTGTGAGGAGTAAGGCATCTTGCAAACCTGTACCTTTCCAAGAATAACATTAATAAAAATTGCAAGAAATTTAAACTTAACATAATTGTCTTACAGGTGTGGTTAACTTAAAGTCTTTGGGTAGGTTTTCCCTTGGTTACCTGAAAAGGGGTATAAGGGAGGGGGTGAGTTCAACGACTCAGTGAATTGGTGTTTTAAGATTTGACTTTCAAAAAATAGTTTGAATTGGAGTGTGCTAAACTCCTTATTTTCTTTAAAATATTTTCTCCTTAAAATCTTGGTTTTCACAACCATTTCTCATCGTTAACCATAAATGGTGTATTTATCAACCAACACATGCCCTTCATCATGAAGGGAACACACATTCGCAGGGCAACACATCCACTACACCCACTTGTGGCGTCAGAGCGACTTTACCAGCCACCTAGATAGAAGCCCGTCCACTTCAACCTTGAGAATGAGTGGATGTACCCGACATCTGACCCTTAATCATGTAAAGAAAACTCTGTGTGTCACGCCTCGACCCAGTTTGGTTGGATCCCCGTGAGCAACCCGCCACTCTCCCGATTTATTAAGGGTTTTCCCATTCTTTAACCTGAGAGGAGTAAGGCGTCCTTTAAACATGTACCTTTCCTGTAATAATATTAATCAAAACTACATGAAATTTTAAACTTTACATACCTGTCTTGTAGGTGTGACTAACATGAGATCTTTGGGTAGGTTTCCCTTGATTATCTAAAAAGGGATATAAAGGAGGGGGTGAGTTCAACGACTTAGTGAATGGGGGTTTAAAGTTTGACTTTTAGAAAAAAAATAGTTTGAATTCCTTTAAATCTGTACATTTCCTGGAATAACATTAATCAAAACTGCATGAAATTTTAAACTTTACATAACTGTCTTGTAGGTGTGACTAACATGAGATCTTTGAGTAGGTTTCCCTTTGTTACCTACAAAGGGTTATAAGGGAGGAGGTGAGTTCAACGACTCAGTGAATTAGGGTTTAAAGTTTGACTTTTAGAAAAAAATAGTTTGAATTGGAGTGTGCCAGACTCCTTATTTTCTTTTAAAAAAATTCATCCTCAAAATCTCAGTTTTCATAGCCATTTCTCCATCATTAATCACAACCGGTGTGTTTATCAACCAAAACACACCCTTCATCATGAAGGGAACATACATTCATAGGGTAGCACGTCCACTGCACCCACTTGTGGCGTTGGAGCGACTTTACAGGCCACCTAGATAGAAGCACGTCCACTTCTACCCTAAGAATGAGTGGATGTACGCGACATCCGACTCTCAATCCCATAAAGAAAACTCTGTATCCATATGAGGACATAGACCTCATCCCGACCCCACCCTAGTCTCATGCGCATGAAGCTACGTCGAGCTTCGCTGACTATTGGCACGACAAACTGCCCTTATCTCCACCATGTTGTCCAGTAGCCCTAGGACGCATCACTACACCTCAGTGCATGCACAAAAAAACAAATTTCCACATAAGTCATTTAATCTGTGGTGCCACCGGTCCAACGGCCCTAACCCTCAACTTGACTTGCAGCTGTTTGTGTCAACCGGTCTGTCGACCTGTCATGTCGCACTGCCACTAGTCTATCAAGTATGTCGGTCATGTCTTGGTACCATGGCCAAACATATCATTCATTTAAAGTTTTCATAGCTTAAACTCATATTTTCTTATGAGCTCATGCTCGTGCCAACTAGCATTGGGCCCACTATATGAGATTTTAAAAAATAGGGCATATTAGCCCCCAAGTTCCAAAACCGAGGCCTCCGACCTATTTGAGCTATTTGAGCTCCCATCAAGAAGGTCTCCCAAAAAGTTTAAGCAGTGGCACACAGTCACAGGAGAGCACTTCTAACAAAATAATCTTTTAATCTGTCCAGCACACCAAGCAGGTGTGAGGACATCTCCACTTATAACCGATAAGCAGGTTTTCTACTTCATTCCAAGAAGTTCATCATGCCAACCGGGTATGATCTACTTATAACCGGTAAGTAGTTTTTCTGCATAATTTTCAGATCACTTCTCTCAAGTGTGATGATTAAAATACCACTTAGTAGTGGGTTTTCATTTCTAAGGTGCTTATCATCCCAACCAGGTATGATATAAAAATCCCACTCACCCGTTAATGTAGCGAATTCCTCTTGATTAGTTCTTTGTCTTCACACGAGTTTGTCCTTGTTGGCGTTCCTGGTACTTCATGTTCCTACACGATATGATCATCCTTGTTCATTATCCCTTGGCCTAATAGCCTTCATTCATCGTGAATGGATGAAATACTCTAACTTTTTGATTTATTTCAATTAGGTCCCTAAAGTTCTTTTTCTTTAACTTTAGGTCCCTAATGCCAATTTTCCCCCAAATTGAGTTCCAAAATTTCTAAAATTCACCTTAGGACCTCAATTTATTCAAAATCACAAAAAGGGGTTCAAGTTTCCCAAATTTCCAATTTGGTCCCTAACTTTTTCAAAATTACCATTTTGCCCTACTTTTAAAAAATGGTAAGTTTCACCCCAAAAATTCAAAAAAATGGCCAATTGGTCCTCCAATATCTTTATCATGTCTAATTGGTTCTCAATTTTATGAAATTGCAATTTAGTCCCTCGAATTTTCGAAATCCCCAAATTTTTCCCCAACTTCAACCTTCCAACTCAATCGAATTTGATTTCATCAAATTGATTGATCAAATGAGTTTAATTGTTGAAAATGAAGTTAGATTGGAGTTCCTACACCTCCATACAATTGTACTTTGAATCGCACGATTTGACGCCAGAACGACCTCAAATAGAGATTCACTGGAAAAGAGAGAGAAAGCTTCGAAAGCTTACCATCGGGGTTGCGGCGGTCCGAGCTTTTAATTTGGGTAGATAGCTCTTGTCCTCTGGTTTTTCCTAAGATTAGGAATCACCTCAATTTGACATGAATTGAGGGAGAATTTGGTAAGTAAACATCTGTCAGTTCTCTCTCTAGCATCAATCGGAATTTACAGAGGGGAGCCAGATTAGCTTACCTTTCTACTCTAATTCAGATGTAGGAGGGCTATGGAGGTGTTGGGAGGGCTTGGTTTGGCATGAGAAGGGCTCGAATTGGCCGTTTTTAGCTCAATCGAAATAGGTTAGCTTCGGTCCGCCGGAGCTACTTTACTGTTCTATCATGTCGGCATTTCTTCAGCAACCCTCGGAGCAAATGGAGACTATCGTTGGGTAGCTGACTTCTCCCTGAATCTAATGAACCTGACCTCACCCACTTTGGCTAAGAAAAATGCCCAAGTCGGAGCTGTTTGAGCTTCACTAGAAAATGGAGCAGTAGAGAGAAAGGAGTTTTGAGGTGTGAGGAGGATGAATGAGGAGGGGCTCTTTATATAGGAAGCTCGGGGACTTCTTGGTCGTCCGATTGTCACCTTAATGGCGGTCATTCATTGCCTGAAACTTCTTGGCTAGAGACTTTTTATCTTTGTCGATGCAGCTTGGTTTTCCTATGAGTGAACAGTTCTATCATCTGAAGGAATAATACAACACTGTTTCGAACTGGACTGGTCTGAATTGAGTTCAATGCTTAAATGGGCTAGTTCAGGCCCGATTCGACTGAGTTTTTTAAAATTTAAAATTTGTAAATTCATCTAAATTTATTCTCTATACAATAGTAGCCTCAATTCTCCAAATTGAATTTTCTAAGCCACCTAGAAAAATGAATTTTGAAATAGGTTCAATAGTGGTTCAACCGGTTCCATCCGGTTTAGGTCCGATTCACTTGAACTGGTTTGGTTTTCACTTCCAATTCATCCTAAAGTCCTTTCTCATGACTTTTGTGACTCTTTAAGTCACTCGGGATTTATTAATTTCCCAGTTTGCCCTTTCTCTAATGGTTGGGGTTCGTGAACCAGTTCGGTTTTCTCACTCGAGTTGACCGGTTCTTTCCCCTGTTTCCTTGTCTTTAAGGGACGAGGCTTACAACTCTCCCCTTCTTTTGGGAGTTTTGTCCCCAAAACTTAATTAGGAACCTTTACATCAGGAACAATTTCCTTTGATGTCAGCTTGGTGTTTGCTTGACATGCTAACTCTTCACTTGTTCTTTCAGTTAGCCCTCTTTATATCATTCACTTAAGAAATTTCTTTTTCTTTATATTATTTACTCCCTCCATGGAGTTTATCATAACTAGTATGGCTTGTCCATGAGTCCATAGGTATATTCTTTGGTTCACATCTTATTTTGCTTAGGGCAAGATTCTTTCTCTTGAAAGTTCTTGCTCAGTATTTCAAGATTAGGAGCTCTAAAATGTCCAATCATTCCTATATCTAGATTTTTCTCTTTATCGTTGAAATCCTTAGCTCAGTATCCTTTCAAGCACCACGTACTTGCTTCCATAGGTTTCGATGTTATCACCTTTTCGTTTTATATTGACCTTTTCCTCATTCATTTTTTTATTACAACTTCGGTCCAAATATAATGCTTGACCTTGTCATGCTTAACTATCTGACTCTTCCTTACTTGAGTCATATTTCCCTAGAACTATTGAGCTTACATGTCACTTACAGCACGAAATACTCTAGAACCTATCATTGACCATTTAAAATTTTAGAACCTATCAGGAATAGTATAACTTCATCCATCTTTTTGTCTAGTAGTATTTCTCGACTACGTTTACTATTATCCCATCATTCATCTTGCCTTTGACATCATATCTTACCTAACCATATCGATTTTCCTTGCCTACTCATTTTTTTCCAACTTCCTTGTTGGGTCTTTCTGATTTCAAATCATTGGGTTTCTTGATGATTTGCTGACATGTTGGAATTCTTCCCTTCTTATGTACTCCCTCATTTCCAGTGGCGTTCTTTCCTCAAGGACTTTTCCTTTTCTTAATCCACTCCCACTCGCTCGTGATCATTTCCCGATTCTTTATTCCAAGTTAATCATTTTTTTTATGTGTCGATTCCTTTGCTTGGAAAGGTTCCCTTCTTCTAGTTTTGTTCTCTATTATGTTCCTCACAGTAGAGACTTTCATCTTAGGAGCTACATGCTCAACCTTCTTATCATTCCTTGAAGGGTTCTTTCTTCCTTTCTTCACACCCCTTTCTATGTTAGGGCATTTGCCTACTTTTGGATCCTTCTCTATCCACAAATTTGGTTTCATCCCTTATTCCTTACTTGAGATACTTCTGATTATCGATTTTATTACGTGTACTCCACACTATGCTCAATCGTCCACTCTTTAGGCTCCATTATACGTGTGTGGACTATGACCCGTCTTACTATTTGTGGTTATTCCTCCTTAGACACTTCTTATTTGGAGGGCTTACTTTTCCAACGTTTCTCGGACGTTCTTTCCTTTATTTCCTTGTTATGGATAGTCCACTCATTTTTACTTGTAACAACATCTTTTGATGCTAACTTTCTATTGACCTATTCCTTGGGTTTAACTTATTCCTTGGGTCCTCCTAGTAAGCTTCCTTGGTTCTTTCACCTTGGCTTGTGCTTCATTTATAAGTTTATCTCTTTATCCCTTTCACTTGGTTCCATTACATCTTAGTTGGGATACATATGCATTTCCAGGGTTTCCTTCCTTGATAGGACTCTTCCATTTTTCTCCCAGAATTCCTTTTTCCTTGGCTCTAGGGAATATCTACCCTTAAATGGCATCCTTTAATGTCGTCATCTCCTGTTTACCCTTGCTCTTGAAATCTTGTGGGCACAACTTTTGTACCCTATCGTCATCCCCACTCGTACCACAGTACACGTTTATTTCTTTTAGGGAGAGTTAAAAAATTCCTTGTTTCAAGATTTCTTGACCATTATGTGAGAAGCTTGCCTACTCCTCTATTGGCTTGAGTTTAGTTGTTAATTTGGCCATTAGTCTTTTTAAGGATTTCTTTCATTCTTCTTTTACTCAATATGTGGCCTTTCCACCTCTCACTTCTTTGTTGGAGCTTAAATTGTGACAGTCACAAGTATTAGTTTGTTAACTACCTCATCCCTACCATTCATTTGGTATAATTTTCTTAGGGCAGTTGTTTCTCAAGTCTTGTCCTTAATGTTCAACTTGCTACCCTTTTAGAGTGTAGTCCTTTCTACTTCCCAGTCTTCCTTAGGGTGTCCTTTATTCTCATTGACTATTTTGTTATTACGACTTGCCTCCTTCCGCCATGCTGGTCTGAAACTCCTATTTGGCTTCACTGCTTTTTCCAAAGTGATTCATACTTGCAATCCCAAGACATCCCGTTTGTCATCAAATGTCCGACTTCTCTTCTCTTGTGGATGCACTCCCTTCTTTGCTCTTAAATTACTGGAATTTTCTTCTTTAAGGGAGAATTCTCTTTGTTCTATTTGTGGTTTATCGAGGTCCTACCTTCACCCCTTTTACCTTCCTACCACTACTCTAGGATCTTGAAGAGCTTACTCCTGACTATGGTTGAAATTACGAGCTAGAGTCGTGTTTCTTGGAATGGTATCCTTTTGGATTTCTATAGCTGTGGGGCATTTATTCTTGGAAGGTATTGTTCTAAATCCTATTGGTGTGGAACAGTCCTTCACTTCATGTCTCATTTCCTTTGCACCTTGTAATAGGTCGTTTCCTTGCTCAGTAGTTACTCCAAGAGTTTCTCCTAAACTCCTGACCTTGACTGTTTTCTTCTCATGCCTTCTTTGCCCAATAATTTCCTTAATTCATTCCTTTATTCAGAATGGGAATCTCTTTGGTCTCTGTGGTGTCTAGTGTAACACAGTTTGTTAGGTTACTTTTCTTGAGCAATCTTCCTATAACTGAGGCACAAGATCACATCATTTTTGAGAGATATAGTTTTTAAGAACTTGGAGTTCTTTATTAGTGGAGAAACAACACAATGTTTTGGGGCTAAGCCCTATTACAAAAGTGGTTACGAAATAGATGGGAAGCTATGGGTTCTTGACAAGCATCCTCCTTAACATGGTTATAAGCCTTCGATGGCATTCTTGACCTTAGGCTTGGCTCCTTTTGTACTAAGAACGGTGACCTCAACAAATCCTGACACCATTTTCTTGGATACTTTCCACTAACGTCTCTTGGTTCTTTGGGACTTCTCGGCTATGGAAAAGCTTTTTAGGGTGATCTTCCTACAGGGATAGGGTGTTGAGTAGAGTCGGTCCTAGTTTTCTTGGTTCCTCACCTAGAAGCCATTTGAAATTTTTGAAAATTTCTCTTAGTTACTATGGTATATAGTGTTGATAATGTAATCGAGGAAACAAGCTCTGATACCAGTCAAGTTGTCACACCCCGATCCGGTTTGGTCGGATCCCAGTGAGCAACCCGCCACTCTCCCGGTTTATCAAGGGTTTTCCCTTTTTTTAAATCGAGAGGAGTAACGCATCCTTTAAACATGTACTTTTCCTGGAATAACATAAATCAAAATTGCATGAAATTTTAAACTTTACACACCTGACTTGCAGGTGTGACTAACAGGAGATCTTTAGGTAGGTTTCCCTTAGTTATCTAAAAAGGGATATAAGGGAGGGGGAGAGTTCAACGACTTAGTGAATGGTGGTTTAAAGTTTGACTTTTAGAAAAAAAATAGTTTGAATTGGAGTGTGCCAAATTCCTTATTTTCTTTTAAAACAATTCATCCTCAAAATCTCGGTTTTCATAGCCATTTCTCCATCATTAATCACAACTTGTGTGTTTATCAACCAACACACGCCCTTCATCATGAAGGGAACACACATTCGTAGGGCAGTACATCCACTGCACCCACTTGTGACATCAAAGCGACCTTAATTACCACATAGATAGAAGCACGTACACTTCTACCCTGAGAATAAGTGGATGTATGCAACCCTCAATCCCATAAAGAAAACTCCGTGTATGTATGAGGACAGAGATCTCATCCTAACCCCACCCCGATCTTATGTGCATGAAGCTATGTCGAGCTTCCATGACTACTGTCACAATAAACTGCCCTTATCAACACCATGTTGTCCAGTAGCCCCTAGGATGCATCACTACCCCTCTTGGGCATCTTGAAGGTCTCGTACCTCAGTTCATGCACAAAACAACAGTTTTCCACATAAGCCATTTAATTTGTGGTGCCACTAGTCCAACGGCCCCGACCCTTAACTTGACCTGCTGTTGTTTATCTCGACTAGTCCATCGACCTATCATGTCGCACTACCACCAGTCCATCAAGTATGTCGGTCCTATCTTGGTACCATGGCCAAACATATCATTCATTTAAAGTTTTCATGGCTTAAACTCATGTTTGTTTACGAGCTCCTGCTCGTGCCAACTGGCCTTGTGTTCACTGTATGAGATATTAAAAAATCGGGCATATTAGCCCCCAAGTTCCAAAACCGAGGCCTTCAGCCTATCTAAGCTATTCAAGCTCCCGTCAAGGTCTTCCAAAAAGTTTAAGCAGAGGCACACAGTAAGGAGAGAGCACATTTGACAAAATAATCTTTTAATCTCTACATTATGCCAACCGGGTGTGAGGACATCTCCTGTCACGCCACGACCTAGTTTGGTCGGAACCCCGTAAACAACCCAACACTCTCTCGGTTTATTAAAGGGTTTCCCCTTATTATAAACTGTAAAGAGTAAGGCATCATTTAAACCTGCACCATTTCCGAGAATAACGTAAATCAAAACTGCATAATATTTTAAATTTATCATACTTGTCTGACAAGCATCTTAGTTGATGGTCTTTAAGGGTATACTTTTCGAAATTTTCTCAAAGGGATATATAAGGGAGGGGGTGAGTACAACGACTCAGTGAATGGGTTTTTAAAACTTTTAACATTTAGGAAAAAGACTTGTATTGGAGTGTGCCGGACTCCTTTCTTTCAAAAATCCTTTCATATCAAATCTCAATTTTTACCACCATTTCCTTATTAATCACGGTGTGTCAACACCCAACACACATCCTTCATCATGAAGGTCAAACACACATTTGCAAGCCAGCCCATCCACTGAACCCACTTGTGGCGTCGGAGCGACTTTATCGACCACCTAGCTAGAAGTACGTCCACTTCTACCTTGAGAATGAGTGGATGTTCGCGACATCTGACCCTCAATCTCGAAATCGATTCTTCATGTCCGTATGAGTACAGAGACCTCATCCCGTACCCACCCCGGTCTCATACGCTTAGCTACTCCAAATTTTGCACGGTCAACTGGTACGACAAACTGCCCTTATACTCACTGGGTCGTCCAGAGCCCTAAGGATGATCCCTCATGGGCGTCTTGATGATCCCATAATCATAGAGCATGCACAATCAATATTTTCTCATTATGCCGTATAATCTGTGGTGCCACTGGTCCAATGGCCCCGACTCTCAACTCAACCCGCAGTTGTTTGTCTTGACTAGTCCGTCGACTTGTCATATCGCACTACTGCTAGTTGACTAAGTATGTCGGTCTTGTCTTGGTACCATGGCCAAACAATTTACTTATTAAAGATTTATGGCATATTACTCATGTTTGTTTATGAGCTCCTGCTCATGCCAACTAGCCTTGGGCTCACTGTATGAGATTTTCAAAATTGGGCATATTAGCCCCCAAGTTCCAAAACCGCCCATGACCTATTAGAGCTATTCGAGCTCCCATCAAGAAGGTCTCCCAAATAGTTTAAGCATTGGCACACAGTCATGGGACAACACTTTTGACAAAATATATTTTCAATTGTCCATTATACCGACCGAGTATAAGGACATCTCCGCTCATAACCGATGAACGGGTTTTCAACTTCCTTCGAGGAAGTTTCATCATATCAACCGGGTATGATCTACTTACAACTGGTAAGTAGTTTTTCTGTGTGGTTTTCACATCACTCTTCTAATTTGTGATGTTTAAAATACCACATAATAGTGGGTTTTCATTCCGATATACTTATTATTCCCCATCGGGTATAATATTAAAATCCCACTCACAACTCGTAAGTGGTTTTTAACTTTAAGTTATGCTCATCATCCCAACCGGGTATGACGTTAGTAAACCCACTCCCAACCGATAAGTGGTTTTTAACTTTAAGTTGTGCTCATCATCCCAAATGGATATGACGTTAGTAAACCCACTCACCCGTTAATGTAGTGAATTCCACTAGACAGGTTCTTTGTATTCACGCGAGCTTGTCCTGGCTGGCGTTTCCGGTACTTCATGTTCCTACACGATATGAACATCTCAGTTCATTATCCTTCGGCCTAATAGCCTTCATTCATTCCAAATAAATGAGAAACCGAACTTTTATTTATTTGAAATTAGGTCGCTAAAGTTATTTCTCTTTAATTTTAGGTCTCTAATGCCGGTTTTTCCTCAAATTGATTCCCGAAACTTTTAAAATTTATCCTAAAACCTCAATTTATTCCATTTCAAAAAAAGGGGTTTAATTTCCCAAATTTCCAATTTGGTTCCCCAACTTTCCAAAATTACCATTTTGCCCTTCCTTTACAAAAATGATAAATTTTACCCCAAAAATTCTATAATTCCTCAATTGGGCCTCTAACATTTTTATCATGCCCAATTGATCCTAAATTTTAGGGAATTGCATTTCGGTCCTTCAAATTTTTAAAAATCCCCAATTTTCCTCAATTCAAACTCTTTAACATAGCCAAATTTGATTTAATCAAATTGACCTATCAAAGATCTCTAATTGTTGAAATTGAAGTTGAAATCGAGTTTCTCCATGTTCATACGATTTCATAAAACTTTGAATCATGAGTTTTAACGGCAGAACAAGCTCAAATGGAGCTTCGCTGGAAAATAGACTATAGAGAGAGAAAGCTTCGATTACTCATCGGTGAGGGCACAACGGTCCGAGCTTTCACTCTGGCAGATATCTCTCGTCCTGAGGTTCATCCTAGAATCAAGAATCGCATCAATTGATGCCAAATTGGATTAGAATTTCATCATTGAAATTCGACAGACTCTCTCTCTAACACCGATCGAAAATTATAAAGGGAAGCCAAATTAGCTTACCTTTCAGTCCTAATTCGGCCGTGGAAGGGCTGAGGAAGTGTTGGGAGGGCTTGATTTGGCCTGAGGAGGGCTCGAAATGGTTGATTTCAACTCGACCGAAATAGGGCCGCTTCGGTCCGCCGGAGCTGCTTCACTCTTTCATCATGCCGGCGTTTCTCCGACAACCATCGGAGCAAACAGAGACTACATGAATGTAGCTAACTTCTCCCCGGTTCTAAAGAATCTAACCTCACCTTGTTTGGCTCAGAAAAGACCGTATATCGGAGCTCTGGTTCAACCTTCGTCGGAAATCTAAGCAACTGAGAGAGAGTGAGCTTTTTAGGTGTGGAGAGGACAAATGGAGAGGGGCTCTTTATATAGGGAGCTTGGGGACCAGTTGGCCATCCGTTTGGCACTGTTATGACAGGCATTGAAGACCTAAAATGTACCGAACAGAAGCGTTTCTTCTTCGCCGGCGCTGCTTCGATTTTCCGGCGAGTGAACAGTGCTATCATCCTGAGGAAGAAGATGACACTGTTCCGAATTGAACCGAACCGATCCGGACCAGGTTTGAAGCTTAAACCGGCCGGTTCACCCCTCATTCGACCAAGTTTTTCAAATCTAAAAATTTCTAAATTCATTTTCTATCCAATGGTATCATCAAATCTCAAATTTGAATTATTTAAGCCACCTAGAAAAATGAATTTAGTATCCGATTCAATAGTGGTTCAAACCAGTTCGGATCTGGTTCACCTGAACTAGTTTGGTTTTCATCCCCAATTCCTTCTCAAGTCCATTTCCATGACTTTTGTGACTCCTTGGGTCACTTAGGGTCCATAAAATTCCTAGTTTACCATCTCTTTATTAATTTCGGTTCATAAAATCGACTCGATCCTTAAACCGGTTCAATCCGCTTCGGGTCCGGTTCACTCGAACCGATCTAGTTTTTATCTTCCTTTTTGTTCTAAGGTTCCTTCCCAAGGTTTATAAATCTCTTCGGGTCAGATGGGATCCATAAATTTCCCTGTTTGCCTTTTCTCTATTGGTTTCGGTTCATAAACCGATTCAATCTTGTTGGATCCAGTTCATGCAAAGCGGACTGGTTTTTCTCTTCCAATTCGTCCTAAGGTTCTTTTCCATAGTATTTTAAACCCTTTGGATTACTTGAGAGTTGTAAATTCCCAAATTTCCCGTTCACAAATGATCGGGTTTGTGAATCGGTTCGATTTTCTCACTCAGTTTGACCAGTTCTTTTTCCCGGTTTTTCCTTAGCTCAAAAGGGCGGGTTTTACATCTCTACTTATAACTAATTAGCAGGTTTTCTACTTCATTCTAGGAAGTTCATCATACCAATCAGGTATGATCTACTTACAACCGGTAAGTAGTTTTTTCGCATAATTTCCACATTACTTCTCTTAGGTGTGATGGTTAAAATAACACTTAGTAGTAGATTTTCATTTCCTAGGTGCTTATCATCCCAACCAGGTATGATATATAAATTCCATTCACCTATTAATGTAGTGAATTCTTCTTTACCAATTATTTGTCTTCACACGAGCTTGTCCTTGCTAGCGTTCCTAGTACTTCATGATTTTACATGATATGAGCATACTTGTTCATTATCTCTTGGTTTAATAGCTTTCATTCATTGTGAATGGAAGAAATACTCAAACTTTTTGATTTATTACAATTAGGTTCCTAAATTTCTTTTTCTTTAACTTTAGGTCCCTAATGTCGATTTTCCCCCAAATGGAGTCCCGAAACTTCTAAAACTCACCTTAGAACCTCAATTTATTCAAAATCACAAAAAAAAGGTTCAAGTTTCCCAAATTTGCAATTTGGTCCCCAACTTTTCCAAAATTACTATTTTGCCCTTACTTTACAAAAATGGTAAGTTTCATGCCAAAAATTCCAAAAATTGGCCAATTGGTCCTTCGACATCTTTATCATGCCCCATAAGCTCTCAATTTTATTAAATTGCACTTTGGTCCCTCGAATTTTTGAAATCCCCAAATTTCAACCTTCAAACTCAGCTGAATTTGATTTCATCTAATTGACCGATCAAATGAGTTTAATTATTGAAATTGAAGTTAGATTGGGGTTCCTACACCTCCATACGATTCAACTGCACTTTGAATCACACAATTTGACGCTAGAACGAGCTCAAACGGAGCTTCGCCGGAAAACTAAATGTAGAGAGAGAAAGTTTCGAAAGCTTATCGTCTAGGGCGCGACAGTCCGAACTTTCAATTTGGGCAGATAGCTCTTGTCGTGAGGTTTTTCCTATTATCAAGAATAACCTCAATTCATGTCGAATTGAGCGACAATTTGGTCAGTAAATATTTATCGGTTCTCTATCTAGCACCGGTCAAAATTTACCGAGTGGAGCCAAATTGGATTACCTTTCTGCTCTAATTCAGCTATAGAAAGGCTGTGGAGGTCTTGGGAGGGCTTGGTTTGGCCTGACGAGGGCTTGAATTGGACGTTTTAGCTCGGCCAAAATAGGGCAGCTTTGATCCGCCGAAGGTGCTTCACTGTTCTATCACGCCAGCATTTCTTCGGCGATCCTCAGAGCAAATGTAGACTACCATTGGGTAGCTGACTTCTCATCAAATCTAATGAACCCGACCTCATCTTCTTTGGCTCAGAAAAATGCCCAAGTCAGAGCTCTGGTTTGAGCTTCACCAAAAAATAGAGCAGTAGAGAGAGAGAGAGAGAGAGAGAGAGAGAGGAGTTTTTAGGTGTGAGGAGGATGAATGATGAGGGACTCTTTATATAGGAAGCTTGGGGAATTCTTGGACGTACGATTGGCACCTTAATGGTGCTTATTCATTGCCTGAAACTCCTTGGCTGGAGACTTTTCATCTTCGCCGGCATTGTTTGATTTTATGGTGAGTGAATAGTTCTATCATCTGATGGAAGAAGAAGACACTATTCTAAATCGGACTGGACCGGTTCGAACCTGGTTCAGTGCTTAAACCGGTCGGTTCAAGCCTAGTTCGACCAAGTTTTTCAAAATTAAAAATTTTTAAATTCATCTAAATTGATTCTCTATCCAATGGTGGCCTAAATTCTCCAAATTGAATTTTCTAAACCACCTTGAAAAATGAATTTAGAAACCGGTTCAATAGTGGTTCAAACCGTTTCCATCCGGTTCACGTGAATCGGTTTGGTTTTCAATTCCAATTCATCCTAAAGTCCTTTCTCATGACTTTCGTGACTCTTTAGGTTACTCGGGATTTATATATTTTCTGGTTTACCCTTTCTCTATTGGTTGGGGTTCATGAACCGGTTCGGTTTTCTCACAAGAGTTGACCGGTTCTTTCCCAAGTTTCCTTGTCTTTAATGGATGGGGTTTACACCATGTTTGTATGAGGACAGAGAACTCATCTTGACCCCACCGTGGTTTTATGCACACGTAGCTATATCGAGTTCCCCAGACTGCTCACACGAAAAATTGCCCTTATCTCCACTGTGTCATCTAGTAGCCCCTAGGACGCATCACTTCCTCTCTTAGGCGTCTTGAAGGTCCCGTACGTCATGCATGCACAAAACAACAGTTTTCCACATAAGCCATTTAATATGTGGTGGCACTGGTCCAACGGCCCCAATCCTCAACTTGACCTGTAACTATTTGTCTCGATTGCTCCGTCGACCTGTCATGTCACACTACCGCCAAACCATCATGTATGTTGGTTCTGTCTTGGTACCATGGCCAAACATATCATTCATTTAAAGTTTGCATGGCTTAAACTCATGTTTGTTTACAAGCTCCTGCTCGTGTCAACTGGCCTTGGGCCCACTGTACGAGATTTTCAAAATCGGGCATATTAGACCCCAAATTCCAAAACCGAGGCCTCCAACCAATCTGAGCTATTCGAGCTCCCATTAAGAAAGTCTCCCAAAACATTTAAGCAGTGGCACACAGTCAGGGGAGATCACTTCCTACAAAAATAATCTTTTGACAGTCCATCATTCCAACCTGGTGTGAGGACATCTCCGCTCATAATCGATGAATGGGTTTTCTACTTCCTTCCAGGAAGTTCATCATACCAACTGAGTATGATCTACTTACAACCGTTAAGTAGTTTTTTCATATAATTTCCACATCACTCCATTCAAGTGTAATGCTTAAAATTTCTACTTAGTAGTGGGTTTTTATTTCCAAGGTGCTTATTATCCCAACCGGGTATGATATAAAATCCCACTCACCCGTGAATGTCGTGAATCCTTCTTAACTGACTTTCGTCTCCTCGCGAGCTTTGTATTAGCTGACATTCCCAATACTTAGTGTACCAACATGGTACGAACATCCTTGTTCATTTTCTTTTGGCTTGATAGCCTTCATTTATTATGAATAAATAAAATACCCAACTTTTCAAATATTTGCAATTAGGTCCCTAAAGTTCTTTTTTTAATATTAGGTCCCAATTGCCGGTTTTCCCCAAAATTGAGTCCCGAAACTTCAAAAATGTACTTTGAGACCTCAATTTATTCAAAATTTCATAAAGGGGTTCAAGTTTCCCAAATTCCCAAGTTGGTCCCCAATTTTTCCCAAATTACATTTTGCCCCTACTTTACAAAAATAGTAAATTTCACCCAAAAAATTCTAAAAATTGACTAATGGGTCCTACAACATCTTTATCATGCCCACCCTCAATTTTAGGAAATTGTACTTTAGTCCCTCGAATTTTAGAAATCACCAAAATTTCCCCAATTTTTCCCCAACTTCCCCCAATTTGAACCATTTAACTTGGTTGAATTTGATTTAATCAAATTGACCGATCAAATGAGTTTAATTGTTGAAACTAAAGTTAGATTTAAGTTTCTACACCTCTATACGATTCAATTGCACTTTGAATCGTACAATTTGACACCGAAACGAGCTCAAATAGAGTTTCACTGGAAAACTGAACGTAGAGAGAGAAATCTTCGAAAGCTTATCGTCGGAGGTGACGGTCCAAGCTTTCGATCGAAGCAGATAACTCTCATCTTGAGGTATCTCCTAGATTCAAGAATCACCTAAATTCATGTGGAATTGAGAGAGAATTCAGTTAGTAAATATCTCTTGGTTCTCTCTCTAACATCGATCATAATTTATATAGGGGAGCCAAATTGGTTTACCTTTCTGCTCTAATTCAGCTGTAGTAGAGCTGTGTAGGTGTTGGAAGGGCTTGGTTTGGCTTGAGAAGGGCTCGAATTGGCCATTTTTAGCTCAGCCAAAATAGGGCAGCTTCGGTCCGCTGGAGCTGCTTCACTGTTCTATCACACTAGCGCTTCTCCGACGACCCTCGAAGCAATTGGAGACTACCACCATGTAGTTGACTTCTCCTAGTGTTTAAGAAACCTGACCATGCCTTTTTGGCTTAGAAAAGACCCTATATAGGAGAGAGTGAAATTTTTAGGTGTGTGGAGGATGAATGAGGAGGGGCTCTTTATATAGGAAGCTTGGGGACTTCTTGGTCATCCGGTTGACACCTTAATGGTGGTCATTTATTGCCTGAAACTTTCTAGCCAGAGACTTTTCATCTTTGTTGGTGCTGCTTGATTTTTCATCGAGTAAACAGTGCTATCATCTTAAAGAAGAAGACAAAATTGTTCTGAACCTGGTTCAATGCTTAAACCGGCCGGTTTAGGCTCGATTTGATCAAGTTTTTCAAAATTAAAAATTTGTAAATTCTATTAAATTCATTATCTATCAAATGGTGGCTTTAATTTTACAATTTGAATTGTCACGCCCTGATCCTGTTTGGTCGGATCCCCATGATCAACTTGCCACTCTCCCGATTTATTAAAGGGTTTCCCCTTATTATAGACCGTAAAGAGTAAGGCGTCCTTTAAACCTGCACCTTTTCCAAGAATAACATAAACAAAACTACATAATAATTTAGTTTTATCATACATGTAACACAGGCGTCTTAGTTGATGGTCTTTAAGGGTAGGATTTCTGAAATCTCCTGAAAGGGATATAAGGGAGGGGGTGAGTACGACTACTCAATGAATGGGATTTTAAAAGTTTAGACTTTTAAGAAAACATTTATTATTGTAGTGTGCCAGACTCCTTTCTTTTAAAAAATCATTTCATTCAAATTCTCATGCTTATCACCATTTCTTTTTAACCACAGTGTGTCATCACCCAACACACATCCTTCATCATGAAGGTTACACACATTCACAGGTTAGCACAACCACTAAATCCACTTGTGGCTTCGGAGTGACTTTACCGGCCACCCGGATAGAAGTACGTCCACTTCTACCCTAAAAATGAGTGGATGTTCGCGACATCCGACCCTCATTCCCGGAATAAACTCTTCATGTCCGTTATGAGGACAGAGACCTCATCACGTCCTCAGTCCGATCTCATGCGCTTGGTGCTACTCCAAATTTCGCACGGTCACTTGGAATGACGAACTGCCCTTATATTCACCGAGTCGTCTAGGGCCCTTAGGACGCATCACTACCCCTCATGGGCGTTATGATAATCCCATACTCATAGTGCATGCAGAAACAATGTTTTCTTATTATGCCATGTAATATGTGGTGTCATTAGTCCAACGGTCCCGACTTTCACCTTAACCTACAGTTATTTGTCATGACTGGTCTAGAGACCAGTCATGTCGCACTACTGCTAGTTGACTGAGAATGTTAGACCAGCCTTGGTACCATGACTGTAAAATTTATTTATTAAATTTTTATGGCACATATATTATGTTCCTTTACGAGCTCCTGCTCCTGCCCATTGGCCTACGGCCCACTGTTCGAGATTTTCAAAAAATCGACCATATTAGCTCCTAAGTTCCAAAATTGATGCTCCCGACCTATAAGAGCTATTCGAGCTCCCGTTGAGAAGGTGTCCCAAATTATTTAAGCATTGGCACACAGTCAGGGGAGAACACTTCCGACAAAATATGTTTTCACTGCCCATTATATCGATCCGATATAAGGGCATCTCCGTTCATAACCGATGAACGGATTTTCAACTTCCTTCGAGGAAGTTTCATCATACCAACCGGGTATGATCTACTTACAACCGGTAAGTAGTTTTTCTGCATGGTTTTCACATCAAAACTCTAAGTCGTGATGTTTAAAATACCACATAGTAGTGGATTTTCATTTCGATCTGCTTATCATCCCCAACCGGGTATGACATAAAGTCCCACTCACAACCGGTAAGTGGTTTTTAACTTTAAGTTGTGCTTATCATCCCAACCGGGTATGACGTTAGTAAACCCACTCACCCGTTAATGTAGTGAATTCCACTAGACCGGTTCTTTGTATTCACGCGAGCTTGTTCTTGCTGGCGTTTCTGGTACTTCATATTCCTACATGATATGAACATCTCGGTTCATTATCCTTCAGCCTAATAGCCTTCATTCATTCCAAATAAATGAGACAACTAAACTTTTATTTATTTGAAATTAGGTCGCTAAAGTTATTTCTCTTTAATTTCAGGTCTCTAATGCCGGTTTTTCCTCAAATTGATACCCGAAACTTTTAAAATTTATCCTAGAACCTCAATTTATTCCATTTCACAAAAAGGGGTTTAATTTCCCAAATTTCCATTTTGGTCCCCCAACTTTTCCAAATTACCATTTTGCCCTTCCTTTACAAAAATGGTAAGTTTCACCCCAAAAATTCTTAAATTCCCTAATTGGCCCTCTAACATTTTTCTCATGCCCAATTGACACTCAATTTTAGGAAATTGCATTTCGGTCTCTTGAATTTTCAAAAATCTCCCCCAATTTTTTCCCCAATTCCAACTCTTCAACACAACCAAATATGATTTCATCAAATTGACTGATCAAACACCTTTAATTGTTGAAATTGAAGTTGAAATTGACTTTCCCCATGTTCATATGATTCCATAGAACTTTGAATCGCGATTTTTAATGTCGGAATGAGCTCAAACGGAGCTTCGTCGGAAAATAGACTATAGAGAGAGAAAGCTTTGATTACTCACCAGTGAAGGTACGGCGGTCCGAGCTTTCGATCTAGTAGATAGCTCTCGTCCTGAGGTTAATCTTAGAATCAAGAATCGCATCATTGACATTTTGCTCTCAATTGATGCCGAATTGAGTTAGAATTTCATCATTGACATTTTGCTTGTTCTCTCTCTAGCATCGGTCGGAAATATCAGAGGGGAGCCGAATTGGCTTACCTTTCAATCCTAATTCAACCGTGGGAGGGTTGAGGAAGTGCTGGGAAGGCCTGGTTTGGCATGAGGAGGGCTCAAAATGGCCGATTTCAACTCGGCCAAAATAGGGCAGCTTTAGTCCGCTGGAGCTACTTCACTATTTCATCACGCCAGCGTTTCTCCGATGACCCTCGGAGCAAACAGAGACTACATGCGTGTAGCTGACTTCTCTCATGTTCTAAAGAACCCGACCTCACCTTGTTTGGCATAAAAAAGACCCCATATCAGAGCTCTAGTTTGAGCTTTGCCAGAAAATGGAGCAGTTGAGAGAGAATGGAGTTTTCAAGTGTGGAGAGGATGAATGGGCAGTGGCTCTTTATATAGGGAGTTTAGGGACCCATTGGTCGTCCGTTTGAAACCTTTATGACAATCCTTGATGACATGAAATGTACCAAACGGAAACATTTCTTCATCACCGGTGCTGTTTCGATTTTCTGGCGAGTGAACAGTGCTGTCATCCTAAGGAAGAACATGACACTATTCCGAACTAGACCAGACCGGTCCGAACGGGGTTCAAATCTTAAACCATCCGGTTCACCCCCCATTCGATCGAGTTTTTCAAATATAAAAATTTCTAAATTAATCTAAATTCATTCTCTATCCTTTATTTAAGCCACATAGAAATATGAATTTAGGATTCAGTTCAATAGTGGTTAAAACCGGTCCAAACCGATTTGAATCTGGTTCACCTGAACTGGTTTGATTTTTATCCCCAATTCCTTCACAAGTCCATTTCTATGACTTTTGTGACTCCATAGGCCACTTAGGGTCCAGAAGATTCCCAATTTATCATCTCTTTATCAATTTCGGTTCATAAACCGGTTTATTCCGGTTCAAGTGACTGGTTTTTCTCTCTCACATTGTTCTAAAGTTCCTTACCAAGGTTTATGAATTTCTTTGGAGTACAATGGAGTTGAATTCCTCTATTTTGAACATTCTCTATCGGTTCCGGTTCATAAACCGACTCAGTTCATAAGCTGGTTTAATCCGATTGGATCCGGTTCATCCAAACCAGTCTAGTTTTCCTCTTCCAATTCGTCCTAAGGTTCTTTTCCATAGTATTATGATCCCTTTGGATCAACCGGGAGTTGTAAATTCCTAAATTGCTAAAATCTTGTCTTTGTGTCCATTAGATTTCCAGGACACCTCCTTTTAGAATTATTCCTATCTTTCCCAACTCTCAGGGTTTGTATAACATCATCCCTCTTTTCTTTTGGTAGTATTCCTCGACTACCTTTACCATTATCCACATCAATTTATAATGGTGTCGTTTCTCCTTACCCACTCGTCCTTTTTCAACTTTCTTATTGAGCATTTTCAGTTCCAATTATTTGATTTCCGATTGTTTTACTAACATGCTGGGATTCATCCTTTCTTAGGTCCATCATCATTCCTAATGACATCCTTTACTCAAGAATTTTTACTTTGGCCTTAATCCACTCTTACTTGTTCGTAATCATTTCACAATTCTTTATACCAAGTTGATTCCTTTCGGTCTACATGTCGATTTGCTTGGTTTGGGGAGTTTCCCTTTTTACGGTTTCATTCTCTAGTATTTCCTTCAAAGTAGAGACTTTCACCTTAGAAGATACATGTTTAACCTTCTTACTATTTCTTGAAGGTTTCCTTTCTTCATCTACTTACACCCTTTCTATATTGGGGCATTTGCCTGTTTTCAGTCCTCCATTATCTTAAAATTTTCATTTCATCCCTTATTCCTTATTTGAGTAGCTTCTGATTATCGGTCTTATTTCGTGTACTCCACCCTATGCCCAGGCACCCACTCTTTAGGCTCTATTATGCGAGTGTGGACCACAATCCATCTTGATATTAGTGGTTGTTCCCCCTTAACCACTTCTTATTTAGGGAGCTTACTTTCTCAAGGTTTCTCAAACATTCTTTCCTTTATTTTCTTATTATGGGTAGTCTACCCGTTCTTACTTGTTACGGCATCTATTGATGCTATCTTTCTACCTACTCGTTCCTTGGGTTTAACTTACTCCTTAGGTTCTCCTAGTATGTTTCCCTTGATTCTTTCACCTCACCATGCACTTCATTTGCAAGTTCGTCTCCTCATCCCTCGTCACTTGGTCCCATTACCTCTTAGTTGGGACATGTATCCCTCCCCAGGATTTCCTTCCTTGGCGAGATTCTTTCCCTTTCTCCCGAAATTCCTTCTTCATTCGTTTTTGTATGTATATACCCTTGAATGACATCCTTTGATACCGTCCACTTTCATTTACCTTTACTCTTGAAATCTTGCGGGTACATCCTTTGTTCCCCATCCTCATTCCAACTTGTACCCGAGTACACATCTATTTCCTTTAAGTAAAGCTCAAATCCTCCTTGTTTCCAAATCTATTAATTGTCCTGCTAGAGGCTTACTTAATCTTCTCCTAGCCTTGAGTTTGTTCATCAATCCATTCTTGGCCATTGATCTCTTTTAAGGATTTCCTCCATCCTTCTTTTCCAAATATTTGGCCTTTCCACCTCTCCCTTCTTTACTAGAGATTAAATTTATGACATTCACGAGGGTTAGTTCGTTAACTGACCCGTCCCTACTATTCTCCTTGTCTAATTATCTTGAGACAGTTGTTTCTCGAGTCTTCTTGTCCTTAATGCTCATCCCATTGCCCTTTTTAGGGTGTAGACCTTACTACTTCCTAGTCCTCCTTAGGGTGTTGTTCATTATCTTTGACCATCTCGTTGTCATGGTTTGCTTACTTCTGTTATGTTACTCCAAATCTCCACTTTGACTTCTCTATATTTTCCAAAGGAAGTTGTACCTAAAATTATATCACTTTTCCAAAGCAGGTTAGTCTTGACCTCCAATACATCCTTCCTTCAAGTAGTTTCTAATGAGGGGTTGGCTCCTTGCACTCCACGTTATGTCCATCTACCAACCCATTATTCCTTCAAGGCACTTGGTTGTATGCATCCCTCCAGAGTTCCCTTTCACAACGTATTCCTTCTCTTCTTCACTCTCATTGTGTCATTCCCTAGAGTTCCGGGGATGTTTTTCTATGTTTGCCCCTTATGAGAGGGTTCTACGTATGCTTCCCATGTACCTTATCCCTATTCATGAGGTATTCTTCTCGGTTTGACAATCTTAAGAAGTTTTTGCATTCACTGCGTCATTTCTTGACCTCTTTGTGAACCGTTTACATAACCTGCTCCATGGTATCGGTCTCCAATGCTTCATGCCTTTCGTGACCTTTGAGCAGGTATTGCCCTGAATCTATGAGGTGTGGAACACCCCTTCTTTCCTTACACCTATAATAGTTCATCTTGGTACTTGTCCTTTAGTAGGGTTGGGTATCTCTTCAGGAAATGTCCCATCGTTATTCCATTACATGGATTGTTGTGGTTCCTTCTTTCCTTTGAGTGGGGCTTTTCCAAGGTTACTTGTAAACCCCTCCCTTTTGAGCTAAGGAAAATTGGGAAGGGAACCGGTTCACAAAACCGAACAATTGTGAATGGGCAATTTAGGAATTTACAACTCCCAGGTGATCCAAAGGGTTCAAAATACTATGAAAAAGAACCTTAGGACAAATTGGAAGAGGAAAATTATACCGGTTTGGATGAACCGGGTCCAACAGGATTGAACTAATGTATGAACCGAGTTGGTTCATGAACTGGAACCGATAGAGATTAGGCAAAACAAAGGAATTCAAATCCATTGTACTCCAAATAAATTTATAAACCTTGGGAAGGAACCTTAGAATAAAGTGGTAGAGAAAAACCAGACCAGTTCAGGTGAACCGGATCTGAACCAGATTAATCCGGTTTAAGGATCGAGTCAGTTTATGAACCAAAATTGATAAAGAGATGGTAAACCAGGAATTTTATGGACCCAAGGAGTCACAAAAGAAATGGAAATGGACTTGTGTAGGAATTGGGAATGAAAACCAAACTGGTTCATGTGAACCGAATTGGAACCGGTTGAGGCCAGTTTGAACCACTATTGAACCGAATCCAAAATTTATATTTCTAGGTGGCTTAAATAATTCAAATTAGAGATTTAAGGCCACATTGGATAGAGAATGAATTTAGATGAATTTAGAAATTTTTAGATTTGAAAAACTCGATCGAATGGGGGGTGAACCAGCCGGTTTAAGCTTTGAAACCGGTTCGGACCAGTCCAGTTCGGTTCAAAATAGTGTCATCTTCTTTATCAGGATGACAACACTGTTCACTCGCTGGGAAACTAAAGAAACGCTTCTGTTCGGGCATTTCAGGTCATCAATGCTAGTTATAACGGTGCCAAATGGACGACCAACGGGTCCCCGAGCTCCCTATATAAAGAGCCCCTCCCCATTCATCCTCTCCACACTTGAAAACTCCATTCTCTCTCAACTACTCCATTTTTCGATGAATCTCAAACTAGAGCTCTGACATGGGGTCTTTTCTGAGCCAAACATGGTGAGGCCAGGTTCTTTAGAACAAAGGAGAAGTCAGCTACACGCATGTAGTCTCCGTTCACTTCGATGGTCGTGTTGAAACAGTGAAGTAGGCATCTTGGAAAAGTTGGGGGACCAAATTGGAAGGGTAAAATGGTAATTTTGGAAAAGTTGGGGACCAAATTGGAAATTTGGGAAATTAATCCCCTTTTTGTGAAATGGAATAAATTGAGGTCCTATGATAAATTTTAGAAGTTTCAGGACTCAATTTGAGGAAAAACCGGCATTAGGGACTTAAAGTTAAAGAGAAATAACTTTAGGGACCTAATTGAAAATAAATGAAAGTTTGACTTTCTCATTCATTTGGAATGAATGAAGGTGATTAGGCCAAAGGATAATGAACCGAGATGTTTATATCGTGTAGGAATATGAAGTACCGGGAACGCCAGCAAGGACCAGCTCACGTGAATACAAAGAACCAGTCTAGTGGAATTCATGACATTAACGGCTGAGTTAGTTTACTAACATCATACCCAGTTTGGATAATGAGCACAACTTAAATATAAAAACCCTTACCGGTTGTGAGTGAGATTTTATATCATACCCGGTTGGGGATGATAAGCATATCGAAATGAAAACCCACTACTTTGTTGTATTTTAAACATCACGACTTAGAGTAGTGATGTGAAAACCATGCGGAAAAACTATTTACCGGTTGTAAGTAGATCATACCCAGTTGGTATGATAAAACTTCCTTGGAGGAAGTTGAAAACCCGTTCATCGGTTATGAACGGTGATGTCCTTGTATCGAATTGGTATAATGGACAGTTGAAAATATAATTTTGTCGGAAGTGATCTCCCATGACTGTGTTCCAATGCTTAAACTATTTAGGAGACCTTCTTGACGGGAGCTTGAATAACTCTTATAGGTCGGGGGCCTCAATTATGGAACTTGGGGGCTAATACACTCGATTTTGAAAATTTCATACAATGGGCCCAAAGCCAGTTGGCACGAGCAAGAGCTCGTAAACAAACATCAATTTTATGCCATAAAACTTTAAATGAAGGAATTGTTTAGCCATGGTATCAAGATAGGACCAACATACTCAGTCAAGTAGCGGTAGTACGACTTGACAGGTCGATGGATCAGTCAAGACAAACAATTGCGGGTTGAGTTAAGAGTCGGGGTTGTTGAACTAGCGGCACCACATATTACATGGCTTGATAACAAAACATTGTTTACGCATACACTATGAGTATGGGATCATCAAGATGCCCATGAGGGGTAGTGATGTGTCCTAAGGGCCTTGAACGACCCAATGAGTATAAGGGCAGATCCTCGTTCTAGGTGTTAGTGCGAAATTTGGAGTAGCACCAAGCGCATGAGACCGGGGTAGGGACAGGATGAGGTCTCTGTCCTCATATGGACACGAAGAAGTGATTTCGAGAATTGAGGGTCGGATGTCGCGTACATCCACTCATTCCCAGGGTAGAAGTGGTCGTGCTTCTATCCGGGTGGCCGGTAAAGACGCTCCGCAGCCACTAGTGGGTTCAGTAGTCATACTGACCTGCAAATGTGTGTAACCTTCATGATAAAGGATGTGTGTTGGGTGATGACACACTGTGGTAACTAAGAAATGGTGGAAAAACCTGAATTTTTAAATAAAATGGTTTTGAAAGAATGGAGTCTAGCACACTTCATATAAATGTTTTTCTTAAAAGTTAAAATTAGACCTTTGAAAACTCATTCACTGAGTAGTCGTACTCACCCACTCTCTTATATCCCTTTAAGGAAATCTTGGAAAGCCTACCCTTAAAGACCATCAACTAAGATGCTTGTAAGACAAGTATGTAAAGTTTAAAATTTCATGCAGTTTTGATTATAATATTCTAGGAAATGGTGCAGGTTTAAAGGATGCCTTACTCTTTACGATTTATAATAAGGAAACCCTTTAATAAACCGGGAGAGTGGCGGGTTGATCACGAGGATCCGACCAAACCGGGTCGGGGCGTGACATTATTAGTGGTTTGGTGCTTTACCGTTATTGAGTCTGATCAGTTTGACAGTTTTCTTGTTGAATCTCTTTTACTAAAGGGTCATGGTAAGAGTTCTCCTAAGTTTCTTAATGCCCTAATTCATCTTCCATAATCGAGATGTGACTTTTTCTTAGTTTTCAGGATAGTGTGGGTTTGTTTTATTTTCCTTAGGCCATATTCCCAACAAGATCACATCATCAGGAGATAGAGTTTTGAGAATTTGAGTCTTTTATTAACAGGGGTATACAAAAGTTTAGGCTTTCAGCCTTATCACAGGAAATGGTCACAAAATAACTAAGGAGCTATGAAATTCTTGATAAACATCCTCCATACTTAGAGTTGTGCCATCGATAGGTCCTAGCACCATTCTCCAAGATACTTCCCCATTTGGTCTTTCGAGATTTCTGCCAGGTCTCAGGAATTTGGGAGGCTTCTAGGGTTGTCTTTATATGGATATAGGGTGTTGAGTAGAGCCATTCCAAGTTTTCCTTGTTCCTCTCATATGAGCCATCTGAAAATTTTAGGATAAATCCTATTAGTTACTATATTTTTTAGTCTTAATTATGTATTCAAGGAAACAAGCTATGATACCACTTAAGTTGTCACGCCCTAACCCTGTTTGGTCGGATCCCTGTGATCAACCCGCCATTCTCCTGATTTATTAAAGGGTTTTCCCTTATTATAGACCGTAAAGAGTAAGGCGTCCTTTAAACCTGCACCTTTTCCAGGAATAACATAAACAAAACTGCATATTAATTTAGTTTTATCATACCCGTATCACAAGCGTCTTAGTTGATGGTCTTTAAGGGTAGGCTTTTCGAAATCTCCTGAAAGGGATATAAGGGAGGGGGTGAGTACGACTACTCAGTTAAAAGGTTTTCAAAAGTTTAGACTTTTAAGAAAACATTTATTATTGGAGTGTGCCAGTCTCTTTTTTTTTTAAAATCATTTTATTCAAATTCTCATGTTTATCACCATTTTTTTTTAACCACGGTGTGTCATCACCCAACACACATCCTTCATCATGAAGGTTACACACATTCATAGGTCAGCACGACCATTGAACCCACTTGTGGCTTCGGAGCGACTTTACCGGCCACCCGGATAGAAGTATGTCCACTTCTACCCTGAGAATGAGTGGATGTTTGCGACATTCGACCCTCATTTCCAGAATAAACTCTTCATGTTTGTTATGAGGATAGAGATCTCATCCTGTCCCCACCCCGATCTCATGCGCTTGGTGCTACTCCAAATTTCACACGATCACCTAGAACAACAAACTGCCCTTATACTCATTGGGTCGTCCAAAGCCCTTAGGACGCATCACTACCTTTCATGGGTGTCTTGATGATCCCGTACTCATAGTGCATGCACAAACAATAATTTCTTATTAGGCCATGTAATATGTGGGGTCATCAGTCCAAGGATCTCGACTTTCAACTCAACTTGCAGTTATTTGTCTTGACTGGTCCAGAGACCAGTCCTGTCGCACTGCTGCTAGTTGATAGAGAATGTCGGACCAGCCTTGGTACCATGACCATACAATTTACTTATTAAAGTTTTATGGCACATATATTATGTTCTTTACGAGCTCCTGCTCGTGCCCATTGGCATATGGCCCACGTTTCGATATTTTCAAAAAACTGGGCATATTATCCCCTAAGTTCCAAAACTGAGGCCCCGACCTATAAGAGCTATTCAAGCTCCCATCGAGAAGGTCTCCCAAATTATTTAAGCATTGGCACACAGTCAGGGGAGAACACTTTTGAAAAAATATGTTTTCACTATCCATTATATTGATCCAATATAAGGACATCTTCATTCATAAACGATGAACGGGTTTTCAACTTCCTTCGAGTAAGTTTTATCATACCAACCGGGTATGATCTACTTACAACTGAACTAGTTTTTTCCACATGGTTTTCACATCAAAACTCTAAGTCGTGATGTTTAAAATACCACATAGTAGTGGGTTTTCATTTCGATGTGCTTATCATCACCAACTGGGTATGATGTTATTAAACCCACTCACCCGTTAATGCCGTGAATTCCATTAGATCGGTTCTTTGTATTCACGCGAGCTTGTCCTTGTTGGCGTTCCTGGTACTTCGTGTTCCTACACGATAAGAACATCCCAGTTCATTATCCTTTGGCCTAATAGCCTTCATTCATTCCAAATGAATGAGAAAGTCAAACTTCCATTTATTTGCAATTAGGTCCCTAAAGTTATTTCTCTTTAACTTTAAGTCCCTAATTGCCGATTTTTCCTCAAATTGAGTCCCGACACTTTTAAAATTTATCATAGGACCTCAATTTATTCTATTTCACAAAAAGGGGTTTAAATTTCCAAATTTCCAATTTGGTCCCTCAACTTTTCCAAAATTACCATTTTTCTCTTCCATTACAAAAGTGGTAAGTTTCACCCCAAAAATTCTAAAATTCCTTAATTGGCCATCTAACATTTTTATCATGCCCAATTGATCCTCAATTTTAGGAAATTGCATTTCGGTCCCTCGAATTTTCAAAAATCCCCAATTTCCCCCAATTTTCCCTCAGTTCTAACTCTTCAACACAATTGAATTTGATTTAATCAAATTCACTGATCAAACACCACTAATTGTTGAAATTGAAGTTGAAATTAAGTTTCTCCATGTTCATACGATTCCATAGAACATTGAATCACAAGTTTTAACATCGGAATGAGCTCAAATGGAGCTTCGCCAAAAAACAGACTATAGAGAAAGAAAGCTTCGATTACTCAATGGTGAGGGCACGTCGGTTTGAGCTTTCAATCTGGGCAGATAGCTCTCATCCTGAGGTTCATCCTTGAATCAAGAATCGCATCAATTGATGTTGAATTGAGTAAGAATTTCATCAATGAAATTCTACCGGTTCTCTCTCTAGCACTGGCCGGAAATATCAGAGGCGAGCCGAATTGACTTACCTTTCAATCCTAATTCGACCGTGGAAAGGCTGAGGAAGTGTTGGGAATGTTTTGTTTGGTGTGAGGAGGGCTTGAAATTGCCAATTTTAACTCGGTTGAAATAGGGCAACTTCGGTCTGCGGGAGCCGCTTCACTATTTCATCACGCCAACGTTTCTCCGGCAACCCTCAGAGCAAATGGAGACTACAGGCATGTAGCTGACTTCTCCCGGGTTCTAAAGAACCCGACCTTGCCTTGTTTGGCACAGAAAAGACCCTATATTGGAGCTCTGGTTTGAGCTTCATCAGAAAATGGAGTAGTTGAGAGAGAATGGAGTTTTCAGGTGTGGAGAGGATGAATGGGGAGGGGCTCTTTATATAGGGAGTTCGAGGACCCGTTGACCATCCGTTTGGAACCTTTATGACAGCCATTGATGAGATGAAATGTATCGAACGAAAACGTTTCTTCTTCATCGGCGGTGCTTCAATTTTCTAGCGAGTGAACAGTGTTGTCATCCTGAGGAAGAAGATGACACTTTTCTGAACCAGACCGGACCGGTCCAAACCGTGTTCAAAGCTTAAATCGGCCGGTTCACCCCCCATTCGATCAAGTTTTTCAAATCTAATAATTTCTAAATTCATTCTCTATCCTATGGTGGCCTCAAATCTCCAATTTGGATTATTTAAGCCACCTAGAAAAATGAATTTAAGATTGAGTTCAATAATGGTTTAAACAGGTTCGAATCCGATTCAACTGAACCAGTTTGGTTTTCATCCCCAATTCCTTCACAAGTCCATTTCCATAACTTTTGTGACTCCATGGGTCACTTAGGGTCCATAAGATTCCCGGTTTATTATCTCTTTATCAATTTTAGTTCATAAACCAGCTTAGTTCTTAAACCGATTTAATCCGGTTCGGGTCCGATTCACCCGAACTGGTCTGGTTTTTCTCTCTAACTTTGTTCTAAGGTTCCTTCCCAAGGTTTATGAATTTCTTTGGAGTACAATGGAGTTGAATTCCTCTATTTTGCCCGTTCTCTATCGGTTCTGGTTCATAAACCAACTCAGTTCATAAATCGGTTCAATCCGGTTGGACCAGCTTCATCCAAACCGGTCTAGTTTTCCTCTTCCAATTTGTCCTAAGGTTCTTTTCCATAGTATTATGAACCCTTTGGATCACTTGTGAGTTTTAAATTCCTATATTTCCATTCACAATTGATCGGGTTTGTGAACCGGTTCGGTTTTCTCACTCGGTTTGATCGGTTCTCTTCCCAGTTTTCCTTAGCTCAAAAGGGCGGGGTTTACATGAATTTTCTAATCTACCAAGAAAAATGAATTTAGAAACTAGTTCAATAGTTGTTTAAACCGGTTCAATTTGGTTTAGGTCTAGTTCACCTGAACGGGTTTAGTTTTCACCTCCAATTCATCCTAAAGTCCTTTCTCATTACTTTTGTGACTCTTTAGGTCACTTGGGATCCATAAATTTCCTAGTTTACCCTTTCTCTATTGGTTGGGGTTCATGAACCGGTTCGATTTTCTCACCCAGGTTGACTGCTTCTTTCCCCTGTTTTCTCATCATAAAGGAGCGGGGTTTACAACTCTCCCCTCCTTTCAGGAGTTTTATCCCCGAAACTAAATCAGCATTTTTCACTCCATGATAAACTTCCCTTAATTTCAAATCCCTGGTCTCATGCGCATGAAGCTACATCGAGCTTCTCTAACTGCTAGCATGATAAACTGCCCTTATCTCCACCATGTCGTCTAGTATCACTACCCCTCTTGGGCGTCTTGATGGTCTTAAACCTCAATGCATGCACAAAAAATAATTTTCCATAAGCCATTAATCTATGGTGCCACTGGTCCTACGACCCCGACTCTTAACTCGACTTGTAGTTGTTTGTCTAGACCGGTCCATCGACCGAGTCTTATCGCACTACCGCCAGTCCATCGAGGTCTTGTCTTGGTACCATGGCCAAATCACATCATTCATTCATTAACAATTTTCATGGCTTATCATCATGTTTTTTAACGAGCTCATATTCGTGCCAAATGGCCTTGGGCCCACTGTACGAGATTTTCAAAACCGGACATTTTAGCCCCCAAGATTCAAAACCAAGGCCTCTAGCCTATATCAGTTATTCAAGCTCTTATCAAGAAGGTCTCCAAATTTTTTTAAGCATTAGCACATAGTCAGGGGAGAGCACTTCTGACAAAATAACTTTTCACTTGTCCATCACACCAACCAGATGAGATGACATTTCCACTTATAACTGGTAAGCGGGTTTTCTACTTCCTTTCAGAAAGTTCATCATACCAACAAGTTATTATCTACTTACAACTGGTAAGTAGTTTTTCCACGTGTTTCTCACATCACCCCAACTGGGTGTGATATTAAAATCTCCACATAGTAGTGGTTTTTCCTTTCCGAGGTACTAATCATCCCAACCGAGATGATGTGAAAAATCCCACTCACCCGATAAGTGTAGTGTATTTTTCCATAAATCGGCTTTGCCTCCACGCGAGTTCATCCTTGTTGGCGTTCCTGGTCCTTTGTGTTCCTACACGATATGAACATCCATATTTATTAATATTTGGCCTAATAGCCTTCATTCCTCACAAATGAACAAAATGCCCAAACTTTTAATTATTTGCATTTTGGTTCCTAAAGTTCTTTTTCCTTAACTTTAGGTCCCTAATGCTAATTTTTCCCAAATTGAGTCTTAAAACTTCTAAAATTCACTTTGGGACCTCAATTTATTCAAAATCACAAAAGTTGTTCAAGTTTCCCAAATTTCCAATTTGTTCCCCAACTTTTCAAAAATTACCATTTTGCCCCAACTTTACAAAAATGGCAATTTGAACCAAAAAAATTCTAAAAATTGACCAATTGGTCCTCTAACATATTTCCCATGGCCAATTGACCCTTCATTTTGAGAAATTGTACTTTGATCCCTCAATTTTTCAAAATCCCCAATTTTCCCAAAAATTTTCCCCAATTTCCCCCTTTCAAATTGGTTAAATTTGATTTCATCAAATTGACTGGTCAATCAAGGTTAATTGATGAAATTGAAGGTAAAATTGAGTACACATCCTTATGATTCAATTGAGCTTTGAATCACATGAATTGACGCCGAAATGAGCTCAAACGAAGATTCGCCGGAAAAATGGACTTAGAGAGAGAAAGCTTCGAAAGCTTACCGTTAGGGGTGTGGCAGTCCGAGCTTTCGATCGGGGTAGGTAGCTCTCATCCTGAGGTTCCACCTAGGATAAAAAATCACCACAATTCATGTCAAATTGAGGGAGAATTTAGTCAGTAAAGTTTTGTTGGTTCTCTCTCTAATTGTTATGCCCCGACCCGGTTTAGTCGGAACTCCGTGAGTAACCCGCCACTCTTCCTGGTCTACTAAGCATTTTTGCCTCTTTTAATCTCGAGAGGAGTATGGCGTCCTTTAAACCTATACCTTCCCTGGAATAACATTATACAAAACTAAAAAATAAAAATAACCTGAATATATTAACCGTACATATCTATCTTAAGTTTCAGCTACCGAGAGATCTTTAAGGTCAGTTTCCCTTGGTTACCTCAAAGGGGTAAAAGGAAGGGAGTGAGTTCTACAACTCAGTGAGCGGGGGTTGGGAATGATTTTTTATAAACAAAACAACTTTAATTGGAGTGTGTCAAACACCTTATTTTCTTTTAAAATATTATTTCATCAAATTATGGTTTCAACACATTTTCCTAAGCTTTTCTAATTATTTTTTTAAAGAAAATGTTTTCAAATTGGAGTGTGCCAGACTCCTTAATTCCTTTAATTTTTCTCCACTTTAAATTCTCAATTTTTCAAGAACATATCCTTCATCATGAAGTTCAATCACATAACCGCAGGCCAGCACGTCCACTAAACCCACTTGTGGTGTCGGAGTGACTTTACCAGCCACCTAGATAGAAGTAATCCATTTCTACCCTAAGAATGAGTGGATGTTCATGACATCCAACCCTCAATCCTGTAACAATTCTCCGTGTCCATCTAAGGATAGAGACCTCATCCCGTCCCCACCCCAGTCTCGTGCGCTTGAAGCTACTCCAAGCTTCGCAAGGTCACATGGTCCGACGAACTGCCCTTATACCCACGAGGTCGTCCAGGGACCTAGAACACATCACTACACCTCTTGGGCATCTTGAAGGTCCCATAAACATAGTTCGTGCACAATAAATATTTTCACATCATGCTATATAATATGTGGTGCTACTGGTCTAACGATCCCAACCCTCAACTCAACCCGTAGCTGTTTGTCTTGACTAGTCCGAAGACCGGTCATGTCGCACTGCCAATAGTTGACTGAGTAAGTTGATCATGTCTTGGTACCATGGCCAAACAATTTATTTATTTAATGTTTTATGGCATATATCTCATGTTTATTTATGAGCTCTTGCTCATGTCCACTGGCCTATGGCCCACTGTTTGCGATTTTCAAAACTGGGGATAACAGCCATCAAGTTCCAAAACTGAGTCTTACGGCCTAACAAAGCTATTCGAGCTCCCGTCAAGAAGGTCTCCCAAATCTTTTAAGCAATGGCACACAGTCTGGGGAGAGCATTTTTGACAAAAGATTTTTAAATATCCATCATACTAACCGAGTGTGGGGATATCTCCGCTCATAACCGATGAATGGGTTTTCCACTTCCTTCGATGAAGTTTCATCATACCAAGGGGGTATGATCTACTTACAATTACTAAATAGTTTTTCCGTGTCATTTTCACATCACTACTCTAAGTTGTAATGTTTAAAATACCACTAAGTAGTGGGTTTTCATTTTCGAGGTATTTATCATCCCAACCGAGTATGATATATAAATCCCACTCATGATGGCTTCAAATTTAGAAAAGGTGCTCATCTTCCCAACTGGGTATAAAGTGTAAATTAGCCCACTTACCCATTAACCGTGACGTGTTCGTCCTCAATTGGTTTTCCAAGTTGACGCGAGCTTTCTCTTGTTGGCGTTCTGATCATAGTTGCCCCGTCGGAGGTGCGATAGTCCGAGCTTTCTATCAGGAAAGGTGGCTCTCTTTCTAAAGTACCTTCTAGAATCAAGAATTCCTACAATTGACCTTTCAGTTTCGTTGAGGTCATATGAGGGTTGTGGGGATATTGGAAGAACTTGGTTTGGCTAGAGCAGGGTTAAATTCGACCAATTTTAGCTATGCCAAAACATGGCAGCTTTGGTCTACCAGAGTTGCTTCATTGTTTGATTATACTGGCACTTTTTCGACGATCCTCAAATCGAATGGAGGTTGCTATTAGATGGCTGACTTCCCCTAGAGTCTAAGAAACCCAACCACTCCTTCTAAGATTGAGAAAAATGCCCAAGTCGGAGCTCTAGTTCGAGCTTTACCGAAAAATGGAGCAGTAGAGAGAGAGAGGTGTTTTCAGGTGTGAGGAGAATGAATGGGGATGAGCTCTTTATATAGGTGTAAAATTGTGTATTAAATGGGGAATATTTATTACTACATTATGGGTATTAATATTGTCATTATTCTCATTAAATTGGGAAATTGATGGGTATTTATTTGTATTAATTCAAATAATTAAATGTAGGTATTAAATTATGGGTATTAACTCCAAATTAATATTTGTTAATGCATGCGTATGATTAATACTAATTAAACCAAATTCACATAATTATCTCTTAGAGCTAAAAAAACATAATTATCTCATTATTTTCACCTAAAGGAATTTACTAGTTATTTATTTATTTCAATCAAAACAACACTTTTCATTTGATTTATTCCAATTATATCAATTGAATTTTAAACTTATAATATAATTTCATAAAATATTTTTTATCAAAATTTCGGGTTATTAAAGAAAACAACTTCCCACGAGGTCACCCATCCTAGCTCTACTCTCACTTAAGCATGCTTAACTTCAGAGTTTTTATAGGATTATTGAGGGAGTGCAACATGAATACTTCCACTCTCGCCCAAGCATGCTTAACTTTGAAATTCTGATGGGATCCAGTGCATTAGTGTTAGTATGCTTTTTTTTATTTGTAGTTACTAAAAACATGGTGTTACACTAACACTAATCGAAAATTATAGATGGAAGTCAAATTGGCTCACCTTTCTACTCTAATTCGGTCGTATAAAAGCTAAGGGAGTGTTGGGAGGGCTTGGTTTGGCCTGAGGAGGGCTCAATTTGGTCGTCTTAAGCTCGGTCGAAATAGGGCAGCTACGGTCCGTCGGAGTTGCTTCACTGTTTGATTATGTCAGCGCTTCTTCGGCTAACCTCAGACCAAATGGTTATCACCGTTAGGTAGCTAACTTCTCCCCGAGTTTATGCAACCCGGCCACGCCTTCTTTGGCTCAGAAAAACCCCTATGTCGCATCTCTAGGTCGAGCTTCATTGGAATACTAAGTAGTTGAGACAGAGTGAAGTTTTCAATTATGTGGAGGATGAATGGACAAGGGCTCTTTATATAGGGAGCTCGGGGACTCTGCGACCGTTCGTTTAGCACATTTATGGCACTCATTGATGGCCTAAAATATCCTAAATGGAAACGTTTCCTTTTCATTGGCGCTGTTCAATTTTTTTGGCGAGTGAACTGTGCTATCATCTGAATGAAGAAGACGACACTGTTCTGAATTGGACCAGACTAGTCCAAACTAGGTTTAATGCTTAAACCGACCGGTTCAGGCCCAATTCAAAAAAAAATTTCAAAATTAAAAATTTCTAAATTGATCCTCTATCCAATGATGTCTTAAATTCTCAAATTTGAATTTTCTAAGCCACCTAGAAAATTGAATTTAACATTCAGTTCGATAGTGGTTCAAACCAGTCCAAACTAGTTCAATTTGGTTCACTTGAACCGGTCTGGTTTTCTCTTCCAAATTGTCCTAAAGTCCTTTTTCCAAGGTTTTTATGACTCTTTGGATCACTCCGGAGTTGTAAATTTCCCCATTTGCCCGTTCTCTAGTAGTTGGGGTTTGTGAACTGGTTCAGGTTTTTCACTCGGGTTGACCAGTTCTTTCCTGGTTTTCCTTAACTCCAAATGGCGGGGTTTACAACTCTTCCCTCATTTTAGGAGTTTTATCCCCAAAACTTATTCAACATTCTTCCCACATGAAATAACTTCTCTTGATATCCACATGTATTTTATCGACATACAACCATATCAATTATTTCTACTTAGCCCACTTTAAATCACACGCTTAAAAATTTTCTTTTCTTTTATACTATTTACTCCCTCCATGGAATTTATCATAACTAGTATGCCTTGCCTACGACTCCAAAATTATATCATTTGGTTCACATCTTCCTTTGCTTAGGGCAAGATTCTTCCTCTTGATAATTCTTGCTCAATATTTTGGGATTGGGAGCTCCAAGATGCCCAATCATTCTATTATCTAGTTATTCTCTTTATCTTGACACCCTTAGTTCAGTGTCCTTTCAAGCGCTACATACATGCTTCTACAAGTGTTGGTGTTATTACCTTTGTGTCCTATATTGACCCTTCACTCCTTCGTTGTTTATTATAACTTTGTTCCAATTTTAATACTTGACCTTGTCATGCTTAACTAACTGACTCTTCCTTAATGGAGTTATATTTTCCCTGGAACTATTAGGCTTACATGTCCCTTATAGCACAACATTCTCTAAAATCTGTCTTTGACTATTTAACATTTTTAAAACACTTACATTATGTTTGTTCTCAACCTTCCTACCTTTTTGGGATAGCATAACTTCGTCCTTCTTTTCGTCTGGTAGTATTTCTTGACTATCTTTACTATTATCCAATCGTCCATTTTACCTTTAACGTTATATCCTATATAACTATATTGGTTTTCCTTACTCACTTGTCTTTTTCCAATTTCTTTATTGGGTCTATCCAGTTTCAAATCTTTAGGTTTCCTGATAACTTACTGACATGCTGAAATTCTTCCCTTCTTATGTCATTCCTCATTTCAAGTGGCATCCTTTCCTCAAGAACTTTCCTTTTTCTTAGTCCACTCTTACTCACTGGTGATCATTTCACGATTTCTTTATTCTGAGTTAGTTCCTTTCTTACTCATACAACATCTTTTTGATGTTGTCTTCCTACTTACCCGTTACTTGGGTTTAGTTTACCCCTTGGACCCTCATGAGAACTTTTCCTTTGCACTTGATCCTTTCATCTCCAACAACATGTCTTTGATGAGCTTATCTTCTTTACACTTCTATTGGTTCCATTAGCTCCTAAATGGAACATATACATTTTTCCAAGGTTTTCTTCCTTGGTAGGTTTTATACTCCTTTTCTCTTGGAATTCTCTTCTAGTCATGCCATTGAGAACATCTAACCTTAAACGACATTCTTTGATGTCATCCTCACCAGCTTACCCTTACATGTACTTCTTGTATACCTCATCTTCATTCTCACTTGTTCCCAGTACTCATTTATTTCTTTGAGGTGGAGTTTACATCCTCTTTATTTCAAGATCTCTTGATCGTCCTGCAGAAATCTTATTTACCCTTCTCATGGCTTTCGGGTCGTTACTCTTGTCTTAACCATTGATCTCTTTAAGGCCTTCCTCCATCCTTATTTCCCAAAGGTTTTGGCGTTCCCCCCCTTCCTTCTTTACTGGGTTTTTGATCTTCATGAGGGTCAGTTCATTAATTACCTCACTCGTATTATCCTCTTAGTTTAATTATTTTGAGATAGTTGTCTCTCAAGTCTTCTTGTTCTTAGTATCCATCCCTTTGCCCTACTTAGGGTGTAGTCCTTACTACTTCCCGATCCTTCTTAGGGAGTCGTTCATTCTCCCGGATGATATGGTTGTTATGAGTTATTTCCTTCAATTGGGTCTGTCTAAAATCCCTATTTGGTTTCTCTACTCTATTGCAAGTAGTTCACACTTGGCCCTCCAGGTATTTACTTAGCCACCTATATCTTTTAATGAGGTCCTTATTTCATCTTTTGTTTATGATGTTTCCTCTGTTGATTACCTTAGATTGGAACTTCCTCCTTCCATGATCCCACTTCCTAGGGACTTCCGTTTTGAGATTTTCACGTTCGATCTCCCTACTACTCCTTGAAAGTTCTTCCTTTATTATTTTCTTATACTTCTCAACCTTTGTCTGGTTATTTATTCTAGATTTCTTCCCTATCTTCTATTCCTTTTTATTCCATCTCTTTTCTTCAAAAAGTCTCATTATTATTGAGTTCCTAAAAACTTGTATCTTACTATTTCCAAGTACCGATATTATTCATGGGGTTTTCTTCCCATTGTACTTCTTTCCTTTCTCCTTTCTCCTTGTCTTATTTCAATTAACTTAACATTTCAGTGCTCCCATTCCAATCTTACTTTCTTCTAGGTCAGCTTCCATTCCTTGGGTTTTCTTTGGGATAGTCTAATCCTTCTTATTTCCTTACTTTTATCCATAGGGTCTTTCCTTAACTCTTTTAAACTCTTATCAGTCCCATGCTCTTTGACACCCACTTCTCCTGCTCGAGACTTCTCCTTCCTTTCCTTAGTTAGGATTTGTCTTCCTTGGATGAACTCTAGTAGTCTCTTCTTTGTCAATTCCTGTCATCCCTTCTCTAGAGAAAATCTTATTTTAAATGTTTAGGTTAACTAGTAATGACCTGTTTGTTTTTCCTTCCTTAGGTGATTTCTACCATATACTCTGATCCTTATTAAAACACTCTTATTGTTTGAATTCATCAAAGAGACCCAAAAATTTTATCGAAAAAATTTAGACTTTCATTCATTTAAGAAATAGTTTCTTGCCATACTTGGCTTATTATAGAGATTTTCTACCCCCTAATCCCTTAGGGGTCATAGGCTAGGAGTTGGCATTAGAACGATTGTGGGATTCATGATCAGATGGTCTAAGAAACTAGTTGGCATCCATCCATTATCCCTTATATTACGAACTTCATGTATGACCTACAGTCCATACCGCCTCAATACCTCAGCCTCACACTCATATGTCCAGTTCATCCATTGAGAGGGATTGAAGTTGGACTGAGTAGGTGGGGGTACTTGATGGACTTTCATGAAGGTAGCATACACATCCCAGTAGTTGTCCCAAGCCTCCTTCTTATTGGGATTTCTCTCCGGTTGTTGTGGGGCTGGAGGAGGGGTTGGGCTCCTGGGAAAAGGAACAAGTTCTTCTTGTCTTGGAGGAGGGTATGTAATGCCTTCTGGTTCTAGTAAGGCTCTAACGAGTTTCCAATAATATTCCACCATATCTTTGGGCACTATTTTCTCACCCTTCAGGAATCGTTGGGCAGCTACCTCCCTAGGGGTAGGCATCTTTTTCAAGGTCAGTGTGGAGGATTAGATTTCACGGTGAACTTTCTAGGGATTCTCCTTCCTACATTGTAGTTAAGGTTTTATTAGTGCTAGGGAAAAATATTGATAATGTTTCAAGGGAACTTAGCTCTCATACCACTCAAGTTGTCATGCCCCGATCCGGTTGTGGCGTCGGAGCGACTTTACCAGCCATCTAGATAGAAGCTCATCCACTTCTATCCTCAGAATGAGTGGATGTTCACGACATCCGACCCTCAAACTCAAAAAGCAACTTTGTGTCTATATGAGGATAGAGACCTCATCCTGACCCCACCCCAGTCTCATGCACATGAAGCTACGTCAAGCTTCCCTGACTACTGGCACGACAAACTGCCCTTATCTCCACCATGTCTTCTAGTAGCCCCTAGGACACATCACTTCCCCTCTTGGGCGTCTTGATGGTCCTGAACCTCAGTGTATAAACAAACAATAATTTTCCATAAGCCATTAACCTGTAGTGCCACTAGTCCAATGGCCATGACCCTAAACTCGACCTACAACTACTTGTCTAGATTGGTCCGTCGACCGGATCTTGTCGCATTGTCACCAGTCCATCGAGTATGTCGTTCCTATCTTAGTACCATGGCCAAATCACATCATTCAATCATTAAAAGTTTTCATGGATTATCATCATGTTTGTTTATAAGCTCCTACTCGTGCCAACTAGCCTTGGGCCCACTGTACGAGATTTTCAAAATCGGACATTTTAACCCCCAATTTCCAAAACCGATGCCTCTAGCCTATCTGAGCTATTTGAGCTCTCGTCAAGAAGGTCTCCCAAAATTTTTAAGCATTGGCACATAGTGAGAGAAGAGCACTTCTGACAAAATAACTTTTCACTTGTCCATTACACCAACCGGATGTGATGACATCTCCACTTATAACTAGTAAGTGGGGTTTCTACTTCCTTCTTGAAAGTTTATTATACCAACCAGTTACGATCTACTTACAATCAATAAGTAGTTTTTCCATGTATTTCTCACATCACCCCAACCAAGTATGATGTTAAAATTTACACTTAGTAGTGGTTTTTCCTTTTTGAGGTACTCATTATCCCAACTGAGTATGATGTGAAAAATCTCACTAATCCGATAAGTGTAGTGTATTTTCCCCTAAAGCGGCTTTTTGCCTCCATACGAGCTTATTCTTGCTAGCGTTCCTGGTCCTTTGTGTTCCTACACGATATGAACATCCTTGTTCATCAACATTTGGCCTAATAGCCTTCATTTCACACAAATGAACAAAATGCCCAAAATTTTAATTATTTGCATTTAGGTCCCTAAAGTTCTTTTTCCATAATTTTAGGTCTCTAATGCTAATTTTCTCGCAAATTGAGTCCTGAAACTTTTAAAATTCACTTTGGGGCCTCAATTTATTAAAAATCACAAAAAGGGGTTCAAGTTTCACAAATTTCTAATTTGATCCGCAACTTTTCAAAAATTACCATTTGGCCCCTACTTTACAAAAATGGCAATTTGACCACAAATATTCCAAAAATTGACCAATTGGTCCTCCAACATCTTTTCCATGGCCAATTGACCCTCAATTTTGGGAAATTGTACTTTGGTCCCTCAATTTTTTGAAATCCCCAATTTTCCCCAAAATTTTCCCCCAATTTCCCAATTTTAAATTGGCCGAATTTGATTTCATCAAATTGACTAATCAATCGAGGTTAAATATTAAAATTGAAAGTAAAATTGAGGTCCTACACATCCATACGATTCAATTAAGCTTTGAATCACATGAATTGACGTTGGAATGAGCTCAAACGAAGCTTTGTCGGAAAACTGTACTTAGAGTGAGAAAGCTTAGAAAGCTTACCGTCGAGAGTGCGACGGTCTGAGCTTTTGATCAAGGCAGTTAGCTCTCGTCTTGAGGTTCCTCCTAGGATCAAGAATCACCTCAATTCATGTCAACTTAAGGGAGAATTCGATCAATAAAGTTTCACCGGTTCTCTTTCTAACACTGATCACAAATTATAGAGGGGAGCCAAATTGGCTTACCTTTCTACTCTAATTTGGTCGTACGAGGGCTGAGAGAGTGTTGGGAGAACTTGATTTGGCCTGAGGGCTTAATTTGGCCGTCTTAAGCTCGACCGAAATAGGGTAGCTTCGATCTGCAAAAGCTGCTTCACTGTTTGATTACATCAGCGCTTCTTCGGCGATCCTCGGACCGAATGGTGATCAACATCAGGTAGCTAACTTCTCACCGAGTTTAAGGAACCCGACCACACCTTCTTTGGCTCAGAAAAACCCCTATGTCAGAGCTCTGGTTTGAGCTTCATCGAAAAATGGAGTATCTGAGAGAGAGTGAAATTTTCAGGTGTGTGGAGGATGAATGGAGATTGGCTCTTTATACAGGGAGCTCGAGGACTCTTTGGTCGTCCGTTTGGCACTTGTATGACACTCATTGATGGCTTGAATCATCCTAAACCGAAACATTTCCTTTCCGCCAGCGTTGTTCGATTTTCCAGTGAGTGGACAATGTTGTCTCTCAAGGAAGAAGACAACACTGTTACGAACAAGACCGGATCGGTCTGAACCGAGTTTAATGCTTAAACCTACCGATTCGGGGCTAATTCGATTGAGTTTTTCAAAATTAAAAATTGCTGAATTCATCTAAATTCATTATTTATCCAATGGTGGCTTAAATTCTTAAATTTGAATTTTTTAAGACCCCTAGAAAAATGAATTTAACATCCAGTTCGATAGTGGTTCAAACCGTTCTAAACTGGTTCAATCTGGTTCAGATCTGGTTCACCTGAACCGGTCTGGTTTTCTCTTCCAAGTTGTCCTAAAGTCCTTTTTCAAGGTTTTTATGTCTCTTTAGGTCACTCAGGAGTTGAAAATTTCTTTATTTGTCCATTCTCTAGTGGTTGGAGTTCGTGAACCGGATTGGTTTTCTCACTCAGGTTGACCGGTTCTTTCCCAATTTTCCTTAACACCAAATGGACAGGGTTTATAGTAACCCTCAACTATCCTACCAATGATAACCAGATGTATATACTAGCTCAAAATCTACAAAGATAGCAGTACTAACTAAGTCTAAAAGAGTTTTTATGTCACACAAATCATGAATTTGTTTTGCACATTAAGGTTAAACAAGTGTCGTGGGTGATTTTCATCAAGATATTTCCATATTTGATCAAGTGTAAACTAGATATGAAAAATATAGTTGTATATACAAATTGTGAATTTTGGAAGTTTTATTTACAAAATAAATTTCTCTTTTGGGAAAAGAGATTGAGCATCATTCTATATTCTTTGTGTGATTTACTTGTTAAGGAATCACATGTTACTGGACTAAAATATTTGGGTTATTTAAAACTTTCACAATATTACATGAGCATTATTTAGGTCCACATATGAAAAATAATATTAGGAAAAGTTGTTTTATATTCATTACATGTAAAAAATCTTAGTATGTGCAACAATTTAATATCTTGTATACTACTATTTCAATTCATATAATACTTGTTTGGATTGATATCTCCATGAAATGCATTCTTGGATTACTTAGGATTAAGTAGGGGATATTTAATGTATCTCATAGTTAAACAATTCTTAAAAACAACACATCTGATTTATTATTCAGGAAAGTTGTTATATTACATGGTGTTTATGAAACTATTATAAGTGATTATAATTATAAATTTATAAGTTACTTTTGTAATATTTTATTGTGTAATTGAGAAAGGAAACTTTTATTTTCAATGATTATTGAGTTTACAATAGTTATATTTATTGAATGATTAAGTTTTCATTATTTGAATTTTTTCATGATTTTAATTTATTGACTTATTTAAATTTAACATCACTTATTATTGTTGAGTTAGTAAATTTAGATAACAATAGTAAAATTAAATTTGTGAAACAAATTTACAATAATACAAAGATTTTTATAGAGAATCGCAACTTGAAGCATATAATATTAAGACAATAAGGACTTCAAAACATATTTTTTATCTAAGGATTTGAGTTTGGCAACATATGAAATGAAAGATTTCTAGAACAAACACAAACAAAACTTTACATATAGGAGAATGAACATTTGGATTGTTAAAACTCATTAATAATACTCACATTGTGATATCTCGTGTAAATATGGTATTAATTATAGTTTAAATATTTATAATTTAATATATTTTGATTTATTTGATAAAAAAATTAAATATTTTTTGAATATTTATTATTGACATGTGCTTATAAAAAGCTCCTTATATAATTTTGTAAAAACACACGTTTTATTTCAATAATATTGTGATTTTATGTATTTTTTCTTTGTTAAAAAAGTTTTTAAATTATTAAAATTTTCCTTGTAAAATAAAGTAATCAAAATTATAATTAGAATTTTCTAAAAGTTTTTCTGTTGTTATCTAAATCTAATTGTATCTAGTTTCTCAAATAAATAAATTATAGTTTATTATTTTACTTAGACCATTAAAATATAATTTTTTTTCTATATTTGAAATAGGGTGTTGTAACTATATTAGCAAGTTTGATAGCTATGATCGAATTTTTTAATTTGACTTTAAATTTTTGAACATTATGACATACTATAATAATATTATTTTGCAAGAGAATGAGTTATTGAACATGTGTATATTTGAAATAGATAAAAATATATATGTATTAATTTTTTTAGTAGTAATGGGAGAACATAATATTCAATAATATTTATATCAGTGAATAAGTGTCAATTAACCCTTCTCTCCAACCACTTTGAAACAATAGTAGAGATAGAAAAAAAATTGAAATAAATTTTACTGACCTAACAATTATGGAGATATAAGATTCAATAATAATTTATGAAAATATTTTATTTTTGTAATAGTTATATACTTTTTGAGATTTGTAAATATTTCTATTTAATTTTTATAAAATATGTAAATTCTAATTTGAAATTGGCATATGTTATTTTATAAATCTGATTAAATTTTGATTATAAAATAGTTTAATGATCATATTATATTATCAGTCGTGTTTATAATGGTCTCAACTCGTCGATGTCAAAACGTGACAAAATAACCCTTATATTATTCATCTAAGGTCAATACAATCTAAACGTTTCAAATTTTGTCATCAAATAAGTAATGCATTTATCACCCTTTCATAGATTCAATTTAAACTCTTTCTATAGAAAAAACATTTAATTTCTATTTATAATATAAATATAAATAATTAGTCAACATAAGATATGTTAATTTTGGAAAAGGAAAATTTATTCAAAAATAATCATTATTTTAAAGAACAAATGTATAAAAGGGGACTCATTGTGTGCCTGTAACTGATTCAATGTACGCATTAGATAATTTAATGAAGAGAAGGATGGGTGGAGCCCGGATTATTGAAAACGTGGAGCATTTATATATATATATATATATATGCTTTATTCAAGATTTTTTTTTTTGGTCGGGGAGCATAGGTTGATTTTTGAAACATTAAAGATAAAGTTTAAGTCAGCTATAAAATTTAGATAAAATCAAATAAATTTTAAATAAAATTTCAATTAATTTTCACAATATAAAGCGGCCAATTGCAACACCATGCAAATCCGTCCACGGTCATGGCACGGGGTGATGCACTTCTGTCGGTATAAAGCTCAAGTGGGCCGACTTTTCCTGATATCGAGCCACATCCTTACGATTGTGCTTCTCTGCTGTCCATTCTTGGCACATCATTACTTATATATTAGGATCGTCCAATGAACATGACACTAATTTTCTACAACTATTATATTAGATAACTTGAGTGTGAATAAGATCAAATAATAAAACAATGAAGATTCTGTAGAGGACGCTCTGTTTATCTTCTAGCAATGATGACTGATTGATACAATCAACACTGTGAAAAGGGATAAAAAATTCAGATGACAGAGAAATAAAGGAGGATGGATGTAGGCAAAATTATAAACTTGTAGGGATGTGTGCCCTGTTCAGCCCGTGAACTCGGGTACAGCCATCCTCGTGAACCCTGTCTCTTTCTTGTCTCTTTCTTATTCACTCTTCCTCATTAGATAAGTGGCACTTAATCATAATCCATTCTGTCTGCAATTAATAGATTAGATATATGCATATTTATCTGACTAAGCCTTCCAAAGTAATAAAAAATTTTAAAATGAATTTTTATTGCATTAGTTGAATCAGCAATACGTTCTTTTTTTGTGTCTCTTGAATCTTCTGCGTACATAAATCAAATGTTGAATTTATCGGAATCCAAGCTTTTGATTCTGTGTTTTTTTTTGGTGCAGAGTCCGTGTGTGAACATGTGAAAGGGATTTGAGCATGCTTCATAGTCGATCTCCTCCATCAGCGTTGGACGGTAATGCACTAAGTCCAATGTGGACATGTGAGGCGGAAATAGATGCATGGAGAAGGACTAGGGTTCACACATCAGGCCGATAAGAAATTCATAAAATGTTTATAAAATAATTTAAATTAGAGATAATTTTGGGCAACAAATTGAAGGGCCGTATATTCCAAAATATAAATAAATGTATGATAGGTCAACAATGATATATTATTTTTTTAATTGTTAATAATCTAAAATTGATAGATGTATATAGAAAATATATTTTGAATTTAAAAATATATGCGAGACATTATATTTTTTATTGAGAAAATTTTAAAATTATTAATTTTTTAATGGTTCAATTAATTAGACTTCTCATTCTTGTGCAAAAAAATTAGACATGTCATTTATATTTTCTAAAAATTCGTTTTATAGTAGTGGAAAGTGTAATCTATCTATATAAGTGTATTGTTTCTTACCAAATATGTAACATTTCACAGTACTTGTCTAGTGGAATTCTTGCTGTATTTTTCCATACTTAGTGTATTCATTCTATCATTTCATACCTATCTTATTTTCTTTATATTCTACCCATTTTTGTTACTTAATAAAATCTAATTTCTTCTATTTACTAAGTGAAAATAATAAAAAAAATCACAAAAATTAGTACATAGAAAAATAGAGCACAAAAAAGAGAAGTATTGAAAAAAAAATAATTTTTTATGCTATTTAAAATATTATACTTATTATAAATATTTTATAAAATTACTTATTATAATATTTAAGTGACTAGTCTATATCTATAAATGTCTTATTTCTCATAAACAACTTACATTCCACAAATTTTATTAGATTGTAAAATTCTTACGGTATTATTTATATATTGGTATTAGGTGTTTGTAATGCATTGACATTGTTCACATCAATTTGTGTTTGAGTATTTTGTTGCATAACATGTTTCATTCTTTTATTTCATACCTTACTTATTTTCATTATCTTCTATCAAATTTATGTTTCATATAAAAAATTTCATTTTCTTTTATTTACTTTTCCAACAATAAGTAAACAAAGTGCATGAAATGGAAGTGTTAAAAAAAGTACAAAAAAATTGCAAAAAAATTATCTAATTCATTCATTCTACTTTATTAAACTTTATTTTTTTTGTATCATTTGAGTGTCACCTCACACTTAAAATATTTTGAAATTAGTTTTTAAAATTGTGGTCACTCATGTGGATTGTTATTCAACTTGAAATACTTCACAAAAACAATTTTTACTTTTAAGTATAATTATTATGGAAAGGAGTCCTATTAGAGTAAAAATGTAAAAGTTTTAAAAATTTCAATGAAAAAGTTATTTAAAGTGTGAAATACAAGTGTTCCACTCATTTTTGAGAAAAATATGCCAGTGAGAGTCGGGAGCATCAAATAATATCATTAAGATGATTAAGGAGAATATTTCGAATATACAAGTGTAATCTTTTATGGGTGAAATGAGATTATTGATAAAGTAAAAATCTATGTCACTTCACGAGTGAATATATCTCCTGCAGCAACAAACAACTAAAAACTTGAGAATTTTTTAAGGTTTTATCTGTAATCCCAAAATAAAGCCAATGATGGATGAGTCAGACAAGTTAAATATACCATATTTACAATGTATGACCGGCCTAGAAGAATTGAAAAAATATGTAAAAGTTCTTTAAAAGTTATAATTATTGTGACAAAAATGTAAGACATGTAGCCTTTGAATTTTTTATTTATGCAGTTATATGACATGATCCATTAGTGAAATGTAGGAGATGGACCCAGAATGTCTCAAATAATTGTGGGTCCGATAAAAGCAACTATATGACAGACAATTTATTTATATCTAATAGCTATGCTTATATTGTAAAAAATATTGAAATATTATAATTTATTTTTATGCTACTATTTCAAGTAGTTATAATATATGTCATATAATCTTATTAGTCAAGATTATATTATATGTATTTTCTTATTATTTGTTTATATTTTTATGTTATTATTAGTCTATAAATAAGTATAATGCTATATAATTTATTAAATCATTTATCTATAAAAAGTTACTTTAGTGGCTTAGTCTTATGGTCTAACAAGCCTATTTTTTAACATCTTCTCCGGTAAACCCTGTTCTGTCGAAATAAGGAACCTAAAAAAGGAAATAAAAATTGTTTGAAATAAAATTGAGAATATGAGTGAACTAGAAGTAGTAAAAAATGGTCAGAATTGTAATTTGGAAATTTTCAAGTAGTCAAAAAATACCTAAAAATTATAGAAAAAAACTATTATGTAAACTCAATCCTTTGATAATGAGAAAAATGGGAAAATAATCGGTGAGTTTTGAATTTTAAAATCGAATTGGTCTACAAGCTCGATTATTAAGAAACGGGCAAATTGAGAATTTACAACTCCCTTGTAACTCAAAATGGTTCATAAATCTTGGAAAAAAAATCTTAGAATGAATTGGGGAAGAAAAATTGGACCGGTTCAAGTGAACCGGGTTCGAATTGGTTAGAACCGGTTTATGAATCGAGTCGACTCATGAATCGGAATCGATAGAGAAAGGGTAAACCAGGAAATTTATGGATCCCAAGTGACCCAAAGAGTCCCAAAAGTCATGGAAATGGACTTGAGAAGGAATTGGAGGGAAAAACCAAACCGAATTGAACCGGTTTGGACCGATTTCAACCACTATTGAACTAGATTTTGAATTCATTTTTCTAGGTGGCTTAAAAAATTCAAATTTTAGATTTGAGGCCACCATTGGATAAAAAATGAATTTAGATAAATTTAGAAAATTTAAGATTTGAAAAATTCAGTCAAATTGGTGGTGAACCGACTGGTTTAAACTTTAAACCTGTTTCGAACCGGTTCGGAACAGTGTCGTCTTTTTCCTTTAAATGACAGCACTGTTCACTTGCCGGAAAATCGAAGCAGCGCCGATGAAGAAGAAACGTCTCTGTTCAATACATTTCAGGCCATCAATTTCTGTCATAAAGGTGCCAAACAGACGACCGACGAGTCCCCGAGCTCCTTATATAAAGAGCCTCTCTCCATTCATCCTCTTAACACCTGAAAAGCTCACTCTTTTTCAACTGCTTAGTTTTCCAATGAAGCTCAAACCGGAGCTTTGATATAAGGTCATTTCTGAGCCGAAGAAGGTGAGCTCGGATCCATTAGAACCAGGGAGAAATTCGCTACATGGTGGTGACATCCATTCGTTCTAGAGTCGTTGAAGAAGCGCCGGCGTGATCGAACAGTGAAGCAGCTCTGACGGACCATTGCTGCCCTATTTCGGCTGAGTTGAAATCAGCCAATTCGAGCCCTCCTCAAGCCAAACCAAGCCCTCCCAACACTTCCTCAGCCCTCCCACGACCAAATTAGGATGGAAAGGTAAGCCAATTCGGCTCCCCTCTACAATTTCCAATCGGTGTTAGAGAGAGAATCGACCGAATTTCAATGACAAAATTCTAATCCAATTTGACATCAATTGATGTCATTCTTGATCCTAGGAAGAACCTCAGGAGGAGAACTACCTGTCCAAATAGAAAGCTCAGACCGCCTGCACCCTCACCGGTGAGTAATCGAAGCTTTCTCTTTCTATAGTTCATTTTCCAACAAAGCTCCGTTTGAGCTCGTTCTAACATTAAAACTTGTGATTCAAAATGCTAGAGAATCTTATGAACATGTAAAAACTCAATTTCAACTTCAATTTTAACAATTGGAAGTGTTTGATTGGTCAATTTGATGAAACCAAATTCGATTGTGTTAGGAAGTTGGAATTGGGGGAAAATTTGGGGATTTTTGAAAATTTGAAGGACCAATATGTGATTTTATAAAATTGAGGTTCAATTGGGTATGATAAGAATGTTAGAGTGCCAATTGAGAAATTTTAGACTTTTTGGGGTGAAACTTACCACTTTTGTAAAGGAAGGGCAAAATGGTAATTTTGGAAAATTTTGGGGACCAAATTGGAAATTTGGGAAAGTAAACCTCTTTTTCTAAATTTGAATAAATTGAGGTTCTAAGATAAAATTTAAAAGTTTTAAGACTCAATTTGAGGAAAAGCCGACATTAGGGACTTAAAGTTAAGGAAAAATAACTTTAGGGACCTAATTACAAATAAATAAAAAGTTTAGTTTTTTCATTCATTTGGAATGAATGAAAGCTATTAGGCCAAGGAATAATGAACAAGAGTGTTTAAATTGTGTAGAAATACGAAGTACTAGGAACACTAGCAAGGACAGGTTCGTGTGAACACAAAGAACCGTTCGAGTGGAATTCACTGCATTAATGTGTGAGTGGGCTTACTAACGTCATACCTGGTTGGGCACAGTTTAAAGTTAAAAACCACTTACTGATTGTGAGTGAGATTTTATATCTTACTCGATTGGGGATGATAAGTACCTCGAAATGAAAAACCCACTATTTAGTGGTATTTTAAACATCAGAACTTAGAGAAGTGATGTGAAAATCAAGCGGAAAAACTACTTACTGGTTGTAGGTAGATCATACCCGGTTGGTATGATGAAACTTCCTTAAAGGAAGTGGAAAACCCCTTCATTGGTTATGAGCGGGGATGTCCTGATACTGGTTGGTATGATGGACAGTTAAAAACATATTTTGTTGGAAGTGTTCTCCTCTAACTATGTGCAAATGCTTAAACGATTTGGGAGACCTTCTTGACAGGAGCTCAAATAGCTCTTATAGGCTAGAGACCTTAGTTTTGGAACTTGGGGGCTATTATGGCCAGTTTTGAAAATCTCGAACAATGGGCCATAGGCCAGTGGGCACGAGCAGGAGCTCGTAAACAAACATAAGATATGTGCCATAAAACTTTAATTAATGAATTGTTTGGCCATGGTACTAAGACAAGACCGGCATACTCAGTCAACTAGCAGTAGTGCGACATGACAGGTCTTCAAACCAGTTAAGACAAACAGCTGCAGGTTGAGTTGAAAATCGAAGCTGTTGGACTAGAGGCACCGCAGAGTATAAGGCATAATAAGAAAATACTGATTGTTCATGCACTGTGATTACGTGGCCATCAAGATGCCCAAGAGGGGTAGTGATGTGTCCTAAGGGCCATGGACGACCTGGTGAGTATAAGGGAAGTTCATCGTATCAGGTGACCGTGTGAAATTTGGAGTAGCACCAAGCGAATGAGACTGGGGTGGGGATATGATGAGGTCCCTATCCTCATACGGACACGAAGAATTGGTTTCAAGATTGAGGGTCAGATGTCATGAACATCCACTCATTCTCATGGTAGAAGTGGACGTGCTTCTATCTAGGTGGTCGGTAAAGTTGCTCCGACGCCACAAGTGGGTTCAGTGGACGTACTGGCATGCGAATGTGTGTTTGACCTTCATGATGAAGGATGTGTATTGTGTGATGACACACCATGATTAATAAGGAAATGGTGGTAAAAACCAAGACTTAAAATGAAAGGATTTTTGAAAGAAAGGAGTCTAGCACACTCCAATACAAATCTTTTTCCTCAAAGTTAATTTTCGAAAACCCATTCACTAAGTTGTAGAAACTCACCCCTCTTTTCTATCCCTTTTTAGGAAAAGAGATAATAACTAGGAATAACACCGAGCCTTACCCTCTGTTAGGTATGCTTAATTTTTCTTTAGCGTGCATTTTATTTGATATATGTCTTTCCAAGGAACAATGTTGAAATTACGCCTGACTCATCTCGAGTTAATGAAGGAGGAAACTCCTCTTGAACCGAGAGAGCGATGAGTTGTTCACGGGGATCCAACCAAACCGGGTTGGTGCGTGACAACTTTAGTGGTATCAGAGCCTAGTTCCCTTAAACATTATCAATATTATGCCCTGATATTAACCCAACTCTAAACTATCATGTATGAAGGAAAGTCCCCAGGAAATTTGCAGAAACATCCAGGAAGGAAAGTCCCTATAATTGTGAAAAAGACATCCAACCCAAGGGAGGAAGTCATTCAAAGGTTTCTAAAAGGCAAGAAAAGGGTGCCCAAGGACATGGTGGAAGACTACCGAAAACTAATTGGAGCCTTACTAGAACTAGAAGGCATCATATACCCTCATCCTAGACAAGAGGAACCAGCATCACCTCCTAGAAGTCCAACCCCTCCTCCTCCAATGCCACAACAATCGAAGAAGAATCCCACCAAGAAGGAGGTTTGGGATAACTATTGGAATGCATATGTCACATTCATGAATGTAAACCCCACACTTTTGAGTTAAGAAAAACTGGGAAAAGAACCGGTCAAACCGAGTAAGAAAACCGAGCTGATTTACATTTAAGAACACACAATATGGAAATTTACAACTTCCAGGTGATCTAAAGGGTTCATTAAACCTTGGAAAAGAAATGTAAGAAACTTTAGAAAATAAAAACCAAATTGATTCAGGTGAACTAGATTTCATAAGAACTTCAAAGTTAAGCGTGCTTGCCCGAGAGTAGTGTGAGGATGGGTGACCTTCTTATCATAAATAACCATAAATTAATATATATTTAATTAGTGTAATTAATATCAATAATTTAATACCTAAATTAAATTATTGGAATTAATACAAATAATTTAATACCGAAATTAAATTATTAGAATTAATATCAATAATTTATGGCAATATTAATACTAGTAATAAATCTCGCCCATTTAATACACGAGTTTTACGCCTATATAAAGAGGTTATCCCCATTTCATTATCCTCACACCTGAACACTTCTCTCTCTCTCTACTGCTCCATTTCCTGGTAAAGATCGAACCAGAGCTTCGACTTGAACAAAGGTTGGGCTCTTTAGAACCGGGGAGAAGACAACTATATGGTAGCAAACTTCAGTCAATCCGAGAATCGTTGGAGAAGCGCCGACATGATGGAATAGTGAAGCAACTCTGGCGGACTAAAGCTGCCCTATTTCGGCCAAGCTGAAATCGGCCATTTCAAGCCCTCCTCAGGCCAAACCAAGCCCTCCCAACACTTCCTCAGCCTTTCCACGGCCGAATTAGGACTGAAAGGTAAGCCAATTCAGCTCCCCTTTATCATTTTCGATCGGTGCTAAAGAGAGAGTCGACCGAATTTCAATGACGAAATTCTAATCCAATTCCGCATCAATTGATGCAATTCTTGATTCTAGGATGAACCTCAGGACAAGACCTATCTGCCCAGATCGAAAGCTCGGACCGCCGTGCCTTCACCGGTGAGTAATCGAAGCTTTCTCTCTCTACAGTCTATTTTCTGGCGAAGCTCCGTTTGAGCTCGTTCCGGCGTTAAAATCTGCGATTCAAAGTATCTTAGAATCATATGAACATGCAGGAACTCAATTTCAACTCCAATTTCAATAATTAGAAGTGTTTGATCGGTCAATTTGATGAAATCAAATTCGGTAGCGTTGAAGAGTTGAAATTGGGGGAAATTTTGGGGATTTTCGAAATTCAAAGGGCCAAAATACAATTTTATGAAATTGAGGGTCAATTGGGCATGAAAATAATGTTGGAGGACCAATTGAGGAATTTTGGAATTTTTGGGGCAAAACTTACCATTTTTGTAAAAGAAGGGCAAAATGGTAATTTTGGAAAAAAATTGGGGGACCAAATTGGAAATTTGGGAAATTAAAACACCTTTTTGGTAAAATTGAATAAATTGAGGTCCTAGGATAAATTTTAAAAGTTACGGGACTCAATTTGAGGAAAAACCGACATTGGGGACTTAAAGTTAAAGAGAAATAACTCTAGGGACCTAATTGCAAATAACTAAAGGTTTGGGTTTTCTCATTCATTGGAAATGAATGAAGGCTGTTATGCTGAGTAATAATGAACAAGGTTGTTCATATTGTGTAGGAATGCGGAATACCGGGAACGCTAGCAAGGACAAGCTCGTGTGAATACAAAGAACCAGTCTAGTGGAATTCACGTCATTAACGAGTGAGTGAGTTTACTAACATCATACCCGGTTGGGATGATGAGCACAACTTAAAGATAAAAACCACTTACCAGTTGTGAGTGAAAATTTTATATCATACCCGGTAGGGGATGATAAGTACCTTGGTATAAAAATCCACTATTTAGTGGTATTTTAATCATCACCACTTAGAGAAAGTGATGTGAAAATTATGCGAAAAAAAAATCTACTTACCGGTTGTAAGTAGATCATACCCGGTTGGTATGATGAGACTTCCTCGAGGGAAGTTGAAAACCCGTTCATCGGTTATGAATGGAGATGTCCTTATACCGATTGGTATAAGGGACAGTGAAAAACTATTTTGTCGGAAGTGTTCTCCCCTTACTGTGTGTCAATGCTTAAACTATTTGGGAGACCTTCTCGACGGGAGCTCGAATAGCTCTGATAGGCCAGGGGCCTCGATTTTGGAACTTGGGGGCTAAATGCCCGATTTTGAAAATCTCGTACAGTGGGCCCAAGGCTAGTTGGCATGAGCAGAAGCTCGTAAATGAATATGATATATGTGCCATAAAACTTAATAAGTGAATTGTTTGGCCATGGTACTAAGATAGGACCGACATGCTCAGTCAACTAGCGGTAGTATGACATGACAGGTCGATGGACTAGTCAAGACAAACAGTTGCGAGTTGAATTGAAAGTCGGGGCCATTGAACTAGTGGCACCACATATTACATGGCAATATAAGAAAACATTGTTTGTGCATGCACTATGAGTACATGATTATCAAGACGCCCATGAGGGGTAGTGATGCGTCCTAAGGGCACTGGACGACCTGGTGGCTATAAGGGCAGTTCGTCGTTCCAGGTGTCTGTGCGAAATCTAGAGTAGCATGAAGCGCATGAGACCAGGGTGGGGACAGGATGAGGTCTCTATCCTCATATGGACATGAAGAAGTGATTTCGGGATTGTGGGTCGGATGTCGCGTACATCCACTCATTCCTAGGGTAGAAGTGGTCGTACTTCTATCCGGGTGGCAGGAAAAGTCGCTCCGAAGCCACTAGCGGGTTCAGTAGTGATACTGACTTGCGAATGTATGTAACCTTCATGATGAAGGATGTGTGTTGGGTGATTACACATCGATAACTAAGAAATAATGTAAAAACCCAAATTTTTAAATGAAGGGATTTTTGAAAAGAAAGGAGTCTGACACACTCCATATAAATATTTTTTTTAAAAGTTAAAAGTATACATTTAAAAACCCATTCACTGAGTAGTGGTACTCACCCCCTCCCTTATATCCCTTTCAAGAAATTCCAGAAAGCCTACCCTTAAATACCGTCAACTAAGATGCCTTTAATACAGGTATGTAAAGTTTTAAATTTCATGCAGTTTTGATTATGCTATTCCAGGAAAAAGGTGCAGGTTAAAGGACGCCTTACTGTTTACGGTTTACAATAAGGGGAAACCCTTTAATAAACTGGGAGAGTGGCGGGTTGATCACGGGGATCCGATCAAACCGGGTTGGGGCGTGACAATGAAGGTCAAGTACCTCAACCTAACTTCAATTTGTCTTAATGGGTGAAGTGGACTTATGAGTGTGAGGTGGAAGTACTATGGTGATATAGACTAGAGGCCATGCATGAAATTTGCCCTATTGAGGAGCATAAATGGATCCCAATCTGTTCCTCAGAGCCTTCTGATCAAGAATCCCATAATCGTTCTAAGGTTAACTCTAGCCCTATGACTCCAAGGGATTAAGGGGTAGAGAATTCATGTAATAAGCCAAATTATGGCAAGAAAATATTTCCTAATTAAATGAAGGTAGAAGTTTATTAAAACCCCTGATTTCCTTGAATTTTTTTTTAAGAATGTGATAATAAAAGGAAAGAAACTCCCTTAAGGAAGAATGGGTTATGGATAGTTAAACTCAAACCTTAAGACTTACCCTTAGAAATACGATAAGGAGAAATTCATCTAATGGAGATTCTAAGATAGAAAATAGGAAGCTGGATCTAGGAAGGAGAAAGCATCGGGTAAAAAATGGGTGATCGAAGGAGGGTTTCAATACCAAGGCCATGATGAGGTCCTCGGTAAGAAGTACGAGTGGTTAAATGAGAGTATTGTGAGGCTGAGCATGATCTACTACAGGAAGAGTTGGTTTCGAAAGTACCCCTAGAACTTACTCCACTAGTACAAAGCCTTAACATCCTTACAACTTTAGGAGAAGGTTTAAATATGAATAAACAACTAAAGGGATATGAAATAAGAATTGGAGGAATCCAACTTAAAGCTGACTTGATATCTTTACCCTAAATGAGGTGGAAGTAATTCTGGGAATGGACTGGCTGAGTAATCATTAAGTAAGAAAGGACTATAGAAGGAAAACAGTAACTTTCCATACTTCCAAAATGAAAGGACTAAAGTTTCAGGGAGATAGAAGGAAAGGTGAAGTACAATTGATATCCCACTTGAAAGCTCAAAAGATGATACAAAAAGGATGTACAGTCTTTTTGGCCACAATTGTAGGCGAGAAGTCTGAAGAAAAGGAACCGGAAGACATTGCCATAGTCAGACATTATCCAGAGGTTCTTCCAGAAGAGCTGCTTGGACTACCTACAAGTCGACAAGTGGAGTTCACCATAGAGATAACACCAGGAACAAACCCCATACCCTAGGCCCCATATCACATGGCTCCAATAGAGTTGAAAGAATTAAGGGAACAACTGGATGAATTATTGGAAAAGAATTTCATATGTCCAAGTTAGTCTCCGTGGGGTGCTCCTATTCTATTCCTAAAGAAAAAAAGGATAGAAGCATGAGGCTGTGCATCGATTATAGAAAGCTGAACAAGGTCACCATCAAGAATCGGTACCCACTCCCAAGGATAGATGATTTGTTTGACCAATTAAAAGGAGTAGCTTACTTCTCTAAAATAGACATTCGATTGGGCTATCACCAACTCAGGATTAGAGAAGAGGACATCCCTAAGATGACATTTTGATCCAGATATGGACACTACGAGTTTAAAGTGATGCCATTTGGATTGACGAATGCCCCTACAGCCTTCATGGACTTAATGAACTGCATATTCCAACCTCATTTGGACAATTTCGTGATAGTATTTATAGATGACATCCTTATATACTCATGAACCAGGTCGGAACATGAAGAGCATTTGGCAACTACATTGGAAATATTGAAGGAAAACCAATTATATGTAAAGTTTTCCAAGTGTGAGTTATGGTTACAAGAGGTAGGATTCTTAGGGCACTTCGTATCTAAGAACGGAGTTAAAGTGGATCCGACTAAGGTGGAAGCCATATCAGATTGGAAGGCTCCAAGGAATCCTACAAAAATAAGAAGTTTCTTAGGGTTGGCAGGATACTATAGACGATTTGTGCAAGACTTTTCTAAAATATCGGCTCCGCTAACTCGACTCACCAGGAAGGGAGTTGAATATAATTGGGAGGAGAGTTATGAAAAGTCTTTTCAAGAGTTAAAGACTCGACTAACAACCACACTAGTACTCTCCTTACCTGATCCTAATGCAAGAGAGTACACAGTTTATAGTGATGCCTCTAGACAAGGGCTTGGATGTATCTTAATGCAACAAGAGAAGGTTATCGCATATGCCTCGCGACAACTGAAGATACATGAAAAAAATTACCCGACTCATGACTTGGAATTAGCTATAATAGTGTTTGCCCTAAAGATATGGTGACAATACCTTTACGAGGTTAAGTGCAGGATATACACAGCTCATAAGAGCATTAAGTACTTTTTAACTCAAAAAGAGTTAAATCTCCGTTAGAGGAGATGGCTGGAATTGGTGAAGGATTATGATGTTGCGATAGAATTTCACCCTAGAAAGGCTAATGTGGTAGCAGATGCCTTAAGTCGCAAGTATCAAACTGAGGCGACACAAGTAAAGACAAGTTACCTACCATTGTTACAACAATTGGGAAGGATGGAGGTGGATCTAAGGAAAGACAAGCAGGAAAAATGCTTGGTGGCTAATGTGGCAGTAAAACCCAGTCTAACCGAGCATATTAAGGCTCAACAAAGGATCGATAAAGAACTCCAATCTTATTTGGATATGGTAAACAGAGAATGGAAACCAGACTATGACGTGCGTGGTGACGGAATACTAACATATAAGGGTAGGGTATGTGTGCCTCAAGATAAGGAGTTGAAAAGATTAATTCTAGAAGAGGCACATGATTCGGTGTATGCTATGCATCTGGGTAGTACTAAGATGTATCGCACCCTCAAACAAGGATACTGGTGGAAGGGCATGAAGAGGGACATTGTGGAATATGTAGCCAAATATGTAGCCTGATGTTTGTTATGTCAACAGATAAAGGCAGAACATCAGAAACTGTCAGGACTACTACAACCCTTACCAATTCCGAAGTGAAAATGGGAGCACATCACCATGGACTTCGTCATGGGCCTATCGGTGACAAAAAAGGGCCGAGATGCGATTTGGGTCATAGTGGATAGATTTACTAAATCAACACATTTCCTTCCTATAAAAGTGACGGACATGGTAGAACAGCTGGTCGACCTATACATGAAGGAAATCATAAGACTCCATGGTGTTTCGGTGAGTATAGTATTGAATAAAGATACGAGATTTACCTCTCAATTTTGGCCAAGTTTACAAAATTCCATGGGGACTAAGCTTCATATGAGCATTGCATTTCACCCTCAGACAGATGGTCAGTTGGAGCAAACCATCCAAACCTTAGAAGACATGCTGAGAGCGTGCGTACTTACCATGAATAAAAACTGGGAGGAATACTTGTGCCTGATGGAATTTGCTTACAACAATAGTCATCGGGCTAATATTCAGATGGCTTCCTATGAAGCCCTTTACGGATGACCATGTCGTACCTCTCTATTTTGGGAAGAAGTGGGAAAAATGAAGATAGAAAGGGCATAACTAATTGAGGATGCCACCGAAAAGATAAAATTAATAAGGAGTCGTCTTAAGACCGCACAGGATAGGCAAAAGAGTTACGCGGACAATCGAAGGAAAGATCTAGAGTTCGAGGTAGGAGATCAAGTATTCCTCAAAGTGTCCCCCTGGAGGGGAATACTTAGGTTTAAGCAAAGAGGAAAGTTGAAACCAAGATATATCAGTACATATCCCATCATTCAAAGGATAGGACCGGTAGCTTATAAATTGGAATTATCTCTTGATCTACAAAGAATACATGATGTATTCCACATCTCAGTACTTCAGAAATATTAGCCTGATCCTAGTCATGTATTGGACCGACCTCCAACGGAACTAGAAGAGAACCTGACCTATCAGATAGAACCGGTACAAATCATAGACAGGAGAGACAAGAATTTGATAAACAAGAAGATTCCTATGGTCAAGGTATTATGGCAGAGCGGACCCATGCAAGAAGAGACATGGGAAACTGAGTGTATGATGAGGGATAGTTACCCTCAATTATTTAACGTGTAATTGTTTTGGGGACAAAACTCCTAAAAGGAGGGGAGAGTTGTAAACCCCGTCCTTTGATAATGAGAAAATCGAGGAAAGAACCGTTAAATCTTGAATTTTAACATCGAATCAGTCTACAAGCTCAATTATTAGGAAACGGGAAAATTGAGAATTTACAACCCCCTTGTGACTCAAAATGTTTCATAAATTTTGGAAAAGAACCTTAGGACGAATTGGGGAAGAAAAACTGGACCGGTTCAAGTGAACTGGGTCCGAACCGGATAGAACCAGTTTATGAACCGAGTCGACTCATGAACTAGAATCAATAGAGAATGGGTAAACCTGGAAATTTATGGATCCCAAGTGACCCAAAGAGTCCCAAAAGTCATGGAAATGGACTTGAGAAGGAAGTTGAGAGAAAAACCAAACCGGTTCAAGTGAACCGGATCCGAACAGAATTGAACCGATTTGAACCACTATTGAACCAAATTTTAAATTCATTTTTCTATGTGGCTTAAAGAATTCAAATTTGAGATTTGAGGCCACCCTTGGATAGAAAATGAATTTAGAAATTTTTAGATTTGAAAAATTCGGTCAAATTGGGGGTGAACTGGCCAATTTAAGCTTTGAAGCAGGTTCGGACTGGTTTGGTACGGTTCGGAATAGTGTAATCTTCTTCCTTCAGATGACATCACTATTCACTCACCGGAAAATCGAAGCAATGCCAATGAAGAAGAAACATCTTTGTTCAATACGTCTCAGGCCATCAATTTCTATCATAAAGGTTTCAAACAGACGGTCAACGAGTCCCCGAGCTCCCTATATAAAGAGCCCCTCTCCATTCATCCTCTCCACTCCTGAAAAGCTCACTCTCTCTCATCTGCTTAGTTTTTCGTTGAAGCTCGAACCAGAGCTCCGATATAGGGTCATTTTCGAGCCAAAGAAGGTGAGGTCAAGTTCATTAGAACTAGAGAGATGTCAGCTACATAGTGGTGACATCCATTAGATCTAAGAATCATCGAAGAAGCGTTGGCATGATCGAACAGTGAAGTAGCTCCGACGGACCAAAGCTGACGGTTTCGACAGAGTTGAAATCGACCAATCCAAGCCCTCCTCAGGCCAAACCAAGCCCTCCCAACACTTCCTCAGCCCTCCAACGGTCGAATTAGGATGGAAAGGTAAGCCAATTTGGCTCCCTCTGCAATTTCTAATTGGAGTTAGAGAGAGAGTCGGCCGAACTTCAATGAAAAAATTCTAATCTAATTCGACATCAATTGATGTCATTATTGATCCTAGGTTCAAGAGGAAAACTACCTACCCAAATAGAAAGCTTAGACCACCGCGTCCTCACCGATAAGTAATCGAAGCTTTCTTTCTCTACAGTCCATTTTCCAGCGAAGCTCTCTTTGAGCTCATTCTTGCGATTCAAAATGCTAGAGAATCAAATGAACATGTAGAAGCTCAATTTCAACTTCAATTTCAACAATTGGAAGTGTTTGATTGGTCAATTTGATGAAATCAAATTCGGCTCTATTAGTAAGTTAGAATTTGGGGAAATTTGGGGATTTTCAAAATTTTAAAGGACCAATATTTGATTTTATAAAATTGAGGTTCAATTGGGTATGATAAGAATGTTAGAGGGCCAATTGAGAAATTTTAGAATTTTTTAGGTGAAACTTACCATTTTTGTAAAGGAAGGGCAAAATGGTAATTTTGGAAAATTTGGGAAAGTAAACCCCTTTTTTGTAAATTTGAATAAATTGAGGTCCTAAGATAAATTTTAAAATTTTCAGGACTCAATTTGAGGAAAAGCCGACATTAGGGACTTAAAGTTAAAAAAATAACTTTAGGGACCTAATTACAAATAAATAAAAAGTTTTGTTTTCTCATTCATTTGGAATAAATGAAAGCTATTAGGCCAAGGAATAATGAACAATGATGTTCATATCGTGTAGGAATATGAAGTACCGGGAACAAAGAACCGGTCGAGTGGAATTCACTACATTAACGTGTGAGTGGGCTTACTAACGTTATACCCGGTTGGGATGATGAGCACAATTTAAAGTTAAAAACCACTTACTAGTTGTGAGTGGGATTTTATATCATACTCGATTGGAGAAGATAGGTACCTTGAAATGAAAAATCCACTATTTAGTGGTATTTTAAACATCACAACTTAGAGAAGTGATGTGAAAAATATACGGAAAAACTAATTACCGTTTGTAGGTAGATCATACCCAGTTGGTATGATGAAACTTACTCAAATGAAGTGGAAAATTTGTTCATCGGTTATGAGTGGAGATGTCCTCATACTCGGTTGGTATGATGGACAATTGAAAACATATTTTGTCGGAAGTGGTCTCCGCTAACTATGTGCCAATGCTTAAACGATTTGGGTGACCTTCTTGACGGGTGCTCGAATAGCTCTTATAGGCTTAGGGCCTCAGTTTTGGAACTTGGGGGCTATTATGCCAGTTTTGAAAATCTCGAACAATGGGCCATAGGCCAGTGGGCACGAGTAGGAGCTCGTAAACAAACATGAGATATGTGCCATAAAACGTTAAAAAATAAATTGTTTGTCCATGGTACCAAGACAGGACCAACATTGTAAACCCCGCCCTTTTGGGCTAAGGAAAACCGGGAAGGGAACCGATCAAACTAAGTGAGAAAATCGAACTGATCCACATACCTGATCAATTGTGAATGGGCAATTTAAGAATTTACAACTCCCAGGTGATCCAAAGGTTTCATAATACTATGGAAAAGAACCTTAGGATGAATTAGAAAAGGAAAACTAGACCGGTTTGGATGAACCAGGTCCAACAAGGATTGAACCGGTTTATGAACTAAGTCAGTTCATGAACTGGAATCGATAGAGATTGGGCCAATTAGAGGAATTCAACTCCATTTGTACTACAAAGAAATTCATAAACCTTGGGAAGGAACCTTATAATAAAGTGGGAGAGAAAAACCAGACTAGCTCGAGTGAACCAGACCCGAACCAGTTTAAGGACCGAGTCGATTTATGAACCGGAATCTATAAAGAGATTGTAAACCAAGAATTTTATGAACCCTAAGTGCCCGAGGAGTCACAAAAGACATGGAAATGGACTTGTGAAGGAATTGGGGATGAAAACCAAAGCGGTTCAGGTGAACCGAATCCAAACCGGTTCGGACCGGTTTGAACCACTATTAAACCATATCCTAAATACATTTTTCTAGGTGGCTTAAATAACTCAAATTGGAGATTTGAGGCCACCATTGGATAGAGAATGAATTTAGATGAATTTAGAAATTTTTAGATTCGAAAAACTCGATCGAATGGGGCGTGAACCGGTCGGTTTAAGCTTTGAACCCGGTTCATACCGGTTCGGTCCGGTCCGGTTCGGAATAGTGTCATCTTCTTCCTCAGGATGACAGCACTATTCACTCCCCGAGAAACTAAAGAAATGCCTACAAAGAAGAAACGCTTCTTTTCTAGGCATTTCAGGTCTTCAATGTTAGTCATAACGGTGCCAAATGAACGGCCAACGGGTCCCCGAGCTCCCTATATAAAGAGCTCCACCCCATTCATCCTCTCCACACCTGAAAACTCCATTCTCTCTCAACTACTCCATTTTTTGGTGAAGCTCAAACCAGAGCTCCGACGTGGGGTCTTTTCTGAACCAAACAAGGCGAGGACGGGTTCTTTAGAACCGGGGAGAAGTCAGCTACACGTCTGTAGTCTCCGTTCACTCCGAGGGTCACCGACGAGACTCCGACATGATGAAACAGTGAAGCAGCTCTGGTGGACCGAAGCTGCCCTGTTTCGGCCGAATTGAAATCGGCCATTTTGAGCACTCCTCAGGCCAAACCAAGCCTTCCCAACACTTCTTCAGCCCTCCCACGGTCGAATTAGGACTGAAAGGTAAGCCAATTCGGCTCCCCTCTACAATTTCCAGCCAGTGCTAGAGAGAGAACCCGCATAATTTAAATGATGAAATTCTATCTCAATTCGGCATCAATTGATGTGATTCTTGATTCTAGGATGAACCTCAGGATGAGAAACCAAATCGAAAGCTTGGACCGTCGTGCCCTCATCAGTGAGTAATCGGAGCTTTCTCTCTCTACAGTCTGTTTTTTGGTGAAGCTCCATTTGAGCACGTTCTGACATTAAAACTCACGATTCAAAGTTCTATGGAATCGTATGAACATGGAGGAACTCAATTTAAACTTCAATTTCAACAATTAGAGGTGTTTGATTTGTCAATTTGATGATATCAAATTCGACTGTGTTAAAGAGTTGGTATTGGGAGAAATTGGGGATTTTTGAAATTCAAAGGACCAAAATGCAATTTTATGAAATTGAGGGTCAATTGGGCATGAAAATAATGTAGGAGAACCAATTGAGGAATTTTGGAATTTTTGGGGCAAAACTTACCATTTTTGTAAAGGAAGGGCAAAATGGTAATTTTGGAAAAGTTGGAGGACCAATGATAAATTTTGTGAAATGGAATAAATTGAGGTCCTATGATAAATTTTAGAAGTTTTGAGACTTAATTTAAGGAAAAACCGACATTAGGGACTTAAAGTTAAAGAGAAATAACTTTAGGGACCTAATTACAAATAAATGAAAGTTTGACTTTCTCGTTCATTTGGAATGAATGAAGGCAATTAGGCCGAAGGATAATGAAACAAGTTGTTCATATCATGTAGGAACACGAAGCACCGGAAACGCCAACAAGGACAAGCTCACATGAATACAAAGAACCGGTCTAGTGGAATTTACAACATTAACGGGTGAGTGGGTTTACTAACATCATACCCAATTGAGATGATGAGCATAACTTAAAGATAAAAACTACTTACCGGTTGTGAGTGAGAATTTTATATCATACCCGGTTAGGGATCATGAGTACCACGGTATGAAAACCCACTATTAAATGGTATTTTAAACATCACAATTTAAAGGAAGTAATGTGAAAATCATGTGAAAAAACTACTTAATGGTTGTAAGTAGATCATACCTGGTTGGTATGATGAGACTTCCTCGAAAGAAGTTGAAAACTTGTTCATCGATTATGAACAGAGGTGTCCTTATACCCAGGCGGTATAATGGATAGAGAAAACATATATTTTGTCAGAAGTGCTCTCCCCTAATTGTTTGCCAATGCTTAAACAATTTGGGAGACCTTATCGATGGGAGCTCAAATAGCTCTGATAGGTCGGGGGCCTCGATTTTGGAACTTGGAGGCTAAATGCCCGATTTTGAAAAAATCTCGTACAGTGGGCCCAAGGCCAGTTGGCATGACCAGGAGCTCATAAACGAACATGATATATGTGCCATAAAACTTAATAAGTGAATTGTTTGGCCATGGTACCAAAATAGGACTGACATGCTCAGTCAACTAGCGGAAGTGTGACATGACAAGTCGACAGACCAATCAAAATAAACAACTGCGGGTTGGGTTGAGAGTTAGGGCCATTGGGCCAGTGGCACCATAGATTACATGGCAATATGAGAAAACATTGTTTGTGCATGCACTGTGCGTACGAAACCATCAAGACGCCCAAGAGGGATAGTGATGCGTTCTAAGGGCCCTAAACGACCTGGTGAGTATAAGGGAAGTTTATCGTACCAAGTGACCGTCCGAAATTTGGAGTAGCACCAAGCGCATGAGACCGGGGTGGGGACAAGATGAGGTCTCTATCCTCATACGAAAATGGTGAATTGATTTTAGGATTGAGGGTCGGATGTCGTGAACATCCACTCATTCTTAGGGTAGAAGTGGACATGCTTCTATCTAGGTGGTTGGTAAAGTCGCTCCGATGCCACAAGTGGGTTCGGTGGATGTACTAGCTTGCGAATGTGTGTTTGACCTATATGATGAAGGATTTGTGTTGGGTGATGACACACCGTGATTAATAAGGAAATGGTGGTAAAAACTGAGATTTGAAATGAAAGAATTTTTGAAAGTAAGGAGTCTAGCACACTCCAATACAAATCTTTTTCCTCAAAGTTAATTTTCGAAAACCCATTCACTGAGTTGTAGAAACTCACCCCTCTTTTCTATCCCTTTTTCAGGAAAAGAGATAATGACTAGGAATAACACCGAGCCTTACCCTTTGTCAAGTATGCTTAATTTTCCTTAAGCGTGCATTTTATTTGATATATGTCTTTCCAGGGAACAAGTTTGAAATTATGCCTGACTCATCTCGAGTTAATAATGGAGGAAACTCCTCTTGAACCGAGAGAGCGGTGGGTTGTTCATAGGGATCCAACCAAATCAAGATGGGGCATGACATATTAAGTGGATTAGATGTGAAAACCGGACCAGTTCAAGGTGAACCGGACTTGAACCGGATTGAACTATGAATAACCGATTCAAAGATTCATTTTTCTATGTGGCTTCAAAATATCAAATTGTAAAATTGAAGCCACCAATAGATAGAAAATGAATTTAGAAGAATTTAAAATTTTTAATTTTTGAAAAATTGGCCGAATTGAGTTTGGACCGACTGATTTTCGATTCCGGGTCACTAGATTTGGTCGAACTGGACTGGTCAACGGTCTAGCTATTCAACGGACCACTATGAGGCCAACAACTAGTCAATAGTCATGATCAATGAACACACAACACGTGGCAAAGCGCGCCCAGTCAACAAGCGCGACCAATCAGCGTGCGACACGTGGTGAAGTGGGCCCAATCAATCGCTCAGTCATTGCTTGTAAGCATTGGTCAATTAGAAGGTGACACGTGTCCTTGGTCAACAGAAGGAAAATTGACCTAAGCGATGACTGACCAATAGGGAAGCGACAAATGTCCCTGATCAATGTTCAATGTCGGAAAGGTGCCGTCAGCAAGACTAACCAATGAGGAGCTGGCACGTGGCAAGGATGCCACATCAGCATCTCACAAGGATGTTGGAGAAATGACCGACCATTTAGAGGATGACACATGGCAGAGCCACATCGATGACCTCAAATGTCACGCCCCGACCCGGTTTGGTTGGATCCCCGTGAACAACCCGCCACTCTCCTGATTTATTAAAGGGTTTCCCCTTATTATAATCTGTAAAGAGTAAGGCGTCCTTTAAACCTGCATCATTTCCTAAAATAGCATAATCAAAACTGCATGAAATCTTAAAATTTACATACCCGTCTTACAGGCAACTTAGATGATGGTCTTTCAAGGTAGGCATTCCAGGATTTCCTGAAAGGGATATAAGGGAGGGGGTGAGTACGACTACTCAGTGAATGGGTTTTCAAAGGTCTACTTTTAAATTTTAAGAAAAACATTTATATGGAGTGTGCCAGACTAATTTCTTTTCAAAAAAAAATCCCTTTATTTAAAAATTTGGGATTTTCCATTATTTCTTAGTTACCACAATGTGTCATCACCCAACACACATCCATCATCATGAAGGTTACACACATTCGCAAGTCAGTATCACTACTGAACCCGCTAGTGGCTTCGGAGCGACTTTTCCTGCCACCCGGATAGAAGTACGACCACTTCTACCCTGGGAATGAGTGGATGTACGTGACATCTGACCCATAATCCCAAAATCACTTCTTCATGTCCGTATGAGGATAGAGACCTCATCATGTCCCCACTCCCGTCTCATGCACTTGGTGTTACTCCAGATTTCACACAGACACCTAGAACGACGAACTGCCCTTATAGCCACCAAGTCGTCTAGTGCCCTTAGAACGCATCACTACCCCTTATGGGCGTCTTGATGATCCCGTACTCACAGTGCATGCACAAACAATATTTTCTTATATTGCCATGTAATTTGTGGTGCCACTAGTCCAACGGCCCCGACTCTCAACTCAACCCGCAGCTGTTTGTCTTGACTGGTCCGTCAACTTGTCATGTCGCACTACCGCTAGTTGACCGAGCATGTCGGTCCTATCTTGGTACCATGGCCAAACAATTCACTTATTAAGTTTTATGGCACATATATCATGTTCGTTTACGAGCTCCTGCTCGTGCCAACTGGCCTTGGGCCCATTGTACGAGATTTTCAAAATCGGGCATTTAGCCCCCACGTTCCAAAATCGAGGCCCCTGGCCTATTAGAGCTATTCGAGCTCCCGTCGAGAATGTCTCCCAAATAGTTAAAGCATTGGCACACAGTCAGGGGAGAACACTTCCGACAAAATAGGTTTTCACTGTCCATTATACCAACCGGTATAAGGACATCTCCGTTCATAACCGATGAACGAGTTTTCAACTTCCTTCGAGGAAGTCTCATCATACCAATCGGGTATGATCTACTTACAACCGGTAAGTAGTTTTTTTTGCATAATTTTCACATCACTTTCTATAAGTGGTGATGATTAAAATACCACTAAATAGTGGGTTTTTATACCGAGGTACTTATCATCCCCTACCGAGTATGATATAAAATTTTCACTCACAACCGGTACGTGGTTTTTATCTTTAAGTTGTGTACATCATCCCAACCGGGTATGATGTTAGTAAACCCACTCACAATCGGTAAGTGGTTTTTATCTTTAAGTTGTGCTCATTATCCCAACCGGGTATGATGTTAGTAAACCCACTCACCCGTAAATGCCGTGAATTCCACTAGACTGGTTCTTTGTATTCACGCTAGCTTGTCCTTGCTGGCGTTCCTGGTATTTCGCATTCCTACACAATATGAACAACCTTGTTCATTATTACTCGGCATAATAGCCTTCATTCATTTCCAATGAATGAGAAAATCCAAACTTTTAGTTATTTGCAATTAGGTCCCTAAAGTTATTTCTCTTTAACTTTATGTCCCTAATTTCAGTTTTTCCTCAAATTGAGTCCTGTAACTTTTAAAATTTATCCTGGGACCTTAATTTATTCAATTTCACCAAAAAGGTTTTTAATTTTCCAAATTTCCAATTTGGTCCCTCAATTTTTCCAAAATTACCATTTTGCCCTTGTTTTTACAAAAATAGTAAGTTTTGCCCCAAAATTCCTCAATTGGTCCTCCGACATTATTTTCATGCCCAATTGACCCTCAATTTCATAAAATTGTATTTTGGCCCTTTGAATTTCAAAAATCCCCAATTTTCCCCCAATTCCAACTTCTTAACACAGCCGAATTTGATTTAATCAACTTGACCCATCAAACGTTTCCAATTGTTGAAATTGAGTTTCTACATGTTCATACGATTCTTCAGAAATGTGAATCTCAAGTTTTAATGCCGGGACGAACTCAAACGGAGCTTCGCCAGAAAATGAACTATAGAGAGTGAAAGCTTCGATTACTCACCAATGAAGGCACGGCGGTTCGAGTTTTTGATCTAGGCAGATAGCTCTCATCTTGAGTCTCATCCTAGAATCAAGAATCGCATCAATTGATGCTAAATTAGATTAGAATTTTGTCATTGAAATTCAGTCGATTCTCTCTCTAGCACCGATCAAAAATTGTAAAGGGGAGCCAAATTGGCTTAACTTTCGGTCCTAATTCGGCCGTGGAAAGGCTGAAGAAGTGTTGGGAGGGCTTGGTTTGGCTTGAGGAGGGCTTGAAATGGCCAATTTCAGCTTGGCCGAAATAGGGCAGCTTCAGTCCGCCGGAGTTGCTTCACTATTCCATCATGTCGATGCTTTTCCAACGATTTTCGGATTGACTAGAGTTTCCTATCAGATAGTTGTCTTCTCCCTGGTTCTAAAAAGCCCGACATTTATTTAAGTCGAAGCTCTAGTTCGAGCTTTACCTGGAAATGGAGCAGTAGAGAGAGAGAGATAGAGAAATGTTCAGATGTGAGGAGAATGAAATGGTGATGACTTCTTTATATATGCGTAAAACCCGTGAATTAAATGGGTGAGATTTATTACTAGTATTAATATTGCCATAAATTATTGGTATTAATTCCAATAATTTAATATCAATATTAATTCCAATAAATTAAATTTCAGTATTAAATTATTTGTATTAATTCTAATAATTTAATTTAGGTATTAAATTATTGGTATTAATTACAATAATTAAATATATATTAATTTATGATTATTTATGATAAGGCGTACATAAAAATTTTTGACCGAAATTTCGGGTTACAAAAAAATTCATACTTCACAAGAGGTCACCCATCCTCACACTACTCTCATGCAAGCACACTTAACTTTAAAGTTCTTATGGAATCTAGTTCACCTGAACCACTTTGGTTTTTGTTTTCTAATTTGTCTTAAGTTTCTTTTCCAAGTTTTAATGAACCATTTGGATCACCTGGGAGTTGTAAATTCTCAACTTGCCCGTTCAGAAATAATCGGGTTTGTGAACCGGTTTTGAATCCTCACTTGGTTTGACCGGTTCTTTTCCTGGTTTTCCTTTGTTGAAAAGGGCTGGTTTTACATCAACCAATTAGAGGCTAACACGTGGCAGTGGCACTGTGCGTTAGGAGGGAAATCTGATGCATTTAAATTAACCAATGAGAGTACGCCACGTGTCACTATCAATTACTGACCGAACATGTTCAGTAGCCATGTTGGAATGAGCGACCAATGGGAGGCCGCTACGTGTTTGGTCAGTGAGTCAATGGCTGCTTCAATAAAGCTAGCCAATTACGGCACACCACATGGAAAGTCGACACATGCGAAGCTTGCACGTGTGCGCACATTGTCATCTTCAACCTCTAAGTGAGCAGATAAGAACTATAGGTTGGATGCCAAAATTTTGGTGAACTAAAAATCCTCCCGACTTGACCTCTAAATGAGATTGAGGTCGAGTGATTGATTAATAGATAGACCTCTCACTCCCCGAGCTCCCTATATAAAGAGCTCCTCCCCATTCATCCTCCTCATCCCTCAAATGACTAAAGAAGAAGAAGAGCTCTGACTTGGGTACTTTTCTCCACCTCTGAAGGCAAATTCGAGTTCTCTGGAATCTTGAGAAAGTCAGCTACATGACTGCATACTCCATTTAGCTCGAGGATCGTCGGAGAAGCACCGACGAGCTCACATAATACCTTCGCTCCCTCAACAATTTGTAAACCAAGTTGGTTGAGCTCAATTCGAGCCACTATCGAGCCAACTTCGGCCAAACCAAACTCTCCAGACCATCCCTAGAGGAGCCTCGAACTTCTTTGAGTTGCGTTGGTAAGTCACCTATGCCGCCCTTCATTGGAAATGATTATTCACAATGCATTTTTCCTGAAAACTAAGTTGAGAAATTCGCACTACTCAGGCCACCAATTGACACATGGTTTGATCCAAGGAGGATCCCCTAAAAGTGAGCAATTCAATGGAAAAATCTCCGATAACTAGATCCTCATCGGTGAGTAATCGAAGCTTTCTCTCTCTAAGATGATTTTCTGACAAAGCTCCGCTTGAGCTCATTTCTAAGCCAAAACTAATGTTTCAAAGCTTGGAATGAATCAGGGGACATAGCGAAGATGATTAAGATCATGATAAGGGACAATTATTCATGTTTAAGTGGTCAATTGAATGAAATGAGAATTACGGGGTCAACATATAATTTTTGAAAAAATTGGGTGATTTCGAGATTTTTAGAAAATTGTGGGCCAAATTGCAATTTAAGGATAATTGGGAGATTTTTATGAAATTATCTCCTAATTGAGGGCCAATTGGCAATTTGGTTGAAGTTGAGTACCAATTGATGATTATGAGGAAAATTGGGGACCAAATGGTAATTTTGAAGAAATTAAGAACAAATTGGTAATTTTGGGAAAATTAAGTACCTAAAAGGGAAATTGGAAATCTTAGGGGCTTAATTAAATAAAAATTGAGCATTAAGGACCTAAAGGAAAAATTATGAACTTTAGGAACCTAAGTACAATTGAGGCATAAATTAAGGTCATATGTGCAAAATACATGAGAGTATGAGGTATTTTATGCCAAATCATCCTTATGTGAATACTCGAACCATGTATAAACTGGTTATGTGAGTACTGGTGCAGAGGAGCACATCGGTGATTGGAATCTAAACGGGATGAACACGTCACATTATCGGGTGAGTGAGATTTCTAACATCATTGGGGTGATGAGCACTTTTTTATTTTGAAAACCGTTTTCTAGGAATGGTCTCCCCTGATTGCGTGAACAACTTAAAACTTTTGGGGAGACGTTTATGATAAGAGCTGAAATTGCTCTACTGGGCCTAAGACCTCAATTTTGAAATTAATAGGGTCTAATGCCCAGTTTTGGAAAACACTTGTGAAATGGGCCTAACACCAATGGGAACGGGCTTAAACCCATAAAAAATCTAGATCATAAACATTATGAAAATTCACCAAAAAAATGGTTAAGTTGTGTGATAAAGCCACCTAACCAACAGTAGCTACTGAGCCGAAGTTGGGTCATCAAATTCGTTGGGCTGGTTACACCAAAGATAAAGATCTAAAATTAAAAGACTTTTGTTTGTGCATGCTAAGATATGGAACCATCAAGGCACCCGACATGGGGTAGTGTTGGTTCTAAGGGCTGTTGGGTGACATAGGGTGCATAAGGGAAGTTTGTTCGTCCATAATGTCTCGAAGCTCAGAGTAGCTTCTTGTGCACTGAGACTGAGGTCGGAGGGGAAGATGTCTTATCCCACACCGCAGACACGGAGTATTATTCGAGTCTGAGGGTTATATAATTGATGCCCACTCAGGCTCAGGGTAGAATTCACAAACTTCTATCAAGGTGGATGTTAAAGACACTCTAGTCCACAAGTGGAGCAATCGGAGACTGCTCAGTGAACGTGTGAGCCCTTTTTGATAAAGGGAGAGTGTGGTTGTTTGTTAAACCAAACCCAAGCAAAATGAAGTATTGAAATGTTTTTCTAAGAAGGAGTTAAACTCACAAAACCTGTAAACAAAATGGATAATAATTATAATATTTCTTTTGTCTTTACGAAAACTCACCCTAACACCCACTCACTGAGTTGTAGAACTCACCCCTTCCACTAAACCCTTTTTCAGGAAAAACCTCCCATCGAGAAAAGCGGAAGCTAGGGGAGCAAGTCAGAGGTACCACGAACAGGTAAACTCTTATTTAGTTGTTTTGTTAATTTTGTTTTGAAAAATATGTGTACTTCTATGCCTTTACCTTCCCTGATCTATTTGGTAGAAATACTAATTTAGTATAGGAAGAGAGATGGGTTGATCACAAGGTTCCAACCAAACCGGGTTGGGGCGTGACAACTCTCTTATTTTAGATTTCTACATGGTATTAGAGTTATTGCACCACAACTCCTCTATTCATCATGGCGCTAAATACTTATTTCACCAATTCTATGACTGGTGACTCCTAATCACTATTTCCTTTTAAGTATTTGTTAAATATTTTTGGGTGAAACCTACAAATAACACAAGCCAATATGAGCCATCGTGCTAAAAAATACGGCTCTAACACTAACTTCGCTCTCGATGGCCTTCTCCCCACTCTTATCCTCGTGCGCCCTTGACATTTTTACCACTCTTCCTCATCTCACCATGTAGCTTCTCTCAACCTTAATCAAAGAATGGAATTAAATGACAACTCGCGTGCACGGGGGTAAACAACTTCACATGGGCTTGGGTCTCGCTCTCATTATCAGTCTAGATCTATTCCAACATATTATGGATCGAGGTTGTGTCCATACTTTAATTTGTGTAATACTAGTTTTAATTAACCCACTTTCTTTTGCATCGTAGGAACACATAGCACTTAGCCTTTAGAGCTCATCTATTAACTTTGTGGCAAACATGGACATTTAGCTCATTATTGTCCTTCATATGAATTCAAGTTTCTCTCTCCAACCCCTTAAGTTCTCTCTACTTATGGCAATAAAGTTAGCCTGGATCATCTTGACTAGTATGTTGATTCAGGAGCGACAACTCATATAACTAATAATTTATCTCACATGTCTATTCAAGAGAATAAAGCACTTCCTAAGCATATGCTAATTGGAGACGAGACAAGTTTACTTATTTTATCCTCTGGATCTACTTATATTACATCTTCTATTCATCGCTTTCATCTAAAAAAATATTTCTTATGTTCCTCAATTTCCCTTAAATTACTATATGTTTCCCTTAATTCATCTTACTCACTTTCTTATGAAAGATACTATTTTTCATGCCCCGATTCGGATTGGTCGGAACCCCATGAGCAACCCACCACTCCCTTTAGTCTAAGAAGGATTTCTCTTTCTTCTAGACCATGAGTAGTCAGACATCCTTTTTACCTGGTTTCCTGGAATAGCATTATACAAATTGTGAGTAATTTAAAGGCATACATGACTTAGGGTTCAGCTTCAAGAAATCCTTTGAGGTTTTGTGTCCTTTCCTAAAAGGGTTAAATGGAGGGATGAGTTTCTACAACTCAATGAGTGGGTGTTGTAAGTGAGTTTTCAAAAATATTAAAATTATTCCAACATCTTTCACCATTTTCAAAGCCTTTCACCATTTTCACTTTATTATGTGTGTTTAGCTATTCTAGCATACCCCCTTTCCTCGGGAGGCATTTAGCAAACATACACATGTCCTTTATCATAAAGGGTACACATATTCACAAATGCATTACTTTGACTAAACCCACTTGGGGATCATCGCGACTTTACTGTCCACCCTAATAAAAGTTCGATCACTTCTACCTTAGGTCTGAGTGACACCCTAGGCGCCTGACCCTCAAACCCAAAATCACTTCGCGTCCTTATAAGGATAGAGACCTCATCCTATCCCCACCTTGGTCTCATGCGCAAGAAGCCCAAACACAATAACTTAAAGAAGCCCAAATACAGTAGCTTCATGATGCGAACCCCGCCAATATGCTGACGACACCCTACACCAAATATGGCAAAGACCCCAAGACTTTCACGACCCAAGTGCGAAAAGATGGAATATACCTTGTTTATGTGAGAAACAAGGTATGGGATATGTAGATGCCACACCCAAATCCTCTAAGAAGAACTCTTAGAAAACCCTGGGTGATAAGTCTTGATTCCTTGAACGCTACAGGTAAAAACCTGATAAGTTCAAAGAAGCTCTTTCAAGATAGAAAGAAGACAAAACTCACAAAATTGAAATTCCAAAGTGTGTCTCTCCAATGCTGTGGAGTATTCCTTTTATAGGCTCAGAAAACAACTGAATAGCCCACAAAATAAGGAAAAAAATCTATTATGGTTATAAACTAACCATATCTAATCTAAATATCTAAGATATTTTAATAACTAATTTAAAAATCTGAACTATCTAATATTATCCTAAGAGATTTATTATATTTATAAATCTCTCCTTATTAATTAAATATGGACCTTCTCTTGGGCTCATCTTGGGCTCTTCATTTGGGCTTCTATTTAAATATTCAGCAATCTCTTTAATCAGCCCATATAAAGCTTCTTTGAATCTTTTAGCCCTTGACCTTTTGATTGGACCCTCTTGCAGTCTCAAATGATTATTCATCTCATTTGGTGACAAACTGTTCAGCTCCATTGCATGTTCGGTTGATTGGACTTGTGAATTCGTAGTCTCTTTAGTCGGATTCACATCACTTCATGACTAACTAATATGACAACCTGCCCTTATTGCCACCAGGTTATTTAGAAGTCCTTGGAACCTATCACTACCCATCATGGAAATCTCGATGGTCCCAAATCAGAGTGCATGAAAAAACAATAGTTTTTCATGTAATATCCATCATCTTTAGGGCTGACAGTTTAACGACCCCGACACTTGATGTGGCATGTAGTTGTTTACCTAATTGGTCTATTGACCTAGTCCCGACGCACTGCCACTAGCCCATCGAGCCCTGTTAGTACTGGCTTGGTATCATGGCAAATCACACAGCATTTCTAGTTTAATGAGAGTTTTCATTACTTTTTTACTTATGTTTGTGTACAAGCTTCAGCCCGTGTCCACTGGCCTTGGGCCCACTTCACGAGTTTTTCAAAAACAAAGCCTTGAGCCCTATGATTTCAAAATCGAGGTCTCCAGCCTGTTGGAGCTATCCCATCTCTAGTCAGGAAAGTCTCCCAAAAAGTTTAAACAATTGCACACAATCAGGGAAGAACATTTCCAACAAAATGGTTTTTAGCTCAAAGTACTCATCGCACTAATCGGGTATGATGATAGAGGTATGTCCACTCACCTATGGATTTTTATTTCAAAAGTCATGTTCATCACCCCAACCGGGTATGACATGTAGTTAAGCCCACTCACAATTGGTAAGTAGGTTTTTAACTTTAAAGTAATGCTTACCACCCAACTGGGTATGATGTGTAAAAGGTCTCACTCACTTGATAACTATGATGTGTTCATCCCCCAATCAACTTTACAAGTCCTGCTCGAGCTCCTTTTCTCACGTGTTTATCAAAATTCATTCCTACATGGTTTGAGTATCCTTATAAGGAACGGCTTGGCATGAATAACCCTTCTATTTCCATGTATTTATATTTAGACCCTTATTTTTACCTTATTGCAATTAGGTCCCTAAAGTCCAAAATCTTTGAATTTAGGTCCTTAAGTGCTCAATTATTTTCAATCAAATCCTCAGGCCTTCCAATATCCCTCTTGGGTCCTTAATTTTCTCAAAATGGCATATGTGGCTCAAATTTTCTAATTTTCCAAATTGGTACCCAACATTTCCAAAATTACTATTTTTCCCCTAACTTCCAAAAATGGCACATTGGTCCCAATTCTTTAAAAAAAATGACCAATTGGTCCTCCAACATCTTTCTCATTGCTAATTGACCTTCAATTTTGAAAAATTGCAATTAGGTCCTTCAAGTTTTTGAAATCGCCAATTTCACCCCTTTCTACTAACAGAAATTGATTTCTTCAAATTGGTCATTCAAATGGGGTTAATTTCTCAAATTGGTGGTGTGAATTGGTTTCTATACTTTCATACAATCCAATTGAGCTTTGAATTGAAAATTTTGGGTCCAAAATGAGCTCAAATAGAATTTCGTTGGAAAATTGTACGTAGAGATAGAAAGCTTCGAAAGCTTACCGTTGGGGGCGCGGTGATCCAAGTTTTTTATCTGGGAAGTTAGCTCTTGTCCTTAGGGTCCATCTAGGATCAATAATTTGGAAAATTGGTGTCAGGATCAATGGGAATTGATGAAGGTAATCTAGCACTTTCTCTCTATAGAAATGAACTACACCAACGGAGGTAAGCCAAATTGGCTTACCTTTCTCCTTTGAAGAGGTCTTGTGATGACCTTGGGGGCTAAGGGAGGGCTCGATTTGGTCCTAGGAGGTCTGAATTGGCCGAATTTAGTTAAGCCAAAATAGGGCAGCTTCAGACCGATGGAGTTGCTTCAATGTTTAATCACACCGTTACTTCTTCGACGATCCTCGGGTCGATGGGAGGTTGTTGTCAGGTAACTGACTTCCTCTGGAGTCTGTAGGACTTGAGTTCATCTTCTAAGGTTAAGAAAAGTGCCTAACTCGGTGCTCTAGTTTAAGATTTACTAGAAAACTAAAACTTCTAAGAAAGAGGAGATTTGAGGTGTGTGGAGGATGAATGGAGGGGATCTCTTTATATAGGGAGCTCAGGGACCCTCTACTCTACCAGTTTCCATACTGGTCGAGCTTATCCTCATTAGAAAATGCCCAAAGGGAATATTCTCTTGTTGGAAAAGGAAAGTTTTTCTGCATTGATGAACAGTGTTATCATCCTAAGGAAGACAATGACATTATTCATTTCACAAGTCGGACCGTTGACCAATCCGGTCCGACTGGGTTCAATGAAGAAAATCTACCGGTTCATGCCTGATTCGATCGATTTTCTAAAAATTAAAATTTTCTAAATTAATCTAAATTCATTTTCCATCTAATGGTGACCTCAATTCTCCAAATTGCCATTTTTAAGTCATCTAGAAAAATGAATTAAGAAACCGGTTCATCCATGGTTCAACTTGGTTCAATCCGGTTCAAGTCTGGTTCAACCTAAACCGGTCTGTTTTTCTCATCCAATTTCCTTCACGGTTGTCATGCCTCGACCCAATTTGATCGGAACCTCATGAGTAAACTGCCACTCCCTTTGGTCTAAGAAGGATTTCTCTTCTTCTAAACTATGAGGAGTCAAGCGTCCTTTTCACTTGGTTTCCTAGAATAGCATTATACAAAACTTGAGTAATTTTAACAACATACCTGACTTAAACTTCAGCTTTAGGAAATCTTCTGAGGTTTTTGTCTCATTTCCTAAAAGGGATAGATGGAGGGGGATGAGATTCTACAACTTAGTGAGCAGGTGTTGGAAGTGAGTTTTCAAAAGATTTAGTTTTATTAAAATCAATATTCCCAAAATATTTCACTATTTTCAAACCTTTTCACCATTTTCACTTATTATATGTGTTTAGCTCTTTTAGCACATCCCTTTCCTCTTGAGGCATTTAGAAAACATACACATGCCCTTTATCATAAATGGTACAAATGTTCGTTGATGCAACATGCCCACTGCAACCACTTGTGGATCGGAGCATCTTTATCGTCCACCTTGATAGAAGTCCTCGACTTCTACCTCGGGTCTGAGTGATGCTCTGAGTGCTTAGCCCTCAGATTCAAAATCTCTTCATGTACGTATGAGGATAGAGACCTCATTCCACCCCCACCTCAATCTTATATGCAAGAAGCGCAAACACAGTAGCTTCATAAAGCCCAAACACAATAGCTTCGTGACTAACTGGTAGGACAAACTAACCTTATCACATCTGGGTCGTCTAATAGCCCTTATAACCCATCACTCCCCCTCTTGGGCATCTTAATGGTTCACAATTAGAGTGCATGCAAAAACAATAGTTTTAGCATACTAGCCATTATCTTTGGTGCCAATGGTCCAACGACCCTGACACTCGACTTAGCCTATAGTTGTTTGTCTGATCGGTCTATCGGCCTAGTCCTGGTGCACTATCACTAGCCCTCCTTATTTGGTCAAACTAATGATAGTAGCCATCAATAATCATACTACCCCTCATCAAGCATCTATAATCTCGTTCTCGTACACCTCAAACACAAACAACGCAAACAAGTTCAGTCATGGATTAGAGAAGTGTCTTTCTATTTAGCCAATTCCTTCTATCTATAATGTCTTATCATAGACTTTGGAAAATTTTCCATTCATTTGAATTTGTATTGGGTCATGGCTTATGCCACATCCCAACCCAGTTTCAAGTCGGACATGCAAGAAATGCACCACATCCTCTCGATATTACAACATTGGATGCCTTCACCACTATACGATCGAAAAGACTTAAGGCTCATAAAATATGCATGTTAAAAAATATTTTATCACAAAAATTCCTCAAAACCTAGAAAATGAATCTTCAATCAATTTATCTTCCTTTGTTCTATAGTCTTGATTGTTTTCCTTCTCTCTAGCTTGGTTTTTGAATGTGATGATGCAGGTGGAGGGGTGAGCTTGGAGCTTAGTGAGAAAGATTAGCTGACATTAGGATATCATGTCCATGATTCATCAAATACCAAAAATGTGTATAAGAGATGTGTGGATAAACATTTATAAAACTTTTGACTTTGGGATCAAATATTTCATACTTAAGCTTGAGATTTCATGTTTGTTAGCACATGTGTTATAATGTTGAGAATTTTATCTATCAAACATTATCACCACCACACAACAAGTTTGTATGGACCAAGTTACCCATCACAAACATATCCACTTTATCATGGAAGGATCACATGATCGCATAATAGAGGTACATTACAAATCATCTTGTGTTTCAGATCGACTTTAACAACCACCATGGTATGAAGATTCATATCCGACCACAAGCATTTACATATCAAGTTTCCCATACCAAACAAGTTTTTATGAACCAAGTTACGCATCATAATCGTAAAGAGAATGTCTACTTTGAGGGACTAGACCATCATTTTCCCCAATTCTAATGTGGATTGGACTCCTCATGTCCTTGGCGTACTGAAACGAAATTCCTTTTATTCTCCCTAGGAATTCAGTAGGCCCTCTTAGATAATCCCTCCCTCTTATGGGCATCTCATGATCCCGCATGTCAATCACAATCAATAGTGTTTTGAATAATCAAGAGGATTTGCCCTGTAAGAAATAGAACCTTTCTCCCTCTAGAAATATTTTTCACTGAAACTTTGTTTGAGCTCAATCCTAGGCTAAATTATACAATTCAAAGCTTGGAATGATTTTAGAGAGGTAGTGGAGATGATTAGCAACATGATAAGGGGTAATTAACTAAGTTTAATTGGTCAATTTAATGATTTAGTGGACAAAATGCAATTTTGAAGAAATTTGACAATTTGGGGATTTTTGGGCATTTATAGATTTTGTTCAATTAGCATAAATTGAGGTTTAATTGGTAAATAATAAGAGTTTAGAGACTTAATTACAATTAAAAATAATTTTTAGGAGTTTAATTACAATTAAAAATAATTTTTGGGAGTTAAATTACAATTAAAAATGCATATAATGTTTTATTTATAATTTTGGATAATTTTATTTAAAAATATATTATTTTGGGATGAAATTGCAAATGAAGTAAATTGATGAAATTGTGAAAAATAATTAGTAATTTATTTGTCAATAAAATAAACATAGGGACTTCTATTTAAATGAAAGGAAACATAGGGACCTAACTATAATTTTAGATAATTGATGGGTACATTATCCGTGATAATATAGGTGTGAAAAGAAAGATTTCTACCTACAATTGAGAGACCATTCAGAATCATAAAAAAAAATTCATTTGGGACAAACAAGTCCCGGACTAGGATGAGTAGGATTTTTTGCATCGAGTCTGATTGGACTGATGATGCATTACTACTCGTAAGTTAAAATCATGTTTGATTAGAAAACATATTTTTTGAGAAATATAATCCCCTAACTATGTGAAACTAATCAAATCATTTTTGGATATTTTTTTGAAAAAAGCATAAAGCATGTTTATAGGACTACCCTTACATGGTGCATGAATACACATCAGGGAATGCTTTAATCTCGACTGTGGATGCAGGATATGGGTGAGGCTCATAATTGACAAAATGGTCGCTTAGATCTAGTTCTGTGAAAGTGGACCAAAGTTTATGATTTTGAAAAGTGAAGCGGGCCCAATGACGTATTTTGAAAACTCGTACAAGGTGACCCAAGGCCAATGGAAAACGGGTCAAACCCCGTAAATAAGTTTTGATCCAAGAGTGTGATAAAATTATCACAGTTTGATAATGTTTGCTTAAGCTGCTGAGCTAAAGTCAACTCAAAGCCTATTAGGCTAGCAATGCAAAGATAAAGGCCTTAAATAAAAAAATATATGTTTGTAATTGCGATCGTGTGGAACCAAAGATAAGTCCAGTGCAGTGTAGTGTCTGTTCTAAGGGTTGCTAGATAGCAAGGTTTGCACAAGGGAAGTTATGTTGCTCCATTATGTGGTGAAGCTCCCGAAGCTTTATGCACATTGAGACCAATGAAGAATCGATAATGTCTAGAGGTTGGGTTGTGGTTCTCACACAAATAATGTGGTCGAGGTTGTAACATCATACTAGGGTGGATGGTAAAGACACTCGGGGCCACTGGTTGATCAGATCAAGGTTGTAGCTTTTGAGTGTCTGATATGTGACTATTTGATCCCTTTATTGAGAAATGGTGTTTGTGTGTTTGTGTCATACAAACTCATGGTAGGTATACCATAAACAAATTATGGAAATTCTTCCAACTAGGAAGGAACCTACCTTGAGCTTGGGTGAAACAAATAGTGAACATAAATGAGAATACTTTTCTAAAAAGATAAGATAAGTTGTAGCTTGTTTATCAAGGCTAATTAACCCTTTGTTTAAAAAAAAAAGGAAAAGTTCTATTATGAAGTTATGATGTCATTAAAGCCCTACTCACTGAGTTCGAGAAAAGGTAATTTTTATTAAGTTGTTTTGTAACTTTTTTTATGGAAGAAGCCCATAATTCGATATATGCGATGCATCCTACGAGTACAAAAATATATCGTACTCTAAAACTATCTTATTGGTGGAAGGGAATGAAGAAGGACATAGTCGAGTATGTGGCAAAATGCATATCCTGCCTACAGATTAATGTAGAACACCAAAAACCAGCTAGATTACATAAACCCCTACCTATTCTTGAATGGAAGTGAAAAAAATATTACAATGGATTTCATGTCAGGATTACCCATAACAAGGAGGGGACATTATGCAATTTGGGTAATTGTGAATTGACTAACCAAATCAGCTCACTTCCTACCCGTAATTGTGACTGATTCGATCAAAAGTTTGGCAATGTCTGAGAGATTGTGCTATTGCACGAAATCCAAATAAGGTTTGTATCATATCGAGATCAAAGGTTTACGTCACGGTTCTAGCCCATACTATAGGATGCCTTAGGAATGAAATTCCATATGAGTATGATATTTCACCCTCAAACCGATTGACAGTTTGAGCAAACTTTTTAGACCCTTGAGGACATGCTCCAAGCATATGTTTTAACTCTAAATCATAGCTAGGAGGATTATCTATGCCTTATGAAGTTTTCCTATAATAATAGTTATCAAGCCAGTATATATATGACACCATATTAAGCCCTATTTGGTAGACCGTATCGTACACCATTATTATGGGATGTCATGGGGGAACGAAAACTCGAGAAGATCAAGCTCATCGAGGACACTACAAAAAAATTAAGTTGATAAGAAATAGACTTAAAGTTGCTCAAGATTGATAATAGAGTTGTGTAAACCCTAGTTGAATAGAATTGAAATTCAAGGTGGGAGATAAGTTATTCCTTAAGGTATCCATGTGGACAGGGATTTTAAGGTTTCAACTATGGGGATTGTTGAAGCCAAGGTACATCGGTCCTTACTAAGTCATTCAAATAGTTGGACCCATAGCGTACAAGCTTGAACTACCCCCGAACTTACAATAGATACACAATATATTACATGTATCCATACTTATGAAGTATAAGTCTGACCCAAATCACGTGTTGGAACACCCACCACCCCAACTATAAGAAAACCTACACTATAAGGTTGAGCCAGTTCAAATCCTTGATAGAAGGGAAAGGAACCTTGAGAACAAGAGGATCCCTATGGTAAAAGTACTATAGAGAAGTAGTCAGATTAAGAAGTAAACATGGGAAACTGAGTTTGTAATAAGAGAAAAGTATCCCCAATTATTTAATGTATAGCGAGTTTTTGGTGACAAAATTTCTCAAAATGAGTGGAAAAGTTATAAACCCCATTTTCTCACAATAAGAAAGTCGGATTGGAGGACTGAGAAATTTTTAATGAAAACGGAGGTTTCAATTATATCAAAATTGGTATAGAGAAATCAAAACAGGAATGTGAGTGTTCCCAAATGATTAATGAAGAACAAAAAATAATGAAAATGGAACATGAACCAAATTGGAAGTGAGAATCGGACCGGTTAAGGGTGAACCGGGTTGAACTAGGGAGAACCAGTTCAAAAAATTTATTTTTCTAAGTGATTTAAAAATGTCAATTTAAAAAATTGAAGTCAGCACTATGTAGAAAATGAAATTAAAAAAATTTTAATTTCTAGAAAATCGGTCGAATCAGCTCTGTATCGATCGATTTTTTATTTCAGGTAACCAAACCTGGTCCAATCAAAACATTCAATGGTCTGGTCGGTCAATGAACCACCTATGAGGTCAACATCCAGTCAGCACACACAACCAATCAAAGGATGATGTATGGCGAAGCACCCCAAATCAGGCACTCGATCGATATCGTTGACCAATCAGAGTATGGCACGTGTTCCTGGTCAATGGTCAATCGAAGAAAATTTCATGTAATTTGAAACTGACCAATAAGAACATGACACATGTACTCAGTCAATGGTAAGTCGAAGAGAATCGCCGTCAGCTGGGCTAACTAATTGAAGGCTAACACATGGCAAATGCGCTAGGTTAGCGATTGACTAGGATATTCGAGAAGGGTTGACCATTTAAAAGTCGACACATGGCAAAACCACATCAAATGGTCACAACCAATCAACGTTGGCCTACTTTAAGTATATTTTGTTGAGGCAAACCATTCAAAATATGATATTGGCCTATTCACTTTTTAAAATTGTGGCATTGGACCCATTTTAACAAAATTAGATCTATATTACATCAACGTTCAACCAACTGAAAAGAATTTGTTGAGATACTGCCAACTGTCAATGTGATATGGTCAACTTTAATTTGGTTAAAAAATAAACTTTTTTGTTAAATTCCACTTTCACCCCCACACCAAGAGACTCATTCTAGTTATTTTGTATGACATTGTCTCAAGTTCAACTATATATATCAAATAAACCGAAGCATAAAAAAATTTGTTACTTTGTTGCTTAATGAAAAAACCCAAAAAATAATTTTAAATCCATTATCTTAAAATATATCTAAGCAAGTACTCTCCGTATATTTAACCCAATCCATGAAGTCCAAACTCAAGTGTTTTATTTTAAGCCCAACTCATTAAATGTTTAACCACAACTAAATTTCTCTTTTTTTTCTTTTAGAAGGCCCAATTCTTTAAAATAATTAAGCCCACCCAAGTTACTTCCAACCAATATTACATTTAATAAACCTAATGTTTTTATGCACAATAAAAATTATTTACGTCTCAATTATTTATTTCCCATCAATATAACGGGTCAATATTCTTACCAATCCAAATAAATGAAAATTTTCAGTCTAATTCCAATAACCAAAGGCCTAAATACATTCTTGAAGATCATCCTACGTGGTTGAATTAAGATTGTGAAAGGAGAGTGTTTCTTATTTTAACGGTGAATTTGAGGACCATGGAAGGTCAGAGAGTCACCGGTGTACAACCAACGATAATGGGGTCACACATGATTATTAACCGACGAGAAGGATTTGTATTATGGGCCGACGAGGCCAGCTAAAGTCGTACTGAGTATGTATGTCTCCGATCTAGGGTCATCATGCTACTGGAGGCCTCGTCCAACCTTTCCCCGTACAGGACCTGCTTATTCATAGTAGGGAGGAGCCGTCGTAAGTGATCGTTGGTATGGCTAGAGCAAAGGTAGTGCCAGACGATGCTGGCTTAGACCTAAAAATAATTGACTAAAAGGGTGTTTACCATGTCTAAATTAGGGGTGGTCAGAGCTAGAGGAGACACGTCTTTAAGTCTACGTTTCTCATAAATATGGCTATCAAGGGTTGGAAAGTGTTATATCTAGCCTACCCTTCTTAGATATAAGGATGTCAAGTGTAGGGTAGGTTCGTTCCACTCTTGGACTTGCCATGGAAAGGCCCTTTGTTGATGCAAGGGTCATTGAAATGTTGATCCGTCAAGAAACTCAACTTGAAAGATCGAACAGTAGCACTAGCAAGTGGATTCGAGTGTTCTATGGGGTAGGACATCATATATATGTTGGTAGATTTGGGTTCACGGGAGACCAGACATACACACCACTGGTGGTTTATTCTGATGCAATTTTATTTTTTAGAGATTTGGGTGGTATATTAAATCCAACTACTCCGGGTGGTAAACATGGGTAGTACTCAGATATAGAGGAAGTGAGATTCGACAAATAAACAAAAATCAATTAAATTATGTTTGAATTAAGTAATTTAAAGTGATTTGGATGAGCAATGTTAGTAGGTGAATGGTAAGTGAAATGATAAATTTAGAGTTGTTCAAAATTTTTAATAATTAATTGTTTGGATAAATGTTAATTAGAGATTTTTAGAGTTTTTAGGTTTAATAATTATTAATTAAAAATAATTTTTTTATTATTTTAATTAAATTAAATAATTTATTAACTAATATATATAATATTAAATAAAATTTGTAAAATATTATATATATATAATATTTATATTATATAATTTTATATAAAATATTATTAATATATTTTTATATAATATATATAAATTAAAATAAATAAGAAAATTTAAAAATAATAATATAAATAATAAATAATAGTATTAAAATAATTTAATTAATAAATTATACAATCCATCCAAATACACCAAAAGTGGGGTATTGAGTTACATAAATAGAGGAGTTTGGGGGTGATTCTCTGCCCTAAACCCTTTCATTTTTTTGTCAAATGTGTAAATTTCGTTCCTTTAAAATAAAGAAATAAATCGAAAAAAAGTCCTAAATTTTTGAAAGAAAATTAGGGATTTATTGTAACAAAAATGGTAAATAATTATTTAACACAAAAATTTGGACGTGTCAAGTGGCAAATAAATCACAAAAGTAATGAAGGAGAAACATGAATTGGATTGTATGTGAAAATCGTATTGGTTTAAGTGAACCATACCTGAACCAGATTTAACTATAAATAATGGTTCAAAATTTTATTTTTCTATTTTGTTTAAAAATATCAAATTGGAAAATTGAATCAACCATCAAATAGAAAATAAATTTAGATAAATTTAGAAAATTTAATTTTTGAAAAACAGGTCGAATCAGGTCTGAATTGAACTGTAAAACTCGTTATTTGGGATCAAACAAAACCAGGAAAAGAACCAGTATATATTTATTAATGGGGAAACAAACCATTTTAATTAACGAAAAATAGTTAACGGGGGAAAATTAGGACATCTAAAGTGACAAAAAAATTCACAAAAATTATAAGGAAGAACAAGGAAGTGAAATTGAGGACAAAACCAAACCGGTTCAGGGTGAACCAGACCCGAACCAGGACCGAACCGAACCGACATGAACCATATTGAACTGGTTCACAAATTCATTTTTCTAGGTGACTTAAAAATGTCAATTTAGGAAATTGAGACTACTATTAGATAGAAAATGAATTTAGATAAATTTAGAAAATTTTAAATTTTAGAAAAATGGTCAAACCGGGTTTGAATCGACCAATTTTTTTATTTTGGACAACGAACCCGTTTGGATAGGACCGGTCAACGGACATATGGCGCCACGTCAGCTACCACACAGATACAGGTAACCAATGGGAGGCTGCCACGTGTCATGTCAAAGGACAGCTGTCACCCCGTCAGCATGCCACATAGACACGAGCAACTAATGAGAGACTGCCACGTGTCAGGTTAAAGGACAGCTGTCGCCCCGTCAGCATGCCACATAGACACGGGCAACTAATGAGAGACTGCCACATTTCTAGACAACGATTAACACAACGGCCGAGCTGGCACTCCACTTCAGAAAAACTAACCAAACACACCGCACCACATGGCACGATCACCACATCATCATCTTCAATCATTAGACGCTGATAGAGAAAGAGGGAAGAGAGAGAGAGTCACCGGAAAAGCTAGAGTCTCCGACGACTCGAAAAACGGTATGGTCAGGTCACCAGCGGCCGAGTCTAAGGCCAATTCTTATGCTGTTGGGTAGCCTAAACAGTTGTCAAGCTCCCTATATAAAGAGCACCCCCTCGTTCATTACCATCATCCCACAATCAAGCGAATAAGAAGAAGGGTACATTTTCGGCAAGCTACGAGCCAGAGCTTCGGCAATGAGACTTTTCTCAACCTCCAAAGCCACATTGGGTGTCTTTGGAATCAGGAGGAAATCATCTACCTGACCCTACCTTCCATTCAGCTCAAGAGCCACCAAGTAGGAATGAAGAAGCTCAAATAGTGCTGCCACTCCTCAGCTAGAAAATAGCTAGCCTCTGGCCGCCTACTTCTAGCCCTCCCCCGGGGAGACAATTTAAATCAAGAATGAGGGCAATTAACCAAGTTTCAGGGGTTAATTAAATAATAATGTGATTTGGGGGCTAAAATACAAATTTTGAAAAGTTTGGGTAAAAGATTTTTATAAAAGATTTTTCTCCTGCTCACTGAGTTGTCGAACTCACCCCCTCCCTCTAAACATCTTTAGGAAGGAATGCAAATGCATGAGCTTTTCCTCCCCATACCCAAAACCAAGTACACAACTTTAAAAGTTTCAGTTTTGCGTAATGTTGTCCAAAGAAAACATGGCAGGTAATACGTCTAACTCTCTCGACCTCCCTGAGAAGCCACTCTTCGAGACTCGAGAGAGTGGCAGGTTGTTCACCTAACCCTGACCCAACCAGGTCAGGGCGTGACAACTTCGTTGGTATTAGAGCCTATATTTTCTCGAATACATTATCAAGACTTAATAACCTAAATACTAATTGAAGAAAACTTTAAACCAGCTATGGCACCCAAATGAGGAGTCAAGAGAACGAGGGCGGCAACTACTGATTCCTCTAGAAACCCCATCACGGGAGCTACCTTAGCCTCGCAGGGCATAACCTCCGAACGCCAACGGTTGTTTGAGGAATTCACCAAGGTCTTCGAGGAACCTCACCTTAGTGACAAACCCCACCTAGACTCTGAGTCCTAGACCCACCAGGAGGAGGTACAATCCCAACCCCCTTCCACACCTATTCCACCCCTCTCAACATCCCTAGATACTTGAAGACGCTCCGACAATTGGGGTGTAAGCCCTTCTATGGGGAGAAGGAGGTCAGGGCTGCCATGGACTAGTTGGCGAGCCTCGAAAAGTTTATGGGTATCATCAGGATACCACCGGAGGAGATGGTTATGTTGGCAGAAGTTTTCTTGGAGTCTAGCGCGAAAAGATGGTGGAACAATGCCAAAAGCCTCTTCCGGACCCCACCTACCTAGGAAAAGTTTGAAAGTAGGTACTCGGAAGAGTACCTAGCTCCCCACCTCATCAACAAAAAGAATGTGGCATTCTTCCAACTCCACCAGGTAGCCCGCACGGTCTCAGAATATGAGACCAGGTTCAACGAGCTACCACCCTTCACCCTCGACCTAGCGAGACCAGCTAACCTCTACCAGATGTTTATTAACGATCGCAATATGGATATAAGAGACCGAGTGGGGGTTTTGGGATGCCCCACTGACCTAGCTGCCATAGTGGGCATGGTGCATGAATGCGAGTGGTTAGTCCAAACGAGGCGTCATCAGATGGAAATGGGGGGGGGGGGGGGGGGGGGGATGTAGGGAGGACAGGGGATAGACCAATCGAGGAGGCCTGAGGGAACAGGGTCAGCCCCAATGGAGGAACCCACCAAGATTTCCACGAAGGGAGGAGGGCCATCATGGTCATAAGGAGATAGACTCACTCCCTCCAACAAGAAGCCCCTATTACCCCTGGTACTAGAGAAACCATGAGGGAGCGTGTATAACATGCTACGGGTGCGGACAATTTGGGCACTACATTAGGAGTTTCCCGAGGGCATGGGAAAACGCCCCAAGAAACGCTCCGTCACCACCGCCAAGAAATCAGAGGCCAAACAATAGGAGAGGGAACCACTCACAAAAGTTCCAACTAGGGTCTACAATCTGACCCAGGAAAAAGTCCAGAAGGACTCTAGCATGGTGGCTAGTACATCCCAACCCTCCTCCTCATAACTCGAGTCTATAGCCAGAGTCCTATAATTCCCTTTTTGGAATTAATAAAATGCATTCCCTGAAAATTTTCGTTAATTTCCACTCAGGCTTTGTCCAAGTATTCGGAAAGGAAAGATACGCCTTCTTTGACTCGTGGGTGAAACGATCTTTCATCAAGGAAGCCCTAGTCCCGAAACTTCTAAAGGAAACCTCCCCTCTCTGGCCACCCCTCCACATCCTCACCCCACTAGGCAAAACCATAGAAAGACATGCGTATGTTAAGGCTTCCAAAATACGAGTAGGAAGGACAATCTTGGAAGCCAACCTAATTCCTCTTCTGTTACAAGAAGTAGAAGTCATTTTGGGGATGGACTAGCTAAGTGTGCATCAAGCCCAAGTAGACTGTAGGAAAAAGAGGATAACCTTCCATGCCCATGGAACGGAAGAAGTTGTATTTGAAGGGGATAGAGGAAGAACCGGAATATACCTAGTGTCCTATATGGAAGCCCAGGACTTAATACAAAAAGGATCTAAGGTATTCCTCGTCCAGGTCACTTGTAAGGACTTTCCAGAGAAGTGTCTAGAAGAGATTCCAGTGGTCAACCATTACTCGAAAGTCTTCCCGGAGGAATTACCTGGCCTACCCCTGGATCATTACTCGTCCAGGTCACTTGTAGTGCTAGGCACTCACCCTATATCCTAAGTACCCTATCGTATGACACCCGCAAAACTCAAAGAGTTGAAAGGCTAGTTGGACGAACTTTTAGAAAACGGATTCATATACCCCAGTTAGTTCCCATGGGGTGCATCGGTGTTGTTCGTCAAGAAGAAAGATGGCAGTATGTGGCTCTACATTGATTACCGGAAATTGAACTAGGTAACGATAAAAAATGAGTACCACTCCCCAGGATAGATGACTTATTCGATCAACTCAGAGGGGCTTCCTACTTCTCCAAGATCGATCAACGATCGGGATATCACCAACTAAAGATTTGGGAAGAGGATATACAGAAAACTGCTTTCCGATCATGATATAGGCATTACAAGTTCAGGGTAATGCCCTTTGTACTAACAAATGCACCCATGGCCTTGATGGACCTGATGATCGAGTGTTCCAACCATATTTGGACAAGTTCATGATCATATTTATAGATGATATCCTCATATACTCCTTGACAGAAGAGGAGCATCGAGCACACCTAGAGATAATCCTACGTACCTTGTGAGAAAACCGGTTGTACCCCAAATTCTCCAAGTGCAAGTTCTAGCTTCAAGAGGTGGGTTTCCTAGCACATATAGTATCCAAAGATAGAGTAAAGGTGGATCCGGCCAAAATAGAAACTATCTCAAATTGGAAAGCCCCCACCAACCCAATCGAGATCCGTAGCTTCCTCGGCCTTGCCGGATACTACCGGAAGTTTGTGGAGGACTTCTCCAAAATAGAAATTCCCTTATCTTGCCTCACAAGGAAGGGAGTGGACTAAAAGTGGGACGCCAAGTGCAAGGAGTCCTTCCAAGAGCTCAAATCTTGACTAACAACAGCTATGGTAGTAACCTTACTTGACGCGAATACTGGGGAATACATGGTGTATAGTGATGCATCCGGACAAGGACTAGGATGCATTCTGATGCAATAAGGAAAATTTATTGCCTATGCATCACGACAGCTGAAGCCCTACGAGAATAATTACCCCACCCACAACCTCGAACTGACCGTAATAGTGTTCGACCTCAAGATATGGCGCCTCTATTTGTACGGAGTAAAGTGTTATATCTATACCGATCATAAGAGCCTGAAATACTTCCTAACCCAAAAGGAGCACAACCTGCAGCAGAGAAGGTGGCTAGAGCTAGTGAAGGACTATGATCTTATAATTGAGTACCACCCTGGTAAGTCCAATGTGGTGGTAGACACACTCAGCCCAAGTAACACACGGGAGTGGCCTCCATCAGTACCCGCTATCTGCCCTTACTAAGCCAGCTGCGCAACTTAAGGGTGGACCTCCATGTGGACAGGGGCCGAGGTAACCTAGTAGCCGACCTAGTAGTATGACCCGGTGTCATGCCCAGACCCAATTTGGTCAGATCCCCATGATCAACCCGCCACTCTCCCGATTTATTAAGGGTTTCCCCTTATTGTAAATCGTAAAGAGTAAGGCGTCATTTAACCTACACCATTTCCTAGAATAACATAAATTAAAATTGTATAATAATTTAGGTTTATCATACCTGTCTCAAAGGAGTCTTAGTTGATGGTCTTTAAAGGTAGGCTTTCCAAAATCTCCTAAAAGGGATATAAGGGAGGGGGTGAGTATGACTACTCAGTGAATGGGTTTTCAAAAGTTTGTCTTTTAAGAAAACAATTATTATTGGAGTGTGCCAGACTCCTTTCTTTCAAAAATCCATTTATTCAAAAATTTCGGTTTTTCCACCATTTCCATATTTAACCACGGTGTGTCATCACCCAACACACATCCTTCATCATTAATGTTATACACATTCGTAGGTCAGCACGATCACTGAACCCAGTAGTGGCTTCGAAGCGACTTTACCGGCCACCCGGATAGAAGCACGACCACTTCTACCTTGGGAATGAGTGGATGTACGCGACATTCGACCCTCAATCCTGAAGTCGATTCTTCATGTCTGTATGAGGATAGAGACCTCATGCTATCCCCACCCCGGTCTCATGCACTTGGTGCTACTCCAAATTTTGCATAGACACTTGGAACGACGATCTACCCTTATACTAACCGGGTTGTCCAGGGCCCTTAGAATGCATCACTACCCCTCATGGGCATCTTGATGATCTCGTACTCATAGTGCATGCACAAACAAAGTTTTCTTAAATTGCCATTTAATATGCGGTGCCATTAGTCCCAACGGTCCCGACCTTCAACTCAACCTGTAACTATTTGTTTTGACTGGTCCGGAGATCGGTCATGTCGCACTGCTACTAATTGACTGAGTATGTCGAACTTGCCTTGATACCATGACCAAACAATTCACTTATTAAGGTTTAATGGCACATATATATCATGTTCGTTTACGAGCTCCTACTTGTGTCCATTGGACTATGGCCCACTGTTCGAGTTTTTCAAAAATAGGGCATATTAGCCCTCCAGTTCCAAAACCGAGGCCCCCCGCCTATAAGAGCTATTTGAGCTCCCATCAAGAAGGTCTCCCATATAGTTTAAGTATTGGCATACAGTCAAGGAAGAGCACTTCCAACAAAAATAGGTTTTCATTGACCATTATACCGACCGGTATAAGGACATCTCCGTCCATGACCGATGAACAGGTTTTCAACTTCCTTCGAGGAAGTCTCATCATACCAATCGGGTATGATCTACTTACAACCAGTAAGTAGTTTTTCTGCATGGTTTTCATATCACTTTCTCTAAGTTGTGATAATTAAATTTTCCACTAAACAGTGGGTTTTTATATTGAGGTACTTATCATCCCCAACCGGGTATGATATATTGTCATGCCCCTACCCGGTTTGGTCGGATCCCCGTGATCAACCCGCCACTCTCATGGTTTATTAAAGGGTTTTCCCTTATTATAATCTGAAAGAGTTAGGCGTCCTTTAAACCTGCACCATTTACTAGAATAGCATAATCAAAATTGTATGAAATTTTAAACTTTATATACCTGTCTTACAAGCATCTTTGTTGATGGTCTTTCAAGGTAAGCTTTTCGGGATTTCCTAAAAGGGATATAAGGGAGGGGGTGAGGACGACTACTCAGTGAATGAGTTTTCAAAGGTCTACTTTTAACTTTTAAGAAAAATATTTATATGGAGTGTGTCAGACTCCTTTCTTTTCAAAAAATCCCTTCATTTAAAAATTTGGGTTTTTCCATTATTTCTTAGTTATCGGTGTGTCATCACCCAACACACATTCTTCATCATGAAGGTTACACACATTCGCAAGTCAATATCACTACTGAACCCGCTAGTGGCTTCGGAGCGACTTTTCCTGCCACCCGTATAGAAGTACAACCACTTCTACCCTAGGAATGAGTGGATGTACGCGACATCCGACCCACAATCCCGAAATACTTCTTCGTGTCCATATGAGGACAGAGACCTCATCCCGTCCCCACCCCGGTCTCATGCGCTTGGTGCTACTCCAAATTTCGCACAGACACCTGGAATGACGATCTGCCCTTATACTAACCAGGTCGTCCAGGGCCCTTAGGACACATCACTACCCCTCATGGGCGTCTTGATGATCCCGTACTCATAGTGCATGCACAAACAATGTTTTCTTATCAATCCATGTAATATGTGGTGCCACTGGTCCAATGGCCCCGACTCTCAACTCAACCCTCAATTGTTTGTCTTGACTGGTACGTCGACCTGTCATGTCGCACTTCTGCTAGTTGACTGAGCATGTCGGTACTATCTTGGTACCATGGCCAAACAATTCACTTTATTAAGTTTTATGGCACATATATCATGTTCATTTACGAGCTCCTGCTCGTGCCAACTGGCCTTGGGCCCATTGTACGAGATTTTCAAAAATCTGGGCATTCTAGCCCTCAAGTTACAAAACCGAGGCCCTCGACCTATAAGAGTTATTCGAGCTCCCGTCAAGAAGGTCTCCCAAATAGTTTAAGCATTGGCACACAGTCAGGGGAGAACACTTCCGACAAAATAGGTTTTTACTGTCCATTATACCGACTGGCATAAGGACATCTCCGTTCATAACCAATGAATGGGTTTTCAACTTCCTTCGAGGAAGTCTCATCATACCAACCGGGTATGATCTACTTATAACCGGTAAGTAGTTTTTCCGCATAATTTTCACATCACTTTCTCTAAGTGGTGATTATTAAAATACCACTAAACATTGGGTTTTTATACCGAGTTACTTATCACCCCCTACCGGGTATGATATAAAATTTCCACCAACAACCGGTAAGTGGTTTTTATCTTTAATTTGTGCTCATCATCCCAACCGGGTATGATGTTAGTAAACCCACTCACCCGTTAATGCTGTGAATTCCACTAGGCTGATTTTTTGTATTCATGCGAGCTTGTCCTTGCTGGCGTTCCCAGTATTTCGCGTTCCTACACGATATGAACAACCTTGTTCATTATTACTCGGCATAACAGCCTTCATTCATTTCCAATGAATGAGAAAACCCAAACTTTTAGTTATTTGCAATTAGGTCCCTAAAGTTATTTCTCTTTAACTTTAAGTCGCTAATGTCGATTTTTCCTCAAATTGAGTGCTGTAACTTTTAAAATTTATCCTAGGACCGCAATGTATTCAATTTCACCAAAAGGGGGTTTAATTTCCCAAATTTCCAATTTGGTCCCCCAATTTTTCTAAAATTACCATTTTGCCCTTCTTTTACAAAAATGGTAAGTTTTTTCCCAAAAATTCCAAAATTCCTCAATTGGTCCACTAACATTATTTTCATGTCCAATTGACCCTCAATTTCATAAAATTGTATTTTGGCCCTTTGTATTTCGAAAATCCCCAAATTTTCCCCCAATTTCAACTCTTCAATACTACCGAATTTGATTTCATCAAATTGACCGATCAAACACTTCTAATTATTGAAATTGGAGTTGAAATTGAGTTCCTACATGTTCATACGATTCTAAGAAACTTTGAATCGCAGATTTTAACGCCGGAACGAGCTCAAACGGAGCTTCGCCGGAAAATAAACTGTAGAGAGAGAAAGCTTCGATTACTCACCGGTGAAGGCACGACAGTCCGATCTTTCGATCTGGGCAGATAGGTCTCGTCCTGAAGTTCATCCTAGAATCAATAATTGCATCAATTGATGCGGAATTGGATTAGAATTTTGTCATTGAAATTTGGTCGACTCTCTCTCTAGCACCAATCGAAAATTGTAAAGGGGGGCCGAATTGGCTTACCTTTCGGTCCTAATTCGGCCGTGGAAAGGTTGAGGAAGTGTTGGGAGGGCTTGGTTTGGCCTGAGGAGGGCTTGAAATGGCCGATTTCAGCTTGGCCAAAATAGGGTAGCTTCGCTGCTTCACTGTTCCATCATATTGGCGCTTCTCTAGTTATTCTCGTATTGACTGGAGTTTGCTAACTGATAGCTAACTTCTCCCCGGTTCTAAAGAGCCTGACCTCTCCTTTTGAGGTTAAGAAAAATGTTGAAGTCGAAGCTCTGGTTTAAGCTTCACCGGGAAATGGAGTAGTAGAGAGAGAGAGAGAAGTGTTCGGGTGTGAGGAGAATTAATGGGGATGAACTCTTTAAATGGGCGAGATTTATTACTAATATTAATATTGCCATAAATTATTGGTATTAATTACAATAATTTAATTTCAGTATTAAATTATTTGTATTAATTGCAATAATTTAATTTCGGTATTAAATTATTTGTATTAATTCCAATAATTTAATTTAGGTATTAAATTATTGGTATTAATTACAATAATTGAATATATATTAATTTATGGTTATTTATTATAAGGAGTACATCAAAAAAAATTTTCCGAAATTTTGGGTTACAAAAAAATTCATACTTCACAGGAGTATGGAATCTCAGGCAAGCACGTTTAACTTCAAAGTTCTTATGGAATCTCGTTCACTTGAACCAATTTGGTTTTTGTCTTTATTTTATTTTAGGTTTCTTTTCCAAGGTTTAATGAACCCTTTGGATCATCCGGAAGTTGAAATTTTCAAATTGCTTGTTCCCATATGATCGGGTTTGTAAACCAGCTCGGTTTTCTTACTCGGCTTGATCGGTTCTTTCCCGATTTTCCTTAATTCAAAAGTGCAGGGTTTACATATATAATCCCACTCACAACCGGTAAGTGGTTTTTATCTTTAAGTTGTGCTCATCATCCCAATCGGTTATGATGTTAGTAAACCCACTCACCCGTTAACACAGTTAATTCCACTAGATAGGTTCTTTGTATTCAAGCGAGCTCGTCCATGTTGGCATTCCTGGTATTTCGCGTTCCTACAAAATATGAACATCCTTGTTCATTATTACTCGGCATAACAGCCTTCGTTCATTTCAAATGAATGAGAAAACCCAAACTTTTAGTTATTTGTAATTAGGTCCCTAAAGTTATTTCTCTTTAACTTTAAGTCCCTAATGTCGGTTTTTCCTCAAATTAAGTCCCGTAACTTTTAAAATTTATCTTGGGACCTCAATTTATTCAATTTCACCAAAAGGGGGTTTAATTTCCCAAATTTCCAATTTGGTCCCCCAATTTTTCTAAAATTACCATTTTGCCCTTCCCTTACAAAAATGGTAAGTTTTGCCCCAAAAATTTCAAAATTCCTCAATTGGTCCTCCAACATTATTTTCATGCCCAATTAACCCTCAATTTCATAAAATTGCATTTTGGTCCTTTGAATTTCAAAAATTCCCAATTTTCCCCCAATTTCAACTCCTTAGTACAGTCGAATTTGATTTCATCAAATTGATCGATCAAATACCTCAAATTGTTGAAATCGAAGTTAAAATTGGGTTCCTCTATCTTCTTAAGATTCAATAGCACTTTGAATCATAAGTTTTGACGTCGGAACGTGGTCAAATGGAGCTTCGCCAGAAAACGGATTGTAGAAAGTGAAAGCTTCGATTACTCACCGGTGAGGGCACGACGGTCCGAGCTTTCAATTTAGGCAGATAGCGCTCATCCTGAGGTTAATCCTAGAATCAAGAATCGCATCAGTTTAGAATTTCATCATTGAAATTTTGCCGGTTCTCTCTCTAGCACTAGCCAGAAATTGTAGAGAGGAGCCGAATTGGCTTACCTTTCAGTCCTAATTCGGTCGTGGGAGGGCTGAGGAAGTGTTGGGAAGGCTTGGTTTGGCCTGAAGAGGGCCCGAAATGGCTGATTTTAACTCGGCCGAAACAGGGCAGCTTTGATCCGTCGGAGCTGCTTCACTATTTCATCACGCTGGCGACCCTCGAAGTGAACGGAGACCATAGACATGTAACTGACTTCTCCCATGTTCTAAAGAACCTGACCTCACCTTGTTTGGCTTAGAAAAGATCCCATGTTGGAGCTCTGGTTCGAGTTTCGTTGAAATGGAGCAGTTGAGAGAGAATAGATTTTTCAGGTGTGGAGAGGATGAATGGGGAGGGGCTCTTATAGGGAGCTCGGGGACCCGTTGGCCGTCCGTTTGGCACTGTAATGACTAACATTGAAGACCTAAAATGCCCCGAATAGAAGCATTTCTTCTTCATCGGTGTTTCTTCAATTTCTCAGCGAGTGAACAGTGTTGTCATCCTGAGGAAGAAGATAACACTGTTCTGAACCGAACTGGACCGGTCCGAACTAGGTTCAAGCTTAAACTGGTCGATTCACCCCTCATTCGACCAAGTTTTTCAAATTTACAAATTTCTAAATTCATTCTCTATCCAATGGTGACCTCAAATCTCTAATTTGAATTATTTAAGCTACCTAGAAATATGAATTTAAGATTCGGTTCAATAGTGGTTCAAACTGGTCCAAACCGGTTCAAATCCGGTTCACCTGAACCAGTTTGGTTTTCATCCCCAATTCCTTCACAAGTCCATTTCCATGACTTTTGTGACTCCTTAGGTCACTTAGGGTCCATAAAATTCCCAGTTTAGCATTCATTTATCTATTTCGGTTTATAAACCGACTCGATCCTTAAACCGGTTCAATTTGGTTCGGGTACGGTTCACCCAAACCGGTCTAGTTTTTCTCTCTCTCTTTGTTCTAAGGTTCCTTCCCAAGGTTTATGAATTTGTTTGGAGTACAAATGGAGTTAAATTCCTCTATTTTGTCCGATCTCTATCATTTCCGGTTCATGAACCGACTCAGTTCATAAACTGGTTCAATCCCTGTTGAACCCAGTTCATCAAAACCGGTCTAGTTTTCCTCTTCCAATTCGTCCTAAGGTTCTTTTCCATAGTATTATGAACCCTTTGAATCACCTGGGAGTTGTAAATTCTTAAATTTCCCATTCACAATTGATCGGGTTTGTGGACCAGTTCAATTTTCTCATTCGATTTGACTGGTTTCCTTCCTGGTTTTTCCTTAGCTCAAAAGGGCGAGGTTTACACCCGGCCAAGTGGACCAAATACAAGCTCTACAAAAGGAAGACGAGGAACTCTGTCCCCAATGGGAGCAAAACTAGGATAACTCAGTGCTAGACATCGCAGTTAGGAGCGATGGGGTAATGACCTTCAAAGGAAGGGTCTAAGTAATAAATAATCGGGAATTAAAAAGGTGGATATTGAAAGAAGCCCATGACTCGATCTACGTTATGCATCCGGGCAATACGAAAATGTATCACACCCTAAAACAGGGATATTGGTGGAAGGGAATGAAGAGGGACATCGTAGAGTACATGGCCAGATGCAAATCATATTAGAAAATTAAGGCCGGACATCAGAAACCCTTCGGACTTCTACATCCTCTCCCAATTCCAGAGTGGAAATGGGAGCACATCACCATGGATTTTGTGACTGGGCTGCCCGCAATAAGAAGGGGCTGGGATGCCATATGGGTTATCATGGATCGACTGACCAAGTTTTCACATTTTCTATCCATCCGAGTAACAGACCCGATAGAGAAGCTCGTCGCCCTATACGTGGGGGAAATTGTATGACTTTACAGAGTCCCGATAAGCATAGTATTGGACCGAGACCCGAGGTTCATCTCTCGATTCTGGCCTAGCCTACAAGCGGCACTGGGACCCGACTCCACATGAGCACAACATTTCACCCTCAGACAAATGGGCAGTCTAAATGGACTATCCAAACTATGCAAGACATGCTACGGGCATGCGTTCTGACGATGAAATAGAATTGGGAGGACCACCTGTGCCTCATCGAATTTGCATATAACAATAGCTACCAGGCCAACATTTAGATGGTGCCCTAAGAGGCGCTCTACGGATGACCTTGTTGCATACCCTTGTTTTGGGAGGAAGTAGGAAAAAGAAAACTTGAGAAAATTGAGTTGATAGACGACGCATTGGTGAATATCTGAATCATAAGGAGCCGAATTAAGGTAGCCAAAGATAGGTAGAAATGTTATGCCGACAACCGGATGAGGGACATGGATTTTGAGGTTGGGGACAAAGTATTTGTAAACCCCACCCTTTTGAGTTAAGGAAAATCGGGAAAAAGAACTGGTCAAACCAAGTGAGAAAACTAAACTAGTTCACAAACCTGATTATCAGGAAACGGGAAATTTGGAAAATTTACAACTCCCGGGTGATCCAAAGTGTTCATAAAACTTTGGAAAAGAACCTTAGGACAAATTGGAAGAAAAGAACTAGACCAGTTTAGATGAATCGGATCCAACTGGATTTAACCGGTTTATGAACCAAGTCGGTTCATGAACCAAAACTGATAGAGAAAGGGCAAACCAGGAAATTTGTGGATCCCGAGTGACCCAAAGAGTCCCAAAAGTCATGAAAAAGGACTTGAGAATGAATTGGAGATGAAAACCAAACCGGTTCAGGTGAACCAGATCCGAACGGGTTTGGACCGATTTGAACCACTATTGAACCAAATTCTAAATTCATTTTTCTAGGTGGCTTAAAAATTTTTAATTTGAGATTGGAGGTCTCCATTGCATAGAAAATGAATTTAGATGAATTTAGAAATTTTTAGATTGGGGGGTGAACCGGCCGGTTTAAGCTATGAACCCGGTTCAGACTGGTCTGGTCTGGTTCGGAACAATGTTGTCTTCTTCCTTTAGATGACAACACTGTTCACTCACCGAAAAATTGAAGCATCACCAAAGAAGAAGAAATATTTATGTTCAGTACATTTCAAGCCATCAATGTCTGTCATAAAGGTGCCTAACGGACGGACGACGAGTCCCCAAGCTCCCTATATAAAGAGCCCCTCTCCATTCATCCTCTCCACACCTGAAAAGCTCACTCTCTCTCAGTTGCTTAGTTTTACGGTGAAACTCGAACCAGAGCTCCGATATAGGGTCATTTATAAGCCAAAGAAGGCAAGGTCAGATTCTTTAGAACTGGGGAGAAGTCAGCTACACGCCTGTAGTCTCCATTTGCTCCGAGGGTCATCGAAGAAGCATCAGTGAGATGGAACAGTGAACCAGCTTTGGCGGACCAAAGCTGCCCTATTTTGGTCGAGCTGAAATCGGCCATTTTGAGCCCTTCTCAAGCCAAACCAAGCCCTCCCAACACCTCAAAAGCACAAGTAAGAATTGAGCATGAGAATTGGGGTATGAGATGAATACCGATTTTTGAGAAATCGAGGGAAAACCATGTTTTTTGCTTAGAGCCTTTGCGTGAATTGGGGATAGGGTGGATGAGGGTCGGACTCCCCATATGTGTGCATTGTTGTTATAATGATCGGGTCCAATTCATGTGGTGAGACCCGAGTTTGGAGCCATTGGGCCAGATATTTGAAAGGGGAAGTTTATTCTCGTAGAGTCGCACTCTCATTGTGTGTGCATGCATCCTTTAAGGGGATACGACCAGTGAGAGTCCATGCTCCTATGTTTAAACATGTTTTTAGCATGATGGTTGTGGTGTACATTTTTGTGTGCAAAGTGATAAGGAGTTGGACATGTGTTATGTTGAGCTCCCAATATGTAACACGGTTTCAAGTAATGGCCATGAGTGCTACGTTATGACCTATAGTCATGAATTTCTATTGTGAATACTAGTATGGGAGAAATGGGGGCAATAGATGGACACCTTCATGGTTGTGTCGTCGCCTAGGGGAAAATGGAAAGGTGGTCAGGGAGTGCATAGTGTAATCTTCCATGTTTCCTAGGACACCTAGAATATGTACAAGTACCATCCTAGTACACATGTACAATGGGGAGATGGTGAAGATAAGTCGAATGTGTAGAGGACATTGGCTAGCGAGAGGCAGAAATGCAGTTATGACCCTACTGTTAAGACACTGTGAGTGCGGAGAAGGTTCGCAATCCCTTCACTCTAGTTCCTATTCAAGTGTCATCCCAAGAGGATGGTGCATTCTAGGGAGGTTTCTAAATTATTGGGCCCGAGTAGCCTAACTGATGTGCAGGCCGAAGTGCCATATTTTGTGCGGGAAAGTAGCCACAAGGTAGCAAGGACCCCAGGGTGTTGAGGGACTGAGTTGTGTGGTGGCACAAGTGAGCTTCCAGTCCTTGGGGCCTTCCATACTCTAGCTCCCAGTCTAGGATCGCACGAGTGGCGATCCATTCTAAGCGGAATGTGATTGTATGTTTAGGACAATGAGTGCCCATTTGTTTTGTGTTAATGCAATAGTTGTCAAATCGAGGCATGGGTTGTGTGTAGCCTAGTACTGCCACCTGAGCGTATGTCGTGCTTTTGTTTAGGCATGAGTTGTTGGGTCGAGGGGTGAACTATGAGTAGCCTAGTAGTGCCGCCCGAGCGTATGCTCAGCTTTTGTTAGGCCTGAGTTATTGTGTCGAGGCATGGGCTATGAGTAGCTTGGTAGTGCTTCTTGAGCATAGACTATGCATGTGCGCGGCACTGAGTCCCGATATTTGTGTTTAATACACTAGAAGTGTCACACCCGACCTAGTTTGGTCAGGGATTTGTGATCAACCTGCCACCCTTCCTCAAATTATCATAATGTTCCTATCTTGGTGGTCCGAAGAAGGTGAAGGTGTATTGGCGTTCATTCATGGTTCGAGTCTCGCTTGGAGCTTTACGTATCTCTTGTCCCCATTCTTTTGAACATTCCTAAAAGGGGTGAGAGGAGGGGAATGAGTATATACTCAGTGAGGGAAAATTTCTACAATAATCGCTTTCTTTAATTTAGTTACTTACTGCATTAGCCATAGTCCACATATAATCTGCCCCTTCTATCATAGAAAGGGATCACACGTTCGTAGAGCGATCTCCAACCGCTCCACTTATGAACCGAAGCGCATTTACCGTCCACCTTAATAGAGGTTCACAACCTCACCCGGAGCTTGAGTGGACCTCACGTATCCGATCCTCAAACCTTGATCATCCTTTGTGCCCGCTTTGTGGGACGAGACCTCTTTCCCCCTGCTGCCTCGGTCTCCGTGTAGAGGAAGCTCCTAGAGCTTCTTGACATACTAGACGACAGACAACCCTTATGATCCCTGGGTTGTCCAGTAACCCTTGAGACCACCACTACCCCTTACCAAGCACCTCAATGATCCCACATCACATGCATGCACAATCAAGAATCATTTTATTTATTATAGCCATCGTCTCTGGCCCACCAGCTCTAGGGGTTCATTGGCTTGGCTTCAGTCACATGCGCATCAGCCCAACAGGTTCAATGACCTAGCTTCGGAATATAGCTACTTAGCCCAATGACCTGCTCTTGGCTTGGTGGTTAAAACACACAATTATCCATGTTAGAAGTCTTACTAGGCTCGTTATTATAATTTCTCTACGAGCCTATGCCTGTGCCCATTGGCCTTGGACCCACTCAAGCCATCTACCGGAACTGTCTCCCAAATCTTTTAAGCAGAGCCACCTAGTTAGGGGAGACAAATTTTTGGGGGAAATGGTTTTAAATGATAAATATGTGACCATCATCCCAATCGGGACCAATGTTAGAAATTCCCACTCACCCAAGAGTTGCAACGTGTTCACCTAACCCGGATCCAACCCAGGCATGCTCTCTGTATAGGTCCTTCAGGGTCCGCTTCGCCTAATCCGAACTCTCAAATTCCTTGTAACTCAAATTAGACCTTAATTACTTTAAACTTTCATAATTTAAAGTAACAGAGCTATTTATAGGGAGCTCGACAACTAAGCGGTGGGGAGGCCGAGTGGGAGGGGGTGCTATTTATAGGGAGCTCGACAACTAACAGAGCTACCGATCAGCGGTGGTTTTGGCATTTGTTTCATCCGTTTCCGTCGACAGAGACTACTTTTCCAGGGGTGGAAGTTCTGACCCCCCCCCTTTTACGGTCGCGGATCGCTCATTAGACTAAGGTTCATGACGACCCTGTTCCACGCATGCGAGCTTCACACTTGCGGAAGTGCCATGTGGCACTTTCATCATGAAGGTCAATCACACAGTCGCAAGCCAATACATCCACTAAACCCACTTCTGGTATCAGAGTGACTTTACCGGCCACCTAGATAGAAGTACGTCCACTTCTACCCTGAGAATGAATGGGTGTTCGTGACATCCGACCATCAATCCCATAACAATTTTTTGTATTCATATGAGGACAGAGACCTCATCCCAACCCCACCCCAGTCTCGTGCGCTTGAAGCTACGTCAAGCTTCACAAGGTCACTTGGTCTGATAAACTGCACTTATACCCACCAAGTCGTCTAGGGCCCTAGGACACATCACTACCCCTCTTAGGTGTCTAGAAGGTCCCGTAATCATAGTGCATGCACAATCAGTATTTTCACATTATGCCATATAATCGGTGGTGCCACTGGTCCAACAACCCCGACACTCAACTCAACCTACAGCTGTTTGTCTTAACTAATCTGAAAACCGATCATGTTGCACTACCACTAGTTGATTGAATATGCCGGTCCTGTCTTGGTACCATGGCCAAAAAATTCATTTATTTAAAGTTTTATAGCATATATCTCATGTTTATTTATGAGCTCCTACTCGTGCCAACTGGCCTATGGCCCACTGTTCGTGATTTTCAAAACTGGGCATATTAGCCCTCCAAGTTCCAAAACCGAGGCCTCCGGCCTAACAGAGCTATTTGAGCTCCAGTCAAGAATGTCTCCCAAATCATTTAAGCAGTGGCACATAATTAGGGGAGAGTACTTCTGACATAAATATATTTTTAACTATCCATCATACTAACCAAGTATGAGGATATCTCCACTCATAACCAATGAACGGGTTTTCCACTTCCTCCGAGGAAGTTTCATCATACCAATTGGGTATGATCTACTTACAACCAGTAAGTATTTTTTCCGTATTTTTTCACATCACTCCTTCAAGTTGTGATTTTTAAAATACCTCTAAGTAGTGGGTTTTCATTTTGAGGTGCCTACTATCCCAACCGGATATGATCTAAAAATTTCACTCAATCGTTCGTGCAGTGAATTTTCACTTGGTCAATTTTTTTGTCCCTTGCAAGCTTAACCTCAGCCAGCTTTCCCGTTGTCTCATTTTCCCACATGAAATGAACATTTTTTTTTCATTATCATCCAACTTGATCACCTCATTTAGAATAAATAACTCAATTCACAACTTTTCCAATTTTTGTAAATTGGTCCCTAAAGTTACTTTTTCTTTTTTACTTTAGGCCCCAATTGCTGGTTTTTCCCCCAAATTGAGTCCTGAAAATTATAAAATTCCTCTTGTGACCTTAATTTACTCAATTTCATAAAAAGGGGTTCAAGTTTCCCAAATTCCCAATTTGGCCCCCAAATTTTCAAAAATTACCATTTTGCCCTTCCTTTACAAAAATGGAAAGTTTTACCCCAAAAATTCTAAAATTGCTCAATTTGCCATATAACATTCTTATCATGCCCAATTTACCCTCAATTTTATAAAATTGTATTTTGGTTCTTCGAAGTTTTTCAAAAATCCCCATTTTCCCCAAATTTTCCCACAATTTCAACTCCCTAACACAACTGAATTTGATTTCATCAAATTCACCAATCAAACACTTCTAATTGTTGAAATTGAAGTTAAAATTTAGTTTCTACATGTTCATACAATTCCATAGCACTTCAAATTGTAAGTTTTAATGTCAGAACGAGCTTAAACGAAGATTCGCCAAAAAACATACTATAGAGAGAGAAAGCTTCAATTGCTCACCGGTCTGAGCTTTCTATCTAAGCAGGAAGCTCTCCTCCTAAGATTCCTCCTAGGATCAAGAATGGAATCAATTTATGCCAAATTGGATTAAAATACTATCATTGAAATTTTGTCATCTCTCTCTAGCACCGGTAAGAAATTATAGAGGGGAGTCGAATTGGCTTACCTTTCAGTCCTATTTCGGATGTGGGAGGGCTGAGCAAGTATTGGGAGAGCTTGGTTTGGTCTGAGGAGGGCTCAAATCAGCCAATTTCAGCTAGGCCAAAATAGGGTAGCTTTGGTCCGTCGGAGCTGTTTCATTGTTCGATCACACCAGCGCTTCATTGACGACTCTCGGAGAGAATGGATGTCATCACCGTGTAGCTAACTTCCTCCCAATTCTAAGGAACCTAAACTCACCTTCTTTGGCTTAGAAATGACCCTATATCAGAGCTCTAGTTCGAGCTTCGCTGGAAAACTCAGCAACTGAGAGAGAGTGAGCTTTTCTGGTGTGGAGAGGATGAATGGAGAGGGGCTCTTTATATAAGGAGCTCGGGGACTCGTCGGTTGTCCATTTGACACCTTTATGACAGACATTGGTAGCCTGAAACGTATTGAACGAAAACATTTCTTCTTCATTAATGCTATTTCGATTTTCCGGTGAGTGAACAATGTTGTCATCTTAAGAAAGAAGACGACACTATTCCAAATTGGATCGGACCGATCCGAACCGGGTTCAAAGCTTAAACCGGTCGGTTCACCCCCGATTCAACCGAATTTTACAAATCTAAAAATTTCTAAATTCATTTTCTATCCAATGGTGGCCTCAAATCTCTAATTTGAATTTTTTAAGCCATCTAGAAAAATGAATTTAGCATTCGGTTCAATAGTGGTTCAAACCGGTCTAAATCGGTTCAATCCAGTTCAGATCCGGTTCGCCTAAAACGGTTTGGTTTTCATCTCCAATTCATCCTAAAGTCCTTTTTCATGACTTTTATGACTCCTTAGGTCACTTAGGGTCCCTAAATTTCCCAGTTTGCCCTCTCTATGTGGGATCCAGTTCATAAAACGGCTCAATTCTTAAATCGGTTCAATTTGGTTCGGGTCCGGTTCACCCGAACCGATCCGATTTTTCTCTCTCAATTTGTCCTAAAGTGTTTTTCCAAGGTTTATGAACCTTTTTGAGTCACTTGGGAGTTCAAATTCCTCCAATTTTCCCATTCCCCAAAAAATGGGTTTGTGAACCAGTTCGATTTTCTGACTCGGTTTGACTGGTTCTTTCCTAGTTTTCCTTAACTCCAAGGAGCGGGGTTTACAAAAGAGTACCCAAGGATATGGTGGAAGATTATCAAAAACTTGTGGGAGCTTTACTGGAACTAGAAGGATCCATACCATTCTTCAATTGAAGAGGAACATGTACCTTCTCCTAAGAGCCCAACCCCTCCTCTAGCCCCACAACCACCGGAGAGGAATCCAACTAAGAAAGAGGATTGGGACAACTATTGGAATGCATATGTCACCTTCATGAAAATCCACCAAGTACCCCACCTACTCTGTAAACCCGACCCTTTTTAGTTAAGGAAAACCAAGAAAAGAATCGGTCAAACCGAGTAAGAAAACTAAATCGGTTCACAAACCCAATCATTTGGGAACAGGCAATTTGGAAATTTACAACACCCAAGTGATCCAAAGGGATCATAAAACCTTGGAAAAGAAACTTAGGACAAATTGGAAGAGAAAAACTAGATCGATTTAGATGAACTGGATCCAACTGGATTGAACCAGTTTATGAACCAAGTCTGTTCAAGAACTGGAAACCGATAAAGGGAAAACCGGGAAATTTATGGATCCTGAGTGACCCAAAGAGTCCTAAAAGACATGGAAATGGACTTGAGAATGAACTAGAGGTGGAAACAAAACCGGTTTAGGTGAACTGTATCTGAACCGGATTGAACCGATTTGAACCACTATTGAACTGGATTCTAAATTCATTTTTCTGGGTAGCTTCAAAAAATTCAAATTTGAGATTTGAGGCCACCATTGGATAGAAAATGAATTTATATGAATTTATAAATTTTTATATTTGAAAAAATCGGTCGAATGGAGGGTGAACCGGCCGATTTAAGCTTTGAACCCGGTTCGGACCGGTCCAGTTCGGTTCGGAACAGTGTTGTCTTCTTCCTTTAGATGACAACACTGTTCACTCACTAAAAAATCGCGCAGCGCCGGCAAAGCTGAAAAGTCTTTGGCCAGGGAGTTTCAGGCAATGAATAACTACCATTAAAGTGTCAATCGGATGGGCAAGAAGACCCCGAGCTTCCTGTATAAAGGGCCCCTCCCCATCCATCCTCTCTACACCTGAAAAGCTCACTCTCTCTCAGCTACTTAGTTTTCTGGTGAAGCTCGAACCAAAGCTCCAATATAGGGTAATTTTTTAGCCAAAGAAGGCGAGGTCAGGTTCTTTATAACTGAGGATAAGTCAGCTACACACCTATAGTCTATGTTTGCTCCAAGGGTCGCCGGAGAAGCAACGGCATGATGGAATAGTGAAGCAGCTCCGACAAACCGAAGTTGTCCTGTTTCAGTCGAGCTAAAATCAGCCAATTCGAGCCCTCCTCAGGCCAAACCAAGCCCTCCCAACACGTCCTCAGCCCTCCCATGGTCGAATTAGGACTGAAAGGTAAGCCTATTCGGCTCCCCTCTGCAATTTCTGGCCGGTGCTAGAGAGAACCGATAGAATTTCAATGATGAAATTCAAACTCAATTTGCCATCAATTGATGCAATTCTTGATCCTATGAGTAAAAACATAACAAGAGCTATCTTCCCAGATTGAAAGCTCGGACCGTCGCGCCCCCAACGATAAGCTTTCGAAGCTTTCTCTCTCTAAGTCGAGTTTTTTGGCGAATCTCCATTTGAGCTCATTCCGACATCAAATCATGTGATTCAAAGTGCAATTGAATCGTATGAAGGTGTAGTAACTCCAATCTAACTTCAATTTCAAAAATTAAACTCATTTGATCAGTCAATTTAATGAAATCAAATTCGATTGTGTTGGAAGGTTGAAATTGGGGGAAATTTTGGGAATTTCAAAAATTTGAGGGACTAAAGTGAAATTTCATAAAATTGAGGGCCAATTGTGCATGTTAAAGATGTTAGAGGACCAATTGACCAATGTATGAAATTTTTGGGGTGAAACTTACCATTTTTGTAAAGGAGGGGCAAAATGGTAATTTTGGAAAAATTGGAGACCAAATTGGAAATTTGGGAAACTTGAAACACTTTTTGTGATTTTGAATAAATTGAGGTCCTAAGGTGAATTTTAGAGTTTCGGGACTTAATTTGGGGGAAAATTGGCATTAAGGACCTAAAGTTAAAGAAAAATAACTTTAGGGACCTGATTGTAAATAAATGAAAAGTTTGGTTATTTCATTCATTTGGGATGAATGAAGGCTATTAGGTCAAAGGATAATGAACAAGAATATTCATATCATGTAGGAACACAAAGTACTGGGAACGCCAGTTAAGACAAGTTCACGTGAAGACAACAAGCCGGTTAAGAGGAAATTCACTACACTATCGTGTGAGTGGGATTTTATATCATAGCCAGTTGGGATGATAAGCACCTTGAAAATGAAAACACACTGCTAAGTGGTATTTTAACCATCACACCAGTGAGGAGTGATGTGGAAATTCTGCGGAAAAAACTACTTACCAGTTGTAAGTAGATCATACCCAATTGGTGTGATCAAACATCCTGGAAGGAAGTAGAAAACCCGCTTATCGGTTATAAGCGGAGATATCCTCATACCCGGTTGGTGTGATGGACGGCTAAAAGCATATTTTTTGTCGAAAGTGCTCTCCCCTGATTGTGTGTCACTACTTAAACTTTTTGGGAGACCTTCTTGACGGGAGCTCAAATAGCTCAGATAGGCTGTAGGCCTCGGTTTTGGAACTTGGGGGCTAATATACCCGATTTTAAAAATCTCGTACAGTGGGCCCTAGGCCAGTTGGCACAAGCAAGAGCTCGTAAACAAACATGAGTTAAGCCATGAAAACTTTAAATGAATGATTTGTTTGGCCATGGTACCAAGACAGGACCGACATACTCGATGGACTAGCGGCAATAAGACATGACAGGTCGACAGACTAGTCGAGACAAACAGCTATAAGTCGAGTTGAGGGTTGGGGCCGTTGGACTAGTGGCACCATAGATTAAATGACTTAAGTGGAAAACTATTGATTTGTGCATGCACTATGTTACGCTACCACCCAAGAGGGGTAGTGATGCGTCCTAGGGCTACTAGACGACATGGTGGAGATAAGGGCAGTTAGTCATGCCAGTAGTCTTGGAAGCTCAACATAGCTTCATGTGCATGAGACCGGGGTGGGGAAGAGATGAGGTCTCTGTCCTCATATGAACACAAAGTTTTATTTATGGGATTGATGGTCAGATGTCGCGTACATCCACTCATTCTCAAGGTAGAAGCAGATGTGACTCTATTTAGGTATTCGGTAAAGTCACTCCGACGCCACAAGTGGGTGCAGTGGACGTATTGCCCTGCGAATGTGTGTTCCCTTCATGATGAAGGGCATGTGTTGAATGATAACACACCATTGTAATGAGAAATGGCTATGAAAATCGATATTTGAGGATGAGATAATTTTAAAGGAATATAAGGAGTCTAGCACACTCCAATTCAAACTATTTTCTTAAAGTCATACTTTAAAACACTCATTCACTGAGTTGTTGAACTCACCCCCTCCCTTATATCCCTTTTAGATAACCCGGGGAAAACCTACCCAAAGACCTACGAGTCAAACTACACCTGTGAGACAAGTATGAAATGTTTAAATTTTATGTAGTTTTGATTTATGTTATTCTAGGAAAGGTGCATGTTTAAAGGACGTCTTACTCCTCCCATGTTAAAGAAAGGAGAAACCTTGAATAAACCAAGAGAATGGCGGGTGGCTCATGGAGATCCGACCAAACTGGGTCGGGGAGTGACACTCACCCTCTACTTTCATAGAAAAATTTAAACAAATGAGGGGTTGATAACTCAATAGTTCATATGGACTAATAGGTCGATGAGTTTTCAATTCAATCACAATTTTTATCACATAGGATTTTACCAAAATTGAGATTTTCTAAGCAATTCTCTTTCATGTGATGCAAAGAAAACTTCCGTCATAAAGTGGGTGGAGGGGTTGCATGGTGTCGGGTGGAAGGGTTGCATGGTGTCGGGTCTCGGGTTTGCGAATCGGGTTTTAGTCGGGTGTGAGAGATGACATGCATACTTCGCACATGTGGCACATGTGTGCGCCTAGTGTGGTGCGTCAACCGGTTCACACTGTAGCAAACTGGTTTTTGGTGAATAAATTATCCACTTCGGGCAATTTCGACCTTTACTTGGTCGGTTCACCTCCAATTCGACCTGTTCTTGGCCCAAATAAAATTTCTAAAAATTATTTATTTAATTTTCTATCAATTGAGGTCAATAACATTTATATTTCAATTTAATTTGCCCATTTAAAAATTAGGAGGTTTTATTGCTCCAAGTTGGTTTAACTAGTTTTGGCCATCCTTATATCAGTTCATCTTTGATTTGCACAGTTCTCGGCTCCATGAAATTTTCTAAAAATCCTTGTTGACATTCCCTATTGATTGAGCTCAAGATTTTCTTTTTCTTGATCCGTTTATATCCCTAAAAATATTTGGGGGACTCGGTTTCCACTTAAGATTTGCCTAATCCTCTATCATTAATTGGAGTGGATTCCTTAGGGATTTGAGGTGAACTTTCCCAATTCAAATTATGATGTGTGTATGTCATTTCCCCCACCCAGCTTGATTTGGAATTTTTTCAATTTTCCCGGTCTACCTAGTATAATTTTCAGGTTTGGTTTTTCTAGTATTATTAATGTGCTCATACATTGCTTCAAAAAGTATTGTATTATAAATGTTTTCACAATACTCGCATATCGGAGTCATAAACTAGAAGTGAGGTCACACCACTCTCTAATGGTACTTAGTGGCGGGTCTTAGCCTCTCTCCATTGCCTCCTCTAAAATACAATAGGGACAGTGTCCTATCGTACCCTTTAAGGTTCGGACCACCGGCTTCTTATGAATATTGTGACCATATCCCATTATCCCCTTGTCATACTCGGACATCGCTTTACACCTCGCTTGTCTTGGAAATGTTGAGACAAAAATCACCTCCCCCTTATTAATTCAATTCCCGAACAATCCCTTAATACTCGACACTACATCTCCACATGGTCGTCTACCGGTAGCATTCCACATCCACCTTCAATAAAAAAATAATACATCAAGCATTCATAATAGCCACATAAGATGGTTTGTTATTCGACAAACCCCTCTATGACACAATAATCATACCATAATGTTTGAGATTAGATTGCTATTTAGCCATCACCTCTAAGTTTGTGTTATAGTTACTTAAGGATATCAATATACAAAAGGTCATTGAGGGCATTCTTTCAAAAATCTTTCAAAATGTGCATATCATTGTATTGACAAACATGGACTGAAGTCCTTTTATTATCACAGGTCGAAATCCTTTTGCCAATTCTTGGATCATGGCCCTATTTTTAAAACACTAGGCGGAGCCCCTTGTTCACGAAACATGTACCGTACTCTCTCTTTCAAAATATGGCTGTAGTCCATATTTCACAAAAAACAAGTATTCTCACTTTAAAAAGTATTAGGTGAAGTTAATCTTTAATACAACACAAGTACTTGTAACTTCACATTCCAAAATATGAGTCAAATCACATCTTTCATAAAATATAAGTCGTAGTTCAACTTTCCAAATTATAAACTCAAACCCATTTTTCACAAAAAAACGTGTCGTTCTAAAATATATGCATAAGCCCATCTTTTACAAGAAGTATGTCTCCCCACTTTTTAAAATATGAGATGAAGTCCATTTTTCATAAAATACTGGCTCTAACTTTTCAAAATATGGGTCAAAACCCATATTTCCAAATATGATTCAAAGCCCCTCTTTATAGATATGGATTTGAGTTCATTTTCATAAAATTGGTGAAAACCTATTTTTTAATAAAATATTAGTTGAAACCCTACTTTCCAAATTTGGGCTAAAGCCTTTCTTTCACAAATTATAAGTTTTTAACCCATTTTAAAATATGGATGGGAGTCCTTATTTTCAAGATATGTATTGAGTCTCACTTTTATAAAACATGTTATAAATGCCTACATAATGCTTTCAATTTCATCTAAAGAGTTATAAACACACCACAATGCACAATACATAATTCGAAAGTTTGTAAAAAGTATATATCGGTCCAATCCAACTCAATGTTAGAATTATAATCTCACTTGCCTTAACGATTAATATGTTCATCTTGGAATATTTGCATTATGATTTGCTTCCTAGAAATCATACACAAATTTTATATTTATTATTTAGGTTGGATAATATGGTAATACCCTACATTAATATTTCAAAATTTACTATTTTACTCTTAATACCCATATTTCAAAGTTAAGAAATTTCTAATATTAATGACTCTAAATATCTCACCCCAAAGTCAGTTCAGCCAAACGTGATCTTTTATTAAGTGCAATCTTACTATAGGTTATTACGATGTCTGCTCTTCGTGCAATTCAGACATTTGGTTTATAAGCTGAGTGTATCATTTTGCTTTCTCTCGCCCTTGGATGAATGATCAAGCCCCTCCTCCACTTCATCCCTTATCCCATACAGATTCATATGTTCATCTCTATCGCTCACCCTTCCGGAGATTTCCCTAAGTTGTTGATCGAATGCCAAACACACCATCCACAGCGACATCATTTGTTGTTATGGAACCCTACGAGTGATATATAAATCTTATTTGGATGTATTCATATAAAATATGCTTATAATCTATTTGGATACTAAAAGTAATCGAGTTGATTCGATTTTCCCTAACCTTCGATTATGATCCCATCAATTCAATCCGCTGTAATTCAATTCCTAATCAATCTAACTCGTCCTGATTTGTCTATCGATCTATGGAATACCTCAATTTAGATTTCCACCTGACCCATCTATAGACTTCAATTAAATCCATATTACGTATGGATTCACTACACCAAATATGATTGGGTCCATGTGAAGTCGCTAGAATGTTTCACTATATATGATGTCATTCTAGCAACCGTGTATCTTGTTAGTGGCGTGTTATTTACACCATTAGATGAATTATTCTTCTTCGTCATCTTCTTCATCATCTTCTTCCTAATATTGAGTTAGTTCATTTCACTCCTCATATCTTTGGATGATAGGAGGTTGAGTACAACCATGAAACTTTCAAGTGCCCACGCATACGATAATGGATGATAAATTTTGGGTATAGAGATATTGTGACACTTGTGTCTCAACTTGCTAGAGTGACCATTATTATATGTAGGTGTTTCTTTCTATCAAACATAAGGTGATGGTTCAATCAATTGCTATAAGGCATACTTAGTAACTAAAGACTTTACACATACACACAGCGTTTTACTATCTTGAGATTTTTTCACATATTGCTCACCTAAATTCTATTGAGTAACTACAAATGAATTGATTCTGGTAAGTCGGATCCATCCTTCTTAGCATAAATGATGGGCGGCGGAATGATATTCTCCTTTCCACTTTCGAATAACTTCAAATGAATTGATTCTTACCTTCTATGCAGAAATTAAGGATTGAAAAATCACCGGACACGTCCTTATATTGTTATTTTGTCAACCGCCACTTATCTACATCAGTTTTCGGAGATAAAGCCTCTCCAATTCGTAGCGGGCGGAGGGACACCAAACAAAACTATGTAGTGACTTCCTAGTGACTCAAGGCAACATGGAAACACATCCTCTTACTAGGTTTGATTATATAAGTTTTACATTCACATTACATACCTATGTATACTAAGCACATGTTTGATTGTTTACATGAGCCATGGCCAAGCTGTGGCAAAATGAAGAGCTCACCTCAAGTTAAACACCAGCCCCAACCACGGAAGAGACAAAGTATCATTGGGAAGTATCATTGGGATGGAGATTGATTCGGACGTAAAAGACCCCAGAAGTCAATCGTACTTGTCGGCAGAGTGATGATTGACCGCCCAATTAGTTGGGACACCTTGATGAGGGTACTTAAAAGGGACATGGAGCGTCAAGGGGAGGTGAGAATCAAAATACTGGGAGACAATGTTTTACGTTCAAGATTCTCGGCAGGAGCTGAGTAGAGGCCATTATACAAAGTTGTGTAGGGAAGCTACTTGTTTATCAAGGAATGGAAAAGTCATCCACATATTAATCTCAATCGATGGCCAATGTGAACGCAAATACATAAATTGGGCTACAATCAACTGCTGGAACGGAATACATGAATTGACCTACATTCAACTGCTGGAACGGAATTGGTAGAAGATTGGTGGAGTTGCGGGCAGTAGAAGACCCTGAATGGAAAAAAAAAAAAGCAATAGTTTCTATCAAAGGGTACTAGTAGAGATTATTGTGGATGAACCCTTAGCGGCTGGAATATGGATTTCCAACATGGAGAGGAGGATTTTTGGGCACAATGTGAAAGATTGGTAGTAATATGCTATAGATTTGTTAGTATCAAGCACAGTAGGGCACCTCTAATAGAACAGAGTTCCATAGGAACGAACAATATAATAAAAATAAATTAATATTAACCATATAATATATATATATATATTTTATAATACTAACAATAAAAATAATATATATGTATATGTTAAACTATATGCAAAACATATATTTTTGTATATACAACATTTTTATTATATAAATTTATAAAAAAAGTACTATTAATATATAAATTTATCTAAAATAAGAATAACATTAAACTAGAAAAAATATGAAAAAATATATATAAATAAATAAAAGAGTATTAGGAGTGAATATAAAATTGAGAGAGTGAATTTTAGTTTATATGCAATGATTTATTAATATATTCAAACTAATGTATACAAACATAGTGGTAATATAAGACATTCTCATGAATAATCAGGATAGTGAATATCCATTTATTAAAGTTCATTCTTTATTGCATGAAAAAAACTTCCTACTCCTATCCCTAATCTCCCAAACCGAACAGCCATTCATCAGCCCTATTTCAAATGAAGAAGTCAAAATTGGTTCACCCCACGAAATGGAAAGGGAAAACCTTAAATTATAAAATGAATGGAATGTTCCGATTTCCTAAAACCGACTTCCAATTTATCCAATTTCAACTTCTGGCCGGAAGTTATTCATCCATAATTATTCGATACTGAGATAACCTGGACTCCAATGGAAGTTGCAAATTCACTTATTCAGATATCATTTACAAGATATAAGGGGCATAAATAGGCCCCCAGGATCAGTCCGTTGATTATCCCAAATAAAACACTGGGATGATACTTGTTGACTATAATTAGCAAACTTATTGTCCAAATTTCTTGTGGCATGCCAAATCAAGAAACATCTGTTCCACTTCCTTCACCTTTAAATTGTTGTTCTACATCTGTATACCACCCACGTAATTTCAACCCCAAATATAACCAACCAGAGGCTGTGTCAGGTGTTAAGTTAGAATCGCATACTCTCATAGGTTGATAATCGAGCGTCTGAGAGAGTGCTAAACATCTGTGTGTCAACAAACAGCTGCAGAAACCCATAAATAACAAAGGATAATTAGCCCAGTTGGTAGTGACACAAGTAGTCAGTACAAGTGCAATAGATGACTGCAGTAAAAGAGAACATACATTGTTGAAACTAAAACATTTCTTTAATCTTAATAGTTTGGGGGTAACTATGAACAGAAGGGTTTATAATCCATTAATTGGCATATTATTTTAAGAGACATAAGTGGGACCTGATATTGCTAAGTTTTCATTTTCATAATTCTTATCAAGAGGGATTAGGAGAGTAGGTGAGCAATCCATATAATGAACAGTTAGAATTCCCTTTTCTTGACTTAGCCTTAACCTTCTTCCTATGCAGTGTAGATTAGAATCCAATTCCTATGATATTGAATAATGTTACACAAAGCATAAGTGAGATGATGCAGCAGAACATTTCTAAGTCTAGAGGAAGCAAATCACCTTAATAAATGCACGGTCCCGATTAGGGAAGGAATCAATAAAGCTATCCTTCAGAAGTAATGAAACCTGATAATGTTAGAATTGTTATTTGTTGAAAGACAGAAACCATGATATAGCTGCAAATGTTATTAGCAAATTTTTTAGACTAACCCTGTCATTGTTTGACTGTACACTGGTTATAGTATGAGACCTCAAATCTGAACAAAGTGACTCCAAGTAGTTCCTCATTACAATCGAAAACCGAGCAGAGGCTTCAGCCTGCACATTAAACAAGGAAAAGAGACCAATAGACAAGCTAATAGAATAGATGATTCCTTAAGAAAAAATTGGAAATTGGAAATATAAAAGAAATTCCAACACAGAAGGAGATAAATTACAAAATTCAGCAAGTCTTGTTATCCGGATTTCAGACAAATCAAGAATGAAAGAGCAAACATTGACCAATTCCTACATCAATAGAATTGGACAAATGAAAATGCCACTAGATGAATATTTTTTCTTGATTCAGGGGAGTGTCTCAAGTTTAAATGTGAGTAAAAATGCAAATCATCAAAGTTAACAAAACCGAACAATGAAAATGAACTTGCAAATGCTGTCTCTTCATTCACCTCACACAACTAACAAAAGCTTGTATCAAATGTCAATTATCTCCATGTGAAGGTTTTATTTTCTTTTCTTCATTTTTTTGCTCAGATTGGAATGTTGGATAAACAAACCACTGTAGAGAGAAATAATGATATCTGCAATACCTGAACTTCACTGCAGCGATATACAGGGTGTCTTCTTGCTACAGAGCTCTCACAGGAGAGTTGAGCATGAATGGGTTTTAGTTGAGAAATGAGCTCTCTATACCGAGGTAGTGTTGGCAAGTGACACATCTTCACCTGGGGAATGGAAACAAGAAAAGTGCACAAAAATTGGCAGTTATATAATTATTAGATACTTCTTGAGAAAAAAAAGGACCAGGAAGATAAGATGAGAAAATGGTTATCCATGTTTGGATTGCAATGGTAGAAAGATGAAGGTAAAGCAATTCTTTATTTGGATGCAAATAGATGGAAAAGGATAAGCAGTTAAAGCAGATGCATATATTCATTAATGTAGAGATTGAAATATTTTCACAGGTTATAGTGAAACAAACCATGGACCAATTTCTTTCCAATTATGATGCATTTAACCAGAGAGTGAATATCAAAAAAAAGTTCCCTCTCCAAGTCTATAAAAATGTACATGTGTATTTATCGTTCCAAGAAAAACCTCTAAAAAATTCAAACAAAACAAAGCTTGTTGATTCAAAATCAAATCCAGTCAATTTGGGTCCCTGAGGGAGCCCTCCAAATGTACTCCATTCAAGACATCAAATTTCCTCGTACACATGAATCCCCTCATTGAAGTACAGTTTAATTATTCAACTAGTTTTTCTCAGTGATCAGACAACTTTATGTTAAAATGCGAATTCAATAGAGAAGAACAAGATAGTAATTTGCATTGGGAGAAAAGAAAAAAGATGATAATACTTGTCCTTGTGGAGCATGATGTCCAAAAAGGATTCAAGCCAAATTCATATAAAAAATCCATAGTGCCTTTCTTTTTCGGTATACTTGGTGGCCAAAATCAGATAACTATAGGATGCTAAATAATAAAGAGGCATCCTTATAATTATGTCATAATCTAATTGTTACCAAATGGATCCATTCAATGATGGCACGCATAATTCAAAGTAGGAATTCAGTTGGCCACCATTAGGTCCAGCCCTTCAAATTGTGAAAATTTTATTGAACGATTTAATAATTCCAAGTAGTGACTTGGGGTTTGTGGCCTAACAAATACATTATCACATTTAAATAATAATGAAACTGGTTTGGAACTAATTTCAGAAAGATGCCATTCAACTCCATATGAAGCCTGGTTTATGTTCCTGACAAAGAAAGAAGCAATCAATGATAGATAAAGTACCTGATCCTTAAGCACATTCACATGAACAAGATTGGATGTTTTTAGTTTCAAATCAGCAGGCTTTTGTTGTATGCCAACCTGAAAATCCACATAAGAGGAAATAGTAAATTAAGAACTTCCTCTCTGTTTCATTAATTTTCATACTTGTCCTTCCTCTTTCTAATGGCAGAAAGAAACCTCAAAGTCAAGGGCCTAGCAAAATAAAAATCTAACTGGGACAGCTATCTCATTGTGCATCCTATTTAACATTCATTACAAACATTTTTAAATGTTACATGATGGACTAAATAGTTTAACATGGCATTATCCAACATTTTACTGCAAAATCCATACCCCCAAACTAGTATATCGAGAAGGCATGTGCTACTATGATACTATCCCTCACTACACATAATTGACCAGCAGCAAAGCTTTTTCTCTCTAATGGAGAATGTAAACTCACAATGAAAGGAACTGGAGCTTCAAGAAAATCCAGCATCCTCCCAGGTAGAACCTAAACACAAGGGACACGACTTTATTCTAAATTATCTATCTCAAGAAAAGTTTACACTAAATACCAAGCAGACATGGTGATATCTTCAAGCATGTTCAACTGAAAGGGAAAACATTTAGATGCAAGGATAGGAAAGAAAGAAGGAATATAATTAACAAATAGAAAACTCCTGTCAACATTGTACTGAATAGGACAAAAAGCAAATAAACCAGGAAAAAAAATACTGTACAATGAAAATCACCTGAAAACTATACTTAGAGTAACTAAACATCAAAGATAGAAGAATTATAGTTAATTCCAAGAACAAATACAAAGTTCACCAACATTACAAAGAATAAAGGACAAGATGTCTATAGAAAATTTGAAGCTTGAGATATAACCATCAAAACAAAATTGAGAGTGAAGAAGCAATGAGAAGACAATGAACTTCAAGAAAGGAATTGGAAGGCTTGACGTGGTTACACTCACAGGTAGAAACAAAGATTGCCATCGAAAAGGACGGATTATGGGAATAAGAGATAGCACTGTAGCTGACAAAACACCCTGCAATAAATGTAGCAGGATTAGATCAAACCCAAGAGGGAAACCATATGATAATTCGGTAATAATTACTTTTCTTCATTTTTATTTGGAAAATAGACTCATTGAACAGCCATGGCAAACATGCACACAGATCTGGAGAACTCAGATGCGACTCCTCAGATCCCATGGATGGCCATTCCATGATAACTCATGCAGGAACAAAGAATAATCTTACCAGATTGGTGCAGGATAATACCACCTGCTTCTCCAATAATGCACCAGCAACCAGTGCCAAAACCTTTGAAAACAGATGATAAATTCAAATCAAACTTTCTAGCAAGATTAATGGCTTGTGGATATGTGAAGCTTTCTTTTCTAGTTTTTTTTATCTTTAATTCATCACACTGAAACTATGACAAAATATAGTAGTTTCAATTTCTCGCTGAAAAAAAAATAGTGATGGAGATAAGGTCCAACAATTATGAGAAAAACATTTGAATTCCCTTAAGGCATAACATGAAATTGGTGGCCGAACATATACTCAAAAACAGAAAATGCAAAGAAATGTAGAACATATGAAGAAGGGAAAGGCTTAGATGTCCTACCAAAAGGCTGCAATAATAGGAGATGCATTTGATTGAAAATTTTAACAGAAAGCTTCCCTCTAAAACATTATCTGAAGAAGATTTCCTCCTTCTAAAAAAAGCTTTTTCACTTTTGCAACAGCATAAATTACTTAATAAGCAATAGACACATCCTTGACGGCTATACCATGAAAAATTCGTATAAGAAATAGTAAATTAGACCAATGGTGTTTCCCCTGTGAATTACTGAGAAGCTTCTTTGAGGAGATATACACTTTCAAGGGAGAGAACTCTGCAAGTTGTTGAAATTGTCCATATAGAGAGTGCAACAGCTTCCTCCGCAGCAGCCATCTTTGCATTAACCTTTTAATATATCCATGTGGTTGAGTTAAAAAGGCCCATAATACTAACAACCAGAAAATATTAATTGAAAATCTCCAAAGATGAAAAACCTCAGCTGCTTCAAGCATATCTGAACAAAGCTCATGCAACCCTAGCACAGAAGTTGGTGGTCTATGGTACTGGATTGCCTGTAAATGTTCAAGTGGCCGAAACACTATCTCTTTCCCTCGGGCTGGAATAGGCATGGCATGATAACTACAAACTATCTGTAAGAACTCGTTCTTATGTTCCTACAAAGAAATTATATAAAATGAGTCAGTATGATGCCAGAACTACCACAATAATCATCAAGTCATATGCAGAAAGAAAATACAGACCCTAGCCCAGTTCATTATTACATCATGCCCCACATCTTTCTCAGAATTTGGGAAAAGGTCATCGTCCTCATCCTCTGATCCCACACTTCTAACTGGACTGCCATATACCATACTATGTTACTAAAGTTGCTGAAAATAGAAGGCAGTGAAAACAAAGCATGAAAAGGTATTGGAGTAATTATGAATAAATTTAGACTATACTCTAGTTAGAAGAGGACACTGCTATTAATAGTACAAATTGTTCATATACAGCTAAGGTAGGGTCCATCAAACTGCCACCTGAAAAGTGAATCAGGACTTCCAAGCCGTTCCATAGTTCGTGTCCTTGAGTTAAAAAATGCTCCAACAGGAGAAAGGTTGTCATTTCCATAGCACCCATTCATTCTACCTGAACTGTGAGACATATACTCTGATGCCTCTAAGGCATTATCATCAATATATAATGAACTCTTAGCTCCCTCATGATCAAATTCTCGTGAGTGAATTAACTCTGAAGTCTCACTTGTCCCATTACTCTCAGGAGAATGAGATTCCCAATTTTTCACTGAAGGAGATGTGACTCCATCATCAAGTACAAGCCCAGCAGCAGCTGCCGTGAGGGCAACAGCAGAGTGAACAGGTATTGCAGAAGCCCTCCAATCACTTTGATTATCACTGCTATGGGTTGAGGAAGTATTCTCATGAACTTCATCTTGGTAATTGGACTCAGATGGAACATAAGTTATCAAGGCCATCTCATTGACAAACTGTGTTATCCTGTTCAGACGCTCCTGTGCAATAATGCTGCATGAAAATAAGTGAAATATTATATACCCGGTCAAGTAGTTTCCTTGGAAAAATCACATGATAATAGAAAGCAAAAAAGTAGTTTGTGCAGTGAAATGTTGCATTGTGGTGATAAACACCAGAACTGCTCTTGCTAAATGTAAAAAAGTGAACTGTTTAAGAAAATATGAAAATGGCTAGCCTCGTAGGAAAAAAAGCCAACTGCCACAAAGTACAGGACAGTAGTTATGTATCTAAAAGACATCATGAAACCTGGATCAAAACTCACCTGTTCAACATCTCATAGTGTAACTCGAAGAAGGGGACTCTTGTTAATACACAGTAACAACGAGGGGCAGACACCAGATAACGGCATACACTAGAAGACAAGGGAAGGAGAGATGAATTTCCAAAGATTCCAGGAGGCCTTTGCACAATTTCAGGAACATGTAAGCAGACCCCATAAAGAGTTGAACTATCAGCCATCTGTGAAGGATAGCAAATATTCAAGATAAGTACCAGATTAAAAATACCTGAGAGGATTGGGCAGAAAAAAGAAATACATGAGAGGCAAAAACTGGAGATTTATTCATTAATTCTTGAATCCAATGCTATAAAAATGCTTTGCTTTTTTTTTTTCATTTCTTTCTTTCTAATTGCAGGAAATACTATCCTCCATGTATCTATTCCATAGCAAAGAAAAGTATATACTCCCCCTAAAACAGTTAAAGTTTAAATGTGTCATTTACAAGTAAGAAATAATTTGGCAGAAATTTTGCTTACTAGAAAAATGAATAAAAAAATCAAGTTATTTTTAAATTCCTTTTTCCTCTTCCAGACAGAAACCATACTGATAAGCAAAACAAAAATATAATTACTTTAGGACTCCCACTCAGATATATTGGAAACAACAAGAAATTGTCAACATGAACACTAGAAATAGAAATGATTAACATTAGAAAGAATTAACTTAGAAATTTTGAGAAAGACCAAATTTTGCAGTCAAATGAAAATCTATTGTTATATTTGCAATATTACATAAAGTCTCATATGTTTTCTATTTTATACAAGTATCAGACTAGTAATGGCCATTTTCTTCCATCTTTCAAATTCAGATGTTTGAAGGCCGGGATGGGTCACCAACTAGCCTAATATTAATTGAAGGGTTGCCAAGGGCTATAGCCTCAGGGAACTTCACCATAGATTTGGTTGACTGTTGAAAATCTATCCAACAGCCTCCTTTATTGGATATGGTGATTGATCATTTTTTTCATTGTTAACTTTTGCAATTCTTTTTAATTCAGTTTACAAAAAACAGAAAAAAAAAAGAATTATCATCGCAATAAACTCACCGTAAATGAGAAAATGAAGGATAAGTCATCCCTTCCCAAATGTTCCTGCACAAAATTTTAAGGAGTTTGAGAAATGTCATTTTATAATAAGAACTCAAGACCACATCACGAAAAAATAATTTCTAAAAGATAATGGAAAAGCAAATTTTCAAACAGCATTAAAATTGAAAACCTTGGCTAGTCACATGTTTAATAATAGAAGAATCACAAATATGCATGCACATCACATATTTCATGTATGACTAGAATGTAAAGTTGACATCTAGGAAGCAATGAAGATAAGGGACTAAAACAAGTAGGAATACCTGTCCATAGACAAGCTCATTTAGATCACTAAGAGAAGGTGTCCTCTCTGGCAACCGAGCCTGGATGGTTACAGTTAATATAAAATAAGTGGAAGTTACAAGAATGAGTGCACATAAATATCAAACTTTAAAAATTCTCTTATCATCTAACTACATATTTTGTTGAAACTAGAATCCCTCTTTGGAAGAATAGACTGAAATTAGTGGAAGTATAACAGAGTTGATAGTTGATGCCACCACCTATGTCCTTACTGAAAATTTTACATGGCCTAGATATGGATTCCACCTGTTTTTGAGCCTAATGAAAATTTCATTTGTTATTTCTTTAGGGCAGGTGTTTAAGATCAGTTTCTGAACTTTAATACCTCCATATGGTTCGGGCCATGCTATTTTATATTCCTTATCAACATTCATACCAACTTATATGTCTATCCTGCATCAACATTACTGAGATGTATAAAGGGGAGTTAATCGATTTATTTTGATTCTATAATCAACTAATATATTATTTAAAGGAACCTTTGTTAACAGTAGATCACTATGCAGTTATGAAATTAATTCACTATTACAAAAAGGATAAGGTATTGCACACCTGAACACCTCCAGGGAAACAAAATGCAGCTAAATCTTTCAGACGCATTGGTAGTTTCTTTGTAGGGGGGTATTTAAATAGAATCTGCATACCAAAGACAAGAAAACAATATCATTATGGTCAGAAAGTGAGGTACAAATTTAGCTCATGAGAGTAATACAAACTATTGAATTTAAATGTTCTGATATGACTAGGGATTTCCCAGACTATTAGAGATGTGGAGTATAACTGAACATTACCCATCACTTGGGGATAATACATTATCCCTCAATAACCCAAACTCCCCTTCCCTCTTAATCCTCCCATCAAAATCCCTCAATCCAAACAACCCTAAAGATAGAATTTTTTTTCAATGAAGACAATTAGAACAAGATGAAATGTAGCACTTAACCTTCAAAAGAGAATCAACCAACAGCAAACAAAGCATATTTAGAAACTTCAATAAGTTTACATCAGGGGTAAATGATCTTTCAAAGCAAGAGATTAAGATTGAGAAGCAGAGATTAATTCTAGGCATAAAGAACTACCTGGGGCTCCAATACAGGTGGAGCGGGACCTCTATATGGTATAGGTTTGAAATCTAAAAGTTCAGATTTTGACATCTCATACTCCCACCGTTTTCTTCGAGCAAATGAATCCTCCACAACCTCTAGATTTGTGTCCGAATGAAGACCAGCTATAATAAAATGTTCAAATAGAGCAGTTGGCTCCTTATATTTACTGTTGTCCTACAAGAACATCCAGGTACGAAGCACTTGAGCAGGCATATGATGAATATTTTAGTAGTCATAAGTAAACATCATAATAACTTATTATCACTGGAGAAATTGGATCAATGCATCAGAAAACTTGTAAGAAAAGCATTTTAACTCTTAGAAATAAGCTTGAGTTATTCGAACACCACTGATATAAAACAAAATTTAGCTTTAGTTGCCAGTTGGTAAGATATAAACCAATGAAAAGAGAGACACTATAGGAAAATATAACAACTAACACAAGAGGAAAGACTTTCAAACTGGAACAGTGGCCAGATTACTCTGAGAAAAACTTATCTTCTAAAATATGATTTTGGAAGAAGTGCAACTTTACTCAACCCCCTCAAAGTCTTGCATGACAAAACTAATTTTGCTGTGAAATATGCAGGGTGCACCTCTGAGGAATCATCAATAGATACCAACTACTTGTAAACCTTGACGATAACATACAAAGTTGCACCATCCCGCTATATGCAACAGAAGAAACCCATAAGTTTTGTAAGAGAAAAGAACACAAATAAAACCATCCCATTTTGTAAAAAGAGCAGAGAGTATTTAGAAAGAATTTAAGGTACCGGAGTTTTCGAGTGGAGCTGATACCACTGTCTCTTCTGGTTTGCCAAGATTTCAGGATTGAAATTGGACCGATGGCTCTCTTCTTGAAGATTACTTCCCCACCGCCAAGCCTTCTGCACTTGAGACTTCAACCTCTGGAAGCTATTCGATCTCCTGTGAACGGATGACAGAACTTCACTCTGGCTTCTCCTGTGTCCTGGTGCAAGAGGTGAGATGCTAGGGCTACCATTGTAGACGCTCTGCAATGCCTCACCAGCCACTCTGAAAGCCTCCTCGGAGATCTGCTGGAGGGGCCAGTAAGGGGATGGTGGTCGTTCTTCTTGCACTTCAGCATCTTCTCTTTCCATTTCTGCAGACACTTTACCTCATTTCCAATTATATCACTAACCACCAACCACTGTCATGGCCGGAATGATCACAGATGAGTCATGCTGTTCAATTGGATATCTAACTTCTTCCTCCTAAGCCAGAGGAACTCAATCGACCCAGCCTCCATCATAACCAAATGATCCTCATTTTCTTCATGTCATACAGCAGCGACAACGACACATCAATCCACCCTAACCCAAAGGATTACTCAGCAAATCAAGCCTCAATACCTAGCTACGGGGATTGTACTTGCTCTCTCCTGCAGCACACGCTCGTTCGGCCAAGCTGTCCAGAAATCAAGAGAAAAGAATAAAAATTCCATTTTACAACACAAATGCACACATGATAACGGATCAACAGGAGAATGTAACGGCGGCAATCAAGCATTTAAGGACCCTCTATAATTGCATTTCCCAACTCACAAATAAAAAAGGGAGACATGATTCGATGTAATGGGAAATCTGAAGCATGTGAGAAGACGTAAATAACACAATCGATCTATTTTCTGATGCCTGGAGATATTATATGGGGGAAGAGACGGGAAGAGAATATGGCGTACCTCCTCCAGCCTCCTCCAGCCTTTCTTTCTCTTCGCCCAGTTGTGGTAGAAGAGAGAGGGTGACATGCTTAAAATAAGTGGGAAAGATATGGATTTATATACACATGCGCGCATGTGTAAATTAAATGGAAGAAGATGGAGAAGGGGCAGAGAAGATGACAAAGGGGGAAGGTACCTGAGGTTGAGGATAAAACCAAGACGAAAAAAAGCAACCAATCTTCCCCCTTTCTTCAACCGTATTCATTCGATTAGTTAGTTATTTTCCGAGCTTACAAAAATAAATGGCTTTTTTCAAAGGAAAACATATATTTATTCCTCAACATTTCACTCTCTCCTTTTTTTTTTGAACGACTAGAATATAAACGATAAAATTTTAAATAATTTTCAAGATTTTGTACGATTATTTAATTTAGATATTAAAATTTTATTTAACTTATTTTAGATATACCATATTTGTTAATTATTTAATTTAAAAATAATATTTTGTAAAATAATATCATTACTAAAATATTTATAATTAATTTAAACTATTTTTTTGCTCATAATAATTTGAAATATTAATAAATCATTTATATATGAATTGAAGTATTAATGAAAATATTATTGGTAAATTGAGCGGGATAAAAAAATATATCTAATTGGTGTTAGAACACAAAGTTTTATTATTTAACACTTATAAATTTATGTGATTAATTTTCAAATATATTTACCTCCCTTGAGTCAATAATAAAAATAAAATAAATTGTAATGTAATTTTTTTTATTTTTTTTATAGGAAAGAGTATTTTAATGAATTTAAATATGATAAAAATAAATCTTAATTATAATAGAGTTAATAGTTTTTTTTAATAAAATAAAAAATATACTATAGTGAATTAAATAATAATTATATAATTTTTTTAGTTATAGTAAAATCTAAATTATATTCTCTTTACTTTCTTGATGAATAAATTGATTTATTACACTCACTATGTGTAATATATGAAGATTATAATTGATAAATAAATTTACTAGCTATTCTTTAATAATTTCATTTATTTGTTAGTATTTAATTTGGATCTTCTATAGGTTCTAAACCATCCGAATTCCTACTAATTTATATTCTAACATTCCCGTTCACACATAAATTTAATATATATTTTCTCTTTAAAATAAATATTTATCATTTTAATCTAAGAATCTCTACTCTCGTAAAATATTTGAGTCTCCAATATCTTTTCAATTATTTATAAAATTTTGAGATTTTATTTGTGTCATCTCCTATAATAATTAAATAATCAACATAAACAATTAACACAGTTAAATTGCTATTTTGATATTTCAAGAATAATGTATGACCATTGACTGTTCATTCGGTTACCTTGCCATGTGTCATGTTGATTGATCGTGTGTGCTGACTGGGCATTGACCGTTCAGTAGTTTGTTGACCGGCTGAATCGTTGACCGGTCCAGTCCGACCGAGTCTGGTGACCTAAAAACGAAAATCGGCTGATTAAGGCTCGATTCGACAGGTTTTCTCAAAATTAAAAATTTCTAAATTAATCTAAATTTATTTTATCTAATGGTGTTCTCAATTTTTTAAATTGATCTTTTTAAGCCACCTAGAAAATAAATTATTGAACCGGTTCACCCTTGTTTAATTCGGTGCACGTTTGGTTCACTCTGAAACGGTTCGATTCTCTTATCCAATTCGGCTCATGGTTCTTCCCCATGATTTTTATTAATTTTTCGTCACTTGCGATTTAAAATTTTCCCACTTTAACTCATTCTTTACCATTTTTCGGTTCATAAAACGGTTCAATTTTACTTATGTAAGTCACTGATTTTTTTCCCAGTTTTCCTTTGTCATGCCCCAACCCAGTTTGTTCGAAGTTTTGTGATCAACTGACCACCATTCCATGCATCATTTGGTTATTCCTATCCTAATGATACACGAAAGGTAAATGTGTGCCTACGTTCATTCCCTTACTATAAGTGGGGGGGGGGGGGGGGGGGGGGGGGGGTAAGGAATGTATGTCACGCTTGACCCAGTTTGGTTGAGGTTCCGTGATCAACCTGCCACCCTTTCATACATCATTCGGCTATTCCTACCTTAATGATACATGGAAGGTAAATGTGTGCCTACGTTCATTCCCTTACTATAAGTCGGGGGTGAGGAACGTACCTTGAGGGTATGAGCTTCTTCGGGAACTTTCTATCTTTATCCTGAACCTGAAAGGGGGAGAGGAGGAGAGTGAGTATATAGGTACATATACTTAGTGAGGGAAATTACTACAACAATTGATTTGTCATTCATTTGTTGTCTTTCGCATATCTTTCATGCAACAACCGCCCTCCTATCATAGGAGGGATCACACGTTCGTAGAACGGTCCCCAACCATTCCTCTTGTGGACCAAAGCACATTTACCGTCCACACTAATAGAGGTTAACTGCCTCTACCCTGAGTTTGAGTGGACATCAATAATCCGACCCTCAAACACTTATTGCTTCACAATGTTTGCTTTATGGGACAAGACCTCCTTTCCCCTACTGCCTCAGTCTCAGTGAGCTGGAAGCTCCCCAAGCTTTTCGACCTACTAGATGCCATACCACCCTTATGCGCTTAGGTCGTCCAACAGTCCTTGGGATCCATCACTACCTCATGTCAGGTGTCTTGATGACTTGAATCTCATAGTGCATGCACAAATCAAGAATCTTTTAAGTTATAGCCATTATCTTTGGCCCTCAAGTGCAATGGTTTATTGGCTTGGCTTTGGCCCACGTGTACCGGCCCAATAGGTTTGGCGACCTAGCTTCAGCTTAGTAGTGGTTTGGCCCAACAAGCCCAACATCTCAGACTTGGCTCGGCGGGTATCACACACAATTTACTGTTAATTGGATTTTTTAGCATTATGAAAATTCCCACTCATCTGGTAATTGTGACGGGGTTGCCTCGGCGGAACTTGCTTGTTTCGTGGCATGCTCCTTGGAGTCAGTGTGTGGATAGTTTGCTCCTACATGACATGAATATCCATATCAGGGTGCGTCGACTGAGATGTCGCATATTTTCTAGTATTTGCGCATAGGGCCTCATGTTTTGCCTTAATTGCATTTAGGTCCTGGATTGCTCCTTAGTCTCAACTAAGCCCCTATGATCTCCAATCATCATACTTCTTGGGTCCTTAACTCTTTTAAATTCACCCATTGGCCCTTAATTTTCCAAAATTGCCATTTAGTCCCAATTTTCCAAAAATTACAATTTGGTTCTCAACTTTTCAAATTTGCCCAATTTACCCTCAATTGGGGTGAATTTCATGAAAACGCCCTCAATTTCGTCAATTTTTCATTTGGCCCTCCACATTTGAAAATTTTCACAAAAGCCCCAAAAATCCCCAAATTTTCCTCCTTCTCCCCCAATTTGAGCATATGAACATCTGAATCTTACCTCATCCAATTGAAAGCCTATAAGTCCTTGATTTCTTCATTTCTTGCTATGATTCGCCTCCTCCAACTCCCCCCGATCGTCCTACACTTCGAATTTCCAAATTTGGTTGAGTTTTGAGCTCCATCGAAGCTTTGTCGGAAAATTTACAATAAAGAGAGAAAACTTACTTAGCTTATCGATGGAGGGGCGGCGGCCAGAGCTCGAGGTGGGGATAGTTAGTGTTCATCGAAGGGAACCTACTAGGATTGAATCCTACCGAAATTCGCCGCTGCACTGTGGGAGTTTGAAAAGAGATGTTTCGGGGACTTGTAGTTCTGAAACTCAGAAAATCTGATGAGGAGAGGCGAAATTGAGCTTACCAAAGATTTGTGAGGGGCTGAGGATGGTCTTAGGCAGTCGGAGATGGCCAATTCTGGAGGTAGAAGGGCTGAGGGAGTCGGGTTGGGTCGGTCGGACGCTCGCTGTTTCGAGGCTCTAGAGCAGCTTCACTGTGCTATTGCTGCGACACCTCTCCGACCATCCTTTGGTAGCTCTGAGGGTGTCTTGAGCTAGAGGACTCTTCCCCGGTTCTAATGCCACCCTTCAGAGCTACTTTGGTCATGAAATCACCCGTCGTAGGAGCCTCGATCAGAGTTTCATTAGAAAATGTACTGTTTGTCTTCAGAGAGCGCCTAAGAGGTGAGGTGGACGAGTGGGAGGGTGCTTTTTATATAGGGAGCTTGGCAATTGTTTAGGCTATCGGCTGCGTGTGAGAATCGGCCCTTTCCCCACTCGTTGGTGACCTAACTGGAGAGATTTTCAAGTCGTCAGAGACTCCAGCTTTCTTGGCCTCTCTCTCTTCGATGTTAACGGACTAAGGTTGAAGATGATGATGTGGCGAGCGTGCCACATGACATGCTATGATTGGCCGCTTTTTCTAACATTGAGGTCCAACCCAGTTGCCACGTCAACCATTGACTAGATACATGGTAGCCTCCCATTGGTTGCTCATGTCTACGGGCAGGCTGACGGGTTGCCCACTGACCATTGACCGGACACATGGCAGCCTCCCATTGGCTGCCCATATATGTGTGGCTACTGACTAGGCACCGTTGATTGTTGACCGGTCTTGTCCGTTGACTGGTTGGACCGTTGACCGGTCTGGTTCATTGACTGATCTAGTTTTGATTACTGGTTCGATTCATTGATCGGTCGGACCATTGACCAGCCTGGTCCGACTGGGTTCGGTGTCCCAAATTCGAAAATCGGTCGGTTTTGATCCAATTCAATCGGTTTTCTAAAATTTAAAATTTTCTAAATTTATCTAAATTCATTTTCTCTCTAATGGTGGCCTCAATTTCCCAAATTGATATTTTTAAGCCACCTAGAAAAACGAATTATTGAACCGATTCACTATGGTTCATCTCGATTCAGTCCGGTTTGGGTCTAGTTCACCCCGAACTAGTCTGGTTCTCTCATCCAATCTACTTCTCTGTTCTTCCTCACCATTTTTGTGAATTTTTGGTCACTTGGAATTTTTCAATTACCCTTGTTAACCCTTCTTTACTATTTTCTATCGATTAAATTGGCCCAATTTTTTCTTTCAAAAATAGTGTTGGTTCTTCTCCGAGTTTCCTTGGTCCGAGGGGATGGGGTCCACAACTCTCCCGTCCTTTTAGGAGTTTTGTCCTCAAAACTTGTTGTTCCTCCTTTCTGGGGGAAGGGGGGGGGTCCCCTTGTAGTCCCTTTAGGGTACAAGTCGATGCCCTACCATTTTGGGTTACTTCTTTTGCCTCCATCCCATTACTCTCTTGGGTTTATTTAGTTTGACTCGTCTTTTTTCCCCCGATGTTCCTAAATTTCCCTAGGTCCAATACTCCATGCCGCTTGGGGTCATACTTTCCCTTCAGGAGGCTTTTGTCTAGAATCGGAGTTTTGATATGTCCAATCGCACCTAGGTTTGTTTACTCCCTGCTCTGTTGGGACTCCTTAGCTTGTCATCCCTTTGGGCTTTTGTGTTTGCCTTCCTCAATTTTAGGTGTTATTCCCCTCTTTGTCGGGTTATTGGGCCTACACGTCCCTAGCAGTGCAACTCCCGCATCCTGTTGCTCCACCTTGGGCTTGAAGCCTGGCTTGTCTAGCGGTTGAGACCGCATCCTTCCACTCCTTTCCTTAGAGTGTATTCCCTTTTGTCCTTACATTTGCCCTATATAAGTCACTTTGTTACTCAATTCGATTTGCTCATAGTTTCCAATTTCATATGTCCCTTCCATACCCTGATGTCCCTAGAATGTGGATATCAGGCTCCTTATGATAGTTTGAGTTTCCCGCATTTATTCTTCGTACTCTATCTCCTTATTGAGTCTTTCTGTCTCCGACTGTCGGGTTTCTCGCTCCCCTATGATCCCCTTGGCCTCACAGGGTTCACCTCCCTCAGTCTACTCTCTCGTCCGCTGGTGTCCTTGACTAGTGAGGGTTCTTCCCTTTTGTTCTTCCTCTCTTCTCTCTCTGCTTTGGGGCCATTACACCTGATGACTTGCAAAAACTAGACTTCCTTGGGTTTAGTCCTTCACTTTGTTCCAGATGGCAAGGTTTGGTGTTTATCCCTACGATTGCCTCTTTGCTTAGTTTCTATCTAAGTCACCATCAGGAGACTTCTCCTCTCTCTCAAAGTTTACCTACCTCTTGGGACTTATACTGAGTCCCTAAAGTTTCCCATTTGTCCTAGACTGCAGTCCTAGATTCCGTTTTTCATTGGCTTGGAGAGGGTTCCCCCTTTTTATCCTCATTCACTCTTATAGGTCATTGTTCCTTTTGGTTCATTGGATCCATCCACCCCTCACTCGATCTTGTCAAGCCAGGTTGGACAATCTTTCCTTCCATGGGTGGTACTTCCCTTTGGGGCTCGGGGCCAATGTATCCCTAGTGATTTGACATGTTCCAGACTCACTTGCTTTCTTAGAAGCTCTTCTAGCACCACCAGCCTTTTCTCCATGGCATGTATCCACGAGATATATTCTTCGGGGGAATTTCCATTCATATTTTTTTGCAAGGGGGATCAGGATTTAGGGATTAGGATGGGTGGGGGGAAACTTATTAGGAAGGTTATGCTCTGATACCACTTAAGTTGTCACACCCCAACCTGGCTTGGTCGAGGTCCCGTGATCAACCCACCACCCTTCCATGCATCACTCGGGTATTCCTACCTTAATGATACAAGAAAGGTAAAGGCATGCCTATGTTCATTCCCTTTCTAAAAGTCGGGGGGTGAAGAATGTACCTTGAGGGCTTGAGCTTGTCCAAGAACTTTCTGTCTTTATCCTGAACCTGAAAGGGAGAGAGGAGGGGAGTGAGTATATAGGTACATATACTTAGTGAGGGAAATTACTACAACGATTGATTTGTTTCTACATTCGTTAGTCATTCATTTGTCATCTTTCATATATCTTTCACACAGCAACCGCCCTCCTATCATAGGATGGATTACACGTTTGTAGAATAGTCCCCGACCATTCCACTTATGGACCGGATAGCCTTTACCATCCATCCTTGTCACGCCCCGACCCGGTTTGGTCGGATCCCCGTGATCAACCTGCCACTCTCCCGGTTTATTAAAGGGTTTTCCCCTTATTGTAAACCGTAAAGAGTAAGGCGTCCTTTAACCTGCACCTTTTTCCTGGAATAACATAATCAAAACTGCATGAAATTTAAAACTTTACATACCTGTCTTACAGGCATCTTAGTTGACGGTCTTTAAGGGGAGGCTTTCCGGGATCTCCTAAAAGGGATATAAGGGAGGGGGTGAGTACGACTACTCACTGAATGAGTTTTTTTTTTAAAAAGCTTTTGACTTTTAAGAAAAACATTTATATGGAGTGTGCCAGACTCCTTTGTTTTAAAAAAATCCCATCATTTAAAAATTTAGATTTTTCCATTATTTCTTAGTTATCACGATGTGTCATCACCCAACACACATCCTTCATCATGAAGGTTACACACATTCGCAAGTCAGTATCACTACTGAACCCGCTAGTGGCTTCGGAGCGACTTTTCCTGCCACCCGGATAGAAGTACGACCACTTCTACCCTGGGAATGAGTGGATGTATGTGACATCCTACCCACAATCCTGAAATCACTTCTTCATGTCCGTATGAGGACAGAGACCTCATCCTGTCCCCACCCCGGTCTCATGCGCTTCGTGCTACTCCAGATTTCGCACAGACACCTGGAACGACGAACTGCCCTTATAGCCACCAGGTCGTCCAGTGCCCTTAGGATGCATCACTACCCCTCATGGGCGTCTTGATGATCCCGTACTCACAGTGCATGCACAAACAATATTTTCTTATATTGCCATGTAATTTGTGGTGCCATTAGTCCAACGGCCCCGACTCTCAACTCAACCCGCAGCTGTTTGTCTTGACTAGTCCGTCGACTTGTCATGTCGCACTGCCGCTAGTTGACTGAGCATGTCGGTCCTATCTTGGTACCATGGCCAAACAATTCACTTATTAAGTTTTATGGCACATATATCATGTTCGTTAACGAGCTCCTGCTCGTGCCAACTGGCCTTGGGCCCACTGTACGAGATTTTCAAAATCGGGCATTTAGCCCCCAAGTTCCAAAACCGAGGCCCCTAGCCTATCAGAGCTATTCGAGCTCCCGTCGAGAAGGTCTCCCAAATAGTTTAAGCATTGGCACACAGTCAGGGGAGAACACTTCCGACAAAATAGGTTTTCACTGTCCATTATACCAACCGGTATAAGGACATCTCCGTTCATAACCGATGAACGGGTTTTCAACTTCCTTTGAGGAAGTCTCATCATACCAACCGGGTATGATCTACTTACAACCGGTAAGTAGTTTTTTTTTTCGCATAATTTTCACATCACTTTCTCTAAGTGGTGATGATTAAAATACCACTAAACAGTGGGTTTTTATACCGAGGTACTTGTCATCCCCTACCGGGTATGATATAAAATTTCCACTCACAACCGGTAAGTGGTTTTTATCTTTAAGTTGTGCTCATCATCCCAACCGGGTATGATGTTAGTAAACCCACTCACAACCGGTAAATGGTTTTTAACTTTAAACCGTGCTCATCATCCCAACTGGGTATGATGTGAATAACCCACTCACAACCGGTAAGTGGTTTTTAAATTATAAGGTGTGCTCATCATCCCAATCAGATATGATGTTTGTAAACCCACTCACCCGTTAATGCTGTGAATTCCACTAGACCGGTTCTTGGTATTCACGTGAGCTTGTCCTTGTTGGCATTCCCGGTACTTCATGTTCCTACACAATATAAACAACCTTGTTCATTATTACTCGGCATAACAGCCTTTATTCATTTCCAATGAATGAGAAAACCCAAACTTTTAGTTATTTGCAATTAGGTCCCTAAAGTTATTTCTCTTTAACTTTAAGTCCCTAATGTCGGTTTTTCCTCAAATTGAGTCCCGTAACTTTTAAAATTTATCATGGGACCTCAATTTATTCAATTTCACCAAAAAGGTGTTTAATTTCCCAAATTTCCAATTTGGTCCCCCAATTTTTTTCCAAAATTACCATTTTGCCCTTCTTTTACAAAAATGGTAAGTTTTGCCCCAAAAATTCCAAAATTCCTCAATTGGTCCTCCAACATTATTTTCATGCCCAATTGACCCTCAATTTCATAAAATTGTATTTTGGCCCTTTGAATTTCGAAAATCCCCAAAATTTCCTGCATGTTCATATGATTCTAAGAAACTTTGAATCACAAATTTTAATGCCGGAACGAGCTCAAACGGAGCTTCGCCAGAAAATAGACTGTAGAGAGAAAGCTTCTATTTCTCACCGGTGAAGGCACGGTGGTTCGAGCTTTCAATCTGGGCAGATAGGTATCATCCTGAGGTTCATCCTAGAATCAAGAATTGCATCAATTGATGCGGAATTGGATTAGAATTTCGTCATTGAAATTCGGTCGACTCTCTCTTTAGCACCGATCGAAAATTGTAAAGGGGAGCCAAATTGGCTTACCTTTCGGTCCTAATTCGGCCGTGGAAAGGATGAGAAAGTGTTGGGAGGGCTTGGTTTGGCCTAAGGAGGGCTTGAAATGGCCGATTTCAGCTTGGTCGAAATAGGGTAGCTTCGGTCCGCTGGAGTTGCTTCACTATTCCATCATGTCGACGCTTCTCCAACAATTCTCGGATTGATTGGAGTTTGCTATCAGATAGCTGTCTTCTCCCCGGTTCTAAAGAGCCCGACCTTTGTTCAAGTCGAAGCTCTCGCTCGAGCTTTACCGGGAAATGGAGCAGTAGAGAGAGAGAGAGAAGTATTCAGGTATGAGGAGAATGAAATGGGGATAACCGCTTAACTTTAAAGTTCTTATGGAATCTAGTTCACCTGAACCACTTTGATTTTTGTTTTCTAATTTGTCTTAAGTTTCTTTTAGAAGGTTTAATGAACCCTTTGGATCACCTGAGAATTGTAAATTCCCAATTTGCCCGTTCAGAAATAATCGGGTTTGTGAACCTGTTCTGAATCCTCACTTGGTTTGACCGGTTTTTTTTCCTAGTTTTCCTTATCTCAAAAGGGCGGGTTTTACAATCCTGATAGAGGTTAACTACCTCTACCCTGAGTTTGAGTGGACATCAATAGTACGACCCTCAAATCCTAATTGCTTCACACTATCCACTTTATGGGACGAGACCTGCTTTCCCCTACTGCCTCGGTCTTAGTGCATAGGAAGATCCCGAGCTTCTCGACCTACTAGATGCCATACCGCCCTTATGCACCATAGGTCATCCAGTAGTCCTTGGGATCCATCACTACCACATGCAAAGTGTCCTGATGGCCCAAATCTCATAGTGCATGCACAAATCAAGAATCTTTTAAGTTATAGCCATTATCTTTGGTCCACTAAGGCAACTATTTGTTGGCTTGGCTTCGGCCCACGCGTACCGGCCCAACATGTTTGATGACCTGGCTTCGACTTAGCAGCGGTTTAGCCCAACAAGCCCAACATCTCAGACTTAGCTCGACGGGTATTACACACAATTTCCTGTTAATTAGATCTTTTAACATTACTCATCACATGCTAGTTCTAGAGGGATCAATTGGTCAATTTTTGGAACATTTGGGGTCATATTACCATTTTTGGAAAGTAGGGGCAATATGGTAATTTTTGAAAACTTATGGATAAAAATTGGAAATTTGGAAAACTTGAGCCCCTTATACAATTTTGAGTAAATTGAAGACTAAAAGGGAATTTTGGAAACCTTGGGACTCAAATTGGGGAAAAGTTGGCATTAGGGACCTAAGTGCAATTTATCGATAATTTGTGATCCTAGGCTTTTATGCCAAACCGTAATTGATAAGGCTGCCCAAATCATATAGGGACAAGTGTGACCGGAACACAAGTAAGGGAAAGCTCGCGTAGACTTAGAAAATCGACCAAGGATGAACACATCACGATTATTTGGTGAGTGGGACTTATTAACGTCATACCTGGTTAGGGTGATGGACACCTTTACTAAACTGAAAATCCACTTGTGAGTGGGCTTAATTACATCATACCCGGTTGAGATGATGAGCTTACTTTTATAAAAAGAAAACCTACTTACTGGTTGTAAGTAGAAATGATCATACCTAGTTGGTATGACAAACTTTCTTAAGGAAAGGAGAAACCCACTTGCCGGTAGTAAGTAGAGATATCATTACACCTGATTGGTGTGATGAAGTTGAAAACAACTTTTTGTCAGAAGTGTTCTCCCTTAACTATGTGTCAATGCTTAAAAGATTTGGGAGACTTTCTTGATGGGAGCTAGAACAGCTCGGATAGGCCAAAGGCCTCATTTTTTTTGAACTTATGGGGGCTAAATACCCGGTTTTGGAAAATCACTTGTATTGGGCCCAAGGCCAGTGGGCAAGAGTAGGAGCTCATAAACAAACTTGAGTAAAGGAAAGACGTAAAATTTCTAATGAAATTGTGTAGGTACCATGTCAGGACCGACAATACTCGGTGGGTTGGCGGTAGTGTGCTAGGGCCAGGTCGATGGACCAGCCTAGATAAACAGCTGCAGGTCGGGTTGTGGGTCGGGGCCGTTGGACCATTGGCACCAAAGATAATGACTATATGAGAAAACTATTTTTTTTGTGCATGCACTTGTGGTACAGGACCATCAAGACACCCAAGAGGGGTAGTGATAGGTCCTAAGGGCTACTGGACGAAATGATGAAGATAAGGGCAATTCATCGTGCAGTCAGTCGGGAAGCTTGGAGTAGCTTCTTGTGAATGAGACCGGGGTGGGGTCGGGATGAGGTCTCTGTTCTCATAAGGACATAGAGTGACATTCGGGTTTGAGGGTCAGATGTCAAGAACATCCACTTAGACTGAGGGTAGAAGTAGACAAACTTCTATCTTGGTGGCCGGTAAAGACGCTCCGAGCCACAAGTGGGTGTAGTGGACGTGCTGCACTTGTGAATGTGTGTTCCCTTCTTGATTAAGGGCGTGTGTTGTCTACTAAACATACCGACTATGGTGAATGATGAGTAATGGTTTTGAAAACTGAGAAATGGTAGATTGCATCTATGGGTAGGAAATGGGTGGACTTGGTCAATCTATCCACGATGAAATAGATTGCATCTCGACCTTCCTGGTCACAAGTTGTCCTATGACAATGTCCATGGTAATGTGCTCCCATTTTCATTCCAAAATTGGAAAGGGTTGGAGCAGTCCTGATGGTTTATGATACTTAGCCTTTATATGCTAATAGGACAAGCATCGGGCTACATATTCCGTAATGTCCCACTTCATTCTCTTCTACCAATATCCTTGTTTGAGGGTGTGGTACATCTTAGTACTGCTTGGATGCAAGGAGTATGCCTGCGTGTTTCAACGAGAACACCGAAAAAATCTAATTCAGCTCTACGTAAGATAGCCAAAGTACGATTGAGCAATCGACATGATATATTTGCTTACATTCCGGGCGAAGGTCATAATTTGCAGGAACATTCTATGGTCTTAATAAGAGGAGGTAGAGTGAAAGATTTTCCAAGTGTGAAATCCCATTGTATTCGAGGAGTCAAGGATTTGCTGGGAATTCCGGATCGAAGAAGGGGCAGATCAAAATATGGTGCGGAAAAACCCAAATCGATATGAATGGAAGATGCCTCTGGAACTTCTTTTTCTCGGTCAGGAGAGGGGGTCTATGTTAATAGAGCTCGACTGAAAGGAGAGGGAACAACCACAACGTTACGCCCTAAAATAGAACTATACGGAGCCCTTCCGAATGACCTAACATGGAGTCTACTACACTAGCCAACAAAGAGTGTAGTAGACTCCATTCGCCCAGCAAGCGGAGGCGGAGGCGAGAAAGCAAGCTCCAGGGAGCGAGAAAACGTAGAGCGCACTAGCGAGCCTCCGCGCACTAGTGCGCGCGTAGTTTTCTCGCTTGCTCTCTTGCTCGCTCTGGCTTTCTCACCGTAGCTTGCTCTCTTGCTCGCTCCAGGTCATTCCGGACCTCCGCTTGCTGGCGCTGGAAGCCCTACGCGAGCAAGCAAGCGAGAAAATGTAGTATGAGCGCGCTAGCGAACGAGAAAAGGTAGAGCGCAGACGCTCTCGAGAAAAGGTAGAGCGCAGACGCGAACGAGAAAACTACGCGCATATCTATCATTTTATACTATATCATATACTATATAATACTATATGCATGCAAGAGGTATTGGAGTTACAAAAAAAAATACTCTTCCTTATAGTCTTATCTGTTGTGATAAGAAAGCGCTCTTAGTTCAGTTCGGTAGAACGTGGGTCTCCAAAACCCGATGTCGTAGGTTCAAATCCTACAGAGCGTGATTCGGGTCTTGGTTACTTGGTTAAGTTAAGCCCTCTTCCAGTATTAACATCTTCAGTTCCTTATTTTGAGGTACACACACACCCTACCCTTGTACTCTGTCACCTCGCAAGTCGTAGTCTAGTTTCGTCCCTTTGTTAACTGGGTCCAAATAGGATTGGGGTTCCTTATCAGCCTTTTGTTGGGCCTTAATCTACTCGGTCAGATTGGGTCTCACCATCACATTAGCCAACAAGCCTTTCTCCTACTTGTCCATCATCAAGTCCACCTTTATTCTCCCTAGCTATTACAACAAGGGTATGTAACTTGTCTTTATTTACGCTACCTCAGTTTGGTATTTGTGACTTAAGGCATCTGCCACCACATTTGCCTTTCTGGGGTGATATTCTATCACAAGGTCATAGTCTTTCACCAATTCTAGGCATCTCCTCTGGCGGAGATTTAACTCTTTATGAGTTAAGAAATACTTAAGTGTCGCCAAATCTTTAAGGCAAACACTATCGCAGCTAATTCCAGGTCATGGGTTTGGTAATTTCTCTTATGTACTTTAAGTTGTTGTGAGGCATAGGCGATAACCTTTCCCTGTTGCATCAGTACACATCCGAGTCCTTGTCTGGATGCATCACTATAGACGGTGTACTCTCCCACACTTGGGTCAGGAAGGGAGAGTACAAGTGCAGTTTTCAATCGAGTCTTCAACTCCAAGAAAGACTTCTCATAGCTTTCATCCCATTTATACTCAACTCCTTTCATGGTAAGCTGAGTCAGAGGGCCTGCTATCTTAGAAAAATCTTGCACGAATTATCTATAGTATCCTGCCAGACCTAAGAAACTTCGTATCTCTAAAGGATTCCTAGGTGCCTTCCAATCGGATATGGCTTCTACTTTTGCTGGATCCACCTTGACTCTATCCTTAGAACCTATATGTCCTAAGAATCCTACCTCCTGTAGCCAAAACTCATACTTGGAGAATTTTGCATATAAGTGATTTTCCCTCAATATCTCCAAGGTGATTACCAAATGTTCTTTGTGCTCTAACCTAGTTCATGAGTATATGAGAATATTATCTATGAATACTATCACGAACCTATCCAAGTGTGGTTGGAACACTCGGTTCATTAAATCCATGAAAACTGCATGGGAATTTGTTAATCCGAATGGCATCACTCTAAACTCATAATGTTCGTATCGGAATTGAAATGTCGTCTTAGGAATGTCCTCCTCTCGGATCCTGAGTTGGTGATAGCCCGACCGAAGGTCTATCTTGGAGAAGTAGGCTACTCCTTTTAGTTGATCGAATAGGTCATCAATTCGTGGAAGTGGGTACCTATTCTTGATGGTGACCTGATTCAACATCCTATAATCTATGCAGTCTAATGCTCCCATCATTTTTCTTCACGAATAGGACTGGTGCACCCCATGGAGACTAGCTAGGACGTATAAAATCCTTCTCCAATGGTGCACCTCATTGCTCCTTCAATTCCTTAAGTTCCACTAGAGCCATGCAATAAGGGGCTTGGGATATGATGTTTGTTCCTGGGATAATTTCTATGGTGAATTCCACTTGCCGACTTGGTGGTAGTTTAGGTAATTCTTCCGAAAAATACTTCTGGATAGTGTTTAACTACCGAAATGTCTTTGAGTCCCTCCTCTTCAAACTTTTCGTTGATGATCATGGCCAGAAAAGCTCTACAACCTTTTAGTATCATCTTTTGGGCCTTCATATGGGGCACCATCTATACTTCACCCTTCCTTCATTCTCCTTGGAATTTTAATCTGTTTGTCTCGGGAGTGTGGAAGGTCACTGTCTTCTTTCCACAGTCCATCCTAGCCTGATGGTTACTTAACCAATCCATCCCAATGATCACTTATACCTCCATCAGGGGCAATGGAATCAAATATGCTTCGAGTTTAATTCCCCCAATCTTTATCTCGCATACCTTTAATTGTTTGTTCCTATTTAACCCTTATCCTAAGGGTGTGAGGATGTTGAGATTTTGTCTTAGAGGAGTGAGTTCTAGGGGTAAACTTGGAATTAAGTCCTCTTTGATGAAGGATCTTTTAGCTCCTAAGTCGAAGAGGGCGTATACCTGTTGTCCCCATAAATGCACATGCCCTGATTGAAGAAACATATATTTTTAGAGGAAAGGCTTTCTTTATTGAATAAAAATTTTCAATTACAAGATTTTTCTTAAGCTAATTGGTAGGGTTTTGGGATGTACCCGCTATAGTACTAGGGTCTTTCCTAGCCTCTTCTTGGGTGAGGTTGTATACTCTGGCTGTAGCGTCTGGCCTGGAATTCCTGGAGTTTGCTTGTGGTGGTCCAAATGTATGCCTCTACTTGTTCTCCTTAAGAGTGGGTCATTCCTTTGCAAAGTGCCCCACTTGTCTGCATGTAAAACAGGTTAAGCATGCTCCCTCGTGGTGCCTTTGGTACCTAGGATAGCGAGGGTTGGGGCAAGGTGAGGATTACTCTTTAGGGAGGTGGTGACATGTCCTTTCACTTTTGAAATGCCACTCTATTTCCCCATCTTGGACCATTATGCTCCTTCCGTCCTCCCTAACGGGTTTGATCCTTATCCTCCTTCTAGGTTGTCTGCTCCATCTGATGACGTCGGGTTTGCACCAGTCGCTCACACTCATGAGCCATACTAATTACTGCCGCCAGGTCTATGGAGGTGTTCTAGTACTTCCATACGGTCTCATATGTCCATATTGAGACCGTCCATGAACTGTTGGCATATATTTGCTGGCCTAGATAGGCCAGGAGCAAAGGGTCTTAACTCGTTGAATTTGGTCTCACTCTCTGATATTGAGTTAAGCCCTTGCCGAAGTCGAAGGAAATCCTGCTTCTTCTCGTTAATCAAATGATGAGCCAGGTACTCCTCTGCGTACCTCTCCTCAAACTACTCCTAGGTGCGTGTGGAGGTATGCATGTTTTAGACATTGTCCCACCATCTTTTAGCACTTCCCTCTAGGAAGAATTCTGTTAGGATCATCATGTCCTCCGGTGATATCCTGACTATCCCCATCAGCTTGACATTTGACAACCAATCCATGGCGGCACCAGCATCTTTCTCTTCGAGGAAAGGCTTACACCCAATTGACGGAGAGTCTTGAGATTTTTGGGAATGTCATCTGGAGGGGGATGGCTAATAGGAGGAGGATGGGATTGTACTTCCTCTTTTTCAACCCGAGAGATGGTGCTTGCCTCAGGGATGAGGTTAGGTTGCATGGGTGAACTCCTTGTACAACCTTTGGTGTTCTAAGCTAAGTCTAGGTAGGATTGCTGGGCTACTTGGGGTGTTTCCATAGGTAGGGGTGGTTGGGCAGTGTCAGAGACTACAACTCTACTTCTCTTGGTTCCTTTCTTGAGAGCCATTTGAAAATTTTAAAATTATCCCTATTAGTTACTATGTTCTCTAACCTTGATTATGTATTCGATGAATCAGGCTCTAATACCACTCAAGTTATCACGCTCCGACCCGGTTTGGTCGGATCCCCGTGAACAACCCGCCACTCTTCTGATTTATTCAGAGTTTTCCCCTTTCAAGCCATAAGGAGTGAGGTGTCATTTATATCTGTACCTTTCTTGGAATAACATTAATCAAAACTGAATGAATCAAATTTACATACCTATCTTTCAGGTTTAGCTAGCGGAAAGTCTGCGGGTAGGTTTTTCCCTTGGTTACCTATAAAGGGGTAAATGGATGGGGTGAGTGGCACACAGTAAGGGGAGAACACTTCTGACAAAATATGTTTTCACTCATCGATCACACCAATCGGGTGTGATGACATCTACGCTTACAACGGGTAAACGAGTTTTCCACTTCCTTATAGGAAGTTAATCATTCCAACCGAGTATGATCTACTTATAATTGGTAAGTAGTTTTTTCACGTAGTTTCCACATCACTCCATCCATGTGTGATGTTAAAATTCCACTTAGTAGTGGTTTTTCATTTTGAGGTACTCATAATCTCAACTTGGTATGATGTGAAAATTCCCACTCACCTGATAAGTGCAGTGTACTTTTCCTCTTAACCGGCTCTTTGCCTCACACGAGCAAATCCTTCCTAGCATTCCTGGTATTTCGTGTTCCTACACGATATGAACATTCTTGTTCATTAACATTTGACCTAATAGCCTTCATTCATTATGAATGAATGAAATACCCAACTTTTAATTATTTGAATTTATGTCCCTAAAGTTCTTTTTCTTTAACTTTAGCTCCCTAATGCCAATTTTTCCCAAATTGAGTCCTGAAACTTCTAAAATTCACTTTGGTATCTCAATTTATTCAAAATCACAAAAAGGTGTCCAAGTTTCCCAAATTTCCAATTTGGTCCCAAACATTTCAAAAATTACTATTTTACCTCTACTTTATAAAATGGAAAATTTGACCCCAATAATTCCAAAAATCGACCAATTGTTCCTCCAACATCTTTTTCATGGCCAATTGGCCCTAAATTTTGGAAAATTGCACTTTAGTCCCTCAATTTTACGAAATTCCCAAAATTCCCAAAATTCCCAAAATTTCCCAAATTTTCTCCAGTTTCCCCCCTTTCAAACTGGCCGAAATCGTTTTAATCAAATTGACCATTCAATGAGGTTTAATTATTGAAATTGAAGGTAAAATTGAGTTCCTACACTTCCACACAATTCAATGGAACTTTGAATCGCATCATTTGGATCCGAATTAAGCTCAAACGGAGCTTTGCTGGAAAACTGGATTTAGATAGAAAAAGCTTTGAAAGCTTACTACCGGGGGTGCGACGGTCCGAGCTTTCAATCTGGGCAGATAACTCTCATCCTGAGGTTTTTCCTAGGATCAAGAATCACATCAATTCATGCCGAATTAAGAGAGAATTAGGTCAGTGAATTTTGGTTGGTTCTCTCTCTAACACTGATTGAAAATTACAGAGGGGAGCCAAATTGGTTTACCTTTCCACTTTAATTCAGTTGTATGAGGGCTGTGGAAGTATTGGGAGAGCTTGGTTTGGCCCGAGAAGGGCTCAAATTAGCCATTCTTAGCTCGGCCAAAACAGGGCAACTTCAGTCTGCCGGAGTTGCTTCACTGTTCAAACACGCCGAAGCTTCTCCGGTGATCCTAGGATCAAATGGAGACTACCGTCAGGTTGTTGACTTCTTCTCAAATCTAAAGAACCTAACCTCGCCTTTTTTGGCAAAAACCCCAATGTTAGAACTTTGGTTCGAGCTTCACTTAAAAATGGAGCAATAGGGAGAGATAGGAGTTTTTAGGTGTGATGAGGATGAATGAGGAGGAGCTCTTTATAAAGGAAGCTCTGGGACTTCTTGGCCATCCAATTGGTGCCTTTATGGCGGACATTCATTGCCTAAAACTCCCTGACCAAAGACTTTTCATCTTTGCCGGCGCTGCTCGATTTTCCAGTGAGTGAACAGTGCTGTCATCTGAAGGAAGAAAACATTATTCTGAACTAGACTGGACCGTCCGAACTAAGTTCAATGCTTAAACTGGTCGTTTCAAGCCCAATTCGATCGAGTTTGTCAAAATTAAAAATTTGTAAATTCACCTAAATTCATTCTCTATCCAATGGTGGCTTCAATTCTCCACTTTGAATTTTCTAAGCAACCTAGAAAATTGAATTTAAAAGCTGGTTTAATAGTGGTTCAAACCAGTTCACCTGAACCGGTTTGGTTTTCACCTCCAATTCATCCTAAAGTCCTTTCTCATAGCTTTTGTGACTCTTTAGGTCACTCGAAACAAACCAATCATGACCAGGAAATAAATGGAGAGAAGGCCACCTAAGGAGGAAGACCACCCCTAAGATAGCCTAAATAGTCCCCCCCCACAAGAACTAGGAATGTTGAGTAACAAGTTTAGGAAAGGAGTTTTCAAAGAAGAACCAAGAGTCTGCCTAAAAAGGGAGTCACTAGAAAAGACATACCAAAAGTAGGAAGAAGGGAAAGAATGTGTTCATAAGGGATCCAGTATAAGAGAAGCAGAGTCAAAGAATAGGATGAATCTGGGAAAAAGGAAAGGCAACATTAAAAGATGTTAGAATAATAGAGGAAAGCCTAAGGGCCATAAGGGATTGAGAGAGCCTCATACAAGAGTTAGAAAACAAAGAGGAATTGGGTTACCTTTGAGAAGAACCAGTTGTTTGAAAGATAACCAAGAGGAGAGGTAAGGTACAAGAACCCCTAAAAAGAGTGAACATGAAAAACTTCTTCAGGTAACTCTAGGATAGGACACGATAAGAGGGAAGAGGGAAAGAAATGTGCTTGGAAAGAGAACTTAGGAGGAACGTATAAGTACACTTGAAAGAACCATTGATAGGTAGATGGACATAATGTAAAGTGCTAAGAACCCACCGACAATCAGGAACTCCTCGAAGGAAGGATAAGGAACAAAAAGGGAAGTAAAGGACGGAGAAGGATTAAGGACGGATAACTATACCGATGTTGGAAGGGTGTATACAAGGAAAGGCCTACAAGGAGCATTAGAGAGGTTGAATGCAAAAAACCCAGGACATAAGTCCCTAAGAAAAAGGATGAAGGTAGGAAGCGAGACCATGAGAAGGAAATTTCCAAGCTAAGGAACTGAAGGGTGGATCATAAGAGGCATAACCCAAAATAAGAGAACCAAAAAGGGGGCATAAGTAGTTAGTGATGTCTCTAAATGATAGGTGTGACTTGCTATTGAAATAGAGAGTAGTCAAGTGGGAGATAATGGGAAAAAATGAAATGATCAAGGAAAATAAAGGATGCCCTATGAAGGACCAGAAAATAGTGAGGACTACACCCTAAAAAGGACAACATGGTAAACATCAAGGACAAGTAAACTCAAAGGAAAACTGTTGTAAGACAAGTGGACCAAGAGAGTAGTGGGAATGAGGCAATTAATGAACTCACCCTTCTCCAATAGAAATAAAATCATAGTGAATACAAATTGGAATAAAGACAAGATACAAGGGATGTGCCAACAAGATTCCCCAAAGTAAGGATAAATAGGAGAGGATGACATCAAAGGATATAATGAGATTGACTTAAAGATAGGTAACCAAGAGGACGAAGGAAAGAGGAAATCCAGGAAAAGAGGAGGAAGCCCACCAAGGAAAGGAGCCCTGAAGAGGCATACATATTCCAATAGATAAGTAACGAACCCAACTAAAGTGGAATAGAGGAGAAAAGTTTCAAATGGAATGCAAGTTGGGAATGAAGGACTAGTTATAAGGGAAGTTTATCCGGAACCCAAGAAATAAGTTAAACTCAAGGACGAGTAGAGAAGGAGATAGTATCAAAAGATGGCGTATAAGTAAGAAAGGGGTGGATTGACCATAATAAGGACATAGAAGAAACACAACCTGAAAAACCTTGAGAGAAGTAAGCACTCCAATTAAGAAGTGGATAATTGAAATGACCACAGACGTTAAGACTTGTCGTGGTCCATGTTCACTTAATGGAGCCTAAAGGATGACGGATGACCCAAAAACCAGAAGATCATTGGATAGGGAATAAGGGATGAAATGGAAATTTTAAGACAACAAAGTATTAAAGGTGGGCAAATGTCCCAAAATAAAGAATGTGCAGGGAAATATAGGGAAGAAACATTCAAGGAATAGTAAGAAGATCGAAGGTATAACCCTAAAATGGGAGTCTTTACCTTGAAGGACATAGTAAAGAAAGAAAAACCTAAAAGGGAGATGTAAACCCCATCCCTTTATAGAAGAAAATTGGGAGAAGAACCGGTAATTCCAAAAGAGAAAATCAAGCTGGTTCACAAATCATAACCAATAAGAAAAGGCTAAATTGAGAAATTTACAAATCCCAAGTGACTTAAAGAGTTATAAAAATAATGGAAAAGAACCTTGGGACAATTGGGAAGGGAAAACTAGGCCGGTTCAAGGTGAACTAGACTAAATCAAATTGAACCAGTTTCTAAATTTATTTTTCTAGGTGTCTTAAAATATTTAAATTAGGGAATTGAAGCCACCATTTGATGAATTTAGAAAATTTTAATTTTGAGAAATCGGTCGAATTGGGCCTAAATCGACCGATTTATGCATTGAACCCGGTCGGACTGGTGCCCTCTGATTCAGAACAGTGTCATCTTCTTCCTTCAAATGACAATACTATTCATTCAATGCATAAATGGATAACACTGACGAAGGAAAAATGGACCTGATTAGGCCGTTTTAGGGTGAGGATAAGCTCAACCGAAAAGGAAAGTTGTCGGCCAAAGGGTCCCCAAGCTCCCTATATAAAGAGCTCATCTCCATTCATCCTTCATACACTTGAAATCTCCATTCTCTCTCAAATGCTCCATTTTCCCGTGAAGCTTGAATCAGAGCTCCGATATAGGCATTTTTCTCAACCTTAGAAGGAGAGGTCGGGTCCTACAGACTCCGGGGGAAGCCAGCTACCTGATAGCACCTTCACATCGACCCAAGTATTGTTGAAGAAGTCCTGACGGAATCAAATAGTGAAGCAGCTCCGGCGGACCGAAGCTGCCCTGTTTTAGTCGAGCTAAATTCGACCAATTTCAACCCTCCTTCAGCCAAACCAAGCCTTCCCAATACCCCCACCACCCTCATACGACCTCAACAATGCTGAATGGTAAGTCAATTTAGCACTACTCAATCGTTGCAGATCGGAGTTAGATAGAGGAAATGCTAAACTTTCTTAACGGTAAGCTTTCGAAGCTTTCTCTCTCTCTACGAGCAGTTTTCTGGCGAAGCTCTGTTTGAACTCAATTTGGACCCAAATGTTGTGATTCAAAGCTCAATTGGATCGTATGAAAGTGTAGAAACTGATCCATACCTTTAATTTGAGCAAATAACCCCGATTGAATGGCCAATTTGAAGAAATCAAATTCGGTCAATTTGAAGGGGAGAAATTGGGAGAAAATTTTGGGTAAAATTGGGAATTTTGGAAAATTGAGGGACCTCTTTACAATTTCCCAAAATGGAAGGCCAATTGGTAATGTAAAAGATGTTGAAGGACCAATTGGTCAATTTTGGAAACATTTATGGCCAAATTGCCATTTTTGGATAGTATGGGCAAAATGGTAATTTTTGAAAAGTGGGGGACCAAATTGGAAATTTGAAAACTTGAGCCCCTTATAAAATTTTGAGTAAAATGAGGACTCAAAGGGAATTTTGGAAACCTTAGGACTCAAATTGGGAAAAAGTTGGCATTAGGGATCTAAAGTTAAGAAAAATAAACTTTAAGGACCTAAGTGCAATTTATCGATAATTTGAAAGCCTAGGCTTTTATGCCAAACCATAAGTGATAAGGTTTCCGATATCATGTAGGGACATGTGTGACTGGAATGCAAGTAAGAGCAAGCTAGCGTAGACTAGGAAAACTGACCGAGGACAAACACGTTACGATTATCGGGTGAGTGGACATATTTACATCATACCTGATTGGGATGGTGAGCACTTTAGCATTGAAAAACCACTTGTAAGTGGGATTTTAACATCATACGTGGATGGGGTGATGGGAGATTTAGGCTAAAGCCTACTTACCAGTTGTAAGTAGAGGAAATCATACCGGTTGGTATGATGGACTTCCTTGAAGGAAGGAGAAACTCACTTGCCGATTGTAAGCAGAGATATCATCACACCTTGTTGGTGAGATAAAGTGAAAATATATTTTTTTCAGAAGTGTTCTCCTCTGACTGTGTGCCAATGCTTAAACTATTTGGGAGACCTTCTTGATGGGAGCTAGAATAGCTCAGATAGGCTAGAGGCCATGGTTTTTGAACTTGTGGGGCTAAATGAAATCACGTGTAGTGGACCCAAGGCTAGTGTGCACAAGCTAGAGCTTGTAAACAAAATTGAAATGAGAAAGCCATGAAATTTCTAATGAACTGGTTGTGTGATTTCGCCATGGTACAAAGTCAGGACCGACAATACTCGATGGACTAGTGGTAGTGCGTCAAGGCCAGGTCGACGGATCAGCCTAAACAAAGAGCTGTAGGTCGGGTTGAGGGTCAGGGCTGTTGGACCAGACCCAAGATAAATCGCTATATGTGAAAATTGTTGTTTTGTGCATGCACTTGTGGTATAGGACTATCAAGACGCCCAAGAGGGGTAGTGATGGGTCCTAAGGGCTACTAGACGAAATGGTGGAGATAAGGGCAGTTCGTCATGCCAGTCAATCAGGAAGCTCATAGTAGCTTCTTGCGCATGAGACCGAGGTGGGGTCAGGATAAGGTCTTTGTCCTCAAAGTGACACAATGTGGCATTCATGTCTGAGGGTTGGATGTTGAGAACATCCACTCAGACCTAGGGTAGAAGTGGATGGGCTTTTATCTTGTTGGCTGGTAAAGATGCTCCGAGCCACAAGTGGGTACAGTAGACGGACTACACCTGCGAATGTGTGTTACCCTTCCTTAAGAAGGGTGTGTGTTGGTTGCTAAACACACATAATATGGAAATGGGAAAAAGGTTTTGAAAACCAAAACTTGAGGAAAATTCCTTCTTGAAGAAATGATAATCCTAGCCCACTTTTAACAAAGCTATTTCTTGAAAACTCACTCCCAACTCCCGCTCACTAAGTTGTAGAACTCACCCCCTCCATTTTTACCTCTTTCAGGTAACTAAGGGAAGAACCTTTTTTTAACACCCTACTAATTTGGAAACAAGACAGGTATGTCTATTTTAAATTACTCAGTTTTGTATAATGCTATTCAAGGAAAGACAAGTAAAAATGATGCCTTACTGCTCGCGATTTATAAAGGGGGAAACCCTTGATAGACCATGAGAGTGGCGGTTTGATCACGAGGATCAGACCAAACTGGGTTGGGGCATGGCAACATGAGTGGTATCAGAGTCAATTTCCTTGAATGCATTATCAAGACTATATAATATAGTAACTAAAAGGAATGAATCTTAAAATTTCAGATGGCTCCCAAAAGAGGAACCAAGAGAACAAGAGATGTAGTTTCTTACACTGCCTAACCAACCCTCCCTCCCCAAGAAGCCTAGATAGTTCCACCTGGACTAAGCTTGGAAACTGTATGAGGAGTTCACTCGAGTGTTTGGATGAGTTTGAAGAAGTACAATTTCATCCCCCTCCTATTAACAATCCTCCTCTAGTTGACATCCCTAAATACCTCAAAACTCACCGTCAACTGGGATGTAAGCCTTTCCTAGGAGAGAAAGATGCTAGAGTTGCTATGGACTGGCTGGCCCATATCAAGAAGCTTATGGGGATAGTCAGGATTTCACCAGAGGACATGATGATCCTAACATAATTTTTTCTGGAGGCTAGTGCAAAAATATGGTGGGATAATGTCAGGAGCTTGCATACCACCATCCCCACCTGGGAACAATTTAAGGAGAGGTACACTGAGGAGTACCTGGCTCCACTTCTAATTAATGAGAAGAAGCAAGATTTCCTTTGACTCCGACAAGGGATTAACTTTATTTCGGAGTATGAAACTAAGTTTAATGAGTTAAGACCCTTTGCCCTTGATCTAGCCAGACCTATGGATATATGCCAATTATTTGTGGATAGTTTCAACATGGGATATACAAGACTGGATGTGAGTGTTAGGATGCCCCATGCATCTGGTAGCTGTAATCAGTATGACTCAGGAATGTGAGCATCTAGTGTAGACCCGACGTCGTTGAATGGAGCATGCTAACAGGGAGGAGGACAAGAGCCAATGTCATTATAGAGGACGAAAAGAGCAAAATGGTCCAAGATGGGGAAATAGGGTGGGTTTCCAAAAGAGAAAGGACGTGCCACCACCTCTATGAAGAATGATCACCACCTTATCACAAGGAAACCCTCGCTATCCTAGATGTTAAAGGTACCACGAGGGAGCCTGTTTGTCCTGCTTTAAATGTGGGCAGGTGGGAGCACTTTGCTAATGAATGCCTCACTATTAGGGAGAATAAGTAACGAGACATGCTTGGACCACCCCAAGGAAACCCAATGACTCCTAGGCAGGACACCACAACTAGGGTACTAGCTAGGATATACAACCTCACCCAAGAAGAGGCTAGAAAAGACCCTAGTACCGTAACAGATACTTCCCAAAACCTCCCCAACTAAGATTGAGATAAAGCATATAATTTAAATTTTATTCAATAAAGTAGTTTTTCTTCTAAAACATGCGTTCTTTCCAATCAGGGTATGTACACTTGTAGGGGAGAAAAGTCTTTGCCTTCTTTGACACGGGAGCAGAAAGATCCTTCATCAAAGAAGATCTAATCCCAAGTCTTCCCCTAGAACTTGCCTCCCTAGAACAGAGTCTCAACATCCTCACACCCTGAGGAGAAGGACTAAATAGGGACAAACAGTTAAAGGGGTGTGAGATAACAATTGGATGAGTTAAACTAGAGGCAAATTTAATCCCATTACCTCTAAGGGAGGTAGAAATAATATTCGGAATGGATTAGCTAAGTACCCATCAAGCCAAGATGGACTGTGGGATGAAGGTAATAACTTTCCACACTCCCAAAACACTCAGACTATGTTTCCAAGGAGACAGGAGGAAGGGAGAAGTACAAATAGTGTCCCACATAAGAGCTCAAAGGATGATACAAAATGGTTATGAAGCTTTTTTGGTAATGATCATCAATGTGAAGTCTGAGGAGAAGGGACCAGAAGGCATCCCGGTAGTTGAACACTACCTAGAAGTATTTCTAAAAGAATTACCTAGATTACCCCCAAGCCGACAACTGCAATTTACCATAGAAGTAATTTCGGGAACACATCCCATATCCTAAGCCCCTTATTGCATGGCTCTAGTGGTGTTAAAGGAATTAAAGGTGCAACTAGACAAGCTATTGGAGAAGGGTTTCATACGCCCTAATCAGTCTCCATGGGGTGCACCAGTCATGTTCATAAAGAAAAAGGACAAAAGTACGAGGCTGTGCATTGATTATTAGAAGTTGAACCAGGTCACCATAAAGAATAAGTATCCACTTCCACAGATCGATGACCTATTCGACCAACTAAAAGGGGGAGCCTACTTCTCCAAGATCGACCTTCGGTCAAGATACCACCAACTCAGGATTCGGGAGGAAGATATCCCTAAGACCACCTTCCAGTCCCGATACAGACATTATGAGTTTAGGGCAATGCCTTTTGGCTTGACAAATGCCTCTGCAGCTTTCATGGATTTAATGAACCGAGTGTTCTAGCCGCACTTGGACAAGTTCATGATAGTATTTATAGATGACATTCTTATATACTCATGAACTAGGCTAGAGCATGAAGAACATCTGGCTATCACCTTGGAGATACTATGAGATAACCGCTTATATGTGAAATTCTCCAAGTGTGAGTTTTGGTTGTAGGAGGTAGGGTTCTTAGGGCAAATAGTGTCCAAAGATGGAGTTAAGGTAGACCCGGCAAAGGTGGAAGCCATATCTGATTGGAAGGCACCCAAGAATCCCTTTGAGATACATAGTTTCTTGGGCTTGGTAGGATATTATAGATGGTTTGTGCAGGATTTCTCTATGATAGTTACCCCTTTGACTCATCTCACAAGGAAAGGAGTGGAGTATAAGTGGGATGAAAGCTGTGGGAAATCCTTCTAGGAGTTGAAGACCCGTTTAACAACAACACATGTACTCTCTCTGCTTGACCCAAGTGTAGAAGAATATATCGTCTATAATGATGCATCTGGACAGGGACTCATATGCGTATTAATGCAACAAGGCAAGGTCATCACCTACGCCTCGCGATAACTAAAAGTACATGATAGGAACAAAAGTACTCACGACTTGGAGTTAGCTGCAATAGTGTTCGCCCTTAAGATTTGGTGACACTACCTATACGAGGTTAAGTGTAGGATATATACTGATCACAAGAGTTTTAAGTACTTCCTAACTCAGAAGGAGTTGAACCTCCACCAGAGGAGATGGCTAGAGTTAGTAAAGGATTATGACCTTATGATAGATTATCACCCCGGTAAGGCCAAGGTGGTTGTAGACGCGCTAAGTCGCAAGTACCAAACCGAGGTGGTGCAGATAAAGACAAGCTACTTACCCTTGTTGCAGTAGTTAGGAAGAATGAAAGTGGACCTTAAGGTGGACAAGAGAGAGAAATGCTTACTGGCTGACATAGTGGTAATTCCTAGCCTAATGGAGCAAATTAAGGTATGACAAAAAGGGGATAAGGAACTCCAATCCTATTTGGACTTGGTCAATGAAGGGACGAAACCGAACTACAACCTTCGAGGCGATGAAGTACTAACCTACAAGGGTAGAGTGTGTGCACCTCAAGATAAGAAACTGAAGAGACTAATTTTGGAAGAGGCACATGACTTTGTTTACATGATGCATCCGGGCAGTACTAAGATGTACCGCAGACTCAAAAAATGTTATTGGTGGAAAGTGATGAATAAGGATATTGTGGAATATGTAGCCCGATCCTTGTCTTGTTAGCAGATTAAAGATGAGCATCAGAAAACTTCAAGACTGCTACAACCCTTGCCAATCCCATAATGGAAATGGGAACACATCACTATGGATTTTGTCACGGGACTACCTATGACTAGAAAGGAACGAGACGTAATCTGGGTCACTGTTGATAGATTGACCAAGTCCGCCCTTTTCCTACCCATAAGCGTGACATATTCAGTAGAACAACTATCTGTCTTATACATGAAAGAGATTGTGAGACTCCATGGCATCCCGGTAAGCATAGTATCAGATAGATATCCTAGATTTACCTTGAGGTTCTAGCCTAGTTTTTAAAATGCCTTGGGAACCAAGCTCCACATGAGTGTGGCATCTCATCCTCAAACCGATGGATAGTTTGAATGGACAATCCAGACCCTAGAGGACATGCTACGAGCATGCGTACTCACCATGAATAAGGGTTGGGAAGAATACTTGTGCCTAATGGAGTTTGCATATAATAACAATTATCATGTCAGTATTTAAATGGCTCCTTATGAGGCCCTTTATGGACGACCATGCCGTACCCCCTTATTTTAAGAAGAGATGAGAGAAAGTAAGCTGGAAAGGGTTGAACTAATCGAGGATGCCACAGAAAAGATTAAGATAATAAGGAGTCGACTGAAGGCCGCTCAAGATAGGCAAAAGAGCTATGCAGACCATCGGGTAAGAGACTTAGAATTTGATGTGATGGAGCAAGTGTTCCTCAAGGTCTCCCCATGGAGGGGAATACTTAGGTTTCTACAATGGTGGAAGTTGAAACCAAGGTACATCGATCCTTACCCCATTGTCTAAAGGATAGGACCAGTGACATATAAATTAGAACTACCTCCGGACTTACATAGAATACATGACGTATTTCATATCTCGGAACTCCAAAATTACCAGCCTGATCATAACCATGTGTTAGACCGACCTCCACTAGAGCTAGAAGAGAACCTGACTTATCAAACAAATCCAGTGCAAATCATCGACCATAGGGGCAATAACTTGAGGAACAAGAAGATTCTAATGGTCAAGATTCTTTGGTAGAACAGATCCATGCAAGAGGAGACATGAGAAACTGGGAGTGTTATGAGGGATGGGTACCCTCAGTTGTTTGACATGTAAATTGTTTTGAGGACAAAACCCCTAAAGGAGGGGAGAGTTATAAACCCCATCCCTTTATAGATAAGAAAACTCGGAGAAGAACCGGTTGTTTCAAAAGAGAAAACGAAGTTGGTTCACAAACCATAACAGATAAGAAAAGGGTAAATTGGAAAATTTACAAATCCCAAATGACTAAAAGAGTCATAAAAAGAATGGAAAAGAACCTTAGGACAATTGGGAAGGGAAAACCAGACAGATTCAAAGTGAACCAAACTAAATCGGTTTCAATCGGTTTCTAAATTCAATTTTCTAGGTGGCTTAAAATATTCAAATTAGGGAATTGAAGCCACCATTAGATAGAGAATTAATTTAGAAATTTTTAATTTGTAGAAAATCGGTTGAATCGGGCCTGAACTGACCGATGTACGCATTGAACCCGGTCGAACTGGTACTCTTCAGTTTGGAACAGTGTCATCTTCTTCCTTCAAATCACAACAGTGTTCATTCAATGCAGAAATGGATAACGCTGATGAAGGAAAAACAACTCTGATCAAGCCATTTCAGGGCGAGTATAAACTCGACCACAAAGGAAAGTTGTTGGGCAGAGGGTACTCGAGCTCCCTATATAAAGAGCTCATCTCCATTCATCCTCCACACATATGAAATCTCCATTCTCTCTCAATTGCTCCATTTTTCGATGAAGCTTGAACTTGAGCTCCGATATAGGCATTTTTCTCAGCCTCAGAAGGCAAGGTTGGGTCCTATAGACTCCGGTGGAAGTCAACTACTTAATAGCACCTTCCTGCCAACCTGAGGACTACTAGAGAAGTGCTGGTAGAATCAATCAGTTAAGTAGTTCTGGCGGACCGAATCTGCCCTATTTTGGCTGAGCTGAATTAGACCAATTTCAACCCTCCTCCAGGCAAATCAAGCCTTCCCAACACACCAACCGCCCTCGTACAACCTCAACAAAGTTGAAAGGTAAGTCAATTCATCCCTCCTCAGTCATTGTAGATCGGAGTTAGAGAGAGAAAGTGCTAAACTTTACTAATAAAATTCTCCATCAATTTGATATCCATTGTAGAAATTCTTGATCCTAGAAGGAACCTTAGGATAATGATAGAGGAGGGTCGAATTGGCTTAGGCCGATATCCTAGAAGCAACCTTACCACCTTCGATAGTAAGCTTCCGAAGCTTTCTCTCTCTCCGAGTAGTTTCTTGGCGAAGCTCCGTTTTAGCTCAATTCCGACTCAAATGTCGTGATTCAAAGCTCAATTGAATCGTATGGAAGTGTAGGAATTAATTTGTACCTCCAATTGAAATAATTAACCCCAATTGGATGGCCAATTCAAAGAAATCAAATTCAATTAGTTTGAAAGGGGGAAATTGGGGGAAACTTTTGGGGAAATTTGGGAATTTCATATAATTGAGGAACCTCTTTCCAATTTCCAAAAATTGAAGGCCAATTGGCTTTGATATAGATGTTAAGGGGTCAATTAGTAAATTTTTGGAACATTTGAGGTCAAATTGCCATTTTTGGAAAGTAGGGACAAAATGGTAATTTTTTAAAATTGGAGACAAAAATTGGAAATCTGGAAAACTTGAGCCCCTTATACAATTTTGAGTAAATTGAGGATTCAAAGGGAATTTTGGAAAATTTGTGACTCAAATTGGGGAAAAGTTGGCATTAGGGATCTAAAGTTAAGAAAAATGAACTTTAGGAATCTAAGTGCAATTTTATCGATAATTTGTGAGCATAGGCATTTATGCCAAATTGTAATTGATAAGGCTGCCCAAATCGTGTAGGGACAAGTGTGACCGGAACACAAGCAAGAAAAAGCTCGTGTAGACTTGGAAAACCGACTGAGGACAAACAAGTCATGGATATTGGTTAAGTGAGACTTATTAACGTCACACCCGGTTGGGGTGATGAGCACCTTTACTAAACTGAAAATCCACTTGTGAGTGGGCTTAATCACATCATACCCGGTTGGGATGATGAGCTTACTTTTATGAAAAGAAAGCCTACTTACTGGTTATAAGTAGAAATGATCATATCTGGTTGGTAAGACAAACTTCCTTAAGGAAAGGAGAAACTCACTTACTAGTAGTAAGCGGAGATATCATTAGATCTGGTTGGTGTGATAAAGTTGAAAATAACTTTTGTGAGAAGTGTTCTCCCCTAACTATGTGCCAATGCATAAAAGATTTGGGAGTCCTTCTTGACGGGAGCTAGAACAACTCAGATAGGCCAGAGGCCTAGTTTTTTTTTTTTTTAACTTATGGGGCTAAATGCCCGATTTTTTTAAAATCACATGTAGTGGGCCCAATGCTAGTGGGCATGAGCAGGAGCTCATAAACAAACTCGAATAAAGGAAAGCCATGAAATTTCTAATGAAATTATGTATGTGATTTCACCATGGTACCGAGTCAGGATCGACAATACACGATGAGCTGGTGGCAGTGCATTAGGGCTAGGTCGACGGACCGACCTAGACAAATAGGTGTAGGTCGGGTTGAGGGTCGGGGCCATTGGACCATTGGCACCAAAGATAATGGCTATATGAGAAAACTATTGTTTTGTGCATGCACTTGTGGTACAAGACCATCAAGATGCCTAAAAGGGGTAGTGATGGGTCCTAAGTGCTATTGGATGACATGGTGGAGATAAGGGCAATTCGTTGTGCCAGTCAGTCGTGAAGATCGGAGTAGCTTCTTGTGCATGAGACCGGGGTGGGGTCGGGATGAGGTCTCTGTCCTCATACGAACACAGAGTGGCATTCAGGTCTAAGGGTCGGATGCCGAGAACATCCACTTAGACCCAGGGTAGAAGTGGACAGACTTCTATCATGGTGGACGGAAAAGACTCTCCAAGCCACAAGTGGATGCAGTGGACAGGCTGCACCTGAGAATGTGTGTTCCCTTCCTGATGAAGGGTGTTTGTTGTCTGCTAAATACACCTAATATGGAAATGGGAAAAAGGGTTTTCAAAACCGAATTTTGATGAGAACTTCTTTTAAAAGAAATGATATACCTTGACACAATTTAAATGAATCTATTTTTCGTAAAAGCTCACTCCCAACACCCGCTCACTGAGTTGTAGAACTCACCCCCTCTATTATACCCCTTTAAGGAGTAAGGAAACAAAACAAAAGAAAACACGAAGATGTACCCTCCGTCAAGTATGTTTAATGTCACTTTTGAGCTTGCATGTTGATTGATTTATGTTATTCCAAGGAACATGGTTGGAATTACGCATGGTTCCTCTTGATTAAAAGAATGGGGAAACCCCTCTTAAACCAAGGGAGTGATGGTTTGATCATGGGGATTCGACCAAACTGGCTCGAGGCGTGACAACTTGAGTGGTATCAGAGCTATGTTCCCTTGAAAGCATTATCAATACTATGCCCTGACTCAAGGCATTTTGTGGAGTTCATCCTATTAGGGAAGCTCGATGGGAGTATGGATGGATATCAATTCATTAGAGCTTTTGGACCATGAATTCCGAAACCATTCGGAGGCTAACTCCCGACCTATGACTCCAAGGGACTAGGAAGTAGTGAAAATCCTTGTAATAAACCAAGTACAATAATAAACTACCTTCTTTAATGAATAAAGACTATTTCTTCATTTAAAATTTAGTTTTCCCTGATAATGATAAATACAATTAACATATAGGAGCAAACCAATCATGACCGAAAAATAAATGGAGAGAAGGCCAACTAAGGAGGAAGACCACCCCTAAGATACCCTAAATAGTTCCCCCCACAAGAGTGTGATCATAATCGATCCAATATAAGAGAAGCAGAGTCAAAGAATAGGATGAATATGGGAAAAAGGGAAGGCAACATTAAAAGATGTATGAAGAACGGAGAAAAGCCTAAGTACCATAAGGTATTGAGAGAGCCTCATACAAGAGTTAGGAAACCAAGAGGAATTGGGTTGCCTCTGAGAAGACCCAGATGTATGAAAGATAACCAAGAGGAGAGGTAAGGTACAAGAACCCCTAAATAAGGTGAACATGGAAAACTTCTTCATGTAACTCTAGGATAGGACACGGTAAGAGGGAAGAGGGAAAGAAATGTGCTTGGAAAGAGAACTTGGAAGGAATGTATAAGTACCCTTGAAAGAACCATTGATAGGTAGATGAACATAACATAAAGTGCTAGGAACCCACCGACAATTAGGAACTACTCGAAGGAAGGATAAGGAACAAAAAGAGAAGTAAAGGACAGATAACTATACTGATGTTGGAAGGGTGTACAAAAGGAAAGAAGGAAAGTCCTACATGGAGCATTAGAGAGGTTCAACATGAAAATCCCAGGACGTAAGTCCCTAAGAAAAATTATGAAGGTAGGAAGCAAGACCATGAGAAGGAAATTTCCAAGCTAAGGAAGTGAAGGGTGGATCATAAGAGGCATAACCCAAAATAAGAGAACCAAAAAGGGGGCATAAGTAGTTAAGGATGTCTCTGAATGATAGGTGTGACTTGCTATTGAAAAGGAGAGTTGTCAAGTGGGAGACAATGAGAAATAACGAAATGATCAATGAAAATAAATGATGCCCTATGAAGGATCAGAAAATAGTAAGGACGGCACCCCAAAAAGGACAACGGGTTAGACATCAAGGACGATTAAACTCAAAGGACAACTGTTCCAAGGCAAGTGGACCGGGAGAGTAGTGGGAATGAGGTAATTAATGAACTGGCCCACAAGAAGACCATAAATTTAAACTCCAGCAAGGAAGGGAAAGGTGGAAAGGCCAAAACATTGGAAAAAGAAGGATGAAGAAATAAATAGTCGAGAACTAATCGACGACCAAATTCAAGCCACAAAAGGGATTGATTAAACTCTCAAAAGGAGAGTGAGAAACCTTGAAAAGAAAAAGATCGAGAACCCTTCCCCAATAGAAATAAAATCGTAGTGAGTACAAGTTGGAATAAAGACAAGATACAAGGGATGTGCCAGCAAGATTCCCCAAAGTAAGGATAAGTAGGAGAGGATAACATCAAAGGATATCATGAGGCTGACTTAAAGATATTTAACCAAGAGGATGAAGGAAAGAGGAAATTTAACAAAAGAGGAGGAAGCCTAACAAGGAAAGGAGACCTGAAGAGGGATACGTATTACAATGGAGAAGTAACGAACCCAACTAAAGTGGAATAGAGGAGAAAAGTTTCAAATGGAATGCAAGTTGGGAATGAAGGACTAGTTACAAGGGAAGTTTACTTAGAACCTAAGGAGTAAGTTAAACTCAAGGAACGGGTAGAGAAGGAAATAGTATCGAAAGATGTCATATCAGTAATAAAGGGGTGGATTGACCATAATAAGGACATAGGGGAAAGACTACCTAAAAAACCTTAGGAGAAGTAAGCCTTCCAATTAAGAAGTGGATAATTGAAACGACCATAGACATCAAGACTTGTCGTGGTCCACATTCACTTAATAGAGGGTAAAGTGTGACGGCTTAACATAGTGTGGAATACACAAAATAAGACCGGAAAACCATAAGTTCATTAGATAGGGAATAAGAGATGAAATCGAAATTTTAAGACAACGGAGGATTAAAGGCGGGCAAATGTCCCAAAATAAAGGAAGTGTAGGGAAATAAAGGGAAGAGACTTTCAAGGAATAGTAAGAAGATCGAAGGAATAACCCTAAAATGGGAATCTTTACCTTGAAGGACATAGTAGAGAAAGGAAACCCTAAAAGGGAGACCTCCCCCCCAAAACAAGGAAACATTACGTAGACCAGAAAAATGGTTAACTCAGAATGAGAAATGGGGAATGGTCATAAGCAAGCAAGAAAGGATGGAGGAAAGGAAAGCCCTTCAGTAAAATACACCAATGTAAATGAGGAAGGACATGAGTGAGAAAGGATCACAATGTGTTGGTAAGCTAGAAAATCGACGATTGGAATTGGGGAAAAATCATAAGAAAGTTGGTAAAGAATGGGTAGATAAAGGGAACCGATACAATTATAATATTAAGAAAATTAAAGGACAATTGGACTATATAGGAAGTAGTTGGGAAACACTACCTAGTAGTAAGAAGGAACGGAGCCTTACGACTCTTGAACAGATGGAAGGGCCTAAACCATTGTCAATGATACACATTCTGGGAACCATAACGGGCTAAGATAATTCCAGAACAGATCATATTGTAAGAAACATGTAGTGCTAATAGTTCCAAGCAAGGTGACCCAAGTAGGACCGAGTCTGATGGTCAAACCTAAAGAATGGAACCAGAATCGTGGTAAACCAAAAATGGATGAATGGCCAAATAAGATAAGGAAGAAAGTATATCAAAACCCATAGGATTAAAATACAAAGAGTTAGAAAGGATGCTAAACTAAGAGAATCAACAATCTAGGAAATGAGGGGAAAATAGGGACGATTAGATGTATATGAAACATCCAACACAATGACACGAATAAGAACCCTAAAGAAGAAGAGTTTTACCCTAAGTGGAGTAAGAAGGAGACCTAAGGAAATACCTTGGGATGGATAATTTGGACATGACCCATCATGATACACTCCGTGGAGTGAGTGGAAGATATAAAGGAAGAAAGACTTCTCAAGTACTTGGCTAAAGGACTAGATGAAAGGAGTAGCCAAAGAGATGACATACCAAGCAAACCCTAGGAGGACATCAAGGAAAGTCACTTCTAATGCAAATGATGGCTGACTTAAGTTTTGGGGACAAAACCCCTAAAAGGAGGAGAGAGTTGTAAACCTCGTCCTTTAAATATATGGAAAACTAGGAAAAAGAACCGATCAACTCATAATAGAACTAAACCAGTTCATGAATCTTAACCGATAGAGAAAGGGTAAAATGGGAAATTGACAAATCCCAAGTGACTCAAAGAGTCAAAAAAATCATGAAAAGAAACCTTTGGACAAATGGGAACGAAAAACTAGATCGGTCCAGGGGACATGAACTAGATTGAACCGATTTGATCCACACTTGAACCGGTTTCTAAATTCAATTTTCTTGGTAGCTTAAAATGATCAAATTGGGGAATTCAAGCTACCATTAGATAGAAAATAAATTTAGATGAACTTAGAAATTTTTAATTTTGAGAAAATCGGTTGAATTGGGCCTAAACCAGTCGATTTATGCATTGAACCCAATTGGACCGGTCCGGCCCAATTCGGAATAGTGTCATCTTCTGCCTCAGGATGACATCATTGTTCATTCAATCTAGAAACAGATAACATCAGCTAAGCTTAAATTGCTCTCATTAGGTTGTTTTAGGGCAAGAATAAGCTCGACCAAAATGGAAAGTTGTCGTGTAGAGGGTCCTTGAGCTCCCTATATAAAGAGCTCCTCTCCATTCATCCTCAACACACCTCAAAACTCCAGTCTCTCTCAATTGCTCCAGTTTCTAGTGAAGCTCGAACCAAAGCTCTGATATTGGCATTTTTCTCAGCCTAAGAAGGTAAGGTTGGGTCCTATAGACTTTGAGGGATGTGAGCTACCTGACAGCAACCTCCTTTTGATCCGAGGACCGATGGAGAAGCGCTAGTGGAATCAAATAGTGAAGCAACTCCGAAGGATCGAAGCTGCCTTGTTTTGGTCGAGCTGAATACGGCCAAATTTAGCCTCTTCCGACCAAACCAAGCCTTCTCGACACCCCAACGGTCCTCACAATGATTGCAACAAAGCTAAACGGTAAGCTAATTCGGCCCTCCTCAGTCATTTTTTATTGGAGCTAGAGCGAGAAAGTGTTAAACTTCACTGATAAAATTCTCCCTTGATTAAATGATAATTGTAGCAATTCTTGATACTAGAAGAAACCTCCGGACGAGAGCTACCTTCCCAGACAGAGAGCTCGGACCACCATACCTCCGATGGTAAGATTTCGAAGCTTTCTCTCTCTATGAATGATTTTCCATCGAAGCTCCGTTTGAGCTCGTTTCAGCCTCAATTCATGTGATGAAAGCTCAAATGAATCGTATGGAAGTATAGGAACTGATTTATACCTCTAATTGAAATAATTAACCTCGATTAAATGGCCAATTTGAAGAAATCAAATTTGGACAGTTTGAAAGGTGGAAATTGGGTGAAACTTTTGGAGAAAATTGTGAATTTCATAAAATTGAGGGACCTCTTTGCAATTTCCTAAAATTGAAGGCCAATTGGCATTGATAAAGATGTTGAGGGAGCAATTGGTCAAGTTTTGGAACATTTGTGGTCAAATTGCCATTTTTGGAAAGTAGGGGCAAAATGGTAATTTTTTTAAATCGGGGACAAAATTGGAAATTTGGAAAACTTGAGCCCCCCTTATACAATTTTGAGTAAATTGAGGACTAAAGGGGAATTTTGGAAATCTTGGGACTCAAATTGGGGAAAAGTTGGCATTAGGGACCTAAAGTTAAGAATAATGAACTTTAGGGACCTAAGTGCAATTTATCGATAATTAGTGACCCTAGGCATTTATGCCAAATCGTAATTGATAAGATTGCCCAAATTGTGTAGGGACAAGTGTGACCGGAACACAAGCAAGAGAAACCTCGTGTAGAATTGGAAAACCGATTGAGGATGAACACGTCACGGTTATCGGGTGAGTGGGACTTATTAACGTCATACCCGGTTGGGGTGATGAGCACCATTACTAAACTGAAAATCCACTTGTGAGAGGGCTTAATCACATCATACTCGGTTGGGATGATGAGCTTACTTTTATGAAAAGAAAGCCTACTTATTGGTTGTAAGTAGAAATGATCATACCTAGTTGGTATGAAAACTTACTTAATGAAAGGAGAAACCCACTTACCAGTAGTAAGTGGAGATATCATTACACCCAATTGCTGTGATTAAGTTGAAAACAACTTTTTGCCAGAAGTGTTCTCCCCTGACTTTGTGCTAATGCTTAAAATATTTGGCAGACCTTCTTGACGGGAGCTAGAACAGCTCAGATAGGCTAGAGGCCTCATTTTTTTGAACTTATGGGGCTAAATGCCTAGTTTTGGAAAATCATATGCAGTGGGCCCAAGGCCAGTGGGCATGGGTAGGAGCTCGTAAATAAACTTGAGTAAAGGAAAGCCATGAAATTTCTAATGAAATTGTGTATGTGATTTCGCCATAGTACCGAGTCAGGACCGACAATACTCGATGGGTTGGCGGCAGTTCGTTAGGGCCAGGTTGACAAACTGGCTTAGATAAACAACTACAGGTCGGGTTGAGGGTCGGGGCTATTAGACCATTAGCACCAAAGATAATGGCTATACAAGAAACTATTGTTATGTGCATGCACTTGTGGTACAGGACCATCAAGATGCCCAAGAGGGGTAGTGATGGGTCCTAAGGGCAACTAGATTACGTGGTGGAGATAAGGGCAATTCATCGTGCAAGTCAGTTGAAAAGCTCAGAGTAGCTTCTTGCGCATGAGACTAGGGTGGGGTCGGGATGAGGTCTCTATTCTAAAATAGACACGGAGTAGCATTCGGGTTAGATTTCAAGAACGTCCACTTAGATCCATGGTAGAAATGGACAGACTTCTATCTTGGTGGCCGGTAAAAACGCTCTCGAGCCACAAGTCGAGGCAATGGATGGGCTATACCTACGAATGTATGCTCCCTTACTGATGAAGGGCGTGTATTGTTTGCTATACACACCTAATATGAAAATGGCAAAAAGCTTTCAAAGCTCTCTCTCTCTACACATAGTTTTTCGGCAAAGTTCCGTTTAAGCTCGATTCAACCTAAATTCATGCGATTCAAAGCTCAATTGAATCGTATGAAAGTGTAGAAATTGATTTAAACCTCCAATTAAAGCAATTAACCCCGATTGAATGGTCAATTTGAAGAAATAAAATTTGGCTAGTTTGAAAAGGGGAAATTGGGGGAAAATTTTGGGAAAATTGGGGATTTCGTAAAATTGAGAGACCTTTTTGCAATTTCCCAAAATTGAGGGCCAATTGGCCATGAAAAGATGTTAGAGGACCAATTGGTCTTTTTTGAAATAATTGGGGTTAAATTGCCATTTTTGGAAAGTAGGGGCACAATGGTAATTTTTAAAAAGTTGGGGGTGAAATTGGAAATTTGGAAAAATTGAGCCCTTAAATAATTTTGAGAAAATTGAGGACCCAAATAGAATTTTTGGAAGTTTCGGGACTCAAATTGGAGAAAAGTTAGCATTATGGACCTAAAGTCAAGGAAAAAGAACTTTAGGGATCTAAGTGCAATTAACTAACAAATTTGAGACTAGTCGTTCATATGTGAGAAATGAAGGTTGTTTGCCAAATTTTAGCAAATAAGGATGCCCAAATCGTGTAGGAACATGAGAGAGTGGAACTCTAGAAAGGATAAGCTAGTGTGGAGGCGAAAACCGATTGGAAATGAATACACCACAGTTATCGGGCGAGTGCGCTTATTTACATCATACCCGGTTGGGATGATGAGCACCTTAGAAATGAAAAGCCACTTGTAAGTGGGAGTTTGACATCATACCCAGATGGAATGATGGGCAAACTAAGTTATAACCTATTTATCAATTGTAAGTAGAGGAAATCATATATGGTTGGTATGGTGGACTTCTTTAAAGGAAGAAGAAACCCGCTTGCCGGTTGTAAGCGGAGATATCATCACACCCGGTTGGTGTGATGAAGTGAAAATATGTTTTTGTCAGAAGTGTTCTCACATAGCTGTGTGCCAATGCTTAAACTCTTTGGGAGACCTTCTTGATGGGAGATAGAACAACTCGGATATGCCAAAGCCTCAATTTTTGAACTTGTGGGGCTAAATGCCCAGTTTTTGGAAAATCACGAATAGTAGGCCCAAGGCCAGTGGGCACAAGTAGGAGCTCATAAACAGACATGAGATATGAAAGCCATGAAAACTCTTAATGAAATGGTTATGTGATTTCACCATGGTACCAAGACAGGACCGACACACTCGATGGACTAGCGGCAATACATCAGGGCCAGGTCAACGGATCGCCTAAACAAACAGCTACAGGTCGGTTTGAGGGTCGAGGTCGTTAGACCAATGGCAACAAAGATAAATGGCTATGTGAAAACTATTGTTTGTGCATGTACTTGAGGTACAGGACCATCAAGACACCCAAGTGGGGTAGTGATGCATCCTAAGCGCTATTGGATGACCTAGTGGAGATAAGGGTAGTTCGTCGTGCCAATAGTTGGGAAGGTCGATGTAGCTTCTTGCGCATGAGACCGGGGTGGGGTCGGGATAAGGTCTTTGTCCACATATGGACATGGAGTGGCATTCGGGTTTGAGGTTCAGATGTCACAAACATCCACTCAGACCTAGGGTAGAAGTGGATGGGTTTCTATCTTGGTGGTCGGTAAAGACGCTCAGAGCTACAAGTGGGTGTAATGGACGGGTTGTACCTGCGACTATGTGTTCCCTTCATGATGAAGGGAGTGTGTTGTCTGTTAAGCACACCTAATGTGGAAATGAGGAAAAATGTTATGAAAACCAGAACGTGAGAAAAAAATTCATTGAAAGAAAACAACAACTCTGGCACAGTTTTAGTTAAAACTAATTATTTTGAAAAGTTACTTCCAACCCCCACTCACTGAGTTGTAGAAACTCACCCTTCCCCTCCCTTTATCCCTTTTCAAGAGTAGGGAAAGATGACCAAAGAAAACACCAAAATCTACCATCAGTTAGGTATACTTAAAGTTCTTTTAATCTTGCATTTTTATAGATTTATGCTATTACATGGAACAAGGTTTAAATTATGTCTGGCTCCTCTTGATTAAAGAAAAGGGGAAAGCCCTCTTAAACCAAGGAAGTGACGGGTTTATCATGGGGATCTAACCAAACTGGGTTGGGGCATGACAACTTGAGTGGTATCAGAGCCAGGTTCCCTTGAAAGCATTATCAATATTATGCCCTGACATTAACGGAAACTTAACTATCTTATAGGAAGAAGAGTTCCTAGGAAGTTCACTGTGCGAACCAAACCCCCACATGAAATCATGAAAAAGATGCCTACCTCAAGAGAGGCAGCTGTTTAACGATTCCTAGAGGGCAAGAAGAGAGTGCCCAACAGCATGGTCGAGGACTATACGAAATTGGTCGGACCCCTATTAGAGCCCGAAGGCATCACCTATCCTCCTCCAAGGCAAGAAGAACCTATCCCTCCTCCAAGGAGCACAACACCTCCTCCAGCCCTACAACATCCAAAAAGGACACCCACTAAGAAGGAGGATGAGACAACTTTTGGGATGCCCACGCCACCTTTATGAAAGTCTACCAAGTACCCCCCCACCAGCTCAATCCAACTTCAATCCTTCCCATTGGATGAAGTGGACATACGAGTGCGAGGCTGAGGTGTTGAGAAGATACGGACTCGAGGCCATTCATGAAGTTCGTCATATAAGGGAAATCCAAAGGCAATATAGATGGACTTCAACCAGTTCATCAGAGCCTTCAAACCATGAATCACGCAACCGTTCAAAGGCTAACTCCCGACCTATAAATCCAAGGGACTAGGAAGTAGTGAATTCCTATAATAAGTCGAGTACAACAAGAAAGTATCTCTTTGAATGAATAAAAGCTCAGTTTTCCTTAATTAAAATTTAATCTCCTGGATAATGACAATCTATAATACAACTAACATATTGGAAGTATACCAATCATGACAGGGGTAATAAATGGAGAGAAGACCACCTAAGGAGGAAGACTACATGTCACCTCTGGTTAATACTAACCCTAAGATAGCCAAATAAGTTTTCCCCCACAAGAACTAGGAATATGGAGTAACAAGGCAACAAGACTGGAAAAGGAGTTCTAGAGAAGGACCAAGAGTCTGCCTAGAGTCACCAGAAATGACATATCCTAACCAAGGGTAGAAAGAAGAGAAAGAGTGTTAGGTTCAGTATAAAGGAAGTAAGTATCAAAAGGTGTAGGAGTAGTAAAGGAAAACCTAAGGATCATAAGGGATTTAGAAAGAATCCTCATATGAGAGTTAGGAAATCAAGAGGCATTAGGTGACATCTAAGAAGAACCAAGAGTGTGAGAGATAACCAAGAGGAGAGATAAGGTACAAGAACCCCCTCAAAAAGGGAGAATGTGGAAGACCTCTTCAGGTAACTCTAGGATAAGACATAGTAAGAAGGAAAATGGAAAGAAATGTGCTAGGAAGAGAACTTTGGGGAAATGCACATGTACTCTCAAAAGAGTTATTGTCACGCCCCGACCCGGTTTCGTCGGATCCCCGTGATCAACCCGCCACTCTCCCGGTTTATTAAAGGGTTTTCCCTTATTATAAACCATAAAGAGTAAGGCATCATTTAACCTGCACCATTTCCTGGAATAGCATAATCAAAACTGCATGAAATTTTAAACTTTACATACCTGTCTTACAAGCATCTTAGTTGACGGTCTTTAAGGGTAGGCTTTCCGAAATTTCCTGAAAGGGATATAAAGGAGGGGTGAGTACGACTACTTAGTGAATGGGTTTTCAAAGGTCTACTTTTAACTTTTAAGAAAAACATTTATATGGAGTGTGCCAGACTTCTTTCTTTTCCAAAATCCCTTCATTTAAAATTTCTCTCGGGTTTTTCCATTATTTCATAGTTACCGGTATGTCATCACCCAACACACATCCTTCATCGTGAAGGTTGCACACATTCGCAAGTCAGTATCACTACTAAACCCGCTAGTGGCTTCAAAGCGACTTTTCCTGCCACCTGAATAGAAGCACGACCACTTCTACCCTGAGAATGAGTGGATGTTCACGACACCCGACCCTCAATCCCGAAATTACTTCTTTATTTTCATATGAGGATAGAGACCTCATCCTGTCCCCACCCCGGTCTCATGCGCATGGTGCTACTCCAAATTTCACACAAACACCTAGAACGACGATCTGCCCTTATGCTCACCGGGTTGTCCAGGGTCCTTAGGACACATCACTACCCCTCATGGGCATCTTGATGATCTCGTACTGATAGTGCATGCACAAACAATATTTTCTTGTCAAGCCATGTAATATGTGGTGCCACTAGTCCAACGGCCTCGACTCTCAACTCAACTTGCAGTTGTTTGTTTTCATTTTGGAATGAGCTCAAACAGAGCTTCGCTGAAAAATGGACTATAGAGAGAGAAAGCTTCGATTACTTACCGGTGAGGGCACGATGGTCCGAGCTTTCAATCTGGGCAAGATAGCTCTCATCCTGAGGTTCATCCTAGAATCAAGAATCGCATCAATTGATGCCTAATTGAGTTATAATTTCATCATTGAAATTTTTTCGGTTCTATCTCTAATACCGATTGAAAATTGTAGAGAGAAGCCGAATTAGCTTACCTTTCAATCCTAATTCGGTCGTGAGAGGGCTGAGTAAGTGTTGGGAAGGCTTGGTTTGGTCTGAGGAGGGCTCGAAATGGCCGATTTCAGCTTGCCCGAAATAGGGCAGCTTCGGTCCGGCGAAGCTGCTTCACTATTCAATCATGTCGGCGCTTCTCCAGCGATTCTTAGATTGACTAGAGTTTGCTATCAGATAGTTGTCTTCTCCCTAGTTCTAAAGAGCCCAACCTCTCCTTCCGAGGTTAAGAAAAATGTTCAAGTCGGAAATGGAGTAGTAGAGAGAGAGAGAAGTGTTCAGGTGTGAGAAAAATGAATGGGGATGACCTCTTTAGGTGTAAAAATCGTGTATTAAATGGGAGAGATTTATTACTAGTATTAATATTGTCATAAATTATTGGTATTAATTCCAATAATTTAATTTCGATATTAAATTATTTGTATTAATTTTAATAATTTAATTTAGGTATTAAATTATTGGTATTAATTACAATAATTTAATATATATTAATTTATGGCTATTTATGATAAGGCATACGTTCGCATAAAAATTTTTTGACCGAAATTTTGGGTTACAAAAAAAAATCATACTTCCTAGGAGTTCACCCATCCTCACACTACTCTTAAGCAAGCACGCTTAACTTTAGAGTTCTTATTTATTCTCGTTCACCTGAACCAATTTGTTTTTCTCCTCTAATTTGTCTGAAGTTTTTTTTCCAAGGTTTAATGAAACCTTTGGATTACCCAAAAGTTGTAAATTTCCAAATTGCTTGTTCCCAAATGATCGGCTTTGTAAACCGGCTTGGTTTTCTTACTCGGTTTGACTGGTTCTTTTCCTGGTTTTCTTTAACTCAAAAGTGCGAGGTTTACAACTCTCCCCTCCTTTTAGGAGTTTTGTCCCCAAAACTTAACCAATATATTCTACATCAGGAATAATTTCCCTTAATGTCAACTTGGGTTTTCTTGACATGCTAACACTTCGATTGCTCTTTCGCTTAGTCCACGTAATCATTCATCTAAGGAATTTCTTTTCATTTATCATGCTTACTCCTTCCATGGAGTTATAATAACGAGGCATGTATGGCTCATTAATCCTAATGTATATTATTAGGTTCACATCTCCCTTTATATAGGATAAGGTTCTTCCTTTTGGGGATTTTACTCAAGATTTCAGGATTGGGAGTTCCAAGGTGCCCAATCATTCCTTTGTCTAGTTATTCTCTTCATCATTGAAACCCCTAGCTTGACATTCTTTTGAGAATTACATACTTATTTTCACAGGTTTTTGTGTTATTATTCTTTCATCCCAATTTGACCTATCCTTCATTCGTCATTGATTACAACTTCCGTCAAATTTATGTTTGACCTTGTTATGTTTACCAACTGACTCCTTCTTACTCGAGTTACATTTTACTCGGGATTGTTGGTGTTTATATGTCCCTTATGACATGACATAGTTTTGAACCTATTTCAGTTCATCAGACTACTACAACACCTCTTTTAGGGTTATTTCTAACTTTCCAGCCTTCCAAGAACTGTATAATTTCATCCCTCCTTTCATCGGGTAGTATTCCTCAACTACCTTTACTGTTACCCAATTATCATTCGTATCTTAACAACATGTCTTAAATAACTGTGTCAGTTTTCCTTACCCACTCGTCCTTTCCCAACTTATTTATTGGGTCTTTCTGGTGCCAATTATTTAGTTTCCCAATAGTTTACCAACAAATTGGGATTATTTCCTTCTTAAGTTCTTGGCATTCTTTATTCAAGGGTTTTTCCTTTTTCCTTAATCTACTTTTACTTACTCATAATCACTTCATGATTCTTCATTCTACAATAATTGCTTTCGATCTATGTGTCGATTACTTTGCTTGGGAAGGTTCCCTCCTTCCGGTTTTGTTCTCTACTATGTCCCTTACAATAGAGATTTCCATCTTAGGAGTTACAAGCTCAACCTCCTTATCATTCATCGTATGGTTCTTTCTCCCTTTCTTCGCACCCTTATCTATGTTAGGGCATCTGTTTGCTTTGGATCCTTCTCTATCCACAACTTTTGTTTTATCCCTTATTCCTTAGATGGGATACTTCCGATTATTGGTTTTATTCTGTGCATTCCACCCTATGCTCGGTCACCCACTCTTTAAGCTTCATATGCACATGTGGACTATGACCCATCTTACCAATTGCAGTTATTCCTCCTTAGCCACATCTTATTTGGAGGACTTACTTTCCCAATATTTCTCAGACGTTCTTTCCTTCCTTACCTTATTATGGATAGTCCACTCATTCTTACTTGCCACAACATCTCTTAATATGTTTCCTTAGGTTTCTTTCACCTTAGCATGCATTTTATTTGTGAATTTTTCTCCTCACCTCTCGCCACCAGGTTCCATTTATTCTTTATTACGTCATGTATCCTTTCTTAGGATTTCCTTATTTGGGAGAATTCTTACCCTTCTCTTCCAAAATTTCTTTTTCATACATCCTTGAAGACACCTTACTTTAAATGAAGTCCCTTGATGATATTCTTTCATGTTTACCTTTACTCTTGAGATTCTACGGGTACATCTTTCATACTCCATCCTCATTATCACTCATACCCTAGTACATGTCTATATCTTCCTTAGGGAGAGCTCACATCCACCTAGTGTCAAAATCACTTGATCGTCCTTCGAGAGGCTCACTTAACCATCTCATGGCTTTTTTATAGTAAATCTGATCTTGGTCGTTGATTTCTTTAAGGATTTCCTTTCTCCATTTTTTCCTTTTTTTTTCAACATTTTAGCCTTTTTACTTCTCCCTTATTTGTCATGGTTTAAATCCATGGTTCTCTCAAGTACCCGTTCTTTAACTGTTTCTTTCTCTTTATTTTCCTGGTCCAATCGTCTGGGCAGCTGTATCACTCATTCATCATGCCCATCCTATTGTCCATTATAGAGTGTAGTCATTACTACATCTCATCCTTTCTTAGGGTTTTGTTCATTCTATTTGGCTGTTCGTCATTATTAGTTTTCCTCTTTCTACTTGTTTCTCCTATTCTCTCCAAACAGGTCACCCTAGGCCATTACGATACTTCCTTCCTTGGAAACATTTTCTAATTAAGGGTAGGTTCCTTGCACTCCACATTGTGTCCATCCGCCCATCAATAATTCATTTAGTTTAATTTCCTTCTTAGAAACTCATTTTTCCTTAGTACTCGACTTTTCCATCTTAACCAACATTTTATTTGTGAGCTTATCGTTCCTTCTATTTCGGTTGGTTCCATTTCCTCTCAATTAGGATACACATGTCTTTTCGGGGCTTCCTTCCTTTATAGAATTCTTTCCTTTTCTTCGGACATTCCTTTTTACATTTGCTCTAGGGGATTTCTACCCTTGATGTTGTCTTCTCCTGTTTACCTTTACTCCTCAGGTCTTGCAGGCACATCTTTTATACTCTATCCGCATCCTCATTCATACCCAATACCTGTCTATTTCCTTAGTGAGCGTACAAATCTTTCTTGTTTCAAGATTTCTTCATCATTATGTGAGAGGCTTGCTTATTCCTTTCTTGGCTTGGGTTTAGTTGTTAATTTGGCCTTTTGGTCCTTTAAAAGATTTCTTTCATCCTTCTCTTTCCGAGTATTTGACCTTTCCGCCTCTCTCTTCTTTGTCGGAACTTACATTATGGTTTTTTCGCATAGTAGCTAGTTAACTATCATGCCTCCACCAGTCCCTTTGTTTAGGTTTTCTTAGGGCAGTTGTCTTCTCGAGTACTCCTGTGCATAACTTCCATCTCACTGACCCTTTTAGGGTGTAGTCCTTTCTACTTCTAGATCATCCTTAGGTGTCATTTGTTCCCTCTGACTATCTTGTTGTAACGACTTGTTTTCTCTTATCCTATTGGTCCGAACTTCCTATTTGGAATAATTGCTTTTTTTTTCCAAGGTGATTTATTCCTGTAATCCCAATACGTCCCGTTTATCATCAAATATTCATCTTGTCTTCTCTTGTGGATGAACTCCTTTCTTTGCTCCTAAATTGTTTGGATTTTCTTCTTAAAGGGGGAATTCTCTTTAGCTATCCTTTGTTCCATTTTTGGTTTTATTGAGGTCCTTCCTTTACCCCCTTTTTCCTTCTTACCACTTTGCTAAGATTTTAAAGAGTTTCCTCTTATCTGTGGTTGAAATTGGAGTCACGTTTCTTGGGATGGTATCCTTTCGAATTTCCTATAGCTGTGAGGGCGTCTTCCTTGGGAAGTATTACTCTAAATCCTAGTGGTGTGGGATGGTACTTCTTTTCATGCCTTATTTCGGGAAGTATTACTCTAAATCCTAGAGGTGTGGGATGGTACTTCTTTTCATGCCTTATTTCGGGAAGTATTACTCTAAATCCTAGTGGCGTGGGATGGTACTTCTTTTCATGCCTTATTTCCTTTGTACCTTATAATAGGTTGCCCCTTGTTTATTTACCCCAAAGTTCTCCTAGATTCCTTACCATAACAATTCTTTTGTCATGCCTTCCTTACATAATAATCTCCTTGATATCCATGGTGTCGTCCAAGTTCCTTATGACACATCACTACCCCTGATGGGCGTCTTGATGATCACGTACTCATAGTGCATGCACAAACAATGTTTTCTTATCAAGCCATGTAATATGTGCTGTCACTAGTCCAACAGCCCCGACTCTCAATTCAACTCGTAGTTTTTTATCTTGACTGGTCCGTCGACCTATCATGTCACACTACCGCTAGTTGACTGAGCATGTCGGTCCTATCTTGGTACCATGGCCAAACAATTCACTTATTAAGTTTTATGGCACATATATCATGTTCATTTAGGAGCACTTGCTCGTGCCAACTGGCCTTGGGCCCACTATACGAGATTTTCAAAAATTTGGGCATTCTAGCCCTCAAGTTCCAAAACAAAGGCCCAAGGCCTATAAGAGCTATTCAAGCTCCCATCATGAAAGTCTCCCAAATAGTTTAAGCATTGGCACACAGTCAGGGGAGAACACTTCTGACAAAAATAGGTTTTCACAGTCCATTATACCAACCAGTATAAGGACATCTCCGTTCATAACCGATGAACAGGTTTTCAACTTCCTTCGAGGAAGTCTCATCATACCAACCGGATATGATCTACTCACAACCAGTAAGTAGTTTTTTTTTTTGCATAATTTTTACATCACTTTCTCTAAGTGGTGATGATTAAAATACCACTAAACATTGGGTTTTTATACCAAGGCACTTATCATTCCTAACAGGGTATGATATTTAATCCCACTCACAACCGATAAGTGGTTTGTAACTTTATATTGTGCTCATCATCCCAACCGGGTATGACGTTATTAAACCCAGTCACCCGATAGTGCAATGAAATTCCACTTAGTCGAGTTCCATCCTTAGTAAGCTAGACCTTGACTGGCATTCCCGATGTCTCATTCTCTTACACAAAATGAACTTAATTTGTTCATTATTCTTTGCCCTAATAGCCCTCATTCGTTCCAAATGAATGAGAAAACCCTAAATTTACATATATTTGCAGTTAGGTACCTAAAGTTATTTTTCTTTAACTTTAAGTCCCTATTGCCGGGTTTTTCCTAAATTTGAGTCCCGAAACTTTTAAAATTTATCTTAGGACCACAAATTATTTAAGTTCGCACAAAGGGGTTTAATTTCCAAAATTTCCAATTTGGTCCACCAACTTTTCCAAAATTACATTTTGCCCTTTCTTTACAAAAATGGTAAGTTTTGCCCCAAAATTTACAAAATTTCTCAATTGGTCCACCAAAATTATTTTCATGCCCAATTGACCCTCAATTTCATCAAATTGCATTTTGGTCCTTTGAATTTTGAAAATCCCCAATTTTTCCCCCAATTTTAACTCCTTAGCACAGCTGAATTTGATTTCCTCAAATTGACCGATCAAACACCTCTAATTGTTGAAATTGAAGTTAAAATTGAGTTCCTCCATCTTCTTACGATTCAATAGCACTTTGAATCGCAAGTTTTGACACCAGAATGAGCTCAAACAGAGCTCAGACTGTAGAGAGAGAAAGCTTCGATTACTCACTGATGATGGCACGGCGGTCCGAGCTTTCGATCTGGGCAGATAGCTCTCATCCTGAGGTTCATCCTAAAATCAAGAATCACATCAATTGATGTCGAATTGAGTTAGAATTCCATCATTGAAATTCTGTCGTTTCTCTCTCTAGCATCGACTAAAAATTGCAAAGAGAAATCGAATTGGCTTACCTTTCAGTCCTAATTCGGTCGTGGGAGGGCTGAGAAAGTGTTGGGAGGGCTTGGTTTAGTTTGAGGAGGGCTCGAAATGACCGATTTCAGCTTGGCCGAAATAGGGCAGCTTCAGTCCGTCGGAGCTGCTTCACTATTCCATCATGTTGACGCTTCTCCAGCGATTCTCGGATTGACTAGAGTTTACTATCAGATAGCTATCTTCTCCTCGGTTATAAAGAGCCCAACCTCTCTTTTTGAGGTTAAGAAAAATGTTCAAGTTGAAGCTCTAGTTCGAGCTTCACCGGGAAATGGAGCAATAGAAAGAGAGAGAAGTGTTCAGGTGTGAGGAGAATGAAAGGGGATGACCTCATTATATAGGTCACCCATCCTCACACTACTCTCAAGCAAGCACGCTTAACTTCAATGTTCTTATGGATTCTCGTTTACCTAAACCAATTTGTTTTTCTCTTTTAATTTATCTTAAGTTTCTTTTCCAAGGATAAATGAACCCTTTGGATCACTCGGAAGTTGTATATTTCCAAATTGCTTGTTCCCAAATGATTGAGATTGTAAACCGGCTTGGTTTTCTTACTCGGTTTGATTGGTTCTTTTCCTGATTTTCCTTAACTCAAAAGTGCGGGCTTTACAGTTATCGAGGGGCAAGTGGACAAAAATGAAGAGTGCTAAAAACTCGCTTCAATCAGGAACTCCTCAAAGAAAACATAAGGAACAAGAAGGGAATTTGAGGATGGAGAAGGATTAAGGACAGATACCATACCAATGTTGAAGGGTGTAAGAAAGGAAAGAAGGAAAAATTGTAAACCCCCATCCTTTGATAATAAGAAAAACTGGAAAAAGAATCAGTTATTTTCAAAGAAAAAACTGAGTCGGTTTATAAACTGTAACCGATAGAGAAAAGGAAAACTGTGAAATTTATAAATCTTGAGTGATCTAAAGAGTCACAAAAGTCATGGAAAAGGACTGTAGGATGAATTGGAAGAGAAAACCAAACCGGTTTAAGTGAACCGAACCTGAACCGGATTAAACCAATTTGAACCACTATTGAACCAATTTCTTAATTCATTTTTCTAGGTGGCTTAGAAAATTCAAATTGGAAAATTGAAGGCACCATTGTTTTGAGAATGAATTTAGAAATTTTTAATTTTGAAAAACTCGATCGAATCGGACATGAACCGGCCAGTTTAAACATTGAACCTGGTTTAGACCGGTTCGGTCCGAATCTGAACAATATCGTCTTCTTCCTTAGATGACAACATTGTTCACTTGTCGAAAAATCTAGCAGCGCCGGTGAAGATAAAAAGTCCTCATCCAAGGAGTTTCAAGCAATGAATGACCGCCATAAAGGTGCCAATCAGACGACCAAGGAATCCCCGAGCTTCCTATATAAAGAGCTCATTCTCATTCATCCTCCTCATACATGAAAACTCCTCTTGCTATCTCTACTGCTCCAATTTTTGGTGAAACTTGCTCCAACTTGGGCATTTTTCTAAGACAAATAAGGTGATGTCGGGTTACTTAGACTCGTGGAGAAGTCAGCTATCTGACGGTGATCACCATTCGATCCGAGGATCGCCGTAGAAGCTCCGGCGTAATCAAACAGTGAAGTAGCGCCGACGAACTGAAGCTACCCTATTTTGGCCAAGCTAAAAACGGCCAAATAGAGCCCTCCTCAGGATAAACCAAGCTCTCCCAACACTTCCACAGCCCTCATACGACTGAATTAGAGCTGAAAGGTAAGCCAATTTGGCTTCCCTCTATAATTTTCGATCAGTGTTAAAGAGAGAACCAGTGAAATTTCACTGACTAAATTCTCCCTCAATTCGACATGAATTGATGAAATTCTTGATCCTAGGAGGAACATTAGGACGAGAGCTACCTGCCTCGATTGAAAGCTCGGATCGTCACACCCCCAATGGTAAGCTTCCAAAGCTTTGTCTCTCTAAGTCCAATTTCCTGACAAAGCTCTATTTGAGCTCAATCCGGTTCCATATGACGTGATTCAAAGCTCCATTGAATCGTGTGGAAGTGTAGGAACTCAATTTTACCTTCAATTTCAATAATTAAACCCGATTGAATGGTCAATTAGATGAAATCAAATTCGGCCAATTTGAAAGGGGAAATTTTGGGAATTTCATAAAATTGAGGGACCAAAGTGCAATTTCCAAAAATTGAGGTCCAATTGGCCATGAAAAAGATGTTGGAGGACCATGGTCGATTTTTGGAATTATTGGGGTCAAATTGCCATTTTTGTAAAGTAGGGTCAAAATAGTTATTTTTGAAAAGTTGGGGACCAAATTGGAAATTTGGGAAACTTGAACCCCTTTTTGTGATTTTGAATAAATTGAGGTCCCAAAGTGAATTTTAGAAGTTTCGGGACTCAATTTGGGGAAAAGTTTGCATTAGGGACCTAAAGTTAAGGAAAAAGAACTTTAGGGAACTAAATGTAAATAATTTAAAAGTTTGGGCATTTTTCTCATACGTGAGGAATTAGGGCTATTATGCCAAATATTAATAAATAAGGATGTCCAAATCGTGTAGGAGCAGGAAGGAACGGGAATGCCAATAATAATAAGCTTGCATGGTGGAAATAGCCGATCAAGAGGAATACACTACACTTATTGGGTGAGTGGGAATTTTCACATCATACCGGGTTGGAATGATGAGTACCTCAGAAATGAAAATTCACTACTATGTGGAATTTTTAACATCACACCTAGTTGGAGTGACGTGGAAACTAGGCAAAAAAACTATTTTCAGGTTGTAAGTAAATCATACCCGGTTGGTATGATGAACTTCCTAGAAGGAAGTGAAAAATCCATTTACTGATTGTAAGCGAAGATGTCATCACACCCGGTTGGTGTGATAGACAAGTGAAAAGTTATTATGTAAGAAGTGTTCTCCCTTGACTGTGTGCCACTGCTTAAAAATTTTGGGAGACCTTTTCTACAAGAGCTCAAATAGGCTAGAGGCCTCTGTTTTGGAACTTGGGGGCTAAAATGCCCAGTTTTGAAAATCTCGTACAGTGGGCCCAAGGCCAGTTGGCACGAGCAGGAGCTCATAAACAAACATTTTTTTAAGCCATAAAAATTTTAATGAATGATGTGATTTGGCCATGGTACCAACACATGACCAACATACTCGATGGACTGGCAGTAGTGCGACAAGACCAGGTCAATGCACTAGTCTAGACAAACAGCTGCAGGTCAAGTTAAGGGTCGGGGCCATTGGACCAGTGGCACCAAAGATTAATGGCTTATATGGAAAACTTTGTTAGTGCATACACTGAGGTTCGAGACCATTAAGATGCCCAAGAGGGGTAGTGATGCATCCTAGGGGCTATTGGATGACATGGTGGAGATAAGAGCAGTTTGTCATGCCAGTAGTTAGGGAAGCTTGACGTAGCTTCATGTGCATGAGACCGGGGTGGGGTCGGGATGAGGTCTCTATCCTCATACGGACACGCATTTTCTTTTTGGGTTTAAGGGTCGGATGTCGAGAACATCCACTCATTCCCAGGGTAGAAGTGGACAGGCTTCTATCTAAGTGGCCGGTAAAGTCGCTCCGATGACACAAATGGGTGCAGTGGACGGGCTGTCCTGCGAATGTGTGATCCCTTCATGATGAAGGGTCTGTGTTGATTCTTAAATACACCGATTGTGGATAATAAAAAATTATGGTTTTGAATAACCGGAAATTCAAGGAATAAATGATTTTATAGGAAATAAGGTGTCTGGCACACTCCAATTTAAAATTATTTTATAGAAACTCATTTTCAAATACCCATTCACTAAGTTGTCGAACTCACCCCCTCCCTTTACCCCTTTTCAAGTAACTAAGGGATAAACCTACCTACAGACGTTCCGCTAGCTAAACCTACAAGACAGGTATGTAAGTTTAAATTATTCAGTTTTGATTAATATTATTCTAGGAAAGGTATAGGTATAAAGAACGTCTTACTCCTCATAGTTTAAAAAAGGGGAAAACCCATAATAAATTGGGAGAGTGGCGGATTGCTCATGGGGATCTAAGCAAATCGGGTTGGGGCATGAGAAAAACCTTTAAGAAGCGTTAGGAAAATGAATGTGGAAATACCAAGGAAGGAAGTCCCTAATAAAAAGGATAAAGGTAGGAAATAAGATCGTGGAAAAGAAACTCCCAAGCTAAGGAACCGAAAGGAGGATCATAAGAGGCTTAACCTGAAATAAGGAGCCTTAAAAAGGTAGGCGGAAGCAGTTAAAGATGTCTGGGGATAAGTGGGACCTTATTTGGAAACATGTGAATGGTCAAGCAGGAAGCAACTAAAAACAATGAAATGATCAAGGAGAATGAATGACGCCCTATGAAGGACCAAGAACATAGTAAGGATTACACCCTAAGAAGGGCAACGGGATAGACATTGAGGACAAGTAACTCGAAGAACAACTATTCCAAGACCAGTGGACCAAGGAGAATAGTGGGTATGAGGCGGTTAATGAACTAACCCTCTAGAATACCATAAATTGGACACCAGCAAGGAAGGGAAGGGTGTAAAGGTCAAAACCTTGGGAAAGAAGAATGAAGAAATTCTTGAAGAAATAATGACCAGGAATAAATTGATGACCAAACCTAAACTAAGGATGGAATTAAGCAAGCTCTCATAAGAGTATAGAGCAACCTCAAAAGGAAAGAGATTGAAAACACTTCCCTGATTGAAATTAGGTTTTAGTGAGCACAAACTAGGATGAAGACAAGGATAAGGGATGTGCTAGCAAAACTCCCCAACATAAGGATAAGTCGGATAAGATGATATCAAGTATGTCATGAGGTTAACTTAAACATAGATAACCAAAATGACGAAGGAAAGAGGTAATCCAAGAAAAAGAGGAAGAAGCCGACTAAGGAAAGGAGCTCAAAAGAGGCATACATATTCCAACGAAGAAGAAATAACCCCAACTAAAGTGGAATGCGGGAGAGAATGTTCCAATGGAATGCAAGTTGGTAATAAAGGACCAGTTGCAAGGGAAGGTTACCCAAAAACCCAAGGAGTAAGCTAAAACACAAGGAAATGGGTAGAGAAGGAAATACACTCGAAAGATGTCATATAAGTAAGAAAGGGGTGGATTGCCATAATAAAGACATAGAGAAAGGACTAAATGAAAAATATTGGGAGAAATAAGCCTCAAATTAAGAAGTGAAATATGAAATGATCACAAACATCAAGACTTGTCATGGCCCCCGTTTACTTAATGGAGCCTAAAGGATGATGGTTGGGCATAGTGTGGAGTACACGAAATAAGACCTAAAAACCAGAGGTGCATTGGATAGGGGATAAGGGATGAAATGGAATCTTAAGACAACAAAGGATTAAGAATGGACATATGTACCAAAATAAAGGTAGTGTAGGAAGTAAAGAGAAGAGACCTTCAAGAATAAGTAAGAAGATCGAAGGTATATCCTTAAAGTGGAAGATTTTACCTTGAAGGACATAGTAGAGAAAGGAAACCTTAAAAAGGGAGACCTCACCCAAAACAAGGAAACATTACATAGACCGAAAAAAGGGTTAACTCGGATGAGAAATGGGGAATGACCATAGGTAAGCAAGAAGGGACAAAGGAAAGGAAAGCCTTGAGAAAATTATGCCAAAGCAAAAGAGGAAGGACATGAGAGAGAAAGGATCCCAATGGGTCGGTAAGCTGGAAACGGACAGTTGGACCTAGGGGAAAACCATAGGAAAGTTGGTAAGGAATGAGTAGATAAAGGGAACTGACATGATTCCAATATTGAGAAAAAAATTGAAGGATAATTTGGAAAACACCACTGAGTAGAAGGAAGGAACGAAACCCTATGACTCCTGAACATATAGTAGGGCATAAACTGTTAATCTATGACACACATTCTAGAAACCCTAAGGGGTAAAGAACTCCAGAACAAATCCTACTGTGAGGAACATATAGGGCCAACTATTCCAAACAAGGTGACTTAAGTAGGACTAAGCCCAATGGTCCAATCTAAGAAATGGAACTAGAATAGTGATAGACCCAAACATAGCGGAAGGACCAATTATGATAAGGAAGAAAGAATATCAAAACACACAGGATTAAGGATGAAGGCTCAGAACGGATGCTAAATTGAAAGCATCAACAATCTAGAAAATGAAGGGAAAGTAGGGATGATCGGATGTACACGGAACATCCAACCCAATGACATGAATAAGAATCCTTAAGAAGAAGAGCCTTACCCTGAGTAGAGTAAGAAGGAGGCTTATGGAAGTACCATGGGGATGGATAGACTAGACATGACTGATCATGAGATGCTCCATGGTATGAGTGGAAAATATAAAGAAAGAGAGACTTCTCAAGTATTTGGCTAAAGGACTGAGTGAAAAGAATAGCCAATGTGATAATATCCCAAGCAAACCTCAAGAGGACATCAGGGAAAGCCACTCCTTGTGCAAATAAGTGTTGACTTAGTTTTGGGGACAAAACCTCTAAAAGGAGGAGAGAGTTGTAAACCCCATCCCTTAAAGATAAGAAAATTGGGGAAAGAACCAGACAATTCAAGAGAGAAAATCGAAACAATTCACGAACCATAACCGATAGAGAAAGGGCAAAATGGGAAATCGACAAATACCAAGTGACTCAAAGAGTTATAAAAATCATGGAAAAGGAATTTGGGACAAATTGGAAGAGAAAACAAGACCAGTTTAGGTGAACTAGACCTGAACCAGATTGAACCAGTTTAAATTGGTTTAAACCATCATTGAACTAGTTGCTAAATTCATTTTTCTAGGTGGCTTAAAATATTCAAATTGGGGAATTGAAGCCACCATTTGATAGAAAATGAATTTCAAAAATTTTAATTTTGAGAAAATCAGTCGAATCGGACCTAAACTGGCTAGTTTAAGCATTGAACTCGATTGGACCAGTTCGGAATAGTGTCATCTTCTTCTTTCAGATGACGACACTGTTCATTCAATGCAAAAACAACACCAACGGAGGAAAAACGTCTCCTTTCAGGGCATTTTAGGTCGAGGATAAGCTTGACCAAATGCGAAATAGTTAGGTAGAGAGTCCTCGAGCTCCCTATATAAAGAGCTCCTCTCCATTCATCCACATCACAGCTGAAATCTTCATTCTCCCTCAATTACTCCATTTTTTGGCAAAGCTTGAACTAGAGCTCCAGCATTAGCATTTTTTTTAGCCTCAATAGGAGAGATCAGGTTTTTTAGATTTTGGGGGAAATTCAGCTACCTAACAGCAACTTCTGTTTGACTCGAGTACCGTTGGAGAAGCACCGGCGGAATCAAATAGTGAAGCAGCTCTAAAGGACCGAAGATGCCCTATTTCGATCAAGCTAAAATCGGCCAAATTCAGCCCCCTCCAGCCAAACCAATCCCTCTGAACATCCCCATAGCTCTCATACGACTTCAACTAAGCTAAAAGATAAGCCAATTTGGCCCCCCTCTATCATTCCCGAACGGAGTTAGAGAGAGAAACTACGAAATTTCACTAACAAAATTCTCCCACAATTTGAGGTCAATTATAGGAATTCTTGATCCTAGGTGGTACCTCAGGAAGACAGCTACCTTCCCCGATAGAATGCTTAGACCGCCGCACCTCCGATGGTAACCTTTTGAAGCTCTCTCTCTCTCTCTCTCTCTCTCTCTCTCTCTCTCTCTCTCTCTCTCTCTCTCTCTCTCTCTCTCTCTCTCTCTCTCTCTCTCTCTCTCTCTCTCTACGCACAGTTTTTCGGCGAAGCTCTATTTGAGCTCGTTTCGGACTCAATTCATGCGATTCAAAGCTCAATTGAATCATATGGAAGTGTAGGAATTGATTTACACCTCCAATTGAAGCAATTAACCTCGATTAAATGGTCAATTTGAATAAATCAAATTCCACCAGTTTGAAGGTGGGAAATTAGGGGAAATTTTTGGGAAAAAATGGGGATTTCGTAAAATTGAGGGACCTTTTTGCAATTTTTCAAAGTTGAGGACTAATTGGCCATGAAAAGGATATTGGAGGACCAATTGGTCAATTTTTAAATAATTGGGGTCAAATTGCCATTTTTGGAAAGTAAGGGAAAAACGGTAATTTTTAAAAAGTTGGGGAGCAAATTGAAAATTTGAAAAACTTGAGCCCCTTAAACAATTTTGAGTAAATTACAGACCCAAAAGAAATTTTGAAAGTTTCAAGACTCAAATTGGGGAAAAGTTAGCATTAGGGACCTAAAGTCAAGGAAAATGAACTTTAGGTACCTAAGTGCAATTAACTAACAAATTTTAGTCGAGTCGTTCATATGTGAGAAACGAAGGTTGTTTGCCAAATTTTAATAAATAAGGATGCCCAAATCATGTAGGAACACGAGAGACCAGAATGCCAGCAAGGATAAGATAGTGTGGAGAAAAAATCGATTGGAAAGAAATACACCATAGTTATCGGATGAGTGGGCATATTTACATCATACCCGCTTGGGATGACGAGCACTTTAGAAATGAAAAGCCACTCGTAAGTGGGATTTTGACATCATACCTAGATGGGATGATGGGCGAAATAAGCTAAAACCTACTTATCAGTTGTAAGTAGAGAAAATCATACACAGTTGGTATGATGGACTTCCTTAAAGGAAGAAGAAACCCGCTTGGTGGTTGTAAGCAAAGATATCATCACACCCGATTGTTATGATGAAGTGAAAATATGTTTTTGTCAAAAGTGTTCTCCCCTGACTATGTGTCAATGCTTAAACTCTTTGGGAGACCTTTTTTACGGGAGCTAGAACAACTCAGATAGGCTAAAGGCCTCAGTTTTTGAACTTGTGGGGCTAAATGCCCGGTTTCTGGAAAATCACAAATAGTAGGCCCAAGGCCAGTGGGCACGGGCCGGAGCTCATAAACAAACATGAGATATGGAAGCCTTGAAAACTCTTAATGAAATGGTTATGTGATTTCACCATGGTACCAAGACAGGACAGACATACTCGATGGACTGGCGGTAGTGTGTCAAGGATAGGTCGACAGACCGGCCAATACAAACAGTCGTAGATCGGGTTAAGGGTCGAGGCTATTGGACTAGTGACACCAAAGATAAATGGCTATGTGAAAATTGTTGTTTGTGCATGCACTTGAGGTACATGACCATCAAGATGCCCACGAGGGGTAGTGATGTGTCCTAAGGGCTACTGGACGACCTGGTGGAGATAAGGGCAGTTCGTCGTGCCATCAGTCAGGAAACTCAATGTAGCTTCTTGCGCATGAGATCGGGGTGGGGTCAAGATGAGGTCATTGTCCTCATATGGATACGGAGTGGCATTCGGGTCTGAGGGTTAGATGTCACGAACATCCATTCAGACCAAAGGTAGAAGTGGATAGGCTTCTATCTTGGTGGTCGGTAAAGATGCTTCGAGCCACAAGTGGGTGCACTAAACGGGCTGCACATACGACTGTGTGTTCCCTTCCTAAAGAAGGGCGTGTGTTTTCTATTAAACACACCTAATGTGGAAATGAGGAAAAAAGTTTTGAAAACTGGAACGTGACAAGAAAATTTTCTTTGAAAGAAAACAATAACCCTGGCACAATTTAATTAAAACTAATTGTTTTGAAAAGTTACTTCCAACCCTAACTCACTGAGTTGTAGAAACTCCCCCCTCGCACCCTCCCCCCCATCCCTTTTCAAGAATAGGAAAATATGACCAAAGAAAATATCATAATCTACCCTTTGTCAGGGATGCTTAAACTTATTTTAAGCTTGCATTTTTATTGATTTTTGCTATTTAAGGGAACAAGGTTTAAATTACGCTTGGCTCATCTTGATTAAAAAAAAAGGGGAAACCCCCTCTTAAACCAAGGTAGCGGTGGGTTGATCATGGGGATCGAATCAAACCGGGTCAGAGCGTGACATGTACCCTCCGTCAAGTATGCTTAATGTCACTTTTAAGCTTGTATGTTGATTGATTTATGCTATTTTAGGGAACAAGGTTGGAATTATGCCTGGCTCTTCTTGATTAAAAGAAGGGGGAAATCCCTCTTAATGTTATTCTTCCTAGGATAAATAATGACATCAATTGATGTCGAATTGGATTAGAATTCTATCAATGAAATTCTCTCAGTTCTCTCTCAAGCACCGGTCGAAAATTGTAGAGGGAAGCCGAATTGACTTACCTTTCAATCCTAATTCGGCCATGAGAGGGCTAAGGAAGTGTTGGGAGAGCTTGGTTTGGCCTAAGGAAGGCTCGAATTGGTCGATTTCAACTCGGCCAAAATAGGGCATCTTCGGTCTGTCAGAGTTGCTTCATTGTTCGATCACATCTACTCTTCTTTGACGGCACTCGGAACGAATGGATGCTATAGTCGTGTAGCTGACTTCTCCCCAGTTCTAAGGAACCTGACCTCGCCTGCTTTGGCTTAGAAATGATTCTATATCAAAGCTTTAGTTCGAGCTTCATCAAAAAACTAAGCAGTTGAGAGAGAATGGAGTTTTCAGGTGTGGAGAGGATGAATGAGGAGGGGCTCTTTATATAGGAAGATCGAGGACTTCTTGGCCGTCTGATTGGCACCTTAATGGTAGTCATTCATTGCCTAAAACTCCCTGGCTGGAGACTTTTCAGCTTCATCGACGCTGTGCAATTTTTCGGTGAGTGAACAGTGCTATTATCTAAAGGAAGAGGACGACACTATTCCAAACCGGACCGAACTGAGTTCAAAGCTTAAACCGGCTGGTTCACCCCCAATTCGATCAAAATTTTCAAATTTAAAAATTTCTAAATTCATCTAAATTAATTTTCTATTTAATGGTGGCCTCAAATCTCAAATTTGAATTTTTTAATCCACCTAGAAAAATGAACTTAGAATTCGGTTTAATAGTGGTTCAAACCGGTCCAAACTAGTTCAATCCTATTCAGATCCTATTCACCTAAACTATTTTCATTTTCATCCCCCAATCATCCTAAAGTCCTTTTTCATGGCTTATGTGACTCTTTAGGTCACTTGGGATCCATAGATTTCCCAGTTTACCCTCTCTCTATTGGTTCTGGTTCATAAACCGGCTCGGTTCATAAATCGGTTCAATCTAGTTCGTATCCGGTTTACCCAAATCGGTCTAGTTTTTCTCATCCAATTTGTACTAAGGTTCTTTTCCAAGGTTTTTGAACCATTTTGAGTAACTTGGGAGTGGTAAATTCCCCAATTTTCTCATTTCTTGATAATCGGTTTCGTGGACCAACTCGGTTTTCAAATTTGAAAATGACCGGTTCTTTCCCCAATTTTCTTATTATCAAAGGACGGGGTTTACATTTATGTTATTCTAGGGAACAAGCTTTAAATTATGCCTGGCTCATCTTGATTAATGAAAAGGGGAAACCCCTCTTAAACCAAGGGAGCGTCGGGTTGATCACGGGGATCCAACCAAACCGAGTTGGGTGTGACATGTAGCATTCGTCAGGTATGCTTAATGTCACTTTTAAGCTTGCATGTTGATTGATATATGCTATTCTAGGGAACAAGGTTGGAATTACGCTTGGCTCCTCTTGATTAAAAGAAGGGGGAAACCCTTCTTAAACCAATAGAGCAACGAGTTATCACGGGGATCTGACCAAACCGGGTCGGGGCGTGACACACCCCCTCCCTTAACCCTTTTCAAGGAGACACACATGCTGAAGGGGAGAAGAGCGACGATTAGGAAGCTTTCACCCTCTAAGGTACGAACCTTCACTTAAGTTGTTTGATTACTCTACTTAGGAAAACAATTTAACAACACACCTTTTGTAAACCCCACTCTTTGGAGTTAAGGAAAACCGGGAAAAGAACCGATTAAACTGAGTGAGAAAACTAAATCAATTCACAAACCCGATCATCAGAGAACGACCAATTGAGAAAATTTACAACTCATGTGTGACCCAAAGGTTCATAAAAACCAAGGAAACAATTTGGGAGAGAAAACTAGACCTGTTCAGGTGAATCGGATTCGAGTCGAATTGAACTAGTTTATGAACCAAGTTGGTTTATGAACCGGAACTGATAGAGAAAGGGAAAACCGGGAAATTTATGGATCTCGAGTCACTTGAAGACATGAAAAAGGACTTTAGGATGAATTGAAGATGAAAACCAAACCGGTTTAGGTGAACCAGATCTAAACCAAATTGAACCGGTTTAGACCGGTTTGAACCACTATTGAATCAGATGCAAAATTCATTTTTCTATGTGGCTTAGAAAATTAAAATTTGAGAATTTAGGACACCATTTGATAGAGAATGAATTTAGAAATTTTTAATTTTGAAAAACTCGATTGGATCGTTCCTGAACCGGCTGGTTTAAGCTTTAAACCCAGTTTGGACCGGACCGGTCTAGTTCGAAAAAGTGTCATTTTCTTTCTTCAGATGACAGCACTGTTCACTCGCCGAAAAATCAAACCAGTGCTGACGAAGAGGAAACATTTTTTTTCAGTATGTTTTAGGCCATCAATGACTATCATAAAGGTTCCAAACGGATGGCCGACGAGTCCTCGAGCTCCCTTTATAAAAAGCACCTCTCTATTCATCCTCTCCACACCTGAAAACCTCACTCTCTCTCAGCTACTAAGTTTTCCAGCTAAGCTTGAACCAGAGCTCCAATATAGAGTCTTTTCTAAGCCAAAGAAGGCGTGGTCAGGTTCCTTAGACTCGAGGAAAAGTCAGCTACACGGTGGTAGTCTTCACTTACTCTGAGGGTCACCAAAGAAGCATCGGCGTGATCGAACAATGAAGCAGCTCCGGTGAACCGAAGCTGCCGTGCTTTTGTCGAGCTAAAATTAACCAATTCAAGCCCTTCTCAAACCAAACCAAGCCTTCCCAACACCTTCTCAGCCCTTCTGCAGATGAATTGGTGCATAAAGGTAAGCCAATTTGGCTCCCCTCTATGAATTCCGATCGGTGCTAGAGAGAGAACCAACAAATTTTCACTGACTGAATTCTCCCTCAATTTGACATGAATTGAGGTGATTCTTGATTCTAGGAAGGACCTCAGGATGAGATCTATCTGCCCTGATTGAAAGCTCGGACTGTCGTGCCCTCGACGGTAAGCATTCGAAGCTTTCTCTCTCTATGTTCAGTTTTCCAATGAACCTCCATTTGAGCTCGTTTCAACGTCAAATCGTGTGATTCAAAGTGAAATTGAATCATATGAAGATGTTGGAACTCCAATTTAACTTCAATTTTAATATTAAACTCATTTGATTGGTCAATTTGACGAAATCAAATTCGATTGTGTTGGAAAGTTGAAATTGGGGGAAAATTAGAGAAAATTTGGGGATTTCAAAATTTTGAGAGACTAAAATGCAATTTCATAAAATTGAGAGTCAATTGGGCATGATAAAGATATTGGAGGACCAATTGGGAAATTTTTTGGTCAAAACTTACCATTTTTGTAAAGTAGGGGCAAAATGGTAATTTTGGAAAAATTGAGGACCAAATTAGAAATTTATGAAATTTGAATCCCTTTATGCAATTTTGAATAAATTGTGATCTCAAAATCTAATTTTGAATTTTTGGGACTCAATTTAGGGGAAATCGGCATTTGGGACCTAAAGTAAAAGAAAATTAACTTTACTAACCAAATTGCAAATATTTGAAAATTTTATTCATTTTTAATGAATGAAGGCTATCAAGCCAAGGGATAATGAACAAAAATGAAAGCTGGTTAAGAAGGATTCACGACACTCAAGGGTGAGTAGGATTTATATATCATAACCGATTGGGATAATAAGCAACTCAGAAATGAAAACCCACTACTAAGTGGTATTTTAACTATCACACCTGCGAGGAGTGATGTGGAAATTACGTAGAAAAACTACTTATTGGTTGTAAGTAGATCATACCCGATTGGTATGATGAACTTTCTTAAAGGAAGTAGAAAACCCGCTTATCGGTTATAAGCGGAGATGTCCTCATACCCGGTTGGTGTGATGGACATCTAAAAGTTTATTTTTGTCGGAAGTGCTCTCCCCTGATTGTGTGCCATTGCTTAAAATTTTTGGGAGACCTTGATGGGAGCTCGAATAGCTCAGATAGGCCGAAGGCCTCAGTTTTGGAACTTGGGGCTAAAATGCCCGATTTTGAAAATCTCGTACAGTGGGCCCAAGGCTATTTGGCACGAGAAGGAGATCGTAAACAAATATGAGTTAAGTCATGAAAACTTTAAGTGAATGATTTGTTTGGCCACGGTACCAAGACATGACCGACATACTCAATGGACTAGCGGTAGTGTGACATGATAGGTTGACGGACCAATCAAGACAAATAGCTGCAGGTTGAGTTGAGGGTCGGGGCCGTTGGACCAGTGGCACCACAAATTAAATGGCTTATGTGGAAAATTATTGTTTTGTACATGCACTGAGTTACGGAACCTTTAAGATGCCAAAGAGGGGTAGTGATGCGTCCTAGGACTACTGGACGACATGGTAGAGATAAGGGCAATTAGTCGTGCCAGTAGTCTTGGAAGCTCGATGTAGCTTCATGCGTATAAGACCGGGGTGGGGTCTAGATGAGGTCTCTATCCTCATACGGACATGAAGTTTTATTTACGAGATTGAGGGTCAGATGTTGCGTACATCCACTCATTTTCAGGGTAGAAGTGGACGTTCTTCTATCTAGGTGGCCAATAAAGACGCTCTAACGCCACAAGTGGGTATAATGGACGTGCTGCCCTGCGAATGTGTGTTCCCTTCATGATAAAGGGTGTGTGTTGAGTGATAAACACACCATTGTGATGAGAAATGGCTATAAAAATTAAAATTTTGAGAATGAGATATTTTAAAGAAAATAAGGAGTTTGGCACACTTCAATTTAAAAACTATTTTATTAAATCTTCATTTTTTAAAAATACTCATTCACTGAGTTTTAGAAACTGATCCACCCTTTTTATCCATTTTCAGGAAATAGAGAGATGACTAGGGATAACACCAAGCCTTACCCTCTGTTAGGTATGCTTAACTTTCTTAAGCTTGCATCTTATTTGATATATGTTATTCCAGGGAAAAAGTTTGAAATTATGCTTGGCTCCTCTTGAATTAAAGAAGGGGGAAACCCCTCTTGAACCAAGAGAGCGGCGAGTTGTTCACGGGGATCCAACCAAACGGGGTCGAGGCGTGACACCTTTACTTTTCTTGTCCTAACCCGATAGTGATACTGAGATAGTACAAGGAAAGGTGGCGGGTTGTTCTCGGGGATCCGCCCCAACCGGGTTGGGGCGTGACATCAACGGTCGACTAGGATGTCGAAGAGTAGTCAACCAATTAGAGGTTGAGACATGGCAAAGCCACAACCAATCATAGGTTGACATGTGGCAATGACATAGTGCGTCAGGTGGGAAACTAGCGAATTTAAATTAGTCAATTAGAGGACACCACATGTCATGGTCAACGGAGAGCTAGATTATGTTAGTGGCCATATCGATTTAGGCAACAAATGAGAGGTCACCACGTGTTCGGTCAACGATTCAAAGGGTGACTCGGATGTTGAGTAAGAGGACGCGTTAGTAATGCCATCCAATCACAATATTACACGTGGCAACCCACACGTGCAAAGCTCGCACGTGGCAGCCCACACATTCGAAGCTCGCACATGCGCATACAATGTCGTCTTCTTCTTTTAATTTTGTGAACAGGAAGGGAAAAGGACTGATGCCTTAACTCCGACGAGTCTTTAATGGCTCCGGCAAGGCCTTGAATCAACAAGTTAATGGTCGACCGATGGATGGATGGCTATAACAGCTAGTACCTGAGCTCCCAATATAAAAAGCTCATCTCCATTCGTCTTCTACACTCCTCCATTGATCAGGGAACCTGATCTGCTTCACATTTCAACATCATTCAACCATAGCTTTGACATTAACCTTTTTCTTCACCTCCGACCGCGCAATTTAGTTCTCTGTAATTCTAAAGAAGTCCTCCACCTTCATGCATACTCCATTCAACTCAAAGATTACTGGAGAAGCTCTGTCGAGGCAACACAATACATCCAATTCGATAATCGAAATCAGACGTAAGTTTGTGAGCCAAATTCCAGCCACCGCTGATTATCTGAGACCATGTCGACCCTTCCATAGCTTCCGATGAACAAACCTCGACCTCCCTGAACTTTTATGGTAAGCCAATTCCGCCTCTCTTCGTCGAAATAGTGAAATTACATTGCAAAATCGCGAAAAACTTTTATAATGAAAATTTCCTTCCCCGTGTGTCAATTAATATGAAATTTGATCCTTGGAGGATGCCATTGACAAGCACTAGCCACCCATACCCAGATTTAGCTCAATTTTGAGGTATAGGTGCAAAGATTTAGAGAACCTATGGAGTTGAAAGATTTAGAGAATATAGGGACCAAAAAGATAAGTTTTAAGAACTTTTATGTAAATAGTAAAAATTTGGGGACCTAAATGAAATCCAAGGAAAGTTGATGATCAAATGAAAGACTTGTAGAATTTTAGGGTCCAAAATGATAGAATTTTAAGAATAAAGGGCAAATGGTAATTTTACCCAACTTAAGTATCAAAATGTAAATTTTAGAAATGTAAAGTAACTAAGTGGAGAGTTAGGAACTTTTAAGCATTTTGGCCAATATAACCAAAGTGAGTTATAATTTTAAGTGAGTATAATTAACATTTGAAATAAGTTAGCTAAAACAATTTGTTGACATGCAAGTCGAATGAATTGGACTAAGAGGCAAAACTGTAATTATTAGAAAATTATGTGGTAGTATATATGTACTAATTAAATATTTAAATTGATTCTAAATCTACAATATGATTCTTTTATAGTGAATATCATAGTTGATTACATGTGGATCACACAACTCAAGTTAAGAAAAATTACAGTTTGGATGGAACAAGTCTTGGGTCTGGTTGGACAGACTAATATGTTTTATTATTTTTCAATAATATCATGAATATGAATGATGCATGTTTTGAAAAAAAAATTTGAAAAGTAATAAAAAAAACTATATGAATGCATGATCACTAAAAATACAATTTTTTTTAATGTATAATGGGATAAGATTGATATATTGTGAAAAATCATAGTCGAATGATAAGAATATGTGAATGAGGTCATTATAACCCTCATTTATATGATATAAAGTTGGTCTAATTAAGGACCAAACTCATCGTTGTTGAGTTTTTTAACACGATTGTTGCTTGCGAAATGATATGCATACATATGATAGATTGTGTTGGTCAGATTGAGTACCAAGCTATGTGATATTATAACCTAAACATAATTGTTGTTTATGTGTATTTTTTTATTATATATCTATCAAGATAGTGTCAAAAGACATATGATATATTAGAAGTGGCCAGATAATTAGAGATTGAAATTATACTTATAAGTTATATGGTACACCAAGATAATGTAGAGTGTGGTCCTAATAAGTATATCATTAAAATGAGAAGTTTTAGAGAATTGAATGTATATGTATAGAGTAATGACAAATTGGGTAGAGTGAACCACTCACAAATTATCAAATTTATTCCATCATAATTATGATATTAATTTAAAATATTAGATTGATAATAAGTTACAAATATAAATTATTTTATGCATATAAATTATTATTATTATAATTTGGGGAAGTAAACATAAGTTATTAATCTTTTCGCATACAATTATTAAAGTAACTAAATTTATAAAATAATGAATATATTCTCAATTTGTAAATTTTATTATAAAGTTTAAAATTATAATTAAGGTAGTGGTTTGAAATCAATAGCTTATTAACTAAGTTATTCTCTTAACACACTCACAAATAATTAAAAGTTACATGAGATATAATAGGAAACATCACATTTATAATATTGGGGACCTGAGGTGCCACTAAAAATATGAATAAAATACAATACAGTTCATAAAAATATTAGTACCCCATTTGGTATTTCAATTTTTATATAAATGGATAAAGTATATAAAATATTTTCTCAACATCAAAATATTAAATAAAACTTAACATTTACAAATAATTTTAAATATTATTATAATTTTAAATAAAACTATAATATTTACAAAATAAATAAAATATAAATATTTATTATAAATTTTTTTATATTATGCATGCCACTTATAAAATATTAGAGCGGTATTTTAGTGAATTTTAAAAGTTTAAAGTTTTATTTGAGAAAATTTAAAAATATTAGAATTTTATTTAAGAAAATATTATTAATATATCATTTAAGATTTTTTTTAAATAATACAATCATATTTGAGAAAGAAATTAGAACCAACATTTCATAAAAATATTAGTACCCCATTTGGTATTTCAGCAATTTTTATATAAATGGATATTTTTATGTAACGTGTACATTATCTCCATTTATCATATTATGATATTAATGTGTCGCACTGTTTTTTCACGGGGTCGCGATATATATATATATATATATAATTGACCGGAAGCTATGTATATTAATGTAGTTGGAATTTTGAACAGCGAAGCCTTCGCTTGCACCAGCATTAAAGTTGGGTTTGACTTTGGAGAGATGAGCATGAGGTTATTCCGCCACCGCCGCCATTGCTTTGCTCCCGCAAGTCCACGTGCCGTAGATCCTGGGAAGCTGTTAGAATGTCGACCGCTTGCAATTTTTTTTCTTTTAAATGAAAATGTTGATATATGTATATAGCTTTTCTTTTTTCCCTTCAGAATATAACAGTCTCATATCTTAAATTAAATTATACTTTTTACTCCAATATTTTAATAAAAATAAATAAGTTATAATTTTTTTCAACATAAATAAACCTTTTATCTTTTAAAATAAAATTTTAATATTTTCTAATAAGTTCAATTAATAATATAATAATTTTAAGTTAGTTCAAATATTACTTTAATATTTGTTTAAATATTTATTTAAATCCAACTGAATGAACTGCCAATTTACAAATAAAATAAACTGAACCTACTATTGAAATAAATATTTTGTTATAAAATAAGTTAAATTATCATTTGAAACTTTTAAAATTTTCAATTAAAAGGTTTATGACTAAAATATTTAAAAAAACGTGGTAGAAGCCTATTAAAAAGATTGACAAGACTTGGAGTGTAAGTATAATAGAAAAGTGTGATAATAACATAATAAAGGGTTAAAATTTAAATTTTAAGAATATATTTATTAATATAATAAAAATTTTAAAATATTAAAAAATAATATTAAATATTTAATTAGTAAAATTTGAATTTTAAAATACAATTTGTAAATATATTAGTTATTTGTATTAAATTAGTAATAATTGTTATGTCAATAATAAATTATTGTTTACTTATTTTGAGTGTATTTAGTTGTGATATGTGTATATAAAATACATAATCCTCATTATTATGCAAACATATTTATAATTAAATATTGTAAGATTTTATTTTTTATTTGAATTTATTAAATTTTTAATTGTAAAATTCAAGTAATTATATTTATTAACAATATTTTTAAAATTTTATTTTTAAAAAATTTAGATGTTGCGTATATATATTTACCTTATATTTTAAAAAAATAATCCATACAACATTTTTTTTTCTTATCTCGTAAAAATATTAAGGTTTTTATCATATTTGATTTAGTGTATAGTTAATATGTTGACGAATTTTACGTAACCATTCAACGATAACTTTCATCCTATTTTTTAATATATATTTTTTATTTTTATTATGTTTTACCTATTTATATTTTATATAAAAATAAAAAAAAGTTTAATCTTGAGTAAGTGCAAATAAAAAAGTCAAAAATATTTGTGCAAAAAAAATATAATAAATAAAGTGTAAAAAAGAACAAAAAAATGTAAAAAATGGAAAAACAAAATTTTATATTTATTTGTTATGCTTCATTATATTTTTATTCTTTTATATTCACTTTAATTATTTGTATCTTATATTTAAATTATTATTTTAAAAATATTTTAATTGTTTTTTAAGTTAAACTGTTTCATAAAAATGATTATTTTTAAATTTAATTAATATTGAAATAAGATTTACTTGTGAAAAATGTAAAGAGTGTTTTAATATATAAACTAAATTTATTTGAATGTAAAACCTGAGTAGTGGAGAGAAATACGTAATAGAGCGTTTCCAGTTTTTTCTTTTTTAATATTTGTAGGAATACATTATCCAACTACACATATATATCCCCAAATGAAGAAAATTTCCCAGAATTGGTTCTAAACTTAATAATACAAGACATAATAAATAAAATGCCATAATTGATGAAGTCTGAATTGGAACAACTTTATATGTGAATGGATCAATTGAAGAAAGGAGTGAGGGGTTCAAGTCAACATACCCATATTGAACATTGACTTTAAATCTTTTAGTCAAGACATTTTTTTTATCCAGAAGAACTCAAGAAGTTCGATCTACAAGAACGACCAGAGGTTGATGATAACTTGGACAATATTAAGTTGTCATAATTACTTTGAGATAAAAAAGGTACGACTTGTTATTGTCGAATTTACTGATTATTCTATAATATGGTGAGATTGGTTAGTGAAAGAGAGTGCACGGAATCATAAATGCCCTATAGAGTCTTGTGATGAGATTAAAGCAATCATGCGATGATTATTTATTCCTATCCACTATCACCAGTAGTTTTTCAATAAACTCAAAATGCTTACCCAATGATAAAAAAGCATTGACGAATATTTCAAATAGATAGATATTGTGATAATTTGAGCTAATGTGGAGTAATATAGAGAGATAACAATGACTAGATTTTTCCATGATCTAAACAATGAGATAACTGGTGTAGTGGAAATACAATATCATGTTGACATGCAAGACCTGGTAAATCAAGATATCAAAGCCGAACAACTAAAAAAGAATATTCTACACAAAAGGGGATTAAACAATGCTTTCTCTAACTCATGGAAACCATCCTCTAGGAGAATTGTGATTTAGTTGACTCAACCTCAGTATGCTCTACCAAAAGAGACACCCAAGTTAGTTGTGATAAAAAAAAATAAGGTAAGACTTATATCACAACTCCTAAATCTTGTGATATTAAGTATTTTCGATGTTAAGGCAGTGGTCATATAGTAAGTCAATGCCCAAATAAGCAGGCAATGGTTATCAATACTAATGGAGAAATTGAGACTAATGATAAAGAAGAAGGCAACGATCTTGAGATGCCACCACTTGATTATGCCAATGAATATGTCGAAGAATGAGAATTATTAGTAGCAATGCGAACTCTTATTGTTCGAGCCCAAGAAGAAGAAAACAATCAGCGTGAAAACTTATTTCATACTCTTATTGTACTTATGTACAATGACACCTTTTTGAGTATTAAGAACCTTGTCGGATCTTTACCGAGCAATATTACTAGTATTTTATAGAAATTTATTGATATTTTTTCCCAATGAGATGTCGTCGGGTTTGCCACCAATTCAAGGAATTGAACATCAAATTGATTCCATCCCTATAGCGACAATTCCAAATCAACTCACATATAGAAGTAACCTTCAGTAAACAAAGTAACTTCAACGCCAAGTCCTAGAACATATGGAAAATGAATATGTTCGAGAGAGTATGAGTTCATGTATTGTAAGTGTGCTACTCTTACCAAATAATGATGAAACTTGGTGAATGTGTGTCGATTGTCGAGCCATCAACAATATCAAGTAAAGTATCGACACCAAATTACTCGTTTGGATGATATGTTAAATGAGCTGCACAGTTCTCATTTATTTTTTAAAATAGATTTTAAGAGTGGATATCATCAAACTCGAATAAAAGGAGATGAATGGAAAACTACATTTAAAACTAAACAAGTTTATATGAATGGTTAGATATGCCCTTTGGATTCACTAATGCACCTAGCACTTTCATGATATTAATTAACCATATTTTGCGTGATTTTATTGGGAAGTTTGTAGTTATATATTTTTATAACATTCTAATATACAACAAGACCATGGATGAACATTTAAGACATTTAAAAGTTGTGTTAGAAAATTTAAGGAAAGATAAGTTATTTTCCAACTTGAAGAAATGTGTATTTTGTTCGGATAAACTTGTGTTTCTTGGATAAATTATAATTTAAGAATGGATTGGGGTTAATGAGGAAAAGGTTAAGGCAATTCGAGGTATGCCAACACCTAATTCGGTAAGTCAGGTAATAAGTATTCATGTTTTTATAAGTGTTTTGTTCCTAATTTCAGTTGTTATGTTACACCTCTTACTGTTGTTATAAAGAAAAATGTATCATTTAAATGGGGTATTGAGCAACAAAAGGTATTTCAATTGATAAACGTTGAGTATCAAGAGTAGGTATTAGAGGTGTATTAATGTAGGAGGGAAGGTCAATTACATTTTTTAGTGAAATATTGAGTGCAACAAAACTCAACTTTCCTACCTATGATAAGGAGATGTACGCCCTAATTCGAACTCTTCAAACATGGCAGCACCATCTATGGCCGAAATAGTTTGTAATTTACACAAATCACAAATCTATTAAGTATCACAAGGGACAACACAAGTTGTATAAGTGTCATGCAAGGTGGGTGGAGTTTATTGAGACATTCTCATATATGATCAAGTATAAATAAGGTAAGAAAAATATAGTTGATGATGTACTATCATGAAGGTACACTATTTTTGTAATCATTGATTCTAAATTGCTTGGTTTTGATTATATTAAGGAGTTGTATGAAAAAATCATGATTTTTGTGAACTGATTAGAAGTTGTGTAAATGGTGGATTCGAAAAATGTTATTTGTAAAATAGATTTATTTTTCAGAAAAAAAAAACAAATTATGCATATTTCAATCTTATTCGCGTGAGTTACTTGTTAGGTAAGCACATGCCAGGGGACTTATGAGACATTTTGAAGTAGCTAAAACTATGAAAATATTGCATTAGTATTTTTTTGGCCCCACATAAAAATAGATATTGAGAAAATTTGTTATTGATGCATTACATGTAAGTAGTTTAAGTCTAGGTAACAACCTCATGGCATGTATACTAATCTTCCAATTCCTAATGCACTTAGATTGATATCTCCATGAATTTTATTTTAGTATTACCAAATACTAAGAGGGGGAGGGATTCTGTATTTGTGATGGTTCACAAATTTTCAAAGATGACATATTTCATTCTATGTTATAAAAGTGATGATACATAGAATGTTGTTGATTGCATGGAATACCTATAACTATTATTTCGTGATTCTAAATTTTTGTGTTAACTTTGAAAGACATTATGGGTTAAATTGGAAACTAAACTTTTGTTTTCAACAACATGCCACCCACAAACTGATAGTTAAACAGAAGTAGTGAATAAAATATTAGATACTTTATTACATTTTATAATAAAAAATAACTTGAAATCATGGGAACATTATTTACCACATGTTGGGTTCGCTTATAATTGTTTTATTCATTCTATAACTAAGTTTTCACCATTTGAGATTTTTTTATTATTTCAATCTATTGACCACTCTAGATTTAACTTTATTTCATGTTGGTGGGTTAGTAAATTTAGATGCAAAGAAAAATGTTGAATTCGTGAGAGAATTGTATGAGAAGACAAAAATACATATAGAACAATAGATTAAAGCATATGAAAATCAAGTAAATAAGTGTTGCAAAAATGTCATTTTTGAACACGATGATTGGGTTTGGCTCCATACGAGAAAGTAATGATTGATTAAAACTTCTTCCTACAGTAGATGGATCATTTTAAGTGTTGGAACACATCAACAATAATGCTTATAAGTTGGAGTTACTTGATAAGTATGATATTAACGCAAGTTTCAATATTACTAATTTAATGCACTTTGATGTAATTGATGAAAAAACTGATGATTTGAGTATAAATTATTTTCAAGGGTGGGAGAATAATGTAAATCCAACTAAATAGACTATGAATTCACAAGTATGATCAACCAAACATGCAATGAAAATGAATAATTTGTAACCATATGAGTTGAATGATTATTTTAGACAGGAAAAAAATCCAATAATAAGTTTAATTGCTAAAAGATTTAAATAAGGGTTGTCTCGGCTGATTAAAAATATTTTAGAGAATACAAGTGTAAGTCCAATAAAATAGTTCAACGAGAGGTAAAAAATGTGTTCAAATTTGAATTGTAAGAATATATTTATTAATATAATAAATTTTCTAGAATATTAAAATATAATGTTAAATACTTAATTAGTCAAATTTATATTTTCAAAGCAATTTACAAATATGCTATATATTTATATTAGATGATTAATAATTAGTTAATATGTCAACCATAAATTATTATTTTCTTGTATTTATGTTATTTAATTGTTATATGTGCACGTAAAATGCACATTTTTCAACATATACACTTTTGAAATTAAAATATTATGAGTTTTTATTTTATTTTCTTTTATAAAAAAACTTTTAAATTTATCAAATTTTTATTTATAATATTCAAGCAATCAAAGTTATTAACAATATTTTCTAAAAATTATTTTTTGAGTATTTAAATTTTGTGTCTACATCTGTACATGACAAAGTACATTCTATTTTTTTCTTACTTGTGTTGTAAAAATAATAAAATTAGTCACCTGATATTTTCCATTTACATTGTATATAACATCATAAAAAATAAAAATTGAAAATATATTTAATTGTATAAATTAAATTTAAATACCCATATATTAAGCTGTTTGAAACTTAGTTTGCCAAAAAATTGATTTTATCAACTTGGGAAAATTTATGTGTAAAAAAAACTTAGGAAAGTTAAAGTATTTTCCAATAAACTGGTTAAAATAAATATACTATACGTGTGGAATAGAAAATTCCTTAATATAGAATAATTGAAAATAAATAATAATAATAATAATAATAATAATAATAGCTAAAAAATTTTAATAAATTTCACATATTTGACAATTATGGGCTGAACAAAAATTAGGTTATATTACAAATTATTTATTCAATTTTAATTTCTATTAAATTAAACTCTATCAAGCATAAATTAAAAAATAATAATTATAGAGTAATAATAAAATAATATAAAATTTTAATTAATTTTTATTGTGAATATTATCATACATTAAATAAAATAAAAAAATTATTATAATTTTATAATATTAAATTTTTTCCCTAATTATAAATAATAAATTTTAAATAAATATGAGTTACCCCATGTAAATATATAAATTGATATGAAACTATAATATTATATATTAATATAATAATTTATTAATTTTGTATAAGTTCACACATTAATTGACACATTATTCATCCGGCTTGTCCTCCTCATCTTGTTTTTTCTTCCTTTTTTTCTCTTGTGCCAGAAAAAACTCTTTCATCTCAACTGGTTTCACTCCGAACCCTTTTCTCCATAACTTGTTACACTATCCCGTCCCCCTAAAAGAACATTGTTTCTTCGCCCTAGTGTCGTCCCTACGGGAATTGCAACTCGGCTCGCAGGCGATTCAACCGCCCACCCAAGTCAAGATTATCCTACAGGAAAGTCGTTCTACTCAAAATTGATTTGCAATTTTCTCGGTAGGGTACTCATTGATTTCTGATCCTTTTGCTCGAGAGTAACCAATCCTTCTCACCCGCCTTATTTGCTTTTCCATTTTTTTATGTCTTAATTTGCATCGTTCATTTTATTTGCAACCTTAAATTAAACATTTGTAATTTAAAATTTTGTTTTCTCCATCATATAAGCCTTTGGGGGTGGCCCCTACTGGTAGTCAAGCATGTCCAACATTGTATGGCAATACGCTAGTCTTTTATATTGAATTAAAATGAGAATTGAGATTATAAATTGAATTGTATTGTATCGTGATGGGATATGAAATTATAATTTAATTTAATTTTTAAATTGAGCTAAATTGGTAAAAGTATAATTTTGGATTTAAATTGCAAATAAAATTTTTAAAAAAATAAATAAATTTGAAAATCAATTAAACTAATGATAAACAATCAAATAAGTATAAAAAAATAGATAGAAACGTTCAGAAAATCAATCAGATAAACACATAAAAAATAGGTTGTGTTACTCCTTAACTTGGTTTTTGGGTCCACGTGTGATAATTGGGTGTAACACTCCATGTTCTACAATAGTGTGATATTTACCAAGGTAGTAACAATTTATTACTAGCCTTAGTATAAAATCTGTATTAAAGAATTTTCATAAAATTTGTATCTTTTTAATTTGATACATTTATTTCACAAATACCAAAATCGGGAATTATAATTACATCTTAATTACAACTGATAAGGAGAGTGAATGCTAGTAGAGTTTTCTTCCAAGTATATACCTCGATCACACATTTAGGGTGGATGTCACGTTCTTTTTTCTTTCTCAAAGTTAGTGTCATGTTCTCATGGCAAGTTCTCTTCACAAAGCTGAAAGGTAAGCTAATTCGGTCCCCTCTGTCATTTTCGGTCGGGATTAGAGAGAGAAAGTGTAAAACTTCACTGACAGAATTCTCTCTCAATTTGGGGTGAATTGTGTCAATTCTTGATCCTTGGAGGAACCTCAGGATGAGAGCTAACTGCCCAAATAGAGAGCTTAGACCGCCACACCTTCAACGGTAAGCTTTCGAATCTTTCTCTATCTATGCACAATTTTCCAATAAAGCTTCATTTGAGCTTGTTTCAGCCTCAATTCATGCAATTCAAAGCTCAATTGAATCGTATGGAAGTGTAAGAAATGATTTTTACCTCCAATTGAAGCAATTAACCCTGATTGAATGGTCAATTTGATGAAACCAAATTCAGTCAGTTTGAAAGGGGGAAATTGAGGGAAAATTAGGGAAATTTTGGGGATTTCGTAAAATTGAGGGACCAAATTGCAATTTCCAAAAATTGAGGGCCAATTGGCCATGGAAAAGATGTTGAAGGAAAAATTGGTTGATTTTTGGAACATTTGGGGTCAAATTGCCATTTTTGGAAAGTATGGGTAAAATGGTAATTTTTGAAAAGTTAGGGACTAAATTGGAAAATTAGGAAACTTAAACCCCTTATACATTTTTTTAGTAAAATGAGGACTCAAAGGGAATTTTGGAAACTTTGGGAGTCAAATTGGGCAAAGGTTTTCATTAGGGACCTAAAGTTAAGAAAAAGAAACTTTAGGGACCTAAATGTAATTTATCAATATATTGTGAGCCTAGGATTTTATTCCAAACCTTAAGTGAAAAGGCTGCCCAATTCGTGTATGGACAAGTGTGATCGAAACGCCAGCAAGAGGAAGCTCGCATAAACTTGGAATTCTAACCAATGATGAACACGTCACGGTTAATAGGTGAGTGGGCTATGTACATCATACTTGGTTAGGATGATGAGCACTTTAGAATAGAGAAACCACTTGTAAGTAGAATTCTGACATCACACCAGGTTGAAGTGATGTGCGAACTGAGCTAAAACCTACTTACCGATTGTAAGTAGAGATCATACCTGGTTAGTATGATGGACTTCCTAGAAGGAAGGAGAAAAATTGCTTACCGATTGTAAGCGTAAATATCATCACACCCAGTTGGTGTGATGAAATGAAAATGTTATTTTTGTAAGAAGTGTTCTCCTCTGACTTATTTGCCAATGCTTAAACCTTTTGGGAGACCTTCTTGACGAGATCTAGAATAGATTAGATAGGCCAAAGGCCTCAGTTTTGAACTTGTGGGACTAAAATGCCCAATTTTGTAAAATCACGTATAGTAGGCCCAAGGCCAGTGGGCACGAGTAGGAGCTCGTAAATAAACATGTGATATAAAAGCCATGAAAACTCTCAATGAAATGGATATGTGTTTTCGCCAAGGTATCAAGATAAGACCGACATACTCGATGGACTGGCGGTAGTGCGTTAGGGCCTGGTCGACGAACCGGCCTAGACAAACAGCTGTAGGTCGAGTTGAGGGTTGGGGCCGTTAGACCAGTGGCACCAATAATAAATGGCTATGTGAAAAATTGTTGTTTGTGCATGCACTTGAGGTTCAGGACCATCAAGATGCCCAAGAGGGGTAGTGATGTGTCCTAAGGGCTACTAGACGACCTAGTAGAGATAAGGGTAGTTTGTCGTGCCAGCAGTCAGGGAAGCTCGACGCAGTTTCATGCGCATGAGATCAGGGTGACATCGAGATAATGTTTTTATCCTCATACAGACACAGAATTGTTTTCGGGTTTGAGGGTCGGATGTCATGAACATCCACTCTAACCCAGGGTAGAAGTGGACGGGCTTCTATCTTAGTGGCCAGTATAGTCGCTCTGAGCCACAAGTGGGTGCAGTGGACGGGCTGCCCTGCGAATGTGTGATCCCTTCCTGATAAAGGGCGTGTGTTGACTGTTAAACACACCTAATGTGGAAAATGAGGAAAAAGTGTTTTGAAAACTGGAATTTGAGGAAAATTCATCCTTAAAGGAAATGAAAATTTTTGGTACACTTTGATTGAAGTTATTTCTGAAAACTCGCTCCCAACATCCATTCACTAAGTTGTAGAAGTCACCCCTCCCTTTACCCCTTTTCAGGTAACCAAGGGAAAACAAACCTAAAGGGTTTCCTATAGTGAAACCTGAAAGGCAGGTATGTAAGATTTAATATATTCGATTTTAGTTAATGCTATTCTAGGAAAGATACAGGTGAAAGGACGTGTTACTCCTCGCGGTTTAGAAAAGGGAAAACCCTTAATAAACCATGAGAGTGATGGGTTGCTCATAGAGATCTGACCAAACCAGGTCGGGGCGTGATATGTATGACTTATCTCCACCATTTCCTCATCATAGAGGTGTATTGGAATGGTACTCGTACGTATTTCAGGTGTCCCAGGAAATATGGAAGATCACACTATGCACTCCTTGACCACCTTTCCATTTTTCCCTAAGCGACAACACAACCGCGAAGGCGTCCATCCGTCACCCCCATTTCTTCCATACTGGTATTCACAATATCAACTCATATGACTACATGTCATAACATGGTGTTCATGGCCATTAATCGTAACGGTGCTTCATGCACTACGTTACCAGAAGCTCGGCGTAACACATGTCTGACTCCCCATCACTTTGCACACCACAACCATGATGCTAAAAACATGGCTAAACACGTGAGTTTAGACCCTCACTAGCCATCTCCCCTTAAACGATGCATGCACAAACACATGGAGCTCAACTCTACGGGAGCAGGCTTCACTTTTTAAATAGTTGACCTAACAGCCCTATACTCGGGTCTTACCACATGAACTTGACCCGATCATTATCACGACAAAGAAATGCACACATATTAGGAGTTTGACCCTTAGTGATCCTCTCCCTAATTCACGCAAAGGCTCTAAGACAAAAATATGGTTTTCGCCCGGTTTCTCAAAAATTAGTATTCATCTTATACCCTATTTCTCATGTCCCGTTCTTACTTGTGCTTTTAAAATGATATTTGATTTAATGGGTATGCTTTTACCGATTTACACTTCTTATATGCGTTATCAAACAAACTCACTACCATAGCACACAAAGTCACACAAGTTCAAATTATTGGACTTGGTCAGTCCAATAGGATGAGTTGTCAAACAAAACCAACTCACATTTTCATCGAAACTTATTTGTTCCGACCGTTATTTACTCTATCTTTGGTTGTACACTCCTCATACAATCTGCTGCAAGATTCATTCTATATGAATCAAATTGAACAACATAGTCATTTTAGAGGTCTACTAAATACTCATATCTTTTATCCTGTAATTTTTCACAAATTACGGTTTTGGCCCTCGGGTTGGGTTCTCTCGACTAATGTGTCAATGACCCTTTATGATTACTAACCCCATCTATGATTTACTTCAAAATCAATGTTAGACCACATTAGATCTTATTCACCAAAAGTTTCTAAGTCCCCCTCTTAGATAACCCAACTTTTCCAAAATTTTCATTTTGGTACTTAAGTTGGCAAAATTACTATTTTACCCCTACTCATCAAAAGTTCCTCAATTTGGACCCTAGACTTCTCAAGTCCCTTATTTCGGTCCTCATAACTCCTTTAAATAAACTTGGGCCCAAAAAATGTATAAATTAGATGTTGGTCCCTAAAATGTGTAAAATTACCATTTTGCCCCTAATTTACAAAATAATTATTTATTTTTTCATATTTATTTTGAAAAAATTACCAATTTGCCCTCCACTATTCAAAATGAACTATTTGACACCCCTTTTGGCAAAATTGACCATTTTGCACATCCTTTACACCACATTTACGATTTTGCTATTGAATTCATAAAAATGACTTTAGATATCCCCATATGTCTTAAAAATCACTTCTAAGCCCCTTATGCTACTCTTAGGGATATTTTCCATATTTTTCCATAATCGCAATTCCCTAAACTTTCCATAATTTCAATTTACTCCCTAAACTTTGGAATTCATATCAAATGAGCTTCTAAATTCACAATTTACAACAAATCACTCTTACCATACTCCTAATGAACTATTTGACACCCCTTTTGGCAAAATTGACCATTTTGCACATCCTTTACACCATATTTACGATTTTGTTATTGAATTCCTAAAAATGACTTTAGACATCTCCATATGTCTTAAAAATCACTTTTAAGCCCCTTATGCTACTCTTAGGGATATTTTTCATATTTTTCCATAATCGCAATTCCCTAAACTTTCCATAATTTCAATTTACTCCCTAAACTTGGAATTCATATCAAATGGGATTCTAAATTCACAATTTACAACAAATCACTTTTACCATACTCCTAATGGCTCGTGGAAGGAGTGGGGGTGGGGAATGCTAACCCCAACCAACCACGATCGAATTTGATTGGTTGCCAAAATTGAGCAATAGAGGATGTTGACAAAAATTCTCACTAGAGGTGGCCGAAGAGCTAACCATGCCTTAGGCATTTTGTAGCCAAGGGCCAAGTGAAAATTTATGTGTGGTGGCCGACCAAGTGATCATTGGAGTTGTCAGATATTGGCCATCGACTAGCCACGATCAAGTTGAACTGCACATGCCCACCGATAGAGATTGACAACTATCGGCCGATTTCTCCTTTGCTAGAGGTCGGACCTGGCCATGGAGTTATAGAGGGGAGGGAGGCCGACAATTTGGCACTGGTGGGGGCTGGAGCATTGGCAAGAGGATGGAGAATTGGCCCCCGAAATGGTCACCTCCGACCGCTGACTCTACTGTCCATAATTAGGGTCAGCAGAAACAACCATATTTTAGCATTTTCTAACCACTACGAGGTTAGGTTCTAAATACAAATCTCTAGAGAACGTAATTTCCATCTATTTGACACCAAGATCACCTCATTTGGTGATTGGACAAGAGAGATATGCCCTTTTTATTGACCAATGGTTGGGGAGCAGCTCGAGAATAACAATATTGAGCTATCCGTGGGGAGTTAATTCAATTAAATCCATAGGGATGCTGTTAGCTAAGTTCCTATATGATCTGTACAATTTATAACAGTTAGTTGGATCACAAATCGAGTCAATTAGAGAGACATCTTGAAGCGGTGTAGTAGGAACTAGGGTCGATATTCGGTGTTCGATGGTTCAATGTGAGTCGGGTCGACCCAACTTGTTCCTTAATTTTTTTATTTCCATTTTTGAAATTTTAAATTACCATTTTGCCCTTTTGAGTCCTTTTGGTAATTAAATTCTAAATCCAACCATGTTCGAGTGAAAACTAGCTTTCTAAAAGAGTATAAGTTTTTGTGCATGGGCACCCGGTACCAAGTCTAATCGAATCCATTGTTCCGACATCGAGTTTTCTATCCCATTTCCATCATGGGATTATGAACTAAATTTCGACTTTCCAAATCTCAACTTGGGGTCGCTTTCCTGGTTTTGACTTTTATCTCTAAATCGAGACTTCCATTCCCGACTTCCAATCCCATCACAGGTCTAGAATTTCAATATTGGTTTTGTTTCTTATTTTGACTTTGGGATTCCATTTCCCCACTTAGGGTTTTATTCTTTGTTCAGGATTCTATTCCCGGTATGCCCTTGGTTTCTAGTCCACTTGGGCTTAACCCGGGTTCTGAAAGTTTCGGTGTTAAAGTAGATGAGATCTCATTAGACCAGCTAAGAATGTTGGATGATAGACATTTGGTTCCTAGCCAGGTATATAATCCTCACCCCTGTTCCTCACCATCGGTCATTGGAATTCTCTCCAAAACTAAGCTTGCTTTATTTTTTGGTGACCTCACTTCCAGCGACAATATCTCCCTACTCTAATAAGAAAACTTATCCATTAAAGTTGCATTAGAACTATGTGGAAGTCTACTTTTGAATTTCACCTCTCCTCGATGTTGACGTACCCTTTACTGACACCGACATGACAAAATATTAACATTGCTCCCTCAACCGAAAATAAGGTAGTGTCTTTTTTGCCTTGCCCCCACCTCCCTAATGGCTAATGACAATCCAAAATAATTATAGAGACTCCTCTTTGTCCCCACTTGTTGAGATGACCGGTCTTTCAAGCTAAATATAAGCCTCGTGACCATGACAACTCTTAGAAGCATCGGTAGCCCTGTTATTTTAACCATGTAAATAACCTATTGTAGAAAACTTTCACCACCTCAAAGGGTGATAAAGGTATCAAAATACTCTAAGGAAAGTGATTTTCCTGACCCCACTGGTATTAACCACCACCGCCCTCTATTCGGTGAGCTACCGACCTAAGCATGACTATATGTCAGTTTTCTGGTGAAGGCCTGACCACGGCTCAAACAACGCTGTTTCAGGAAAGGCTGGCCGAAAAGTGACTATGGGACCTTGGGAATATGATGAGGGGTCTAGAAAGTAATTTTGGAAAGTATAAAGAGGTATTTAAAAGAAGATGAAAGTTGAGGAACTAAAATGAAATTTTTGAAAAGTTTAGGGTGGAAGTATAATTTTCGGAAAATGGGGACCCAAATGAGACTCAATAGAAGTATATGGACCATAAATGAAACGAGAAAACTTGGGAACCCAAAATGATAGATTAAAAAAAAGACTAATGTCCTAAGTGAAATTTTGTAAAAGTTTAGGATCTGAATCATATATATTATAAAGATTGAGCTAGAAGGGCAATTTCTAAGAATCAGGGGACTGAATCAAGTCTAAAGGAAGTTGGGGGACCATAAATGAATTTATTAAAAAATTAGGTTTTCCAAAATGGATGAATGAAAAGTGTAAGTGCATTTTGGCAATTTTTGGAAAATTTAAGGACAAAAATGCAAAAATGGTAATGTTATGGGTCTAAGGAAAGATTTGAAATTCTTTGGGGAATTAGAATAAATAGGGCCAAATAATGGGGTAAAAGAATGGAAATCTAGAATGAGGTCGAAAAAGGAGGTTATATAAATGGGTTTGTCAACACACGAATTGAGTAAACCCAACCCGATGGGGAAGATCGTAATTTTGGAAAATTATGGAATAATGTTAGAATCACCATCGAGAATCAAGTCTAAATTCTTTAATATTATTTGGTCATTGTAGATGAAGCATAGCCTCTAATTTTTTAAATTCCCAAATTTCCTCCAATTTCAACCTTTTAACACTGTCGAATTTGATTTCATCAAATTGACCAATCAAATAAGTTTAATTGTTGAAATTAAAGTTATATTGGAGTTCCTACACCTTCATACAATTCAATTGCACTTTGAATCGCACGATTTGGTGTCAGAATGAGCTCAAACAAAAATTTGCTGGAAAACCGAACTTAGAGAGAGAGAGCTTCGAAAGCTTACTGTCGGGGGCGCGGTGGTCCAAGCTTTCAATCTAGACAGATAGCTCTCGTCCTAAGATTCATCCTAAGACCAAGAATTGCATCAATTGATGTCGAATTGAGTGAGAATTTTATCATCGAAGTTCTGTTGGTTCTCTCTCTAGCACCGGTCGGAAATTACAAAGTGGAGTCGAATTGGCTTACCTTCCAGCTCTAATTCAGTTGTAGGGAAGTTGTGGAGGTGTTGTGAGAGCTTGGTTTGGCTTGAGAAGGGCTCAAATTGGCCAATTTCAGCTCGGCCAAAATAGGGCAGATTCGATCTGCCGGAGCTGCTTCATTGTTCGATCATGCCAGTACTTCTTCGGCGACCCTCGGAGAAAATGGAGACTACAAGCGTGTAGCTGACTTCTTCTCAGTTCTAAAGAACCAGACCTCATCTTGTTTGGCTTAGAAAAATGCCCAAGTCGGAGCTCTAGTTCGAGGTTCACCGAAAATTAGAGCAGTTAAGAGAGAATGGAGTTTTTAGGTATGGAGAATATGAATGAGGAGGGGCTCTTTATGTAGGAAGCTTGAGGACTTCCTCGCCATCCGATTGGCACCTTAATGGCAATCATTCATTACCTGAAACTCCCTAGCTGGAGACTTTTCAGCTTCGTCAGCTCATCTGAAGGAAGAAGACGACACTGTTCCAAACTGGATCGGACCGGTCCGAACCTGGTTTAAAGCTTAAACCAGCCGATTCACCCTAATTCGATCGAATTTTTCAAATATAAAAATTTTTAAATTTATCTAAAATCATTTTCTATCCAATGGTAGCCTCAAATCTCAAATTTGAATTTTCTAAGCTACCAAGAAAAATGAATTTAGCATTTGGTTCAATAGTGGTTCAAAACAATACTAACCAGTTCAATTCGGTTCGGATTCGGTTCACCTGAACCGGTTTGGTTTTCATCCCTAATTCATCCTAAAGTACTTTTTCTTGACTTTTGTGACTATTTAGGTCCCTCGGGATCCTTAAATTTCCCGGTTTGCCCTTTCTCTATCGCTTCTTATTCATGAACTGACTTGTTTCATAAACCGGTTCAATCTAGTTGGATCTGGTTCATCTGAATCGGTTTGATTTTTCTCTTCCAATTTGTCTTAAGATTCTTTTCCAAGACTTTATGAACCCTTTGGGTCACTCGGGAGTTGTAAATTTCCGAAATTGCATGTTATCTAATGATTGGGTTTATGAACTGATTCGGTATTTCTCACTCGATTTAACTGGTTCTTTTCCCAGTTTTCCTTAACTCAAAAGGGTGGGGTTTACAATACTCTTCTCATTTGTCTTATAGTGATTTCTTGAGAAGTTCCATCTTCTCTTCAAGTATCCACTCATTTCATGGAATTCCTCACTCTTACCACTTCTTGTATTGGCATCATAATTTCGTCCCTTCAATTTTTTTTTATGTTGGTCCACGAATCCAACCTTAAATCATCTTTCAATATAATCCCAAAGACAATTTCTCATAAGAAAAATAGGGTTATAATAATGGCCAGTCATTTACATCCTTATTTCTTACAGTTTTGTTTCTTTCATAGATTATGTCAACAAATTAGGTCCATCACTTCCTTTCCAAGGGTTATTTTTTTATCTAATGAGAACGGTGTGGATTCCTTTCACCTTTTTGTCCTCATTATTTCTTGAAGGTATCGATCGTATCATTGTTACTTTCTCATCAATCCCTTTTGGAATATGGTATACATCATATTTTTGCCAATTAGTATCCTTGATCAAGGTGAGTTTTCTTCTCACCATTCGTTGGTTCCTTCTAGCAAGTTATGACAGTTTCTTTATTTAGAAATTTTATTTTAGCCTCTCTCATTGCATGAGAGTCCTTATTTAGGTGTCAAGGTGTTCCTCCAAGAACTTTAGACATTTCTTATTTATTTATCATTTACCATTTTCATTATTGGTTATTCTTGGTTCCAACTATTGGGTTTCCCAATCATTTCTCAACTTTCCTAGTGGCATTTTTGTGGTTATTCTCCTTCAAATTCACATCATACACCTCTATTTGGTTGGAGATATCCTTCCTTAAGGGTTTTTATCCCTAAGTCTCCTTGTGCTTGTTCATGACCATTTCACGATCATTCCCTCTTTACTTATGAGTGGTTTCTTATAGGAAGTGTTTACCTTCTTGGGCTTTTCTTTAGGAGTTCTCCTTATTTGTCCCATTCTATACTATCATCCTTCGTAGTAGGGACTTCGACCTTTGGAACTTTATGTCAATATTCTTTTCATTTCTTGAAAGTTTCCTTCCTTCTTATCCTTACACCCTTTTGTATTAGTGTATTTGTCCATGTCCCATCCATTACCTCTTTTGAATTTATCCATTTGCGATTAATTCCCTATCCAAGGGACTCCTATTACCGAGGTCTTACTTCGTATGTTCCACACTATGCCTCATCGTCCAAATTTGAGTTTCTTAAGGTGGGGGTGAAATTAACCATTTCTCTTCGATGTCCATAAGTCCTAATCTCCAATACCCCTTTAATTGGATTGAAATGACTCCTTGGTTGGAGCACGTATTTTTTTCTAGGTTTCCCTTCCTTGTTACATCACGCATCTTCGAGAATTCATTTCTCATATTCCATCTTTTATGATATCTATTCCTCTAAAACTTTTTATGACATCCTTTGATGTCTCCCACTAGTTCACCCATCCCTTAGGGTTAACTTCTCATCCTTGGTATTTCTTCAATACACATCTTTTACCCCTTTTTATACTCAACCCTTCACTCTTAATTGTATTCCTTTCATAAGTTTTTCTTCAAGGTGTTGATTCTAGGTATTCCCTCCCTTCTCGTCTTTCATTGTCAAGAAGTTCAAGGGTGTACTTATTCATTTGATTTCTCTTGAAATCTTAGGTGCTTTACCTTTTCTCTATTATTAGATCTTAGGGTAATCAATTCTTCTTTTTAACCCTTTTGTTTGGTTTATTTAAAGGCTTCCTTCTTTCCCATAAATCTTGTATTTTCATCTATAAACCAACTTCTAAAATATTTCATTATAATACCACTTTAGTTATCACACCCCAACCCGGTTTAGTTGGAACCCTGTGAACAACCCGCCACTCCTCCCAGTACTATAATAGATGTTACCATTTGCAATCATAGTACCAACAGTAGCAAGGCGTAAGATAAAAAGAAAAATAATACATTATATTATATTTTCTAAAATATGTCGGAATATAAAATATTGTACATAAACTTGTAAAATTAATAACGTACGAGTTTGGTGTTTCATTTTCTAATATATTTCTCGACATAATTAAGACCTAAAAGGGATAATAGAGGGGATGAGTTTGCCAATTAGTGAGGGGTACTACTGACATCGCAACTTCCTATCAACAATTTCAACACATACTCAAAAGTATATATGGTTTTCCTTTCTTTAAGGTGAAGGATTTGAACAAATAGATTTCATACTAAGTGGAAGAATTTTTCATGATTTGTTTATGGTTACCATTGGTTTGTATTAGATAAATAATAAATTAAACACCATTTCTCATTAAAGGTATCAAATATTCGTAGAACACATCCTGTGAGGCTACAACCTTCATTCGTCCCACTTATGACCCGTAGAGCTTTCACGGTCCACCCTGGTGAGAGCCTACAACTTCTACCACTTTGGTACGAATCTACAACCTCGACCATATGTATGTGTGAGTACTATTGCCCAACCCCTGGACATTATTCAATTGAAAGTGTCTGCTATAGTGGGACGAAACCTCTCCCTGCTTCACCTCGGTTTCAAATGTGCACAAGCACTCATAAAGCCCCATGACATATTGGATTAGCGATGAATTCCCTTATCCCAATCTTACTGTTCAGCAGTACTTAGAACCAACACTACCCCATACTGGGTGTCTATTTGGTTCTGCAAAAAATTTCAATCACACACAAAAGTAGTTTCAAATATTAGTTATTTCTTTTTAGGCCGAGCCCAACAGACTCCTACTCGACTCCTAACTTTATAGCTTAAACACATATTATCCATTTGATAAAATTTTATTATGATGAAAACTCAAGTTTTATATATAGGACTAGTCCCATTTTCATTGGCATTTGGCCTACTGTACAAGTTTTAAAAAAAAGTGGCATTTGATCTACTTCTCTTTTCAAAATCATGACCTTGGACCCAATGGGATAAAAAATTTTAAAAATAAAATTTATAGTATTCATGATTCTTACTTCAATAAAATAACTTCCAAAAATATTTTGATCAATGTAATAGAATTAAAGGGAAATTATTTTTTGAAAAGGGGTTTATAAGTTTTAATCGACATTAAATCAACCCAACCGAGTCTGGTATGGGAAATCACAATCACCTGAAATCTATAACTCATTTGTCCCGAGAGTAGATTTTACTATTAGGTGATTTATGGAAAAAGTTTATGTTGTAAGATATTTAATAGCATGATGTCAGCATCTTACTTATTTAGTTGTGAGTTCACTTTTCTCTTAAACATGTGTACAGATAGTCCAAAAAAGCATAGGGTGTAGAGAAGAATAAAGACGTGATCAAGACCTACTTGCTAAGAGGTGGGCACACCTCTCACTGACGAAGTTTTGACTTTCCCTTTCATGTCATATCCCTACTTTTTCCATGATTTTTAACTAAGTACTCATGGAATTCAGGAGTTCCATGAGTACATTAATATAGAAAGTTCGAAATTTCTGTTATATATTGACAAGTTTACACAATTCTAAAATTTGTCACTTACAGCGTTATTTTGGTAAAAGTAATCACATCAGTAACATAGGAGTATTGGCGGGTTGCGCAGACCCCGATCTAGGGAAAATCGTGTTAGGACGTGATAATATCGGTGTCGAAAAAATGTGTTTGAAAATTTTCTAATGTTATCTAAATGATCAAGTTTTACTATTCACACTTATAAATAGAATTTCAACCGGTTAAGCCTTATATGATATACCCAAGAACTAAAGACATATCACCCATGTGTATTAATAATCGAATAAAAGCACATAAATCTCACTTTCATTTACTTTTCCTCGGGGCATGATTATAAAAATCTCGGATTATTTCCAAATTTTATGTCCGGTAAACATGTTTTAATGAGGTGAAGGAGATGAATACGTGTGGGCTGCTCCACCGCTGGAACGCATGCATGCATCTGTGCACTGCGGAATTTTAAACTTATTTACCTTAATACAAAAAATAAGTCATTTTTTATCAATTTAGTTTTTAAAAAAATTGTCTCAGATCTAGTTGATTCTACCTAGTAGGACTCGTACTTGTAGGTATCCGAACACAGCCCTGAGTCCAATTTCGAGGGGTGAAATATGGTCACTAAAGCTCGAATCCGTTCTCATAAACAATACATGGGTTCGGAGGGTACAGATTCGACCGAATATTTTTGCCACCCGAGTGGTAATAGAATACGAAGTCCGCATGTATGGAGATTTACTTTAAGTAAATTTCTATGTTGTATGTTTGGTCTTATTGTTATTTGATTTATAATAATAGTATATATATATATATGATTGTTTTATTTGTGATTTTTAGGTGGTGTTTTTGGTCATTTGGGGGAGTTAGCAGTTTTGTTATGCTACATTTGGAGTTCCAAGGTCTTTGTTCTTTTCCGTAAAAAAACGTAGGTTTATGTTCCTCCACTTCATGCTATTTTGAGATCACATGTATTAAATTATTAGATAAATATTGTTTTGGATAAGTAAATTACTAAAAATAATATAAAATAAAAATGTCCTCTTATCTATTAATGGACTAAATTGTTAATGAAGGTTTTGTTTTGCTTAAGATTTAGTTAGTGAAGAGTGATATATATATATATAACTCCTCTTTCGGTTTTAGAAATATATTATTATTCATATATTTTTAAAATTTTTAAAGTTTGAGTCGTATATTTTCAAATTAAAATTTGTCCCATATTAAGTAACATTTTAGTCTTATATATTTATTTTTATAATTAAATACATTTAAAAAATGACATTTTTTTCATTCATAAAAGTTTTTAGTACTGAAAAGGGACAATTTTTTTAAATATATAAAAAAAATTAAAATTATTTTAAATATTATTTTTCTTCAAACATATATTAATTTTAAAATATGTAAAACTTAAATATAAAAAATTAAAATATGAGCCCATTGAGTGGATCGCTACTTAAGCCTACATGAAGGGCTAAACCCATGGAGCCCATTGAGTGGATCGCTACTTAAGCCTACATGAAGGGCTAAACAACATGATCGGCCTCTGTCGGCCTAAATTTATATGCGCAAACCAGCAATGGTATATAATCCTTGAAAACTTAACGCAGTCTTCTTCTGCCCTAGGGTTTATTCGTTGTTGCAGAGTTAGCCGTCGCCTGTTTGAGATCTCGAAGACACAACGATGGGTACCTAGCAAGCTCTGGCTTAGTTCATGGATCAGTTTCCATGTATTTTCATTTCAGTATCTTTTTTTATCTGAAAAATTCTGTTTCATGCTTGTGAAGCGAGGATTAAGGTCCACGAGCTACGGCAGAAATCGAAGGCGGATCTGCTGAACCAGCTTAAAGACCTCAAGACCGAGCTTTCTCTCCTCCGCGTGGCTAAGGTCACTGGCGGTGCTCCTAACAAGCTCTCCAAGATGTGAGTGACTAATCTTTTTGTACGAGTATGGTTGTCAGTGACTCGTTCGACGTATCTCTGATTTTTATCTACTCTGACAGCGTCTTGGATTGTTTCTTTAGTGTATAAATGTTATCGCTTGTAGTGATTATTCTATTCCCTCGACATAGATACGCAGTTTCATTTTGGTATATTACTAGACCTTTTATAGTAATAACAGCCTTTAGTGTCAATATTTTTCTAGCGTCAATGTTTCTCAATTACGTTTCTTTAATTCTCTTCTGCATGTCCATTCAGCGATAGTTCAGTTATCCCTACATTTCCGAGGATTTTTGAAGGAGTATGACATGTAATGATTGATCATAATATTCATATTTTCAAATCAATCTCTCCGGCATAAAAAAAGATGGCTGACTAACTGATATTTCTATCAGTTAATGAAAGAGCCCGATGCAAAAGAAGGCATGTTGGGGCTTTGAATCAGTTGAATTATTTTGATAATAATCCGTTTGATTTTTTTTTTACGGAGAAGGTCTATGGTTCGAGTCTGTATAGCCCTAATAAAAATACAAAAATAGGATAGTTTTATTATGATTTGTTTGGAGTATATGATGATTGATCATGATATAAATATTTTCATACCAAACTCTCCAATATATAGGTGATTATGATTTTTTTAGAGTATGTTATTCAATGTTTTTGAAGCAACACTTATACTCTATTGTTTTTGTCTTTGTGATTGATTTGATAGTAGATCGATATGATTGTTTGGTTATTATTGCTGTCTTATTGTTGCACAGTAAAATCTCAGTTTAAATAAAATGCTTTCCTCAATTATCAAATTAGACTTTTTTTTTTACAATAACTATTGTCTTTGAGTTTCTCCATTATGTTTCATTAATTTTGTTTTAATAGTTTAGTTGCCACTAGATATCTGGCTTCTTTTCTTAAGTCTTGTAAGTCTATTGTTTTAATTTTGTTTCATTACATTGATGTTTGTAATGGCTCTGACATTTTGAAATTAATGGATGCAGAAAAGTGGTAAGGTTGTCAATTGCCCAAGTGTTGACTGTCATCTCACAGAAACAGAAGGAAGCTCTCAGGGAGGCCTACAAGAATAAGAAGTTCCTGCCCCTTGATCTGCGTCCCAAGAAGACCAGAGCTATTCGGAGGAGGCTCACTAAGCACCAGGTAATGCCTACTTCTCATATTTTCAATAACAGCATTCATGAGTTTTCTGTCTCTCTTGTATCCTCTTTGTTACTTGGTGCACTGAAAATGGTTTCTGCCCTATATGCAGGTGTCACTGAAGACAGAGAAACAATTGAAGAAAGAGATGTACTTTCCCTTGAGGAAGTATGCCATTAAGGTATAGATCTGTCTACTACCTGGCAGGTTCTGAGAACTTAGATCGCTGTCATCCTTTTGCTGTTTATGACATGACTCCTTTCTGGTCAATTCTCTTACATTTTTTTTTTGCATGACTGTTACCGAGTGCCCGGAAATCAATTTTCCATTAATCTGGAGTTTTTACCAATTCCCAGAATGATGGGCTGATTTCTACATACTGCATTAAGATTTATTCAGCCTTGTCTTTTTTATAGTATCTCTTCTGATTTTGTAGTTAACTTAGCCTGCCAATTTGATGCGAAAAGAGTGAGATGAATAGGAAGTTTTCCTGGTCATGCAACACGATAATTTGGACCATTTAAAGTTAATGAGATGAATAAGGAAGTTTTCCTGGTCATGCAACACGATAATTTGGACCATTTAAAGTTAATGATGAATAAGGAAGTTTTCACACGATAATTTGGTTATAAACATAGTAAAAGAGAAGAATTTATATATAATTTAAGTTGATAAGAGCGATATGTGGAATACGATAATTTGGTTATAAACTTAGTAAAAGAAAAGAATTTATATATACTTTTAAGTTGATAAGATCGATATGTGGAATACTATCATTGCGGAAGTGGGAATTGAGCTTCAGTCTCCCAAGCCAAAGGGAGAGACTTTTCTTAACCAAAGAAAGCTTACTAACTGTAGCAGCTGGGATGATGTTGGTGATCACCGGAACTCCAGTGGACATATCTAAAGGAACAATGATGCAATATTATTTTCAAAGGAAAATTTTCCGGTGTAATGAACTTTTTGGCTAGTCTCAATAAGAGAGCATAAAAAAGTAAATTATGTCTCTTCGAATCATAACCAAGGCTTAGAATTCACCCAATAGCGACTGAGATTTAGTTTTGTGGTGTAAATATTCTAATTTAAAATTAAAATAAGTTAAATTAAGATGGATAAACTCAATTTAGTTAAAATCAACCAAATCAATTTGAATGGGTAATATATGACAAACTAGCATTAAATATAATATGTAAATACATAATTATATTTAAATTTTCTTATTTTTCATAAGTGCATCAAATATCAATTTCAATAATAATAATTGGCATGAAATGAGCCAATTTCAATAATAATATTCCAACACATTATCATATCAATGCCACAACCATAAATGTGACACTAATACAAAATTGAAAGTAAGACATACTAAAAATATAAAACAATCACCAATTTCAATCATAATTTTAAACTTTTCACAATTATAATTATAAATCCTAACAAATATTTAAATTATCGATAAAATACATACTTAATTAATACTTAAAAATATCATTCGAGTGAATATACTATCATGTTTTAATTGTCGAGAGAAATTTTTTTGATTTTACATACATGATTGGAATTCTCTATTTTCTTTTTATTTCGAATAACCTATTAGATGTCGTTCATTAACATGTACTTAAAAACTTTTTAAATCTCATACTAATTGAAACAGATTTGAGTAGGTTTACTTTACACAAAACACTATTAGTGTTAATATCCTAGAATTTGTGCTATAGAACATGTTACTGTCCGGGGATATACTATCGTACTAAACATATTAATGTCATATTATCTCCCATAGACATTCAATTTCTTTTCACACGTGGAATAGGCTATCTACCACTCAAGAGAAGGTCGTACTATAGCATTTTACTATTTAGATCAAATTTCTCATCATATAAAGTAATAAATATAACATCATACTTATTATCAATATATTAGATCACTCACTAACTGAGTATTCTAGTAAGTACTATAATAATATATTGTGTACTGATAAATAATAAATTTATTTTTATTTAAAAGTTATAATTTATAAGTATTATAATACTTGTAAAATTATAAATTTATAATAATTCTCTATTTTATTTAATTTTGAATTATATTCTCAACATTTACCCTCACGTGCAACGTGCATATACGTGTCAAGTTTAATTTTAAACATGCCTTCAACCACTATTTACGAGTTGTATATTATTTTTTCGGTGTCGGACAAGTGGGAACAATAACATCAAGTTGAGTATTTTTCATCCATACTCGGGCAGACTACGAGTCGGGTTTTCAGTCTTGGATCAGATATAGGTGTGAGTCTACTAACTCTAAAACCATGTGAGAAAGTATTGTGCACCGATAAAGGTTGGACTCATTTTTAATTAAAAGTAATAATTTATAAGTAGTGAAATTCTTGCAACATTATAAATTTACAATGGTTCTCTATTTTATCAAAGTTGAGATCATATTCTCAACAAGTACGAACCTCCATATAATTATATCTCCTTATAAACCAACCATAAGATCATTCAACCTATTTCATTTTGAGTACATTTAATCTCGGTATACGTTCTTCAGTCACTTAACGTGAAAAAACATGAATATACAATTCAAATTAGCTTATTCTCTAATCAATCACAATCATTCATTCAACAAGCATATAGTTGTCTTGTTATTAGTCAAATGTACAATTAATCATCCAATTGATGCAAAACATGTGTTTGTATGGGTTATACCATTTACGTCGATATTATGCCCATTTTGGACCCTCAAGCCTTAGTTCATATTTCTTTAAATACTCAAACCTTAATATGTATTTCTTAAACAATTTTGGTCTTTAGTTCATGTTTTATAAATAATCGAGACTCAATTATATTTTATAAAATATTGAGAATAGGCTTGTATTTTATAAATGGTTAAGACTTAGCTATTCTTTCGTAAACGGTTGAGATTTGGCCCTATTTTCTAAATGGTGGAGACTTGGTCCTAATTTCATAAACGGTTGAGACTTGTACAATATTTCATAAAAAACTGAACCTTAGCCTTTATTTCTCAAACATGCAAGATTTAGCCTTTTTTTTTAAAATGGTTGGGACTTAGTCCGTATTTTGATAAATTGTTGAGTTGAGACTCATGTTTGATAGTTCGTCATTTGATAAAATTAATTCGTATTATTTTTATATGTGTTTTCTACCTATTTTACAAGTATACACAACATTTTATCAGATTTTATAAAGTTAGTCAATTATCTAAAATGTGGACCTATAAATAATATATATCATGTTATAACTTACATGGATATTTTCAATTAGGTTTAATCAACATATCTGGTATTGTCTCTTATTTTTTCTTGTAATTAGTGTTTTTCCTTTTAAGACTCATTTTGCTCGGTTCAACTCTCGATGAATATTTTTTATCATAGGGTTCTTAACTTTGTCATATTTACAAATTTACCCTAAACTTCCTCCTATTTGCAATTACATTCTTTAAGTTTTAATATTTATAATTTGGTCCTTATACTTTTCGATAATGTATTTTAGTCCCTATACTTTTCAATTCATTCATTTTGGTAGACTTTCCAAGTCTCTAATTTAGGTAGAGTTTTTCAAGTATTTCATTTGAGTCCTAAGCATTTTCTTAGTTCCATTTGTGTCCCTAAACATTCCTTATTTAAAGTTTGATCCCCAATGAGTGTCTTGAAGGTCTCATACACAGTGCATGCACAATCAATATTTTCATCTCATGTCTTATAATCTGTGGTGCCACTGATCCAACGGCCCCGACCATCAACTCAACCTACAGTTGTTTGTCTCGATTAGTTCGGAAACCTATCATGTCGCACTGCCACTAGTTGACTGAATATGTCGATCCTGTCTTGGTACCACGGCCAAACAATTCATTTCCTTAAAGTTTTATGGCATATATTTGTTTGTTTATGAGCTCCTGCTCGTGCCAATTGGCCTATGGCCCATTGTTCGAGATTTTCAAAATCGGGCATATTAGTTCCCAAGTTTCAAAATCAAGGTCCCCGGCCTATAAGAGCTATTCGTACTCCCGTCAAGAAGGTCTCCCAAATCCTTTAAGCAGTGGCACACAGTCAAGAGAGAGCACTTCCGACAAAAATATATTTTCAGCTATTCATCATACTGATCGGGTATAATAACATCTCCGTTCATAATCGATGAACGGGTTTTCCACTTCCTTCAAGGAAGTTTTATCATAGCAACCGGGTATGATCTACTTACAAAAATTTCCAATTTGGTCCCCCCCAACTTTTCCAACATTACTATTTTGTCCTTCCTTTACAAAAATGGTAAGTTTCACCCCAAAAATTCTAAAATTCCTCAATTGGCCCTATAACATTCTTATCATGCCCAATTGACCCTCAATTTTAGAAAATTATATTTTGGTCATTCAAATTTTCAAAAATCTGAAATTTCCCAAAATTTCCCCCAATTTCCCCCATTTTAACTCACTAATACAGCCGAATTTGATTTTATCAAATTGTTCGGTCAAACACCTCTAATTGTTGAAATTAAAGTTGAAATTGAGTTTCTACATGTTCATATGATTCCATAGAACTTTGAATTGTAAGTTTTAACGCTAGAACAAGCTCAAATTTAGCTTTGCCAAAAAATAGACTGTAGAGAGAGAAAGCTTCGATTGCTCACCGGTGAGGGCGCAACAGTCTGAGCTTTCTATCTGGACAGGTAGCTCTCCTCCTGGGGTTTCTCCTAGGATCAAGAATGATATCAATTGATGTCAAATTGAATTAGAATTCTGTCATTGAAATTCGACGAACTCTCTCTCTAACACTAATTGAAAATTACAGAGGGAAGCCAAATTGGCTTACCTTTCGGTTCTAATTCAGCCATGGCAGGGCTAAGAAAGTGTTGGAAGGGCTTGGTTTGGCTTGAGGAGGGCTCAAATTGGCCGATTTCAACTCAGCCGAAACAGGGCAGCTTTAGTCCGCCGAAACTGCTTTATTGTTCGATCACATCGGCGCTTCTCCAATGACTCTTAGAACGAATGGATGTTACCACTGTGTAGCTGACTTCTCCCCAGTTCTAAGGAACCCGACCTCACCTTCTTTGGCTCAAAAATGACCCTATATTGGAGCTCTGGTTCAAGCTTTGCCGAAAAACTAAGCAGTTTAGAGAGAGTAAGCTTTTCAGGTGTGGAGAGGGTGAATGAGGAGGGGGTCTTTGTATAGGATGCTTGGGGACTTATTGGCCGTCCGATTGGTGCCTTAATGACATTCATTAATTGCCTGAAACTCCTTGGCCGGATTCGGTGCTGCACGATTTTTCAGCATGTGAATAGTGCTGTCATCTGAAGAAAGAAGACTACACTGTTCCAAATCGGACCGAACCGGTCTGAACCGGATTCAAAACTTAAACTGGCCGGTTCACCCCCATTCAACTGAATTTTTTAAATCTAAAAATTTCTAAATTCATCTAAATTTATTTTCTATCCATTGGTGACCTCAAATCTCAAATTTGAATTATTTAAGCCACCTAGAAAAATAAATTTAGAATTCGATTCAATAATGGTTCAAACCGGTTCAATCCGGTTTGGATCCGGTTCACCATAATCGGTTTGGTTTTCATCTCCAATTCCTTCTCAAGTCCATTTCCATAGGACTCTTTGGGTCACTCGGGATCCATAAATTTCCTGATTTACCCCTTTCTCTATCGGTTCCGGTTCATGAGTCGACTCAGTTCATAAACCGATTCTATCTAGTTCGGACCCGGTTCACTTGAACCGGTCCGATTTTTCTTCCCAATTCTTCCTAAGGTTCTTTTCCAAGATTTATGAACCATTTTGAGTCACATGGGAGTTGTAAATTCTCAATTTTCCTATTTCCTAATAATTGAGCTTGTATGATTCGGTTTTTAAAATTTGAAACTGACCGGTTCTTTTCTCGATTTTCTCATTATAAAAGGATGGGGTTTACATAATGACGGTTTGTTGTGCCAGGAGTGAGAGAAGCTCGATGTAGCTTCATACGCATAAGATCGGGGTGGGGTCGGGATGAGGCCTCTGTTATCATACGGACATGAAGTTGATTTCAGGTTTGAGGGTTAGATGTCGCAAACATCCACTCATTCTCAGAGTAGAAGTGGACGGGCTTCTATTTATGTAGCCGGTAAAGTCGCTCCGACGCCACAAGGGGGTGTAGTGGACGGGCTGCCCTGTGATTGTGCGATCCCTTCATGATGAAGGGCGTGTGTTGATTGTTAAACATATCGATTATGGATAATGAGGAAAAATGGTTTTGAATAACCAGGAATTTAAGGGAAAGAATATTTTTTGAAATAAATAAGGAGTCCGGCACACTCCGATTAAAGTTGTTTTGAATACTCTCTCCCAACACCCATTCACTGAGTTGTCGAACTCACCCCCTACCTTTACCCATTTTAGGGAACAGAGGGAAAATTTACCTAAATACCTACCTGTAGCTGAACTTGCAAGACAGGTATGTAAGGTTAAATTATTCAGTTTTGATTAATGTTATTCTAGGAAAGATAGGAAAAAGGATGTATTGCTCCTTATGGTTTAGAAAAGGGTGAAGCCCTTCAAGAACCAAAGGGAGTGGCAGGTTGCTCATGAGGATTCGACCAACCCAGGTCGGGGTGTGACAGGTCTGGTCCAACCGGGTCCAGTGACCAGAAAGTGAAAATCGGTCGGTTCAGGTCTGATTTGACCGGTTCTCTCGAAATTAAAATTTTCTCAATTTGTCTAAATTAATTTTCTATTCAATGGTGGCATCAATTTCCCAAATTGATCATTTTAAGTCACCAAGAAAAATAAATTTAAAAACCGGTTCATGTACAGTTCAAATTGGTTCAATCTGGTTCATTCCAGTTCACCTCGAACCGGTCCAGTTTTCTCATCCAATTTCCTTCATAATTCATCCCCATAATTTATGTGACATCTTGGTCACTTTGGATTTTCCAATTTCCCATTTCAACTCTTCTTTGTTGTTCTCAATTCATCAAGGGGTTCGATTTTCTCCACAATTTGGCCGGTTCTTTCCCGGTTTCCTTGACTCATAGTGACGGGTTTCACAAAATGAATTTAGTTATATTTAGAAATTTTTAAATTTTAGAAAACCGGTTGAATCGGGCTTGAACCGGTCAATTTTTTATTTCGGGTCATAGAACCCGATCCAACCGAACTAGTCAATGGTCAAACCGATCAATGAACCGCCTACTAGGTCAGCGCCCAGTCAACACGTGCGACTAGTCAGTGCATGACGCATGGAAAAGAGCGCCCATCTAGCCACTCGGTCAGTGCCTGGAAGTGCTGACCAATCTGAGTGTGACATGTATCCCTCGTCCACGGTCAAATGAAGAAAGACCACGTCACCGACGACCGACCAATGGGATAGCAACAAGTGTCCCCAGTCAACGGTCAACTAAGAATAAGCCTCATCAGTAGGGCTAGCCAATGAGGTGTTGACACGTGGCAAAGATGTCACGTTAGCGATCGACTAGGATGTCGGAGAACGGTCAACCAATTAGAGGACGACACGTGGCAAAGACACGTCAGATGGCACCAGCCAATTTGAGGCTAACATGTGGCATTGACACAATGCGTCAAGTGGAAAAACTGACTTATTTAAATCATCAAATCAAAGTACGCCACGTGTCACGATCAAATGATGGACAAATGTGATCAGCGGCCACATTGGAACGAGTGACCAATGGGAGGTCGCCACGTGGCCGGTCAACAAGTCAATGGAAAACTCGAACGCTGAGTAGGAAAGTCGCGTCAGCGAAGCCATCCAATCACAACGTGCGAAGTTGCAGCTCGCACACGCGCCCATAGTATCATCAACCTTTGAAGCTAACAGATAAGGACATTAGGATGGTTGCCATTACTCCAACTGTTGATAAATCCTCCTGACATGGTCGTAAATAGGAGAGATTATGACCAAGTAATTGATGAATAGATAGCTCTATCAATCCCTGAGCTCCCTATATAAATAGCTCATCTCCACTTATCCTCTTCATCCCTCAAATGCCTGAAGAAGAATATTGTTCATTTTCCTAATAAAGCATGAACCAAAGCTACGACGTGGCATTTTTTTTCCAACTCCGAAGGCAAATTTAGGTTCCCTGTAATCCTTAGAGGATACTCTACCTTCTTGAATACTTCATTTAGCTCGAGGTTTGTCGGAGCAGTATTGGCGAGCTTGCACAGTACATTCGCTTTCTTGACACTCAGTGAATAGAGTTGGTCGAGCTAAATTCCAGTCTCCCCAAGCATAGCTTCGATGATGGAGGAGCTTCCAAAGATTATGGTGAGGGTCATTCATGATTCCTCATAGACAAATTTTTTTAGTTCATCAGACATCTTGTGTGATGAGTGCCATGAGTGCATCCAATGGCATGGCTAGCACAAGGGACATAACCAAGGTTGGTGGCTCACATTCTTTCTCCAATCCATAGAATAACTTGTACTTGATTTGATGCTCAAGTTTTGGATGATATATTTTGGCAAAGCTAGTACAAAAGTTTGTAATGGATGTCACATACGTGGATATAGGTTATTCACCATTCACCATTTCTTATTATTGTTGGTATATTATGTTATTTGGAGCACGAATTTGAGAAATGTATAGGATTTCGAGACATTCAAAAGCTTCAATTGAGGTTATTATTCTAGTGACTTGTAAATTTACCTTTTTTGACAAATATGCTAATAGTAAGTTGACATACCCATGCTTCATATTTGGAATTGATGACTTCAGTTTTATTATCGCCTCTTTGAGCATAATGGCTAACTTAGTTTGAGAAATGTATCAATTATTATAGTCATAAAACTAATAGGTTTACCATAGATTATTGATATTGTTGCAACATAAATACTAATTATTAATATTTAACTTGATTGGCAGAGTCTATATAAAGTTAGAAATAATGATTATGGTGGAAGTACTCATTATGTAAATAGTAAATTTGATGAAGGTTGGAGAGTATAACCACGAATATAATAAAGAAGTTATGGCAATTACTTCATATCTGATGCAAAAATTGAGCGCATTTTGTTGAGTGAAAGATGTTGGGTTGCTAAATGCTGCAAAGTAAAGTGGGCATACAAATTTAGTATGGCAGAGTCCATATAAAGTTAGAAATAATGATAATGGTGGAAGTACTGTAAATAGTAAATTTAATCAAGGTTAGAGAGTATAACCACAAATATAATAAAAAAGTCATGGCAATTACTTCATATTTCATCCAAAAATCGAGCGCATTTAGTTGAGTGAAAGATGTTGAGTTGCTAAATGCTGCAAAGTAAAGTGGGCATACAAATTTAGTACAGTAGCATAGAGAAATAAGAAATTTATAGAAGTAACTTTATGTAAATTTTACACAATTGAGTAATTGGGGAGAGTCAAAATTACAAAATAATATTATTTTCTTAACTAAATTGTACCATGTCCCTTGAAGATAGTGATGCTCTTTGAAGAGGGGCCGTTAGGTGCTAAGGAGAGGTCTAGCTAAGAGAATGTGACTTGGCTTTTTAATGTAAAAATAAATTGTCATCGGATTAAGGATTTTTTTGTGAAGTTGGTGGTCAACTAGTTGGTCGCTATTAAGGTTGAGACTCAAAATTTTCCCAGCATGCATCACGTTATGAAAAGTTAATTTTGGGATATTTTGGTTATGGTTGCTGTATATAGTTTCCTTTATAGTACAGATATAGGTATGTACAACATTCATTCTCCATCATAAGTTAGGTTATTGAGTTTTTTTATACGTCCAACATGCCAACATCATGGAGTTGACACACGTGGCAATTCCGGCCAATCCTCTCTATTATAAATGTTGATATATTACTTTAAAAATTATCTATAAACATATATATTTCATATTTGAATTAAATACTCAAATATCTCCTTATCTAGTTTAAAAAATAAAGCTAGTTGGTATTTAATTAAAATTTTAGAAAAAAATATTTATATATTAGGTTGAGATTTTACTTAAAAAGTATTTAATATATTTACTTGTCATTACTCTAAAAATATTTATATAGTAGGTTAAGATTTTACTTGAAATTATTGTAAATAAATATATATATATATATACTAATTAAAAGTTTAGTATTTATTGTTGTAAATAATTATAGGTAGATATTGTATACCAAATAAATTGGCTAATATTTATTTAAAATTTATTATTTGTAATTATTATAAATTTTTAAACATTATAAATACATAATATTTATATATTTTATTTAATTTAGGATAATATTATTATTAATAACCATAATGTATTATGTATACTGTATAATTTTAAATAAATTCTTAATAAATGTATAGAACGTGAGCTGTTATTATTTTTCCATTATGGAACCGAATTTTCAGTAACTAGTGGATACCATATTAGTGGATCTCATAGCATACTAGAAGATATTGTGTATAAAAAAATTAGTAAATATTTATACTTAAAAGTAATAAGTCGTAAATAATATAAATTTTATAATTTTATAAAATTAAAATTATTTTTTTTATTTTATCAATTGTGCGATTATATTTTTTCAATAATAATTACAATTTAACTATTTTCTTATATATTAACGTAAATAGTAAGTTAATTTTGTGAATTATAGTTATAAATAAGTAAATTTTGTTATTTTGTGTGTAAATTAATTATAATATTATATTAAAAAGTACATTTTACCTACAAATAATTATACACTTTCATATAACTATTTTAACTTTATATAAAAATAATAATTCTATATTTTAATTAATGTAAAATTAATTATATAATATAGACGTTGCCAAGATTTTAGATTGTCAAAATAGCCCAATTGAAATTCATATAACCTAATTCTAAAAAAGTCGAGATAACTTCTCTCTGTTTCCTTGGTACATTTTTTTGGGTAGGGTGTGTCGTGTGTGGCTGATAAATGATTTATAAAGACGTGAAGCCACTCATCCACAACTCCAGGCAACAAACTTTTTTTATTCATTTTCTTGGCCGTAACACAGTCACAACTCACAAACGGCTTAATGCGGCATGAAATGGTTAGTTCATTGAAAAAGCATCATCTTCTTCCAACTTTTGCGAACCCATATTATTCTATATTCGAAGAAGACGTTCTCTATAATAAGGTTTTTTTTCTTCTTTTTTATGTTGTATAGGAAACCCATAATTTAGAATTAAAAATTAATATCATAATTGCAATATATTTTTTATTAACAATTTAAATATATAATATATGAATTGTTTTTAGACTTTTTTTAATGATGTATAAAATATAAGCAAAAATATTATTATTTGAAAACATTTGGGATATATGAAAGAACAATTTGAAAAAAAAGGTCATGTCCCGATTTGATTAACCAGTGTGGGCGCGGGTAGGATTAGGAGACGTGGACAAGTCATATTTAGTTGTCCAATCAGAGATTGCCAGCTGGATAATGCGGGTCGGTCGTACTTCTGGCGTCTTTTTTTTTTGGGTACTGCAAAAGCCTTTTGTACTTTCCTACTAGGTCGAGAAGGTACTGCCTCCTACCCATGACTATTTTCGTCATTTTAATATAGCCACGGCCACCGATGGGCGGCAGTTCATCTTCTCCGATGACTGAAGCTTTCAATCATATCAAGCCACGCCATTAATCGCTATCATTTCACCAATAGCTATGGAACGATGGACAAATTTAAATAAAGGTGGCTAAAAGTAGCCAGCATGCTGCAAAGCCACATGAACATTGGCCCGGCCTAATATGGTTCGTATATTAAATTTACAATAATACCCCCGCAGTAGAGGTTTGCTGCAAGATTGCACGCTACGTGCATTCATCAGGAGGGAGACCAACCAAAGGTCCAAAGTTCGCTGATCTGACAGCATCATCCATCCTCGTATTCCATCTACTTTTCTCCAGTATAAAGATCCCAACCCCCGAGCCCTCCCTTCAAACCTGCAATCACATCCTACTCTCTCTCTCTCTCATTCGGATTCGTCTGCTTGTGGCTTCCGCTGGAATCTTTGGCCATGTCTCAGGTATAATCTTCGATTCTCGTCTTTCTTTTGCGCTCGTGGTTACTGTTTTGTATCCATGAAAGTCTTCCATCTGCACAATTGCTTATCTTTGCTAGAAAAAGATTAACGTTTGACTTTCTAATTTAACGGACCTGTGCGAGAACCCCTGAGAAAATTGACAGGGAGGTAGGGTTTTTTATTTGACGGGTCATATATAGCTAATAATTATGCAGAGTTGCAATTCATGCCTCTGGTACATTTTGATGAGCATCGGTACTAAATGCTGGGATGAAAACAAACTAGACAATGCAAATGCTTACCGATACTAAATGAAGATGAGATTCTCATTGCTCCGACATTGTCAGTGTTTGCCCTAGATGATCAAAGCTTTGAGTACTATGACTGTAAGATCTAGCAGGAAGAACTTCTTTGCACACACACAAAATAAGATATGCAATTTGTTTTGCGCTCAAATAATACAAAGGACCGTGTGCCATTCTTGTAAGTGGTCCAGTAAATGTTAATGTGATGATCACCGGTCAGTAAATTGAACTCTTTCTTGAGGAACAACCTTGGGAAAATTGTCTTCTGGGACCTTTGAATTGAAGGCACTTTGCATGATTAAATGGAAGATTTTCAGACTTGACTTGATCCACATGATTATTCATTATGTATCTGCATCAGCTATTAGTGTTGACGGTGGCACATCTGTGGTTTTTGTTTCCATTTGTTGTCTACAGACTGTGGTTCTCAAGGTTGGCATGTCATGCCAGGGTTGTGCTGGAGCTGTGAGGAGGGTGCTGGAAAAGATGGAAGGTCTTTTTTTTTTTTTTTACTTTTGCTCTTGTATCCATGGCTTCAAAGTTTTTCCCCTGTCCATATATCAGAGGCTGATAGTGCTGGCATGTTTATTGTTTGAAATGATATGATTTCAGGGGTGGAATCATTCGATATAGATATGAAAGAACAGAAGGTCACTGTGAAGGGCAATGTGCAGCCAGATGCAGTGTTTCAGACTGTATCCAAGACTGGAAAGAAGACGGCTTTCTGGGAGGAACCAACCCCTGCTCCTGCCCCTGCCCCTGCCCCCGCCCCAGCCGAGCCTGAGGCAAAGCTCGCTGAAGCAGAAGCTCCTCCAGTCACAGCTTAAACCACCAAAGTAATGGGTGGTGTCTAGTTGATTCATGATCAATAGGCCTATCTGTTGAAAAAGTGCAAGAACTGATGAAGATGGTGTAGTATCCCTTGAAGGGATGCTTCAATAATCCCTTAAGAGGGTTAATGCTCAACATTTACTATATAATAGAGCATCTTATCATATACTACATGTGCCTTATATATCTGCAAAGACATGGCTTGGCTAAGCCTTCTCTTCAAAAAGAAAGGAGGCCAGCGTCCCGCCAAATCTTCCCGTTACTAGGTGGTGTGTGAGAGAGTCAAACAGGCTCGGTCCTGGAGTATTAACCTAAACAGTAAATTGGGAAGGCTAAGGAAATATCCCCTCAAAGTCAAAAGCAAGGCTATGTGGGTAAAGAGGAGTTATATATATATAGGAAGTTAAAAGTTATTTGATGATACTGGCAGGAGCATAATTGGGAGAAACTGGTCAGTAAACATTCCTCAAATTGATCTTCCATTTGGAAAAAGCAGCAAGAGTGTGACTATATCATGTCTTCAGTTCCTAACAGCCTCATCTGCAAAATCCTAAATCTCTTTCTTGCTCTTTATCTCAGACCTTCTTGGTCCTGAAGTCCACTTTATCCAAGTCCTCTGCTATCCCCATATACCCGTATAGGATTTTCTCTGCCTCTTCTTCCCCACTCAACCCAGATGATGATGGTGATCCATTGGTGCCTCTCCCACGGCATCCGCTGGAAATTAACTTCTGAAGGTTAATCCTCCCCAGCTTATCATCAGCAAAGAACTGCCCGAGCTTCAGGGCATTCCTGAACCCAGAGAATGTTCCCAAGAATTTCACTATCATAACACTCTGGTCTGCCGGATTCCCGAGACAGATCACCATTTTGCTATGTGCATAGATAGCATTATCCTGCCATCAATGTGTTATTAAGGGGGAAAGAAAAAGAAAACAAGTGGATATCCCTGAAAATATTTAGTGCCCATCTTGAGAAAGATGTCTTCTTTCTTCACCTGTGTAATTTTATATGTCAAACATTTTAGAGAACAAATAATGTATTTGATGGAAACCATCTTGCTGTTAATTTCAAATTCCCTGATAATAACATAAACACAAGGTCAGAAGAAATTAGCCGCATGGACTTGGGAAGTTTGTGCTTCAAAAGGAATACAGACTTGAAATATTTTACATGAAACCAAGATAGAAGATGGAGTTTCACGTCAAACCCTTTGAAGGATCTCTAAATCAAACCTCTAATAAGTGGAGACTTGTTGTTTATTTGAACAGAGAAAGATAAATCTGTCATGATATCCAATTTTGTAAAGATTTACAATTCAATAAATAGCAAAATTCAGCTCCAGAATTATGGATAACATGAGGTGTTTGGCATGAAATCCTTTCAAGAATCACTAATTTAAACCTCCCACAAGTGGTGATTTTTTGTTTATCTGAATATAGAAAGATGAACTCATTATGATATCCAATTTTTAAAAACTTTAGGTCTCATAAACAGGAAAGTTCTGCTCCAGAATCTGTTTTGATAAATTTTCTTTTTTGATAAATTATTCAGCTCGGGAATCATATGTAACGAAAATAGGTTTAAACACAAACCACTAATGAAAACAGGAAGGTATGCCTTCACACTTACAATGGGTACAACTTTCTGATCTCCAGGATGATCAATTGACATAGAGATGTTGTGGAGAATAACGATTGGTGGCCAGACAATTAAATCCTCCTTTATTGTCAGGGTTTCTTCCTCATGCAGCACTCTTGGAGACACTGTAGGCACGTCTTCTTGAAAGTAAGTATCCCATCCCATAGAGACACAGATTGCCCCAGATGATTAGCCCTCAATTGAGCCCTTCTAGCCATGAATGCATGCTTCACAAAGTCCTCAGTTGTGCAGAATTCCTTGGAGAACCTATATAGTCAAATAAAAATATGTGAAATATACAAGATAATACATCACATCAAATCTCTGAATATCATGATTCAGTCAGAATAAAGTAGCTTGATTTTAAAACAGAGATATTTTCTGCTAGAAAACAACAACCATCTAAATTATCAGAGGGGGAATATTGAGGAAGACACATCATCGTTAATTCTTAAAGCAAGTTATCTTATACACATGTTTGAAACGTATATACATTCCTTCCTGCTATGTACCAGCATTCCCAAACAATCGGAAAACAGGATAAATTCCACTTTTCATCATTATATTTTTAACCTCCAAAAAAGAGCATGATGTGCCTGACCATCTATCACTTACCAAGTAGTTTACTCAAGAGTTAACATTCTAGAGAGTTTCAAGAGGTCATAGAAATGGGCCATGAAATTAGTCATCAATTAGCAATATCAGCACCACTGTGCATCAGTCAAGTGCATCTTCCACCACTAAAAAGATTGGATTGAAAACTTGAGACAAATCCACCTCATAACCTCATCATCCTAGGTAAATGAATTATCTCAGATAATTCCTATAACCGCACCAATCCTAAATAATATAGGAGGCCAAGCTATTCCCAATCCCATGACAAGACAGGCAACTGAGAGATCCAGATTTATTTTCAATAAAGTTGAGAAATATCATAATAGCAAAATTGAGTCTTACTTGAATGGAGCATAACTTGGCTTGAATCTACAAGATACTTTAATTCCAACTCAATTATGAAGTATTCCATCTTAAAAAAATGAATAAGAACTTAGAGACATGCCTTCTGCTACATACAATAATGCAGAACAAACTTCCAGCTTTTCCTTGCGCCCTATATAGTCGTTGAACAACTGAATTAATGTTGATCATTTTTTAATACTTCAAGAAAGCTTCTTTTGTCAGCTTCTTAAACTCATCTGAGTCATCTTCAAGGTTATCCTCAAAATAACCCTCATTTGCATTCACAATATTCTGGTTTTTATAGAATCCAGTTATTTTACCAATATAATGGTTGGACTGGAACCCTTTCATATGAACAGATTTAGGAATCATGTCAGTGCATTTGCCTCTGCATTTGCTTCTGTATTTGCCATATCTGACTGGATACTCTGATAAATACTCCAATCCGTTCTTAACAGATATGCGTTCTTTTGAAGCAAATCCTCTTTGAAACACTCCTCTGTGGCATGTCATCACAATTATTTCTTTTTCATCAATATGGAAACCAGAACCATATATGTTATTCACATTCTGTTCATTGATCAAACCGTCACAATCCTCTAAATCTTCACATTCAAATGTGTTCAATTTCCTAGTCATCATGTGGTAATGGTCTCTAAGTAAATCTTCTTCAACTCCATATATACTATTTTCCATCTGTTCTTTTGGCATACACATACAGTCATCCTCATTCACTCTCGGAAATCTCATAGACATTCCACGAGCTTTCCTGCCATAAATAGTCATTTTTTCACTATGATAGTTTACTTGTAAACTCTTTTAATCAACGTCTGTTTGAAATCCAGGATCCAGTTTTGATCGTGAGATATGATCATCTCTTGAGCCAAAATTTACTTTTGGTGGTCTATTATCATATTCATGAGAAACATACATAAACTCCAATAATTTTCCATGCTGTTGTGGGGCATTTGCTTCTTCACAACACCTAGGAACAACAAGCTTCCCCAAAGAAGCTTGTTTCTATGCAGCACTGTGACTTGAATTTCCACAATCACTAATAATAGCCATTGCCATCAGTATCTGCATGCCTCTACTATGGTCTTTTATCTGAGAACAATTATAATGTAGTTGAAAATTAGGAGGTTTCATTTCATGTAAACCCTTAGAGGAATGTCCACGAGGAATATGATTTTCATCTATGATTTTTTGTGGTTTGATACAATGTAATTCCTCATGATCATTTCCATGGATACGATATCCACTCTGCCGAAACTGTGAGTGATGTAGCAACTGATTTTGTGCCTTTCCATCATTTCTTCTAGCAGCAACAGATAGGCCATTAGGATATGCACTCGACTTCATAAGTTCTAGGCCATTATGTATGTATTGTAGCGTAGAAAAGGAAACATCCCATCATCTCCATAAGATTCAGGAATTTTGTGCTTCAAATTGCAGACTGGAGGCCTCCTAGAACCATTGTTAATAATATAGCCTCAAAATTCCAGGCCATGAGCTGTATGATGGGCTGCAGGATATCCTTGTCTTGTATATATTACGCCTTCCCTGTCCTTGTAGGATTTTATCACGTAGGATCTAATCAGATGGTCATGAGACCTAAACCTTTCATCTATACACTGATTCATATCTATCTCACAGAATAGTGATTTTTCATTTGCACAAGTTTCACAGTAGGGTTCTGCTATTTCCCTTTCTTCTATTGCTGTTGATTTCCCTTTAAACGGTGTGATACTCCCAGTATTTGAATCTCTTTCTCTGTCCACGACACCTTATGCAGCACGACCATAAACATGAACATGCTTTAATCTGCTGCCGTCATCAGCATCAGAAATCCTACTAGGGAGAACAAATTCCGAATTCTCAGTGCTTTTATTTGCATCACTGTGAAACCTCTTTCTTATTTCTCCATGAGAGATTGAACCAGGGTTAGGTCCATCTCTACTGAAGTTTCTTGAATTCCCGTATTGCTCAATTCTTTCAGATGAATCTCTACATGATGACTAGAAATCCTAAGGTTTAGATTTATTAGGTGTCTAGTGATAGTGTCCTTTAACTCCCATATAAGTTCGTATAAGTTCAAATGAATATTACCAAAAAAAAATTAAAAGATATAAGTCCATCTTACTAATAGACCACAAAATATAAGTAAAAAGATATAATCTCTAATGGAAATTACTAATATATAATTTTATTTAAATACTACTAAATTTGGATAGATTCTATTTAAATATTATTATATTCGGTACTTTATTAAGCATATATAAATAAATGAGTATATAAATGCATAAAATTGTACATATATAAAATTAAATATTACAACAATATTTTCATATATGGTATATCTCTCCTTCTTCCACTATTTTTTATGGTATCATATACTTATTAAAACTTCTAAAATACGATCCTACCCATTAGATGTGTTCCTCTTGATTATATATATCATTTTTCAACTCAAAATTTCTCTTATTTTATTGTTTTTGTTGTAATCTCTGAAAATTTTTTAATTTAGTTCAATATTTTTATTTTAAAATTTTAAGTATATCTCGATTTTTTTTAAAGTGTAAATACTCTTAATTTTTTATACATAATTATCCAATTTAGCCTAAATTTAATCAAATATTGACCTAATTTATTTATTTTTTAATAATTTTTTATATTAATAACAGGTTACTTATTCTATCATATATATTTCTTATTTAAAATATTTATGATATTTAGTATGTATATCAAAATTATAATCGATATATAAAAATTTAGCTCAATTTTTTTCAGAGCTTAACATGGTCTATCCCTATATATATATATTTTTTCTAGCTCTTAAAATATTTTCTCCATTTGATTTATTTTAAAATTTTTTTATCATTTTTTTTTAATGAACATATTTATTAATACATTATTCATTAATTATTCAATTATTTTATTTATATCCAACCTTAACTTTCCTTTCTCCACTTGAGTTTAGAAGAGTAATAGACAATAAATTATGTTAAAACAAGAGCATAAGCCACAAGTGCAATATTAAGATACCACACGACATAAGTAAACAAAATCCCCAACGTATATTATCAAGACATCATAAAATATGATATTACTAAAAGACCACAAGACATGAGTTCGTATAAGCTGCCACGGACATTACCAAAACAACACAAGAAATTAGTCTATACAACATAATTGCCAACCGATAATATTAGGAGAAATAATCCTATTAGGTTAGATTTCTATTAAATTCTATTTAAATATTATTATATTTTATTTATATAAAAACTTTATTAAAATTATATAAACCCATAAAATTGTACACATATAAAATTAAATATTACAACAATATTTTCATGTATGATCTATACTCTTTTCTTTGTTTTTTACTTAGATGCCTTATAGGTGCATCTCAAGTTAACTAAGAAATCAATGTCCATAAAATAATCAAACTGTCCTTCCATGATTGACTTTGAATACACAGGTCCTTCATGATTGACTTTGAATACGCATGTCCCTAAAAACTAATAAAAAACTCTAAAACAGACTCAGAAGATTACACATAGATCCAACACAAACCTCACCATTCCTGGTCAATCAAGACCATTCCTTGTCAATCAAGCCGAGTTAACAGTTCACCAAAACCCTAAACTTAGTTAATCAAAAGAAACTCAGCAATCTTCAACAAAATTTCCAACTTCCAGAAATTCACTCATAGAGCACACAATTATCCGACAAAAATGTTATAAAACTTAAATTTTAAGGGAGATGAATACCTCTCATTTAGTTTATATTATTTGTTTATTTTATTATTATTATTTTATTTTTATATAATTTAAATAAATTTATATATTAATAATATTTTATATAAAATTATACAATATAAATATTATATATAAAAAATTATTATGTAAAATATATTTAATATAATTTAATTATATATAATAACTAATAAATTATTTAATTTAAATAAATAATAAATTTATTTTTTAATTTTTTATTAATAATAATTAACCTCAATTCACATTTATCCAAATAATATATTATTAAAAATTTTTAATATCTTAAAATCTATTACTTCACATACTCTACTAATATCTACACATACTTTACCTGCAAATCACTAAAAAACACTCCATACAAACAAAGTATTGAATGAGTTTAATATATATAATTGAATTAAATTATATTATTTAAAATAAAATAAAATATTTCTATAGAGAGGAAGGAAAGTCATTTGTCTCTCTTATTTGTACGATAATGCTGGAGTGAAGTAGGGGTGGCAAGTTTAGTTATATATATGGACTCCATTGGGTACAAGGTATTCTAAATTCGGATTTGGATCCATCATAGGTGACTAGTTACTCACGGTAGTGGGTGGGTGCATGTCCAAATATTGGAAACAAGTTGAGTAACACTAATTTAGTTGAAAAACTAATTTTTATATTAGGTAACTAGTTGTTGAATAATCTCAAATATAGATGGTAATCACTTACAAATTAAATTTTGATTAAATAGAAGTGGAGATTCCAAAAATTTATTTGATACCAATATTTATACAAAATTCATAAATATTGGTAGGGTTTGAAAGTTATAATCATAATAAGTTTGTGTTATTTTTTAGGCCATATATGATTATTAATTTAAATCTCGTTTTCTCTAAGAAATTTTAATTAAAAATTAATTTTTTTTGAAAAAAATCAAGGTTTTATTTAAATCGAAATTGGTATAAAAAATTAAAATGGGAACGTGAGGGAGGGATCCTAATTGATCAATTATTATAAAAAATAATAGAAATAGATAATAAAGTAAATTAGATGTGAAAAACGAATTAGTTTAAAGTGAATCGGATATAAACATTTTTTAATTGGATTGAATTGAGAAAAAATCATTTCAAAAATTTATTTTTTTAGATAACTTAAAAATATTAATTTGGTAAATTAAAATCACCACTATTTAGAAAATAAATTTAAAAAATTTTAATTTTCAGAAAATAGGTTGAATCAGGCTTAAACCGACTGATTTTTTATTTCGAGTCATTGAACCTAGTTCAACCGAACCGGTCAACGGTCCAACCCGTCCAGGTTAGCACACACGACCAATCAGCGTGCGGTGCGTGGCAAAGTGTGCTCAGTCAACGTTGACTAATTAAGAGTGTGAGACGTGTACTCAGTTAATAGTCACCTGAAGAGAATTCCTGTCAGTTGGGATAACTAATGAGAGGCTGCTGACACATGGTAAAGGTGCCTAGTCAGCGACCAACTAGGATGTTCGAGAAGGGTCGACCAATTAGAAGTTGACACGTGGAAAAACCACGTCAAATGGCTACAGCCAATTAGGGGCTAACATGTGGTATTGACACATTGTGTCAGATGTGAAAACTAACGAAATTAAATCAGTTAATCAGAGTATGCCACATGTTACGGTTATCAGACGAACATATTTGGTCAATTGCCACATAGGAGAAAGTGACCAATGTGAGGCCGCCACATGGCTAGTCAATGAGTCAATGGATGCTGAGTGGGAGGCTGCATTAGTAAAGTCAGCCAATCACAGAGCCCCATGTGATAGCTTTTACGCGTGCACACAATGTCGTTGTCACACCTTGACCTGGTTCTCTAGTTTGATATGCAGACAACCGTCGCATATTCCTAGTTTTACAACAATAGGCGCCTCATCATTGTAAACCTGACAGGGTGCAAGGCTAAAAACATGATAAACTCAAATTATTTTTCTAAATTAATAAATTAAACTTTTGGAAAATAAAATTGGAAACTATACCAGGACTATCTACTGAGTGTAAAACATAACTTTGGTTTAGGTTGACTTTTACATCAAACACATATCATTCATCACCATGGCTGCCTAAAAGGGGTAATTGGAGTGGAATAAGTTTGATAACTTAGTGAGAGTACTTAGCTGAAGTTGTGATATCATGTACACGATTCAGCACATACTCCAAGCAAGATTTCAATGAAATTTGGTAAAAAAATGTTCACAAAAAATAAGCTTATTGAACTTTAAAAGAACTTATCTTGTATACTACAAGTTGGTAATCTATTCACTTCATAGAAAATAATCAATCATCGAGGTCATTTATTACAAGTTTTAAAATTTACTTGTATTTGATAAATATATCTCATATACTCAAATATGCTTAAGGAATACTATTCCTTTTTATCCCAAAGTGTTGGGGATAAACTTAACAAGTCCATACTTGTTTATCATTGAAAATCATTCACATGATTTTCTAATTAAATTCTTTGCTTGTATCTCACAAGCTAAAAACATCGTTCCTTCTTACCCGGAAGAACATTTCATGATTTGTTCATGGTTACTTTACAAATATTTGTCTTAGACAAACAAACAAATCATATACACTTTACCGTCCCACTAGTGGCCCATAGTGCCTTTACCGTCCACCCTGGTAAGAGGTCACAACTTCTACCACATTGTCTATGTGAGCACCATTGCCCAACCCCCAAACTTTAACGATTCTTCTGTTCGCTATTGAGGGACAAGATCTCTCACCCTTCTTCCTTAGTCTCAATGTGCACGAAGCATCCTAAGCTTCACAACATACTGGAACAACATAAATTCCCTTGTCACGCCCTGACCCGGTTTGGTCGGATCCTCGTGAGCAACCCGTCACTCTACTAGTTTATTAAGGGTTTTCCCTTTCTTTAAACTGTGAGAAGTAAGGCATCCTTTAAACTTGTACCTTTTCTAGAATAACATTAATAAAAACTACATAAAATTTAAACTTATATACTTGTCTTGCAAGTTTAGCTAACTAAAGATATTTGAGTAGGTTTTCCCTTGGTTACCTAAAAGGGGTAAAGGGAGTGAGTGAGTTTGACAACTCAGTGAATGGGTATTTGAAAAATAAGTTTATGAAAAATGGTTTGAGTTAGAGTGTGCCAAACTCCTTATTTTCTTTAAAAATATTATTTTCTCAAGTTTTGGTTTTTAAAATTTTTTTTCCAAGGTTTACCACTTCTTTTCCAAGGATTCTCAAATCCTTTCCAAGGTTTTCATAACCTTTTTCCCATTTTCATATTAGGTGTGTCTCACAAACAACACACGCCCTTCATCAGGAAGGGTTCACACACATTCGCGAGATGCAGTTATGCCGACTGCACCCACTTGTGGATCGGAGCGTCTTTATCATCCACCCTGATAGAAGTCTCTAACTTCTACCTGAAGTTTGAGTGAACATCTCTAATGTTCAACCTTAGAACCAAAATACTTCGTGTCCATATGAGGACGGAGACCTCATCCCGACCCCACTACGGTCTCATTCGCATGAAGCTACGTCAAGTTACTTGACTGTTGACATGACAAACTGCCCTTATCTCCACCATGTCGTCTAGTAGCCCCTAGGATGCATTATGTCACACCGTGTTTTTAGTAACCCAAAATTTCGGTTGGAAAATTTTCCTGTTGAATTTAAGCAAAAATTAAATATTATATACATAATTATTAATTATGTATATATATAAATGTTGAAGAGATGTTTACATATAAGGGTATATATATATATATACCTGTACAAAATTAATTTTCAAACAAATATAAAGGAGAAAGGGATTTTGAGGAATTAATACCATTATTAAATAAATACCCATAAATTAATACCTATATTCAATTATTGGAATTAATACCCATTAATTTCCCATAATGAGAATAAATATCCATAATGTAGTAATAAATCTTCCTCATTTAAAAAATAATTTTTACAGCTATATAAAGAGCTTCTCCCCATTCATACTTCTCATATCTAAAAACTAATCTCTCTCTCTACTACTCCATTTTCCAATGAAACTCGAACCAAAGTTCTGATTTGGGCATTTTTCTCAACCTCAAAAGGCGAGGTCATGCTCTTTAGACTTCGAGGGAAGTCAACTATTTGATAGCAACCTCCATTTGATCTAAGAATCGCCAAAGAAGGCCCGACATAATCAAACATTGTAGTAGCTCTGGCGGACAGAAGCTGCCCGGTTTCGACCGAGCTAAAATCGGCTGAATTCAGCCCTCCTCCAGCCAAACCAAGCTCTCCCAACACTTCCACAACACTCATACGATCGAATTAGAGCGGAAAGGTAAGCCAATTTGACTCACCTCTATAATTTTCGACCAGTGTTAGAGAGAGAACCGACGAAACTTCATTGACCAAATTCTCCATCAATTCGATATGAATTGATGTAATTTTTGATTTTAGGAGAAACCTTAGGATGAGAGCTACCTGCCTTGATCAAAAGCTCGGACCGCCGCACCCCCGACAGTAAGCTTTCAAAGCTTTCTTTATGTAAGTTCAGTTTTTCTGACAAAGCTCCATTTGAGCTTAATTCAGACCCAAATGATACAATTCAAAGCTCCATTGAATTGTGAGGAAGTGTAGGAACTAATCCATACCTTCAATTGGATCAATTAACCTCGATTGAATGGTCAATTTGATAAAATTAAATTCAACCATTTTAAAAGGGGGGAAATTGGGGAAACATTTTGAGGAAATTGGGGATTTCATAAAATTGAGGGACCAAAGAGCAATTTCCCAAAATTGAGGGCCAATTGGCCATGAAAAGGATGTTGGAGGACCAATTGGTCGATTTTTGGTATTTATTGGGGTCAAATTACCATTTTTGTAAACTAGGGGCAAAAATGGTATTTTTTGAAAAGTTGGAGACCAAATTGGAAATTTGGGAAACTTGAACCCCTTTAGTGATTTTGAATAAATTAAGGACTCAAAGTGAATTTTAGAAGTTTCGGGACTCAATTTGGGGAAAAATTTGCATTAGGGATCTAAAGTTAAGGAAAAAGAACTTTAGGGACCTAAATGTAAATAATTGAAAAGTTTGGGTATTTTGTTCATACTTGACGAATGAAGGCTATTATGCCAAATGTTAATAAATAAGAATGTCCAAAATGTGTAGGAACACGAAGGACCAAAACGCCAGCAAGAATAAGCTCGCGTGGAGGCAAAAAGCCGATTTAGAGGAAATACACTACCAATATCGGGTGGGTGGGATTATTCACATTATACCCGGTTGGGATGATGAGTACTTTGGAAATAAAAAATCACTTCTATGTTGGATTTTAACCTCACACCTGGTTGGAGTGATGTGGAAAATACACAAAAAAACTACTTAATAGTTGTAAGTAGATCATACCTAGTTGGTATGATGAACTTCATGAAAGGAAGTAGAAAACCCACTTTCCAGTTGTAAGCGAAGATGTCATCACACCAGGTTGGTGTGATGGACAAGTTGATAGGTTATTTTGTTAGAAGTGCTCTCCCCTAACAGTGTACCAATGGTTAAAAATTTTGGGAGACCTTGACGAGAGCTCGAATAGCTTAGATAGGCCAGAAGCCTTAGTTTTAGAACTTGTGGGGCTAAATGCCTAGTTTTGGAAAATCACGTACAGAGGGCCCAAGGTCAGTTGGCATGAGCAGGAGCTCGTAAAAAAATATGATGTATAAGCCATGAAAATTCCTAATAAATGGATTATGTGATTTCGCCATGGTACCAAGGCAAGACCGACATACTCGATGGGCTGGCGGTAGTGTGTTAGGACCAGGTCGACGGATCGGTCTAGACAAATAGTTGCAGGTCGAGTTAAGGGTCAAGGCCGTTGGACCAGTGGCACCAAAGATTAATGGCTTATTGGAAAACTTTATTTGTGCATGCACTTGAAGTTTGGGACCATTAAGATGCCCAAAAGGGGTAGTGATGTGTCCTAAGTGCTACTAGACGACATGGTAGAGATAAGGGCAGTTTGTCGTACTAGTAGTAAGGGAAGCTCGACGTAACTTCATGCGCATGAGACCGGGTTGGGATCGGGATGAGGTCTCCATCCTCTTATGGATACAAAGTATTTTGGGTCTGAGGGTAGGACGTCGGAGACGTTCACTTAGACTTCGGGTAGAAGTCAGAGACTTCTATCAGGGTGGATGGTAAAGACGCTCCGATCCACAAGTGGGTGTAGTCAGCGTAACTGCATCTCACAAATGTGTGTGAACCCTTCCTAATGAAGGACATGTGTTGTTTGTGAAACACACCTAATATGGAAATAGGAAAGAGGTTATAAAAACCGTGGAAAGGATTTGAGAATCCTTGGATATGAATTGGTAAACCTTGGAAAAAAGGCTTTGATAAACCGCAATTTGAAGAAAAGCATTTTTAATGAAATGATGAGTTTGGCACACTCCGATTAAAATTGATTTTGTGAAAACTCTCACCTAACACCTATTCACTAAATTGTCGAACTCACCCCCTTCCTTTACCCCATTTTCAGGTAACCAAGGGAAAACCCACCTAAAGCTAAACCTGCAAGAAAAGTATGTAAGGTTAATATATTCAGTTTTGATTAATGTTATTCCAGGAAAGTTACAGGTGAAAAAGGACGCTTTACTCCCCATGGCTTAGAGAAGGGGAAAACCCTTAATAAATCGGGAGAGTGGCAGGTTATTCATGGGGATATGACCAAACTGGGTCGGTGCATGACAACTTGAGTGGTATGAGTGCTTGTTTCCTCGAATGCATTATAGAGACTATATAACATAGTAACTAAGAGGAATAAATCTTAAAATTTCAGATGGCTCCCGAGAGAGGAACCAAGAGAACAAGAGCCGCAATTTCTGACATTGCCAAACAACCCCTTCCAATAGAAACCCCCCAAGAAACCCAAATAGTTCCACCTGGAGAGTGGCAGGTTATTCATGGGGATATGACCAAACTGGGTCGGTGCATGACAACTTGAGTGGTATGAGTGCTTGTTTCCTCGAATGCATTATAGACACTATATAACATAGTAACTAAGAGGAATAAATCTTAAAATTTCAGATGGCTCCCAAGAGAGGAACCAAGAGAACAAGAGCCGCAATTTTTGACATTGCCAAACAACCCCTTCCAATAGAAACCCCCCAAGAAACCCAAATAGTTCCACCTGGAGTAAGCTCAAAACACCAAAGGTTGTATGAGGAGTTCACTCGAGTATTTGGGTAACCTAACCTCGTCCATGAGGCAAGCACCAACTCTTGGGCTGAACTGGAGGAAGTACAATCTCATCCTCCTCCTGTTAATCATCCCACTCTAGTTGATATTCCTAAGTATCTCAAGACTCTCCGTCAATTAGGGTGTAAAACTTTTCTTGGAGAGAAAGATGCATGAGTTGCCATGGACTAGTTGGCTAACATCATGAAGCTGATGGGGATAGTTAGGATATCCCCAGAGGATATGGTGATCTTGAGAGAATATTTCCTAGAGGGTAGTGCCAAAAGATGGTGAGACAATATCCGGAGCCTGCATACCTCCACACCCTCCTAGGAATAATTTGAGGAGAGGTATGCAGAAGAGTACTTGGCCATTCATCTAATTAATGAGAAAAAGCAAGATTTCCTCCGACTCCAACAAGGGCTTAACTCTATATTAGAGTATGAGGCTAAATTTAATAAGCTAAGGCCTTTTGCTCCAAACTTAGCCAGACTGGCAGATATCTGCCAACAGTTTGTGGACGATCTCAACATGATATAAGAGACTTGTTGGGAGTACTAGGACACCCACGGATTTGGCTGCCATCATCAACATGGCCCATGAGTGTGAATGTCTGGTATAGATAAGACGTCGTCAGATAGAGCAAGCCGGTCGAAAGGAAGAGGAAGGGCAGAACAACTAGAGAGGTAAAAAAGAGCTTGGTGGGCAAAAATGGGGGACAAGAATGGGGCCTTTTAGTAGAAATGACGATTACCATGCCCATAGGGAGACAAGTAAAACCCCACAAAGGAGAAACCCCTATTGCCCTAGGTGCTGAAAAAGCCATGAAGGGTTATGTCAAGCATGCTTCGAATGTGGATAGCTCAGACACCTTGCAAAGAGTTGTCCAGCCCTTCGAGGTAATACATAATGAAGTGACCATCAATCACCTCAAGGAAACCCAATGGCACTAGACAGAGGACAAGACATAGCTACTACATTGAGGGTACCAACCCGAGTATACAACCTCAACCAGGAGGAAGCACTGGATAAACCTAGTACTTACCATAGCTCCCCTAGACCAATATAACCAAAAATCCTGTAATTCATTATCATTATAATAAAAGTTCCATTTCTTATAAAATACAAGTAAAAGAAAATCCTTTGGTCGTATCCACTAAACCTCCAAAGAAAGGTGAAGCTGGAAGGATGGCATCTGGGGATATCAGGAAAGTTAAGGTTAGGTACCCTCAAGGACGAATAAAAAGGATTTTTGGGAAAGAAGGGAAACGATTCTCCTAAAGAAGGAAACCCTAAGGAGGCATACATATATCTCAACTAAAAAGTAATGGACCAAGTGATATAGGATAAGGAGATGACGTGCATACTGAGGTGAAAGAATCAAAGGAAACATACATGAAAGACCCAAGGAGTAAGCTAAACCCAATGAATGGGTAAGTAGGAAGATGGTATCAAAGGACGCCGTGACAAGTGGACTACCCATAATAAGGAAATAAAGAAAAAGCCTCCAAGGAGTGTTAGGGAGGTTAAACCGGGACAGGAGTCCCTGGGTAGAAGGATAAAGGTAGGAAGGGAGACCTTAAAGGGGGGAATTCCCAAGCTAAGGAATCTAATAAAGAAGCATAAGTGGATGAGGGTGTACTGGGACATCCAATTGTGACCTGTTTAGGAAGAGCAAGGAAGCCAAATAAGGACTTTAGACGAACCTAGCGGAAGAGAGAAGCTTGTAACAATGGGACGTTCAAGGATGTCCTAAGAAGGATCTGAGAGTAGTAGAGACTACACTCTAATAAGGGCAATAGGATGGGTATGGTGAGGAGTAAACGAAATAAGACCCGATGATTGGAGATACCTCGGATAAGAAAGTAAAGGGTGAACTGGTTAATTAAGGTCGGTGAATGATTAAAGATTCACAAAAGCTCTAAAGGGTGTAAGAATGCATATGAAGTGAACCTTCAAGAGGGATACTTTCTTGAAGGACATAGTAGAGAAAGAAAATCGTTAAAGGAGAACTCCCCAAATAAGGGAATCGTGAAATGGTCACGAACAAACAAGAGTGGGTCAGGAGATCGACACGATTATGTAAAACATGATGTCAAAGGCAAGATGGATGAGAGGATAATGGTAAAGGTAGTTGAGAAATACTATTAGATGAAGAGAGAGACGAAGCTATATGACCCCTAAAAGGTTGGAAGGTTGAGAACAACCATTATATAAGTGTTCTAAAATTTAAAATGGTTAAAGACAAGTTCTAGAGTATGTCATGCTATAAGGGACATGTAAGCCCAACGGTCCTAAGGAAAAATGTGACTCAAGTAGGGAAGAGTCAGTTGGTAAGCATGACAATGTTAGACCTAATTTGGATCAAAGTTGAAATAAATAATTGATGGAGGAAGGGTCAAAATAGGATGAAGGGGTAATAACATCAAAACCTGTGAAAACAAGTACATAATAGAACACTTAGCTAAGGGTTTCAATGATAAAGAGAACAACTAAACACAAGAACGATTGGGCATCTTGAAACTCCCAATCCTGAAACTTTGAGTAAGAACCTAAAGGGGAAGAATCTTGCCCTAAGCAAAGGAAGATGTGAACCTAAGGATATCCCATTTAACTTGTAGGTAAGACATGCTTTTCTAGGATAAACTCCATGGAATGAGTAAGCAATGGAAAGGAAAAGAAATTCCTTAAGTGCGTATTATAAAGGGGCTAAGTGAAAATAACCGAAGTGTTAGCATGTCAAACAAACTCCAATTTGACATGAATGGAAGTTATTTCCTATGCAAATTATGCTAAATAAGTTTTGGGGATAAAACTCCTAAAAAGGAGGGGAATAGTTGTCACACCATGTTTTTAGTAACCTGCAATTTCAGTCGGAAAATTTTTCCATTTTATTTAAGTAGAAATTAAATATTATATACATAATTGTTAATTATTTATAAATATATATTTATATATATAAATGTTGAAGATATGTTTACATATAAGGGTATATATATATATACCTGTACAAAATTAATTTTCAAACAAATATAAAGGGGAAAGGGATTTTGAGGAATTAATACCATTATTAAATAAATACCCACATTCAATAATTGGAATTAATACACATCAATTTCCCAATTTAATGAGAATAAATACCCATAATTTAGTAATAAATATTTATATATATACATAATTGTTAATTATTTATAAATATATATATATTTATATATATAAATGTTGAAAATATGTTTACATATAAGGGTATATATATATATATACCTGTACAAAATTAATTTTCAAACAAATATAAAGGGGAAAGGGATTTTGAGGAATTAATACCATTATTAAATAAATACCCATAAATTAATACCCACATTCAATAATTGGAATTAATACACATCAATTTCCCAATTTAATGAGAATAAATACCCATAAATACCCATAATGTAGTAATAAATATTTCTCATTTAAAAAACAATTTTTACAGCTATATAAAGAGCTACTACCTATTCATCCTCCTCACACCTAAAAAATCCCCTCTCTCTTTACTACTCCATTTTTCGGTGATGCTCAAACTATAGCTTTAATTTGGACATTTTTCTCAACCTCAAAAGGAGAGGTTGGGCTCTTTAGACTCTTGGGGAAGTCAACTATCTGATAGCAACCTCCAATCAATCCGAGGATCGCCGGAGAAGCGCTAACATAATCAAGCAGTGTAGCAGCTTCGGTGGACTGATGTTGCCCTGTTTCGGCTGAGTTGAAATCAACCAAATTCAGCCCTCCTCTAGCCAAACCAAGCTCTCCCAACACTTCCACAACCCTCATACAACCGAATTAGAGCAAAAAGTTAAGCCAATTTGGCTCCCCTCTACAATTTCTGGCCAGTGTTAGAGAGAGAATCGACGAAACTTCACTAACCAAATTCTCCCTCAATTCGACATGAATTGATGTAATTCTTGATCCTAGGAGAAACCTCCGGATGAGAGCTACCTGCCTCGATCGAAAGCTCGAACCGCCGCACCCCTAATGGTAAGCTTTCGAAACTTTATCTCTCTAAGTTCAGTTTTCTGACGAAGCTCCGTTTGAGCTCAATTCGGACCCAAATAACGTGATTCAAAGCTTCATTGAATCGTGTGAAAGTATAGGAACTGATCCAAACCTTCAATTGGTTCAATTAATCCCGATTGAATGGTTAATTTGATGAAATCAAATTCGGCTAGTTTAAATAGGGGAAATTGGAGAAAAATTTGGGGGAATTTGGGGATTTCATAAAATTGAGGAACCAAAGTGCAATTTCTCAAAATTGAGGGCCAATTGGCCATGAAAAGGATGTTGGAGGACCAATTGGTTGATTTTTGGTATTTATTGAGGGTTAAATTGCCATTTTTGTAAAGTAGGGGCAAAATGGTAATTTTTGAAAAGTTATGGACCAAATTAGAAATTTGGGAAACTTGAACCCCTTAAGTGATTTTGAATAAATTGAGGACCCAAAGTGAATTTTAGAAGTTTCGGGACTCAATTTGGGGAAAATTTTGCATTAGGGACCTAAAGTTTAGTAAAAAGAACTTTAGGGACCTAAATGTAAATAATTGAAAAGTTTGGGCATTTTGTTCATACGTGAAGAATGAAGACTATTATGCCAAATGTTAATAAATAAGAATGTCCAAATCATGTAGGAACACAAAGCTGATTTAGTGGAAATATACTACAAATATTAGGTGAGTGGGATTATTAACATCATACCTGGTTGGGATGATGAGTACTTCAGAAATGACAAATCACTTATATGTGAAATTTTATCATCACATCTGGTTGGAGTGATGTGGAAAATATACATAAAAACTACTTACCAGTTGTAAGTAGATCATACCCAGTTGGTATGATAAACTTCCTGTAAGGAAGTAGAAAACTCACTTTTTGGTTGTAAGTAGAGATGTCATCGCACTCGGTTGGTGTGATGGACAAGTTGATAGGTTATTTTGTCAGAAGTGTTCTCCCCTAACTATGTGCCAATGCTTAAAAATTTTGGGAGACCTTGTTGACGAGAGCTTGAATAGCTCAGATAGGCCATAGGCCTCAGTTTTGGAACATGTGGGGCTAAAAGCTCGGTTTTGGAAAATCACATACAGTGGACCCAAGGCTCGTTTGCATGAGCAAGAGCTCGTAAATGAACATGATGTATAAGCCATGAAAATTCCTAATAAATAGATTATGTGATTTCGCCATGGTACCAAGATAGAACCGACATACTCGTTGGGCTGGCGGTAGAGCGTCAAGACTAGGTCGACGGACTGGTCTAGATAAACAACTACAGGTCGAGATGAGGGTTAGGGTAGTTGGACCAGTGGCACCAAAGATTAGTGGCTTATTGGAAAACTTTGTTTGTGCTTGCACTTGAGGTTCAAGATCATAAAGACTCCTAAGAGGGGTAGTGATGTGGCCTAAGGTTTACTGGATGACATGGTGAAGATAAGGGCAATTTGTTGTGCCAGTAGTCAGGGAAGCCCGACCTAGCTTCATGCGCATGAGACCATAGTGGGGTCGGGATGAGGTCTTTGACCTCATATGGACACGAAGTATTTTGGGTCTAAGGGTAGGACGTCGGAGATGTTCACTGAGACTTCGGGTGGAAGTTAGAGACTTCTATCAGGGTGGATGGGAAAGACGCTCCGATCTACAAGTAGGTGTAGTCGGCGTAACTACATCTCGTAAATGTGTGTGAACCCTTCCTGATGAAGGGCGTGTGTTGTTTGTAAAACACACCTAATATGGAAATGGGAAAGAGGTTATGAAAAGCATGGAAATGATTTGAGAACTCACCCCCTCCCTTTACCCTCTTTTCAGGTAACCAAGGGAAAACCCACCTAAAGCTGAACTTGTAATACAAGTATGTAAGGTTAATATATTCAGTTGTGATTATTGTTATTCCAAGAAAGTTACTTGTGAAAAATGACGCCTTACTCCCCACGGCTTAGAGAAGGGGACAACCATTAATAAACCGGGAGATTGGTGGGTTATTCATGTGGATCCGACTAAACTGGATCAAGACGTGACATATCACTACCCCTCTTGAGCATCTGGATGATCCCAAACCTCTGTGCATGCACAAAACACTAGTTTTCCTCATATTCCATTTAATCTTTGGTGCTACTGGTCCAATGGCCGACCCTCAACTCGACCTGCAGCTGTTTATCTCGACTATTCCATCGACTTGTCTTATTGCACTACCGCTAGTCCATCGAGTATATTGGTCCCATCTTGGTACCATGGCCAAACACATCATTCATTAAAGTTTTCATGGCTTAATCTCATGTTTGTTTATGAGCTCCTACTCGTGCCAACTAGCCTTGGGCCCACTATACAAGATTTTCAAAATCAGGCATTCTAGCTCCCATGTTCCAAAACCGAGGCCTCTAGCCTATCTGAGCTATTCGAGCTCCCATCAAGAAGGTCTCCCAAAAAGTTTAAGTAGTGGCACACAATCACGGAAAAGTACTTCTAAGAAAAACAACTCTTTAGCTGTCCATCAGACCAATAGGGTGTGAGGACATCTTCACTCATAACCAATAAGCAGATATTCTACTTCATTCTAAGAAGGTAATCATACCAACCGGGTATGATCTACTTAGAACCAGTAAGCAGTTTTTTCGTGTGTTTTCACACATCACCCCATCTAGTTGTGATGATAAAATCCCACATAGTAGAGGGTTTTCATTATCGAGGGGCTCATCATCCCAACCGGGTATGATGTGAAAATTCCCACTCACCCGATCGTGTAGTGAATTCCTCTTAGTTGGCTCTTTGCCTTTACACGAGCTTGTACTTGTTGGCGTTCCCGGTACTTCATGTTCATACACGATATGAACATCCTTGTTCATTATCCTTTGGCCTAATAGCCTTCATTCATCACAAATGAATAAAATACCCAAACTTTTCATTATTTGCATTTAGGTCCCTAAAGTTCTTCTTCTTTAACTTTAGGTCCCTAATGCCAATGTTTCCCCAAATTTTGTCCCGAAACTTCTAAAATTCAATTTGGGACCTCAATTTATTCAATATCACAAAAAGAGGTTCAAGTTTCCCAAATTTCCAATTTGGTCCCCAACTTTTTAAAAATTACCAATTTACCCCTACTTTACAAAAATGGCAAAATTTACCCCAATAATTCCAAAAATCAACCAATTGGTTCCCCAACATCTTTTCCATGTCTAATTGGCCCTCAATTTTTGAAAATTGCACTTTAGTCACGTGAATTTTCGAAATCCCCAATTTTTCCCAAAATTTCACCTCAATTTCCCCTATCACATTAGCCGAATTTGATTTCATCAAATGATCAATCAATCAAGGTTAATTGTTGAAATTGAACTTTGAATTGAGTTCCTACACTTCCACATGATTCAATGGAACTTTGAATTGCATCATTTGGATCCAAATTGAGCTCAAATGGAGTTTCGTTAGAAAACTAGACTTAGAGAGAGAAAGCTTCAGAAGCTTACCGGCTTCGGTCCGCCGGAGCTGCTTCACTGTTCGATCACGCCGGCATTTCTTCGGCAATCCTCAAAGCAATTGAGACTACCATCGGGTAACTAACTTCTCCCCGAATCTAAAGAACTCGACTTCACCTTATTTGGCTCAGAAAATTGCCCAAGTCGGAGCTCTAGTTTGAGCTTCACCAAAATATAGAGCAGTAGGAAGATAGGGGAGCTTTTAGGTGTGAGGAGGATGAATGAGGAGGGGCTCTTTATATAGGAAGCTCAGGGATTTATTGGCCGTCCGATTGGTGCCTTTATGGTGGTCATTCATTGCCTAAAACTCCTTAGCTGGAGACCTTTCATCTTCGTTGGCGCTGCTTGATTTTCTATTGAGTGAATAGTGCTGTTATTTGAAGGGAGAAGACGACACTATTCCAAAATGGACCGGACCGGTCTGAATCGGGTTCAATGATTAAACCGGCCGGTTCAAGCCCGATTCGATCGAGTTTATCAAAATTAAAAATTTGTAAATTCATCTAAATTCATTCTCTATCCAATGGTGCTGCAGTTCTCCAATTTGAATTTTATAAGCCACCTAGAAAAATGAATTTAGAAATATGTTTAATAGTGGTTCAAACTGGTTGAATCTGGTTTAAGTCCGGTTCACCTGAATTGATTTGGTTTTCACTTCCAATTCATCCTAAAGTCCTTTCTCATGACTTTTGTGATTCTTTAGTTCACTTGAGATTTATATATTTTATGGTTTGCCCTTTCTCTAATGGTTGGGGTTTGTGAACCGGTTCAGTTTTATAAACCCCTCCCTTTGGAGTTAAGGAAACCGGGAAAAGTACCGGTCAAACCGATTGAGAAATATTGAACCGATTCACAAACCCGATCATCAGAGAACGGGAAGTTTGGGAAATTTACAACCCCCGAGTGACCCAAAGGGTTCATAAAACCTAGGTGGCTTAGGGCAAATTGGAAGAGAAAAATCAAACCAGTTCAGATGAATCGGATCCAACTAGATTGAACCGGTTTATGAACCAAATTGAAACGATTTGGACCGGTTTGAACCACAATAGAATCGAATGCTAAATCCATTTTTCTAGGTGGCTTAGAAAATTCCAATTTGAGAATTGAGGCCACCATTTGATATATAATGAATTTAGAAATTTTTAATTTTGAAAAACTCAGTCAAATCGAGCTTGAACAGGCTGGTTTAAGTTTTGAAACTAGTTCAGATTGGTCCGGTCTGGTTTGGAATAGTGTCATATTTTTCTTTCAGATGACAACACTGTTTACTCGCCAGAAAATCAAGCAGAACCGGTGAAGCTGAAAAGTCTCTAGCTAGGGAGTTTCAGGCAATGAATGACTGCCATTAAGGTGCCAATCGGACAACCAAGAAGTCCCTGAGCTTTCTATATATAGAGCCCCTCCTCATTCAACCTCTCTACACATGAAAACTCCATTTTCTCTCAACTGCTCCAATTTCTGGTGAAGCTCGAACCAGAGGTCCGATATAGGGTCTTTTCTGAGACAAAGAAGGCATGGTCAGGTTCTTTGGATTCGGGGAGAAGTCAGCTATATGCATGTAGTCTCCATTTGCTCCAAGGGTCGCCCGAGAAGCGTCGGCGTGATTGAACAGTGAAGCAGCACCAGTGGACCGAAGCTGCACTGTTTCGGCCAAGCTGAAATCGGCCAATTCAAGCCCTTCTTAGGCCAAACCCAGCCCTTCCAACACCTCCACTGTCCTGCTACAACTGAATTAGAGCAAAAGGTAAGCTAATTTGGCTCCCCTCTGTAAATTCTGATCGGTGCTAGAGAGAGAACCGACATAAATTCAATGACAATATTCTCATTCAATTTGGCATCAATTGATGCAATTCTTTATCCTAGGAGAAACCTTATGATGAGAGCTATCTACCCAGATCGAAAGCTCGGACCACCGCGCCCCCGACAGTAAGCTTTCGAAGCTTTCTCTCTCTAAATCCAGTTTTTTGGCGAAGCTCTGTTTGACATCATTCTCGTATCAAATCATGGGATTAAAAGTGTAATTGAATCATATGAAGGTGTAGGAACTCCAATGTATGAAGATCGACGGTTTTGTATCTCATGCATGCATAAACATCTATCTTTTGGTTAAGACATTTATCTTTGGTGCTACCAGCTCCCATGAGCTTGTTGACCTGGCTTCGACCCCATAGTTACCAGCTCAATGAGTTCGATGACCCGGCTTCGACTCAATAACCATTGGCCCAATGAGTTCGAAAAACCTTGGTCTGGCACGATAGCTATCACACACAATTTATCACTTTTATGTAGTTTGATATGCTCATTACTCATCTATTTGTTTATAGCCCTAAGCCCGTGCACATTGTCCTTGGGCTCATTAGCGCATCTCTAGCTCTATTCTGAAATAGCTCCCAAAATGTTTAAGTAGTTTGAAGCAGTTAGGGGAGGCTACTTTCGAAAAAGTGATTTTCTAATTTAAAAAGTGTTTATCAATCCAACTGGGTGTGATGTCATAAATCTCACTCACTTGGGAACTATGACGTGTTCATCCTGACTGGATTCTAATTAGCGGTGTGCTCCTTTGCATAAGTACTTAGACAACTTGTTCCTACACGGTTCGAGTACATAAGGAAGGTTTGACATAAAAGACCTCATGCTCTCATGTATTTGCACATAGGTCCTTAATTTATGACTTAATTACAATTATGTCCCTAAAGTTTATAACGTTTGCATTTAAGTTCCTAATATACACTTTATCCTCAATTTGGTCCCTAAGATTACCAATATTCCTCTTAGGTCACTGAGGTTCTCTTATTTCCATTCACGTCCTCAATTTTCCCTTAATTACAATTCGACCCCTAATTTTCCAAAAATCCCAAAATTGCCTAACTTCCCAAAATTTGCATTTTGACTCATGTTGACCTCTTAAACTCAGTTAATTTCCCCTATCATGCTGCTAATCATTTCCCCCATATTCCTACGAGCATCCTGCCCTTTGAACGACTTCATTTGACCCAAATTTAAGCTCAAATGGAGGTTTGTCGAAAAAGTGGCCTACAGAGAGAATGCTCAATTTTCTTATCGGTGAGGGGGCGGCAGTCTGAGCTTTGGATAGGGGTGGCTCATGCTCTTCCCGGGGATCCTCCTAGGATCAAATTTTAGGTCAATTTGTTTTCTAAGTACAGAGAAATCGATGAGAAAAATTTTAGTGACCCAGTTTTTGCAACTTCATTGTTCCGACGAAATGGGGCGGAATTGGCTTACCTCGAAGGTTCTTGTTGGTCGAGGGTCGGTCAAGTAGAGCTGTGGGAGGTTTGGCCTGTTCATCGAAGGTTGGAGATGGTCGAAATTTAGCTCGAGAATTTTTGTAGTTTTGGGACTACTAGAGTGACGGTACTGTGTGAGCTTCTCGACGGTTCTCCGGTGATTCTCGGGTTGAAAGGAGGTGGTAGCAAGGTAGGTGATTTCTTCCTGGTTCTAGTGAGCTTGAATGTGCCTTCTGAGGTCACAGAAAAGGCCTTCGTCGGATCTCTGGTTTGTGTCTTTCCAGATAATGGAGCACTTCACCTTTTTTGAACGTTCGTGGGATGAGGAGGTTTAGTAGGAGGAGCTCTTTATATTGGAAGCTTGGCAACTGATATGCCTGTCGATCGACATAGGACTCGACCCTAGCCTAATCTACTGACGATCTGATTGGAGGGCTTATCAGGTTGTCGTAGACCAAGCCATTTGCACCTCTCTCTCTCTACCATATTTTCCAAGGAGGAAGATGACATTGTGCGCACGCGTGTGAGCTTTGCAAGTACAAGCTGCCACATGGCGCATTGTGATTGGTTGGCTTTGTTGATGTAGCTTCCTAATTAGCGTCCATGTAAACCCCATCCTTTAAAGGTAAGAAAATTGGGGAAAGAACTTGTCAACCTGGGTGAGAAAACCGAGTTGGTTCACAATCCACAACTGATAAGGAAAGGGTAAAAAGGGAAATTTACAAATCCCAAGTGACATAAAGAGTCATAAAAGTCATGGAAAAGGACTTTGGGATGAATTGGAAGAGAAAACCAAACCGATTGAGGTGAACTAGACCTGAACCGATTTGAACCACTATTGAACTTGTTTCTAAATTCATTTTTCTAGGTGGCTTAAAATATTAAAATTGGAGAATTGAAGCCACCATTGGATAGAGAATGAATTTTAAAATTTTTTATTTAGAAAAACTTGATTGAATCCCTGAACTAGCTGATTTAAGCATTGAACCTGGTTCGGACCGCTCCGGTCTAGTTTGGAACAATGTCCTCTTCTTCCTTCTGATGGCAACACTATTATCTCGCCGGAAAAGCGAGCAGTGCCGGTGAAGGTGAAAAGTCTCCGTTCAGGGTGTTTCAGGCCATGAATGATCGCCATAATAGCGCAAATCAGACGACTAGAGTGTAAACCTCAATTTTTAGAGTTAAGGAAAACCAGGAAAAGAACTGGTCAAACCGAGTGAGAAAACCAAACCGGTTCACAAACCCGATTATTAGGAAATGGGCATATTGGAGAATTTACAACTCCCAAGTGACTAAAAAAGGTTCATAAACCTTGGAAAAGAAACTTATGACAAATTGGGAGAGAAAAATCAGACCAGTTCGGGTGAACCGGATTGAATCGGTTTATGAACCGAGCAGGTTTATGATCAGTTTATGAACTATAACTGATAGAGAGAGGGAAAACTAGGAAAATTATGGATTCCAAGTGACCTAAAGAGTCACATAATGAAAAAGGACTTAAGGATGAATGGGGGATGAAAACCAAACTGATTCAGGTGAATCGGATCTGAACTGGATTGAACTGGTTTGGACCGGTTTGAACCACTATTGAACCAGATGCTAAATTCATTTTTCAAGGTGGCTTAAAAAAAATTAAAAATTGAGATTTGAGGCCACCATTGGATAGGAAATGAATTTAGAAAATTTTAATTTTAAAAAATTCGTTCGAATCGGGCCTGAACCTACCGGTTTAAGCTTTGAACCCGCTTCAAACCGGTCCAGTCTAGTTCGGAACAGTGTCGTCTTCTTCCTTAAGATGATAGCACTATTCACTCACCGAAAAATCACGCAGTGCCAGCGAAGCTGAAAAGTCTCCAGCCAGGGAGTTTCATGCAATAAATGATCGCTATTAAGGTGCCAATCAGACGACCAAGATGTCCCCGAGCTTCCTATATAATGAGCCCCTCCTCATTCATCCTCTTTACAACTAAAAACTCCATTCTCTCTTAGTTGCTCCTATTTTCGGTGAAGGTGGAACCATAGCTCCATTATAGGGTCTTTTCTGAGCCAAAGAAGGTGTGGTCGGGTTCTTTAGAACTGGTGAGAAGCCAACTACACGCCTGTAGTCTCCATTTTCTCTGAGGGTTGCTGGAGAAGCGCCAAAGTGATCGAACAGTTAAGCAGCTCCAGTGGACCAAAGCTGCCCTGTCTTGGCCGAGCTGAAATTGTCAAATCAAGCCCTCCTCAGGCCAAACCAATCCCTCCTAACACCTCCACATCCCTCCTAAGCCAATTTGACTACCCTATGTAATTTCTGACCGGTGCTAGAGAGAGAAGCGATAAAACTTCGATGATGAAATTCTCACTCAATTCGGCATTAATTAATACAATTCTTGATCCTAGGAGTAACCTTAGGACATGAGCTATCTATCTAGATCGAAAGCTCTGACCGCTACACCACCAAGGTAAGCTTTCGAAGCTTTTTCTCTCTAAGTCCAGTTTTTCGGTGAAGCTTCGTTGGAGCCCATTCCGACACCAAATCGTGCGATTCAAAGTGCAATTGAATCGTATGAAGGTGTAGGAACTCTAATTTAACTTTAATTTAAAAAATTAAACTCATTTGATCTATCAATTTGATGAAATCAAATTTGGTTGAGTTAGAAGGTTGAAATTGGGGGAAATTTGGGAATTTCAAAATTTTGAGGGACTAAAGTTCAATTTCATAAAATTGAGGGCCAATTGGTCAATTTTTGGAACTTTTGGGGCAAAACTTTCCATTTTTGTAAAGTATGGGCAAAATGGTTATTTTGGAAAAAATTGGGCACCAAATATGAAATATGTGAAATTAAACCCCTTTTTGTGAATTTGAATAAATTGAGGTCCCATGGAAAATAACTTTAGGGACCTAATTTCAAATAAAAGAAAAGTTTGATTTTCTCATTAATTTGGGATGAATGAAGGCTATTAGGCCAAAGGATAATGAACAAGAGTGTTCGTATAATGTACAAACATGAAGTACTAAGAACGCCAGCTAAGACAAGTTCGAGTAAGGATAACAAGCCGACTAAGAGGATATTCACTGCACTATCGACTGAGTGGGAATTTAATATCATACTCGGTTGGGATGATAAGCACCTCAAAAATGAAAACCCACTACTAAGTGGTATTTTAATCATCACACCTGAGAGGAGTGATGTGGAAATCAAGTGAAAAAACTACTTACCCGTTGTAAGTAGATCATACCCGGTTGGTATGATGAAACTTTCTCGAAGAAAGTGGAAAACTCGTTCATTGGTTATGAGCAGAGATGTCCTCGTACTCTGTTGGTATGATGGACAATTTAAAATTTTTTTTATCGGAAGTGCTCTCCTCTAACTATGTGCCACTGCTTAAAATTTTTGGGAGATCTTCTTGATAGGAGCTCGAATTGCTTTGTTAGGCCGGAGGCCTAGATTTTGGAACTTGGGGGCTAATATGCCCAATTTTGAAAATCTCGAATAGTGGGCCCTAGGCCAGTTGGCACGAGCAGGAGCTCGTAAACAAACATTATAAATATGCCATGAAAACTTAATTGATGAGTTGTTTGGCCATGGTACCAAGATAGGACTAACTTACTCAGTCAACTAGTGGCAGTGCGACATGATAGGTCTCCAGACTAGTCATGACAAACAATTGCATCCCAGAGTTTTGGATAACTAGGTGTATATAAGGGTAGTTAGTCATACCAAAAGTCTTGCAAAGCTCGACGTAGCTTCAAGCGCATGAGACCGGGGTGGGAACAGGATGAGGTCTCTGTCCTCATACGGACATAGAGTTTTGTTATGGGATCGAGGGTCAAATGTCGCGAACATCCACTTATTTTTAGGGTAGAAGTAGATGTACTTCTATATATGTGGTCGGTAAAGTCGCTCTGACACCACAAGTGGGTTCAGTGGATGGGCTGACCTGCGATTGTGTATTTTACCTTCATGATGAAGGATGTGTGTTGGGTGATGACACACCGTGGTAATAAGAAATGGTTATAAAAATCAAAATTGAGAATGAAATGTTTTTAAAAGAAAATAAGGAGTCTGGCACACTCCGATTCAAACATTTTTCCTAAAAGTTAAATTTTGAAAACCCATTCATTGAGTCATTGTACTCACCCTCCCTTATATCCCTTTTAGGTAACCCCAAGAAGTTTATGCAAAGACGACCAGCTAACACACCTATAAAGCAGGTATGAAAAGTTTAAAATTTTATACAGTTTTGATTTATGTTATTCCAAGAAAGGTGCAGGTTTAAAGGATGCCTTACTCCTTATGATTTTAAAAAATAGAAGGGGCAACCCTTAGTAAACCAAGAGAGTGTCAGGTTGATCATGGGGATCCGACCAAACCTGGTTGGGGTGTGACAACTTGAGTGGTATCAGAGCCTGTTTCCTTGCATACATAATCAAGACTAGAAAATATAGTAACTAATAGGATTGATCTAAAAATTTTCAGATGGCTCCAAGAAAAGTAGCCAAACAAACCCACACTACCTTAGCCACCCCGGAAGCTAGGGAGAACCCCATTCCAAGGGAGGAAATGAACCAGAAGTATAGAAAAACCCTTGGAGTAACCCCGAATCAAAGAGGACTTGACAAGAAAGCCTCCAAGGTGTTCAACTCAAGGATGGCTAGGCATCGAACCATCAGCAACCCCTTAGAAAGGCCCCACAATGCTCAAAGTGTAGGAGTTACCATAAAGGTCCACATAAGGAGATGACCTGTTATAAATGTGGGCGATGGGGACACTACAGTAGAAGATGCCTGACAATTCAGAGGACTAGACCCGAGAGGATCTGTTATGAGTGTAGGAAGGTGGGACACATAACAAGGAATTATCCCACACTGCGAGGAATCCAAGCGATACCTTCTAATAAGAACACCTCCACCCCTACAGAAGTTAGAAGGGGTAACATTACAAGAACCACAATTAAAACTAGGGAACCCTCACCCAGGAAGAAATCCCTCTAAACCATAGTTTAGTAGTGAGTACTCCCAAACCCATCATTGTAACAATCTCCTTCAAGAGATATTAAAACCCAAAAATCGTATTCTTACTTCAATAAATAAGATTTTGGGCTTCTGAAAATTTCTCTGTTCCTTAATAAGATGAAAGCATGTCTCAATTGCCCGAGAAAGAATCACGGAAAGAAGGTTAAGAGTAGGACATTATGAAAACCCAAAGATAGTAGATAAAGGGAATTTTCCCTTAAGGAGCACTACAAACCACCTAAAGAGCAAAAGAAGGAAACACCTCATCCATAGAAGACAAGCTGAATGGTGAAAGAAAACTAGAAAACCTTGAGACAGTAAGATATGATCTACTTTAGAAAAATAAAGGAGCCAAGAAGGGTTGTATACTAACTTAGCGAGGAAGGGGGAAGTGGAAAGGCCAGAATAGTGGAAAGGAAGGTTGAAGAAAACCCTTGAAGAAATAAATGGCCAAAAATGAAATGATGACTACACTCAAGCCATAAGAAGAACTTAGTAAGTCTTGCACAAAGAGGTCTTGGAACAAATAAGTGCCTGAACCTTTCATAATGAAGGAGACCCTAGGAAAGCATACATGTTCCAATTAAGAAATAATGGACCAAATGACAAAAGATGGGTAGATGAAGTGTAAACCGATGTGAAAGAACCAGGGGAAGCACATTAAGAGGACCCAAGGGGAAAGTTAAACCCAAGGAATAGGTAAGTAGGAAATAGCATCAAATGACGTAGTGACAAGTGAAGATGGGTGGGCTCATAATAAGGAAAAAAAAAAGGAAAGGACATCTGGGAAACATAGGAAAAGTAATGCCTTCAATTCGGAAGGAGGCAAGGAGAAAGCAACCAATGATATTAAGAGTAGTCGTGGCCCACACTCACTTAATAGAGCCCAAGAAGTATATGGCTGGACATAAAGGGTGCTAGGAAACAATCTATCAGTAGGAGCTCTTCTAAGAGAGGATAAGGAACAAAAAAGAATGGATAACAATGAATGATAAAGAATAGGAAACAATATCAACCTTAGAAGAGTGTAAGAAGGGAAGATGGAAAAGCCTTCAAGAAGCGTTAAGAAGTTGAACCAGGATGGGAATCCTTAGGTAGAGAATACAGGTAAGAAGTGAGACCTCAAAAAGGAAAGTCCCAAAGCTAAGGAACTACCAGATGGATCTTAAGAGGCTTAAATCGACATAAAGAACCTCAGAAAGAACCATAAGTGACTAAGGGTATGTCGGGATGGCCAAAGTATTACCTGATTTGGAAGAACAAAGAAGCCAATTAGAGATTTCTAATGAGCCTAGAAAAGAAAGAAGCAACTAGTAACAACAGGATGGTTAAGGAGAATATATGGGATCATAGGAAAGACCGGGGAATAATGAGACTACACTCTAAAGAAGGATAATGGAGCGGGCATAGTGTTGAATACACGAAATAAGACCCGGCGATCAGTAAATGATTAAAGGTGGACAAAAGCCTAAATTCAAATGGGGTGTAAGGAAGGAAAATCTTCAAGGAGTAGTAAGAAATTCAAACATCTAGCACCTAAAGAAGAATCTATACTTTGAAGGACGTAGTAGAGAATAAAAAAATCATTAAAGTAGAACTCCCTAAAAGCAACAAAATCATGAAATGGTCACAAGTAAATGAGAATGAGTTTAGGGAAAATGAAAATCCTTTAGTAAAGGACATCACCAGAAATGAAGAAAGACATAAGAAAGGAAGAATCCCAGTGTGTCGATAAGTCATTAGGAAATCCAATGACTTACACTAGAAAGACCCAACAAGGAAGTTGGGAAAGGATGGGTGGATGAGGAAAGTTGACACGGTGGTGTAAGACATTTTGTTAAGGCATGAGGGACGATTGGACAATAGTAACAATAGTAAAGGAATACTACTCGATGAAAAGAGAGATAAAGTTATTCAATCCTTGAAAGGTTGGAAGCTTGGGAAACACCCAACAAGGAAGCGTTCTAAAATTTTTAATGATCAAAGACAGATTCTGGAGCATTGTCATGCTGTAAGAGATACGTAAGCCCAACTGTCCCGAAGAAAAATATGACTCAAGTAAGGAAGAGTATGTTCATAAGTATGATGAGGTTAAACATAACTTGGACTGAAGTTGTAATAAATAATGGATGAAGGAAGGATCAAAATAGGATGAAGGGGTAATAACACTGAAACCCATGAAATAAATTACGTAATGCTCGAAAGAACACCGAGCTAAGGATTTCAACGATGAATAGAATAATGAGGCAAAGGAATGATTGGGCACTTCAAAACATCCAATCCGGAAATCTTGAGTAAGAACCCCAAAAGAGAAGAATCTTGCCCTAAGTAAAGGAAGATGTGAACCTAGGGATATACCTTTGGACCCACGGGAAAGACATACTAGTTATGATAAAACTCCATGGAAGGAGTAAACAATATAAAGAAAAAAGAAATTCCTTAAGTGCGTGATTTAAGCTGGACTGAGTGAAAGAACGATTGAAGTATTAACATGTCTAAGTTGACATTAAGGAAAATTATCCCAGAGTGAAATTTAGTTTTGGGGACAAAACTCCTAAAAGGAGGGGAGAGTTGTAAACCCTGCCCTTTGGAGTTAAGGAAATCGGGAAAAGAACCGGTCAAACTGATTAAGAAATATTGAACCGATTCTCAAACCCGATCATTAGAAAATGGGCAATTTGGGAAATTTACAACTCCCAAGTAACCCAAAGGGTTCATAGAACCTTGGAAAAGAACCTTAGGACAAATTGGAAGAGAAAAATTAGAACGATTATGATGAACCATATCTAACTAGATTGAATCGGTTTATGAACTGAGTCAGTTCATGAATCAGAACCGATAGAGGAAGGGCAAATCTGGAAAATTATGGATCCCGAGTGATCCAATGAGTCACCCAAGTCAGGAAAAATGACTTTAGGATGAATTGGAGATGAAAACCAAACCGGTTCAGGTGAACTAGATTCGAACCGGATTGAACCGGTTTGAACCACTATAGAACCAGATGCTAAATTCATTTTTCTAGGTGGCTTAGAAAATTTCAATTTGAGAATTGAGATCACTATTCGATAGATAATAAATTTAGATGAATTTAAAATTTTTTAATTTTGAAAAACTCGGTCAAATCAGGCCTAAACCGACCAGTTTAAGCCTTGAACCCAGTTCACATGATCAGGTGAGTGGGATTTTATATCATATCCGATTGGGATGATAAGCACCTCGAAATTTAAAACCCACTACTAAGTGGTATTTTAAACATCACACCTGAGAGGAGTGATGAGAAAATCACTTGGAAAAACTTCTTATTGGTTGTATGTAGATCATACACGATTGGTATGATGAAACTTCCTTGAAAGAAGTGGAAAATCCGTTCATCGGTTTTGAGGGGGAGATGTCCTCATTCTCGGTTGGTATGATGGACAGTTAAAAATATATTTTGTCGGAAGTGCTCTCCATTGACTATGTGCCACTGCTTAAACAATTTGGGAGACCTTTTTTACGTGAGCTCGAGTAGCTCTGTTAGGTCGTAAGCCTCGGTTTTGGAACTTGTGGCTATTATGACCTATTTTGAAAATCTCGAACAGTGTGCCCTAGGCTGGCTAGCACGAGCAAGTGCTCGTAAACAAACATGATTTATATGCCATGAAAACATAAGTAATTGAATTGTTTGGCCATGGTACCAAGACAAGACTGACATACTCAATCAACTAGCGGCAGTGCGACATGATAAGTCTCCGGACTTGTCAAGACAAATAGCTACAAGTCGAGTTGAGGGTCAAGGCCATTGGACCAGTGGCACCACAAATTATATGGTATCATGTGAATAATATTGATTGTGAATACACTATGTTTACAGGACCTTCAAAATGCACAAGAGGGGTAGTGACGTGTCCTAAAGCCCTGGACAACCTTGTAGATATAAGGGCAGTTAGTCTTACCAGATGCCTTGCGAAACTTGATGTAGCTTCCAGCACATGAGAACGGGGTGGGGTCGGGATGAGGTCTCTGTCCTTGTATGGACATGAAGAATTGTTTTGGGATTGAGGGTCGGATGTCGCGAACATCCACTCATTCTCAAGGGAGAAGTGGACGTGCTTCTATCTAGGTGGCCGGTAAAGTCGCACCGATGCCACAAATGGGTTCAGTGGATGTGCTGACCTGTGATTGTGTGTTTGACCTTCTTGATGAACAATGTGTGTTAGGTGATGACACACCATGGTTAATAAAAAATTGTGATAAAAACTAGAATGTGAAATGAAAGGTTTTCAAAAGGGAATAAGGAGTCTGGCACATTGTGAATCAAACATTTTTCCTAAAAAAAAAATTTTGAAAACCCATTCACTGAGTCGTTGTACTCACCCCCTCCCTTATATCCCTTTCTGGCAACCTCGGATAGGCTACCCTAAAGACCAGTAGTTAATACGCCTGTGAGATAGGTATGATCAATTTAAAATTTTATGCAATTTTGATTTATGTTATTTTAGGAAAGGTACAAGTTTAAATAACGCCTTACTCATCACGGTTTATAAACAAGGGGCAACCCTTAGTAAATCGAAAGAGTGGCGGGTTGATCACGGGGATTCGACCAAACCAGGTTGGGGCGTGACAACTTGAGTGGTATCAGAGCCTGTTTCCTTGAATACATAATAAAGACTAGAAAATATAATAACAAATAGGATTGATCTTAAAATTTTCAGATGGCTCCAGGAGAGGAACCAAGAAAACTTGGAATGACTGTACTCCACACCCTGTCCTTATAGGAAGACAACCCTAGAAGCTTCCTAATGTCCAAGACATAGCAGAAGTCCTAAAGAACCAAGAGACGTTAGTGGGAAGTATCCCAGAAGATGGTGCTTGGACCTGTAGACGTCACAATTCTGAGTATGAAGGGAGCTAAGCCTAAGGCCAGGAATGCCATCAAGGGCTCATAACCTTACCAAGGAGGATGCTTGTCAAAAACCATGTAGCTCCCCATCTATTTCGTAACCATTTTTGTAATGGGCCTAAGATCCCAACATATTGTATTACTTCTCTACTAATAAAGAATTTGAAGTTCCTAAAAACAATATCTCTAAAAATGATGTGACTTTGCACCTCAGTTATAGGAAAATTGCCCAAGAAAGGAAACCAAACAAACTTGTGTTACCTTAGACATCGTGGAGACCAAGGAGATTTTTCATCCCATATAAAGGAACGAATCAATGAAATTATGGGTCAAAGAAGGCATGACAAGAGAATTTCCAAGGTAATTAAGGAGTTTAGGAGAACTTTTGGAGTAACCGAGCAGGGAAACAATCTTTTACAAGTATAAGGAAATGGGACATGAAGTGAAGTACTGTCCCACACCACAAGTATTTAGGACAATATTCACCAAAGAATAACTTCCCCACCACAACGGGAAACCCAAAAGGATACTATCCCTAAAAATACAACTCCTGCTCCAAATTTAAACTACATCTAGGAGGAAACTCTTCAAGATCCTAGCATAGTGGTAGGAGGGAAAAAGGAGTAAAGGTAGGACCTCGATAAACCACAATCAGAACAAAGAGAATTCTTGTAAACCTTGCTCTTTTGATTTAAGGAAAATTGGGAAAATGACCGGTCAAACAGAGTAAGAAAACCGAATCGGTTCACAAGACCGATCATATAGGAATGGGCAATTTGGAAATTTACAACTCCCAGATGACCCAAAGGGTTCATAAAACCTTGGAAAAGAAACTTAGGACAAATTGGAAGATAAAAACCTTGGATTCGGTCGATTGGGGGGTGAACCAGCCAGTTTAAGCTTTGAACCCGGTTCGGAACAGTGTCGTCTTCTTTCTTCAGATGACAACACTGTTCACCCGACAAAAAATTGCGTAGTGCCGACGAAGCTGAAAAGTATCCAACTAGGGAGTTTCAGACAATGAATGACTTCCATTAAGGTGCCAATCAGACTACCAAGAAGTCCCCGAGCTTCCTATATAAAGACCCTCTCCCCATTCATCCTCTTCACACTTGAAAACTCCATTCTCTCTCAACAGCTCCATTTTTCGGTGAATCTCGAAGCAAAGCTCTGACTTGGGCACTTTTCTGAGCCAAACAAGGTGAGGTCGGGTTCTTTAGAACCGGGGAGAAATCAACTACACGCTTTGTAATCTCCATTTGCTCCGAGGGTCGCTGAAGAAGCACCGCCGTGATGGAAAAGTGAAGCAGCTCTAGCGGACCGAAGCTGCCCTATTTAGGCCGAGCTGAAATCAGCCATTTCGAGCCCTCCTCAAGCCAAACCAAGCCTTTCCAACACCTCTAGAGCCCTCCTACACCTGAATTAGAGTGGAAAGTAAGCCAATTCAGCTCGCCTCTATAATTTTCGATCGGTGCTAGCGAGAGAACCGACATAAGTTTGATGATAAAATTCTCATCCAATTTCGCATCAATTGATGCAATTTTTTATTCTAGAATGAACCTCAAGATGAGAGTTATCTGTCTAGATTGAAATCTCGGACCTCCGTCCCCCCGCTGGTGAGTAATTGAAGCTTTTTATCTATAGTTTATTTTCCAGCGAAGCTCTGTTTGAGCTCATATGAAGTTTTAAATATCAATTTTAACTTCAATTTCAACAATTATAAGTGTTTGATCAGTCAATTTGATAAAATCAAATTCGGCTGTGTTAATAAGTTGAAATTCGGGGGAAATAGGGGAAAAATGGGGATTTTTTAAATTCGAAGGACGAAAATACAATTTTATAAAATTGAGGGTCAATTGGTTATGATAAGAATGTTAGTGGGCCAATTGAGGAATTTTATAATTTTTGGGGTAAAACTTACCATTTTTGTAAAGGAAGGGCAAAATGGTAATATTGGAAAAGTTGGGGGACCAAATTAGAAATTTGGGAAATTAATCACCTTTTTTGTGAAATTGAATAAATTGAGGTCCCAAGGTGAATTTTAAAAAGTTTTGGGACTCAATTTGAGGAAAAACCGATATTAGGGAGTTAAAGTTAATGAAAAATAACTTTAGTGATCAAAATTGCAAATAAATAAATATTTTGATTTTCTAATTCATTTCAAATGAATGAAGGCTATTAGGCCGAGCGATAGTGAATAAGGATGTTCGTATTGTGTAGGAACACGAAGTACCGGGAATGCCAACAAGGACAAGCTCGCGTGAATATAAAGAACCAGTCCAGTGAAATTTATTACATTAACGGGTGAGTGAGATTTTTATATCATACCTAGTTGGGATGATAAGTACCTCAGAAATGAAAACATACTACTAAGTGTTATTTTAACCATCACACCTGAGAGGAGTAATAAGGAAATTACACGAAAAAACTACTTACCGGTTGTAAGTAGATCATACCCGGTTGGTATGATGAACTTCCTGAAAGTAAGGAGAAAACCCGCTTATCGGTTATAAGCGGAGATGATCTCACACCTAGTTGGTGTGATGGATAAAATAAAAGATTATTTTGTTGGAAGTGCTCTCCCCTAACTAGGGCATGATGAGAAAATACTAATTCTGCATGCACTGTGATTACGAGACCTTCAAGACGCCCAAGAGGGGTAGTGATGTGTCATAGGGCCTTGGATGACAAGGTGGGTATAAGGGTAGATCATCGGACCAGGTGACCTTGCGAAGCTTGATGTAGATTCAAGCACATGAGACCGACGTGGGATCGGGATGAGGTCTCTATCCTCATACGGATATAGAGAATCGATTTCAGGATTGAGGGTTGGATGATTCTAAGGGTATAAGTGGACGTGCTTCTATCTAGGTGGTCGGTAAAGTCGCTCCGATGCCACAAGTGAGTTTAGTGGACGGGTGGGCCTGCAATTGTGTGATTGACCTTCATGATGAAGGATGTGTGTTGGGTGATGACACACAGTGATTAATAAGAAATGGTGATAAAAATAGAGATTTGAAATGAAAGGATTTTTTTAAAGAGAATAAGGAGCCTGGCACACTCCAATACAAATCTTTTCCTAAAAGATAAAATTTTGAAAACTCATTCACTAAGTAGTTGTACTCACCCCCTCCCTTATATCCCTTTCAGGAAATCCCAGAAAGACTACCCTCAAGGACCACTAATTAATACGCCTGTGAGACAGGTATGATAAATTTAAAATTTTATGTAGTTTTGATTTTGTTATTCCAAGAAAGGTGCATGTTTAAAAGACGCCTTACTCTTTACGGTTTATAATAAGGGGAAACCCTAAAATATACCAGGAGAGTGGCAGGTTGTTCACGGGGATCTGAACAAATCGGGTTGGGGCGTGACAATTCTTTCTTAAAGAAGAAAGTTCTAGCAATTTAGGAGCAAAGAAGGGAGTGCATCCACAAGAGAAGACAAGCCGAGCAATTGACGACAAATGAGATGTCTTAGGATTACAAGTATAAATCACTTTGGAAAAAACAGTGAAACCAAATAGAAGTTTTAGACCAACATGGCGGAAGGAAGCAATTCGTAACAACAAGATAGTAAGTGGGAATAAACGATGCCCTAAGGAAGATTAGGAAGTAGAAAGACTACACTCTTAAAGGTCAGAAGGTTAGACATTAAGGACAAGAAGACTCAACAAACAACTGCCCTAAGAGAATTAGATCAAAGGAATGGTAGGGACGAGGTAGATAACAACCTTATATTCATGACAATCACAATTTAAGCTCCAATAAAGAAGGGAGAGTTGGAAAGGCCAAATATTGAGAAAAAGAAGAATGAAAGAAATCTTAAAAAAAATTACCAATGGCAAAATTAATGACTAAACTCATGCCAAGAGAGGAGTAGGCAAGACTCTCGCATAATGGTCAAGAAATCTTGAAACAAGGAAAATGTGAGCTCTCCCTAAAAAGAAATAGATATGTATTGTGGTACGAGTGAGAATGAGGATGAAGTACGAAGGACGTACCCATAAGATATCAAGAGTAAAGGTAAGCATGAAAGGATGGCATCAAAGGATATCATCTAAAGTTAGGTGCCTTCAAAGATGAATGAAAAAGAAATTATGGGAGAAAAGGATAAGAATCACCCCAAATAAGTAAACCCTGTGAAAGGATACATAACCTAACAAAGAGGAAATGGAACCAGGTGACCAGAAATAAGGAGACGAGTTTGCAAATAAAATGCATGCTAAGGAGAAAGGAACCTAAGGAAGCATATTAAGAGAATCCAAGGAGTAAATTAAACTCAAGGAAAGGGTAAGTTGGAAGATGACATTAAAAGATGTCGTAAGAGTAAGAAATATGTGGACTGCCCATAATAAGGGAATAGAGTAAAGCGCATCTAAGAAATCTTGGAGAGGTAAGTCCTCTAGTTAAGAAATGGGAATTTTATGACAATGGAGGAGTAATGGTGGGCAAATACCCAATATAAAAAGGTGTGTGAAGAAAGGAAGATAGAAATCTTCAATGAAGTAGGGAAAGGATGAGTGGGTAAGGAAAGCCGACACGATTGTGTAAATATTTTTTCAAGGCATGAAGGACGACTAGATAACGGTAAAGGTAGTCAAGGAATACTACCTGGTAAAAAAGAGGGATGAAGTTATTCAAACCCTGAAATGTTGGAAGGTTGGGAACACCTAGTAAGGAAGTATTCTAAAATTTAAAATGGTCAAAGACATGTTCTAGAGTATGTCAAGCTATAAGGACACGTAAACCCAACATTTTCAAGGAAAAATATGACTCAAGTAAGGAAGAGTCAGTTGATAAGCATGATGAGGTCAAACAAAATTTTGACCAAAATTGAAATAAATGACTGATGAAGGATGGGTCAAAATAGGATGAAGGGGTAATAACACCGAACCCTGTGAAAAACAAAGAGTCGGTTCATGAACCGAAATTGATAGAGAAAGGGAAAACTGGGAAATTTATGAATCTCAAGTGATCCAAAGAGTCTCAAAAGACATGGAAATGGACTTAAGGATGAATTGGGGATGAAAACCAAACCAATTCATGTGAACTAGATCCGAACATTATTAAACCATTTTGGAGCAGTTTGAACCACCATTGAACCAGATGCTTAATTCATTTTTTTAGGAAGCTTAAAAAATTCAAATTTGAGATTTGAGGCCACCATTAGATAGAAAAGGAAATTAGATGAATTTATAAGTCTTTATATTTGAAAAATTCGGTCGAATTTGGGGTGAACCAGCCAGTTTAAGCTTTGAACTCGGTTCAGACCGGTCCGGTTCGATTCAGAATAGTGTCATCTTCTTCCTTTAGATGACACCACTATTCACTCGCAGGAAAATCGTGCAGCATTAGTGAAGCTGAAAAGCATCTGGCCAGGGAGTTTCAAGCAATGAATGACCATCATTAAGGCACAATTCGGACGGCCAGGAAGTCCCCGAGCTCCTTGTATATAGAGCCCCTCCTCATTCATCATGTGGAATGTATGTCATAATGCACTAGCTACTAATGAGAATCTTTATAATAGGCATATGAGGTCAGATAATTGTTGTATGTTTTGTCAAAAGCATGAATCTATTAAACATTCATTGGTACATTTTGACTGGACCAGAGTGGTGTGGCTCATGGTATGTTGTATTAGAATAGATGTTGTGCCTATTGCTTATTTTCGTAGATTGATGGAGAATTGGAAATCGGACGGGATGCAGTCAAAAGAGGATCAATTGGAATTGGTAGGGAGAATGGCCATAGTTTACTGGAATATTTGGAAGGAATGCAATCGTGCAAAGCGAGAAGAGATTCTATTGGATCCCATGCGAGTCATACAAACAGTGCGCATCTCCATACATGAATGTGAAGAGATAAGGAGTAGAAAGACTCTAACACAAGCAAGATGTAAGGCTACCCCACCCAAGAGATGGCAAAGACCCCTGGAAGACAGTGTAAAAATTAACTGTGATGGTTCTTTTGTCATGGGGAAGAATGCTGTAGGAATAGGAGCAATAGCTCGGAACAAGGAAGGAAGGTTTCTATTTAGTGGTGGACAACAAGTCAACTATTGCAGTGCCTTGGAAAACGAGATGGTTGGTATAGTTTTTAGTGTACAATTAGCTAAAAAAAACAATATAAAAAATATCATTATAGAGACTGACTCCATTGAAATATTCCAAAGTATTAAGCTGGAGACATGCAGTAAGAAATGGAGAGTTGTTCCTTTTTGCAATGAGCTTCAAGTTATTTCTATTGGATTTAATCGACTTAGATTTAGTTTGGTTAATAGGGAAGCTAATTGATGTGACAATGCTATCATATGGCAATATCAAGCGAATCAGGGATTAAGTAGGTATTTTACTACTGTACCCGATTTTTTATCACATTTATTATTTTGAGATAATGAGATACAATCATCGGAATACATTGATGAACTGTACTACACTTTAAATCTCTAATATATGGATGAGGTTATTGTGCAAAAAAAAATCATAGATTGGATACATAAGTTATAATATATATTAATACAATGATGTTCTTCATCTCCTTAAAATCATGTTCTCACTTATGTTCATGTATCAACTTAACTTGATTGACTTGGACGATTTCTCCAAACTAATTGATGCAGAAAAATTGTAGAATTTTTAATTTTTACAAATTATATATTTTATAAAATAAATATAGCATGTAGTTAGGCATTTTTGGATTTTGCATTTATTACTTATTTTAATTAGAGAAATAATAATTGAATACAAAGTCAACATAATATATAGTTTAGAGATTTAAAAAAATTCTCATACATTACAAATTTTTGATGTTGGTACAAGAGAGAGAGCGGCAACATTACAACATTTAGATGAAGGCTTTTAATCAAGTGGAACAAACCTTGGGACTTTGTGTGCCAGAAAAAGATGGAACGACATTAGAACATTTAGATGAAAGAGTTTCAGATGTAGAGCCCGAGTAGGAGAGACTAATGCCACCAATAACTACATTTTTACATGGGAGCTTGGAGCTGCAAGCAAGCTTCACTGCTACGGGTGTTGAAGAGGTCCCCCATATATTCTTAAAGCTCACATTACTGATTTGTACCAATGAAGAAATCTGAAGGGAAAAAAAAGAATGATATAAGCACAAGCATATCTCTTAGTATTTAGAAGATTAAGAAGGTTGTTAATGGCTAATTGATTGCGACACAAAAGTTTACAACTTACACCAGTATTGCATTGGTTCCAAGGACAATATTGTTGGTCAATGAGGATGGGATTTCCCACGTTCACCATCTTGATGCCCTCAAAATGCATGTTAGAAGCTATCCCACGATTCGATGATGGCCATGTCTTAATTCTCAATCCATTGTCGGTATTAGTGAGGGTGCAATTTTTAACCCAAACTCCAGAAACTGGATTTTCATTTCCATACCTTCCCAAGCTCCCAATACTAATCCCATGACCAGGTCCGCATTCCACTCCAGTCACATGTACATTCTTGCTCCCATCACCAAGTGAGATGCAATCATCTCCCGTTTTGATGTTTGAATCGGTAATATAGACTCCATCGGATCGTCCGATATGGATCCCATCAGTGTTGGGTGAATCTTCCGGTGTGATCACATTAAAATCAAGAAATGTGATATTCTTGCACCCCAATACATTTACATGAAAATTCTTACTATTCAGTGTAGTGACGCCCTGAATGATGGCATTGGTGAGGAAGTCAAACCTTAAATTCTGCCAATGAAAAGGTTTCTAGTTAATGTCAATCCACCTCTCATAAAAAATTCTTCTCTATCAAAATATTTATTGAACATTAAATAAAGATAAAAATGTAATACTTACCATAGGAAGCACGTTGCACTTTAATCTCTTGTGACAATCATTGAATTTCCATGCATGCATACCCTGACCATCAAAGGTACCACTGCCTGACAGGGTAAATTGATCGATATTCTCAAAGCTGATCCAACCATCAGTTTTGAACGAACCAGTATCGGTCGGGGCAATCAATATTCCGTCGAGTTGAAGTTCTATGTGAGACTTGCAAGGGCCTGAAAATTTTACTTCTTTCAATGCATATTTCCCCTTTGGAATCCATATTTTACTTGGGCTAGTTGATGTGCACGCTAGTTCCCATGTTTTCATGAGAGCCTTCAATGAATAAGTACCCATTAGATAAATGTAAGCTCAAAATGATATAAATTACAACACAAGAAATTATAGGTGTTGGCATTTAGAAAGTTGCCTGGTGGATGCTTGTTACACCATCTTCTTTAGCTCCATACTTAGTGACATCAAAAAGTTGGGCATCACCAATGGAAGAGGAAGATAATAATAAGACAATTGTAGTTTCTATAATTTTCATCCTCCTCCCGCCCATCTTTTCTTGATGTCGCCCCTCTCTTATTTTAATGTAAATCTCTTATTTTTTTTGTGATTTTTCCTTAAAATGTTTGACGTATATATAGTGTAATATGGCCATGTACAACCATAAAATTTTCTAAATCATAACCTTTTTTACCGTACACGTTGTTAACAAGGAGTACATTGAGCTAACTTACATGCTATAAATAGTATGTACTTATCTTTAGAGTGCAAACTAAAAAAAAATAAATTTGACAATCCATATGTTGTATGTAAACTATTTTTAGATTAAATAATGATCACTAAATTTACACAAATAAAAGAGATGGGTGATATATATATATATATATATATTAATGATGATTTGGTGAATTTGAAACTATATATGTTGTAAAATTAGTTAAATTATGAAATTTTAAAAATCAACATTAAAATAAAATTTTCATTGGATTGCTAAAAGAACTCTTTGTCTATTTATAATTTTAATTCTATTTTTACTTTTATTTTTTTTGTATGTCTTATTGTTTATCATACAATCCCCAACATGTAATAATAGAGGACAATCAATCAAACTCTATTTATTTTTCAATTATGACTGCCTCATGTCTCTCGTATATGGATGTCCTAAGTCTTATATTATAATTTCCATATATAACATATAAAATCGTTAACATAATTAATGTTTACCTATATCTAACTAGTGAATTTTTGTTAGATCTTAATTTTTTATATTTAATAAACCATTTACCTCATATTTAACAATGTTATTACCAACCAAGGTTCATAAACTTGGTTTGGTTTGAGTCATACTAAAAATATGAGAACATTTTAAATATCAAATTAATGTTTAATAAATAAAACATATTTCAACACCATATTTAATTATAAAATAATATCTCTCATTATAAATATATTTCATGCCATAATATGTGTTGAATACCACCAAACTCCTAGTCATGCACTTAGAATCACCTTTGGACTTTAGGTGAGAAAAGTAGGGAATTATAGCATATCCCCTAATAAAACCTCAATTCTAACTTTGTTAGTCCTAGTATACCATTCAACGTCATAATCACACGACAAGATACATCCTCCACAAAATATAAATATATTTATAATAAATTATATGAGGGAACATTTAATTAAATTACCAAAATTCGTAAAAATAATATGCATCTTGTTTTACATGTATACCATATGAGTAAGCTCACTCATCTTTAATTGTGATTGTAATATCAGGATGATTTATTTGTTTCTCGACTAATTTGTGAGGATGAGACAAAAAATTAAACATGTATAATGATTTATACAACTATAAATTATTCGGGTATATTTACAACATTTTATGGTTAAATACATTTGGTTTCTAATGTTTTCCCTATTTTTACAATTTAGTCATTTACCAAGTAACACTGTGTTTGGATTGAGAGATTTGGAGGGTTGGAGAAATCTCTCATCACCCAACACACATCCTTAATCATGAAGGTTAAACACACATTCGCAGGTCAGTACGTCAATTGAACCCACTTGTGGCTTCGAAGCGACTTTACCGGCCACCCGGATAGATGTACATCCACATCTACCCTAAGAATGAGTGGATGTTCGCGACATTCGACCCTCATTCCCGGAATAAATTCTTCGTGTCCATATGAGGATAGAGACCTCATCCCGTCCCCACCCCGATCTCATGCGCTTAGTGCTACTCCAAATTTCGCACGGTCACCTAGTACGACAAACTGCCCTTATACTCACTAGGTCGTCCAGTGCCCTTAGAACGCATCACTACCCCTTTTGGGCATCTTGATGGTCCCGTACTCACAGTGTATGCACAAACAATATTTTCTTATCAAGCCATGTAATATGTGGAGCCACTGGTCCAACGGCCCCAACTCTCAACTAAACCCTCAGTTGTTTGTCTTGACTAGTCCGTCAACCTGTCATGTTGCACTGCTGCTAGTTGACTGAGTATGTCGATCCTATCTTGGTACCATGGCCAAACAATTCCTTTATTTAAAGTTTTATGACATATAATTCATGTTTATTTACGAGCTCCTGCTTGTGCCAATTGGTTTTGGGCCCACTGTACAAGATTTTCAATATTGGGTATATTAGCCCTCAAGTTCCAAAACCGAGGCCCTGGGCCTATAAGAGCTATTCAAGCTCCCATCAAGAAAGTCTCTCAAATAGTTTAAGCATTGGCACACAGTTAGGTGAGAGCACTTCCGATCTGTTAAATAATTTAATTCAGGTATTAAATTATTGGTATTAATTACAATAATTAAATATATATCAATTTATGGCTATTTATGATAAGGCGTAAGTTTGCATAAAATTTTTTTACCGACACTACTCTCGGGCAATCATGCTTAACTTTAGAATTCTTATGAGATCTTGTTCACTTGAACCAATTTGGTTTTTCTCTTCTAATTTGTCTTAAATTTCTTTTTCAAAGTTTAATGCACCCTTTGGATCACCCGGAAGTTGTAAATTTCCAAATTGCTTGTTCTCAAATGATCGGGTTTGTAAACTGGCTCGATTTTCTTACTCGGTTTGACCGGTTCTTTTCCCGGTTTTCCTTAACTCAAAAGGGTGGGGGTTACATTATCGATTTTCCTAACCTACTCCTCCTTTCCCAACTTCCTTATTGGTTCTCTTCCAATTTCAAATCATTGGGTTTCCTGATAATTTACCGACACATTGGAATTCTTCCCTTCTTATGTCCTCCCTCATTTCCAGTGGCGTCCTTTCCTCACTTTCCCTTTTCTTAATCTACTCCTACTCGCTTGTGATTATTTCACGATTCTTTATTCCAAGTTAATCACTGCCAGTCTATTTGTCGATTCCTTTGCTTGGGAAGGTTCCTTTCTTCTAATTTTGTTACCTACAATGTCCCTCACAATAGAGGCTTCCATCTTAGGAGCTACATGTTCAACCTTCTTATCATAACTTGAAGGGTCCTTTCTTCCTTTCTTCACACCCCTTTCTATGTTAGGGCATTGGTCCGCTTTGGATCCTTCTCCATCTACAACTTATGTTTCATCCCTTATTCCTTACTTGAGATACTTCCGATTATTGGTTTTATTCTATGTACTCAACACTATGCTCAACCGTCCATTCTTTAGGCTCCATTATGCACGTGTAGACTACGACCCGTCTTACTATTTGTGGTTATTCCTCCTTAGCCACTTCTTATTTGGAGGGCTTACTTTCCCAATGTTTCTCGGACGTTCTTTCCTTTATTTCCTTATTATGGGTAATCCACTCATTCTTACTTGTCACAGCATCTTTTGATGCTAACTTTCTATTTACCCATTCCTTGGGTTTAAGTTATTCCTTAGGTCCTCCTAGTATGCTTCCCTGGTTCTTTCACCTCAACTTGCACTTCATTTGCAAGTTTATCTCTTTATATCTTTATCCCTTTCACTTGGTTCATTATCTCTCAATTGAGATACATATGTCTTTCTAGGGTTTCCTTCCTTGGTAGGACTCTCCCCTTTTCTCCCGGAATTCCTTTTTCATTTAATTTTGGGAATATCGACCCTTAAATGGCATCCTTTGATGTCGTCATCTCCTATTTACCCTTACTCTTGAAATCTTGCAGGCACATCTTTTGTACCCTATCCTTATCCTCTCTTGTACCATGGTACACATCTATTTCTATTAGGGAGAGTTCAAATCTTCCTTGCTTAAAGATTTCTTGACCATTATGTAAGAGGCTTGCCTACTCCTCTCTTGGCATGAGTTTAGTCATTAATTTGGCCATTGGTCATTTTAATGATTTCTTTCATCCTTTTTTTTTCCCAATATTTGGCCTTTTCAACCTCTCCCTTCTTTGCTGGAGCTTAAATTATGACCCTCACAAGTATCAGTTAGTTAACTACCTCATCCTTACCATTCCCTTGGTCTAAGTGTCTTAGGGCAGTTGTTTCTCGAGTCTTCTTATCCTTAATGTCCATCCTGCTACCCTTTTAGAGTGTAGTTCTTTCTACTTCCTGGTCTTCCTTAGAGTGTCGTTTATTCTCATCGACTATCTTGTTGTTACGACTTGCTTCCTTCTGCCATGTTGGTCTGAAACTCCTATTTGTCTTTACTGCTTTTTCCAAAGTGAGTCATACTTGAAATCCCAAGACATCCTATTTGTCGTTAAATGCTCAACTTGTCATCTCTTGTAGATGCACCCCCTTCTTTGCTCCTAAATTGCTGAAACTTTCTTTTTTAAGGGAGAATTCTCTTTGTTTCGTTTGTGGTTCATCAATATCCTACCTTCGGCCCATTTTCCTTCTTGCCATTATGCTAGGATCTTGAAGAGCTTCTTCCTGACTATGGTTGAAATTACAAGCAGGAGTCATGTTTATTCGGATGGTATCCTTTCAGATTCCTATAGCTGTGGTGGCATTATTCTTGGAAAGTATTGTTCTAAGTTCTAGTGGTGTGGGACAATCCTTCGCTTCATGTCCCATTTCCTTTGCACCTTGTAATAGGTCGTTTCCTTGCACAGTTGTTACTCCAAGGGTCCTCCTAGACTCCTTACCTTGATGGTTTTCTTGTCATGCCTTCTTTGCCCAATAATTTCCTTGATTCATTCCTTTATTCGGGATGGGAATTTCCTTGGCCTCTGTGGTGTCTAGGGTAACGTGAGTTTGTTTGGTTACTTTTCTTAGGCAATCTTCCTATAGCTAAGGCACAAGGTCACATCATTCTTGAGAGATATAGTTTTTAGGAACTTGGAGTTCTTGATTAGTGGAGAAACAATACAATGTGTTTGGAGTCTTAGCCCTATTACAAAAAGTGGTTATGAAATAGATGGGGAGCTATGGATTCTTGATAAGCGTCCTCCTTGACAAGGTTATAAGCCCTTAAAGGCATTCCTGGCCTTAAGCTTGGCTCCCTTCGTACTCAGGATGGTGACGTCAACAAGTCCTGGCACCATATTCTTGGATACTTCCCACTAACCTCTCTTGGTTCTTTGGGACTTCTCAGGTACAAGTTTAGTTAACTGAAGATATTTGGGTATGTAAACCCCGCCCTTTTGAGTTTAGGAACATCGGAAAAAGAACCAGTCAAATTGAGTAAGAAAACCAAACCGGTTTACAAACCCGATCATTTGGGAACAAGCAATTTGGAAATTGACAACTTCTGAGTGATCCAACGGGTTCATAAAACCATGGAAAAGAACTTTAAGATAAATTAGAAGAGAAAAACCAGATCGGTTTAGATGAACTAGATCCCATCAGAACATCGGAGTTAAGCGTGCTTGTGTGAGAGTAGTGCGAGGATGGTTGACCTCCTCGAAAGTATGTTTTTTTTGTAACCCGAAATTTCGGTCAAAAATTTTTTTATGCGAATGTACGTTGTATCATAAATATCCATAAATTAATATATATATATATATATAATTCTAGAATTAATACCAATAATTTAATAACTAAATTACATTATTGGGATTAATACTAATAAATACTTATCAATTTATGGCAACATTAATACTACTAATAAATCTCCACCATTTAATATACAATTTTGCACCTATATAAAGAGCTCATTCCCATTCATTCTCCTCACACTTGAACACTTTTCTCTCTCTCTACTACTCCATTTCTCAGTGAAGCTCGAACCAGATTTTCGACTTGAGCATTTTTCTTAACCTCGGAAGGAGAGGTCGGGCTCTTTAGAACCGGGGAGAAGTCAACTACACGCATGTAGCCTTCGTTTGCTCTAAGGATCGCCGGGGAAGCACTGACATGATGGAACAGTGAAGCAGCCCCGACGGACCGAAGTTGCCTTGTTTGAGCCGAGCTGAAATCGGCCAATGCGAGCCCTTCTCAGGCCAAACCAAGCCTTACCAACACCTCCACATCCCTCCTACAGCTGAATTATAACGGAAAGGTAAGTCAATTTGGCTCCCCTCTATAATTTTCGACAGGTGTTAGAGAGAGAACCGACAGAATTTCGATGAGGAAATTCTAACTCAATTCAGCATCAATTGATGCAATTCTTCATTCTAGGATGAACCTCAGGATGAGAGCTATCTGCTCAGATCAAAAGCTCGGACCGTCGTGCCCCGATAGTGAGTAATTGAAGCTTTCTCTCTCTACAGTCTATTTTCTGGCGAAGCTCTGTTTAAGCTCGTTTCGACATTAAAACTTACGATTGCAAGTGCTAGGGAATCATATGAACAAGTAAAAACTCAATTTCAACAATTAGAAGTGTTTGATTGGTCGATTTGATGAAATTAAATTCGACTGTGTTAGGAAGTTGAAATTAGAGAAAATTGGGGATTTTTGAAAATTCGAAGGACCAAGATGTGATTGTATAAAATTGAGGGTCAATTGGGCATGATAAGAATGTTAGAGGGCCAATTGAGAAATTTTAGAATTTTTTAGGTGAAACTTACCATTTTTATAAAAGAAGGGCAAAATGGTAATTTTGGAAAAATTGGGTGACCAAATTGGAAATTTGGGAAATTAAACCCCTTTTTGTGAATTTGGATAAATTGATGTCCTAAGATAAATTTTAAAAGTTTCAGGACTCAATTTGAGGAAAAATCGGCATTAGAGACTTAAAGTTAAAGAAAAATAACTTTAGGGACCTAATTGTAAATAAATAAAAGTTTAGTTTTCTCATTCCTTTGGAATGAATGAAGGCTATTAAGCCAAGTGATATTGAACATGGATGTTTATATCGTGTAGGATCACGAAGTACCGGGAACGCCAGTAAGGACAAGCTCGTGTGAATACAAAGAACCGGTCTAGTGGAATTCACTGCATTAATCGGTGAGTGGGTTATTCACATTATACTCGGTTGGGATGATGAACACATTTTCTAAATTAGAAGTCATCATGAGTGGGTTTACTAATGTCATACTTGGTTGGGATGATGAGCACAACTTAAAGTTAAAAACCATTTACCGGTTATGAGTGGGAGTTTATATTATACCTGGTTGGGGATGATAAGTACCTCGAAATGAAAACCCACTACCAATTGGTATTTTAAACATCACAACTTAGAGGAGTGATGTGAAAATCATGTGGAAAAACTAATTACCGGTTGTAAGTAGATCATACCCAGTTGGTATGATACAACTTCCTCAAAGGAAGTTGAAAACCCGTTCATTAGTTATGAGCGGAGATGTCCTTATACCCGATCGGTATAATGGACAGTTGAAAATATATTTTGTCGAAAGTGTTCTCCCCTGACTGTGTGCCAATGCTTAAACGATTTGGGAGACCTTATTGATGGGAACTCGAATACTTCGTGTCCATATGAGGACAGAGACCTCATTGTGACCCCACCCCAGTCTCTTGCGAATGAAGCTACGTCGAGCTTCCCTAACCGTTGGCATAACAAACTGCCCATATCTCTACTATGTCGTCTAGTAGCCCCTAGGACGCATCACTACCCCTCTTGGATGACTTGATGGTCCTGAACCTCGGTGCATGCACAAAATAATAGTTTTCCTCATAAGCAATTAAATCTTTGGTGCCACTAGTCCAACAGCCCCAACCCTCAACTCGACGTGCAACTGTTTGTCTCGACTGGTCCGTCGATCTGTCTTATCACACTGTTGCCAGTCCAATGAATATGTCGGTCTTGTCTTGGTACCGTGGCCAACCACATCATTCATTAAAGTTTTCATGGCTTAATCTCATATTTGTTTATGAGCTCCTGCTTGTGCCAACTGGCCTTGGGCCCACAATACGAGATTTTCAAAATCAGGCATTCTAGCCCCAAAGTTCCAAAAATGAGGCCTCTATCCTATCTGAGCTATTCAAGCTCCCATCAAGAAGGTCTCCCAAAAAGTTCAAGCAGTGGAACACATTCATGGGAGAGCACTTCTCACAAAAATAACTCTTTAGCTGTCCATCACACCAACCGGGTCTGAGGACATCTAAACTCATATTCGATAAGTGGGTTTTCTACTTCCTTCTAGGAAGTTCATCATACCAACTGTGTATGATCTACTTACAATTAATAAGTAGTTTTTTCGTGTGTTTTCTCATATCACCCCATCTAGGTGTGATGTTAAAATCCCACATAGTAGCAGGTTTTCATTACCAAGGTGCTCATCATCCCAACCGGGTATGATATGAAAATTCCCACTCACCCGATCGTGTAGTGAATTCCTCTTAGTTGGCTCTTTGCCTTTACACGAGCTTGTACTTGCTGGCGTTCCCGATACTTCATGTTCCTACATGATATAAACATCCTTGTTCATTATCCTTGGCATAATAGCCTTCATTCACCACGAATGAATGAAATACCCAAACTTTTCAATTATTTGCATTTATATCCCTAAAGTTCTTTTTCTTTAACTTTAGGTCCCTAATGTTAATGTTTCTCCAAATTGAGTCCTGAAACTTCTAGAATTTAAACTTTGGGACCTCAATTTATTCAATAATCACAAAAAGGGATTTAAGTTTCCTAAATTTCCAATTTGGTCCCCAACTTTTCAAAAATTACCATTTTGCCCCTACTTTACAAAAATGGAAAATTTGACCCCAATAATTCCAAAAATTGACCAATTGGTCCTCCAACATCTTTTCCATGCCCAATTGGCCCTCAATTTTGGAAAATTGAACTTTAGTCCCTTGAATTTTTGAAATCCCCAATTTCCCCCTTTCACACTGGACGAATTTGATTTCATCAAATTGACCTATCAATTGAGGTTAATTGTTGAAATTGAAGCTATAATTGAGTTCTTAAACTTCCACATGATTCAATGGAATCTTGAATCGCATCATTTGGATCTGAATTGAGCTCTAAAGGAGATTTGTCGGAAAACTGGACTTAGAGAGAGAAAGCTTTGAAAGCTTATCGTTGGAGGTGCGGTGATCTGAGCTTTTGATCTGGACAGATAGCTCTCATCCTAAGGCTACTACTAGGATTAAGAATCGTATCAATTCATGCCGAATTGAGGGAGAATTTGGTTAGTAAAATTTCATCGATTCTCTCTCTAGCACTGATTAGAAATTATAGATGGGAGCCAAATTGGCTTACCTTTCCGCTATAATTCAATTGTATGAGAACTGTGGAAGTGTTCAGGAAGTTTGGTTTGGCTTGAGAAGGGCTCGAATTGACCATTTTTAGCTCGGTCGAAACAGGGCAGCTTCGGTCCGCTAGAGCTGCTTCACCATTCAATCACGTGAGCATTTCTCCAACGATCCTCGGAGAAATTGGAGACTACTGTCGGGTAGCTGAGTTCTCCCCGAATCTAAATAACCCAACCTTGCCTCATTTGGCTTAGAAAAATGCCCAAGTTGGAGCTCTGGTTCGAGCTTCACCAAAAAATGGAGCAGTAGGGAGAGAGAGGAGTTTTCAGGTGTGAGGAGGATGAATGAGGATGGGCTCTTTATTTAGGAAGCTCGGGGACTTCTTGGCCGTCCGATTGGCGCCTTTATAGCAATCATTCATTGCCTGAAACTCCTTGGTCAGAGACTTTTCATCTTGGCCAGCGCTACTTGATTTTTCGGTGAGTGAACAATGGTGTCATCTAAAGGAAGAAGACGACATTGTTTCGAACCGAACCGGTCTAGTCTGAACCGGGTTCAATGCTTAAACCGTCCAATTCAAGCCCGATTCGGCCAAGTTTTTAAAAATTAAAAATTTGTAAATTCATCTAAATTAATTCTCTATCCAAGGTGGCCTCAATTCTCCAATTTGAATTTTCTAAGCCACCTAGAAAAATGAATTAAGAAATTGGTTCAATAGTAGTTCAAACCGGTTCACCTGAACTGGCTTGGTTTTCACTTCCTATTCATCCTAAAGTACTTTCTCATGACTTTTGTGATTCTTTAGGTCACTTGAAATATATAAATTTCCCAGTTTGCCCTTTCTCTAAAGCATGCACAAAAAATAGTTTTCATATATAACCATTATCTTTGGCACCGACGGTCCAACGCTTCGACACTCGATGCGGCATGTAGTTGTTTGGATGATTGGCCCGTCGACCTAGTCTTGGCGCACTGCCACTAGCCCATCTAGCCTTGTCAGTCCTAACTTGGTACCATGGAGAATCACACAAATATTTTCACTTTTAATGAGAGTTTTCATGGCTCTTCCTATTCATGTTTGTTTACGAGCTCCAACCCATGCCCACTGGCCTTTGGCCCACTTCACATGTTTTTTCCAAACTAAGCCTTGTTAGAGCTGTTAGAGCTCTATGAGTTTAAATTCGAGGCCCCAAGCCTGTTAGAGCTGTTCTAACTCTCATCAAGAAAGTCTCCCAAATAGTTTGAGCAATGACACACAGTCAAGGGAGAACACTTCCAACAAAATCTCTTTTAACTCATCACACCAACCCGGTGTGATGACAGAGGTAGGTTTGCTTACAACCAGTAAGCGGGTTTGTCCTTTTTTAACAAGGGTGCCCATCATCCCAACCGGTATGATGTATACAGTTCCCACTCACAACCATTGAGTAGGTTTTCCCCTTTAAAAAAGTGCTCACCTCTACAACCAAGTATTATGTTTAAAATGTCCCACTCATAATGGTCTTTCATTTCTAAAATCATGCTCATCACCCCAACCGGGTATGATGTGTAAAGATCCCAGTCACAATGGTTTTTCAATTAAAACGTGCTCATCACCCCAACTGGGTATGACGTCAGCAAGCCCACTCATCCGATAACTGTGATGTGCTCGTCCCTAGTTAGCTTTCCAAGTTCTGTTCAAGCTCCTTTGCTCATGTCCTTATCCAAATTCGTTCCTACATGGCTTGCGTATTCTTATAAGGAATGGTTTGGCATGGATAGCCCTTCTATTTTCATGTATTGACATTTAGGCCCTTATTTTTGCATTATTGCAATTAGTTCCCTAAAGTCCATAATCTTTAACTTTAGATCCCTAGATGTTCAATTATTTTCAATTAAGTCCCTGGGGTTTCCAATTTCCCTCTTGGTTCCTTAATTTTCTCAAAATTGTAAATGGAGCTCTAATTTTCCAAATTTTCCAAATTGGTCCCCAACTTTTCCAAAATTTCCATTTTGCCCCTAACTTCTAAAAACGGCCAATTGGTCTCAATTCTTTCAAAAATTGACCAATTGGTCCTCAAAAATCTTTTACATTGCCAATTGACCTTCAATTTTGAGAAATTGCGTTTAGGTCTTTCAATTTTTTAAAATTCCCAATTTTCCCCAATTTCACCCCTTCATACTAACTAAATATGATTTCTTCAAATTGGCCATCCAAATGGGGTTAATTTTTCAAATTGGTGGCTGGAATCGGTTCCTATACTTCCACACTATCCAATTGAGCTTTGAATTGCAGAATTTGGGTCCAAAATGAGCTCAAATGGAGCTTCATCGAAAAACTATTCGTAGAGAGAGAAAGCTTCGAAAGCTTATCATTGGAGGTGCAACGATTGAAGTTCTTGATCTAGGGAGTTAGATCTTGTCCTTAGGGCCCTTCTAGGATCAAGAATCGATGCAATTCGTGTCTTGAGAATCGAGAATTTTATTAGTGAAATTTGACACTTTCCCCCTCTAAAACAAAATTGTACTAATGGAGGAGGGCCGAATTGGCTTACCATTTTCCTTGAGGAGGTCGAGTGAGAGCTATAGAGACAAGGGGAAGGCTTAGTTTGGCCACAGGAGTCTGAATTGGTTGAATTCTGATCAGCAAAAATAGGGCAACTTCGGACTGACAAAGCTACTTCATTGTTTGATATCACCGACACTTCTATGGAGATCCTTGGGTCGAGGGGAGGTTGTCGTCAGGTAGTTGACTTCCTTCGAAGTCTTTAGAACCCGAGTTTGCCTTCTAAGGGTAAGAAAAGTGCTTAAGTTGGGAGCTCTAATTTGAGCTTCACCAGAAAACGGAGCACTTTGGAGGATGAATGGAGGGGAGCTCTTTAGATAGGGAGCTTAAGGACCCTCTGCTCAACCAGTTTTCATATTGGTTGAGCTTACTTACCCTCATCAGAAAATGCCCAATCGGAGGGAATATTCCCTCGCTAGAAAATGAAGGTTTTTCTGCATTGATGAATAGTATTGTTATCCCAAAGAAGAAGACGACACTATTCTAGACCAGACTGGTCCGGTCCGACCGGGTTTAATGACGAAAATTGGTCGGTTCAAACCCGATTTGACCGGTTTTCCAAAATTTTAAAATTTCTAAATTAATTTAAATTCATTTTCTATCTAATGGTGGCCTCAATTTTCAAACTAATATTTTTAAGCCACCTAGAAAAATGAATTAAGAATATGATTCATCTATGGTTCAATCCAGTTCAATCCGGTTCAAGACAGATTCACCATGAACCAGTCTGGTTTTCCCATCCAATTTACTTCATGGTTCATGATTTTTATGACTCTTTGGTCACTTGGGATTTTCCAATTTCCCATTTTAACCACTCTTTATCATTCTCGGTTCCTTAAGTGGTTCGATTTTCTCATTAAATTGACCGGTTCTTTCTTGGTTTCCTTGATCCGAGATGATGGGTTTCACACCTTAGAACCAACACTACCCCGTATCGGGCGTCTCTTTGGTTCCGCATGATTGCAATCACAAACAATTGTCTTTTGATTTAAGACCTTTATCTTTGCACTACTAGCCCAACAAGCTCCAACTCAAATTTGGCTTACCAGCTTAAGCAAACATTATCCATTGTGATAATTTTTAACCACGCTCTTAAATCAAGACAGATCTATAGGCTTAGGCCAATTTTCATTGGCCTTTGGCCCACTTGTATGAGTTTTCAAAGCATGGTCTTGGGTCCACTTCACTTTTCAAAACTATGGCCTTGGGCCTACTTTCACATAGCTAAGTCTAATCAACTTTTTGTCGATCATGGGTCTCACCCATGTCCTACATCGATAGTTGAATTAGACTATAAGCTTGAAGTGTGTTCACACACCTTCCATGAGAAATCCTATAATTAGGATTAAAGCTCTCAACAAAAATATACATCTAATAATAGTTTAAGCAACTTCACATAGTCATGAGATTATATTTTTAGAAAATATTTTTATAAGTAAATTATGCAGTAAAATTTATGAGTAATATCACATTACCAGTCCAATCGAACTCAATGCTAGAAATCTCACTCACCTTTTATTCGGGGACATATTTGTCCCGGAGGGATTCTCGAGTGCCCATGCTTCCTCTTGCACTATCGTATATGAATGTTTTCCTAACATCATACACAAAATTTTATTAATCTGACTTGTGTCATTAATTGGGGTATGTAATATCCCTAACCATAATATTACCAAAATTACGATTTTTGTCCCATAATTCTAATTAAATTTAAATAGAAAAAATCCAATTTATTTTATAATTGTTATACTTATGGTCCCATCCAAAAATTAGGTAAATCTAGGATCTTTCAAATATCGTTCAACTGAATTCCGGTCTAGGAACATTTTTGTAATTTGACCATTTCTCCCACTTAGCCAAACACTCCCTTAATACTCGAGAATTTGTTTTTTTCCAAACACAGTATCAGGATGTCCCCCTTTCCATCCATCCAAATAGGCATTAAAGGCATTTGGGAAATTTGTCTTCACTATTGAGGGTATTTCAGTCAGGTAAATTCATTCCAATCATAGGGGCATTTCTATCGTTTGCTGCCCTTTGTCACTAACTGAACAGATGTCTCCTTTGATCTAAACAACCCCTATTCATTTCATCCCTCATTTCCTCTCAATTTCCTATAGGTGTTTTCCGTTCGTCGAGGACTGCTTGAGCTCTCACCAGTGCTAGGATCTGCATCTTCCATGGAATTTGAATATCTAAGGTTTGACTTTCTTCTCTTTCTTCTCTTTCCATTTTAACAACATTCTACATAAATGTTACGGTGATCTTCTTCCCTCTACCGAACTCCCTAATCTATCTATTTGAGTTTCGCCTCGACGTAGGGCGCTTAGTTTACCTTCACCCTTCCCTCTTGTGGTGCCTCAAGGCTGGTCTAATGCATTTAGTTTGTTTCCCTCCTGTAATGTCCTACTGGCCAAGGTCTATGAGTATCCTAATTTCTACTTTCAGCTAAAACACGAGCTCCCACATTTTTTTTATTAGCAGTAGTTAGATGTCAATGGTGCTACTAGAAGATTGAGGTTCATCTTCTCTTTCCTCTAATACTTTTATGCCCCCAATTCCTTGTTACCTATTCATTTCTAGATCCCTTGATGGAGGTTGTTCACTCAAATGATTTTGGTATGATTGGTTTTTGATACTTCCATAAGGTTGATAGGAACTATAGTTGGGTAGGCAATTCTAGAGATGGTGATGGTAGTGATTCCTTGTAGTAATGTATTGATTTCATCCATACTTATCTAAACTTACATATAGGACTCCTTTCAGTACTTTACATCTAGGAAAATGACAAAAGTTGCATAATACAATTGGGATGAATTTAATGATAGGTAGGCTTTGTCATTTACAAAGGAAGAAATGGAGAACTCTAGTTCTACTCGGAAATCATCCTAGTTTGGAAATTTTATTGGTATGTGATCAAAAGTAGGGCCGTTTAAGCCTTCCTTCATTCCTAACATTGACATTTAATCTTTTATACACCCTCTGTAGGTACTTCCTTTACCCCTTCTAATTAATTTCCTTATATGATGTTTTTCTCGTCTCCTTTCTTTTCTATCATCTATAAGTAGATACATTTATCTTTACTTAATACTTAATACTCATAATTTATTAATACTTAATACTCATAATTTTGATGGTAGGGAAATATTTATTCCCTTTAATTATGTTCTATTTAATGTGAGTTTTTTTATTTATGACAAGAGACACACGACCACTAGTTCTATCCATATCTTACTGACAATTGTACATAATCATCTTCTCATCTTTCTTAAGGGAATTTATCATGTAAATGCTCTAATTATCACCATTGAATAGCTAGTTGTCATCTTTAACCGAGGCCTCCCATCTATCTTAGCTATTTGAGCTTCCGTAAAGAAGGTCTCCTAAAAAGTTTAAGCAAAGGCATACAGTCACTGGAGAGCACTTCCGACAAAAATAATCTTTCTGCTATCCATCACACCAACCGAGTATGAGGACATCTCCGCTCATAATCGATGAACAGGTTTTCTACTTCCTTCTAGGAAGTTCATCATACCAACCGAGTATGATCTACTTTCAATCAATAGGTAGTTTTTCCGCATAATTTCAACATCACTCCATCCGGGCGTGATGTTTAAAATTTCACTTAGTAGTGGGTTTTCATTTCCGAGGTGCTCATCATCCCAATCGGGAATGAAGTAATAATCCCACTCACCTATGAATGTCATGAATCCATCTTAATCGGCTTTTTATCCCTTCTCGAGCTTGCCTTAGTTGGCGTTCTCGGTACTTTGCATTCCTACATGATATGTACATACTTGTTCATTATCATATGGCTTGACAGCCTTTATTCATCACGATTGAATAAAATGCCCAATTTTTTTCAATTAATTGCAATCAGGTCCCTAAAGTTCTTTTTCTTTAACTTTAGGTCTCTATTGTCGATTTTTCACCAAATTAAGTCCAAAAACTTCAAAATTTACTTAAGGACCTCAATTTATTCAAATTTACAAAAAGGAGTTTAAGTTTTCCAAATTCCCAATATGGTCCCCAATTTTCTAAAATTACCATTTTGTCCCTACTTTACAAAAATGATAAATTTCACACTAAAAATTCCAAAATTTGACCAATTAGTCCTCTAACATCTTTACCATGCCTAATCGACCCTCAATTTCAGAAAATTGTACTTTAGCATCTCAAATTTTTGAAATCACCAAATTTTCCCCAATTTCAACCTTTCAACTTGGTCGAATTTGATTTAATCAAATTGATTGATCAGACAAGGTTAATTGTTGAAATTGAAGTTAGATTTAAGTTCCTACAACTCTATATGATTCAATTGCACTTTGAATAACATAAATTGACGCTGGAACGAGCTCAAATGGAGCTTCACCGGAAAATTGAACGTAGAGAAATAAAGCTTGGAAAGATTACCGTCGGGTGCACGACAGTCTGAGATTTCAATCTAGGCATCTTGCTCTTGTCTTGAGGTTCCTCCTAAAATCAAGAATCACCTCAATTCATTTCGAATTGATGGAGAATTTGGTCAGTAAAGATCTGTCGGTTCTCTCTCTATCACTGATTGGAATTCATATAGTGGAGCCAAATTGGTTTACCTTTCTGCTCTAATTCGGTTGTAGGAGGGCTGAGGAAGTGTTAGGAGAGCTTGGTTTGGCCTTAGAAGGGCTAGAATTGGCTAATTTCAGCTTGACAAAAATAGGGCAGCTTTGGTCCACCGGAGCTGCTTCAATGTTCGATCACGGTAGTGCTTCTCCGGTGACCTTCAGAGCAATTGGATATCCCCACCATGTAGTTGACTTCTCCCTGAGTCTAAGGAAGTTGAACACACCTTCTTTGGCTTAGAAAAGACCTTATGTTAGAGCTCTGATTCAAGCTTCGTTAAAAAACTAAGTAGTTGAGAGAGAGTGAGGTTTTCAGGTGTGTGGAGGATGAATGGATAGGGGCTCTTTATATAGGGAGCTCGGGGACTCTCCGGCCGTCCGTTTGACACCTTAATGACAGTCATTGAAGTCCTGAAAGGTACTGAACAGAAACATTTCTTCTTCATCGGCATTGTTGAATTTTCCAATGAATGAACAATACTATCATATGAAGGAAGAAGATGACAATGTTCTGAACCGGACTGGACTGGTCCGAACTGGGTTTAACGCTTAAACTGGCCGGTTCAGGCCCGATTCGACTGAGTTTTTTAAAATTAAAAATTTTTAAATTCATTATCTATCTAATGGTGGCATGAATTCTCCAATTTGAATTTTCTAAGCCACCTAGAAAAATAAATTTAGCATCTGGTACAATAGTGGTTCAAACCGATCTAAACTAGTTCAATCAAGTTCGGATCCGGTTCACCTGAACCGGTCTGGTTTTTTTTCCCAAATTGTTCTAAGGTCACTATCCAAGGTTTTTATGACCTTTTGGGTCACTCGGAAGTTGTCAATTTCCCAATTTTCTCATTCTTTGTTATCGGGATTTGTGAACATGTTTGGTTTTCTCACTCGGTTTCACCGGCTCTTTTCCCAGTTTTCCTTAACTCAAAAGGGTGGGGTTTACAATGTACCTTTCTTGGAATAACATGAATCAAAACTGTTTAAAATTTGAACTTACATACCTGTCTTGCAGGTTTAGCTAGCTCAAGGTCTTTAGGTTAGTTTTTCCCATGGTTTCCTGAAAAAGTGGTAAAGAGAGGGGGTGAGTTCGACAACTAAGTGAATGGGTGTTTAAAATATGAGATTCAGAAAAATTGTTTGAATTGGAGTGTGTCAGACTCCTTATTTTCTTTGAAACCATTTTTTCTTCAATTTCTTGGTTTTCAAAACTATTATTCCTTGTTAACCATAGTCGGTGAGTTTAACAATCAACACACACCCTTTATCATGAAGTGATCAGACATTCGTAGGACAGCCCGTCCACTCCACCCAGTTGTGGCATCGGAGCGACTTTATCGGCCACCTAGATAGAAGCCCATCCACTTCTACCTTGCGAATGAGTGGATGTACGTGACATCCAAACCTCAAACCCGAAAAGAAACTCTGTGTCCATAAGAGGACACAGACCTCATCCCAACCCCACCTCGGACTCATGCACATGAAGCTCTGTCAAGATTCCTTGATTGTTGGCACGACAAAATGCCCTTATCAACACCATGTCGTCCAGTAGCCCCTAGGATGCATCACTACCCCTCTTGGGCATCTTGATGGTCCTTAACCTCAGTGCATGCACAAAACAATAATTTTCCTCATAAGCCATTAAATCTTTGGTGCTACTAGTTCAGTGGCCCTGACCCTTAGCTTGACCTGCAATTGTTTATCTCGACAGGTTCGTCGACCAATCTTGTCGCACTGCCGCCAGTCCATCGAGTGTGTTGATCATGTCTTGGTACCATGGCCAAATCACATCATTCATTAAAGTTTTCATGGCTTAACATCATGTTTGTTTATGAGCTCCTATTCATGCCAACTAACCTTGGGCCCACTGTACGAGATTTTCCAAATCGGGCAATTTAGACCCAAGTTCCAAAACTTAGTCTTCCAGCCTATTTGAGCTATTCGAGCTCCTGTCTAAGCAGTGGCATATGATCAGGGGAGAGAACTTCTAACAAATATAACTTTTCACTTGTCCATCACACCAACCGGGTGTGAGGACATCTCCGCTCATAATCAATAAACGAGGTTTCTACTTCCTTCTAGGAAGTTCATCATACCAATCAGGTATGATGTACTTACAAGCGGTAAGTAGTTTTTCCGCATTTTTGTCACATCGCCTCAACCAGGTGTGATGTTAAAATCCCACATAGTAGCGGGTTTTCATTTCTAAGGTACTCATTATTCCAATCGGGTATGATGTGAAAATTACCACCCAAACTTTTTAATTATTTACATTTAGTTCCCTAAAGTTCTTTTTCCTTAACTTTAGGTCCCTAATGCAAAATTTTCCCTAAATTGAGTCCTGAAACTTCTAAAATTCACTTTGGGAACTCAATTTATTCAAAATCACAAAAAGGGGTTCAAGTTTTCCAAATTTCCAATTTGTTCCCCAACTTTTCAAAAATTATCATTTTGCCCCTACTTCACAAAAATGGCAAATTTGACACCAATAATTCCAAAAATCGACCAATGGATCCCCCAACATCTTTTCCAAGCACAATTAGCCCTTAATTTTGGAAAATTGCACTTTAGTCCCTCGAATTTTCTAAATCCCCAATTTCCCCCAAAAGTTTCCCCCAATTTTCCCCTTTCAACCTAACTGAATTTAATTTCATCAAATTAACTGATCAATCAAGGTTAATTGTTGAAATTAAAGGTAAAATTGAGTTCCTACACTTCCACACGATTCAATGAAACTTTGAATCACGTCATTTGGATCCGATTTGAGCTCAAACGGAGATTCATCGAAAAATTGGACTTAGAGAGAGAAAGCTCTGTCAGGGATGCGTCAGTCCGAGCTTTTGATCTGGACAGATTGCTCTCATCCTGAGGTTCCTCCTATGATCAAGAATTGCATCAATTCATGCCGAATTGAGGGAGAATTTGGTCAGTGAAACTTCGTTGGTTCACTCTCTAAGACAGATCAAAAATTAAAGAAGGGAGCCAAATTAGCTTACCTTTCAGCTCTAATTAAAGCATATGAGGGTTGTGGAAGTGTTGGGAGAGCTTGGTTTGGCCTGAGAAGGTCTCAAATTGGTCATTTTTAGCACGGCCAAAATAGGGTAGCTTCGGTCGGCAAAACAGTGAAGCAACTCCAGCAGACCGAAGCTGGCCTATTTCGGCCAAACTGAAATCGGCCATTAAGAGCCCTCCTTAGGCCAAACCAAGCCCTCCCAACACTTCCTTAGCCCTTCCACGACCGAATTAGGACTGAAAGGTAAGCCAATTCGGCTCCCCTCGCAAATTTATGGCCGGTGTAAGAGAGAACTTGTAGAATTTCAATGATGAAATTCTAACTCAATTCGGCATCAATTGATGCGATTCTTGATTCTAGGATGAGAGCTATCTGCCCAGATCGAAAACTCAGACCGCCATGCCCTCAGTGGTGAGTAATCGAAGCTTTCTCTCTCTATAGTCTATTTTCCGGCAAAGCTACGTTTGAGCTCGTTCCGTAGTTAAAACTCATGATTTAAAGTTCTATGGAATCGTATGAACATAGAGAAACTCAATTTCAACTTCAATTTCAACAATTAGAGGTGCTTGACTGGTCAATTTGATTAAATCAAATTCGGCTGTGTTAAAGAGTTGGAATTGGGGGAAAATTAGGAATTTTTGAAAATTTGAGGGACCGAAATGCAATTTCCTAAAATTGAGGGTCAATTGGGCATGATAATAATGTTAGAGGGCCAATTGAGAAATTTTAGAATTTTTGGGGTGAAATTTACAATTTTTGGGGCAAAATGGTAAATTTGGAAAAGTTGGGGGACCAAATTGGAAATTTGGGAAATTAATCCCCTTTATGTGACATGGAATAAATTGAGGTCCCTTGATAAATTTTAAAAGTTTTGGGACTCAATTTGAAGAAAAACCGGCATTAGGGACTTAAAGTTTAAGAGAAATAACTTTAGGGACCTAATTGCAAATAAATGAAAGTTTGAGTTTCTCATTCATTTGGAATGAATGAAGACTATTACACCGAAGGATAATGAACCGAGATGTTCATATTGTGTAGGAACACGAAGTACCGAGAACGCTAGCAAGGACAAGCTTGCGTGAATACAAAGAACCGGTCTAGTGGAATTCACGGCATTAACAGGTGAGTGGGTTTACTAACGTCATACTCGGTTGGGATGATGAGCACAACTCAAAGTTAAAACCCACTTACCGATTGTAAGTGGGATTTCATATCATACCCAGTTGGGGATGATAAGTACCTCGAAATGAAAACCCACAACCAAGTGGTATTTTAAACATCACAACTTAGAGGAGTGATGTGAAAATGATTGCGGAAAAACTATTTATCGGTTGTAAGTAGATCATACCCAGTTGGTATGATAAAACTTCCTCGAAGGAAGTTGAAAACCCGTTCATCGGTTATGAGCGGAGATGTGCTTATACCCAGTCGGTATAATGAACAGTTGAAAATATAATTTTTTCGGAAGTGCTCTCCCCTGACTGTGTGCCAATGCTTAAACTATTTGGGAGACCTTCTTGACGGGAGCTCGAATAGCTCTGATAGGTCGGGGGCCTCAATTTTGGAACTTGGGGGCTAATATGCCCGATTTTGAAAATCTCATATAGTGGGCCCAAGGTCAGTTGGTATGAGCAGGAGCTCGTAAACAAACATGAATTATATGCCATAAAACTTTAAATAAAGGAATTGTTTGGCCATGGTTCCAAGATAGGACCAACATACTAGTCAACTAGCGGTAGTGCGACATGACAGGTTGACGGACCAGCAAGACAAACAACTACTGGTTGAGTTGAGAGTCGGGGCCGTTGGACGAGTGGCACCACAGATTATATGGCATAATGAGAAAATTATTGATTGTGCATGCACTATGATTATGGGACCATCAAGACGCCCAAGAGGGGTAGTGATGCGTTCTAAGGGCAATGGACGACCCAGTGAGTATAAGGACAGTTCATCGTACCAGGTGACGGTGCGAAATTTAGAGTAGCACTAAGCGCATGAGACCGGGGTGGGGACGGGATGAGGTCTCTGTCCTCATACGGACACGAAGAATTTATTCTGGGATTGAGGGTCGGATGTCGCGTACATCCACTCATTCTCAGGGTAGAAATGGACGTACTTCTATTCGGGTGGCCGATAAAGTTTCTCCGAAGCCACAAGTGAGTTCAGTAGACGTATTGAGCTGTGAATGTGTATTTAACCTTCATGATGAAGGATGTGTGGTTGGTGATGATACACCGTGATTAAATAATGAAATGGTGATAAAACCCAAGATTTTGAATGAAATTATTTTTGAAAGAAAGAAGTCTAGCACACTCCAATACAAATCTTTTTCATAAAAGTAAAAGTATTAAAAACTCATTCACAGAGTAGTCATACTCACCCCCTCTCTTATATCCCTTTAAGGAAATCCCGAAAAGCCTACCCTTAAAGACCATCAACTAAGATGTTTGTAAGACAAGTATGATGAAGTTAAAATGCTATGCAGTTTTGATTATGCTATTCCAGGAAATTGTGCAGGTTTAAAGGACGCCTTACTCTTTATGGTTTATAATAAGGGGAAACCCTTTAATAAACTGGGAGAGTGGTGGGTTGATCATGGGGATCCGACCAAATAGGGTCGGGGCGTGACAACTAGAGTGGTATCAAAGCATGTTTCCTCGAATACATTATCAAGACTAGAAAATATAGAAACTGATAGGATTTATCTTAAAATTTTCAGAGGGCTCCTAGGAGAGGAACCAATAAAACTAGGAATGACTCTGCTCAACACCCTGTCCTCATAGGAAGACAACTCTAGAAGCTTCCCAAATGACTGAGGCATGGTAGAGATCCCCAAGGACCAAATGACAAAGTACCCAAGAGGATGATGATTGGACCTGTTGAGGTCACACCCCCGAGTACAAAAGGAGCCAAGCTTGAAATCAGGAACACCAGCTAGGGCTTATAACCTTACCATGGAGGATGCTTATCAAACACCCCGTAGCCCTCTATCTATTTCATAACCACCTCTTTGTAATATGGTTAAGACCCTAACATATTGTATTCCTTCTCCATTAATGAAGAATTCCAAGTTCCTGAAACCATGTCTCTAAAAAAGCATGTAAGTCTACGCCTCAACTGTAGGAAGATTGCCACAAAAAAAGTAACCAAACAAACTGCGGGGACCGAGGAGAATCCCATCCCAAATAAGAAAATGAACCAAAAGACTAAAAGAGTCTAGGAGAACTCTTAGGGGAAAACTAGTAGGTAAAGAAGGCTCGACGAGAAACCGACAAGGTGACTAAGGAGTGAAAACAGTGGTAGTAACTACTGGGCAAGGAAATGACCTGTTACAAGGTGAGGACAATAGGAACACTACTCGAGAAAGTGCTCAACACTACTAAAGACAAATATCAAGATAACATGTTATATGTATAAGGGAAATGGGGCATGAAGTGAAGGATTGCCCCACATCGCAAGGATTTAGAACAATACCTTCCAAGAACAACACCTCTATAGCTACATGAATCTGAAAGTATTCCACCCCATGAAATATGACTCTTGCTCGAAACTTCAACCACATCTAGGAAGATGCTCTTCAAAATCCTAGCATGGTGGCAGCTACTTCCCGACCTAATCTCCTTTAAGAAAAGCTAAAGCCCCAAGTTGGTAATCATATTTTGGAAGTAAATTTTGAGTTCCTAAAACTTTTTGTCCCTCAATGAGGGTGTAATGGTGTGCCTCAACTAGATGAGGGAGGAAAAGGACTGAAGGTAGGACCTCAATCAACCGTAAATAAAATAAAGGGTAGATGAAGAGAATTCTTCCTTAAGAAGAAATTTCCAGCCATCTGGTACCAAGGAAGGAAGCATCTCTACAAGAGAAGACAAGTCGAGCATTAGACGACAAATGGGATGTTTTGGAACGATAAGTACAACTTGCTTTGGAAAAAGCAGTGAAGTCAAGTTTCAAACCAACATAGCGGAAAGAAGCAAATTGTAACAACAAGATAATTAAGGAGAATAAATGACGTCCTAAGGAGGACTGGGAAGTAGTAAGGACTACACCCTAAAAAGGGCAATGAGATGGGCATTAAGGACAAGAAGACTCGAGAGACAACTGTCTCAAGATAATTAGACAAGGAGAATAGAAGGGACGAGTCAGTTAACAAACTAACCCTCGTGAATATCATAAATTTAATCTCTAGTAAAGAAGGGAGAGATGGAAAGGCCAAATATTTGAAAAATAAGGATGGAGGAAATCCTAAAAGAAATCAATGGCCAAGAACGGATTGACGACCAAGCTCAAAGCCAGGAGAAGATTAAGTAAGCCTCTCGCAGGATGATAAAGAGATCTGGAAACAAGGAGGATTTGAGCTCTACTTAAAGGAAATAGACGTGTACAGGGGTACAAGTTGGAATAAGGATGGGGTACAAAGGATGTACCCGCAAGATTTCAAGAGTAAAGGTAAACGGAAGGGGATGGCATAAAGGACGTCATTCAAAGATATATACATACAAAAATGAATGAAGAAGGAATTTTAGGAGAGAGGGAAAGAATCTCACCAAGGAAGGAAACCCTGAGGAGGGATACATGTCCCAACTAAGAGGTAATGGGACCAAGTGACGAGGGATGAGGAGACGAAATTGCAAATGAAGTGCATGGTGAGGTGAAAGAACCAAGGGAAACATACTAGGAGAATCTAAGGAGTAAGTTAAACCCAAGGAACGAGTAGGTAGAAAGATAGCATCAATAGATGTCGTAACAAGTAAGAGTGGGTAGACTACCCATAATAAGAAAATAAAGGAAAGAACATTCAAGAAAATTTGGGAAAGTAAGCTCCCTAAATAAGAAGTGGTTAAGGGGGAACAACCACTAATATCAAGATGGATTGCGGTTCACACTTGCATAATAGAGCCTAAAGAGTGGATGGCTGGGCATAGAGTGGAGTACACAAAATAAGACTGATAATCGGAAGCTACTCAAATAAGGAATAAGGGATGGAATGAAAAATTGAAGACAATGTAGGACTGAAAGCGGGCAAATGCCCCAATATAGAAAGGGTGTAAGGAGATGAAGAAAGAAAACCTTCAAGAAATGGTAAGAAGGTTGAACATATAACTCCTAAGGTGAAAGTCTCTACTTTGAAGGAAATAGTAGAGAATGAAATCATAAAAAGGGAAACTCCCCAAACCAAGCAAATCGACATGTAGACCAAAAGGAATCAACTCGATATAAAGAATTGTGAAATGATTACAAACATGTAAGAGTGGATTAAGGCTAAAGTAAAATCCTTGAGTAAAGGATGTCATTGGGAATGAGGATGGACCTAAGAAAGGATGAATCCCAGCTTGTCGATATAGTACTAGAAAACCCAATCAAATAGAACCGAAAAGATCCAATAAAGAAGTTGGGAAAGGATGAGTAGGTAAGAGGAATCCATGCGGTTATATGAGACAAAACTTCAAAGGCATGATGGAGGAGAGGATAATGGTAAAAAGGATAGTTGAGGAATGCTATCAAAAGAAAAGAGGGATTAAGTTATACGATCCCTAAAAGGTCGAAAAGCTAAGAGAGACCCTCAAGGAGATGTTCTAAGAATTTAATGGAAAGAGATAGGTCCTAGAAAATACTATGCTATAAGGGACATGTAAGCCCAACAATCCCGAGGAGAATATGACTCAAAGTAAGGAAGAGTCGGCTAATAAGCATGACAAGGTCGAATATAAAAAAAAATTTTGGACCGAAGTTATAATAGACAACGAATGAAGGGTCAAAATAGGACAAAAAAAGTGATAATAAAGAAAAACTGTGGAAACAAGTACGTAATGCTTGAAAGAGCATCGAGCTAAAGGTTTCAACTACCAAAAGGATAACTAGACATGGGAATGATTAGTTATCTTGGAATTCCCAAATCTTGAGTACGGAATCTCAAAGGGAAGAATGTTACTCTAAGTTTTGGGGAGAAAACTCCTAAAATGAGGGGAGAGATGTAAACCCTGCACTTTTGAGTTAAGGAAAATCGAGAAAAGAACCGATCAAACTGAGTAAGAAAACCGAACCAATTTACAAACTCGATCATTTGGGAACAAGCAATTTGAAAATTTACAACTTCCGGGTGATCCAAAGGGTTTATTAAACCTCGGAAAACCAAATTGGTTCAGGTGAACGAGATCCCATAAGAAGGTACGCCTTATCATAAATAGTCATAAATTAATATATATATATATATATTAAATTATTGAAATTAATACAAATAATTTAATACCTAAATTAAATTATTGGAATTAATACCAATAATTTATGGCAATATTAATACTTGTAATAAATCTCTCCCATTTAATACACAATTTTACACCTATATAAAGAGGTCATCCCCATTATTCTCCTCACACCCGAACACTTCTCTCTCTCTCTCTCTCTCTCTCTCTACTGCTCCATTTCCCAATGAAGCTGGAACCAGAGCTTAGACTTGGACATTTTTCTTAACCTTGGAAGGAGAGGTCGGGCACTTTAGAACCGGGGAGAAGTCAACTATTTGATAGTAAACTACAGTCAATCTGAGAATCGCTGGAGAAATGTCGGCATGTTGGAACAATGAAGTAGCTCCAATGAACCGAAGCTAGCCTATTTCAGCCAAGCTGAAATCGACCATTAAGAGCCCTCTTCAGGCTAAACCAAGCCCTCCCAACACTTCCTCAGCCCTCCCACGACCGAATTAGGATAGAAAGGTAAGCTAATTCGGTTCCCCTCTGTAAATTTTCGGTTGGTGCTAGAGAGAACCGGCAGCATTTCAATAATGAAATTCTAACTCAATTTGGCATCAATTGATGCAATTTTTTATTCTATGATGAACCTTAGGATGAGAGCTATCTGCTCAGATCAAAAGCTCGGACCATCATGCCCTCACCGGTGAATAATCAAAATTTTCTTTCTACAGTCTATTTTTTAGCAAAGCTTCGTCTGAGCTCGTTTCGGCGTTAAAACTCATGATTTGAAGTTCTATGGAATCATATGAACATAGAGAAACTCAATTTCAACTTCAATTTCAACAATTAGAGGTGTTTGATTGGTTAATTTGATAAAATCAAATTCAACTGTTTTAAAGAGTTGGAATTGGGGGAAAAATTGGGGATTTTCAAAATTTTGAGGGACTGAAATGCAATTTCATAAATTTGAGGGTCAATTGGGCATGATAAAAATGTTAGAGGGCCAATTGAGAAATTTTTAAAATTTTGGTGTGAAATGGTAATTTTGGAAAAGTCGGGGGACCAAATTGGAAATTTGGGAAATTAATCCCCTTTTTGTGAAATGGAATAAATTGAGGTCACTTGATAAATTTTAAAAGTTTCGGGACTAAATTTGAGGAAAACTAGCGGTAGTGCGACATGACAAGTCGACGAACCAGTCAAGACAAACAACTGCGGGTTGAGTTGAGAGTCGAGGCCGTTGGACCTGTGGCACCATAGATTATATGGCATAATGAGAAAATTATTGATTGTGCATGCACTGTGATTACGAGACTATCAAGACATCCAAGAGGGGTAGTGATGCGTTCTTAGGGCACTGAACGACCCGGTGAGTATAAGGGCAGTTTGTCATACCAGGTGACTGTGCGAAATTTGGAGTAGCATTAAACGAATGAGATTGGGGTGGGGATGGGATGAGGTCTCTATCCTCATACAGACATGAAGAATTTATTTCAGGATTGAGGGTCAAATGTCGCATACATCCACTCATTCTCAAGGTAGAAGTGGACGTACTTCTATCCGGGTGGCCGGTAAAGTCGCTCCGAAGCCACAAGTGGGTTCAGTGGACATATTGACCTACGAATGTGTGTTTAACCTTCATGATGAAGGATGTGTGTTGGGTGATGACACACCGTGATTAAATAAGGAATTGGTGATAAAACCTGAGATTTTGAATGAAATGATTTTTGAAAGAAAGGAGTCTAGCACACTCCAATACAAATCTTTTTCATAAAAGTAAAAGTATTAAAAACTCATTCACGGAGTAGTCGTACTCATCCCCTCCCTTATATCCCTTTCAGGAAATCCCGGAAAGCCTACCCTTAAAGACCATCAACTAAGTCGCCTGTAAGATAGGTATGATGAAGTGAAAATGCTATGCAATTTTGATTATGTTATTCCAGGAAATTGTGCAAGTTTAAAGGACGCCTTATTCGTTACGGTTTATAATAAGGGGAAACCCTTTAATAAATTGGGAGAGTGGCAGGTTGATCACGGGGATCCGACCAAATAGGGTCGGAGTGTGACAATACTTCCTCTAGTTCAACCCGAGAGTTGGTGCCTACCTCAGGGATGAGGTTAGATTGCCCAAATACACAGGTGAACTCCTCGTACAATCTCTGGGGTTCCGAGCTAAGTCCAGGAGGCGTTGCTTAGGCTCCTCGGGGAGTTTCTGCAAGTAGGGGTGGTTGGGCAGTGTTGGAGACTACAACTCTAGTTCTCTTGGTTCCTTTCTTAGGAGCCCTTAAAAATTTTTTTAAATCATCTCTATTAGTTACTATGTTCTCTAATCTTGATAATGTATTCGATGAAACAGGCTTTGATACCACTCAAGTTGTCATGCCTCCACCCGGTTTGGTCGGATCCCCGTGAGCAACCCGGCATTCTCCTGGTTTATTAAGGGTTTTCACCGTCTTTAAACCATGAGGAGTAAGGCTTCCTTTAAACATGTACCTTTCCTAGAATAACATTAATCAAATCTGCTTAAAATTTGAACTTACATACCTCTCTTGCAGGTTTAGCTAGCTGAAGGTCTTTATGTCGGTTTTTCCCTCAGTTTCCTAAAAAAGGGGTAAAGGGAGGGGTGAGTTCGACAACTCAGTGAATGGGTGTTTAAAATATGAGTTTCAAAAAAATAGTTTGAAATGGAGTGTGCGAGACTCCTTATTTTCTTTGAAACCATTTCTTCCTCAATTTCTCAGTTTTCAGAACCATTATTCCTCATTAACCATAGTTGGTGTGATTAATAATTAACACACGCCCGTCATCATGAAGGGATCACACATTCGAAGGGCAGCTTATCCATTGCACCCACTTGTAGCATCAGAGCGACTTTACCGGCCACCTAGATAGAAGCCTGTCCACTTCTACCCTAGGAATGAGTGGATGTACGCGACATCCAACCCTCAAACCCGAAAAGAAACTTTGTGTCCATATGAGGAAAGAGACCTCATCCCGACCCTACCCCGGTCTCATGCGCATGAAGCTGCGTCGAGCTTCCCTGATTGGTGGCACGACAAATTGCCATTATCTCCACAATGTCGTCCAGTAGCTCCTAGGATGCATCACTACCCCTATTGGGCATCTTGATGGTTCCGAACCTTAGTGCATGCACAAAATAATAATTTTTCTCATAAGTCATTTAATCTTTGGTGCCACTAGCCTAACGGTCCTGACCCTCAACTCGACATGCAGCTGTTTGTCCCGAGTGGTCCATAAAACTGTCTTGTCGCACTGCCGACAGTCCATCAAGTGTGTCAGTCTTGTCTTGGTACAATGGCCAAATCACATCATTCATTAAAGTTTTCATGGCTTAACATCATGTTTGTTTACGATCTCCAACTCGAGCCAACTAGCCTTGGGCCCACTGTACAAGATTTTTAAAATCAGACATTTTAGCCTCTAAGTTCCAAAATCGAGGCATCCGGCCTATCTAAGCTATTCGAGCTCCCATCAAGAAGGTCTCCCAAAATGTTTAAGCAGTGGCACATAGTTAGGGGAGAGCACTTCTAACAAAAATAACTTTTCACCTGTCCATCACACTAATCGGGTGTGAGGACATCTCCATTCATAATCAATAAGTGGGTTTTCTACCTCCTTCTAGGAAGTTCATCATACTAACCAGGTATGATCTACTTACAACTAGTAAGTAGTTATTTTGCATTTTTCTCACATCACTCTAACTAGGTGTGATGTTAAAATCCCACATAGTAGCGGATTTTCATTTTCGAGGTACTCATCATCCCAACCGGGTATGACGTGAAAATTCCCACTCACCCGTTAATGTAGTGAATTCTTGTTAACCGACTCTTTGCCTCCACGTGAGCTTGTCTTTGCTAGAGTTCCGATACTTTGTGTTCCAACATAATATGAACATCCTTATTCATTATCCTTTGGCCTAATAGCCTTCATTCATCACGAATGAATAAAATGCCCAAACTTTTAATTTTTTGCATTTAGGTCCCTCAAGTTCTTTTTCTTTAACTTTAGGTCCCAAATGCTAATTTTCCCCCAAATTGAGTCCCGAAACTTCTAAAATTTACTTTGGGGCCTCAATTTATTCATAATCACAAAAAGGGGTTCAAGTTTCCCAAATTTCCAATTCGGTCCATAACTTTTCAAAAATTACCATTTTGCACCTACTTCACAAAAATGAGAAATTTGACCCTAATAATTCCAAAAATCAAGCAATTGGTCCTCTAACATCTTTTCCATGCCCAATTGGCCCTCAATTTTGGAAATCCCCAATTTCCCCAAAAATTTTCCCCTAATTTTGCCCTTTCAACCTGGTCTGATTTGATTTCATCAAATTGACTGACCAAACGAGGTTAATTGTTGAAATTGAAGGTAAAATTGAGTTCCTACACTTCCACATGATTTAATGGAACTTTCAATCGCATCATTTGGATCTGATTTGAGCTCACACGGAGCTTCATCAGAAAATTGGACTTAGAGAGAGAAAGCTTCGAAAGCTTACCGTCAGGGGTGTGGCGGTCCAAGCTTTCAATTTAGGTAGATAGATCTCGTCCTAAGGTTCCTCCTAGGATCAAGAATCACATCAATTCATGCCGAATTGAGGGAGAATTTGGTCAATGAAGTTTTGTCAGTTCTCTCTGTAACACTAATAAAAAATTACAGAGGGGGGCCAAATTGGCTTACCTTTTAGCTCTAATCGTATGAGGGTCGTGGAAGTGTTGGGAGAGCTTGGTTTGGCCTGAGAAGGGCTCAAATTGGCCATTATTAGCTTGGCTGAAATAAGGCAGCTTCGGTCTGCTAGAGCTGCTTCACTATTCGATCACGCCGGCATTTCTCCGGTGACCCTTGGAACAAATGGAGACTACCGTTGCGTAGCTGACTTCTCCCTAAATCTAATGAACTTGACCTCACCTTATTTGGCTCAAAAAATGCCTAAGAGCTCTTGTTCGAGCTTCACAGGAAAATGAAGCAGTAGGGAGAGAGATGAGTTTTCAAGTTTGAGGAGGATTAATGAGGAGTAGCTCTTTATATAGAAAGCTTAAGGACTTCTTGGCCATTCGATTGGCACCTTTATGGCGGTCATTCATTTCCCAAAACTCCTTGGCGAGAGACTTTGTATCTTCACTGGTGTTTCTCAATTTTCCGGTGAGTGAACAGTGCTATCATTTGAAGGAAGAAGATGACACTGTTCCGAACTAGACCGGACCGGTTCGAACTAGGTTCAATGCTTAAATCGGCCGATTTTGGCTCAATTCGATCAAGTTATTTTAATTTAAAATTTTGTAAATTCATTATCTATCCAATGGTGGATTCAATTCTCCAATTTGAATTTTCTAAGCCACCTAGAAAAATAAATTTAGAAATTGGTTCAAACTGGTTCAATCTGGTTCAGGTCCGGTTCACTTGAACCAGTTTAGTTTTCACCTCCAATTCATCCTAAAGTCCTTTCTCATGACTTTTGTAACTCTTTAGGTCACCCGGGATCCATAAATTTCCCAATTTGCCCTTTCTCTATCGGTTACAATTTATAAATCAACTCAGTTTTCTCTTTGGAAATGACTGGTTATTTTCCCAGTTTTCTAATTATCAAAGGACGGGGTGTACATGATGGGTCAGTACGTGTGGTTGGGCCGATGCCAAGCTGACTGACCATTGTGCAAGAGGGCCAAAGATAATGGCTATAATTCAAAAACCTTGTTGATTGTGCAAGCACAATGATGTTCAGGCTATCAGGACACCTGGCATGAGGTAGTGATGGAACCCAAAGACTGTTGGGCAACCCAAGGTGCATAAGGGCAGTGTCATCGTTTAGTAGATCACTTAGCCAAGGAGCTTCATCTGCACGGAGACCAAGGAAGTAGGAGGAATGAGGTCTCGTCCCATTGAGCGAACATGGTGTAGAAACTTGAGTTTGGGGTCAGACTATTGAAGTTCGCACAATCTCCCGGTAGAGGCAGCATCCTCCTATCAGGGTGGACGGTAAATCTGCTTTGGTCCACAAGTCGAACGGTCGAGGACCGTTCTGCGAATGTGTGATCCCTCCTATGATAGGAGGGCGGTTGTTGATCATGTAACTATGTGAAATAACAAAAACAATTGATTAAATTAAAGAAAGATAATATGAATTCAAGTAAAATGTTATAGTAGTTTCCCTCACTGAGTGTTGTAATCACCCCCTCCCTCAACCCCTTTTCATGACATCACCCCGACAGGAAGTTCAAGACATGCTTAGGCCCTCAAGGTACACTTCCTACCCCCCCCCCCCAACTTAAAGTAAGGGTTCAAACGTGTACACGCTTTCACCTTGCTTACCTCATTCGAGTAGATATACCTGAATGATACAGGGAAGGGTGGCGAGTTGATCATGGACTCCAACCAAATTGAGTCGAGGTGTGACAACTTGAGTGGTATCAGAGCATAACTTTCCTGATTAGTTTTTCTCAACCCATCCAAACCCCGATTCTCGACAACCTTGCAAGAAAATATGAACGAAAATGCCCCTGAATAATATATTCCTTGGATCCATGTTATGGAACAACGAGTGGACGCCCTAGAAGAGTCCATCCCCTGGGATGCACCCTGAGATAGAACCCCTCCCTACTCGATAGAGGATGAAGTATCTTCGCCAAGGGAACCAGACCTAGCCCGGATTCAGGCAAAAACTGAAAGAAATTTTTGGGAAGCCTATGCTAACTACGTGAGGGTTTTTCACCGACATCCCCCGATTGACAACAGTACGTGTACTATAGGCCCCACCTAACACGCCCATGATGTAGTTGTCCTACGCCGATATCGCATAGACATAGCTGCTCCCATACACGCTAGGAGGGCCCCTAGTCTATGAGCATCAGCAGAATTCGAGGAGCCTAGCATGAATCCCTGCCATCATTGCGACAGGTACCATGGAGGTGAATGCCCACCCAGAAGGAGAAAACACCTTGAGACACTTGATGCAGAGTCTTGCAACCTGCATAGGTATAATTCTAGGTCAGTTAACTAGTGGGGATAGAAAGGGATAGGAGATTCTAGAAATGTCTATTGTAATAAACCTTGGTCAGGATTTTTCTAGTAAAATGAAAAAAAGAAGAGTTTCTTTTCAAAAAGAAAACCCAAATCTTTTAACCATTTCCCGGAAAATGGTGGGAGCCCTAGAATACTAAGAACTCTAAAAGAGTGAAGTCAAAACCCACCTTAGGTCATCCCCTTCCAATACCTACACCCCAAGACGAGGCTCGGATGGCCAGGGAAGGGCCTTACAGGACAAAGGAAAGTTAGAATTACCAATGACTAGCCCATAGAGCAGAATAGGAAACTATGCGAACTAAATACCGCTAGAAAACCAGTAAGGGCCCCAAGAGGTGAGCCAACCGGTTCACCTAAACTGGTCTAATTTTCTCTTCCAAATTGTCCCAAAGTCCCTTTCCATGGTTTTTAATACTCTTTGGGTCATTCAAAATTTGTAAATTCCCCAATTTGGCCATTCTCTAACAGTTGGGGTTTGTGAACCGATTCCGTTTTTCTCACTTGGGTTGACCGATTCTTTTCCCAGTTTTCCTTATTTTTAAAGTACGATGTTTACAAGTGGCACCAAATGTAATGGCCATATGTGAAAAACTATTGTTTGTGCATGCACTTGTGGTACATGACCATCAAGACGCCCAAGAGGGGTAGTGATGGGTCCAAAGGGCTATTGGACGACATAGTGAAGATAAGGGCAGTTCATCGTGCTAGTCAGTTAGGAAGCTTGGAGTAGCTTCTTACACATGAGACCGGGGTGAGGTGAAGATAATGTCTCTGTTCTCATACAGACACATAGTGGTATTCAAGTCTGAGGGTCGGATGTTGAGAACATCCATTCGTACCTAAGGTAGAAGTGAATGGACTTCTATCTTGGTGGCTAGTAAAGATGCTCTGAGCCATAAGTAGGTGCAGTGGATGGGCTGCACCTACGAATGTGTGTTACCCTTCCTGATGAAGGGCGTATATTGTTTGCTAAACACACCTAATATGGAAATGGGAAAAAGGTTTTGAAAACCTTGGAAAGGATTTGAGAATCCTTGGAAAAATGAATGGTAAACCTTGGAAAAAGGTTTTGGAAATGAAATTGAAATTGAGAAAACTAGCAAACCCCATCCTTTGATAATAAGAAAACCAGGGAAAGAACCGGTCATTTTCAATTTGAAAACTGAGTCGGTCAACAAACCGGAATCGATAGAGAAAGGCAAACCGGGAAATTTATGGATCCAGAGTGACCCAAAGAGTCCCAAGAGCCATGCAAAAGAACTTAAGGATGAATTGGAGATTAAAACCAAACTAGTTCAGGTAACCAGATTGAACCGATTTGGACCGGTTTGAACCACTATTGAACCGGATGCTAAATTCATTTTTCTTGGTGGATTAAAAATTTTTAATTTGAGATTTGAGGCCACCAATGGATAGAAGATCAATTTATATGAATTTAGAAATTTTTAATTTTGAAAATTTTGGTTGAATCAGGCCTGAACCAACCAATTTAAGCTTTGAACCCGGTTCAGACCGGTCTGGTCTGTTTCGGAACAGTGTCGTCTTCTTCCTTCAGATGACAGCACTATTCACTAGCTGAAAAATCGAGCATACATTAGCGAAGCTGAAAAGTCTCCAGCTAGGGAGTTTTAGGCAATGAATGACTACCATTGAGGTACCAAGCGAACGACCAAGAAGTCTCTGAGCTTCCTATATAAAGAGTGTAAACCCCACTCTTTGGAGTTAAGGAAAACCAGGAAAAGAACCGGTCTTGCTGAGTTAGAAAAGCGAACCCGTTCATAAGTCCATTATTAGGGAATGGGCAAGTTGGAGAAAATTTAACTCTCAAGTGACCCAAAGAGGATCCTAAACCTTGGAAAAGAACTTTAGGACAAAATGAGAGAGAGAAACCAAACCGGTTTGGGTGAACCGGACCCGAACCAAATTGAACCGGTTTAAGAACCAAGCTAGTTTATAAACTGAAACCCATAGAGAGGGGGCAAACCGGGAAATTTAGGGACCATGAATGACCTAAGGAGTTATAAAAGTCATGAAAAAGGACTTTAGGATGAATTGGAGATGAAAACCAAATCGGTTCTGGTGAACCGCATCTGAATCGAATTGAACTAGTTTGGACCAGATTGAACCACTATTGAACCGAATGCTAAATTCATTTTTCTAAGTAGTTTAAAAAATTCAAATTTGAGATTTAAGCCACCATTGGATAGAAAATTAATTTAGAATAATTTAGAAACTTTTAGATTTGAAAAATTCGGCTAAATCGGGGGTGAACCGGCTGGTTTAAGCTTTGAACCTGGTTCGTACCGGTCTCGTCTAGGTCAGAAGAGTGTTGTCTTCTTCCTTCATATGACAACACTATTCACTCGCTAGAAAATCGAAGTAGCATCGACGAAGAAGAAATGTTTCCGTTCAGTATGTTTCAAGCCATCAATGTTTATCATAAAGGTGCCAAACGGACGGCCGACGAGTCCCCGAGTTCCCTATGTAAAGAGCCCCTCTCCATTCATTCTCTCCACACTTGAAAAGCAATCAAAGCTTTCTCTCTCTATAGTTTATTTTCTAATGAAGCTCCGTTTGAACTCGTTCTAGCATTAAAACTTATGGTTCAAAGTGCTATGAAATTGTATGAACATGTAGAAACTCAATTTCAACATCAATTTCAACAATTAGAAGTGTTTGATTGGTCAATTTGATGAAATCAAATTTGACTGTGCTAGTGAGTTGAAATTGGGGGAAATTGGTGATTTTTGAAAATTCAAAGGACCAAAATGCAATTTTTATAAATTGAGGGTTAATTATGCACGATAAGAATGTGAGAGGGCTAATTGAGCAATTTTAGAATTTGGGGGGTAAAACTTACCATTTTTATGAAGGAATTTTAAGATCCTAAGAAAGGGAAAAGTTTCGAGAAAATTGAGATCCCAAGAAGGGCAAATCATCCTAAATTTATGGATTTATAAATTGAGATCCCAATTCATCCTAAAGTCCTTACCCATTTTTATGAAATTGAGAAAATTGAGATCCCAAGAAGAATTTTAAAAGTTTCGGGACTCAATTTGAAGAAAAACCGGCATTTTGGACTTAAAGTCAAAGAAAAATAACTTTAGGGACCTAAATGAAAATAAAGGAAAAGTTGTTTTTTCTCATTCATTTGAAATGAATGAGGGCTATTAGGACAAAGAATAATGAACAACTATGTTCATTTCGTGTAGGAAAAAGAGACATCGGGAACGCCAACTGAAGTTAAGCTTGCTGGGATAGAAACTAAGTGTAATTTCACTGCACGATCGGGTGAGTGGGATTTTATATCATACTCGGTTGGGGATCATAAATACCTCAAAATGAAAACACACTACTTAGTGGTATTTTAAACAATACAACTAAGAGTAGTGATGTGAAAATCACACAAAAAAACAACTTACCAATTGTAAGTAGATCATATTTGATTGGTATGATGAAACTTAATCGAAGGAAGTGGAAAACCCATTCATCGATTATGAGTAGAGATATGCTCATACTCGGTGGGTATGATGGACAGTTGAAAACATATTTTTATCGGAAGTGCTCTCCCCTAACTATGTGCCACTAATTAAATGATTTAGGAGACCTTATTGAAGGGAGCTCGAATAGCTCTTATAGGTCCGGGGCCTCGGTTTTGGAACTTGGGGGCAAATATGCCTGGTTTTGAAAATCTCAAACAGTGGGCCATAGGCCAGTTGGCACAAGTAGAAGCTCATAAACAAACATGAGTTATATGCCATAAAAATTTAAATAAATGAATTGTTTGACCATGGTACCAAGACAGGATTGACATATTTAGTCAACTAGTGGCAGTGCAACATGATAGGTCTCCGGACTAGTAAAGACAAACAGCTGTAGGTTGAGTTAAAGGCCGGGGTCATTAGACAAGTGGCACCATAGATTATATGGCATGATGTGAAAATACTAATTGTGCATGCACTATGTGTATGGGGCCTTTAAGACGCCCAAAAGAGGTAGTGATGTGTCCTAGGGCCCTAGACGATCTGATGGATATAATGGCAGTTCGTCGGACTAAGTGACCTTGCGAAGCTCAACGTAGCTTCAAGCGCACAAGACTAGGGTGGGGTCGAGATGAGGTCTCTGTCCTCATACGGACATGGAGAATTGATTTTGGGATTAAGGGTCGAATGTCACGTACAACCACTCATTTTCAAGGTAGAAGTGGATGTGCTTCTATCTAGGTGGCCGGTAAAGTCGCTCTGATGCCACAAGTGGATTCAATGGACGGGTTGGCCTACGATTGTGTGTTTTTTACCTTCATGATGACAGAATGTGTGTTGGGTGATGACACACCATGATTAATAAGAAATGAAGATCATAAATGAAAGGATATTTTTTAAAAAGAAAATAAGGAGTCTAGCACACTCCAAATAAACCTTTTTCCTAAAAGTCAAATATAGAAAACCTATTCACTGAGTTGTAGAACTCACCCTCTCTTTTCTATCCCTTTTTTAGGAAAAGAGAAAATGACTAAAAATAACAGCGAGCCTTGCCCTTTATCATGTATGCTTAATTTTCCTTAAGCTTGCATTTTATTTGATATATGTCTTTCCAGGGGATAAGGTTAAAAATACGCTTGGCTCATCTTGAGTTAAATAAGGGGGAAACTCTTCTTGAACCAAGAGAGTGGCGGATTGCTCACGGGGATCCAACCAAACCGGGTTGGGGCGTGACAAAGTGCCCTCACTCATTCTCTCAACACCTGAAAACTCCATTCTCTCTCAAATACTCCATTTTCCACTGAAGCTCGAACCACCCTTCAGGGCAATATAAAAAGCCCCTCCTCATTCATCCTCTCCATACCTGAATACTTCATTCTCTCTCAACTGCTCCATTTTATGAATAACTACCTAGCCCTTCAAGGCAATACCCAACAAAGTACCTATCATGCCCCGATCCAGTTTGGTCGGATCCCTGTGAGCAACCTACCACTCTTCTTAGTTTACTAAGGGTTGTCCCCTCCTTTAAACCCGGGAGGAGTAAGGCAATCTTTAAACCTATACCTTTCCTGGAATACATAAATCAAAACTGCATAAAAATTTTAACTTACATTCCTATCTTGCAAGTGTGACTAACAGGAGGTCTTTGGGTAGGTTTCCCTTGGTTACCTAAACAGGGATATAAGGGAGGGGTGAGTTCAATGACTTAGTGAATGGGTATTTAAAGTTTGACTGTTAGGGAAAATATTTGAATTATAGTGTGCCAAATTCCTTATTTTCTTTTAAAATAATTCATCCTCAAAATATCGGTTTCATAGCCATTACTCACTCCTCAACCATAATCGGTGTGCTTATCAACCAACACATGCCCTTCATCATGAAGCGAAATGCATGAATAAAACTCTATGTTTGTATGAGGATACAGACCATATCTCGATCTCATGCACATGAAACTTAAACACAGTAGTTTCATGGAGTCCAAACACAGAAACTTCGTGGAACAGAACTCCATGGAGTACAAACACAAAACTCCATGGAGCACAAACATTGAACTCCATGACTAACTGGTATGACAAGAAATACAAACCCAGTAGCTTCTCTTTTCCCTTATCACTGCCATGTCATCGAGTAGCCCTTAGGACACATCACTACCCCTCTTGGGCATCTTAATGGTCCCGAACCTCAAGTGCATGCACAAACAAAGTTTTCCTCAAAAGCCATTTAATCTTTGGTGCCACTGGTCAAATGGCCCCGACCCTCAACTCGACCTGCAGCTATTTATTTTGACTAGTCCATCGACTTGTCATGTCACACTGCTGCTAGTCTATCAAGTATCTTGATCATGTCTCGATACCATGGCCAAACAATTCATCTACTTAAGTTTTCATGGCTTAGAATCATGTTTGTTTATGAGCTCCCGCTCGTGCAAACTGGCCTAGGGTCCACTGTTCGAGATTTTCAAAATTGGGCATATTAGCCTCCAAGTTCTAAAACTGAGGCCTCTAGCCTAACAAAGCTATTCGAGCTCCCGTCAAGAAGTTCTCCCAAAATGTTTAAGTAGTGGCACATAGGTCCCTAAAGGTATTTTTCTTTAACTTTAAGTCCCTATTGCCATTTTTCCTCAAATTGAGTCCCGACACTTTTAAAATTCACCTTAAGACCTCAATTTATTCAATTTCACAAAAAGGGGTTTAATTTCCCAAATTTTCAATTTGGTCCCCTAACTTTTCCAAAATTACCATTTTGTCCCTACTTTAAAAAAATGGTAAGTTTTGCCCCAAAAATTCCAAAAATTGCCCAATTGGTCCTCCAACATCTTTATCATGCCCAATTCGTCCTCTAACATCTCAATTTTCCCCTAATTTCAACCTTCTAACTTAGCCGAATTTGATTTCATCAAATCGACCGATTAATTGAGTTTAATTGTTGAAATTGAAGTTAGATTGGAGTTCCTACATCTTCATACGATTTAATTGCACTTTGAATTGCATGATTTGGTGCCAGAATGAGCTCAAACGGAGCATCGCCAAAAAACTGGTCTTAGAGAGAGAAAGCTTCGAAAGCTTACTGTTGGGGGTGCGGCGGTTCGAGCTTTTACTCTAGGCAGATAGCTTGTGTCCCGAGGTTCCTCCTAGAATCAAGAATTGTATCAATTCATGCCAAACTAAGTGAGAATTTCATCATCGAATTTTGTCGATTCTCTCTCTAGCACCGGTCAGAAATTACAGAGGGGAGCCAAATTGGCTTACCATTCAGCTCTAATTCATTTGTAGGAGGGTTGTGGAGGTGTTGAGAGAGCCTTGTCTGGCCTAAGGAAGGCTCAAATTGGCCGATTTCAGCTCGGCTAAAATAGGGCAGCTTCGATCTGCAAGAGATGCTTCGTTGTTCCATCACGTCGGCGCTTCTCCGGTGACCCTCGAAGCAAATGGATACTACCACCATGTAGTTGACTTCTCCTTGATTCTAAGGAACCCAACCACGCCTTCTTTGGCTTAGAAAAGGCCCTATATGGGAGCTCTAGTTCGAGATTCACTAGAAATTGGAGCAGTTGAGAGAGAATGGAATTTTCAAGTGTGAAGAGGATGAATGAGGAAGGGCTCTTTATATAGGAAGCTCAAGGACTTCTTGGTCATCCAATTGGTGCCTTAATAGCAGTCATTCATTGCCTAAAACTCCCTCGCCAGAGACTTTTCAGCTTCCTCGGTGCTGCACGATTTTCTGGCGAGTGAACAATGCTGTCATTTGAAGGAAGAAGACGACACTTTTCTGAACCGGGTTCAAAGCTTAAACTGGTTGGTTCACCCCCAATTCAACTGAATTTTTCAAATATAAAAATTTATAAATTCATCTAAATTCATTTTCTATCAAATGGTGGTCTCAAATCTCAAATTTTAATTTTTTAAGCTAACTAGAAAAATGAATTTAGCATCCAATTCAATAGTGGTTCAAACTGGTCCAAACTGGTTCAATATGGTTCAGGTCCGGTTCACCTAAACCGGTTTGGTTTTCATATCCAATTCATCCTAAAGTCCTATTTTATGACTTTTGTGACTTCTTAGGTCACTCAGGATCCATAAATTTTCTAGTTTGCTTTTTCTCTATCGGTTCCGGTTCATGAACCAACTCGGTTCATAAACTGGTTCATTCTGGTTCGGATCCGATTCTATTGAACCGGTCTGGTTTTCTCTCCCAAATCATCCTAAGATCCTTTTCCAACATTTTATGAACCCTTTGTGTCACTCAAGAGTTATCAATTTCCCAAATTGCCCATTCCCTATTGATCGGGTTTATGAACCGGTTCGGTTTTTCTCACTCGGGTTGACCGGTTCTTTCCCTGTTTTCCTTATTTTTATGGGATGGGGTTTACAGTACCTACCTACCACTTCAAGGAAACCCAAGGGCACTAGATAGAGGGAAAGCCATCACCACTACATCAAGGGTCCCAACCAGAGTATACAACCACCCCCAAGAAGAAATATGGGAAGACCCTAGTACCATAGATAGTATTTACCAAAATTCCCTTGAATAAATATAGCTAAAAAGTGTAATTCTTTATCATCATAATGAAAGTTATATTTCCTACAAAGATAAAATTGTGATACAAGTAAGAGAAAATACAAAGCACATACCTACAAAATTTCAAGGAGGAAATAGGAAAGGATGGCATCTAAGTATGTCACTTTGAGGATAAATACACTCAAGGACACTCATAATTTCGAAAGAAAAGGGGAAGAATACTACCAAGGAAGGAAACTCTAAGGAATCATACATATCCTAACTAAGAGGTAATGTAACAAAGTGACGAGAGATAATGTAAACCCCGCCCCTTTTAGTTAAGGAAAACTGGGAAAAGAACCGATTAAACTGAGAAAGAAAACCAAATCGATTCATAAACCCGATCATTTGAAAATGGGCAATTTGGAAATTTACAACTCCTGGGTGATCCAAAGGGTTCATAAAACCTTGGAAAGGAACCTTAGGACAAATTGGAAGAGAAAAACCAGGCCAGTCTAGAAGAACCGGATCCAACTCCATTGAACTGGTTTATGAACCGAGTTGGTTCATGAACTAGAACTGATAAAGGGTAAAGCGGGAAATTTATGGATCCCAAGTGACCCAAAGAGTCCCAAAAGTCATGGAAATGGACTTGAGAATGAATTGGAGATGAGAACCAAACTGGTTCAAATGAACCGGATTTGAATCAGATTTAACCAGTTTTGACCAGTTTGAACCACTATTGAACTGAATTCAAAATTAATTTTTCTAAGTGGCTTAAAAAATTCAAATTTGACATTTGAGGCCACCATAGGATAGAAAATGAATTTAGAAATTTTTAGATTTAAAAATTTTGGTCGAATGGGGTGTGAACCAGCTGGTTTAAGCTTTCAACCCAGTTCGGAATATTGTCATCTTCTTCCTTCACATGATAGCACTGGCCATGGGGTTTTAGGCAATGAATGACCATCATTAAGGTGCGAATTGGACGGACAAGAAGTCCCCAAGCTTCCTATATAAAGACCCCCTCCCCATTCATCCTCTCTACACTTGGAAACTCCATTCTCTCTCAACTACTCCATTTTTCAATGAAGCTCGAACCAGAGCTCCCACTTGCACACTTTTTTTGAGCCAAACAAGGCAAGGTTGGGTTCTTTAGAACTAGGGAGAAGTCAGCTACACGGATGTAGTCTCCATTTACTCTAAGGGTCGTCGGAGAAGCGCTGGCGTGATGGAACAGTGAAGCAACTCTAGCGGACCAAAGATGCCCTATTTTGGTCGAGCTAAAATCGGCCATTTTGAGCCGTTCTCATGCCAAAACAAGTCCTCCCAACACCTCCACAGCCCTCCTACAGCTGAATTAGAGCAAAAAGGTAAAACAATTTGGCTCCCCTCATCAATTTCCGACCGGTGCTAGAGAGAGAACCGGTAGAAGCTTGATGATAAAAATCTCATCCAATTCGGCATCAATTGATACAATTCTTGATTCTAGATGAACCTCACGATGAGAGCTATCTACCCAAATCGAAAGCTCGAACCATCGTACCCCCGACGGTGAGTAATTTAAGCTTTCTCTCTCTATAGTATGTTTTACGATGAAGCTCCGTTCAAGCTCTTTTCGGCGGTAAAACTTACGATTCAAAGTGCTATTAAATTTTATGAAGATGTAGGATCTCAATTTTAACTTCCATTTCAACAAATAGAAGTGTTTGATTAGTCAATTTGATGAAATCAAATTCGGCTGTGTTAAGGAGTTGAAACTATGGAAAAATTGGGGGAAATTGGGGATTTTTGAAATTCGAAGGACCAAAATATAATTTTATAAAATGGAGGGTCAATTGGGAATAATAAGAATGTTAAAGGGCAAATTGAGGAATTTTGGAATTTTTGGGGTATAACTTACCTTTTTGCAAAGGGCAAAATTGTAATTTTGGAAAAGTTGGGGGACCAATTTGGAAATTTGGGAAATTAAACCCCTTTTTGTGAAATTGAATAAATTGAGATCCCAAGGTGAATTTTAAAAGTTTCGATACTCAATTTGAGGAAAAACTGGTATTAGGGACATAAAGTTAAAGAAAAATAACTTTAGGGACCTAATTACAAATAAATAAAAAGTTTGGTTTTCTCATTCATTTGGAATGAATGAAGGCTATTAGGCCAATGGATAATGAACAAGGATATTCATATCACGTATGAACATGAAGTATCGGGAACACCAGCAAGGACAAGCTCACATGAATACATAGAACCGATCAAGTGAAATTCACTATACTAACGGGTGAGTGGTATTTTATATCATACCCGGTTGGGGATGATAAGTACCTCAAAATGAAAACCCACTACTTAGTGGTATTTTAAACATCACAACTTAGACTAGTGATGTAAAAATGACGCAGAAAAACTACTTACAAATTGTAAGTAGATCATACACGGTTGGTATGATGAAACTTCCTCAAAGGAAGTGGAAAATCCGTTCATCGGTTCTGAGCGGAGATGTCCTTATACTCGGTTGGTATGATGGACAGTTGTAAACATATTTTGTCAGAAGTGCTCTCCCCTGACTATGTGCCACTGCTTAAACGATTTGGAAGACCTTGTTGACGGGAGCTCGAATAGCTCGTATAGGTCGGATGTCTTAGTTTTGGAACTTGGGGGCTAATATGCCTGATTTTGAAAATCTCGAACAGTGGGCCATATGACAGTTGGCATGAGCAGAAGCTCATAAACAAACATGAGATATGTGCTAGAAAACTTTAAATAAATGAATTGTTTGGTTGTGGTACCAAGATAGGACCGACATACTCAGTCAACTAGCGGCAGTGCGACATGACCAGTCTTCGGACTAGTCAAGACAAACAGCTGCAAGTTTAGTTGAGGATCCGTCCGTTGGACTAGTGGCACCATAGATTATATGGCTTGATGTGAAAATACTGATTGTGCATGCACTGTGTTTACGGGACCTTCAAGATGCCCAAGAGGGGTAATGATCTGTCCTAGGGCCCTGGACGACCTGGTGGGTATAAGGGCAGTTCGTCGGACTAGGTGACCTTGCAAAGCTCGGAGTAGATTCAAGCATACGAGACCCGGGTGGGGACGGGATAAGGTCTCTGTCCTCATATAGGACATGGAGAATTTTTACGGGATTGAGGGTGGGATGTCGCGAACATCCACTCATTCTGAGGGTAGAAGTGGACGTACTTCTATCTAGGTGGCTAGTAAAGTCGCTCCGACGCCACAAGTGGGTTTAGTGGACATACTAGCATGCGATTGTGTGATTAAACTTCATGATGAAGGATGTGTGTTAGGTGATGACACACCGTGATTCATAAGAAATGGTGATAAAAACAAAGATTTGAAATGAAAGGATTTTTGAAAGAAAATAAGGAGTCTAACACAGTCCAATACAAATATTTTTCCTAAAAGATAAATTTCGAAAACCCATTCACTGAGTAGTTGTACTCACCCCCTCCCTTATATCCCATTTTAGGTAGATCAAGAAAAACCTACCCAAGACCTCTTGTTAGTTACACCTGCATGACAGGTATGAAAAGTTAAATTTTATGCAAGTTTTAATTTATGTTATTACAGGGAAAATACAGGTTTAAAGGATGTCTTACTCTTACCGGGTTAAAGAAGGGGAAACCCTTAATAAATCGAGAGAGTGGCGGGTTGCTCACGGGGATCCGATCAAATTGGGTCGGGGCATGACAACTTGAGTGGTATTAGAGTATGTTTCCTCAAATACATAATCAAGACTAGAAAACATAGTAACTAATAGGATTGATCTTAAAATTTCCAGCTGGCTCCCAGGAGAGGAACCAAGAAAACTAGGAATGACTCTATTCAACACCTTGTCCTCGTAGGAAGGCAACCCTAGAAGCTTCCCAATGCCTGAGGCATGGTAGAAGCCCCAAAAGACCAAATGGGAAGTATCCAGGAGGATGGTGTTAGGACCTATTAAGGTCACAACTCTAAGTACGAAGGAAGCCAAGCATGAAGCCATAAATGCCAGCAAAGGGAGTATAACCTTACCCAGGAGGATGCTTATCAAGAATCTCGTAGCTTCCTATTTACTTTATGACCATTTTCTGTAATAGGGCCAAAAACCCCAACATATTGTACTTCTCTATTAATGAAGTATTCCAAATTCCTCAAAAATCCTGTCTCTCAAAGGATGTGATCTTCAAGGAAGATGGCTCAAAAGAAAGTGACCAAACAAGCATGTACTACCATAGAAACTAAGGACAATCTCATCCAAGTTAAGGAAAATAAATTATGGAATCGAGAAATCTAGGAGGACTCTTAGAGTGATCAATTGACGAAAAAGACTTCACAAGAAAACTCTCAATGTATCCAGACTCAAGGACAAATAAGCACCAAAACCAACAATTCCCTAAAAAAATGCCAGGAGGAACCACTTATGTCCACGTAATTACAAGTATGAACAATAGGAACACTGCTTGGAGAAGTGTCCAACCCTACTAAGGACAGGAATCAAGTTAACCTACAAGGGAATAGGACATGAAGTAAAAGATTGTCCCACACCGCAAGGATTTGGGACAATATTTTCCAAGAATAATGTCCCCACAGCTATAGGAAACCCGAAGGGATACCATCATTAGAAATCAATTCCTGCTCAAAACTTCAATTACATCCAAGAGTAAGCTCTACAAGATCCTAGCATAATGGTAGGAAAAAGGACTAAAGGTAGGATTTTGATAAACCGCAAATAAGAACAAGGTGTAACTATAGAAGATTTTTCCTTAAGAAAAAGTTTTCAGACATTTAGGGGCAAAGAAGGGGGCGCCTCCATGAGAAAAGACCACCTGAGCATTGATAGCAAATGAAATGACTCGAGATGGCAAATACGACCCACTTTGGAAAAAACAGTGAAGTCAAATAGAGGTTTCAGACAAATATAGCGGATGGAAGCAAGTCGTTACAACAAGATAATCAAGGAGAATAAACGATACCCCAAGGAAGACCGAGAAGTAGAAAGTGCTACACCCTAAAAAGGGTAGACATTAAGGACAAGAAAACTTGAGAAACAAATGCCCTAAGAAAATTAGACCAAAGGAATGGTAGAGATGAGGCAGTTAACGAACTAATACTCGAAAAGCCATAATTTAAGCTCCAACAAAAGAGGGAGAGGTGGAGAGGCCAAATAATTGGAAAGAGAAGGATGAAGGAAAATTCTTAAAAAGACCAATGGCTAAATTAACGATCGAACATAAGCCAAGAGAGGAGTAGGAAAGCTCCTCACATGATCAAGAGATCTTAAAATAAGGAAGATATGAGCTCTCCCTAAAAGAAATAGACACATATTGAAGTACATGTGAGGATGAGGATATAATACAAAAGATGTGCTCGCAAGATTTCAAGAGTAAAGATAAACAAGAGAAGATGACATCGAAGGATGTCATTTAAGGGTAGAAATTCCCTATAGCAAATGAAAAAGGAATTTTAGGAGAAAGGGAAAGAGTCATACCAAGGAAGAAAACTCTGAAATGGCGTATGTAACCCAATTAAGAGGTAATGGAACCAAGTGGAGAGGGATAAGAAGATGAACATGCAAATGAAGTGTAAGCTGAGGTGAAAAGAACCAAGAAAGCATATTGGGATGACCCAAGGAATAAGTTAAAAGGAACGGGGAAATAGGAAGTTAGCATCAAAAGATGTTGTAACAAGTAATAATGTGTGGAATACCCATAATAAGGAAATAAAGGAAAGAGCGCTCGAAAAAAACGTTGGGAAAGTAAGCCTTCCAAATAAGATGTGGCTAAGGAGAAATAATCACGATGGGTGAGATGGGTCGTGGTCCACACATTCATAATGAAGCCTAAAGAGTGGACGGCTGAGCATAGTGTGAAGTGCACGGAATAATACTGATAATCGGAAGTCTATCAAGTAAGGAATAAGAAATGATATGAAGGTTGAGCATGTAGCTCCTAAGATAGAAGTTACTGTGAGGGACATAGTAGAGAACGAATTCAGAAGAAGGGGACCTTCCCAAGGAAAGGAATCAATACATAGACCAAACGTGGATTAAGAAAAAAAAATCCTTGAATAAGGAATGCCAAGGACTTAAGAAGGAAAGAATCCTAGTTTGTTGGTAAATCATCGAGAAATCAAATAATTGGCACCAGAGAGACCAAATAAAGAAGTTGGGAAAGGATGAGTGGGTAAGAAAAACGGACACGGTTATGTAAGACATGTTGTCAAGGTATGAAGGATAATTGGATAACAGTAAAGGCAGACAAGGAATACTACCCGATGAAAGGAGGGATGAAATTATACAGTCCCTAAAAGGTTGGAAAGTTGGAAACAACCCTAAAGGAGGAGTTGTAGAAGTCTGATGGACAGAGACAGGTTCATAACTATGTCATGTCGTAAGAGACATATAAGCACCAACAGTCCCGAGTAAAATGTGACTCGAGTAAGAAAAAGTCAGTTAGTAAGCATATCAAGGTCAAACATAAATTTTGACCGAAGTTGTAATCAATGCTAGATGAAGGATGGGTCAAATTGGGACGAAAGAATAATAACGCCGAAACCTGTGAAAACAAGTACGTAATGCTCGAAAGAACATCGAGCTAAGGGTTTCAACAATGAAGAGAATAACTAGACAAAGGAACAATTAGGCACCTTGTAACTCCCAATCCTGAAATCTTGAGTAAGAGCCCAAAAACGAAGAATCTTACCCTAAATAAAGGGAGGTGCAAACCTAAGGATATACATTTGAATTAATGAGCTAGACATGCCTCGTTATTATAACTCCATGGAAGGAGTAAGCATGATAAATGAAAAGAAATTCCTTAGATAAATGATTACGGGGACTAAGTGAAAGAGCAATCGAAGTGTTAGCATGTCAAAAAAACCCAAGTTGACATTAAGGGAAATTATTCCTGATGTGGAATATATTAGTTAAGTTTTGGGGACAAAACTCCTAAAAGGAGGGGAGAGTTATAAACCCCACCCTTTTTAGTTAAGGAAAACTGGGAAAAGAACCGGCTAAACAAAGTAAAAAAATCAAACTGGTTCATCAACTCGATCATTTGGAAATGGGAAATTTGGAAATTTACAACTCTCAGGCGATCCAAAGGGTTCATAAAACCTTGGAAAGGAACCTTAGGACAAATTGGAAGAGAAAAATTAGACTGGTTTAGATTAACCAGATTCAACTAGATTAAATCGGTTTATGAACCGAGTCGGTTCATTAATCGGAACCGATTGAGAAAGGGCAAACCGGGATATTTATGGATCCTAAGTGACCCAAAAAGTCAAAAAAGTCATGGAAATGGACTTGAGAATGAATTAGAGATGATAACCAAACCGGTTCAAGTGAACCAGATCTGAACCGGATCGAATCGGTTTGGACCAGTTAGAACCACTATTGAATTGGATTCTAAATTCATTTTTCTAGGTGGCTTAAAAAATGCAAATTTGAGATTTGAGGCCACCATTGGATAGAAAATGAATTTAGATGAATTTAGAAATTTTTAGATTTGAAAAATTCAGTGGAATGGGGGATGAACGGGTCAGTTTAAGCTTTGAACCCGGTTCGAACTCGTCCAGTTCGGTTCAGAACAGTGTCGTCTTCTTCCATCAGATGACAGCATTGTTCACTCGCTAGAAAATTGTGCAGCACCAACAAAGCTGAAAAGTCTCCGACTAGGGAGTTTCAAGTAATGAATGACCGCCATTAAGGTGTAAATCAGACGGCCAAGAAGTCCATGAGCTTCCTATATAAAGACCCCCTCCCCATTCATCCTCTCTACACATGGAAATTTCATTCTCTCTCAATTGCTCCATTTTTTGGGAAATCTTGAACCAGAGCTTGGACTTGGGCACATTTTTTAGCCAAATAAGGCGAGGTCGGGTTCTTCAGAATCGGGGAGAACTCGGCTACACGCTTGTAGTCTCTGTTTGCTTAGAGGGTCACCGGAGAAGCACCGACGTGATGGAACAGTGAAGCAACTCCGGTGGATCGAAGCTGCCCTATTTCCGCCAAGCTGAAATCGGCCATTTTGAGCCCTCCTCATGCCAAAACAAGCTCTCCCAACACCTTCACAACCCTCCTACAGCTGAATTAGGTGGAAAGTTAAGCCAATTCGTCTCCCCTCCACAATTTCTGACCAATTCTAGAGAGACAACCGGTAGAACTTTGATGATAAAATTCTCATCCAATTCGGCATCAATTGATGCAATTCTTGATTCTAGGATGAACCTCAGGATGAGAGCTATTTGCCTAGATTGAAAGCTTATATCGTCGTGCCCTCCACAATCAATAATTGAAGCTTTCTCTCTCTATAGTCTATTTTCCAGCAAAGCTCCGTTCGAGCTCGTTCCGACATTAAAAATTACGATTCAAAGTGCTATTGAATCGTATGAAGATGTAGGATCTTAATTTTAACTTAAATTTCAATAATTAGAAGCGTTTGATCGGTCAATTTGACAAAATAAATTCGGTTGTGTTAAGGAGTTGAAATTGGGGAAAATTTGGGGAAAATTGGGGATTTTCGAAATTCGAAGGACTAAAATACAATTTTATAAAATTGAGGGTCAATTGTGCATGATAAGAAAGTTAGAGGGCAAATTGAGGAATTTTGGAATTTTTGGGTAAAACTTACCATTTTTGTAAAGGAAGGGCAAAATGGTAATTTTGGAAAAGTTAGGGGACCAAATTGGAAATTTGTGAAATTAAACCCCTTTTGTGAAATTGAATAAATTGAGTTCCCAAGGTGAATTTTAAAAGTTTCAAGACTGAATTTGAGGAAAAATTGGAATTAGGGACTTAAAGTTAAAGAAAAATAACTTTAGGGACCTAATTGCAAATAAATAAAAATTTTCATGTTCTCATTCATTTGGAATGAATGAAGGCTATTAGGTCAAGGGATAATTAACAAGAATGTTCATATCGTGTAAGAACATGAAGTACCGAGAACGCTAGCAAGGACAAGCTCGCATGAATACAATGAATCAGTCGAGTGGAATTCACTACATTAACGGGTGAGTGGGATTTTATATCATACCAGGTTGGGATGATAAGTACCTCGAAATAAAAACCCACAACTTGGTGGTATTTTAAACATCACAATTTAGAATAGTGATGTGAAAATGATGCAGAAAAAACTACTTACAGATTGTAAGTAGATCATACTCGGTTGGTATGATGAAACATTCTCGAAGGAAGTGGAAAACCCGTTCATCGGTTATGAGCGAAGATGTCCTTATACTCAATTGGTATGATGGACAGTTTAAAACATATTTTGTCGGAAGTGATCTCCCCTAACTGTGTGCCAGTGCTTAAACGATTGGGGGGACCTTCTTGACGGGAGCTCGAATAGCTCTTATAGGTCGAGGGCCTCGGTTTTGGAACTTGGGGGCTAATATGCTCGGTTTTGAAAATCTCGAACTGAGGCCATAGGCCAATTGGCACGAGCAGAAGCTCATAAAGAAACATGAGATATGTGCCATAAAACTTTAAATAAATGAATTGTTTGGACATGGTACCAAGACAGGACCGACATAATGATTCAACTAGTGGTAGTGCGACATGACTGGTCTTTGGAATAGTCAAGACAAACAGCTGCAAGTTGAGTTGAGGGTCAAAGCCGTTGGACCAATTGCACCACAGATTATATAGCATAATGTGAAAATACTGATTGTGCATGCATTATGTTTACAGAACCATCAAGATGCCCAAGAGGGGTACTGATGTGTCCTAGGGCCCTAGATGACCTGGTGGGTATAAGGGCAATTTGTTAGACTAGGTGACCTTGCGAAGCTCGGAGTAGTTTCAAGTGCACGAGACCATGGTGGGGACGGGATGAGGTCTCTATCCTCATATGGACATGGAGAATTTTTATGGGATTGAAGGTCGGATGTCGCGAACATCCATTCATTCTTAGGGTAGAATTGGATGTACTTCTATCTAGGTGGCCGGTAAAGTCGCTCCGACACCATAAGTGGGTTCAATGGACGTACTGGCCTGCCATTGTGTGTTTGACCTTCATGATGAAGGATGTGTGTTGGTTGATGATACAACGTGATTAATAAGAAATGGTGATAAAAATAGAGATTTAAAATGACATGATTTTTGAAAGAAAATCCTGAGTATGGCACACTTCAATACAAATCTTTTTCCTAAAAGTTAAATTTTGAAAACCCATTCACTAAGTAGTTGTACTCACCACCTCCCTTATATCCCTTTTAAGGTAGACCAAGAAAAGCCTACCCAAGACCTACTGTTAGTTACACATGCATGACAGGTATGAAAAGTTAAAATTTTATGCAAGTTTTTATTTATGTTATTCCAGGTAAAGTATACGTTTAAAGGACGCCTTACTCTTACCGAGTTAAAGAAGGGGAAACCCTTAATAAACTAAGAGAGTGGCGAGTTGCTCATGGAGATCTGATCAAACTAGGTCGGGGTGTGATAGATGAGGAGATGAGTTTGCAAAGGAAGTGCATGCTAAGGTGAAAGAATTAAAAGAGGGCGTGCTAGGATGATCCATGAAAGTAAGTTAAACCCAAGAGAACGATTAGACGGTTTGGAACTCTCAATCTTGAGCAAGAACCATCAAGATGAAGAATCCTACCCTAAGTAGAGGAGGAAGTAAATCTAAGGATATCCTTTTGAACTTGCGGGTAAGACATGCCTAGTTATGATAAACTCCAGGAAGTGAGTAAACAATAGAAAGGAAAAGACATTCCTTAAGTGGGTGATTCAAAAGGGCTAAGTGAAAGAACAACCAAAGTTTCGAGTTAATATTAAGGGAAATTATTTCCGATGCGAAGGATGTTCATTTAGTTTTGGGGACAAAACTCCTAAAAGGAGGGGAGAGTTGTAAATCCTGTCCCTTTAAAACAAGGAAATCGGGGAAAGAACCGATTAACCCAAGTGAGAAAAATTGAACCAGTTCATAAACTCGACCATTAGAGAATGGGCAATTTGGGGAATTTACAACTCCTGAGTGACCCAAAGGGTTCATAAAACTTTCAAAAAGGATATTAGGACAATTTGTTAGAGAACCAAACCGGTTCAAGAGAACTGGACCCGAGTCGGATTGAACCGGTTTATGAATCGAGTTGGTTCATGAACCAGAATCGATAGAGAAAGGGCAAACTGGGAAATTTATGGATCTCGACTGACCTAAGGAGTCACAAATGTCATGAAAATGGACTTTAGGATGAATTGGAGATGAAAACCAAATCGTTTCAGGTGAACCAAATCCGAACTAGATTGAACCAGTATGAACCACTATTGAACCGAATGTTAAATTCATTTTTCTATGCGGCTTAGAAAATTCAAATTTGAGATTTGAAATCATCATTGGATAGAGAATGAATTTAGATAAATTTGGAAATTTTTTATTTTGAAAAACTTGGTTGAATCAGGCCTGAACCGGCCAGTCTAAGCTTTGAACCCAGTTCGGACCAGTCCGGTCCAGTTCGGAACAGTGTCATCTTTTTCCTTCAGATGACAACACTGTTCACTCGCCAGAAAATTGAGTAGCATTGGCAAAGCTGAAAAGTCTCAGTCTAGGGAGTTTCAGGCAATAAATGACCGCCATTAAGGTGCCAATTAAACGGCCAAGAAGTCCCCGAGCTTCCTATATAAAGAGCCTCTCCTCATTCATCCTCTCCACACCTGAAAACTCCATTCTCTCTCAACTGCTCCATTTTTCGATGAAGCTAAAACTAGAGCTCTAACTTGGGCATTTTTCTGAACCAAAAAAGATGTGGTCAGGTTCTTTGGATACGGGAAGAAGTCTGCTATATGCCTATAGTCTCCATTTGCTCTCAAGGTCGTTGGAGAAGTGCCGACGTGATCAAACAGTGAAGTAGCTCCAGTGAATCGAAGCTGCCCTATTTTGGTTGAGCTGATATCGGCCAATTCGAGCCCTTCTCAGGCCAAACCAAGCCCTCCCAACACCTCCATAGTCCTCCTACAACTGAATTAGAGCTAAAAGGTAAGCCAATTTAGCACCCCTCTATAAATTCCGATCGGAGCTAGAGAGAGAACTGCCAGAACTTCGATGACAAAATTCTCACTCAATTCAGCATCAATTAATGCAATTCTTAATCCTAGGAGAAACCTCAGTACAAGAGCAATCTGCCCAGATTGAAACCTCATATCGTCGTACCCCCGACGATAAGCTTTCGAAACTTTCTCTCTCTAAGTCCAGTTTTCCAATGAAGCTCCGTTTAAGCTCATTCCGACATCAAATCATGCGATTCAAAGTGCAATTGAATCGTATGAAGGTGTAGGAACTCCAATCTAACTTCAATTTGAACAATTAAACTCATTTGATTGATCAATTTGATGAAATCAAAATTGGGTGAGTTAGAAGGTTGAAATTGGGGGGAAATTGGGGATTTCAAAAATTTGAGGGTCTAAAGTGCAATTTCATAAAATTGAGGGCCAATTGGGCATGATAAAGATGTTGGAGGACCAATTGGGCATGATAAAGATGTCGGAGGACCAATTGGGAAATTTTGAAATTTTTGGGGCAGAACTTACTATTTTTGTAAAGTAGGGGCAAAATGGTAATTTTGGAAAAGTTGGGGACCAAATTGGAAATTTGGGAAATTTGAACCCATTTATGTGATTTTGAATAAATTGAGATTCCAAGGTGAATTTTAGAAATTTCAGATCTCAATTTGAGGGAAAACGGCATTAGGGACCTAAAGTTAAAGAAAAAGTATTTTAGGGATCTAATTTCAATAAATCAAAAAGTTTGAGTATTTCACCATGCACAATGAATAAAGGTTATTAGGCCAAGTGATAATTAACAAGGATATTCATATCATGTAGGAACACGACTTACCGAGAATGCCAACAAGGACAAGCTCGTGTGAAGACAAAGAACTAGTCGAGAGGAATTCACTACATTAATGGGTGAGTGGGATTTAATATCATACCCAGTTGGGATGATAAGCACCTCGAAAATGAAAACCCACTATTAAGTGGTATTTTAACCATCACACCTGAGAGTAGTGATGTGGAAATTACGCAAAAAAACTACTTATAGATTGTAAGTAGATCATACCGGGTTGGTATGATGAAACTTCCTAGAAGAAAGTAGAAAACCTGTCACGCCATAACCTGGTTTGGTTGGATCCCCATGAGCAACCCACCGCTCTTTCAATTTAAGAGGAGTTTTCCCCCTTCTTTAACTCGAGATGAGCCAAGCATTTTTTCAACCTTGTTCCCTAGAAAGACATATATCAAATAAAATGCAAGCTTAAGGAAAATCAAACATACCTGACAAAGGGTAAGGCTCGGTGTTATTCCTAGTCATTTTCTCTTTTCCTAAAAAAGGGATAGAAAGGAGGGGTGAGTTCTACAACTCAGTAAATGGGTTTTTTTTAATTTAGCATTTAGGAAAAATATTTGTATTTGAGTGTGTCAGACTCCTTATTTCCTTTAAAAAATAATTTCATTTCAAATCTTTATTTTTATCACCATTTCTTATTAATTATGGTGTGTAATCACCCAACACACATCTTTCATCATGAAGGTCAAAAACACACAATCGCAAGCCAGCCCATCCACTAAAACCACTTGTGGCGTCAAAGCGACTTTACCGGCCAACTAAATAGAAGCATGTCCACTTCTACCTTGAGAATGAGTGGATGTATGCAACATCCGACCCTCAATCCCGAAATTAATTCTCCATGTCCGTATGAGGACAGAGACCTCATCTCGTCCCCACCCTAGACTCATGCGCTTGATGCTACTCCAAATTTTGCATGGTCACCTGTTCCGACGAGCTGCCCTTATATCCACCAGGTCATCCAGGCCCCTTAGGACACATCACTATCCCTCTTAAGTGTCTTGAAGGTCCCGTAATTATAGTGCACGCATAATTAGTATTTTTACACCATGCCTTAAAATCTGTGGTGCCACTAGTACAACAGCTCCAACCCTCAACTCAACCTATAGCTGTTTGTCTTGACTGATCCGTCGACCTATCATGTCACACTGTCGCTAGTTGAGTGAGTATGTCGATCTTGTCTTGGTAACATGGCCAAATAATTTATTTATTAAAGTTTTATGGCACATATCTCATGTTTGTTTACGAGCTCCTGCTCATGCCCACTGGCTCATCGCCCACTGTTAGAGATTTTCAAAACCGGGCATATTAGCCCCCAAGTTCCAAAACCGAGGTCCTCAGCCTATAAGAGTTATTCAAGCTCCCATCAAGAAGGTCTCCCAAATCGTTTAAGCATTGGCACACAGTCAGGGGAGAGCACTTCCAACAAAAATATGTTTTCAACTATCCATCATACCAACCAAGTATGAGGACATCTCCGCTCATAACCGATGAATGGGTTTTCCACTTCCTTCGATGAAGTTTCATCATACCAAACAGGTATGATCTACTTACAACCAGTAAATAGTTTTTCCACGTGATTTTCACATCACTTCTCCAAGTTGTGATGTTTAAAATACCACTAAATAGAGGGTTTTCATTTTGAGGTACTTATCATTCCCAACCAAGTATGATATAAAATCTCACTCACCCGATCGTACAGTAAAATTCTAGTTAGTTGGTTTCCTTCCCTAGCAAGCTTAACTTCAAATGGCGTTCCTGATGTCTCATTTTCCTACATTAAATGAACATGGTTGTTCATTATTCTTTGGCCTAATAGCCCTCATTCATTCCAAATGAATGAGAAAAACCAACTTTTTCTTTATTTGCATTTAGGTACCGAAAGTTATTTTTCTTTTAACTTTAAGTCCCTAATGCCGGTTTTTCCTCAAATTGAGTCCCAAAACTTTTAAAATTCCTCTTGGGATCTCAATTTAATCTATTTTATAAAATGGGGCTCAAGTTTCCCAAATTCCTGATTTGGCCCGTAAATTTTCCAAAATTACCATTTTGCCCTTCCTTTACAAAAATGGTAAGTTTTACCCTAAAAATTCTAAAATTCCTCGATTGGCCCTTTCACATTATACTCATGCCTAATTGGCCCTCAATTTTTTTTAAAAATTACATTTTGTCCTTCGAATTTTTAAAAATCCCCAATTTCAACTCTCTAATAGTGTCAAATTTGATTTCATCAAATTGACTGATCAAACACTTATAATTGTTGAAATTGAAGTTGAAATTGATTTTCTAAATGTTCATACTATTCCATAGCACTTTGAATCATATGTTTTAACGCTAAAATGAGCTCAAACGGAGCTTCGCCGGAAAATAAACTATAAAGAGAGAAAGCTTCAATTGTTCATCGGTGAGGGTGTAGCGGTCTGAGCTTTCTATCTAAGCCGGTAGCTCTCCTCCTGAGATTCCTCCTAGGATCAAGAATAGCATCAATTGATGCCAAATTAGATTAGAATTTTTTCATTGAAATTCTATCGGCTCTCTCTCTAGCACTGGTTGGAAATTGTAGAGGGGAGCCTAATTAGCTAACCTTTCAGTCCTATTTCGGTCATGGGAACACTAAGTTAGTGTTGGGAGGGCTTGGTTTGGTTTGAGGAGGGCTCGAATCGGCCAAGTTTAGCTTAGCCAAAATAGGGCAGCTTCGATCTACTAGAGCTGCTTCACTGTTCGATCACACCAGCGCTTCTCCTGCGACTCTTGGAATGAATGGATGCCACCATCGTATAGCTGACTTCTCCCTGGTTCTAAGGAACCTGACCTCACCTTCTTTGTAAACCCTGCACATTTGAGTTAAGGAAAACCGGGAAAAGAACCGGTCAAATTGAATAAGAAAACCAAACCGGTTTACATTTGGGAATAAGCAATATCGAAATTTACAACTTTCGGATGATCCAAAAGGTTCATTAAACATTGTAAAAGAAACTTAAAACAAAATAGAAAACAAAAACCAAATTGGTTCAGGTGAATTAGATTCTATAAGAACTTCAAAGTTAAGCGTGATTACTTGAGAGTAGTGTAAGGATGGGTGACCTCTTGGAAAGTATGATTTTTTGTAACCCGAAATTTCGGTTAAAAATTTTTATGCGAAGCTTATCATAAATAGCCATAAATTAATATATATTTAATTCTTGAAATTAATACCAATAATTTAATACCTAAATTAAATTATTGGAATTAATATAAATAATTAAATACCGAAATTAAATTATTGGAATTAATACCGAAATTAAATTATTGGAATTAATACCAATAATTTATGACAATATTAATACTAGTAATAAATCTCACCCATTTAATACATGGGTTTTAGGACTATATAAAGAGGTCATCCCCATTCCATTCTCCTTACACCTGAACACTTCTCTCTCTCTCACTACTGCTCCATTTCCCGGTAAAGCTCGAACCAGAGCTTCAACTTCAACAAAGGCCGGGCTCTTTAAAACCAAGGAGAAGACAGCTATTTGATAGCAAACTCCAGTCAATACGAGAATCGTTGGAGAAGTGCTGGCGTGATAGAATAGTGAAGCAGCTCCGATGGACTGAAGGTGCCCTATTTTGGCCAAGCTGAAATCAGCCATTTCAAGCCCTGCTCAGGCCAATCCAAGCCCTCCCAACACTTCCTCAACCTTTCCACGGCCGAATTAGACTGAAAGGTAAGCCAATTCGGCTCCCCTTTATAATTTTCGATTGGTGCTAGAGAGAGAGTCGACCGAATTTCAATAACAAAATTATAATTCAATTCCGCATCAATTGATGTGATTCTTGATTCTAGGATGAACCTCAGGATGAGAGCTATCTGTCCAGATCGAAACCTCGAACCGTCGTGCCTTCACCGGTGAGTAAGCGAAGCTTTCTCTCTATATAGTTCATTTTCCGGCGAAGCTCCGTTTGAGCTTGTCCCGGCATTAAAACTTGCGATTCACATTTCTGAAGAATCGTATGAACATGTAGAAACTCAATTTCAACAATTAGAAACGTTTGATGGGTCAATTTGATGAAATAAAATTCGGCTGTGTTAAGAAGTTGGAATTGGGGGAAATTGGGGATTTTCGAAATTCAAAGGACCAAAATGAAATTTTATGAAATTGAGGGTCAATTGGGCATGAAAATAATGTTAGAGGACCAATTGAGGAAATTTTGAAATTTTTGGGGCAAAAATTTCCATTTTTGTAAAGGAAGGGCAACATGGTAATTTTGGAAAAATTGGAGGACCAAATTGGAGATTTGGGAAATTACACCCCTTTTTGTGAAATGGAATAAATTGAGATCCTATGATAAATTTTAGAAGTTTCGGGACTCAATTTGAGGAAAAAACCGGTATTTGGGACTTAAAGTTAAAGAGAAATAACTTTAGGGACCTAATTGCAAATAAATGAAAGTTTGACTTTCTCATTCATTTGGAATTAATGAAGGCGATTAGGTCGAAGGATAATGAACCAAGATGTTCATATCATGTAGGAACGTGAAATACCGGGAACTCCAGCAAGGACAAGCTCGTGTGAATACAAAGAACCAGTCTAGTGGAATTCACGGCATTAACGGGTGAGTGGGTTTACTAACATCATACCCGGTTGGGGATGATAAGTGCCTCGATATAAAAACCCACTGTTTAGTGGTATTTTAATCATCACTACTTAGAGAAAGTGATGTGAAAGTTATAAGAAAAAACTACTTACGGGTTGTAAGTAGATCATACCCGGTTGGTATGATGAGACTTACTCGAAGGAAGTTGAAAACCCATTCATCGGTTATGAACGGAGATGTCCTTATACTGGTTGGTATAATGGACAGTGAAAACCTATTTTGTCGGAAGTGTTCTCCCCTGACTGTGTGCCAATGCTTAAACTATTTGGGAGACCTTCTCGACGGGAGCTCGAATAGCTCTGATAGGCTAAGGGCCTCGGTTTTGGAACTTGGGGGCTAAATGCTCGATTTTGAAAATCTCGTACAGTGGGCCCAAGGCCAGTTGGCACGAGCAGGAGCTCGTAAACGAACATGATATATGTGCCATAAAACTTAATAAGTGAATTGTTTGGCCATGGTACCAAGATAGGACCGACATGCTCAGTCAACTAGCGGCAGTGCGACATGACAGGTCGACGGACTAGTCAAGACAAACAGCTGCGGGTTGAGTTGAGAGTCGGGGCCGTTGGACTAATGGCACCACAGATTACATGGAAATATAAGAAAACATTGTTTGTGCATGCACTGTGAGTACGGGATCATCAAGACGCCCATGAGGGGTAGTGATGTGTCCTAAGGGCACTGGACAACCTGGTGGCTATAAGGGCAATTCGTCGTTCCAAGTGTCTGTGCGAAATCTGGAGTAGCACGAAGCGCATGAGACCGGGGTGGGGACAGGATGAGGTCTCTGTCCTCATACGGACACGAAGAAGTGATTTCGGGATTGTGGGTCGGATGTCACGTAAATCTACTCATTCCCAGGGTAGAAGTGGTCGTACTTCTATCCGGGTGGCAGGAAAAGTCGCTCCGAAGCCACTAGCAGGTTCAGTAGTGATACTGACTTGCGAATGTGTGTAACCTTCATGATGAAGGATGTGTGTTGGGTGATGACACACCGTGGTAACTAAGAAATAATGGAAAAATCCAAATTTTTAAATGAAGGGATTTTTGAAAACAAAAGAGTCTGGCACACTCCATATAAATATTTTTCTTAAAAGTCAAAAGCTTTTAAAAACCCATTCACTGAGTAGTTGTACTCACCCCCTCCCTTATATCCCTTTAAGGAAATCCCGGAAAGCCTACCTTGAAAGACCATCAACTAAGATGCATGTAAGACAGGTATGTAAAGTTTAAAATTTCATGCAGTTTTGATTATGCTATTCCAGGAAATGGTGCAGGTTTAAAGGACGCCTTACTCTTTACGGATTATAATAAGGAGAAACCCTTTAATAAACCAGGAGAGTGGCGGGTTGATCACGGGGATCCGACCAAACCGGGTCGGGGCGTGACATTCTTTGGCATAGAAATGACCCTATATCGAAGCTCTGGTTTGAGCTTCACTAGAAAACTAAGCAGCTGAGAGAGAGTGAGCTTTTTAGGTGTGGAGAGGATGAATAGAGAGGGACTCTTTATATAGGGAGCTCATGGACTCGTCGGTCATCCGTTTGGCACCTTTATAATAGACATTGATAGCCTGAAATGTATTAAATGGAAACGTTTTTTTCGTTGGCGCTACTTCGATTTTTCAATGAGTGAACAGTGCTGTCATTTGAAGGAATAAGACAACACTATTATGAACTAGATCGAACCGGGTTCAAAGCTTAAACTGGTCAGTTCACCCCCAATTCGACCGAATTTTTCAAATCTAAAAATTTCTAAATTCATTTTCTATCAAATGGTGGCCTCAAATCTCCAATTTGAATTTTTTAAGCCACTGAGAAAAATGAATTTAGCATCTAGTTCAATAGTGTTTCAAACTGGTCCGATCCAGTTTGGATCTGGTTCACCTAAACTGGTTTGGTTTTCATCTCAAATTCATCCTAAAGCCCTTTTTCATGACTTTTATGACTTCTTAGGTCATTTAGGGTCCCTAAATTTCTCGTTTTGTCCCCTCTCTTTGGGTTTCGGTTCATAAACCGGCTTGGTTCTTAAAACGGTTCAATTTGGTTCGGGTATGGTTATCTTAAACCAGTCTAGTTTCTCTCTCTCATTTTGCCTTAAAGTTCTTTTCCAAGGTTTAGGAATCTCTTTGGGTCACTTGGGAGTTAAAATTTCTCCAACTTGCCCGTTCTCCAATAATGAGCTTATCAACTGGTTTGATTTTCTTACTAAGACCGGTTATTTTCCTAGTTTTCCTTAACTCCAAGGAACGGGGTTTACAAAACTACTTATTGGTTATAAGCAGAGATGTCTTCATACCCAGTTGGTGTGATGGATGGCTAAAAGTTCATTGTGTCAGAAGTGCTCTCCCCTGACTGTTTGGCACTGCTTAAACATTTTGGGATACCATCTTGACGGGAGCTCAAATAGCTCAAATAGGCCGGAGGTCTCAGTTTTGGAAACTTGGGGGCTAATATGCCCAATTTTGAAAATCTCGAACACTAGGCCCTAGGCTAGTTGGCACGAGTAGGAGCTCGTAAACAAACATGAATTTGAGCCATAAAACCTAAATGAATGAATTGATTGGCCATGGTACCAAGATAAGACCAACATACTCGATGGACTGGTAGTTGTGCAACATGACAGGTCGACAGACCATTCAAGATAAACAGTTGTAAGTTGAGTTGAGGGTCGAGGCCGTTGGACCAGTGGCACCAAAAATTAAATGGCTTTTGAGGAAAACTTTGTTTGCGCATGCACTTGAGGTTCAGGACCATTAAGACAACCAAGAGGGGTAGTGATGCGTCCTAAGGGCTCTTGGATGACATGGTGGCGATAAGGGAAAAGAGAACCTATTGGGTTTATGTTTCTCGTCATACCAGTTAGTCATGGAGTTATGTGTTTGTACTCCATGGAGTTTCTGTGTTTGTACTCCACGGAGTTTCTATGTTTGGACTCCACGAAGCTACTTTGTTTAGGGTTTCATGAAGCTTCTGTGTTTGAGTTTCATGTGCTCGAGACTGAGATATGCTCTTTGTCCTCATACCGACACTAAGTTTTATTCACGGGATTGAGGGTCGGATGACGCGTACATCCACTCATTCTTAGGGTAAAAGTGGACGTGCTTCTATCTAGGTGGCCAGTAAAGTCGCTCTGACGCCACAAGTGAGTACAGTGGACGGGCTGACCTAGGAATGTATGTTCTTTTCATGATAAAGGGCGTGTGTTGGTTGATTAGCACACCGATTATGATTGAGGAGTGAGTAATGGCTATAAAACTGAGATTTTGAGGATAAATTATTTTAAAAGAAAATAAGGAGTCAGGCACACTCCAATTCAAATGTTTTCCCTAAAAGTCAAACTTTAAACACCCATTCACTGAATCGTTGAACTCACCCCCTCCCTTATATCCCTTTTTAGGTAACCAAGGGCAACCTACCCAAAGGCCTCATGTTAATCACACCTGCAAGACAGATATGTAAGTTAAAAAGTTTATGTAGTTTGATTTATGTATTCTATGAAAGGTACAAGTTTAAAGGATGCCTTACTCCTCCCGAGTTAAAGGAGGGGAAAATGCATAGTAAACTAGGAGAGTGGCAGGTTGCTCACGGGGATCCAACCAAATCGGGTCAAGGTGTGACATTACCATTGGATGGTATTCGGAGGTGCACATGTGTGTGAAATTGTTAATCATATTTATTTATGCTCTCTACTTGAAATGCACTTCAAAATTTTATAATTACACAAATGTCACATATTTCTTAAGATATTTTGAGTAGAGGCTGACTCGAGAACATGACCACTTGATATTAGTTCTCTCACCCATGAAGCATTAGTTCGACCCTCTCTAACCCCTATCAAGTTTAGCACAAATTAGAAGTTTGTGAATTATAAAATTTACATAATGATAGAGAGCTAAGGTATAAATCCTCAAATGCAATTCATGGAGGTCTTTCAATTATATGAACTTTTGTGAAATTTTTTTATGGATTTATGGAATGTATAACTAATAGATTTTAAATAATATTTTTGGTGGAAATTTTGAAACATTTTATGTATATGATTCATACGTCTAGTCAATACTATAGTGGTGTGGTATCGACAATTATAGTATCGAGAAAATGTGGTGGTTGTTATACTTGTCCGACCCAAGTATCGGGTTGGGGTGTGATAGGAGCGGTGTTGGAAAGATAAAATAGTAAAGTTGCCCAACAATCGAAAAATAGAGCATTAGCTCTCATGCCACTTTTTGCAAGCTCTAACGACCAAACTTGGTCAGTAAAATGTTCACAGACTCCTCTTGACGTGCTCTAGCCTTCCCTATAGTCCTCGCACATAGAAGGTAAACCAAGTGGCCACTAACTACAATGAAAGTTCATTTTCCATTCAAATATTGCACCAGCTCAGTCGAGCTTGATTTTTAGGTACCAACATCCATCGTTTAGGGCACCACTTGAGCCATGAAATGCTCAAGGAACTCAACTTCCTCTTCATACCCTTATCTTTGGTGACACACTTTATTTGGTGGGTTTTCCTTAATTTCTCCAAATTGTGCAATTTTTTGGCGACCTTTAAAACCGAGCCAAAAGGGCACTAATCAGGACAAGATCGAAAAATGACCATCGGATCATGGGGAAGACATTTATAGTCATGTTTGGTTCAACCACACCGTAAATTGACCTTGAATGTTAGTTGCTCCATTTTCTAGTGAGGCATGAAATAGATCTCTAATTAGCCTCGACAACAAAAAGAGATTCTTTGAGGCTTTATATATTCGTTCGAAACCACTCTATTAAACGATGGTATCGTTAGAGTCCAAAAGTGATCGAAGTGGTACCGACGGGATCAAATAGTAACATTACTCGTGCCGCAAAAAATATGAGAAATCATTTCCAATCCATTTTTTATCTCCCCGACGGTCAAGCACGGTGGGGAAAGCTCACGTGTCAACCTTAAGACGTGAATAAGGTTCCCCCTCATCAAGTACATAATTTAGGTAAGTCATGTATGTTCCCCAATCACCGATGGCTTGAAATTTAGTGTGGTTTTATCGAATTTTGATTATTGGTAAATGTAGGCACCTTTAGCGACCTATAGGAGCCACTTGGTCCTAAGAGAACCATTAAAAAACCAAATACCTTCTCACAACCTCAACTTTGTCCGACTCGTCGGCACTGATGAGTTTTCGGTACTCTCACAATCATTAGGCCAATTTTCCAATGAAAGCATAAATTTGACCAATTCTAGGTAAAATCGATCCATTTTGTAAACCCCGCACTTTTGAGCTAAGGAAAACCGGGAAAAGAACCGGTCAAACCAAGTGTGAAAATCGAAATGGTTCACAAACCCGATCATTTGTGAACAGACAATTTGGGAATTTACAACTCCCGGGTGGTCTAAAGAGTTCATAATACCATGGAAAAGAACCTTAGGATGAATTGGAAGAGAAATACCAGACCAATTTAGATGAACCGAATCCAACTAGATTGAACCGGTTTATGAACTTAGTCGATTCATGAACCAGAACCGATAGAGAACTGGAAAATCAAAGAAATTCAACTCCCTTGTACCCCAAAGAAATTTATAAACCTTGGGAAGGAACCTTAGAACAAAGTAGGAGATAAAAACCAGATCGGTTCAAGTGAATTAGACGGCCAATGGGGCGTTTCAGGTCATCAATGTCAGTCATAACGGTGCCAAACAGACAGCCAACGGGTCCCCGTTCATCCTCTCCACACCTGAAAACTTCATTATCTCTCAACTACTCCATTTTCCAACGATGCTCGAACCAGAGCTCCGACATGGGGTCTTTTCTGAGCCAAACAAGGTGAGGTCAAGTTCTTTAGAACCGAGGAGAAGTCAGCTACACATCTATAGTCTCCGTTCACTCCGAGGGTCACTGACGTGATGAACCAATGAAGTAGCTCCAGCGGACCGAAGCTGCCCTATTTTGGCCAAGTTGAAATCAACCATTTCGAGCCCTCCCCAGGCCAAACCAAGCCTTTCCAAGACTTTCTCAGCCCTCCCACGGCCGAATTAGGACTAAAAGGTAAGCCAATTCAGCTGTACTCTGCAATTTCCGGCCAGTGCTAGAGAGAGAATCGACAGAATTTCAATGATGAAATTCTAACTCAATTCGGCATCAATTGATGTGATTCTTGATTCTAGGATGAACTTCAGGATGAGAGCTATCTGTCCAGATCAAAATCTCATACCGTCGTGCCCTCACCGGTGAGTAATCGAAACTTTCTCTCTACAGTCCGTTTTACGGCGAAGCTCCATTTGAGCTCGTTTCGGCATCAAAACTTGCAATTCAAAGTGCTATTGAATCTTAAGAACATGGAGGAACCTAATTTTAACTTCAATTTCAACAATTAGAGGTGTTTGATCGGTCAATTTGATGAAATCAAATTCGGTTGTGCTAAGGAGTTGAAATTGGGGAAAATTGGGGATTTTCGAAATTCAAAGGACCAAAATGTAATTTTATGAAACTGAGGGTCAATTGGGCATGAAAATAATGGACAAATCTTACCATTTTTGTAAAGGAAGGGCAAAATGGTAATTTTTGAAAAGTTAGGGGACCAAATTGGAAATTTGGGAAATTAAACCCCTTTTTGGTGAAATTGAATAAATTAAGGTCCCAAGATAAATTTTAAAAGTTTTGGGACTCGATTTGAGGAAAAACTGACATTAGGGACTTAAAGTTAAAAGAGAAATAACTTTAGGGATCTAATTGCAAATAATTAAAAAGTTTGGATTTTCTCATTCATTTGAAATGAATGAAGGCTGTTATGTCGAGTAATAATGAACAAGAATGTTCATATCGTATAGGAACGTGAAGTACCGAAAACGTCAGCATGGACGAGCTCGTGTGAATACAAAGAACCGGTCTAGTGGAATTCACGGAATTTACGGGTGAGTGGGTTTAATAACATCATACCTGGTTGGGATGATGAGCACAACTTAAAGTTAAAAAGCACTTACCGGTTGTGAGTGGATTTACTAACATCATACCCAGTTGGAATGATGAGTATAACTTAGACATAAAAATCACTTACCGGTTATAAGTGGGATTTTATATCATACCCGGTTGGGGATGATAAGTACATCGAAATGAAAACCCACTACTATGTGGTATTTTAAATATCACGACTTAGAGTAGTGATGTAAAAACCATGCAAAAAAACTACTTACCGGTTGTAAGTAGATCATACCCGGTTGGTATGATGAAACTTCCTCGAAGGAAGTTGAACATCTGTTCATCGGTTATGAACGGAGATGTGCTTATATCGGGTCGGTAAAATGGATAGTTTAAAATATAATTTTGTCGGAAGTGCTCTCCCCTAACTATGCGCCAATGCTTAAACTATTTGGGAGACCTTCTTGATGGGAGTTCGAATAGCTCTTATAGGTCAGGGGCCTCGGTTTTAAAACTTGAGGGCTAATATGCCCGATTTTGAAAATCTTATAAAGTGGGCCCAAGGCCAGTTGGCACGAGCAGGAGCTCGTAAACAAACATCAATTATATGCCATAAAACTTTAAATAAAGGAATTGATTGGCCATGGTACCAAGATAGGACTAACATACTCAGTCAACTAGCGGCAATGCAACATGATAGGTTGACAGACCAGTCAAGACAAACAACTACGAGTTGAGTTGAGAGTCGGGGCCGTTGGACCAGTGGCACCACAAATTATATGGCATAATGAGAAAATTATTGATTGTGCATGCATTGTGATTATGGGACCATCAAGACACTCAATGTAAATAAGGAAAGTATAAGTACATAGATATAAATATGAGAAGATTAGAGACTTAAATGTAATTAGGAGAAAATTTAGAAACCCAAATTAAATGAATGGAAATTGGAACTAATAAGTAAATAAGACAAAGTATTGGATAATTTTGTAAATACGAAAAAATTGAGGTCCGAATACCAAAGATAAAATAACTAAGGATTTAGTCGAGATAAAATAAATAATAAGAATGTTTAAATTGTAAACTTTAAGAATATAAGAAACCGTACAAGAATTATTGATAAACCAATATAATATACTCTATTAGAGTATAATTTATTATGCACAATATTGTAAGAGAGGCATGTTTTGTGATATATATCCTATCCATCCATAGAAGAAGAGGCAAAAATTGGAACAAAAATATCATTCGATTCGTGGATCCTCAAAAAAAGAAATAAGCAAAGTTTCGTCATTGAGTGAGAAATGGAAAATTCATGGAAAGTTACAATCCTCACCACGTAATAGTGCACCTACACGTTTTCACCCACGTTATTTTTCGACCGGAAGACCGAGAGCTAACTATCGTGACTTTCGCCTTTCCGGACACATACTTCGTGAATTTGCATGGTCTAATCATTGATCCCAAAAATTTCTACAATAAAATTAGGTAGGTCACTTGTATAGTCCCTATCCACAATTCTAGAATATAGTTTATATGGATCGCTGTTATATATAGTTCATATAGCTCTTTCCTTTTTATATATTTTTTTAGTTTCTATCAACGGGATTTTTGTGAATTCATACGACTTTTTTTTGTTCTTCCATTTCTTTGTTCTGAACCATTAGTTGAATTCGTCGTTCTTTTTATTGATTTCATCTTTTTATTCATTCAATTCATAGTTACAGATGAAAGTAAAAGACTTCTTCTATTTGAATCCCCATCTAAATCAAATCCATAGTAGTTAGTAGGGTTTATTAAATATATCTTTAGATCATATATAACTAGTTAATATCTAATATCATATATACCTGTATTTCTTCCATAACGTAAATCAACTATTCCTATCTTAGATTCAATCGGATTCTAGAATCAATTTTGAAAGGTGCAAGAGATGGATTCTAGCCTTACTAACTCTCATTTTTATTCTTCTTTTCATCATTATCCCACATGTATACAATCCACATCATTATTTGAGTAATTAAAAAGTTCATTCTATTTTTTATTAATATTTTTTTATATTATTTATTCCTATAATATTTTCTTTTGTTCAATGCAAATTAAGATCGAGAAAAGGAAGTTTTCTAATCATTGACTCAAACTCATTATCGAATTCCACTCATCAGAATATAGAGGTACTTATGGGAGAATGAGTCAATCTAGTCTTTTACAATAAAATAATAGATGAAACTACCTAGATCACTTCAGAATGGCATATACATCACATGGATCAAGTAAAGACTCTGGGTTTTCAGCAAGCCACATTCATTTCATTAGGGATTGATGATCTTTTAACGATACCCTCTAAAGGATGGTTAGTGCATCATGTGAAAATCAACCGTTCGTATGATTTTTTGAATAAAAGAAATCATAAAAAAGGGCATATTGCTGTCATTTTGAAATGACAAGGAAATACCATTTTTTAATTGTTTCTACAACGAAGCTAGATCAAGAATAAGGAATCAAAATATATTCTAAATGAGACAAACAAAAAAAAGAGGTTAGAGACCACTCAAAAAATGAAATGCCTAAGGCTTTTCCTTTGAACTATTTCAGAGTTATACAACTTGAGTGATGAGAATACAATTTTTTTTGATAAAGAGGAATAAAAAAGGATTAAATAACCCTCTAATTGATTTGATGATGTTATGGATCTATTTCTAATTTTATACATAGATCTAACTTCCAATTTCTCAAGCTGTACAAGGAGAAAACTTCGTATACAGTTTCATATCTTAAGCAAGTTTTCAAGAAACTGCTCGAGTTTTAGCCAAAGCTGCTTTCCGAGGTCGAATCTATTGGTTGAAAGGCCTAAAAGAGAATGTTGTTATAGGAGGAATGATACCCGTTGGTACTGGATTCAAGGGATTAGTCCACCGTTCAAGACAACATAAGAATATTCCTTTGGAAATCAAAAATAAGAATTTTTTTGAGGGTAAAATCAAAGATATTTTGTTACACAGAGAATTATTTTGTTATTGCATTTCAAAGAAAGAATTTTCATGATACACTAGAACAATTATTTAGAGGATTTAATAATTCCTAAAAGTGGCTTCATACATTTTTTATTAATAAAATCATACTTTTTATTAATAAATTAATATAAAAAAATTCTCTAGGTTGTTTTGAGGCTATCCTGAAAACAAAGAAAATAACAAATAGAGGGTAGCAATTTTGATCGTATATGGACAGACATGGCCAATCTTCGGTAGAAAAAAAAAGTTCCATCGGAACAATTATTTGATTTGATGATTATTAATCTATAATAGAATACTTCTAAAAAATGGATTCTAATATACTCATAATAATCTATAGCTTATTTTAATCTAATATATTAAGTAAGCGTATTAAAATATAGCGGGTAGCAGGAAACCCGCATCTTTAGCTTGGAAGGCTAAGGGTTATAGTCGACTTTGATTCATCATTTTAAACGTCTCTAATTCAAAACTGAACATGAAACTTTATTTTCATTCGGCTCCTTTATGGATGGAAGATAGTTAAATTCAAAAATATAAAATATAGATATAAATAAAATGTGAACGAAATAAATATAAAAAATTCGACCCATAACATCTATGTCAGCTTTTCTTTTTGAATAAATGTATTCAAAATAATTTACTTTTTAGATAATCCCTCTAGAATAAGGAATAGGGTATTCTAACAATATTTCTAGTTACTTCCTTCTCTATTTCTATTTGAAATGATTATTTAAAAAAATTAATAGAAAAATAAAATAGAAAAAAAACCAAATAAAATCCCCCTTTTTAATCCTAAATCATTTTTTATGAGATTGAAATAGGGTTTTCGGGATAAGGAATAAACAAACCATGGATAAATCCAAGCGATTCTTTCTTAAATCCAAGCTATCTTTTGGTAGCCGTTTGCGCCCGATCCAATCGGGGGGATCGAATTAATTATAGAAACATGAGTTTAATTAGTCGATTATTAGTGAACAAGGAAATATATTATCTAGACGGGTAAATAGGTTGACCTTAAAACAACAAAGATTAATTACTATTGCTATAAAATAAGTTTGTATTTTATCTTTGTTACTTTTTCTTAATAATAATGAGAAACAATTTGAAAGAGGCGACTTAACCGTTAGATCTTAGAACCAGAAATAAATAAAAAATAAGTTTACTCTTCAATTGAATCCAAATTTCAATTTGAACTCAAACACAGATTAATGTTTTGTTCAAAAAATTCGAGAATCCAAATTTAGATTCTCGTATTGTAAGAAAAAAAAAGAAGAATGGGGAAGAAGAAATTTTGTTTTATTGATTATTCGGCGCGGCCTATTCACTCATTTTATTTTGAGTTACTTTATCATATTTTTTCATATTTATTTCTACTCTACCTTCCCAAATTCATTCTCCTGTGAAACTCCATTTAAAATATTGTGTCGGATTCCTTTTATTTATTTTATGATTCTTCTCTTCATTGGAACAATAGGACTGTTATACTCATTACTAAACTTGTTGAAAAGATTAAATATAACCAAAGTATATCTTTTTTATCAGAGGTTAAATCGATCATCATAAGAAGAATTAGGCCAAAAATGAGGATACATTCTGGGAAAATAAAACTTTCATCGAAGCTTTGGATAAAGGATATATTACCTAAAATGTGCTCGAAAAAATAATTAGATTATGTAATGATGAGACTAAAAAAGACTACTTGCCAAAAATATATGATCTTTTTTTATATATTACCCAAAATGTGCTCGAAAAAAGAATTAGATTATGTAATGATGAGACTAAAAAAAGACAATTTGCCAAAAATATATGATCTTTTTTGACTGGACATTATCGTGGAAAGATCAAAAAATTATTTTTATCCTCATATAAAACTTTGCTATATTATCCAAAATGTGCTCGAAAAAAGAATTAGATTATGTAATGATGAGACTAAAAAAAGACAATTTACCAAAAATATATGATCTTTTTTGACCGGATGTTATCGTGGAAAGATCAAAAAATTATTTTTATCCTCATATAAAACTTTGCTAAAAAATGACATAGAGACTAATAGGATAAGGTTACTACTTAGCTATCGGTCACCCAGAGTATAGAATTCTACAATAGAGCTCTCATTAAATTTGTTCTTGAGTTAATCATCTCAGCCTTTATTGGTCGAAGGCTCTAGATTTGTTTATAAACAGTTTTATCTAGTTATGGGTAAATCAGTATTGATGTGTTCTAATACTGCCTCTTCTGAGATGACTCATATACCTTACCTATATTAGAATGGTTGATATATCATTGATATTCTTTTTTTTCTTTCTCTCACTCTTCCATTTATCTACATATTTTTCTATCAAAAGCAGATTGGTTTTTCTTTTATTTTTTATTTTATGCAAAAAAAAATTTAGTTACATATGGTCAATATATCATATTTTGACTGGTTTTTTTGTATCAAGATATTGTGAAGTAATGAGTTGATTATTAGTTCTATAATTATTAGTTTATAGTATGGGTAGGTCCATTTTATTTTTGAATTCTATCTTTTTTAAAAAAAATCAACCAATTACACACTAAGTATAGCAATTAAATAAACTGATTAATCAAATTTTTATTCAACCCTATAGAATTGAGAATTGCTCATTTTCTTTTTTTTTCTTTAAGAGAAAAAGAATGAAAGGAAAGAGTTTATTATTTTTTATTCTATTTTTCAATGAATATAGTGTAAAAATAGGTAAAGAATTCTTATTCCTCTTCTAAAAATATCTAAATTTTGATGCCTAATACCCCATAGATAGTTCGAACGGTATAGCAACAATAATTAATTTTAGCTCGAATGGTTTGTAGCGGAACCTACCTTCTCGGACCCATTCGACACGTGCAATTTCTTTTCAGTACGCCCCGCAATTTGTACTTGAATTCATTTTGTATCCGTTTAACGTGTAGGCAAATCAAAACATCAAGTTTCCATTAAAATAGGATCCGTACAAGGAAAAGTACTTACCATCCGTTGGTTATTAGGGGCATCCCGAAAACGTACGGGTGCAAATATGACTTTCAAATTAAGTTCCGAATTAGTGGAAGCTGGCAAAGAGAGTGGCCATGCTATACGCAAAAAGGAAATTTCGATTGGCCCTTCCCTTTTTGTTGACAAATAGGAAATTTAGATTGGGACGAATATATCAATACTTATAGTTTTATTAAATATGGTGTGAAGTTTAAAAAATTATTATAAAATAAACTACAATACTAAAAATGACCATAAATTCATATTTTATTTCAAAAGTTGAGTATTTACTTATAAGTTAAAAAAAATTGGCGTAAGCCTAAATATTTAAATTGGATTTAAGGTCCAATATGTTAAAAAGGTTATTTAAGAAATAAATAACAGAAACTAAGATTTATGACTATTTTGAAATGTTGATTAATTTAAAATATTTTTGTAATTTTTCTAATAGTAAGCTGGCATTGTTTGTATTAAAATGAATATGTGAACAATGGACTTCTTAGATAGAAAGAAGGTGGGGGTAACAATTAGAAAATGCATAGCTTACATTGTCATAGTACAATATTCGGAGTTGCGATTCTAATCGATGGTTCCATTTAGTAATATACCGAGTCATATTATGTTATTTTTTTACTAATGCGTGTCTTTTTGAACTATGTATTTTTAATTAACTTAAAACTCTATAAAATGAATACTTCTCGAGAAAAAATGTTTTTGAGTAAATATTGACTCGAGGACATGAACCCTAGCCCTCTCATATAAGCTTACCCCTCCACCACTTCAAGAAAATTTCTAAGAAAGGAACAACACGACTAGTGTTGGATCTATAACCTATGAATTTTCATGATATATACCATTGATTATAATTCAACAAAATCCATTTAGTTATTCAATTACTTACTTGTCACCTTTTCTTTTGAGTTATTACATTTTTTATGGGAATTCAGAATTTTGATAAAATTTATGCGTATGGTATTCTAAGTTTTACGTTATGTGGATAATAAATTGATAAGTTATTCACTATTGTAATATTTAGATTGTATAATAAGTAGTCTATAGGTTGATAACAACTTAAGTAGTATAAGGTTTTCAAATCATATTTTAAAAATTAAAGTAGTTATTTTTTAAAAGAGAAAAGAACAAGAAAAAAATATGAGAGTTTTTCTACCCAACATAATAATTAATTTGGCTAAAAGTAGGTACAATGGATGCCGGCACAAGCTAAAAATCTTGCAGAAAAATGGTTATACATGGCAACTACTAGACCCCTATCCCGAAAAAAACACATTGTATATTCAGTAGTTGTTAGACTCAAAGAAATAAGAGTAAGGGATACATAGAGTACAAAAACAACCTACAATAATTTTATAACAACTTTGAAATAAGAGTAAGGAATACATAGAGTACAAATACAACCTACAATAATTTTATAACTTTTTTTTTTATCTCCGATGAACGTAGAAGTCCAAATATATTTGGCCAACCTAATAATTATATTAGAAATGATGTATGACTATGATGACTTAGTGCATGTTGGGTATGGATTAGCAGAAGAAGTGGGCAGGAGCAGGAGAGACTAGGTCCAGCAAACCTTACTATGAATTGGTGACTAAGGGGCTAGACACTCAGAATTAGTATTAGGAGGGCAATAAGACGTTTTGTCTATTCGAGGGGTAGAAGTTCACTTGGAACCATGAGTCATAAGGAGTTTTGGGATGGGGTGAACCACTATCATGCCCACTTTACCAAAAATCCGATGAAGGTCCATGTGAACTCACACACTTATTCAACCAGGGTAATAAGGCAACCTTTAATAAGTAAATAGTGAGGGAGGCAGGAGAGGAACAAGGGCAAGAAGCAGATCTTGTAGAGGATTTGGATTAAAATCCACCCATATGGCCGCATTCGAATCTCAATTAAGATAAGTTCATATTTTTTTAGCGTGAGTTTGTAATTACAAACGGTTTATCCTAAAATGAACACATAAGAATTTCGGAGAAAATGTACTCATTGACGACAATATGCATAATAGTTGGCTCATGATGATGTCCAAGTAGCAGTCACCATATCATAGTGGCTACCCAAATAATTAATTACCATCCACGTATTGCTGTCCAAACAGACTTGCCGAATTAAATGCTTGCAAATACAGTGTTACTATCTAAGAGTTAGCCAGAGAATCTACCATACATATATTGGCATACGAATCTAGAAAAACGAGGACAAATGAGAAATAAATGCAAGAGTCATACCATATCACAAGTCATATAGAAAAAAAAAAAGTAAACATAATCACTTGGTTATTGGATGGAGAATTATATTAATGGTATACCATTGTTTTAAAATGTTATAAGTGGATACATTTTTTATTTAATAACACATTTTTTTACACTGTAGTTTGATAGTACATTATTTTTTATTATTAATAATATATCATAAATGATAACTGTTTATAAAAATAATTTTCATTGAAGTATCAAATTGATAAATTACTCAATCATTTGACAAGGTAGAATTTTTTAATGGACAATATTTAGTTAATGTGTGACTCCCTTTGACCCTTCTTCTATGACCATAATAATCAGTCACATTTTCTGATCAATTTACTCATGCAAGAGAATCATTCATTACTTCATTTATTTTTAATATTAAAATTTATGTATTAAACCAACTAAAAAAATAGAGTTAAAAAAAAAGAAGTTTATTTCCTCCCATGTGAAGCACCACTTATAGATGTTACAAAAAATGTGTTAAAAAGAATTTAAACTCATAAAATAGTTTTTAACTACTAACTACTATCATTGCATCTCACTCACTTCATTTGTCTTATCATATTTTAAGGAATTTTTTGCCAATGTCAATCCAAGCTTACGTGTAGTTTCTGACAGGAAAGAAACCCCTCTGCATTTGCTGTCTAGTGGGGTTCTCTCTGACTTGATGTTGGCTTTTAAATCAGAAATCGACTTTTTAATAAAAAATTGACCTTGACTTTAGTGTCAACCATGCTTTCATGTTTAGTCTCGATAAAATTTGCATAAATGATAAAAACTAATAGAACAATATCTATATATATTAAAATGAGTAAAATAATTGAATATAATAAATTTTAAATATAATGGGGAATGAACGTTGCCCTTGTTTATATCCGAATTATTTCATAAATCTGTCGATTTGCTTCTCCTTTGCACATTATCTTGTAGGGCACGTGAATCTAGTTTGCAGTTACTACAAATAGGAGGGTATGCCCTATACAAGGGCGTGTATCCCATTTCTATCCTAAGTAGGAAGGTGGTAATAAATTCTGCTCAATTTTGACGTGAGCCACCGCTGGCTTTAATGGGGGAGCTAAATTCATGCACATCTCTTTATTATTACTTTTTTTGGCCACGTGTAGCTCTTTATACTCAAGGATCGCCTCACCTAAAATGCCAACTGCCTTCATTTATTACTGACACAATAACAAGTTTGATTATAAATAAATATATTATAATTGAGATTACAATTTCACATTCCTATACAAGGTGATATCAAATATTTATCCTATTATAAATTAAAATTTTAGTTTATAATTGGCACAATAATAAAATAAAAATAGAGATACCCAACTGGCATTGGTGGTTAGTACTCCACTAATATCATAAAAATTATGAACTATCCATATATAATTATATTAAGTACAAATTTAAAAATTGAATCAGATGATTTACTTGATTAGAGAGTGCTTGTTAAGAATTGCGATATTATATTTATTTAAATAGAAAAATATTTTAATTATATAATCAAACTCAATATATTTTCTCACAACATACAATTTCTATTTTCATAGTGTCACTTAAATAATTTATTTAACTAAAATATAAATTAATATAACTAATATTAAAAGGTATTTATTATATCATTTAATTTAACTTTAATATGAGTAGGCTTGATAAATTATTAATAATATATAATTTGTGAAAAAGGCCCTTCATTTATTGACAGCCTTACATCCCCCCATATCTACTTTTTCCGGCGGTGGAGCCATAATTACATAACATCGAGCTGTACATTGCTTTATCTATTAAATAAAAAGGAACAAAAAGTTTACTAGTAAAATTATTCACATCTTTGAGTGCAAAAAAAAAAAAATTATTCACATCCCTTTGATTTTTAGTTGAACCATTTTCATGATACTTTAATAATGTTTGTTTTTAAATTTTATTGTTATAAAGTAAATAAATATGTGTATAAAATATTTGTTTCAACTAATAATTTAGTTATAATAATTTTTTAGTCACTACTTAAATTCGTTCTGTAATTACTACTTAATTAAGTTTAGTTTTTATCTTATTATCAAAAAAAATGTATGATATATTAGGGTGAAAATTTATTTTTTATTATTTAATGTATATCATTTGTCTATTATATAATGAAATGATCAATTTCTTATATGGATTTAAGTTTATCCAAATATTTTCTCATTCTTTTATAACCATATTTTACATCAATTTAAAATTTAACCTTCATTTTCCTTATTTTTTCAAAAAAATAGATCAATAAAATTTTATATATTTTAACATTATGATATCTATTTGTGCAAAAAATTATAATATTTATTATTAAATATAATATTATCTAAATATTTTAGTATGATTAATATATAATTAGAAGTATGGGATAGTATTTTATTTAATAATTGGTAAAACTTTTAAAATATTAAATACTCATTATATTTCTCCGTTTTAATAAATTTGTATTCAATTTTATGAATATGAAAGTTAAAAGTGCAACATTTATAGACTTTTATATGTAATTTTTATTAACTATTTATTATAATATTTATAGTAATAGAAATTACTAAAATTTATATATTTTTATTTTATAATCGAGTAAAAGATAACAAGTTTTTTTTAATAACGAACTGTATAGGATAATATTATAACCAAATAAAATTTTATAATTATTTATATTTAAAAAAAATTATTTGTAAATATTATGAGTATTTAAATGGTATATACTAATAATAGTTTTCTATTTTAATAAATATAAAGTACGTAAAGCTTTATTTAAAATGTGTGAAATGATATATATGTATTTTACATTATCAATAATGAAATTTAATTTTGTAATAAAATTATATATACTTTAATTTTTTTTATTTTACTTATTAAAAGAATTATAAATTCTAAGAATGCTGGAGAAATTGAATTTGTTTTTATAATTATGGGTCTAATACATACTTGAATATTGATATTTTTGCTCAGTAACTTCAATTATGATTAGACTGATAATTATACTATTATACTAAATTATACTTATGTAACAATAAAAAGTTAAAGGGCGATGACAAAAAAATCATATTTAAGTGGTTATTAAAATTTTAAATATATATTAATCGAATAACGATATTATTAAATTTCATAATCAACAACAAACCCTTCAAGTATCAAGTTACAAATCTAGCATTTATTGACTAATCCATTTCACTCACTAATTAAAACCCCCCATACTAAACACGAATTTGTGTGTAAAAAAAAAAGACGTCACATCACATGCCATCCCCATCTTCTTCTCTTCTGTGCATTAATTCTTTCCCACTGTTCAAGACCTAGGCTTGACCAGCGCCCTGAGCGTGTTCTTCATGACCACCGTGAACTCCAATTTTCCGGTAAAATCGATCTTGCTGTTAGCCGGATAAGCGCTCCACTCGAACTCCTGAACCATCCTAGCCAGCATCAGATGAACATGAACGGTAGCCATTCCCAGTCCGGGGCAGATCCTCCGCCCAACTCCGAACGGCATCATCTTCACCCCAGTTACTCCTGTTATATCCGCGTCCTCATTGCCAGTAGTAAATCTGCCACCAAATCAAGAGTTATTCATTAGAATATACTAGCACAAGGACGGACCCTGTAAAACAGTAAAATTATGGATTTGCATGGCTGCGAGAAAGTTTGAGAACTGAGATTTTAGTGCACTCAAATTCTAATAATCGTGGGAGAAAATGGTGGGGATGAATGAAAAGAAGGGGGAAATGAAATGGGAGAAGTGGGAAATTACCATTGCAAAAGAGAAAGAAAACAAAAGAAAAAGACCGAGTTTAAAAAAGTAGTTTGCACGTATTTTTTTTACCCTTGTTGTTTACCTATCGGGATCGAACTTTTCCGGGTTGGACCACAGCTTTGGGTCTACCGCGATCGGTGGCAGGAATATCTCGACGTTGGCGTCGGTTGGAATGTCGTATCCGGCCAGCGTGGTTGGCTCGGTGGCGGCGTGCGTCAGCGAGAAGTAGGTCGGTGGGTGCTTCCGGAGCAGCTCCTTGACGATGGCCTGCAAGTACGGCATCTTCTCGACATCCTTCTCGTCGACCTTCCTGCCGCCGCCGCCGACGGTGGCCTTGATCTCCTCGTAGAGCCTGTGCTGGATGTGGGGATTCACGATCAGCTGCGCGATGCCCCACTCGATCCCGGTCGCTGTCGTGTCCGTGCCGCCGTTGAGGAACTCCGAGCAGAGGGTCACGAGCTCGGCGTCGGTCGGGGCGGACTTCCGGCCCTCGATCTTGAGGTCGAAGAGCGTGTCGAGGTATGAAAACGACATCGCCGTACTGTCGGATCCTGGGTTCTGGATTGCCCGTTTGCGCTTTTCGATGAACGGGACGATGTAGTCGATTTGGGCCTTCCTTACCTGGTTGGTTAATTGGATAACACAAGCGAAAGGACTTAAGCCGAAAGTATCAATAGGGCTTCAATAACATAATAATAGATCCCATTTGTGAAAAAAAGGCTTAAACCTCGAGAGCCCTCTTGCGTTCTTTGGAGAAGAATGGCCGGAGGATGGGGAGATAGTCATCAATTCTTGGGTCCAAAACGATGAGGACCGACTTCATCACCTGATCCATCTTCTCCACGGTTTCCTCGTCCATCTCGAGCCCAAAACACATGGCCAGCAGTATGCAGAAGGCGGCGAAGCGGGCGTTCTTGAGGACGCTGACCACCCCATCGTTGGCCTTGGCCTCGGCCCGCAGCCGCTCGACGAGCTTCTCCATCGCGGCGTCCCGTACGGCCTTGAACTCCTTGAGCCGGGCGGAGCTGAGCATGTTCTGGACCATATTCTTCCTCAGAGACCGCCACACGGGGCCGTACACGGCAGCGTTGACGGTGAACTTGTTGCAGCTGAAGACCGCCCTAGTCGGGTTCTCCCTCGGCCGGCTGGCGAAGAGGGCCCCCCTCTCGATGAGGGCCTCGCGGACCAGCTTCGCGTCGCTGAGGATGATCATCGTCCTCGTCCCCATCCGGAGCGTAAAGATGGGACCGTACCGCTGCCGGAGGTCCTCCGCGTACTCGAAGAAGGGCTTCTTCGAGCGGGCGAACTGGAAGAGGTTCCCCACCAACGGCCACCCGGGAGGCCCCGGCGGGAGGTTGATCCGCTTAGAGCTCATCCACCAATAGGCTAGCAGGAGGGCCATGGCGGAGATAAAGGCAGCAGCGGCCGTGAAGAAGGGGCCGTAGTGAGAGTAAAAGAGGATGGCCGTGGTGGAGTTGAACTGATGATCCATGTGTTCAGCTGGAAAAAGATGAGGACTGTTTTTTCTTGGTTAGCTCGCTGTCTTTATTATCTTGTGATGAAGGAAATGACCATGAGGTATAAGAATGGAGACGGCATGAAACTGCAGGTAGGGTTTTAATGAGAAAATCTATGTGGAGATGAGTAAGTTCCATCTTCACCGCTGTATTTTTTGTTCTTTTAAAGGAGTAATTTTTTTTGGCAACCAGCAATTTATCATTTGATGTTATCACACAAGTTGTGTACTTGAGGGTTGCTTATGTATATGCTGGCATTATATGTTGTAAATGATTGATACAATATCGTCGTTATAAATGAGAAAGCTTGGGAAGGAAATACGTTTTTTGAGGTGTAGTTAATGCACGTGCAGTGAGGAACTCAAATATGGCATATAGAAATATGGAAGAAGGGAGAGTGAATTGCGGAAGGCTAAGACACACTGACATTAGAATGTAGATGAGAGGGCAGATGGCAGTAGTTAATGCAGTGCAGTGAGGAGTTGAAAGGAGTAGGTGAATTCAGACATATATATATATACATATAGAGAGAGAACAAAAAAAAAAGTGAATTATAGGGTTTGAACGGCAGATTGATGGGTTCAGCAAGTCAATTATGATGGATGCACCCCAGCACGTTCACACTCACACAACAGTTTTAATTGATGGAGGCGGCGGTGGCGGTGGTAGAGCGGCAGTGAATTAGTTGGATGTAGTATAATTGTCTAATAAAAAAATAATAAATATTAATATTGTATATTAATAAATTTTTAAAAATATGAAATAAACATATAATAATATTATTAATTATAAAAATGATAAATATTAGATAAAAGAATGAACTGATATAATAAATTTAGTGGACTCAGGTGTGAGAGTGGGAGGGTAGTTTCCAGTACCTCAACAATTGAGCTGTAAATGTGGGGACCAATTGCGTATGCCACATGTGCGGCCAGAAGCTGTCCACTGCACATATATGGTGTATACACACATTGGTGGCCAACTAGTCATCAGTACATAATGAGAAAATGAACTCTATGTATAAATTATATAATAAATAGGTTCATTATAATTATTAGGTGGGTGAAAATTGTGAGAATAGGAAAACAAAATAATTCTTAATCATCAAAACAACAAAAAATGATGATTGGAAAAGTGAGTGCATTTGTTTTTTTTAGAATGAGTGGGTTAGAATAATAAGTGAGGTTAACAGAAAATGGAGATGTGAGTGAGTTGTTGGAAGTCATTGATGATGCTATAATTTTAACCATAATTTATCGTGTAATAATGGCTATTTGAGCAGTTACTTATTTTTTGCTTTGGAAAAAGTGCACTAATGGTAATTTTTTAAAATATAGCAAGATGGTATGATTTATTATTTAATGATGTATTTTTATAAAATATTGATACAATTTTAATTTGATACCATTATTTTACAAAATATTTTATTATGACATAACCCTTTTAAATAATATTTAATAAAAATACATTATATTTCTTTTTATTTGAATTGGAAAGATAATTAATTATTTTTTCCATTGTCTACGGTAGAAAAAAATACTATTTAAAACTTAAATAAGATGTACTAAGTTCACTTCCACTTCAACCGGTCTCCATTATATATGTATTTGTAGTCCTTGATCAATGATACAACTTCTACTCTAGTGGAGTGGAGTGTTAGAAATCCCACTCATTTGAAATTTATTACATCCCAAATGATAATTTTAGAAATAGGAATTTATCCGAAACAAATAAGTCATGGATTTCGGGTGAGTGGAATTTCTGACATCCTACCCATTTATGATAATGAACATACTTATATATTATCTAAATATAAAATAATTTTAAAAAATAGTCTCCTATAATCATGTGAAACTGGTTAAAAATTTTGGGAGATATTTCTGTTGAGAGCATTAATAACATATTCTATAGAGCTAGAATTGCTCCAATGAGCCCAAGGTCTCAATTTTTTGAACTAAAATGGGCCTAAGGCCATATTTTGGAATAATCGTGAATTGGGTCCAATGCCAATGGAAACGGGCCTATACACAGACAAATTATGATTTATGAGCTTCATGAAAACTTTCATAAATGATTAAATTGTGTGATTTAGCTACCGAGCCAAAGCTGGGTCGTCGAACTCGTTGGGCTGGTAGCACCAAAGATAAAGGTTTTAACTAAAAATACTATTGATTGTGCATGTTGAGATACAGAACTGTCGAGATACCCAAAATGGGGTAGTGTTAGTTATAAGGGCTGCTGGATGGCTCAGGGAGCATAAGGGAAGCTTTTTCATTCCAGTATGTTAAGAAGTTTTGAGAGCTTCACGCACATTGAGACCGAGGACGAAGGAGGAGAGGTCTCGTCCCACATCGTGGACAAGAAGTTTCGGTGAGCATCACATGCATTGAGGCAGTCCCAATGATGCTCACACAAACTTATGGTAGATGTTGCAACCCCCTACGAGGGTGGATTGTAAAGTCGCTTTGGTCCACAAGTGGAAAAGTCGGGGACTATTATGTGAAGGAATGAACTATTTGATGATAAAGGGTATGTGATTGTTTGTTAAACAAAAAAACTAATGAAGGAGAATGGTGAAATATATGGATATACAATACTTTAAATATTCTTGAATAATTACCCACTCACTGAGTTGTCGAACTCACTACCTCCCTCTTTCCCCTACAGGAAGTTTCCAACCTTGTTGAGAAGAAGAACAAGCTACTTCGTTGATTAAGGTACCACATGTACAAACCTTTTTCATGAGACGGTTTTGATAATGTTATTTTAGGGAAACATTGGAAAGGTTAGCCTTTAATCTATTAAGACTATTATGGTAACTAATGATGTAATAGTACGAGGAGGTGTGGCGAGTTGCATACTAGTCCGACCATCCAAATAGGGTCGGAGTATGACAAATTTAGTGGTATAAGAGCCAAGTTTCTCTAGAATAAATTATCAAAACTTTATAACTTAAGTTTAACTAAGATTTCTAAAATTTTAGATATGGCCCCCAAAAGAGAAACCAAACGAACCTGTGCCTCTACCATGGAGCTAGCAAGGAACCTTATTCTTGAAGAGGAGTTAGAAGGGGGGGGGGGGGCAGGGGATAAGAGTCTATGAGGACTCAAGCAACTCCACCAGGATTAAATCCCGAACATCAAAGGTTGTACGAAAAATTTACTAGGGTATTTAGGAAGTCTAACCTCACCCTAGAAGTAACCCCACACTCAGCCACTAACTCCCACACCAAGTACAAAGAGGTACAATATCAAAATAACTCTATTTTGACCCCTCCACTTTTTGACATCACTAGGTATTTGAAGACATTCCGTCAACTGGGGTGCAAACCCTTCCAAGTAGAGAAGGATGCGGAGGCAGCCATAGACTGGTTAGTTACTGTCAAGAAGTTAATGGGAATAATAAAAATACCACTAGAGGAAATGGTGACCTTGACAGATTTTTTCCTAGAATCAAGTGCTAAGAGGTGGTGGGACAACATGAGGAACCTCTCTCCAACCCCATACCAACATGGAAAGGATTTGAAGAAAGATACTTAGAAAAATATCTCCCTCCACCACTTAATTAATAAGAAGAAACAAGAATTTTTTCGACTTTGGAAATGTTCTAGTACCATCTCAGAGTATGAGACTAAATTTAATGAATTAAGACCCTTTGCCCCTTACCTACCTGGACCTACTAATATCTGCCAAAAATTCATGGACTATCTCAACTTGGATATATGAGATCGAATGGAAGTACTAGGACGACCCACTGATTTGGCAACCATTATCAGTATGACAAACGAATACAAGTGTCTTGTACAAACAAGATGTCGAAGAATGGAGCAGACCAACAAGAAGGAAGATAGGAGCCATAATACCCGAGAAAACTAGAAAGTTCAAAGTGTTTCTCAATAGAGGCCAAGAATGGGGTTTATTGAAAAAGGAAAATTCTACAAATCAAACAAGGTGTTGAACAACAAAACCTCCTAGAAGAAAAGCTATTACTACCCTAAATGTTGAAAGAATCATGAAGGAACATGCCAAGCATGTTTTGGTTATGGGCAACTTGGACACTTTGCTAGGAGTTGCCGAGCCCTTTAAGGAAATATCGGGATACCTTCAAGGAATAACACTTAATCACCACCCGAAGCCTAGAACACATCCAACGGAGGATGAGGAACGACTACTACATCAAGGATTCTAGCAAGAGTGTATAACCTTACATAGGAGGAAGCCAAAAAGGATCCTAGTGTAGTGGCCGGTACCTCCCAAACCCTTTCTTAGGGAAAATGTAACTTCCTAAATATTGCACTTTCTCAAATTAATAAAATACCCATTTGCCCTAAAATTTAGTATTTGTCTTCTAACCAGGATATGTGCAATTGTTCGGGAGGAAAACATATGCCCTCTTTGACTTTGGAGCCGAACGGTCCTTTATCAAGGAAATTTTGGTCAAAACCTTTCCTCAAGAATTAATACTGCTCAAACCAGTTCTCAACATACTCATACCATTGGAAGAGGAAATCACTAGAGACAAATTATTTATGGAATGTGAAGTGAAGATCATGGGGACTAATCTAGAGGTCGATTTAATTCCATTACCTTTAAGGTAAGTAGAGATGATTCTAGGAATGGATTGGCTATCCGCACACCAAGTAAAGGTGGATTGCCGAAATAAGATGGTGACATTTCACTCTCCTAAGGCTCAAGGAGTAGTATTTGAAGGAGATAGAAAGAGAAATTAAATACACTTGATATCCTATGTCAAGGTCTAGAGTATGCTATGAAAAGGATGTAAGTCATTCCTAGCCAGTGTAATGAATGAAAGCCATTAGAAGAAAGGATAGGAGGAGATCCCAATAGTGAAACACTATCCTGAAGTATTCCTAGAAGAATTACTTGGACTGCATCCAGATCATCAATTAGAGTTCACCATATAAGTGATACCTGGAATGCATCCCATTTCTTAAACACCCTACTGTATGGCTCCCATAGAGTTAAAGGAGTAATTGGTTGGATTACTAGAAAAAGGTTTCATACGATCTAGTTAATTTATGTGGGGTGCACCGGTGTTGTTCGTGAAGAAAAAAGATGGAAGTATGAGGTTATGCATTGATTATTGGAAGTTAAATAAAGTGACTATTAAGAATAAATACCCTCTACCAAGGATTGATGACCTATTTGACCAACTAAAAGGACCATCTTACTTTTTCAAGATTGATGTACGGTCCGAATATCATCAACTTAAGATTAAAGAGGAGAATATATAGAAGACCACGTTTAGATCACGTTATGGGCATTACAAATTTAGAGTTATGCCCTTTGGTTTAACAAACACTCATGCAACCTTTATGGATCTAATGAATTGAGTGTTTCAACCTTACTTGTACAAATTCATGATAATATTTATAGATGATATACTTATATATTCATGAACAAAGGCGGATCATGAAGAGCATTTGGGGATCACTCTAAGTGTTTTAAATGAAAATAAGCTTTACACCAAATTCTTGAAGTGTGAATTTTGGTTACAAGTGGTGAGCTTCCTAGGACATGTCGTTTCGAAAGAGGGAATTAAGGTGGATCCAACTAAGATATAAACAATATCAAATTGGAAAGCTCCCACCAATCTAATGGAGATACATGGTTTTCTAGGGCTAGCAGGGTATTATCGAAAATTCGTGGAAGATTTCTCATGAATTGCGCCCCCTTAACTCGTCTAACAAGGAAATGAGTGGAGTATAAGTGGGATGAAAAGTGCAAGAATTCCATCCAAAAACTAAAGTTACGTCTAACGACAGCTCCAATACTAGACTTACCTTATCCAAACGCGGGAGAATATACTGTGTATAGTGATGTTTCCGGACAAGACTTAGGATATGTTTTAATGCAACAAGGAAGAGTGATAACTGATGCGTCCATACACTTAAAGACATACTAGGTGAATTACCCCACCCATGATCTAGAATTGGCTGCAATAGTGTTTGCCCTTAAAATTTGGCGATACTGTTTATATGGAGTCAAGTGTAGGATATTCATAGACCATAAGATCTTAAAGTATTTCCTAACACAAAAAAAACTCAATCTAAGACGAAGAAGGTGGTTAGAATTGGTGAAAGACTGATATGATAATAGAATACCATCCTGGTAAGGCTAACGTGCTAGCAGATGCACTTAGTCTGAAATACCACACCATAATCGCCTATATAAAGACGACCTACTTACCATTGTTGGAACAAATGGGCAAGTTAAAGATAGTTCTCAACATGGATGCTAAGGAGAAATGCCTAATGGCTAACATTGCTGTAAGACCCAGTTTGGTGGAGCAAATTAGAATTCAACAGAAACTGGATGAAGGGTTCAAACCTTACATAAATCAAATAGCTAACGGAAAGACACAAGACTTTGCCATAAGAGGTGACATACTATTTACTTTTAAGGGAAGGGTATGTGTACCAAACTTGGTGGAACTAAGAAAGTCAATATTAGAAGAGACTCATGATTTAGTATACGCTATGCACCATGGAAGTACGAAGATGTACTGAACCCTAAAGAAAGGATATTAGTGGATGTGCATGAAAAGGGACATAGCTACTTATGTGTCCGATGTTTGTCTTGCCAACAAATCAAAACATAACATTAGAAATCATTAGGATTATTAGAACCCTTACCCATCCCTCAATGGAAATGGGAAAATATCACTATGAACTTTGTGACAAGACTACCTGTTACCCAAAGAGGACACAATGCCATATGGGTAATCGTGGATCGATTAACTAAGTCAGCTCATTTCCTAACTATACGGATAACTGATTCAATTGAAAGGTTGTCAAAGTTGTATATGGAGGAAATCGTGTGGTTACACAGTATTACAGTAAGCATAGTATCTAATAGAGACCCAAGGTTTACGTCAAGATTCTGGCCTAGTCTACAAGACGCCCTAGGGACAAAACTCCATTTGAGTACAATGTTCCACATGTAAACTGATGAACAATCAGAACATACAATCCAAACATTAGAAGACATGCTCCAAGCACGTGTCTTAACTATGAATCAGAAGTGGGAGGAGTATTTGTGCCTTATGGAGTTCACCTACAATAATAGTTACCAATCCAACATAAAAATGGCACCGTACGAAGCCTTGTGCGGTAGTCCGTGTCATACACCTTTATTTTGGGATGATGTAGGAGAAAAAAAGACTAGAAAAGAATGAACTGGTCGAGGATGCCACGGTAAAGATCAAATTGATAAGGAATCGACTTAAATTTGCTCATGATAGGCAAAAGAGCTATGCAGACTAGAGATGGAAAGAATTGAAGTTTGAAGTAGGGGATAAAGTATTCCTAAATATATCACCTTGGAGAGGAATTATGAGATTTCAATAAAGAGGAAAATTGAAACCGAGGTACATAGGCCCCTACCCAATTATCTAGACCGCGTACTAGGTCAACGTCTATTTAGCGTGCACGACAGGTGGCAAAGCAAGCCTAGTCAGCCGCTCGGTCAGCGTCTGGAAGTGTTGACTAATCAAAGCGTGACATGTGTCATCAGTCAACGATTAGACGAAGATAAAACCACATCACCAAAGATCGACCAATGAGAGAGCGACACATGTCCTCAATCAATAGTCAACTGAGGAGAAGCCTCTTCATGAGGCTTGACCAATGAGGTATCGACATGTGGCAAAGGTGCCACGTCAACGGTCGACTAGGATGTTGGAGAACGGTTGAGCAATTAAAGGTTGACATGTGGCAAAGCCACATCAGATGGTAACAATCAATTAGAGGTTGACATGTGGCAATGGCACAATGTGTCAGGTGAGAAAACTGACAAATTTAAATTAGCCAATCAGAGGACGCTACGTGTTATGGTCAACGGAGGGCTAGATTCAGTTAGCAGCCATGTTAGTTTAAGCGAACAATGAGAAGTCACCACATGTCCGATCAACGAGTGACTCGGATGCTGAGTGAGAGGTCGTGACAGTGATGCCAACTAATCACAACGTGACACATGGCAGCCCACATGTGCAATGCTCGCACGCACGCACACAATGTCGTCTTCTTCCTTCAGTTTTATAAATAGGAAGGGAGAAGGACCAATGCCTTAACTCCAACGAGCCTTTAATAGTTCTGACAATGCTTTAAATCGATGAGTTAATGGTCGACCGATGGATGGATGTCTAGAATGGTTAGTCCCCGAGCTCCCTATATAAAGATCTCCTCTCTTTTTGTCCTCCTCATCCCTTGAAAGCCTAAAGAAGATGAACTACTCCCTTTTTCGACCATCCCTAAACTAGAGCTCCAACATCAAACTTCTCCTCAATCTCCGGCCGCGCAATTTAGTTACCTAGAATCTTGAGGAAATCCTCTACCTTTCTACATACTCCATTCAACTCGAAGGTCACCGGGAAAGCTCCCTCGAGGCTGCACAGTACATTCACTTTGGCGATGAAATTTAGGCAAATACTTTCAAGCTAAATTTTGACCATCACTGACCCTTTAAGACCAGGTTGACCCTCCCACGGCTCTCCACAACTGAACCTCGATCTCCCTGAACCTTTATGGTAAGCCAATTTCGCCTCTCTTCACCAGAATTGTGAAATTACAAAGAAAAAATGTGAGAATATTTGCTAATGAAATTCTCCTTGCCCATGGAGTCGATTGATGCAAAACTTTATCCTAAAAACACCCCATTGATGAGCACTAGCCACCCGTACTCAAAGCTCCGACAATTGTCCCTTCGTCGGTAAGAAAACAAATCTTTTTCTCTCTAGAAAGAATTTTTGGTGAAGCTCAATTTGAGCTCAATTTTGGATAAAATGAAGAGATTCAAAACTTAGAATGCTCGTAGGAAAATGAAGAAAATGATTATTAGCATGTTAGGAGGAAATTAACAAGTTTTAAGCGTTCAATTTTATTAATCAAAGATTAGGGGGCTAATGTGCAATTTTTGGAAATTGGGCATATTGGGGATTTTTGAAAGTTTAGAGATTTTTATGAAATTGACATCAATGGAGGATCAATTTGCAAATAAGAAGAGTTTTGGATTTAATTGCAATTTAATAGAATTTTTGGGAATTTAATTTCAATTAAAATTAATTATGAGGATTTATTTGCAATTTTAAATAATTTTATTTTAATAAAATTATATAAGGGATGAAATTGCAAATAAAGTAAAGTTAGGAAATTTTGGGAATTAATTGCCAATAAAATAAACTTAGGGACTTCTATGTAACTAGGAGAAAACATTAGGGCCTAAGTGGAAAAATTCAGATATTTGAGTAATTTATTATCCATAATAATGTAGGTGTGAAAATGAGACTTCTACTTAAAACCATAAGATTGTTTAGTGTCAAGCGAAAATCCATCTGGGACGAATAAGTCACGAATTTCGGGTGAGTGAGATTTTCAGCATCATGACCGTTTGAGATGATGAATATACTTCCATATTATCGAAAGTTAAAACATTTTCCAGAAATAGTCTCCCCGACTGTGTGAAACTACTTTAAAATTTTGGGAGATATTTCCGTTTAGAGCATGAAGCACGTATCCAATAGAGCTATAATTGCTCTAATGGAACCAAGGCCTTAATTTTATAACTGAAGTGAGCCCAAAGCCAATGAAAATGGGCCTTGACCCATAGACACATCATGATTTATGATCATTATGAAAACCTTCATAAATGGTTAAATTATGAGATTTAGCTACTGAGCTAAAGTTGGGTCATTGAACTCGTTGGACTAGTAGTACCAAAGATAAAGGTATATTAATTATACACGTTGAGATGCGTAACCATCGAGGCACTCAAAATTGGGGTAGTGTTAGTTCTAAGGGCTGCTGGACGACTTAGGGAGTATAAGATAAGCTTTACTGTTCCAATATGTTAAGGAGCTCTAGGAGTTTAAGGCGCATTGAGACTGAGGGAGAAGGGGGAGAGGTCTTGTTTCACAATACCGGATAAGAAATTTTAGAAAAGTCTTGGGATTAGGCAATGGTGCTCACATAGACTTTTGGTAGATGTAGCAACCTCCTACAAGGGTGGACGGTAAAGCCACTTCGGTCCACAAGTGGAATAGTCGTGGACTATTTTGTTAAGGAATGAACCATTTGATGATAAAGGGTGTGTGATTGTTTGTTAAACCAAAAACCTAATGAAGGAGAATGGTGAATTATATGGATAAATAATACTTTAAACATCCATGAATAATTACCCTCTTAATGAGTTGTCGAACTCACCCTTCCCTCTTTCCCATACAAGAAGTATCCAACCTTGTTGAGAAGAAGAACATGCTACTTCGTTAATTAAGGTACCATATGTACAAACCTTTTTCATACGACAATTTTAATATTGTTGTTTTAGGGTAACACTGGAAATTGTTAGCCTTTAACCTGTCCAGACTATTATGGTAACTAATGTTGTAATAGTACATGGAGGTGTGGCAAGTTGCACTCTATTCCTACCATCAAAATAGGGTAGGGGTGTGTGATGTGTGTCGTACTAATGATGACCGCCAAATAGGTGGGTCTCCCAAGTACCCCCATTCAGTCTCGTATGTGATTGAGGCCATCCATAAATCGTTGAAAAATGGCCGTTGGTATGGACAAGTAAGCTGAAAAACATCTTAACTCGTTAAAACGAGTTTCGTACTCAGATCTAGTACTAGAGCCTTAATGAAGCCCAAAAAATTCTTGTTTCTTCTCATTAATTAGGTGACGAGCCAGGTATTCCATCGGGAAACTCTTTTAAAATTCTTCCCATGATGGCACAGTGGCAGTGAGGTTTCTCATATTCCCCCACCATCTATTGGCACTTCCTTCCAAAAACAATTATGTCGTGGGTACAATCTCTTCCAACGATTTCTTATTAGTCTCATAAAGTTTTTCTACTAGCAAGCCATACCATAACAACTCCTAAATCCTTCTCTCCTGTGAACGTCTTACACCCCAATTGTCAAAGTATCTTCAAATACCTTGGGATATCAAAAAATGGGAGGAGTTAGGATGGTGGTGTTTTGATATTATACCTTTTCATTTTTTAGGGTTTAATTCCCGAGAGGCTAAGGAGTTTCTCTTTGAGTGAGGTTAGGTTCCCTGAATAGTTCAACGAATTCCTTGTACAGTTTTTATGCTCGGGACTCATCTCGTCATTGGGGATGATATTTTTCACCAGTTTTATGGTGGGTTTGGTGGCGATAGCGCGAGTGTGTTTGGTTCATCTCTTGGGGGCCACATCTAATATATCAGGAAATAATTCACACAGAGCTCATATAAATTTCGGATTTAACTTTTAAAGTGTTGAATTTTTTTTTGGAAAACTTGGATTTGATACCACTAAATTTGTTACACTCTAACCCGATTTGGTTGTAACCTTATGATAAACCCGACACCCCTCTTTGTACCAAAATGATATTTTTTACCATGATAGTCCAAACAAGCGAAAGACTCAAAACATAACAAAATTTACAAAAAAATTCAATAAAATTAGTACATTTCCTTTGTATCTTGACTGAGGAGTTGAGTTATCATTTCTCTTGGATTTAAAGCTTTCCTATAAGGGATTTAGGAAAAGAGGGTGAGTTTGCAACTTAGTGAGCAGTGTGCAACTCATTTGATATCCCAAATTTACTCAAATTTTGGATCACACCCATGCCTAATAGTTCGATCGTTATACCTATCCACGATTCAAAACATAATAAAAAGGTATAAGGATATTTTTCCTTAAATCAAAGGAGTTTGAGCAATCAAATAAACAAGCTACTAGTTGCTTTATCATTTAAAAATCTTCCACATGATTTCTTGGTTAAAATCATTCATGTATCTTACAAGCTAAAAAATATATCCCTTCCTACCCGAAAGAACTTTCATAATTTGTTCAAGGTATAAATTTCATGGTTTGTATTAGACAAACAATCAAACACCCTTTTTCATAAAAGGGATCATTCATTCATAGAACAAACCTTGTGAGACTACAACCTCGATCTGTACCACTTGAGGCCCATAATGCCTTTTACTGTCCACCTTGGTGAGAGACTACAACCTCTACCACATTGGTGCGAGGCTACAACTTTGACCATTTGTTTGTGTGAGCACAATTGCCCAACCCCAAGAATATTTGAGTGAATTTGTTTGCCATTGAAGGACAAGAACTCTCCTCCTACCTCGGTCTCAATGTGCATTGGGACTACCAAAGCCCCATGACATACTATTCCAGTGTTAGCTTCACTTGTCCCAACTTTGTTGTTCAACAGCCTTTAGAACCACCACTACCCCATACTAGACGTCTCTTGGTTTTATATGATTACAATCACAAATAACAATCTTTTGATTTAAGACTTTTCTTTTTGTGATTCTAGCCCAACGGGCTCCAATCCGACTCTAGCTCATCAGCTTAAAGAAACATTATCAATTTGTGATAATTTTTATTAAGCTATTAAATCAAAATTTATATATAGGATTTGACCCGTTCTTATTGGCCTTAGGCCCATTGTATGAGTTTTCAAAATATGGCATTGGGCCAACTTTTCTTTCAAAACCATAACTTTGGGCCCACTTTTATAGAATTAGATCTAACCAACTCTTATTAACCATATATTCCACCCATATCCTACATCGACAATTGGAATTAGATCGGTCCCTTGAAGTATGTTCACACACCTTTCACAGGTAGTCCTAAAATCGTGGTTCATGCTTACTTTAGAAATAAATCCCAAAATGGTTTGAGCAGTTTCACATAGTAATGGGATTTTATTTCTTGAAAAGAGTTTTCTAAGAAAAACATGCTATTTAGTTTGTGAGTAATATCACGTTATCGATCCAATTGGACTCGATGCTAGAAATTCCACTCACACATATATCAAAACTTGTTCATCCCAAGGGAGTTTTGCACTTTGTGTGCCTTTCCTTTGCACGAACTTGTAGGTGATTGGTTCATACATTATATTGGGAAATTGAGTCCCAAATCATAAGGTATTCATACTTAATACCCCTGACATTTTGTTAATTACAAATAGGACCTTAAGTTATAACTTATCTCTAATTAGGTCCCTAAGATTCTCAAATCTTCCCTTTGGGTACCTAATTTCTCATTATTTCAAATTGGGTACTTGATTTCTAACTATTTGCAATAAAATCCATAATTTTTTAAAATTCCAATTTAATCCCCAAACTTTCAAAAAATACAATTTAGTCCTCCAAGTTTTATTATCATCAATTTAATCTTAAACCGTCCCAATTAAGTCCTAACATGATTCTAATCATCCTCCATATATCCCTAAGATCATTTGAATCTTTGAATCATCCAATTTGGCTTAGGAATGATCTTAAAGAGAGCTTCACCGAAAAGTCATTGTAGAGAGAGAAAGCTTCGATTACTTTTTGGTGAGGGCCCGGTGGTTGGATCTTTTGATACAAGAAGATTGCTCTCCTTCTAGGGATCCTCCCTTTATTAAACCACAATTTAATTGGTGGCCTAAGCTATGAGAATTTTATCCAATAAATATTTGGGTAAAACACACTATGGACAGTAATTTCCGACAAAGAGCAGTAGTGAGGACTTATCACAGTGGTGCAAAGAAGGTCTGGACTCTACTATGGAAGATCTGGAGAGCTTAGTTTAGCCATGGGTGGCTCGAGGATAGCTCAAATTGTTATTGAGTTACTTTGGTTGTAGACAGTCAAAGGAGCAGTGGTACTGTACGAGCTCACCGACGCTTCTCTAGTGATCTTCGAGGTGAACGGAGGATGCAGTTGTGTAGAGGACTTATGTGAGAATCAAGGGAACCTGAATTCACCTTTGGAGGTGAAGAAAACTTCCCAAGTGAGAGCTATTGTTAACCCCGTCCTCTTGGAATAAGGAAACTAGGAAAAAGAACCAGTAATTTTCATGAGAAAACCGAGAACCTAAGTGAACCGAAAATGATAAAGAAAGGTTAGAATTGGGAAATTTGAAATCTTAAGTGGCCAAGAAACACCTAAACACCATGGAAAGGCACCATGAAGAGGCTAGAGGAAAAAACTGAACTGGTTTAGGGTGAATCAGACCCAAACCAGATTAAACCATGAAGAGCTATTCAATAATTCATTTTTCTAGGTGGCTTAATGGGAAATTGAAGCCACCATTAGATAGAAAATAAATTTAGATAAATTTAAAAATTTTTAAAATTTGGAAAATCAATCGAATCGGGCATGAACCGACCGATTATCATTTTCAGGTCACCGAACTCGGTCAGACCAGAATGGTCAACAGTCCAATCAATCAACAGACCATTGCCAGGTTAGTGCCTAGTCAGCAGGCACGACTAAATAACTTGCAACACGTGGTGAAGCATTCCCAGTCAGCCACTCAATAAGCGCCTAGAAGTGCTGGCTAATTAAAAGGTGACAAGTGTCTTGGTCAACAATCAAAGGAGGAAAATCCAGGTTAGTGATGACCGAACAATAGGAGAACGACATGTGTCCTAGGTCAACGATAAATGTCGGAAAGGCCCTGTCAGCAAGACTAACCAATGAGGGGCTGGCATGTAGCAAAGACACCATGTCAACATCCGACAAGGATATTGGAGAAACGACTGACCAATAAGAGGTCGACACGTGGTATGCCATGTCGAACAACATCAACCAATCAGTGAAAGCCACATGTCATGGTCAATGGTTAGTTGAAATACGATCAACAACCACATTGGAATGGACAACCAATGGGAGGTCACCATGTAGTTGGTCAACGAGTCAAAGGTCAACCAAACTGTTGAGTAGGAAGCCACATTAGCGAAGCTAAGCAATCACGAGGTGCCACGTGGCAAGTCTGCGAAGCTCACACGCGCAAAACAATGTCGTCTTTAACCTTCTATCTAAGAGAAGATGAGGCAGACAGACTGTGTCATGCCTTGAGCCGATTTGGTCGGATCCCTGTCATCAACCCGCCGCTCCCTTGGTTTAAGAGGGGTTTCCCCCTTTCAAACTATCAAGAGGAGCCAGGTGTAATTTAAAGATTGTTCATTGGAATAATATAAATCAATAAAAATACAAGCTTAAAATAACTTTTAAGCATACCTGACAAAGGGTAGATCCGGGTGTTTTCTTTAATCATGTTTTCACTACTCCTAAAAAGGGATATAAAAGAGAGTTGAGTGCTACAACTTAGTGAGTGGGGGTTGTAAGTAAATTTTCAATCATATAGTTTTTGACTAAGTGTGCCAAGGTTGTTGTTTTTCTTTCAAAAGAGATTATCATCAGAATTTAGTTTTTTTAAAACCCTTTTTCCTCATTTGCACATTAGGAGTGTTTAGTAGACAACATACGTCCTTCATCAGGAAGGTATCACAAATTCGCAGGTGTAGCCTATCCACTGCATCCACTTGTGGCTCAGAGCATCTTTACTAGCCACCAAGATAGAAGCCCGTCCACTTTTACCATAGGTCTGAGTGGATGTTCGCAACATCCAACCCTCAGAGCCAAAAGTAACTCCGTGTTTGTATGAGGACAAAGATCTCATCCCGACCCCACCCCGCGCTCATGCACAAGAAGCTATGTCGAGCTTCCCGACTGCTGGCACGACAAACTGCCCTTATCTCCACCATGTCATCCAATATCCCTTAGGATACATCACTACTCCTCTTGGGCGTCTTAATGGTCCTATAACTCAAGTGCATATACAAACAATAGTTTTTCCACATAACCATTTATCTTTGGTGCTACTGGTCCAATGGCCCCGACCCTGAATCTGATCTGTAATTGTTTGTCTAGGGCTAGTCTGTCAACCTGGCCTTGACGCACCACCGCCAGTCCATCGAGTATGTCAGTCCTGTCTTAGTATCATGGAGAAATCACATAACCATTCCATTAAGAGTTTTCATAATCTCATGTTTGTTTATGAGCTCCTACTCATGCCCACTAGCCTTGGGCCCACTATTCGTGATTTTTCAAAATCGGGCATTTAGACCAACAAGTTCAAAAAACGAGGCCTCCAACCTATCTGAGGTGTTCTAGCTCTCGTCAAGAAGGTCTACCAAAGAGTTTAAGCATTGGCACACAGTTAGGGGAGAACACTTCTGACAAAAATATCTTTCACTTCATCACACCAACTAGGGGTGATGATATCTTCGCTTAAAACCGTCAAGTGGGTTTCTTCTTCCTTCAAGAAAGTCCATCATACCAATTGGGTATTATTTCCTCTACTTACAACCGGTAACTCATTTTTAGCTTAGTTCACACATCACTCCAACCGGGTGTGATGTAAAAATCCCACATATAAGTGGTTTTTCGCTTCTAAAGTGCTCACCATCCCAACCGGGTATGATGTAAATAATTCCATTCACCTGGTAACCGTGGCGTATTCCTTTCTAGTCAGTTTTCGCCTCCACACTAGCTTGTCATTGCTGGCGTTCCGATCTCTCGTGTTCCTACACATTTTGGGCACCCATATCTATTAGAGTTTGGCATAGTAGCCTTCATTTGTCACATATGAGCGACTAGGTTGAAAATTGTCAGTTAATTACACTTAGGTCCCTAAAGTTCATTTTCCTTGACTTTAGATCCCTAATGCTAACTTTTCCCCAAATTGAGTCCTGAAACTTCCAAAAATTCACTTTGGGTCCTCAATTTACTCAAAATTGTTTAAGGGGCTCAAGTTTTCCAAATTTCTAATTTGGTCCCCAACTTTTCAAAATTTACCATTATGCCCCTACTTCCCAAAAATGGCAATTTGATCCTAATTATTTCAAAAATTGACCAATTGGTCCTCCAAGATCTTTTCTATGGCCAAGGGAGAATTATGTTAGTGAAGTTTTATAGTCAACTCTCTCTAATGCCAATAAAAAATGACAGATGAGGGCCAAATTAGCACTTTTATCTCAATTGAGGTCATATGAGGGCTGTAGGGATGTTGGGAGGGCATGGTTTGGTCGGAGGAGTGCTAAATTTGGCCAATTTCAGCTCGGCCAAAACAAGGTAGCTTCGGTCCTTCGGAGCTGCTTCACTGTTTGATTCTTCCAGCGCTTCTCTAGCAATCCTCGAGTCGAACAGAAGTTGCTATCTGGTAGCTGACTTCCCCCGGAATCTAAAGAACCCAACCTCGCCTTCTAAGGCTCAGAAAAACACTAATGTTAGAGCTCTGGTTCGAGCTTCATCAGAAAATAGAGCAATTGAGAGAGAATGGAGACTTCAGGTGTGAGGAGGATGAATGGAGATGAGCTCTTTATATAGGGAGCTCGGGGACTCTCTGCCTGACCATTTAGCATCTTGGTCAAGCTCATTCATGACCTGAAATGCCTTGAACGGATGCGTTTTCTCTTCGTTGGCGCTGTTCATTCTTGCCTTGAATGAATAGTGTCGTCATTTGAAGGAAGAAGATGACACTTTTCTGAATCGGACTGGTCCGGTCCGACCGAGTTCAATGCTTAAACCGGCTGGTTCAGGCTCGATTCGACCGATTTTCTCAAAATTAAAAATATTCTTCAATTTATATAAATTCATTCTCTATCCAATGGTGGCTTCAATTCACCAATTTAAATATTTTAGCAATCAGTTCAATGATGGTTCAAATCGGTTCAATCCGGTTCACCTAAATCTATCTGGTTTTCTCTTCCAATTTATCCCAAAGTTTTTTCCCAAGATTTTTATGACTCTTTAGGTCACCCGGGATTTGTAAATTTTCCATTTTGCCCTTTCTCTATCGGTTCTCTTTCTTAGATTGATCGATTCTTTCCCCGATTTTCTTATCTTAATGGGGCAGGGTTTACAACTCTCCTCTCCTTTTAGGAGTTTTGTCCCAAAACTTAATCAGCATCAGTTGCATCGGGAATAATTTCCCTTAATGTCAACTTGGAGTTTACTTGACATGCTAACACTTCAGTTGTTCTTTCACTTAGCCCCTTTTAGATTGCGCACTTAAGATATTTATTTTTCTTTCCATTGTTTACTCACTCCATGGAGTTTATCATAAATAAGCATGTCTTGCCCACGAGTCCAAAGGTTTATCCTTAGGGTCACATCTTCCTTTGGGCAAGATTCTTCCTTTTAAGGGTTATTGCTTAGATTTTCAGGATTGGTAGTTCCAATATGCCCAATTGTTCTTGTGTCCAGTTATTCTTTTTATCGTTTGAAACCCTTAACTCGGTGTCCTATCGAGCGCTACATACTTGCTTTCCTGGGTTTCGGTGTGATCACCTTTTTGTACTATTTTGACCCTTCTCTCATATGTTGTTTATTACAACTTCGATCCAAATTTAATGTTTGACCTTGTCATGCTAAACTATCCGACTCTTCCTTTCTTGAGTCATATTTTTCCCCGAGGCTATTGGGCTTACATTTCCCTTATAGCATGACATACTCTAGAACTTGTGTTTGGCCATTTAAAAATTTTAGAACACTTCCTTAATGGTTGTTTTCAACCTTCCTACCTTTCAAGGATCGTATTACTTCATCCCTCTTTTCGTGTGGTAGTGTTTCTCGACTACTTCTACCGTTATCCCATCATCCATCTTGCCTTTGACGTCATGTCTTACAGAACCGTGTCGGTTTTCCTTACTTACTTGTCCTTTCCCAACTTCTTTATTATGTCTTTTCGATTCCCATCATTGGTTTTCTCGATCACTTACCGCCATGCTGAGATTCTTCAATTCTAATGTCCTTCCTCATTTCCAGTGGCGTCCTATAAACCTCACCCTTTGGAGTTAAGGAAATCGGGAAAAGAACCGGTCAAATCGAGTGAGAAATACCGAACCGGTTCACAAACTCGATCATCAAAGAATGGGCAATCTTGGAAATTTAAAACTCCTAAGTGACCCAAAGAGTTCATAAAATCTTGGAAAAGAACCTTAGTACAAATTGGAAGAGAAAAACTAGACTGATTCAGATGAATCAGATCCAATTGAATTGAACCGGTATATAAACCGAGTCGGTTCATGAACTGAAACCAATAGAGAAAGGAAAAACCGGGAAATTTATGAATTTTGAGTGACATAAAGAGTTGCAAAAGTCAAGAAAAATAACTTTAGGATGAATTGGAGATGGAAACCAAACTGGTTTAGGTGAACCGGTTTGGACCGGTTTGAACCACTATTGAATTGTATGCTAAATTTATTTTATAGGTGGCTTAGAAAATTCAAATTTGAGATTTGAGGCCACCATTGAATAGAAAATGAATTAAGATTAATTTAGAAAATTTTAATTTTAAAAAATTCGATCGAATCTGGCCTGAACTGGCCAGTTTAATTTTTGAACCGGTTCAATTTGGAACAGTGTTGTCTTATTCCTTTGGATGACAGCATTGTTCACTTGCCAGAAAATTGAGCGGTGCTTGTGAAGCTGAAAAGTCTCCGACAAGTGAGTTTCAGGCAATGAATGACTGCCATTAAGGTGCCAATCAGATGGGCAAGAAGTCTATGAGATTCCTATATAAAGAGCCCCTCCTCATTCATCCTCTCCACACCTGAAAACTCCATTCTCTCTTAACTGCTCCAATTTCCATCGAAGCTCAAACCAGAGCTGCGATATAGGGTCTTTTCTAAGCCAAAGAAGGCATGATCATGCTCTTTGGATTCGGAGAGAAGCCAGCTACACAGTGGTAGTCTATATTTGCTCCGAGTGTCACCGGAGAATCGCCGACGTGATTGAATAGTGAAGCAGCTTCGGCGGACCAAAGCTGCCCTGTTTCGGTGAGCTGAAATTGGCCAATTTGAGCCATCCTCAGGCCAAACCAAGCCCTCCCAACACCTCCACAGTCCTCCTAGAGCTGAAAGGTAAGCCAATTTGGTTCCCCTCTGTAAATTTTGATCGGTGCTAGAGGGAGAGCTGACATAACTTCAATGACTAAATTCTCACTCAATTTGGCATCAATTGATGAAATTCTTAATCTTAGGAGGAACCTCAGGACAAGAGATATCTGCCTAGATTGGAAGTTCGGACCACCGCGCCCCCGACGATAAGCTTTTGAAGCTTTCTCTCTCTAAGTCCAATTTTCCGGCGAAGCTTCATTTGAGCTCATTCTGGCATCAAATTGTGCGATTTAAAGTGCAATTGAATCATATGAAGGTGTAGGAACTCCAATCTAACTTTCATTTCAACAATTAAACTCATTTGATTCGTCAATTTGATGAAATCAAATTCGACTAAGTTAGAAGGTTGAAACTTGGGGAAAAATTGGGGAAATTTGGGAATTTCAAAAATTCAAGGGACTAAAGTGTAATTTCATAAAATTAAGGGCCAATTGGGCATGATAAAGATGTTGGAGGACCAATTGGTCAAATTTTGTAATTTTTGGGGTAAAATTTACCTTTTTTGTAAAATAGGGGCAAAATGGTAATTTTGGAAAAAGTTGGGGACCAAAATGGAAATTTGGGAAATTGAAACCTTTTTTTTTGAATTTGAATAAATTGAGGTCCCAAGGTGAATTTTAAAAGTTTCGGGACTTAGAGTTAAAGAAAAATTACATTAGGGACCTAATTGCTAATAAATAAAAAGTTTAGTTTTCTCATTCATTTGGGATGAATGAAGACTATTAAGCGAAAAGATAATAAACAAAGATGTTCATATCATGTAGGAAGATGAAGTACTAGGAACACCAGCTAAGACAAGTTTGAGTAAAGGTAACAAGCCGGCTAAGAGGAAATTCACAGCACTATCTGGTGAGTGCGATATTTAATATCATACACGGTTGGGATGATAAGCACCTTGAAAATGAAAACCCACTGCTAAGTGATATTTTAATCATCACTTCTGAGAAGTGTGATGTGTAAATCTCATGGAAAAAACTGTTTACCGGTTGTAAGTAAACCATACCCGGTTGGTATGATGAAATTTCCTCGAAGGAAGTGGAAAACCTGTTTGTCTGTTATAAGTGGAGATTTCCTCATATCCGATTGGTGTGATTGATAGTTGAAAAGTTTATTTTGTCAGAAATGTGATCCCTTGACTGTGTGCCACCACTTAAAATTTTTGGGAGACTTTCTTGACGGGAGCTCAAATAGCTCATATAGGCTGAAGGCCTCGGTTTTGGAACTTACAAACTAATATGCCCGATTTTGAAAATCTCAAATAGTGGGCCCTAGTCTAATTGGTAGGAGCAGGAGCTCGTAAATAAACATGATTATTAAGCCATGAAAACTTAAGTAAATAAGTTGTTTGGCCATGGTACCAAGACAGGAGCGACATACTCGATGGACTAGTGACAGTGCGACATGACAAGTCTTTGGACTAGCGCCAGTGTGACATGACAAGTCTTCGGACTAGTCAAGACAATTAGTTGCAGGTCAGACCAGTGGCACCACATATTATATGGCTTATGTAAACCCCATCCTTTTGAGTTAAGGAAAAATCGGGAAAAGAATCGGTCAAACTGAGTAAGAAAACCGAACCGATTCTCAAACCTGATTATCAGGAAACATGCAATTTGGGAAATTTACAACTCCTGAGTGACACAAAGGGATCATAAAACTTTGGAAAAGAACCTTATGACAAATTGGAAGAGAAAAACCAAATCGGTTCAGATGAACCAAATCCAATTGGAATGAACTGGCTTATGAACCAAATCAATTCATCAACCGGCACCGATAGAGAAAGGGCAAACCGAGAAATTTATGGATCCCAAGTGACCTAAATAGTCTCAAAAGTCAATAAAAAGGACTTTAGGATGAATTGGAGTTGAAAATCAAACCGGTTCAGGTGAACCAGATCTGAATCAGATTAAACCGGTTTGGACTAGTTTGAACCACAATTGAACCGAATTCTAAATTCATTTTTCTAGGTGGCTTAGAAAATTCAAATTTGAGATTTGAGATTTGAGGCCACCTTTGGATAGAAAATGAATTAAGATGAATTTAGAAATTTTAAGATATAAGAAATTCGGTCGAATTGGGGGTGAACCGGCCGTTTTTAGCTTTAAACCTGATTCAAACCGGTACGGTCTGGTTCAGAACAATGTCGACTTCTTCCTTTAGATGATATCATTGTTCACTCACTGGAAAACCGTGCAGCGCATGCGAAGCTGAAAAGTCTCCAACCAAGGAGTTTTAGGCAATGAAAGACCGCCATTAAGGCACCAATCGGACGGCGAGGAAGTCTCCGAGCTTCCTATATAAAGAGCCCCTCCTCATTCAACCTCTCTGCACCTAAAAACTCCATTCTCTCTCAACTGCTCCAATTTTTGATGAAGCTCGAAGTAGAGCTCTGACTTGGGCACTTTTCAAAGACAAACTTGGCGAGGTCAGGTTCTTTAGAACCGAGGAGAAGTCAGCTACACACTTATAGTCTCCATTTGTTCCGAGAGTCACCGGAGAAGCGCCGAAGTGATCGAATAGTGAAGTAGCTCTGACAGACTGAAGCTACGCTATTTTGGCCAAGCTGAAATTGACTAATTTGAGCCCTCCTCAAGCCAAACCAAGCCTACCTAACACCTCCACATCCCTCCTATAGCTAAATCATAGCAAAAAGGTAAGACAATTTGGCTCCCCTCTATAAATTTCGACCGATGCTAGAGAGAGAACCGACAAAACTTTGATGATGAAATCCTCACTCAATTTGGCATCAATTGATGCAATTCTTGATCCTAGAATGAACCTCAGGACATAAGCTATCTACCCAAATCGAATGCTCGGACCATCGTGCCCCCGACAATAAGCTTTCGAAGCTTTCTCTTCCAAAGTCCATTTTTTTGGCGAAGCTCCATTTGAGCTCAGTTCGACACCAAATCGTGCGATTCAAAGTGCAATTGAATCGTATGAAGATGTAGGAACTCCAATTTAACTTTAATTTCAATAATTAAGCTAATTTGTTTGGTTAATTTAATGAAATGAAATTCGGCAGAGTTGGAAGGTTGAAATTGGGGGAAATTTGCGAATTTCAAAAATTAGAGGGACTAAAGTGCAATTTCATAAACTTGAGGACCAATTGGGCATGAAAAAGATGTTGGAGGACCAATTTAACAATCTTTGGAATTTGTTGGGCAAAACATACCATTTTTGTGAAGTAGGGGTAAAATGGTAATTTTGGAAAAGTTGGGGGATGAAATTGGAAATTTGGGAAATGAAACCCCTTTTTGTGAAATTGAATAAACTGAGGTTCTAAGATGATTTTTAAATGTTTCGGGACTCAATTTGACGAAAAACCGACATTAGGGACTTAAAGTTAAAGAAAAATAACTTTAGGGACCTAAGTGCAAATAAAGGAAAAGTTTGGTTTTCTCATTCATTTGGTATGAATGAGGGCTATTAGGCCAAAGAATAATGAATATGAATGTTCATATCGTGTTGGAACACGAAGTACTGAGAAAACCAGCTAAGACAAGTTCAAGTAAGGACAACAAGCCGAATAAGAGGAAATTCACTAAATTAACGGGTGAGTTGGATTTTTATATCATACCCAATTGGCATGATAAGCTCCTCGAAAATGAAAATGCACTGCTAAGTGGAATTTTAACTATCACACCTCACAGGAGTGATGTGAAAATCACATGGAAAAACTACTTACCAGTTGTAAGTAGATCATTGTCACGCCCCGACCCGGTTTGGTCAGATCCCCGTGAACAACCCGCCACTCTCTCGGTTTATTAAAGGGTTTCCCCTTATTATAATCCGTAAAGAGTAAGGCGTCCTTTAAACCTGCACCATTTCCTGGAATAGCATAATCAAAACTGCATGAAATTTTATACTTTACATACCTGTCTTACAGGCATCTTAGTTGATGGTCTTTTAAGGTAGGCTTTCCGGGATTTCCTGAAAGGGATATAAGGGAGGGGGTGAGTACGACTACTCAGTGAATGGGTTTTTAAAAGCTTTTGACTTTTAAGAAAAGTATTTATATGGAGTGTGCCAGACTCCTTTGTTTTCAAAAATCCCTTCATTTAAAAATTCGGGTTTTTCCATTATTTCTTAGTTACCACGGTGTGTCATCACCCAACACACATCCTTCATCATGAAGGTTACACACATTCGCAAGTCAGTATCACTACTGAACCCGCTAGTGGCTTCGGAGCGACTTTTCCTGCCACCCGGATAGAAGTACGACCACTTCTACCCTAGGAATGAGTGGATGTACGAAACATCCGACCCACAATCTCGAAATCACTTCTTCGTGTCCGTATGAGGACAGAGACCTCATGCTGTCCCCACCCCGGTCTCATGCGCTTAGTGCTACTCCAGATTTCGCACAGACACCTGGAACGACGAACTGCCCTTATAGCCACCAGGTCGTCCAGTGCCTTTAGGATGCATCACTACCCCTCATGGGCGTCTTGATGATCCCGTACTCATAGTGCATGCACAAACAATGTTTTCTTATATTGCCATGTAATATGTGGTGCCATTAGTCCAACGGCCCCGACTCTCAACTCAACCCACAGCTGTTTGTCTTGACTAGTCTGTCGACCTGTCATGTCGCACTGCCGCTAGTTGATTGAGCATGTCGGTCCTATCTTGGTACCATGGCCAAACAATTCACTTATTAAGTTTTATGGCACATATATCATGTTCGTTTACGAGCTCCTGCTCGTGCCAACTGGCCTTGGGCCCACTGTACGAGATTTTCAAAATCGGGCATTTCGCCCCCAAGTTCCAAAACCGAGGCCCTTGGCCTATCAGAGCTATTCGAGCTCCCGTCGAGAAGGTCTCCCAAATAGTTTAAGCATTGGCACACAGTCAGGGGAGAACACTTCCGACAAAAATAGGTTTTTACTATCCATCATACCGACCGGTATAAGGACATCTCCGTTCATAACCGATGAACGGGTTTTCAACTTCCTTCCAGGAAGTCTCATCATACCAACTAGGTATGATCTACTTACAACCTGTAAGTAGTTTTTCCGCATAACTTTCACATCACTTTCTTTAAGTAGTGATGATTAAAATACCACTAAACAGTGGGTTTTTATATCGAGGTACTTATCATCCCCAACTGGGTATGATGGTAGTAAACCCACTCACAACCGGTAAGTGGTTTTTAACTTTATAAGGTGTGCTCATCATCCCAATCAGGTAAGATGTTTGTAAACCCACTCACAACCGGTAAGTGGTTTTTAACTTTAAGGCTGAGAAAGTGTTGGGAGGGCTTGGTTTGGCCTGAGGAGGGCTTGAAATGGCCGATTTCAGCTTGGCCGAAATAGGGCAGCTTCGGTCCGTCGGAGTTGCTTCACTATTCCATCATGTCGGCGCTTCTCCAACGATTCTCGGATTGATTGGAGTTTGCTATCAGATAGCTGTCTTCTCCCCGGTTCTAAAGAGCTCGACCTTTGTTCAAGTCGAAGCTCTCGTTTGAGCTTAACCGGGAAATGGAGCAGTAGAGAGAGAGAGAGAGAGAGAGAGAGAGAAGTGTTCAAGTGTGAGGAGAATGAAATGGGGATGACCTCTTTATATAGTCGTAAAACCCGTGTATTAAATTGGCGAGATTTATTATTGGTATTAATATGGCCATAAATTTTTGGTATTAATTCCAATAATTTAATTTCGGTATTAATTCTAATAAATTAAATTTCAGTATTAATTTCAATAATTTAATTTTGATATTTAATTATTTGTATTAAGTCCAATAATTTAATTTAGGTATTAAATTATTGGTATTAATTTATGATAAGGCGTACATACAAATTTTTGACCGAAATTTCGGGTTTCAAAAAAATTCATACTTCCCAGGAGGTCACCCATCCTCACTTTACTCTCAGGTCCTCACTTTACTCTCAGGTAAGCAAGCTTAACTTTAAAGTTTTTATGGAATCTAGTTCACCTGAACCACTTTGGTTTTTGTTTTCTAATTTATCTTAAGTTTCTTTTCCAAGGTTTAATGAACCCTTTGGATCACCCAAGAGTTGTAAATTCCCAACTTGCCCGTTCAGAAATAATCGGGTTTGTGAACCGGTTCTGAATCCTCACTTGGTTTGACTGTTTCTTTTCCTGGTTTTCCTTAGCTCAAAAGGGCGGGTTTTACAACTCTCCCCTCCTTTTAGGAGTTTTGTCCCCAAAACTTAGTTAACATCCTTGCATGAGCAATCATTTCCTTTGATGCCCCTTTGGTGTTTGCTTAAGATGCAAAGTCTGCTCTTGTTCTTTTAATTAGTCCTTTTACATCCTTCACTTAAGGAATTTCTTTTCCTTTATATTATTTACTCCCTCCATGGAGTTTATCATAATGAGACATACCTTACTTCAGGGTATATTTTTAGATTTATATCTTTCTTTGCTTAGAGCACATTCTTCCCTTTGAGGTTTTGTACTCAAGATTAGAAATTCCAAGATACCTAACCATTCCCATGTCTAGTTAACCACTTGGCCGTTGAAACCTTTAGCTCAATGTTCTTTTGGGTGTTACATACTAGTTGCCATAGTTTTCTTTATTCTCAATTTTTCATCTCATTTTGACCCTTCCTCCATTCGTTGTCTATTATAACTTCAGTCCAAATTTTTATATTAGACCTCGTCATGCTTATTAGCCGACTCTTCCTTACTTTGAGTCATATTCTCATCGGGATTGTTGGGTTTACATACCCCTTACAGCATGGCATTTTCTAGGACCTCTCTTTGTCAATTAGATTTCTAGAACATCTCTTTGAGGGTCTCTCATAGCTTTTTTTTTTTTGACCTTTCAGGGATCATATAACTTCATCCCTCTTTTCTTTTGATGGCATTCCTCAACTATCCTTTTTACCGTTATCCTCTCATCCATCATGCTTTTGAAGTTATGTTTCACATAACCACATGGATTTCTCTTACCTACTCATCTTTTCAAAACGTTTTTATTGGGTCCTTTCAATTCCAATCGTTGGGTTTCCTGATGATTATTGACATACGAGGATTTTTTTTTCTTATGTCCTTTCTCTTCTTTAGTGACATCCCTTATTCAATGACTTCCTTTTTCCTTAATCCTCTTTTACTTGCTCATAAATCACTTCATGATTCTTCATTCTACAATAATTGCTTTCGATCTATGTGTCGATTACTTTGCTTGGGAAGGTTCAGTCCATTCAGTTTTGTTCATTATCTTTGGCTGTCCGCCGTTACTAGTATTCCTCTTTCTACATGGTTCTCCTATTCTTTCCAAACAGGTCATAATGGACCATTACAATACTTCCTTCCTTGGAAAACATTTCCTAAATAAGGGTTGGTTCCATTTCCTCTTAATTGGGATACACATGTCTTTCCGAGGCTTCCTTCCTTGGTAGGATTCTTTGCCTTTCCCTTGACATTCTTTTCTTACATTTGCTCTAGGGGATTTGTACCCTTAAATGACATCCCTTGATGTCGTCTTCTCCTATTTACCTTTACTCCTCAAATCTTTTAGGCATATCTTTTATGCTTTATTTGCATCCTTATTCGTACCCAGTACTTGTCTATTTCTTTAGGGAGCGTACAAATCTTCCTTGTTTCAGGATCATTGTGGGAGAGGCTTGCCTATTCCTTTCTTGGCTTGAGTTTAGTCGTTAATTGGCCCTTGGTCCTTTTTAGGATTTCTTGTATCCTTCTTTTCCCGAGTATTTGACCTTTCTGCTTCTCTCTTCTTTGTCGAAACTTACATTATGGCTTTCCCGAGTATTTGTTCGTTAACTGCTTTGCCTCCACCATTTGTTTGGTCTAAGTTTCTTAGCAGTAGTTTCTCGAGTCCTCCTATCCTTAACATCCATCTCACTGACCTTTTTAGGGTGTAGTCCCTTCTACTTCCCGGTCTTCCTTAGGGTGTCATTTGTTCCCTCTGACTATCTTGTTGTAACGACTTGCTTTCTCTTGTCCTGTTGGTCCGAACTTCCTATTTGACATAGTTGTTTTTTCCAAGGTGATTTATTCCTGTAATCCCAATACGTCCCGTTTGTCAACAAATGTTCGTCTTGTCTTCTCTTGTGGATGCACTCCTTTCTTTGCTCCTAAATGGTTTGCATTTTCTTCTTAACGGGGGAATTCTCTTCAGCTATCCTTTGTTCCGTTTGTGGTTTTATTGAGGTCCTACCTTTACCCCTTTTTCCTTCTTACCACTTTGCTAAGATTTTGAAGAGTTTCCTCTCATTTGTGGTTGCAAATGGAGTCACGTTTCTTGGGATGGTATCCTTTCGAATTTCCTATAGTTGTGGGGTGTTTATTCTTGGAAAATATTGTCCTGACTCCTGGCGATGTGGGACAATTTTTCACTTCGTGTCCTATTCCCCTCTAGGTTAACTTGATTCCTATCCTTTGTAGGGTTGGGCACTTCTCCATGCAGTGTCCCCATCATTCATGCTTGTAATTACATGAACATAAGTGGTTCCTCCTGGCGTTTTCTTAGAAATTGTTAATTTTAGTGCTCCTTCATCCTTAAGTCTGGATACCGTGAGAGTTTTTTTTTTTGAGTCTTCCTTGAGGATCACATCATTTGAGGGACAGGGTTTTTAGGAATTTGGAGTACTTCATTAATAGAGTAGTACAGTATGTTGGGGATTTTGACCCTATTACAGAAAATGGTCACTAAATAACTAGAGAGCTACGAGATTCTTGATTAGCATCCTCCTATGTAAGGTTATATGCCCCATTTTATGGCTTCACGCTTGACTTCCTTTATACTTAGAGTTGTGACCTCAATAGGTCCTGTCACCATTCTCTAGGATACTTTCTCATTTGCTCTTTTGAGATTCCTGCCATGCTTTAGGCATTTGGGAAGCTTCTAGAGTTGTCTTCCTACGAAGATAAGGTGTTGAGTAGAGCCATTCCTAGTTTTCTTGGTTCCTCTCCTAGGAGCCATCTGAAAATTTTAGGATAAATCCTATTAGTTACAATATTTTCTAGTCTTGATTATGTATTCGAGGAAACAGGCTCTGATACCACTCTAGTTGTCACGCCCCGACCCGGTTTGGTCAGATCCCCGTGAACAACCCGCCACTCTCCCGGTTTATTAAAGGGTTTCCCCTTATTATAATCCGTAAAGAGTAAGGCGTCCTTTAAACCTGCACCATTTCCTGGAATAGCATAATCAAAACTGCATGAAATTTTATACTTTACATACCTGTCTTACAGGCATCTTAGTTGATGGTCTTTTAAGGTAGGCTTTCCGGGATTTCCTGAAAGGGATATAAGGGAGGGGGTGAGTACGACTACTCAGTGAATGGGTTTTTAAAAGCTTTTGACTTTTAAGAAAAGTATTTATATGGAGTGTGCCAGACTCCTTTGTTTTCAAAAATCCCTTCATTTAAAAATTCGGGTTTTTCCATTATTTCTTAGTTACCACGGTGTGTCATCACCCAACACACATCCTTCATCATGAAGGTTACACACATTCGCAAGTCAGTATTACTACTGAACCCGCTAGTGGCTTCGGAGCGACTTTTCCTGCCACCCGGATAGAAGTACGACCACTTCTACCCTGGGAATGAGTGGATGTACGAAACATCCGACCCACAATCCCGAAATCACTTCTTCGTGTCCGTATGAGGACAGAGACCTCATGCTGTCCCCACCCCGGTCTCATGCGCTTAGTGCTACTCCAGATTTCGCACAGACACCTAGAACGACGAACTGCCCTTATAGCCACCAGGTCGTCCAGTGCCTTTAGGATGCATGACTACCCCTCATGGGCGTCTTGATGATCCCGTACTCATAGTGCATGCACAAACAATGTTTTCTTATATTGCCATGTAATATGTGGTGCCATTAGTCCAACGGCCCCGACTCTCAACTCAACCCGCAGCTGTTTGTCTTGACTAGTCCGTCGACCTGTCATGTCGCACTGCCGCTAGTTGACTGAGCATGTCGGTCCTATCTTGGTACCATGGCCAAACAATTCACTTATTAAGTTTTATGGCACATATATCATGTTCGTTTACGAGCTCCTGCTCGTGCCAACTGGCCTTGGGCCCACTGTACGAGATTTTCAAAATCGGGCATTTCGCCCCCAAGTTCCAAAACCGAGGCCCTTGGCCTATCAGAGCTATTCGAGCTCCCGTCGAGAAGGTCTCCCAAATAGTTTAAGCATTGGCACACAGTCAGGGGAGAACACTTCCGACAAAAATAGGTTTTTACTATCCATCATACCGACCGGTATAAGGACATCTCCGTTCATAACCGATGAACGGGTTTTCAACTTCCTTCCAGGAAGTCTCATCATACCAACTAGGTATGATCTACTTACAACCTGTAAGTAGTTTTTCCGCATAACTTTCACATCACTTTCTTTAAGTAGTGATGATTAAAATACCACTAAACAGTGGGTTTTTATATCGAGGTACTTATCATCCCCAACCGGGTATGATGTTAGTAAACCCACTCACAACCGGTAAGTGGTTTTTAACTTTATAAGGTGTGCTCATCATCCCAATCAGGTAAGATGTTTGTAAACCCACTCACAACCGGTAAGTGGTTCTTAACTTTAAACTGTGCTCATCATCCCAACTGGGTATGATGTGAATAACCCACTCACCCGTTAATGCCGTGAATTCCACTAGACCAGTTCTTGGTATTCACGCGAGCTTGTCCTTACTGGCGTTCCCGGTACTTCGTGTTCCGGTGAAGGCACGGCGGTCCGAGCTTTCGATCTGGGCAGATAGGTCTCATCCTGAGGTTCATCCTTTCGGTCCTAATTCGGCCGTGGAAAGGCTGAGAAAGTGTTGGGAGGGCTTGGTTTGGCCTGAGGAGGGCTTGAAATGGCCGATTTCAGCTTGGCCGAAATAGGGCAGCTTCGGTCCGTCGGAGTTGCTTCACTATTCCATCATGTCGGCGCTTCTCCAACGATTCTTGGATTGATTGGAGTTTGCTATCAGATAGCTGTCTTCTCCCCGGTTCTAAAGAGCTCGACCTTTGTTCAAGTCGAAGCTCTCGTTTGAGCTTTACCGGGAAATGGAGCAGTAGAGAGAGAGAGAGAGAGAGAGAGAAGTGTTCAGGTGTGAGGAGAATGAAATGGGGATGACCTCTTTATATAGTCGTAAAACCCGTGTATTAAATAGGCGAGATTTATTACTGGTATTAATATGGCCATAAATTTTTGGTATTAATTCCAATAATTTAATTTCGGTATTAATTCTAATAAATTAAATTTTAGTATTAATTTCAATAATTTAATTTTGATATTTAATTATTTGTATTAAGTCCAATAATTTAATTTAGGTATTAAATTATTGGTATTAATTTATGATAAGGCGTACATACAAATTTTTGACCGAAATTTCGGGTTACAAAAAAATTTATACTTCACAGGAGGTCACCCATCCTCACTTACTCTCAGGTAAGCACACTTAACTTTAAAGTTTTTATGGAATCTAGTTCACCTGAACCACTTTGGTTTTTGTTTTCTAATTTGTCTTAAGTTTCTTTTCCAAGGTTTAATGAACCCTTTGGATCACCCGAGAGTTGTAAATTCCCAACTTGCCCGTTCAGAAATAATCGGGTTTGTGAACCGGTTCTGAATCCTCACTTGGTTTGACTGTTTCTTTTCCTAGTTTTCCTTAGCTCAAAAGGGCGGGTTTTACAATCATACTCGGTTGGTATGATTAAACTTCCTCGAAGGAAGTGGAAAACCTGTTCATCGGTTATGAATGGAGATGTCTTCATACTCGGTGGGTATGATGGACAGTTGAAAAATATATTTTGTTGGAAGTGCTCTCCCCTGATTGTGTGCCACTGGTTAAACAATTTGGGAGACCTTTTTGACGGGAGCTCTAATAGCTTTGTTAGGCCTGAGGCCTCAGTTTTGGAACTTGGGGCCTATTATGCCCAATTTTGAAAATCTTGAACAGCGGGCCCTAGGCCGGTTGGCACGAGCAGGAGCTCATAAACAAACATGAATTATATGCCATGAAAACTTAAGTAATTGGATTGTTTCGCCATGGTACCAAGATAGGACCGACATACTCAGTCAACTAGCGGCAGTGCGACATGACATGTCTCCAGACTAGTCAAGACAAACAACTGTAGGTTGAGTTGAGGGTCGGGGCCGTTGGACCAATGGCACCATAGATTATATGGCATCATGTGAAAATTGTTGATTGTACATGCACTGTGTTTACCGGACCTTCAAGATGCCCAAGAGGGGTAGTGATGCATCCTAGGGCCCTGGACAGCTTGGTGGATATAAGGGTAGTTAGTCGTATTAAGAGGTCTTACGAAGCTCGACGTAGCTTCAAGTGCACGAGACCAGGGTGGGGTCGAGATGAGGTCTTTATCCTCATACGGACATGGAGAATGGTTATGGAATTGAGGTTCGGATGTCATGAACATTCACTCTTTCTCAAGTTAGAAGTGGAAGTGCTTCTATCTTGGTGGCTGGTAAAGTCGCTCCGACACTACGAGTGGGTTGAGTGGATGTACTGACCTGCGATTGTGTGTTTAACCTTCTTGATGAAGGATGTACATTGGGTGATGACACACTGTGGTTAATGAGAAATGGTGATAAAAACTGAAATTTGAAATGAGAGGTTTTTAAAAGAGAATAAGGAGTTTGGTACACTTCAAATGAAACATTTTTCCTAAAATATAAATTTTGAAAACCCATTCACTAAGTCGTTGTACTCACCCTCCCTTATATCCCTTTCAGGTAACCCCAAAAAGCCTGCCCTAAAGACCACCAGCTATTACACCTGTAAGACAAGTATGATCAGTTTAAAATTTTATATAGTTTTGCATTATGTTATTTCAGGAAAGGTGAAAGTTTAAAGGATGCCTTACTCTTCACGGTTTATAAACAAGGGGCAACCCTTAGTAAACCGGAAGAGTGGCAGGTTGATTGTGAGGATCTGTCCAAACCGGGTCAGGGCGTGACAGGATATGTGAAAAACTGTTGATTTTTGCCTGCACTTTGTTGCGGGACCTTTATGACGCCCAAGACGGGTATTGATGCGTCCCAAGGCTCTGGACGACCTGGTGGAAATAAGGGCAGTTTGTTGTACTAGAAATCTTGGGAAACTCGACGTAGCTTCATTGTGCATGAGACAAGGATGGGGACGGGATGAGGTCTCTGTCCTCATACAAACATAGAGTTTTATTACGAGATTTAGGGTCGGATTTCGTGAACATCCACTCATTCTTAGGGTAGAAGTGGCCGGTAAAGTCGCTCCAACGCTACATGTGGGTACAGTGGATAGGCTGGCCTATGATTGTGTGTTCCTTCATGATGAAGGGCATGTGTTGGTTGATAACACACCATTGAGATGAGAAACGGTTTTTAGAAACCGAAATTTTGAAAATGAGAAATTTTAAAGAAAATAAGGAGTCTGACACACTCCAATTTAAAGTATTCTTTTTGAAAATCAAGGCTTAAACCCCATTCACTGAGTTTTTGAACTCACCGCCTCCCGTATAGCCCTCTCAGGTAACCAAGGGAAAACCTACCCAAGGACTTCCAGTTAACTTCACCTGTAAGACATGTATGAAAAATTTAAATTTCATGAAATTTTGATTAATGTTATTCCAGGAAAGGTACAAGATTAAAAGACACCTTATTCCTCACGGTTTAGAGAAGGGGAATACCCTTAATAAACCAGTAGAGTGGCGGGTTGTTCATGGGGATCCAACCAAACCGGGTCGGGGTGTGACAACTTGAGTGGTATCATAGCCTATTTCTTTAAATACATTATCAAGACTATATAACATATTAACTAAAGTTTCAAAATTTTCTGATGGCTCCTAGGAGAGGAACCAAAAAAACTTGGATTGGCGTTACCAACACCATCTAACACTCTATTTTTGTAGGAAGATTACCCTAAAATACCTAAGAAGTCTCAAAGAACCAAGAGACATTAGTGGGAAGTATCCAGGAGGATGGTGCCAGGACCTATTGAGGACACAATCTTGTGTACGAAGGGAGCCAAGCCTAAGGCAAGGAATGCCATCAAGGGTGTATAATCTTACCAAGGAGGATACTTGACACCTGTAGCTCCCTATCTATTATATGACCACTTTTTGTAATAGGGCTAAAACCCCAACATCTTGTACTCCTCTATTAATAAAGCACACAAAATTTCTTAAACCCTATCTGTCAAATGATGAGATCTTGCTAAGAAGACCGCCCCAAGAATAGTAAACAAACAAACAAATCCCAACTACCATAGAAATTAGGAAGAATTCCATCACAGTTAAGGAAAAACTGAATTAGGGAATTAAGAAATATAGGAGGACTCCTAGAATAACCATTTGGCAAAGAAGATTCAACAAGAAAACTCCCAAGGTGTTCAGACTCAAGGACAACGAAGCACCAAACCACTAGTAACCTTGGAAAGGTCCCGCAATACTCGAAAGAAAGGAGGAACCACAATGGTCCACACAAGGGAATAACCTATTGTAAGTGTGAATGATGGGGACATCATGTAAAGAAGTGCCCAACTCTAATAAGGACAAGTACCAAGATAACTTGTATAGGTGTAGAGGAATAGGGCAGCTAAAGAAGGACTATTCCAGACCTCATAGATTGAGGGCAATACCTCCTCAAAAGTCATGAAAGACAAGAAGGACTGGTGACCAAAACCATGGAGCAGGTTAGGTAGGCGATTCACAAAGAGGTCAAGAAATGGTGAGGCAAAGTGAAATTCAAACTTCTTCTTAAGAAGGTCAAACAAAGAAGAAATACGCTATGAAATGGGACTCTGGAGGGATACATACGACTAAGTACCCCTTGAAGGTATCATTGATGGGAGGATGGACATAACGCGAAGTGTAAGGGAACAACCCATAACTAAGAACTTCTCGAAGGAAGGATGTATCATGATGGCCCAGTGTGACTTACTTTGAAAGAACAGAAGAGCCAAATAACGATTCCAAGAGAACCTAGTAGAAAGAAGCAACTAGTAGCAATGGGACGGTCAAGGAGAATAAACAATGCCATAGGAAGGGCTGGCAAGTAGTAAAGACTACATTTTATGAAGGACAATAGGATGGGCATGAAGGACAAGTGATACAGCTGCCCAGACAGTTGGACAAGAAAAATAATAGAAAGGAGGCTGTTAAAGAACTGGCCTTCGTGAGAACCTTGGATTTAAAACACGACAAAAAAGGGAGAAGTGAAAAGGCCAAAACATTGGAAAAGGAGGATGAAGGAAATCCTTAAAGAGATCAATGACCAAGACTGGAGTGACAATCAAAAGCCATGAGATGGTTAAATGAGCCTCTCGAAGGATGATAAAGAGATTTTGAAACTAGAAGGATGTGAGCTCTCCCTAAAAAGAAATAGACATATATTGGGGTACGAGTGAAAATGAGGATGGAGTACGAAGGACATACCCGCAAGATTTCAAGAGTAAAGGTAAGAATGAAGGAATGGCATCAAAGGATATCACTTAAAGTTAGGTGCCTTCAAAGATGAATGAAAAAGGAATTTTGAGAGAAAAGGGTAAGAGTTCTACTGAGGAAGGAAACTCTAGAAAGGCATATGTATCCCAACTAAGAAGTAATGGAACCAAGTGAAAGGGGTAAAGAGATAAACTTGCAAATGAAGCGCAAGCTGAGGTGAAAGAACCGAGGAAGCATACTAGGAGGACCCAGGGAGTAAGTTAGACCTAAGGAATGGGTAAATAGGAAATTAGCATCAAAAGATATTGTGACAGGTAAGAATGAGTGTACTACCCATAGTAAGGTGTTACAAAACTGAATTCGAGAAATAGAAAACGAATATATTGATAGAGAGGCATTGGGGATGAGAAATTGAAACCCCCTTATTTTCTCTAAGCCCTAACTCAATTATATACATGTCTATTTATTAACTACCTTAAATAGAATATATGATATAATCTTAATATCCAAGATTATATCATAATTACCTTAAATATCTTATAATATTTCAACACTCCCCCTCAAGATGGGCGATAAATATCTATCATTCCCATCTTGTTACAAATATTAATCCACTCTTTAGGTCCTAATCCTTTAGTTAAACAATCTGCTAATTGTTCACCAGTCTTCATGTAGTGTAGCTCCACGATCTTGCTCTCAAGTTTCTCTTTGATGAAGAATCGATCAATTTCAATATGTTTGGTTCTATCATGTTGAACTGGATTGTTAGCAATGCTGATTGCTGATTTATTATCATACCATAACTTAATGGGTTCTTTCCTGAATAAACATAACTCCATCAATAAGTTCTTTATCCATATTATCTCACATATGCCTTGAGTCATAGCTCTGTATTCTGCCTCTGCCGTTGATCTTGCGACCACCTCCTGTTTCTTACTTCTCCAAGATACAAGATTACCTCCAACAAACACGCAATAACCTGATGTCGATCTTCTATCATCAACACAACTAGCCCAATCAGAGTCACAAAATCCTTCAACTTTAGTATGACCTTGAGAATTGAACCAAAGGCCTTTTCCTGGGCTACTCTTTAGATATCTCAATATTCGCATAACTGCCTCCCAATGTTCTGTCCTAGGATCATGCATATATCTACTTACAATACTAACCGCATATGTTATGTCCGGTCGTGTGTGACACAAGTAGATAAGTCGTCCCACAATTCTTTGGTATTGTTCTTTATCCACTGGGTCCCCTGACTGAGCACATAGCTTATGATTTGGTTCAATTGGAGTAGCAGCAGTTCGACAACCCAACATCCTTGTTTCAGTAAGTAGATCCAATAGATATTTTCTCTGAGAAAGCACTATGCCTGTCCTAGACCTGACTATCTCAATACCAAGAAAATACTTAAGTGCACCCAAATCTTTCACTTCAAATTCTTTGCTCAATCTTTTCTTTAGTCACAATATCTCATCGCTATCATCTCCAGTTATAATAATATCATCTACATATACTGCAAGGATAGCAACTTGACTATTTGAGTGTCGATAGAAAACTGTGTGATCTCCATTGCATTGTTGATAACCCATTCTAACTATTGCATGTCAAAATCAGTCAAACCAAGCTCTTGGTGATTGCTTGAGTCCATACAAAGACTTCTTAAGTTTACATACCCTTCCAGTGGTCTTCATTATATCAAATCCAAGTGGAATTTCCATATATACCTCTTCTTGTAAGTCTCCATGCAAAAATGCATTCTTTACATCTAATTGATGTAATTTCCATCCAAAGTTGTCAGCACATGATATAAGTATTCTGACGGTACTCATTTTAGCAACTGGTGCAAATGTCTCATCATAATCTATTTCATACGTCTGGTTGTAGCCTTTTGCTACCAATCTTGCTTTATACCTTTCAACCTTTCCTTCAGCATTTTGCTTAACAGTGAATACCCATTTGCATCCAACAACCTTTTTCCCGCTTGGAAGTAATGCCAGTTCCCATGTCTTATTTTTCTCTAATGCACGCATCTCCTCATGCATTGCTGCAAGCCACTTTGGATCATTTTTAGCCTCTTGCCAATTTCTTGGTATGTGCACTAACTGTAATGATACAATAAAGGTCTTGTATGTAGATGGAACAGATTCATATGAGACATAATTAGATATATCATATTCATAACCATATCTAATTGGAGGTTTTCCTGCATTAGCTCTAGATTCCTTACGAATAGTAATGGGCAGAGATTCATTACCATCTGGTGATGACGAGGAATCGTCAGGAGATTGATGGGTATCTAGGACATTTGGTGATGATGAGGAATCATCAGAAGATTGATGGGTATCTGGGACATCCGGTGATGATGAGGAATCGTCAGAAGATTGATGGGTATCTAGGACATATGTGGGCAATGAGTGTGGTATATGTATCTGTTTTTGTCGCTCTCCATCATCTTCTTTATCTTCCTCCCCCTGAGCACAACTCTTGTTCCTTCTACTATAAACCTTCAATTATGGTTCATTGGTCCCTCCATTGCTACTCAATCTCTTAGGACATGGGATTATACCTACAATGACATCATCTTCTTTATTATCACTAATTCTCTCTTCATTTCCATGTTGTGCTTCAGTCAAACCATCTAGCACTGTGGATGACGTTGTTGATTCACCATAAAAGGGTTCATTCTCACGAAATGTTACATCCATACTCACAAAAAGTCTTCTCTCGCTTGGACACCAGCACTTGTAACCTTTCTGAGTGCTAGAATAGCCCACATAAATACACTTCAAGGCAAGTGGATCAAGTTTAGTTACTGTGGGATGATGATCTCTCACAAAACATACGCAACCAAATACACGAGGATGGATTGCATATATATTGCGTCCCATCAAAAGTTCACAAGGAGATTGAAAGTTTAATATCTGAGAAGGCATCTGGTTAATTAAATATGTTGCCGTCAATACTGCTTCACTCCATAGATATTTTGGAACATTCATTGTAAATAGAAGTGTGTGAGCTACCTCTAACAAGTGTCGATTCTTCCGTTCTGCCACTCCATTCTTTTCTGGTGTATCTGGACATGTGGTCTGATGTAGAATCCCCTTTATAGATAAATACGATGAGAATTCTCTATTAACATATTCAGTACCATTATCTGTACGGAGAGTACTCACCTTGGCATTATATTGTGTTTGCACCAAAGCTAGAAAATCTTTAAAGCAAACCAGTGTCTCAGATTTATTTTTCATCAAATATACCCATGTCATCCTTGAGTAACAATCAATAAATGTAATAAACCATCTAAATCCGCCAATCGAAGTAACTGGACATGGTCCCCAAACATCAGAATGTATCAACAAAAATGGTGAAATACTCCTTAAACCAGTAGGAGAATAACGTGTTCTTGTATGTTTTCCAAACTCACAAGCATCACATACAAGCTTGCTACGTTCTACATTATTCATCAAGTCAGGCCTTACCCTCTTAAGATTCTCAAACGATAGATGACCAAGACGACGATGCTCCAATATGACTTCATCCATTGCTCGTTCAGACGAAGTAGTGGTTAAAGCTGTGCTAGACTCATCCCTCATAAGATACCACAATCCATCAAGCCTCCGTCCAGTCCCAATTGTTCTCTTGGTATTCCTTTCCTGAATGACACATGAATCTCAATCAAAGATTACTTGACAGTTCAATTGATCACTAATTGCACTAACTGATAATAGATTAACCAGAAATGATGGGACATGTAGAACTGATGATAATGTAATTGATGAAGTGCATTTAATCGAGCCGAATCCCATAACCGGTTGAAATGTGCCATCAGCAGTTTGAACTCTATTATGGGAAAAAGGTGGAGAACCAGTATATGTAATAAACTCTACTGATGTTCCTGTCACATGTCTAGATGCGCCTGAATCAATAATCCATTTTGTGGAAGATGGTTTAGAAGAAAATGCATGTGCAATAGTACCTGAGTTAGCATTAGCATAACACATGTCATTGTTTAAAATGTCAGCACCTTTAGCACGATAGGTTTGTCCCCCAGATCGTCCACAACCTCGACCTTGACCTCGGGCTCCACGTCCTCTGATGCTATGACTTGTTCCACCCTATGCAGGAATACGTGTCGAGGAACAATTCCAGCTAATATGTCCATTCTTCCCACAATTATAGCATTGTCGGTTGTCAATAATCGGTTTTGCTAGAGTAGAGCTAACTGGTATTGCTGATATCTTAGAAGTGTTCATAACCTTTTGTCTTGACTCCTCATGAATTTGTGCAGCAATAACATCTTCCATCGGAGGAATTGGAGACTGATGACATATCATTGCTCTCTTGTTTTCATATTCTAGATTTAGTCCCCTCAGGAGGCGAATCACACGTCGCCGCTCCATCCATGCTCTAATAGAAGCTATATCTGAAGGATCAGATGTAATTAATGGATCATAATAATCAAGTTTGGACCATAACCTTTTCAGCTCAGTACTGTATTCTATTATATTTCGCTCCCCTTGCTTTAGTGCGTCCAACTTATCTTCAATCTCAATCACAGTCATCATATTCCCAATACTAGAGAATTGAGTAGCCAAAATCTTCCATATATCAGATGCTTTATTAATACCTTCTACCAACCCCGCGATAGAAGGAGAAAGTGATCCTATTATCCATGCAACCACCAGAGAATTAGTCGCCCTCCATACCTTCCATAATGTGCTGGTAGTATTAGTGGGTTCTTCATACGAGTCGTCAATGTAATCTTCCAAATATTTTGACTCTAGTATGAGTCTCATCTTTCTCGACCAACTTAAATAGTTTTTCGTTCCTTCAAGTCTCTGCTCTATTGGGAATAATTCCAACTTCAAATCTCGATTGAGAGTATTGTTATGTTGAGGCGATACATCTTCTCTTCCTACAAGCAATTTGGCCATACCTTCTAAAATTTCCTTCAACTCCCTTCCTGTTAATACTGCATCCGTTTTCTCCATCTTCTACGACAATTCAGTTATGCCGTGTCTTGAGCCTTCAGATCAAAAAACCTTGAAAATAGCAGAAAACCTTAGCTCTGATACCATGTTACAAAACTGAATTCGAGAAAGAGAAAACGAATATATTGATAGAGAGGCATTGGGGATGAGAAATTGAAACCCCCTTATTTTCTCCAAACCCTAACTCAATTATATACATGTCTATTTATTAACTACCTTAAATAGAATATATGATATAATCTTAATATCCAAGATTATATCATAATTACCTTAAATATCTTATACTATTTCAACATAAGGAAATAAAGGAAAGAACATCCGAGAAACGTTGGGAAAGTAAGCATTCCAAATAAGATGTGGCTAAGGAGGAATAACCACAAATAGTATGATAGGTGTCCACACACGCATAATGAAACCTAAAGAGTGGATTAAGGAAAAAGAAGGTTCTTGAATAAAGGACGACGCTAAAGAAGAGAAATGACATAAGAAAGGAAGAATCCTCGTATGTCGGTAAGTAATCGGGAAAACCCAAATGATTAGAAACAGAAAGACCTAATAAAGAAGTTGGAAAAAGATGAGTAGGTAAGAGAAATTACACGGTTATGTGAGACAAGACGTCAAAGGCAAGATGGATGAGAAAATAATAGTGAAGGTAGTCAAGGAATACTACCTAACGAAAAGAGGGATGAAGTTATACAATCCTTGAAAGGTTGGAAGAATTAGAACAAACCTCAAAGAAGTATTCTTAAAATAAAATGACAGAGACAAATTCTAGGAAAATGTCGTGACTATAAGGGGTATGTAAGCCCAATAGCCCGAGGAAAAAGGTAACTCAAGTAAGCAAGAGTCAGTTGGTAAACGTGGAAATGTCAAATATAATTTTGACCGAAGTAGTAATAAATGACGAATGAAGGAAATGTCAAAATAGGACGAAGGGGTAATAACATCAAAACCTGTGAAAACAAGAACGAAATGCTCGGAAGAACACCAAACTAAGGGTTTCAATGATAAAGAGAATAACTAGATACAAGAACAAATGGGCATCTTGGAACTCCCGATCTTGAAATCTTGAGTAAGAACCTCAAGGAGAAAAATCTTGCCCTAATCAAAGGAAGAAGTGAACTTAAGGATGTACCTTGGAGTAGCGGGCAAGACATACTAGTTATGATAAAACTCCATGGAAGGAGTAAACAATATAATGGAAAAGAAATTCCTTAAGTGCGTAATTTAAGGTGGACTGAGTGAAAGAATGACCAAAGTATTAACATGTCTAAGTTGACATTAAGGGAAGTTATACCGGAGTGAAATTTAGTTTTGGGGATAAAACTCCTAAAGGGAGGGGAGAGTTGTAAACCCTGCCCTTTGTAGTTAAGGAAACTAGGAAAAGAACCGGTCAAATCAAGTGAGAAATTATCGAAGCGGTTCATAAACCCGATCATCAAAGAACAAGCAATTTGGGAAATTTACAACTCTCAAGTGACCCAAAGGGTTTATACAATCTTGGAAAAGAATCTTAGGACAAATTGAAAGAGAAAAACTAGACCGGTTCAGATGAACCGGATCTAATTAGATTGAACTGGTTTATGAACCAAGTCGGTTCATGAATCGGAACCGATAGAGAAAGGGAAAACTGGGAAATTTATGAATCCCGAGTGACCTAAAGAGTCACAAAAGTCAAGATAAAGGACTTTAGGATGAATTGCAGATGTAAACCAAACCGGTTCAGGTGAACCAGATCCGAACCGTATTATACCGGTTTGGACCGGTTTGAACCACTATTGAACCAAATGCTAAATTGATTTTTTTAGGTGGCTTAGAAAATTCAAATTTGAGATTTGAGGCCACCATTGGATAAAAAATGAATTTAAAAATTTTTAATTTTGAAAAATTCAGTCGAATCGGGCCAGAACCGATCGGTTTAAGCTTTGAACTCAGTTCGAAACAGTTGTCTTCTTTTTTAGATGACAGCACTGTTCACTCACCGAAAAATCAAGCAGCACCGGTGAAGCTGAAAAGTCTTCAGCCATGGAGTTTCAGGCAATGAATGATTGCAATAAAGGCACCAATCGGACGGCCAAGAATTCTCCGAGCTTCCTATATAAAGAGCCCCGCCTCATTCATCCTCTAAACACCTGGAAACTCCATTCTCTTTCCACTGCTCTAATTTCTGGTGAAGCTCAAACTAGAGCTCTGATATAGGGCCTTTCCTGAGCCAAAGAAGGTGTGATCGGGTTCTTTAGATTCAGGAAGAAGTCAACTACACTCGGTAGTCTCCATTTGCTTCGAGTTTCGCCGGAGAATCATTGGCGTGATCGAATAGTGAAGTAGCTCCGACGAACCAAAGTAGCCCTATTTCAGCTGAGCTGAAATTAGCCAATTCGAGCCCTTGTTAGGCCAACCAAGCCCACATAACACCTGCACAGTCCTCTTACAGCAGAATTAGAGCTGAAAGGTAAGCCAATTTGGCTTCCCTCTATAAATTTCGATCGGTGCTAGAGAGAGAACCGACAGAATTTTGATGACTAAATTCTCACTCAATAAGGCATCAATTTATGTAATTCTTGATCCTAGGAGGAACCTCAAGACAAGAGCTATCTGCCCAGAAATCTCAGACCGCCGCGCCCCCCATGGTAATCTTTCGATGCTTTCTATCTCTAAGTCCAGTTTTTAGGCGAAGCTCCATTTGAGCTCATTCCAACATCAAATTGTGCGATTCAAAGTACAATTGAATTGTATGAAGGTGTAGGAACTCCAATCTAACTTCAATTTCAAAATTAAACACATATGATTGGTCAATTCGATGAAATCAAATTTGGATGAGTTAGAAAGTTGAAATTGGGGAAAATTTGGGGAAAATTTGGGAATTTCAAAAATTTGATAGACTAAAGTGCAATTTCATAAAATTGAGGACCAATTGGGCATGATAATGATGTTGGAGGACAAATTGGGCAAAATTTGGAAATTTTGGGGCAAAATTTAATTTGTCGGAAATGCTCTCCCTTGACTGTGTGCCACTGCTTAAAATTTTTGGGAGAGTTTCTTGATGGGAGCTCGAATAGCTCATATAGTCTAGAGGCCTCGATTTTGGAACTTAGGCTCTAATATGCCCAATTTTAAAAATTTCGAATAGTGGGCCCTAGGCCAGTTGGCAAGAGTAGGAGATCATAAAAAAACATGATAATTAAGCCATGAAAACTTAAGTAAATAAGTTGTTTGGCCATGGTACTGAGACAAGACTAACATACTTGATGGACTAGTGACAATGCAACATGACATGTCTTTGGACTAGTTAAGACAAACAGCTGTATGTCGAGTTGAGGGTCGGGGTCGTCATACCAGTGGCACCAAAGATTATATGGCTTTTGTGAAAAACTATTGATTTGTACATGCACTACGTTACGGGACCTTCAAGATGCCCAAGAGGGGTAGTGATGCGTCCTAGGGCTTTGGACGACCTGGTGGAAATAAGGGCAGTTTGTTGTACTAGACGCCTTGCGAAGCTCGATGTAACTTCATTGCGCTTAAGACTGGGGTGAGGACGAGATGAGGTCTCTATTCTCATACGGACATGGAGTTTTATTACAGGATTGAGGGTCGGATGTCACGAACATCCACTCATTCTCAGGGTAGAAGTGGACGTACTTCTATCAAGGTGGCTGGTAAAGTCACTCCAATGCCACAAGTGCGTATAGTGGATGGGTTGGCCTGCGATTGTGTGTTTCTTCATGATGAAGGGTATGTGTTGGATGGTAACATATAGTTGAGATGAGAAATGGTAATGAAAAACCAAGATTTAAAAAATGAGAAATTTTAAAGAAAATTTGGAGTCTTGCACACTCCAATTCAAACTATTCCTTTTGAAATTCAAGTCTTAAACCATGATTCACTGAGTTGTCAAACTCAGCCCCTCCCTTATACCCCTTTCAAGTAACCTAGGGAAAACCTACCCAAGGAATTCCAGTTAACTACAAGAGAGGTATGGAAAATTTAAATTTCATGCAATTTTGATTAATGTTATTCTAAGAAAGATACATGATTAAAGGATGTGTTACTCCTCACGGTTTCGAGAAGGGGAATACCCTTAATAAACTGGTAGAGTGGCGGGTTGTTCACGGGGATCCGACCAAACTGGGTCGGGGCGTGACACGTCCTTTCCCTTTTTCTAATCCATTCTTACTCGCTCATGACCATTTCAAGATTCTTTATTCTAAGTTAATCCCTTTCGGTCTATGTGTTGATTACTTTGTTTGGGGGTGCTCCCTTCTTACGGTTTTGTTCTCTACTATGTCCCTCATAGTAGAGACTTCCACCTTAGGAGCCACATGCTCAACCTTCTTACCATTCCTTGAAGGTTTCTTTCTTCATTTCTTTACACTCCTTTCTATATTGGGGCATTTGCCCGCTTTGAATCCTTATTCGTCTAAAAATTCATGTTTCATCCCTTATTCATTACTTGAAAAACTTCTGATTATCGGGTCTAATTTCGTGTACTCCACACTATGTCCAGTTGTTCACTCTTTAGTTTCCATCAAGTGAGTGTGGACCACAACCAGTCTTGATGTCAGTGGTCATTTACTTTAATCACTTTTTAATTGGAGGGCTTACTTCTCTAAGGTTTCTTAGATGTGCTTTCCTCTATTTTCTTTTTATGGGTAGTCTGCTCCTTTCTTACTCACATGACATCTTTGATGCTATCTTCCAACTTACCTGTTACTTGGGTTTAACTTACTCCTTGGGTCCTCATGAGTACTTTTCCTTTGTACTTGATCTTTCCATCTCAACTAGCATATCATTTATGAACTTATCTTCGTTTCCACTTATGTTGGTTCCATTAACTCTTAGTTGGGATACGTATGCCATTCCAAGGTTTCCTTCCTAGGTAGGATTTATACTCTTTTCTCCCATAATTCTCTTCTTGTTTGCCATTGAGAACATCTAACCTTAAATAACATCCTTTGATGCCATCATTTTCTTCTTGTTTGCCATTGAGAACATCTAACCTTAAATAACATCCTTTGATGCCACCCTTCTCTTCTTGTTTGCCATTGAGAACATCTATCCTTAAATAACATCCTTTGATGCCACCCTCTCCTACTTACTTTTACTCTTGAAACCTTATGTGCACATCTTTTGTACCCCATCCTCATTCTCACTTGGATCCTAGTACACATCTATTTCTTTTAGGGAGAGCTCACATACTCTTTATTTCAAGATCTCTTGATTATCCCGCGAGAGGTTTACTTAACCTTCTCATGGCTTTTGTTCGTTAATCCTATCTTGGCCATTAATCTCTTTAAGGTTTTCCTTCATCCTTATTTCCCAAAGGTTTTGGCCTTTCCACCTCTCCCTTCTTTATTGGAGTTTTGACCTTTACGAGGGTTAGTTCGTTAATTGCCTCATTCCTACTATTCTCCTTGTTTAATTATTTTGAGACAGTTGTCTCTCGAGTCTTCTTGTCCTTAATGTCCATCCCATTATCCTATTTAGGGTGTAGTCCTTACTGCTTTCCATTCCTTCTTAGGGCGTCGTTTACTCTCCTTGACTATCTTGTTGTTACTAGTTGTTTCCTTTCACTAGGTTCATCTAAAATCCCTATTTTGTTTCTTTGTGCTTCCAGATCAGGTCACACTTAACCATCCCGGTACATCCTTAACCACATATGCCCTTTAATGAGGTTCCTTCTTGTTGCCTTATTACTCCATATTTCCAATTTTTTTTTGTGGGGAGACTTATCTGGCTATCTTAGGGCTAGTTTTTAACTAGAGGTGACCTATAGTTTTTCCTCCTTAGGTGGACTTTTCTCCATCTACTATCCTGGTCATGATTAGTATACTTCCAATATGTTAGTTATACTTGTCATTATCATGGATATTTTTTTTATTAAAGAAAATTGAACTTTCATTCGTTCAAAGAGAGAGTTTCTTGCCGTACTTGACTTATTACAGGAATTCACTACTTCCTAGTCCCTTGGAGTCTTAGGGTGGGAATTAGTCTCTAAACGGTTGCGGGATTCACTGTTTGAAGGCTCTGATGTATTGGTTGAAGTCCATCCATATTCCCTTTGGATTTCTCTTATAGGATGAACTTCATGAATAGCCTCAAGTCCATACCTTCTCAACACCTTGGCCTCACACTCGTATGTCCACTTCATCCATTTAGAAGGAGTGAAGTTGGATTGAATAGGTGTACTATGTGGACTTTCCTAAAGGTGGCAGGGGCATCCCAATAGTTGTCCGAGGCCTCCTTCTTAGTAGAGGTCGTCTTTGGTTGTTGTGGGGCTGGAGGAGGTGTTGGGCTACTTGGAGGAGGGTTAGGTTCTTCCGACCTTGGAGGAGGATAAGTGATGCCTTCTGGCTCTAATAGGGTTCCAACCAATTTCCTATAGTCCTCAACCATGTCGTTAGACACTCTTTTCTCGCCCACTAGGAATCATTGAACAGCTGCCTCTATGGAGGTAGGTGTCTTTTTCACGATTTCATGTGGGGGTTTGGATCGCATGTCAAATTTCCTAGGAATTCTCCTTCCTACACGATAATTAAGTTTTCATTAGTGTTAGGGCATAGTATTGATAATGCTTCAAGGAAACCAAACTCTAATACAACTCAAGTTGTCACGCCCCGAATCGGTTTGGTTGGATCCCCATAATCAAATTGCCGCTCCCTTAGTTTAAGAGTGGTTTCCCCTTTCAAATTATCAAGAGCAGCCAAGCGTAATTTAAACCTTGTTCAATGGAATAACATAAATCAATAAAAATGCAAGTTTAAAATAACTTTTAAGCATACCTAACAAAGGATAGATCTGAGTGCTTTCTTTAGTCATGTTTTCTCTACTCCTAAAAATGGATATAAAAGAGGGGTGAGTTCTACAATTCAGTGAATGGGGGTTGGAAGTAAATTTTCAATCATATAGTTTTTGACTAAGTGTGCCAAGGTTGTTGTTTTTGTTTCAAAAGAGATTCTCATTAGAATACAGTTTTTTTAAAAGCCTTTTTCATCAATTCCACCTAGGTGTGTTTAAAAGACAACATATGCCATTCATCATGAAGAGATCACACATTCGCAGGTGTAGCTCATCCACTGCACCCACTTGTGGCTCAGAGCATCTTTACCAGCCTCCAAGATTGAAGCCCATCTACTTCTACCCTAGGTTTGAGTGGATGATCATGACATCCGACTCTCAAACTCAAAAACAACTCCATGTCCGTATGAGGATAGAGACCTCATCCCAACCCCACCTCGATCTCATGCGCAAGAAGCTTTGTCGAGCTTCCTGACTGCTGGCACGACAAACTACCCTTATCTCCAGCATGTCGTCCAATAGCCTTTAGGGACATCATTCTCCCTCTTGGGCGTCTTAATGGTCTTGTATCTCAAGTGCATGCAAAAACAATAGCTTTTCCACATAGAAAATTATCTTTGGTGCCACTGGTCCAACGGCCTTAACCCTCAACCCAACCTGTTGTTTGTCTAGGTTGGTCCATTAACCTGACCTAACGCACCACTGCCAGTCCATCGAGTATGTTGGTCCTGTCTTGGTACCATGGCAAAATCACATAACCATTTCATTAAGAGTTTTGATGGCTTTCATAATCTCATGTTTGTTTATGAGCTTCTGCTCGTGCCCACTGGCCTTGGGCCCACTATTCGTGATTTTCCAAAACTGGGCATTTTGCCTCACAAGTGCAAAAACCGAGGCCTCCGGCCTATCTGAGCTATTCTATATCTCGTTTAAGCATTGGTACACAATTAGGAGAGAATACTTCTGACAAAAATATCTTTCATTTCATCACACCAACCGGGTGTGATGATATCTCTGCTTATAACCAACAAGCGGGTTTCTTCTTCTTTCAAGGAAGTCCATCATACCAATCAGGTATGATTTCCTCTACTCACAACCAGTAAGTAGTTTTTTGCTTAGTTCACACATCACTCCAACCGGGTGTGATGTTAAAATCCCACATACATATGGTTTTTTGCTTCTGAAGTGCTCACCATCCCAACCGGGTATGATGTAAATAAACCCACTCACCCGATAACGATGGTGTATTCCTTTCTAGTGGGTTTTTGCCTCTATGCTAGCTTATCCTTACTAGCGTTATCATCTCTTATTTTCCTACACGTTTTGGGCACCCTTATCTATTAGTATTTGGAATAATAGCCTTCATTTCTCACATATGAGTGAATACGCTCAAAATTATTAGTTAATTGCACTTAGATCCCTAAAGTTCATTTTTCTTGACTTTAGGTTCCTAATGCTAACTTTTCCCCAAATTGAGTCCCAAAACTTCCTAAAATTCACTTTCGGTCCTCAATTTACTCAAAATTGTTTAAGGGGCTCAACTTTTCCAAATTTCCAATTTGGTCCCCAACTTTCCAAAAATTACCATTTTGCCCCTACTTTCCAAAAATGGCAATTTGACCCCAATTATTTAAAAAATCGAACAATTGGTCCTCCAACATCTTTTCTATGGCCAATGGGTCCTCAATTTTTGGAAATTGTAAATAGGTCCCTCAATTTTACGAAATCCCCAAATTTCCCAAAATTTTTTTCCCAATTTCCACCTTTCAAACTGGTCGAATTTGATTTCATCAAATTGACCATTCAATCATGGTTAATTACATCAATTGGAGGTGTAAAACAATTCTTACACTTCCATACGATCTAATTGAGCTTTGAATCGCATGAATTGAGGCTGAAATGAGCTTAAACGGAGCTTCACCGAAAAACTTTGCAAAGAGAGAGAAAGCTTCGAAAGCTTACCGTCGGAGGTGTGGCGATCCGAGCTTTCTATCTAGGCAAGTAGCTTTCCTCCTAGGGTTCCTCCTAGGATCAATAATCACTACAATTCATATTGAATCAAGGGAGAATTTTGTCAGTGAAGTTTCATAGTCTCTCTCTCTACCGCTGATCGAAAATCATAGAGGGGGTCAAATTGGCTTACCTTTCAGCTCAATTGAGGTCCTATGAGGGCTATGGGGATGTTAGGAGGGCTTGGTTTGGCAGGAGAAGGGCTGAATTTGGCCGATTTCAGCTTGGCCGAAATAGGGAAGCTTTGATCCTTCAGAGCTACTTCACTGTTTGATTTCACCGGCGCTTCTCCAGCGGTCCTCAGGTTGAACGGAAGTTGCTATTAGATAGTTGACTTCCCCCAGAATCTAAAGAATCCAACCTCAACTACTGAGGCTAAAAAAAATGCCAATGTTAGAGCTCTGGTTCGAGCTTCACCGAAAAATAGGGTAGTTAAGAGAGAATGGAGATTTTAGATATGAGGAGGATGAATGGAGAGGAGCTTTTTATATAGCGAGCTCGGGGATTGTCTGACCAACCGTTTAACATCTTGGTCAAGCTCATTCATGAACCAATAAATTCCTCTGATCATGACCATAAATGAGAGGAATTAAGGACTGGTATTGATGAATGGATAGACATGTCAATCTATGAGCTCCATATATAAAGAGCCCCTCTCCATTTGTCCTCCTCATCCCTTAAAATGCTTGAAGAAGAAAGAGTGTCCATATACCGATGAAGCACGAACGAGAGCTTCGACTTGGAAACTTTCCTTCAACTTCAAAGTTGAATTTAGGTTCTCTAGAATCTAGAAGAAGTCAGCTACATGATTACAGTCCCCGTTCAGCTTGAGGATTGCCGGAGAAGCGCTGGCGAGCTCGCACAGTACCATGGCTCCTCGACAGTCTACACCCTAAGTTGTTAGAGTTCAATTCAAGCCACCCATGACCCAATTCCAGCCAAACCAAGCTACCAATACCACCCTTATAAGTGTCCCGACCTTCCCTGAGCTAACTTGGTAAATCCCCTCTGCCACCCTTTACCAGAATTTACTACTCATAATTGATTTTGCCTGAAAAAAATTCTGAAATTCGCACTGCTCAGGCCCCCAATTGAAGCGTGGTTTGATCTAGGAAGGATTTGCAAGGAGAGAGCAATCCATTGGAAGAAAAAGCTCCAATTGCTAGATTCTCACTGGTAAAAAATTGAAACTTCCTCTCTAGACCAATTTTCTAGCGAAGTTTCATTCAAGCTCATTTTTTAGCCATTTTTAACGTGCTAAAGCTCGAAATGATGAGGGAGACATAGGGAAGATGAATGAGATCATGAAAGAGGTCAATTAATCGAGTTTAAGGGGTCAATTGAACAAAATATGATTTTGGGGGCCAAATTGCAATTTTGAAAAAATTGGGCAATTTGGGAAATTTTGGAATATTGGGAGATTTGGGGATTTTTGGAAAATTGGGAGCCAAAATGCAATTAAAGAAAATTGGGGGATTTTTGTGAAATTAACTCCCAATTGAGTGCAAATTGACAATTTTGATAATATTGAAGGCCAATTGGCAATTTTTGGAAATTGGGGACCAATTGGTAATTTTTGGAAAAATTAAGGGCATATGTGCAAACATGTGGAAATAAGAGATCTTTCTTGCCAAGTTTTCCTTATGAGAATACTCGGACCTTGTAGGAACTGTTCGTGTGAGTATTGGTGCAGAGAAGCACAATTCCGATTGGAATTTAGCTTGGATGAACGTGTTTTAGTACCCGGTGCGTGAGAATTTTCCATATGAAACTCAGTTGGGATGATGAGCACATTTAAATTGAAAAAGCAATATTAGTGGGCTTTCGAGTGTCATACCTAGTTGGGGTGATGAGTACCTCTTTGAAATTGAAAACCATTTTTCAGAAATGATCTCCCCTAAATGCGTGAAACTACTTAAATATTTTGGGAGACTTTTCTGACGAGAGTTGGGATAGCTCTAATAGGTCGGATGCCTCAGTTTTGAACTTATAGGGCTTAAGGCCTAGTTTTGAAAACTTGTGAAGTGGGCTCAAGGCCAATGGGCATGGGCTGAAGCCTGTAGACAAATAAGATTATGAGCCATGAAAAGTTTCATAATCAGTTATTTGTGTGAACTGCCACTGTGCCGAATCTGAACTGATAAACTCGATGGGATAGTAGTTGTTGAGTTGAAGCCACGTCGACAAACCTGTTAGCCTAGCAGTTATGGAGCCAAATTCGAGTGTCAGGACCATTGGGCCGGTAGCACCAAAGATAATGGATAAAAGTCCTATGACTTTTGCTTGTGCATGCACTGTGATACGGAACATTCGAGACACACAATTTGGGGTAGCATTGGTTCTAAGGGCTGCTGGATGACCAAGATGCAATAAGGGGAGTTTTGTCTCATAGTGGACACAAAGTATCTTTGGGTCTGAGGGTAAAACAATTGAGGTCCACTCAGACTCTAGGTAGAAGTCGAGGACTTCTATTAGAGTGGATGGTAAAGATGCTCTGATCCACAAGTGGGTGCAGTTGGCGTAACTACATCCCGCGAATGTTTGAACCCTTTCTAATAAAGTGCATGTGACTGTTTGCTAAAACAAATCTTGAGTAATGGGAAAAGTTGACAAATTCTCTTCACAAATCTGCAACCAATAAATGAGATTATGAACTTTGTTTTGAAAACTCATCCTAACACCCACTCACTGAGTTGTAGAAACTCACCCCCTCCCATTAACCCATTTCAGGAAAGAAGATAACCCATTGAGGAATCCTTACATCAAGTCATTAAAATCTAGGTGATTTATTTTTAATGTATTTCTATTTTGTATATTGTCATTCCAGGGAACCATGACAAAAGGTACGCCTGACTCCTCGTGATTTTGGAAGTGGTGAATCTTCCTAGACCAAAGGGAGTGGCGGGTTGCTCACGGGGTTCCGATCAAACCAGGTCGGGGCATGATAACTTGAGTGGTGTCAGAGCCAAGTTCCCTTGAATGCATTATCAAGACTATATAATCTAAGAACTAAATGAAAACTACTTAAAATCCAGATTGTTCCCAGAAAAGGAACCAAGAGAACTAGGACCGTAGTCACCGACACTACCATAAACAGTATTCCTGTAGGAGATCCCAGAGAGGCTCAGACAACCCCACATGGGCTAAGCTCGAAACACTAGAGGTTCTACAAGGAGTTTACACGAGTGTTCGAGAGACCCAACCTTGCCCCTTAAGTTGATACCAATTCCCTTGTCGGGCCCGAGGAAGCACATTCTCACCCCACCTCCATCCATATACCTCCCCTGATTGACATTCCTAAGTTTCTCAAAATGCTCCATCAATTAAGATGTAAGTGATTTCAAGGAGAAAAGGACAATGGGGCTACTATGGACTGGCTGGCCAACTTTAAGAAATTCATGGGGATATTAAGGACACCACCAGAGGAGATGGTGACCCTAGTAGAGTTTTTCTTGGAGGTCAGCACCAAAAGGTGGTGGGACAATGTAAGGAGTTTATCCATCATTGTGCCCATGTGAGAGCAATTTGAAGAAAGGTATTTAGAGGATTAATTTCCCTCCATTTGATCAATGAAAAGAAGCAAGAATTCTTCCGACTTTGACAAGGATCCAACACCATCTTAGAGTACGAGCTAAATTTAATGAGCTAAGGCTTTTTGCTCCAGATTTAGCCGTACCGTCAGATATCTATCAATGGTTTGTGGACAGTCTCAACATGGATGTGTGAGACCGGATGAGAGTACTAGGACGCCTCACAGATTTGGCTACCATCATTAGCTTGGCTCATGAATGTGTGCGTCTGGTATAGATGAGACGTTGCCGGGCAGAGCATGCCGACCAGAAGGAGGAAAGAGGTCAGAGTAGTTGGAGAGGTCCAAAGGAGTAATGTGAGTAGAGATGGAGAACAAAAATGGGTTTCCCTAGAAGAAGGGAAAGCTACCATACCCAAAAGGAGGCAAGTATAGCCCCACAAAGGAGGAGCCCCTATTGCCCTAGGTGCTAGAAAAACCATGAGGGGTCATGCCAAGCATGCTTCAGATGTGGACAGCTCAGACACTTTGTGAAGTGTTGCTCAGCCCTTCGGGCCAATACGTAATGAAATACCCTCAAACCACTTTAAGGGAATCCAAGGGCACTAAACGGGGGATGAGACACAACCACTACATCGAGGGTACCAGCTAGAGTGTACAAACTCACACAGAAAGAAGCCTAAAAGGATTCTAGTACTGTACCTAGTACTTCCCAAACCCTCCCTAGACAAATATAACCAAAAATTTTGTAATTTGTAACCATTATAATAAATGAGAAATTATATTCACTAAAGTATTGTTAATTGCAGTAACCAGGATACGTGCAACTATGGGGAAGAGCAATCTATGCCCTCTTTGACTTAGGGGCGAAAAGGTCTTTTATCAAATAAAACTTGGTTCCAACTATTCCTCAAGAACTCACATCCCTTGAACCAAGCCACAACAACCTCACCCCATTAGGAGAAGGGCTAAATCAAGACAAGTATTTACAAGGATGTGAAGTTAAGAATAACGAGGTGAATTTGGAGGTGGACCTAATCTCATTACCTCTAAAGGAAGTAGATATAATATGGGGGATGGATTGGCTGAGTGCTCACCACGCTAGGGTAGATTGTGGAGAGAAAGTAATAATTTTCCACTTCCCAAGGTTGCTTGGAGTAAAGTTTGAAGGAGACAAAAGGAAAGAGGGAGCACATCTTGTGTCACATATGAAGGCTCAGAGTATGATGCGAAAAGGATGCAAGGCGTTCCTCGTAATGATCACTAATGTGGGTTTAGAAAAGAAAGGACTAGAGGGCGTTCCATTAGTTGAGTGCTACCCGGATGTATTCCCTGAAGAACTACCTAGATTACCTCCGAACTGTCAACTAGAGTTTACCATAGAAGCAATGCCCAGGACACACCCCATATCATAAGCCCCATACCATATGGCTCCGATGGGGCTAAAGGAATAGAAGGAGCAACTAGATGAGTTGTTGGAGAGAAGGGTTGCATATGACCTAGTCAATTGCCGTGGGGTGCATTAGTCTTATTCGTAAAGAAGAAGGACAGTAATATGAGACATTGCATAGAATACCGAAAGTTGAATCAGGTCACCATTAAAAATAAGTATCCCCTTCCGCAGATTGAAGACCTATTCGACCAGCTGAAAGGGGCGGCTTACTTCTCAAAGATAGATCTCCGGTCAGGATACCACCATCTAAGAATCCAAGAGGGAGATGTACCAAAGGTCGCGTCTTTGTCACAATACAGGCTCTATGAGTTCAGGGTGATGCCCTTTGGATTAACAAATGCCCCACATCCTTCATGGATTTAATGAACCGGGTGTTCCAACCCCATTTGGACAAGTTTGTGAGAGTGTTTATAGATGACATTCTTATATACACAAACTAAGGCAAAACACGAGGAACATCTAGCCATCACCCTAGACATACTACAGGAGAATCATCTCTATGTAAAGTTCTCCAAGTGTGAATTTTGGATGCAAGAGGTGGGTTTCTTAGGACATATTGTGTCCAAGGATGAGGTTAAGGTGGATCCGGCAAAGGCAGAGGCCATATGCGAATGGAAGGCTCCCACTAGCACAATAGAGATACATAGCTTCTTGGGACTCACGAGGTATTACCGGAGGTTCGTAGAAGATTTTTTAAAGATAGCAACCCTTTTAACCCACCTTACAAGGAAAGGAGTAGAGTATAAGTGGGATGACACATGTGAGAAGTCCTTACTAGAACTAAAGTCCCGTCTAACAACGACACCTGAACTAACCTTGACCAATTCGAATGTAAGAGAGTACACTATCTATAGTGACGTATAGGGACAAGGACTTAGGTGCGTACTAATGTAGTAAGGAAAAGTCATCACGTACACCTTGCTATAGTTAAAGGCGCATGAGAAGAACTACCCCACCACGACTTGGAATTAGTTACAATAGTGTTTGCCCTCAAGATTTGGTGACACTACCTATACGGGGTCAAGTGTAAAATATACACAGATCACAGCAGTGTGAAATTCTTCCTAACTCAAAAGGAGCTCAACCTCTAGCAAAGAAGATGGTTGGAATTAGTGAAAGACTATTGTAAAATCGTGTTTTTAACATACCCTACAAATGCACTGGATCCCATTAGAATTCTAAAGTTAAGCATGCTTGGGCGAGAGTAGTCTTAGGATGGGTGACCTCCTGGGAAGTATTTATTTTTCATTCCCTCAATAGTTGTCAAACTATACTTTTTAGTAACCTAAAATTAAATAACATACCAACACTAATGCACCGGATCCTATCAAAACTTTGAGGTTAAGCAAACTAGAGGTGAAAACCAGACCGATTCATGGTGAATCAGACCCAAACCAGATTGAACCGGATTAAACCATGAACAGTCTGTTCAATAATTCATTTTTCTAGGTGGCTTAAAAAATAAAATTGTGAAGCCACCATTAGATAGAAAATGAATTTTTAAAATTTTAAAATTTGGAAAATCGGTTGAATCGGGCTTGAATCGACTTATTTTCATTTTCGAGTCAACAAACTCGGTTAGACTGGACCGGTCAACGGTACAGTCGGTCAAGAGACTACTGCTAGGTCAGCGCCAAGTTAGCAAGTGTGACCAATCAGTGTGCGACATGTGGTGAAGCGTGTCTAGTTAGCCACTCAGTCAGTGCCTAGAAGTGTTGGCCAATAAGAAGGTGACATGTGTCCTCGGTCAAAGGTTAGAGAAGAAAAATCCACGTCAGCAACGACCGACCAATAGGAGAACGACATGTGTCCATAATCAATGGTCAATGTCGAAAAGACCCGTTAGCAAGACTACCCAATGCAGAGCTGACACATGGCAAGGATGCCACATTATCATCCGTCAAGGATGTCGGAGAAACAACCAACCAATAAGAGGTCGACCCATGGCAGGCCACACCGGATGATATCAGCCAATGAGAGAACACCATGTCCGACCCTCAGACCCGCAAGTACTTTGTGTCTGATGTGAGGATGGAGATCTCATACCGACCCCACCCCAGTCTCATACGCAAGAAGCTACGCCGAGCTTCATGACTAACTGGCACGACAATCTTCCCTTATGCACCCTAGGTCATCCAACAATCCTTGGAACCCATCACTACCCCTTCTTGGTTGTCTCTATGGTCCCAAATCAAAGTGCATGCACAAACAATAGTCTTAGCAAATCACTAGCCATCATCTTTGGTGCTGACGGTCCAAAAGCCCTAACACTCAACTTGGCCTATAGTTGTTTGCATGACTGATCCATTGACCTAGTCCAACGGTCCAACGACCCCGACACTACCACTAGCCCATCGAGCCTTGTTTGTCCTGATTTGGCACCGTGGTGAGGAACACATAAAATTTCTAGTTTATGAGAGTTTTCAAGGCTCTTATGATCATGTTTTTCTATCGGCTCCAGCCAGTGCGCACTTCACAAGTTTTTCAAAACTAGGCCTTGAGCACTATAAGTTCAAAAATGAGGCTTCCAACCTATTGGAGCTATTCCAGCTCTCATAAAAAAAGTCTCCCAAATAGTTTAAGTATTGGCACATAGTTAAGGGAGAACATTTATGGAAAATAGTTTTTGAACTTTAAGACATACTCATCATCCAACCATGCATGATGATGGAACATCCCACACTTGGTGGTTTTTCATTTCTGTAAAAGAGTTCATTACACCAACTGGGCATGGTGTTTAAATAAGCCCACTCATAAGTGGTTTTTTATTTCAAAATGATGCTCACCACCCCAACTAGGAATGATGTGTAAATGTCCCACTCACGGTGAATTTTTAGTACAAAACTTGCTCATCACCCTAATCTGGTTGGCATTAGAAAATTCTCACTTACCCGATGACTGTGATGTGTTCATCCCCATTCGACTTTCCAAGTCTGGGTCGTGCTCCCTTGCTTACGTTCTTGTTCAAATGTGTCCGTACATGGTTTGATTATCCTTATAAGGAAGGTTCGGCATGAAATCCCTCTTGTTCTCATGTATTAGCGACTAGGGATCTGATTTTTTTTATTTTATTGCACTTAAGACCCTAAAGTTCATCATCTTTGACTTCAGGTCCATAATGCTCAATTATCTTCAATTAAGTCCCTAGGATTTCTAATATCTTCCTAGGGTCCTTAATATTACTAAAAATTGTAAACAAGGCTTAATTTTTTCAAAATTTTCCAATATGTTCCTAAATTTTACAAAATTACCCATCGGCCCCAAATTTTCCAAAAATAAAAAATTGGTCCCCCTTTTTCCAAAAATCACCAATTGGCCCTCCAAGCTCTTCTACTTAGCCTACTAACATTCAATTTTGGGAAAATTGCACTAAGGTCCTTCAATTTTTTGAAATCCCCAAATTTCCCAAAACTTTTCACCCAATTTCACCCCTTTCGATTGGCCAAATATGTTTTCTTCAAATTAACATTTCAAATGGGGTTAATTGTTCCATTTCATGGTGTCAATCGGTCTCTCTAATTCCATATGATCTAACTGAGCTTTGAATTGCAGTTTTTGGGTGCGAAACGAGCTCAAATAGAGCTTCACCAAAAAATTGAATGTAGAGAGAGAACGCATTGAAAACTTATTGTTGGAGGTGCAGTTGTCTGAGCTCCTGATTTGGGTAGGTAGCTCTCATCCCCAGGGTCGTTCTAGGATCAAGAATCACTACAATTCATTCCTTGAGTAGTGAGAATTTGTTTAGTGAATTTCGGACACTTTCTCCCTCTAGAAATGAACTATTCCGATGAGGGAGGGCAAAATTGAATTACCTTTTCCTTTGGCAAGGACAAGTGTAGGTTGTAGAGGCTAAGGGAAGGCTTGGTTTGGTCATAGGAGGTTTGAGTTGGTCGAATTTTGATCAGGCAAAATAGGGCAGCTTCGGGACCGATAGAGCAGCGTCACTATTTGGACCTGCCGATACTTCTTCGGTGGTACTCAGGTAGAATGGAGGATGCCGTTCAGTAGCTGACTTTCTCTAGAATTTATAGAGCCCAAATTCACCTTATTATAGACCGTAAAGAGTAAGGCGTCCTTTAAACATGCACCTTTTTCTAAGAATAACATAAACAAAACTACATAATAATTTAGATTTATCATACCTGTATCACAGGCGTCTTAGTTAATGGTCTTTAAGGGTAAGCTTTCCGAAATCTCCTGAAAGGGATATAAGGGAGGGGATGAGTACGACTACTCAGTGAATGGATATTCAAAGGTCTACTTTTAATTTTTAAGAAAACATTTATATGGAGTGTGTCATATTCCTTTTTTTTAATTCCTTTATTTAAAAATTCGGGTTTTCCATCATTTCTTAGGTACCACGGTGTGTCATCACCATACACACATCCTTCATCATGGAGGTTATACACATTCGCAAGTCAGTATTACTATTGAACCCGCTAGTGGCTTCGGAGAGACTTTTCCTGCTACCCGGATAGAAGCACGACCACTTCTACCCTGAGAATAAGTGGATGTACGTGACATCCGACCCACAATCTCGAAAATCACTTCTTCGTGTCCGTATGAGGATAGAGACCTCATCCTGTCCCCACCCTAGACTCATGCACTTGGTGCTACTCCAAATTTCACGCAAACACCTGGAAAGACGATCTGCCCTTATACTCACCGGGTCATCTAGGGCCCTTAGGACACATCACTACCCCTCATGGGCGTCTTGATGATCCCGTACTCATGGTGCATGCACAAACAAAATTTTCTTAAATTACCATGTAATATGTGGTGCCATTCGTCCCAACGGTCCCGACCTTCAACTCAACATGTAGCTATTTGTCTTGATCGGTCCGGAGACCGATCATGTCGCACTGCTACTAATTGACTGAGTACGTTGGACCTGCCTTGGTACCATGACCAAATAATTCACTTATTAAGTTTTAATGGTGCATATATATATATATATATATATATATATATATATCATGTTCTTTTACGAGCTCCTACTCATGTCCATTGGCCTATGGCCCACTCTTCGAGTTTTTCAAAAACTGGGCATTCTAGCCCTCAAGTTCCAAAACCGAGGCCCCCGACCTATCAGAGATATTCGAGCTCCCATCAAGAAGGTCTCCCAAATAGTTTAAGCATTGGTACACAGTCAGGGGAGAACACTTCTGACAAAATAGATTTTCATTGTCCATTATACTGACCGGTATAAGGACATCTCCATTCATGACCGATGAACGGGTTTTCAACTTCCTTCGAGGAAGTCTCATCATACTAACTAGGAATGATCTACTTACAACCGATAAATAGTTTTTCCGCATAGTTTTCACATCACTTTCTCTAAGATGTAATGATTAAAATTCCACTAAACAGTGGATTTTTATACCGAGGTACTTATCATCCCCAACCAGGTATGATATATAATCCCACTCACCCGATAGTGCAATGAAATTCCACTTAGTCGGGTTATGTCCTTAGCAAGCTGGACCTCGACTGGAGTTCCTGATGTCTCGTTCTCATACATAAAATGAACATAATTGTTCATTATTCTTTGGCCTAATAGCCCTCACTCGTTCCAAATGAATGAAAAAACCCAATTTTACATATATTTGCAATTAGGTCCCTAAAGTTATTTTTCTTTAACTTTAAGTCCCTATTGTAGGGTTTTTCCTAAATTTGAGTCCTGAAACTTTTAAAATTTATCTTAGTACCTCAAATTATTGAATTTCACATAAAGGGTTTAATTTCCCAAATTTCCAATTTGGTCCCTCAATTTTTTTTCCAAAATTACCATTTTGCCCCTTCTTTAGAAAAATGGTAAAATTTTCCCCAAAAATTCTAAAATTTCTCAATTGGCTCTCTAATATTCTTATCATGACCAATTGACCCTCAATTTTAGAAAATTACATTTTGGTCCTTCAAATTTTCGAAAATCCCCAAATTTTCCCCCAATTTCAACTTTTAAATACTACTGAATTTGATTTCATCAAATTGACCAATCAAACACCTCTAATTGTTGAAATTGGAGTTGAAATTGAGTTCTTACATGTTCATACGATTCTAAGGAACTTTGAATTGCAGATTTTAACGCCAGAATGAGCTCAAATGGAGCTTCATTGAAAAACAAATTGTAGAGAGAGAAAGCTTCGATTTCTCATCGGTGAGGGCACGACAGTCCGAGCTTTCGATCTGGGCAGATAGCTCTCATCTTGTGGTTCATCCTAGAATCAAGAATCGCATCCATTGATGCCGAATTGATTTAGAATTTCATCATTGAAATTCTGTTGGTTCTCTCTCTAGCATCGGCCAGAAATTGCAGAGGGGAGTCAAATTGGCTTACCTTTCAATCCTAATTCGGCCATGGGAGGGCTGAGGAAGTGTTGGAAAGGCTTGGTTTGGCCTGAGGAGGGCTCGAAATGGCCGATTTCAACTCGGCCGAAATAGGCCAGCTTCGATCCGCTGGAGCTGCTTCACTATTTCATCACACTGGCGCTTCTTCGGTGACTCTCGGGACGAACGGATGCTACCACCGTGTAGCTGACTTCTCCCCAGTTCTAATGAACCCAGCCTTGCCTTATTTGGCTCAAAATTGACCCTATATCAGAGTTCTGGTTCGAGCTTCACCAAAAAACTAAGCAACTGAGAAAGAATGAGCTTTTTAGGTGTGGAGAGGACGAATGGAGAGGGGCTCTTTATATAGGGAGCTTGGGGACCCGTTGGCCATCCGTTTGGTACCGTTATTGCTGATATTGAAGACCTGAAACACCCCGAACAGAAGCGTTTCTTCTTTGTTGGCATTTCTTCAGTTTCCCAACGAGTGAATAGTGCTGTCATCCTAAGGAAGAAGATGACACTGTTCCGAATCGGACCGGACCGGTCCGAATCGGGTTCAAAGCTTAAATTGGCTGGTTCACCCCCCATTCGATCGAATTTTTCAAATCTAAAAATTTCTAAATTTATCTAAATTCATTCTCTATCCATTGGTGGCCTCAAATATCTAATTTGAATTATTTAAGCCACCTAGAAAGATGAATTTAGGATTCGGTTCAATAGTGGTTCAAACCGGTCCGAACCGATTCAGATCCGGTTCACCTGAACCAATTTGGTTTTTCATCCCCAGTTCCTTCACAAGTCCATTTCCATGTCTTTTGTGACTCCTTGGGTCACTTAGGGTTCATAAAATTCCTGGTTTACCATCTCTTTATCAATTTCGGTTCATAAACTGACTCAGTCCTTAAACCGGTTCGGGTCCAGTTCACCCGAACCGCTCTGGTTTTTCTCTCCCACTTTATTCTAAGGTTCCTTCCCAAGGTTTATGAATTTCTTTGGAGTACAATGGAGTTGAATTCCTTTGTTTTGCCTGATCTCTATCGGTTCCAATTCATGAACCGACTCAGTCATAAACCGGTTCAATCCTATTGGACTCGGTTCATCCAAACCAGTTTAATTTTCCTCTTCCAATTCGTCCTAAGGTTCTTTTCCATAGTATTTTGAACCCTTTGGATCACCTGGGAGTTGTAAATTCCTAAATTGCCCATTCCCAATTATCGGGTTTTTAAACCGATTCGATTTTCTCACTTGGTTTGACCGGTTCTCTTCCCGGTTTTCCTTAGCTAAAAAGGGCTGGGTTTACATGAATAGTGTCATTGGACGAAGGAGGAAGACCACATTGTTTTGCACGTGAGAGCTTAGCACATGCATACCTACCACATGGCAGCACGAGATTGGTTGGTTTGGTGACATGGCAATCCTACTCAGCCACTACGATAGTCGTTGACCAATTGACCGGACACATGGCAGCCCCTATTGGGTGCTCATGTCTGCGTGGCGGTTGACCGGGCGTCCGCTGACCATTAGCCGTTGAGAGGACACATGTCTCTATTTGATTGCTCTACGCTTCCAAATGCTAACCGAGCGGCTGACAATGCACTCTTTGCCACACATTGTACGTTGATTGGTCATGCGTGTTGGCTAGGCGTTGACCTGACAGCGGTCTGTTGACCAGCTGGACCATTGACCGGTCCAGTCCGACTAGGTTCGATGACCCGAAAATGAAAATCGGTCGGTTCAGGCCCGATTCGACCGATTTTCGAAAAATTAAAAATATATAAATTAATCTAAATACATTATATCAAATGGTGGCCTCAATTTCCCAAGTTGATCTTTTAAAGCCACCTTGAAAAATGAATTATTGAGCCAGTTCCCTATGGTTAAACCCAGTTCAGTCCAGTTAACCTCGAACAGATCCAGTTTTCTCATCGAATTTCATTCGTGATTCTTCTTTATGATTTTTAAGACTTCTTGGTAACTTTGGATTTTCAATTTCCTATTTTTAACCCTTCTTTACCATCTTTGATTTATTTAAATGGCTCGATTTTCTCATAAAAATTGTCGGTTCTAGTCCCGACTAACTTGGTTTGAGAGGACGGGTTTCATAACTCTCCCCTTCTTTTAGGAGTTTTGTCCCCAAAATTTATTCATGCATCCTTTGCATAGGGAATAATTCCCATCAATTTCCACTTGGGATTTGCTTCGATACGACATCGGGGTACATCCCCATTTTAGTTGCATATGCTTTGGACATCTTTCGTGCCTTTGCGCCCTCTGCACATTTTCTTATACATCTCTTGGGGTATCTTTTTATTATTAAATTCCCATCGCTCTAAGGGATACGGTTTGGCATTCGCGCTTTGAGGAGAAGAATTCCGTGTTGATCCGACCTCCCCTACCTAGTTTGGTCGAAACCACATGAACAACCTGCCACTCCCTTTAGTCTAAGAAGAGTCACCACTTTCCAAGACCATAAGGAGTCAGGCAAAGTTCCTATCCTTGTTCCCTGGAATAACATTATATAAAACTCAATAGTTTAAAGGAATTTTAAGCAAACTTGACTTAGGGTTCAGCTTCGTGGATTCACTAAGGTTGATCTCCTTTTTCTTGAAAAAGGGTTAAAGGGAGGGGGTGATTTTCTACAACTCAGTGAGCGGGTATCGAGGTGAGTTCTCAAAAACAGTTCAACATTTTATCACATCTTTCTTTCCTTACAAAATGTTGAAATTTTTCTTTATCAAAAAAACATTTCAAAGCTTCCCCTTGCTCGGGAGGTGGTTAACAAACATTCATATGCCCTTTATCATAAAGGGTACAAACATTTGCAGGAGCAGTTCTAGACTGTACCCACTTAGGGATTAGCACGACTTTACCATCCACTTAGATAGAAGTCTTAGACTTCTAACCTAAGTCTGAGTGGATGATCCAAACGTCCAACCATGAGACCCGTAAGTACTTCATGTCCGATGTGAGGATGAAGACCTCATCCCGACCCCACCTCGGTCTCATGCGCAAGAAGCTATGCCAAGATTCATGACTAATTGGCACAAAAATCTTCCTTTATGCACCCTAGGTCGTCCAATAGTCCTGGTGTAAACCCCACCCTCGGAAGTTAAGGAAACCGGGAAAAAAATTGGACAAACTGAGTGATAAATATCGAACCAGTTCAAAAACTCGATCATCAAAGAACGAGTAATCTGGGAAATTTACAGCTTTTGAGTGACCTAAAGGGTTCATAAAACCTTGGAAAAGAACCTTAGGACAAATTGGAAGAGAAAAACTAGACCGGTTCAGAAGAATCGAATCCAACTAGATTGAACTAGTTTATGAACTGAGTTGGTTCATGAACCGAAACCGATAGAGAAAGGGCAAACCGGGAAATTTATGGATCCCAAGTGACATAAAGAGTTACAAAAATCAAGAAAAAGGACTTTAGGATGTATTGGATGTGGAAACCAAACTGGTTCAGGTGAACCAAATCCAAACTAGATTGAATCGGTTTAGACTTGTTTGAACTACTATTGAACCAGATGCTAAATTCATTTTTCTACGTGGCTTAAAATTTTCAAATTTGAGATTTGAGGCCTCCACTGGATATAAAATGAATTTATAAATTTTTAATTTTGAAAAATTTAGTCAAATCGGGCATGAACCGACCGATTTAAGCTTTGAACTCGGTTCGAACCAGTTCGGTCCATTTTGGAACAGTGTCATCTTCTTCCTTCATATGACAGCATTGTTCACTCACAAGAAAATTGAACAGTGCCGGTGAAGTTGAAAAGTATACGGCTAGGAAGTTTCAAGGAATGAATGACTGCCATTAAGGCGCCAATCGGACGGCTAGGAAGACCCTGAGCTTCCTATATAAAGAGCCCCTCCTCATTCATCCACACCTAAAAACTCCATTCTCACTCAACTGCTCCAATTTTTGGCAAAGCTCCAACCAGAGCCCTGATATAGGGTCTTTTCTGAGCCAAAGAAGGCATGGTCAGGTTCTTTAGATTTGGGAAGAAGTCAACTACATGCCTGTAGTCTCCATTTGCTCCGAGGGTCATCGGAGAATCGCCGGCGTGATCGAACAATGAAGCTTTCGAAGCTTTCTCTCTCTAAGTCTAATTTTATGGTGTAGCCCGTTTGAGCTCATTTCGGCATCATATAGTGCGATTCAAAGTGAAATTGAATTGTATGAAGGTGTAGGGACTCCAATCTAACTTCAATTTCAACAATTAAACTCATTTGATCGGTCAATTTGATGAAATCAAATTCGACTGAGTTAGAAGGTTGAAATTTGGGGGAAATTTGGGAATTTCACAAATTCAAGGGATAAAGTACAATTTCATAAAATTGAGGGCCAATTGGGCATGATAAAGATGTTGGGGGACCAATTGGACAAATTTTAGAATTTTTGGGGCAAAATTTATCATTTTTTGTAATGTATGGGCAAAATGGTAATTTTGGAAAAGTTGGGGGCCAAATTGGAAATTTGGGAAATAAACCCCTTTTTGTGAATTTGAATAAATTGATGTCCCAAGGTGAATTTTAAAAGTTTCGGGACTCAATTTTAGGAAAACCCGACATTAGGGACTTAAAGTTAAAGAAAAATAACTTTAGGGACCAAATTGCAAATAAAGCAAAAGTTTGGTTTTCTCATTCATTTGGGATGAATGAGGGCTATTAGGCCAAACGTAATGAACAAGAGTGTTCATATCGTGTAGGAACACGAAGTACCGAGAACACCAGCTAAGACAAGTTTGAGTGAGGATAATAAGCCAGATAAGAGGAAATTCATTGCACTATCGGCTGAGTGGGAATTTATTATCAAACCCGGTTGGGATGATAAACACCTCGAAAATGAAAACTCATTGCTTAGTGGTATTTTAACCATCACATCTGAAAAGAGTGATGTGAAAATCACACGGAAAAACTACTTACCATTTGTAAGTAGATCATATATGGTTGGCATGATGAGACTTCTTGAAAGGAAGTGAAAAACACGCTTATCGGTTATAAGCAGAGATGTCTTCATACCCGGTTGGTATGATAAAGAAATGAAAGGTTTATTTTGTAGGAAGTGCTCTCCCCTAACAATGTGCCATTGCTTAAAATTTTTGGAAGACCTTCTTGACAATAGCTCGAATAGCTTATATAGGCCAAAGGCCTCTGTTTTGGAACTTAGGGGCTAATATGCTTGATTTTGAAAATCTCGAACAGTGGGCCCTGGGCCAGTTAGCACGAGCAGGAGCTCGTAAACAAACATGATTAATATGCCATGAAAACTTAAGTAAATGACTTGTTTGGCCAAGGTACCAAGACATGACTGACATACTCAATGGATTAGTGGTAGTGCGACATGACAGGTCTTCGGACTAGTCAAGACAGGTAGCTACAGGTCAAGTTGAGGGTTGGAGCCATCAGACCAGTGGCACCAAAGATTTTATGGCATTATGTGAAAAACTATTGATTGTGCATGCACTGTGTTACAGGACCTTTAAGATGGTCAAGAGGGGTAGTGATACTTCCTATGGCTCTACACAACCTGGTGGATATAAGGGCAGTTAGTCGTACTAGAAGTCTTGCGAAGCTTGACGTAGCTTCTAGCGCATGAGACCGGGGTGGGGACATGATGAGGTCTCTATCCTCAGACGGACATGGACTTTTGTTATGGGATTGAGGGTCGGATGTCATGAACATCCACTCATTCTCAGGGTAGAAGTGGACATGCTTCAATATAGGTGGTTGAAAAAGTCAATCCGACGCCACATGTAGGTTCAGTAGACGAGCTGACCTACGAATGTGTGTTATCCTTCTTAATGAAGGATGTGTGTTGGTTGTTAAACACACCGTGGTAAGGAGAAATGGCTATGAAAATTGAGATTTTAAGGATTAATGTTTTTAAAGAAAATATGGAGTCTAACACAATCAGATTCAAAATTTTTTCCTAAAAGTAAATTTTAAAAAAACTCATTCACTGAGTTGTTGTACTCACCCCCTTCCATAGATGCCTTTTCAGGTAACCTAGGGAAACCTACCCAAAGACCCCAGATAACTACACCTGCAAGACAGGTATGTAAAAGTTTAAAATTTTATACAGTTTTGATTTATGGTATTCCAGGAAAGGTACAGGTTTAAAGTACGCCTTACTCCTCACGGTTTAAAGAAGGGGAAAACCATTTATAAATAGGGAGAGTGGCGGGTTGCTCACGAGGATCCGACCAAACTAGGTCGGGGCGTGACAACTTGAGTGGTATTAGAGCATGTTTCTTCGAATACATTATCAAGACTAGATAATATAGTAACTGATAGGAATATTTTTCAGATAGCCCCAAGAAAAGTAGCCAAACAAATCCACGCTACCTTAGTCACCCCGGAAGCTAGGGAGAACCCCATCCCAAGGGAGGACATGAAGCATGAGTATAGAAGAACCCTTGGAGTAACCTTGGGTCAAAGAGGACTCGACAAGAAAGCCTCCAAGGTGTTCAGGCTCAAAGATGGTAGCACATCGAACCATCAGCAACCCCTTAGAAAGACCCCAAAATTCTCAAAGTGTAGGAGGAACTATAAAGATTCACACAAGGAGATGAATTGTTATAAATGTGGGTGATGAGGACACTATAGTAGAAGATGCCCGACCTTTCGGTGGACAAGACCCGACTTTTCAATTAATTGTAATTACGTCCCTAAAGTTCTTTTTCTTTAACTTTAGGTCTCTAATGCTAATTTTTCCCCAAATTGAGTTCCGAAACTTCAAAATTTTACTTTGGTGCCTCAATTAATTCAAAATTACAAAAAGGGATTCCAGTTTCCCAAATTCCCAATTTGGTCCCCAACTTTTACAAAAATGGTAAATTCCACCCCAAAATTCCAAAATTGACCAATTGTTCCTCCAACATCTTTTCCATCCCAATTGGCCTCCAATTTTAGGAAATTGCACTTTAGTCCCTCGAATTTTTGAAATCCCCAATTTTCCCCCAATTTCAACCTTTCAACTTGATCGAATTTGATTTCATCAAATTTACCAATCAAACAAGGTTAATTGTTGAAATTGAAGGTAGATTTAAGTTCCTACACATCCATCTGATTCAATTTCACTTTGAATAACATGAATTGACGTCAGAACGAGCTCAAATGGAGCTTCACTAGAAAATTGAATGTATAGAGAGAAAGCTTCGAAAGCTTACTGTCGAGGGCGTGGTGGTCCTAGCTTTCGATATGGACAAATAATTCTTGTCCTAAGGTTTCTCTTAGGATCAAGAATCACCTCAATTCATATCAAATTGAGGGAGAATTTGGTCAGTAAAGATCTATCGGTTCTCTCTCTAGCACCAATCGAAATTTACAAAGGGGAGCCAAATTGGCTTACCTTTCCGCTCTAATTCAGCTGTATGAGGGCTGTGGAAGTGTTGGGAGGGCTTAGTTTGGCCTGAGAAGCTCTCAAATTGGTCGTTTTCAGCTCGGTCGAAGCACGACAACTTCGGTCCAGTTATCCTCTGAGCAAATGGAGGCTACTGTCATGTAGCTGACTTCTCCACGAATCTAAAGAACTCAGTCATGCCTTATTTGGCTTAGAAAAATGCCCAAGTCGAAGCTCTGGTTTGAGCTTCACTGAAAAATGGAGCAGTGGGGAGAGAGTGGAGTTATCAGGTGTGAGGATCATGAATTCTTTATAAACAAAGCTCAGGGACTTCTTGGCGGACCGATTGGCTCCTTAATGGAGGTCATTCATTACTTGAAACTCCCTGGCTGGAGACTTTTCTTCTTCGCCGGCATTACTCAATTTTCTAGCGAGTGAACAGTGTTATCATCTGAAGGAAGAAGATGACACTGTTCCAAACTTAACTGTATCGGTCTGAATCGAGTTCAGTGCTTAAACCGGCCGATTCAAGCCTGATTCGACCGAGTCTTTCAAAATTAAAATTTTGTAAATTCATATAAATTCATTATCTATGTAATGTTGGCCTCAATTCTCCAATTTGAATTTTTTAAGCCACCTAAAAAAATGAATTTAGAAATCGATTCAATAGTGGTTCAAATCGGTCCACCTGAACCAATTTGGTTTTTACTTTCAATTCATTCTAAAGTCATTTTTTATGACTTTTGTGACTTTTTAGGTCACTTGGGATCCATAAATTTTTCGGTTTTCCATTTCTCTATCGGTTCCGATTTATAAACCGACTTGGTTTTCTCTTTGGAAATGACCGATTCTTTTCCTAGTTTTTCTTATTATCAAAGGACGGGGTTTACACTTACCCTTTTTGAATAGTTGCACAACACGTGGATTAATTCTCCTTGGTAATATTTTCTTTTCCATCAGCTTTAGGACTTGGTATTGAGTTTGATGCTTGATCCCTCAAGTTGACGGTAAAACAAGAGATATCTTCTTTGGAACATGATTGAATTCCTGTAAAAAAAAAGATATAATATTACTCGACAAATATCCGACAATGGGCTTAGTATTTAAAAATAAATACTTGTACATAAGTATTGTAAGGACATATAAATTTTTCTCTCTTGATCTCACTTTTTTCTTGTAATAAAATTATTTTTGCACTCTTACTTTTCAACTTTGTATTTTCTCTCTTCTATTTGAACTATGATTTTTCTCTCTTCTTTTTCATCTTTGCCTTTTCTTTCTTCCTTTTTAATTATGGCTTTTCTCTCTTCTTTTTCAACTTTTATCTCTTCCTTTTTAATTTCAGCTTTTGTTTCTTCTTTTACCAAACCTGACTTGATCATAGTAATATTCATCTTTTTGAAGAAGTTATCAATACATTTATTAGTTATTTCCTAATAATAGTTGCTAGGAACAAATTGTCGGTCCATAATTTCTTTCATCTCGCTCCATGACTCTATAGAGCATTCATGGTTGCATCTTTTGTCTTTCACCAATTGATCCCACAATGTAATTGCATAATTTGAAAATCTAAAGGATGTAACTCGTACCTTTTTTGCTTCACATTAATTGTGATATTCAAAGAATTTATCCATCTTCTTTTCCCATTGAAGATATTCTTCTAGGACCTCCTTTCCTTGGAATAATGGTATATTCAAATCATACTGGTTATTAGTCATTGGTCCTTTTCTTGTTTTATAGAGATCTTGATCCCTTCATTACTCCATACAATCCAATCGCGTGTGTACAGACTTCACCACCGGTCTCGTTTTACTCATCATGTTTTGAATAGGCTGAGCAAAACTGTCTTCTTTCCATGTGTTTACTCATTGTTGGGACTTGTAATCTTGCCAATTATTATAAACAAAATAACCTCACAACTCTCCCTCATATAATTCTCTCAAATAGTCTTGTTTCACACTCAAATAACTTTTTCGTCAAGCCCCGACTCACTTTGGTCAGATCCCCATGATCAACCCGCCACTCTCCCGGTTTATTAAAGGGTTTCCCTTATTATAAACCGTAAAGAGTAAGGCATCCTTTAAACCTGCACCTTTTCTTGGAATAACATAATTAAAACAGCATAAAATTTTAAATTCATCATACCTATCTCACAGGCGTCTTAGTTGATGGTCTTTAAGGGTAGGCTTTCCGGGATTTTTTGAAAGGGATATAAGGGAGGGGGTGAGTACGACTACTCAGTGAATGGGTTTTCAAAACATTTAACTTTTATGGAAAATATTTGTATTGGAGTGTGCTAGACTCCCCTCTTTCAAAAACCTTTCATTTCAAAACTCAGTTTTTACCACCATTTCCTTATTAATCACGGTGTGTCATCACCCAATACACATCTTTCATTATGAAGGTCCAACACACATTCGCAGACCAGTACGTCCACTAAACCCACATGTGGCTTCGGAAAAACTTTACCAGCCACTCAGATAGAAGTACGTCCACTTCTAACCTGAGAATGAGTGGGTGTTCACGACATCCCACCCTCAATCCTGAATTCGATTCTTTGTGTCGATATGAGGACAGAGACCTCATCCTGTCCCCACCCCGGTCTTATGCGCTTAGTGCTACTCCAAATTTGGCACGATCACCTAGAACGATAAACTGCCCTTATACTCACCAGGTCGTCCAGGGCCCTTAGGATGCATCACTACCCCTCATGGGCGTCTTGATGATCCCGTATTTATAGTGCATGCACAAACAATGTTTTCTTATCATACCAAGTAATATGTGGTGCCATTAGTCCAACAGTCCCGACCTTCAACTCAACCTGCAGTTGTTTGTCTTGACTGGTCCGGAGACCGGTCATGTCGCACAACTACTAGTTGATTGAGTATGTCGGACTTGCCTTGGTACCATGACCAAATAATTTACTTATTAAAGTTTTATGGCACATATATCATGTTCGTTTACGAGCTCCAACTCGTGCCCACTAGCCTATGGCCCACTATTTGAGATTTTCAAAACCGGGCATAATAGCCCCAAATTTCCCAAAATGAGGCCCCCGACCTATAAGAGCTATTCGAGCTCCCGTCAAGAAGGTCTCCCAAATAGTTTAAGCATTGGAGCACAGTCGGGGGAGAACACTTCCAACAAAATATATTTTTAACTGTCCATTATACCGATGAACGAATTTTCAACTTCGTTTGAGAAAGTTTCATCATACCAACCGGGTATGATCTACTTACAACCAGTAATTAGTTTTTCCGTATGGTTTTCATATCACTCTTCTAAGTTGTGATGTTTAAAAAACCACTTGATAGTGGGTTTTCATTTCGAGGTACTTATCATCCCCAACCGATTTTGATATAAAATCCCACTCATAACCGGTAAGTGGTTTTTAACTTTAAATTGTGCTCATCATCTCAATTGGGTATGACGTTAGTAAGCCCACTCACCCATTAATGTCATGAATTCCACTAGACTGGTTCTTTGTATTCACGCGAGCTTGTCCTTGCTGGCGTTCCCGGTACTTCGTGTTCCTACACGATATGAACGTATGGGTTCATTATCCTTCGCCTAATAGCCTTCATTCATTCCAAATGAATGAGAAAGTCAAACTTTCATTTATGTACAATTAGGTCCCTAAAGTTACTTCTCTTAAACTTTAAGTTCCTAATGTCGGTTTTTCCTCAAATTGAGTCCCGAAACTTTTAAAATTTATGAAAGGACCTCAATTTATTCCATTTCACAAAAAGGGGTTTAAATTTCCAATTTTCCAATTTGGTCCCCCAACTTTTCCAATATTAGCATTTTGCCCTTTCATTACAAAAATGGTAAATTTTACCCCAAAAATTCTAAAATTTCTCAATTGGCCCTCTAACATTTTTATCATCCCCAATTTCCCCCAATTTTCCCCAATTCCAACTCTTTAACACCATCGAATTCAATTTCATCAAATTGACCGATCAAATACCTAAAATTGTTGAACTTGATGTTGAAATTGAGTTTTTCCATGTTCATACGATTCCATAGAACTGTAAATCGCGAGTTTTAACGCTGGAACGAGCTCAAATGGAGCTTTGACGGAAAACAGACTGTAGAGAGAGAAAGCTTCGATTACTCACCGGTGAGGGCACGACGGTCCAAGCTTTTGATCTAGAAAGATAGCTCTCATCCTGAGGTTCATCCTAGAATCAAGAATTACATCAATTGATGTTGAATTGAGTTAGAATTTCATCATTGAAATTCTGCTGGTTCTCTCTCTAGCGTTGACCAGAAATTGCAGAGTGGAGCCGAATTGGCTTACCTTTCAGTCCTAATTCAGCCGTGGGAGGGCTGAGTAAGTGTTGGGAGGGCTTGGTTTGGCCTAAGGAGGGCTCAAAATCTATGATATCAATTCGGCCAAAACAGGACAGCTTCGGTCTGCTGGAGCTGCTTCACTGTTCCATCATGCTGGTGCTTCTACAGTAACCCTCGGAGTGAATGGAGACTACAGGCATGTAGCTGACTTCTCCTCGGTTCTAAAGAACCCAACCTCACCTTCTTTAGCTTAGAAAAGACCTAATATTGGAGCTTTGGTTCGAGCTTCATTGAAAAACTTAGCAACTGAGAGAGAGTGAGTTTTTCAGGTGTGGAGAGGATGAATGGAGAGGGGGGCTTTATATAGGAAGCTCGGGGGCTTCTTGGCCATCCAATTGGCACCTTTATGATAGGAATTTATGGTTGGAAACATATTGAATGGAGACATTTCCTCTTCGTCAGCACTGCTTCGATTTTTCGACGAGTGAATAGTGTCATCATTTGGACGAAGAAGCTGACACTATTCCGAACCGAGTTCGAAGCTTAAACCGGCCGGTTCACCCCTCATTCAACCGAGTTTTTCATATCTAAAAATTTCTAAATTCATTTTCTATCCAATGGTGGCCTCAAATATCCAATTTGAATTATTTAAGTCACCTAGAAAAATAAATTTAGGATTCAGTTCAATAGTGGTTCAAACCGTTCCAAATCGGTTCGAATTCGGTTCACCTGAACCGGTTTGGTTTTCATCCCCAATTCCTTGACAAGTCAACTTCCATGACTTTTGTGACTCATTAGGTCACTTAGGGTCCATAAAATTCTTGGTTTACCATCTCTTTATCAATTTCGGTTCATAAACTGACTCGGTCCTTATACCAATTTAATCCGTTTCACGTCCGGTTCACTCGAACCAGTCTGGCGACCGACATGCTCCTGCTCGTGCCAACTGGCCTTGGGCCCACTGTACGAGATTTTCAAAATCGGGCATTTAGCCCCCATGTTCCAAAATCGAGGCCCCGGCCTATTAGAACTATTCGAGCTCCCGTCGAGAAGGTCTCCCAAATTGTTTAAGCATTGGCACACAGTCAGGGGAGAGCACTTCTGACAAAAATAGGTTTTTACTGTCCATCATACCGACCGGTATAAGGACATCTCCGTTCATAACCGATGAACGGGTTTTCAACTTCCTTCGAGTAAGTCTCATCATACCAACCGGGTATGATCTACTTACAACCCGAAAGTAGTTTTTCCGCATAACTTTCACATCACTTTCTCTAAGTAGTGATGATTAAAATACCACTAAACATTGGGTTTTTATATCGAGTCACTTATCACCCCCAACCGGGTATGATGTTAGTAAACCCACTCACAACCGGTAAGTGGTTTTTAATCTTTAAACTGTGCTCATCATCCCAACTGGGTATGATGTTTGTAAACCCACTCACCCGTTAATGCCGTGAATTCCACTAGACTGGTTCTTTGTATTCACGCGAGCTTGTCCTTGCTGGCATTTCTGGTATTTAACGTTCCTACACGATATGAACAACCTTGTTCATTATTACTCGACATAACAGCCTTCATTCATTAATGAATGAGAAAACCCAAACTTTTAGTTATTTGCAATTATGTCCCTAAAGTTATTTCTCTTTAAGTCCCTAATGTCGGTTTTTCCTCAAATTGAGTCCCGTAACTTTTAAAATTTATAGTGGGATCTCAATTTATTCCATTTCACAAAAAGGGGTTCAATTTCCCAAATTTCCAATTTGGTCTTCCAACTTTTCCAAAATTACCATTTTGCCCTTCCTTTACAAAAATGGTAATTTTTGCCCCAAAAAAATCAAAATTTCCTCAATTGGTCCTCTAACATTATTTTCATGCCCAATTGACCCTCAATTTCATAAAATTTCATTTTGGTCCTTTGAATTTCGAAAATCCCCAATTTTCCCCCAATTCCAACTTCTTAACACAGCCGAATTTTATTTCATCAAATTGACCCATCAAACATTTCTAATTGTTGAAATTGAAGTTGAAAATGAGTTTCTACATGTTCATACGATTCTTCAGAAATGTGAATCGCAAGTTTTAATGCCGGGACAAGCTCAAACGGAGCTTTGCCGAAAAATGAACTATATAGAGAGAAAGCTTCGATTACTCACTGGTGAAGGCAAGACGGTTCGAGCTTTCGATCTGGAGAGATAGCTCTCATCCTGAGGTTCATCCTAGAATCAAGAATCGCATCAATTGATGCGGAATTGGATTAGAATTTCGTCATTAAAATTCGGTCGACTCTCTCTCTAGCACCAATCAAAAATTATAAAGGGGAGCCGAATTGGCTTACCTTTCGATCCTAATTCGGCCGTGGAAAGGCTGAGGAAGTGTTGGGAGGGCTTGGATTGGCCTGAGCAGGGCTTGAAATGGCTGATTTTAGCTTGGCTAAAATAGGGCAGCTTCGGTCCGCCGGAGCTGCTTCACTATTCTATCACGCCGGCGCTTCTCTAACGATTCTTGTATTGACTGGAGTTTGCTATCAGATAGCTGTCTTCTCCCCGGTTCTAAAGAGCCCGACCTTTGTTGAAGTCGAAGCTCTGGTTCGAGCTTTACCGGGAAATGGAGTAGTAGTGAGAGAGAGAGGAGTGTTCAAGTGTGAGGAGAATGGAATGGGGATGAACTCTTTATATAGTCGTAAAACCCGTGTATTAAATGGGTGAGATTTATTATTAGTATTAATATTGCCATAAATTATTGGTATTAATTCCAATAATTTAATTTCGGTATTAATTCCAATAATTTAATTTTGGTATTAAATTATTTGTATTAATTCCAATAATTTAATTTAGGTATTAAATTATTGATATTAATTTCAATAATTAAATATATATTAATTGATGGCTATTTATGATAAGCACGCTTAACTTTGAAGTTCTTATGGAATCTAGTTCACCTGAACCAATTTGGTTTTTGTTTTCTAGTTTGTCTTAAGTTCCTTTTCCAATGTTTAATAAATCTTTTGGATCAACCGAAAGTTGTAAATTTTCATATTGCTTATTCCCAAATGTAAATTTTTATGATAGAAACTTTCTCTTTCTAGAGTCTATTTCTCAGCGAAGCTCCGTTTAAGCTCGTTCTGACATTAAAATCTATGATTCAAAGTTCCTTAGAATCGTATGAACATGTAGGAACTCAATTACAACTCCAATTTCAACAATTAGAGGTGTTTGATTGGTCAATTTGATGAAATCAAATTTGGCAGTGTTGAAAAGTTGAAATTGGGGAAATTTTTCCAAAATTCGAATGACCAAAATGTAATTTTCTAAAATTAAGGGTCAATTGGTCATGATAAGAATATTAGAGGGCCAATTGAGAAATTTTAGAATTTTTGGGGCAAAAATTTACCATTTTTTCTAAAGAAGGGGCAAAATGGTAATTTTGGAAAAATTGAGGGACCAACTTAGAAATTTGGGAAATTAAAACCCTTCGTGTGAAATTAAAAATTTTAAGGCCCCAAGGTAAATTTTAGAAGTTTCGGGACTCAAATTTAGGGAAAAACCCGGCAATAGGAACTTAAAGAAAAATAACTTTAGGGACACAAGCAGTAGCTCGTAAAAGAACATGATATATATATGTGCCACTAAACCTTAATAAGTGAATTGTTTGGTCATGATACCAAGGTAGGTCCGACATACTCAGTCAACTAGTAGTAGTGCGACATGACCGGTCTCTGAACTAGGTAAGACTAATGGCTACAGGTTGAGTTGAAGGTCGGGACCGTTGGGACAAAAGGCACCACATATTACATGGCAATTTAAGAAAACATTGTTTGTGCATGCACTATGAGTACGTGATCATCAAGACGCCCATGAGGGGTAGTGATGTGTCCTAAGGGCCTTGGATGACCCGGTGAGTATAAGAGTAGATCGTCGTTCCAAGTGTCTGTGCAAAATTTGGAGTAGCACCAAGCGCATGAGACTGGGGTGGGGACAGGATGAGGTCTCTATCCTCATTCGGACACGAAGAATCTATTTCAGGATTGAGGGTCGGGTGTCGCATACATCCACTCGATCTTAGGGTGGAAGTGGTCGTGCTTCTATCCAAGTGGCCAGTAAAGTCGCTCCGAAGCCACTAGTGGGTTCAGTAGTCATGCTGACCTGAGAATGTGTGTAAACTTCATGATGAAGGATGTGTGTTGGGTGATGACACACTATGGTAAATAAGAAATAATGGAAAAACATGAATTTTTAAATGAAGGGATTTTTGAAAAGAAAGGAGTCTGGCCCAATTAATATAAATGTTTTTCATAAAAGTTAAAAGTAGACCTTTGAAAAATCCATTCACTGAGTTGTAGAAACTCACCCCTCTTTTCTACCCCTTTTTAGGAAAAGAGAAAATGACTAGAAGTAACACCGAGCCCTACCCTTTATCAGGTATGCTTATTTTTTCTTTAAGCTTGCATTTTATTTGATATATGTCTTCTGGGGAATAAGGTTGAAATTTCGCTTGGCTCCTCTCAACTAAAAGAAGGGGGAAACTCTTGAACCGAGAAAGAGCTGCAGGTTGTTCACGGTGTTCCAACCAAATCGGGTTAGGGCGTGACAACTAGAGTGGTATCAGAGCCTAGTTCCCTTGAAACATTATCAATAATATGCCTTGATATTAATCCAACTCTAAACTATCTTGTAGAAATGAGAATCCCTAGGAAATTCGTAAGAAAATCTAGTCCTTCCCCTATAAGCGTGAAAAAGACATCCAACCCAAGGGAGGAAGTCGTTTAGAGGTTCCTAAAGGGTGAAAAACGAGTACCCAAAGACATGGTGGAGGACTACCGGAAGCTAGTTGGAGCCTTACTAGAACCAGAAGGCATCATATACCCTACTCCCAGACAAGAGGAACCATCACCACCTCATAGAACTCCAACCCCTCCTCCAATACCACAACCACAGAAGAGGAACCCCACCAAGAAGGAGCCTTGGGATAATTATTGGGATGCTTATGCCACCTTCATGAAGGTCCACCAACTACCTCCACCCACTCAACCTGACTTCAATCCGTCTCAATGGATGAAATGGACATATGAGTGCAAGGCGGAAGTACTAAGGCAGTACGAGTTGGAGGCCACACATGAAATTCATCTTATTATGGAGCACAAATGGACCCCAATCAATTACTCACAGCCATCCGACCAAGAGTCTCATAATTGTTTTAGGGTTAACTCTAGTTCTATGACCCCAAGGGATTAAGGGGTAGAGAAGTCATGTAATAAGCCAAATTTTTGGCAAGAGAATATTTCCCGAATGAATTAGAAGTTTATTAAAACTCCTTAGTTCCTTGAGAAAAATGTAAGTAGATAAAAGTTTAAGAGAAGAAAATCCTCCTAAGGAAGAATGGCTTATGGGTAGTTAAACTCAAACTTTAGGACTTAGAAAAGGAGAAATTCATCTAGTGGAGATCCTAAAGAAAGGAAAATGGATTTGGAGGAGCAACCGTTGAAGGACACATAACTTTCGAGAGACCCAAGAAGAAGTATGACCACAAGAATAGAAGCCGATCGATAGGGAAAATATATTAAGATTTCACCTGGCAAAGATGAAGAGAAAGTGCAACGACAGGAAGCCCCAAGTGTAACAAATTCCTTAGAAATTTAAGAAGATAAGAAATGGATGGAAGGTAAAGTGTGAGTCGAAGAAAAACAAGAGTAGAGGACTCGTACCAAGCCTACAAGATAGGAGAGAATTTTCCAAAGAATAAAGCGATCAAACATCAGAGAGTATGAGTGGTTAGGTAAGAGTGTTAGGAGGTTGAGCATGATCCACTACAAGAAGGCCTAGAAAACTCGAATTAGGAACGTCAAAGGAATATTATGTCAGGAAATTACTTAATTGGACCAAACGATTTGGAGGAGTAAGCGAAGTCTAACTGGAGATGGGGAATAGTGGGAGAATATACCCCAACCAACACAAAGAGGGAAACACTGGGGATATAAAGGTACAAAAGCTTTGAAAACAATTAGGATAAGAGAACCACCTCAAGGGAGTAGGCGAATATGGAAGCAAGTGGGAATAAAGCAAGGTCAAACGAAGGTACTACTGGATCCAAAGAGTAGGAATAAGCTCAAAATTTAAGGAGGTCAATGGAAAGCTTATCGAAGAAAGAAATCACCCAACTCATGACTTAGAATTAGTCACGATAATGTTGGCCCTAAAGATATGGTACCCCTACCTTCACGGGATTGAGTACAGGATATACAAAGATCACAAGAGCTATAAGTACTTCCTAACTAAAAAGGAATTAAACCCCGTTAGGGGAGATGACTGAAAATGGTGAGGGATTATGATCTTCCAATAAAATAACACCAAAAAGGCTAATGTGGTAGCAAATGCTTAAAATCGCGAGTATCGAACTGAGACGACATAAGTAAACACAAATTACATATCTTGTTACAACAATTGAGAAGAGAGAGGAGGAAAGGCCAAATACTCTGGAAAAAGAAGGATGAAAGAAAACCCTTAAAAGGACCAAAGGCCAATTAACGACTAAACTCAAGCCCAGAAAGGGATAGATAAGACTCTCACAATATGGTCAAGAAATCTTGAAATAAGGAAGATTTGTATGCTTTCTAAAGAAAAAGACAGGTACTGAGTACGAATGAGGATGCATATAGAGTATAAAGGATGTGCCTGAGAGAATTGAGGAGTAAAGGTATATAGGAGAAGACGACATCAAGGGATGTCATTTAAGGGTAGAAATCCCCTAGAGCAAATGAGAATGTCAGGAGGAACGGAAAGAATCCTACCAAGGAAGAAAGCCCCGGAAAGACATGCGTATCCCAATTAAGAGGGAATGGACCCAACCGAAATGGAAAGAACGATAAGCTCACAAATGAAATGTTGGTTGAGATGGAAAGATCGAATACCAAGGAAAAGTACTCATGAGGTCCTAAGAAGTAAATTAAACCAAAGGAATGGATGAATAGCATGGCAGCATCAAAGATTGTCGTAACAAATAAGAGTGGGTGGACTACAATAATAAGAGAGTAAAAGAAAGAATATAGGAGGAATCTTGGAGAAGTAAGCCCTCGATTAAGAAATCAATTCGGGAAAAATGACCACTAACATCAAGACAGGTTGTGGTCCATGCTCACTTAATGGAGCCTAAAGAATGGGCAGATGAGCGTACTAAGATGTACCGCACCCTCAAACAAGGATGCTGGTGGAAGGATACGAAGAGGGACATTGCGGAATATATAGCTCGATGCTTGTTCTGCCAACAGAAAAAAAAATAGAGCATTAGAAATCGTCAGGACTACTATAACCCTTACCAATTCTAGAGTGGAAATGGGAGCACATCACCATGGATTTCATCACGGACCTGCCGGTGACCAGAAAAGGTCGAGATGCAATTTGGGTAATTGTGGATAGATTGACCAAATCAGCACATTTCCTTCCCATAAAAGTGACGGATACAGTAGAACAGCTGGCCAACCTATACATAAAGGAAATAATAAGACTCAACGGTGTCCTAGTGAGTATAGTATTAGATAGAGATCTGAGATTTACTTCCAGGTTTTGGATGAGTCTGCAAAATGCCATGGGAACCAAACTCCACATGAGTACGACATTTCACCCTTAGACAGATGGTCAGTCTGAGTGAACCATCCAAACCTTGGAAGACATGCTAAGGGCGTGTGTACTCACCATGAATAAAAGCTGGGAGGAATACTTATGCCTCATGGAATTTGCTTATAATAATAGTTATCAGGCCAGTATCCAGATGGCTCCCTATGAAGCCATTTATGGACGACCCTATCATACCCCTTTATTTTGGGAAGAAGTGGAGGAAAGGAAGTTAGAGAAAACCGAGATAATAGAGGATGCCACAAAAAAGATAAAATTAATAAGGAGTCATCTTAAGATTGCACAGGATAGGCAAAAGAGTTATGCAGACAATCGAAGGAAAGATTTGGAGTTCGAAGTGGGTGATCAGGTATTCCTCAAAGTATCTCCATGGAGAGGAATACTTAGGTTTCAACAAATAGGAAACTTGAAACCCAGATATATTGGTCCATATCCCATTATTCAAAGGATAGGACCAGTAGCTTATAAATTAGAGCTGCCTCCAAATTTGTAGAGAATACATGATGTATTCCACATTTTAGTACTTCGAAAATATCAGCCTGATCCTAGTCAGTACTGGACCAACCTCCAATGGAACTAGGAGAGAACCTGACTTATCAGACAGAGCCGGTATGAATCATTGACCGGAGAGACAAGAAATTGAGGAATAAGAAAATTACTATGGTCAATGTGTTGTGGCAGAACGGACCCGTGCAGGAAGAGACATGGGAAACTGAGTCTTTAGTGAGGGATAGTTATCCTCAGTTATTTAATGTGTAACTGTTTTGAGGATAAAACTTCTAAAATGAGGGGAGAGTTGTAAACCCCGTCCTTTAGTTACGAGAAAAACCGGGAAAGAACCGGTCAATGTGATCTTTAAACCGAATTGGTCTACAAGTCCGATTATTAGGGGACAAGCAAATTCAAAAATTTCTAACTCCCATGGGACACAAAAAGGTTCATAAACTTGGGCAAAAGAACCTAGGATAGAATGAGGAAGAAAGACTGAAGGAGTTCAATAGAACCGGTTTATGAACCTAGTTGATTCATTGAACCGAAACCGATAGAGAATGGGTAAACCAAGATGCTTATGGATCCCTTAAGATTCAAAGAGGTTCATAATCCTTGGGAAGGAACCTTAGAACAATGTGGGAGAGAAAAACCAGATTGGTTCGGGTGAACTGGACCCGAACCAAATTAAACCGGTTTAAGAACCGAGCCTATTTATGAACCGGGATCGATTAAGAGATGGCAAACCGGGAATTTTATAGACCCTAAGTGACCCAAAGAGTCACAAAAGACATTGAAATGGACTTGTGAATGAATTGGAGATGAAAACCAAACCGGTTCAGGTGAACCAGATCCGAACCGGTTCGGACCAGTTTGAACCACTATTGAATTGGATCCAAAATTCATTTTTCTAGGTGGCTTAAATAATTCAAATTTGATATTTGTGGCCACCATTTGATAAAAAATGAATTTAGATGAATTTAGAAATTTTTAAATTTGAAAAACTCGGTCGAATGAGGGGTGAACCTATCGGTTTAAGCTTTGAACCTGGTTCGGACCGGTCCGGTCCGGTTCGAAACAATGTCATCTTCTTCCTTAGGATGACAGTACTGTTCACTCGCTGGGAAACTGAAGAAACGCCGGCGAAGAAGAAACACTTCCATTTGGTATGTTTCAGGTCTTCAATTCCTGTTATAACGGTGCCAAATGGACGGGCAACAGGACCCCGAGCTCCCTCTATAAAGAGCCCCTCTCCATTCGTCCTCTCCACACTTGAAAAGTTCACTCTCTTTCAGTTGTTTAGTTTTCTGGTGAAGCTCGAACCAGAGCTCCGATATAGGGTCAATTCTAAGCCAAAGAAGGCAAGGTCTAGTTCATTACAACTGGGGAGAAGTCAACTACACAGTGGTGGTGTTTGTTCGTCCTGAGAGTCATTGAAGAAGCGTCAGCATGATTAAACATTGAAGCAGCTCCGACAGAACGAAGCTGCCCTATTTCGGCCAAGTTGAAATCGGCCAATTTGAGCCCTCCTCATGCCAAACCAAGCTCTCGCGACACCTCCTCAACCCTTCCACGGCCGAATTAGGTCCGAAAGGTAAGCCAATTCGGCTCCCCTTTACAATTTCATATCGTTGTTAGAGAGAGAGTCGGCCAAATTTCAATAAAGAAATTCTAATCCAATTCGACATCAATTGATGTCATTCTTGATCCTAGGAAGAACCTTTGGAGGAGAGCTACCTACCCAAATAGAAAGCTCTGACCGCCGCACCCTCATCGGTGAGAAGTCGAAGCTTTCTCTCTCTATAGTATGTTTTCCAACGAAGCTCCGTTTGAGCTCGTTCCGACGTTAAAATCTACGATTCAAAGTTCCTTAGAATTGTATGAACATGTAGGAACTCAATTTCAACTCCAATTTCAACAATTAGAGGTGTTTGATTGGTCAATTTGATGAAATCAAATTCGGCAGTGTTGAAGAGTTGAAATTGGGGGGGGGGGGTGGAATTGAGGAAATTTGGGGATTTTTGAAAATTCGAAGGACCAAAATGTAATTTTCTAAAATTAAGGGTCAATTGGTCATGTTAAGAATATTATAGGGCCAATTGAGAAATTTTAGAATTTTTGGGGAAAATTTTACCATTTTTCTAAAGGGGCAAACTGGTAATTTAGGGAAAATTGAGGGACCAAATTGAAAATTTGGGAAATTAAACCCCTTTGTGTGAAATTAAAAAATTTGAGGTCCCAAGGTAAATTTTATAAGTTTCAGGACTCAAATTTATGGAAAAACTCGGCAAAAGGGACTTAAAGAAAAATAACTTTAGGGACCTAATTGCAAATATATGTAAAGTTGTGTTTTCTCATTCATTTGGAACGAATGAGGGCTATTGGACCAAAGAATAATGAACAACCATGTTCATTTTCATGTAGGAGAATGAGACATCGGGAACGCTAGTCGAGGTCCAACTTACTAAGGACGAAACCCGACTAAGTGGAAATTCACTACACTACGGGTAAGTGAGATTATATATCATACCCGGTTGGGGATAATATGTACCCCGATATAAAAACCCACTCTTTAGTGGTATTTGAATCATCACATCTGAGAAAGTGATGTGAAAATTATGCGGAAAAAATTACTTACCAGTTGTAAGTAGATCACACCCGATTGGCATGATGAGACTTTCTCGAAGGAAGTTGAAAACCCGTTCATCGGTTATGAATGGAGATGTCCTTATACTGGTCGGTATAATGGAAAGTGAAAACCTATTTTGTCGGTCCTGAGATTCATCCTAGAATCAAGAATCACATCAATTGATGCAGAATTGGATTAGAATTTCGTCATTGAAATTTGGTCGACTCTCTCTCTAGCACCGATCAAAAATTGTAAAGGGGAGCCAAATTGGCTTACCTTTCAGTCCTAATTCGGTCGTGAAAAGGCTGAGGAAGTGTTGGAAGGGCTTGGTTTGGCCTGAGGAGGGCTTGAAATGGCCGATTTCAGCTTGGTCGAAATAGGGCAGCTTCAGTCCGCTACAGCTACTTCACTATTCTATCATGCTGGCGCTTCTCCAAAGATTCTCGGATTGACTGGAGTTTGCTATCAGATAGCTGTCTTCTCCCCGGTTCTAAAGAGCCCAACCTTTGTTCAAGTCGAAGCTCTAGTTTGAGCTTCACCGGGAAATGGAGCAGTAGAGAGAGGGAGAAAAGTGTTCAGGTGTGTGGAGAATGAATGGGGATGATCTCTTTATATTCACCAAGAAATGGAGCAGTAGAGAGAGAGAGAGAAGTGTCCTGGTGTGAGGAGAATGAATGGGGATGACCTCTTTATATAGGTGTAAAAACGTGTATTAAATGGGAGAGATTTATTACTAGTATTAATATTGCCATAAATTATTGGTATTAATTCCAATAATTTAATTTTGGTATTAAATTATTTGTATTAATAATAATAATTAAATATATATTAATTTATGGCTATTTATGATAAGCGGTACGTTCGCAAAAATCACCCATCCTCACACTACTCTCGGGCAAGCACACTTAACTTTAATGTTCTTCTGAAATCTAGTTCACCTGAACCAATTTGGTTTTTGTATTTTAATTTGTCTTAAGTTTCTTTTTTCAAGGTTTAATAAACCCTTTGGATCACCCGGAAGTTGTAAATTTCCATATTGCTTGTTCTCAAATGTAAACTGGCTCGGTTTTCTTATTCGGTTTGACCGGTTCTTTTCCCAGTTTTCCTTAACTCAAAAGTGCGGGGTTTACATAACCCCACCTCAGTCTCGTGTGCAATGAAGCTACGTCGAGCTTCGCAAGGTCACCTGGTCCAATGAACTGCCCTTATACCCACCAGATCGTCCAGGGCCCTAGGACACATCACTACCCCTCTTGGGCGTCTTGAAGGTCTCGTAATCACAGTGCATTCATAATCAATATTTTTACATCATGCCATATAAACTATGATGCCATATAATCTATGATGCCACTAGTCCAATGGCCCTGACCTTCAACTCAACCTGCAGCTGTTTGTCTTGACTAGTCCGAAGACCTGTCATGTCGCACTGCCACTAGTTGACTGAATATGTAGATCCTGTCATGGTACCATGGCCAAACAATTCATTTATTTAAAGTTTTATGGCATATATCTCATGTTTGTTTATGAGCTTCTACTCGTGTCCACTGGCCTTGGGCCCACTGTACGTGATTTTCCAAAATCGGGCATATTAGCCCTCAAGTTCCAAAACCGAGGCCCCTGGCCTATAAGAGCTATCCGAGCTCCCATCAAGAAGGTCTCCCAAATCATTTAAGCAGTGGCACACAGTCAGGGGAGAGCACTTCAGACAAAATAAAATTTCAACTATCCATCATACCAACCGAGTATGAGGATATCTCCGCTCATAACCGATGAACGGGTTTTCCACTTCCCCCAAGGAAGTTTTATCATACCAATCGGGTATGATCTACTTACAATCTGTAAGTAGTTTTTTTGCATCATTTTCACATCACTCCTCTAAGTTGTGATGTTTAAAAGACTAGTAAGTAGTGGGTTTTCATTTTGAGGTACTTATCATCCCCAACCGGGTATGTTATAAAATCCCACTCACAACTAGTAAGTGGTTTTTAACTTTAAACCGTGCTCATCATCCCAATTGGGTACGACATTAGTAAGCCTACTCACCTGTTAATCGTGACATGTTCATCCACGATTGGTTTTTCAAGTTGACGCGAGCTTTCTCTTTCTGATGTTTTGATCACACTTGTCCTGTCGGAGGTGCGACTGTCCGAGCTTTCTATCGAGGAGGGTAGCTCTCTTCCTGAAGTACCTTCTAGGATCAAGAATTCCTACTATTGACCTTTCAGCATTGTTGAGGTCATATGAAGGTTGTGGGGATGTTGGGAGAGCTTGGTTTGGCTAGAGGAGGGCTGAATTTGACCAATTTTATCTAGGCTGAAATAGGGCAGTTTCGGTCTGTCGAAGCTGCTTCCTTGTTTGATCACGTTGGCACTTCTTTGGCAATGCTCAAATCAAATGGAAGTTGCTATCAGATAGTTGATTTCCCCTGAAATCTAAAGAGCCTGACCTCTCCTTCCCAGGTTAAGAAAAATGCCCAAGTCGAAGCTCTGGTTTGAGCTTTATTGGGAAATGGAGCAATAGAGAGAAAGAGAGTAGTTTTCAGGTGTGAGAAGAATGAACGGGGATGAGCTCTATATATTGGTGTAGAATTGGGGAAGATTTATTACTAGGGTATTAATGTTGCCATTATTCTCATTAAATTGGAAATTAATGGGTATTTATTAATATTAATTCCAATAATTAAATTTAGGTATTAAATTATGGGTATTAATTATAATAATTAAATGTATATATTTAATACTAATTAAACCAAATATATATATATATATCACATTATTTTCACCTAAAGGAATTTACTAATTATTTATTTATTTTAGTCAAAACAACACTTTTCATTTTATTTATTCCAATTATATCAATTGAATTTTAATAATATAATTCCATAAAATATTTTTGACCGAAATTTCAGGTTACTGAAAAAATAACTTCCATGGGATCCCGTGATTAGTGTTTTTATGTTATTTAATTTTGGGTTACTAAAAAAATATGGTTTGACAACTATTGATAGGGTGCAACATGAATACTTCCTAGCACTACTCTCGCCCAATCACGTTTAACTTTGAAAGAGTCCTATTTCTATGGGTGGTATCCTTTCAAAGAGCTATGGGGTTGCTATCCTTGGAAAGTATTATTCTAAATCCTTGTGGTATGGGTCATTTCTTCACTTCATGTCCTATTTCCCTTATAGCTTGTAATATGTCTTTTTCTTGTTCAGTTATTACTTCAGTGTTCTCCTAGACTCCTTAATTACCTTGATGGTTTTCTTGTCCTGATTTCTTCGCCTAATAATTCCCTTGATTTATTCCTTTATTTGGGATGGGAATCTCCTTGGTCTCTGTGATGTCTAGGGTAACGCAGGTCGGTTTGTTTACCTTTCTTGGGCAATCTTCCTACGACTTATGGCGTAAGGTCACATCATTTTTTAGAGACATAGTTTTTAGTTATGTGGAATTCTTTATTATTGGAGAGGTAGTACAATAGTTTGGAGTTTTAGCCCCATTACAAAAAGCACCTACGAAACAGATGAGAAGTTATTGGGTTCTTGATAAGCGTCCTTTTTATAAGGTTATAAGCCTTTGATGGCGTTCCTGAACTTAGGCTTGGCTTCCTTCGTACTCAGAATTATGACCTCAATAGATCCTAACACCATCCTTCTGGATACCTCCCACAAATGTTTGGTTCTTTGGGTCTTCTCGGGTATTTTAGGGTGATCTCTCTATGGGGACAGAGAGTTGGGTGGTGTTGGTAACACTAGTCCTAGTTTTCTTGTTTTCTCCCCTGGGTTCCATATGAAAATTTTAAAATCATTCATATTAGTTACTATCTTTTTTAGTCTTGATTATTTATTCGAGAAAACAAGCTCTGATAACACTCAAGTTGTCACACCCCGACCTAGTTTGGTCAGATCCCTGCGAACAACCCGCCACTCTCTCAGTTTACTAAGGGTTGCCCCTTGTTTATAAACCGTGATGAGTAAGACGTCCTTTAAACATGCACCTTTCCTAGAATAACATAAATTAAAACTACATAAAATTTTAAATTGATCATACCTGTCTTAGAGGCATATTAACGGATGGTCTTTAGGGTAAGCTTTCTGGGGTTATATGAAAGGGATATAAGGGAGGGGGTGAGTACAATAACTCAGTGAATGGGTTTTCAAAATTTACCTTTTGCGAAAAATGTTTGATTTGGAGTGTGCTAGACTACTTACTCTCTTTAAAAAAAGTTTTCATTTCAAATTTTGATTTTTATCACCATTTCTTATTAACCACAGTGTGTCAACACCCAACACACATCCTTCATCATGAAGGTCAAACACACAATGACAGGCTAGTACGTCCCCTGAAACGACTTGTGGGGTCGGAGCGACTTTACCGACCACCTAGATAGAAGCACGTCGACTTCTACCTTGAGAATGAGTGGATGTTCGCGACATCCGACCCTCAATCCCATAACAATTCTTCATGTCCATATGAGGACAGAGACCTCATCCTAACCCCACCCCTGTCTCATGTGCTTGAAGCTACATCAAGCTTCACAGGGCTTCTGGTACGACTAACTACCCTTATATCCACTAGGTCGTCTAGTGCCCTAGGACACATCACTACCCCTCTTAGGCATCTTAAAGATCCTGTAAACACAGTGTATGTACAATCAACAATTTTCACATGATACCATATAATATGTGGTACCATAAAATATGTGGTGTCACTGGTTCAACAGCCTCGTCCCTCAACTCAACCTACTAGTGTTTGTCTTGACTAGTCCAAAGACCTGTCACGTCGCACTGTCACTAGTTGACTGAGCATGTCTTCTTATCTTGGTGTGTTGTTTTCACATCACTCCTCTCAGGCGTGTTGTTTAAAATACCAATTAGAAGTGGCTTTTCATTTTTGAGGTGCTTATCATCCCAACCTGATATGATATAAAAATCTAACTCACCCATTAATGCAGTTAATTCCTCTCGACCGGTTCTTTGTATTCACGCGAACTTTGTCCTTGCTAGCGTTCCCAGTACTTTGTGTTCCTACATGATATGAACATTCTTATTCATTATCCCATGACCTAATAGCCTTTATTCATTCCAAATGAATGAGAAAACCAATTTTTTTATTTATTTGCAATTAGGTCCCTAAAGTTATTTTTCTTTAACTTTAAGTCCCTAATGCTAGTTTATCCTCAAATTGAGTCCCAGAACTTTTAAAATTTACCTTGGAACCTTAATTTATTCAATCTCACAAAAGGGTTTAATTTCCCATATTTCCAATTTGGTCCCCTAAGTTTTCCAAAATTACCATTTTGCCCTTACTTTACAAAAATGGTAAGTTTTGCCCCAAAAATTATAAAATTGCCCAATTGGTCCTCAATTTTATGAAATTGTACTTTAGTCTATCGAATTTTTGAAATTCCAATATTTCCCCTAATTTCAACCTTCTAATTCTGTCGAATTTGACTCCATCAAATTGATCGATCAAATGAGTTTAATTGTTGAAATTGAAGTTAGATTGGAGTACCTACATCTTCATACGATTCAATTGTACTTTGAATCGTGCGATTTGGTGTCGGAATGAGCTCAAACGAAGCTACGTCGAAAAATTGGACTTAAAGAGAGAAAGCTTCGAAAGCTTACCATCGGGGGTGTGACGGTCCGAACTCTCAATCTGGGTAGGTAGCTCTTCTCCTAAGGTTCCTCCTATGATTAAGAATTGCATCAATTGAAGTCGAATTGAGTGAGAATTTTATTACCAAAGTTCTGTCAGTTCTCTCTCTAGCACCGGTCAGAAATTATAGAGGGGAGCTGAATTATCTTACCTTTCAACTCTAATACAGCTGTAGGAGGATTATGGAGGTGTTGGGCAGGCTTGGTTTGGCTTGATAATTGCTCAAATTGGCCTTTTTCAGCTCAACCGAAATTGGGCAGCTTCAGTCCGTCGGAGCTGTTTCACTGTTCGATCACGTCGATGTTTCTCAAACGACCCTCGAAGTAAATAGAGACTACAGGCGTGTAGCTGACTTCTCCCCGAATCCAATGAACCCGACCTCACCATGTTTGGCTCAAAAAAATGCCTAAGTTGAAGCTCTGGTTCAAGCTTTGTTGGAAATTGGAGGAGTTGAGAGAGAATGGAGTTTTCAAGTGTGGAGATGATGAATGAGGAGGGGCTCTTCATATAGAAAGCTCGGGGACTTCCTGGTCGTCCGATTGGCACCTTAATGGTGGTCCTTCATTGCTTGAAACTCACTGGCTAGAAACTTTTCAGCTTCTCGGCGCTGCGCGATTTTCCGGTGAGTGAATAGTGCTATCATTTGAAGGAAGAGGACACTGTTCCGAACTAGACCGGACCGGTCCAAACTGGGTTCAAAGCTTAAACCGGCCGGTTCATCCCCAATTCTACCGAATTTTTCAAATCTAAAAATTTATAAAATCTGGTTCAATAGTGATTTAAACTGGTTCAATCTGGTTCAGATCCAGTTCACCCGAATCGGTTTGATTTTCATCTCTCATTCATCCTAAAGTCCTTTTTCATGGCTTATGTGGCTCATTAGGTCACTTGTGATCCATAATTTTCCCAATTAGCCCTCTTTTTATCAGTTCCGGTTCATAAACTGATTCAATCCGGTTCACTCGAACCGATGTGATTTTTCTCTCCCAATTTGTGCTAAGGATCTTTTCCAAGGTTTGTGAACCATTTTGAGTTACTTGGGAGTTGTAAATTCTTTAATTTGCCCATTTCCTAATAATCAAGTTTGTGAATTGGTTCGGATTTCTCACTCAGTTTGACCGGTTCTTTTCCCAATTTTCCTTAACTCCAAAGAGCGGGGTTTACAGCCCTTATATCCACTAGGTCGTCTAGGGCCCTTGGACGCATCACTACCCCTCTTAGGCATCTTGAAGGTCCCGTCTTATAAACATAGTGTTTGCAAAATCAACATTTTTCAATGATGCCATATAATCTGTTGTGCCACTGGTCCAACGGCCCCGACCAACAACTCGACCTGTAGCTGTTTGTCTTGACTAGTTCGAAGACCTGTCATGTTGCATTGCCGCAAGTCGATTGAGTATGTCAGTCTTGTCTTGTTACCATGGCCAAACAATTCATTTACTTAAGTTTTCATGGCATATAAATCATATTTGTTTACGAGCTCTTGCTCGTGCCAACTGGCCTAGGGCATGAGATTTTTAAAATTAGGCATATTTTCCCCCAAGTTCAAAAACCAATGCCTCCAGCCTAATAGAGCTATTCGAGCTCCCATCAAGAAGGTCTCCCAATTGTTTAAGTAGTGGCACATAATAATGGGAGAGCATTTCCGACAAAATATATTTTTCAACTATCCATCATACCAACCGAGTATAAGGATATCTCCGCTCATAACAGAAAAACGAGTTTTCCACTTCCTTCGAGTAAGTTTTATCATACCAATCGGATACGATCTACTTACATCCGGTAAATAGTTTTTCCGCGTGATTTTCACATCACTCCTGTCATGCGTGATGTTTAAAATACCACTTAGAAGTGGGTTTTCATTTTTGAGGTGTTTATCATCCCAACCGGTTATGATATAAAAATCTCACTCACCCGACTGTGTAGTGAAATTCTCCTTAGCCAGCTTGTTGTCCTTACTCGAACAAGTCTTAGTTGGCATTCTCGGTACTTTATGTTCCTACATGATGTGAACATTCTTGTTCATTATTCTTTGGCCTAATAGCCCTCATTCATACCAAATGAATGAGAAAACCAATTTTTCCTTTATTTGCAATTAGGTCCCTAAAGTTATTTTTCTTTAAGTCCCTAATGCCAGTTTTCCCTCAAATTGAGTCCTGAAACTTTCTAAAATTTATCTTAGGACCTCAATTTATTCAAATTCACAAAAAAAAGGGGTTTAATTTCCCAAATTTCCAATTTGGTTCCCTAACTTTTCCAAAATTACCATTTTGCCCCTACTTTACAAAAATGGTAAGTCTTGCCCCAAATATTCCAAAAATTGCCCAATTGGTCCTCCAACATCTTTATCATGCCCAATTGGTCCTCAATTTTATGAAATTGCACTTAAGTCACTCTAATTTTTGAAATTCCCAAATTGCCTCAAATTTCAACCTTCTAACTCTACCGAATTTGATTTATTCAAATTGACCGGTCAAATGAGTTTAATTGTTGAAATTGCTAAGCTCCACATGAGCACGGCGTTTCATCCTCAGACAGATGGACAATCTGAGTGAGCCATCCAAACCTTGGAGGACATGTTAAGGGCGTGCGTACTCACCATGAACAAAGACTGGGAAGAATACTTGTGCTTGATGGAATTTTCTTATAATAATAGTTATCAAGGTATTTAGATGGCTCCCTATTAAGCCCTTTATGGACGATCATGCCATACCCCTCTATTTTGGGAAAAAGTGGGGGAAAGAAGGCCAGAAAGGGCAGAACTAATCGAGGATGCCCCAGAAAAGATAAAACTAATAAGGAGTCATCTTAAGACCGCACAAGATAGGCAAAAGAGTTGTGCGGACAATCGAAGGAAAGATTTGGAGTTTGAGGTGGGAGATCAAGTATTTCTCAAAGTGTCTCCATGGAGGGGAATACTTAGGTTTCTACAAAGAGGAAAGTTGAAACCAAGGTATATTGGTTCATATCCCATCATTCAAAGGATAGGACCGGTAGCCTATAAATTGGAACTACCTCCAGACCTGCAGATAATACATGATGTATTCCACATCTTTGTGCTTTGGAAATATCAACCTGATCCTAGCCATGTATTGGACAGACCACCATTAGAGATAGAAGAGAATCTGACCTAGAAAATGGAACTGGTATGAATCATCGACCGGAGGGACAAAAATTTAAGGAATAAGAGGATTCCTATGGTCAAGGTATTGTAGCAGAACGGACTCGTGCAGGAAGAGACATAGGAAACTAAAAGTGAGATGAGGCATAGTTACCCTCAATTATTTAACATGTAATTGTTTTGGGGACAAAACCCTTAAAAGGAAGGGAGAGTTATAAACCCCGTCCTATGATAATAAGAAAATTAGGGAAAGAACCAGTCATTTTCAATTTGAAAACCAAGTTGGTCTACAAACTAAAACTAATAGAGAAAGGGCAAACCAAGAAATTTATGGATCCCGAACGACCAAAAGGGTCCCAAAAATCATGAAAAAAGGACTTAAGGATGAATTGGAGATAAAAACCAAACCGGTTCAGGTGAACCAAATCCTAACCGGATTGAACTGGTTTGGATCGGTTTAAACCATTATTGAACTGGATACTAAATTCATTTTTCTAAGTGGCTAAGAAAATTCAAATTTGAGATTTGAGGCCACCATTGGATAGAAAATTTTAATTTAGAAAAATTCGGTCGAAGCAAGTCCAAACCGGCCTGTTTAAGCTTTAAACCTAGTTTGGACCGGTCCGATCTAGTTTGGAATAGTGTCATCCTCTTTCATCAGATGACAGCATTGTTCACTCGTCGAAAAATTGAACAGCGCTGATGAAGCTGAAAAGTCTCTGGCAAGGGAGTTTTAAGCAATTAATGACCGCCATTAAGGTGCCAGTTGGACGGCCAAGAAGTCCCCGAGCTTCCAATATAATGAGCCCCTCCTCATTCATACTCTCCACACCTGAAAACTCCATTCTCTCTCAACTGCTCCAATTTTCGGTGAAGCTCGAACCAGAGCTCTGATATAGGATCTTTTTTTAGCCAAAAAAGGTGAGGTCATGTTCTTTGGATTCGGAGAGAAGTCAGCTACACGCCTGTAGTCTTCATTTGCTCTGAGGGTCGTTGGAGAAGCACCGACGTGATCGAACAGTGAAGTAGCTCCAGCGGACCAAAGCTGCCCTATTTTGGCTGAGCTGAAATCGGCCGATTCAAGCCCTTCTCAGGCCAAACTAACCCTCCCAACACCTCCACAGTCCTCCTACAGCTGAAATAGAGCTAAAAGGTAAGCCAATTCAGCCCATCTATGTAATTTCCGACCTGTGCTAGAGAGAACTGTCAGAAATTCAATGATAAAATTCTCACTCAATTCGGCATCAATTGATGCAATTCTTAATCCTAGGAGAAACCTCAGGACAAGAGCTATTTACCTAGATTGAACACTCAAACCATCGTGCCCCCGACGGAAAGCTTTTGAAGCTTTCTCTCTCTAAGTCTAGTTTTTCAGTGAAGCTCCGTTTGAGCTCATTCTAGCATCATGCCTGTAGTCTCTGTTTGCTTTGGGGGTCACCGAAGAATCGCCGACATCATGGAATAGTGAAGTTGCTCCAATGGACCAAATCTGCCATGTTTCGGCCGAGCAAAAATCAGCCAATTCGTTCCCTCCTAAGGGCAAACGAAGCCCTCCCAACACTTCTTCAGCCCTCCCACGGCCGAATTAGGACTGAAAGCTAAGCCAATTCGGCTCCCCTCTATAATTTTTGACCGATGCTAGAGAGAGAACCGACAGAATTTGGATGATGAAATTCTAACTTAATTCAGCATCAATTAATGCAATTTTTTATTCTAGGATAAACCTTAGGACAAGAGCTATCCACCCAAATCGAAAGCTCGGACCACCGTGCCCTCGACAATGAGTAATTGAAGATTTCTCTCTTTGTAGTCTATTTTCCGGTGAAGCTTCGTTTGAGCTCGTTTCGATGTCAAAACTTACGATTCAAAGTGCTATTGAATCGTACAAAGATGTAGCAACTCAATTTTAACTTCAATTTAAACAATTAGAAGTGTTTAATTGGACAATTTGATGAAATCAAATACCACTAAATAGTGGGTTTCCATTTTGAGATACTTATCATTCCAAATCAGGTATGATATAAAATCTCACTCACCCGTTAATGCAGTGAATTCCACTCGACCGGTTCTTTGTATTCATGCGAGCTTGTCCTTGCTGGCGTTCCTGGTACTTCGTATTCTTACACGATATGAACATCCTTGTTCATTATCCCTCGACCTAATAGCCTTCATTCATTCCAAATGAATAAAAAAACCAAACTTTCTATTTATTTGCAATTAGGTCCCTAAAGATATTTTTCTTTAACTTTAAGTCCCTAATGTCGGTTATTCCTCAAATTGAGTCCTAAAAATTTTAAAATTTATCTTAAGACCTCAATTTATTCAAATTCACAAAAGGGGTTTAATTTCCCAAATTTCCAATTTGGTCCCCCAATTTTTCCAAAATTACCATTTTGCCCTTCTTTACAAAAATGGTAAGTTTCACCCCAAAAATTCTAAAATTCCTTAATTGGCCCTCTAAGATTTTTATCATGCCCAATTGACCCTCAATTTCATAAAATTATATTTTGGTCCTTCAAATTTCGAAAATCTCCAATTTTCCCCCAATTTCAACTTTTTAACACAACCGAATTTGATGTCATTAAATTGATCGATCAAACACTTCTAATTGTTGAAATTGAAGTTGAAATTGAGATGCTACATCTTCATACGATTCAATAGCACTTTGAATTGCAAGTTTTGATGCCGGAATGAGCTTAAACGGAGCTTCGCCAGATAATAGACTATAGAGAGAGACAACTTTGAAAGCTTACCGTCATGGGCACGACGGTCTGAGGTATTGATCTAGACAGATAGCTCTTCTCCTGGGGTTCATCCTAGAATCAAGAATTGCATCAATTGATGTTGAATTGAGTTAGAATTTCATCATCAAAATTCTGTCGGTTCTCTCTCTAACACAGGTCGAAAATTGTAGAGGGGAGTCGAATTGGCTTACCTTTCTGTTCTAATTCGGTTGTAGGAAGGTCGTGGAAGTGTTGGGAGGGTTGGTTTGGCCTAAGGAGGCTTGAATTGGCCAATTTCAACTTGGCCAAAATAGAGCAGCTTCGGTCCGCCAGATCTACTTCACTGTTCCATCACGCCGTCGCTTCTCCGTCGGCCCTTGGAGCAAACAAAGACTACAAGTGTGTAGCTGACTTCTCCCTAGTTCTAAAGAACCTGACCTCACCTTGTTTGGCTAAAAAATGACCCTATATCAAAGCTTTGGTTCGAGCTTCGCCGGAAAACTAAGCAGCTGAGAGAGTGAGTTTTTCAGGTGTGGAGAGGATGAATGGGGAGGGGGGGCTTTATATAGGAAGCTCGGGACTTCTTGGTCGTCCGATTGGTGCCTTAATGGTGGTCATTTATTTCCTGAAACTCTCTGGCCGAAGACTTTTTTGCTTCACCGGTACTGCGCGATTTTCCAACGAGTGAACAATGCTGTCATATGAAGGAAGAAGAAAACACTATTCCCAATCATACCTGACCGATCTGAACCGGGTTCAAAGCTTAAACCGATTGGTTCACCCCTCATTCGAATGAATTTTTAAAATCTAAAAATTTCTAAATTCATTTTCTATCAAATCTCAAAGTTGATTTTTTTTTCCACCTAGAAAAATGAATTTAGAATCCGGTTTAATAGTGGTTCAAACCGGTCCAAACTGGTTCGGATCCAGTTCACCTGAACCAGTTTGGTTTTCATCTCCAATTCATTCTCAAGTCCATTTCCATGACTTTTGGGACTCTTAGGGTCACTCGAGATCCATAAATTTCCTGGATTGCCCTTTCTATATCGGTTCCGGTTCATGAACCGACTCGATTCATGAACCGGATCAATCCAGTTAGATCCGATTCATCTAAACCGGTCAGGTTTTTCTCTTCCAATTTGTCCTAATTTTCTTTTCCAAGGTTTTATGAACCCTTTGGATCACCTGGGAGTTATAAATTTTCAAATTGCCCATTCCCAAATTATTAAGTTTGTGAACCGGTTCGGTTTTCTTACTCGATTTGACCTGTTCTTTTCCTAGTTTGTCTTAACTCAAAAGGGCGGGGTTTACAATTCTCCCCTCCTTTTAGGAGTTGTGTCCCCAAAACTTAATTAGCAACATTGCTTGAGGAATCATTTCCTTTGATGTTCATTTGGTATTTGCTTAACATGTAAACTCTTATCTTGTTCTTTCAATTTACCCTTTATACATCCTTCACTAAAGGAATTTCTTTTCCTTTGTATTATTTACTCTCTCCATTGAGTTTATCATAACTAGATATACCTTACTTCAGGGTATATTATTAGATTCACATCTTTCTTTGCTTAGAACAACATTTTTCCCTTTGAAGTCCTATACTCAGGATCGGGAGTTCCAAGACACGTCACCATTCATGTGTCTAGTTAACCTCTTGGTCGTTGAAACCCTTAGCTAGACGTCCTTTAGAGTATTACGTACCTATTTTCACGGATTTCCTTGTCATCACCTTGTTGTCCTATTTTGACTCTTCCTTCATCTGTTGCTCATTACAATTTAGTCCAAATTTTTATGTTTGACTTTGTCATGCCTATTAATCGACTCTTCCTTATTTTGAGTCATGTTTTCCTCAGGACTGTTGGGTTTACCTGCCCCTTACAGCATGACGTTTTTCTAGATTTTGTCCCTATGTCTATTAGATTTCCAGAACACCTCCTTTAGGGTTATTCCCAACTTTCCAACCTCTCAGGGATTGTATAATTTCATCCATCTTTTCTTTTGGTAGTATTCCTCAACTACCTTTACCATTATCTAATCAACTTACAAAACTGTGTGGGTTCTCTTTATCCACTCGTCCTTTCCCAACTTCCTTATTGAGTCTTTCCGGTTCCAATGATTTGGTTTCCAAATAATTTACCGACAAACTAGGATTCTTTCCTTCTTAAGTCCTTGGCATTCTTTGTCCAAAGATTTTTCGTTACTCGTGATCATTTCATGATTCTTCATTCTAAAATAATCACTTTTAATCTATGTGTCGATTCCTTTTCTTGGAAAGGTTCCCTTCTTTTGGTTTCGTTCTCTACTATGTCCCTCACAATAGAGACTTCCCTCTTATGGGCTACTTGCTCAACCTTCTTATTATTCTTTGTTGGGTCCTTTCTTCTTTTCTTCGCACCCCTATCTATGTTAGGGCATTTCCCCGTATTGGATCCTTTTTTATCCACAACTTCTTTTTCATCCCTTATTCCTTACTGGAGATACTTTCAATTTTCAGTCTTATTTCGTACACTTCACACTATGCTTAGCCGTCCACTCTTTAAGCTTCGTATGTGCTTGTAGACTATGACCTATCTTACCCATTGTGGTTAGTCCTCTTTAACCACATCTTATTTGGAGGGCTTACTTTTCTAATGTTTTTCGGACGTTCTTTCCTTCATTACCTTCTTCTTATGGATAGTCCACTCATTCTTACTTGTTACAGCATCTCTTGATGTTGACTTCCTACTTACCCTTTTCTTGAGTTTAACTTACTCAGATTCTCTTAATATGTTTTCCTGGGTTTCTTTCACCTTCGCATGCATTTTATTTGTAAATTCATCACCTCACCTCTCGTCACCTGGTTCCATTTCTTCTTTATTAGGTCATGTATCATTTCTTATGATTTCCTTATTTGGGAGGATTCTTACCCTTTTATCCCGTAAATTCTTTTTCATTCATTTTTGAAAGCACATAACTTTAAATTGATGTCCCTTCATGCCATTCTTTCATGCTTACCTTTACTCTTGAGATCCTATGGGTACGTCCTTCATACTCTATCCTTATTCTCACTCGTACCCCATTACATGTCTATTTTTTTCTAGGGAGAGCTCACATCCACCTAGTTTCAAAATCCCTTGATCATCCTTTACAGGCTCACTTAACCATCTCATGGCTTTTTTATCATAAATCTGGTCTTGGTCATCGATTTCTTTAAGGATTTCCTTTATCCGTTTTTTTTAACATTTTAGCCTTTTCACATCTCCCTTCCTTGTCGTGGTTTAAATCCATGGTTCTCCTGAAGGTCAGTTCATTAACTATCTCATTCCTACTATTTTTATTATCCAACTGTCTGGATAGCTGTATCACTTGTCTTTTATGCCCATCCTATTGTTACTAATTACTTCTTTCTACTAGTTTCTCCTGGAATCATTATTCGGCTCTATTACTCTTCCAAAGCAAGTCAGACTTGGCCTCTGATACATCCTTCCTTCAAGAAGTTCTAATGATGGGTTGGTTCCTTGCACTCCACGTAATGTCCATCCACCAACCAATTATTCCTTCAAGGTACTTAGTTGTATGCATCCCTCTAGAGTTCCCTCCCATAGCATATTCCTTCTCTTTTTCACTCTCATTGTGTCATTCCCTAGAGTTTCTAGAGGACATTTTTATGCATTTGCCCCTTATGAAAGGGTTCTAGGTATACTTCCCATGTACCTTATCCCTATTCTTGTGGTATCCTTCTTAGTTTGACCTTCTTAAGAAGAAGTTTAAATTTGGCATTCACCTCACCATTTCTTGATCTCTTTGTGAACCGCTTACTTAACCTGCTCCATGGTTTTGGTCTCTAGTCCTTCATGTCTTTTGTGATCTTTGAGGAGGTATTGCCCTAAATCTATAAGGTGTGGAACACTCCTTTCCTTGCACCTATAATAGGTCATCTTGGTACTTGTCCTTAATAGGGTTAGGCACTTCTTCACATAATGTCCCCATCATTCATACTTGTAATAGGTTATTCCCTTGCATGGATTGTTGTGGTTCCTTCTTTCCTTCGAGTATTGTGGGGTTTTTTTCTAGGGTTACTGGTGGTTTGGTGCTTTGCAATCCTTGAGTATGAACACTTTGACAGTTTTCTTGCTAAATCTCCTTTGGTAAAAGGTCATGGTAAGAGTCCTCCTAGGTTTCTTAATTTCCTGATTCATCTTCCATAACTAAAATGTAACTTTTCCTTCGTTTCTAGGATAGTGTGGGTTTGTTTCGTTATTTGCCTTAGGCCATCTTCCTAGCAAGATCACATCCTTGGGAGATAGAAATTTAAGAATTTGTGCACTTTATTAATAGGGAGATACAAAAGGTTGGGGTTTTAGCCCTATCACATAAAGTAGTCACATAATAGATAGGAGAAACAATTTTCTTAGCAAGTATCCTCCTTGGTAAGATTATACATCCATACTAGCATTCCTAGCTTTAGGCTTGGCTCCCTTTGTACACAAGACTTTGACCTTATCATGTCCTAGCATCATACTCCTTGGTGCTACTGGATATTTCCCCATCCTTTGGGGCTTCTATTATATATCGGGCATTGGGAAGCTTTTAGAGTTGTCTTCCTACGAGGACAAGGTGTTCAGTAGAGTCATTCCTAGTTTTCTTGGTTCCTCTCCTTGGAGCAATTTGAAAATTTTAAGATAAATCCTATTAATTACTATATTTTATAGTCTTGATTATGCATTCGAGGAAACATGCTCTGATACCACTAAAGTTGTCATGCCCCAACCTGGTTTGGTCGGATCCCCGTGATCAACTCGCCACTCTCCCGGTTTATTAAAGGGTTTCCCCTTATTATAAACCGTAAAGAGTAAGGCGTCCTTTAAACCTGCATTTTTTCCTGGAATAACATAAATCAGAGGTGTGGAACACTCCTTTCCTAGAATAACATAAGCTAATGATCTTTGAGGAGGTATTGCCCTAAATCTATAAGGTGTGGAACACTCCTTTCCTTGCACCTATAATAGGTTATCTTGGTACTTGTCCTTAATAAGGTTAGGCACTTCTTCACATAATGTCCCCATCATTCATACTTGTAATAGGTTATTCCCTTGCATGGATTGTTGTGGTTCCTTCTTTCCTTCGAGTATTGTGGGGTTTTTTTCTAGGGTTACTGGTGGTTTGGTGCTTTGCAGTCCTTGAGTATGAACACTTTGACAGTTTTCTTGCTAAATCTCCTTTGGTAAAAGGTCATGGTAAGAGTCCTCCTAGGTTTCTTAATTTCCTGATTCATCTTCCATAACTGAAATGTAACTTTTCCTTCATTTCTAGGATAGTGTGGGTTTGTTTCGTTATTTGCCTTAGGCCATCTTCCTAGCAAGATCACATCCTTGGGAGATAGAAATTTAAGAATTTGTGCACTTCATTAATAGGGAGATACAAAAGGTTGGGGTTTTAGCCCTATCACATAAAGTAGTCACATAATAGATAGGAGAAACAATTTTCTTAGCAAGTATCCTCCTTGGTAAGATTATACATCCATACTAGCATTCCTAGCTTTAGGCTTGGCTCCCTTTGTACACAAGACTTTGACCTTATCATGTCCTAGCATCATACTCCTTGGTGCTACTGGATATTTCCCCGTCCTTTGGGGCTTCTATTATATATCGGGCATTGGGAAGCTTTTAGAGTTGTCTTCCTATGAGGACAAGGTGTTGAGTAAAGTCATTCCTAGTTTTCTTGGTTCCTCTCCTTGGAGCAATCTGAAAATTTTAAGATAAATCCTATTAATTACTATATTTTATAGTCTTGATTATGCATTCGAGGGAACATGCTCTGATGCCCCAACCTGGTTTGGTCGGATCCCCGTGATCAACTCGCCACTCTCCCGGTTTATTAAAGGGTTTCCCCTTATTATAAACCGTAAAGAGTAAGGCGTCCTTTAAACCTGCATTTTTTCCTGGAATAACATAAATCAAAACTGCATAATATTTTAAATTTTATCATACCTGTCTCAAAGGCATCTTAGTTAATGGTCTTTAAGGATAGGCTTTCCGAAATTTACCGAAAGGGATATAAAGGAGGGGGTGAGTACAACTACTCAGTGAATAGGTTTTCAAAACTTTTAACTTTTAGGAAAAAGATTTGTATTGCAGTGTGCTAGACTCCTTTCTTTCAAAAATCCTTTCATTTCAAATCTCAGTTTTTACCACCATTTCTTATTAATCATGGTGTGTCATCACCCAACACACATCCTTCATCATGAAGGTCAAATACACATTCGCAGGCCAGTATGTCCACTGAACCCACTTGTTGCGTCGGAGCAACTTTACCGACTACCTATATAGAAGCACGTCCACTTCTACCCTGAGAATAAGTGAATGTATGCGACATCCGACCCTCAATCCTGAAATCAATTTTCCATGTCCGTCTGAGGACAAAGATCTCATCCTTTCCCCATCCCAGTCTCTTGCGCTTGGTGCTACTCCAAATTTCGCACAGTCACCTGGTACGACGAAGGTCAAACACACATTCGTAGGCCAGTACATCCACAAAACTGGGAACCCCAACAAGGACAAGCTCGCATGAATACAAAGAACCGGTCTAGTGGAATTCACTACTTTAACGGGTGAGTGGGATTTTATATCATACTCGTTTGGGGATGATAGGTACCTCTAAATGAAAAACCCACTATTTAGTGGTATTTGAAACAAAAATTAGAGAGGTGATATGAAAATTACACGGAAAAATTACTTACCAGTTGTAAGTAGATCATACCCAATTGGTATGATAAAACTTTCTCGAAGGAAGTGGAAAACCCGTTCATCGGTTATGAGCAGAGATGTCCTTACATTCGGTTAGTATGATGGACAGTTGAAAACATATTTTGTCAGAAGTGCTCTCGCCTAACTGTGTGCACAAAACCGGGAACCCCAACAAGGACAAGCTCGCATGAATACAAAGAACCGGTCTAGTGGAATTCACTACTTTAACGGGTGAGTGGAATTTTATATCATACTCATTTGGGGATGATAAGTACCTCTAAATGAAAAACCCACTTTTTAGTGGTATTTTAAACAAAACTTAGAGAGGTGATGTGAAAATTACACGAAAAAACTACTTACCGGTTGTAAGTAGATCATACCCTATTTGTATGATGAAACTTCCTCGAAGGAAGTGGAAAACCCGTTCATCGTTTATGAGCAGAGATGTCCTTATATTTGGTTGGTATGATGGATAGTTGAAAACATATTTTGTCAGAAGTGCTCTCACCTAATTGTGTGCCAATGCTTAAATGATTTGAGAGACCTTCTTGATGGGAGCTTGAATAGCTCTTATAGGCTGGGGGCCTCGATTTTGGAACTTCGGGGCTATTATGCCTAGTTTTGAATATCTCGAACAAGTGGGCCATAGCCTAGTGGGCATGAGCAGGAACTCGTAAACAAACATGAGATATGTGCCATAAAACTTTAATAAATGAATTGTTTGGCCATGGTACCAAGACAGGATCGACATATATAGTCAACTAGTGCCAGTGCGACATGACAGGTCTCCGGACCAGTTAAGACAAACAGCTGCAGGTTGAGTTGAAAGTCGGGGTTGTTGGACTAGTGGCACCATAGATTATATGGCATGATAAGAAAATACTGATTGTTCATGCACTGCGATTACGGAACCATCAAGATGCCCAATAGGGGTAGTAATGCGTCCTAAGGACCCTGGACGTCCTAGTGAGTATAAGGGCAGCTCGTCATACCAGGTGACCGTGCGAAATTTGGAGTAGCACCAAGCGCATGAGACCGGGTTGGGGATGGGATAAGGTCTCTATCCTCATATGGACACAGAGAATTGATTTTGGGATTGATGGTTGGATGTTGCGTACATCCACTCATTCTCAAGGTAGAAGTGGACGTGCTTCTATCTAGGTGGTCGGTAAAGTTGCTCCGACGCCACAAGTGGGTTCAGTGGACGTACTAGCCTGCGAATGTGTGTTTGACCTTCATGATGAAGGATGTGTATTGGGTGATGACACACCATGATTAATAAGAAATGGTGGTAAAAACCGAGATTTAAATGAAAGGATTTTTTAAAGAAAGGAGTCTGGCACACTCCAATACAAATCTTTTTCCTAAAAGTTAAAAGCTTTGATTATTTTAGAATGAAGAATCATGAAATGATCACGAGTAAGTAAAAGTGGATTAAGGAAAAATCTTTGGATAAAGAACGCCAAGGACTTAAGAAGGAAAGAATTCTAGCATGTCAGTAAATCACCTATAAACCAAAAAATTGGAACTGGAAAGACTCAATACGGAAGTTGAGAAAGGACGAGTGGGAAAGGAGAACCCACACAGTTTTGTAATTTGATTGGATAATGGTAAAGGTAGTTGATGAATACTACCAAAAGAAAAGAGGGATGAAGTTATACAATCCCTAAGAGGTTGGAAAGTTGGGAATAACTCAGTGTTCTAGAAAGCTAATGGACATAGGGACAAAATCTAGAAAATGTCATGTTGTAAGGGGCAGGTAAACCCAACAGTCCTAAGGAAAACATTACTCAAAATAAGGAAGTGTTAGTTAATAGGCATGACAAAGTCAAACATAAAATTTGGACTGAATTGTAATGAGCAACGGATGAAGGAAGAGTTGAAATAGGATGAAAAGGTGATGACAAGGAAATCCATGAAAACAGGTACGTAATGCTCTAAAGGATGTCGAACTAAGGGTTTCAACGACCAAGAGGAATGGTTAGGTATCTTAGAACTCCCAATCCTGAGTATAGGACCTCAAAGGGAAAAATGTTGCTTTATGCAAAGAAAGATGTGAATCTAAGAATATACCCTAAAGTAAGGTATGTCTAGTTATGATAAACTCCATGGAGGGAGTAAATAATATAAAGGAAAAGAAATTCCTTAAGTAAAGGATGAAAAAAGGGTAAATTTAAATAACAAGATAAGAGTTTGCATGTTAAGCAAACGCCAAATGTACATATAAGGAATTGGTTCCTCATGCAACGTTGCTAATTAAGGTTTCTCTCTCTACAGTCTATTTTTCGGCGAAGCTCCATTTGAGATCGTTTCGGCGTCAAAACTTGTGATTCAAAGTGCTATTAAATTGCACAAAGATGTAGGAACTCAATTTTAACTTTAATTTCAACAATTAGAAGTGTTTAATCGGTCAATTTAATGAAATCAAATTCGTTTGTGTTAGGAAGTTGAAATTGGGGGGAAATTAGAAAAAATTGAGGATTTTCAAAAATTCGAAGGACCAAGATGCAATTGTATAAAATTGAGGGTCAATTGGGCATGATAAGAATGTTAGAGGGCCAATTGAGGAATTTTAGAATTTTGGGGGTGAAACTTACCATTTTTGTAAACGTAGGGAAAAATGCTTATTTTGGAAAAGTCGAGGACCAATTTGGAAATTTGGGAAATTAAACCCCTTTTGTGAATTTGAATAAATTGAGGTCATAAGATAAATTTTAAAAGTTTCGAGACTCAATTTGAGTAAAAACCAGCATTAGGGAGTTAAAGTTAAAGAAAAATAACATTAGGGACCTAATTACAAATAAATAGAAAGTTTGGTTTTCTCATTCATTTGGAATGAATGAAGGTTATTAGGTTGAGGGATAATGAACAAGGATGCTCATATCGTGTAGGAATACGAAGTACCGGGAACTCCAGCAAGGACTAGCTCGCCTGAATACAAAGAACCGGTCGAGTGGAATTCACTTTATTAACGGGTGAGTGGGATTTTATATCATACCAGATTGGGAATGATAAGTACCTCGAAATGGAAACCCACTATTTAGTGGTATTTTAAACATCACAACTTAGAGAAGTGATGTGAAAATCACACAGAAAAACTACTTACTGGTTGTAAGTAGATCATACTCGGTTGGTATAATGAAACTTTCTCGAAGGAAGTGGAAAACAAGTTCATCGGTTATGAGCGGAGATGTTCTCATACTAGGTTGGTATGATGGACAGTTGAAAACATATTTTTGTTGAAAGTGGTCTCCCCTGACTATGTACCAATGCTTAAATGATTCAGGTGACCTTCTTGACGGGAGCTTGAATAGCTCTTATAGGTCGGGGGCCTCGGTTTTGGAACTTGGGGGATAATATGCCTGATTTTAAAAATCTCGAACAGTAGGCCATAGGCTAGTGAGCATGAGCAGGAGCTCGTAAAAAAAACATGAGATATGTGCCACAAAACTTTAATAAATGAATTGTTTGGCCATGGTACTAAGACATGACTGACATACTCAGTCAACTAGCGATAGTGCGACATGACAGGTCAATGGACCAGTTAAGACAAACAGCTGCATATTGAGTTGAGGGTTGGGGCCGTTGAACTAGTGGCACCACAGATTCTAAGCATGGTGTAAAAATACTGATTGTGCTTGCACTATGATTACGGGACCATCAAGATGCCCAAGAGGGGTAGTGATGCGTCCTAAGGGCCCTGGACGACCTGGTGGGTATAAGGGCAGATCGTCGAACTAGGTGACCATGCAAAATTTGGAGTAGCATCAAGCGCATGAGACCGGGGTGGGGACAGGATGAGGTCTTTGTCCTCATACGAATATGGAGAATTGATTTCGGGATTGAGGGTTGGATGTCACGCACATCCACTCATTATCACGGTAGAAGTGGATGTACTTCTATCTAGGTGGTCGGTAAAGTCGCTCCGACGCCACAAGTGGGTTCAGTGGAAGAATGTGTGTTTGACCTTCATGATGAAGGATGTGTGTTGGGTGATAACACACTATGATTAATAAGTGGTAAAAACCAAGATTTTAAATGAAATGATTTTTGAAAGAAAGGAGTCTGGCATACTCCAATACAAATCTTTTTCCTAGATGTTAAATTTTGAAAACTCATTCACTAAGTAGTTGTACTCACCCCCTCCCTTATACCCCTTTCAGGAAATTTCGGAAAGCCTACCCTTAAAGACCATCAATTAAGATGAATGTGAGAGAGGTATGATAAATTTAAATTATTATGCAGTTTTGATTTATGTTATTCCAAGAAAAGGTGCAGGTTTAAAGGACGTTTTACTCTTTACAGTTTGTAATAAGAGAAATCCCTTTAATAAACCAAGAGAGTGGCGGGTTGCTCATGAGGATCCGACCAAACTGGGTCGGGGCTTGACAACTCCACTAGGAATGAGGAATGATATAAGAAAGGAAGAGTTTCAATAATTGGGAAACTTAAAGACTTGAAATTTGAAATACCCAGTGGAGAAGTTGGGAAAAGACGAGTAAGTAAGGAAACAAATACGGTTAAAAAGGATATGACATCAAAGGCAAAATGGACAAAGTTATACCATCCATGAAAGATAGAAAGATTAAGAATAACTATAATGGAAGTGCTTTAAAAATGTTAAATGGTTAAAGACAAGTTCTAAAGAACATCATGTTGTGAGAGACACGTAAGTCCAATTGTTCTAGTGAAATAGGACTCAGGCAAGGAAGAGTCTGTTAATTGAGTATGACAAGGACATGCATTAAATTGGGAATGAAGTTGTAAGAACCAATGAATGAGGGAAGGATCAATGTGGGATGAAAAGGTGATAACACTTGTGAAAGCATGTACGTGGTGTCAGAATGGACATTGAATTAAGGTGGTCAACAATAAAGAGAATAACTGGATACATGAATGACTGGATATTTTGTAACTTCCAATCTTAAAATCCTAAGTATGGAATCCCGGAATGGAGAAATAGTGCTTTAAGGAACGAAGAATGTGAATTTAAGGATATGACCTTAAACCTTCCAAGGAGATGGGTTTAACTAAAGTAAACTCCATGGAATGAGAAAGTAATGGGAAGGAAAAGAGAATCTTAAGTATATGTTATATAAGGGATGGATGAGAATAACCAAGAAGGTAGAATGTCTATGAGCAACAAATTGACATCAAGGGAAGTTCCTTCCAGTGAGATAAACATTGAATAAGTTTTGGGAACAAAACTCCTAAAAGGAGGGGAGAGTTGTAAACCCCGCCCTTTGGAACTAAAGAAAATTAGGGAAAGAACCGATCAAACCGAGTGAGAAAATCGAAATGGTTTACAAACCCCGATCACCAGAGAATGGGCAAATTAGGAAATTTACAACTCCCGAGTGACCCAAAGAGTCATAAAAACCTTGAAAAGGGACCTTAGGACAATTTGGGAGAGAAAACCATACCGATTCAAGTGAATCGGATCCGAACCGGATTGAATTGGATGTTAAATTCATTTTTCTAGGTTGCTTAGAAAATTCAAATTGGAGAATTGAGGCCACCATTGGATGGAGAATGAATTTAGAAATTTTTAATTTTAAAAACTCGGTCGAATCGGGCTTGAATTGGCCGGTTTAAGCATTGAACCCAATTCGAACCGAACTAGTCCGGTCCGGTTCAGAACAGTATCATCTTCTTCCTTGAGATAATAACATTGTTCACTCACCAGAAAATTAAACAGCACCAACGAAGAGAAAATGTTTTCATTCAGTATGTTTCAGGCCATCAATGACTGCCATTAAGGTGCCAAATGGATGGTCAGAGAGTCTTCGAGTTCCCTATATAAAGAGCCCCTCTCCATTCATCCTCCACACACTTGAAAATCTAACTCTCTCTCAACTACTCAATTTTCCAATTAAGCTCGAACCAGAGCTCTAATATAGGGTCTTTTCTTAGCAAAGAAGGTGTGGTCAGGTTCTTTAGACTGGAGGAGAAGTCAGCTACACGGTGGTAGTCTCCAATTGCTTTGAGGGTCATTAGAGAAGCACCAATGTGATCGAACAGTAAAGCAACTCCAGCGGACTGAAGCTGCCCTATTCCTATCGAGCTGAAATCAACCGATTCGAGCCCTTTTCAGGCCAAGCTAAGCTCTTCTAACACTTGCTCAGCCCTCGTACGACCGAATTAGAGCAGAAAGGTAAGCCAATTTGGCTCCCCTCTGTGAATTCCGGTCGGTGCTAGAGAGAGAATCGACAGATATTTACTAAACAAATTCTCCCTCAATTGGATATGAATTGAGGTGATTCTCGATACTAGGAGGAATCTCAGGACAAGAGTTATCTGCCCAGATCAAAAGCTCGGATCGTCGTGCCCCCAACGATAAGCTTTCGAAACTTTATCTCTCCACGTTCAATTTTCTAGCGAAGCTTCATTTGTGCTCGTTCTAGCGTCAATTCATGTTATTTAAAGTGCAATTGAATCATATGGATGTGTAGGGACTCAAATCCACCTTCAATTTCAATAATTAACCTTATTTGATCAATCAATTTGATGAAATCAAATTCGGCCAAATTGAAAGGTTGAAATTGGGGGAAATTTTGGGATTTCAAAAATTCGAGGGACTAAAGTGCAATTTTCTAAAATTGGGGGCCAATTAGGCATGGAAAAGATATTGGAGGGCCAAATGGTCAACTTTTGAAATTTTTGGGGTGAAATTTACCATTTTTGTGAAGTAGGGGCAAAATGGTAATTTTGCAAAAATTAGGAACCAAAATGGGAATTTGGGAAACTTGAACCCTTTTTGCAATTTTGAATAAATTGAGGTCCCAAGGTAAATTTTTGAAGTTCTGGGACTCAACTTATTGGAAAATCAGCATTAGGGACCTAAAGTTAAAGAAAAAGAACTTTAGGGACCTAATTGCAATTAATTGAAAAGTTTGGGTATTTTATTCATTAATGATGAATGAAGGCTATCAAGCCAAATGATAATGAACATGATGTTCATATTTTATAGGAACATAAAGTACTGGGAACGCCAACCAAGACAAGTTCGTGTGGAGATAAAAGTTGATTAAGAGGAATTCATTGCACTCACGGGTGAGTGGGATTTTCACATCATACCCGGTTGGGATGATGTGCACCTCGGTAATAAAAACTTGTTATTGTGTGGAATTTTAACATCACACCTGGATGGGGTGATGTAAGAAAACACAAGGAAAAACTATTTACCGGTTGTAAGTAGATCAAACCCGGTTGGTATGAAGAACTTCTTGTAAGGAAGTAGAAAACTCGTTCATCGGTTATGAGCGGAGATGTCTTCACACCCGGTTGGTGTGATAGACAACTGGAAAATTATTTTTGTCAGAAGTGCTCTCCCTTGACTGTGTGCTACTGCTAAAACTTTTTGGTAAACCTTTTTGACGGGAGCTCAAATAGCTTGGATTAGGCCGGAGGCCTCAATTTTTGGAACTTGGGGGCTAATATGCCCAAATTTTGAAAATCTTAAATAGTGGGCCCAAGGCCAGTTGGCACGAGCAAGAGCTCATAAACAAACATGAGATTAAGCCATGAAAACTCCAATGAATAATGTGTTTGGCTGTGGTACCAAGACAGGACCGACATCCTCGATGGACTGGCGGTAGTGCGACAAGACAGGTCGACGGACCTGTAGAGACAAACAACTTTAGGTCAAGTTGAGGGTCGAAGATGTTGGACTAGTGGCACCAAAGATTAAATGGCTTATGAGGAAAACTATTGTTTTGTGCATGCACTGAGGTTCGGGACCATCAAGACGCCCAAGAAGGGTAGTGATACGTTCTAGGGGCTACTGGACGACATGGTGGAGATAAGGGCAGTTTGTCGTGCTAGTAGTCAGGGAAGCTCGACGTAGCTTCATGCGCATGAGACCAGGGTGGGGTTGAGATGAGGTCTCTGTCCTCATACGGACACGGAGTTTCTTTATGGGATTGAGGATCGGATGTCATGTACATTCATTCATTCTCAGGGTAGAAGTGGACGGGCTTCTATCTAGGTGGTCGATAAAGTCGCTCTAACGCCACAAGTAGGTGCAGTGGACGGGCTGCCCTACTAATGTGTGATCCCTTCATGATAAAGGGTGTGTGTTGATTGTTAAACACACTGTATGTAGTTAATGATGAGAAATGGCTTTGAAAACCGAGAAATCAAGAAAGAAATAATTTTAAAGGAAATAAGGAGTTTGGCATACTCCAATTCAAAAATATTTATTTGAAACTTTATGTATTTTAAAACACCCATTCACTGAGTTGTAGAAACTCATCCATCCTTTTTATCCCTTTTCAAGAAATAGAGAAATGACTAAAGATAACACCAGGTCTTACCCTATGTCAGGTATGCTTAGTTATTTTGAGCTTGCATTTGTATTGATATATGTTATTCTAGGGAATAAGGTTGAGATTTCGCCTGGCTCCTCTTGAATTAAAGAAGTGGAAAACCCCCTCTTGAAACAAGAGAGTGGCGGGTTGTTTACGGGGAGTCGACCAAATTGGATCGGGCATAATAGAGGGCTTGGCACTTGGGGCGTCACTCAGACTCAAGGTAGAAGTCAGGGACTTCTATCATGGTGGATTGTAAAGACGCTCTGATCTACATGTGGGTGCAGTGGGCATGCTACACCGATGAACATGTGTACCCTTTATGATAAAGGGCGTGTAGTTATTTGCTAAATGCCTCCCGAAGAAAGGGGGTGTGCTAAAAGAGCTAAAACACATAATGGCTTTGAAAAGGATGAAAGGCTTTAAAGATTATGTGTTAAATGTTTTGATAAACTATATATTTTAAAAACTCATTCCCTAACACCCGCTCACTGAGTTGTATAAACTCACCCCGTCCCTTTAAATCCCTTTTCAGGAAATGAGACTAAACCTTAAGGAAATCCCGAAGCAGAATCCTAAATCAGGTATGCCTTGAGATTTTTAATTATTATTAAGTTTTGTATAATATTATTCCAGGAAACAAGGTTAGAGATTATGTCTAAATCCTGGCGGCCTTGAGAAGGGCTAATCCTTCTTAAACTAAAGGGAGTGGTGGATTGCACACGGATTTCAACCAAACCTGGTCGGGGCGTGATATTTAGGTTGTGAAAGCTCGAGCATCCCAGTAAGGTCAGAGTCTAGGAATGGGTATGTCTTGTCTTATCGCTCCTCTAAGTATAGTCTTGTTTGTTGTTATGGTATGAACATAGGAGCCTTCTCCACCCTTTTCATCTCATGGAGTGTAACAAGAATCGTGTTTGTGATCAAAGCTTGTTTATTTTTTGAGTTGAATGGTGGTCTCGTCCCCTTCTTCACATCATGACAATCATTTGGTCGGTAAGGTTCATGGACAGTAGTTAGGTGTGCCCCATTGACCTTAATGCTTAACTCCATGTCGTGAGCTCGTGTCGCGAACTCTTCGAACGTATGTGATTTGATTCCTTGAAAGATATAGTGCAATCCCGATGCATACCTTGTATGCACATGTCGATCACATAAGGATCGATTAAGTGATCTTTGTAGTTTAGGCAAAGGTTTCTCCACCTCTGGATGTAGTCTATAACTCGCTAATCCTTTAGCTTACGTGCACTGGTAAGCTCAATCATAGTCGTCGTATGTTTATGTTATAGAACCTATTAAGGAAATCATGTTCCAATTAGCACCAGCTTTCGATTGATCCTAGCGTGAGATCCATATACTAGTTTAAGGTGTTTCTCTTCAAGGTTTGCACGAATTACTTTACTAGCAATTCACCTTTCATCCCTACATTATTGTAAGTCTAGTGAGCAATGTATTGTCAAGTGTTACCCTTGTCATCGAATTGTTGGAACTTAGGTGGCTGATAAATTATGAGCATTCTGAGCAACTTGATCATATACGAGTATGGTTTCGCATAGGATGATAACGATGAGCTACTTGTTTAAACTTGATCTCTTATGGCCTATTTGATGAAATTATGTAGCTGATTAGTAGGTATCAAGCTAGTGACTCGTATGATATTCATTGTGGTGACATCATTTTAATTAATTTAAATAATTGGTTGAATATTCTAATATTCATTCATGCATACATAGCATGTGTCAGCCGAAGTGAAATATCGTCGGCCCTTTACATAAAGTGGGTCTTTAAAGTTGCATTCTATTACAAGAGACCGCTCTTTTACTGAAAATAGCGGACCATGCACTTGAAGAACATGGTTACTATGAGTAGCCCCAATTTTGAGCGAAAAAAAAGAGTAGTTCCAATGAAATTTCTACTTGGGCCGTGCAGCAATCGACCTTTGTGGAGCACGAAGTAATTAAAATCTCGAGAGAGAGAGACGTGCTTAAGATTAACAACACACATACATAGATAGATAGCATTATACATAGATAGCATTAGGAGAACTAAATATGTTAAAAGTACATGCACCATAAAATAAATAGGGCAAAGTACAAGTAGCATAGTGATAACAATAAGTACTCTACTCTTCAAAACACCATAAGAACTAGAGGGCATGAGAATAAAGTCCCCATTTTTCACATGAATTAAAAATTTAAACATGGGAATTGCTCCTGAATGAACCAAGAGCTTTAACTGCGCCAGCTCTCATGATGAACTGGTGGTAGAATGCTGCTATTGCGGCACCCACGAATGGTCCGACCCAGAATATCCACTGTAAAAAAAATAAACCAACAAAAAAAATAATCGCAGAAAATTAGATAAATTTCTTTCCCTATTCATTTTGGTATCGTGATGGTGGTACTTACCTGGTCATCCCAGACTCTGTCTTTGTTGAAAATAACGGCTGCACCGAGACTCCTTGCCGGGTTGATGCCGGTCCCAGTGATCGGGATAGTGGCCAAGTGAACCATGAAAACCGCGAACCCGATGGGCAGTGGAGCCAATACCTTCCGATCACGTAATATACAACCACCAAACCGAGTCAGTTAAGAAGCATTAACTCAAAATATTGTGTAGGCTAATAATAACAGATGGCTAAATAATTGGCGACCGATTCACATGGGCACCACATCTAGCTAGATACTCTCTCTATTTCCCCTTTCTTTTGGTGGGATGCCTAGCTAGATACTCGTGGAAAGAAGCACCACCCTTAACTTTTTTAAATTTTGGGTGGGTGGAAGAAGACAAAGTTAGGTCACATCTTGATCAGTAAAGGAGAAGGCAGAGACTCTGATCTACCTGTATCATCTGTCTGCACAAGTCATTTATCAGCTATGAGATTCAAGTGGTATGACCAATTTAAAAGTAAAATTCTCCTCGTATCTCCATTCAAGAAATCATATTTAAAGGTATGGAAATGCACAATGAGCGGATACACGCATCATATAAATCATAAACAAACAGCCCAACAAGTTGTGGTCAAGGTTCCTCCTAGTGGGACCCAACACAAGACCGAATCATTATTTCTGTGTCCTCGTCTGCCCATTTTGATTCATATATATAGAGAGAGAGAGGGAGAGAGAAAGATAATGTAAGTTTTATGTTGCATCTTATGTTATGGAAAATATTATATGGTCGGGTAGATCAAAAGCATGCTAATTGTTTGACGATACAACCAAACAGCTTTCGTGTTGATGGATGTATTGTTTTCCAAATTTGTTCAGTGGTCCTCAGTTGTATGATCATGCAAATATTCGACATAGAAGAATGCATCCAGGCGTCACTTACATGATAATCATGTTCGTCGAAAGGAAGGAAAATAAGAAAATTAGATTAAATTTAAAATTTAGAAGAGCGTGTAAATTTCAACCTAACTCTTGAGCAGCCTCTATTATTATCAATTATTATAATATTATTAGATTTATACTCGAGTTATAATATATGAAAGAGATTTTACTAACAAGTATTCAAGTGTAGTTAGGGGTGTGTGGCATACCGGGACATGAGAATCTCTGGCGTTCCTCTTGGGATCAGTGGCAGAGAAGACAGTGTAGACTAGCACGAAGGTCCCGATGATCTCGGCTCCAACCCCGACTCGGGTCCGGTAGCCATCCGCCAGAATGTTGGCTCCACCACCGGACTGCTCGTAGTAAGTCTTCTGGAAGGCCTTGACGAGCCCAACGCCACAGATCGCACCCAAGCACTGAGCCACCATGTACATGATGGCTCGAACCAGGGAGACCTTGCGGGCCAGGAGTAGCCCGAACGTCACCGCCGGATTTATATGACCGCCTATTATATGTTGTTCACCAAAAGAGCATTGATCACTTTAATCCTTAATATTACCGTTAATTTACTAACATTAAGTCACCCCAACTGTTTTCACTATGGCATGTTCCACTGAACCTTGGTGATAAGTACTTTAATGTTTGGGTATTATTGCTTTCCTTAAACAATAAGAATCAAGGTGTGTAGTTTTTTCCACATTGAGTAACATACACTATTGACGGCAGCTATTAGGTTAGCCAAAAGGATGCAAATACCAGAGATTCCGGCGGTGCAGTAGACGAGGATGAAGATCATGCCGCCAAAGGCCCATGCAATGCCGAGGATGCCAACGCCGCCGCACATGTCGGTCCCGGGCTTGTTCCCCTCGGTCTGGCTTTTGTAGCCAATGACCGTGAGGACGGTGACATAGAGGAAGAGGAGAGTCGCGATGAACTCGGCGATGATGGCCCTGTAGAAAGACCACTTGCCTAGCTCCGCCGCGTCTATGAGCGGAGCGGGCGGCGGGTCGTGGTAATCCTTGGCCGAGAACGACCCTTGCTCCGCCACATCCTTGGCCATCCGACCGTCCAAGCTGTGGTTCAAGGGGTTAATTGGGTCTCAAGAATAAGAGGAGGTTCAATCCAGAGAAGGATCTTATTGGCCTTGGGTTTCTGTGGGAGAAGATTGAGAGTGGTAGATAGGGTATAAATGGACGGAGTTGGCCTTTTTTTCCTTTTAAAATAAAAATAATCAACTCATAAAGACTAATGATTAGGAATCGTTACCAGGAAAACACATGTCCCTCTTTTCAGAAATAGGTGCTTGGCTTCAATGGTAGATTTAACCAACTAGGTGCTTGACTGACCACACATGATCCACTTAAAATGGGTTAAGATTAGGCTGCAAGAAGTGCAGTTAATGAGAATGCTCAAGCCTAAATGCAAATCCCATCTATTAAAGTATATAACCTAATTATCAGTTGTATTCCACCAAAAGGTAGATAAGAATTAACAAATAAAATAATTTTATTGCTAAAAATGGTTGGCTAAACCTTTGCTGGTGTCAGTCCATACTGTAAGTGGAGATATTTTTTTCAAAAGAAAATGATTTATTTATTTATTTAGGGGTGGGATTTTAATAATTTCGCTTTCACAGTACTGACGCTGCCTTCCACTTTGCTGAGCTTACCCTCCACCACCTCTTAATTGCATGCCAGTACAAAGGCACGTGTGCCACACATAAAAACCTCTTCTTTCTTTTTTACAAAAAAAATAGTCATAAAGTGGCTTGGAACACATTCAACTTAAATTCATTTATTTATAGTTACAACGTTTTTTTTTACCTCAAATAAACCTTATTTGTCCATTCAATTATTCACAACACAATTACAACATTTTCATGAAAATTACTTCTACCAAATATAATCTAAAGAGTTTTTTTAGATAAACATATACATATGTCATAAAAATAGCACGTGTAATTTACGTTCAGGCTATTGTTTGAATGGCACAAATAATAAGAAAAAAAGCAGTCACACAACACAATCAGTCTTCCATTTTCCCAATTGGTTTTTTTATTTGCCTTCATCAATGTCAGAGACGGATGGCAGAGAAGGGTTTAAAACGAAAAATAATAATGAAGCCATAAATGATTCAAAAGGTTGGTTGATTAGACTATGCACCATTATTGTGCAAAAAAAAAAAGACTATGCACCATTGGCAGCTCCATCCCAGAACACCTATCAGGAAAGCTCGACTGGAGAGGAGTTAATTGGGTCAAGATCTGCCTGCAACTTCTGCCTTCTGCTCTAATTCCCATTTCTCACTTTGCAGATTTGCAGTCCTCACATCCCTGCTCCACATATTCCAACTTTCATCACCACGTTCAATCTGTTTCCCCCGTGGCCCTTTCTCACGAAAAATCTAAGGGGAAAAAATTGCCTTCCAAGTCCCAATTCAGAAACTCAAGTATAAGATCGATTAGTGAACAAAGAGAACCCTTATCTTTGAATGATATATCAACCTCTATCATATTAAATATATATTGACTGTTAGTGCTATCTCCTTATAAGAGAGAGAAAATTGGCAGGTCATTAAATTCGTTGCCCTCCCCATGCATCAGTCATCTTTCTTTGTTCTTGACCAAATAAGACAAACTATTATCTCTAATGTATCCGTCCAAAATAATAATAATAAACCCAATCTTTTAAAAGTTTATAAATTTAGTATTTCCTTAATTTATCATAAATTTATGGGAAATTTATACTATTAATATAAATATTTTCATAAAATTATATTTTGATAAAAAATTTAAAATATTAATGTAAAATTTTTAAATGAGTTCCTCTGCACTACCAAATATTAATTTACCCATTATTGGTGAAAATGATTGATTAGTATTTAAAATAATTTAAAATGTTGAAATTATTTTAAAATAATAATAAATAAAATAAAATATACGAAGTTCAAGAGGTAGAGGGAGCTCCTCCTCCGAATTCCCATTATTTTGATGAAAATCAATCATTTACTCTAAAAGTTTAGATCCAAATTAAAAAAATATATATATATATGGCCACTAATTAAATTTAAAATTATCATGCCCTACAACATAATTTACCCAATAAAGATGTTAACACTGCATGCCTAAATGTTTAATTATAAGTTTAGAAGAATCATAAAAAGAATAACTGGGTTATGTTTTGACAGTAGATTCCAGTACTCACTCATACCCTTTATGTGGTCGAGATTTCCCTTCACTATGCATCATGCATATATCTTAATCGTGCTGGAATAATTTGTCCTATTTTTTATCGAGAAGTGTGCCATATGAATATGATACAAGCATGTCAATGAGCTGGTATGTTTAAAGAGACTATTTTAATGAATTTTGATTGGATGAGGATTCGGTATTCAAATTATTGAGAAATGCACATGATACCAGTTGCAAGCTTTTGTTTCCTATAGAAACGTGTCAATTGTGTGCGCTTTCTTCAAAACTAGAAGGAAGACAGCAATAGATTGCTAGAGAAACTTGTAAATTATGTGCGCTAAGTAGAAAAGCAAAAACAACCGTGGGTGTAAAGTTGATGAAAGATACACTTAATATATTTGAAGAGACATGCTGAATTATATGAAAAGAAGGTGTAGTGTACGCTTGCAAAGGATCACACATGGCACGTTCTCTATTCATACCACTGCTCCCCTGATAGAAGAACATTCACAGTCATTCTTCCAATCATTTTATATCTTAAAGTTTCCATTTCTTAAAACAATAAGGAATTTTGTATTTCTTATACCATGAAGGCTGATTATGTTATTATTCATCTACCAAAGCTTGTCTACTTTTCTAGTAGTTGATTTGATGGAGTGAAGTCAAAATATGGTTTGGAGGAAGGTAGTCTCCTCTATGATATTTGATGTGCTGAGCCTTTCATTGTGATTCTCCATGATATAGAAAGGTTAGTGTCCCATCTCAAATTTTCATTTGCAAGTGGAACTATTAATTCCTCTACGATTGTGGAATAATAAATAAAATTTGATGAAATGTTTGATGGTGCAGCTAGCTACCATACTGATTTAAGGGGTCTAATTGGAAGCCCCCCATGAGAGATATCAAACGATGAATGAGCTTAGACAAATGCCAAGTGTGAGTGCTTATTTATCTTGTCAAACAATGCATTATTTAGGAGCTTAATTATTTTACAACTCTATTTTGACTCCTTTTTATTAGTAGTTCTATATGTTGGTTATTTATTATAAGGGAGTGGTACAAAGTTATCATGTTCTTAGTAAATATGTGCGGTAATGGTGAATATGTTATAATTATAAGAGAAAAAAACTATTCATATAAATTTCACTTGACTACATAACTATATGATCTACATGTATGTTTCACATGATAGTTCAAGTATATTATTACGAGAATTTTGAACTAATTAGCTTTAATTTCTATGCATGAAACAAATATCATCCATCTATCGTTTTTTTGGTAAAGAAATAGTGTATATATATATATATATATATATATGAAAATATAAAGCTCCCCATGAAGGTAAATGTATGACAAAAAAAACTCAAGTGCTTCACAAACATTCATCGGAGTCATTAGCATATAAAAAACATATTACATATTGTATCATATTGGTAAAGATCAACATGACATTGTTAAGAATGAAAGGATATTTGATGAGCATCCAAATTTTACAAAATAATATTTTGTTCATATCAATAAGAGGACTGTCCAAAATTTGAAACCTAACATTTTGTTCTGGTCTTGCGCTCTGATTATCTCGTAGTCCAAGGAATCTGCAACATATATCTATAATAAAAAAATCATAATGTTCAGCATGCATAGAACTCAATCCAAGTATTCATAACAGTCGCACAATTGTCAATTAAAGGAAACTCATAAAAAAACATAACATAAATGTCAAAGGCATAATAAAATAAATCCTAGTAATCAACCTTGTTCATCTCATATTGTAAATAATATATACTAGCGCAATGACTTTTCAACGTCATGAATTATTACCTTTTAACTTGATTAATAGATCACATAGTCAACCATCTATTATACTACTCTTAATTCTATAACAATAGAACACTTAATTACTATAATATCTATATTATTCACTACTTAAATATAAATAACTTCAATTTTTAGAAAAAAAATTTGAATATTTCATAAATGTAATGTATAATTTTACAAAACTTTTAGAACTTTAGAAAAAATATGTATTATTGAATTAAAAAATTTTGTGCATTTTATTCGATAATATATACATCAATCTTGACAAAGTTTAAGATTTAGTCTAACCCTTGCAATTTTCTTCCTTGATTCCTTTATTCTTTCTATCCTAGAAAATATATTGAGTGGGTGAGCAACTTTCAATAAGTGTAAAATAAATAATTAGGTTATTAATGTACTCGATGATTTTTTACACTCAAAATAACTAATATAGAATTTTATAATTGATTACTTTCCATACTAATTTTAAAGTTAACAATCCCCCATTGTAGAGTGTTTTTAAAAATATATATACAATTATTTCTTAATAGAAGTTTCCTTTAAGATTTGACATCATTAGGTTTTATCATAAAACTCTCAGGTAAACCACACATACATTTCAAGCAACAAGCAATATGCACATCATGGCCTAGCCATGTCTCACTAAGAAATTATCATGGCCCCGACATGTCAAACAATCATTATGCCCCAACTATGTTAAACAATCATCATGACCTAACTATCACGCCCCGATTTGATTCCCGGGTCAGACCATGAGTAACCTATTGTACCACCCCAGATTCAATAGCAGCAAAATCCTTCACCATTATAGTATTAACATGATATAAAACTCAAAATATAAAACACATCTGTTTTTAGTAAAAAAAAATAAAATTTTCATAAATGTAATGTAACAAAACATATAAAATGTAAGACTGGAAAATTCTAATTTGATAATCAGGCTGAATTGAATCAAAAAGTGAGATCAAACTAGGAGAGTAAAGTTAAATCGAGAAGTGAAATTGAACAACAATGAGGGAAGAGATCAATGGAGACCATGATGGGGAAGAAAGGGTCATGAGAAACCCTTAGTAGTGTCTTGGAACACAGAGTTAAGGATTGAGAGAAAACCGGGAGAGAACCAATTTGAATGGTTTTGGGCTGAGGGGAGTCACAAAACACCCTGAATTTTTATGGGTGCAAAAAAAAAACTAAAATTGAGCGGTTCTTAGGTTCATTCAATAGAAAATCTAATTTAGAATTTTTGGTACTTTTGTTTTACCAAGAATCGTTGGGAAAAGGAGTGAAACGGGCCAAAAACCGCTAAAATGATCGAGAAGTTCACCAAAAACTAGTTTTCTATGGTGTAGACTGGTCAGCGTGTAATGCCGAGCGCACGCATTCACAACCATGTGCGCGCGTGTCATCTTCTTCATCTGAACATGTGATCTAGATCCCCTATTTTACTTGATAATCATCGGCAAACAAACTAACTCCATCGCTTGAGGAAATTAATTTATTTATAGCACCACATGCTATGTATTAATGAAAGAAGGCTATGGATAGATAGTGAAGCAAGTATAGATCAAAGCCATATAAATTTGGGTTGTTCTCTCATCAAATTTTGCTCGAAATTCTCTCTCAACCTCATATTGCTCCTAACACTGGCAATCTTACTACTAGAGAGTATAACTCCTCTATCCAACCACCTCTGTCGACCATCCTGGATGCGATCTCCGATGAACTAAAACATGACAACTGTTTCAGAGGCCAATTTCGACGACCTCGACGACCCTTGTGAGCTAATAAAAATCTGGTGAGTCGCTTGTACCACCAGCTTTCCATAGCCTCCATCCTTGCCTGATTTAAGTAGGATTTATTATGAATTAAATCACTTAAATCTTAGATCACAGGTTAAGTGGCCGAGCTGACTAAAATACAAATTGTAGGAGCTACAGTCCACCAATAGTGGTGATTCAAGTGGCTACAGACTCCTTGAGGAGTCAGCTTTCAAACCCCATTGGCCTTCATGGCTGACGTGTCCTCTCCAATGAGTTTCCATCTTTGAAATCACTCTTACTCGTTTGCATGCATGTTTTTGATAAAGCCTGATTGGAGCAATTCTATTCGACTTCGACCAAACTACATTTATGAAGGCCTAGAGGGAGGCCAGGGGGACTCCTTCACTTAGTTTGGAAGTTACGGGGGGTCAATTGCAATTAAACTTTTTATGGGATCTTCCTAAGAGGTTAAATAAAGTATTAGGGTTGATGGGAAAGTTTGGTGAAGGTTGGGAACCATATTTGACTATTGTGGAAAGTTTAGAGACCTATTTGCAATAAATGCAAAGTTAAGGACTAAAATCCAAATATAAGTATTTGTGCATCCAAAATGCAACTTTTGGGCAGTACAAGAACCGAAACTTAATTAAAGAAAGTTTAGGGACCTAAATGAGAAATATGGGTGTCAAATGAATTATGAAGCCTAAGTTCTCAAGAAGAGGGGCAAAATGGTAATTTTTCCAAAACTTAGGGGCCTTCTGATGATGTTGTACCATTGCTTAAGGGAAAATGGAAAGGAGATCGAGTAGTGTTTTGTGTAAACTTCCATGTTTCTGAGGACATTTGGTTAATATACGGGTACCGTTTCAGTACACCGACGAGATGATGGTGAAATTGAGTCACATATGTAGGAGGTATGTGCTGGCGAGTGGCAATAATGCGACTATGACCCCGAGTGCCGAGACACCCAGCTACGAGATGACACTCGAGGTGTTAGACCAAGAATATTCCCGACTTCATAACCGGGCCGAACCAAAGGAAGAAGTGAGATCGAACCGAGAACCGATGAGTAATTGGGGAGTGGATTGAACTGGAAGGAGGAAAGATGTCAATGAGATGCTAAGAGGGATGAACAAGGGTGCGAAGAAGCCTTAGGATGGTCATGGGACTCAGAATAAGGGAGTGGGAAAAACTGGAAAGGAATCGGTTCGAACTGGGTTCAAGCTGGATGGAGTCACAAAATTCCCTAAATTTTTAAGGGGTAAAAACAAATCTAAATTGAGCGATTCTTAAGTCCATTTAATAAAAAATCGAATATAGAATTTTTAGGTATTTTTATTTTCTCAAAAATCGACCGAAAAGGGGGTGAACCGAGCAAAAAATAGTTGAATCGGCTAAAACATTTGTCGAAAACTGGTTCTTTACATTGCTAGATCGGTTGGCCTAGAAGTCGGGCACACTCACGTGCTGCATGCACGGAGCATGGGGTGCACGCTCGTGTAGCCACGCATGTGTGTGTCGTCTTCCTCAAGTGACTGCTGATCCGAATCTACCCTATTTTATCCGATGCCTCATCCTTGACCCAATAACTCCACTACTTGGGGAAATTAATTAATTTCTAGCATCACAGACTATGAATTAATGAGATGAAGCTATTGATAGATTGCCACAATGGTCTAGATCACATCCATATAAATTGGGGTTGCTCCCTCGTTGGCAATTGGTCAGAATTCTCTCCCAACCACCAACTGTTCCCAACTTTAGTGACCTTACTACTAGAAAGTATAACTTCTCCATCCGACCACCTCCGATAATGTTCTTGGTATCCCCAGAAAGCTAAGGACCTCAACTTTACATTGCCATGTCTTTCGACCCTCAATTCTTCCTCTACCGACGCTGGCAAGATCACACAATACCTAATCTCTGATAAACTGAAATGGAGCACCTATTTTTGGGGCCAATTCTGATGGCCTTAACGACTCTTGCAAGCTGAGAAAAAATAGGTGAGTCTCTTGCTCCACCATCTTTCCATAGCCACATGGTTTTCTTGATTTGATCAAGAATTGGGTATGAATTAAATCATCTGTAACACCGTGTTTTTAGTAACAAAAAAAAAACTAGACTAGTTCAGATAAACTGGATCCCATTAGAACTCCAATGTTAAGCGTAGTTGGGCGAGATGGGTTGTCACGCCCCGACCCGGTTTGGTCAGATCTCCGTGATCAACCCACCACTCTCCCGATTTATTAAAGGGTTTTCCCTTATTATAAACCGTAAAGAGTAAGGCGTTCTTTAAACCTGCACCTTTTCCTGGAATAACATAAATCAAAATAGCACAATATTTTAAATTTGTTATACCCATCTCACAGGCATCTTAGTTGATGGTCTTTAAGGGTAGGCTTTCCGAAGTTTTCTGAAAGGGATATAAGGGAGGGGGTGAGTACAACTACTCAATGAATGGTTTTTTTTTTCAAAATGTTTACTTTTATGATTTGTATCGGAGTGTGCCAGACTCTTTTTTTTTCAAAAATCCTTTCAATTCAAATCTCGATTTTTACACCATTTCCATATTAATCATGGTGTTCATCACTCGACACACATCCTCCATCATGAAGGTCAAACACACATTCGCAGGCCAGCACATCCATTGAACCCACTTGTGGCCTTGGAGCGACTTTACTGGCCACCTAGATAGGAGTACTTCCACTTCTACCCTAAGAATGAGTAGATGTTCGCGACATCCAATCCTCAATCATGAAATCAATTCTTCGTGTCTGTATGAGGACACAGACCTCATCCTGTCCCCACCTTGGTCTCATGCGCATGGTGCTACTCCAAATTTCACATGATCACTTGGTACGACAAATTGCTCTTATACTCATCGGGTCGTCTAGGGCCCATAGGATACATCACTATCCCTCCTGGTTATCTTGATGATCCCGAAATCATAGTGCATGCACAAACAATATTTTCTTATCATGCCATATAATCTATGGTGCCACTAGTCCAACGGCCCCGACCCTCAATTCAACCTACAGCTGTTTCTCTTGACTGGTCCGGAGATATGTCATGTCGCACTACCACTAGTTGACTGAATATGTTGGTCTTGTCTTGGTACCATGGCCAAACAATTCATTTATTATAGTTTTATGGCACATATCTCATGTTTGTTTACGGGCTCATGCTCGTGCCCACTGACCTATGTCCCACTTGTTCGAGATTTTCAAAATAGGGCATAATAGCCCCCAAGTTCCAAAACCAAGGCCCCCGACCTATAAGAGCTATTCGAGCTCCCGTCAAGAAGGTTTTCCAAATAGTTTAAGCATTGGCACACAGTCAGGGGAGAGCACTTCCGACAAAATTATATTTTCAACTGTCCATTATACCGATTGGGTAGAAGGACATCTCCACTCATAACCGATGAACGGGTTTTCAACTTCCTTCGAGGAAGTTTCATCATACCAACCTTGTATGATCTACTTATGACTGGTAAGTAGTTTTTCCGTAAGGAGCTCAACCCCTCCTCCTGCCCCACAACAATCGGAGAGGAATCCGACCAAAAAGGAGGCTTGGGACAACTATTGGGATGCATATGCCACCTTCATGAAAGTCCACTAAGTACTCCCACCTACACAGCCCAACTTCAATCCCTCCCAATGGATGAAGTGGACATATGAGTGCGAGGTAGAGGTACTAAAGCGACATGGATTGGAGTCCATACATGAAATTCATCCCATAAGGGAATGCGAATGGACCCCAACTAGTTCCTCAGAGCCTTCTGATCAAGAGTCCCACAACCGTTCTTAGGCTAACTCTCGACCTATGATCCCAAGGGATTAGGGAGTAGAAAATTTTTGTAATAAGCCAAGTATGGCAAGAAAATATTTCTCAAATGAATGAAAGTTAAATTCTTCTTGCTAAAATTTATGAGTTTCCTTGATAAAACAATAAGTGTATGCTAATAAAGATCAACATAAAAGGATAGAAAATCATTCAAGGAAGGAAAAATGGGTTATTTTTAGTTAACCTCAATCTTTAAAATTTCCTTAGAAGTACAATGGAAATTTGCAAGGAAGAGACTCTTAGAGTTCACCCAAGGAAGATGAATCCCAGCTAAGGGAAGGAAGGAGAAGTTAGAACAAAAGGAAGTGAGCATTAAGAATAGGGGATTAGTCTAAGGAGTTAAGGAAGGTTCAAAGAGTAAGAGTAGAGAAAACAAATAAACTATTATAAAGAAAACCAAAGGAATGAATGATGATCAAGAAGAAAAAAAGGAGGAATAGTGAAGATGTTAAGACAAGTAAGACAGGACAAGGAAAAGAGAAGGGAAAGAAGCACGATAGAAAGAAACCCCGGGAATAATACCAATACTTGGAAAAGAGTTAGGACACACGTCCTTAGGAACTCGATAGTAATAAGGGACTTTGTTTGGAGATAAGGAGGTGAAACAAAAAGGAATATAAGATAGGAGAAAGCCACAATGAATCAGTATACAAAGATTGGGAAGTATAAGAAAAGAATGAAGGGAGAACTTTCAAGGAGCAGTAAGGAAAATGAATGTGAAACCCCCAATATGGAAGTCCCTATAAGAAGAATGAAGGTAGGAAGTGGAATCATAAAAAGGAGAAAGTTCCAAGCTAAGGAAATCAATAGATGAGATATCATAAACTGGAGCAAGAACCAAGACCTCAATAAAAGATATGGGCGACTAAGTAAATACCTGGAAGGCCAATCATGAGCTACTTGCAAGAGAGTAGGGAACCAAACAGGGATTTTAGACGGATTCGATTGAAGAAAATAATTCATAACAATCAGATCGTTTGAGAGAATAAACAATGTCCTAAGATAGACTTGAATGTAATGAGGACTACACCCTCAAAAGGGAATGAGATGGGTATTAAGAACCATACAACTCAAGAGAAGATAGTCTCAAAATCATATGACAAATATAAATGATAAGAATAAGGTAATTAATGAACTGACCCTCGGGAGAAGTATAAATTGAACTCTAGTAAAGAGGGGGAGATGGAAAGACCAAATATTGGAAATTTAAGATGAAGGCAAAATCTTAAAGAGATCAATGATCAAGACTGAGTTAACAATCAAACTTAAGACATGAGAAGATGAGGTAAGCCTCTCATAGGATAATCGTGGAGTCTTAACAATGAAGCTGATGTGAATCCCATCTAATGGAAATAGATGGATAGAGGAAATAAAGGAGAATGAGGACGAAGTACATATAAGTCCTCAAGAGTAATGTAAGCATAAACGGATGACATTAGGGAATATCTCCTAAGTTAAACCTTCTAAATAGTGAGACAGGAAGAGAAAAGAACGTAAACTGCCAAGGAAGGAAACCTTGGAAGGACAAAAGCAACCAAATTAAAAAGGAAAGGGGATTGACAAAAATGAAGGTTAGATAAATTTGTCTAAGATATGTTGGTCGAAATGGAAGGATCAAGTACAAAGGAAAGGTACTCGGGAGGACCGAGGAGCAAATTTAGACCATGTAATGTGTAAAAAGGAAAACACATCAAAGGAGGCTATGCGAGGAAGGAGGGGGTGTATTACCTAATAAATGAAGAAACAAAGAAAACTACATCCAAGAAACACATTAAGTGAAGGATTACTGACATCAAAATTGGTAGTGATCAATGATCAAACAAATAGCGCCGAAAGAGAAAACTACTACACATAGTGTGGAGTACTCGAAACAAGATCGATGATTGAAAATGCCTCGAGTAAGAATAAGAGAAGAGACTGAAATTTCAGTTAAAGAAGGATTTAAAAAGGGCAAATGCACTATTATAAGAAAGAGTATGAAGGAAGGAATGAAATCTTCAAAGAAATGACTGGAAGGTCGAGTACATAATTACAAAGGTGATAGTCTCTACGGTGAGGGACATAGTAGGGAACAAAACCGTAATAGGAAAACTTTTCCAAACCAGTAATTGACACTTAGACTAAAGAGGATTAACTCGGGATAAAGAATCGTGAAGTAATTATGAGGGAGTAGGAGTGGATTTAGAGCAAGGAAAGTTTCTGAGGATATGACACCTCTAAAACTAAAGAAGGAAATAAGAAGGGGTCAAACTGGCTAATTCTGAAATCTATGCAGTGAATAGGTGATGCTCGAGAGGACCCCGAGCTAAGGGTTTTAACGACAAAAGAGCTGGTATCTTGGAACTCCCAATCCCGAAAAATTTAAGTAAAGAACTTCAAGATGAGGAATTATACTTTTGGAAATGAAGGATGTGAATGTAATGATATGACCTAAAACCTTCCAAGGAGATATGTTCAACTAAATTAAACTTTATGGGATGAGCAAATAATGGGAAGGAAAAGAAAATCTCAAGTGTAAGTTATATGAGGGATGAATGAGAATAACCAAGAAGGTAGAATGTCCATGAACACCAAATTTACATCGGGGGAATTTCCTTATAGTGCGGAAGATGTGGAATAAGTTTTGTGGAGAAAACTCCTAAAATGAGGGGAGAGTTTTAAACCCCACCCTTTGAAGTTAAAGAAAAAATCAGGAAAGAACCGATCAAACTGAGTGAGAAAAATCGATTTGGTTCACAAACCCCGATCACCCGAGAATGGGCAAATTGGGGAATTTACAACTCTCAAGCGACCCAATGAGTCATAAAAACTTGGAAAGGGATTTAGGATAATTTGGGAGAGAAAACCAAACCAGTTCAGGTGAACCGGACCAAACCGGTTTAGATTAGTTTGAACCACTATTGAACCAAATGCTAAATTCATTTTTCTAGGTGGCTTAGAAAATTCAAATTGGAGAATTGAGGCAACCATTGGATAGAGAATGAATTTAGATGAATCTAAAAATTTTTAATTTTGAAAAACTTGGTTGAATTGGGCCTCAACCGGTCGGTTTTAACGTTAAACCTGGTTTGGAATACTGTCATCTTCTTTCTTTAGTTGACAACACTGTTCACTCACTGGAAAATTGAACTAGCACCAACGAAGAGGAAACTTTTTTGTCCAATACATTTCAAGCCATCAATTACTGCCATTAAGGTGCCAAATGAACGATCAGAGAGTCTCTGAGCTCCCTATATAAAGAGTCCCTCTCCATTCATCCTCTACAAACCAGAAAACCTCACTCTCTCTCACCTACTCAGTTTTCCTATGAGTGGTAGTCTCCAATTGCTCTGAGCGTCACCGGAGAAGCACCGATGTGATCAAACAGTGAAGCAGCTCTAGCGGACCCAAGTTGCCCTGCTTCTATTGAGCTAAAATCAGCCAATTTGAGCCATACTCAGGCCAAACCAAGCTCTCCTAACACCTCCTCAACTCTCCTACGACCAAATTAGTGTGGAATGGTAAGCCAATTTGGCTCTCGTTTGTGAATTCTGATTAGTGCTAGAGAGAGAACTGATAGATCTTTATTGACCAAATTCTTTCTCAATTCGACATGAATTGAGGTGATTCTTAATTCAAGGAGGTACCTTAGGACGAGAGCAATCTATCCAGATAGAAAGCTTGGACCGCCGCAGTCCCGACAGAAAGCTTTCGAAGCTTTCTCTCTCTATGTTTAGTTTTTCGGCGAAGCTCCGTTTGAGCTTGTTTTGACATCAAATCGTGTGATTCAAGGTGCAATTGAATCGTATAAAGGTGTAGGAAATTAAATAACTTCAATTATAATAATTAAACTTATTTGATTGGTCTATTTGATGAAATCAAATTTGTTCAAGTTGGAAGGTTGAAATTGGGGGAAATTTTGCTCGAAATTTGGGGATTTCAAAAATTTTATTGACTAAAGTGCAATTGCTCCAATTGATGGCATGGATCAGTTTCTACACTTCCATAAGCTCAAATGGAGCTTCGTCAATAAAATGTACATATAGAGAGAGCTTTGAAATCTTATCGTCGAAGGTGTGTTGGTCTGAGCTCTTGATCTGGGAAGGTAGCTCTCATCCTTAGGGTACTTCTAGGATCAAGAATCGCAACAATTAATGTCAGGATCAATGTGAATTTGGTTAGTGAAATTCAAAATTTTCTCTCTCTAGAACCAAACTGCAATGACGGAGGAGGGTCGAATTGGCTTACTTTTCACCTCTATAGAGGTCGTGTGGTGGCCGTGGGGACTATGGGAAGGCTTGGTTTGTCTGTAGAAGGTCTGAATTGGCTGAACTCAGGTCGGACAAAATAGGGTCGCTTCGTACAAATGAAGCTGCTTCATTGTTCGATCTCACTAACACTTCTCTGATGATCCTTAGGTCGATGGGAGGTTGCTGTCAGGTAGCTGACTTCCCTCGAAGTTTGCAGAACTCGAGTTTTCCTTCTAAGGCCGAGAAAAATGCCCAAGTCGGAGCTCTAGTTTGAGCCATGTAGGAAAACTGAGCACTTTGGTGAGGGAGCTGATTTGAGGTGTGTGGAATATGAATGGAGGGGAGCTCTTTATATAGGGATCTCGGGGACCCTCTGCTCTACCAGTTTCCATACTGGTTGAGCTTATCCTCACCCGAAAAATACCAAAATTAGAGGGAATATACCTTTGTTGGGAAAGGAAAGTTTCTACATTGATGAATAGTGCTGTCATCCCAAGGAAGAAGACCATTGTTCTGCACTAGATCGGTTTGGTCCGACCAGGTTCAGTGACGTAAATCGGCCGGTTCAGGCCCGATTCGACCAATTTTCTAAAAATTAAAAAATTTTAAATTCATCTAAATTCATTTTCTATCTATTGGTGGTTTCAATTTTCCATTTTGAGATTTTCAAGCCACCTAGAAAAATGAATTACCTAATTCGGTTTATTATGGTTTAACTCGGTTCAATCCGGTTCAGGTTTGGTTCACCCTGAACTGGTTCAGTTTTCCCCTCCAATTTACTTCATGGTTCTTCCCCATAATTTTCTTGACTCTTTTGGTCACTTGAGATTTTCCAATTTACCATTTTACCCTTCTTTACCATTTTCGGTTCGTTAAATGGTTTGGTTTTCTCCTTAGAATTGACCGGTTCTTTCTTGGTTTTCTCATTGTCGAAAGGACAAGGTTTACAACTCTCCCATCCTATGAGGGGTTTTGTCGCTAAAATGCTTACAACTCAAATAGTTGGGGGTGCCCATCCCTCATGACTATTTATATTTCCCAAGTCTTCTCTTGTACGGGTCCGTTTTGCCAAAGAACCTTAACTATGAGAATCATCTTGTTCCTTAGGTTCTTGTCTCTTTGATCGATGATTTGCACTAATTCTACTTGATAGGTCAGATTTTCTTCTAGCTCAGGTTGGGGTCAGTCCAACACATGGCTGGGGTTGGGCTGGTACTTTTAGAGTACTAAGATATGGAATACATCATGTATCCTTTATAAGTCTTGAGGTAGTTTAAGTTTATATGCTACTGTGCCTACCCTTTGGATTATGTTGTAGGGGCCAATATACCTAGGTTTCAACTTTCCCCATTGCTGGAACCTAAGGATTCCCTTCCATGGGGATACATTGAGAAATACTTGTTCTTCTACTTCAAATTCCAAGTCTCTCCTCCGATGGTTCGCATAACTCTTCTATCTGTCCTGGGCTGCCTTAAGTCGACTCCTTATGATTTGGATATTCTCAGTGGCGTATTCTATCATCTCTACCCTTTCAAGCTTCCTTTCTCCCACCTCTTCCCAAAATAAGGGGGTACGACATGGTCATCCATAAAGAGCCTCATAAGGAGCCATTTGAATATTGGCTCGGTAACTATTATTGTAATCAAACTCCATCAGGCACAAGTATTCCTCCCAACCCTTGTTCATTGTGAGTACGCATGCCCGCAGCATATCCTCCAAGATTTGGATTGTCCACTTAGACTATCCATTGGTCTAAGGATGGAACGTTGTACTCATATGGAGTTTGGTGTCCAAGGCGCTTTGTAGGCTAGGCTAAAACCTTAAGGTAAATCTCGGCTCTCAATCCAATACAATGCTTACCGGGACACCATGGATGTGAAATCTGTCATCTCGGATCAAGGAAAACAAGGAAAGAACAAGTCAATTTAACGAGAAAATTAAACCAATTAAGGAAATGAGAATGATAAAGAGGGGTTAAAATGGGGAATTGGAAAATCTCAAGTGATCCAAAAGTCATGAAAATCATTTGTAGAACCATGAAGTAAATTGGATGGAAAAATCAGACCGATTCAGGGTGAATCAGACCTTAACCAAATTGAACTAGGTTGAACCATACTTGAACCGGTTTACTAATTCATTTTTCTAAGTGGCTTAAAAAGATTAATTTGGGAAATTGAGGCCACCACTGAGTAGGAAATGAATTTAGAAAATTTTAATTTTGAGAAAACTGGTCGAATCTGCCTGAACCGACCGATTTTCGTCATTGAACCCGGTCGAACCGGTCCAGTCCAGTCTAGAACAGTGTCGTCTTCTTCCTTGGGATGACAACAATGTTCAAATGGTAGAAAAACATTCCTTCTCCAGTGAGGGAATATTCCCTCTAATTTAGGAAATTTCTAAATTGGATAAGCTCAGCCAATATGAAAATCAGGAGGGCAGAGGGTCCCTGAGCTCCCTATATAAAGAGCTCCCCTCCATTAATCCTCCACATACCTCAAATCCTCTCCTCCTCCAAAGTGCTTCATTTTCTGGTGAAGCTCAAACTAGAGCTCCCACTTGGGCACTTTTCTTAGCCTTAGAAGGCAAACTCAGATCTTACAGACTCCCGAGGAAGTCAATTACCTGACAACAACCTCCCTTCGACCTAAGGATTGCAAGAGAAGCGTTGACAGGATCGAACAGTGGAGCAGCTCCGTTGGTTCGAGGCTGCCCTATTTTGGCTGATCGAAATTTGATCAATTCTGACCTCCTACGACCAAACCAAGCCTCCCTAGAGTCCCCACAACATCACATGACCTCCACGGAGGTGAAAGGTAAGTCAATTTGGCCCTCCTCCATTGTAGATCGGTTCTAGAGAGAGTAAATGCTAAACTTCACTAACTAAATTATCATTGACCTGGACATCAATTGTAGCAATTTTTTATCCTAGAAGGATCCTAATGTTGAGAACTACCTTCCCAGATCAAGAGTTCAGACCACCACACCTCCGACAGTAAGCTTTCGAAGCTTTCTCTCTCTACGTACAGTTTTTTGTGAAGATTCATTTGAGCTCATTTTGGTCCCAAATTCTACATTTCAAATCTCCATTTGATCGTATGTAAGTGTAGAAATTGATCCATGCCATCAATTGGAGCAATTTATCCCATTTGGATGTCTAATTTGAAGAAATCACATTCGATCAGTAAAGAGGGATAGAAATTGGGGGAAATTTGGGGATTCAAGAAAATTGAGGGACCTCCATGCAATTTCTCAAAATTGAAGGTCAATTGGCAATGATAAAGATGTTGGAGGACCAATTGGTCAAATTTTAAATGAATTGGTATCAATTGACCATTTTTGGAACATAGGGGCAAAATGATAATTTTGTAAAAGTTGGGGGACCAAATTAGAAATTTTGGAAATTGGAGCCCCGTATACCATTTTGAGGAAATTAAGGACTGTAGAGGGGTATTGGAAGTCCTGGGGACTTAATTAACAATAGTTAAGCATTTAGGACCTAAATTCAAAGATTATGGACTTTAGGCACCTATTTGCAATAAGCAAAAATATAGTCCTAAATGGAAATACATGGAAATAAAAGGGTCATTCATACCAAACTATTCCTTATGAGGATATTCAAACCATGTAAGAACAAATTTTGGTAAGGACATGAGCAAAGGAGCTCAAGTAGGACTTGGAAGTTGATTGGGGGCGAATGCGTTAGAGTCATCAGGTGAATGGGAATTTTATACATCATATCGGTTGGGATGATGATCACCATTTTAAAGTGAAAAACCTACTTACCGGTTGTGAGTTTGCTTAATTACACTTCATACCTGGTTGGATTGATGAGCATACTTTTAAAAGTTAAAAACCCGTATACCGGTTATAAGCGGACCTATCATCACACCCGATTGGTGTGATTAATTAAAAAGAAGATTTTGTCGGAAGCAATCTCCCTTGACTGTGTGCCACTGCTTAAACTATTTGGAAAACCTTATTGACGAGAGCTAGAATAGCTCTAATAGGCCAGGGGCCTCAATTTTTGAACTCATAGGGCTCAAGGCCCAGTTTTGAAAAACACGTGCGGTGGGCCCAAGGCTAGTGGGCACGGATTGAGACCCGTAAACAAACATGAATAGAAAGAGCTATGAAAACTCTTATTTAAAATGGAAATAAATTATGTAATTCACTATGATACCAAGTCAGGACTGACAATGCTCGATGGGTTGGCGGCAGTGCATTAGGTCCAAGTCGATGGACTAGCCAGACAAATAGCTACATGGTGGGTTGAGTGTCAAGGCCGTTGGACCGTCGAAACCAAAGAGAATAGCTAAATTAAGAAAACTCTTGTTTGTGCATGCACATATAGATTTAGGACCATCAAGATGTCCTAGGGGGTAGTGATGGGTTCTAAGGGCTATTGGATGACATGGTGATGATAAGGGAAGGAGAAGCTACTTTGTTTGGGCTTCTCATTGTGCCAGTTAGTCATGAAGTTACTATGTTTGGGCTTCCTAAAGCTACTATGTTTAGGTTTCATACACACGAGATCGAGGTGAGGACAGGATGATGTCTCCATCCTCATACGAACACGGAGTGGATTTTGGGTCTGAGAGTCGAACGTTTGGGACGTCCACTCAGACTTAGGGTAAAAGTCTGAGACTTCTATCAGGGTGGACGGCAAAGTCGTGCTATCCCAAAGTGGGTGCGGTCTGGGATTGCCCCGCGAACGTTTGTACCCTTTATGATAAAGGGAGTGTGTTTGTTTGCTAAATCGTGCTATCCCGTGGCAAGGGGATATGCTAAAAGAGCTAAACACACATAATAAGTGAAATGGTGAAAGGTTTTACAAACACGTACGTTGTACTACGTGAAACACTCACATAACAGTGAAGATGTTTTAAAAGGATGATTTGTTTTTCTATGATAAAGAGAAACCCTGAGATTTTAGTGAAGAAATAGTATTTTTGAAAAACTTATTTCCCAACACCCGCTCACTGAGTTGTAGAAACTCACCCCTCCCTTTAACCCCTTTTTAGAAAGGAAGGCAATCCCTTAAGGAATAACCCGAAGCCAAACCCTTAATACAAGGATAAGTATGTAAGTTTTAGCATATTCAGTTTTGTATAATGTTATTCCAGGAAAATCAAGTAAAAATGACGCTTGACTCTAGGAAACCTTCAAGGAATGGTAAGGAGGTCGAATATGTAGCTTCTAAGGTAGAAGTCTCTACTTTAAAGGATATAGTTCAGAATGAAACCATCAAAAAGGAACTCCCCAAACAAGGAATTGACACGTAGACCGGAATGGATCAACTCTGAATAAGGAACCATGAAATGGTCACGTGTGAGTAAGGAAGTAAAGAAGAAAGAGAATCCTTAAGTAAAGGACACCATTGGAGATATGGAAGGACCTAAGTAAGGAAGAATTCAAAGCATATTGGTAGGTCAAGAAGTAATCGGGAAGCCCAATGATTGGAACTGGGAAAACCCAATAAGGAAGTTGGGAAAGGATGGGTAGATAAAGAAAACCGACACGGTCATGTAAGACATGACATCAATGGTAAGAAGGATGATTGGATAATGGTAAAGGTAGTTGAGGAATACTACCAGATGAAAAGATGGATGAAATTATACGATACTCGAAAGGTTTGAAAGTTGATAACAATCATCAAAGAAGTGTTCTAGAATTCTAATGGTGAAAGACAAGTTTGAGAACATGTCATACTGTGTAAACCCCATCCTTTGATAGTAAGAAAAACATATAAAAGAACTGGTCATTTCCAAAGAGAAAACCGAGTCGGTTTATAAAACCATAACCGATAGAGAAAGGGAAAATTGGGAAATTTATAAATCCCGAGTGACCTAAAGAGTCACAAAAGTCATGGAAAAGGACTTTAGAACAAATTGGAAGAGAAAACCAAACTGGTTCAAGTGAACCAGACCTGAACTGGTTTGAACTAGTTTGAACCACTATTGATCCGATTTCTAAATTCATTTTTCTAGGTGGCTTAGAAAATTCAAATTGGAGAATTGAAGCCACCATTAAATAGAGAATGAATTTATAAATTTTTAATTTTGAAAAACTCGGTTGAATTGGGCCTAAACCGGCTGGTTAAGCATTGAACCCGGTTTGGACCGATTCGGCCCGGTTCGGAATGGTGTCGTCTTCTTCCTTTAGATGACAGCACTGTTCACTCGCCGAAAAAGCTAACTGTGCCGGCGAAGATGAAATGTCTCCATGCAGGGCACTTATGGCCATGAATGATCACTATAAAGGCGTCGATTGGATGACCGAGGAGTTCCCGATTTTCATATATAAAGAGCTCCTCCTCATTCATCCTCCTCACACCTGAAAACATCTCTCTCTACTACTTCAATTTCCGGTGAAGCTCAAACTAGAGCTCTGAGAAAGACAATCAAAAAATTCCCAATCATGGTCTAGCCAAAGAAGGTGAGGTCATGTTCCTTTGACTCGGGGAGAGGTCTGCTACCCAACGGTGGTCACCATTCGATCCGAGGATCGTTGGAGAAGCACCGGCGTGATTGAATAGTGAGGCAGCTCCGGCGGACCGAAGCTGCCCCATTTTGGCCAAGCTAAAAATAGCAAATTTGAGCCATTCTCAAGCCAAACCAAGCTCTCCCAACACTTCCACAGTCCTCATACAACTGAATTAGAGGTGAAAGGTAAGCCAATTTGGCTCCCCTATGTAATTTTTTATCAGTGTTATAGAGAGAACCGACAAAACTTCATTGACCAAATTCTCCCTCAATTCGACATGAATTGATGGGATTCTTGATCCTAGGAGAAACCTCAGGATGAGAAGTATCTGCCCCGATCGAAATCTCAGACTGTCGCACCCCCAACGGTAAGCTTTCGAAGCTTTCTCTCTCTATGTTCAGTTTTCCGATGAAGCACTCTTTGAGCTCAATTCGGACCCAAATGACACGATTGAAAGCTCCATTGAATTATGTGGAAGTGTAGGAACTGATCCATACCTTCAGTTGGATCAATAAACCTTGATTGATAGTCAATTTGATTAAATCAAATTCGACCAATTTGAAATGGGGAAAATTGGGGAAAACTTTTGGAAAACTTGGGAATTTCGTAAAATTGAGGGACCAAAGTACAATTTCCCAAAAGGGACAATTGGCCATGAAAAAGATGTTGGAGGACCAATTGGTCAATTTTTGGAATAATTGGGATAAAATTGCCATTTTTGTAAAGTTGGGGCAAAATGGTAATTTTTGAAAAGTTAGGGACCAAATTGGAAAATTTGGAAACTTGAACCCCTTTTTGTGATTTTGAATAAATTGAGGATCCAAAGTGGATTTTAGAAGTTTTAGAACTCAATTTGGGGAAAATTAGTATTAGGGATCTAAAGTTAAGGAAAAAGAAGTTTAGGGACCAAATGCAAATAATTAAAACTTTGGGCATTTTGTTCATTTGTGAGGAATGATGGCTATTAAGCCAAATGTTAATGAATAGGATGATTATATCGTGTAGGAATACGAAGTATCGGGAATGCCAATATGGATAATACACTGCACTTATCGAGTGTGTGGGATTTTTCACATCATACCCAGTTGGGATGATGACTATCTCAAAAAGGAAAAACCATTACTAAGTGGAAATTCTAACATCACGTCTGGTTGGGGGTGATGTGAGAAACACACGTAAAAACTACTTATCGCTTGTAAGTAGATCATACCCGGTTGGTATGACAAACTTCATAGAAGGAAATAGAAAACCCGCTTATCAGGTATAAGCAGAGATGTCCTCACACCTAGTTGGTGTGATTGACAAGTGAAAATTTTATTTTGTCAGAAGTGCTCTCCCCTAACTGTGTGCCAATGCTTAAAAATTTTGGGAGACCTTCTTGAAAAGATCTCGAATATCTCAGATAGGCTAGAGGCCTCGGTTTTAGAACCTAGGGGCTAAATGTCCAATTTTGAAAATCTCGTACAGTGGGCTCAAGGCCAGTTGGCACAAGCAGGAGCTTGTAAACAAAAATGATGATAAGCCATGAAAATTTTAATGAATGATGTGATTTTGCCATGGTACCAAGGTAGGATCGACAATTTGGATGGATTGGTGGTAGTGCGACAAGACCAGGTCGACAGACTAGTCGAGACAAACAGCTGCACTTTGAGTTGAGGGTCGGGGCCATTGGACCAGGGGCACCAAATATTAAATGGCTTATGAGGAAAACTATTGTTTTGTGCACGCACTGAGGTTCAAGACCATCAAGATGCCTAAGAGGGGTAGTGATGCAATCTAGGGGCTACTGGACGACATGGTGGAGATAAGGGCTATTTGTCGTGCCAATAGCCAGGGAAGCTCAACGTAGCTTCATGCGCATGAAACCGGGGTGGGGTCGGGATGAGGTCTCTATCCTCATATAGACATAGAGTTTCTTTTTTGGATTGAGGGTCAGATGTCGCGTACATCCACTCATTCTCAGGGTAGAAGTGGATGGGCTTCTATCTATGTGGCCGGTAAGGTCGCTCCGACGCCACAAGTGGGTGTAGTGGACGGGCTGCCCTACTAATGTGTGATCCCTTCATGATGAAGGGTGTGTGTTGATTGTTAAACACACCGATTGTGAGTAAATTAGTTTTTAATAATCGGGAATTCAAGGAAGAAATTATTTTTTAAGAAATAAGGAGTCTAACACACTATAATTCAAACCATTTTATAGAAACTAATGTTTCAAACACCCATTTACTGAGTTGTCAAACTCAACCCCCCACTCCTTTTCAGGTAACTGAGGGATAAACCTACCTACAGTCGTTGCGCTAGCTAAACCTGCAAGACCGGTATGTAAGTTAATTTATTCAGTTTTGATTAATGTTATTACAGGAAAGTTACATGTATAAGGGACGCCATACTCCTCACAGTTTAGAGAAGGGGAAAACCCATAATAAACCGGATGAGTGGCGGGTTGCTCACGGGGATTCGACCAAACCGGGTTAGGGCGTGATAACTTGAGTGGTATGAGAGCCTATTTCCTCAAATACATTATCAAGACTAGAGAACATAGCGACTAATAGTGATAATTTTAAAATTTTCAGATTGCTCCCAAGAAGAGAACCAAGAGAACTAGAGACACGGTCTCCGACACTGCCTACCAACCCCTCCTTGTGGACACTCCTCGAGGAGCCTAAATAACCCCACCTGGACTTAGCTCAGAACACCAGAGGTTGTACGAGGAGTTTACCCATGTATTTAGGCAACCTAACCTTGTCCCTAAGGTAGGTACCAACTCTCGGGCTGAACCGGAGGAAGTACACTCCCATCCTCCTCCTATTAGCCATCCCCCTTTAGTTGACATTCCCAAAAATCTCAAGACTCTCCATCAACTGGGGTGTAAGCCTTTTCTTGAAGAGAAAGATGCTGGTGCAGCCATGGATTGGTTGGCAAATGTCAAGAAGCTAATGGGGATAGTCAGGATATCGTCAGAGGTCATGGTGATCCTATTAGAATTCTTCTTAGAGGGAAGTGCCAAAAGATGGTTGGACAATGTCCGAAACCTATAGAACTCCACACCCACCTGGGAGCAGTTTGAGGAGAGGTATGTAGAAGAGTACCTAGCTCCTCATCTAATTAACAAGAAAAAGCAGAATTTCCTCAGGCTTTGGCAATGGCTTAACTCTATATCAGAGTATGAAACTAAATTCAACTAGTTAAGACCCTTTGCTCCTAACCTAGCTAGAGTAGTAGATATATGACAGCGGTTCGTGGACATTCTTAATATGGACAAACGAGACTATATGTGAGTACTAGGATGCCCCCACATACTTGGCAGCGGTAATTAGTATGGCTCACGAGTGTGAGCGACTAGTGCAAACCTGACGCCGTCAGATAGAGCAAATGACCCAAAAGGAGGACAAGGGCCAAAACCTTCAAGGTGGACGGAAGGAACATAATGATCCAAGATGGGGAAATAGAGTGGCATTTCAAAAGAGAAAGGATATGCCACCACCTCCCCAGAGAGTAATCCCCACCTTGCCTCAAGAAAATTGTAAACCCTGCACTTTTGAGTTAAGAAAAATCGGGAAAGAACCGGTCAACCCGAGTAAGAAAATCGAGCCGATTTACAAATCCGATCATTTGGGAACAATCAATTTGGAAACTTACAACTTCTGGGTAATCCAAAGGGTTCATTAAACTTTGGAAAACAAATTTAAGATAACTTAAAAAAGAAAAACTAAATTGGTATAGGTGAACGAGAATCTATAAGAACTTTGAAGTTAAGCGTGCTTGCCTGAACACTTCTCTCTCTCTCTCTACTGTTCCATTTCCCGGTGAAGCTCAAACTAGAGCTTCGACTTGAACAAAGGTCGGGCTCTTTAGAACTGGGGAGAAGACAGCTATCTGATAGCAAACTCCAGTCAATCCGAGAATCGTTGGCATGATGGAATAGTGAAGCAGCTCCGGCGGACCGAAGCTGCCCTATTTCATCCAAGCTAAAATCGGCCGTTTCAAGCCCTCCTCAGGCCAAAACAAGCCCTCCCAACACTTCCTCAGCCTTTCCACGGTCAAATTAGGACCGAAAGTTAAGCCAATTCGGCTCCCCTTTACAATTTTCGATTGGTGCTAGAGAGAGAGTCGACCGAATTTCAATGATGAAATTCTAATCCAATTCCGCATCAATTGATGTGATTCTTGGTTCTAGGATGATCCTCAAGATGAGAGCTATCTGCCTAGATCGAAAGCTCGGACCGTCGTGCCCTTACCGGTGAGAAATCGAATCTTTCTCTCTCTACAACCTATTTTCCGGTGAAGCTCCGTTTGAGCTCGTTCCAGTATTAAAATCTGCGATTTCAAAGTTTCTTAGAATCTTATGAACATGTAGGAACTCAATTTCAACTTCAAATTCAACAATTAGAGGTGTTTGATCTGTCAATTTGATAAAATCAAATTCGATAGTGTTAAAGAGTTGAAATTGGGGGAAATTTAGGGATTTTCAAAATTTGAAGGACCAAAATGAAATTTTATGAAATTGAGGGCCAATTGGGTATGAAAATAATGTTAGAGGACCAATTGAGGAAATTTTGAAATTTTTGGGGCAAAAATTACCATTTTTGTAAAGGAAGGGCAAAATGGTAATTTTGGAAAAGTTGGAGGACCAAATTGGAAATTTGAGAAATTAATCCCCTTTTAGTGAAATGGAATAAATTGAGGTCCTATGATAAATTTTAGAAGTTTCGGGACTCAATTTGAGGAAAAACTCGAATTAGGGACTTAAAGTTAAAGAGAAATAACTTTAGGGACCTAATTGCAAATAAATGAAAGTTTGACTTTCTCATTCATTTGGAATGAATGAAGGCGATTAGGCCGAAGGATAATGAACCGACATGTTCATATCGTGTAGGAACACGAAGTACCAGGAATGCCAACAAGGACAAGCTCACGTGAATACAAAGAATCGGTCTAGTGGAATTCAAGACATTAACGGGTGAATGGGTTTACTAACATCATACCCGGTTGGGATGATAAGCACAACTTAAAGATAAAAACCACTTACCGGTTGTGAGTGAAAATTTTATATCATACCCAGTAGGGGATGATAAGTACCTCGGTATAAAAACCCACTGTTTAGTTATATTTTAATCATCACCACTTAGAGAAAGTGATGTGAAAATTATGCGGAAAAACTATTTACCGGTTGTAAGTAGATCATACCCGGTTGGTATGATGAGACTTCCTCGAAGGAAGTTGAAAACCCGTTCATCGGTTATGAACGGAGATGTCCTTATACCAGTTGGTATAATGGATAGTAAAAACCTATTTTGTCGGAAGTGTTCTCTCCTTACTGTGTACCAATGCTTAATCTATTTAGGAGACCTTTTTGACGGGAGCTCAAATAGCTCTTATAGGCCGGGGGCCTCGATTTTGGAACTTGAGGGCTAGAATGCCTAGTTTTTTTGAAAATCTCGTATAGTGGGCCCAAGGCCAGTTGGCACGAGCAGGAGCTTATAAACGAACATGATATATGTGCCATAAAACTTAATAAGTGAATTGTTTGGCCATGGTACCAAGATAGGACCGACATGCTCAATCAACTAGCGGCAGTGTGACATGACAAGTCGACAGACTAGTCAAGACAAACAACTGCGGGTTGAGTTGAGATTCGGGGCTGTTGGACTAGTGGCACCGCATATTACATGGCTCGGTAAGAAAACATTGTTTGTGCATGCACTATGAGTACGGGATCATCAAGACGCCCATGAGGGGTAGTGATGTGTCTAAGGGCCCTGGACGACCCGGTAAGTATAAGGGCAGATCGTCGTTCCAGGTATCTGTGCGAAATCTGGAGTAGCGCCAAGCGCATGAGACCGGGGTGGGGACAAGATGAGGTCTCTGTCCTCATACGGACACGAAGAAGTGATTTCGAGATTGTGGGTTGGATGTCACGTACATCCACTCATTCCCAGGGTAGAAGCGGTCGTACTTCTATCCGGGTGGCAGGAAAAGTCGCTCCGAAGCCACTAGCGGGTTCAGTAGTGATACTAACTTGCGAATGTGTGTAACCTTCATGATGAAGGATGTGTGTTGGGTGATGACACACCGGTAACTAAGAAATAATGGAAAAACCCAAATTTTTAAATGAAAGGAGTCTGACACACTCCATATAAATGTTTTTCTTAAAAGTTAAAAGTAGACCTTTAAAAACATATTCACTGATTCGTCGTACTCACCCCGTCCCTTATATCCCTTTCCGGAAATCCCAGAAAGCCTACCCTGAAAGACAATCAACTAAGATGCCTATAAGACAGGTATGTAAAGTTGAAAATTTCATGCAGTTTTGATTATGCTATTTCAGGAAATGGTGCAGGTTTAAAGGACATCTTACTCTTTACGGATTATAATAAGGGGAAACCCTTTAATAAACCAGGAGAGTGGCGGGTTGTTCATGGGGATCCGACCAAACCAGGTCGGGGCTTGACAAAAGCCCTCGTTGTCCTAGGTGTCAAAGGCACCACAAGGGGGCATGCTTGTCCTGTTTTCATGCGGACAAGTGGGGCACTTTGCAAAGGAATGCCCCACTCTTAGGGAGAATAAGCAAAGGAATACACTTGGACCACCATAAGGGAACCCCAGGAACTCTAGTCCAGATGCAATAACTAGAGTACCAGCTAAGTTTAAACACTATCCAAAAGTATTTTCGGAAGAATTAACTGGACTGCCCCCAAACCGATAATTGGAGTTCACCATAGAAATCATTCCAGGTACAAACCCCATATCCCAAGCCCCTTATCGCATGGCTCCAACAAAACTGAATGAATTGAAGGAGCAACTGGATGAACTATTGGAGAAGGACTTCATACGTCCTAACCAATCTCCTTGGGGTGCACCAGTCCTGTTCGTAAGGAGAAAGGATGGGAGGCTGAACCAGGTCACTATCAAGAACAGATATCCACTTCCACGAATTGATGATCTGTTTGACCATCTAAGAGGAGTAGCTTACTTCTCCAAGATAAACCTTAGGTCTGGCTACCATCAACTCAGAATTAGCGAAGAAGATATTCCTAAAACCGCATTTCGGTTCTGATGTGGGCACTACGAGTTTAGGGTGATGCCTTTTGGATTAACCAATGCCCCTGCGACCTTCATGGATTTAATGAACCGAGTGTTCCAACCACACTTGGACAGGTTCATGATAGTATTTATATATGATATTCTCATATACTCATGAACTAGGTTGGAGCATGTATCCACTTATATGCAAAATTCTCCAAGTGTGAGTTATGGCTGTAGGAGGTAGGGTTCTTAGGACATATAGTGTCCAAATATGGTGTCAAGGTTGATCTAGTAAAGATGGAAGCCATATATGATTGGAAGGCACCTAAGAATCCTTCGGAGATACGAAGTTTCTTAGGCTTGGCACGATACTACAAAAGGTTTGTGCAAGATTTCTCTAAGATAGCTGCCCCTTTGATTTGGCTCACCAGGAAAAGAGTTTAATATAAATGCGATGAAAGCTGTGAGAAGTCTTTCTTGGAGTTGAAGACTCGATTGACAATCGCACCAGTACTCTCCTTTCCTAACCCAAGTGCGGGAGAGTACACTGTCTATAGTAATGCATCCAGACAAGGACTTAGATGTGTATTAATGCAACAAGGAAAGGTTATCACCTATAACTCGCGACAACTTAAGGTACATGAGAGAAATTACCCAACCCATGACCTTGAATTAGCTACGATAGTGTTTGCCTTAAAGATTTGGTGACACTATCTCTATGGGGTTAAGTGTATGATATACACTGATCAGAATAGTCTTAAATACTTTATAACTAAAAAAGAATTAAACCTTTGCCAAATGAGATGGCTGGAATTGGTAAAGGACTATGACCTTATGATAGAGTATCATCCTGAGAAGGCAAATGTGGTGGCAAATGCCTTAAGTCTCAAATACCAAACTGAGGCAGCTCAAATAAAGATACATTACTTACCCTTGTTGCAACAGTTGAAGAGAATGGAGGTGGACCTAAAGGTGGAGAAGAAGGAGGAATGCTTGTTGGCTGATATGGTGGTGAGACCCAGTCTAACAGAGCAAATTAAGGCTCAACAATAAGATGATAAGAAACTCCAATCTTATTTGGACCCGGTTAACCGAGGGACAAAACCGGACCACGACTTGCGAATTGGTGGATTACTAACTTACAAGGAGAGAGAGAGTGTGTGCCTCAAGATAAGGAACTGAAGAGGTTAATTCTGGAAGATGCACACAATTCAGTGTATGCAATGCACCCAAGCAGTAATAAGATGTACCACACCCTCAAACAAGGATATTGGTGGAAGGGAATGAAGAGGGACATTGTGGAATATGTAGCCCGATGCTTGTCTTGTCAATAGATTAAAGCTAAACATTAGAAACCAATGGGACTGCTCCAACCCTTGCTAATTTTGTAATGGAAATGGGAGCATATTACCATGGACTTTGTCACGGGACTACTTGTGTCCAGGAAGGGTCGAGATGCAATTTGGGTCGTCATGGATAGATTGTCCAAATCCACTCATTTCCTCCCTATAGGAGTGACAGATATAGTGAAAAAATTGACCATTTTATACATGAGGGAGATAGTAAGACTCCATGGCATTCTAGTGAGCATAGCATTGGATAGAGACCCTAGATTTACTTTAAGGTTCTGGCCAAGTTTACAAAGTGTCTGGGGAACCAAACTCCACATGAGTACGGCGTTTCATCCTCAAACTAATGGACAGTCTAAGCGAATGATTTAGACCTTGGAGGACATGCTGAGGGCATGCATACTCACCATGGACAAAGGTTGGGAGGAATACTTGTGCCTAATGGAATTTGCTTACAATAATAGCTATCAGGCCAGTATTCAGATGGCTCCTTATGAAGCCCTTTATGAACGACCTTGTCGTACCCCTTTATTTTGGGAAGAAGTGGGGGAAAGGAAGTTGGAAAGGGTCAAGCTAATCAAGGATGCCACAGAGAAAATCAAGTTAATCAGAAGTTGCCTTAAGGCCACTTAGGAAAGGAAAAAGAGTTATGTGAACAATCAGAGAAGAGATCTACAGTTTGATGTGGGAGACTAAGTGTTTCTAAAGGTATCCCCATGGAGGGGAATACTTAGGTTTCAACAACGGGGAAAGTTGAAACTGAGGTATATCGATCCTTATCCCATCGTCCAAAGAATAGTACTGGTGGCCTATAAATTGGTACTACCTCCAACCTTACATAAAATACATGATTTATTCCATATCTCGGTACTCTAGAAGTACCAGCCTGATCCTAGCCTTGTGTTGGACCGACCTCCACTAGAACTGGAAGAGAACTTCACCTATCAAACTTAACCGGTACGAATCATCAACCGGAGGGATAAGAACTTGAGGAATAAGAGGATTCCTATGGTTAAGGTTCTTTGGCAAAATGGACCCATGCAAGAAGAGACATGGGAGATCGAGAGTGTAATGAGGGATGGGTACCTTAAATTATTTGACATGTAACTGTTTTAGAGACAAATCCCCTAAAAGGAGGGGGGAGTTGTAAACCCCGTCCTTTGATAATAAGAAAAACTAGAAAAAGAACTGATCATTTCCAAAGAAAAAATTGAGTCGGTTTATAAAACCACAACTGATAGAGAAAGGGAACATCGAGAAATTTATAAATCTCGAGTGACATAAAGAGTCACAAAAGTCATGGGAAAGGACTTTAGGAGGAATTGGAAGAGAAAATCAAACTGGTTCATGTGAACTAGACCCGAACCAGATTGAACCACTATTGAACCAATTTCTAAATTCATTTTTCTAGGTGGCTTAAAAAATTCAAATTGGAGAATTGAAGCCACAATTAGAAATAGAATGAATTTAGACAATTTTAATTTTGAAAAACTCGGTCGAATCGGGCCTGAACAATCCAGTTTAAGCATCGAACCTGGTTCAGACCAATCCGGTCCAGTTCATAACAGTGTTGTCTTCTTCCTTCAGATGACAGCACTGTTCACTAACCGGAAAAGCTAACAGTGCCAACGAAGAAGAAAAGTCTCCATTTAGGGCACTTATGACCATGAATGATTGCCATAAAGGCGCCAATAGGATGGCTGTGGAGTCCCCGAGCTTCCTATATAAAGAGCTCCTCCTCATTCATCCTCCTCACACCTGAAAACATCTCTCTCTACTGTTCCAATTTCTAGTGAAGCTCGAACCAGAGCTCCAAAATTGGGGTTTTTCTGTGCCAAAGAAGGTGAGGTCAGGTTCCTTAGACTCGAGGAGAATTCAACTACCCCACGGTGGTCACCATTCTATCCGAGGATCGCTGGAGAAGCGCCAGCATGATCGAACAGTAAAGCAGTTCCTACGGATCGAAGCTGCCCTATTTTGGCCGAGCTAAAAATGGCCAATTTGAGCCCTTCTTAGGCCAAACCAAGCTCTCCCAATACTTCCACAACCCTCATACGACATAATTAGAGCTGTAAGGTAAGTCAATTTGGCTCCACTTTGTAATTTCCTATCAGTGTTAGAAAGAATACCAATGAAAGTACACTGACCGAATTCTTCCTCAATTCAACATGAATTGTTGTGTTTCTTGATCCTAGGAGGAACTTCAGGATGAGAGCTATATTCCCCGATCAAAAGCTCAGACCGCTACACCCCCAATAGTATGCTTTCAAAGCTTTCTCTCTCTAAGTTTAGTTTTCCGACGAAGCTCTGTTTGAGCTCAATTCAGACCCAAATGACACGATTCAAAGATCAATTGAATTATGTGGAAGTGTAGGAACTGATCCATATCTTCAATTGGATCAATAAACCTTGATTGAATGGTTAATTTGATGAAATCAAATTTAGCCAGTTTGAAAGGGGGAAAATTGGGAAACTTGAACCCCTTTTTGTGATTTTGAATCAATTGAGGATCCAAATTGGATTTTAGAAGTTTCAGAACTCAATTTGGGGAATATTAGCGTTAGGGACCTAAAGTTAAGGAAAAAGAACTTTAGGGACCTAAATGCAAATAATTAAAGTTTGAGCATTTTGTTCATTCATGAGGAATGAAGGTTATTAGGCCAAATGTTAATGAACAAGGATGTTCATATCATGTAGGAACATGAAGGACCGGGGACACCAGCAAGTATAACCTCACGTGGAGGCAAAAAGCCATTTTAAGGGAAAATACACTGCACTTATCGGGTGAATGGGATTTTTCACATTATACTCGGTTGGGATGATGAGTACCTCAAAAAGGAAAAACCAGTACTAAGTGGAAATTTTAACATCACGCCTGGTTGAGGTGATGTGAGAAACACACGGAAAAACTACTAAATGGTTGTAAGTAGATCATACTGGGTTTTGTATGATGAACTTCCTAGAAGGAGGTAGAAAACACCCTTACCGGTTATAAGCGGAGATGTCCTCACACTCGGCTGGTGTAATGGACAAGTGAAAATTTCATTTTGTTAGAAGTGGTCTCCCCTGACTGTGTCCCAATACTTAAAAAATTTTGGGAGAACTTTTTTTACGAGAGCTCGAATAGCTTAGATAGGCCAGAGGCCTCGATTTTGGAAAATAGAGGCTAAATGCTCGATTTTGAAAATCTTGTACAGTGGGCCCAAGGTCAGTTGGCACGAGCACTAGCTCGTAAATAGACATGATGATAAGCCATGAAAATTTTAATGAATGATGTGATTTGGCCATGGTACCAAGATAGGACCAACCTATTCGATGGACTGGCGGCAGTGTGACAAGACTAGATCGACGGACCGGTCTAGACAAACAGCCGCATGTCAAGTTAAGGGTTGGGGCCATTGGACCAGTGGCACCAAAGATTAATGACTTATATGGAAAACTTTGTTTGTGCATGCATTGAGGTTTGAGACCATCAAGACGCCCAAGAGGGGTAGTGATGCATCCTAAGGGCTAGTGGATGACATGGTGGAGATAAGGACAGATTGTTGTGCTTGCAGTCAGGGAAGCTCAACATAGCTTCATGCGCACGAGATTGGTGTGGGGTCAGGATTAGGTCTCTGTTCTCATACGGGCAGAGAGTTTCTTTTCTAGTTTGAGGGTCAGATGTCACAAACATCCACTCATTCCTAAGGTAGAATTGGACGGGCTTCTATCTAGGTTGTCGGTAAAGTCACTCCGATGCTACAAGTGGGTGCAGTGGATGGGTTGCCTTGCGAATGTGTGATCCCTTCATGATGAAGGGCATGTGTTGATTATTAAACACACCGATTGTGAGGAAATTGGTTTTGAATAACCGAGAATTCAAGGAAGAAATGATTTTTTAGAAATAAGGAGTATGACACACTCCAATTCAAACCATTTTATCGAAACTCATGTTTTAAACACCCATTCATTGAGTTGTCAAACTCACCCCTTTTCAGGTAATCGAGGGAAAAACCTACTTTAGACATTTCGCTAGCTAAACCTGCAAGACAAGTTTGTAAGTTAATTTATTCAGTTTTGACTAATGTAATTCCAAGAAAGGTACATGTGTAAAGGACACCTTACTCCTCACGGTTTAGAGAAGGGGAAAACCCGTAATAAATCGATGAGTGGAGGGTTGCTCATGGGGATTCGACCAAATTGAGTCAAGGCATGACATGTTGCAAAGTACATGTAAGCCCAACAGTCTCAGAAAAAAATGTGACTCAAGTGAGGAGACACTTAGTTAAGCATGAAAGGGTCAAACATAAAATTTAGATTGGAGTTGTAATAAACAACAAATGGAGGAAGGGTCAAAATATGACGAAAAGGTGATAAACCGAAACTCGTGAAAACAAATACGTACAATTTACCATTTTTGGATCTTAGGGGCAATATGGTAATACGTACAAATAAGTACATGTAAGCCCAACAGTCTCAGAAAAAAATGTGACTCAAGTGAGGAGACACTTAGTTAAGCATGAAAGGGTCAAACATAAAATTTAGATTGGAGTTGTAATAAACAACAAATGGAGGAAGGGTCAAAATATGACGAAAAGGTGATAAACCGAAACTCGTGAAAACAAATACGTACAATTTACCATTTTTGGATCTTAGGGGCAATATGATAATCTTGTAAAAGTTGGGGGACCGAATTAGAAATTTGGGAAATTTGAATCCTGTATACCATTTTGAGAAAATTTAGGACCCAAAAGGGGTATTGGAAGTTCCAGGGGACTTAATTAATAGTAACTGAGAGTTTAAAATGCCTGGTTTTGTAAAATCATGTAAAGTGTGCCCAACGGTAGTTGGCACGAGCAGGAGCACATAAACAAACACAATGTTTAAGCCATGAAAATTCTTAATGAATTAATTATGTGATTTGGCCATATTACCAAGACATGACCAACATACTCGATGACTTGCGGTAGTGTGACAAGACCAGGTCGACGGACCGGTCTCGACAAACAACTGTAGGTCAAGTTGAGGGTCAGGGTCGTTGGACCATTGGCACCAAAGATAAATGGCTTAGTGGAAAACTTTTGTTTGTGCATGCACTTGATGTATAGGACCATCAAGATGCCTAAGAGGGGTAGTGATGCATCCTTAGGGGCTACTGGATGACATGGTGGAGATAAGGGTAGTTTGTCATGCTAGCAGTTAGGAAAGCTCGATATAGCTTAATGCGCATGAGACCGGGGTGGGGTCGAGATGAGGTCTCTGTCCTCATATGGACACGAAGTATTTTGGGTTTGAGGGTAGGACGTTAGAGACGTTCACTCAAACTTCGTGTAGAAGTCAGGGTCTTCTATCATGGTGGATGGTAAAGATGCTCTGATCCACAAGTGGGTGCAATCGGCATAACTACATCTCGCGAATGTGTGTGTACCCTTCCTGATGAAGGTCATGTGTTATTTGTGAAACACACCTAATATGGAAACGAGAAAGAGGTTTGAAAACCTTGGAAAGGATTTGAGAATCCTTGGAAAAGAATTGGTAAGTCTTGGAAAAAGGTTTTGAAAACCAGAACTTGAGGAAAAATGTTTTTAAAGGAAATAAGGAGTTTGACACACTCTGATTAAAGTTGTTTTTGTGAAAACTCGCACCTAACACCCATTCACTGAGTTGTCGAACTCACCCCTTCCCTTTACCCATTTAGGAAACCAAGGGAAACTAACCATAAATATCTGTCTCTAGCTGAAACTTAAGACAGGTATGTAAAATTTATATTCAATTTTGATTAATGTTATTCCAGGAAAGATACAAATGAAAAGGATGTCTTACTCATCGCAGTTTAGAGAAGGGGAAAAACATTTTATAAATCGGTAGAGTGGCGGGTTGTTCATGGGGATTCGACCAAATTGGGTCGAGGCGTGACAGAAAGTGCCAAATTTTACTAGCGAGATTCCCGTTCATATGGACTTCAATTGTAGCGATTCTTGATTCTAGGAGTACCCTAAGGATGAGAGCTACCTCCCCAGATCAAGAGCTCAGACCGCCACTGTCATGCCTCGATCCAGTTTGGTCAGATCCCCATGAGCAACCCAGCACTCCCTTTGGTCCATTAAGGGTTTCACCCTTTTCTAAACCACGAGTAGTAAGGCATCCTTTTACCTCCCCTTCTTGGAATAGCATTATACAAAAACTGAGCATTTTAAAACAGACATACCTGTCTTCTCACTATTCCAAATTAGGAGGATCTTTAAGAATGGTGTTTCCTTGTTTACCTGAAAGGGGTAAAAGGGAGGGGGTGAGTTTTCAAAATTGCTTTATTCGAACTATGTCAAGGTTATCATTTCCTTTAAAAAGGATTTTCCTCAAATTTCAGTTTTCAAAAACTTTTTCCATACCCATATTAGGAGTGTTTAGATTTTTTAGCCCATCCCCTTGCCTTGAGAGGCATTTAGCAAACAAATACATATCCTTCATCAAGAAGGGTACACACGTTCGCAGGTGCAGCCCGTCCACTATACCCACTTGTGGATTAGAGCGTATTTACCGTCCACCAAGATAGAAGCCCATCCACTTCTACCATGCGTCTAATTGGATGTTCTTGATATCCAACCCTAAGACCTGAATGCCAATCTGTGTCCATATGAGGACAGAGACCTCATTCCGACCCCACCCTAGTCTCATGCAAAGAAGCTACTCTAAGCTTCCAGACTAACTAGCATAGTAAACTGCCCTTATCTCCACCATGTCATCTAGTAGCCCTTAAGACCCATCACTACCCCCTAGGGTGTCTTGATGGTCCTATACCACAATTGCATGCACAAACAACAGTTTTCACATATGGCCATTATCTTTAGTTCCAATGGTCCAACGACCCTGAACCTCAACTTGACCTACAGTTGTTTGTCTAAGCCGATCCGTGGGCCTGGTCCTGACACACTCCCGCCAGTCCATCGAGTACAGTCAATTCTGACTTGGTACCATGGCAAAATCACACAACCAATTTCATTTGAAATTTTCATGGCTTTCTTTAATCAAGTTTGTTTACGATCTCTTGGTCGTTCCCTTTGGCTTGGGGTCCACTTCACATGTTTTTCCAAAATTGGGCATTTAGCCCATGTGTTTTTCCAAAACTGAGGCCTCTAGCCTATTTCAATTGTTCTAGCTCCCGTCAAGATGGTCTCCCAAATCTTCTAAGTATTGGCACATAGTTAGGGGAGAACACTACTGACAAAAATTTTATTTTCAACTTCATCACACCAATCGTATGTGATGATATGTAAACCCACCCTTTTGAGTTAAGGAAAACTGTGAAAAAGAACCGGTCAAACCAAGTGAGAACCAAACCGGTTCACAAACCTGATTAGCAGGAAATGGGCAATTTGGAAATATACAACTCCCGGGTGATCCAAAGGGTTCATAAAACCTTGGAAAAGAACCTTAGGACAAATTGGAAGAGAAAAACCAGACCAGTTTAGATAAACCAGATCCAAATGGATTGAACCGGTTTATGAACCAAGTTGGTTCATGAATCGGAACCGATAGAGAAAGGGCAAACCGGGAAATTTATGGATCCCAAGTAACCCGGAGAGTCCCAAAAGTCATGGAAATGGACTTGAGAATGAATTGGAGATGAAAACCAAACCAGTTCATGTGAACCGGATTGAACCGGTTTAGATCGGTTTGAACCACTATTGAACCAGATTCTAAATTTAATTTTCTAGGTGGCTTAAAAAATTCAAATTTGAGATTTGAGGCCACCATTAGATAGAAAATGAATTTAGATGAATTTAGAAATAGATTTAAAAAATTCGGTCAAATGGGGGGTGAACTAGCCTATTTAAGCTTTGAACCCGATTCGGACCGATCTGGTCCGGTTTGGAATAGTGCCGTCTTCATCCTTCAGATGACAACACTGTTCACTCGCCGGAAAATTGAAGCAGCACCAACGAAGAAGAAACGTCTCCATTCAATACTTTTCCGAACATCAATGCCTGTCATAAAGGTGTCAATCGCACGACCAAGAAGTCCCCGAGCTTCCTATATAAAGACCCCCTCCCCATTGATCCTCTACACACCTGAAAAACTCACTCACTCTCGCTGGAAAATTTGAGCATCGATGTGATGAAACAATGAAGCAGCTCCGGTGGACCGAAGCTGCCCTATTTTGGCCAAGCTGAAATCAGCCAATTCAAGCCTTCCTCAGGCCAAACCAAGCCCTCCCACAGCCGCATTAGGACTGAAAGGTAAGCTAATTTGGCTCCACTCTGCAATTTCCGGTCGGTGCTAGAGAGAGAACCGATAGAATCTTGATGATGAAATTCTAACTCAATTCGGCATCAACTGATGCAATTCTTGATTCTATGATGAACCTCAGGATGAGAACAATTTGCCCAGATCGAAAGCTCGGACCGTCGCACCCCTGATGGTGAGTAATTGAAGCTTTCTCTCTCTACAGTCTACTTTCTAGCGAAGTTCATTCCGACGTCAAAACATGCAATTCAAAGTGCTATTGAATCGTATGAAGATGTAGGAACTCAATTTCAACTTCAATTTCAACAATTAGAAGTGTTTAATCGGTCAATTTGATAAAATAAAATTCAGCTGTATTAGGAAGTTGAAATTGGGGGAAAATTGAGGATTTTTGAAAATTTGAAGGACGAAGATGTAATTTTATTAAATTGATGGTAAATTGGGCATGATAAGAATGTTGGAGGGCTAATTGAGGAATTCTAGAATTTTTGGGGTGAAACTTACCATTTTGGTAAAGGAAGGGCAAAATGGTAATTTTGGAAAAGTTGGGGAACCAAATTGGAAATTTGGGAAATTAAACACCTTTTTGTGAATTTAAATAAATTGAGGTCCTAATATAAATTATAAAAGTTTCGGGACTCAATTTGAGGAAAAACCGGCATTAGGGACTTAAAGTTAAAGAAAAATAACTTTAGTGACCTAATTGCAAATAAATAGAAAGTTTAGTTTTCTCATTCATTTGGAATGAATGAAGGCTATTAGGCTGAGAGATAATGAATAAGGGTGTTCATATCATGTAGGAATATGAACTATCGGGAACGCCAACAAGTACAAGCTCGGGTGAATACAAAGAACTGGTCGAGTGGAATTCATCGCATTGACGGGTGAGTGGGCTTACTAACGTCATACCCGATTGGGGATGATAAGTACCTTGAAATGAAAACCCACTACTTAGTGGTATATTAAACATCAAAACTTAGAGGAGTGATTTGAAAATCACACGGAAAAACTACTTACCAGTTGTAAGTAGATCATACCCTGTTGGTATGATAAAACTTCCTCAAAGGAAGTGGAAAACCCGTTCATCAGCTATGAGCGGAGATGTCATTATACCCAATCGGTATGATGGACAGTTGAAAACATATTTTTGTTAGAAATGCTCTCCCATGACTGTGTCATTACTTAAACGATTTGGGAGACCTTGATTTGAGCTCGAATAGCTCTTATAGGCCTAGGGCCTCAGTTTTGAAACTTGGGGGCTATTATGCCCGATTTTGATAATCTCGAACAATGGGCCATAGGCCAATTGGCACGAGTAGGAGCTCATAAACAAACATGAGATATATGCCATAAAACTTTAAGGAAATGAATTGTTTGGCCATGGTAACAAGACAGGACTGACATATTTAGTCAACTAGTGGCAGTGGGATATAACAGGTCTACGAACTAGTCAAAACAAACAGCTGTAGGTTGAGTTGATGGTCATGGGCTGTTACACTAGGGGCACCACAGATTATAAGGCATGAGATGAAAATATTGATTGTGCATGCATTGTGTGTATGGGGCCTTTAAGACACCCAAGATGGGTAGTGATGTGTCCTAGGACCTTGGACGACCTGGTGGATATGAGGGCAGTTCGTCGGACCAGGTGACCTTGCGAAGCTCGATGTAGCTTCAAGCGCACGAGACCGAGGTGGGCTCAGGATGAGGTCTCTATCCTCATACGAACACGGAGAATTGATTTTGGGATTGAGGATCGGATGTCGCGTACATCCACTCATTCTCAGGGTAGAAGTGGACGTGTTTCTATCTAGGTGGTCGGTAAAGTCGCTCCGATTCCACAAGTGGCTTCAGTGGACGGGCTAGCCTATGATTGTGTGATTGACCTTCATGATGAAGGATGTGTGTTGGGTGATGACACACCGTGATTAATAAGAAATGGTGATGAAAATAGAGATTTGAAATGAAAGGATTTTTTTGAAAGAAAATAAGTAGTTTAGCACACTCCAAATACAAATCTTTTTCCTAAAAGTTAAATTTTGAAAAACCCATTCACTGAGTAGTTGTACTCACCCATTTCAAGTAGACCAAGGAAAACCTACCCAAGACCTCCTGTTAGTTACACCTATAAGACAGGTATGATTAATTTAAAATTTTATGCAGCTTTGATTTATGCTATTCCAAGAAAGGTGTAGGTTTAAAGGACGCCTTACTTTTCATGGTTTATAAATAAGAGGCAACCCTTAATAAACCGGGAGAGTGGCGGGTTGATCACGGGGATCCAACCAAATCGGGTCGGGGCGTGACAACTAGAGTGGTATCAAAGCCTGTTTCCTCGAATACATAATCAAGACTAGAAAATATAGTAACTAATAGGATTTATCTGGAAAACATCCTCTAGAAATGTCTGGGTAGGATACTGTAAGAATGAAGAGTAGAAGAAAGGAGTTATAAAAAGGACTCTGAAGGGATGCATATGATTCAGTACCCTATTGAAGGGATCATTGGTTGGCGGATAGACATAACGTGGAGTGCAAGGAACAAACCCATCATTAGAAACTTCTTGAAGGATGGATGTATCAGAGGCCAAGTCTGACCTGCTTTGGAAGAATAATAGAGTCAAATAATGATTCCAGGAGAAACTAGTAGAAAGAAGTAATTGGTAACAATAGGATGGGCATGAAAGAGAAGTGATACAACTATCCAGACAGTTAAATAATAAAAAAAAATGTAGGAACGAGACAGTTAACGAACTAACCTTCAGGAGAACCATGGATTTAAACTACAACAAGGAAGGGAGATGTGAAAAGGCTAAAATGTTAAAAAAATCGATAAAGGAAATCCTTAAAGAAATCAATGACCTAATAAAGAAGAAATGGAACCAGGTGACGAGATGTGAGGAGACGAATTTGAAAATTAAATGCATGCTAAGGTGAAAAAAACCCAAGAAGGCATATTAAGAGAATCTAAAGAGTAAGTTAAACAAAAAAAAGGTTAAGCAGGAAGTCAACATCGAGATGTTGTGATGAGTAAGAATGAGTGGACTCTCCATAATAAGGTAATGAAGGAAAGAACGTCCGAGAAACATTAGAAAAGTAAGCCCTCCAAATAAAGATATGGTTAAGGAGGAATAACCATAATTGGCAAGACAAGTCATAGCCCACGCACGCATATGAAGCTTAAAGAGTGGACGACTAAGCATAATGTGAAGTGCACAGAATGAGACCGAAAAATTGAAAGTATCTCCAGTAAGGAATAAGGGACGAAATAGAAGTTGTGGATAAAGAAGGACCCAATACGGGCAAATTCCCTAACATAGATAGGGGTGCGAAGAAAAGAAGAAAGAAACATACAAGGAATAATAAGAAATTTGAGCATGTAGCTCCAAAAAGGGAAGTTTATTGTAAGGGACATAGTAGAAAACAAAACTGGAAGAAGGAAACCTTCCCAAGCAAATGAATCCACACATAGATCAAAAGTGATTGTTTTAGAATGAAGAATCATGAAATGATTACGAGTAAGAAAAAATTGTATTAAGGAATAAAAAAATCCTTGGATAATGAACGCCAAGAACTTAAGAAGGAAAGAATCCCAGCATGTCAGTAAATCACCTGGAAAACAAATAATTGGAACCGAAAACACTCAATAAGGAAGTTGAGAAAGGATGAGTGGGTAAGGAGAACCCACACAGTTTTGTAAGTTGATTGGATAACGGTAAAGGTAGTTGAGGAATACTACCAAAAGAAAAGAGCGATGAAGTTATTCAATCCCTGAGAGGTTGGAAAATTGGGAATAACCCTAAAGGAGGTGTTCTGGAAATCTAATGGACATAAGGACAAAATCTAGAAAATGTCATGCTGTAAGGGGCAGGTAAACCCAACAGTCCCGAGGAAAATAAGACTCAAAATAAGGAAGCTTCAGTTAGTAAGCATGACAAGGTCGAACATAAAATTTAGACAAAAATTGTAATGAACAACAGACGAAGGATGAGTTGAAATAAGACGAAAAGGTGATGACAAGGAAATCTGTTAAGACATGTACGTAATGCTCTAAAGGACGTCGAGCTAAACATTTCAATAACCAAGAGGTTAACTAGACACGGGAATGGTTAAGTATCTTGGAACTCCTAGTCCTGAGTATAGGACCTCAAAGGGAAAAATGTTGCTCTAAGCAAAAAAGGATGTGAATTTAAGAATATACCCTAAAGTAAGGTATGTCTAGTTATGATAAACTCCATGGAGTGAGTAAATAATATAAAGGAAAAGAAATTCCTTAAGCGAAGGATGTAAAAAGGGTAAATTGAAAGAACAAGATAAGAGTTTGCATGTTAAGCAAATAACAAATGGATATCAAAGGAATTGATTCCTCATGCAAGGTTGCTAATTAAGTTTTGGGGACAAAACTTCTAAAAGGAGGGGAGAGTTGTAAACTCGCCCTTTTGAGATAAGGAAAACTGGGAAAAAGAACTGGTCAAACCGAGTGAGAAAACTGAACCAGTTCACAAACCCGATTATCAGGAAACGAACAATTTGGAAATTTACAACTCCTGGGTGATCCAAAGGGTTCATAAAACCTTGGAAAAGAACCTTATGACAAATTGGAAGAGAAAAACTAGACTGGTTTAGATGAACCGGATCCAACTGGATTGAACCGGTTTATGAACCGAGTCGGTTCATGAATTGGAACCGATAGAGAAAGGGCAAATCGGGAAATTTATGGATCTCGAGTGACCCAAAGAGTCCCAAAAGTCATGGAAATGGACTTGAAAATGAATTGGAGATGAAAACCAAACCAGTTTAGGTGAACCGAATCTGAACTAGATTGTACATGTTTGGACCGATTTAAACCACTATTGAACGGGATTCTTAAATCATTTTTCTAGGTAGCTTAAAAAATTCAAATTTGAGATTTGAGGCCACCATTGGATAGAAAATGAATTTATAAATTTTTATATTTGAAACATTCGATTGAATGGGGATGAACCGATTGTTTTAAGCTTCGAACCCGGTTCGGACTGATCTGGTCCGATTCGAAACAGTGTCATCTTCTTCCTTCAAATGATAGGACTGTTCACTCGCAGAAAAACTGAGTAGCGCTGACGAAGAAGAAACATCCCCGTTCAATATGTTTCTAGCAATAAACTCATGTCATAAAGGTGCCAATTAGATGAACAAGAAGTCCCCGAGCTTCCTATATAAAGACCCCCTTCCCATTCATCCTCTGCACATCTGAAAAGCTCACTTTCTCTTAGCTGCTTAGTCTTTCGGTGAAGCTTGAATGAGAGCTCTAATATAGGGTAATTTCTGAGCCAAAGAAGGTGAGGTCGAGTTCCTTAGAACCGGGGAGAAGTCAAATACACGCCTGTAGTCTCCATTTGCTCTTAGGGTCACCGTAGAAGCGTCGACATGATGGAACAGTGAACAAGCTCTGATAGACTAAAGCTGCCCTATTTCGGCCTAGCTGAAATCAACATATTCTAGCCCTCCTCAAGCCAAATCAAGCCCTCCCAACACCTCCACAGCCGTCCCATGGCCAAATTAGGACTAATAGATAAGTCAATTTAGCTCCACTCTGCAATTTCCGGTCGGTGCTAGAGAGGGAACCAACATAATTTTGATGATGAAATTCTAACTCAATTCAGCATCAATTGATGCAATTCTTGATTCTAAGATGAACCTCAGGACGCGAGCTATCTGCCCAAGTCCAAAGATCAGACCGGCGTGCCACCAACGGTGAGTAATTTAAGCTTTCTCTCTCTATAGTTTATTTTCCGACGAAGCTCCATTTGAGCGCGTTTCGGCGTCACAACTTATGATTCAAAGTGCTATTGAATCATATGAAGATGTAGGAACTCAATTTCAACTTCCATTTCAACAATTAGAAGTGTTTAATCGATCAATTTGATGAAATCAAATTCGGCTGTGTTAGGAAGTTGAAATTGGGGAAAATTGGGGATTTTTGAAAATTCGAAGGACCAAGATGCAATTTTATAAAATTGAAGGTCAATTGGGCATGATTAGAATATTAGAGGACCAATTGAGGAATTTTAGAATTTTTGGGATGAAATTTACCATTTTTGTAAAGGAAGGGCAAAATGATAATTTTGGAAAAGTTGGGGGACAAAACTGGAAATTTGGGAAATTAAACCCCTTTTGTGAATTTAAATACATTGAGGTCCTATGATAAATTTTAAAATTTTTGGGACTCAATTTGAGGAAAAACCGACATTAAGGACTTAAAGTTAAAGAAAAATAACTTTAGGGACCTAATTGCAAATAAATAGAAAGTTTAGTTTTCTCATTCATTTGGAATGAATGAAGGCTATTAGGCTGATAGAAAGTACCGGGAACACCAACAAGGACAATCTCTCGTGAATACAAAGAACTGGTCGAGGGGAATTCACTAAATTAACGAGTGAGTGGGCTTACTAATGTCATACCCGGTTGGGATGATGAGCATAACTTAAAGTTAAAAAACCACTTACCGGTTGTTAGTGGGATTTTATATCATACCCGGTTGGGGATAATAAGTACCTCGAAATGAAAACACACTACTTAGTGGTATTTTAAACATCACAACTTAGAGAAGTGATGTGAAAATCATGCGGAAAAACTGCTTACCGGTTGTAAGTAGATCATACCCAGTTGGTATGATGAAACTTTCTCGAAGGAAGTGGAAAACCCGTTCATCGGTTATGAGCGGAGATGTCATTATATCCAATCAATATGATGGACAGTTGAAAACATATTTTTGTCGGAAGTGCTCTCCCCTAACTATGTGCCACTGCTTAAATGATTTGGGAGACCTTCTTGATGGGAGCTTGAATAGCTCATATAGGTCGGGGGCCTCAGTTCTGAAACTTGGGAGCTAATATGCCCGATTTTAAAAATCTCAAATAGTGGATCATAGGCCAATTTGCATGAGCAGGAGCTTGTAAACAAACATGAGATATATTCCATAAAACTTTAAGGAAATGAATTGTTTGGCCATTGTTACAAGACTGGACCGACATATTCAGTCAACTAGTGGCAGTGCGACATGACAGGTCTTTGGACCAGTCAAGACAAACAGCTGCAGGTTGAGTTGATAGTCGATGTCGTTGGAGCATTGGCACCACATATTATAAGGCATGAGTTGCAAATACTGATTGTGCATGCACTGTGTACGGGACCTTCAAGACGCCCAAGAGGGTTAGTGATGTGTATTAGGGCCCTAAACAACGTAATGGATATAAGGGCAGTTCGTCGGACTAGGTGACCTTGCGAAGCTCGACGTAGCTTCAAGCGCACGAGACCGAGGTGGGGTCAGGATGAGGTTTCTGTCCTCATACGAACATAGAGAATTGATTTCAGGATTGAGGGTCAGATGTCACGTACATCCACTCATTCTCAGGGTAGAAGTGTACGTGTTTCTATCTAGGTGGCCGGTAAAGTTGCTTCAATGCCACAAGTGGTTTCAGTGGATAGGCTGGCCTGCGATTGTGTGATTGACCTTCATGATGAATAATGTGTGTTGGGTGATGACCCACCATGATTTATAAGAAATGGTGATGAAAATAGAGATTTCAAATAAAAGGATTTTTTTGAAAGAAAATAAGGAGTCTAGCACACTCCAAAAACAAATCTTTTTCCTAAAAGTTAAATTTTGAAAAACTCATTCACTAAGTAGTTATACTCACCCACTCCCTTATATCCCTTTCAAGTAGACCAAGGAAAACCTACCTAACACCTGTTAGTTACTTCTGTAAGACCGGTATGATTAATTTAAAATTTTATGCAGTTTTGATTTATGTTATTTTAGAAAAGGTGCAGGTTTAAAGGATGCCTTACTATTTATGGTTTATAAACAAGGGGCAACCCTTTATAAACCGGGAGAGTGGCAGGTTGATCACGGGGATCTGACCAAATCGGGTCAGAGCGTGACATGATATCTCTGCTTAAAATCGAAAAGCAGGTTTCTCCTTTCCTTAAGGAAACTCACCATACCATATGTGTATGATTATCTCTACTTATAAATAGTAAGTAGTTTTTAACAGTAAAATATAGTACTTCTCATGCTAATCAGGTATAAAGTTAGATAATCCGACTCTGTCACGCCCCGACCCAGTTTGATCAAATCCCCATAAGTAACCCGCCACTTCATTTGTTTCATGAAGGGTTTCGCCCTTTTCTAAACCACGAGGAATAAGATGTAATTTTTCTTGTATTTCCTGGAATAACATTATACAGAACTGATAATATTTTAAACAGGCATACCTATCTTTACAGTTCCCATACAATGAGGTCTTTAAGTTTGGTTTTCCCTTAGTTACCTGAATGGGAAAAAAGGGAGGGGGTGAGTTCTACAACTTAGTGAGCGGGTGTTGGAAGTGAGTTTTCATAAACAAAACAAATTTTAATCGAAGTGTGCCAAACTCCTTATTTCCTATAAGAATATTCTTTCCTAAAATACTGATTTTTAAAACCCTTTTCCCATGGTTTACCAATTATTTTTGAAGGATTCTCAAATCCTTTCCAAGGTTTTAAAAACCTCTTTCCCATTTCCATATTAGGTGTGCATCACAAACAACACACGTCCTTCATCAGGAAGGGTACACACATTCGCAAGATGTAATTACGCCGACTGCACCCACTTGTGGATTGAAGCGTATTTGTCACGCCCCAACCCAGTTTGGTCGGATCCCCGTGATCAATCCGCCACTCTCCCAGTTTATTAAAGTCGTCTGCACCCCTTATTATAAACCATAAAGAGTAAGGCGTCCTTTAACTTGTACCTTTTCCTGGAATAGCATAATAAAAACTATATGAAATTTTAAACTTTACATACCTGTCTTACATGCGTCTTAGGTGTTATTATATCTCTGCTTACAACCGATAAGCGGGTTTTCTTCTTCCTTCAAGGAAGTTCATCATACCAACCTAGTATGGTTTTCTCTACTTAAAAACCGTTAAGTAGTTTTCCACATATTTCTCTCATCACTCCGACCGGGTGTGATGTTAAAATCCCATATTTCTCTCATCACTCCGATCGGGTATGACGTGAATAAAACCACTCACCCATTAACTATGGCATGTTCATCCTCGGTTGGTTTGCCAAGTTGACGCGAGCTTTCTCTTGCTAGTGTTCCGATCACACTTGTCCCATCAGAGGTGCGGTGGTCCAAGCTCTCTATTGGGAAAGGTAGCTATCTTCTTGAAGTATCTTTTAGGATCAAGAATTCCTACGATTGACCTTTCAACTTCGTTGAGGTTGTATGAGGGCTGTGGGGATGTCGGGAGAGCTTGGTTCGGCCGTAGGAGGGGTCAATTTGGCCTAATTTAGCTCAACCGAAACAAGGCAGTTTCGGTCCGTCGGAGCTGCTTCACTATTTGATTCCACCGATGCTTCTCCAAAGGTTCTAGGATAGAATGGAGGTTGCTATTAGATAGCTAACTTCCACCGGAGTCTAAAGAACCCAACCACGTCTTCTAAGGTTGAGAAAACTACCGAAGTCAAAGCTTTGGTTCGAGCTTCACTAGAAAATGGAGCAGATGAGAGAGAATGGAGATTTCAAGTGTTGCTCTAATAAATTGTTATAAGGTCCTTATATAGCTGTAAAATTATTTTTTTTAATAGGGAAGATTTATTACTACATTATGGATATTAATGTTGTCATTTATTCTCATTAAATTAGGAAATTGATGGGTATTTATAGGTATTAATTCCAATAATAGAATATAGTTATTAATTTATGGGTATTTATGGTAAAGGTATAGGACTAATACTACAAAGTGCTAATGGTTTCGTACTAAACCAAATTCACATAATTATCTCATTATTTTCACCTAAATGAATTATGGTACAACCTCAAATCACTTTCTCCTTTATATTTGTTTGGAAATTAATTTTGTACAGGTATACATATACCCTTGTATGTAAACATCTCTTCAACATTTATATATATATATATACATAATTAACAATTATGTATATAATATTTAATTTCTGCTTAAATTCAATGGGGAAAATTTTTTGCCGAAATTTCGGGTTACTAAAAACACGGTTTCACAACTACTCCCCATCTTTTTAGGAGTTTTGTCCCCAAAACTCATGCAACATTAGTCTCTACTTCATACCCTTTTTCTAAGCATTTATGTGGTTTTATTTTCAACAAATTTCTATAGAGACATTTGTTTACTTTACCACAACAACTTTTCAAGATAATGTTATATTTTTTCAAGACTATTTATTTTATTAGTGGAAAATTTTACTTAAGTTCTCTTATCTAATTCATCCAAAGGAAATTGGGTATTCAACCATACATTCTAATCAGTTAAAATTTCTGATTGGGGCTTCCTTATAAGGTTGAATTGCACACCAAGTCAGTGGTATCTATGGATCTTAATCGATCACTTAGTGTTTACATAAAACTTTTGCCCTCTTTAGCGAGTATTGTTTATACCATTCAAAAGGAAATATCACTTTTAGTATATTTTCAAATACCTATCTATCATTAGAGAATTGATATTCTATGATCACATGATCTTTATATTTACTAGTTGTTCATTTGCTTTAGGAGGTTTGTCTAACACCTTTTAATCCAATGAAGGTTCTAAAAATCTTTAACAAATTTTCCTCCACTGGTTCTTGCATCCATCATTTGACTATATCCTTCCATTTCAGGGTCCTTTTTCTATAAAGATTGTACCAACTTATTGGGTCTACGATACCATGTACTTTTTTATTTACTTCATCATTCATGATCATGCCCTTCCTCATGGCAAGATATGTTGGTATATCATTCTCCAAGATTTTCCATTATTAACATGCTTTTGTATTGAGATATTTGTTTATAACCATTTCATTGTTTTCTATTACGACTTATTACTTTATAAGTTGTTTTTTTAAGACTTTCATCTCATTGGACTACTTTTTTTTTACATTTGAGTCTATTACTTTAGAAAATTTTATCTCGTTCATATGTGACTACCTTTCCTTTAATGCCCTCCCGAGGAATTTCCCACTTTAGGAACTAATTTCATTGGTATTTGAGAATTTCATTCTCGTTTGAATTTGTCATTGGTTGCATCCATTAATCCAAATCAAGGTACTCTATTTGTATTACATGAGTGTTTGGTTTATTAAACCTTTGTCTCACATTTCCTAGAACATCTTATTTTAGACTCATGCTTCAGATCCGTTATATCTCATCAACTGAGTTAGGCTATTATAAGTTTTCCACAACATCCATGCAGTTATCATTAGTAGTCAAGTAAGTTTCTTATTACTTGCAATAAAATTTCTCTTCATGGGTTTCATTTAGTACAAAATTTGGTACTTCAAAAGAAAGTACTTATATTTATGGCGTTCCATATGTAAAGGTTTAAGGTAAGAAAATTACATATTCCTTTCTATTTCCTTTAGTTCCTTTGCTGAGTATAATTCATAAGGTTTCTTGTATATCTTTTTAGCTTTCCAAACTTTTGATTAATCCTTTATAAGGATATTTTCCGATTTCTCCCTAAAATCCACATATTACATTCTTAATAGCAGTCATGTTACTCTTGTGGATGTTTTCCCACTATAGGTTTCCCGACATCCCTTTTCATTCGCCCTTGAGGACATCCAACCATAAATGACATCCTTTGATGCCATCCTCTCTTACCTTTAATCTTGAAGCCTTGTGGGCATGTCTTGTGTACCCTATCCTCATTCCCACTTGTACCCCAGTACACGTCTATTTCGTTTAGGGAGAGCTCAAATTCTCATTGTTTCAAGATCTCTTGATCATCCTACGATAGGATTACTTAACCTTCTCATGGCTTGAGTTTGGTCGTTAATCCGGTCTTGGCCATTGTTCTATTTAAGGATTTCCTTCATACTTATTTACTAAATGTTTGGCCTTTCCATCTCTCCCTTCTTTGCTGGAGTTTAAATTTATGATATTCTCGAGGGTCAGTTCATTAACTGCTTCGTCCCTACTATTCTCCTTGTCTAATTATCTTGAGATAGTTTTCTCTCAAGTTTACTTGTTCTTAATGTCCATCCTATTGCCCTTTAGAGTGTAGTGCTTATTACTTCCTGATCCTTCTTAGGGTGTCGTTTATTCTCCTTGGCCATCTCGTCATTACTAGTTACTTCCTTCCGCTAAGTTCGTTTGAATTCTCTATTTGACTCCTGTACTTTTACAAAGTTGGTTACACTTTTCCATCTCGGTACATTCTTAATCACTTATGCCCCTTAGTGAGATTCCTTATTTCGGGTTAAGCCTCTTATGATCCATCTGTTGGTTCCTTATCTTGGGAATTTCCCTTTTTTTAAGGTCTCACTTCCTACCTTTATCCTTCTACCTAGAGACTTCAGTCCTATGAGTTTCATGTTCAACCTCCCTAACACTCCTTGAAGGCTTTTTTTTTTCTTTCCTTTCTTACACCCATTGGTCATACGCCCTTAATCCTTCACTGTCCTCCAATTCCCTTTTTGTTCCTTATCCTTCCTTCGAGGAGTTCTTGATTATGGGTTGGTTCCTTGCACTCCACATTATGTCCAACTGCCCATCAATGGTCCCTTTAAGGGGTACTTAGTCATATACATCCCTCCAGAGGTCCCATTCCTAGCACATTTCTTTCCTCTTCACTCTTTTCATGTCCTACCCTAAAGTTGTCGGAGATCTTTTTCCATGTTTGCCCTTTCTAAGGGGGTTCTAGGTGTACTTCCCATGTACCTTACTTCAATTCTTATGGTATTTCTCTCTTGTTTGACCTTCTTAAAAAGAAGTTTGAATTTTTTTTCTTTATTCAGCTATTTCTTGACCTCTTTGTGAACAACCTACTTAACCCGCTCCATGGTCTTGGTTACCGGTCCTTGATCCTTGCATTTCTCATCCAAGACATTCCTCCTACTTCTCTTTTTCTTTTATCTATATTCTACTTCGTTGTATTTCCTTTGGTCTTTCTTATCTCCCTAACTTCTCCTCTTATAGCTGAGGTATGAGAACGTGACTTTGCTTGAGGGACAAAGTTTTGGAAAAAATAGAATTTTTATTAATAAGGGGTACAATACGTTTTGGGTGTTATCCCTATTACAAGAAGTAGTTTCAGCTTGTGGAGCTACTATACTAGGTTCTTAGTAATCGTCCTTCTTGGTTATAAGTCCCTTACAGTGTCCTTGGTGTTAGGTTGGCTCTCCTCTTACTCATGGATGTGACCATAACAAGTGCTGGCACCACATTCCTTGGTGGAATTGGGTACTTCTCAATAATGCCTCTTGGTCCTTTGTGACTTCTACTACACCTCAGGCATTGGAGATATTTTAGGGTGGTCTTCCAACGGGGATAGCTTGTTGGGTAATGTTGGTAACATCAGTCCTAGTTTTCTTGGTTTCTCTATTGGGAGCCATCAAAAAATTTTAAAACTTTCTCTTAGTTACTATGTTATATAGTCTTGATAATGTAATCGAGGAAACATGCTTTGATACCACTCAAATTGTCATGCCCCAACCTAGTTTGGTCGGATCCCCATGAGCAACCCGCCACTCCCTTACAACCGCGAGCGTGTTTTCTTCTTCCTTCAAGGAAGTTCATTATACAACATGGTACGGTTTTCTCTACTTACATCTAGTAAGTATTTTTCCACATAGTTTTCTCAACACTCCGACTGGGTGTGATGTTGAAATCCCACATGTAAGTGGTTTTTTTATTTTCGAGGTGCTCATCATCCCAACCGGGTATGATGTGAATAAACCTACTCACCCATTAATCATGATGGGTTCATCCTCGGTTGGTTTTCTAAGTTGACACGAGCTTTCTCTTGTTAGCATTCCAATCACACGTGTCCCGTTAGAGGTGCGGCGGTGCGAGCTCTCTATCGGGGAAGGTAGCTCTCTTCATGAAGTACCTTCTAGGGTTAAGAATTCCTACAATTCACCTTTTAGCTTTGTTAAGTTCGTATGATGGTTGTGGGGATGTTGGGAGAGCTTGGTTTGGCTAGAGGAGGGCTGAATTTGGCCGAATTCAACTCGATCGAAATAGGGCAGCTTCGGTCCGTCGGAGCTGCTTCATTGTTTGATTTCGCCAGTGCTTCTCCAATGGTCCTTGGATTGAACATAGGTTACTATTAGATAGCTAACTTCCCCCGAAGTCTAAAGAACCCAACCTCGTCTTCTGAGGTTGAGAAAACTGCTAACTCGGAGCTCTAGGTCAAGCTTCACTAGAAAATGGAGCACTTGATTGAGAATGGAGTCCCTTCAATCCGGTTCAGGTCCGATTCACCCTAAACCTATCTGGTTTTCTCTTCCCATTTGTTGCAAGGTTCTTTCCATGATTTTTATGACTATTTGAGTCAATTGGGATTTGTCAATTTTCCCATTTTGCCCTTTCTTTTTCAGTTACAGTTCGTGAACGGGTTCGATTTTTTCTTTTGAAATGACCGGTCGTTTTCCCGATTTTCTTATCTATAAAGCGACAGTGTTTACTACTCTCCCCTCCTTTTAGGGGTTTTGTCCCCAAACCAATTTACATCTTGAATAAATGAGGGTACCCATCCCTCATAACATTCTTGGTTTCTCATGTCTCCTCTTGCACCAGTCCATTTTGCAAAAGAACCTTGGAAATGGGAATCTTCTTGTTCCTTAAGTTTTTCTCTCTTCGATCGATGATTTGAACCAGTTCTACCTGATAGGTCAGGTTCTCTTCTAGTTTGAGTGGAGGTCGGTCCAGCACATGACAGTGATCGGGCTGATACTTCCGAAGTATCGAGATAAGGAATACAACATGTATTCTTTGTAAGTCAGAATGCAGTTCTAATTTATATGCCACCAACCCTATCCTTTGGACTATGGTGTAGAGACCAATGTACCTTGGTTTCAACTTCCCCCCATTGTTGGAACCTAAGTATTCCCTTCCATGGGGATACCTTGAGAAACACTTTGTCTCCAAAATCAAATTTCAGATCCCGTCTCCGATGGTCCACATAGGTCTTTACCTTTATTGAGTGGCCTTAAGTCAACTCCTTATGATCTTAATCTTTTATGTGGCGTCCTCTATTAGTTCGACCTTTTTCTAGCTTCCTTTCTCCCACCTCTTCCCAAAATAAGGGGGTATAACATGGTCATCCATAAAGGGCCTCAATAGGAGCCATTTGAATACTGGTCTGATAATTGTTATTATAAGCAAACTCCATCAAGCATAAGTATTCCTCCCAACCCTTATTCATGGTGACTACTCATGCATGTAACATGTCCTCCAGGGTTTGAATCGTCTGCTCAAACTGTCCATCGGTTTGAGGATGAAATACCGTACACATGTGGAACTTGGTCCCCACAGCACTTTGCAAACTAGGCCAGAACCTTGAAGTAAATCTAGTGTCTCTATCCGACACTATGCTTACTAGGATGTCATAGAGTCTCATAATCTCCATTATGTATAAGACAGCCAGTTGTTCCACCGAATGGGTCACTCTTATAGGTAAGAAATGGGCGGACTTGGTCAATCTATCCACAATTACCCAAATTGCGTCTCGTCCCTTTCTAGTCACATGTAGTCCCATGACAAATTCCATAGTGATGTGTTCCCATTTCCATTTGGGGATTGGTAAGGGTTGTAGCAGTCCTGAAGGTTTCTAATGCTCAGCTTTAATCTGCTGATCGGACAAGCATTGGGCTACATATTTCACAATATTCCTCTTCATTCCTCTCCACCAATAACCTTGTTTGAGGGTGCGGTACATCTTGGTACTGCCCGAATGCATCACATAGATAGAGTCATGTGCCTCTTCCAAGATTAATCTCTTCAGTTTCTTATCTTGAGGCACTCACACTCTACCCTTATAGGTTAGCACTCCATCGCCTCGAAGGTTATAGTCCGGGTTCATCCCTTCGTTGACCGGGTCCAAATATGGCTAGAGTTCCTTATCCCCTTTTTGTTGGACCTTTATTTGCTACATTAGGCTGGGTCTTACCACTACGTCAGCCAATATGCAATTTTCTCTCTTGTCTACTTTAAGGTCCACTTCCAATCTTCCCAACTGCTGCAACAAGCATAAGTAGCTTGTCTTTATCTGTTCTGCCTCGGTTTGATACTTGCGACTTAGAGTGTCTACCACCACATTGGCCTTCCCAGTGTGATATTCTATCACAAGGTCATAGTCATTTACCAACTCCAACCATCTCTTCTGGTAGAGGTTCAACTCCTTCTAAGTTAGGAAGTACTTAAGACTCTTGTGATCGGTATATATCCTACACTTAACCTAGTATAGGTATTGTTGCCAAATCTTGAGGGTGAACACTATTGTGGCTAACTCTAAGTCATGGGTAGGGCAGTTCCTCTTATGTACTTTTGGTTGTCGCGAGGCGTAGGTGATAATTTTTCATTGTTACATTAATACACATCTGAGTCCCTGTCCGGATGCGTCACTATAGAGGGTATACTCACCTACACTTGGGTCAGGCAAAGAGAGTACGGATGTCATTTTTAAACGGGTCTTCAACTCCAGGAATGATTTCTCTCAATGTTCATCCCACTTATACTCCACTCCTTTCCCTATGAGATGGGTCAAAGGGGCACCTAACTTAGAGAAATCCAACACAAATTATATGTAGTACCCTGCCAAGCCTAAGAAACTACATATCTTAGAGGGATTCTTAGGTGCGTTCCAATCAGATATGGCCTTCACCTTTGCCGGGTACACCTTGACTCCATCTTTGAACATTATGTGCCCTAAGAACCCTACCTCCTACAACCAAAACTCACACTTGGATAATTTCACATATAAGTGATTATTTCGTAGGGTCCTCAAGGTGATAGTCAGATGTTCTTCGTGCTCTAGCCTACTTCATGAGTATATAAGTATGTTGTCTATAAACACAATCACGAACTTGTCCAAGTGTGGCTAGAACACTCATTTCATCAAATCTATGAAGGCTGCAAGGGCATTCGTCAGGCCAAAGGGCATCATCCCAAATTCATAATGTCCGTTTCGAGACCGAAAGGCGGTCTTAGGGATATCTTCCTCTTGGATCTTGAGTTGCTGGTATCCTGACCAAAGGTTTATCTTAGAGAAGGAGGCTGCTCCTTTTAGTTAGTCAAACAAGTCATCGATCCGTGGAAGTGGATACTTATTCTTTATGGTGACTTGGTTCAACTTCCGATAATCTATCCATAGCCTCATACTCCCATCCTTTTTCTTTACGAATAGGACTAGTGCACCCCATGGAGACTGACTAGGGCATATGAAACCCTTCTCCAAAAGCTCATCCAACTACTCCTTTAACTCCGCTGGAGCCATGCGATAAGGGGCTTGGGATATGGGATGCATTCCAGGGATTACCTTTATGGTAAATTCTAGTTGTTGGCTTAGGGGTAATTCGGGTAATTCCTCTGGAAATACGTTCGGGTAGTGTTCAACTACCGGGATGCCTTTTGGTCCCTTCTCCTCTAACTTCCCGTTGATGATCATTACAAGGAAAGCTTTACAACCCTTTTGTATCATCTTTTGAGCCTTTATGTGGGACACTAATTGCACTTCTCCCTTCCTCTTGTCTCCTTGGAAACGTAGTCCGAGTGTTTTGGGAGTGTGGAAAGTTATTACCTTCTTCCCACAATTCATCTTGGCTTCATGGGTGCTTAATCAATCCATTCCCAATATTATTTCTACATCCATTAGAGGTAATGGGATCAAATCCACCTCTAGTTTAACTCCTCCAATCATGATCTCACATCCCTTTAACTTTTTGTACCTATTCAGTCATTCTCCTAAGGGTTTGAGGATGTTGAGGCTTTGTTCTAAGGGGGTAAGTTCTAGGGTAAGACTTGGGATTAGATCTTACTTGATGAAGGATCTCTCAGCTCTCGAGTCAAAGAGAGTGTAGACTTTTCTCCCCCACAAGTGTAAGTACCCTAATTGAAGAAACGCATGTTTTTAGAAGAAAATTTTTTAATTTATTTATTGAATAAAATCAAATTACATGTTTTGTCTTAATTTTAGTTAGGGGGTTTTGGGAAGTACTCGCTACGGTACTTGGGTCTTTTCTAGCCTCTTCCTGGGTAAGGTTATATACCCTAGCTGGTATCCTGGTCATGGCATCCTGCCATGAAGTCCTTGGGTTCCCTTGGAGTAGTCCAAATGTGTTCAGTTGCTTCTTCTCCCTAAGAGTGGGGCATTCCTTTGCAAAGTGCCCCACCTGTCCACATCTGAAACATGATAAGCAGGCTCCCTCATTATATCTTTGACATCTAGGACAGCGAGGGTTTCCTTATAGTAGGGTGGTGTTCACTCTCCGTTGAGGTGGTGGCATGTCCCTCCTCTTTTGGACACCAACCCTATTTCCCCACTTTGGACCATTTTGCTCCTTCTGTCCTCCATGACGGTCATGGCTCTTGTCCTCCTTCTAGTTAGCCTGCTCCATCCGGCAGCATCGAGTTTGCACCAAATACTCACATTCGTGGGCCATACTAATTACAATTGCTCAGTCCATGGGGCGCCCTAGTACTCCCATCTAATCTTGTATATCCATGTTGAGACCATCTATGAATTGTTGGCATATATCTAAAAGTCCGGCTAGGTCGGGGGCAAAGGGTCTTAACTCATTAAACTTAGTTTCATACTCCAAGATAGAGTTAAGCCCTTATTGGAGTCAGAGGAAATCATACTTCTTCTCATTAATCAAATGCGGAGCTAGATATTCCTCTGTATATCTCTCATCAGATTGTTCTCAAGTGAGGTTGGTGGTATGCAGATTTCTAACATTGTCCCACAACCTTTTTACACTGGCCTCCAAGAAAAATTATTCCAGGATTACCATGTCCTCTTGTGAAATCCTGACTATCCCCATAAGTTTCTTAATGTTGGCCAGCCAGTTCATAGCAACTCAAACATCCTTCTCTCCTAAGAAAGGTTTACATCTCAGTTGACAGAGAGTTTTGATGTATTTAGGGATGTTAGCTAGAGGGGGATGAGATTGTACTTCCTCACACTCAGCTCAAGAGTTGGTGTCCAACTCAGGGGCAATGTTAGGACGTCCATACCCTCGGGTGAACTCCTCGTATAGTCTCTGATGTTCTGAGCTTAGTTCAGATGGAACTGTCTAGGCTTCTCGGAGAGTTTCCACAAGGAGGGACTGTTGGTCAATGTCAGTAAATGCGACTCTTGTTCTCTTGGGAGCCATCTAAAATTTTTACAACTTGTTCCTTTTAGTTACTATGTTGTATAGGCATGATAATGCATTTGAGGAAACAGGCTTTGATACCACTCAAGTTATCACGCCTAGACCAGGATTGGTCGAATCTCCATGAGAAACCCGCTGCTCCCTTTAGTCTATTAAAGGTTTCACCCAACCCTTTTCTGAACTGTGAGTAGTAAGTCGTCCATTTACCTATCTTTCCTAAAATAGCATTATACATAACTAAATATTTTAAATCAGATGTACCTATGTTCTTACTATTCCAAATTAGGAGGGTCTTTAAGAATGGTGTTTCCTTAGTTACTTGAAAGGGGTAAAAGGGAGGGGGTGAGTTCTACAACTCAGTGAGCGGATGTTGGGAATGAGTTCTATATCAAGGTTATCATTTGCTTTAAAAAGCATTTTCCTCAAATTTCTATTTTCAAAACCTTTTTCCGTACACATAATAGGTGTGTTTAGCTTTCTTAGCTTATTCCCTTGCCTCGAGAGACGTTTAGCAAATAAACACACGCCCTTCATCAGGAAGGGTACACACATTTACAGGTGCAACCCGTCCACTGCACCCACTTGTGGATCGGAGCGTCATTATCGTCGACCAAAATAGAAGCCCATCCACTTCTACCCTGGGTCTGAGTGAATGTTCTTGACATCCATCTTGTTGCTCTATCCTGGGCCTGAGGCCCGGCCTGCCTTGCGGTTAGGACCGTGTCCTTTCGCTCTTGTACTTGGAGCATACACCTTCTTGTCCTTATCCTTTGCTTTATATAGATTGCTTCGTTACTCGACTCTATTTACCCTTGGGTTTTGATTTCATATGTCCTTTCCATGTTTCGATGTCCCTGGAATGTAGATGTCAAACTTCTTGTATTAGTTTGGGCTTTTCCCATGTTTATTCATTATATTCTATCCCCATATTGAGTTTGTCTGTCTCTGACTCTCAAGTCCTAGTCCCCTACTAATCCCTTTGACTCATTGGTTCCCCTTTCTTAGTCTATTCTCACATCTGTTGGCACTCTCTAACTAGTGAAGGGTCCTCCTCTTCCCTTGCTCCACTCTTCTTTCTTGGCTTAATCCCTATTGAGGTCATCCTTGCGGGACTTCTCCCTTCTCTCGACGATCACTCTTCTCGTGGGACCTAGCGAGTGTGTTTCTGTGTTTTCACATTTGTTTTAGGGTATGGTCCTAGAGCTTGTTCTTGATGACTCGGGGGGTAGGTTCTCCCTCGTCGATCCCCAGTCGCTCTTTTTGGATCATCGTCCCTTTTTTACTAATTGGGCTCCCCACTCCTCACTTTATTTTGTCATGCCTATATGGTGATCCTTCCTTTCCTAGGTGGTGCTCCCCTTCAAGTTCGGGTCCATGCATCCCTAATGGCTTGGTGTGTTCCAGATCAGCTATTGCTTCCTTAGATATCTCTCCCATACTCCCCTAACTCCTTTGAATTTTTTAGCTTCGTTATTCATTATTGCTTAGTAGCGTTTCTTTCCTACCTTAGGGTCACCTAGTTATTTACTACTTCAACCCCTGGTTTGGACAATTCTTCTTGACCTATTAGGTGTCTGTTCTCCTAAAATTTCTAGTGCAACTGTAGGGCATCCTCCTACGCTTTCCTTCTTATGGGGTATATTGTAAACCCCGCCCTTTGGAGTAAAAGAAAACCAGGAAAAGAATTGGTCAAACTGAGTGAGAAACACCGAACTGGTTCACAAACCCGATCATTAGAGAACGTGCAATTTCGTAAATTTACAACTCCCGAGTTATCCAAAGGGTCATAAAACCTTGGAAAAGGACCTTAGGACAATTTAGAAGAGAAAACCAGACCAGTTCAGGAGAACAGATCCCAGTTGGATTGAACTGGTTTATGAACTGAGTCGATTCATGAACCTGAACCGAGAGAGAAAGGATAAACCGAGAAATTTATGGATTTCGAGTGACCTAAGTAGTCACAAAAGTCATGAAAAAGGACTTTTGGATGAATTGGAGATGAAAACCAAACCGGTTCAGGTGAACTGGATCCAAACCGGTTTGGACCGGTTTGAACCACTATTGAACCAAATGCTAAATTCATTTTTCTAGGTGGCTTAGAAAATTCAAATTTGAGATTTGAGGCCACCATTGGATAGAAAATCAATTTAGATGAATTTAGAAATTTTTAATTGTGAAAAACTTAGTCGAATAGGGCATGAACCGGCCGGTTTAAGCTTTGAACCTGGTTCGGTCCAGTTTGGAACAGTGTCATCTTCTTCCTTCAAATGATAGCACATTTCACTAACCGAAAAATCAAGTAGCACCGACGAAGTAGAAAAGTCTCTGGCTAGAGAGTTTCATGCAATGAATAACCGACATTAGGGAGCCAATCGGAAGGCGAAGAAATCCCTGAGCTTCCTAAATAAAGAGCCCTTCCTCATTCATATTCTCCACAACTAAAAAATCCATTCTCTCACAACTACTCCAATTTTTGGCTAAGCTCGAACCAGAGCTCCGATATAGGGTCTTTTCTGAACTACAGAAGGCATGTTCAGGTTCTTTGGATTTGGGGAGAAGTCAGCTACATGCATATAGACTCCATTTGCTCCAAGGGTCGCCAGAGAAGCATCAGCATGATCGAACAGTGAAGCAGTTCTGGCGGACCGAAGCTATCCTATTACGGCCGAGCTAAAATCGGCCAATTCAAGCCCTCCAAACACATCCACAGTCCTCCTACAGCTGAATTAGAGCTGAAAGGTAAGTCAATTTGGCTCACCTATGTAAATTCCGATCGATGCTAGAGAGAGAACCGGCAGATTTTCAATGACTAAATTCTCACTCAATTTGACATCAATTAATGCAATTTTTTATCCTAACAGGAACCTCAGGATAAGATCTATCTACCCAGATTGAAAGCTCAAACCGTCGGACCCTCGACAGTAAGCTCTCAAAGCTTTCTCTCTCTATGTTCAATTTTTCGGCGAAGCTCCATTTGAGCTCATTCCAACATCAAATCGTGTGATTCAAAGTGCAATTGAATCATATGAAGATGTAGGAACTCTAATCTAACTTCAATTTCAACAATTAAACTCATTTGATCAGTCAATTTGATGAAATCAAATTCGGCTGAGTTAGAAGGCTGAAATTGGGAAAATTTTGGGGATTTCAAAATTTTGAGGGACTAAAGTGCAATTTCATAAAATTGAGGGCCAATTGGGCATGATAAAGATGTTGGAGGACCAATGGGGCAAATTTTGGAATTTTGGGGCAAAACTTACCATTTTTGTAAAGTTGGGCAAAATGGTAATTTTGGAAAAGTTGGGGACCAAATTGTTAATTTGGGAAACATTTGCCCTTTTTTGTGATTTTCAATAGATTGAGGTCCTAATGTGACATTTAGAAGTTTCCAACAAGGATAAGCTCGTGTGAAGACAAAGAACCGGTCAAGAGGAGATCACTAGATTATCGGGTGAGTGGGACTTTTAGTATCATACCCAATTGAGGTGATGAGCGAATTAAGCTAAAAATAACTTACCGATTGTGAGTGAAACATGTAATATCATACCCGATTGGGATGATAAACAACTCAGAAATGAAAACCCACTACTAAGTGCAATTTTAACCATCACACCTGAGAGATGTGATGTGAAAATTACACGGAAAAACTACTTACCAATTGTAAGTAGATCATACCCAATTGGTATGATAAACTTCCTGCAAGGAAGTAGAACCCAGTTGGTGTGATGGACAGATAAAAAGTTTATTTTTGTCAGAAGTGCTCTACCCTAACTATGTGCCACCACTTAAATTTTTGGGAGACATTCTTGATTGGAGCTCAAATAGCTCATATAGGTCAGAGGCCTCGGTTTTGGAACTTGGAGGCTAATATGTCCAATTTTGAAAATCTTGAACAGTGGGCCCTAGGCTAGTTGGCACGAGCAGGAGCTCGTAAACAAACATGATTTTAAGCCATAAAACTTAAATGAATGAATTGATTGGCCATGGTACCAAGATAGGACCGACATACTCGATGAACTGGCGATAGTGTGACATGATAGGTCGATGGACTAGTCAAGACAAACAGCTACAATTCGAGTTGAGGGTCGGGGCCGTTGGACCAATGGCACCAAAGATAAAATTGCTTTTGAGGAAAACATTTTGTGTGCATGCACTTAAGATTCAGAACCATTAAGACACCCAAGAGGGGTAGTAACGCGTCCTGAGGGCTGCTGGATGACATGGTGGCGATAAGGAAAAGAGAAGCTATTGGGTTTGTGTTTCTCATCGTGCCAATTAGTCATGGAGTTCTGTGTTTATACTCCACGGAGTTTCTATGTTTGGACTCCAAGAAGCTACTATGTTTGGGGCTTCCTTAAGCTTCTGTGTTTGAATTTCATGCGCACGAGAGCGAGATACGGTCTATGTCCTCATATAAACATGAAGTTTTATTTATGGGATTGAGGATCGGATGTTGCGTACATTCACTCAATCTCAGGGTAGAAGTGGACGTGCTTCTATATAGGTGGCCGGTAAAGTTGCTCCGACGCCACAAGTGGGTACAGTGGATGGGCTGGCCAGCGAATGTGTATTTCCTTCATGATAAAGGGCGTGTGTTGGTTGATAACACACCGGTTATGATTGATGATTGAGAAATGGCTATGAAAACTTAGATTTTGAGGATAAATTATTTCAAAAGAAAATAACGAGTCTGACACACTCCAATTCAAATATTTTCTCTAAAAGTCAAACTTTAAACACCCATTCACTGAGTTGTCGAACTCACCCCCTTCCTTATATCCCTTTCCAGGTAATCTAGGGAAAACCTACCCAAAGACTCTAGTTAACTACACATGCAAGACAGGTATGTAAAGCTTAAAATTTCATGCAATTTTGAAACAGTTTAAAGAAGGGGAAAACCCATAATAAATCGGGAGAGTCGTGGGTTGCTCACGGGGCTCTAACCAAACTGGGTTGGGCGTGACATATACTGCCCTTCTAACCCTGTGTTCTCCTCGAGTGGTGGGTTTCTAGTTATGACTTCCTTATGTAGCTGCCTAACTGACTTTATAGTCTCCATGCTTGTACGTCCATCCTTTCTACTTTCCCCAGATCTCTAGTGTCGGGGTGTCCCATTCCTTTGTTACAAGTTTGCTTCTCATTCTTCCATTGTTGGAATACTTTGTCGTTATCCATTGATTATCTTGGTTGTTACATGCTAGGGTTCTATGGGGTAGGTAGGTCTTCTCTTGATTTATCCTTGACTTGCCTTCCATTTATTCGTGTTTCTAGCCCTAAAATTTCCCTTTCATAAACGGTTTTCACCCTAATGTCATTCTAGGTCTGTGTTCTTCCTTTCCCTCCGGACATCTTGTTGGGGATCGCCTTCCTAGTCCTCGATACGGCTCCTCGTTCTCCTTTTGGTTCATTGAGCCTTTCTTAGGGTCCTTGTCCATTAGTATATCGTTGGTTTGCTTATGGTGCCTTACCCTAACACTTTCCTATGTTCCCCACTTTGCCCGTCTGGGCTCACTTTGGTCTACCCCATTAGGTCCAGATTTCCTTTGTCCTTCAGGCTTCTCCTCGGGCTCTCTTGCTATCCTAGTCTCATCGTCTTAGCCTAGGGATGTTAGGTAAAAATGTTGGACGGGGACGGCTAGTCTACCTCGAAGCTGGCTTTGGGTTTTGCTCATTCCCATAGGGTTCTTCGATTCCCCATGATTCCTTTCTATTCCCCTTTTGTAGTCCTAGGGTTTTGTGGGTCGGTCAAGAAATTTGGTTTCTTTCATTGGCTTTTTACAAGAATACTTGAAACCTTTTATTTACTTAACCGAAAAACCCCAGTTATTGTTTATTAAAATCACAAATATCCATAATTTATTGCCCCTTTCTTAACCCCTCCAGTTAACTAACCTAGAGTAATACCTAGGCAGGTTGCGGGATTTTGCATCGGGTGTCTCGATGCGCCTCCTCCTCCTAGGTGGGCATTTGCCTCCATGATATCTTCCATAGCGAGGGAACGGGTTCATGTTGGGTTCCTCAAACTTCATGGATGCAGATAAGATTGGAGCCCTATGAGCTTTCACTGGCGACACAATATCTATCTCATATAGGTGTAAGACAGCAGTGTCGTGGGTGTGTTGCGTGGGGCCTGCAGTACACGCACTGCTGTGGATCAGGGGGAGTCGGCAAAAAATCCTAACATAGTTTGTGTACACCTCCCAAAAGTTTCTCTCATCTTCTTCTTGGATCTGAGTCTGATCTGGTTCCCTAGGTGGGGATATCTCATCCTCCATCGAGAAGGAGGTGATCCAATCTCTAGGTGCATCCCGTGGGATAGGCTCTTCTAGCACCTCTACCCTTTGTTCCATGGCATGTATCCAAGGGATATACTCTTCGGGGGGCATTCTCGTTCATGTATTATGCAAGGGTTATTGGGAATCAAGGATTAGGATGGGTTGGGAAAAACTTATCAAGAAATTTATGCTATGATACCACTCAAGTTGTCACGCCCCAACCTAGTTTGATCGGGGTTCGTGATTAACCCGCCACCCTTTCCTGTATCATATGGGTATTATTACCTAAGTGATACAGGGAAGGTAAAGGCGTGTCTTCAAACATGTACTTAAAGTTGGAGGCAGGGAACGCACCTTGAGGGTCCAAGCGTGTCCGGGAACTTTTCACCTAGATGCTAGCCTGAAGGGAAATAACTATAATGATTACTTAAATTCATTTCTTTGTCCACTAGATTGTCCATTTGTCGTTATTCTCACATTTCACATGATTAATAACTACCCTTCTATCATAGGAGGGATCACAAGTTCGCAGAATGGTCCCCAACCATCCCACTTGTGGATCGTAGCGCCTTTACCGTCTACCAAGATAGAGGTGCACTGCCTCTACTCGGAGTTTGAGTGGACATTAGTGGTCTGACCCTCAAACTCTGATTACTTCACCATGTCCACTCGAGTAGTCCATTCCTGCATGGTACGAGTGTCAGTATCAGGACGCATTGACTAAGAGGTCAAATATTCTCTCGTATTTGCACCTAGGGCCCTTGTCACGCCCCGATCCAGTTTGGTCGGATCCCCATGAGCAACCTACCACTCCCTCTGGTTCATGAAGGGTTTCGGCCTTTCTAAACTGCGAGAAGTGTGGTGTCCTTTTTTCTTTATTTCCTAGAATAATATTATACAAAACTGAAAATATTTTAAATAGGCATACTTGTCCTTATAGTTCCCATACAGGGAGGTTTTTTAGTTTGGTTTTTCCGTTGATTACTTGAAAGTGGTAAAAGGGTGGGGGTGGATTCTACAACTTAGTGAGCGGGTGTTGGTAGTGAGTTTTAAAAATAGCCACACCAAAGTTATCATTTCTTTAAGAATAAGATTTTTCCTCAAAGTTTGGTTTTCAAAACCTTTTCCCTGCCAAGGTTGTCATTTCCTTTCAAAAGGATTTTAATTTCTTTTTCAAACCTTATTCCAAGGTTTTACCATTTCTTTTTTAAAGGATTCTCAAATTCTTTCCAAGGTTTCCTTAACCTTTTTCACATTTTCCCATTAGGTATGTTTAGCAAACAACACATGGCCTTCCTCAGGATGGGAATCACACATTCGTAGGGCAGCCCGTCCACTGCACCCACTTGTGGCATCGGTGCGACTTTACCAGCCACCTAGATTGAAGCCCGTCCACTTCTACCCTCGATCTGAGTGGATGTTTGTGACATCCGACCCTCAAACCCAAAATCAACTTCGTGCCCATATAAAGAAAGAGACCTCATCCTGACCCCACCCTAGTCTTATGCACATGAAACTACATCGAGCTTCCCTGACTGCGGGCATGACAAACTGCCCTTATCTCCACCATGTCATCTAGTAGCCCCTAGGACCCATCACTACCCCTCTTGGGCGTCTTGATGTTCCCAAAGCTCAAGAGTATGCACAAACAATAATTTTCCACAAAGCCATTTATCTTTGACGCCACTGGTCCAATGGCCTTGACCCTCAACTCGACCTATAGCTGTTTGTTTAGGTCGATTCGTCGACCTGCCCCTAACGTACTGCCACCAATCCATCAAGTATGTCGGTCCTGACTTGGTATCATGGAGAAATCACATAATCCATTCATTAAGAATTTTCATGGTTTTAACATATCATAATTGTTTATGAGCCCCTGCTCGTGCCAACTTGCCTTAGGCCCACTGTACATGATTTTCCAAAACTGAGGCCTCTAGCCTATCTAAGTTGTTCTAACTCCCGTCAAGAAGGTCTCCCAAAAATTTTAATCATTGGCACACAGTCAGGGGAGAACACTTTTGACAACATAACCTTTCAACTCATCACCCCAATTGAGTTTGATGACATCTCCACTTACAATCGGCAAGCGAGTTTTCTCCTTCCTTCTAGGAAGTCTATCATACCAACCGGGTATGATCTCTCTACTTATAACCGGTAATTAGTTTTTCCTCATAGTACTCACATCACTCCAACTGGGTGTGATGTTAAAATTCCACATAAAAGTGGTTTTTCATTTCTGGAGGGCATATCATTCCAACCGGGTATGATGTGAATAAACCCACTCACAACCAGTAAGTGATTTTTAACTTTAAATTGTGCTCATCACCCCAACCGGGTATGACATTAGTAAGCCCACTCACAACAAATAAGTAGGTTTTTCATTCATATAGGTGAACTCATCATCCAACTAGTATGATGTATAAAATTCCAACTCACCCGTTAACCGTGACATGTTCGTCCTCGGTTGGTTTTCCAAGTTGACACGAGCTTTCTCTTGCTAGCATTCCGATCACACTTGTCCCATCGGAGGTGCGACAGTCCAAGCTCTCTATCGAGAAAGGTAGCTTTCTTCGTACAGTACCTTCTAGGATCAAGAATTCCAACAATTGACCTTTCAGCTTCGTTAAGGTCGTATGAGGGCTATGGGGATGTTGGGAGAGCTTGGTTTGGTTGGAGGAGGGCTAAATTTGACCAAATTCAGCTCGGCCGAAATAGGGCAGCTTCGGTCCATCGAAGCTGATTCACTATTTGATTCCATCGACACTTCACCGACGGTCCTTGGATCGAATGGTGGTTGCTATCAGATAGCTGACTTCCCCTTAAATTTAAAGAACCCAACCTCGTCTTTTAAGGTTGAGAAAATTTCCCAAGTCGGAGCTCTTGTTCGAGCTACACCGGAAAATGGAGCATTTGAGAGAGAATGGAGTTTTTCGCTCTAATAAATTTTTCTATGCTCCTTATATAGCCAGTAAAATTGTTTGTTAAATGGGGAAGATTTATTACTGTGTATTTATGGGTATTAATGTTGTAAGTTATTCTCATTAAATTGGGAAATAGATGGGTATTTATGGGTATTAAATCCAATAATTGAATGTAGTTATTAATTTATGGGTATTTATGGTAGGGGTGTAGTAGTAATACAACAAAGTGTAATAGTTTCGCACTCAAACAAATTCACATAATTATCTCAATATTTTCACCAAAAGGAATTTACTAGGTGTTTACCCTATCCATTCCATCTATTTTTTATTTCGGTCAAAACAACACTTTTCATTTTATTTTAAATCAAATTTATTTCAATTATATCAATTGAATTTTAAACATATAATACAATTCCAAAATAATTTCCGACCGAAATTTTGGGTTAATAAAAACACGATGTGATAGCCCCATACTTTGCCATAATTTCACCTAGGTCCCTGATATCCCTTTAATCCTTATTAAGCCCTTGGGGTTTCAAATCATTCTTCCTGGGTCCTTAAATCTTTTAATTTCACCAATTGGCCCTTAATTTACCAAAATTGCCCTTTAGTCCTTAATTTTCCAAAAATTTCAATTTGGTCATCCAACTTTCTAGAATTTCCAATTTGCCCTCTATTTTTCCCAATTGGCCCTCAATTGCAAGTGAATTTCTTGAAAATGCCTTCAATTTTATCAATTTCCATTCGATCCTCCAATTTTTTGAAAATTGCACAAAGCCCGTAAATTCCCCAAATTGGACTTCATCTTCTTCCCCAATTTAAGCATATGAACATTCGGATCTTACCTCGTCCAATTGGCAGTCTGTAAATCCTTAATTTCTTTGAATCTTACCTCAATTTGTCTCCTTCAGCTCCCCCCGATTGTCCTACACTTCGAATTTCCAATTTTGGTTGACTATTAAGCCTCGTTGGAGCATTGCGGAAACTTTATAGTAGAGAGAGAAAGCTTGATTATCTTATCAACAGGAGGGCGGTGGCCGAAGCTTGAGCCGGGGGCAGCTAGTGCTTGTCGAGGGGAACCTACTAAGATTGAACCCTACAACAATTCATTGATGTCCTACGAGAATTGGAAGAGAGACGTTTCAGGGGGTGCAGCTCCAAACTCAGAAATTCTGACAAGGAGTGGCAAAATTGAGCTTATCGGGGTCTATAGGGGGTTTTGAAGGGTCTTAGGTGGTCAAAGAAGACCAATACGGGCGGCGAAAGGGCCAAGAAAGTCAAGGATGGCTCTATCAAGAGAATGCAATTTCGAGCTCCGGAGTAACTTCATTGTGCGATCCTCTTTCCACTTCTCTTGTTAGTCTTGGGTTTCTCGAACAGCGTCTGGAGCTAGAGCACGCTTCCCTGGTTCCAAAGCCACCCTTCGAAGCTTCTTTGATTGAGATTTTGCCCGTGGTCGAAGCTTTGGTTTGTTGCTCATCGGAAGATGTACTTTCTTCTTTTTGCTCGATTGTGGGATGCTAAGGACAAATGGAAGGGTGCTCTTTATATAGGGAGCTTGGCAACTGTTCAGGCTACCCATCGGTGACATGACCGGAGAGTTTTTTGAGTCACTAGAGACTCCAACTTTTTTGGCCTCTCTCTCTCCTCTATTCTCTCTTTCAGCGACTGAAGGTTGAAGACGATGATATGGCAGTCATGCCATGTGGTGTGCTATGATTGACTAGTTTTTCTGACATGGAGATCCACCTCGGCCTCCGCGTTAGCTGTTGACCCATTGACTGAACACCTGGCAAACTCTCATTGGTTGTCCGTGTCTATGTGGCTACTGATGGGGTGTCATTGATCGTTGACATGTCTGGTCTGTTGACCGGTCTGGTTCGTTAACGTGTCCAGTCGGATCGTTGACTGGTGTGGTCTGACCGGGTTCACTGTCTAGAATTCGAAAATCGACCAGTTTGGACCCGAGTCGACCGGTTCTCTAAAATTTAAAATTTTATAAATTCATTTTCTATCTAATGGTGGCCTCAATTTCCCAAATTGACATTTTTAAGACACCTAGAAAAATAAATTATTGAACCGGTTCACTATAGTTCATCCCGGTTTGGTCAGGTTCACCCCGAACTAGTCCAGTTCCCTCCTCAATTTTACTTCCTAGTTCTTTCTTACAATTTTTGTGAATTTTTTGTCACTAGGGATCTCCCAATTTCCCACGTTAACCCTTCTTTATTATTTTCTATTTATTAAATTGGCCTAGTTTTTCAGCCATAGTGTCGGTCCTCCTTTCGGTTTCCTTGGTCCGAGGGGACGGGTTCCACACCCAGCAACCACCAAGAAAAACTCCCCAAAGCCCAAGATGGAGAAGAAGCTACAACGGTCCATGCAAGGAAGTAACCTACTATAATTGTGGACAGCGGGGACACTACGCACGAAAGTGCCCAAAACCACTAGGGAATGTAGGACCACGTACATGATTAAACCCAAAGAATAGGCAGACAAGGAGTCAATAGCAAAAGAGACCCTAACCCGATGGGGATGGGTAAGGTAACCATATCGAAGAAACCAAGGGAGGGATTTTTAAAGGAAGAAGAATTCTAAAAAGGTACACACACTAAGAAAGGGTAGACATCAAGACTGGTTTCTACCCACACCTACTTAAGGGAACATAGGATCAAACAATGGGGTGTAGGCTACGGTGCACAAAGATAATGGTCGAGAACCGAGAATTTCTCAAGTAGGAACCTAAAAGTTCATGATATTAAGGCGTAACCTACTTTGGAAAAGCAGAGGAGTCAAGTAGGGTTATAAATGAACCTAGTGAAAGTAGGCAGCTAGCAACTATGGAATGCACAAGGGAGAAAAAATGACACCCTAAGAAGGGTTGAAAGGTAGTAATGACCACACCCCGAGAAGGGTGTTGGGATGGACATCAACAACTAGTAAGCTCGAGAGACAACTATCTTAAGACGATTGGACAAGGAGGGCAGTAGGAATGAGATAGTTAAATGAATTGCCCCTCATGAGAATTATGAATTTAAACCTCGACAAAGGAGGGAGAAGTGAAAAGGCCAAACATCGAAAAAGGAAGGATAAAGGAAATCCTTAGAGCAATTAATGGTTAGAAGAGATTGGCGACCACCTCGAGCCACAAGGAGAATTGAGCCAACCTCTAATAAGGTGATTAAGAGGCATCGACACAAAGAGAATTTGGACTTTCCCCAAATCAAAGGAAACTTGAAAGTAGGAATAAGAAAAGGGTACAAATGAAGGGTAAGCAAAAAGGGACGATATCAAAAGATGTCATGAAGTTGATTAAAGGTCTAGTACCCAAAACCCAAGGGGCGAAGCGAAGCCTAAGCAATGTGTCACGCCCCGACACTATTTGGTCGAATCCCCATGATCAACCTATCGCTCCCTTGGTTTATGAGGGGTTTCCCCTTCTTTTAATCAAAAGGAGCACGGCATAATTTTCAACCTTGTTCCCTGGAATAGTATAAATCAATAAAAATCCAAGCTTAAAAGAAATTTTAAGCATACCTGACGAAGGGTACACCCTCGTGTTTTCTTTGGTCATGTTTTCCTTACTCCTGAAAGTGGTATAAGAGAGGGGGTGAGTTCTACAATTCAGTGAGCGGGTGTTGGGAGTGAGTTTTAAGAGAAATGGCTTCATTTTAAATGGTGCCAAGGGATATCATTTCTTTTAAAAGAAGTTCTCCTCAAAATTCAGTTTGCAAAACCCTTTTTTTTCTCATTTGCATGTTAGGTGTGTTTAGTAGACAATAACCACCCTTTATTAGGAAGGGAACACACATTTGCATGTCCACTGCACCCACTTGTAGCTCAGAGCGTCTTTATCGGCCACCAAGATAGAAGTTTGTCCACTTTTACCTTAGGTCTGAGTGGATGTGCTCGACATCCGACCCTCAGACCCGAATGCCACTCCGTGTCCGTATGAGGACAGACACCCCAACCGAGTATGATGTTAAAGTCCCACTTACAAGTGGTTTTTCATTTCTAAACTACTCACCATCCCAACCAGGTATGATGTTAATATGCCCACTCACCCGATAACCATGACGTGTTCGTCCTCGGTCAGTTTTCCAAGTCTATGTGAGCTTGCTCTTCCTTATGTTCCAATCACACTTGTACCTACACGATTTGGGCAGCCTTATCACTTAAAGTTTGGCATAAAAGCCTAGGCTCACAATTTATCAATTAATTGTACTTAGGTCAATAAAGTTATTTTTCTTAACATTAGGTCCCCAATGCCGACTTTTCCCAATTTGAGTCCCAAGGTTTCCAAAATTTCCCTTTGAGTCCTCAATTTACTCAAAATTGTATAAGGGGCTCAAGTTTTTTCAAATTTCCAATTCGGTCCCCAACTTTTCAAAAATTACCATTTTGCCTCTACTTCCAAAAACGACAATTTGATCTCAAATATTTCAAAAATTGAACAATTGGTCCCTCAACATATTTCTCATGGCTAGTTGGCCTTCAATTTTGGGAAATTGTAAAGAGGTCCCTCAATTTTTTGAAATCACCAATTTTTCCCTAATTTCATGCTTTCAAAATGACCGAATGTCTTTAAATTTTCCCTTTAATAGGGGTTAATTGGAGGTATAAATTAGTTCCTATACTTTCATACGATTCAATTGAGCTTTGAATAGCTTGAATTAATGCCGAAACGAGCTCAAACGGAGCTACACTGGAAAATCGTTCGTAGATAGAGAAATCTTTGAAAGCTTACCGTTGTAGGTGAAGCGATCCAAGCTCTCTATCTAGGAAGGTAGCTCTCATCCTGAGGTTACTCCTAGGATCAAGAATTGCTATAATAAACATCGAGTCGAGGGAGAATTTTATTAGTGAAGTTTCCTACTTTCTCTCTCTAACTCCATCCAAAAATGATAGAACAGGGCCTAATTGCCTTACCTTTCAACTCTGTGCGGTGATGTAAGCATCGTGTGGGTGTCGGGAAGGCTTGGTTTGGTCGAAGGAGAGCTAAATTTGGCCTAATTCAGCTTGTCCTAAACAAGGCAGCTTCGGTCCTTCGAAGCTACTTCACTGTTTATCAGAAAATTGTTAGTAGAGAGAGAAATCTTTGAAAGCTTACCGTCAGAGGTACGGTGGTCTAAGCTCTTGATCTCGTGAGATAGCTTTCTCTCTCTAGGGTCCTCCTAGGATCAAGAATTGCTACAATAGAGGTCTATATGAATCGTGAGGTAGCTTTCTCTCTCTACCATCGATATGCAACGATGGAGGAGGGCGAAATTGGCATACCTTTCACCTCTGTGGAGGTCGTGTGAGGGTTGTGGGGACTTTGGGGAGGCATGGTTTGGCCAGAGGAGGTCTGAATTTGGTCGAATTCAGCTCGGCCAAAATAGAGCAACTTCGAAGAGACGGAGCTGCTTCAATATTTGATTCCGCCGGTGCATCTCTGATCATCCTTGGGTCAAAGTGAGGCTACTGTCAGGTAGCTGACTTCCTTTAGAGTCTGTAGGACTCGGCTTTGCCTTTTGAGGCTGTGAATAGTGCCCAATTCGGAGCTCTAGTTTGAGCTTCACCGATAAATGGAGTACTTTGGAGAGGAGGACGATTTGAGGTGTGTGGAGGGTGAATGGAAGGGAGCTCTTTATATAGGGAACTTAGGACCTTTTGCCCAACCAGTTTCCATTCTGGTCAAGCTTATCCTCACTCGAAAATGCCCTAATCAGAGGGAATATTCCTTCACCGGGAATGGAAAGTTTTTGAATCGATGAACAGTGTTGTCATCCTAAGGAAGAAGATGACACTATTCTGGACTAGATTCAATGCCAAAAATTAGTCGATTCAAGCCTGATTCGATCGGTTTTCTCACATCTAAAAATTTCTAAATTTGTCTAAATTCATTTCCTATCCAATGGTGGCCTCAAATTCCCAATTTGAACATTTTAAGCCATCAAGAAGAATGAATAGTTCAAACCGGTTCAATTCGATTCAGGTCTAGTTCACCCTGAACTGGTCCGGCTCTCCCTTTCAATTGGTTTCATGGTCCTTCCCCATGATTTCCATGACTCTTTTAGTCACTTGGGATTTTCCAATTTCCCATTTTACCCTTCTTTATCGATTTTGATTCATTAAATGGCCAGGTTTTCTCATTTAATTGATCATTTCTTTCCCGGTTCCTTGATCTGAGGTGATGGGTTTCACAACTCTCCCCTCCTTTTAGGAGTTTTGTCCCCAAAACTAAATTATGTATCCTTTACATTGGGAATAATTTCCCTTAATGTCATCTTTGGATTTGCCTTGACATGCTATCACTTTGGTTACCCCTTTCACTTAGTCCCACATGCAACATACTTGAGGACTTTCCTCCTCCTTCGATCATTTATTTACTCCTTTGGAATCAGTTCCTTTGGTTTGTCTTACCCCTGTGTCCAAGTGCTTTCTTAGATCCAATGCTTCTTGTCATTTAGGGGTAAGATCCTTACTCTTGAGAGTATCTGTCCAAAATTCCAAGATTGGGAGTTCCAAAATGCCCAATCATTCTCGTGTCCAGTTATTCTCTTGATCATGGAAACCCTTGGCTCAGTGTTCTTTCGAGTGATTCGTACTTGTTTTTCACGAGTTTTGGTGTTATCCACTTTTCATCCTATACTGTTCCTTCCTCCATCCATGATTTTCAATTCTGGTCCAAATATTTATGTTTGATTTTGTCATTCTTAACTAACTGACTCTTTCTTACTTGAGTCACATTTTCCTAGGACAGTTGGACCTCCTTATAGCATGACATATTCTGGAACTTGTCTTTGTCCATTATAATCGAAGAACATTTTATTGCTGGTTGTTCTCGACTTTCCAACCTTTCATGGATCATCTATTTTCGTCCCTTCCTTTCATCTGGTAGTATTACTTGACTACCTTCACCGTTATCCCATCATCCTTTCTACTTTTGACGTCATATATATCATAACCGTGTCAGATTTCCTTATCAACTTCTTCATTGGGTTTTCCCGATTCCAACCATTGGTATCCCAATTTCTTCTTGACTTACCGACATGCTTGGGATTTTTCCTTCCCTACATCATGCCACATCTGCAATGGCATCATTTACTCAAGGATCCCTTTCCTCATTCCTTCCTTACTCACTCAAGACCATTTCATTGTTCCTTATTCTGAGTTGGTCCCTTTCGGTCTACGTGTCAATTCTTTTGTTTGAGGAGTTCCCTTTTGATGGTTTCATTCTCCACTATGACCTTCAAAGTAGGAACTTCCACCTTAGGAGCTACACGTTCAACCATCTTGTTATCCCTTGAAGGTTCCTTTCCTTTACCTCCTTACACTCTTTTTTATATTGGGGCATTTGCCCGCTTTTAAATCTTTCATTGTCTTAAAATTCTCATTTCGTCCCTTATTCCCTATCCAAAGAACTTCCGACTATCGGGTCTTATTTCGTGTACTCCACCCTATGCCCGGCTGTCCAATCTTTAGGCTCCATTAAGCAAGCATGGACCACAACCAGTCTTGATATATGTGGTTGTTTCTCTTAATCACTTCTTAATTGATGGGCGTATTTCTCCTAGGTTTCTCAGATCTACTTTCCTTTATTTCCTTATTATGGGTATTCCTCCCATTCTGACTTGTTACGGCATCTTTTGATGTTATCTTCCTACTTACTCATTCCTTGCACTTACTCCTTGTGCCCTCCTAGTATGCTTCCCTTGGTCCTTTCACCTCTACATGCCCTTCATTTGCAAGCTTATCTTTTTATCCACTTCAATTGGTTCCATTACCTCTTAGTTGGGATATGTATGCCTCTCCAGGACTTCCTTCCTTGGTAGGGTTCTTCCCCTTTCTTCCGGAATTCCCTTTTCATTTGTCCTTAAGAGTATCAAACCTTAAACAACATTCTTTGATGCCATCCTCTCCTGCTTACCTTTACTTTTTAAGTCTTGCAGGCACGCCTTTTGTACCCTATCCTTATTCCCACTTGTATCCCAGTACAAGTCTATTTCTTTTTAGGTAGGGATTCAAATCCTCATTGTTTCAAGATCTCTTGATCACCTTGTGAGAGGCTTACTTAACCTTTTCATGGCTTGAATTTGGTCGTCAATCCTTTTTCGGCCATTGATTTCTTTAGGGATTTCCTTCATCCTTCTTTTGGCCTTTTCAATTCTCCCTTCTTCGCTAGGGTTTAAATCTATGATTCTTACGAGGGTCAATTCGTTAACTACCTCATCCCTACTACTCTCCTTGTTCACTTGTCTTGGGACAATTATCTCTCGAGCTCCACCTCTTAGAAATTTCTCTCCTCTAATTCACGCCATCCGGTAGCAAATTGCAGTAGGACCTAATCTTGATAGAATATCCTCAACTAGTACTAGCTGCCCAAACCTTGTGCCACCACTTCGCCACTAGTAATCTCATCAAGCTTTCTCTCTCTAAGTCTGTTTTCTGACTAATCTCCGACATAGCTCAAAACTAAACCAAATTCGAAGTGCATGACAATCGTTGGAGGCTAGAGGAAGCTAATAGAAGCATCAGAGGGAGAAATGAAGAAAGATTGGGTGGTCAATTGGATGAGGTAATATTTGGTAATCCAACAACTCGTTTTGGGAAGAATTTGGAGGAAATTTTTAGGATTTTCAAAAATTAGGGACCTAAGTGCACATTTTAGAACATTCGAGGACTGATGAGCAATTTCAAAGGAATTGGGGACCAATTTACCATTTTTTTAGTAATTTGGGGCGATCCAATAATTTTTAAAAAGTTTGGGAACAATTTAGGAATTTTCCAAATATGAGGACTCTTATGCAATTTCCTAAAATATGAGGGTCAAATGGCAAAAGTGAGGAAGTTAAGGGCTATTTGGCGATTTTGAGAAATTTTGGGGGCGAACCGACAATTTTAATGAAATAAGGGTATTTCGGTAATTTTAGGGAAAGTTAGGGCAATTCATTTATTAAAAATTTGGGCCGCTTGGTGGAATTTTGGAAGAATTGAGACTAATTTTCGAATTTATGAATAATTGAAGGCTCGAGTCATATAGGACGAACCCCACGAGGATCGCACTATGACAGCACGCCTCGGATCGGAACCTAGTCGGGCGAACGTGTCGTGACTATCAAGTGAGTGGGCATTTCTAGCATCGATTCTAGTTGGGACAATGGCTATGCATTTCAAATTGAAAACCATTTTCCCAGAAATTGCCTCCCTTTACTGGGTGACTCTGCTTAAACAATTTGGGAGCAAATTCCGGTGATAGGCTTGATAGTGCAAGTGGGCCCAAGGCCGATGAGCACGGGTACAAACCCGTTGGGCTGGTTTGCATGAGGTTGAAGCCGAGCCAACATACCCTTGGGCTAGTGGGCCATAGATAATGGCCATGATGAAAAATAATTCTTGATTGTTCATGCATGTGATGCAGAACTCCAACCGTTAGGGAATGGGTAAAATGGGAAATTTCACATCCCGAGTGACCCAAAGAGTCATAAAAATCATGGAAAGGGACTTTAGAACAATTTGGGAAAGAAAAACACACCGGTTCAGGTGAACCGGACCTGAACCGGATTGAACCGATTTCAACCACTATTAGACCAGTTTCTAAATTCAATTTTCTAGGTGGGCTAAAAAATTTTAATTGGAGAATAGAACCAACCATTGGATAGAGAATTAAATTAGAAATTTTTAATTTTGAAAAACTTGATCGAATTGGGCCTAAACCAGTCGATTTAAGCATTGAACCAGATTTGGACAGGTCCGGTCTGGTTTGGAACAGTGTCATCTTCTTCCTCCAGACGACGGCACTGTTCAGTCGCCGAAAAAAAATGAGCGCTTCTAGCAGAAAGCAAACGTTTCCGTTCAATACATTTCAGGCAATCAATGAGCTTAATTAAGGTGACAAATGGACGGTCGGAGAGTCCCCCAGCTACCTATATAAATAGCTCATCTCTATTCATCCTCCACACACCTAAAAACTTCACTCTCTCTCTCCTCCTCAATTTTTCGGCAAGGCTTGAACCAGAGCTCCGACATAGGGGCTTTTTTACCCAAAAAAAGGCAAGGTTGAGTTCCTTAGATTTGAGGAGAAGTCAGCTACCCGACGGTGGTCACCATTCGACCCGAGGATCAACGGAGAAGCGTTGGCAAAATCCAACAATGAAGCAACTCTGGCGGACCAAAGCTGCTCATTTCAACCAAGCTGAAAATGGCTAAATTTAGCCCTACTCAGGCCAAACGAAGCTCTCTTAACACTTCAACAGCCCTCATACGACCGAATTAGAGCTGAAATGTAAGCCAATTTGGCTCCCCTATGTAAATTTCGATCAGTGTTAGAGAGAGAAACAATGAAATTTCACTAAACAAATTCTTACTCAATTTGACATTAATTGTTTTAATTCTTGATCTTAGTAGAAACCTTAGGATGAGTGCTACCTATCCCGATCGAAATCTCGAATTGTCGCACCGTCGACGGTAAACTTTTGAAGCTTTCTCTTTCTACACCTAGTTTTTCGGCGAAGCTCAGTTTGAGCTCGTTCCGGCCTAAATTCTTGCGATTCAAAGCTCAATTGAATCATATGGTTGTGTAGGAACTCAATCATACCTTCAATTTCAACAATTAACCTCAATTGAATGGTCAATTTGATAAAATAAAATTTGGATAGTTTGAAAGGGGTAAATTGGGGAAAACATTTTGGGGAAATTGGGGATTTCATAAAATTGAGGGACCAAAGCACAATTTTCAAAAATTGAGGGTCAGATGGCCATGAAAAAGATATTGGAGGACCAATTAGTTGATTTTTTAAATTTATTGGGGTCAAATGGCCATTTTTGTAAAGTATGGGCAAAATAGTAAATTTTGAAAAGTTTGTGACCAAATTGGAAATTTAGGAAACTTGAACCCCTTTTGTGATTTTGAATAAATTGAGAACCCAAAGGGAATTTTAGAAGTTTCAGGACTCAATTTGGGGAAAAATTAGCATTAGAGACCTAAAGTTAAAGAAAAAAACTTTTGGGACCTAAATGCAAATAATTAAAAAGTTTGGGCATTTTGTTCATATGTGAAGAATGAAGGCTATTATGCCAAATGTTAATAAACAAGGATGTTCAAATCGTGTAGGAACACGAATGACCGGTACGTCAGCAAGGAAAAGCTTGTGTGGAGGCAAAAAGCTAATTAAGAGGAATACCCCTTTTTGTGAGAATTTTTGGGACTCAATTTGGGGAAAAATTAGCATTAGGGATGTAAAGTTAAAGAAAAAGAACTTTAGGGACCTAAATGTAAATAATTAAAAAGTTTGGGCATTTTGTTCATACGTGAAGAATAAAGGCTATTATGCCAAATGTTAATAAATGAGGATGTCTAAATCATATAAGAACACGAAGGACCGGAACGCCAACAAGGATAGGCTCGCGTGGAGGCAAAAAGCCAATTAAGAAGAAAACACTTCACTTATCAGGTGAGTGGGATTTTTCACATCATACCCGGTTGGGATGATGAGCACCTCGGAAATGAAAACCACTAATATGTGGAATTTTAACATTACATCTAGTTGGAGTGATGTAAGAAATACATGGAAAAACTACTTAACCCTTGTAAGTAGATCATACCTGGTTGGTATGAAGAACTTACTGGAAGAAAATAGAAAACCCGCTTATCGATTGTAAGCGGAGATGTCATCACACCCGGTTAGTGTGATGGACTAGTTGAAAAGTTATTTTGTCAGAAGTGTTCTCCCCTGGCTATATGCCAATGCTTAAAACTTTTGGTAGACCTTCCTAACAGGAGCTGGAATAGCTCAGATAAGCCAGAGGCCTCAGTTTTGGGACTTGTAGGCTAAAATGCCCGATTTTGGAAAATCGCGTACAGTAGGTCCAAGGCCAATTGGCATGAGCAGGAGCTCGTAAACAAACATGATGATAAGCCATGAAAATTTTAATGAATGAATTATGTGATTTGGTCATGGTACCAAGACAATACTGACATACTCGATGGACTAGCGATAGTGCGACAAGACTATGTCGACGGATCGGTCTACACAAACAATTGTAGGTCGAGTTGAGGGTCGGGGCCATTGGACCAGTGGCACCAAAGATAAATGGCTTTATGGAAAACTTTGTTTGTGCATGCACTTGAGGTTTGGGACCATCAAGATGCCCAATAGGGGTAGTGATGCGTCATAGGGGCTATTGGACGACATGATGGAGATAAGAGCAATTTGTTGTGGCAGCAGACAAGGAAGCTCAATGTTGCTTCATGCGCATGAGACCGGGGTGGGGTCGATATGAGGTCTCTGTACTCACACAGACCCAGAGTTGATTTCGGGTTTAAGGGTCGGATGTCACGAGCATCCACTCATTCCTAGGGTAGAAGGGGACAGGCTTCTATCTAGGTGGCCGATAATGTCTCTCTAATACCAGAAGTAGTGGACGGGCTACCCTGCGAATGTGTGATCCATTCATAATGAAGGGCGTGTGTTGATTGTAAAACACACTAACTATAGATAATGAGGAAATGCTTGAAAACCGAAATTTGAGGAAGGAATAATCTTAAATGAAATAAGGAGTCTGGCACTCTCTAATTAAAAACTATTTTTATAAAAACTCATTTTCAAACACCCATTCACTGAGTTGTAGAAACTCTTCCACCTTTTTTATCCCTTTTCAAGAGTTGAGAAAATGACTATGGAAAACACCGGGATCTACCCTCTGTCAGGTATGCTTAGAAGTATTTTCTTTTTAAGCTTTCATTTTATTGATATATGTTATTAGAGGGAACAAGGTTGAAATTTTGACTGGCTCCTCTTATTTAAAGAATGGGGGAAAACCTTCTTGAACCAAGGGAGCAGCGGGTTGATCATGAGGATTCGACCAAACTAGGTCGGGGTATGACATTTGTTGTTCAGTATGTCGAGAAGCTTAGGGAGCTTCATGTGCACTGAGACCGAGGACGGAGGAGGAGAAGCCTTGTCCCACATCACGGACATAGAGTATTATTCAGGTCTGAGAGTCAGGTAACCGATGCCCACTCAGACTCTGGGTAGAAGTCGTGGGCTTCTATCATGGTGGACAGTAAAGGCCCTCCGGTCCACAAGTGGAGCAGTTGGTGACTGTTCTCCGAATGTGTGATTGCGTGTTAACCCGATTCTATGAATAACACACAAAGATAATAAGAAAACAATGATCACACTATAAGTGAAATTAAATGAGAAAGTCCAAATGTACCTACCTTTAATATTACCTTCTCATTGAGTTGAAAGACTCACCACTGCCTTTACATTTTTTTCAAGAAGGGAGGCCCATTAAGAGATCATTCGCCAAGCCGACAAAACCAGGTACCCTTCTTACTAAAACACTATTAATATAATAGTTTTGCATAATGATATTCCAGGAAACAATGATAAAAAGTACGTCTGACTCTTCGCGGTCTTGGGAGTGGTAACTCATCTAGGCCAAAGAGAGCAGAGGGTTGCTTACAAGGTTCCAATCAAACTGGGTTGGGGAGTGGCATATTAAATAATAATTTTGAGGCATTAGGCCAAAGAATAAATACTAGCTAATCATTAGTCTATTTTAGTGCTAATACTTGTTCACTAACTTGACTAGATATTTTACTTTCTGTGCAGATGGAAACAAGTAGTCGAGCAGACTAATATCTTGAAATTTCCATCATATGGGGAAAAAATAGGACCAGGACACACGAGTTTATAAAAGACAAGATTATGAGAAAATTATAGAGTTGAAAAGTGAAGTACTTATCACCAAGCCAAAAGGAAGTTCTAATCAAATTTATTTTACATTTCATACCCAAATATGCTATGAGTGTATTCCTTCCATGGATGTGTGCAACGACATTAACTCTATTATCACTAAGTTTTGGTGGGGAAACGAATGAGACAACCGAAACACAAACTGGATTAACAAGTACAAGTTGATAGACTAAAAGAGTAAGGTGGGATGGAATTCAAAGATATTCATACCTTCAATCAAACTCTCATAATGAAGGCCTTATTACAGACATTCCAATTTTTTATAGGCATGTTGTGCAATATTAATAAGTTTGGGGTATATTTGTAAATAGTGCAAATATACCCTATGTCACGCCCCGACCCGGTTTGATCGGATCCCAGTGATCAACCCGCGACTCTCCCGGTTTATTTAAGGGTTTCCCCTTATATTATAAATTGTAAAAAGTAAGGCATTCTTTAAATATGTACCTTTTTTCAGGAATATCATAAATCAAAAATGTATAGTAATTTAAAATAATCGTACCTATCTTGCAGGCGTTTAATTGCGCAAGTCTTTTAAGAATCGGTTTTCCGGGACTTCCTGAAAGGGGTATAAGGGAGGGGGTAAGTACAACTACTCAGTAAATTGGATTTAAAGCTTTTGACTTTTAAAAAAAACATTTATATGGAGTGTGCCAAACTCCTTTCTTTTCAAAATCCCTTCATTTTAAAATTTAAGTTTTTCCATCATTTCTTAGTTACCACGGTGTTATCACCCAACACACATCCTTCATCATAAAGGTTACACACATTTGTAGGTCAGTACGACTACTGAACCTACTAGTGGCTTCAGAGCGACTTTACCGGCCACCCGGATAGAAGCACCACCACTTCTACCCTAGGAATGAGTGGATGTATGCGACATCCGACCCACAATCTCGAAATTGCTTCTTTGTGTCCATATGAGGACAGAGACCTCATCTCGTCCCCACCCCGGTCTCATGCGCTTGGTGCTACTCCAAATTTCGCACAGACACTTGGAACGACGATCTGCCCTTATAATCATTGGGTCGTCTAGGGCCCTTAGGATGCATCACTACCCCTCATCGGTGTCTTGATGATCTCATACTCATAGTGCATGCATAAACAATGTTTTCTCATTATGCAATATAATATGTGGTGCCATTGGTCCAAGGGCCCCAACTCTCAACTCAACCCGCAGTTATTTGTCTTGACTAGTCTGTCGACCTGTCATGTTGCACTGCCGCCAGTTGACTGAGCATGTCGATCCTATCTTTGTACCATGGCCAAACAACTCACTTATTAATTTTTATGGCACATATATTATGTTTGTTTACGAGCTCCTGCTCATGCCAACTAGCCTTGGGCCCACTGTACGAGATTTTCAAAATCGGACATTTAGCCCCCAAGTTCCAAAACTGAGGCCCCCGGCCTATAAGAGCTATTCGAGCTCCCGTCAAGAAGGTCTCCCAAATAGTTTAAGCATCGGCACACAATCAGGGGAGAACACTTCCGACAAAATAGGTTTTCACTATCCACTATACCAACTAGTATAAGGACATCTCCGTTCATAACCGATGAACGGGTTTTTAACTTCATTCGAGGAAGTCTCATCATATCAACCGGGTATGATCTACTTACAACCGGTAAGTAGTTTTTCCGCATAATTTTCACATCACTTTCTCTAAGTGGTGATAACTAAAATACCACTAAATAGTGGGTTTTTATACCGAGGCACTTATCATCCTCAACCGGGTATGATATATAGTCCCACTCACAATCGGTAAGTAGTTTTTATCTTTAAATTGTGCTCATCATCCCAACCGGGTATGATCTTAGTAAACCCACTCACAACTAGTAAGTGGTTTTTAACTTTAAGTTGTGCTCATCATCCCAGCCGGGTATGATATTAGTCAACCCGGTCACAGCTGGTAAGTGGTTTTGTTTTGCTCATCATCCCAACCGGGTATGATGTTAGTAAACCCACTCACAACCGGTAAGTGATTTTTAACTTTAAGTTGTGCTCATCATCCCAACCGGGTATGATATTAGTAAACCCACTCACCCGTTAACGTAGTGAATTCCACTAGACCGGTTCTTTGTATTCATGCGAGCTCGTCCATGCTGGCGTTCCCGGTACTTCATGTTCCTATACGATATGAACATCCTTGTTCATTATTACTCAGCATAACAGCCTTCATTCATTTCAAATAAATGAGAAAACCCAAACTTTTTAGTTATTTGCAATTAGGTCCCTAAAGTTATTTCTCTTTAACTTTAAGACCCTAATGTCGGTTTTTTCTCAAATCAATTCCCGAAACTTTTAAAATTTATCTTGGGACCTCAATTTATTCTTATTCACCAAAAAGGGGTTTAATTTCCCAAATTTCCAATTTGGTCCCACAACTTTTCCAAAATTACCATTTTTCCCTTCACAAAAATGGTAAGTTTAGCCCAAAAAATTCCAAAATTCCTCAATTGGTCCTCCAACATTATTTTCATGCCCAATTGACCCTCAATTTCATAAAATTGCATTTTGGTCCTTTGAATTTTGAAAATCCCCAATTTTAACTCCTTAGCACAGTCGAATTTGATTTTATCAAATTGACTGATCAAACACCTCTAATTGTTAAAATTGAAGTTAAAATTGAGTTTCTCCATCCTCTTACGATTCAATATCACTTAGAATCGCAAGTTTTGACGCCGGAAAATGGACTATAGAGAGAGAAAGCTTCGATTACTCATAGGTGAGGACATGGCGGTCTGAGCTTTCAATCTGGACAAATAGCTCTCATCCTAAGGTTCATCCTAGAATCAAGAATCACATCAATTGGTGCCGAATTGAGTTAGAATTTTATCATTGAAATTCTGTCGGTTCTCTCTTTAGCACCGACCAAAAATTGCAAAGAGGAGACGAATTGGCTTACCTTTCAGTCCTAATTCGGTCGTGTCACGTCCTAACCTGGTTTGGTCGAATCCCCGTGAACAGCCCGCCACTCTCCCAGTTTATTAAAGGTTTCCCCTTATTATAAACCGTAAAGAGTAAGGCATCCTTTAAACCTGCACCATTTCCTGGAATAGCATAATCAAAACTGCATGAAATTTTAAACTTTACATACCTGTCTTAAAGGCATCTTAGTTTATGGTCTTTCAAGGTAGGCTTTCCGGGATTTCCTGAAAGGGATATAAGGGAGGGGGTGAGTACGACTACTTAGTGAATGGGTTTTCAAAGGTCTACTTTTAACTTTTAAGAAAAATATTTATATGGAGTGTGTCAGACTCTTTTCTTTTCAAAAATCCCTTCATTTAAAAATTTGGGTTTTTCCATTATTTCTTAGTTACCGGTGTGTCATCACCCAATACACATCCTTTATCATGAAGGTTACACATATTCGCAAGTCAGTATCACTATTGAACCTACTAGTGGCTTCGGAGCGACTTTTCCTACCACTCGAATAGAAGTACGACCACTTCTACCCTAGGAATGACTGGATGTACGCAACATCCGACCCACAATCCCAAAATCCCTGCATCGTGTCCGTATGAGGACAGAGACCTCATCCGGTCCCCACCCCGGTCTCATGCACTTGGTGTTGCTCAAATTTCACACAGACACCTGGAACGATTAACTGCCCTTATAGCCATCAGGTCGTCCAGTGCCCTTAGGATGCATCACTACCCCTCATGGGCGTCTTGATGATCTCGTACTCACAGTGCTTGCACAAACAATGTTTTCTAATATTGCCATGTAATCTATGGTGCCACTGGTCCAACAGCCCCGACTCTCATCTCAACCCGCAGTTGTTTGTCTTAACTGGTCCATCGACCTATCATGTCGCACTGCCGCTAGTTGACTGAGCATGTCGGTCCTATCTTGGTACCATGGCCAAACAATTCACTTATTAAGTTTTATGGCACATATATCATGTTCATTTACGAGATCCTGCTCGTGCCAACTGGCCTTGGGCCCACTATACGAGATTTTCAAAATCGGGCATTTAGCCCCCAAGTTCCAAAACCGAGGCCCCCGGCCTATCAGAGCTATTCGAGCTCCCATCGAGAAGGTCTCCCAAATTGTTTAAGTATTGGCACATAGTCAAGGGAAAGCATTTCCGATAAAACATATGTTTTCTCTATCCATTATACCACACGGGTATAAGGACACCTCCGTTCATAACTGATTAACGGGTTTTCAACTTCCTTCGAGGAAGTCATATCATACCAATTAGGTATGATCAACTTGCAACCGATAAATAGTTTTTCCGTATGATTTTCACATCACTTCCTCTAAGTAGTGACGTTTAAAATAACACTTAATAGTGGGTTTTCATACCGAGGTACTTATCATTCCCAGCCGGGTATGATATAAAATTTTCACTCACAACCAGTAAGTGGTTTTTAATTTTATGTTGTGCTCATCACCCAACCGGGTATGATGTTAGTAAACTCACTCACCTGTTAATGTCGTGAATTCCACTAGACCGATTCTCTGTATTCACGCAAGCTTGTCCTTGTTGGCGTTCCCGGTACTTCATGTTCCTACACGATATGAACATCTCGGTTCATTATCCTTCAGCCTAATCCCCTTCGTTCATTTCAAATGAATGAGAAAGTCAAACTTTCATTTATTTGCAATTAGATTACTAAAGTTATTTCTCTTTAACTTTAAGTCCCTAATGCCAATTTTTCCTCAAATTGAGTCCCGAAACTTCTAAATTTTATCATAGGACCTCAATTTATTCCATTTCACAGAAAGGGGATTAATTTCCCAAATTTTCAATTTGGTCCTCCAACTTTTCCAAAATTACCATTTTGCCCTTCCTTTACAAAAATGGTAAGTTTTGCCCCAAAAATTTCAAAATTTCTCAATTGCTCCTCCAACATTATTTTCATGCCCAATTGGCCCTCAATTTCATAAAATTTCATTTTGGTCCTTCGAATTTCAAAAATCCCCAAATTTTCCCCCAATTTCAACTCTTTAACACTGTCGAATTTGATTTCATCAAATAGACCAATCAAACACCTCTAATTGTTGAAATTGGAGTTGAAATTGAGTTTCTACATGTTCATATGATTCTAAGGAATTTTGAATCGCAGATTTTAATGCCGGAACGAGCTCAAACGGAGCTTCGCCGGAAAATGGACTATAGAGAGAGAAAGCTTCGATTTCTCACCAGTGAGGGCACGGTGGTCCGAGCTTTCGATTTGGGCAGATAGCTCTCCTCTCGAGGTTCATCCTAGAATCAAGAATCACATCAATTGATTTCAAATTGAGTTAGAATTTCATCATTGAAATTTTGTCGGTTCTCTCTCTAGCACCAGCCGGAAATTGCAGAGCGGAGCCGAATTGACTTACCTTTCAGTCCTAATTCGGCCGTGGGAGAGCTGAGGAATTGTTGGTAAGGCTTGGTTTGGCTTGAGGAGGGATCTAAATGGTCGATTTCAACTCAGCCGAAACAGGGCAGCTTCAGTCCACTGGAGCTGTTTCACTATTTCATCACGCTGGCATCTCACCGACGACCCTCGGAGTGAACGAAGACTACAAACGTGTAGCTGACTTCTCCCCAGTTCTAAAGAACCTGACCTCGCCTTGTTTTGCTCAAAAAAGACCCCATGTCAGAGCTCTAGTTTGATCTTCATCGAAAAATGGAGCAGTTGAGAGAGAATGAAGTTTTCAGGTGTGGAGAGGATGAACGGAGAGGGGCTCATTATATAGGGAGCTTAGGGACTCGTTGGTCGTCCGTTTGGCACCGTTATGACTGACATTGATGACCAGAAATGCCCCGAACAGAAGCATTTCTTCTTAGCCGGCATTTCTTCAGTTTCCCGGCAAGTGAACAGTGTTGTCATCCTAAGGAAGAAGATGACACTGTTCCAAACCGGAACGGACCAGTTCGAACCTGGTTCAAAGCTTAAACCGGCCGGTTCACCCCCCATCGACCGATTTTTTCAAATCTAAAAATTTCTAAATTCAACTAAATTCATTCTCTATCCAATGGTGGCCTCAAATCTCCAATTTAAATTATTTAATCCACCTACAAAATTGAATTTAGGATTCGGTTCAATAGTGGTTCAAACCGGTCCAAACTGGTTTGGATCCGGTTCACCTGAACCGATTTGGTTTTCATCCCCAATTCCTTCACAAGTCCATTTCCATGTCTTTTGTGACTCCTTGGGTCACTTAGGGTCCATAAAATTCCTGGTTTACCATCTATTTATCAATTTCAGTTCATAAACCGACTCGGTCCTTAAACCAGTTCGGGTCCGGTTCACCCGAACCGGTATGGTTTTTCTATCCCACTTTGTTCTAAGGTTCCTTCCCAAGGTTTATGAATTTCTTTGGAGTACAATGGAGTTGAATTCTTTTGTTTTCCCGATCTCTATCAGTTCTGGTTCATGAACTGACTCGGTTCATAAACTGGTTCAATCCTGTTGGACCCGGTTCATCCACACCGGTCTAATTTTCCTCTTCCAATTCATCCTAAAGTTCTTTTCCATAGTATTTTGAACCCTTTGGATCTCCTGGGAGTTATAAATTCCAAAATTGCCCATTCATAATTGATCGGGTTTATGAACCGGTTCGGTTTTCTCACTCGGTTTGATCGGTTCCCTTTCTGATTTTCCTTAGCTCAAAAAGGGCGGGGTTTACAGGTCGTGAGAGGGGTGAGGAAGTGTTGGTAGGGCTTGGTTTGGTCGGAGGAGGGCTCAAAATAGTCGATTTCAACTTGGCCAAAATAGGGCAGCTTCGGTCCGCCGGAGCTGCTTCACTGTTCCATCATGTCGGCGCTTCTCCAGTGATTCTCGGATTGACTAGAGTTTGCAATCAAATAGCTATCTTCTCCTCGGTTCTAAAGAGCCTGACCTCTCCTTCCATTGTTAATAAAAATGTTCAAGTCGAAGCTCTAGTTCGAGCTTCACCGGAAAATGGAGCAGAGAGAGAGAGAAGTGTTCAGGTGTGAGGAGAATGAATGGGGATGACCTCTTTATATGGGTGTAAAAATCATGTATTAAATGGGAGAGATTTATTATTAAATATATATTAATTGTAAATTCCTAAATTGCCCATTCACAATTGATCGGGTTTATGAACCGGTTTAGTTTTCTCCCTCGGTTTGACCGGTTCCCTTCCCAATTTTCTTTAGCTCAAAAAGGGTGGGGTTTACAGGTCGTGAGAGGGATGAGGAAGTGTTGGGAGGGCTTGGTTTGGTCTGAGGAGGGCTCGAAATGGCCGATTTCAGCTTGGCCGAAATAGGGCAGCTTCGGTCCGCCGGAGTTGCTTCACTGTTCCATCATGTCGGTGCTTCTCCAGCAATTCTCGGATTGACTAGAGTTTGCTATCAGATAGTTGTCCTCTCCTCAGTTCTAAAGAGCCTGACCTCTCCTTCCATTGTTAAGAAAAATGTTCAAGTCGAAGCTCTAGTTCGAGCTTCACCGGAAAATGGAGCAAAGAGAGAGAGAGAAGTGTTCAGCTGTGAGGAGAATGAATGGGGATGACCTCTTTATATAGGTGTAAAAATCATGTATTAAATGGGAGAGATTTATTATTAAATATATATTAATTGTAAATTCCTAAATTGCCCATTCACAATTGATCGGGTTTATGAACTGGTTTAGTTTTCTACCTCGGTTTGACCAGTTCCCTTCCCGATTTTCCTTAGCTCAAAAAGGGTGGGGTTTACAGGTCGTGAGAGGGATTAGAAAGTGTTGGGAGGACTTGGTTTGGTCTGAGGAGGGCTCAAAATGGCCGATTTCAGCTTGGCCGAAATAGGGCAGCTTCGGTCCGCCGGAGCTGCTTCACTATTCCATCATGTCGGTGATTCTCCAGCAATTCTCAGATTGACTAGAGTTTGCTATCAGATAGCTATCTTCTCATCGGTTCTAAAGAGCCCGACCTCTCCTTCCATTGTTAAGAAAAATGTTCAAGTCGAAGCTCTAGTTCGAGCTTCACCGGAAAATGGAGCAAAGAGAGAGAGAAGTGTTCAGGTGTGAGGAGAATGAATGGGGATAACCTCTTTTATATAGGTGTAAAAATCGTGTATTAAATTGGAGAGATTTATTATTAAATATATATTAATTGTAAATTCCTAAATTGCCCATTCACAATTGATCGGGTTTATGAACCGGTTCAGTTTTCTCCCTCGGTTTGACCGATTCCCTTCCCGGTTTTCCTTAGCTCAAAAAGGGTGGAGTTTATAGGTCGTGAGAAGGATGAGGAAGTGTTGGGAGGGCTTGGTTTGGTCTAAGGAGGGCTCGAAATGGCCGATTTCAGCTTGGCCGAAATCGGGCAGCTTCGGTCCGCCGGAGCTGCTTCACTGTTCCATCATGTCGGCGCTTCTCCAGCAATTCTCGGATTGACTAGAGTTTTCTATCAGATAGCTGTCTTCTCCTCGGTTCTAAAGAGCCTGACCTCTCCTTCCATTGTTAAGAAAAATGTTCAAGTCGAAGCTATGGTTCGAGCTTCACCAGAAAATAGAGCAGAGAAAGAGAGAAGTGTTCAGGTGTGAGCAGAATAAATGGGGATAACCTCTTTATATAGGTGTAAAAATCGTGTATTAAATGGGAGAGATTTATTATTAAATATATATTAATTTAAAATCATACTTCCTAGGAGGTCACCCATCCTTACACTACTCTCGGGCAAGCACGCTTAACTTCAGAGTTCTTATCTTATGGATTCTCGTTTTTCTCTTCTAATTTGTCTTAAGTTTCTTTTACAAGGTTTAATGAACCCTTTGGATCACCCGGAAGTTGTAAATTTCCAAATTGCTTGTTCCCAAATGATAGGGTTTGTAAACCGGTTCGATTTTCTCACTCGGTTTGACCGGTTCCCTTCCCGGTTTTCAATAGCTCAAAAGGGCGGGGTTTACACCCTATATATATATTCTAAATATAATTTACTAGGAGTGAATTCTATTTTCCAATATTCAATATGGTATCATAGCTTGGGTTTTCTAGTATTTTCAAGTTTTGGTGGATCTGAAGGATCGAAGGAGCCGAAGACGGCTCCGGAAGCGAATTAACTAAATTGTCAAAGGAGATGGAAAGATATCTCTAAGATTTGTTGTCGTTAGGAGCTGCGACTAGGAGACCCAGAAGCTGGAAAGGATTCGAGAGAGATGGAAAATATGAATAGCAGATGTCTCATTATACTAGACAAGAATGAGATCAATTGTGGTAATTTGGTACAAATACTTGAATCTTCCATAGATTGGGTTATTGATTCTGATGCTTAAAGACATATGACAGGATCAATAGAAGAATTTAATACATATGATAAATATCCTCAAACTCATAAGGGAGTTGTTCATACGACAGATGGAATAATACAATCTATCAAAGGGAAAGGCTATGTTACATGTACTGATTTGATTACATTATCATCTGTTTTGCATGTTCCCTCTTTTTTAGTTAATCTATTATCAGTTAATAGTATCATTGATCAATTGAATTGTCAAGTAATTTTTTATGGGGACACTTGTATCTTTCGAGAGAGAAACACTAAGAAGATACTTGGAACTAGCAGTAAGTGTGGAGGATTGTGGTATCTAAATAGAAGAGTTGTGGATAAAAGTTTGAGTATTGCAGTGAATAGTAAAAAAGAAGATGAAGCAATGTTAGAACATTGTTAGTTGGGACATCCATCTTTTGAGAGTCTTAAAAGATTGAGAACAGAGCTGATGAGTAAAGTAAAACGCAATAAACTTGTTTGTGATGCTTGTGATTTTGGAAAACACACAAAAATAAGTTATAATTCTACTGGATTAAGAAGTATAGAGCCATTTTCATTAATTCACTCGGGCGTTTGGGGGCCATGTCCAATTACCTCTATTAGTGGATTCAGATAGTTTATCACATTTATTGATTGTCACTCTCAGATGACATAGTTATATTTGATGAAGCACAAAGGAGAAGCACTATTATGTTTCAAGGATTTTCTAGCTCTTATTCAATCTCAATTTAATGCAAAATTTTGTACTCTTAGAATAGGCAATGGCACTGAGTATATGAATCAGGAATTTTCGTCTTATCTATCTAGTTAGGGAATTATTCATCAGACTACATGTCCAGATACTCCCCAACAAAATGGTGTTGCAGAGAGAAAAAATCATCATTTGTTGGAAGTTGCTCATTATCTTCTCTTCAAGATGAATGTACTAAAGTATTTATGGAGTGAAGCTATACTAACAGCAGCTTATTTGATTAATTGGATACCATCGCAAGTGTTGAACTTTAGATCACCTTGTGAAGTATTGATGGGAAAAAAATACATACATAGTCCCTCCTCGTGTGTTTGGATGTATCTGTTTTGTGAGAGATCATGGTCCTTCAGTTAGCAAGCTTGATCGTCGTGCATTGAAATGTATTTATGTGGGTTATTCCAGTACTCAAAAGGGATACAAGTATTGGAGTCCAAGTGAGAAAAGACTCTTTGTGAGTATGGATGTGACTTTGCGTGAGAATGAACCATTCTATATGGAATCAACACAGTCTACAACCGTATTACAAGACTTGTCAATTACTGATATATGACAAACAAATGAAGAAATTGTCAATGATCAAAGTGTTAAAAATATTATTGTAGGAGTGAATTCGTGTCCTATAATTTGGAGTAACAAAGATGGAAAAATGGATGAGCCTCAATTGAAGGTATATAGCAGGAGAAATAAGGACGGTGCTAAGGGGAAGAAAAATGAGTTAGGTGATGGTGAGACAATCCCAAGTATTAATCAACCCTCTAACGGTTCATCAATGTCACTAGAAGGTAATGACTCTATACAACCTTCATCAACATCACCAGAAGGTAATGACTCTATACAACCTTCTAATGGTTCATCCACATCATCGGATGGTAATAATTCCTTACCTATTGCCATTAGTAGAGAACATAGAAATAATGTAGGGAAACCTCCAATTAGATATGGTTTTGAGGATGATATATCTAATTATGTTTCATATGCATCTGTTCCACCTGCATACAAGTCATTTATTGCATCACTACAGTCAGTACAGATACCAAATAATTAGCAAGAAGCTAAACGGGATCCGAAGTGGCTTGGAGCAATGCATGAGGAGATGAAAGCACTAGAGAAGAATAAAATGTGGGAACTTGCTCAACTTCCAAATGGAAAAAGGTTGTAGGATGTAAGTAGGTATTCAATATAAAATACAATGTCGAATGAGAAGTTGTGAGATACAAATTAAGGTTGGTGGCAAAAGGTTATAATCAAACATATGTAATAGACTATGATGAGACTTTTGCACCAGTAGCTAAGATGAGCACTATCAGAATGTTTATCTCATGTGCTACTAATTTCGGGTGGACATTAAATTAAATGGATGTAAAGAATGCATTTTTGCATGGAGACCTAAAAGAGGAAGTATATATGGAGATTCCACCTGGATTTGGTATGATGAAGACTATGGGAAAGGTATTTAGATTGAAGAAATCTCTGTATGGACTCAAACAGCCACCAAGAGCATAGTTTGATCGATTTCAACGTGTAGTGGTCAAAATGGGTTACCAGCAGTGTAACGGAGACCATACGGTTTTCTATCGACACTCTAATGGTCGAGTTGCTATTCTCGTAGTATATGTGAATGATATCATCATCACTAGGGATGATGATGTTGAGATATTGCAGTTGAAAAAACAACTAAGTAAAGAATTTGAGGTAAAAGACTTGGGTCCTCTAAAGTATTTGTTCGGTATTGAGATTGCAAGATCTAGGAAAGGTATAGTACTTTCTCAGAAAAAATATACATTAGATTTACTCACTGAGACAGGGATGTTAAGCTATCGAATTGCTTCGACACCAATAGAACTGAATCATAAGTTATGTGCTTAGTCATGTGACCCAATGGATAAAGAACGATATCAGAGAATTATGGGACGATTTCTTGGGGACGGCTGGAGCTCTCTTTTGCTGGTAGCTGGGCCTCCTCAGGCCCGGTGGTGCCACAACCTGGCCACTCATCCTTTCACCAGGAAAATTTAAGCTAGGGTTTAAAGAATTCAACAATGAGCTGTCGATCAAGACGTAAAGAAGCCCTAGGACAATCGAACTAGAATTAGAGAACCAGAGAGATAGAGTGGCGATAGCTTCGAACCCTTCCTCCGGGACTAGGAAACCCTCTCCAGGAGCTACCTCTTCTCTTCTTCGTCCCTCCCCTACTCTCTCCACTGAGACAAGGATGTTAAGCTGTCGAATTACTTCAACACCAATAGAACCGAATCATAAGTTATGTGCTCAGTTAGGTGACCTAGTGGATAAAGAATGATATCAGAGAATTGTGGGATGATTGATCTATCTATGTCATACAAGACCTGATATCACATATGCAATTAGTATTGTGAGCAGATATATACACAATCCCAGGACAAATCATTAGGATGCTACCATGAGGATATTAAGATATTTAAAAAGGAGTCCGGGTAAGGGACTTTGGTTTAAGCCTCGGAGTCACACCAAAGTGGAATGCTTTTGTGATTCTAATTGGGCTAGTTGTGTGGATGATAGAAGATTTACGTCTGACTATTGTGTGTTTGTTGGAGGTAATCTTGTATCTTGGATGAGTAAGAAATAAGAAGTAGTCGCCCGATCATCAGTAGAAGCGGAGTACAGATCAATGTCTCAAACTGTTTGTGAGATAATTTGGATAAAAAGCTTACTAATGGAGCTTCACCTCTTTAGAGAAAAACCTATAAAGTTGTGGTATGATAACAAGTCTGGTATAAATATTGCCAACAATCTAGTTCAACATGATAGGACCAAACACGTGGAAATTGATCGATTTTCCATAAAATAAAAAATTGATATGAAGATTGTGGAACTGCAATATATGAAGACTAGTGGACAAATAGCAGATTTTTTAACTAAAGGTTTAGGTTCCAAAGAATGGGATGATATTTGTAACAAGATTGGAATGGTAGATATCTACTGTCCATCTTGAGGGAGAGTGTGCAATATTAATAAGTTAGGGGTATATTTGTAAATAGTGCAAATATACCCTATATATATTCTTAGTTTAATTTAATAGGAGTGAATTCTATTTTCTAATATTCAATACATGTGTAGTATTTAAGCCTTCCAAGGAAGGAGAAATTAAATGAAGCTTTGATATGGCAAGTGGGAGATGGAGAACACATCCACATTTGGGGAGATATGTGAATATCCTGAGTAATTCCCCAACAGGCCTGGAGTGGGGGGCAAGGGGGTTGCATAACCTGATTTGTTCAATCATGAACTAACGTATTAGGACGGGTTATTGGACACCATCAAAGACTATATTACTCCACAAGAGGTGGAGACAATTTATCAGATTTTAATCTTAACAACATCAGCAGAAGATCGACTTATCTATCCACTAGAATGAACCTGAAAGATAACGGTGAAAACAGCATACGCTTTCCTAGAACAGCAATTGTCAACACTCTATAGATATGCTACTCTTCCAATAGTATTCCTAGGAAAGTGTGGAACTTCATTTGGAATATACAATGTGTACATAGAATTAGGAATGTTGTATGGAGAGTATGCTTTAATGCTTTGTTTGTTAATTGAAATCTTAGGATGCGAATGTTTATTACTTTATTTGTGGGATACGAAATAAGTAGACTATATGATTTTTTGGTATGGTTGAACTAAAACTATTTAGTTTGTTATATTTGGATTGCATTATTTTGTATTAGTGTTGGCATTATCCATAGTAATGGTAAATAACACATGTTGAATAAAATTGCTTACACGAATCGGTGCATTTGAAAAGGTAGGAATATAAAATTGTTTGAAGGGATTAACACTCGTATCGTCAATCTAATTTGTGAGATTATTAGATAAATGAATAAGTATAGATCATTAGTAAATAAACATACCAAATGGAGAAATATAGGACACCCAATGGGACAAGTTCATTGGACTAGACCTACCGGAAAACTAGTTAAAATTAATTGTGATAGCTACTTTAAGATTAATACAACTTTTGTAAGAGCATATTATACTCAAAAAACGAATTAGTAGTAAAGGCAAACATCGATGGAGTATATTTTACCATCTCCATATAATATAGAAATAGAATTGTACTAACAAATTCTATTCAAACACTAGAAATCACCTAAAGATACCCATGGGAAATATGTCATTTTTGCCGTAGTTATCAGAGTTTATGATCCTTTTTTGATAGTATACAGGATCCCTACACGAGTCAATATTAATAATTAATGCTAATTAAGCATATGAGTACCGATTATCATTGTGGTGGTTGACATGGCGAGATGATCAATTGGGCTACCAACTAGACATTCTCAACGAACCATAAACGGTGAGATGGCACTTCGGCCCTTAGCTACCAAAGAGTGGTGAGTGACCTAATGATTCCTTGGTGATTGTGATGGTGGTGGTGGGTCCATCCATGTTAGGAGATCCAGGAAATTGAATGAAAGCAACGGGCATATATATGCTGGGTTGGACCACCAACCTAGGATCATATATATATATATATATATATATGGTGTAGCTCTCTCCCTCTCACATCTCTCTGCTTTCTTTCAAATATAATAAATGGGATAGTGGAGTGGACTATGGACAGCTGGGTGAAGACTGAAACATAGATTTCATCCAATTAAGATGGTCCCTCCCCTTCCTTTTGGCCAATGTTTCTTTCTCCCTCGACACCAGAATTTCAAGATCTGACAGCTAATAGAGCACAAGCAGATCGTTACGTCGATGCACCCTGGCCATGATCCGGTTTTGTCACTCAACATTCCTACTCTTGCAAACTACAAGAGAGTAGCATATAAGATACAAACTTCCGGGCATGCATATGAACTATAAAGCCAGCTGAGAGTGAGACTAATGCATCGATTGCATCGAAGCTTTTTGCCTGTATTGCCCACTGCAGGAGTCCCATATCCGACGTGAAGATGATTCAGTTCATAAAAATTAAGCCATCAATGTGGTGCATGCAGAAGCGGGGTTTGTTACCTTAGTATATTGAATAAATATAAATTTATTTTTCATGAATTTTAGTCTAAATTTATGAACAAAAGGCAAAAGCGCTCTACTAGTCATTCACCCTAGCATGATTCATCTCCACCAACAGTACTCCTTTAGTCCTTTTGAGTAAGAAGTGAAGGACATTATCGTAAAATGATTACGTTTCGCAAAAAAAAAATTATAAGAGACTTGAAAATTTGACGATTTCTAACAAAGAAGTGTCCGATTTGGCCACTCAAACCTGGGTAAAGATGGATGAATTAGGCATCTGGCTTGTTTATGTGCTACCAACAGACCCAATAGGCCTAATCCGATTCCCGACCAAGGTGCTTGCTGCAGTTCGGGGAGACCCAGCTTGCACAGGACAGAACCATGGAGGAGTTGGATGGAGATCTTCCATCATCATTGGTCCATCTAAGCCTCCACCATTCGACCCATCCGAAACCCATCTACCGATAAGCCACAAGTGATTGATTAGTTTTGGAGATCATCAACCATCAATTGTATATATAATTAGCTTTGTTTAGTCTCAGACTCGGACTAGCTGCCTACACTTTTAATTTCCACCTATTTATCATAACTGGTAATATAATATCAAAATATAATATACTTGGTAAATTTAACTTTCTCTACAATTGAACTTTAGATTACAATCTAACATTAAAATGTATCAAGGGTGGCCGATGTGCCTAAGGAGTGGGTTGTCCCATCCTATCCTACCCTATGGTTGGATTGAAGTGGAACCCTCTTAGCCCAAGTCAAAGCCCCTCATGATTTAGCTGATTTTATGAATAAGTTCAACGATCCATTTCAGAAATTTGCTTATCTCAGTTTGTTCTAGGGCCTATTATTATTATATGGCATCATTTTTTCCGTCAACCCCCTCCCATCTGGCAAACCATCTTTATTCATCACTTTTTTTAATGCAATGACAATTGGCTATCATATTTCCTTTTGGCGGAAAAAAAATGGAATGCAAATGTTGATTTAAAAATATTTACTGTGGTTATTTCTATCCCTAGTAAGTAAGTATTTGGGACCTGGAAATTCCCAAGCAAGGATGACGGGCAATGTACCCTGATACTCAAGTAAGAATCATGTGGAGAAAGAAGATAGAAATATAGCTAGAGAAATGGGTAAAGATTTAGATACCAAAGGGTTATTGGTCTGAGTGAGCTACTGATCTCCGAATGTGTTTCTTCTGTTTTGGTTTTCCAAACTACAGCTGAACTGCGGCAAAAAGTGATCCCCCAAGCCAAAGGAACCATTGGAATGTCATGACATAACAAAGCAGAAATTGAGACAGCATATTCCTCCCCAGCACACTATGTTTTCCTTAATAACTAATTAGCCATATTTCTTCATCAAATCTACTCTTAAAAGATTGATAGCTAGCTTCTTGTCTTCTCCCTCCTTTCAGACTAATCAAATTCGGACTACCTCGATCGACCACTACTAACTAACCGATCGTCCCCCTATACAAAGAATCCAAAATAGTCGATAACCAAGACATACTATAAAAACACGACCGGGGTGGTTCCTTGGAGGGCCGCCTGCATCATTGCCTCACATACAGTTGAGTTGAATGGTAGGGTTCGGGATGAGATCTGGCGGGTCAGCCATGGCTGTGGCTGGCCCGGCTATTTTGCCACCCCTCATCTCAAGAACCTTCTTGTGGGAGTTTGAGTGCAACAAGGGGACGAATGTAGGGCTGGCCGCGGGCCGGTACTCGGGGAAGAGTCTGCCTGACTTGTACCGGACCCCACATGCATTGCACAGGGTCTTCGGACCCAGTGGTCCGGCCCGCCATTGCGGGGTCTTGGTAATCTCACAGTGCAGGCACTTCCTTACAGCCTGGCCCAACGGGCTGCCACCGGAAACCGCCTCCTCCAGGCCCTGGTTGGCTACTGCCGGCTTCATCACCTTCTTCTTCTTCTTGGGCTCTCTATTCTCAGGCGGCTGCTTCGGGACCTTGATCATAGGCATGGCAGGCCGGGACTCTGCGTGGTTCTCAGAATCCGACAGGGCCTTGGGGGACACATTTGGCGGCAGGTTCTCAGCCACCGAAGAGACCGAGGGGGACATTATCCGTATGGCGGGGCGAGGGTTGAAAGTAGCTGGACGTGGCCGCTTGCTACGGGCTTTGGCCTTCCAACCATCGCCATCGCTGCTGCCGGGGACGGGGATCATGCTGCCATTAGGGGCGATGGGCGAGCTGCTGCTGCTGCTTTCGAGGACTGAGACGGGGCTGGTGGTGCGGAACGCGGCCTGGAATGGCTCTTCCTTGATGATCGGATTCGGACCAGCAGAGCAGTTAACGGAAAGGCTTCCACCGCCGGAAAATGAATCCTCCACAAAGTTCGGCAACCATTCGAGTTCGACAATGTCTTCGTACTGCAAAAGTCACAAGGGAAAGTAGAATGAGTGCTCTAGTAACTACAATAAACAGAACACGTAACCCAACTATTAAATATCAGATAATTTACACAGGAAAAATGCCCCCACAATTCAGAAAGAATACTACTTGGCCCAGTGACAGGTCATTGCAGCAATTATTTAAAGATATATGATAAGCATAATTATATATTATATTATATTATATTAATAAAATAAATAAATACATTATTATATAAATTAAAATTTAAATAATTAAATTACTAAAAATAATATTAAAGGATTGAATACTTGCACAAATTAGTCCCCTAAAACATATTCAATGGCACCGGCACAGTCACGTGACTGGAGCCTGGGCATCCTCCGTTGAGTAGATCCAACGGCTGATATTTAAAGAAATGCCAATGATTAAAACAATATAAATAAATGTGAAAAATGGCAGGAGCAATTATACGCATCAATTATGTGCAAAAGAAATTATAGGCACCAATCGGGCATGGCATGCGATTGCGGATAGAAATTATTGCACCTCAGCGCCCCACCATTTGTAATAAATTACTACTGTAGCAGTCCAGCATTCGAAGAAAATTGCAATTTAACGCCCCGAACATAGAAGATTATTCTGTGGGAGCATGGACTTACAACAGGAACAAGGAGCTGAGCAGAGATATCGGATTCATTGTTGGAGAAGACAACGTCGGAGCCGGTTGGCCAAATGCTGTGGAAAGAGTCTAGCTTAGTCGAAAGACCGGCATCCGTGTAGGCATCATTCATGGGAAAGTCGAGGAGGTCGTCTATGTGATCGAAGAAGCTCGCGCAGTCCAGCTCCTCCATGTTGCTGTTGTCGTGCGAGGGTCCAGTGGACATTGTCAAATCTTCACTGCAAAATTAGCAATGGAACGCGCATGAATCACTGATACGGACCTTAGACTTCCAGAATTCTTAATTTCAGGTGGAATTCTGCCTATCATATTCGGAAATGACTGAGAAAAGCCGAAATTCTGAAGCTTTCAGGGTTCAGTTCAAGAGAGCGCCCGGAAGATGTTGGAGTTTGTGTTCGAAAGAGCATAACTTTTTTTCTGCTACCGGGTTTCTGGGGAGAGTGACCGGAAGAAATCCCCAATTTGCGAGTTCAATTCTCAAAACATAATGTGAGCAGTAATGCGAACCGACAAAATAGGTTTTTTTGTGAAGCGCGTTCGGTATGCTGCAAGAGCAAGATAGAGAGCGAACCTGTTCGAAGAACCTCTGGCTAGAACCGAGACGCGGGGTGATTCAGAGCGATGAGAGGGTCACCACAGAGTGAACCGGAGACAGAAACGGGAAGTTTGTACCGATTGGCCTTGGGTTAAGAGAAGAGAAGAGAAAGAGTGAAAGAGTGAAATTAGCAATTCCGCCATAATGATTCTATTAGCTCAGAGACTGTACGCTCTGTTTTATAGAAGAGAGAGAGAGAAGGGACTAAAAAGGGGAAGAAAAGAAGAGGAGGAAGGATGAGAGAGTGGAAGGGGAGAGAGAGAGGATAGTTAAATTGGTAGCTGAGAATCCCATTCATTGCTAGCTGTATGTTTAATCTCTCGGTCCCATTAGCTCATAACCACGCCATGTCCATAGCTTTCTTACCTCGCTCCCTTGATTTTGAAGCCTCCTCGCCTTCTTTGGATTACCTATGGACCGACACGACACGACAGACACTCTTCGGCTTGACCTTAGCAAAATCCAGAGAGAATTACAATAAAAATCTGTCCAGTATTTTTTTTGTCCAACTATGATGAATGCACTTTCTTTCCTTTAATTCGACTAAAACGACTAAAATGGCCCTATGAATTTTATTTATTTCTTCACAGGTTTCCCGGGCTTTAGTGATACCGCGTTCTCCCTTTTTTTGGCTTTTTCTTTTCCCTTTTTATCAGATAAATGATGATAATGGATTAAATCATATGAATATTTTTCCATGTTCCTTTTTTTTCTGAATAAAATCTAATATTCGATTCTATAAATGATACCAATGGTGTGTGTACTTGTAGGCGTAGGCAAGGCAGGTATGTTGTCTCACACAGGACAGGACAGGAGGAAGCTGTGGGAAGGTGTTGTAAGGCAGAATTTCCAGTTGTTTTTTTTATTCCGGAAGAAAAAGAGGGATGTTACCATTCGACCAAAAAATGTCATAATGCCATGCCACCAAATAACCGCGTGAAATATGTCGGTGTGTCTCCTTATTACCATGACGAGGAGGATTTTATTTGAAGCGCCAAATTTGGGACTTGGGAAAAACTCCAAGAGTAACCTTCATGGATTTATTTCAAAACACATAGAAAGGGAAAACAGAAGCGGGCGTCCACGGTATTTTCAAAGTGAAAATTGACATCCTACGTTTCCCATTTCAAGGATGATGCATATCCATCTCACACACAGGTTTCCCCTTCCTAATATTGACCTCTTGGGCACATGTTTTTGACGTGTAAAGTATGATCATGGTAAGTATTATGATGGTGGATGTATTACATCCAGCATCTTAGCACAAACACGATGTAAAAAAAATCAATTTATCACCATATTGAAAGAAAATTAAAAACGTTTTTGTTTATAATGAAAAGTAGTTATATATATAATCTCAAGTGACTCATTGGGAAAATGGAATGCTGATTACCATAAATCAAATTTATATCACATGCATCTTGGGATTATGAAACTATTGGTTATATAAAAAAATTGTGAGCTAAAAAAATCATATAGGCAACGTGTTGATTATACAGAATGCGTTAATAGATTCTGTTTTCAAATTATAGAATATTAATAAATTAGTTAATTAATTTTGATTTATAGTAATTTAATTTCTTAATTTAAAATTTTATTATAAAATTAGTCATTTTAATAAATGGAAACATATCAGAAATTTACCACAAGCGAGCTAAATTATTAGTAATGTTCCAAATTAAGAGAGTATATTACTAGTAATTGAATAGTTAACATTTTATAAATTGGGTGACAAAATCTTTTCTCAACCAAATGTGATATACATATAAAGTGAGTACCTAGTTTTAGTACCAATTTTTCAAAAATACAATAATATAATACATTATATTAATTTTGGAGTGACCCTATTAGTATTTATACACCAAAAAAGAGTGATTACATTCATTTTATTCGATGAGGGATATGAGAATAGAATACATTATATTAATTTTGGAGTGACCCTATTAGTGTTTATACACCAAAAAGGAGTGATTACATTCATTTTATTTGATGAGGGATATGAGAATAGAATAGGTTGGAAAGAAGGTAAGGCAAATCGTCCGAGGAGAGCCGAGGAGCTTGACCAAGGACTAAGGTCGCTAAAAGGGCGCCGTGGAAGTGCACTGCCCGTTCAGATTTCTTTTTTAAAATATTTCAATTATTGAGTCAATGTAAATATCACATGTTAGTCATATGAAATAAATTGTATAATTTACTAAAATTGACGTAATGCTTTAAATATTGTACTTTATATATTATTATATTAATTTAAAATAATATCTCAAATTTAATAAATTAAAGAATTATTTTTAATTTATAATATTATAAATTTTATACTAATTACAAATGATAAATTTTAAGTATAAATAAGCACAAACAATAAATAAAAATAACTTTCTCACATTTTATTAGATCAACTCAACGGTTAACTTACACTTAAAAACTAAATTATTACTTTAAAATTATACTTTACACGTTTTAAAAATAATCTAATAAATTAGATAAAATAAATAATTATTTTAAGTTTATAAAATTAAAAATATTATACTAATTATAATTTTACCTATTACCTTTTCACCATATAATTAGTAAAGATCTAATTTCACCATCATCAATCAATTTTTTATATATTGGAAATTGATGATTGATGCTACGTGTTCTTCCGCCTTAAATGCTAAATATTTCTGTGCGTCAGCCTACCACATGTGACTCCGGTATGACCAAAACAGAGAAAACAAGATACAGTAAAGCAAAAAATGGAGGAGACAGACTATTATAAGTATAATGATTTATTTTCCACTAAACAACGATCACTGCAACAACTGGTAATTGCAGATTCCTGCAGACTACAGAGCACATGCTCAGATGGTCTCAAATAATCAGCAACAACCCAAAAAGACCTCCCCAACAAAAAACACTATGCTGCATGAAATTAAAGTTCCTAGACTTGCAGGGTGTGTCAGATCATGGCCATTCTCCGAATTGAATTTCCAGTATGGCGTGATTGATTCGTGAATTAAATTAATTCAACCCTAGCATTTAGATTTACCATGAAATTTAAACTAATAAACTTTTAATTATTAGACCCAAAATGACAGTCCCCGTCTAAATCCCATTTCTTCAAAATATGATGAGATTTAGCACTCAAAGTCTTCATGGTTTATCTTGACTTCAATGACACTCAGTCTCAATTAAATCTATTTTGACTTGAGTTACACGCTGTCTCAATTAAATCTTCCAACATACTATTATTTTCGGGTGTTTTTTTTATATAATTTTAATGCATCGTTTTTTTTCTCTCTTTTTAAGTAGTTTCGAGTTTTACGTGAGCATCACTCTATGAATCATTTCCCTGTCGACCACTTCTCCATTCTCTCAATTAAAAGTATAAAAAATGGATGAACGTGATATCTTTTCAGACCACATGTGAGTATGTAGGTCCACAATAGACAAGTAACCGTAACATGATACAATTCTACAGGAACCCAATATATATATATATATATATGTATATAATGAATATAGAGGGTGAGTCACAATGGAGCAGTTGCCTTAACGACGTGATATATTTTTTAGTGCGAAACATGCAATAATCCCAATTACCATTCAACATCCTTTGGCGTCGACCGCTAGGCTACCAAATGTATTATATATATTAAGGGTTGGGTAATTTGAGATGTGGAGAAACAAGCTGATTGTCTTCACCTATTCCATCACGTGTTTTATGAGAAAATGAGGTGTACAGAGTACAAAGTTTGGGAAAAACGAAGCACGTGCGCCTGCAACCAAGAGGATAAATGTTACATTCTATGCAAAAGGATTCATATTGTCCAACTAATTGCATTATAGGAAAAAGTTTTTTGAAGGTTCAGTCGGAAAACATAAATTGAGTGGTTGTTTTGTTCCTTTCTACTCTAATTAGACAAGAATCCAATAAGAGCAGGTATTATTTTGCAAGTTTCTTATGCTGATATGGTCATCTTCAGTTGACATGAACCCCTTCTGGCCATGTACTCTTCAAATTTATAGACCGACAATGATCCTTGAACGCCAACCAAGAAAATGCGTTCCACATATCCCAAACGACAAACATCCATTAAATTTAAACTAATTTCAAGTATGATACTAAGAGATCCGTTTTTGACAAATTAATCGTATTAGGGCTATACGTCTGTCTGGAATGGGTATGTATATATGGAATATGGGTTTTTCGTTTCCTTTTGATGCTGATGTGGCGGTGGGATGTGCGGGACAATAGTGCACGTGCCTCCCGCGTGATGGTAAGATGAAGCTATGTTATTCGTGGGACCCTTCTCTCACGTTGGCCACCGACATCCCACACATTCTTCAACATGCCAGCCAAATATCGTCAGTTTTTAAGTTTTACCTTTGTTACCACCTTCTACTAATCAGGTAGTGCCACCCCACCCGGCGCATCAAAAAATCTTAGTCGTTCAAATCCTTATATTAGATCCCAGCCATTGAATTTTCAAAATTTCGCTTAAAATGTTAAAAAAATAAACCAGAATATCAACGTTGTTTAAATTTTAAAAAATCAAATCAAAATAAAACAACCTATTGGATATCGACACGTGTCAGACCGTGCTCAGTTAACCTATGGTGGAGTGACAGTTGGCCCTATCTGACGTGCATCGGATCCTTTTTAAAATTAAAATTTAAAGGCTTAAATAGCTCTAAAGCCATTAATTTTATTGTCATCTTGTAATTTCCCCTAATTTTTTGTTGACCGCCACTATACCAAAATTTGCCAAAACTTCTTTGAATGAAATAAAAAAATTGCTTGAACTTTGAAAATTTTACCAAGTTTGATGGGACATTTTTCTGTAGTTTGCTCAACACTAAGCAACCATTTCCCATGAAGGAGGCCCACCAGCATCATTATGTAGTTTGCTTTGAATATAAACCAAGCTATTAGCTACTTAGGATTCAGTTTGTTGCCTTCTCATCTCCTAAGAAACAAATATAATAACTAGAATCCATAACCTGATAAATTCTTACCCATGGAGCCAGATAGAATGATGGAGAATTGGAATGGTTGTTCCATCTCTCTTTTGTGAAACCCAATCTAACCCCATGGAGCCAGATTGAATGTTGATATGGCCATCATTAAGCATCCATTTCATTCTAGCATTCCAAATGGGGTCCATTAGGACATTCACCCAGAAAGTTTCTGATCGGGGCAAGCTCAATTTTCCTTGTGAAAAAAAAAGCTCAGTTTTTAGTATTCTCTTTTCTTTTTTTTATTCATAAAAAAGGTCACTTTTAGTAGCTGTGAGTCACCCGCCATGTGTCATGTATGGCAACACAGTACGTCTCACTTTCTACGGAATTGACGAAGTGGGCCCCCAGCCCCCGATCAGGGCATTAATTATTGGAAGGACACTCAATTATCCTATTCCCGTCCGCGCAGCATCTAATCATCCCTTTCCCACGTAAGCACTCGTGGGACACACCTAGCGAGAAAAAACTCATTAGCGATAAATTTTTTTCAAATTTTCTGTAGTTTTCATTCTTATAATTGTCCGTTAAATGTTTTTAATAAAGAGTTGGATCCCCCGGACACCAAGCTGGCTTGTCGGTGCCGACAGTGGTACATGCCGACAGAATGACCGGCTGTACCCGGTGATTCGCCCCGACACGGTATTATTGCGTTTTGGGCGAGCGGTTAAGGGGCCGTTGATGCGTCGGTGCCTTGGCTTTCCTGACTCCTTGCTACTTTTTACACTGCATCCCTCAACCTTTATCTCTAGCTGAAATATGTCAATTCGGCGTATGCATGATACACCTTAGGGATTTTTATTCATCGAAAATGAAATTTAAGACGTTGAGTTGAGTCCACCTGGCACGTGGGTTCTCCAATCAGGTTCAGCTGACAGTAACGTGGGGACAGCGGTTAAAAACTTGGCCATCCTGCCTGCCTCTTTGAAAGCTCGGGCACACAATGACCCTTTTACCCTTGAGGCGCATTCAATTTTGACGTGGACCCCTAGGTCGTTTTGGGAATTTCAGAAAAAAAATTGTCATGCTGGCCGTGATGGGTGGCACATGAGGGATGGATTCGATGTCGAATCCTGTCCAATGACGGAGCGGCAGTCCACGGCGACGACAAAGGCAATTCAGAGGACATTTCTCGCGACAAGGGGAAAGAGGAATTCGTGAAATTCCCGAAAAAAAAAGAAGATATGGTACTTTGTGAGCCAACTTCGGCCCATATTATTTGCCTAGTCAAGTCCTCGGCCCAATTCGTAAGGGAATTTTTGGTACAGTCCATTCCATTGCTTTGCAGCTAAACTTGCTTTTGACTTGTTTTATAGCACCAACATGCTAAAGTCTGTTCAGTTCAGTTTACCCTGTTAGAGGCATTTGGCATCTCCGGCCAGGGGTTTTAAAGGGATGAAGAATTTGAAAGTTGGTCCCTAAAATTGCTTAGGCTTGTGTTAGTCGGCACCAAACCCACTCCTCTATCTAAAAACTCTATCACTTGGCATCTGATGACATGATGGATAGCATCGAGGAGAGCTGGAGGAAGAGTGTGACTCCCTTCATGAATTAAGAGCTCCACAAGCTTAGCTAACACACAAGTGGGGGTTGAAAGCCAAAGAAGCACTTAGTGATGAATATCTTGATATTAAGATATAATTGAGATAGATAATATATGACCTACCTATTTTGCACATTTCCCCATACGTTATTCATTTACAGACACAAGACAGGACCAAAAAAGGCAGCTTTCTAGCATATGTGCAGGATTGATTACCTAGCCTTTGGCTTTGAACTCCAATAGAGTAAAGGTTGAGTGAGCGTCTGAGATGGCGGGCTAGCTAGCAACATGGCCTGAGATCGAGTGAGCATCTGGGTCATTGATGGTGTTTGATATGCCCGAATGAGGCTTGACTGATCGGTGGAGTCTCCTCTTGCAGTTGCTCTTTGCCACGAGTGGGAACTCAGTCCCGAGAGGATGAAAGCTCGTCCAGAGGTCTCATAAACGTGCCTGCTTGCCATCCTCTCCTGCATCTCCTTGAGCTCATTGTCCAAACCAAAACATAGCATGTCCCCCGACTTGGTTGATACTGAGTTACCCAGAATGTGGCGGCAATTCTCAATGATGGAGGATGCAGTGGAAAGGTCCCCTTGCTCGGCTGCCTCACGGGCCTGCGACATTGCCAAGGCTGCTTGCAATCGATTCTTTTGTCTGTCTACTTCTATCGACACAGTTGCCGCCTCTTCACCAGCAGTTTCCGGTCTATTAACCCTGACTTCTCCATCCTCGACTGTTGATATTTCCTTCGTCAAAGGATCTTTATAGACACATTTGACCTTGAGAAGGCATGTCTCAAAACCAGAGACCTCAACCGGGAGGTTAACAGAAATGAGGAAATCCCGTTCTTCATCAGCATATAAATCTCCCACATCGATAACTCCTGATCGTCCATCAGCTGACACACAGTTCGGGTAACTTCCTCCTCTAAGCAAGCTCAAGCGAACACTCTGATGTGCACTCTCAATGATCACTTGTAGGTCCTGCACTACCACACTAAGCAACCCCCCGATACACTGGGCAAATGCATCCTGCATTGCAGCTTCGGTCTCAATGAAGGAGAAAGTGCCTCCTGAAGTCTCGGATATTGAGTGCATGGATGAAGCATCGTGGTCTGACCCAAACCCAAAAGTATGAACTGGGATTTGGAATCCTGTGACGCCATCTCCATGAATTGATAGAGGGAGGAGAAGCTGATAGTTTGCTTTGGAGTTGGTGTTGCTTGAACTGTTGAAGGTACAAGTGTCCTGTCCATCGGACAACAGTATTATACTCGCCACAGGATTCTTCTGCTTCCTATCGGACATCACCTTAGCTCCTTTTCTAAGGCCTTCGGCTATATTCGTCCCACCATTGGCCATGAGCGAATTGACTGCTTGAAGGGCCTGCTGCCGTCCAGTATCAGTCATCCTTAAAAGAGGAAACAGGCGCCGGGCAGTGGAGGAGAAGGCAATCACGGAGAGCCTATCCGTGGAGCTGAGGTTTTGAATAACGAAGCCCATAGCTCGTTTTAGCAGAGCAAGTTTTGTGCCAGCCATGCTCCCACTGATATCAAGCACAGTGACGAGGTCGACTGCAGCACGGGGTGTTTGAGGGCAACTTTTAGATGCAGGAATGGCCTTGAGATGTGCCAAAATGGTGAAGCTATCATATGATTGGGCCCATGGGACAGCTGAAACTTCTGGATATGTTCTTATCTCAATCGCACTACCATAACTGCTGTCCTCAGGGATCTGATCAGATGAACTCTTCTCTGGCTGATGGTGATTCAATGATTCATCATCGTCATAGATGGCAGGCTCCGTGGCCTGGAATGCGGGCATGACATTGGGTCGATTAGGGTCTCGCTGAGCCTGAGGAGGGAGGTGTCGAACATTAGCGATTGAAGCATCGTCCCTGAAGTTCCAATCGGCAGAATTTGTCAGCCCCCTCCTTTGACGGGGAGGCGGGTCCAAGGAAGGGGCAAGGGAGGGAATGTCCTTCCATTTGGCCCTGCAGACCGGGCATATTTGGTTCCCATGCCTTACACTGGAAGCTATGCAATGGAAGTGGAAGGAGTGTGAGCATTCGGCAGTAAATATTGCATGCTCCCCTCCTTGCTTTATCTTATTCAAGCAAATCGAGCAGGTTTGCTGAAACGCGAGAAAGATGAGGCAAATAGTAAGATATGATACAACACAGGAAGATCATGATAGTTCATTGAATGATTAACATGTCAATGCAATGCTATGATCCTTAATCAAATGGATCTAACATCGGCCAGAGCTAAGAATGGAAGCAATCCTACAAATCTAAAAATTGACGCAGAAAAGAAGGATGACAATCCTACCAGAACAAAGATGACCCAGTGATGGCTCAATGGATAACCAGTATCATTGAGATCATGATCAATCAAAGAAATGTATCAGAAATAAAGAGGCCCTAAAATGATGAAAGACAAAAGAAATTGCTAGCTAGAACGGACTGAAACTAGCCAAAGTAACTGCTAACTATGGAAGGAACATTTCTAGCTCTCACTATCACAAACGATTGAATTATTCCCCTTCTATTACACTACACTGACAGTACAAGCACAATGAAATGAACTGTGGAGAATACACAACTATAGTATTAAAGTGGAGTTCAAACCAGTTGAAAGAAGGGCTTATAAATCCAAGACAGCAGCTAAATGATCGAACAAATTGACCAGAAAACGTCCAAGCAACTGGAATCACCACATTGCATCCGACAAAAAACTGGAATCTCCATAAAGTTGTAATCTGAATCAACCGTTACAAGAGAAGAAAAGGTCCAAAGTACAAACCCTGGACGACTTGCTTGAACTCCAGGACAGCCTCAGACCGTGGGAGGAAGGTGTCGGGGTCATCGGTCTCCAGCGGGCCGCGTCCCGATTTCCGGGCGAGAGAAGAGAGGCGTCCGAGAGCCTCTCCGTCAAAGAATCGTCACTGATGGGATGCGAGTCCTCCAGTGTTCTGGGCACGTACACGCACAGATTCAACCCCAGAGCAAGCTTCGCTTTCCGCCATTTGCTCCCCATTTCACTTTACTCCAAGCTCACAAACCTATCAGAAAGCTAAAAGTCTGCGATCTTTCGAGCAACTCTTCAGCTCAACTATCCAACAGAAATATCTTGGTCAGAACTCGAAGTGAAGCCAAGACGATTGATCAAGTTTCCCTCTTGAAACAAACAACACAAAACAGGATAAATCTCGGATTTTTCTTTTTCCAGCGGTTCTTGAGCTGGAGTGGGGCTTTAAGGAAAGTAACTAGTAAGGAGGAGGGCACAGAGGCCGAGGGGAAGACTTTAATGGTGGGCTGAGGAGGAGGAGGAGGAGGAGGAGGAGGAGAGGAGCCAGAGAGACAAGTTGGGTTGGAGTGGAGAGTTGAGAATGTCAAAAGAAGGGACTGAAACGCACAAAAGAGAGAATTAGAATGTGCCCGTTATTCCTGCTGGAGTAACAAGTAGAGATGGAGGAGGAGAAATGCAAGCTTGTGCTTGTGCATGGCCGCCATTTGAAGTATCAGACTGCAGTTTTTTTGGCCCGAAAGTGTAAGAGTGAGTTAGCGTTCTTAGAGGGAGGGAGGTAGACTTGGGATTTGAGCTTAAGATGTGGGGCTGATCGATTCTTGTAGGGTAAAAATGCAAGTGGACGGTAATGTTGAAGGGGGAAATGGGAATTAAAAAAAAGGGTGAAATTTTGATTGACTGTGAGAAAGCTGGTCCTTTTTTTTGTAGCGGCTGCAGTTTGATGGGATATATAACATGGTGTAATTGTTTAATAAAAAATATTTTTTAATTAAAAATATAATGTAATTTTGAAAAATAATTATTTATAAATAATAAATATAATACATAAAATAAAATAATACCCATGATAACTCTAGAGTCTCCCTTATGCCACTAAGAATCTCTACTTTGACTTCATGTAGAGAAAAATGCCACTCCCCCTCCCTCTTAAACTCTCCAATAGTACTAAGGAGGGATATCCTATCGACTATGATTAGGGTTAAGTTCTAATTAATTATTTAATTTGAATACTTTATAGCATTAACTACATATTTTCCACTATATTATTTTCCTTTAATTGTGAAAAAATGTTTTATTTGTGGACAAACTCCCTAGATTAAAAAAATCCACATAGAAAGACTTGAATTCATTTAAGCTGGTGATGAAGTCAAACTTTGCGGAATCTTCATATTTTGTTAATTATATATAATTCTAATATACTCCATGTTTATCTAGAAAAAAATAAGATTAGAAATCGATATTTTATTTTAAAAATATTTTTTAATATACCATCAGGTTAGGTTGGATTTTCTTATATATTATTGGGCCCATATATTTAAGAATTCAAATTTTGGGATACAAGATTTAACATTGCCATGCCATAATATGCTCTTTCACAACTCACATCTTGTGAATAGGAGGTGAGATAAAAAAAAATTGATTATAAGTAGAAATCACTAATTTCTTTTCGTTTTTGATGAATTTCGTGTACGATTTAACGTGTATTCCACTATGGCTGTCCCATGTCTCCTCCACTCTATATCATTATCACCATTATCATCACCCCTAAAGAGGGGTCCATCATCTGAGCAAAGTCAAGAACTTATGTATGGGAGTGGGTCTGGTGTCACCATCATAATATGAAGAGCAGTGCTGTAGGTATCTGCATGAGACTCCGCCCCCTGGAATAAAATCCAGCCTTCCTATTCTGCACGCCATTCGTATATTGACAACTTGAGCGAGTGAGAGATGCGAATGGTGCTTTGGGTATTGTCACGGAAATTTTTGAGATTGAAATTTTCTCAGAGGCTCTTCGAGTGGTGGAGGAATTTTTCACTTCTTCCCTGTTCAAGATGTTCTCTATTGCCCATTGGCCTAACTTAACTTTTATGTTGGGATCTCAATTCAAATCAAGAATCTTAGCCACCACACTAACCCCAACTCCATCCTAAAATCTTTCACCCTGTCTGATTAGTGCTCTATGCATCATTGCGTTTTAGATATACATAGATATCTCAGTCGTGCTTGAATCCAATATAATCTGTTCTGGTTTGAGCTTAAGGTAGGTTATGCCCCTGACTTTCCTAATCTGATGTACACTTTTAAAAAAGAGTTCATGTATATTTAGGATTCTTTTAGTCATAGACTAATCTCTAACGATGATTGCATGCCAAGGGTAGGGGCCTCATCTCATCTCACATATCAAATGGAGGGGAGGAGAGAAGTTTAGCATCATCTTAAAGCACCTTTGAGTGGAGTTTCCTATTCCTCACTCCTTTATCCTCCCTCAAAAAGACGACCTTTTAAAAGGGAATGCACCATCTTTTTGGGTGCAAAAGTAACCCCTCTTCCCCACAAAACATCATCAAACAAAGGAATCAAAAACTGTACCCATGCCCATCCTTTGTTTCTATCATCTTCCTTCGTTTTAAACGGAGAGTTTAAAATTAGGGTTTCATTTTCATGGAGAATTGGGTATGAAGATCCATATTTAAATAGGGAATCCCTCGTGTAAACCCCGCCATTCCTATGCAGTAGTACCCTCTAAATTTGCCCTACTTTCAAGGGCAAGTCAACGAAAAAGCTCTTCCCTTTCCCCATTCCCTCCTTTCTATTTTAATTAGGAGTGAACCCTCTCCCACCCATTCACATTTTTCTTATTACAAAGGAAGTAAGTATGAGTTTTATAAATAAGAAATAAAATTTTATTCTTTTTCAATTTTCAGATCGAATAATGATAACATTTTATTGACCTGAAAATAATGAGAGCAGAGGGATTCTCAGCTCTTATGCTGCTCCCCACTTGGGCAGTTGTTATTATAATAATGGACAAATAGATGGATAGCACTGAATAAAAACTCACTCATTCTACTCCATGGCATCGTCACCCATGTCCACTTTTCTTCATATATGCAATGCAATGTATCATTCATTATATAGCCTTATTCATATGATGCAGGGTGGCTATAAATTCAACATTTTCAGATTACCAATATTACTGGGTATGTTTAGGTCTAATTCTTATACCCTTTCACAAACCAACCCAACTCAACATACTATTCTCCTCACTTTTTTCACTTCACTTCTAAAACTTAATACATCAATGTTAAGAAAGGTTTTAATAGTGTGTATTTTTAATAAAAAATACAATTTTTATGTCTAATTACTACACAATCTTTCAAAACCTTATTAAAGCTATAATTTTTTTCCATCAAATTTAACAATAGTCTTGCTAGATACTTATGTGGCATATGACATAGCAAATGAATGTTTATTCGTAAGAAAATATTTATATGTAATATTGGTATGTAAGGCTAGTTTTACTGCGTAGAAAGTGTTTGATTTACAGAGCATATTTTTAATACATTTTATTGAGATTAACGAAACTTTATTTTATTCCTTGATGTATAAGAACTCTTTAAATTTGTTAGTAAAAATTATCAATTTTAATGAGATAATATTATAAATTTTGAACAATAGAAAATAAAAATAGCATTAATTCCAATTTTAAATATTCAAAATAATTTATATAGTATTTGTATAATTATTTATATTTATAAAAATACATTTTAAACAGTATTTATATTAAAATTACATACTTTAAAATATGTAAGATATGTTTATACTAATGAATAAAAAAGTATTTATACAAATTTAAAACATTTTAAATAATTTATATACCATGCATATAATTAACGCTAATTTGTAGGATTGGTGTAATTCACCTCACTTTACACACGGAAATTTGATGAATTTTAAACAATGTTCTCCATATCTATCACTATCTACCTATCCATAGAAAATTGCATCTGAGCATAATCTCTCTGCGGAGCTTCTTTTTCTAAACAGAATACTTTTGCCACTTTATAATTAGATGCACAAATAGATAATTCAACGGTTCTGCAGCAACGAGTGCGAGTGTACATAGATTTGAAATACATATCCATATCTAATATGGACAAGAAGGATATATAGAGAACATTTCAAAGAAAACAGGGAGATGCCTTCGTTCAACTTATCTAATTCAGGTAAACACACAAAACAAAACTGAGAGAGATGCCTTAGTGGAACATGTCTAATTAAGGGGTACACATCAACTGAGTAGTTCTATATATATATATATATAAGGGCATTTATATTGGATCATATTATATTAGGGTTCTCATTACCTTTCTTACCTCTTCGTCATTGTAGCCACATGGATGCATAACCCATGTACCATACTCATCGTCACCATGCAAGCCAAGCCTCCCCCCCCCACCCACACACACACACAAATAAATAGAGCGAATGAGTTATTTGTTCTAAAAATTTGGTTGATGGAATTTATGAGTTCTATCAAGTTTATCCTATCCCATTCTATTATATGTTTTTTTTAATTTTTTACTTAATAAATAAGCTTCATTAAAAATTGAATATGGAGTCAAACATGATAAATATAAATTGTTGTCCATAAAGTGTAAAAATTATAGTAAATGAACTAATTGATTCCCCTCTCTTCCTCTCCACTAACAATTGCATTCATACACTTGTCGATGGATAAAATTCACTTTAATCACTTCAAACTCCTCAACAAGAGCATAATATTATCTAATGTAAGTGTGGACTTGCCGTGGGATGTCCTAGTTATAGTTCTCAATACATTTTTCAAGATATGTGAATCCACTTCTACCGTAATCCTCATCTAAGTGTATAAAAAACTCCTCAATCATCGTCCTAGCCGAGGCTTATGCCTCTCGAGGAAACTTGCTCCTTCACCTTCATTAGCGTGTTCGCTAGAGCTCCGCACTATATAATCTATTCTTATGATCGCTACAAGCTCATCACTATATAATCTATAACACTAGAACTTTTAAAAGGAAAATTCAATTGTATAATATATTAAGCTTGAATAAAGATTGAAAATCTGATCTATAAGTTGAAATCGAGCCAAATTATAAATTGATTATTTTAAATCTCTTTTTCTCAAAATAAAAAATAAAAAAATAATTATTAATCAAATTATGTGAGAACTGTACTGGTTTAGAGTGAATCGAATCTGAACTACGTTAAATCGGACCTGAAATGGGTTGAAAATAATTGAATTAGGAAAAACCAGTTCAACGATTCATTTTTTCTAGATTACTTAAAAATATTAATTTGGAAAATTGAAATCACCACTAATTAGAAAATACATTTAGAAAATTTTAAAATTTAGAAAATCGGTCGAATCAGGCCTGAACCGACCGATTTTCAATTTTGGGTTATCGAACTCGGTCCAACCGATTAACAAACCGCCTGCTAGGTCAATGTCCAATCAACATGCGCGACTACACTTGTACAAGTCTACGACCTCAACCATTCGTCTATGTGAGCACTGCAACCCAACCCCAAACATATCGATTGAGTTATCCTCTACAGAGAGACTAGACCTTTCACCTTTGACAAGTGTAATGCGCATAGGACTCCCATAGCACTTAACATACCGGTTTGTGAGAGTTTCCCTTGTACCAACATTGTTCACTAGCAGTACTTAAAGTTATTACTACCCCGTATTGGGCGTATTATGGTCCCTTTTATTATCATACACAAGCAATAGTCTTTTCTTAAAACTTTTATCTTAGCACTATCAACCCTTATGAGATGAGACGCATTGTTAGCTCGATAGCATTTACTAGCCATGGCTCATTTCACACAATATCATCATGTTTTAGTATTTTAACATGTTGAAGATACCATCAAGGTTATTTACAGGGCAATGCCCGTTTCCATTAGCTTTGGGCCCAATTCTTGAGTTTTAAAAAATACGACCTTGGGCCCACTTACTTTGAAAATGCTAGTGTAGAGCCTAATTTCACAAAACTAGATCTAACCAACTCTTATTGACCATGGACCCCGCCCATATCCTTCATCGATAGTTGGAATTAGATCTTTCCCTTAAAATATGTTCACACATTGTTCATGGGAAATCTTATAATTAAGATTCACGCTCACAACATAAATATATCCCGAAAATAGTTTTGAGCAGTTTCACTGTGAGACTTGTCCCTCGGACCAAGTAAACTGGGGAAAGAACCGACAATTTTGAGAAAACCGAGCCAAAAAAGGAACAAAAAATGATAAAGAATGGTTAAAATGAGAAATTGGAAAATCTCAAGTGACAAAAAATTCACAAAAATCATGGGAAAAAACCATGGATTGAATTGGATGGGAGAATTGGACCCGAATCGTACCAAACCAGAGTGAACCATAGTGAATCAGTTCAATTTTTCATTTTTCTAGATGTCTTAAAAATATCAATTTGAGAAATTGAGGCCACCATTAGATAGAAAATGAATTTAGATGAATTTAAAATTTTTTTAATTTTAGAAAACCAGTCGAATCAGGTCTGAACCGACTGATTTTCGAATTCGGGTCACCGAACCCCGTCGGGCCGGATCAGTCAACGGGGCCAAATTAGCAGCCACACAAGCATGGGTAGCCAATGAGAGACTGCCACGTGTCCGATCAACGGCTGACGCGGCAATTGAGATGGAACTCCACACCATAAAAATTAACCAATCACAGCACACCACGTGTCACATCCACCACGTCAACGTCTTCAACCTCTAGCCATTGACAGAGATAATAGAGAGGAGTGAGAGAGCGAAGGAAGGGGAGTCTCTGGTGACTTGGAAATTGCTCCGATCAGGTCGTCGGCGGCCGAGTCCTATGCTGGCCGGTAGCCTGGTCAGTTGCCTAGTTGCCTATATAAAAAGCACCCCTCTATTTGTTTTCAGTATCCCACAATCGATCGAAGAAGGAGAAGTACTAAGTTTTCCAACGAGCAGCAAACTAGAGATCCGACATCGGGGATTTTCTCCACCTCTGAAGCTGCATTCAGTCTCATTAGAATCAGGAGGAAGTCCTCTACCCACCTGCACCTTCCCTTCAGCCCAAGAACCACCATAGAAGAGCGAAGAAGCTTAAATAATAATGCCACTCCTCAGCTGTCAACAGCTCGAGCTGCTCGAGCTCAAATCAAGCCGTCTCCAGGCTAATTCTGGCCAAACCAAGCCCCACAAACACCACTTAGAGGTGCCCCGACCTTCCCCCGAGCTAACACAGTAAACCCCTCTACTGAAAAACACTATACATGATGCATTTATGTAAAAACTGAAACTAAGAAATTCACATTGCTTAGGCCACCAATTGAGGTGCGATTTGATCCAAAGAGGATCCCAGGAGGAGAGCAATTCAGAGAAAGCAAGAGCTCTGGTCGCCGGATCCTCATTGGTAAGATATTGAAGCTTTCTTTCTCTAGACTAAATTTTTCAGCAAAGCTCCATTTGAGCTCATTTTAAAGCCAAATCGAGTGGTTGAAAGCTCAAAATGACGGGAGAGACATAGGGAAGACGGTTTAGATCACCAATTGAGATAATTAACCACATTTTGGGGGTTAATTGAACAAAATTGAGATTTAGGGACCAAATTGCAATTTTGAGAAAATTGGGCAATTTGGGGATTTTTGGAAAATTGGGGTCCGAATTACAATATAAGGAAAATTGGGGCAAATTCATGAAATTAACTTTCAAATGGGGTCCAATTGAGCAATTGGATGAAATGGAGGGCAATTGGCAAATTTTGAAAGTTCAAGGACCAATTGGTTATTTTGGGAAAATTGAGGACCAATTGATAAATTTGGAAAAGTTAGTGACCCATGAAGGGTAATTGGAAGTCCTAGGGACTTAATAGAGATTTAATAAAAATTGGGGACCCAAATGTAAGGTTATAATCGTTGAGGGACCTAAATGTAATTAAGGCATATTATAAGGACCTATGTGCAAATACCTAAAAGTATGAGGTCCATTATGTCAAATCTCCTTATATGGATGCTCAAACTATGTAGGAGCAGATTGTGCAAGTATCAGTGTAGAAGAGTGCACCATGAATCAAGAATTCCCTAGGACGACCATGTTTTGCCGGGTGAGTGGGATTTCCAACATCATACCCGATTGGGGGTGATGAGAACCGTTTTAAGTTTGAAAAATCATTTTTCCAGGAATGGTCTTCCGTGACTGCGTGAAACTGCTTAAACATTTTGGGAGACGTTCCTAATGGGAGCTAGAATTGCTCCAACAAGCATGTGGCCACATATTTGAAAATGATAGGGCCAAAGGCCTAGTTTTGGAAAACTCATGAAGTAGGCCCAAGGCTAGTGTGCACATGTTGGACCCATATACAAATGTGAATTTTAAGAACCATGAAAACTCTCATGAAACTAGAATTATTGTGTGACTTGCCACAGGGGTAATACAGGACTGATAAGGCTCGATGGACTAGTGGCAATGTGCCTAGACTAGGTCGACGGGCCGGTCAGGGCAAACAGCTGCATGTCAGGTCGAGTGTTGGGGCCGTTGGACTGTTGGTACCAAAGATTATGGTGAATGATTCAAAACTATTGTTATACATGCATGAGAATTTGGGAGCATCTAGACATTCGAGAGAGGTAGTTGATGGGTCCCAAGGGCTACTGGACGACCCAAGGGTGCATAAAGACGGTTTGGCATCTAGTATGTTGAGAATCTCTGATAGCTTCTTGCGTACTGAGATCGAGGCCGAAGGGGAAATGAGGTCTCGTCCCACAAAGCGGACATGATGAGGGCTTGAGGGTCGGACTATTGATGTGCACTTAAACTCACGTGGACGGTAAAGGTGCTTCAATCCACAAGTGGAATAGTTAGGGACTATTCTGCGAATGTGTGATCCCTTTCTATGATAGAATGAGTGTGTGAATGTTTGCTAAAACGCTTCCTGAGTAAGGGGAAGGGCTCAAGAAGAGATGAATTCATATTACAACAAACTAAGAGTATAAAATGTTTTGATCAATTGATTGTTTTGAAAACTTACTTCCTAACCTCAACTCACTGAGTTGTAGAAACTCACCTCTCCCATTAAACTTTTTTTAAGAGAACCACCTTGCCACGACGAGCAGAGGCTAGAGGAGAAAGTCAAAGGTACTGTAAGCAGATAACATTTATTTAGTTGTTTTGTAAATTTTGTTATGGAAAATAGGTGCACTTTAATGCCTTTACCTTCCTTGGACAATTTGGTAGAAATACTAAATTAGTACGAGGAAGGGTGGCAGGTTGATCACAGGACTCCGACTAGACTCGGTCGGGGCGTGACAACTTAAGAGGTATCATATCAAGGTTTTCCAAATAAAGTTTCAAAACTAAAAGCCTTAGAAGCCTAACCTACGGTAAACTCATGCCAAACAGATATGACCACTCTTAGAGAAACTGAACAGACCCATGCTTTGAAACTCGACCCTCGGAACAAGTAAACCGGGGAAAGAATCGGCAATTTTGAGAAAACCGAGTTGAAAAAGGAAAAAATGACAAATAAGGGTTAAAATGGGAAATTGGAATATCCCAAGTGAACAAAAATTCATAAACAAAATCATGAGGAAGAACCAGGAAGGGGAATTGATGAGAGAACCAGATCGGCTCGGGGTAATCCGAACCCAAACAGGACTGAACCAGGATGGACCATAGTGAACCAGTTCACTAATTCATTTTTCTAGGTGGCTTAAAAATATCAATTTGGGAAATTGAGGCCACCATTAGATAGAAAATAAATTTAGAAATTTTTAAATTTTAGAAAATCGGTCGAATTGGGTATGAACTAACCAAATTTCGAATTCGGGTCACTAAATCCGGTTGGATCGGACCGCTCAATGAACTAGTCAACGGGCAATGGTCAAATGTTGCCTTGTCAGCAACCACACAAGCACTGGTAGCCAATGGGAGGCTGCCACGTGTCAAGCCAATGGTCCACGGATGACCAGTCAACATACCACATAGACATGGGCAGCCAATGGAAGGCTGCCATGTGTATGGTCAACAAATCAATGACTGATGTGGCAACGGAGTTGGACCTCGACGTAAAAAAAACTGGCCAATCACAGTGCACCACGTGGCACACCCGCCACTACATCATCTTCAACATCTAGTTGCTGATAGAGAGATGAGAGAAGAGAGAACAGAGAGGCACTGAAAAAATTGAAGTCTCCGAAGACTTAAAAAACTCTCCAGTTAGGTCATCGACGGCTGAGTCGGAGGCCGAGTCTTACGCCGACGAGTAGCCTAAGTAGTTACCATGTTCCCTATATAAAGAGCACCCCTCCATTCATCCTCAGCATCCCACAATCAACCAAAGAAGATGAACTGCTTAGTTTTCCGGCGAGCATCAAACCATAGCTCCAACATCGGGACTTTTCTCCACCTCCGAAGGTGCATTCAATTCCATTATAATTGGGAGGAAGTCCTTTACATAGCTACACCCTCCGTTCCACCTGAGAGTCATGTAGAAGAATGAGAAAGCTCGAACAATAACACTACCCCTCTGCTGTCAGCAACCCAAGCTGCTCGAGCCATCCTCAGTCTAATTCTAGCCAAACCAAGCCCCCCAAACATCACCTAGAGGTGCCCCAACCTTCCCTCGAGCTAGCACGGTAAGCCCCTCCATTACCCATTCACCAAAAAATACTGTTCACAGTGCATTTCTATAATAATTAAAACTAAGAAATTCACATTGCTCGGGCCACCAATTGAGGTGCGGTTTGATCTAGGGAGGATCCACGGGAGGAGAGTTGTTCAGAGAAAATAAGAGCTTCGGTCACCAGACCCTCACTGGTAAGATATCGAAGCTTTCTCTCTCTAAATTGAATTTTCTAACGAAGCTTCGTTTGAGCTCATTTGCAAGCCAAATCGAGCGGTTCAAAGCTCAAAATGATAAGGAGACATAGGGAAGATGATTCATTTCACCAATTGAGACAATTAACCACGTTTTAGGGGTCAATTGAATGAAATTGTGATTTAGGGACCAAATTGCAATTTATGAGAAATTGGGCAATTTGGGAATTTTTGGAAAATTGGGGGCCAAATTGCAATTTAAGGAAAATTGGGGCATCTTCATGAAATTAAATTCTAATTAAGACCCAATTAGGAGATTGGATGAAATGGAGGTCCAATTAGCAATTTTTGAAAGTTGAAGGGACAATTGAAAATTTTTAGGAAGTTAAGAACCAATTGGTATTTTTGGGAAAATTGAGGACCAATTGGTAATTTTGGAAAGTTTAAGGACCATGAGGAATAATTGGAAGTCCTAGGGACTTAATTGAGATCAAATAAAAATTGAAAGACCTAAATGCAAGCTAAAAACATTGAGGGACCTAAATGCAATTAAGGTATAGTGCGAGGACCTATACTCGATACTATGAGATCCCTTATGCCGATTCTCTTGATAAGAATTAAGCCGTTTACCCGTTGACTAGACACATGGCATAGTGCAAGGACTTATACCCGAAACTATGAGATCCCTTAGGTCATGAACAATGTTTTCCGGCGAAGGGGCGGCGAAGGGGCTTACTGTACTAGCTCGGGGGAAGGTTGGGGCACCTCTAGGTGGCATTTGGGAGGCTTTGTTTGGCTGGAATTGGCCCGGGGACGATTCGAGTTGAGCTCGAGCTGTTGACAGTAGAGGGGCAGTGTTATTCTTCGAGCTTCCTCATTCTTCTACGGTGGCTCTCGTGTGGAACAGAGGGTGTAGCTGTGTAGAGGACTTTCTCCCAGTTATAATGGTACTGAATGTAGCTTCGGAGGTGGAGAAAAGCCCTGATGTTAGAGCTCTTGTAAACCCCATCCATTTTAGTTAAGGAAAAACTAGGAAAGAACCGATCAAATCGAGTGAAAAAATTGAACCGGTTCACAAACCTGCTTATTGTGGAACATGCAAATTGGAGAAATTTCAACTCCCAAGTGACCCAAAGAGGTTCATAAACTTGGAAAGGAACTTTAGGACAAATTGAGGGAGAAAAATAAGATCGGTTCGGGTGAACTGGACCCAAACCGGATTGAACCGGTTTAAGAACCGAGTTAGTTTATGAACTAGAACCGATTGAGAGAGGACAAACTGGGAAAATTATGAACTCTAATTGATCTAAAGATCATAAAAGTCATGAAAAAGGAATTTAGGATGAATTGTAGATGAAAACCAAATTGGTTCAGGTGAATCGGATCCGAACCGGATTGAACTGGTTTGGACCCATTTGAACCACTATTGAAGTGGATGCTAAATTCATTTTTTATAGGTGGCTTAGAAAATTCAAATTTGAGATTTGAAGTAACCATTAGATAGAAAATGAATTTAGATAAATTTATAAATTTTTAGATGTGAAAAATTTGGTCGAATCGGGGGTGAACCGACTGATTTAAGCATTAAATCCTATTCGGACCAGTTCAGTCCGATTCAGAACTGTGCCGTCTTTTTCCTTTAAGATGACAACACTGTCCACTCGTCGAAAAATCGCGCAGTGTTGGCGAAGCTGAAAATTCTACGGCCAGGGAGTTTCAGGCAATGAACGACCTCCATTTAAGCGCCAATCGGACGACCAAGAAGTCCCCAAATTCCTATATAATGAGCACCTCCTCATTCATTCTCTCCACACCTGAAAACTCCATTCTCTCTCAATTGCTCCATTTTCCGGTGAAGCTCAAATCAGAGCTCCGACTTGGGCACTTTTTTGAGCCAAAAAAGGTGTGGTTGGGTTCTTTAGAATCGGGAAGATGTCAGCTACATGCTTGTAGTCTCCATTTGCTCCGAGGGTCATCGAGAAGTGTCCGCGTGATCGGACAGTGAAGCAGGTTTGACGGACCGAAGTTGTCCTATTTCGTCTAAGCTAAAATTGGCTAATTCGAGCCCTCCTTAGGCCAAACCAAGCCCTCCCAACACCTTTACAACCCTTCTACGGTGAATTAGAGCTGAAAGGTAAGCCAATTTGGCTCCCCTATGTAAATTCCGATCGGTGCTAGAGAGAGAATCGACAAAACTTTGATGATAAAATTCACCCCAATTTGGCATCAATTGATGCAATTCTTGATCCCAGGAGGAATTTCAGGACATAAGCTATCTACCTAGATCAAAAGCTCGGACCGCCGCACCCCGATAGTAAGCTTTCGAACCTTTCTCTCTCTAAGTTTAGTTTTCTAGCAAAGCTCCGTTTCAGCTCATTCTGACACCAAATCATGAGATTCAAAGTGCAATTGAATCATATGAAGGTGTGGGAACTCTAATCTAGCTTCAATTTCAACAATTAAACTCATTTGATTGGTCAATTTGACACAATCAAATTCAGAAGAGTTAGAATGTTGAAATTGGGAGAAATTGGGGGATTTCAAAAATTTGAGGGACTAAAGTGAAATTTCATAAATTTGAGGACCAATTAGGCATAAAATAAAGATGTTGGATCACAAATTGGGCAATTTTGGAATTTTTGGGGCAAAACTTACCATTTTTGGAAAAGTTGGGGGACCAAATTGAAAAGTTTGGAAATTAAACCCTTTTTTTGTGAAATTGAATAAATTGAGATCCCAAGGTAAATTTTAAAAGTTTCAGGACTCAATTTGAGGAAAAACCGACATTAGGGACTTAGAGTTAAAGAAAAGTAACTTTAGGGACCTAAGTGCAAATAAATGAAAAGTTTAGTTTTTCATTCATTTGGAATGAATGAAGGCTAGTTTTTTTGCACAATGAATGAACGCTATTAGGCCGGGGGATAATGAGCAAGGATGTTCATATCTTGTAGGAACACGAAGTACCATGAACGCCAGGAAGGACAAGCTTGCGTGAATACAAAGAACCACTCGAGAAGAATTCACTACATTAACGGGTGAGTGGGCTTACTAACGTCATATCTGGTTGGGATGATGAGCACAACTTAAAAGTTAAAAACTGCTTACCAGTTGTGATTGAAATTTTTATATCATACTCGGTTGGGATGATAAGCACCTCAAAAATGAAAACTCACTGCTAAGTAGTATTTTAATCATCACACCTAAGAAGAGTGATGTGGAAATCAAGCCGAAAAACTACTTACCGATTGTATGTAGATTATACCCAGTTGGTATGATGAAACTTTCTTAAAGGAAGTGGAAAACCCGTTCATTGGTTATGAATGTAGATGTCTTCATACTCGTTTGATATGATGGATAGCTAAAAAGTATATTTTGTCAAAAGTGCTCTCCCTTGATTGTATTCCACTTCTTAAACATTTTGAGAGACCTTCTTGATGGGAGCTCAATTAGCTTTGTCAGGCCAGAGGCCTCAATTTTGGAACTTGGGGGCTAATATGCCCAATTTTAAAAATCTCGAACAGTGGGCCCTAGGCTAGTTGGCATTAGCAGGAGCTCGTAAACAAAAATGAATTGGAGCCATAAAACTTAAATGAATGAATTGATTGGCCATGGTACCAAGACATGACTGACATACTCGATGAATTGGTGGTTGTGCGATATGACAAGTCGAGGGACCAGTCAAGACAAACAATTGTAGGTTGAGTTGAGGGTCAGGGCCGTTGGACAAGTGGCACCAAATATTAAAGGGCTTCTGAGGAAAGGTACATGTTTAAATGATGCCCGACTCCTTTAGGGTGTAAAAGAGGTGAAAACCCTTAGTAAATTGGGAAGAGTGGTGGGTTGCTCACGGGGATCCGACCAAATCGGGTCGGGGCATGACAACAGAGTGGTATTGGAGCTTGTTTCCTCGAATACATTATCAAAACTAGAGAACATAGTAACTAATAGGAATAATTTTAAAATAGACAAATGGCTCCTGAGAAAGGAACCAAGAGAACTAGAGACGCAGTCTACAACACAGCCCAACCAACCCTCCCTTTGGAAACTCCCCAAGGAGCCCAAACAACCTCACCTAGATTAAGCTTGGAACATCAGAGATTGTATGAAGAGTTCACTCGAGTGTTTGGATGGCCTAACCTCACTCTTGAGGTGGACACCAACCCTCGAGCTGAGCCCAAGGAAGTACAATCCCATCCCCCTCCTACTAACATTCCTCCTCTAGTGTACATTCCCAAATACCTCAAAAACCTCCGACAATTAGGATGTAAACCATTCCTAGGAGAAAAGGATGCGGGGGCTACTATGGACCGGCTAGCTAGCATCAAGAAACTCATGGGGATAGTTAGGATTTCACCAAAGGATATGGTGATCCTGGCAGAGTTTTTCTTGGAAGCTAGTGCGAAGAGGTGGTGGGATAATGTCAGAAGCTTGCATGCCACCACCTTCACATGGGAGCTATTCGAGGAAAGATATATGGAGGAATACCTAGCTCCACATCTAATCAACAAGAAGAAACAAGACTTCCTCTGACTCTGACAAGGGCTTAACTATATCTCGGAGTATGAAACCAAGTTTAACGAGTTAAGACCCTTTGCCCCTGACCTAGCCGGACCTACGGATGTTTGCCAACGATTTGTGGACGGTCTTAATATGGACATACGAGACCAAATGGGAGTACTAGGACACCCCACGGATTTAGCTACTATCATCAACATGGCCCATGAATGTGAGCATCTAGTACAGACGAGACACCGCCGGGTAGAACAGGCCAGTAGGAAAGAGGAAGGAGGCCATGACTGTCATGCCTCGACCTGGTTTGGTCGGATCCCCGTGATCAACCTGCCACTCTCCCGGTTTATTAAAGGATTTCCCCTTATTGTAAACCGTAAAGAGTATGGCGTCCTTTAACCTGCACATTTTCCTGGAATAGCATAATCAAAACTGCATTAAATTTAAAACTTTACATACCTATCTTACGGGCATCTTAGTTGACGGTCTTTAAGGGGAGGCTTTTCGATTTTTCCTGAAAGGGATATAAGGGAGGGGGTGAGTACGAATACTCAGTGAATGGGTTTTTAAAAGCTTTTTACTTTTAAGAAAAATATTTATATGGAGTGTGCTAGACTCTTTTGTTTTTCAAAAATCCCTTCATTTAAAAATTCAAGTTTTTCCACCATTTCTTATTTACCACGGTGTGTCATCACCCAACACACATCCTTCATCATGAAGGTTACACACATTCGCAAGTCAGTATCACTACTGAACCCGCTAGTGGCTTCGGAGCGACTTTTCCTGCCACCCGAATAGAAGTACGACCACTTCTACCCTGGGAATGAGTGGATGTACGCGACATTCGACCCATAATCCCAAAATCACTTATTCATGTCCGTATGAGGACAGAGACCTCATCCTGTCCCCACCCTGGTCTCATGCACTTGGTTCTACTCCAGATTTCGCACAGACACTTGGAAGGATGAACTGCCCTTATAGCCACCAGGTTGTCCAGTGCCCTTAGGACTCATCACTACCCCTCATGGGTGTCTTGATGATCCCGTACTCACAGTGCATGCACAAATAATGTTTTCTTATATTGCCATGTAATTTTTGGTGCCACTGGTCCAACGGCCCTGACTCTCAACTCAACCCGCAGTTGTTTGTCTTGACTTGTCCGTCGACCTGTCATGTCTCACTGCCGCTAGTTGACTGAGCATGTCAGTCCTATCTTGGTACCATGGCTAAACAATTCACTTATTAAGTTTTATGGCACATATATCATGTTCGTTTACGAGCTCCTGCTCGTGCCAACTGGCCTTGGGCCCACTATACGAGATTTTCAAAAAAACTGGGCATTCTAGCCCTCAAGTTCCAAGATCGAGGCCCCCTGCCTATAAGAGCTATTCGAGCTACCGTCAAGAAGGTCTCCCAAATAGTTTAAGCATTGGCACACAGTCAGGGGAGAACACTTCCGACAAAATAGGTTTTCACTGTCCATTATACCAACTGGTATAAGGACATCTCCGTTCATAACCGATGAACGGGTTTTCAACTTCCTTCGAGGAAGTCTCATCATATCAACCAGGTATGATCTACTTACAACCGGTAAGTAGTTTTTCTGCATAATTTTCACATCACTTTCTCTAAGTGGTGATGATTAAAATACCACTAAACTGTGGGTTTTTATATCGAGGTACTTATCATCCCCTACCGGGTATGATATAAAATTTCCACTCACAATCGGTAAGTGGTTTTTATCTTTAAGTTGTGTTCATCATCCCAACTGGGTATGATATTAGTAAACCCACTCACAACCGGTAAGTGGTTTTTAAATTATAAGGTGTGCTCATCATCCCAATCGGGTATGATGTTTGTAAACCCACTCACTCGTTAACGTAGTGAATTCCACTTGACCGGTTCTTTGTATTCACGCGAGCTCGTCCATGCTGGCGTTCCCGGTATTTCGTGTTCCTACACGATATGAACATCCTTGTTCATTATTATTCGGCATAACAGCCTTCATTCATTTCCAATGAATGAGAAAATCCAAACTTTTAGTTATTTGCAATTAGGTCCCCAAAGTTATTTTTCTTTAACTTTAAGTCCCAAATGTCGGTTTTACCTCAAATTGAGTCACGTATCCTTTAAAATTTATATTGGGACCTCAATTTATTCAATTTCACCAAAAAGGGGTTTAATTTCCAAAATTTCCAATTTGATCCCCTAATTTTTCCAAAATTACCATTTTGCCCTTCCTTTACAAAAATGGTAAGTTTTGCCCCAAAAATTCCAAAATTCCTAAATTGGTCCTCCAACATTATTTTCATGCCTAATTGACCCTCAAATTCATAAAATTACATTTTGGCCCTTTGAATTTTGAAAATCCCTAAATTTTCCCCCAATTTCAACTCTTCAATACTACCGAATTTAATTTCATAAAATTGACCGATAAAAAACTTCTAATTGTTGAAATTGAGTTCCTGCATATTCATACAATTCTAAGAAACTTTGAATCGCAGATTTTAACGCCGGAACTAGCTCAAACGGAGCTTCGTCGGAAAACAAACTATAGTGAGAGAAAGCTTCGATTTCTCACCGGTGAGGGCACGACGGTCCGCGCTTTCGATCTAGGCGGATAGCTCTTATCTTGAGGTTTATCCTAGTATCAAGAATTGCATCAATTGATGCCAAATTGAGTTAGAATTTCATTATTGAAATTCTGTTAGTTCTCTCTCTAGCACCAATTGGAAATTGCTGAGGGGAGCCGAATTGGCTTACCTTTTGGTCGTAATTAGGCCGTGGGAGGGCTGAGGGAGTGTTGAAAAGGCTTGGTTTAACCTGAGGAGGACTCAAAATGGCCAATTTCAAGTCGGCCGAAAAAGGGCAACTTCGGTCCCCCGGAGCTACTTCACTGTTTCATCATGTCAGCGCTTCTCTACTGATTCTCGGATTGACTGTAGTTTGCTATCAAATAACTGACTTCTCCCCGGTTCTAAAGAGCCCGACCTCTCCTTTCAAGGTTAAGAAAAATGTTGAAGTCGAAGCTCTGGTTTAAGCTTCACCGGGTGAGTAAACAAAAGAAAGAAAAAAATATTCCTTAAGTGCGTGATTCAAAAGGGCAAAGTGAAAGAACATCCAAAGTGTTGACATGTCAAGTAAATCCTGAGTTAACATTATGAGAAATTATTTCCGATGCAAAGGAGGTTAATTATGTTTTGGGGACAAAACTCCTAAAAGGAGGAGAGAGTTGTAAACCTCGCCCTTTTTAGTTAAGGAAAAACTAGTAAAGAACTGGTCAAACCTAGTGAGAAAATCGAACCGATTCAAAAACCAGTTTATTGGGGAATGAGAAAATTGGAGAAGTTTCAACTCCAAAGTGATCCAAAGAGGTTCATAAACCTTGGAAAAGAACTTTAGAACAAATTGAGAGAGAAAAGCCAGATCGATTTGTGTGAACCGGACTCGAACTAGATTGAACCGGTTTAAGAACCGAGCTGGTTTATGAACCAGAACCGATAGAGAGGGGAGGGGGGGCAAACAAGGAAAATTATGGACCCTAACTGACCTAAGGAGTCATAAAGTCATGAAAAAGGACTTTATGATGAATTGGAGATGAAAACCAAACCGGTTCAGGTGAATTGGATCAGAACTAGATTGAATCGGTTTGGACCGATTTGAACCACTATTGAATCGAATGATAAATTCATTTTTCTAGGTGGCTTAGAAAATTAAAATTTAAGATTTGAAGCCATCATTGGATAGAAAATAAATTTAGATGAATTTAGAAATTTTTATATTTGAAAAATTCGGTCGAATTGAGGGTGAACCAGCTGGTTTAAGCTTTGAACCTGGTTCAGAGTGGTCCGGTTTGGTTCGAAATAGTCTCGTGTCCTTCCTACAAATTACCGCACTGTTCACTCGCTAGAAAATTGTGCAGCGCCGATGATGCTGAAAAGTCTCTGACTAGGGAGTTTCAAGTAATGAATGACTGCCATTAAGGCACCAATCGGACGACCAAGAAGTCCCCGAGCTTCCTATATAAAGAGCCCCTCCTTATTCATCCTCTCCACACCTGAAAACTCCATTCTCTCTCAATTGCTCCATTTTTTGGGAAGCTCAAACCAGAGCTCCAACTTGGGTACTTTTTAGAGCCAAACAAGGTGAGGTTAGGTTCTTCAAAACTAGGGAGAAGTCAGCAACATGCATGTAATCTCCATTAGTTTTGAGGGTCGCTGTGAAGCGCCGACATGATCAAATAGTGAAGTAAGTCCGATAGACCGAAGCTACCCTCTTTCGACAGAGCTGAAATAAGCCAATTGAAGCCCTCTTGAGGCCAAACCAAGCCCTCCCAACACCTCTACAGCCCTCCTACACCTTCACTGCCCTCTTCCTAATTTGGCTCCCCTATGTAAATTCTGATCAGTGATAGAGAGAGAACCGACAAAACTTTGATAATGAAATTCTCACTCAATTCACCATGAATTGATGCAATTATTGATCCTAGGAGGAACCTCAGGGCATAAGCTATCTACCCAGATCAAAAGCTCGGACCGCCGCACCCCCGAAAATAAGCTTTCAATGCTTTCTCTCTCTAAGTTCAGTTTTACGACGAAGCTCCGTTTGAGCTCATTCCGATACCAAATCGTGCGATTCAAAGTGCAATTGAATCGTATGAAGGTGTAGGAACTCTGACCTAGCTTCAATTTCAATAATTAAACTCATTTGATCGGTGAATGTGATGAAATCAAATTCAAAATAGTTAGAATGTTGAAATTGGGGAATTTCAAAAATTCGAGGGACTAAAGTGAAATTTCATAAAATTGAGGACCAATTGGGCATAATAAAGATGTTGGAGAACCAATTGGGCAATTTTGGTATTTTTGGGGCAAAACTTACGATTTTTGTAAAGTAGGGGCAAAATGGTAATTTTGGAAAAGTTGGGGGACCAAATTGGAAATTTGGGAAATTGATCCCCTTTTTTGTGAAATTGAATAAATTGTGGTCCCAAGGTGAATTTTAAAAGATTCAGGACTCAATTTGAGGAAAAACCAACATTAGGGACTTAAAGTTAAAGAAAAGTAACTTTAGGGACCTAATTGTAAATAAATGAAAAGTTTGGTTTATCATTCATTTGGAATGAATGAAGGCTATTATGCTGGGGGATAATGAACATGAATGTTCATATCGTGTAGGAACACGAAGTACCGTGAACGCCAGCATGGACAAGCTCGCATGAATACAAAGAACCGATCAACAGGAATTCACTACATAAATGGGTGAGTGGGCTTACTAACGTCATACCCAGTTGTGATGATTAGCACAACTTAAAGTTAAAAACCACTTACCAGTTATGAGTGAGATTTTTATATCATACTTGGTTGGGATGATAAGTACCTCAAAAATGAAAATCCATTGCTAAGTAGTATTTTAATCATCACACCTAAGAGGAGTGATGTGGAAATCTAACGGAAAAACTACTTATCGGTTGTAAGTATATCATATCCGGTTGATCTAATGAAACTTCATCGAAGGAAGTGGAAAACCCATTCATCGGTTATGAGCATAGATGTTCTCATACTCGTTTGGTATGATGGACAACTGAAAAGTATATTTTGTCGGAAGTGCTCTCCCCTAACTATGTGCCACTACTTAAACATTTTGGGAGACCTTTATGATGGGAGCTCAATTAGCTCTGTTAGGTCGGATGCCTCGGTTTTGAAACTTGGGGGCTAATATGCCCGATTTTGAAAATCTCGAATAATGGGCCTTAGGCCAGTTGGCACGAGGAGGAGCTCGTAAATAAAAATGAAATGGAGCCATAAAACTTAAATGAATGAATTGATTGGCCATGGTACCAAGACTAGACCGACATACTCAATGGACTGGCAATAGTGTGACATGACATGTCGACAGACCAGTTAAGACAAACAACTATAGGTCGATTGAGGGTCGGGGCCGTTGGACTAGTGGCACCAAAGATTAAATAGCTTTTGAGAAAAACTTTGTTTTTGCATGCACTTGAGGTTCGAGACCATTAAGACGCCCAAGTGGGGTAGTGATGTATTCTAAGAGCTGCTAGATAACATGGTGGCAATCAGGGAAGAGTGAAACTACTGGGTTTGTGTTTCTCGTCATACCAGTTAGTCATGGAGTTCTGTTTTTGTACTCCATGGAGTTATGTGTTTGTACTCCACGGAGTTCTATGTTTGTACTCCACGGAGTTTCCGTGTTTGGATTCCATAAAACTACTATATTTGGGACTTCCTGAAGCTTCTATGTTTGAGTTTCATGTACCCAAGATTGAGATATGGTCTTTGTTCTCATACGGACATAGAGTTTTAATCATGTGTGTTCCCTTCATGATGAAGGGCATTTGTTAGTTGATAAACACACCGATTATGGTTGAGGAGTGAGTAATGATGATGAAATTGAGATTTTGAAAATGAGAAATTTTAAAATAAGGAGTCTGGCATTCTCCAATTTAAATATTTTCCCTTAAAAGTCAAACTTTAAACACCCATTCACTGAGTCATTGAACTCACCCCCTCCCTAGATCAAGAATTGCTACAATTGATATCAAATCCGGAGAGAATTTCATTATTAAAGTTTAGCACTTTCCCTCTCTAACTCCGATCTATAACGACTGAAGAGGGCTGAATTAGCTTACCTTTTAGCTCTGTTGCAATCGTTTAGGGTCGTAGGGGTGTCGGGGATGCTTGGTTTGGCTAGAGGAGGGCTGAATTTGGCCAAATTCAGCTTGGCCAAAATAGGGCAGCTTCGGGCATTTGGAGCTACTTCACTGTTTGATTCTGTCAGTGCTTCTTCGGCGGTCCTCAGGTCGAAAGGAGATTGTTATTAGGTAGTGACTTCCCCCACAGTCTATAGGACATGAACTTGCCTTTTGAGGCTAAGAAAAAAGCCTATGTCAGAGCTCTGGTTTGAGCTTCATCGGAAAATGGAGTATTTGACAGAGAATAGAGATTTGAGGTGTGTGGAGGATGAATGGAGAGGAGCTCTTTACATAGTGAGCTCGGGGACCCTCTGACCGAAACTTTCTATTGTGGTCGAGCTTATCCTCACCCTGAAACGACCTAAACGGAGTGGTTTTAGCTTCGTCAGCATTATCCATTTTCTACATTAATGAATAGTGTTGTCGTCATGAGGAAGAAGATGGCACTGTTGCGAACCGGTCCAACCGAGTTCAATGTGAAAATCGGTCGGTTCAGGCTCGATTCGACCGATTTTCTCAAAATTAAAAATTTCTAAATTAATTTTCTATCAAATGGTGGCTTCAATTTTCCAATTTGAATATTTTAAACCACCAAGAAAAATAAATTTAGAAACTAGTTCAAGTATGGTTCAATCCGGTTCGCTTTGAACTGGTTTGGTTTTCACTTCCCATTTGTTCCAAGGTTATTTTCCATGATTTTTATGACTCTTTGAGTCACTTGGCATTTGTCGATTTCTCATTTTTACCCTTTATTTATTGGTTAAGATTTGTGAACCGGTTCGGTTTTCTCTTTTGAAACGATCAGTTCTTTTCCTAGTTTTCCTTATATTTAAATGATGGGGTTTACAATTTGATTCCACCAGTGCTTCTCTAGCGGTCCTCGGGTTCAAAGGAGGTTGCTATCAGGTAGTTGACTTCACCTAGAGCCTATAGGACCTGACCTTGCCTTCTGAGGCTGAGAGAAGTGCCCAAGTCGAAGCTCTGGTTCGAGCTTCACTGGAAAATGGAGTAGTTGAAAGAGAATGGTGATTTGAGGTATGTAGAGGACGAATTGGGAGAAGCTCTTTATACAGCGAGCTCAAGGACCCTCTACTCGACCAATTTTGATTTTGGTTGAGCGTATCCTCATCCGAAAAAAGCCTGATCAGAGTGATTGCACCTTATCTAGAGAAAGAAGTTTTCTACATTAATGTACAGTGTTGTCATCCTGAGGAAAAAGATGACACTGTTCTGAATCAAACCGAACCGGTGCAAATGGGTTCAATGGCAAAAATCGGCTGGTTCAGGCCCGATTTGACTGATTTTCTCAAAATTAAAAATTTCTAAATTAATCTAAATTCATTCTCTATCTAATGGTGGCTTCAATTTCCCAATTTGAACATTTTAAGCCACCAAGAAAAATGAATTTAGAAACTAGTTCAAGTATGGTTCAAATTGGTTCAATCCGGTTCATCCTGAACTGGTCTGGTTTTCTCTTCCCATTTGTCCAAAGGTTCTTTTCCATAATTTTTATGACTCTTTGAGTCATTTGGGATTTGTCAATTTCCCATTTTACCCTTTCTTTATCGATTATGGTTCATAAACTATCTTAGTTTTCTCTTTTGAAACAACCGGTTCTTTTCTCAGATTTCTTATCTTTAAAGGGACGGGGCTTACATATTAACATAATAGAATGGAAGCCCCGTTAATGCATGGATTAAGAAGGACTGAGTAAAGAAACAACCAAAGGATGGTGTGTCAAGTAAACCCAAGTTGACACCAAGGGAGATTGCCCAAGGAGAAAGGAGGCGAAAATTGTTTTGGGGACAAAACTTCTAAAATGAGGGGACAGTTGTAAACCCCGTTCCTTTAAAGATAGGAAAACCAAGGAAAAGAACTAGTTAATTCTAAAGAGAAAACTGAGCCGATTAATGAACCCAAACCAGTAAAGAAAGGGTAAAATGGGAAATTGGAAAATCCTAAATGACTCAAAGAGTCATAAAAATCATGGAAAGGAACCATGAAACAAATTGGAAAAGAAAATTGGTCCGATTCAGGATGAAGCGGACATGAATCGGATTGAACCGGAATGAACCTGATTGAACCGGATTGAACCATACATGAACTAGTTTCTAAATTAATTTTTATTATTAGCTTAAAATAATCAAATTGAAAAATTAAAGCCACCATTGGATAGGAAAGGAATTTAGACGAATTTAGAAATTTTTAGATTTGAGAAAACTGGTCGAATTGGGCCTGAAGCGGCTGATTTTCGCAATTGAACTTAGTCGGAACAATGTCATCTTCTTCCTCACGATGACAATACTATTCATCAGTTCAAAAACTTTTCTTCTCTGACGAAGGAATATCCTCTCCGATCAGGGCATTTTCAGGTGAGGATAAGCTCGACCAAAATGGAGATTGGTCAGGCAGAGGGTCCCCGAGTTCCCTATATAAAGAGCTCATTTCCATTCAACCTTTACACACCTCAAATTGCCATTCTCTCTCATGTGCTCCATTTTTCGGTGATGCTCTAACCAGAGCTCTGACTTTCGCACTTTTCTTAGCCTTAGAGGGCAAGGTTGGATCCTACAAACTTCGAGTAAAGTTAGCTACCTGACCACTGGAGAAGCAGCAGTGGAATCAAACAGTGAAGCAGCTCTAACGAACAAAAGTTGCCCTATTTTTGGCCGAGCAGAATTCGGCCAAATTCAGACCTATTCTGGCCAAACCAAGCCTCCCCAATGCCCCTACGACCCTTACACAACCTCTACAGAGGTGATAGGTAAGCCAAATCGCCCTCTTCCGTCGTTGTAGATCGGTGTTAGAGAGAGAAAGTGTGAAATTTCATTGATAAAATTCACCCTCATATGGACTTCAATTGTAGCAATTCTTGATCCTAGAAGGAACCTAAGGTTGAGAGCTACCTCCCTAGATTGAGAGCTCGGATCGTCGCCCCTCCGACGGTAAGCTTTTGAATCTTTCTCTCTCTACGAATAATTTTCCAGTAAAGCTCCGTTTGAGCTCGTTTCAAACTTAAATTTTGCGATTCAAACCTCCATTTGATCATATGGAAGTGTAGAAACTGATCCATGCCATCAATTGGAATAATTAACCCTGATTGAATGGCCAATTTGAAGAAATCAAATTCGGTCAATATAAAGGAGTGAAATTGGGGAAATTTTGGGGATTTCAAAAAATTGAGGGCCATTCATGTAATTTCTTAAAATTGAAGGTCAATTGGCAATGAGAAAGGTGTTCAAGGACCAACTGGTCAATATTTAAAAGAATTGGGTTCAATTGACTATTTTTGGAAAGTAGGGGCAAAATCGTAATTTTTGGAAAATTGGGGACCAAATTAGAAATTTGGGAAACTTGAGCCCCTTACACAATTTAAAGTAAATTAAGGACCCAAGGAGGTTATTGGAAGTCCTCGAAACTTAATTTGAGGAAAATTTAATACTAGGGACCTAAAGTCAAAAAGTATGAACTTTAGGGACGTAAGTGTAATAAACTAGAAATATGGGCATAGTAGCCCACACTGAAAAGATGGGAAGCATTTATACAAAACCCTAATATATAAGAGTGGACAATCTCTCTAGGGACTCTTGAAATCGGAACGCTAATAGAGGAGCCAAACCCGAACATGGAGAATCAACTAGGGACAAGCACATCAGAGTAGCTAGGTAATTGGGATTATCTAATATCATACCTAGTTGGGATGATAAGCACTATTTTTAATGGATAAAACCTACTTACCGATTGTGAGTAGAAATGAACAAACATCATAACCGGTTGGTATGATAAGTTTCCTTCAGGAAAGGAGAAACTCGTCTACCGGTTGTACGCGGAGTTGTCATCGTACCCAGTTGGTGTGAAGAGATAAGAAAATAATTTTTATTAGAAGTGTTCTCCCCTAACTATGTGACAACTGCTTAAAATATTTGGGAGATCTTCTTGACGGAAGCTAGAATAGCTCAAATAGGTTAGGAGCCTCGATTTTTGAACTCATAGGGCTCAATGCCCAGTTTTGCAAAACATGTGAAGTAGGCTCAAGGCCAGTGGGCACGGACAGAAGCTCATAAACAAACTTGATTAGGAAGAGCTATGAAAACTTCTAATTAATAGAATTGATTATGTGTTGTCCCATGGTACCGAGTCAGGACCGACAGTGCTCGATGGACTGGCAGTAGTGCATCACGGTCAAGTCGACGGATTGGCCTAGACAAACAACTGTAGGTCGGTTTGAGCGTTGGGGTCGTTTGGCCATTGACACCAAAGAAGATGGATAACTATATGAAAACTCTTGTTTGGGCATGCACTTGTGGAATGGTACTATTAAGATGCCTTAGGGGATAGTGATGAGCCCCAAGGGCTGCTGGACGACAAGTGAGACATAGCCCACCATAAATGAACCACGGGTGTGCCTCTCTATAAATACCTACTTATGATGAAACCCTAGGATTTTTCTCATTTTACAAACTTAAGTGCCACTCTCCCTCCTCCCTTTTGACACCACTAACCCGGCCTCTCCATCCTCTTCAAATGCTTCTCCTCCCCACCCAAGATATATTGGATTTCCTTCGGCCAAACAAAACCCTAATACAGTATGTGGGTGCCGGGGAAACTAAATGAAGAAAACCAATGAGAAGATGAAAGGAAAGTGGTGGCATTAAAAGTTTCAATGAAATTTTGAAAGTTTCAACAGGGATTGAGTTGATTGAAGCAAGCAATGAAATTTTCAGGAGGATGATAGGAACGATGTTGCTTGCTCAGTAGCTCTTGAATCTTGCGGCGAGGAATGAATGATCGAGAGAAATAAGAAAAAGAGGCTCAAGAGGAATCGCTCTGTTTGCTCTAGCACTTCTTGCCTGTTGAGGAATCAATCACAAATTGAACAACATCACGGCTTTTAGATCTTACTTTCAAAGCTCATCTTCAACTCATTGAGGACTATCCTGAGATGGTCCTGGTAGTGAAATCAACGGCACTGATTTTTCCACCTACACAATGCAAATACCACCCACCCCTGATTACTAGACACTTGAAATCTTTGCCTTAGAGCCTCCGCGTACGGTCAATGACTAGTATGCATCGAGCTCGCTCTTCACAGGTGGCCAATATCGGGCAGCGCGAGCTCGCTCGAAGGGCAAGATGGTCGAGTCCAATAGCCTCATAAAAGGATCCACTGTATGTCAAATGCTAGGATATGATGTAGCAGTCATGATAGATGAGAATGGCCATGAAATTATTCCATGCGGGTGTGACTTTTAGATTTGCAAGGATTGTTATAGAGATGCTATGAGGACTGTTGAGGGGACATGTCCTAGATGCAGGGAGACCTACGAAGGGAATGAGGATATTGATGATGAAGGGGGTGGCCATATGATGCAGCCAAAGAAGGCCATAGCTTCAATTTCGTTGTTAAAGTGGAGGGGAGGTTCTCACTGGCAAAATTAAGTGGGAAATTGACTCATAGAGAATTTGATCGGGATCAATGGTTGTTTGAGACAACAGGGAGTTACGGGTATGGAAATGTTATGAGACCCACAAAAGATGGCAAAGAAGTCCGTGGAACACTAAAAGACAATAAATGGAAACCACTTACTCATGATTTAAGAACATTTGCTAGGATTATCAGCCCTTACAGGCTCTTAATCTTCATTAGAATGGCTGCTCTCGGATTATTTTAACATGGAGAATCAAACATCCAAATGAGAATACTATATGGCTCTAGGGGACGTCAGTGGTTAGTGAAATATGGTTTGCCTTCTCTTGGCTACTTGATCAGCTCCCAAAGCTTTGTCCTATTAATGAGATCACTAACCTCGAAGTTTTGAAGAAGTTCAAAAATCTTGATCCTAAGAACCCAACTACAAAATCATATCTTCCTAGAATAGATGTCTTTGTCTCCACATCAGATCTAGAGAAGAAACTGCCCCTTGTCACAACAAATACCATCTTATCGATCTTGGTAGTTGATTATCTTATGGAGAAGCTCTCGTGTTTTGTTTTGGATGATGGGGTTCGCTCCTGATATTCGAGGCAATGGCAGAGGCCGCGAGTTTGTGGGTCCCCTTTTGTCGGAAGCGCAATATTAAACCGCAAAACCCAGAATCTTACTTTGGCCTAAAGAGGGACCATTATAAGTATAAAGTACTCCCAAATTTTTAAAAGATCAGTCGAAGGTCAAGTGTAAATATGACTAGTTTAAGGTTCAAATTAATGGTCTTGCTGACTCTATCAGAAGAGAAGAAGGTCTAATGCTTTTAATGCTCACAAGGAGATTAAAGTTATGATGCAGGTACTTGGATCGTTGTTGCACCCGAACACCCGAGAGGTGATCATGCAAGTATTAATCAGGTAACGTTGAACCCCCAATGATGAACCGCTAAAAGATAAGTATCTTTCAGAGGCGGAATCCCTAGGTGATGAACGACCATTGAGAATTATATCATCCAATTCACCTTCCATGGACTAGACGGATATAGACATTCACCTTCCTATGCTGGTCTACATCTCTCGTGAGAAGAGACTTGGCTATGACCGTAACAAGAACGTTGGGGGCATGAATGCACTTGTTCGAGCCTTCGCCAGTATGGCAAATGGTGCTTTCATCATGAATCCTGACCATTATATCTACAACTCTAAAGCCCTTAGAGAAGGAATATGCTTTATGAAGGGCCATGTTATAGTATGAAAAAAGTCATTGAGTAGAATCGAACAAGACGTTCAGAAAGAGACGAGAATGGATAGGGCATATGTTATCCAAAGTAACCAGGAAATAGATAGAATGATAAGTGAGAGTAGAAGGGAGAGGGAGAATGATCAGAGTAAGGATATGACCGAAGAAATTGAAAGGGGAAAGTATGATGGAAGGGAAATAATTGACAGGCAAAGGAACAACACAAAAATAAGCATAAATTATATCATAAATCAGATTCTGCATTGATTGAGATTTACAAGCACAGTGTTAATATATACATGCAGTTTCATGAGAAAGGGCTTTTAATGGAAAGTTCTTATCTTCCTATTTATGGGTGGCATAGAGAACATTCACACATGATGGTGCAGGAGGAACCACATGCAATAAGGATCCCTTCGAGATAAACATGTCCTCGGATGAAAGGTGAGTGAGATTTCTGACATCGATACTAATTTGACCGATGATGCAATAGTACTTGAAAATTTCTATTTTCTATTAAGTAAAACATTTTAGGAATATATTTCCCCTTTACTCTGTGAACAAAGCTAAAAAAATTATTTTGGGGAAATATATTTTGTATGGGGATTAAAATGTCCCAATGGGCCCAAAGTCATAGTTTTTAAAGAGAAGTGGGCCCAAGGCCATGGTTTGAAAATCTTGTGAAAGTGGGCCCAAGGTCAATGGGCACGGGTGTAGGCCCGTCGACAAGAAAAGGCTTGTGTGATGGAAAACTTGCATAAAATTGAATATTGTGTGAATTAGTTACTCGGTTGAAGCTGTACAGATGAACTCATTGGGTTAGTAGCTACTGAGTCGAAGTCGGGTCGTCGAACTCGTTGGGCTAGTAGTTACGAAGCTGAAGCTAGGTTGTTGGGTTCGTGGGCCAGTAACACCCTAGATGAATGGCCATAACTAATAAGACTATTGATTGTACATACCATGAGTTCGGAACTATCGAGGCGCCTGGTATGGGGTAGTGGTGATTCCAAGGGCTACTGGACGACCCATGGAGCATAAGGGCGGTTCGTCGTCTAGTATGTCGAGAAGCTCTAGGAGCTTCCTACGCACAGAGACCGAGACAGTAGTGGGAAAGAGGTCTCATCCCACAAATTGGACACAAAGTATGACTAGGGTCTGAGGGTTGGACTATTGATGTCCACTTAGATTCCGAGTAGCGGTCAAGGACTTCTATCAGGGTGGACGGTAAAGGCGCTCCGATCCACAAGTGGAACAGTCGGGAATTGTTCTGCGAAAGTGTGATCCCTTGGATGATAAAGGGCACATGATTGTTTGTGCTAAACTTAAAATATAAGGTTAAATAATAACTTAAGATCGTGTGAAATAATTTTCAATAATAAACAAGTGGTGACTTGTTAAGTGGAATCATAACTAATAGGGATTTATGAAAAGGGGATATGTATGAACATTTGGGTCTATGAGTTGTTGCTCATTTTATGTACAATTAAACCTTTGAGACCGTATGTTGGACCTGAGGATAACTCTCTTTTGATGAAAGGAATGGGTTTCAAACTTGTCAAATACAATTCAATTCTTTAATATCTCCACAAGCTTACCCATGGTGACCCCTGTTTTTCCTAAATATTCCTAAAACCTTATTTAGAGTATGAGTTGAATCATGGACATGAAGTCAAGATGTTAGCAAAGCCCTCTCACTGAGTTGTCGAACTCATTCCCCTCCGATTACCCCTTTCACGTAAAGATGGTGAAGAATGACATATGTTGATGGTGAAAACCAAACCTAAAATAATGGTATATCTTACATTAAGTATATAGTCCCGATATATGGTTTCTGAAATTTACTTTCCAAAAGTTCAGTTTATTAATTTGGAAAATAATTTAAGATATTTTGTTTTGAGCTTTGCACCATATCAATTTTACAATGATGAGGCACCCATCGTTGTAAAGCCGAGAGGATGCGGTAGTTGTTTGTAGGTCCGACTGGGGAAACCGGGTCGGGGTGTGACAACTTAAGTGGTATCAGGGCATAACATTTTTTTGAACTTTTTTTTGGGAAGTGAAAATATTTTTGAAAAGCAAAAGTGTCGAGAAAGTACTATGTAAGATTTACACGTGTCATCACCCAAAGATCTTAATAACCTTAGCTTTCAATCGGGACTACTCTTATTGAATGGAGCACTAGGTCCATGACCCTAGTATGGGAGCGACCTTGAGGAAAATGTCCAAATGGAATACCGACTCAAGGATGTCGAGAAATATAAATTGGAAAGCATCCACAAGGAGATTTTGGGAAGTACTAAAGAAAGTAGTACGAAGATTTTAAGTATGAATCGAAGAAGCATCTTTTGAACAGATTTACAAAACCTCAATGGAATATCAAGTATTGGAAAGGAAAAGTTACTCTTGAGATAACAACTAAGCCTAAGATCTTAGATAATAATGGCCTTAGAGAGTAAGGTCACAAATAGTTACCGACTTAATAATGTCGATGGAGAACAAAAAGGGTGGAAGTAAGTCTCCCCACAAAGAAAAAGAATATATTATTATTCAATGGTTTTAGATGAAAGTATGAGGTTTTGGAGCCACAGACTTGGCTAACAAGTGTAAGAAAGGGTGATTAACATAGGAATCCCTACAAGTTTTCTCGACGGGGAAGTCAAAGAATAAGTATATGGGAGAGATTACCCAATCTTTACCCTAAGAATAAACTTTGATGGAATGCAAGTGGAACCAAGAAGCTTATATGAAAAAAAATGCACACCCCTAAGAAACCCCAAAGGGATCATACTACAAATAATGGGTAAGGTGGATGAAGACATCAAAGTAGGTCATAAAGAGACTAAAGGGATGGAAATCTGATTATGACACTGAAGAAAATGTCATCGAGTGGGAACGAGGGAAGAAGTGTGCAAGATAAAGTCTCAAGCACCACCCTCACGATACCTAGGATGAGGATTAGTGAAAAATATAATAAAGGATGTCATTAGAGAAAAATGTTAGCAAGGGATAAAGTATAAATATTATCCTAAATAAACTATAGGGGAATATCCATAGAGTAAATTGTAAAATATGGGCAAAACTTTTGGACAAACCTCCTTTCTAACAAAACCGAGAAGCATGTATTGCCAAAGGATAAATGATGATGGCATGCCAAAGGAGAAAGAGTTTAGAGGAGTAAAAAGAAATTTGAATGTATATCTTGAGTTTGGACCTCTAACAATGATTACAAGGACATCACTTGACATGTGTCTCTTTGGTGACAAGACTTAGTGAAATTTTACCTTAAATGAAGAGCAAGATGAAAGGAAGTGGATTGACCCCATAGGAGGTGGAGTGAGTCGGTACTCCAAAGAAGTCAAAAGATGGAAAACTTGGTCAATAACAACTAAGTAACAATACTCATATCAATAAAGGCACCCATGTTGGTAACAAGAGCTAACCTTATAATTTTACCGATAGATAATCGATCGGACAATGAGAAACGATGTCTTAAAGATGAGTACTCAATAACCTAAAATATATTGAACGACTTTAGGATTGTCAAAACCAATATAAAATAATGACCAATATTTTTTGGAACAATCGGTTATACCCTTGTTAGGTGAACTAGTTAATAAAAATGTGGGAATGACATAAAATGCCTATTATAAAGAGTATGAAATGAAATACAAGAAGTATTAAACAAGTAATACAAAAGGAGTGGTGGTACAGTTGGTTAACACACACCGAAAGAGTACATATAAATAAAATAGACCACAAATAGTAAATATTTGTTAACTTAAAACGCAATAGGGTATTAAAAGGGCATTCGACCCGAAAGGTAAAATATGGATAATGGAATATCAATTACCAATAGATATGGTTACCATTGCAAATAAAAAAAATGTAATCATGAGTAAATGAATGGAATGCATAGAATAACTATGGAAATTAGAAACATATGTTACAAAAGTTTTGATAACAAAACTTCTAAAAAGGTGGGGAGTAGTTGTAATACTAACATTTTTGAAAAAAAATAAATCAATCATAAATTATTTCAGATTTTTTTTAAATTTAAAATCCGATTGATTTGATTTCGAATTCGATATAAACGAACATAATTTATTTAATCGATCATAACTAATTTAGCTGGTTTAAATAATTTAGAAGAATGGGGTTAAATCCGAGGAATTGTGTGGAAATAAATATTTTAGAAATAAATATTTATTAAATATATGTATATAAAGTTGTGAATTAGAAATTATATAATACAAATATGTATATATATATTAGTTGTATGGAGGCATATTAATTATAAATGATATAAATTCTATTTTAATTTCCAAATAAATATAAATAAATAAAAGTGAGGCCTAGCCCACCATAAATGGACCACAAGTGTGCCTCTCTATAAATACCTACTTATTATGAAACCCTAGGATTTTTCTCATTTTACAAACCTAAGTGCCACTCTCCCTCCTCCCTTTCGACCACTCACCCCGCCTCTCCATCCTCTTCAAATGCTTCTCCTCCCCACCGTATTGTATGAATTAGTTACTAGGCTGAAGACGGACAAATGAACTCATTGGGTTAGTAGTTGTTGAGCCAAAGTTGGGTTATTGAACTCGTTAGGCTAGTAGTTAAGAAGCGAAAGCCTGGTTGTCGGGTCCGTTGGGCTAGTAACACCAAAGATGAATGGCCATAACTAATAAGACTATTGATTGTGCATGCCATGAGTTCAGAACCATCGAGGCGCCTGACATGGGGTAGTGGTGGTTCCATGGGCCACTGGACGACCTAGGGAGCATAAGGGCGGTCCGTCGTCCAGTATGTCGAGAAGCTCTCAGAGCTTCCTACACACGGAGACTGAGGTAGTAGGGGGAAAGAGGTCTCGTCCCACAAAGCGGACACGATGTATAGCTAGGGTCTGAAGGTTGGACTATTGATGTCCACTCAAACTCCTGGTAGATGTCAAGGACTTTTATCATGGTGGACGGTAAAGGCGCTCTAGTTAATAAGTAGAATAGTCGTAGACTGTATTGCGAAAGTGTGATCCCTTTGATGATAAAGGGTGTATGATTGTGTGTGCTAAACTTAAAACGTAAGGTGAAATGATAACTTAACATCATGCGACACGATTTTCAATAACAAACAAGTGGTGAATTGTTAAGTAGAATCATAACTAATAGGGATTTATGGAATGGTGATATGTATGAACATACGAGCATGTGAGTTATTGCACATTTTAAGTACAATTAAACCTTTGAGACCATATGTTGGACCTGAGGATAACTCTCTTCTGATGAAAGGAATGGATTTCAAACTTGTCAAATACAATCCAAGTCTTTAATATCTCCACAAGCTTACCTGTAAATAGAGTCCTTTGATAATATGAAAAGTAGGGAAAGAACCGGTCATTTCCAATTTGAAAACTGAGTTAGTTTACAAACTGGAACTGACAGAGAAAGGTCAAACCGGGAAATTTATGGAACCCGAGTGATCCAAAGAGTCACAGAAGTCATGAAAAAGTACTTTCGGATGAATTGGAGATGAAAACCAAACCAGTTCAGGTTAACCGGATCCGAACCGGATTGATCTGGTTTGGACCGATTTGAACCACTATTGAACTAGATGCTAAATTTATTTTTCTAGGTGGCTTAGAAAATTCAAATTGGAGAATTGAGGCCACCATTGGATAGAGAATGAATTTAGATAAATTTATAAATTTTAAATTTTAAAAAATTTGGTCGAATCAGGCCTGAACCGGATGGTTTAAGCTTTAAACCCGGTTCGGACCGATCCAGTCTAGTTCTTTGGATTCGGAGAGAAGTCAACTACATGTCGGTAGTCTCCATTTGCTCTAAGGATCACCGGAGAAGCGCTAGTGTGATTGAACAATGAAGCAGCTTTGGTGGACCAAAGCTGCCCTATTTTGGTCTAGCTAAAATTGGCCAATTTGAGCCCTTCTCAAGCCAAAACAAGCCCTCCCAACACCTCCACAGTCCTTATACAACTGAATTAAAGTTGTAAGGTAAGCCAATTTGGTTCCCCTCTGTAAATTCCAATCGGTGCTAGAGAGAGAACCGACATAAGTTTGATGACTAAATTCTCACTCAATTCGGTATCAATTGATGTAATTCTTGATCCTAGGAGAAACCTCAAGACAAGAGTTATCTACCTAGAATGAAATCTCTGACCGTCGTGTCCCCGATGGTAAGCTTGCGAAGCTTTCTCTCTCTAAGTCAAGTTTTCTAGAGAAGCTCCGCTTGAGCTCATTCCAACATCAAATCGTGCAATTCAAAAGGCAATTGAATCATATGAGGGTGTATGAACTACAATCTAACTTCAATTTCAATAATTAAATTTATATGATCAGTGAATTTGATGAAATCAAATTCAGCTGAATTAGAAGGTTGAAATTGAAGGAAAATTGGGGAAATTTTGGGAATTTCGAAAATTTGAGGGACTAAAGTGCAATTTTATAAAATTGAGGGCCAATTGGATATGATAAAGATGTTATAGGACCAATTGGGAAAATTTTGGAATTTTTGGGGCAAAACTTACCATTTTTTTAAAGTAGGGGCAAAATGGTAATGTTGGAAAAGTTGGGGACCAAATTGAAAAATTGAGAAATTGAACCTCTTGTTGTGAATTTGAACAAATTGAGGTCCCAATGTGAATTTTAAAAGTTTTGGGACTCAATTTGAGGAAAACCCGGCATTAGGGACTTAAAGTTAAAGAAAAATAACTTTAGGGACCAAATTGCAAATAAATAAAAATTTTGGTTTTCTCATTCATTTGGGATGAATGAAGGCTATTAGGCCAAAGAATAATGAACAACGATGTTCATATTGTGTAGGAACACAAAGTAACAGGAATGCAACCTAAGACAAGTTCATGAAAGGCAACAAGCTGGCTTAGAGGAAATTCACTACATTATCGGGTGAGTGAGATATTTAATATCATACCTGGTCGGGATGATAAGCACCTTAGGAATGAAAACCCACTGTTAACTGGTATTTTAATCATCATACCTGAGACGAGTAATGTGAAAATCACACAAAAAAACTAATTACCTATTGTAAGTAGATCATACTCGGTTGGTATGATGAAACTTCCTATAAGAAAGTAGAAAACCCGCTTGACAATTATAAACGAAGATGTCCTCATACCCAGTTGGTATGATGAACAGTTGAAAAGTTTATTTTGTCAGAAGTGCTCTACCCTGACTATGTGTCACTACTTAAAGTTTTTGGGAGACCTTCTTGACAGGAGCTCGAATAGTTGTGTCAGGTCGGGGGCCTCGGTTTTGGAACTTGGGGGTAATATGCCCAATTTTGAGAAACAATCTCAAATAGTGGGCCCTAGGCCAGTTAGCACGAGCATGAGCTCATAAACAAACATGATTATTAAGCCATGAAAACTTAAGTGAATGATTTGTTTGGCAATGGTACCAAGACATGACCGACATACTCGATGGACTAGCGGTAGTGCGACATAGGTCTACGAATCAGTCAAGACAAATAGTTGCAAGTCGAGTTGAGAGTCGAGACCGTTGGACTAGTGGCACCATAGATTATATGGCTTATGTGAAAAATTGTTGATTTGTGCATGCACTATGTTACAGGACCTTTAATACGCCTAAGAGGGGTAGTGATGCGTCCTAGGGCTCTGGACGACCAGGTGGAAATAAGGGCAGTTAGTTGTACGAGAAGTCTTGAGAAGCTCGACGTAGCTTCATGTGCATGAGACTAAGGTGGGGACCGAATGAGGTCTTTGTCCTCATATGGACACGGAGTTTTCTTACGGGAGTGAGGGTGAAATGTCGTGTACATCCACTCAATATCAGGGTAGAAGTGAATGTACTTCTATCTAGGTGGTAGGTAAAGTCGCTTCGACGCCACAAGTGGGTACAATGGACAGCCTAGCCTGTGAATATGTGTTTCCTTCATGATGAAGGGTGTATGTTGCTTTATAAACATACCGTTGTGATGAGAAATGGTTATGAAAATTGAGATTTGAGAATCAAATGTTTTCAAAAGAAAAAATATAAGGAATCTGGCACACTCCAAATTCAAACTATTTTTTGAAAAGTCAAACTTTAAACACTCATTCAACAAAGTTGTCGACCTCACGCCCTCCCTTATATCTATTTCAGGTAATCATGGATAGTTTACCCAAAGACCACCAACTAACACACCTGTAAGGCAGGTATGAAAACTTTAAAATTTTATGCAGTTTTTATTTATGTTATTTCGGGAAAGGTGCAGGTTTAAATAACGCCTTACTCATCACGGTTTTAAAAAGAAGGGGTAACCCTTAGTAACTCAAGAGAGTGGTGGGTTGATCATGAGTATCCGACCAAATCAGGTTGGGGCATGACAACTTGAGTAGTATTAGAGTTTGTTTCCTCGAATACATAATTAAGACTATAAAATATAGTAACTAATAGTATTGATCTTGAAATTTTCATAATGGCTCCGAAGAAAGGAACCAAGAGAACTAGGGTTGCAGTAACTAACTCCCAGGGAAGCCTAGACAACTCCTGCTTGATTTAGCATGGAACACCAGAGGCTGTACGAGGAGTTCACCCGTGTGTTTGGGCAACCTAACCTCGTCCCTGTAGCAGGTACCAATTCTCGGGCTGAACTAGAGGAAGTACAATTCCATCCTACCCCTATTAACCATCCCCCTCTAATAGACATTACAGAAACCTCAAAACTCTCTGGCAACTAGGGTGTAAACCCTTCCTCAGAGAAAAGGATGCTGATGCCGCCATGGATTTGCTAGAAAAAATTAAGAAGCTGATGGGAATCGTCAGGATACCACCAGAGCATATGGTGATCCTGACAGAATTCTTCCTGGAGGGAAGCGCCAAATGATGGTGGGACAATATCCAAAACCTACATACCACCATCCCCACATGGGAACAGTTTGAGGAGAGATACTCGAAGGAGTGCTTGGCGCCTCATTTGATGAATGAGAAGAAGCAAGAGTACATCCGGCTTCAGCAAGGGCTTATCTCCATATTGGAGTACGAGACGAAATTCAATGAGTTAAGACCCTTTGCTCTTGATCTAGCAGGGCCGACAGACATATGCCAGAGGTTCGTGGATGGTCTCAATATGGAAATTCGAGACTGTATGAGAGTACTAGGATGCCCCATGGACCTTGCATCAGTAATCAGTATGGCTCAAGAGTGTGAGCGACTGGTGCAGACCCGACGCCGTCAGATGGAGCAGATGACCCGAAAGGATGATAAGGGTCCAAACCGTCAGGGAGGACAAAAGGAGCATAATGATCCAAAATGGGGAAATAGAATGGTATTTCAAAGGAGAATGGACATACCACCACATCCTTAGAGAGTAGTCCCAACCTTACCTCAAGGAAACCCACGCTATCCAAGGTGTCAAAAGAACCATGAGGGAGGACTGTCCCACTCTCAAGGAACCATGTGGTGGTATGTCCATGATTTACCTAGTTTGCATGCGGAAAAGTGGCGCACTTTGCAAAGGACTGTCCCACTCTCAAGGAGAACAAGCAAAGGAATACTCTTGGACCACCTCAAGGGGAACCCCAAGAATCCTAGGTCAAACGCTATAGGATGAGTACTAGCTAGGGTATATAACCTCAACAAGGAAGAGGCAAGAAGAGACCCTAGCACTTTAGCGGGTACATCCCAAAACCCTTCAAACTAGTTCAAGAGAATCTTGTAAACTGAAAATTTTATTTAATAAAGAAAAGCTTTCTTCTAAAATGCACGCTTCTTCAATCAAGATATATACAACAATGGGGACAACGAGTTTATGCCATCTTTGACTTAGGAGCTGAGAGATCCTCCATCAAGGAAGATTTTATTTCAAGTGTACCCCTAGAACTCACTCCACTAGAACAAAGTCTCAATATCCTCACACCTTTAGGAGAAGGGTTAAACATGAATAAACAATTAAAAGGTTGTGGGATAAAGATTGGAGGAATCAAACTTCAAGCTAACTTGATTCCATTAGCCTTGAAGGAGGTTGAGGTAATCCTTGGAATGGACTGGTTAAGTAACCATCAGGCTAGAATGGACTGTGGAAAGAAAACGGTGACCTTCCAAACTCCCAAGAAAAATGGATTAAAATTCCAAGGTGATAGAAGGAAAAGTGAAGTATAGATGGTGTCCCACCTGAAAGCCCAAAAGATAATACAAAAGGGTTGTACGGCTTTCTTGGCAATGGTTATCAATAAAGAGTCTGAAGAGAAGAGACTTGAAGACATTCTGGTAATTAGCACTACCTAGAAGTAATTCCAGAAGAACTACTCGGACTACCACCAAGTCGGCAAGTAGAGTTCACCATATAAATAATTCCGGGAACAAACTCCATATCCCAAGCCCCATATCATATGGCTCTGGTCAAATTGAAGGAATTGAAGAATCAATTGGATGAATTATTGGAGAAGGATTTCATACATCCTAGCCAGTCTCTATGGGGTGCACCTGTCCTATTCGTAAAGAAAAAGGACGAAAGTATGAGATTGTGCATAGACTACAGGAAGCTGAACCAGGTCACCATCAAGAATCGATACCCACTTATGCGGATAGACGACCTATTCAATCAATTGAAAGGAGCAACTTTCTTCTCCAAAATAGACCTTCGATCGGGCTATCATCAGGAAGACATTCCTAAAATGGCATTCCGATCCAAATATGGACATTATGAGTTCAGAGTAATGTTGTACAGATTAATGAATGCCCCTGCGACCTTCATGGATTTGATGAACCATATGTTCCAACCACATTTGGACAGATTCGTGATAGTATTCATAGATAACATTCTTATATACTCACAAACCAGGTTGGAACATGAAGAGTATTTGGCAATCACCTTGGAGATATTAAAGGAAAATCAATTATATGCAAAATCCTCCAAGTGTGAATTTTGGTTGTAGGAGGAAGGATTCTTAGGACATATAGTGTCAAAGGATGGAGTTAAAGTAGATCCAGCCAAGGTGGAAGCCTTATCAGATTGGAAGGCTCCAAGGAATCCTATAAAAATACAGAGTTTCTTAGGTCTAACAAGATACTATAGACAGTTCGTGCAAGACTTTTCTAAGGTAGCAGCACTCTAACTCGACTCACCAGGAAAGGAGTTTAGTATAAGTGGGATGAAAGCTGTGAGAAGTCTTTCCTAGAGTTAAAGACTTGATTCACAGTTGCACTGGTACTCACCCTACTTGACCCTGATGCAGGGGAGTACACCATCTATAGTGATGCATCAAGACAAGCACTCGGAAGTGTTTTGATGCAACAAGGGTAGGTTATCTCTTATGCCTCACGAACATACGGTACAAGAAAGAAACTGTCCAACTCATGATCTGAAATTAGCTGCAATAGTGTTTGCCCTAAAGATTTGGCGACACTATCTTTACAAGGTTAAGTGTAGAATATACATAGATCACAAGAGTTTTAAGTACTTCCCAACTCAGAATGAGTTAAATTTTTGCCAGAGGAGATGGCTGGAATTGGTTAAGGACTATGACCTTGTGATAGAATATCACCTCAGAAAGGCAAATGTGGTAGTAGATGCCTTAAGTCACAAGTACTAAAGTGAGGTGACACAAGTAAAGACAAGTTACTTACCCATGTTGTAACAATTGGGAAGGATAGAGGTGGACCTAAAGATGGATAAGCGAGAAAGGTGCCTGGTGGATAACGTGGTTGTGAGGCCCAGTCTAACTGAGCAGATCCAGGCTCAACAAAAAGTGGATAAGGAGCTTCAACCCTACCTGCATCCGATTAATAGAGAAACTAAACCGGACTATGACCTACGAAGTGATGGAGTGCTAATCTACAAGGGTATGTGTGCCTCAAATTAAGGAACCAAGGAGGTTAATTCTGGAAGAGGCACACGATTCGGTGTATGCAATGCATCCGGGCAGTACCAAAATGTACCACACCCTTAGACAAGGATATTGGTGGAAAGGTATGAAGAGGGTCATTGTGAAATATGTAGCCCGATGCTTGTCCTATCAGCAGAAAAAAGTAGAGAATCAGAAATCATTAGGACTACTGCAACCCTTACCAATTCTGGAATGGAAATGAGAGTACATCATCATGGATTTTGTCATAGGACTACCGATGACAAGAAAGGGCCGAGATGCGATTTGGGTCATCGTGGATAGATTGACCAAATCAGCTCATTTTCTTCCTATAAGAATGATGGATACAGTGGAATAACTGGTCGTCTTATACATGAGGGAGATAGCGAGGCTCCATGGTGTTCCGGTGAGTATAGTATCAGATAGAAATCCAAGACTTACTTCACGGTTCTGGCCAAGCTTACAAAATACCATGGGGACTAATCTCCACATGAGCATGATGTTTCATCCTCAGACAAATGGGCAGTCTAAATGAACCATTCAAACCTTGGAGGACATGTTAAGAGCATGCGTACTCACCATGAACAAAGGCTGGGAAGAATACTCGTGTCTGATGGAATTTGCTTACAATAATAGCTATCATCCTAATATTCAGATGGCTCCCTATGAAGCCCTTTATGGATGACCATCTCGTACCCCCTATTTTGGGAAGAAGTGGGGAAAAGAAGGCTAGAAAGGGCAAAACTAATCGAGGATGCCATGGTGAAGATAAAACTAATCAGGAGTTGCCTTAAGACTACACAGGACAAGCAAAAGAGTTATGCGGATCATCGAAGGAAAGATCTGGAGTTTGAGGTGGAAGATCAAGTATTTCTCAAAGTGTCCCCATGGAGGGGAATACTTGGGTTTCAACAAAGAGGAAAGTTGAAACCAAGGTATATTGGCCCATATCCCATCATTCAAAGAATAGGATCGGTGGCCTATAAATTGGAACTACCTTTGGACCTGCAGAGAACACACGATATGTTCCATATCTCTGTGCTTTGGAAGTATCAGACTGATACTAGCCATGTATTGGACTGACCTCTACTAGAACTTGAAGAGAACCTAGCCTATCAAATGGAACTAGTACGAATCATCGACTAAAGGGATAAGAATTTAAGGAATAAGACGATTCCTATGGTCAAGGTTCTGTGGCAGAACATACCCCTGAGTAAGAGACATGGGAAACCAAAAGTATGATGAGGGATAGTTACCCTTAATTATTTGGCATGTAACTGTTTTGGGGATAAAACCCCTAAAAGGAGGGGAGAGTTGTAAACCCCGTCCTTTAATAATAAGAAAATTCGGGGAAAGAACCGATCATTTCCAATTTGAAAACCGAGTTGGTTTACAAACCGAAACCGATAGAGAAAGGGAAAATCGGGCAATTTATGAATCCCGAGTGACCCAAATAGTCACAAAAGTCATGAAAAAGTACTTTAGGATGAATTGGATATGAAAACCAAACTGGTTCAGGTGAACCGGATTGAACATGTTTGGACTAGTTTGAACCACTATTGAACCAGATGCTAAATACATTTTTTTAGGTGGTTTAGAAAATTCAAATTGGAGAATTGAGGTCACAATTGGATAAATAATGAATTTAGATGAATATAGAAATTTTTAATTTTGAAAAATTCAATCGAATCGAGCCTAAACCAACTGGTTTAAGCTTTGAACCCGATAAGAACAATGTCATCTTCTTCCACCAGATGACAGCACTGTTCACTCGCCGGAAAATCGAGGAGTGCCGGTGAAGATGAAAAGTCTCTGGCCAATGGGTTTTAGACAATGAATGACCGCCATTGAGGCGCCAATCAGACGACTAAGAAGTACTTGAGCTTCCTATATAAAGAGCCCCTCCTTATTCATCGACCCCACACCTAAAAACTCCATTCTCTCTCAACAGCTCCAATTTCTAGTGAAGCTTGAACTAGAGCTCCGACTTGGGCATTTTTCTGAACCAAAGAAGGCATGGTCAGGTTCTTTGGATTTGAGGAGAAGTTAGATACAACTTGTAATATCCATTTGCTATGAGGATCGTCGAAGAAGCGCCGACGTGATCGAACACTGAAACAGCTTCAGCAAACCAAAGCTGCCCTATTTTGACCGAGCTAAAATTGGTATATCCGAGCCCTTCTCATGCATACTAAGCCCTCCCAACACCTCCACAGTCCTCCTATAGCTGAATTAGAGCTGAAAGGTAAGCCAATTTGGCTTTACTCTGTAAATTCTGATCGGTGCTACAGAGAGAACCAGTAGAACTTCAGTGACTAAATTCTCACTCAATTTGGTATCAATTGATGCAATTATTAATCCTAGGAGGAACCTCAGGACAAGAGTTAATTGCCCATATTGAAAGCTCGGACCATTGCGCCCCCAATGGTAAGCTTCCGAAGCTTTCTCTTTCTAAGTCCAGTTTTCCAGCGAAGCTCCATTTGGGATCATTCTAACATCAAATCGTGCGATTCAAAGTGCAATTGAATCGTATGGGTGTGTAGGAACTCCAATCTAAATTCAATTTCAATAATTAAACTTATATGATTGGTTAATTTGATGAAATCAAATTCAGCTGAGCTAGAAGGTTGGAATTGGGGGGAAATTTGGGGAAATTTTGGGAATTTCAAAAATTCGAGGGACTAAAGTGCAATTTCATAAAATTGAGGGCCAATTGGATATGATAAAGATGTTGGAGGACCAATTGGGCAAATTTAGGAAATTTGGGGGCAAAACTTACTATTTTTGTAAAGTAGGGCCAAAATGGTAATTTTGGAAATGTTTGGGACCAAATTGGAAATTTCGGAAATTGAACCCCTTTTGTGAATTTGAACAAATTGAGGTCCCAAGGTGAATTTTAAAAGTTTTTGGACTTAATTTGAGGGAAAATTGACATTAGGAACATAAAGTTAAAGAAAAATAACTTTAGGGACCTAATTGCAAATAAATGAAAAGTTTAGTTTTCTCATTCATTTGGGATGAATGAAGGCTATTAGGCCAAAGGACAATGAACAAGGATGTTCATATCGTGTAGGAACACGAAGAACCGGGAACACGACTTAAGACAAGTTCGTGTAAAGGCAACAAGGTTGCTAAGAGGAAATTCACTACATTATCGGGTGAGTAGGATATTTAATATCATACCCAGTTGGGATGATAAGCACCTCGAGAATGAAAATCCACTGCTATGTGGTATTTTAACCATGACACCTGAGAGGAGTGATGGAAAAATCACGCGGAAAATCTACTTACCAGTTGAAAGTAGATCATACCTGATTGGTGTGATAAAACTTACTGGAAGAAAGTGGAAAACCCGCTTGACGATTATAATCAGAGATGTCCTCATACCCAATTGGTATGATGGATGTTTGAAAAGTTTATTTTGTCGGAAGTGCTCTCCCCTGACTGTGTGCCACTACTTAAAGTTTTTGGGAGACCTTAATGGGAGCTCGAATAGCTTTGTTAGGTCGAAGGTCTCGATTTTGGAACTTGGGGGCAAATATGCCCGATTTTGAAAAAATCTCGAACAGTGGGCCCTAGGCCAATTGGCATGAGCAGGAGCTCGTAAACAAACATGATTATTAAGCCATGAAAACTTAAGTAAATGAGTTGTTTGGCCATGGTACCAAGACAGGACCGACATACTCGATGGACTTGCGCTAGTGCGACATGACAGATCTACAAATCAGTCAAGACAAACAGCTGCAGGTCGAGTTAAGAGTCGGGGTCATTGGACCAGTGACACCACAGATTATATGGCATATGTGAAAACTGTTGATTTGTGCATGCACTGTGTTACGGGACCTTCAAGACACCCAAGTAGGGTAGTGATGCGTCCTAGGGCTCTGGACGACTTGGTGGGAATAAGGGTAGCTAGTCGAACCAGAAGTCTTGAGAAAGCTGGATGTAGCTTCATGCGCATGGGACCGGGGTGGGGACATGATGAGGTCTTTGTCTTCTTATGGACATGGGGTTTTTTTACTAGATTGAGGGTTAGATGTCGTGTACATCCACTAATTCTCAAGGTAGAAGTGGATGTACTTCTATCTAGTGGGTACAGTGGATGGGTTGGCCTGCAAATGTGTGTTTCCTTCATGATGAAGGGTGTGTGTTACTTGATAAACACACCGTTGTGATGAGAAATGGTTATGAAAACCAAGATTTGAGAATGAAATGTTTTCAAAAGAAAAAAATAAGCAGTCTAGCACACTCCAAATTCAAACTATTTTTCAAAAAGTTAAACTTTAAACACCCATTCACTGAGTCGTTGAACTCACCCCCTCCTTTATATCCCTTTCAGGTAACCCCGGAAAGCTTACCCAAAGGCCACCACCTAACACACCTGTAAGGCAGGTATGAAAAGTTTAAAATTTTATGTAGTTTTGATTTTTGTTATTCTGGGAAAGGTGTAGGTTTAAAGAACGCCTTACTCCTCACAGTTTTAGAAAGAAGGGGCAACCCTTATTAAACCAAGAGAGTGATAGGTTAATCATGGGGATCCGACCAAACCGAGTCGGAACGGGACATTACCCATGGTGACCCTTGTTTTGCCTAAATCTTCATGAAACCATATTTAGAGTATGAGCTGAATTGTGGACATGAAGTCACGATGTCAGCAAATCCCTCTCACTGAGTTGTCGAACTCATTCCCCTTTGATTACTCCTTTCAGGTAAAGATGGTGAAGAATGACATATGTTGATGGTGAAAGCAAACATAAACTAATGTTATATCTTACATTCAGTATATAGTCCTGGTATATGGTTTCCGAAATTTACTTTCCAAATTTTAAATTTATTAATTTAGAAAATAATTTGAGATATTTTGTTTTGAGCCTTACACCCTATCAGTTTTACGATGATGAGGCGCCCATCGTTGTAAAGTCGGGAGGATGTGGCGGTTGTCTGTAGGTCCGACCGGGGAAATCGGGTAAGGGTGTAACACCCGAAATCTACTTTGTGTTCGTATGAGGATGAAAACCTCATCCTAACCCCACTTCGGTCTCATGCACAAGAAGCTCCTAGAGCTTTATGACTAAATGGCACGATGAACTGCCCTTATCTCCACCATGTCATCCAGTAGCCCTTGGAACCCATCACTACCCCCTAGGGCATCTTGATGGTCCTGTATCCATGAGTTCATGCATAAACAAGAATTTTCATGATTAAGCCATTCTCATTGGTGCCAACAGTCCAATAGCCCCGACACACAACCCGACCTGCAACTGTTTGTTTAGGTCGGTCCGTCGACCTGGCCCTGATGCATTGCCACTAGTCCATTGAGCATTATCGATCCTGACTAGATATTGTGGTGAATCACACAATCATTTTCCATTTTAAATAGGAGTTTTCATGACTCTTCCTAATCATGTTTGTTTATGGGCTTCAGTTTGTACCCACTGGCCTTGGGCCCACTACATGTGTTTTTCCAAACACTGGGCCTTAAGGCCTATGAGTTCATCGAGGCCCCTGGCCTATTAGAGCTACTCTATCTCCCATCAAGAAGGTCTCCCAAATTGTTTAAGCAATTGTCACACAGTCAGGGGAGAACACTTTTGACAAAAATCCCTTTAAATTCATCACACCAACCGGGTGTGATGATGGATTCGCTTACAATCGGTACGCGGGTTTTTCCTTTCCTTAATGAAGCTCGTGATACCAACCGGATAAGATGTTTATTTAGTCCTACTCACAACCTGTCACGCCCCAACCCGGTTTGGTCGGATCCCCGTGAACAACCTGCCACTCTCCTGGTTTATTTAAGGGTTTCCCCTCTTCTAAACCGTATAGAGTAAGGCGTCTTTTAAATCTATACCTTACCTAGAATAGCATTATACAAAACTAAAAAATAGACATACCTGATTTTATAGTTCCTATATAGGAAAGTCTTTAAGATTGGTTTTCCCTTGGTTTCCTAAAAGGGGTAAAAGGGAGGGGGTGAGTTCTACAACTCAGTGAGCGGGGGCTGGAAGTGGCTTTTCATAAACAAAACAACTTTAATCGGAGTGTGCCAAACTCCTTATTTCCTTTAAGAATACTCTTTTCTCAAATAGTGGTTTTTAAAACCTTTACCCTATCGAGGGTGACATTTTCATGCTGGAGTGTGCCAGACTCCTTAATTTCCTTTAGATTTCCTCCACTTTAAAAATCTTAGTTTTATCACCATTTCATATTAATCATGTTGTGTCATCATCCAACACACATCCTTCATCATTATTGTCAAACACAAATTCGTAGGCCAGTACGTCCACTGAACCCACTTGTAGCGTCAGAGCGACTTTAACGGCCACCTAAATAGAAGCACGTCCACTCCTACCCTGAGAATGAGTGAATGTACGTGACATCCAACCCCCAATCCTGAAATCAATTCTTCATATCCGTATGAGGACAGAGACCTCATCCCATCCCCACCCTGGTCTCGTGCGCAATGAAGCTACGTTGAGCTTCGCAAGGTCACCTAGTCCAACGAACTGCCCTTATATCCACCAGGTCATCTTGGGCCCTAGGACACATCACTACCCTCTTGGACGTCTTGAAGGTCCCATACACATAGTGCATGCACAATCAGTATTTTCATCTCATGCCTTATAATCTGTGGTCCCACTGGTCTAACGGCCCCGACTATCAACTCAACATGTACCTGTTTGTCTTGACTAGTTCGGAGACCTGTCATGTCGCGCTGCCGCTAGTTGTCCGAATATGTCGGTCCTATCTTGGTACCATGGCCAAACAATTCAATTCCTTAAAGTTTTATGGCATATATCTCATGTTTGTTTATGAGCTCTTTTTCGTTCTAATTGGCCTATGACCCACTATTCGAGACTTTCAAAATCGGGCATATTAGCATCGAAGTTTCAAAACCGTAGCCCTCGACCTATAAGATCTATTCGAGCTCCCGTCAAGAAGGTCTCCCAAATCATTTAAGTAGTGACACATAGTCAGGGGAGAGCACTTCCGACAAAATTATGTTTTCAGCAGTCAATCATACCGACTAGATATAATGACATCTTTGTTCATAATCGATGAATGGGTTTTCCACTTCCCTCAAGGAAGTTTCATCATACCAACCGAGTATGATCGACTTACAACTGAGTATGATCTACTTACAACCGGTAAGTAGTTTTTCCGCATGATTTTCACATCACTCCTCTAAGTTGTGATGTTTAAAATAACACTAAGTAGTGGGTTTTCATTTTGAGGTACTTATCATCCCCAACCGGGTATGATATAAAATCCCACTCATAACCGGTAAGTGGTTTTTAACTTATTTCGCTCATCACCCCAACTGGGTATGATGTTAAAAGTCTCACTCACCCGTTAAACGTGACGTGTTCGTATATGATTGGTTTTCCAAGTTGACGCGAGCTTTCTCTTTTTGGCATTCCAATCACACTTGTCCCATTGGACGTGCGACGGTCCGAGCTTTCTATCGGGAAAGGTAGCTCACTTTCTAAAGTATCTTCTAGGATCAAGAATTCCTACTATTGACCTTTCAGCATTGTTGAGGTCGTATAAGGGTTGTGGGGATGTTAGGAGAGCTTGGTTTGGTTAGAGGAGGGCTGAATTCAACTAGTTTTAGCTAGGTCAAAATAAGGCAGCTTCTTAGGCTATCCTTGGATCGAATGGAGGTTGCTATCAGATAGCTGACTTCCCCCAGAATCTAAAGAGCCCCACCTCTCCTTTTGAGGTTAAGAAATATGCTCAAATCGAAGCTTTGGTCCGAGGTTCATCAGGAAATGAAACATTAGAGAGAGAGTAGTTTTCAGGTGTGAGAAAAATGTATGGGGATGAGCACTTTATATAGGAGTAGAATTGTGTATTAAATGGGGAGTATTTATTACTGCATTATTAATGTTGTCATTATTCTCAGGAAATTGATGGGCATTTATTAATATTAATTCCTATAATTAAATATAGGTATTAAATTATGGTTATTAATTTCAATAATTAAATATAAATATTAATTTATGATATTAACGATAGGAACTTAGAATTAATACAAAATATACATATATATATTTATCTAATTATTTTTACCTACAATAATTTACTAATTATTTATTTATTTCGGTCAAAACAACACTTTTTATTTTATTTATTCCAATTATATCAATTAAATTTTAATATAATTTCATAAGATATTTTGACCGAAATTTTGAGCTACTAAAATAAAAACTTCTTAGGAGGTCGGTCACCCATCCTAGCACTACTCTCACCCAAGCACGCTTAACTTCCAAGTTTTGATAGAATCCAATGCATTAGTGCTAGTATGCATTAGAGTTTTGTTTGGCTAGAGAAGTGTTGAATTCGACCAATTTTAGCTAGGCCGAAACAGTTTAGCTTCTTAGGCAATCCTCGGATCGAATGGAGGTTTCTATTAGATAGTTGACTTCCCCCGGAATCGAAGGAGCCCGACCTCTCCTTCTAAGGTTAAGAAATATGTTCAAATCGAAGCTCTGGTTCAAGCTTCATCGGAAAATGGAGTATTAGAGAGAGAGAGAGAGAGAGAGGAGTTTTCAGGTGTGAGGACAATGAATGGGGATGAGCTCTATATATAGGAGTAGAATTGTGTATTAAATGGGGAGGATTTATTACTACGGTATTTGTCACGCCCCTACCCGGTTTGGTCGGATCCCCGTGATCAACCCGCCACTCTCCTGGTTTATTAAAAGGTTTCTCCTTATCATAGACTGTAAAGAGTAAGGCGTCCTTTAAACATGCACCTTTTCCTAGAATAAAATAAATCAAAACTGCATAATATTTTAATTTCATTATACCTGTCTCATAGGTGTCTTAGTTGATGGTCTTTAAATATAGGCTTTCCAGAATTTCTTGAAAGGGATATAAGGGAGGGGGAGAGTACGACTACTCAGTGAATGGGTTTTTCCAAAACTTTTAACTTTTTAGGAAAAAGACTTGTAATGGAGTGTGCCAGAATCCTTTCTTTCAAAAATCCTTTCATATCAAATCTCGGTTTTTACCACCATTTCCTTATTAATCAAGGTGTGTTATCACTCAACACACATCCTTCATCATGAAGGTCAAACACACATTCGTAGGCCAACCCGTCCACTGAACCCACTTGTGGCTTCGGAGCGACTTTACTGGCCATCCAGATAGAAGTACATCCACTTCTACCCTAAGAATGAGTGGATGTTCATGACATCCAACTCTCAATCCCAAAATCAATTCTTCATGTTTGTATGAGGACAGAGACCTCATCATGTCCCCACCCCAGTCTCATGCGCTTGGTGCTACTCTAAATTTCACACAATCACCTAGTACGATGAACTACCCATATACCCACTAGGTCGTCCAGTGCCCTTAGAACGCATCACTACCCCTCTTGGATGTCTTGATGGTTCCGTAATCATAGTGCATACACAATCAGTATTTTCTTATCATGCCATATAATCTGTGATGTCACTAGTACAACGGGCCCGACCCTCAATTCAACCCGTAGTTGTTTGTCTTTACTGGTCCGTCGACCTCTCATGTCGCACTGCCGCTAGTTGATTGAGTATGTCAGTCCTGTCTTGGTACCATGGCCAAACAATTCCTTTATTTAAAGTTTTATGGCATATAACTCATCTTTGTTTCCGAGCTCCTACTCGTGCCAACTGGCCTTGGGCCCATTGTACGAGATTTTCAAAATCGGGCATATTAGCCCCCAAGTTCCAAAACCGAGGCCCCCAACCTATAAGAGCTATTTGAGGTCCCGTCAAGAAGGTCTCCCAAATCGTTTAAGCATTGGCACACAGTCAGGGGAGAGTACTTCCGATAAAAATATATTTTCAGCTGTCCATCATATTGACCGAGTATAAGGACATCTCCGCTCATAACCGATGAATGGGTTTTTAACTTCCTTCGAGAAAGTTTCATCATACCGATCGAGTGTATCTACTTACAACCAGTAAGTAGTTTTTTCCACATGTTTTTCACATCACTCCTCCAAGTTGTAATGTTTAAAATACCACTTTATAGTGGGTTTTCATTTCGAGATACTTATCATCCCCAACCGAATATGATATAAAATCCCACTCACAATCGGTAAGTGGTTTTTAACTTTAAGTTGTGCTCATCATCCCAACCGGGTATGATGTTAGTAAACCCATTCACCCGTTAATGCAGTGAATTCCACTAGACCGGTTCCTCGTATTCACGCGAGCTTGTCCTTCCTAGCATGCCTGGTATTTCGTGTTCCTACATGATACGAACATCTCGGTTCATTATCTTTCGGCCTAATAGCCTTCATTCAATCCAAATGAATGAGAAAATCAAACTTTCATTTATTTGCAATTAGGTCCATAAAGTTATTTATCTTTAACATTAAGTCCCTAATGCCGGTTTTTCCTCAAATTGAGTCCCAAAACTTTTTAAAATTTATCATAGGACCTCAATTTATTCCATTTCATAAAAAGGGGTTTAATTTCCCAAATTTTCAATTTGGTCCCCTAACTTTTCCAAAATTACCATTGTGCCCTTCCTTTACAAAAATGGTAAAATTTACCCCAAAAATTCTATTCCTTAATTGGCCCTCTAACATTTTTATCATGCCAATTGACCCTCAATTTTAGGAAAATGCATTTCGATCCTTCGAATTTTCGAAAATCCCCAATTTTCCCTAATTTTCCCCAAATTTCAACTCCTTAACACTGTCGAATTTCATTTCATCAAATTGACTAATCAAATGTTTCCAATTATTGAAATTGAAGTTGAAATTGAGTTTCCACATGTTCACACGATTCTTTAGTAATTTGAATCACAAGTTTTAACAACGAAACGGGCTCAAATGGAGCTTCGTCGGAAAATGAACTATAGAGAGAGAAAGCTTCGATTACTCATCGGTGAGGGCACGACAGTCCGAGCTTTCTATCTGGGCGGGTAATTCTCATTCTGAGGTTTATCCTTGAATCAAGAATCACATCAATTGATACTGAATTAAGTTAGAATTTCATCATCAAAATTCTGTCGGTTCTCTCTCTAGCACCGATTGGAAATTACAGAAGATAGTCGAATTGACATACCTTTCAGTCCTAATTTGGTCATGGGAGGGCTCATGAAGTGTTGGGAGGGCATGGTTTGGCCTAAGGAGGGCTCGAAATGGCCGATTTCAACTTGGCCAAAATAGGGCAACTTCGGTCCGTCGGAGCTGCTTCACTATTCCATCACGTCGGCGCTTCTCTGGCGACCCTCGAAGCAAACGGAGACTACATGTGTGTAGCTGACTTCTCCTCGGTTGTAAAGAACCTGACCTCGCCTTCTTTGGCTTAGAAAAGACCCTATATTAGAGCATTGGTTCAAGCTTGACCAAAAAACTAAGCAACTAAGAGAGAGAGAGAAAGATTTTCAAGTATGGATAGGATGAATGGGGAGGGGGTCTTTATTTAGGAAGCTCGAGGACTCCTTGGCCATTCGATTGGTGCCTTTATTATAGGCATTGATGGTTGGAAATGCATTGAATGGAGATGTTTCTTCTTCGCCAGCATTGCTTCGATTTTTCGACAAGTGAACAGTGTTGTCATCTGGAGGAAGAAGATGATAGTGTTTCAAACCGGACCGGACCGTTCTGAACCGGGTTCGAAGCTTAAACCGGCCAGTTCACCCCTCATTCGACCGAGTTTTTCAAATCCAAAAATTTCTAAATTCATTTAAATTCATTTCCTATCCAATGAAATCTCAAATTTGAATTATTTAAGCCACCTAGAAAAATGAATTTAGGATTCGGTTCAATAGTGGTTCAAACCAGTCCAAACCGGTTTGGTTTTCATCTCCAATTCCTTCACAAGTCCATATCCATGATTTTGTGACTCCTTAGGTCACTTAGGGTCCATAAATTTCTCGGTTTACCTCCGGTTCATAAACCGACTCGGTTCTTAAACTGGTTTAATCCCGTTCGGGTACAGTTCACCCGAACTAGTCTGGTTTTTCTCTCCCACTTTGTTCTAAGGTTCCTTCCCAAGGTTTATAATTCTCTTCAGGTCACAAGTGATCCATAAATTTCCCTATTTTCCCTTTCTCTATCGTTCCAGTTCATGAACCGACTCAGTTCATAAATCGGTTCAATCCAATTGGATCTGGTTCATCTAAATCGGTCTGGTTTTTCTCTTCCAATTTGTCCTAAGGTTCTTTTCCAAGGTTTTATGAATCCTTTGGATCACCAAGAGTTGTAAATTTCCAAATTTCCCATTCCCAATTGATCGGGTACATGAACCAGTTCAGTTTTCTTACTCGGTTTGATCGGTTCTTTCCCCGATTTTTCTTAACTCAAAAGGGTTGGGTTTACAGTATTAATGTTGTAATTATTTATGATATTAACCATAGGGACGTAGAATTAATACAATATATATATATATATATTTTTATCAAATTATTTTTACCAATACTTCCCAAGAGGTAACCCATCCTAACACTACTCTAGCCCAATCACACTTAACCTTGGAGTTTTGATAGGATCCGATACATTAGTGTTAGTATGTTATTTAATTTTGGGTTTCTAAAACAATATGATTTGACAACTATTGAGAGAATGCAAAATAAATACTTCCTAGGACCTATCCTAACACTACTCTATCCCAAGTACGCTGATGTATTAGTGCTAGTATGTTATTTAATTTTGGTTTTCTAAAACAATATGGTTTGACAACTACTAAGAGAATGCAAAATGAATACTTCACAGGAGGTCACCCATCCTAACACTACTCTCACACAAGTATGCTTAACTTTGCTATTATAATGGGATCCAGTTCATCTGAACCGATCGGGTTTTTTTCTAGTTACTAAAAATGCAATGTTACACAACTAGTAAGTAGGTTTTTAGCTTTTAAAACATGCTCATCATCCCAACCTAGTATGAAGTATAAGGTTCCCAACCCTTTAATTGTGACGTGTTTGTCCCCAATCAATTTTCAGTCCACGGTAGCTCTCTCTTGCTTGTGTTCCAGTCCCAAGTGTCCCTACATGGTTTGGATATCATTATCGGCATGACAGCCTTCGTTTTCTCACATATGAGCGACTAGGCCCAATTCTTGGTTTATTGTACTTAGGTCCCTAAAGTTCATTTTTCTATACTTTAGATCCCTAATGCTAACTTTTCCCCCAAATTGAGTCACGAGGCTTCCTATATCCTTCTTGGATCCTCAATTTACTTAAAATTGTGTAAGGGGCTCAAGTTTTTCAAATTCTCAATTTGGTCCCTAATTTTTCAAAAACTACGATTTTGCCCCTACTTTCCAAAAATATCCTATTGAACTCAATTCTTTCGAAAATTGACCAATTGGTCCCCCAACATCTTTCTCATTACCAATTGACCTTCAATTTTGAGAAATTGCATGGAGGTCCCTCAATTTTTTGAAATCCCCAATTTCTACCCCCTTTATTGACTAAGTCTGATTTCTTCAAATTGGTAATTCAATTGGGGTTAATTACTCCAATTGATGGCATGGATCGGTTTCTACACTTCCATATGATCAAATGGAGCTTTTAATTATAGAATTTGGGTCTGAAATGAGCTCAAACAGAGCTTCGCTGGAAAATTGTTTGTAGAGAGAGAAAGCTTTGAAAGCTTACCGTCGGAGGTGCGGCAGTCCGAGCTCTTGATCTGGGGAGGTAGCTCTCGTCCTTATGGTCCTCCTAGGATTAAGAATCGCTACAATTGAAGTCCATATGAATGGGAATTTCGTTAGTGAAATTCGGCAGTTTCTCTCTTTAGCATCGATCTACAACGATGGAGTAGGACCAAATTGGCTTACCTTTCACCTCTATGGAGGTTGTGAGAGGGAAATAGGGACTTTTGGGAGGCTTGGTTTGGTCGAAGGAGATTTGAATTTGGTCAAATTCAGCTCGTCCAAAACATGGCAGCTTCAAACCAACGGATCTGCTTCACTGTTTGATTCTGTCGGCACTTCTCCATCGATCCTCGAGTCGAAGGGAGGTTGTTGTCATGTAGCTAACTTCCCTTGGAGTCTGTAGGGCCCGACTTTGCCTTTTGAGGCTGAGAAAAGTGTCCAAGTCAGAGGTATAGTTTGAGCTTCACTAATAAATGGAGCACTTTGGGGAGGAGGACGATTTGAGGTGTATGGAGGATGATTGGTGGGGAGCTCTTTATATAGGAAGCTCGGGGACTCTCCGCCCGACCAGTTTCCATTCTAGTTGAACTTATCCTCAACCGAAAATGCCTTAATTAGAGGAATATTCCTTTCTTCGAAAATGGAAAGTTTTTGAACCGATGAATAGTGCTGCCATCCTAAGGAAGAAGACGACACTGTTCCGAACTGGACCATTCCAGTCCGACCGGGTTCAATGGTAAAAATCAGTCGGTTCAGGTCCGATTCAACCAATTTTCTCAAATCTAAAACTTTCTAAATTTGTCTAAATTCATTTCCTATCCAATGGTGGCCTTGATTTCTCAATTTGATCATTTTAAGCCACCAAGAAAAATAAATTTAGATACCGATTCATGTATAGTTTAAATCGGTTCAATCCGGTTTAGGTCCAGTTCACCTTGAACCGGTCCAATTTTTCCATCCAATTTACTTCATGGTTCTTCCCCATTATTTTCATGACTTTTGTGTCATTTGGGATTTTCCAATTTCCCATTTTAACCCCTCGTTATCATTCTCGGTTCCTTAATTGGTTCAGTTTTCTCATTTAATTGACCGGTTATTTCCCAGTTTTCCTTCATCCAAGGTGATGGGTTTCATAACTCTCCCCTCGTTTTAGGAGTTTTGTCCCCAAAACTAAATTACGTATCCTTTACATTGGGAATAATTTCCCTTGATGTCATCTTGGGGTTTGCTTTGACATGCAACTACTTTGTTTACCCCTTTCACTTAGTCCCGCATGCAACATACTTGAGAACTTTCCTCCCCTTACGATCATTTATTTACTCCTTTGAAATCAGTCCCTTTGGTTTGTCTTACCTCTGTGTCCATGTACTTTCTTAGATCCATTGCTTCTTGTCATTTAGGGGTAAGATCCTTATGCTTAAGGGTTTCTGTCCAAAATTCCCAGATTGGGAGTTTCAAAATGCCCAATCATTCTTGTGTCCAATTATTCTCTTGATCGTTTAAACCCTTAGTGCGGTGTCCTTTCGAGAATTTCATACTTTTTTTTTCATAGGTTTCGGTGTTATCCCCTTTTTGTCCTATATTGGTACTTCCTCCATCCTTGGTTTACAATTCCTGTCCAAATATTTTTGTTTGATTTTGTCATGCTTAACTAACCGACTCTTTCTTACTTGAATCACATTTTCCTAGGACTATTGGACTTACATGTCCCCTACAGCATGACATGTTCTAGAACTTCCCTTTGTCCATTATAATTCTAGAACATTCTCTTAATGGTTGTTCTCGACATTCCAACCTTTCGGGGATCATATAATTTTGTTCCTTCCTTTCATCTGGTAGTATTTACTCGACTACCTTCATTGTTATCCCATCATCCTTTCTACCTTTTACGTTATATCTTTCATAACCATGTCGATTTTCCTTATCTATTTGTCCCTTACCAACTTCCTCATTGGGTTTTCCTAGTTCCAACCATCTGTTTCTTAATTTCTTCTTGACTTACCGGCATGCTTGGGATTTTTCCTTCCTTATGTCATGCCACATCTCCAATGGCGTCATTTACTCAAGGATCCCTTTCCTCATTCCTTCCTTCTCACTCGTGACCATTTCACGGTTCTTTATTTCGAGTTGGTCCCTTTTGGTCTACGTGTTGATTATTTTGTTTGGGGAGTTCCATTTTTAATGGTTTCACTCTCCCCTATGTCCTTCAAAGTAGGGACTTCCACCTTAGGAGCTATACATTCAACTTTCTTATCATTACTTAAAGGTTTCCTTTCTTCATCTCCTTACACCCTTTGTATATTGGGGCATAGGCCCACTTTTAATCCTTCATTGTCTTAGATTCCCATTTTGCCTCTTATTTCTTATGTGAGGAACTCCCGATCCTTTGGGTCTTATTTCGTGTACTCCCCGTTATGCCCAATCCTCAAATCTCAGGCTCCATTAAACGAGTGTAGACCTCGATCAATCTTGATGTCCGTGGTTGTTTCCTTTATTCCTCTTGATTGAAGAGCATACTCTTCTAGGGTTCTTCGGATATCTTTCCCTTTATTTTCTTATTATAGGTACTCCTCCCATTTTCACTTGTTATGGCATGATTTGATGTCATCTTACTACTTACTTGTTCACTGGGTTTAACTTACTCCATGTGCCCTCCTAGTACGCTTCCCTTGGTCTTTTTACCTCATCATGCACTTCATTTACAAGCTTATCTTCTTAACCACTTCAATTAGTTCCATTACCTCTTAGTTGGGATATGTATGTCTCTCCAGGGCTTCCTTCCTTGGTAGGATTCTTCCCATTTCTCCCGGAATTCATTTTTTATTCTTCATTAAGAGTATATAAACTTAAATGATATCCTTTGATGCCACCCTCTCCTGCTTACCCTTACTTTTGAAATCTTGTGGGCATGTCTTTTGTACCCTATCCTCATTCCCACTTGTATCCCAGTACAAGTCTATTTCTTTAGGGAGGGGTTCAAATTCTCCTTGTTTCACAGTCTCTTGATGACTTTGCGAGAGGCTTACTTAATCCTTCTCATGACTTGAGTTTGGTCATTAATCCATTTTCGATCATTGATTTCTTTAAGGATTTCCTTCATCCTTCTTTTCCGACATTTGGCCTTTTTCACTTCTCCCTTCTTCATCTGGGTTTAAATCCATAATTCTTACGATGGTCAGTTCGTTAACTACCTCGTCCCTACTACTCTACTTGTTTACTTGTCTAGGGACAATTGTCACTCGAGTTCACTCGTCCTTTATACCCATCATGTTGCCCTTTTTAGATTGTAGTCTTTACTACTTTCTAGTCCTCCCTAGGATGTCTCATTCTACAATTACTAGTTACATCTTTTTACTAGGTTCATCTTGGCTCATCTGCTTTTCCAAAGCAAGTCATACCTTATTATCCAAAGACATCCTATTTGTCTTTCAACATTTGGGGCTTGTCTTCTCTGGTGAAGGTGTTTCCTTCTTTGCTCCTAGATGGTTTGTAGCTCTCCTTAAGGGAAAATTGTCTTCATCTATATTATACTTCGTTTGTGATTTCTCAAGGTCTTACATTTGGTCTTTTTTTCCGTGATCCTTCCTCATATGGTTAAGGCACACAATTTCATCATCATTAAGGGATAAAAAATTTTTAGAAACTTAGAATTTTTTTTATTCATTATTGAAGTAGAAATACAGTTTGAAGTTTTAACTACTCTTAACGGAGATTGTTACAATGACAAATTGGGAAGTACCAACTACTATGCTAGAGTCTTGAAGAATTTCTTCTTATGTGAGATTGGAATCCCTAGTTGGAATAGTGGTTCTTGTGGTGTTATCCCTTCAGAATTCTATAAGTGAGGAAGCGTCATTATTGGAAGGTCTCACCCTAACTTCTTGCGGTGTGGAACAATCATTTACTATATGTCCTATCTACACCTATAATTGGTTCTCTTGGGACTTGTACTCATAGTATTGGGCACATTCTCACATAGAGTCCTCATTGTCCACACTTTAAAGAGGTAATCTACTTACGTGGACTTTTGTGATTACTCTAATACTTCGAGTATTGGGGAGTATTTCTAGAGTGTATTTACCATACACCTTCCGAATAATATAAATTTTTTTCTCTTCAACAAATAATATTAATTAATTATAAAAGTTTTTTTCACCATTTTTAATCCAATTCAGTCAAACTAACTCGATTTAACCCAACCATAACGATTGGTTCAATTCGACTCAATTATATATATGAAAGTGTAAGTGAGTTACTTTCATGTTACAAACTTTATATTTTATACTTTTGTGTTCAATTCGACTGGAATTGACCCAACCAAGACGAGTCTAATTATTAAGATTCAAGCTTTATACTTTACAATTTACTATAGTATTGTTTTAAATACTTATTTATTTCAAAAATATTAATAACATATTATATATTAAAAGTGTTAAATATCATAAAAATATAAATTTACAATCTCAATTATTTTAAATAATTTAATTATATAATAAATTGTATATGTATAATTTATTATATATTATTTTATTGTGTATTTAATATAATATAATTATATATTCTTTAATAAATTATTCAATTTAATTAAAAATAATAAATGTATTTTTAAAATATTTTATTAACAAATTTACACCTCAATAAAAATATATATTTAAATTAATTTATAATATATGGAAGCACTTACAATTACCCTCCAAATCAACTGCATGTAACCTTTTAATTTATATAATGATGATGATATTTAGATAATAAATAATGTATAATTATATAGTACGATACATTGGTACGTGATTAATAATATGTAACAAATGAAGAAAGTAAATATAAATACACATTAATATATTTTCAATTGTAATATTTTTTTACTACTTGTGCCATATATTTATGATAATTTTTAAAACTCATTAAATAATTATTATATTATTATAATGATGGCACATTGATTATAATTGAGTTTAATTGCATAATATTATAATAATATCACATTGATCTTAATAAGAAAATATAAATTGAAATAATAATCCCATAATAACTAAAATTAAGAAATTGTGTGAACTTATAATAATATATAATAGGATCAAATGTATATTACATTTAAAATATAATATTTCTAGTATTATATATAATATGACCAAGTAGGCTATTAAATTTCGATTTGTTTATATTATAATTAATTATTATGTTATAATTGACTTTAATTGTGAAAAATAATTTCATTTTTGATGGATTATTAAAAGTGATATGTATTTAATAAAAAAAGAGATAATATTATATATTATTATAATTTCAACAAATTTCTTAATTTTAGTTATTTTAGAAATATTGTTTAAATTGTTCTTTATTTTCAATTTTAATCAATGTGTGATCATTACAACCTTACACAATTCATACTCAATTATAATCCATCATTATAATTTGATACAATTTTTCAACTTTATACCATTAAATTTAAACCATATTTGGGCAGAGTGTTTAGAGAATTAGTCAATTGAATGGGTAGTAAAATAAAATGGAAAGGGATAAATCCTATAATAAACCACTACATATATAATAAAAATAATAATAATTTCACTTTTGAGAATTTAAATTAATTTAATACCATTTTATATATTTATTTTATTATTTATTATAATAATAACTCAATTATTTTATATAATTTAATTATATATTAAAATTTGATGTGTATAATTAAATATATATTTATTTTATATTAATATGTTATTTTATTATATAACACATTTAATATAATTTAATTATATATATCACTAAATAAATTATTAAATTTATTTAAATAATAATAATAATTTTATTTTTATAAAAGTTCACTGCCCTATACTTCAAATACCTAAAAATCTATTCTTTACGGATATATCTCTATAAATCACTCAATTCAAACAAATAATTATTTAAATTACTCCAAATAGAGTGGATATTATTTAAATTAAATTTAATTAATTATAAGTAATACAATTTCCTAAACTTTGATATACAATAAAATGCCAAATATAACCTTTTTTGTTAAAAATCTATTGTAAATTATAGGATTTATTGATTTTTTATTATTGGTAGAATATTATAAAATTAGGGCAATTAACTATAATACATATGAAATATATATATAATAGCATCATAATCTCTTTATATAATAATTTATTATGGAACAAATTAAGGAAAATAACGTGTTTTGTTGCATATATATTACATAGATGGATTAACACATAATTCATAATATATTTTTACTTATTGTATAAATTAAATTCTATATTTTTAATTGATTTTTAAAAACTGAAATTTTGACTTTGATATATTTGAAAATGATTTTTTTTAATTTATATATAATAAATTTGATAATTTAAAGTCCTAAAATATAATAGTTTTACCATTTTTACCATATTTTTCCATTATTTTCATAGATATATTTGTAAGCCTATGGATTGATTAGAGCATCATCATTCCAATTGACTAAAGTTGAGAAATTATATAACATTATAATGATAAAACATTGATTATAAAGGAGTCTTAATTGTATTGAAGTATAATATAATAATCTCACATTAACCTAAATAGTAGATATATTAATTAAAAATAAATTATAGTTAAAATAATAATCCCACAATTACTAAATTAAGAAATTATGTAAAATTATAATAATATTTAATATCATCATATATTAAATAAATAAAATATAAATAAGAAATCTTATATTATATTGCCCACAAATCTTATTTAATTCAGTTCAAATTTTAGCCAATCAAATAAGATAAGCAGCTAATAAGGAGCTGAAATCACATGGATAATGATCTCCAATGAAACAAGAGAAAAATATACCTGAATATTTAAGCTGCTCAGCTCTCGTGAAAAGTATGGATCATTAATAGGATCTGATCATCCGTATTAGTTAGCATCTACCACGTGGAAACCCACTCCAACCCACTCCGTGATCGGACTCTTCTTGTCTATTCCATGCATCTATTTGGCATTGCTATAGCGAAACACCAGAATCTAGATATATGTGTTGAAATACTTGTCTCCAATCCTACTGCAACAGCCACAATGGATTCCTTCTCTTGTAATCCATCCATCCTTCCAGAAGTACCCGGGTTTTCCCTCTGTTCATGTAATTCACTTTTTGGCCTAACTCAACTAATCCAGAATCAACTAAGCAGGAAAGTATGGTTCTCTTTCCTATCAGCAAAATACTACCCAATTTTTGGCTTTCCCTTGTCTGCATATTGGAAGATTAAATTTCAGAAATTTTCTTCAGTGGATCATGAAACCACAGTCAGTTTTTCTACCCTTAAATATTTAAAATAATGATATTGAACGGAGTTAAGTTTTCCTCTAAAATTGGAAATTAGAGTAATATATCGATCATATCTCTCGAAACTATTTTTTAAACAATAAAGCACTTCTTATTTTATTTTTGATATATTTCTTCAATTTAGTACAAATCCAACCAAATATTAACACAATTTTTTTATCTTCTCACCATGCAAACTAATTATTAAGTGAATATTATCGGTTGGTTCATATAAATTAAAGAAAGTACGGTCAAATACATGGACTCCCAAATTCTATATGCACATTTGATATTAAGGTGAATAAGTAGATGTTATGTCACTATGTACTCCCAAATTCTATGTGTACATTTGATATTAAGGTGAATAAGTAGAGGTTATGTCACTATATAGCGGACACATTATTTTGATAAATATCTGGAAGATGGGAAATAATATTCACACAAGTAAATAGTCAAGATTGTAGCACCATGATAGAAATTATAGATTCTATTCAAGGTAAACGATAAATATGTCACGAATTAAGTAGAATAAGTTGACACTGTAATCTCAAATAATTTGTTATGCTAATTAGTAATATCTTTTTATAAGAAAAATGATATTTAATTATTATTTTATAATAAACTTACTAAATAAATAATATGGTGTTATGAATGATACTCAAACCTTGAAATCTACTTAAACAATTATGAAGGGTTACCTACTTGCTACATTTTATGATTTAATGATATCTTACTATGTTTTATAGAAAAATCTTTTAAAATATTTTTTTTGGGTTAGGCCTTACTTCTACAAGGATAGATTTTAAAAATAAATTACTCTTTCAAATACCAAAAAGAGTAGCGAATTATTTATAAGGTTTCGACCAAATTAGATAAAGGTGTGACAGGTATTATATGGACGAAAAAGGCGATTACATGCATGACCCGTGATCAGCTCTCCGACAACCTGCTCACATGCATCGCGTGTGCAACTCTTACTAATGACTTCATTACCCTTTTTAAAATCTCTTCTAATTTGTTTTCTCTTGTACTGACTAGATTTCACTCAATTTTTATCTAATTTTTTACTCGATTATTTCTCAATCCTTAATTTCTTATTTTAGAGATATTTTTAAGTTTGGTTCAAGTTATAATGACATATTTCCAAGGTTTTATTTCAAATCAATTTTATATCTCGGGTCCAACTTAATGTTTTAACTCTAACTTTTAGTCTAATAGGATTTAATTTATTTTTTAAAAATTACAATATTACACTAATAATTTAGCTTGGTTGACTCAATTGATCAACCATTTTATTCATCTTGTCCCCACCAAAAAACTAATATATTAATTGTTGACACCTCTTGTCCCCACCAAAAAACTAATATATTAATTATGTGACACCAAAGATAAGAGAAAATAAATAATAATATAGATAGAGTTAGTATACATATTTAATTAGAATTAACTTTCAATTTAGGATAGATACTTAACTTTTGTGTGATCTATTATTTTTTAAAATAGAGGCCCAATCTTGTTTCATTCCCAAAGAATTGGAGAGTCCAACAAGCCTATATAAGTGCTCTTGATCATTCACATATGCAAGGTAGAGAGCATATCATTTTTAGTTTGTGATAATGTATTAGAATTAAAATAAATTAACGATTTTATAATATTAATATTATGCGAGCATTACAATAAGTTTATACTATATTAATCAGGCTATGTGCGTTCATATGTGCATTAGAACATAACATCATTATGTTCATATATTATGCATTATTCATGGTTTATTAATTTTTAATTTTATTAATTTCTTCCTATGAGAGGTATCAACTAAACCTTAAAGACAAAAATTCAACTAATAAGATAATTATGTTATTTGATAGTGAACCTACTTATCTTATTTCACGTTTCTGAGATTATTTGATGAGAGGGTGAGCAGTTGGTAATAAAACTCATTCCCACCCAATCATAAGTCTTCATATTTATTTTTATCCCACAAATCATTTTTCCCATCTTTTTTATATTTAAGAAATTAAAATACTTTGAGCAACAAGTATATCATAATTATACTTTTTTGAACAAAAATATATTGACACAAAACAATTTGATTTGATACACGTATACTTTTAGAAAATTTACCAGGATTTTTTAGATAATTGTGTATATGAAATTACACAGTTATATGAAAAATAAGTTTATCTCCTCCTGACTTTGTTATTAAGATTATGTATGTCTCATAAAAGAATTTTAGGAGATTATATGCCGAGAAAAAAAATCAAAGATAACATTTACCATGTAAGAATGAAGGATATTCCAATACATATGGTAAAATATTTCATTAAACTAGTATTAATGGGCTATTTTTTTGCGTCTAATTGTGAAACCGCTATTTTTTTCACCTAATTGAAAAAATCACCCTTTCTCTATCTCGGTTGTGGTAACTTTTTGTGTAAGATATGTGTTCATCACCTTGGTGTCGACCTCTTTAAATGCACTTAGTGTCCTTTCCACCTCATGGTTCCTTCTAATTGATAATGTTATTAAAAAAAATGGTAAAATCGAGTTCTAATATATGATATGGTTGGATTACACTATTATGAAAATAATTAGTATTTTTATCACCACCTTCTATTCATTTGATTCTTGCCCTTTGTTGCTACAGAAGAAGTTCATCATCTCTCTAAAGAAGTTGGTTTGAGTGTATTGAGCCCTCGGAGTTCCTGGGATGCTGATATATGATACATTATGTTTTTTTTGTTCTCTTACAACATTAAGTGCATTAGAAAAAGCGTCATTACATAATGTGATATAACATAGATTTGAGTTTGATCCAATGCACCCAGTATTTAGTCCATACAAATTCCCCTTTTTCCCTTTTTTTTTTCTTTTTATCTGGGTGGCTATTGATCTTGGTTCCCGAATGGCTCTTTCTGGTACCACAATATATCTGGTTTAAATGGATCATCTTCGTTGGGCTGTTGAGTTGGTCCCAATCGGTTGCCGGACACCCATATTGAGGCGAGGCATTCACTAACTTAGGAACTACGTGGCTCAATCGCTAGAGTAAATGTGAACATAACCAAAATGTCTCTGGTTTTCTAATCTTAAATGAATATGTAGTACTTTGAATGCCTTCTTTTTTTTGCACAATTACTTTGAATGGCTTCAACCACACGAATTAGTTATTAAAAAAAACCCATATTGTGGCTTCAACCACATGAAAAAACTCATCTTATGGGTCAAACCAACAAAACTAAAGAGAGGGCCCAGTCTAGGGGAAACAATTCCACTTTCCAACACCTTTTGGCGTGTGATCCAGCTTGGCCCATTGGTCATGAGACATGAGCTTACAGATGAATCGTGAGTCGTCATCATCAACCTACGCGACCTTTTTTACTAAGAATTTTGCTTATGTGAACACATGAGCAACTACTATCACATGATTCTTCGACAATTATTTCGTAGATGCCAAAAATTTGACTGCTAGGAAAGAATCTTGCCTCGACAAAATGATGGCACTAGTGTTAGGAAAAATCAGTACTATGATCACACTAATGAAGTGTCCGATGGAAGATACAAAACCACATTAGATATTCACGTTCGCACACATTGGATCTTACAAATGTTTTGAATTTTCGTCGGACAAAAGAATGAATAAAAAATAAGCAATTGGACCTTTGTACATAGGCGTGCTTGTCGTGGTATATAATGTAATGTAGATATTATCATTTCCTTGTCAAAATGGCAGACTTGGAAGACCTATGGTTTATCTATGTTACTACATTCAAAACTAATATTTCTTTTCTGCTTAATTACTACATATAGGCTTCTTATAAAAGTCATAAATGTACTTTGGTAGCACAAAATGCTTGTTCAATATGATATTTTCTTGACATACAATATACATATTCAACATGTTGAACTCTTACTCTCTTCCCAATACAATCAATATACATACATTTTCATGACCAGGACCAAGTTTTCAATTGAACGGACTTATTAAATGGTGCTTGTTGAGTACCAAAATGCATGCTTATTAATTATGAATATTAAATGCAAAACTAAAATTTTAGTACAAACTCATAATGCCAAAATCTAAGTTTCCATGAAATGGAGAAATTACACAAATAAAAAAATTCCAAATAAATTATGGACTGCAAATCATTTTTTGGAGAGCCTATTAAGTGGTGTAAGCATGTTCCTCAAACACCTATTTTGCCTCCATTGGCACTTTTTTTCTTTTTTCTTTTTGTAGTTTTCTTATGTTATTTGGAATATGTTACAATAAGAAGTTGGATTGCCAAATCAACCGTTTTAAATGATTATTATGTTTTAACATTGAACAGATTTACAAAATAAAAATATTTTATTTGAAATATTTGATATTCAAGTCTAAAATTGACAAAATTTGACATCTCTACTTTAATTTGGCTATATGCAAAATAAATTAGAATATTTATGTAGACAAAATAAATATAATATGGATAACAAAAACCCAATTTAAATATAATTTTATTATCCAAATACATAATATATATATTTTTTATCCATCAATTGTTTGTCCCAATCCTTTCTATAAGGTAACCTGATCTTCTATATAATATCTATGGCTCCACCTACCCCCAACCAATAAAGGGAAGTAAAGCTGTGGTTGGGCGGTGGTGAGTTTATGGCTTATCTTCCCTCACAGTCACCATTTTTTTTTCTTCTACTTACAAAACAAACATTTATATCCTTTCACTCTCAATGTCCTAGCTCATCAGTCATCATTCCATGGGTCGTCATACAAATAAATGCATTGTAAGTAAAGTTATTCATATTTATTCCAAACTGTTGGCCTTCTCCCTACTCATTGTCTTTTTTAGGTTATAAATGGCACCTTGATGATGGAAGGTTGGCACCATTATTAATGTAGATTTATTATGAATAGATCTTATTTATAGTGGAAAAGGGCACCAACCCCATTCAATTAAAGCAATTTGCATAGTGAATCAAATGGACCTTTTAGGTGCCTGAAACCGCTTCAATAAATGAAAATCCATTATAACATAGTATCGATTAAATTATTCGATTATTGTTTCCCTTTAATCAAATCATAACAAATGAAATTATCAATTCTACATAAGTTGTAGTTGGAGAGGAAATATATTAATACATTGATTTGTTAATAAATAATGTAATCTACGTTGTCTTGATACCTATTCTTTATACCTGTTGTTTAGTCGACTTGAATGTTAATAATATTTATTCAAATACTTCATTCTCTCCGTAGACAAGTATACTCGCTCATGGAAGTCAACATTTTTACTTGTCATAAAATTTATATTATATTTTAAAATATAGATGTCGATTGAGTTTAACACTTCAGGTGAATAATTCTTGAAACATATGTATGATATATAAAATAAATTATGTTAAACTAAAAATAATAATCAAAATTAGCCATTACATAAATTATTAATAAAAAAATCTAGATGTTCTTTTCACACAACATCAAATAACTTGACCTCTAAATTGGGTTAAAATGTTGTACACTATTAATTAATATTGATTATCATTTCCTCCTTCCCACCCTGATTTCACCTATTTAAGAAAGCCACAGGGGAGCTCACAATTCTCAAGAAAATACACTTTCTCCAATCCCTTCCTCTTCCTTCAATAGGAAAATAAGCATCCTTTTCTTCTATTTACTAAGCTCACGAGCACCAGCAATGGCTAACGTTGAGGCGGCTCACGGAAATGTCAGGGCAGCCGCTGAAAGCGGGCTCCAGGGGAAGCTGTGCCACGGGGCTGACCCCCTGAACTGGGGTGCGGCGGCGGAGTCGCTGAAGGGTAGCCACCTCGACGAGGTAAAGAGGATGGTAGAGGAGTCGCGGAGGCCGGTGGTCCGGCTCGGCGGCGAGACTCTTACAATAGCTCAGGTCGTGGCGGCTGCGGCGGCCTCCGCCTCCTCCGGCGCTAGGGTGGAGCTTTCCGAGGAGGCTAGGGCTGGTGTTAAGGCCAGCAGCGACTGGGTGATGGAGAGCTTGAACAAGGGCACCGACAGCTATGGGGTGACCACGGGGTTCGGTGCCACCTCCCATAGGAGGACCAAGCAGGGTGGTGCACTGCAGAAGGAGCTCATTAGGTATAATACAAACGCTTCATCTTTTTTCATCAATCGTTATATTTTTTTCATGAATCTGAAAAAAAAATGGAAAAGGGAGAGACAATAAGTGGAGGGAGAGAATAGGATGTTAGTGTTAGAGTCGGTGTTACAGTTCATTGGACTTCCCACGATAGGCGGGAAGTCGAATGAGCTTTGGTAAGAATTAGAGTTTACCAATGGTTATGGATGGCATTTATAACCCTAAAATGAATGCATTGAAAACCTTTTAGCTTTCTGCCCCAATTTAGTGTAATGTTATGTTTTGTGGCATTTTTTTGCAAAGGCCCAAAATTTGTTTAACGGGCTCAACGAACATTTACTGGCAATTCATTTCCATGTAAAAATAAGAAGAGAATTGAAGAGCGGCGGCATTTTGATTTCATCCTTTTTTGTCTTATTGTCATGTGGTTGCTTTTCTTCAACATTTTGTTGATGTAAATTTTTACGAGCAATTATATCACTGTGATCATGTCATTTTATATGTTGGGTTAAAGGCATATATTTTTTGGTATGGTGGATACATAAGAGCTAATTTCAGTTAAATGGCCTGATTTTTCTTGGAACATGTCCAAATCAAAAGGGCCCATTCTCGTGGAAGACAACCACGCAAACCCAACACACTTAAAATGGTTGGCTGTTTGCCTACCCGCTCACATTCACTCCACCCACCAAAATTCGCATGATCATGGCTTGAAATTCATGTAGTTCTTTTTGTAACTATTCTTTTAATGGCTAACATCTTATGGAGTTTAATTAATCAAATATCTAATGAATTCTTAATCCTTGCAGATTTTTGAACGCAGGAGTCTTCGGGAATGGAACGGAATCTTGCCACACGCTGCCGCACTCGGCCACCCGGGCGGCTATGCTGGTGAGGATCAACACCCTCCTCCAGGGCTACTCAGGCATCAGGTTCGAGATCCTGGAAGCCATCACCAAGCTCCTCAACCACAACATCACCCCGTGCCTGCCGCTCCGGGGGACCATCACGGCCTCGGGTGACCTCGTCCCCCTTTCCTACATTGCCGGGCTCCTGACCGGCCGGCCCAACTCCAGGGCAGTTGGCCCTGCTGGCGAGACCCTGGACGCTGCTCAGTCCTTCACTCTTGCTGGAATCGAGGGTGGCTTTTTCGAGCTGCAGCCTAAGGAGGGCTTGGCCCTGGTTAACGGCACGGCAGTTGGGTCCGGCCTGGCCTCCTTAGTCCTCTACAACTCGAATGTGCTGGCGGTCATGTCGGAGGTCTTATCAGCCATCTTCGCGGAGGTCATGCAGGGAAAGCCCGAGTTCACGGACCACCTGACCCACAAGCTGAAGCACCACCCCGGCCAGATCGAGGCCGCTGCCATAATGGAGCACATCCTTGACGGCTCTTCCTACGTCAAGGAGGCTAAGATGCTGCACGAGATGGACCCCTTGCAGAAGCCAAAGCAGGATCGCTACGCCCTGAGGACCTCCCCGCAATGGCTAGGCCCCCAGATCGAGGTGATCCGTGGCGCCACGAAGATGATCGAGAGGGAGATCAACTCCGTGAATGACAACCCTCTTATCGACGTGTCAAGGAACATGGCCCTCCATGGCGGCAACTTCCAGGGGACCCCTATTGGGGTCTCCATGGACAACACAAGGCTGGCTCTGGCCTCAATCGCAAAGCTTATGTTCGCGCAGTTCTCCGAGCTTGTGAATGATTTCTACAATAATGGGTTACCCTCGAACCTTTCCGGTGGTAGGAACCCTAGCCTCGACTATGGATTCAAGGGGGCTGAGATCGCCATGGCGTCGTACTGCTCAGAGCTCCAGTTCTTGGCTAACCCAGTGACCAACCATGTCCAGAGCGCTGAGCAGCACAACCAGGATGTTAACTCTCTTGGGCTCATCTCGGCTAGGAAGACGGCGGAGGCGGTGGATGTGTTGAAGCTCATGTCATCGACTTTCATAGTCGCCCTATGCCAGGCCATTGACCTGAGGCACTTGGAGGAGATCCTCAAGGCCACTGTGAAGGCCACGGTCGGACAGGTGGCACGGAAGGTTCTCACCACGACCTCCAACGGCGACCTCCACCAGGCCCGCCACTCCGAGCTTGCCCTCATCCAGACCGTCGATAGAGAGCATGTCTTCGCCTATGTCGACGACCCATGCACCTCTAACTACCCGCTCATGCAGAAGCTGAGGCAGGTGCTAGTTGAGTCGGCTATGGGCAATGGGGAGAAGGAATTGAGCCTGACCACCTCCATCTTTCAGAAGATAGCGATATTCGAGGAGGAGCTGAAGGAAGCCCTTCCGAAGGAAGTGGAGAGGGCGAGGGTTGAGTTCGAGGCAAGGAGCACGAAGGTCAAGAATAGGATCCAGAAGTCTAGGTCATATCCGCTGTATCGGTTTGTGAGGAAGGAACTCAGGACGGGTATGCTGACAGGGGAGAAGGTTCAGTCACCAGGGGAGGACTTTGATAAGGTGTTCACAGCCATGTGCCAAGGGAGGCTGGTTGATCCGTTGATGGAATGCTTGAAGGAGTGGAATGGTGCACCTCTCCCCATTTACTAGGTGGAAAGTGAAGATCGTTGATATTATTGCATACAACACCCTCTTGAACAATAATAAAATGAATGATCATCTGAGTTATTTCGGTTGAATTTAACATAAAAAATGCTTTGAAAGATAAGCCTTTTATTACTTAATAAATTATATAAGATATGCCAATATTTATAAACTAATAATATAAATTTATATTATGATTATTAAAATATTATAATAATAATAATGTACTTAATATTTTAACATTTTACTTCAAAATGAAAATAAAATAAAATAAAATATTAATTTTGAAAAATTATAAATGCGAACTAATAACAGCTCACTTAATACAAAGTAATCAAAATCTTATTCATTCACTGAAAGTCTTTGTATTTCTTGGAGAAGAGAATTAATTGATTTTGACTATATGAAGAGTAAGGCTACTAAGAGAGTAGTGAAAATAAAAGGAGTGCATATCACAAAAGGGGAATGGAGTCTGATTAGGAAAGTATTACGAGAGAGATGGAGAACAAGGTGGATCTGTAACGTAGATGGAGTTAGATAAAATAAGTATATTGTTAACAAAGAGAAAAAAGTTGGGAGTAGATACTATCATCTAACGCTAGCTTGGTGCACTTCAACCTACGTCACCACTCATCATTTACTAAAAAAATATTTTTACTCAATATTTCTTACGTTATATTAATTTAATCCTTATTAATTTTCTTTTCTACACCATCTTCGTCCCTCTACATTTATTTAGTTATTTACTTTTGTTGGTTTAATTTATTTTTCTATTTTTTATTATTAATTTACTATCAAATGTACTAAAATATATATATATTTTAAAATTTATCTAATTATTTCTAAAAATTAGAAAATTTTTATTATTTCAAACAAATTCGATCTATTTTTAGTTAATTTATATCCGATCTAATTAATTATTAATCCAAATAATTATCTAATTTTAAACCTCAATCATTTCTATTTCTATTTTCTAATTTTAATAATTCATTATACGAATTTTTTAGATTAATTCGGTTTAATCTCTATTTAAAATTTTTTCAAATAAACTTTTTCCAATTCTTAATTTCTAATAAAATAAAGTTATTTATGAAATTTTTTTCATAAATTTATGTTTGAACCATTTTCAAATATATATTGGTTACAGTTAGTTTTTAGAGTTTTTATTTTCTATTTAATAATGATTTATTTTACAATTGTACTTAAATAAGAATGATCCGAGAATTGAGTTATAATAAAATATATAAATAAATAATATTAAAATATTATAATATAATTTTAATTAATAATAATATAATATATATACATTATATAAAATATTATTTTAATAATATATTTAATATTTTAACCATTTTCTTCATTTGTTCATTTTAATATTTTATAATTCTAACTTCTTTTGATACTCAAGATCTTGTGACTGTCAGATGAAGGTGTAATTTTTGTCATGTTTCTTTCTAAAATTTCAATATGTAATGCGGCTTGGATAAAGGTGTAATCTTAGTCATGTTGCTTTCTATAATTTCATTGGCTTTGTGACTGCTCTCCAGCTTGCAGCTTTCTTATGCTAAGACAGCTGAAAATATTGTTTTTTTAATGATTATTACTTCATACGCAATTTACTGCATACTTATGGGCATTAAAGTATGCAACCGACCTAAGCTTTTTTTTTATTTGCAGACATAAGCTGAATGAATAATTCAGTACAAAATTTTGAACTAACAATTTAGGACTCCCATTAATAATTAAATTCTCAAAATTTAAAATATAATAATTTCGCCCAAACAATTTGACATTATACCACACTTTATTCTTTCGGTTCAATATTTTTGTAAGAAAAATTGATATGATGCATATGAGATAATGGTGTATTATTGATGCATACATTATCATGACATTTTTTTCGATCTTTTGAAATAAAAACTTAATTACTCAATAAAATTAAAATATCATGAAGTAGCAATATGAAATCATCGAGGTTCGTGGTTCGTATTAAATTGAAGTTGTAGTTCTTCTAGTTCTAACCAATGGTTCATGGCTATGGTGTAAGCATGCCTTAAAAGGCCATTTTGTACCCTTATTTGAGGGTACAAAATGAGGTAATGCCATAAAAGATAGATATTTAATGAAATAAAATATATTTTAGTAATTATTTTAGTGAACTGAAAGAAATAATCTTAAAATTTTTTAAAAAATCCTAAAAAATAATTACACCCCACTTTTCTTTAGAATCAGTATGGCAATACCCCATTAACAAATATATCGATATTTTATCTACTATTAAGAAACAATACCTTTCCCATTCATTAGCTCTAAATCTAGAGAATTCCTAGAGCACTCAAAATACTGAATAAGTATTCACTCTCCTTATTTCTTACTCACTCTCCAACCGTACACATAATTATCACTATTCTATATATAGTGTGAAACTCGTTCTCTCGAATCAAGTAAACTGAGAAAAGAACTAATATTTTCATAAGAGAACCGAACTTATAAATGAACAAAAAATGGTAAATAATGATTAAAGTGAGAAATTAAAAAATTCTAAATAATCAAGAATTCATAAAAATAATGGGAAAGAACCATGAAGTAAATTGGGTGGGAAAACCGACCAGTTCAAGGTGAACCGGATTGAACTGTGTTAAACCATGGTGAACCGAATTTGATAATTCATTTTTCTAGTTGGATTAAAAATATTAATTTGGAGGATTGAGCCCACCACTAGATAGAAAATAAATTTTTAATTTTTAATTTTTAGAAAACCAGTTGAATCGGGCCTAAATCAGCCGATTTTTGTTACCGAACCTAGTCAGACCGGATCGGTCAACAGTCCGACCGGTCAATGAACAATGTCATCGTCTTCCTTAGAATGACAACACTATTTATTAAGGTAGAAATGCTTTACTTTTCCGGCGAGGGAATATTCCCTCCGATTATGGCATTTTTCGATGAAAATAAGCTCAACCAATATGGAAACTAGTAGAGTAAAGGATCCCCAGATTCCCTATATAAATAGCTACCCTCCATTCATCCTTGACACACCTTAAACCTTCGAATAACGAGAAGTGCTCCATTTTTCAATGAATCTCGAACTAGAGCTCCGACTTGGGCACTTCTTTCAACCTTATAAGGCGAATTTAAGTCCTATAGATTCCAGAGGAAGTAAGCTACCGAACGGCACCCTCCATTCCGCCGGAGGACCACTAGAGAAGCGTCAGTGGGTTCAAATAGTATGCAACTTCGTTGGTCCAAAGCTGCCCTATTTTGGCCAATCTGAATTTGACCAATTAAGACCTCCCGTGACCGAACCGAGTCCTTCCTCAATCCCACAGTCATCACTGAGTTGTAGAACTCACCCACTCCCTTTTACCCCTTTCAAGTAACCGAGAAAAAACCAACCTTAAAGACCCTCTTGTATTGGAACTATAAGATATGTATGTCTGTTTTAAGATATTCAGTTTTGTATAATGCTATTCTAGAAAAGACAGGAAAAAGTATGCCTTACTCCTCGTAGTTTAGAAAAGGGTGAAACCCTTCATGGACCAAAGAGAGTAGCGGGTTTCTCATGGGGATCCGAACAAACTGGGTCGGGGCGTGACAAAGCCCAACATCCCAAACTTGGCTCGGTGGGTATCACACACAATTACCCATTATTAGAACTTTTAGCAGTATTTATCACATGTTGATTCTGGACGGGTCCATACCTATCACACCATGACCCGATTTGGTTAGATCCCCGTGATCAACCCGCCACTCTCTCGATTTATTAACGGTTTTCCCTTTCTTTTAAACCGAGAGGAGTAAGACGTCCTTTAAACCTATACCTTTACTGGAATAACATTAATAAAAACTATAAGAAATTTAAACTTAACATACCTGTCTTACAGGTGTGGTTAACTTGAGGTCTTTGGGTAGGCTTTCCCATGGTTACCTGAAAAAGGAGTATAAGGGGGGGGGGGGGGGGGTGAGTTCAACGACTTAGTGAATGTGTCACGCCCTGACCTAGTTTGGTCGGATCCCTATGAACAACCCACCGCTCTCTTGGTTTAAGAGGGGTTTCCCCCTTCTTTCATTCAAAAGTAGCTAGACATAATCTCAACCTTGTTCCCTAGAATAACATATATCAAATAAAATGCAAGTTTAAGAAAAATTAAGCATACTTGACAGAGAGTAAGACTTGGTGTTATCCCTACTTAAAAACAAATAAAAAGGGTGGGTGAGTTTCTACAGCTTAGTGAATGGGTATTTAAAATTTTTTTTTTCAATAAAATAGTTTTTAAATTGGAGTGTGCCAGACTCCTTATGTCCTTTCATCCTCAAAATCTTGGTTTAAAATTCATTATTTCTCAATCCTCAATCATAGCCAGTGTGTTTATCAACTAATACACGCCCTCTATCATGAAGAGAACACACATTCATAGGGCAGCACGTCCACTGCACCCACTTGTGGCGTCGGAGTGACTTTACCGGCCTCCTAGATAGAAGCACATCCACTTATACCTTGAGAATGAGTGGGTGTACGTGACATCCAATCCTCAATTCCGTAAAGAAAACTCCGTGTCCATATGAGGAAAGAGACCTCATCCCGATCCCACCCCGGTCTCATGTGCATGAAACTACATCGAGCTTCCTTGACTGCTGACACGACAAACTGCCCTTATCTCCACCATGTCGTCCAGTAGCCCCTAGGATGCATCACTACCCCTCTTTGGCGTCTTGAAGGTCCCGTACCTTAGTGCATGCACAAAACAATAGTTTTCCACATAACCATTTGATTTGTGGTGCCATTGGTCCAACGCCCTGATCCTCAACTCGACCTGCAGCTGTTTATCTTGACTAGTCCGTTGACCTATCATGTCACACTACCACCAATCCATCGAGTATGTCAGTCTTGTCTTGGTACCATGGCCAAACAAATCATTTGTTTAAAGTTTCATGGCTTAAATTCATATTTGTTTACGAGCTCCTGCTTGTGCCAACCAGCCTTGGTCCCACTGTATGAGGTTTTCAAAATCGGGCATATTAGCCCCCAAGTCGCAAAACCGAGGCCTACGACCTAACTGAGCTATTTGAGCTCTTGTCAAGAAGGTCTACCAAAAGGTTTAAGTAGTGGCACACAGTCAAGGGAGAGCACTTTTGACAAAATAATCTTTCAGTCGTCCACCACACCAACTGGATGTGAGGACATCTCCACTTATAACCGATAAACGGGTTTTCTACTTCCTTCGAGGAAGTTCATCATACCAACTAGGTATGATCTACTTACAACCGATAAGTAATTTTTCCGCGTAATTTCCACATCACTCAATTCTGGTGTGATGGTTAAAAATTCCACTTAGTAGTGGGTTTTCATTTCAAAGATGCTTATCAACCTCAACCGGGTATGATATAAAATACGACTCACTCGTGAGTGCTGTGAATCATTCTTAACCAGCTTTCATCTCCTTGCGAGCTTTTTCTTAGCTGGCGTTCTTGATACCTCGTGTTCCTGCACGGTATCAACATTTTTGTTCATTATCCCTTGGCTTGATAGCTTTCATTCATTATTAATGAATAAAATTTCCAACTTTTCAAATATTTGCAATTTGGTCCCTAAATTTTTTTTCTTTTACTTTAGGTCCCAAATACCGATTTTACCCCAAATTGAGTCCCAAAAATTCAAAATTATACATTTAGACTTCAATTTATTCAAAATTACATAAAGGGGTCAAGTGTCCTAAATTCCCAATCTGGTCCCCCATTTTTTCAAAATTACCATTTTGCCCCTACTTTACAAAAATGGTAGGTTTTACCCCAAAAATTCTAAAAATTTCCCAATTGGTCCTCCAACATCTTTATCATGCTCAATTAGCCCTCAATTTTATGAAATTGCACTTTAGTCCCTTAATTTTTTGAAATCCCCAATTTTCCCCAAATTTTCCCCCAATTTCAACATTATAACTCAGCCGAATTTGATTTCATCAAATTGACCGATCAAATGAGTTTAATTATTGAAATTGGAGTTAAATTAGAGTTCCTACACCTTCATACGATACAATTGCACTTTGAATCGCACGATTTGATGCTGAAACGAGCTCAAACAGAGCTTCGTCGGAAAATTGAACGTATAGAGAGAAAGCTTGGCAAGCTTACCGTCGGGGGCACGACGATCCAAGCTTTCGATCTAGGTAGATAGCTCTCATCCTGAGGTCTTTCCTAGAAACAAGAATTAACTCAATTCCTGTCCAATTGAAGGAGAATTTAGTTAGTGAAAATCCGCCGGTTCTCTCTTTAACACTAATTGGAATTCATAAAGGGGAGGTAAATTGGCTTACCTTTCTGCACTAATTTGACCGTAGGAGGGCTGAAGAGGTGTTGGGAGAGCTTGGTTTGACCTGAGTAGGGATCGAATTGGTTGAGTTTGGCTCGATAGAAACAAGGTAGCTTCGGTCCACCGGACTACTTCATTGTTCGATCACGCTGGCGTTTCTCTGACGACCCTCGGAGCAATTAGAGACTACCACCATGTAGCTAACTTTTCCCTGTGTCTAAGGAACCTGACCATGCCTTCTTTGGCTCAGAAAAGACCCTTTATCGGAGCTCTGATTTGAGCTTCACTGGAAAACTAAGTAGTTGAGAGAGAGTGAGGTTTTCAGGTGTGGAGAGGATGAATGGAGAGGGGCTCTTTATATAGGGAGCTCGGGGACTCGTCGGCCATACGTTTGGCACCTTTGTGACAGTCATTGATGGCCTGAAATGTACTGAACGGAAACGTTTCCTCTTCACCAGTGCTGGTTCAATTTTTCAGTGAGTGAACAGTATTGTCATCCGAAGGAAGAAGAATACATTGTTCTGTACTAGACTAGACTGGTCCAAGCCAGGTTCAAAGCTTAAACTGGCCGGTTCAGGCCTGATTCGATCGAGTTTTTCAAAATTAAACATTTCTAAATTCATCTAAATTCATTCTCTATCAAATGGTGGCCTAAATTCTCAAATTTAATTTTTCTAAGCCACCTTGAAAAATGAATTTAGCATCCAATTCAATAGTGGTTCAAATCAGTCCAAACTAGTTTAATCTGGTTCGAATTCGGTTCACTTAAAATGGTTTGGTTTTCATCTCCAATTTTTCCTAAAGTTTTTTTTCATGACTTTTGTAACTCTTCAAGTCACTCGAGTTTCATAAATTTCCCATTTTGCCCTTTCTCTATTGGTTCCGATTCATAAACCGGTTAAATCTAGCTTGGATCAGTTCATCTGAACCGATCTAGTTTTCTCTCCCAAATTGTTCTAAGGTCCTTTTGCAAGTTTTTTTATAAACCCTTTGGGTCACTTGGGAGTTGTAAATTTCCCAAATTACACATTCTCTGATGATCGAGTTTGTGAACCGGTTCGGTTTTCGCAGTCAATTTGATCGGTTCTTTTCCCGATTTTCCTTAACTCCAAAGAGCAGGGTTTACAGAATGGGTATTTTAAAATTTGACTGTTAGAAAAATAGTTTGAATTGGAGTGTGCCAAACTACTTAGTTTTTTTAAAACATTCCATCCTCAAAATCTCAGTTTCCATATCCACATCTCATCATTTACCACAACCAGTTTGTTTATCAATCAACACACACCCTTCATCATGAAGGGAACACACATTCATAGGGTAGCACATCCACTATACCCACTTGTGGCGTCTGAGCGACTTTATCGGCTGCCTAGATTGAAGTCCGTCCACTTCTACCCTAAGAATGAGTGGATGTACGTGACATTCAACCCTCAATCCCGTAAAGAAAAACTCCGTGTCTGTATGAGGAAAGAGACCTCATCCCGACCCTACCCCGGTTTCATGCACATGAAGCTATGTCGAGCTTCCCTGACTGTTGGCACAACAATCTGCACTTATCTCCACCATGTCGTCCAGTAGACCCTTGGACGCATCACTACTTCTCTTGGGCATCTTGAAGGTCCCGTACCTTAGTGCATGCACAAAACAACAATTTTCCTAATAAGCCATTTAATCTTTTGTGCCACTGGTCCAATCGCCCTAACCCTCAACTCGACCTGCAATTGTTTGTCTCAACTGGTCCGTCGGCCTGTCACGTCGCACTGCCGCCAGTCCATTGAGTATGTCGGTCTTGTCTTGGTACATGGCCAAACATATCATTCATTTAAAGTTTTCATGGCTTAAACTCATGTTTGTTTACAAGCTCCTGCTCGTGCCAACTGGTCTTAGGCCCACTGTACGAGATTTTTAAAATCAGGCATATTAGCCTCCAAGTTCCAAAACCGAGGCCTTCAACCTATTTGAGTTGTTCAAGATCCCATCAAGAAGGTCCACCAAAAAGTTTAAGCAGTGGCACAAAGTTAGGGGAGAATACTTTTAACAAAATATTCTTTTCATCTGTCCATCACACCAGTTGGGTGTGAGGACATCTCTGCTTATAAACAATAAGCGAGTTTTTTTACTTCATTCTAGGAAGGTCATCATAAGAACTGGGTATGATCTACTTATAACCGGTAAGTAGTTTTTACACGTAATTTCCACATCACTCCATTCAGGTGTGATGTTTAAAATTCCACTTAGTAGTGGGTTTCATTTCCGAGGTGTTTATCATCCCAACCAGGTATGATATAAAAATCCCACTCACCCGATAACGCAGTGATTTGCTCTTAACCAGTTCTTTGTCTTCACGTGAGCTTGTCCTTTCTGGCATTCCTGGTAATTTGTGTTACTACTCGATATGAACATCCTTATTTATTTTCCCTTGGCCCAATAGCCTTCATTCATCATGAATGGATGAAATACTCAAACTTTTCAATTAATTGCAATTGGGTCCCTAAAGTTATTTTTCTTTATCTTTAGGTTCCTAATGCCGATTTTCCCCAAATTGAGTCCTGAAACTTCAAATATTTACTTTGGGACATCAATTTATTCAAAATTACACAAAGGTGTTCAAGTTTCCCAAATTCCCAATTTGGTCCCTAGATTTTCCAAAATTATCATTTTGCCCCTACTTAAAAAAATGGTAAAATTGACCCCAATAATACCAAAATTGACCAATTGGACCTCCAACATCTTTTCCATGCCCAATTGGTCCTCAATTTTAGTTAATTTCACTTTAGTCCTCAACATTCCAACCTGACCAGATTTGATTTCATCAAATTGATCGATCATTCAAAGTTAATTATTGAAATTGAAGGCGGATTTGAGTTCCTACACCTCCATACGATTTAATTGCACTTTGAATCACATGAATTGATGTCAGAATGAGCTCAAACGGAGCTTCGCCATAAAACTAGACATGGAGAGAGAAAGTGTAAACCCCGCCCTTTTGAAGTAAGGAAAAATCGGGGAAAGAATTGGTTAAACTGAGTGAGAAACATCGAACTGGTTCACAAACCAATCATCAAAGAACAAACAATTTGGGAAATTTCAACTCCCAAGTGACCTAAAGGATTCATAAAACCTTGGAAAAGAACCTTAGAACAAATTGGAAGAGAAAAATCAAAATGGTTCAAATGAACTAGATCCAACAGGATTGAACTAGTTTATGAACCGAGCTATTTTATGAACTAGAACCGATAGAGAAAGGACAAACTGGAAAATTTATGGATCCTGAGTGACATAAAGGGTCACAAAAGTCATGAAAAAGGACTTTAGGATGAATTGAAGATGAAAACCAAACCGGTTCAGGTGAACTGGATCTGAACCAAATTGAACCAGTTTAGACTAGTTTGAACCACTATTGAACCATATGCTAAATTTATTTTTCTAGGTGGCTTAAAAATTCAAATTTGAGATTTGAGGCCACCATTTGATAGAAAATGAATTTAGAAAATTTTAATTTTGAAAAATTTGGTCGAATCGAGGGTGAACCGACTAGTTTAAGCTTTGAACCCGGTTGGTACTAGTCTCGTTCGGTTAGGAACAATGTCGTCTTATTCATTAAGATGACAACACTGTTCACTCGCTAGAAAATCGTGCAGCTTTGGTGAAGCTGAAAAGTCTCTAGCCAGGGAGTTTCAGGCAATTAATGACCGCCATTAAGGCGCCAATCGGACGATCAAGAAGTCCCCGAGCTTCCTATATAAAGAGCCCCTCCTCATTCAAAATCTCCACACCTGAAAACTCCAATCTCTCTCAGCCGCTCCAATTTTCAGTGAAGCTCGAACTAGAGCTCTGATATAGGGTCTTTTTTGAGCCAAAGAAGGCGTGGTTAGGTTCTTTAGAACTAGGGAGAAGTCAGCTACACGCCTATAGTGTAAAACCCGCCCTTTTGAGCTAAGGAAAACAAGGAAAAGAACCGGTCAAACCAAGTGAGGATTTAGAACCAGTTCACAAACCCGATCATTTATGAACGGGCAATTTGGGATCATTAAACCTTTAAAAAGAAATTTAAGATAAATTAGAAGAGAAAAACTAAATTGGTTTAAGTGAATGAGAATCCATAAGAACTATGAAGTTAAGCGTGCTTACTTGAGAGTAGTTTGAGAATGGGTGACCTACTAGGAAATATGATTCTTTTTGTAACCCGAAATTTTGGTTAAATTTTTTTTTGTGAACGTACGCCTTATCTTAAATGGTCATAAATTAATATATATTTAATTATTAGAATTAATATAAATAATTTAATACCAAAATTAAATTATTGGAATTAATACTAATAATTTATGGCAATATTAATGCTAGTAATAAATCCCTCCTATTTAATACACGATTTTTACACCTATATAAAGAGGTCATCCCCATTCATTCTCCTCACACCTGAACACTTCTCTCTCTCTACTGCTCCATTTCCCGGTAAAGCTCGAACCAGAGTTTCAACTTAGTTTCGACTTGAACTTTTTTCTTAACCTTGAAAGGAGAGGTTGAGCCCTTTAGAAACAAGGAGAAGATAACTATCTAATAGCAACCTACAATCAATCCGAGAATCGCTGGAGAAGCGCCGGCATGATGGAATAATGAAGCAGCTCCGGCGGACCGAAGCTGCCCTATTTCGACGAATCTAAAATCGGCCATTTCGAGCCCTCCTCATACCAAACGAAGACCTCCCAACACTTCCTCAGCCCTGCCACGGCCAAATTAGGACTGAAAGGTAAGCCAATTCGGCTCCGCTCTACAATTTCTGGCTGGTGATAGAGAGAGAATCGACAGAATTTCAATGATGAAATTCTAACTCAATTCGACATCAATTGATGCGATTCTTGATTCTAGGATGATCCTCAAGATGAGAGCTATCTGTCCAGATTGAAAGCTCAAACCGTCGTGCCCTCATTGATGAGAAATCGAAACTTTCTCTCTCTACAATCTGTTTTCCGGCGAAGCTCCGTTTGAGCTCGTTTCGGCGTTAAAATCTGTGATTTCAAAGTTCCTTAGAATTGTATGAACATGTAGGAATTCAATTTCAATTCCAACTTCAACAATTAGAGGTGTTTGATCGGTCAATTTGATAAAATCAAATTTCGTAGTGTTGAAGAGTTAAAATTGGGGGAAATTTAGGGATTTTCGAAATTCGAAGGACCAAAATGAGATTTTATGAAATTGAGGGCCAATTGGGCATGAAAATAATGTTAGAGGACCAATTGAGAAATTTTAGAATTTTTGGGGCAAAACTTACCATTTTTATAAAGGAAGGGCAAAATGGTAATTTTGGAAAAGTTGGAGGACCATATTGGAAATTTGAGAAATTAATCCCCTTTTAGTGAAATGGAATAAATTGAGGTCATATGATAAATTTTAGAAGTTTCGGGACTCAATTTGAGGAAAAATCAGAATTAGGGACTTAAAGTTAAAGAGAAATAACTTTAGGAACCTTAATTGCAAATAAATGAAAGTTTGACTTTCTCATTCAGTTGGAATGAATGAAGGCGATTAGGCCGAAAGATAATGAACCGAGATGTTCATATCGTGTTGGAACATGAAGTACCAGAAACGCCAACAAGGACAAGCTCGCGTGAATACAAAGAACCGGTTTAGTGGAATTCACGGCATTAACGGGTGAGTGGGTTTACTAACATCATATCTGGTTGGGATGATGAGCACAACTTAAAATTAAAAACCACTTACCGGTTGTGAGTGGAAATTTTATATCATACCCGGTTGGGAATGATAAGTACCTCGGTATGAAAACCCACTACTAAGTGGTATTTTAAACATCACTACTTAGAGGAAGTGATGTGAAAATCATGTGGAAAAACTACTTACCGATTGTAAGTCGATCATACCCAGTTGGTATGATGAGACTTCCTCGAAGGAAGTTGAAAACCCATTCATCGGTTATGAACGGAGGTGTCCTTATACCCGGACGATATAATTGATAGAAAAAAAAACATATGTTTTGTTGGAAGTGCTCTCCCCTGACTGTGTGCCAATGCTTAAACAATTTGGGAGACCTTCTCGATGGGAGCTCGAATAGCTCTGATAGGACGGGGGCCTTGGTTTTGGAACTTGGGGGCTAAATGCCCGATTTTGAAATCTCGTACAATGGGCCCAAGGCCAGTTGGCACGAGTAGGAGCTTGTAAACAAACATGATATATGTGCCATAAAACTTAATAAGTGAATTGTTTAACCATGGTACCAAAATAGGACCGACGTGCTCAGTCAACTAGCGGTAGTGCGACATGACAGGTCGACAGACCAGTCAAGACAAACAACTGTGTGTTGAGTTGAGAGTCGGGGCCATTGGACCAGTGGCATCACATATTACATGGAAATATGAGAAAACATTGTTTGTGCATGCACTATGACTACGAGATCATCAAGAAGCCCATGAGGGGTAGTGATGCGTCCTAAGGGCACTGGACGACCTAGTGGCTATAAGGCAGTTCGTTGTTCCAGGTGTCTGTGCGAAATCTGGAGTAGCACCAAGCGCATGAGACCAGGGTGGGGACAGGATAAGGTCTCTCTCCTCATACGGACACGAAGAAGTGATTTCAGGATTGTGGGTTAGATGTCACGTACATCCACTCATTCCCAGGGTAGAAGTGGTCGTACTTCTATCCGGGTGGCAAGAAAAGTTGCTCCGAAGTCACTAGTAGGTTCAGTAGTGATACTGACTTGCGAATATGTGTAACCTTCATGATGAAGGATGTGTGTTGGGTGATGACACACCGGTAACTAAGAAATGGTGGAAAAACCCGAATTTTTAAACGAAGGGATTTTTGAAAAGAAAGGAGTCTGGCACACTCCATATAAAAGTTTTTCTTGAAAGTCAAAAGATTTAAATCCTTTTCACTGAGTAGTTGTACTCACCCCCTCTCTTATACCCCTTTCAGGAAGTCCTAAAATGCAGAACCTTAAAAAACTTGCAAAATTAAATGCCTACAAGACATGTACTATTAATTTAAATTACTATGCAGTTTTGATTTATGATATTCCCAAAAAAAGGTGCAGGTCTAAAGAATGCCTTACTCTTTACAATTTATAATATAAGGGAAAACCCTTTAGTAAATCGGGAGAGTGGCAAGTTGATCACGGGGATCCGACCAAACCGGGTTGGGGCGTGACATGTAGTCTCCATTTGCTTCGAGGGTCACTGGAGAAATGCCAGCGTGATCAAATAGTTTAGCAGCTCCGGCAGACTGAAGCTGCCCTATTTTGGTTGAGCTGAAATTGTCCAATTCAAGCCCTTCTCATGCCAATCCAAGCCCTCCCAACACTCCATAGCCCTCATACAGCTGAATTAGAGCTAAAAGGTAAGCCAATTTAGCTCTTCTCTATAATTTCTGACTGGTGTTAGAGAGAGAACCGACAGAACTTCGATGATAAAATTCTCACTCAATTCAGAATCAATTGATGCAATTCTTGATCATAGGTGGAATCTCAAGACAAGAGCTATCTGCCCAGATCAAAAGCTCGTACAACCGCGCCCCCGATTGTAAGCTTTTGAAGCTTTCTCTCTCTAAGTCCATTTTTCCAGCGAAGCTCCATTTGAGCTAATTCCAGCACTAAATCGTGCTATTCAAAGTGCAATTGAATCATATGAAGGTGTAGGAACTCCAATTTAACTTTAATTTCAACAATTAAACTAATTTGATCGGTCAATTTGATAAAATTAAATTCAGCAGAGTTAGAAGGTTGAAATTAGGGGAAAATTAGGGGAAATTTGGGAATTTCATAAATTCAAGGGACTAAAGTGCAATTTTATAAAATTTAGGATCAATTGGGCATGATAAAGATGTTAGAGGACCAATTGGGTAATTTTTAGAATTTTTGGGGCAAAACTTACCATTTTTGTAAAATAAGGACAAAATGGTAATTTTGGAAAAGTTGGGAGACCGAATTGGAAATTTGGGAAATTAAACCCCTTTTTGTGAAATTGGATAAATTGAGGTCCGTAGTGAATTTTAAAAGTTTTGGGATTCAATTTGAGGAAAAACCGGCATTAGGGATTTAAAGTTAAATAAAAATAATTTTATGTACCTAATTGCAAACAAATGAAAAGTTTGGTTTTTTCATTCATTTGAAATGAATGAAGGTTGTTAGGCTGAGAGATAATGAACAAGGATGTACATATTGTGTAGGAACATGAAGTACCGAAAATACCAGCAAGGACAAGCTCACGTGAAATACAAAGAACCGATCGAGAGGAATTCACTTCATTAATGGTTGAGTGAGAATTTGATATCATACCCAGTTGGGATGATAAGCACCTTAGAAAACCCATTCAGTGAGTAGTCGTACTGTCAAGCCCGGACCCGGTTTGGTCGGATCTCCAAGATCAACCTGCCATTCTCCCGGTTTATTAAAGGGTTTCCCCTTATTGTAAACCGTAAAGAGTAAGGCGTCCTTTAAAACTGCATAATCAAAACTGCATGAAATTTAAAACTTTACATATCTGTCTCACAGGCATCTTAGTTGACGGTCTTTAAGGGTAGGCTTTCCGGGATTTCCTGAAAGGGATATAAGGGAGGGGGTGAGTACGACTACTTAGTGAATGAGTTTTTAAAAACTTTTGACTTTTAAGAAAATAATTATTATTGGAGTGTGTCAGACTCCTTTCTTTTTCAAAAATCCCTTCATTTAAAAATTTGGGTTTTTCCACCATTTCTTAGTTACCAGTGTGTCATCACCCAATACACATCCTTCATCATGAATGTTACACATATTCGCAAGTCAGTATCACTACTGAACCCGCTAGTGGCTTCGGAGCGACTTTTCCTGCCACCCGGATAGAAGTACGACTGCTTCTACGCTAGGAATGAGTGGATGTATGCGACATCCCACCCACAATCCCGAAATCACTTCTTTATGTCCATATGAGGACAGAGACCTCATCTTGTCCCCAACCTGATCTCATGTGTTTGGTGCTACTCTAGATTTCGCACAGACACCTGGAACGACGAACTACCCTTATAGCCGCCAGGTTGTCCAATGCCCTTAGGATGCATCACTACCCCTCATGGGCATCTTGATGATCCCGTACTCATAGTGCATGCATAAACAATGTTTTCTCATATTGCCATGTAATCTGTGGTGCCATTGGTCCAATGGCCCCGACTCTCAACACAACCCGCAGTTGTTTGTCTTGACTGGTCCGTTGACCTGTCATGTCGCACTGCTGCTAGTTAATTGAGCATGTCGGTCCTATCTTGGTACCATGGCCAAACAATTCACTTATTAGGTTTTATGGCACATATATCATGCTTGTGCCAACTGGCCTTGGGCCCACTGTACTAGATTTTCAAAATTGGGCATTTAGCCCCCAAGTTCCAAAACTGAGGCCCCCGGCCTATCAGAGCTATTTGAGCTCCCGTCGAGAAGGTCTTCCAAATTGTTTAAGCATTGGCACACAGTCAGGGGAGAGCACTTCCGACAAAACATATGTTTTCTCTATCCATTATACCACCCAGTATAAGGACACCTCCGTTCATAACCGATGAATGAGTTTTCAACTTCCAACATTATTTGCATGCCCAATTGACCCTCAATTTCATAAAATTGCATTTTGGTCCTTTGAATTTTAAAAATCCCCAATTTTCCCCCAATTTCAACTCTTCAACACTACCGAATTTGATTTCATCAAATTGACCAATCAAACACTTCTAATTGTTGAAATTGGAGTTGAAATTGAGTTCCTGAATGTTCATACGATTCTAAGAAACTTTGAATCGTAGATTTTAACGCCAGAACGAGCTCGAATGGAGCTTGACTATAGAGAGAGAAAGTTTTAATTTCTCACCGGTGAGGGCACAACGGTCCGAGCTTTCGATCTAGGCAGATAGCTCTCATCTTAAGGTTCATTCTAGAATAAAGAATCGCATCAATTGATGCCGAATTGAGTTAGAATTTTATTATTGAAATTCTACCGGTTCTCTCTATAGCACCGACCGGAACTTAGAGAGGGGAGACGAATTGGCTTACCTTTCAGTCATAATTCTTCCGTGGGAGGGCTGAGGAAGTGTTGGGAAGGCTTGGTTTGGCATGAGGAGGGCTCGAAATGGCCAATTTCAACTCGACCGAACCATGGCAGCTTCGGTCCACCCGAGCTGCTTCACTATTCCATCATGTCGGCGCTTCTCTAGTAATTCTCAAATTAATTGGAGTTTTCTATCAGATAGTTGACTTCCCCCCGGTTCTAAAGATCCTGATCGCTCCTTCCAAGGTTAAAAAAATGTTCAAGTCAAAACTCTAGTTCGAGCTTCACTGGGAAATGGAGCAGTAGAGAGAGAGAGAGAGAAGTGTTTAGGTGTGAGGAGAATGAATGGGGATGACCTCTTTATATAGGTATAAAACCGTATATTAAATGGGAGAGATTTATTACTAGTATTAATATTGCCATAAATTATTGGTATTAATTCCAATAATTTAATTTTGGTATTAAATTATTTGTATTAATTCCAATAATTTAATTTAGGTATTAAATTATTGGTATTAATTACAATAATTAAATATATATTAATTTATGGCTATTTATGATAAGGCGTACGATTCGCATAAAAAGTTTTGACCAAAATTTCAGGTTACTAAAAAAATCATAGTTCCCAAGAGGTCACCCATCCTCACACTACTCTCAGGCAAACACGCTTAACTTCAAAGATCGTATGGATTCTTGTTCACCTGAACTAATTTGGTTTTTCTCTTCTAATTTGTCTTAAATTTATTTTCCAAGGTTTAATAAACCCTTTGGATCACCCGGAAGTTGTAAATTTCCAAATTGCTTGTTCCCAAATGATCAGGTTTATAAATCGGTTCCATTTTCTTACTCGGGTTGACCAGTTCTTTCCCGGTTTTCCTTAACTCAAAAGTGCAGGGTTTACATCTCTCCCATCCTTTTAGGAGTTTTGTCCCCAAAACTTAATTTGCAACCTTACATGAGGAACCATTTTCTTTGATGTCCATTTGTTATTTTCTTAACATGCAAACTCTTCTCTTATTCTTTCAATTAGTCCTTTTTACATCCTTCACTTAAGGAATTTCTTTTCCTTTATATTATTTACTACCTCCATGGAGTTTATTATAACGAGACATACCTTACTTTAGGGTATATTCTTAGATTTATATCCTTCTTTGCTTAGAGCACATTCTTCCCTTTGAGGTTCTGTACTCAAGATTGGGAATTCCAAGATACCTAACCATTCCAGTGTCTAGTTAACCCCTTGGTTGTTGAAACCTTTAGCTCAATGTTCTTTCAGGTGTTACGTACTTGTTTCCACGGTTTTCTTTATTATCACTTTTTCGTCCTATTTTGACCCTTCTTCCATCCGTTGTCTATTATAACTTCGGTCCAAATTTTTATATTCGACCTCATCATGCTTATTAGCCAACTCTTCCTTACTTTGAGTCATATTCTCCTCAAGATTGTTGGGCTTACATACCCCTTACAACATGGCATTTTCTAGGACCTGTCTTTGTCCATTAGATTTCTAGAACATCTCCTTGAGCGTGTCTCTTAGCTTTTTTTGACCTTTCAGGGATCATATTACTTCATCCCTCTTTTCTTTTGATAGCATTCCTCAACTAACCTTTTTACCGTTATCCTGTCATCCATCATGCCTTTGAAGTTATGTCTCACATAACTGCATGGATTTCTCTTAGCTACTCATCCTTTCCAAATGTTTTTATTGGGTCCTTTCAATTCCAATCGTTGGGTTTCCTGATGAGACATACGAGGATTTTTTCCCTTCTTATGTCCTTTCTCTTCTTTAGTGACATCCCTTATTCAATGACTTCCTTTTTCCTTAATCCACTTTTACTTGCTCATAAATCACTTCATGATTCTTCATTCTACAATAATTGCTTTCGATCTATGTGTCAATTACTTTGCTTGGGAAGGTTCACTCCTTCCAGTTTTGTTCTCTACTATGTCTCTTACAATAGAGATTTCCATCTTAGGAGTTACATGCTCAACCTCCTTATCATTTATTGTATGGTTCTTTCTCCCTTTCTTTGCACCCTTATCTATGTTAGGGCATCTGTTTGCTTTGAATCCTTCTCTATTCACAACTTCTGTTTTATCCCTTATTCCTTAGATGGGATACTTCTTATTATTGGTTTTATTCCATGCATTCCACCCTATGCTCGGTCGTCCACTCTTTAGGCTTCATATGCGCGTGTGGACTATGACCCCGTCTTACCAATTGTGGTTATTCCTTCTTAGCCACATCTTATTTGGGAGATTTACTTTCACAACGTTTCTCGAACATTCTTTCCTTTATTACCTTAGTATGGGTTGTCCAATCATTCATACTTGTCGCAACATCTTTTGGTGCTAATTCGTTAGATTATTTCCGTTTAGGGAGGGGTCACATCCTCCTTGTTTCAAATTCTCTTGTTCACCCTTCGTGAGGTTCACTTAACCGTCTTAAGTCTATAAACCTAGTTTTGGCCATCGATTGCTTTAAGGATTTTCCTTTGTTCTTCTTTCCCAATGTTTTGGCCTTTTCACTTCTCCCTTCTTTGTTGTGGTTTAAATCGATGGTTCTCTCGAAGACTAGTTCTTTAACTGTCTCTTTCTCTTTATTTTTCTAGTCCTATCGTCTGAGCAGCTATTGTCACGCCCCGACCCGGTTTGGTTGGATCCACGTGATCAACCCGCCACTTTCCTGATTTACTGAAGGGTTTTCCCTTGTATTATAAATCGTAAAGAGTAAGGCGTTAACCTACACCTTTTTCCAGGAATATCATAAATCAAAACTGTATAGTAATTTAAATTAATTATACCTATCTTGCAGGCGTTTAATTGCGCAAGTCCTTTAAGGTTCGGCTTTCCAGGACTTCCTAAAAGGGGTATAAGGGAGGGGGTGAGTACAACTACTCAGTGAATGGGATTCAAATCTTTTAACTTTCAAGAAAAATATTTATATGGAGTGTGCCAGACTCCTTTCTTTTCAAAAATCATTTCATTTAAAAATTTATGTTTTTCCATTATTTCTTAGTTATCGGTGTGTCAGCACCCAACACACATCCTTCATCATGAAGGTTACACACATTCGCAAGTCAGTATCACTACTAAACCCGCTAGTGGCTTCGAGGCAACTTTTCTTGCCACCCGGATAGAAGTACGACCACTTCTACCCTGGGAATGAGTGGATGTACGCGACATCCGACCCACAATCTCGAAATCGCTTCTTTGTGTCTATATGAGGATAGAGACCTCATCCTGTCCCCACCCCAGTCTCTTGTGCTTTGTGCTACTCCAAATTTCGCACAGACACCTGGAACGACGATCTCCCCTTATACTCACCGGGTCGTCCAGGGCCCTTAGGACACATCACTACCCTCATGGGCATCTTGATGATCCCGTACTCATGTGCATGCACAAAAAAAGTTTTCTTAAATTACCATGTAATATGTGGTGCCATTTATCCCAACGGTCCCGACCTCCAACTCAACCTGTAGCTGTTTGTCTTGTCTAGTCCGAAGACTGGTCATGTCGCACTGCTACTAGTTGACTGAGTATGTCGGACCTACCTTGGTACCATGACCAAACAATTCACTTATTAAGTTTTAATGGCACACACACACACACACACACACACACACACACACACACATACATATATATATATATCGTGTTCTTTTATGAGCTCCTGCCCGTGTCCATTGGCCTATGGCCCACTGTTCAAAATTTTCAAAAACTGGGCATTTTAGCCCTCAAGTTCCAAAACCGAGGCCCCCGGCCTATAAGAGCTATTCGAGCTCCCGTCAAGAAGGTCTCCCAAATAGTTTAAGCAATTGCACACAGTCAGGGGAGAACACTTCCGACAAAATAGGTTTTCATTGTCCATTATACCAACCGGTATAAGGACATCTCCGTTCATAACCGATGAACGGGTTTTCAACTTCCTTCGAGAAAGTCTTATCATACCAACCGGGTATGATCTACTTACAACCGGTAAGTAGTTTTTTTTTCGTAAAATTTTCACATCACTTTCTCTAAGTGGTGATGATTAAAATACCACTAAACAGTGGATTTTTATACCGAGGCACTTATCATCCCCAACTAGGTATGATATATAATCCCACTCACCCGATAGTGCAGTGAAATTCCACTTAGTCGGGTTCTGTCCTTAGCAAGCTGGACCTCGATTGGCGTTCCTGATGTCTCACTCTCCTACATGAGATGAACATAATCATTCATTATTCTTTGGCCTAATAGCCATCATTCGTTCCAAATGAATGAGAAAACCCAACTTTACATATATTTGCAATTAGGTCCCTAAAGTTAATTTTCTTTAACTTTAAGTTCCTATTGCCGGGTTTTTCCTAAATTCGAGTCCTGAAACCTTTAAAATTTATCTTAGGACCTCAAATTATTTAATTTCACACAAAGGGGTTTAATTTCCCAAATTTCCAATTTGGTCCTTCAATTTTTCCAAAATTACCATTTTGCCCCTTCATTAGAAAAATGGTAAAATTTTGCCCCAAAAAATCTAAAATTTATCAATTGGCCCTTTAATATTCTTATCATGACCAATTAACCCTCAATTTTAGAAAATTACATTTTGGTCCTTCAAATTTCCAAAAATCCCCAATTCCCCCAACTTTTTTTCCCCAATTTCAATTCTTCAACACTGCCAAATTTGATTTCATCAAATTGATCAATCAAACACCTCAAATTGTTGAAATTGGAGTTGAAATTGAGTTCCTACATGTTCATACGATTCTAAGGAACTTTGAATCAAAGATTTTAACGCTAGAACGAGCTCAAATGGAGATTCGTCGGAAAACAGACTATAGATAGAAAAAGCTTTGATTTCTCACCGGTGAGGGCGTGGCAGTGGAGCTTTTCAATCTGGGCAGATAGCTCTCCTCCAGAGGTTCTTCCTATGATCAAGGATGACATCAATTGATGTCGAATTGGATTACAATTTTTGCATTGAAATTCAGTCGACTCTCTCTCTAAAAATGATATGAAATTGTAAAGGGGAATCGAATTGGCTTACCTTTCGGTCCTAATTTGGCCGAGTAAGGACTGAGGAAGTGTTGAGAAGGCTTGGTTTGGCCTGAAGAGGGCTTGAAATGGCCGATTTCAGCTTGACCAAAATAGGGCAACTTCGGTCCGCTGGAGCTACTTCACTATTCCATCATGCCGGTGCTTCTCCAACGATTCTTGGATTGACTGGAGTGTGCTACCAGATAGCTGTCTTCTCCCCAGTTCTAAAGAGACCGACCTTTGTTCAAGTCGAAACTCTAGTTCGAGCTTCACTAGGAAATGGAGCAATAGAGAGAGAGAGAGAGAGAGAGAAATATTGCCATAAATTATTGGTATTAATTACATTTATTAAATATGTAATAATTTATGCCTATTTATGATAAGGCGTTCGTATAAAAAGTTTTGACCAAAATTTCGAGTTACAAAAAAAATCTTACTTCCTAGGAGGTCACCCATCCTCACATTACTCTCAAGTAAGCACACTTAACTTCAAAGTTCTTATGGAATCTAGTTCACCTGAACCACCTTGGTTTTTATTTTAATTTGTCTTAAGTTTCTTTTCCAAGGTTTAATGAACCCTTTGGATCATTCGAAAGTTGTAAATTTCCAAATTGCTTGTTCCCAAATGATTGGGTTTGTAAATCGGCTTGGTTTTCTTACTCAGTTTGATCGGTTGTTTTCCCGGTTTTCCTTAACTAAAAAATGCGGGTTTTACAGCTGTATTCATGCCCATCCTATTGTCCATTATAGAGTGTAGTCTTTACTACATCTCATCCTTTCTTAGGGTTTTGTTCATTATCTTTGGCTGTCCGTCGTTACTAGTTTTCCTCTTTCTACATGGTTCTCCTATTCTCTCCAAATAGGTCACACTGGACCATTACAATACTTCATTCATTGGAAAACATTTCCTAAATAAGGGTTGGTTCCATTTCCTCTTAATTGGGATACGCATGTTTTTCCGGGGCTTCCTTCCTTGGTAGGATTCTTTGCCTTTCCCCTGACATTCTTTTCTTACATTTGCTCTAGGGGATTTCTACCCTTAAATGACATCCCTTGATGTCGTCTTCTCCAATTTACCTTTACTCCTCAAATCTTGTAGGCACATCTTTTATGCTCTATCTACATCCTTATTCGTACCCAGTACCTGTCTATTTCTTTAGGGACCATACAAATCTTCCTTGTTTTAGGATCATTGTGGGAGAGGCTTGCCTATTCCTTTCTTGGCTTGAGTTTAGTCATTAATTGGCCTTTGGTCCTTTTAAGGATTTCTTGCATCCTTCTTTTTCCGAGTATTTGACCTTTCCACCTTTCTCTTGTTTGTCAGAACTTACATTATGGCTTTCTTGGTATGGTCAGGTTCTTTAGAACTGGAGAGAAGTCAGCTACACGCCTGTAGTCTCCATTTACTCCAAGGATTGCCGGAGAAACTCCAGTGTGATCGAACAGTGAAGTAGCTCTGACAGACTGAAGCTGCCCTGTTACGACTGAGCTGAAATCATCCAAATCGAGCCATTCTCAGGCCAAACCAAGCCCTCCCAACACCTCAACAGCACTCCTACAACTGAATTAGAGTTGAAAAGTAAGCCAATTCGGCTACCCTCTATAATTTCCGACTGGTGCTAGAGAGATAACCAACAGAACTTTGATGATAAAATTCTCACTCAATTCGACATCAATTGAAGCAATTCTTGATCCTAGGAGGAACCTCAGGACAAGATTTATTTGCCTAGATCAAAAGCATGGACCGTCGCGCCCTTGACTGTAAGCTTTTGAAGCTTTCTCTCTCTAAGTCCAGTTTTTCGGGGAAGCTCCGTTTGAGCTCATTCTGGCACCAAATCGTGTGATTCAAAGTGCAATTGAATCATATGAAGGTGTAGGAACTCCAATTTAACTTCAGTTTCAACAATTAAACTCATTTGATCGATCAATTTGATAAAATCAAATTCAGCAAAGTAAAAAAATTAAAATTGGGGGAAATTTGGGAATTTAAAAAATTCGAAGGACTAAAGTGTAATTTCATAAAATTAAGGACCAATTGGGCATGATAAATATGTTGGAGGACCAATTGGGCATTTTTTGGATCTTTTGGGGCTAAACTTACCATTTTTGTAAAGTAGGGACAAAATGGTGATTTTGGAGAAGTTGGGGGACCAAATTGGAAATTTGGGTAATTAAACCCCTCTTTGTGAAATTGGATATATTGAGGTCCCAAGGTGAATTTTAAAAGTTTTGGGACTCAATTTGAGGAAAAATCAGCATTAGGAACTTAAAGTTAAAGAAAAATAACTTTAGGGACCTAATTACAAATAAATGGAAAGTTTGTTTTATCATTCATTTGGAATGAATGAAGGTTGTTAGGCTGTGGGATAATGAACAAGGATGTTCATATTTTGTAGGAACACAAAGTACTGGAAATGTCAGCAAGGACAAGCTCGCTTGAAATACAAAGAACCGGTCGATAAGAATTCACTATATTAACGAGTGAGTGGGAATTTGATATTATACCTAGTTGGGATGATAATCACCTTAGAAATGAAAACCCACTGCTAGGTGGTATTTTAAACATCACACATGAGAGGAGTGTAGGTAGATCATACCCGGTTGGTATGATGACAATTCCTTAAAGGAAGTGGAAGACCCATTTGTCGGTTATGAGCGGAGATGTCCTTATACTCGGTTGGTATTGTCATGCCCTAACCCAGTTTGGTTGGATCCCCATGATCAACCCGCCACTCTCCCGGTTTATTAAAGGGTTTCCCCTTATATTATAAACCATAAAGAGTAAGGCATTCTTTAAACCTACAGTTTGTTCCAGGAATATCATAAATCAAAATTGTATAGCAAATTAAATTAATCGTACCTGTCTTACAGGCATTTAATTGTGCAAGTCTTTTAAGGTTCGACGTTACGGGACTTCCTGAAAGGGGTATAAGGGAGGGGTTGAGTACAACTACTCAGTGAATGGGATTCAAATCTTTTGACTTAAAAAAAACATTTATATGGAGTGTGCTAGACTTCTTTCTTTTCAAAAATACCTTCATTTAAAAATTCGGATTTTTCCATTATTTCGTAGTTACCGGTGTGTCATCACCTAACACACATCCTTCATCATTATGGTTACACACATTCGCAGGTCAATACAACTATTGAACACGCTAGTGGCTTCGGAGTGACTTTACTGGCCACCCGAATAGAAGGACGACCACTTCTACCCTAGGAATGAGTGGATGTACACAACATCTAACCCTAAATCCCGTAATCACTTCTTCGTGTCCATATGAGGACAGAGACCTTATCCTGTCCCCACCTTGGTCTCATGCACTTGGTGCTACTCCAAATTTCGCACACACTTGGAACGACGATATGCCCTTATACTCACTGGGTCATCCAGGGCCCTCAGGACACATCACTACCCCTCATAGGCATCTTGATGATCCCGTGCTCATAGTGCATGCACAAACAAAGTTTTCTTGAATTGCCATGTAATATGTGGTGCCATTAGTCCCAACGGTCCCGAATTTCAACTCAACCGGTAGCTATTTGTTTTGACTGGTATGAAGACTGGTAATGTCGTACTGCTACTGGTTGTCTAGGTATGTCGAACCTGCCTTGGTACCATGACCAAATAATTTACATTTTAAGGTTTAATGGCACATATATATCATGTTTGTTTACGAGCTCCTACTCGTGTCCATTGGCCGATGGCCCATTGTTCGAGTTTTTAAAAAACTGGGCATTCTAGCCCTCAAGTTCCAAAACCGAGGCCCCCGGCCTATAAGAGCTATTCGAGCTCCCGTCAAGAAGGTCTCCCAAATAGTTTAAGCATTGGCACACAGTCAGGGGAGAACACTTCCGAAAAAATAGGTTTTCACTGTCCATTATACCGATCGGTATAAGGACATCTGTGTTCATAACCGATGAACAGGTTTTCAACTTCCTTCGAGAAAGTCTCATCATACCAACTAGGTATGATCTACTTACAACCGGTAAATAGTTTTTCCACAAAATTTCACATCACTTTCTCTAAGTGGTGATGATTAAAATACCAGTAAAAAGTGGGTTTTTGTACCAGGTACTTATCATCCCCAACCAGGTATTATATATAATTCCACTCACCCGATAGTGTAGTGAAATTCCACTTTAGTCGGGTTCCGTCCTTAGCAAGCTGGACCTCGACTGGCATTCCTGATGTCTCATTCTCCTACATGAAATGAACATGGTTGTTCATTATTCTGTGACCTAATAGCCCTCATTCGTTCCAAATGAATGAGAAAACCAAACTTTACATATATTTGTAATTAGATCCCTAAAGTTATTTTTCTTTAACTTTAAGTCCCTATTGCTGGGTTTTTCCTAAATTTGAGTCCCAAAACCTTTAAAATTTATGTTAGGACCTCAAATTATTCAATTTCACACAAAGGGGTTTAATTTCTCAAATTTCCAATTTGGTCCCTCAATTTTTCCAAAATTACCATTTTGCCCCAAAAATTCTAAAATTTCTTAATCGACCCTCTAATATTCTTATCATGACCAATTGACCCTCAATTTTAGAAAATTACATTTTGGTCCTTCGAATTTTCAAAAATCCCCAAATTTCTCCAAAATTTCCACCAATTTCAACTTTTCAACACTGTCGAATTTGATTTCATCAAATTGATCAATCAAACTCCTATAATTGTTGAAATTGGAGTTGAAATTGAGTTCCTACATGTTCATACGATTCTAAGGAACTTTGAATCGCATATTTTAATGCTAGAACGAGCTCAAACGGAGCTTTGCCGGAAAACAGATTGTAGAGAGAGAAAGCTTCAATTTCTCACCGGTGAGGGTGTCGCGGTCGGAGCATCCTATTTGGGCAGGTAGCTCTCCTCCAGATGTTCTTCTTAGGATCAAGAATGACATCAATTGATGTTGAATTGGATGAAAATTTCTTCATTGAAATTCGGCCGACTCTCTCTCTAACAACGATCTGAAATTGTAAAGGGGAGCCAAATTGGCTTAACTTTCGATCCTAATTCGGTCGTGGAAGGGCTGAGGAGGTGTCGGGGGAGATTGGTTTGGCCTGAGGAGGGCTCAAATTGGCCAATTTCAACTCAGTCGAAACAAGGCAGCTTCAGTCTGCCGGAGCTGCTTCACTATTTGATCACGCCGACGCTTCTCCGGTGACTCTCGGGACGAACAAATGTTACCACAGTGTAGCTGACTTCTTCCCTATAATAATAAACCCAGCCTCACCTTCTTTGGCTTAGAATTGACCCTATAACAGAGCTCTAGTTCGAGCTTCACAAGAAAACTAAGCAACTGAGAGAGTGTGAGCTTTTCAGGTGTGGAGATGACAAATGGAGAGGGGCCTCAAATCTAAAAATTTCTAAATTTATCTAAATTCATTCTCTATTCAATGGTGGCCTCAAATCTCCAATTTTAATTATTTAAGCTACCTAGAAAAATGAATTTAAGATTCGGTTCAATAGTGATTCAAACCGGTCCGAACCGGTTCGATTCTAGTTCACCTGAACCGGTTTTGTAAAACCCGCCCTTTTGAGCTAAGAAAAACCAGAAAAAGAACCGGTCAAACCAAGTGAGGATTCATAACCGTTTCACAAACCCGATTATTTCTGAACGGGCAAGTTGGGAATTTACAACTCTCGGGTGATCCAAAGGGTTTATTAAACCTTGGAAAAGAAACTTAAGACAAATTAGAAAACAAAAACCAAAGTGGTTCAGGTGAATTAGATTCCCTAAGAACTTTAAAGTTAAGCGTGCTTACCTCCTGGGAAGTATGAATTTTTTTGTAACCTAAAATTTCGGTCAAAAATTTGTATGTACACCTTAAATTAATATATATTTAATTATTGTAATTAATACCAATAATTTAATACTTAAATTAAATTATTGGAATTAATACCGAAATTTAATTTATTGGATTTAATACCGAAATTAAATTATTGGAATTAATATAAAAATTAAATTATTGGAATTAATACCAATAATTTATGGTAATATTAATACTAGTAATAAATCTCGCCCATTTAATACACGGGTTTTACGCCTATATAAAGAGGTCATCCCCATTTCATTCTCCTCACACCTGAACACTTCTCTCTCTCTCTCTCTACTGCTCCATTTCCCGGTAAAGCTCGAACCACAGCTTTGACTTGAACAAAGGTCGGACTCTTTAGAACTAGGGAGAAGACAGCTATCTGATAGCAAACTCCAATCAATCCGAGAATCGTTGGAGAAGCATCGACATGATGGAATAGTGAAGCAACTCCGACGGACCGAAGCTGGCCTATTTCGGCCAAGCTGAAATCGGCCATTTCAAGCCCTCCTCACGCCAAACCAAGCCCTCCCAATACTTCCTCAGTCTTTCCACAGCCGAATTAGGACCGAAAGGTAAGCCAATTCGGCTCCCCTTTACAATTTTCGATCAGGGCTAGAGAGAGAATCGACCGAATTTCAATGACAAAATTCTAATCCAATTCTGAATCAATTGATGCGATTCTTGATTCTAGGATGATCCTCAGGATGAGAGCTATCTGTCTAGATCGAAAGCTCGAACCGTCGTGCCTTCACCGGTGAGTAATCGAAGCTTTCTCTCTATATAGTTCATTTTCCGGCGAAGCTCCGTTTGAGCTCGTCCCGGCATTAAAACTTGCGATTCACATTTTTGAAGAATCGTATGAACATGTAGAAATTCAATTTTAACAATTGGAAACGTTTGATGGGTCAATTTGATGAAATCAAATTCGGCTGTGTTAAGAAGTTAGAATAGGGGGAAAATTGGGGATTTTCGAAATTCAAAGGACCAAAATGAAATTTTATGAAATTGAGGGTCAATTGGGCATGAAAATAATGTTGGAGGACAAATTAAGGAATTTTGAAATTTTTGGGGTAAAATTTACCATTTTTGTAAAGGAAGGGCAAAATGGTAATTTTGGAAAAGTCGGGGGGACCAAATTGGAAATTTGGGAAATTAAACCCCTTTTGTGAAATGGAATAAATTGAGGTCCTATGATAAATTTTAGAAGTTTTGGGACTTAATTTGAGGAAAAACCAGCATTTGGGACTTAAAGTGAAAGAGAAATAACTTTAGGGACCTAATTTCAAATAAATGAAAGTTTGACTTTCTCATTCATTTGGAATGAATGAAGGCGATTAGGCCGAAGGATAATGAACCAAGATGTTCATATCGTGTAGGAACGCGAAATACCGGGAACGCCAGCAAGGACAAGCTCGCGTGAATACAAAGAACTAGTCTAGTGGAATTCACGGCATTAACGGGTGAGTGGGTTTACTAACATCATACCCGGATGGGATGATGAGCATAACTTAAAATTTAAAAACCACTTACCAGTTGTGAGTGAGATTATATATCATACCCAGTTGGGGATGATAAGTGCCTCGGTATAAAAACCCACTATTTAGTGGTATTTTAATCATCACTACTTAGAGAAAGTGATGTGAAAGTTATGCGGAAAAACTACTAACGGGTTGTAAGTAGATCACAACCGGTTGGTATGATGAGACTTCCTCGAAGGAAGTTGAAAACCTGTTCATCGGTTATGAACGGAGATGTCCTTATACCGGTCGGTATGATGGATAGTAAAAACCTATTTTTGTCAGAAGTGCTCTCCCCTGACTGTGTGCCAATGCTTAAACAATTTGGGAGACCTTTTCGACGGGAGCTCGAATAGCTCTAATAGGCCGGGGGCCTTGGTTTTGGAACTTGTGGGCTAAATGCCCGATTTTGAAAATCTCGTACAGTGGGCCCAAGGCCAGTTGGAACGAGCAGGAGCTCGTAAATGAACATGATATATGTGCCATAAAACTTAATAAGTAAATTGTTTGGCCATGGTACCAAGATAGGACCGACATGCTCAGTCAACTAGCGGCAGTGCGACATGACAGGTCGACGGACTAGTCAAGACAAACAGCTGCGAGTTGAGTTGAGAGTCAGGGCCATTGGACTAGTGGCACCACAGATTACATAGAAATATAAGAAAACATTGTTTGTGCATGCACTGTGAGTACGGGATCATCAAGACGCCCATGAGGGGGTAGTGATGCGTCCTAAGGGCACTGGACGACCTGGTGGCTATAAGGGCATTTCGTCATTCCAGGTGTCTGTGCGAAATCTAGAGTAGCACCAAGCGCATGAGACCGGGGTGAGGATAGGATGAGGTCTCTGTCCTCATATGGACACGAAGAAGTGATTTTGGGATTGTGGGTCAGATGTCACGTACATCCACTCATTCCCAGGGTAGAAGTGGTTGTACTTCTATCCGGGTGGCAGGAAAAGTCACTCCGAAGCCACTAGCGGGTTTAGTAGTGATACTAACTTGCGAATGTGTGTAACCTTCATGATGAAGGATGTGTGTTGGGTGATGACACACCGGTAACTAAGAAATAATGGAAAAACCCAAATTTTTAAATGAAAGGATTTTTTGAAAAGAAAGGAGTCTGGCACACTCCATAAAAATGTTTTTCTTAAAAGTTAAAAGTAGACATTTGAAAACCCATTCACTGAGTAGTCGTACTCACCCCTCCCTTATATCCCTTTTAGGAAATCCCGGAAAGCCTATCTTGAAAGACCATCAACTAAGATGCCTGTAAGACAGGTATGTAAAGTTTAAAATTTCATGTAGTTTTGATTATACTATTCTAGGAAATGGTGCAGGTTTAAAGGACGCCTTACTTTTTATGGATTATAATAAGGGGAAACCCTTTAATAAATCGTGAGAGTGGCGGGTTGTTCACGGGGATCCGACCAAACCGGGTCGGGGCGTGACAGGTTTGGTTTTCATCCCCAATTCCTTCAAAAGTCTATCTTCATGTCTTTTGTGACTCCTTGGGTCACTTAGGGTCCATAAAATTCCCGGTTTAGCACCTCTTAATCAATTTCGGTTCATAAATTGGCTCGGTTCTGAAACCAATTTTAATTCGGTTCGAGTCTGGTTCACCCAAACCGATCTGGTTTTTCTCTCCCATATTGTTCTAAGTTTCCTTCCCAAGGATTATAAATCACAAGAAATCCATAAACTTCTTGTTTAACTCATTCTCTATCGGTTCCGGTTCATGAATCAACTTAGTACACAAACCGATTCTATCCAGTTCGGACCCGATTCTCTTGAACTGCTTTGGTCGTTCTTCCTCATATCATCCTAGGATTCTTTTCCCAAGTTTATTAATATTTTTGTGTCACATGGAAGTTAGGAATTTTTTAATTTGCTCGTCCCCAAATAGTCAGGCTTGTAGACCAATTCGGTTTAAAGATCACATTGACCGGTTCTTTCCCGGTTTTTCTCATTACTAAAGGACGGGGTTTACAGGTATGATGGACAATTAAAAAATTATATTTTGTCAGAAGTGTTCTCACTTGACTGTGTGCCGCTGCTTAAAAATTTTTGGAGACCTTCTTGACAGGAGCTCAAATAGCTCATATAGGCCGGAGGCCTCGGTTTTGGAAACTTGGGAGTTAATATGCCCGATTTGAAAATTTTGAATAGTGGGCCCTAGGCCAGTTGGCACAAGCAGAAGCTCGTAAAAAAAACATGAATTTGAGCCATAAAACTTAAATGAATGAATTGATTAGCCATGGTACCAAGACAAGACCGACATACTCGATGGACTGGAGGTAGTGCGACATGACAGGTTGACGGACTAGTAAAGACAAACTGATGCAGGTCGAGTTGAGGGTCAAGGCTATTGGACTAGTGGCACCAAAGATTAAATGGCTTTTGAGGAATACTTTGTTTGTGCATGCACTTAAGGTTCGAGACCATTAAGATGCCCAAGAGGGGTAGTGATACGTCTTAAGGGCTACTGGATGACATGGTGGCAATAAGGGAAAAGAGAACCTACTGGGTTTGTGTTTCTCGTCATACCAGTCAGTCAGGGAGTTTTGTGTTTGTACTCCACGGAGTTTCTGTGTTTGGACTCTACGAAGCTACTATGTTTGGGGCTTCTTGAAGCTACTATGTTTGGGGCTTCCTAAAGCTTTCGTGTTTGAGTTTCATGGGCACGAGACCAAGATATGGTCTCTGTCCTCATATGGATACATAGTTTTATTTATGGGCTTGAGGGTCGAATGTCGCGTACATCCACTAATTTTCAAGTTAGAAGTGGACATGCTTCTATTTAGGTGGCCAGTAAAGTCGCTTTGACGCCACAAGTGGGTATAGTGGACAGGCTGGCCTGTGAATGTGTGTTCTCTTCATGATGAAGGGTGTGTATTAGTTGATAGACAGACCAGTTATGGTTGAGGAGTGAGTAATGGCTATTAAACCGAGATTTTGAAAATGATAAAATTTAAAAGAAAATAAGGAGCCTCACACACTCCAATTCAATTATTTTCCCTAAAAGTCAAACTTTAAACACCCATTCTCTGAGTCGTTGAACTCACCCCCTCCCTTATATCTCTTTTCTGGTAACCAAGGGTAACCTATCCCAAAGACCTCCTCATAATCACACCTGCAAGACAGCTATGTAAGTTAAAAAGTTTATGCATTTTTTATTTATGTATTCCAGGAAAGGTATTGGTTTAAATGATGCCTTACTCATCATGGTTTATAAAGAAGGGGCAACCCTTAGTAAACCGGGAGAGTGGTGGGTTGATCACGGGGATCAGACCAAACCGGGTCCAGGCATGATAGAAAGCTTCAAAAGCTTAACGTCGAAGGCGCAACGGTCTGAGCTTTCGATCTGGGCAGGTATCTCTTGTCCTAAGGTTCCTCCTAGGATCAAGAATTGCATCAATTCATGTCAAATTGATGGAGAATTTGGTCAGTAATAATCTGACAGTTCTCTCTCTAGCACCGATCAAAATTCTCAAAGGGGAGCTAAATTGGCTTACCTTTTCACTCTAATTCAGTCATGTGAGGGCTGAGGAAGTGTTGAGAGAGCTTGGTTTAGCCTAAGAAGGGCTCCAATTGGTCGTTTCAGCTCATCCAAAACAGGGCAGCTTCAGTCCGTCAGAGCTTCTTCACTATTCTATCACGTCGACTTTCTCCGACGATCCTTGGAGCAAATGGAGACTACAGTCATGTAGTTGACTTCTCCTTGAATCTAAAGATCATGACCATGCCTTTTTAGCTCAGAAAAATGGCCAAGTCGGAGCTCTGGTTCGAGCTTTATTGGAAAATGGAGCAGTAGGGAGAGAGTAGAGTTTTCAGGTGTGAGGAGGATGAATGAGGAGGGGCTCTTTATATAGGAAGCTCAGGGACCTCTTGGCCGTTCGATTGGCGCCTTACTAGTGATCATTCATTGCTTGAAACTCCTTGGCCGGAGACTTTTCATCTTCGCTAGCACTGCTTGATTTTTCGACGAGTGAGCAGTGTTGTCATCTGAAGGAAGAAGATGACACTGTTCTGAACCGGACTGGACCAGTCCAAACCGTGTTTAATGTTGAAACTAGCTGGTTCAGGCCCGATTCGGCCAAGTTTTTTAAAATTAAAAATTTTTAAATTCATCTAAATTCATTCTCTATCCAATACTAGCCTCAATTTTTCAAATTGAATTTTATAAGCCACCTAGAAAAATAAATTTAGAAACCAGTTCAATAGTTGTTCAATCCGGTTCACCTAAACCAATTTGGTTTTTACTTAAAAATTCATCCTAAAGTCCTTCCTCATGGCTTTTGTGACTCTTTAGGTCACTCGGGATTTATAAATTTCTCGGTTTTCCCTTTCTCTAATGGTTGGGGTTCGTGAAATGGTTTGGTTTTCTCACCTGTGTTGACTAGTTTTTTCCCCAATTTCATTGTCTTTAAGGGATGGGGTTTATAATACCCGTGTCCATCAGCCTTGGAACCACTTGTTTTACCGAGTCTAAGCCCTAGAATTAGCTCACAAATATTTTAAGTAGAGTCACCCAGTCAGGGGAGGCTAATTCTATAAAAATTGTTTTGAAGGCAAGTGATTGTTCCAATCGGAATTAATGTTATAGAGTTCCCACTCATCAGTAGTAGTGATGGGGTCATCCTGGTCAGATCTTGACTCATGGCGTGCTCCGTGGCGCTGGTGTTTGAGGCAATCCTCCCTTGCATGGTACGAATATCCCCATCAGAACGATTCGTTTAAGAGGTCGCATGTTTCGATTATTTGTGCCTAGGCCCTCGCATTAAGCCTTAATTACATTTAGGTCCCTAAAGTTTGTACTTTTACTTTTAGTTCCCTATTTGCCCCTTTTATTTCAATTAAGCCACTAGTATTTCCAATTATCCTTATTGGGTCCTTAATTTTATCAAAACCACCCATTGGCCCTCAATTTTTCCAAAAAATTACCATTTGGTCCATAATTTCCCAAAAATTGCCAATTGGCCCTTAATTACTCAAAATTGCTAATTGGCTTTCAATTGGGTGTGAATTTCACGAAAATGCCCTCAATTTCATCAATTTGCATTCGACCCTTGAATTTTTGAATAATTGCACAAAAGCCCATTTTTCTTGAAAAATACCTAAGTTGCCTCGCTTTTCTTCCCCAATTTGAATGTTTGTGTAAACTCCATCCCTTGAAGATAAAGAAACCGAGGAAAGAATCGGTCAACCCAAGTGAGAAAATCGAACAGGTTCACGAACCCCAACCATTAGAGAATGGGCAAATTGGGACATAACTTGGAAAAGGACTTTGGGATGAATTGGAAGAGATAACTAGACTGGTTCAGGTGAACCGGATACGATCCGAATTAAACCGGTTTGGACCGGTTTGAACTATCATTAAATCGGTTGCTAATTTCATTTTTCTAGGGGGCTTAAATGATTCAAATTACGGATTTGAAGCCACCATTGGATAAAGAATGAATTTAGATGAATTTAGAAATTTTAAATTTTTAAAAACTCAATCGAATCAGGACTGAACTAGCCGATTTGAGTATTGAACCTGGTTCAGACTGGTGCAGTCCGGTTCTGAACAGTGTCATCTTCTTCCTCCAGACAAGGACATTGTTCACTCGCCAAAAAAGTGAACTGCGCCGGTGGAAGGGAAACATTTTTGTTCAGGACATTTCAGGCCATCAGTGAGTGCCATTAAGGTGCCAAACAGACAACCAACGAGTCCGCAAGCTCCCTATATAAAGAGCTACTCTCCATTCATCCTCCTCACACTTGAAAACTCCACTCTCTCTCAACTACTTATGTCACATCATGTTTTTAGTAATATGAAATTTCGGTCAAAATTTTTTATGGAATTTTATTATAAGTTTCAAAATTCAATTAATATAATTGGAATTAATAAAATGAAAAGTGTTGTTTTGACAGAAATAAATAACTCGATAGAATGGATAGGGTAAATACCTAGTAAATTCCTTTAGGTGAAAATAATGATATAATTATGTAAATTTGGTTTAGTACAAAACTATTAGTAGTATTAGTACTACGCTCCTACCATAAATACCCATAAATTAATACCTACATTTAATTAATGTAATTAATACCCATAAATACTCATAAAATAATATCTATATTCAATTATTGTAATTAATACCTACATTCAATTATTGGAATTAATACTCATAAATACCCATAAATTTCCCAATTTAATGAGAATAACCGACAACATTAATAACCATAATATTGTAATAAATCTTCCTCATTTAACAAACAATTTTACACCTATATAAAGAGCTCCTCCCCATTCATCCTCCTCACACCTGAAAACTCCTCTCTCTCTCTCTCTACTGCTCCATTTTTTGGGGAAGCTCGAACCAAAGCTCCGATTTAGGCATTTATCTCAACATGAGAAGGTGAGGTGGGGCTCTTTAGACTACGGGGGAAGTCAGCTATTTGATAGCAACCTACGTAATCAAATAGTGAAGCAGCTCCGATAGACCGAAGATGCCCTGTTTTGGTCAAGCTAAAATTGGCCGAATTCAGCCCTCCTCTGGCCAAACTAAGCTCTCCCAACATCCTCACAACCCTTATATGACCTCAACGAAGCAAAAAGGTCAATTGTAGGAATTCTTGATCCTATAAGGTTCTTTAAGAAGAGAGCTACCTTTCCCTATAGAAAGCTTAGACTGTCGCACCTCTAATGAGACAAATGTGATCGGAATGCCAACAAAAGAAAGCTCGCATCAACTTGGAAAACCAACCGAAGATGAACACGTCACAGTTAACGGGTGAGTAGGCTAATTTACACTTCATGCTTGGTTGGGGTGATGAGCACCTTTACTAAAATGAAAATCCACTTGTGAGTGGGCTTATTTACATCATACCCAGTTGGGGTAATGAACACTTTTATCAAAAGAAAACCTACTTATCAATTGTAAGTAGAGAGATCATACTCAATTGGTATGATGGACTTCTTGGAAGGAAGGAGAAAACCCGCTTGTCGGTTGTAAGCAGAGATGTCATCACACATGGTTGATGTGATGAATGGAAATATTATTTTGTCAGAAGTGTTCTCCCATTACTATGTGCCAATGCTTAAAATTTTTGGTAGACCTTCTTGACGAGAGCCATAATTGCTCAGATATGCCAGAGGCCTCGATTTTGGAACTTGTCGGGCTAAATGCACGGTTTTGGAATATCACATGCAGTGGGCCCAAGGCCAGTGTACACGAGCAGAAACTCGTAAACAAACTTGAATAGGAAGAGCCATGAAAACTCTCATTAAAAGTGAAATTAACAGTGTGATTCACCATGGTACCAAGTTAGGACCGATAAGGTTCAATGGGCTAGCGGCAGTGTGTCAGGACTAGGTCGACGAACTAGTTAGAAAAACATCTATAAGCCAGGTTGAGTGTTGGGGTCATTGGACCGTCGGCACCAAAGAGAATGGCTAAGAAAATGAAAACTATTGTTTGTGCATGCACTTGTGGTACGAGACCATCAAGACGCTCTAGGGGGTAGTGATGAGTCCTAGGGGCTACTGGATGACATGGTGGCGATAAGGAAAGGAGAAGCTACTAATTTTGGGTTTCTCGTTGTACTAGTTAGTCATGGAGTTTCTATGTTTGGACTCCACGGAGTTTCTGTGTTTGGACTCCATGGGGTTACTGTGTTTGGACTCCACGAAACTACTATGTTTGGGGCATTCTAAAGCGACTGTGTTTAGGCTTCATGCGCACAAGATCGAGATAAGGTCTCCGTCCTCATACGGACACGAAGTATTTTAGGTATGAGGGTCAAATGTCTTAGACATTCACTCAGATTCTAGGTAGAAGTTAGGGACTTCTATTAGGGTGGATGGTAAAGACGCTCTGATCCACAAGTGGCTGTTGTCATTGTAACTACATCTCATGAATGTGTGTACCCTTCTTGATGAAGGGCATGTGTTGTTTGTGAAACACGACTAATATGGAAATGGGAAAAAGGATAAGAAAACCTTGGAAAGAAATTGAGAATCCTTGGAAAAAGAAATGGTAAACTTTAGAAAAAGGTTTTGGAAAAAGAAATTGAAATTGAGGAAACCTTTTTTTAAAAGAAAATATTACCATTGGCACGGGTTGGATAAAGTTGTTTTTAAAACTCACTCCCAACACCCGCTCATTGAGTTGTAGAACTCACCCCCCCCCCCCCTTTTACCCTTTTCTAGTAACCAATGGAAAACCCACTTAAAGGTCTCCTGCAAGATAGGTATGTAAGGTTAATATATTTAGTTTTGATTAATATTATTCTAGGAAAGATACCGATGAAAAGGATGCCTTACTACTCATGGTTTAGAGAAGGGGGAAAACTCTTAATAAACCAAGGGAGTGGTGGGTTTCTCTGACGAAGCTCAAACCAAAGCTCTGACATAGGAGTTTTTCTAAGCCAAAGAAGGCGAGGTCAGGTTACTTAGATTCGGGGAGTAGTCAGCTGCCCAACAGTAGTCTCCATTCGATCCGAGGACTGCTAGAGAAGTGCTGACGTAATCAAACAGTGAAGCAGCTACGGCGGACCAAAGCTGCCTATTTCGGCTAAGCTGAAATCAGCTGAATTCAGCCCTCCTCAAGCCAAACCAAGCTCTCCCAACACTCCCACAGTCCTCGCACGACTGAATTAGAATTGAAAGGTAAGTCAAATCGGCTCCCCTCTGTAATTTCTTATCAGCATGAGAGAGAGAAAAGAAGAAACTTCATTGACCAAATTCGCACTCAATTTGAAAAAAATTATTGCACTTCTTGATCCTAAGAGGAACCTCAAGACAAGAGCTACCTACCCTGATCGAAAGCTCAGACCGTCGCACCTCCAACGATAAGCTTTGGAAGCTTTCTCTCTATACGTAGAATTTTTTGACGAAGCTCCGTTTTAGCTCGTTTCGGCCTCAATTCATGTGATTCAAAGCTCAATTGAATTATATGGATGTGTAAGAACTCAATTATATATTCAATTTCAACAATTAACCTCGATTGAACGGTCAATTTGATGAAATCAAATTCGGCCAGTTTGAAATGGGGAAATTGAAGGAAACTTTTGGGGGAAATTAGGGATTTTGTAAAATTGAGGAACCAAATTGCAATTTCCCAAAAATTGAGGGCCAATTGGCCTTGAAAAAGACGTTGGAGGACCAATCGGTCAAATTTTGAAAATAATTGGGGTCAAATTGCCATTTTTGTAAAGTAGGAGCAAAATAGTAATTTTTGAAATGTTGAGGACCAAATTGAAAATTTGGAAAACTTGAACCCCTTTAAAGATTCATTATATTGAGGACCAAAAGTAAATTTTTAAAAGTTTTGTGACTCAATTTGGTTAAAAGTTAACATTAGGGACCTAAAGTCAAGGAAAAAGAACTTTAGGGACCTAAATGCAATTAATTGAAAAGTTTGGGCATTTTTGTTCATACGTGAAGAACGAAGGCAATCATGCCAAATGTTAAAAAACAAGGATGTCCAAATCATGTAGGAACATGAAGGACCGAAACGCCAACAAGGATAATCTCGTGTGGGGACAAAAATTTGACTAAGAAGGAATACACTACGAATATTGGGTGAGTGCGTTATTCACATCATACCCGGTTAGGATGATGAGCACCTCGGAAATCAAAAACCACTACTATGTGGAATTTTAACATAACACCTGGTTGGAGTGATGTGAGAACTACGCGGAAAAACTACTTATTGGTTATAAGTAGATCATACTTGGTTGGTATGATGGACTTCCTGGAAGGAAGTAGAAAACCCGCTTACCGGTTGTAAGCAGAGATGTCATCACACCCGATTGGTGTAATGGGTGGAACAATTTATTTTGTTAGAAGTGTTCTCCCTTGACAGTGTGTCAAAGCTTAAAACTTTTGGGAGACCTTCTTGACGAGAGCTGGAATAGCTCAGATAGGCCAAAGGCCTTGGTTTTGGAACTTGGGGGCTAAAATGCCTGATTTTGGAAAATTACATACAGTGGGCCCAAGGCCAGTGGGCAGTAGCAGGAGCTCGTAAACAAACATGATAATAAGCCATGAAAATTCTTAATGAATGATTTATGTGATTTGGCCATGGTACCAAGACAAGACCAACATACTCGATGGACTAGCGGCAGTGTGACAAGACCAGGTCAATAGACCATTAAGATGCCCAAGAGGGGTAGTGATGTGTCCTAAGGGCTACTAGACGACATGATGGATATAAGGGCATTTTGTGTGCTATCAATCAAGGAAGCTCGACGTAGCTTCATGTTCATGAGACCTCATACGGACATAGAGTTGATTTCAGGTTTGAGGGTTGGATATCGCGAACATCCACTCATACCAGGGTAAAAGTGGACGTGCTTTTATCTAGGTGGCCGGTAAAGTTGCTCCGATGCCACAAGTGGGTGTAGTGGACGGGTTGCCCTACAAATGTGTGATCCCTTCATGTGTTGACTGTTAAATACACCTATTATGGATAATGAGGAAAGGAATTTTAAAAACTGAAATTTGAGGAAGAAATGATCTTAAAGGAAATTGGGTGTCTAGCACACTCCAAATAAAAAAACCATTTTTGTGAAAACTCATTCACAGCACTCATTCATTGAGTTGTAGAAATTCACCACTCTTTTCTATCCCTTTTTAGGAGTAGATAAAATGATTAAAGAAAACACCAGGACCTACCTCTTGTGAGGTATGCTTAAAAGTATTTTTTTAAGCTTGCATTTTTATTGATATATGTTATTATAGGGAACAAGGTTAAAATTTTGCATGGCCACTCTTAATTAAAGAAAGGGGGAAACCCCTCTTGAACCAAGTGAGCGGCAAGTTGATCACGGGTATCTGACCAAACCGGGTCGGGGCGTGACAACTTGAGTGGTATTAGAGCTAAGTTCCCTTGAAACATTATCAATACTATGCCCTGACAGTAATGAAACCTTAATTACCGTGTTGGAAGGAGAATCCCTAGAAAGTTCGTCGTGAAATCCAATCCTCCATACCTGACCTTGAAAAAGATGCCTACCCCTAGTGAGGCAGCTGTTCAATGATTTTTGAAGGGCGAGAAGAGAGTGCCCAAAGATATGGTTGAGGATTATTGGAAACTCGTGGGAGGTTTACTAGAACCAGAGGATATTACATATCCTCCTCCAATATAAAAGGAACATGTTCCTTACTTAAGAAGCCCAACACCTCCTCCAACCCCACAACAACCAGAGAGAAATCCCACTAATAAAGAGGCTTGGGACAACTATTGGGATGCTTATACCACCTTCATGAAAGTCCACCAAGTACCCCCACCTACTTAGTCCAGCTTCTATCCTTCTCAATGGATGAAGTGGACATATGAGTGTGAGGCAGAGGTGTTATGGTGGTAGAACTGAAGGCCATACATGAAATTCGTCCCATAAGGGAATATGGGTGGACTTCAACCAGCTCTTCAAAGCCATCAGACCATGAATCCCGCAATCATTCCAAGGCTAACTCCCAGCCTATGATTCCAACGGACTAGGGAGTAGAAAATCTCTGTAATAAGCCAAGTATGGCAAGAAACTATTTCTTAAATGAATGAAAATCTGATTTTTCATTTAATAAAATTTTAGTCTCTTTAATAAATACAACTAACAGAAATAGGAGTATGCCAATAAGGATCGAAGTAACAGGAAGAGAAGAGATCACCTAAGGAAGGAAAACTATGGGTCACTACTAGTTAACCTAAACCTTTAAAGTAGCCATGTCACGCCCCGACCTAGTTTGATCGGATCCCCATGAACAACCCACCACTCTCCCGGTTTATTAAGGGTTTTCCCTTCTTTAAACCGTGAGGAGTAAGACGTCCTTTTTACCTGTACCTTTTCTGGAATAACATTTATCAAAACTGAATATATTATCCTTACATACCTGTCTTGTAGGTTTAGCTATCAAAAGTTATTTAGGTAGGTTTTCCCTCAGTTACCTAAAAAGGGGTAAAAGGAGGGGGTGAGTTTGACAACAAAGTGAAGGGGTGTTGGGAGAGAATATGGAAAACATATTTAATTGGAGTGTGCCAAACTCCTTATTTCTTTAAAAATATTCTTTTCCTTTAATTCCCGGTTATTCAAAACCATTTTCTCATTTCCATATCAGGTGTGTTTAACAATCAACACACACCCTTCATCAAGAAGGGAATCACACATTCGTAGGGCAGTCCATCCACTGCACCCACTTGTGGCATCAGAGAAACTTTACCGGCCACCTAGATAGAAGCCCATTCACTTCTACACTAGGAATGAGTGGATTTTCGTAACATTTGACCCTCAAACCCAAAATCAACTCCGTGTCCATATGAGGATAGAGACCTCATCCTAACCCCACCCTGGTCTCTTGTGCATGAAGCTACATCGAGCTTCCCTGACTATTGGCATGACAAACTGCCCTTATCTCCACCATGTCATCTAATAGCCCCTAGGATGCATCACTACCCCTCATGGGTGTCTTGATGGTCCCAAACCTTAAGTTTATACACAAACAAAGTTTTCCATAAAGCCATTTAACTTTGGTGCCACTGGTCCAATGGCTCCGACCCTCAACTTGATCAGTAACTGGTTGTCGAGACCGGTCCGTCGACCTGGTCCTATCACACTAGCGCCATTCCATTGAGTATGTCGGCCCTATCTTGGTACCTTAGCCAAATCACATTAATCAATCATTTAGAATTTTCTTGGCTTATCATAATGTTTGTTTATGAGCTCCTGCTCGTGCCAACTGGCCTTGGCCCATTGTACGTGATTTTACAAAATTGGAAATTTTAGCCCCCAAGTTCCAAAACCAAGGCCTCTAGTCTATTTGAGCTATTCCAGCTCTCGTCAAAAATGTCTCCCAAAAGTTTTAAGTATTGGCACACAGTCAGGGGAGAACACTTCTAACAAAATAACTTTTCAACTCATCTATCACACCAACTGGGTGTAATGACACCTCTGCTTACAACCAGTAAGAGGGTTTTTTACTTCCTTCTAGGAAGTTCATCATACCAACTGGTATGATCGACTTACAACCGGTAAGTAGTTTTTCCGTGTAGTTCTCACATCACTCCAACTAGGTGTGATGTTAAAATTCCACTTAGTAGTGGTTTTTCATTTCTGAGGTGCTCATCATCCCAACCAGGTATGATATGATTAATCCCACCCACCCATTAACCGTGACGTGTTCCTCCTCGATTGGTTTTCCAAGTCGACATGAGCTTCCCTTGCAAGCGTTCTGGTCCCTCGTACTCATACATGATTTGGACATTCTCATCTATTAATATTTGGCATAACAGCCTTTGTTCTTTACATAAGAACGACTAAGCCCAAAATTTTTAATTAATTGCATTTAGGTCCCAAAAGTTCTTTTTCCTTAACCTTTGGTCCCTAATGCTAACTTTTCCCCAAATTGAGTCCCGAAACCTCCAAAAATTCACTTTAGGTTCACAATATACTTAAAATCATTTAAGGGGTTCAAGTTTTCCAAATTTCCAATTTGGTCCCCAACTTTTCAAAAATTACAATTTTGCCCTTACTTTACAAAAATGACAATTTGACCACAATAAATTTCAAAAATTCTATCAATTGGTTCTCCAACATCCTTTTTATGGCCAATTAACCCTCAATTTTGGGAAATTGCAATTTGGTCCCTTAATTTTACGAAATCCCCAAATTTCCCCAAAATTTTCCCCAATTTCCCCCCTTTCAAGCTGGCCGAATTTAATTTTATCAAATTGACCATATAATCGAGGTTAATTGCTCCAATTGAAGGTATGGATCAGTTCCTACACTTCCATAAGATTCAATTGAACTTGAACTGCATCATTTGGGTCTTAATTGAGCTCAAACGGAGCTTTGCCAGAAAACTAAACTTAGAGAGAGAAACCTTCAAAAGCTTATCGTCGGAGGTGTGACAGTCCGATCTATCTATCAGGGAAAATAACTCTATTTCTGAGGTGTCTTCTAGGATCAAGAATTCCTACAATTGACACCGAACTGAGTGAGAATTTCGTTAGTGAAATTCTACAGTTTCTCTCACTAACTCTGACCTATAACGACTGAGAAGGGCCGAATTGACTTACCGTTCTCACTCGGGTTGACCGGTTCTTTCCCCGATTTCCTTATCTTTAAGGGACAGTGTTTACAAGCCAAGTAAGTTTCCCTATCGAGAGAATGAGAAAAAAGACATTAAGATTTGGAAAGAAATTCTAGAAGAATCTACCTAGAGTTCACCAAGGAAGACATATCCTAACTAAGGGAAGGAAGAAGAAGTCTAGTGTAAGGAAAGTAAGCATCAAAAGGTGTAGGCTAGTAAAAGTCTAAAAAGTTAAGGAAAAGCCCTACGACTAAGGAAATCAAGATTTATTGGACTGTTCCAAGGAAACCAATGGAATGGAAACTAACCAGGAGGAAAGTAAGAAAGATATAGGAGTGAGGAAGATGTTAAGTTAAAATGGTGGTAAGACAAGGATAAAGGAAAGAAGAAAGAAGGGTGGTAGGAAGAAAACCCGGAGGAATAATACTAGTACCTTGAAAGAGTTGGTGATTAGTAGTGCACAACTTACTAGAGACTCAACAACAATCAGGAGACAACTTGAAGAAAGGATAAGGAACAAAAAGGAATAGGAGGATAGGGAAGAATCCAGGGTAATTATCATGCTAATGTTAGAAAGGTGTGAGAAAAGAATAGGGGAAAAACTTTCAAGAAGCATTAGGGAGATTGAACATGAAACTCCCCGGAAGGAAGCTCCTACAAGGAAGGATAAGGAAGTGAAGTGGGATTATTGAAGGATAAAGATCCAAGCTAAGGTAATCGACAAATGAAGCATCATAAACTAGAAATGGGAATAAGAACCTCATTAAAAGACATAAGTGGGTAAGGACATACCAGGATGACCGGGTGTGATCTACTTTCAAAGGAAAAGAGAAACCAAATATGGATTTCAGACAGACCTAGTTGAAGGAAATAACTCGTAACAACAAGATAATCTGGGAGAATAAATGACACCCTCAGATGGATCGGGAAGTAATGAGAACTACACCCTAAAAAGGGAAGTGAGATGGATATCAAGGGCAATATGACTCAAGAGACGATGACCTCAAGATCACTAGATGGGGAAAATGATAAAATTGAGTCAGTTTATGAATGGACCCTTATGAAGGTCAATACTCTAGTTAAGAAGGGAGAGGTGGAAAGGCTACATCTGGTGAAATGAGGATGAAAGAAAGCCTTAAAGGGATTAATGGCTGAGATGGGAGTAACGATCAAAATCCATGAAAAGGTTAAAGCAAACCTCTTGTAGGACGAACAAGAGATCATGAAATAAAGAAGAGGTAAATTCCACCTGAAGAAATAGATGGATACAAGGAATAAGGGAGAATGAAAATGGGACATAAAAGAAGTACATAAAAGTTTGCAAGAGTAAGGTAAGCTGGAGAGGATGGCATTGGAGAATGCCATTTAAGACCAGATGCCCTCAATAGCGAAACTTGAAGAGAACTTGGGAGAAAAGGGTATAAAACTACCTAGGAAGAAAAATTTAGAAAGGACATTAATGTCCCAATTAAAAGATAATGGGAACAACAGAAGTAGAGACAAGATAAACTCATCAAGATATGTTGGTTGAGACAGAAAGATCAAGTACAAAGGAAAGGTATTCAGGAAGACCCAAGGAGTAAGTTAAGTACAAGCAACATGTTATTAGGAAAACAACATCAAAAGATGGCGTGCAAGTAAGAAAGGGGTGGACTGTCCATAAAAGAGGAAACAAAGAAAACACACCTAAGAACACTTGGAAAACCTAACCCTTTAGTTGAGAAGAGATTAAAGTAAAAGATCACCGATATCAAGACTAGTAGTGGTCAATGCTCTATATATGGAGCCTAAAGAAAGGACGACTAGACATAGTGTGTAGTACACAGAATTAGACCGAGAATCAGAAGTGTCCCACATAACGAATAAGGGATGAAACCAAAATTTTAGTTATAAAGAGGATTTAAATGAACATTCATCCCAATATAGAAAGGAGTATCAAGAGAGGATGGAAAGAAACCTTCAAGGAATGATAAGAAGGTTGAGAATGTTGTCCTTAAAGTGAAAGTTTCTATTGTGAGGGACATAGTAGAGAACAAAACTAAAATAAGGGAGATTTCCCAAACAAGTAATCGACACTTAAGACCAAAGAAGATTAACTTGGAATAACGTACTGTGAAGTGATCACGAGCGAGTAAGAGTGGATTAAGAGAAAGGAAAAGAACTTGAGGAAAGAATGCCACTAAAAATGGGGAAGGACATAAGAAGGGTAAAAAAAATTGGACGAAAATGAATTAACACTAAAATCTATGAGACAAGTACGTAGCGTTTGAAAGGACAACGAGCTAAGGGTTTTGATGATAAAGAAAATGACTAGACACGGGAATGACTAGGTATCTTGGAACTCCCAAACCTGAAAATTCTGAGTAAAGAACCTCAAGGGGGAGAACCACTCTCTAATCAAAGAAGGATGTGAATCTAAGAATATACCCTTGAACTCTCAGGTAAGATATGCTTAGCAGGGATAAGCTCCATTGAATGAGTAAGCAATGGAAAGGAAAGAAAATTCTTAAAGTGCGTGTTAGAATGAGGCCAAGTGAAAATAACCGAAACGTTATTATGTTAAACAAACTTCAAGTTGATATCAAGAGAAGTTATTTCCTGTACAAAGGTGTGAAATATGTTTTAGGGAAAAAACATCTAAAAGGAGGGGAGAGTTGTAAACCCCGCCCCTTGAAGATAAAGAAATCGAGGAAAGAATCGGTCAACCTAAGTGAGAAAACCAAACCAGTTCACGAACCCCAACCATTAGAAAACAGGCAAATTGGGAAATTTACAACGTTATTATGTTAAACAAACGTTATTATGTTAAACAAAGATTCATAAAAACCTTGGAAAAGGACTTAGGGATGAATTGGAAGAGAAAACCAGTTCAGGTGAACCAGATCCAAACTAGATTGAACTAGTTTGGACGAGTTTGAACCATCATGTACAATGGGCCCAAGGCTAGTTGGCATGAGGAGGAGCTCGTAAAAAAATATTATGATAAGCCATGAAATTTCTAAATGGTTGATTTATGTGATTTTTCCATGATACCAAGACAGATCCGACATACTCGATGAACTAGCGGTAGTGCGAAAGGACCAGATCGACGGACCGGTCTGGACAAACAGCTGTAGGTCGAGTTGAGGGTCGGGGCCGTTGGACCAGTGGCACCAAAGATAAATGGCTTTATGGAAAAATTTGTTTGTGCAAGCACTTGTGGTTTAGGATGATCAAGACTCCCAAGAGCGGTAGTGATGCGTCCTAAGGGCTACTGGACGACATGGTGGAGATAAGAGTGGTTTTTCGTGCTAGCAGTCAGGAAAGCTCAACGTAGCTTCATGCGCATGAGACCAGGTTTGGGTCAGGATGAGGCCTCTGTCCTCATACGGACACGGAGTTGATTTCGGGTTTGAGGGTTGGATGTCATGAACATCAACTCATTCTAAGGGTAAAAGTAGACAGGCTTCTATCTAGGTGGCTGGTAAAGTTGCTCCGACGCCACAAGTGGGTGTAGTGGATGGGCTGTCCGCCGATTGTGTGATCCCTTCATGATGAAGGGCGTGTGTTGACTGTTAAAATTTAATTGTTGACCATTCAATCGAGTTTAATTGTTGAAATTGAAGGTAAATTTTAGTTCCTACACTTCCACATGATTCAATGGAGCTTTAAATTGCGTCATTTGGATCTGAATTGAGCTTAAACGGAGCAAATTTGGTCCAAATTTTATATTTGACCTTATCATGCTTACCGACTAACTCTTGCTTACTCGAGTCACATTTTCCTTGGGACTATTGGGTTTACATGCCCCTTATAGTCATGACATTTTCTAGAACATGTCTTTGTCCATTAGATTTCTAGAATACTTCCTTGAGGGTTGTTTTAATCTTTCCAAACTTTCAGGGATCCTATAACTTCATCCCTCTTTTCGTTTGGTAGTATTCCTTGACTACCTTTACCATTTTCCCCACATCCATCTTGCCTTTAACGTCTTGTCTCACATAACCGGGCCGATTTATCTTACCTACTCATCCTTTCCCAACTTTTTTATTGGGTCTTTCCAATTTCAATCATTGGGTTTCTTGATAACTTACCAACCTGCGAAGATTCTTCCCTTCTTATGTCCTTCCTCTTCTTTAGTGGCATCTTTTATTCATGGACTTTCTTTTTCCTTAATCTACTCTTAATCGCTCGTGACCATTTCACAATTCATTATTTCGAGTTGATCCATTTTTAGTCTATGTGTTGATTGTTTTGTTTGGGGAGTTGCCTTCTTATGGTTTCATTCTCTACTATATCCCTCAAAGTAGAGATTTTTAACCTTAAGAGCTACATGCTCAACCTTCTTTCCATTCCTTGAAGATTTCTTCCTTCCTTTCCTTACACTTTAAATCCTTACTCGTCTTAAAAATTCATTTCATCCCTTATTGCTTATCTGAGAAATTTCTAATTATTGGTTTTATTTCGTGTACTCTACACTATGCCCATCTGTCCATTCTTTAGGATCCATTAAGTGAGCGTGGACCATGACCCATCCTAATATCAGTGGTTGTTTCCCTGATTCACTTCTTAATTGAGGGCTTACTTCTCCAAGATTTCTTATACGTTCTTTCCTTTATTCCCTTATTATCGTAGTCCACACATTCCTACTTGTTATGACGTCTTTTGATGCTACCATCCTATTTACCTGTTCCTTGGGTATAATTTACATCTTGGGCCCTCATAAGTATTTTTTTTCCTTTGTACTTGATCTTTCCATCTCAACCAGCATTTCAATGGTGAGCATATCTTTCTTTCCACTTCGGTTAGTTCCATTACCTCTTAGTTGGGGTATGTATGCCTTTCTAGGGCTTCCTTCCTTGGTAGGATTCTTTCCCTTTCTCCAAGAATTCCTTATTCTTTAGACCTTTGGAAGTATCTAATCATTAAATGACATCCTTTGAAGTAAACCTCGCCCTTTAGAGTTAAGGAAAACCGAGCAAGAACCTGTCAACCCTAGTGAGAAAACCGAACTGGTTCATGAACCTCGACCACTAGAGAACGGGCAAACTGGGAAATCTACAACTCCCGAATGACCCAAAGAGTCTTAAAAACCTTGGAAAGAGACTTTAGGACAATTTTGGAAAGAAAATTAGACCGGTTCAAGCGAAACGGATCCAAACCGAAATGAACCGATTTGGACTGGTTTGAACCATCATTGAACCAGATGCTAAATTCATTTTTCTAGGTGGCTTAGAAAATTTAAATTGGAGAATGGAGGCCAACATTGGATAGAGAATGAATTTAGAAATTTTTAATTTTGAAAAACTCAATCAAATGGGTCCTGAACTAGCTAGTTTAAGCATTGAACCCAATTCAGACCGGTCCAGTACGATTTAGAACAGTGTCGTCTTCTTCCTTTAGATGACAGCATTGTTCACTCACTGGAAAATCGAAGTAGCGCCAGCGAAGAGGAAATGTTTCCATTCAATACATTTCAGGCCACCAATGACTCTCACAAAAATTCCAAACGGATGACCAACGAGTCACCGAGCTCCCTATATAAAGAGCCCCTCTACATTCATCCTCTCCACACCTAAAAATCTCACTCTCTCTCAGCTACTTAATTTTTTGGCGAAGCTCGAACCAGAGCTCCGATATACGGTCTTTCTTGAGCCAAAGAAGGCATAATCAGGTTTCTTATAACCGGGGAGAAGTCAACTACATGGTGGTAGTCTTCATTCGCTCCGAGGGTCGTCGGAGAAGCGCCAACATGATCGAAAAATGAAGCAGCTCTGGTGGACCAAAGTTGCCCTATTTCTATCGAGCTAAAATCGGCTAATTCAAGCCCTTCTCAGGACAAACCAAGCTCTCCCTACACTCCCTCAGCCCTCATACAACGGAATTAGAGCAAACATGTAAGCCAATTTGGCTTCGAAACATTCTCTATCTAAGTCCATTTTTCCGGTGAAGCTCCGTTTGAGCTCGTTCCGGCATCAATTCATTCAATTCAAAGCTCAATTGAATCGTATGGATGTGTAGGAACTCAATTTTACCTTCAATTTTAACAATTAACCTTGATTGATCAGTTAATTTGATGAAATCAAGTTCGACTAGTTTAAAAGGGGGAAATTGGGGGAAAATTTTGGAGGAAACTGGGGATTTCGAAAAAATTGAGGGACCAAAGTGCAATTTTCTAAAATTGAGGGCCAGTTGGCCGTGGAAAAGATGTTAGAGGACCAATTAATAGAATTTTTGGAATTTTTGGGTTCAAATTGCCATTATTGTAAAGTAGGGGTAAAATGGTATTTTTTGTAAAATTGGGAACCAAATTGGAAATTTGGGAAACTTGAGGACCCATAGTGAAGTTTTAAAAGTTTCAGGACTCAATTTAGGGAAAAATTGGCATTAGGGACCTAAGGTTAAAATAAAAGAACTTTAGGGACCTAAATGTAAATAATTAGAGCTTAAAGAACTTTAGGTACCTAAAGGTTGGGCATTTTGTTCATTCGTGAGAAATGAAGGCTATTAGGCTAAATGATGATGAACAAGGATGTTCAAATCATGTAGGAACACGAGGGACTAAGAATGCCAGAAAAGACAAGCTTGCGTGGAGGCAAAGAACCAAATAAGAAGTATATACTACACTATTTGTGATTAGGAATTTTCACATCATACTCGGTTGGGATGATAAGTACCTCAAAATGAAAAATCACTACCATGTGAGATTTTAACATCACACCTGGTTGGAGTGATGTGAAAACTACGTGAATAAACTAATTACCGGTTGTAAGTAGATCATACCCGATTGGTATGATGAACTTCTTGGAAGGAAGTGGAAATCTCGTTTACCGATTATAAGTAGAGATGTCATCACACTCAGTTGGTGTGATCGACGAGTGACAAGATATTTTGTCAAAAGTGTTCTCCCCTAACTATTTACTACTGAAAAATTTTGGGAGACCTTCTTAACAGGAGCTCGAATAGCTCATTTATGTCGGAGGCCTCAATTTTGGAACATGGGGGCTAAAATGCCCAATTTTGAAAATCTCGTACAGTGGACCCAAGGCTAGTTGGCATGTGTAAACCCACTCTTCGGAGTTAAGGAAAACCGTAAAAGAACCGGTCAAACCAAGTGAGAAAATCGAATCGGTACACAAACCCGATTATTTTGGAACGAGCAAATTGGAGAATTTACAACTCCTGAGTGACCAAAAAGAGTTCATAGACCTTGGGAAAGAAGCTTAGGACAAATTGGGAGCAAAAAACCAAACCGGTTCGGGTGAACCGATTTATGAACCGAGCCGGTTTATGAACCAGAACCAATAGAAAGAGAGCGAACTGGGAAATTTATGTATCCCAAGTGACCTAAAGGGGTCACATAATCACAAAAAAGGACTTTAGGATGAATGGGGGATGAAAACCAAATCGGATTCGAACCGGATGCTAAATTCATTTTTCTAGATGGGTTAGAAAATTCCAATTTGAGGATTAAGACCACCATTTGATAGATAATGAATTTAGAAAAATTTAATTTTGAAAAACTCGGTCGAATTGGGCCTAAACCAACCAGTTTAAGCTTTGAACTTGGTTCAGACTGGTTCGGTCTGGTTCACAACAGTGTCGTCTTCTTCCTTTAGATGACAGCACTGTTCACTCGCCGAAAGATCGAAGCAGCGCCGACGAAGTGGAAAAATTTCTGTTCAATATGTTTTAGTCTATCATTGACTATCATAAAGGTGCCAAACGGACGATCGACGAGTCCCCGAGCTCCTTATATAAAGAGCCCCTTTCCATTCATCCTCTTCACACCTAAAAACCTCACTCTCTCTCAACTACTCCATTTTTTGGTGAAGCTCGAATAAGAGCTCCGATATAGGGTCTTTCCTCAGCCATAGAAGGCATGGTCGGGTTCCATAGAACTAGGGAGAAGTCAGCTACATGGTGGTAGTCTTCATTCGCTCTGAGGGTTGCCGAAGAAGTGCCGACGTGATCGAACAGTGAAGCAGCTCCGGTGAACTAAAGCTACCTTGTTTCTGGCAAGCTAAAATCGGCCAATTCAAGCCCTCCTTATGCCAAAGCAAGCTCTTCCAAAACCTCCTCAACCCATTTACGGCCGAAATAGAATTGAAAGGTAAGCCAATTTAGCTCCCCTCTGTAATTTTTGACCGGTGCTAGATAGAGAACCGACAGAATTTTGATGATAAAATTCTCAGCCAATTTGGTATCAATTGATGCAATTCTTGATTCTAGGAGTAATCTCAGGAGCAGAGTTATCTTCCCAGATTGAAAGGTCAGACCGTCGTGCCACCAACGATTAGCATTTGAAGCTTTCAATCTCTACATTCTATTTTTTGGTGAGACTCCATTTGAGCTTGTTCTTGCATCAAAACTTGAGATTCAAAGTGCAATTGAATAAAATGAAGATGTAGAAACTCCAATTTAATTTCAATTTCAACAATTAAACTTGTTTGATCAGTCAATTTGATGAAATCAAATTCGACTATGTTGGAAAATTGAAATTGGGAGAAATTTTGGGGATTTGAAAAATTCGAGGGACTAAAATGAATTTTTTTTAAATTGAGGGTCAATTGGACATGATAAGAGTGTTAGAGGACCAATTGAGCAAATTTTAGCATTTTTGGGGTAAAACTTAACATTTTTGTACAGGAATGGCAAAATGGTAATTTTTGAAAATTGGGGACCAAATTGGGAATTTGGGAAACTTGAACCCCTTTTTGAGAATTTGAATAAATTAAGGTCCCAAGGAGAATTTTTAAAGTTTCGGGACTCAATTTAGGGATAAACTGGCATTTGGGGCCTAAAGTAAAAGAAAAAAACTTTAGGGACCAAATAGCAAATATTTGAAAAGTTAGATATTTTAGTCATTCATAATGAATGAAAGCTATCAAGGCAGATGATAATGAACATCACACGAAAAAACTACTTACCGGTGGTAAGTAGATCATACCCGTTTGGTATGATGAGACTTCGTGGAAGAAAGTGGAAAACTCGCTTATCAGTTATAAGCAGGGACGTCTTCATACCTGGTTGGTATGATAGACAAATGAAAGGATTATTTTGTCGGAAGTACTCTCACCTGACTGAGTGCCACTACTTAAAAGTTTTGGGAGACCTTCTTGATGGGAGCTCGAATAGCTCATATAGGTCGGAGGCCTCGATTTTGGAACTTGTGGGCTAATATGCCTGATTTTGAAAATCTCGAACAGTGGACCCTAGGCTAGTTGGCACGAGCAGGAGCTCGTAAACAAACATGATTATTAAGCCATGAAAACTTAAGTAAATAAGTTATTTGGTCATGGTATCGAGACAGGACCAACATACTCAATGGACTAGCGGTAGTGCGACATGATAGGTCTTCAGACTAGTCGAGACAAAGAGTTGCAGGTCGATTTGAGGGACGGGGCCATCGGACTAGTGGCACCACAGATTATATGGCTCATGTGAAAACTATTGATTTGTGCAAGCATTATGTTACGGGACCTTCAAGACGCCCAAGAGGGGTAGTGATGCATCCCAGGGCTCTAGACGACCTAGTGGATATAAGGGTAGTTAGTCGTACCAGAAGTCTTGCGAAGCTCGATGTAGCTTCAAGCACATGAGACTGAGGTGGGGATGGGATGAGGTCTCTATCCTCATAAGTACATGGAGTTTGTTACGGGATTGAGGGTCAGATGTCGTGAACATCCACTCATTCTCAAGGTACAAGTGGACGTGCTTTTATCTTTGTGATAAGGGCAGTTTGTTATGCCAGCAGTTAGGGAAGCTCGGCATAGCTTCATGCGCATGAGACTGAGGTGGGGTTGGGATGTCTTTGTCCTCATATAGACACAGAGTTTCTATTTAGGTTTGAGGGTAGGATGCCGTGTACATTCACTCATTTTCAGGGTAAAAGTGGATGAACTTCTATAAAGGTGGCCGGTAAAGTCGCTCTTACGCCACAAGTGGGTGTAATGGATGGGCTGCCCTATGAATATGTGATCCCTTCATGATGAAGGGTGTGTGTTAATTGTTAAAAATACTGATTGTGGAAAATGATGAATCGTGGTTTTGAAAAATAAGATTTTGAGTATGAAATAATCTTAAAGGAAATAAGGAGTCTGGCACACTACAATTAAAATTTTATTTTATCAAAACTTCATTTTTAAATACCCATTCACTGAGTTGTAGAAACTCACCTACCCTTTTTATCCCTTTTCATAATAGAGAAATTACTATGGATAATACTAGGATTTACCCTTTATTAGATGTGCTTAATTTTCTCTTAAGCTTGCATTATAATTGATATATGTTATTCCAAGGAACAAGGTTGATATTTCGCATGGCTCCTCTTGTTGAAAAGAAGGGGGAAACCCCTCTTGAACCAAGGGAGCGGCGGGTAGCTCACGGGGATCAAACCAAAAATTATCAATATTATGCCCTCACACTAATAAAACTTCAACTATTGTGTAGGGAGGAGAATACCTAGGAAGTTTTCCATGAAATCCAATCCTCCGCACTTGACCTTGAAAAAAATGCCAACCCCCGGGGAGGCAGCTGTTCAACGGTTTCTAAAGGGTGAAAGGAGAGTACCCAAAGATATGATGAAAGATTATCGGAAACTTGTAGGAGCCCTACTAGAAGCATTAGGTATTTCTTACCCTCCTTGAAGGCAAGATGAACCTATTCCTTCTCCTAGTAGCCCAACCCCTCCTCAAGTCCTACAACAATCAGAGAGAAATCCCACTAAGAAGGAGGCTTGGGACAACTATTGGGATACATATGCTACCTTCATGAAGGTCCAACAAGTCCCCCCACCTACTCAGTCCAGCTTCAATCCCTTCTAATGGATGAAGTGGACATATGTGTGTGAGGCTAAGGTATTGAGGCGATACGGACTGGAGGTCATACATAAAGTTCATCCCGTAAGGGAATATAGATGTACTCTAACTAATTCCTCAGAGCCATCTGATCAAGAATCCCACATCCGTTCAAAGGCTAACTCTCGGCCTATGACCCAAAGGGACTAGGGGGTAAAAAATCTCTGTAATAAGCCAAATATGAAAAGAAAGTATTTCTTTAATGAATGAAAGTCTAAATTTTCATGATAAAATTTGGGGTCTCCTTGATGAATTCAAGCAATAAAAGTATGCTAATAAAGATCAGGGTAGAAATCACCTAAGGAAGGAAAAACAAAAGGACCATTTCTAGTTAACCCAAACCTTGAAAGTAAAATTTACCATCTAAAGAAAGGGGAAAACAAAACATAAAGAAGAGACTACAAGAGCTCAACCAAGGGAGACAAATCCTAACTAAAGAAAGGAAGAGGAAGTCTGGAATAAGGGCTGTGAGCGTTAAAGAGTATGGGACTAGTGAAAGTTTAAAGAGTTAAAAAAAGACTCTATATATAAAAGTAAGGAAATAAGAGGGATTATACTATCCCAAGGAAAACCAAAGGAATGAAAGTTGACTAGGAAGAAAGTAAGAACAAAATGGGAGCGCTGAAGAGGATAAGTCAAGGAGAAAGGAGAAAGGAAAGAAGTGCGATAGGAAGAAAATGCCAAGAATAATACCTACTTGGAAAGAGTTAGGATACAAGTTCTTAGGAACTCCATGAAAATAAGGGCATTTGTTGAAAGCAAGGATATGGAACAAAAAGGGAGAAATCCAGAGCGAATAACCATACAAAGGTCAGTAAGTATAAGAAAGGCATAAAGGAAGAACTTTCAAGGAGCAGTAGGGAGAATGAATGTGAAAAATCCCATAATAGGAGTCCCTAGAAAGAGGATAAGCATAGGAAGTGGAACCGGGGAAGGAGGAAGTCCCAAGCACAGGTAACCAACAAACGAACTGTCATAAAAATTAAACCCGGAATAAGGACCCTATTAAAAAGACATAGGTGACTAAGGATATACCCAGATGGCCAAGTGTGAGCTACTTGAAAGAGAGTGGGGAAACCAAATAAGGATTTTAGACTGATCTAGTTGAGGGAAATAACTCATAACATCCTGATCATCCGAGAGAATAAACGAAGCTCTAGGATGGACCGAAAAGTAGTGAAGACTACAACCTAAAAAGGGAAAGAGATAGGTATTGAGGATAATACGACTCAAGAGACGACGTGTCACGCCTCCACCCAGTTTGGTTGAATCCTCGTGAGCAACCCACCACTCTCCTGTTTTATCAAGGGTTTTCTCTATATTATAAACTATGAGGAGTAAGGCGACCTTTAAACTTGTACCCTTACTGGAATAACATTAATCAAAACTACACAAAATTTGAACATATATGCCTGTCTTGCAGGTTTAGCTAGCTGAAGATCATTAGGTTAGTTTTTCCCTCAGTTTCCTAAAAAGGGGTTAATGGAGGGGGTTAGTTCGACAACTCAATGAATGGGTGTTTAAAATATGAGTTTTAGAAAAATAGTTTGAATAGTAGTGTGCTAGACTCCTTATTTTCTTTAAAACCATTTCTTCCTCAATTTCTAAGTCATCAAAACCATTATTCCTCATTAACCACAGTCGATGTATTTAACAATAAACACACGCCCTTCATCATGAAGGGATCACACATTCGTAAGGCAACCCATCCACTGCACCCACTTGTGGCATCGAAGTGACTTTATCTGCCACCTAGATAGAAGCATGTCCGCTTCTACCCTGGGAATGAGTGGATGTACGCGACATTTGACCCTCAACCCCAAAAATGAAACTCTGTGTCCATATGAGGATAGAGACCTCATCCCGACCCCACCCCGGCCTCATGCACATGAAACTACGTCGAGCTTCCCAGACTGTAGGCACGACAAATTGCCCTTATCTCCACCAGTTCATCAGTTGCCCCTAGATGTATCACTACCCCTCTTGGGTATCTTGATGGTCCTGAACCTCAGTGCATGTACAAAACAATAATTTTCCTCATAAGCCATTTAATCTTTGGTGCCACTAATTGAACAGCTCTGACCCTCAACTCGACACGCAGCTATTTGTCTTGACTGGTCCATCGACCTGTCTTGTCGCACTATCGCCAGCCCATCGAGTATGACGGTCCTATCTTTGTACCATGGACAAATCACATTATTTATTAAAGTTTTCATGGCTTAACATCATGTTTGTTTACGAGCTCCTGCTCATGCCAACTAGCCCTGGAACCACTGTACAAGATTTTTAAAATTGGGAATTTTAGCGCCCAAGTTCCAAAACTGAGGCCTCCGACCTATTAGAGCTATTCGAGCTCCCGCCAAGAAGGTCTCCCAAAATGTTTATGCAGTGGCACACAATTAGGGGAGAGCACTTCTGACAAAATAAATTTTCATCTGTCCATCACATCAACCAGGTGTAAGGACATCTCCACTCATAACCGATAAGCGGGTTTTCTACTTCCTTCTAGGAAGTTCATCATGCCAACTGGGTATGATCTACTTACAAATGGTAAGTAGTTTTTATGTGTGTTTTCTCACATCACCCCATCCAAGTGTGATGTTAAAATGCCACTTAGTAGTGGTTTTTCATTTTGAGGTACTCATTATTCCAACAGGCTTAGGCTTGTTGACGTTCCCGGTACTTCCTGTTCTTACACGATATTAACAACCTTGTTCATTATCCTTTGGCCTAATAGCCTTCATTCGTTACGAATGAATAAAATGCCCCAACTTTTAGTTATTTGCATTTAGGTACCTAAAGTTCTTTTTCTTTGACTTTAGGTCCCTAATGCCAAATTTTCCCCGAATTGAGTCCCGAAACATCTAAAATTCACTTTGGAGCCTCAATTTATTCAAAATTACAAAAAGGGGTTCAAGTTTCCCAAATTTCCAATTTGTTCTCCAACTTTTCAAACATTACCATTTACCCCTACTTTACAAAAATGGAAAATTTGACCCCAATAATTCCAAAAATTGACCAATTGATCCTCCAACATCTTTTCCATACCTAATTGGCCCTTAATTTTGGAAAATTGCACTTTAGTCCCTTGAATTTTCTAAATACCCAATTTCCCCCTTTCGAACTAGTCGAATTTGATTTCATCAAATTGACCAATAAATCGAGGATATTTATTGAAATTGAATTCCTACACATCCACACAATTCAATGGAACTTTGAATCACGTCCTTTGTATTCGATTTGAGCTCAAACGGAGCTTTGTCCGAAAACTGTACTTAGAGAGAGAGAACTTTGAAAGCTTATCATCAAGGGTGTGGCGGTCTGAGCTTTCGATCTGGGTAGATAACTCTTGTCCTGAGGTTTCTCCTAGGATCAAGAATCTCATCAATTCATGCAAATTGAGGGAGAATTTGGTCAGTGAAGTTTCATCGGTTTTCTCTCTAACACTAATCGGAAATTACAAAGGGGAGCCAAATTGGCTTACCTTTAAGCTCTAATTCAGTCGTATGACGGCTATGAAAGTGTTGGGGGAGCTTGGTTTGGCCTGAGAAGGGCTCGAATTGGCCATTTTTAGCTCGGCAAAAACAGGGTAGCTTGGGTCGGTCAACGCTACTTCACTATTCGATCACGTCTGCATTTCTCCGATGGCCCTCGGATAAAATGGAGATTACCATTGGGTAGCTGACTTCTACCCAAATCTAATGAACCCGACCTCACCTTCTTTGGCTTAGAAAAATGCCCAAGTCGGAGCTCTAGTTCAAGCTTCACCGAAAAATGGAGTCATCAGTAGGGAGTGGAGTTTTCAGGTGTGATGAGAACGAATGAGGAGGGGCTCTTTATATAGGAAGCTCAGGGACTTCTTGGTCATCCGATTGGCGCCTTTATGGCGGTCATTCATTGCCTTAAACTCCCTAACCAGAGACTTTTCATCTTCACCGGCGCTGCTCAATTTTCTAATGAGTGAACAATGATGTCATCTGAAGGAAAAAGATGACACTGTTCCAAACAGACTGGACCAGTCCCAACCGGGTTCAATGTTTAAATTGGTCGGTTCAGGCCCGATTCGATCGAGTTTTTCAAAATTAAAAATTTGTAAATTCATCTAAATTCATTATCCATCCACTGATGGATCCAATTCTCCAATTTGAATTTTCAAAACCACCTAAAAAATTAAATTTAGAAACTAAATCAATAGTGGTTCAAATCGATCCAAGCTGGTTCAATCCGGTTTTGATACAATTCACCTCAAATAGTCTGGTTTTCTCTCCCAAATTATCCTAAAGTCACTTTCCAAGATTTTTATGACTCTTTGGGTCACTCGAGAGTTGTAAATTTCCCGATTTGTTCATTCTCTAGTGGTTGGGTTCGTGAACCGGTTCGGTTTTCTCACTCGGGTTGACCGTTTCTTTTCTCGATTTTCCTTAACTCCAAAGGGCAAGGTTTACAACTCTACCCTCCTTTTAGGAGTTTTGTCCCCATAACTTATCCAACATCCTTCGTACTGGAAAGGACTTCCCTTGATATCAATTTGTTGTTTATTAACATACAACCTTCTCGGTTATTTCCATATAGTCCCGGTATAACACACCCTTATAAATTTCTTTTCCTTTTCATTATTCATTCCATGGATCTCACTTAGGCTAGGCATACTTTACTCGAGGGTTTAAGGCTATATCCTTAATTTCGTGTCCTTCTTTCCTTAAAGCATAATCCTTTCTCTTGAGGTTCTTTACTTAAAATTTCAGGATTAGGAGTTTCAACACATCCAATCGTTCCCATGTCTAGTTATTCTCTTGGTTGTTGAAACCCTTAGCTTAGTGTTCTCTCAAGCATTATGTCCTTGTATTCAAGGGTCTCTATGTTATCACCTTTTTATCTTATTTTAACATTTCTCTCATCCATTATTCATTACATATTTGGTCCAAATTTAATATTGGCATTATTATGCTTAACTAACTGACTCTTCCTTAGTTGAGTCATATCTTTCCCTTGGTTGTTGGGCTTGCTTGTCCCTTACAACATGACAATTTTCATGCTCCGACCCAGTTTCGTCAGATCCCCGTGATCAACCCGCCACTTTCCCGGTTTATTAAAGGGTTTCCCCTTATTATAGACCATAAAGATTAAGGCGTCATTTAAACCAACACAATTTACTCGAACATAAATCAAAACTGAATAATATTTTAATTTCATAATACCTGTCTCACAGGCATCTTTGTTGATAGTCTTTAAGGGTAGGCTTTCCAGAATTTCCTGAAAGGGATATAAGGGAGAGGGTGAGTACGACTACTTACTGAATGGGTTTTTCAAAATTCACTTTGAGAAAAAGAATTATGTTGAGTGTGCCAAACTCCTTTCTTTCAAAAATCCTTTCATAACAAATTCGGTTTTTACCACCATTTTCTTATTAATCAAGGTGTGTCATCACCCAACACACATCCTTCATCATAAAGGTCAAACACAAATTTGTAGGTCAGCCTGTCCACTGATCCCACTTGTGTCTTCGGAGCGACTTTACCGGCCACCTAGACAGAAGTACGTCCACTTCTACCCTGAGAATGAGTGGATGTTCGTGACATCCGACCCTCAATCCCAAAATTAATTCTTCATGTTCGTATGAGGACAGAGACCTCATCCCGTCCCCACCCTGGTCTCATGCACTTGGTGCTACTCCAAATTTTGCACAGTCACCTGGTACGACGAACTACCTTTATACCCACCAGGTCATCCAATGTCCTTAGGATACATCACTACCCCACATGGGCGTCTTGATGATCCCATAATCATAGTGCATGCACAATCAGTATTTCCTTATCATGCCATATAATCTATGGTGCCACTGGTCCAACGGCCCCGACCCTCAACTTAACCCGTAGGTGTTTGTCTCGACTGGTCCGTCAATTAGTCATGTCGCACTGCTACTAGTTGACTGAGTATGTCGGTCCTATCTTGGTACCATGGCCAAAAAATTCCTTTATTTAAAGTTTTATGGCATATAACTCATGTTCGTTACGAGCTCCTACTCGTGCCAACTGGCCTTGGGCCCACTGTACGAGATTTTCAAGATCGAGCATAATAGACCCCAAGTTCCAAAACCGAGGCCCCCGGCCTATAAGAGCTATTCGAGCTCCCATCAAGAAGGTCTCCCAAATCATTTAAGCATTGGCACACAGTCACGAGAGAGCACTTCCAACAAAAATATATTTTCAACTGTCCATTATACCGACCAGGTATAAAGACATCTCCACTCATAACTGATGAATGGGTTTTCAACTTCCTTCGTTGAAGTTTCATCATACCAACGAGGTATGATCTATTGACAACCGGTAAGTAGTATTTCTGCATGATTTTCACATCACTCCTATAAGTTGTGATATTTAAAATACTACTTAGTAGTGGGTTTTCATTTCGAGATACTTATAAACCCTAACCTATTATGATATAAAATCCCACTCACAACCGGTAAGTGGTTTTTAGTTTAATTTGTGTTCATCATCCCAACCGATATGATGTATAAGATTCCCACTCACCCATTAATGCAGTGAATTCCAATAGATCGGTTTTTTGTATTCACACAAGCTTGTCCTTACTAGCATTCCCGGTACTTCATGTTCCTACACGATATGAACATCTCGGTTCATTATCCTTAGGCCTAATAGCCTTCATTCATTCCAAATGAATGAGAAAGTCAAACTTTCATTTATTTGCAATTAGGTCCCTAAAGTTATTTCTCTTTAACTTAAAGAACCTAATGCCAGTTTTTCCTCAAATTGAGTCCTAAAACTTTTAAAATTTATCATAGGACCTCAATTTATTCCATTTCACAAAAATGGGTTTAATTTCCCAGATATTCAATTTGGTCCCCCAATTTTTCCAAAATTACCATTTTGCCCTTCCTTTACAAAAATGGTAAATTTTACCCCAAAAATTCTAGAATTCCTCAATTGGCCCTCTAACATTTTTATCATGCCCAATTGACCCTCAACTTTAGGAAATTTCATTTCAATCCTTCGAATTTTCAAAAATCCCCAATTTTTCCCCAATTCCAACTTCTTAACACAATCGAATTTAATTTCATCAAATTGACCGATAAAAACTTCCAATTGTTGAAATTGAAGTTGAAATTGAGTTTCTACTTGTTCATAAAATTCTTTAGCAATTTGAATCGTAAGTTTTAATGCTAGGACAAGCTCAAACGGAGCTTTATCGAAAAATGAACTATAAAGAGAGAAAGCTTCGATTACTCACCGGTGAGGGCACGAGGGTCCGAGCTTTCAATCTGGGCAGATAGCTTTCATCCTGAGGTTCACCCTAAAATCAATAATCGCATCAATTGATGCTGAATTAAGTTAGACTATTATCATCAAAATTATGTCGGTTCTCTCTCTAGCACCGACCGAAAATTTCAGAAGGGGAGCCGAATTGGCTTACCTTTCAGTCCTAATTTGGTCGTGGGAGGGCTGAGGAAGTGTTGGGAGGGCTTGATTTGGCCTGAGGAGGGCTCGAAATGGCCGATTTCAACTCGGTCGAAATAGGGCAACTTCGGTCCGCTAGAGCTACTTCACTATTCTATCATGCCAGCGTTTCTACAGCGACCCTTGGAGCAAATGGAGACTACAAGCGTGTATTTGACTTCTCCCTGGTTCTAAAGAACCCGATCTCACCATCTTTGGCTCAGAAAAGACCCTATATCAAAGCTCAGGTTTGAGCTTAGCTAGAAAACTAAGCAACTAAGAGAGAGTAAGCTTTTCAAGTGTGGAGAGGATGAATGGAGAGGGGCTCTTTATATAGGAGCTCGGGGACTCGTTGGCCGTCTGTTTGGCACCTTTATGACAGACATTGATGGCCTGAAATATATCGAAAGGAAATTTTTCTTCTTCGCCGGCACTGCTTTGATTTTCCGGCAAGTGACCAGCGCTGTCATCTGAAGGAAGAAGGCGACACTGTTCCAAACCAGACCGAACCATTCCAAACTAGACCGGACCGGTCCGAACCGGGTTCAAAGCTTAAACCGGTAGGTTCACCCCTCATTCGACCGAGTTTTTCAAATCTAAAAATTTCTAAATTCATTTTCTATCCAATGGTGGCCTCAAATCTCAAATTTGAATTATTTAAGCCACCTAGAAAAATAAATTTAGGATCCGGTTCAATAGTGGTTCAAACCAGTCCAAATCAGTTCGGGTCTAGTTCACTTGAACTGATTTGGTTTTCATCTTCAATTCCTTCACAAGTCCATTTCCATGACTTTTATGACTCCTTAGGTCATTTAGGGTCCATAAATTTTCCAGTTTACTATCTCTCTATCGATTCCGGTTCATAAACTTGCTCGGTTCTTAAACCGGTTTAATCCGGTTCAGGTCCGATTCACCTGAACCAGTCTGGTTTTTCTTTTTCAATTTGTCCTAAGGTTCTTTTCCAAGGTTTTATGAACCCTTTTGATCACCCAGGAGTTGTAAATTTCCAAATTGCCCATTCCCAATTGATCGGGTACGTGAATCGGTTCGGTTTTTCTTACTTAGATTGACCGGTTCTTTTCCCAATTTTCCTTAACTAAAAAGGGTGGGGTTTACAACCCTCCCCTCCTTTTAGAAGTTTTGTCCCCAAAACTTAATTAGCAACCTTGCATGAGGAATCATTTCCTTTGATATCAATTTGGTGTTTGTTTAACATGTAAACTCTTCTCTTGTTCTTCCAACTTGCCCTTTTTACATCCTTCACTTAAGGAATTTCTTTTTCTTTATATCATTTACTCCCTTCATGGAGTTTGTCATAACTAGATATACCTTACTTAAGGTTATATCCTTAGATTCACATCTCTCTTTGTTTAGAGCAACATTTTTCAATTTGAGGTCTTGTACTCAAAATTGGCAGTTCCAAGATACCAAACCATTCTCGTGTCTATTTAACCTCTTGGTCGTTGCAACCCTTAGCTCAACGTCCTTTAGAGTGTTACATAACTGTTTTCACGGATTTCCTTTTCATTACCTTTTCATCCTCCTTTAGCTGTTGCTCATTACAATTCAGTTCAAATTTTAGGTTTGACATTATCATTTTTACTAACTGACTCTTCCTTATTTTGAGTCATGTTTTTCTCGGGACTGTTGGGTTTACTTGTCCTTTGTAGCATGATGTTTTCTAGATCTTGTCTCTGTGTCCCTTAGATTTTCAGAATACCTCCTTTAGGATTATTCCTAACTTCCCAACCTCTCAGGGATTGTACAACTTCTTCCCTCTTTTCTTTTGGTAGTATTCCTCGACTACCTTAACCGTTGTCCACATCAACTTATAAAACTGTGTCATTTCTCCTTATCCACTCATCCTTTTTCAACTTCCTTATTGAGTCTTTTCGGTTCCAATTATTTGATTTCTAGATGTTTTACTAAAATGCTAGGATTCATCCTTTCTTAGGTCCATCCTCGTTCCCAATAACATCCTTTACTCAAGGATTTCCTTTGGCCTTGATCTATTCTTACTTGCTCGTAATCATTTCAGAGTTCATTATTCTCGTTTGACCCTTTTCGATCTATTATTTTGTTCGGGGAGTTCCCCTTTTTATGATTTCATTCTCTAATATGTCCCTCAAGGTAGAGATTTTCGTTCTAGGAGCTACATGCTCAACCCTCTTATCATTCCTTATAGGGTTCTTTCTCCCTTTCTTCGCACCCCTATCTATGCCAGGGCCTTTGCCCGTATTGAATCCTTCTTTATCCACAACTTCTGTTTCATCCCTTATTTCTTATTGGAGATACTTTCAATTTTTGGTCTAATTCCATATACTTCACACTATGCTTGGTCGTCCACTCTTTAAGCTTCGTATGCATGTGTGGACTATGACCTGTCTTACCAATTGTGGTTATTCTTCCTTAACCACATCTTATTTGGAGGGTTCACTTTCCCAACGTTTCTCAAACATTCTTTCCTTTATTACCTTAGTATGGGTTGTCCACTCATTCATACTTGTCACAGCATCTTTTGATGCTAACTCGTTAACTTATTTCCGTTTAAGGAGGGTTCACATCCTCCTTGTTCCAAAATCTATTGTATGTCCTTTGTGAGGCTCACTTAACTGTCTCAAGACTTTAAAATATAATCCAGTTTTTTGCCATTTATTTCTTTAAGGATTTTCCTTCATTCTTCTTTTCCAATGTTTTGGCCTTTCACTTCTCCCTTCTTTGTTGTGGTTTAACTCCATGGTTCTCTTGAACACTAGTTCTTTAACTACCTCCTTCTCTCTATTTTTCTAATCCAATCATCTGGGCAGCTGTATCACTCGTCCTTCATGCCGATCCTTTTGTTCTTCATAGAGTGTAGTCTTTACTACATCCTAGCCTTTCTTAGGATTCTCTTTGACCATTCCGTTGCTACTAATTTCTACTTGGTTCTCCTGGAATTGTTATTTGGCTCTATTACTCTTCCAAAGCATGTCATAATTGGCCTCCAATACATCCTTCCTTTGAAACATTTCCTAATTAAGGATTGGTTCCTTGCACTCCACATTATGTCCATTCGCCCATCAATAATTCCTTCAAGGGTAGTTAGCCGTATGCATCCCTCCAAAGTTTACTTTCATAGTGTATTTCTTTATGTAGCGTTCAAATCTTCCTTGTTTCAAGATTTCTTGACAATTATGGGAGAGGCTTGCCTATTCCTTTCTTGACTTGAGCTTAGTCGTTAATTTGGCCTTTGGTCCTTTTAAGGATTTCTTTCATCCTTCTTTTCCCGAGTATTTGGCCTTTCTGCCCCTTTCTTCTTTGTTGGAACTCAAATTATGGCTTTCCCGTGTATTAGTTCGTTAACTACCTCGCCTCCACCATTCCTTTGGTCTAAGTTTCTTAAGGTAGTTGTTTCTCGAGTACTCATGTCCATAACGTCCATCTCACTAACCTTTTTAGGGCGTAGTCCATTCTACCTCCCGGTCTTCCTAAGGCTGTCATTTATTTTCTTTGACTAGTTTGTTGTCATGGTTTGCTTACTTTTGTTATGTTGCTCCAAATCTCTAATTTGACTTCTCTACTTTTTCCAAAGGAAGTTGTACTTGAAATCCCAAGACATCCCATTTGTTGTCAAATGCTCGGCTTATCTTCTCTTGTAGATGCACTCCCTCCTTTTCTCCTAACTTATAGGAAATTTCTTCTTTAAGGGATAGTTCTCTTTAGCTACCTTTTGTTTTGTTTATGGTTTTATCGAGGTCCTACCTTCAGCCCTTTTCCTTCCTGCCATTTTGCTGTGATCTCGAAAAGTTACCTCCTATCTATGGTTGAAATTACAAGTGGGAGTCTTGTTCCTTGGGATGGTATCCTTTCGGATTTCCCATAGTTGTGGGGTGTTTATTCTTAGAAGGTATTGTTCTAAATCCTAGTGATGTGGGACAGTCCTTCATTTCATGTCTTATTTCCTTTGTACTTTATAGTATGTCGTTCCTTGCTTAATTACCCCAAAATTCTCCTACACTCCTTACCATGACGATTTTATTGTCATGCCTTCTTTGCATAATAATCTCCTTGACTTATTTGATATCCATGGTGTCTAGAGAATTGTAGTTTTGTTTGGTTACTTTTCTTGGGGCCATCTTCCTAACAAAATTACATCCTTTTGGGAGTCAAGGTTTTTAAGAATTGGGAGTACTTCGTTAATAGAGTAGTACAGTATGTTGGGTGTTTTGGCCCTATTACAGAAAATGGTTACAAAATAACTGGGGAGCTATGGGATTCTTGATAAGCATCATCCTATGTAAGGTTATATGCCTCTTTGCTGGCGTTTATGGCTTTACGCTTGGCTTCCCTTATACTTAGAGTTGTGCCATCAATAAGTCCTAACACCATTCTCCAAGATACTTCCTCATTTGGTCTTTTGAGATTCATGCCATGCCTCAGGCATTTAGGAAGCTTCTAGGGTTGTCTTCCTATGAAGATAGCTTATTGAGTAGAGCCATTCCTAGTTTTCTTGGTTTCTCTCCTAGGAGCCATTTGAAACTTTTAGGATAAATTCTATTAGTTACTATATTTTCTAGTCTTGATTATGTATTCAAGGAAACAGGCTCTGATACCACTCAAGTTATCATGCCCCGACCTGGTTCGTTCAGATCCCCGTGATCAACCCGCCACTCTCCCTATTATTAAAGGGTTTCCCCTTATTATAGACCGTAAAGAGTAAGACAACTTTAAATCTCCACCTTTTCCTAGAATAACATAAATCAAAACTGCATAATATTTTAATTTCATCATACCTATCTCACAGGCGTCTTAGTTGATGGTCTTTAAGGGTAGGCTTTTCAGAATTTTCTGAAGGGGATATAAGGGAGGGGGTGAGTATGACTACTTAGTGAATGGGTTTTTCAAAAATTCACTTTGAGGAAAAGAATTATATTGGAGTGTGCCAAACTCCTTTCTTTCAAAAATCCTTTCATATCAAATTCGGTTTTTACCACCATTTCCTTATTAATCAAGGTGTGTCATCACCCAACACACATCCTTCAAAATAAAGGTTAAACACACATTTGCAGACCAGCCCGTCCACTGAACCCACTTGTGGCTTCAGAGCAACTTTACCGACCAACCAAATAGAAGTACATCCACTTCTACATTGAGAATGAGTCAATGTTCGCGACATCCGACCCACAATCCCGAAATCAATTCTTCGTGTTACTCATCCCGTCCCCACCCCGGTCTCATGCGCTTGGTGCTACTCCAAATTTTGCGCAGTCACCTGGTACAACGAACTGCCCTTATATCCACCATGTCGTCCAGTGCCCTTAGGATGCATCACTACCCCTCATGGGCATCTTGAGGATCCCGTAATCATAGTGTATGCACAATCAGTATTTTCTTAACATGCTATATAATTTGTGGTACCACTGGTCCAACGGCCCCAACCCTCAACTCAACCCGTAATTGTTTGTCTCGACTGGTCCGTCAACTTGTCATGTCGCAATGTTGTTAGTTGACTGAGTATGTCGGTCCTATCTTGGTACCATGGCCAAACAATTTCTTTATTTAAAGATTTATAGCATACAACTCATGTTTGTTTACGAGCTCCTACTCGTGCCAACTAGCCTTGGGCCCACTGTACGAGATTTTCAAAATCGGGCATAATAGCCCCCAAGTTCCAAAATCGAGGCCCTCGGCCGATAAGAGCTATTCGAGCTCCCGTCAAGAAGGTCTCCCAAATCATTTAAGCATTGGCACACAATCAGGGGAGAGCACTTCTGACAAAAATATATTTTTAACTATCCATTATACCGACCAGGTATAAGGACATATTCGCTCATAACTGATGAACAGGTTTTCAACTTCCTTTGAGGAAGATCTACTTACAACTAGTAAATAGTTTTTCCGCATGATTTTCACATCACTCCTCTAAGTTGTGATGTTTAAAATACCACTTAGTAGTGGGTTTTCATTTTGAGGTACTTATCATCCCCAACCAGGTGTGATATAAAATCCCACTCACAACCGTTAAGTGGTTTTTAGTTTAATTTGTGTTCATCATCCAATCGGTATGATGTATAAGATTCCCACTCACCCGTTAATTCAGTTAATTCCACTAGACCGGTTCTTTGTATTCACCCGAGCTTATCTTTGCTTGCGTTATCGGTACTTCATGTTCCTACATGATATGAACATCTCAGTTCATTATCCTTATGCCTAATAGCCTTCATTCATTATAAATGAATGAGAAAGTCAAACTTTCATTTATTTGCAATTACGTCCCTAAAGTTATTTCTCTTTAACTTTAAGTCCCTAATGTCGGTTTTTTCTCAAATTGAGTCCTGAAACTTTTAAAATTTATCATAGGATCTCAATTTATTCCATTTCACAAAAAGGGGATCAATTTCCCAAATTTCCAATTTGGTCCCCCAACTTTTCCAAAATTACCATTTTGCCCTTCATTTACAAAAATGATAAAATTTACCCCAAAAATTCTAAAATTCCTCAATTGGCCCTCTAACATTTTTATCATGCTCAATTGATACTCAATTTTAGGACATTGCATTTCGGTCCTTCAAATTTTCAAAAATCCCCAATTCCAACTTATTAACACAGTTAATTTGATTTCATCAAATTGATCAATCAAACACTTCCAATTGCTGAAATTGAAGTTGAAATTGAGTTTCTACATGTTCATACGATTCTTTAGCATTTTGAATCGCAAGTTTTAACGTCGGGACGAGCTCAAACGCAGCTTCGTCGAAAAATAAACTATAGAGAGAGAAAGCTTCGATTACTCACCGGTGAGGGCACGGAAGTCCGAGCAATTGATTTGAGCAGATAGCTCTCATCCTAAGGTTCATCTTAGAATCAAGAATCGGTTCAATTGATCCCGAATTGAGTTAGAATTTCATCATCAAAATTCTGTCGGTTCTCTTTCTAGCACCGGCTGAAAATTGCAAAGGGGAGCTGAATTGGCTTACCTTTCAGTCCTAATTCGGCCATGGGAGGGTTGAGGAAGTGTTGGGAGGGCTTGGTTTGGCCTGAGGAGGGCTCAAAATGGCCAATTTCAACTTGGTCGAAACATGGCAGCTACGGTCCGCCGAAGATGCTTCACTGTTCCACCACGCTGGCATTTCTCCAGCGACCCTCGGAGCAAATGGAGACTACATGCGTGTAGCTGACTTCTCCCCGGTTCTAAAGAATCTAACCTCACCATCTTTGGCTCAAAAAAGACCCTATATAAGAGCTCCGGTTTGAGCTTCACCAGAAAACTAAGCAATTGAGAGAGAGTGAACTTTTCAAGTGTGGAGAGGATGAATGGAGAGGGACTCTTTATATAGGGAGCTTGGGGACTCGTTGGCCGTTCATTTGGAACATTTATGACAAACATTGATGGCCTGAAACATATCGAATGAAAACTTTTCTTCTTCGCCAGAGCTGCTTCGATTTTCCAGCGAGTGAACAATGCTGTCATCTGAAGGAAGAAGATGACATTGTTACGAACCGGATCAAAGCTTAAACCGGCTGATTCACACCTCATTCGACCAAGTTTTTCAAATCTAAAAATTTCTAAATTCATTTTCTATCCAATGGTGTCCTCAAATCTCACATTTGAATTATTTAATCCACCTAGAAAAATGAATTTAGAATCCGGTTCAATAGTGGTTCAAACAGGTTCGAATCCGGTTCACCTGAACCAGTTTGGTTTTCATCTCCAATTTCTTCACAAGTCCATTTTCATGACTTTTGTGACTCCTTGGGTCACTTAGGGTTCATAAATTTCCTAGTTTACCATCTCTCTATCGATTTCGGTTCATAAACCAGCTCAGTTCTTAAACCGGTTTAATTCGGTTCAGGTCTAATTCACCTGAACTAGTCTAGTTTTTCTCTTCCAATTTGTCCTAAGGTTCTTTTCCAAGGTTTTATGAACCCTTTTGATCACCCGGAAGTTGTAAATTTCCAAATTGCCCATTCCCAATTGATCGGGTACATGAACTGGTTAGGTTATTCTTACTTGGTTTGACCAATTCTTTTCCCGGTTTTCCTTAACTAAAAAGGGTGGGGTTTACAACAATGCTCCAGAATTTGTCTTTGAACATTAAAAGTTAAGAACACTTCCTTACTGGGTGTTCCCAACCTTCCCACCTTTCTGGGATTGTATAACTTCATTCCTCTTTTCATCGGGTAGTATTGTTCAACTACCTTTACCATTATCCAATCATCCTTCATGCCTTGAGAAAATGTCTTATATAACCGTGTCAATTTTCCTTACCCACTCGTCCTTTCCCAACTTCTTTGTTGGTTTTTTCTGGTGCCAATCATTGAATTCATGATGACTTACCAACACATTGGGATTCTTCCCTTCTTATGTCTTTCTTCATTTCTTGTGACATTTTTTACTCAAGGATTTTCCTTTCCTTTAAACCCACTCTTACTTGCTTGTGACCATTTCACAATTCCGTTGTTTTGGGGAGTTCTCCTTTAATGATTTTCATTATTTACTATGTCCTTCAAAGTAGAGATTTCCCCTTTAGGTGTTAGATGTTTGAATTTCTTACTACTCTTTGAAGGTTTCCTTCCTTCGCATTCTTACACCCTTTTGAATTAGGGCTTTTGCCCATCTTTAATCATTTGTCAATCATAATTTACCAGTTCACCTTTTACTTTCCTACTCAAGGTATCTCCAATTGTCAGGTCTTATTTCGTACACTCTCATTATGTCCACTCTATTAGCCTTTTTAGAGTGTAGTATCCACTACTCCTCGATCCTTCTTAGGGTCTCACTTATTCTCCTTCACCATAATGTTGCTACTAGTTGCTTCCTTCTACTAGGTTCATCGAAAATCCCTAATTGGCTTCTTTGCTCTTCCAAAATAGGTAACACTTGACCATTCTGATATACCTTCAATCACTTATGGTTCTTTCTGAGGTTCCTCATGTCGTGTTAAGCATTTCAGGATCCATTTGACGGTTCCTTAGCTTTAGAACTTCCCTTTTTAAGGTTGCACTTCCTACTTTTATCCTACTACTTTGGGACTCCCGTCCTGGTTCAACCTCCTTAACGCTCCTTAGAGGTTTTTCCTTCTTTTCTTTCGTACACCTTTCTGAGATCGGTATTGATGCCTATTCTTTATCCTTCACTGTCCTCCATTTCCTTTTTGTTTCTTATCCTATCTTCAAGGAACTCATGCTGATAGGTTGGCTCCTAGCACTTGTTTTATGTCCAGCTGTACACTACTTGGGCACCATTAAGCGTGTGTGGGGCACGACCAGTCTTTATGTCATTGGTTGTTTTCCCCTTAACCGCTTCCGAATTGGACAGCTTACTTCTCTAAGGTTCTTTTAATGTTCTTTCCTTTATTTTCTAGTTATGGGTAGCCCACCCATTCTTACTTATAACCGCATCGTTTTAAGCTATTTCCTACTTACCCATTCCTTGTGTTTAACTTTCTCCTTGGGTCCTCATAATATGCTTCCATTGATTCTTTCACTTTGGCATACATCTCATCTCCTCATCCTTCATTACTTGGTCCATTACTTCTTAGTTGGGACTTGTAGGCCTTCCTAGGGTCTCCTTCCTTGGGAAAGGTTCCGGCACTATTTTCTCCAAGACATCCTTGTGTGAGTCTTACTAAATCCTCCTTATGGCTTGAGTGTGATCATCATTTCATTTTCAGCCATTTATTTCTTCAAGGATTTCCTTCATCCTTCCTTTCCACTATTCTGGTATTTCTACCTCCCCCTTCCTTATGAGAGTTTAGATTTATGACTTTCCCGAGGGTCAGTCTGTTAAATGTCTCATCCCCACTATTCTCCTAGTTCACTTGCCTCGGGACAGTTGTCCTTCGATTTTATTCATCCTTGATGCCTATCCCGTCATCCTTTTGAGGGTGTAATCCTTGCTATTTTCCAATTCATCCTACGGCGTCTTCTCCCAAAGTTTCTAGTTACACCTTTTTGCTAGGTTAGTCTACAACCCTACTTGGCTCCTCTATTTTTCCAAAGTAGGTCACACCTTCCTATCTCGAGACATCCTAATTGTCTTTCATCATTCAGGCTTATTTTTTTGTGGAGGAGGTGTTTCCTTCTCTGCTCCTAGGTGGCCTGTAGTACTCTTTAAGGGAAAATTCTCTATATCTACATTTTGCTATATCTGGGTTTCCTTAAGGTCCTACCCTTGATCTTCCACTCATGATTCTTCGTCATGTAATTGAGGCATACAATCATACTATTGTGGAACAGAGAAATTTTCAGGAACTCAAAATTTTATTCATTAAGGTAAGAATACAATTTTGGGGTTTTAACATCTATTGAGCGAGATTGTCACAATAACAATTTGGGAAGTACTCATTACTATGCTAGGGTCTAGAAGGATTTCTTCCTGAGTGAAATTGGGATCCTTAGCCGGAATCGTGGTTCTTGAAGTGTTATCCCTTCGGGCTTCTGTAGAGGTGGAGGTATCCATGACAGGTCCCCGGACCAGTCAAGACAAACAACTGCATATTGAGTTAAAGGTTGGGGTCGTTGGACTAGTGGCACCATAGATTATATGGCATGATAAAAAAAATATTGATTGTGCATGCACTATGATTACAGGACCATCAAGATGCCCAAGAGGGGTAGTGATGTGTCCTAAGGGCCTTGGACGACCTAGTGAGTATAAGGGTAGTTCGTCATACTAAGTGACCGTGTGAAATTTGGAGTAGTACCAAGCGCATGAGACCGGGGTGGGAACGGAATGAGGTATTTGTACTCATACGGACACGAAGAATTGATTTTAGGATTGAGGGTCGGATGTCAAGTACACCACTCATTCTCAGGGTAGAAGTGGACATGCTTCTATCTAGGTGGCTGATAAAGTCGCTTCGACACCACAAGTGGGTTCAGTGGACGCACTGGCCTGCAAATGTGTGTTTGACCAAACCAGGTCAAGGCATGACAGTCGCATCTTCAACCGTAAGCTTTTGAAGCTTTCTCTCTCTAAGTCCAGTTTTCTAGTGAAGCTCCATTTGAGCTCATTCTGATCTCAATTCATGTGATTCAAAGCTCAATTGAATCGTATGGATGTGTAGGAACTCAATTTTACCTTCAATTTCAACAATTAACCTCGATTGATTGGTTAATTTGATGAAATCAAGTTCAGTCAGTTTAAAAGGGAGTAATTGGGTGGAAATTTTGGGAGAAATTGGGGATTTCGAAAAAATTGAGAGACCAAAGTGCAATTTCCAAAAATTGAGGGCTAATTGGCCATGGAAAAGTTGTTCAAGGACTAATTGGTCGAATTTTTTGAATTTTCAGGTTCAAATTGCCATTTTTTTAAAGTATGGGTAAAATGGTAATTTTTGAAAAATTGGGGACCAAATTGGACATTTGGGAAACTTGAACCCTTTTGGGGATTTTGGATAAATTGAGGACCCATAGTGAATCTTTGAAAGTTTCGGGATTCAGTTTGGAGAAAAATTGACGTTAGGAACCTAATGTGAAAGGAAAATAACTTTATGGACCTAAATGTAAATAATTAAAAGTTTGGGCATTTTATTCATTTGTGATGAATAAATGCTATTAGGCCAAAGGATAATGAACAAGAATATTCATATCGTGTAGGAACACGAAGTATCAGGAACGCCAACAAAAACAAGCTCACGTGTAGGTAAGAGCCACATAAGAGGAATTCAATGCACTATCGGGTGAGTAGGAATTTTCACATCATACCTGGTTAGTATGATGAACTTCTTAAAAGGAAATGGAAAACTCGTTTACTAGTTGTAAGCAAAGATGTCATCACACCCGATTGGTGTGATTGATGAATGAAAAGATATTTTGTCAAAAGTGTTCTCCCCTTACTGTGTGTCACTGCTTAAAAATTTTGGGAGGCCTTCTTGACGGCAATTCGAATAGCTTAGTTATGTCGAAGGCCTAGGTTTTGGAACTTGGGAGGTAAAATGCCCGCTTTTGAAAATTTTGTATAGTGGGCCCAAGGCCAGTTGGCACGAACTGGAGCTTGAAAACAAACATGATTTTTTCAAAATTAAAAATTTTTAAATTCATTCTCTATCCAATGGTGGTTTCAATTCTCCAATTGGAATTTTTTAAGCCAAATAGAAAAATGAATTTAGAAACCGATTAAATAATGGTTCAATCCGGTTCATCTGAACCGGTCTGGTTTTCACTTCCAATTCATTACAAAGTATTTTCCATTACTTTTATAACTATTTAGGTAACTCAGTATTTGTAAATTTCTCTTTTTACCCTTTCTCTAATAGTTGAAGTTCATAAACCGGTTCAATTTTCTTACCCGAGTTGACCGGTTCTTTCCCCAGTTTTATTGTTTTTAAGGGACGGGGTTTATAGTTTTGATGAGTTAAATTTTTAGTTGTTAAGAGACTAAAATATAAAAATGAGAAAACTTTAGAAAAAAGTATAAGTATGTATAGATAAAATCATATATAAATATGGATGATTTATAAATGTATAAATCATATTATAGATCGAAAAAATAGACTTATCTATGCATCTAAGCATAAAGAAAAAAACTCACAAAAATATTGTGATTCCTAAGTTGAGGTGAATTGGTTTATTGAAATAAGAGTCTGATTATACTCAATCGATAAATAAATTAAAGATTGAGAACAACTTTGATAATATATGATTTTGTAAGTACATTGGGAAAAAAAGGTTTTAGTAGAAAATAAAAATGTATATAATCAATGGATTTTAAAAATTATTTTATCAATTCGATTATTTACAGTAATTGAACTCATAAGACATAATATTATAATATTTTCATGTAATACAATTTTGAATAGCAAAATGAGATGATTACATTTTAAAGTACATTGATGGCATGATATTTATATGATAAAAGCTTATGGAGATGTTAATTTTAAAATGATATATAATATCATAATTTGATACTATAATATAAGTTGATATTTTGATATATTATGTATTGTATCATTGTGTATAAGGAAAATGTATAAAAATCTTTATATACTTGATTAAAATTTTGAATGGTATAATAGTGGTACGTGGAAATTGTGAAGTTATTAAAAAAAAAGAAATTATAAGTGTAACTAGAAATTTATTAGTTTTTAGTACATGTTCGACATACCATATGAAATATAAAAGTGTATAAGAGTATTAGTCACATACCCTATGATTATAAGAGTTTTTATCGTGAAAATTTCTCAACAATAAAAAAAATTAAAAAGAGAAATTTAATATTTGTATTTAATAATAATGGATTATATTATATTTAAAATTGTTTTAATTTTTTAGTGGGATTATAATTGAGTTTATAAATATTAAATATTATTTGTTTCATAAATAATAAATGTTATTTTACTCACCCAATCAGTATTGTTCATGACATAACACAAAAAAATTATAAGAGTGAGAAATAGTACTGAAAAAATAAAATATATTAAGACTAGTTTGTTTTTTGAATATAATATATGAAAATATATAAATTACTTTAAATTTTAGATATAAATAAATATTTTTATTAATATTATATATATACAAAAAATTTTAATTTATCATTATATTATAGATATAATATAATTATATAGCACATAGAATTGCACTTAGAAAGTGTGTAATTACACACGTACAATCAAAATATTACAAATAGAGATGTAAGAGGGTAAGCCTAGGGAGGAGTGAGAGTCACCGTGGGGTGATGGGTGGCTGGAGAGGATTTTTAGGGTGGAAGGCTAGGTGAGCGAGGAAATGGTAGGTTGATATGAATATAATATTATTAAGATATTTGAATACTATAATAATAAAATTAACTAAATATAAATTCAAGAATAAATATATTCAAAAATATAATTTACATTATAAATTTTTTAAATATAATTAAATTATTAAATTGGACTAATTGGGTTGCCTCATTATAATAATTTGCCGATTTGAGTATCATTTTTGCACCGGATCTATATTCATGTGGTGGAATCCAGATGAAAATATTGGTTCAACTTAGTTTGCCAGGTTTAGTTTCTAAATAGTTGTGAATATGTTTGCAGATATATTTAATAGTGTTGTATTAATAAATTTCAAATTGTGAATATTATTAGTAAATATTTCATTCTCAAATGTTTCCAATTATTTTATATTATTTGTACAATTAAAAATGATTAAAATCTTATTTTTAGCCAAAATTTTATTAATTTTTAACAATTATTTTATTTCAATTGAACAAATTTTCTAGTCTCAAACTAACCATACTCTAATTTCCATCATTATTATGTTTTCCCCATTTTTAAACAATTATTTTAACAATTATAGTTCTCTAATCCATTTTAAATATAGAAACTCTTTATTATATTCAAGATAGAATAATTATGTATTAATAATTTTCGGTTCTTAATATTCAGAACACTTCTTCTTTCACGAAATAACTATACTTTATATTTCTTTTTCTCCTCGGTCATACTTTACCCGACATTTGGCCGGACGGTGCAGTCAGTTGCTCACTCTGTCCATCGAAGCCCCAAAATTCCGGAAAACTCCGGTATCTAGATCACGCCATCTCCAAGATCACGGATTGCTTACTCTGTGTTCGTCGGGCATCTATGTGCAGGACGAAAATGGCGGCCGACGCCATAGAACCAAAGCCCCAGAGACCGAATAGACCATCGTCCTCGCGAAATTCGAAGCCGTCGTCCTTGGAAAATAATTTCTCCGGCCTCAATTTCGCCGGCTACAATGCCAACCAGAACAATTACTCCACGAACTCTTCCCTCTCGGCGCCGCCGTCCATCTCGAGCATCAAGGACCACATCTCGCCTGAAAACCCCAACATTTACTACTTCTCCGAGATTCACGCCGCTACCAACGGCCTCTCCATCCGCCGCTTCTCCTCCTCCAGTACGTCTCCTCGTGGCGCTGCACCCTGCGCGGCAGAGACGTCGTCGTCTTCCAGAGGAAGCTCGGGCGGGAGATGAACACTCCTGAGCTCAGCGAGAGTCTCTCCGTGATCTGTAAGAGCCACCACAGCAGCCTGACTAAGCTCCTTGGCGCTTCAATCTCCAGTATCTGCACCTATCTCGTGTATGAATACGTCAGAGGGGCGAGTTAGAGTGATTGTCTTAGAAGCAGCGTGAATTCCAGTTATACTGTATTGTCAAGTTGGCTGTCTAGGATGCAGGTGGCCTCGGATATAGCTCACGGCGTCGATTACATCCATAATTTCACGGGGCAAAACTCGGGTTTAGTCCACAATCACATAAAGAGCTCTAGCATTGTGGTCACTGAGGGCTCCATGACTGCTCAAATCTGCCACTTCGGGACAGCTGAATTGTGTGGGGAAGTAGTGGAGAAGAATAGCATGGGCCCTCAAGATAAATCCGGTGGTATTAAGAAGCTACAAAGAGCAGGTAGCAAGTCAGTGAAGTTAGAAGGGACTAGAGGGTACATATCACCGGAATTCATCCCATCCGGTGTTGCCACTCAGAGGTCTGATGTGTATGCTTTCGGGGTTGTGATATTGGAGCTTCTGAGTGGAGAGAAAGCCCTGAAGTATGTGTTTGATGATGGCCGTGGGTATAGGAGTGTGAGTGTTATAGACATGGCCAGAGAAGCTGTGGTGGGAGGGGATTTGCGGAGGTGGATAGATAAGAGGTTGAAGGATTCGTATCCTGTGGAAGTTGCTGAGAAGATGTTCAGTTTGGGGCTGGGTTGGGGTGTGTGGATGATGATCCTCTCAGAAGGCCTGACATGGGAAATGCTGCACACGTCATCTCCAAACTGTTTTTGGATTCCGGTGAAGAGATTTACCGTTCCAGCGGGCATTTCCATCTCAATGGATCCCCGGTGACTCGATCATATAATCCTTCCATTGTTACTTTGCAGGTGATTGATGGTGGATGTCTAGATGGTGAGGTCGGAGTTGGCCATCATTTTAGCAGTACCTAGATGAGGTTGGCTTTCAACTGCAGGTAAATACTAAAGGGTTTTCTTGCTAAGTAAATATAAATGATATGGCAATATGGAATCATGGGAACTTATATGAATAACCAACACAGTGCAGCGTTTTCTTAGAGGTTGCAGTTCTTCTGGTACTAATCAATAATACCTTCCTGCTTGTAAGTTGATTTGGGGACAAATACCATTCTTCTTTCAATGGCTTGTGTATATTGGAGAAGTCCAGTGTAGATAAACTTCACATTGAATGAAACTCGGATATCCATCCATGTCCATAGATGGTCTCTGATATATGTTGTCAATGGAGCCCCTTCCCTCCTCTCCAAGGTGTGTGCATACATTGAGATTTTTATTATGGTGGGCTCTTGGAGAGATGGGTGGTCAATCAGGTTTCTTACTTAGAGTTTATTAAGATTTTATAGGATTTTTTAACATCATTTAGTGTTTTTTATAGTTTCTTAGTATTTATTAGAATTTTATAGCTTTTTAGCATTTTTTAGGATTTTATAAATTTTCTTAGCATTTTTTAGGATTTGAAAGGGGTTTATTAGAGATTCTTACTTTTAGTCTAGATCCAATACAACACCGATTATATTCTTGTAGTTAAGGATTATATTGCCCCTAATTTTTATGAAATACAAGATGCTTAAAAACTAATCCTCATTTCTATAGGTCTGTTCTTCTAAATCAAACAGAGTAAGGGTAGTCTTATTAATAGCATGTATGGACTAAAAAAGGATAATAAAATTAGGTATTCCTTGAAATTCTCAAATTTGGGGAATACTTATTATTTTTATTGTTTTTTATTTTTGAACAGTTGAACCAAAGCACCAATTGAGTTCAAATACATATAGATAGATTTATGATCTAAGGAAGGAACATAGATCACAACAGAAGAATTTGAAATAAATAAAAAAGTTAAATAGGGGGCGACTTATAATCTAAGTAAAGGAGGAACATAAATCATAATATAAGAATTTGAAATAAATAAAAAAATCAAATAAGGGGTTGAACCTACGGTCATAGAAAGTACGCGAAAATGAGAAAATGCTGAATGTCGTTTTTTATTATCCTTCAATTTCGTTAATAAATTCTTTTTTTAAAAAAGATTTTTTCTTAGTTGCCGCTGACTTTGTAGACCTCTCCAAGATTCTATACAAATCAAACTTCCTGTTCCTCCTCCTCCCCCCTTCCACCAGCAGTTGTCCATCACAACAGGCGACAATCATAATTCAGAAGGGTGAGGGCCTCCCTGATTCACTCTGGCACCACTTTCATAGCTTAGACTTTGACCCAAGTATTACTAGTTGCCCACACTGCTTAAGCCACGCGTACCATATAATAACGGGGCAGGTTAGGACTAGGTTAATGTAGGTTGGATAAAAGCTACTTGAGTAGGCCGTGTCCAAAAGCCATCCATAATCCATCTCGATGTCAGTGCCCTTCTCCTTTAAGGTTGTCAACCCTAAAATGATTGATATGGAGGGCCCGGCCTCCCTCATCCCATCCCTTACTTCATTTCCCGTTGACTCCCGGTCTAACTCACTAAACCACTTTGTAGTTTTAATGCTAGAATGATTCCGCTTCTTTCTTTTTCACAATAAATTAGCAGGTAATTTTTTTAATAAAATAATTTGTTTTACTTAGGGGTCATGGAAGTTGACAGGTCAAGAGATTATATTATATTTTCAGTCATCTAAGAGAGAAATCCTCTAGATAGCAACATGTGTTCTTCAGTTGCGGACCTAACATAAATTCGAACTGAGCTGTTGTGTTTGCTCTTGATCTATTATTCGTGGGTGCAGAGATCTTACAAGCGAATGAAGCTTTGAGTGATCTAGGTGAGTTTTTTTTTACTTTATAGGCTTAAATTATGCATTGTACACAATTTCTACTTATGGTTACAAAATGATCAGTGTACTTAGCGTGAAATCTGGGGGCTGCCATATTGAAAAAAAAAATCAAAGTCGCCACACATGATATACTAAAAAAATAGTAGGGCTGTCAAAAGGATAAGCATAAAGTTTATATATAATTTTTATATGCGTCGAATACCATTTAATGTATAGATTAAATATATACAAATAGAATTTTTTTTATTAAAAACAAATTTAACATAATTAGAATATTTTAACTTTAAAGAATTTAAAAATTCAAAAAAATTTCTTTTCTGTTCTAAAGTTTGTGTAACTTGTATCACTAGTTTTAATTTGAAAAAATCTATTTTATTTAAATTGAATACGAATATTTTGATATATATATGACCCTTTATTAATTCAAATAAAAAAGAGTATATTAATTAAATAGTAAAGGATTTAATTAATAGCAAAAGTACCGTAAAAATTAATTGGTAAGGTTTTAGACCGATATAATAAAGAATGCTTACTTACTTATATTTATTATTATAATATAAGATAAAAGTTAAAAATTCACTTATGTAATAAATTAGATCCTCTTAGGGATTTGAGGAGCAGGTAGAATCAGATCTTAAATATAGTAAGCTTTTTTTCTTTATTATGGAAAAAAGTCTTTTTCTAAAATTTTATATTTCTATATTAAATGGAAATAGTTAACTTTAATAAAATTATAGCTAGAGTAGAAATACTTATACTTTATTATTCTTTTGAAGGCGGGAGAAAGGATAAAAACTAAAAAAAAATATTATCTTAGACGGATAAATAAGTTAACCTTAAAACAACAAAAAATATCTATAATAAATAATAAGGTATTCTAACAATATTTCTAGTTAATTCGTTATTTATTTCTATTTAAAATGATCTTTAGGAAAAGTATTTTATTTCCACCCGTTCAAAAAATATGTTGATATCCCTAATAAACTAAAGAATTACTTTAATAACTATTTTATTTCAATCTTTTCTATATAAATTAAAAATTGAAAATTTAATTACTATTAGAAATAAACTTTTTTATCTTTTTCCATAAATTTTTTATTAATACTTATAAAATTGAAAGTATTATATTTCACAATTAATTTAATAATTCAGTTTTTCAATTTATACTTAAACCTTATATACAAATCACTAGAATTTATATTTTTAATTGAACTTTTTATTGTGAAATAAAGGATAAAATCCTTTTAAAAAATAAAGTTTATACCCGAAATAAGAATTAAAAGGAGGAATCCCTTATATAGTTTATATATAATTTTTATATGCTTCATATATTTTGACCTCAATATATATATTAAAATTAACTGAATGCATATTAAAACAAAGTATGCCGTACGTTGATAGATGGAATAAAATAAAATAAAACATATATTTAATTAATATTAAAATTAAAATTAAATTAAATTTATTAATTGAATTTATAGCTAAAATAGGAAGAAATTTTGATAATCAATTTTAATACTATTTTCTAATTTAATCAAATATGAACTTTAATATTTTTTTTATCAGTTTTAACTCATCTTTACGTAGCCACACCCGCCAAAGAACATGCAGGATGCATGTGTGAATTGCAACACGTTTGTCCTTGACTATTAAAAAAATGTGTCGTTCTAGATTGCACCTTACTATGTTCAGATTCTTGAGTCAGAAAATTGATATTCAAACATTATGGCATATGATGTTTATTCATCCCTCAACTTGCATTTCTTAAAAATAGACAGAAAATGATTTATTAGGCCAAATGCAACAAGAGAGATGTGACAATTTCCCCTCTCTAATATATTTGTCTGCTTTTGAAAAGTGCCTTCTGAGTCTTCTACTCCTACTCGGTTTCTTAGCTTTGAACGGCTCTTCCCTTTCTTCACTTTCCATGCCTATTCAGCCTCACTTATCTTTTTCTCTCTTCCTTTTTTTCTTAAAACTTTTTTTGACTTCCTTCATTTTCAAAGTTGTTTTTTTTTATTTGAGTTGGTGAACTGCATTACATCTGCTCTGTATGATTCCCCTCCTCCGCGGGGTGTCCGTTCTTGTGCTGTATGAGCTGATTGATAAGCTCAGTTTGTCGAGTTGAGCCTTTTGTTTGAGGGGTTTCGGCAAGAATCTTTCGCAGTGAACCACTTGGGAATTTGGGATCTGCGAGTTTCTGCATCTTCAGCTCAATTGGGAAGACAGGTAATTGACTATCCCCAAGTATTCTGGTTTGCAGACGTAAAAGGTTAGAAAGTTCATCTCGGGCGGATGTTCTTGACACTTCTCTGATTTTGCTCAAAAAGGAATCATGAATTGAATTCTTCCAGTTAACATTGCTGTGTCTACATCGTGGAGAGTTCTATTGGGCGGCGCTCTTCTTTCTAAATTCTCTCTTGTTTTCTGGGTCGAACGATTGTACGGAATCCCCCGGCTGCTCAAAAAGATATTGAAGTTTGAATTACGGGGACAATGATCCTATCACGAGGAAGTAAATTTGGATCCGGTTTTTATGCAACCCATCTTGTTCGAGCGAAAGAATCTTCCAGCAGTCCCACTGTTTCAAGTCTTCCCATGAATCTTGACTGCTGTATCAATTTGTCATCGTTTGGCATTTCAAGCAAAAGGGTTTGTATACATGTTACTTTTTTAGGCTGTGGAAAGCTTAAAATCCTAGGAAACAGTTTTTTGAATCACTACGCCCTTTTGGTTGATAGAGAGACCCTTTATTCCTTATATACTGGTGTATTGGTAATATTGATTTGTAGAATTGTTGACGGATATGCAGGGCGAGAGCCTCTTGGCAGGAGCTATGAAGTGGTTTCCCTTTTCAACTCGTGACAAGAGCAATGGACCAAACAGAAGCAAGTCAATATCGCCCCATTCCTCTTCCACCTCCATGTCAGCTGATCATGAAATGAGGATGCGCTGGTCTGAGTTCAACTCCCAGAATGTCTCAGAGAGCACAGAATCCTCAGGGTTAAACTCGCTTACCATCCTGGCTCAGCATCAGAGCAATTTGAGGGAATTCTCACTCTTAGAGCTAAAGTCGGCAACAAAAAATTTCAGCAGATCCCTCATGGTCGGGGAGGGTGGGTTTGGGGGAGTATACCGAGGTGTTATCCGCAGCTTGGAGGATCCTCACAGGAAGATTGATATCGCAGTCAAACAGTTGAGTAGAAGAGGTCATCAGGTAGGGATGTTGTCATGGATTATTTCATTCGTATTAGATTGTAAAATAGGTTGTTGTAAGTATGCTGATGGAGTTATTAGAAAATGTATGGCTGGTGGAAAGATTGAATTGAGAAATTCTAGGGAGCGTGCTTGTCTTTTGGGGGAATGGCCTATCATTTGATCTGCAGCTTCTAGGATATTGGAGCCTGTTATATGCCTTCTCCTGTTTTTTTTTTTCCTTTTAAATCTTTGAATATGCAAACTGGCAGCTTTTGGTTCCTGGATGAGCATCTCTCAAGTTATGGTTCTCATAATTTTGCTGGCCTTTTATTGACAGGGCCCTAAAGAATGGGTCACAGAAGTAAACCTTCTGGGAGTAGTGGAACACCCAAACCTGGTCAAGCTATTGGGTTATTGTGCTGAGGACGACGAGAGAGGGATTCAGCGCTTGCTTGTCTATGAATATCTGCCAAACCACAGTGTGCATGATCACCTATCAAGCAAATCCCAATCACCGCTATCATGGGTAATGCGATTGAAGATAGCCCAGGACACTGCCAGAGGCCTTACTTATCTTCACGAAGGAATGGATTCCCAGGTTTATCTTCTATACTTTCTTTTTCCAATTAAATGGACGTGCATTAGAAGATGAACTCTACTCATTTCTAACTCAATATTCATCCCTGGTACAGATCATTTTTCGTGATTTTAAGTCTTCCAACATTCTGCTCGATGAACAATGGAATGCAAAACTATCAGACTTTGGATTGGCGAGATTGGGTCCTTCAGATGGACAAAGCCATGTCTCCACTGCGGTATGCTTCTGTTTATCTATTGCTGTCAGGTCTGCAATGTACTTTTAAAATGCAAAAGCTGAAACAAATTGAAAGCTATGTAAGGCTAAATACTATAAAATTGAAAGATTAGAGTTTTGATTTCATAACCATGCATTCATCATCGTTTTATGGATAAACATTTTGGGAACCTCCCCCGAGTATCCTGATTTATCTGATTATTACTGATAACAGGTAGTAGGAACAATTGGATATGCAGCACCTGAGTATGTCCAGACGGGCCACCTCACCACAAAGAGTGATGTGTGGAGCTATGGTGTATTTCTCTATGAACTCATAACAGGTAGGCCGGCATTAGATCATCACAGGCCCAAGAAAGAGCAGAACCTCTTGGATTGGGTGAGGCCCCACCTTTCTAACATGAAGAAGTTCCGAATGATCTTGGATCCAAGGCTTGAAGGTAACTTCTCAATAGAGACTGTACAAAAGCTAGCAGTTGTGGCCAGCCGATGCCTGGTAAAGAACCCAAAGGATCGTCCCAAAATGAGCGAAGTGCTGAGCATGGTCAATGTAGTCTTGGAAATGGCATCTTCTGCCAACACCCCTCAGCTGAACCCTTCTATGAGCGACAGGAGCAAATCTGAGTCTAGAAGGGAATGGTTAAAGAGGAGGATTGTGGGCTCCATAGTAGGAGAGAAGGGATGGTTCCCTTGGCGAACTTGGAGACCCAAGGTTGTGACGACAGGCTAATCAAGGGCCCCCTGGTGAACAATGTGAAACGTGGTTTCTTATACTGAGATAAGGTAGATATAGAATATAGTTTTGCTTTCCTCTACTGGAATCTTCCTTCTTATGATTGGTTTCCACCCTCCCTCTTTTTGTTGGTTGAAGCACCACATCTAAGCTGCTATTTATGTGCCCTGCGAAATACAAGTGTAGGGATATAAACACAGATGGGTGAATATTTTATTTCGGGTCAGCATCAATACTCTCTTGAACTCTGAACTCTGTCACTGGTAACTCTTCTTACTTTGCTTGATCACTGGGTTAGCTGAAATCCACTTGGAAATGGGGGGTTTGGATTCTCGTTATGAGCTTCTTCCCTGAGTTATGTTGTTTCAAAATTTCATATGCTGCTGTGAAGGGGATGCCAATTTGTAGTTTTTTGTTTGGCCAAAAGGGATATCCAATTGTCTACTGATGTTTTGGGGGTTCCCGTTAATCGTGTCTATTGGCGTAGAAACAGTAAATCATCAATTTAGTGGTCAAATATTTGAATTGTTACCTCTTTATTTTTCAATAAAATGTACATTTTAGTTTGAGTTAGTAGCCAAAACAAATAACTGATTTGATTGCTTTATAAATGTTGGACAAGTATTTTTTTACCTAATCAAGTGTAAAATTTGATATTTTTTTGTTAATTTATTAAATAGTGGCTTATATATATTTTAAAAAATAATTTGTAAATGATACAAAAATACAAATTTTATAAATATATATTTTTTCTTTTATAATATTATATTAAAATATAAAATATTGTGGGCTAATAAAATATTAACTTTCCTTTTACTTAAAACATATATTTAAAAGTTATACATTTTATAACCGGTGAAATATTCTTAATTTAATAAACACATAATAGTAATATATTATACTTAATTATAGTCTGTCCAACTAAATTATAATTATTTGATTTGGTGGAATATAAATTAGAACAGTGTATTATTTTTGTATCGATTTTTATTACTCGTCTCAAATTTAGTTTTGGGGTAATTAGTGATTAGATAATATATACATATATATATTCGCACATCTCAAAATTGTTATTACGGAAATTCATGTTATATATTAGATAGAAAAAAGGTGTATAAGAAGGTTAAACAATACAATTTCTATTAAAATTAATTAGAATATATCTAATTTTGTAACAATTAGGTCAAATGAAGAAATTATGCCAAATTTGACAATTATCAAAGTTTATACTTATTTAGCTATTAATCCGAATAACATATTAAATCATAATTTTCTATATATATATATATTAAATATAGCATAATAAGTTATATCTAACTATAGTATTTTCTTATTTTTGTTAAATTTATAATAACATTTTCCACAAATCACATATTTCTACAATATCGATTTATTTTTTAAAAATTTTAATACAATATATAAAAATTGCATAGTATGAAATATTATTGTAAAAATCATCTTATATACTTTAAAATTCTATATAATTTTATTAAAAAAATATATTGTACTATATTTAATAAAATAAATATTTTACATATTGTAAAAAATATTATACTAAATTTAAAAATAATAAATATCATACTTAAATTCAAGCTCTTTTATTTTATATCATTGAATTACAATCATTGTGGTAAAATGTATTAATACAACCCCTAACACCAAACCATGTGTGACGGACGTGGTAGTTACCTCATTGAGGTGAATAATGAGTTATATTCCATATTTGATTTAATAATTAAATTGATATTTATTTAAAAATTTGAAGGATTTAAGGTTGATATTTTATTAAGAGACTAAAATATTTTTAAAAATTAAAATATTAAAATAATAGTTTACTCGCATAAGAGTGAATCATATATATATATATATATATTCCATTATATATATAATTGTGAGAAATTATCGTTCAATAAAATTAGGCATTTTTCTTTAATAATAAGATATATTACAATTCAAAATTTTAGTTAGTGGTGTGAACATGTCAGAAATAATTATAACTAATAAATATTAAATTTATATATAATTAAAAGTAATAAATTATAAATAATAAAATTATTTAAAATTTATAAATTTATACTATTTTTCCATTTTTCTAAATTATACTCAAAAGTACAATGAATGGGCACACATAAGGAACTTGTGCTTATATTGACTTGCAATAACACGTTGAGAATTTCTCAACGAGGTGGTGGGCCATTCTTCTTTCTCCATTCTATTTTTTTTTGTGCAATATTCTCCATTCTATTGAATATAATAAACTAACACGCAGAACACAGACTGCAATTTGAATACTATATATATATATATATATATCTGTCCAAAACTATAGAATTTGTCATCCACTTAAGGGTCAGTATTTATCCAATAAGGATGAACGAATATGATGGTCAGCTTCTAATGTTTATGAGTTAATATCTACCTTAATATATAAACTGTCTTGAATAACATTAATTAATATAAATAGTTTTTATTAAAATTTAATGAATTTTCATATAAATAGATAATAAAATTTATTATTTTAATTTATCATAATTATAAAATTTAATGCCATATTATAATGTTATTACATTCCTGAACTACTAAATAAAAAACATTAATTATTTTTTTTTGTGAGCAAAAAAAAAAAAAACTGATTTGAGAAAGATATATTGATCAACTATCCAAAAAAAGGTCAATTTTTTTTAGGCAGCCTCTTGCTTCAAGTTTCTGGTTTTCTTCAACCAGGAGCGTGGCGTTTTCAGGGCTTCTGCATCAGGCTGAGGCGGTTTGGATTTTAGAGGGCTTGTACCCTTTATGATATTCATATGATCAGATAGAATTTCAACAAAAGCTCGCCGCTGAATCCATTGTTAACTTCCACCTAATCCCTCCAATCAACGTCCTCTAGATTGCTGCCTTTCTTCGCAGTTCCGCTACCCAACCAATTCACTCGATCATTTCCCCTCTTTTTTTCATTCTATCCTTTTCTGCTAGGCATTCTTGGAACCACTCTATGTCCTGTTCGTTCGGCATCGGAATATTTTGAGCATTGTTCGGTTGTTTCTGCTGAGAGTAACGAGGTATGATTCAATCTGGTGATGGCTGAAGTAGATAAGCATGCTCCTTTGACGCTTTATTTTTGTGGGTATTATGATCCTGTCACTTTTGGATAAGTCGATTATCAATCACGCGTTTTACAACATTTTGCAGATGAGACATTTCTAACGATTGGTCATTAGGTTAAGGTTTTTGTGTATTTTTACACTCCATTTTATCTATTTAAAAGCCTTCCTCCCCGAGAAAATTACTATGCTCTGGTTGAGTATTTCTCTTGTAGGCTTGAGAATGTGATGGTTGGCAGTAGGGAAAGGCAACCCTTTTGTTGCTAATGATCATGATTATTGGGTCTTAAACCTCCAGGAATATAATGACCTAAAAATATTAATTTTATCATATTTCACAAGCCCGTGGATACTTTGATGCAGGAAAATTGAACTTAAGCAAAGGGTTTTTGTATTTCACCTAGCAGGGCTTGGAGACAACTCTTTGGCTGGATATAAATATCATAATATGGCAGCTGACGATCCTGATGTTGTCCGATGGAACCTCCACCTCCTCGATGTCTGCTCTATATCAAATGCCGGTTCTTGCAATACCATCACTCAATATGACTCCGACCATAGTCATGTTGAATATGTGAGCGAAAATTACGTTGATACAGAATCCGTGGAGAATGATGAGATGATTGCTCGTGCTTTTCAAGAAGAACTATCCCGACTTGCTCTCCATGAGGCTCCAGAAGAGTCTACGTCTGGAATTGATAATTCACAAGCTTCTGTCCTTGCTCAGGATTGGGTGAATCCATCAAAAAGAGTCACCAATAGTCAAAATGACGGTATAAAATTCTTCTGGTGTTCATGGATATTTTTAATGATTTGGTATATTCCTTTGATGAGTTTGATGTCATTATCCTTTTAAAAATGCAGCTGAAGAAAATGATTCTGAACTGAGGGCTATTCCAAATAGGAAGGAAAAAGCAGATGATGTGGCAAGGACTCATATTTCTTGTTCCAGTGCTGAAGATATATCACATTTTGATGATATTATTGATCAGTTGCATATAGTTGACGAGTTGGAACTTGATGGTGAAGTAGGGAAAAGGTTGAATCAAATGGTTTCTATTCCTGTAAGTATATGCTCATTGTGCTCATGCCTTATATTTGAGGAGATAAATATATGAGATGTGTTCTGTTCTACTTTTGAAAGCCAGAGCTGTTTGTGTTTGATTATTGTTCTATGACTTTTTATGTTGGCCTTCTATTATCTCCATGCGACATTTATCATATTGTTGCAATGCAATCATACCATTCCTCTCTGCAGCATGTCCCTAAGGTTAATGGGGAAATACCTTCGCCTGATGAAGAGATGTCAGATCATCAAAGACTTCTAAACAGGTCTCCTTCCAGTTCCTCCTGTGCCCTTATTTGCTATTTTAGTTATCCTGTAAACAAGATGATTTTCATGAACTCTTTTCTGCATCAGATTGGAGATATATGATCTGATCGAGAACAGAATTCAAGGAGATGGTAACTGTCAGGTAGGTTTCATTATGGTCTTGGAGGTTTTTTTTTTTCGTTTAATTTAGTGTGCAATTGAATATTAGATTTTCCACTTTTTGTATTTTATTTTAAAATTTTGTGCATATTTTCTAGTTTTCATTAAAGCATTAGGGTTAATCTTACCTAACTTAATAGATTTTTCCAGTTCCGTGCTATATCAGATCAACTATATCGATCTCCAGAGTACCACAGATTTGTGAGGCAGCAAGTTATTCAGCAGGTAGTTTACAGCTATTAGCATGCAATCCAAGTCAATATTGTCTTTGTTTAAATGATGGATTGATAACTCAGACACTCTTTTTTGCCCTTTTATGTTTAAAAAATTTCTACAACAGCTGAAGTCTCATCCCGAAATATATAGTGGTTATGTTCCAATGGCGTATGCAGAGTATCTAAACAAAATGAGCAAGTGAGTCATTTCATTTTCTTTGTTGATCTCCACTGGCATACTTCCATACTAGGTCATGAACTAATGTCCTTTTTGTGAATCTTGTACATTTCCTTGGATCAATAGAGGTGGAGAATGGGGTGATCATGTTACATTGCAGGCTGCTGCAGACACGGTACGGAAAATTGTGCTCCCTTGATAACTCTTAATTCTTGAGATGCATATTTGCATTTTAAAGCTGATGATCCTTTTCCCCTCAGAATCTGCATAACTTATTAGTGATTCTAATGCCAGCTTTTTTCTGGGGAGTGCAGTACGGGATCAAGATATTTGTCATAACATCTTTTAAGGATACATGCTACATCGAGATCCTTCCACACGAACAGAAGTCTGCTCGAGGTGATTGACTTTCATTGTGTTTAATCTCTGTGTGAACACTCTATGCCATGTAGGTACTTTGCACTACTTGATTCGAGTGATTGATATTCATGTTCCAATACAGTCATTTTCTTGAGCTTCTGGGCTGAGGTGCACTACAATTCGATTTATCCTGAAGGAGGTATTTAACAATTTCACTTATTTTTTTCCTTATGGCACCCCAAAATGTCTTATATGATAATGATCCTTCCCTTCTGGGTAAATATCCTGATTTCTAGAGTTGCCCGCTCCGGAGAACAGGAAGAAGAAGAAGTGGTGGATGTTTTTATGAATATAATTTGGTACAAGCTCATCTTGGATTCAGCTCAAATCCAACTTTGTTTCTTGGAGCGCATTTGGAGACATCTCCATTGTAGGACCTTGGTAGTTGGTACCATAACTGGTCCCCCAATGGGATGATCTTCTCAGTGTTCATGGGATTTAGGAACCATGGTGTTTCACGTACATATGCTGATGTTACTTTTATTTTCCCCCTACTCTCAACGGCTGGTTCGGCTTCTATTATTATGATGATCTTGTACATATTGGCAGAGATAGATTAGACAGACATAATTGATTCGTTCATTTATTGATCATAATATACATTAGCAGGCACTTTGGACATACTTTTCATGCCTCTTTCTGTTATATTTTCATCCATAGTGTAAGTTCCGTTAGAACAATACATGGTATCGACCAAGCAAAGGCAGAAAGCCGTTGCAAATGTTTGATTTAGGCATCATCAGAAGATGAAAATGATGATGGTGATAATCTCTGTTCAGGATTTCGTGGTCAAAATCTGAATATATCAGTTGTGACTACCTGCTGCGGGCCTCTAGACACCTGGACCCAAAGAGCATATCCTCAATAGTTTCTATTATACCATACATATAGCATTAAGAGGAACTAGTAAACTTACTCATTACCATATTATATTGGATTACCAATACATTGGAACTCTCTCTCCAAATAAAGATTTTTTACCTTTAGTATTACTTGTAGGGTTCATATTAAACTATAATTACCGATACATTGGAACTTACTCTCCAAATAAAGATGTTTTACCTTTAGTATTACTTGTAGGGTTCATATTGAACATACGGTTCTAGAAGGTGGTATCAAGAATATGCAATACTCTACCTATTGTTGTCATATTCAACCAAATAGGTATAAACCAACTTAATAGTAACATGCCATATCTTCTTTGTTGACCATATCAGATCCTCTACATTTGTAATGATATGATATCTTTAATTGACCTAAATTGGCATGTACTAGTACTCTTACCTGACTTTGAGCTTATCCATGGGGGCAAAATTCCGAGCAGTTTTGTAACTAATGGGGAATTCATTTGTCGTTCTATACTTGCACTTTACCGCCATGATTTTCCAAATTCGTCATTCTTTAAGTAGCCCTTCATATGCTCCTTTATAGCCATGAATTCTTTAACATACAGAAGCAAATAGAAAATTATGTACTATGAAATATAAAATTTTAAAAGAGTAGACTACGAGTTATTTTAGTATTAAAAGTGATTAATCCACATACCACCCTTTTGCTTGGATTTCCTTTAAGTGCTGCTAGTTTAGTGAATATTTATTTCTTCCCCACCAAAATTGTGACTAAGAGAGTTAATTTTAACTAAACTAGTGTTTTGGGAGTTTAAAACTTATAATATAAGTTGGAATGACACTTAAAATAGCTTTGATTATTACTTACATTCCACTTTGAGAAAGATAATGTCCTTCCATCCTTGTAATATTGTAGTATCCTCTCCTTTAAAAATTGAAGGGTCACTCTTTTATCCATTAGTTATAGGAAAATCAAGATACTTGTGAACTTGCATTTATATGGAAAGTAGACAAAACTTATCCTTTATTCATCACACGTATCATTCCGACCAGGGGGATTGTGCATTCATTACAACCCTATAATTACTCTCAAACACTATAATGGTAAATAGCACTGTATTATATCAATTACTTAAAATCTATGTTAGAATTTTTATAATCAAATTTCAAATTACAAATTTAATAACATTTTAAAAATTTCTCCCCCAATAAGTTTATATTGAATTTTATATTCGATAAATCATCTTACCTCTATATTTTTAACTTTGTCAATATTTAGTCTAACATTTGTATCACTTCCGTATTTTTTACATTTTTTTAAATATTTAGAGAAAGTAGGTCAACTATAGACTAGCTTAAATATTCATGAACTCTATTTCAATACCATTGAAAACTAGAAATAATTTAAATACACCAATCCATGTTTCTAAAAAATATTTCCATTTTAGAAAACTTTTTATGAAATGTTATATAAAACTTTCCATTCTAGAAAATGATCATAATCACCAAACTCCTGCTAAAAATTCATCATCATGGTCCTCGTATATTCATAATGATGTCCTCTCACTTATCACAAACATGAAATTCAAATAGAATTTGGGCACTATTTAATCTCTAATAAGTTGCTTAATGGTTCTTGAACATTTTTCTCATACACACAATTATACAAATGTACATGTAATAACACATCAACTTGTTTTATTGCCTCAACATAACACATATGCATCAATTCACAAACAATGTGTCACGTCTCGACTCAATTTATCGGCCGGCAGTCCCGAGTAACTTGTTAATTCTTTCGATATTATAGTGGTGGGATTGTTTACCAAGATAAAACCGACGGGACTAACACTTTAAACAAAAAAAAACTCTATTTATTTTTTAGCAAAAATTCGAAACTTTTCTTAAGAACATGACGTCCCAAAAATGGTTTAACAAGAACTCGATAATATAACAGTTGATAAGCAGTAAACTACAACATTTGTGAGCATGGTAGGAGGCTACCTCAGACGGTAAGTGGCTTGAAAATGTCTTCACTTATTCGTCCCTCGTCTTCTTGCCTACCACCTACAATAGTTTGGTGGTAGTGGGAGGTGAGCTCATAGCTCAAAGAGTGAGATACTGATGTGACACCATTACATGGCTTATAACCCAGATCTTTTCCATAAACTACTTAGCATGATATACTATTCACTTTACTCGTATTTACCTATATGAGTCCCATAGTTTATTTTCACCATTGAGACAAATGTCTCGGGCCATCCAGCTCATAATCTAAGCTACGGTTGGGTTATCCTCGATCTCCCCCTTTTTCCTATTACACTTCTAGTGCATTAGATACAAACACCAGAACTCAGTCCCGCACACACGCATGGCCTATACTCGAGCGACACTACTGAACTACTCATAACCGCGCCTTGACCCGACAACTTAGGCCTGAAACAATTATGGCATACGCTCGGGCAGCACTACCAGGCTACTTATAGCCCGTGTCACGCCACGAACCGGTTTGGTCGAGCTCTCGTGATTAATCTGCCACCCTTCCATACATTATCGGGTATTCCTACCTTAATGATACAAGGAAGATAAAAGCATGCCTACGTTCATTCCCTTACTATAAGTTGGGGGTAGGGAACGTACCTCGAGGACCCGAGCTTGTCCTGGACCTGAAAGGGTGAGAGGAGGGGAATGAGTATATAGAAATAAATACTCAGTGAGGGAAACTACTACAACTATTGATTTATTTTGGTACTTTATCCATTAGTCATTCATTTGTCATTTTTCACATATTAGTCATGCATCAACCGCCCTCCTACCTATCACAGGAGGGATCACATGTTCGCAGAACAGTCCCCGACTGTTCCACTTGTGGACTGGAGCACTTTTACCGTCCACCCTGATAGAGTTTAATTGCCTCTACCCTAATTTTGAGTGGACATTAATAGTCTAACCCTCAAACCGTGATCACTTCATGATGTCCGCTTTGTGGAACGAGACCTCCTTTCCCCTACTGCCCCAGTCTTAGTGCGTAGGAAGCTCCCCGAGCTTCTCGACATACTGGACGCCAAACCGCCCTTATGCACCTTGGGTCGTTCAAAATCCCTTGCGATCCATCACTACCTCGTACTAGGTGTCCTGATGGCCCAATATCTCACAGTGCATGCACAATCAAATTTTTTTTCATTTATAGCCATTATCTTTGGCCCTCTAGTGCATCGATATGTTGGCTTGGCTTCGGCCCGCGCGTACTGGCCTAATAGGCTTGACGACCTGGCTTCAACTTAGTAGCAATTTGGTCCAACAAGCCCAATGTAAACCCCGCACATTTGAGTTAAGGAAAACCGGGAAAAGAACCAGTCAAACCGAAAAAGAAAACCAAACCGGTTTACATTTAGGAATAAGCAATATGAAAATTTACAACTTTCGGTTGATCTAAAGGATTTATTAAACATTGGAAAAGGAACTTAAGACAAACTAGAAAACAAAAACCAAATTGGTTCAGGTGAACTAGATTTCATAAGAACTTCAAAGTTAAGCGTGCTTACCTGAGAGTAGTTATGCGAACGTACAGCTTATCATAAATAGTCATCAATTAATATATATTTAATTATTAAAATTAATACCAATAATTTAATACCTAAATTAAATTATTGAAATTAATACAAATAATTTAATACCGAAATTAAATTATTGAAATTAATACTGAAATTAAATTATTAGAATTAATACCAATAATTTATCGCAATATTAATACTAGTAATAAATCTCACCCATTATATAAAGGGGTCATCCCCATTTCATTCTCCTCACACCTAAACACCTCTCTCTCTCTCTACTGCTCCATTTCCCAGTAAAGCTTGAACCAGAGCTTCGACTTGAACAAAGGTCGGGCTCTTTAGAACCGGGGAGAAGACAGCTATCTGATAGCAAACTCCAATCAATCCGAGAATCATTGGAGAAGCGCCGACATGATGGAATAGTGAAGCAACTCCGGCGGACCGAAGCTGCCCTATTTCGGCAAAGCTGAAATCGGCCATTTCAAGCCCTCCTCATGCCAAACCAAGCCCTCCCAACACTTCTTCAGCCTTTCCACGGCCGAATTAGGACCGAAAGGTAAGCCAATTCGGCTCCCCTTTATAATTTTCGATCGGTGCTAGAGAGAGAGTCGACCGAATTTCAATGACGAAATTCTAATCCAATTCCACATCAATTGATACAATACTTGATTTTAGGATGAACCTCAGGACGAGACCTATCTGCCCAGATCAAAAGCTCGGATTGTCGTGCCTTCACCGATGAGTAATCGAAGCTTTTTCTCTCTATAGTCTGTTTTCCGGCAAAGCTCCGTTTGAGCTCGTTCCGACATTAAAATCCGCGATTCAAAGTTTCTTAGAATCGTATGAACATACAGGAACTCAATTTCAACTCCAATTTCAATAATTAGAAGTGTTTGATCGGTTAATTTGATGAAATCAAATTTGGTAGTGTTGAAGAGTTGAAATTGGGGAAAAATTTGGGGATTTTCGAAATTCAAAGGGGCCAAAATACAATTTTATGAAATTGAGGGTCAATTGGGCATGAAAATAATGTTGGAGGACCAATTGAGGAATTTTGGGGAAAAACTTACCATTTTTGTGAAAGAAGGGCAAAATGGTAATTTTGGAAAAATTGGGGAACCAAATTGGAAATTTGGAAAATTAAACCCCTTTTTGGTGAAATTGAATAAATTGAGGTCCCACAATAAATTTTAAAAGTTACGGGACTCAATTTGAGGAAAAACCGACATTAGGGACTTAAAGTTAAAGAGAAATAATTTTAGGGATCTAATTGCAAATAACTAAAAGTTTGGGTTTTCTCATTCATTAATGAATGAAGGCTGTTATGACGAGTAATAATGAACAAGGTTGTTCATATCGTGTAGGAATGTTAAATACCGGGAACGCCAGCAAGGACAACCTCGCGTGAATACAAAGAACCAGTCTAGTGGAATTCACGGCATTAACGGGTGAGTGGGTTTACTAACATCATACCCGGTTGGGGATGATAAGTGCCTCGATATAAAAACCCACTATTTAGTGGTATTTTAATCATCACTACTTAGAGAAAGTGATGTGAAAGTTATGCAAAAAAAAAAAAACTACTTACGGGTTGTAAGTATATCATACCTGGTTGGTATGATGAGACTTCCTCGAAGGAAGTTCAAAACCCGTTCATCGGTTATGAACGGAGATGTCCTTATACCGCTCGGTATGATGGACAGTAAAAACCTATTTTTGTCGGAAGTGCTCTCCCCTGACTGTGTGCTAATGCTTAAACAATTTGGGAGACCTTCTCGACGGGAGCTCGAATAGCTCTAATAGGCCGGGGGCCTCGATTTTGGAACTTGAGGGCTAAATGCCCGATTTTGAAAATCTCGTACAGTGGGCCCAAGGCCAGTTGGCACGAGCAGGAGCTCGTAAATGAACATGATATATGTGCTATAAAACTTAATAAGTGAATTGTTTGGCCATGGTACCAAGATAGGACCGACATGCTCAGTCAACTAGCGGTAGTGCGACATTACAGGTCGACGGACTAGTCAAGACAAACAGTTGCGGGTTGAGTTGAGAGTCGGGGCCGTTGGACTAGTGGCACCATAGATTACATGGCAATATAAGAAAACATTGTTTGTGCATGTACTGTGAGTACGAGATCGTCAAGACGTCCATGAGGGGTAGTGATGCGTCCTAAGGGCACTGGACGACCTGGTGGCTATAAGGGCAGTTCGTCGTTCCAGGTGTCTGTGCAAAATCTGGAGTAGCACGAAGCGCATGAGACCGGGGTGGGGACATGATGAGGTCTCTGTCCTCATACGGAAATGAAGAAGTGATTTCGGGATTGTGGGTAGGATGTCACGTACATCCACTCATTCCCAAGGTAGAAGTGGTCGTACTTCTATCCGGGTGGCAGAAAAAGTCGCTCCGAAGCCACTAGCGGGTTCAGTAGTGATACTGACTTGCGAATGTGTGTAACCTTCATGATGAAGGATGTGTGTTGGGTGATGACACACCGTGGTAACTAAGAAATAATGGAAAAATCCAAATTTTTAAATGATGAGATTTTTGAAAATAAAGGAGTCTGGCACACTCCATATAAATGTTTTTCTTAAAAGTCAAAAGCTTTTAAAAACCCATTCACTGAGTAGTCGTACTCACCCCCTCCCTTATATCCCTTTCAGGAAATCCTGGAAAGCCTCCCCTTAAAGACTGTCAACTAAGATGCCTGTAAGACAGGTATGTAAAGTTTTAAATTTCATACAGTTTTGATTATGCTATTCCAAGAAAAAGGTGCAAGTTAAAGGACGTCTTACTCTTTACAGTTTACGATAAGGGGAAACCCTTTAATAAATTGGGAGAGTGGCGGGTTGATCACGGGGATCCGACCAAACCGGGTCGGGGCGTGACACCCAATATCTCAGACTTAGCTCGGTGGGTATCACTCACAATTTCCCATTAATTGGATCTTTTAGCAGTATTTAACACATGTTGGTTCTGGACGGGTCCATACACGTGTCCATCGACCTTGGGCCACTGGCATACCGAACATAAGCCCCATAATTAGCTCCCAAAATTTTTAAGCAGAGTCATTCAGTCAGGGGAGGTTGATTTCGAGAAAATCATTTTCAAAGCAAACTTTCATTCCAACTGGAATTGACGTTATAAGGTTTTCACTCACCCGGTAATCTCGACGGGGTTATCCCGGCGGAGTCTTGCTTCGTGGCGTGCTTCTTGGAGCCAACGCTCGAGCAGTCTGCTCATACATGTCACGAATATCCATATCAGGATGCTTTGTTTACGAGGCCACATATCTTTGAGTATTTGCACATAGACCCTCACATTATGCCTTAATTGCATTTAAGTCACTAAAGTTTGTACTTTTATGTTTAGGTCCCAATTTGCCAATTAGTTTCAATTAAGCCCCTAGAATTTCTAATTATGCTTCATGGGTCCTTACTTTCATCAAAATCACCCTTTGGCCCTAATTTTTTCAAAATCGCCATTTAGTCCCTAATTTTTTTAAAATTACAATTTATCCCCAAACTTCTCAAAATTGCCAATTGACCCTCAATTAGGAGTGAATTTCATGAAAATACCCTCAATTTTGTCAATTTTCCATTTTACCCTCCAATTTATGAAAAATTGCACAAAAGCCCAAAAAATCCCCAAAATTGCCTCCTTCTTTTTCCCCAATTCGAGCATATGAACATCTGAATCTTAGCCCATTCAATTGACGGCCTGTAAGTCCTTGATTCCTTCATTTCTTGCTTTTTTCGCCTCCTCCAGCTCCCTCCAACTGTCCCACACTTCCAATCTCTGAATTTTGTTGAGTTTTGAGCTTCGTCGAAAAACTTACAGTATAGAGAGAAAGCTTGCTTAGTTACCAATGGAGAGGCAATGGCCGAAGCTCGAGGTGGTGGCAAGTAGTGCTCATTGATGGGGTCTGATTAAGACTGGGTCCCGCTGCAATTCATCGTCACATTGGGGGAATTTGAAGAGAGAAGTTTCGGGGAGGTGAAGTTCTGAAACTCAGAAAATCCGATGAGGAGAGGCGAAATTGAGCTTATCGAGGGCCTGTGAGGGGTTGGGGAGCGTCTTAATCGGTCAGAGGTGGTCAATTCTAGTGGCGAAAGGGCTGAGGGAGTCAGTGTTGGGTCAGTCGGGAGCTCGCTATTCCGGGGCTCTGGAGCAGCTTCATTGTGCTATCGCTCCAACACTTCTTCTACTGTCCTTCGGTCATTTTGAGGGTTTCTCAAGCTAGGGGACTCATTCTTGGTTCTAATGCCACTCTTCGGAGCTTCTAGAGCCTTGATCGGAGTTTCATCGGAAAGTGAGCTGTTTGTCTTTAGAGAGCGCCTGAGAGGTGAGAAGGATGAGTGAGAGGGTCCTGTTTATAAAGGGAGCTCAACAACGGTTCAAGCTACTGACCGGTGTGAGACTCGGCCCCCGCCCTGCTCGTCGACGACTTGACCAGAGAGATTTTTGAGTTGCCAGAAACTCCCGCTTTCCCGGCTTCTCAGTCCTTTCTATCAGCGGATTGAGGTTGAAGACGATGAAATGGCAGACGTGCCACGTGGCACATTGTGATTTGTCAATTTTTCTGACGTTGAGGTCCAACTCAGCCGCCACGTCAGCCATTGATTGGTTGACCGGACACGTGGCAGCCTCCCATTGGCTGCTCGCATCTACGGGTTCTCCTCCCGGTTTTCTTGGTCCGAGGGAACGAGTTCCACAACTCTCCCCTCCTTTTAGGAGTTTTGCCCTCAAAACTCTACTATTCCTCCTTTTTGTTGGAAGTGGATCCCTGTGCAGTTCACTTAGGGTATGAGTCGATACCCTACCATTTTGGCTACTTCTTTTGACTCAATCCCCTTACTCTGTTGGATTTAGTTAGTTTGACTTGTCTTTTCCCCCGGTGTCCACGAAGCTCCTTAGGTCCAATACTCCCTACCGCTTGGGGTCAGACTTTCCTTCTGGAGGGTTTTGTCTAGAATCGGGGCTCTGACATGTCCAATCGCACCTAGGTTTATTTACTTCCTTGTTCGTTGGGACTCCTTAGTTCGTCATCCTTTTGGGCTTTTTGCGATTGCCTTTCTCGGCTTTAGGTTTTATTCCCCTTCCCTGGTCCTCTAATCTGTCCTTTCATACTCGAGTCCCCTTTTTGTTGGGCCGTTGTACCTACATGTCCCTAGTAGTATGACTCTCGTATCTTGTTGCTCCACCTTAGGCCTGAAGCCCGGCTTGCCTTGCAGTTGGGACCGTGTCCTTCCACTCTCTTCTTTAGCGCGTACTCCCTTTTGCCCTTACTTTTATGTTGTCTAAGTTACTTCGTTTCTCAATTTAGATTTACTCATAGGTCTTGATTTCATATGTTCCCTCCATGCTCCGGTGTCCTTCGAATGTAGGTGTCAAGCTCCTTGTGAGAGTTTGGGTTTCCTGCATTTATTTGTCCTACCCTATTTCCTTATTGGATCTTCCCATCTCCATTTGTGGAGTTTCTCGTCCCCTTCTTGTCCCATCGGCCTACCAGGGTTCTCCTCCCTCAGTCTGTTCCAACGTCTGCTAACATTCTCCGATTGTTGAGGGGTCCTTCCCTTCCCTTCTTCCCCTCTTCTCCCTCTACTTTGGGGCCATTACGCCTGCTGACCCGTAGCAACTAGAATTCCTTGGGTTTAGTCTTTTCCCTTATTCCAGATGACAAGGCTTGGTGTTTACCCCTACGATTGCTTCCTCTCTTAGTCCCTATCTAAGTCGCCCTCGGGGGACTTCTCCTCTCTCACGATGTCTACCTGCCTCATGGGACCTACACTGATTTCCTAAGGTTTCCATTTGTTCCAGAATACGGTCCTAGATTCTGCTCTCCGGTAGCTTGGAGTGGGTTCCCCCTCCTTTTTCCTCGGTCATTCCTTTAGGTCATTTTCCTTTTTTTGTTTACCGGGTCCATCCATTCCCTCACTCGATTTTGTCATGTCGAGATGGGCGACCCTTCCCCCTAGGTCATACCTACTTTTGGGGCTCGGGCCCACATATCCCTAGTGGTCTGACGTGTTCTAGACCCATACTCACTTTCTGGGACATCTTCCCCACAATCCCCTAATTTGTCGGGATCTTGGGCTCCGCCCTTCGTTATAACTTAGTAGTGTTTCTTCACTACTTGGGGGCTGCCTAATTATTTAACGCATATACTCATGGCTTGGTCACTTCCCCCTAACCCCATAGGTGTCCGTTTCCTTGTAAATTTCTGGCTCAAGGAGAGGGTGTCCTCCCACACTTTCCTCCTTACGAGGTAGGATACCCTTCCGCCCTCGTGTTTCCCTTGAATATCAAATTTCTCCTATTGTTTCCTTATGTAGCATCCTAACCAACTTTATAGACTCCATGCTTGTCCACCTCATCCTCCTTATCATTTTACTTTTCTTAATCCCTAGTGCTAAGGTTCCCTATCCCCTTCACCACCAGCTCATCCCTCACTCCTCCATTCAATAGAATACCTCGTCGCTATTTCCCGATCATCCTAGCCGTCACTCACTAGGGTTCCTCTAGGGCGGGTAGGCCTTCTTTTGATTTGCCCTCAAGAGATCCTTGGCTTGCCTCCATTTCTATTCATGCTACTAGTCTCGAACTTCTTCCTTCATGACCAGGCTTTCACCCAATTGTTATCCTTGGCTAGTGTCTTCCCTCCCTATCTTAACATCCATTTGTGTGGTCACCTTCCTAGTCCCTACTACTGGCCCCGCGATCTTTATTTGGTTTGCTAAACTGGCTTACCTTCACTTTGGTTAGCCGTGTTCCTACTTAGGGTCCTTGTCCTTCGGTACATCATTGGCTCATTTGAGGGTCCTTTCATGGTACTTTATCCCAACTTGTCATGTACGGTTTCTTTATGCCTTTCTATGTTTACTCCATGGGGTTTAATCTTTCCATGCCCTTCAGGGTCTCCTTCAAGGTCCTCCTACCCTTACCCTAGCCTTATTATTCTAGTTCCAATGTCTTTGCTTGGGGCCTTTGGTACAGATTTTGGGAAAGTCGGGTGATTGGTCCATTCTGAGTCTATTCCTTGACTAGCTTCATTACATGTCTTGAGCTTGTCCGAGCCTCCCAGGGTTCCTTGGCACCTCATGTGGAACTCGTTCCCTTGGACCAAAGAAACCGGGAAAAGAATCGACACTATTAATGAAAAAATTGGGCCAATTTAACCAATAGAAAATAGTAATGAAGGGTTAATGTGGGAAATTGAGAAATTCCAAGTGACAAAAAATTCACAAAACTTATGAGGAAGAATCGGGGAGTGGAATCAAGGATAGGATCGTACCAGTTCATAGTGAACCGGACCTAAACCGGGATAAACCATAGTGAACCAGTTCACAAATTCATTTTTCTAGGTGGCTTAAAAATGTCAATTTGAGAAATTGAGACCACCATTAGAGAGAAAATGAATTTAGAAAATTTTAAATTTAAAAAAACCGGTCGATTCAGGTCCGAACCGACTGATTTTCAAATTTTGGATAGTGATCCCGGTCGGACCGGACCAGTCAATAGACCGGTCAACGAACAACAGACAGCTAATGCCCCATTAGCTGCCACGTAGACATGAGCAGGCAATGAGAGACTACCACGTGTCCAGTCAACGGGTCAATAGTTAACGCGACAGTCGAGCTGGCACTCCACATTAGAAAAACTGGCCAATTATAGTGCACCACATGGCACGACCACCACATCATCATCTTCAACCTTCAAATGTTGACAGAGAGAACAGAGGAGAGGGAGATGCTAGAGAAGCTGGAGTCTCCGGCGACTCGAAAAACTCTACGGTCAGGTCGCCGGCGGCTGAGTCTTATGCTAGCGGGTAGCTTGAGTAGTTTTTGAGCTCCTTATATAAAGGGCACCGATCAATTCGTTCTCAGCATCCCACAATTGAGCGAACAAGAAGAAGAGTGCATTTTCTAGCGAGCTACAAACTAGAGCTTCGACGACGGGCGAAATCTGCACCAAAGAAGCTCTGAAGGGTGGCATTGGAACTAGAGAAGAGTTCTCTAACTTCAGACACTCTCAAAATGACCAGAGGACGCCCTGAGAAGTGTACAATGGATTGCACAGTGAAGTTGCTCTAGAGCTCGAAACAGTGAGCTCCTACCCGACCCAACCTCAACCCTCTTGACCCTTCTACTGCCCACATTGGCCATCTCTGACCTTCTAAGACCCTCCATAACACCTCTATAAGCCTTGGTAAGCTGAATTTCGCCTCTACTCATCAAAATTTCTAAGTTTCAGAACTGCACCCCCGAAACTTCTGTCTTCAAATTCCCGCAGGACAGCGGCAAATTGCAGTAGGATTCAGTCCTACTAGGTTCCCCTCAATTAGCTCTAGCTGCCCCACCACAAGCTCCGACCACTACCACTCCATCGGTAAGATACGCAAGCTTTCTCTCTCTACTATAAATTTTCTGACGAATCTCTGACGAGGTGTAAAACTCAACCAAATTTAGAAATTTGAAGTGTAGGATGATCGAGGGGAGCTAGAGGAGACAAATAGAGGCAAGACTTGAAGAAATTAAGGACTTAAATGCCGCCAATTGGATGAGGTAAGATCTAAACATTCATACGCTTGAATTGGGGAAGAAGATGAAGTGTAATTTGGATATTTTTGAGGACCTTTATGCAATTTTCAAAAATTAGAAGACTGAATGACAATTTCATAAAATTGAGGGTGTTTTCATGAAATTCACCCCAATTGAGGGTCAATTAGGCAAAATAGGGGGCAAATTGGAAATGTTGGGGACCAAATTTCAATTTTTTGAAAATTAAGAACTAAAGTGAAATTTTGGTAAATTAAGGGCCAATTAGTGGAATTAAAAGAGTTAAGGACCCAAAAAAGAATAATTGGAAGCCCAAGGGGCTTAATATAGATTAAAGAGAAACTAGGGATCCAAGTGCAATTTAAACAAAGTACGGAGCCCTAAATCCAAATATGAGAGAGTGTGTGACCTCTTCCTGATACGAACACTTGTATCTTGCAGGAATGGATTACTCAAGCATCAACCCCAAAAAGCTCACCGAGGAGAGAGATTCTACAGGCACGACCCCGTCGAGATCACCAAGTGAGTGCGAACTGCTATAACGTCCATTTCGGTTGGAATGACAGTTTAACTTTGAAAACTATTTTCTCGAAATTAGTATCCTCTGACTGAGTGACTCTGCTTAAAATATTTGGGAGCTAATTCCGAGCTTAAGCTCGAAATGCCAGTGGGCCCAAGGCCGATGGATACGAGTGTGGACCTGTCTAGAACAGAAATGTGATATATGATGCTAAAAGTCCTGAATAATGGGAACCTTGCGTGATACTCATCAAGCCAAGTTGAGTTATCAAGCTTTTTGGGCCGAACTACTACTCTACCAAAGCTACGTTGTCGAACTTGTTGGGCCAGTACATGTGGGTTGAAGCCAAGCTGACATACCATTGCGCTGGAGGGCCAAATATAAAGGCTATAATTTAAAAAGACTGTTGATTGTGCATGCACTGTAATGTTCGGGACATCTGGCATGAGGTACTAATGGAGCCCAAGGACTACTGGATGACCCAGGGTGCATAAGGGCGGTTTTTTCATTCAATAGGTCATGAAGCTCGAGGAGCTTCGTGCGCATGAAGACCGAGGCAGTAGGGGAAATATGGTATCATCCCACTAAGCGGACATGGTGAAGTGATCAAGGTTTGAGGGTCAAACTATTGATGTCCCCTCAAACTCCAGGTAGAGGCAGTGCACCTCTATCAGGGTGGACGATAAAGGCGATATGGTCCACAAGTGGTACGGTTGAGGATCCTTCTATGAACATGTGACCCCTCCTATGATAGGAGGGCAATTGATGATTGTGTGAATAACAACAAATGGAAAACTTTAATGGACAGATAAATGAATTAAAGTGAACATTATGGTAGTTTCCCTCACTGAGTATTTTGTACTCATTCCCCTCCTCTCCCCCTTTTAGGTCTAGCACGAAGACGAAAAATCCCCGGACAAGCTTGGACCCACAAGGTACGTTTCCTACCCCACTTATAGTAAGAGTTTGAACGTAGACACGCCTTTACCTTCCTGTATAATTAGGGTAGGAATATCTAGATGATGTAGAAAAGGGTGGCGGGTTGATCACGGACCCCAATCAATCTGGGTCGGGGCATGATAACTTAAGTAGTATCAGAGCATAACTTTCTTGATAAGTTTTTTCCCAACCCATCCTAATCCCTAAATCCCAACAACCCTCGTAGGAAAGATGAATGGGAACGCCCCCGAAGAATATATCCTCTGGATACATGCCATGGAACAGAGGTTAGAGGTGCTGGAAGAGACCATCCCATGGGATGCACCGCGAGATAGGACCCCTCCCAAATCAGCGGAGGATGAAGTATCCCTATCTAGGGAGCCAGACCTGGCCCAGATTCAAGTAGAAACTGAAAGGAATTTTTGGGAGGCATATGCCAATTATGTGAGGGTTTTTCATGACTCCCCCAATTCACAACAGTGGGTGTATCATAGGCCCTACACAACACGCCCGTGACGCTACTATCTTATGCCGATATGGGATAGACATAGCACCACCCATAAAGGCCAGGAGGGCCCCTAGCCTATCAACGTCCACGAAGTTCGAAGAACCCAACATGAATTCATGCCCTTACCGTGGAAGGTACCATGAGGTAAATAACCACCTTGAAGGAGGAGGCGCATCCAGACACAAGATGCAGAATCTCGTCACCTGCCTAGGTATAACTCTAGGTCAATTAATTGGAAGGGATAGGAAAGGGGCAGTAGCTTCAGGGAATGTTGATTGTAATAAACCCCGACCGGGGTTTTCCAGTCCAATAAATAAAGGATTCCAAGTGTTCTCAACGTAAGAACCCAAATTTCTTGACCAACCCTCAAAACCATGAAATTACAAAAAGGGACACAAAGACACCCGGAGTACCTAGGAACCCTAAGGGAGTAAGCAAGGTCCAAGCCAGTTTCAGTTAGACTAACCATTCCCTTCCAACATATGTACTCGTCTAACGAGACTAGGGTAGCAAGAGACCCCGAGGAGAACCTTAAAGGATAAATGAAAGCTGGACCTAATGGAGTAAACCATGGCCAACTCAAAGGGCAAAATAGGGAACCTTGCAAAAAAGATAGGATCAATGACCCAAAGGAGACCGTATCAAGAAAAAGGAAGGTGACCTCAATGGAGATGTAAGGATAGAAAGTAAGGACGCAGACTAAGAATGGCACTAGGGCAAAGCCCAGAGACAGGAACCCGAGAATAGACCTAGCCGCCCAGTAGGACCCTAACAAGGGATAACCAAGATAATCGAGGGATGACAACATAGTACCCAATAACGAGGGACTAGGAAGCAAACCCGTGTCGAAGGTGTGGAACATCCCACCACTAGAGACCATAGGAAGGCAAAAAGGAAAGAGCAAGCGAGCATGGAAAATCTAAAGTCAGATTAGGCAATTACATAAGGGAGTTATAACGAGAGACTCGAAACTCGAGGAGGATACTAAATCGTGAGGACAAATCAACTCGTAAGGCGGAAAGTGTGGGAGAGGCACGAACCCCAAAAACACGAAGAGAAACAAAAACCAAAGAAGGAAGGATTGACACATAGGCCCAACAACCTTAAATGATGAGTAGATAGTCTGACGAGTTGAAATGGAAAGATAGTACAAATAGAGCAATCGAGGACTAGCAAGGAAGGATCCCCGAGTCCTCGAGGGCAGAACCTGAGACCACACCTCAGAACAAGTAGGGGAAACCTCCGAAAACCCTCACCAGCCCCACGTGGGAAGCGGACTTCGCAAGAGGGAGATGTCCCTTGAGGACGACTTCGATAAGAAAGGGATAAATCCGAAGGAGTCCAGTAATTTCAATTTGGAAAGCGTAATGACCCCTAGGCCAAGAGAGAAGAGAGGGACAAGAAAAAGGAAGGACCTCTCGCTAGCCAGAGAGTGCTAACAAATGCACGAACGGACAGAAGCAGGAGGACCGGTGGGTCGATGGGATTCACTTGGGCATGGAAACCCGATAGTTGGAGAAGGGTAGGTGCAATAAGGGGAATGGAATAGAACGAGTAAACCCAAGAAAACCCCAAACTCATATAAGGAGTCGGACATCTATATTCTTGGGGACATCGGAGCATGGATGGGTCGTATGGAATTAGAACCCAAGGAGTAAAAGAGTCAAGCAACGAAGTGACCCAAATGATGCAAAGGATGAGAATAAGAGGGTGTACACTCTAAGGACATGAGCGAAAGGATGCAGTTCCAACCGCAAGACAAGTCAGATGTAAACCCCATCCTTTAAAGATAAGGAAAACCAAGAAAAGAACTGGTTAACTCAAAAGAGAAAATCGAGATGGTTCATGAACCTTAACCAATAGGGAAAGGATAAAATGGGAAATTGATAAATCCCAAGTGATTCAAAGAGTCATAAAAACCATGGAAAAGAACCTTAAAACAAGTTGGAGGAGAAAACGAGTCTAGTTCAGGATGAACCAAACCTGAATCGGATTGAACTGGTTTCTAAATTTATTTTTATTGATGGCTCAAAATAATCAAATTGGGGAATTGAAGCCACCATTAGATAAAGAATTAATTTAGATAAATTTAGAAAAATTTTAATTTTGAGAAAACCAATCGAACTAGGCCTGAACCGACCGATTTACACATTGAACCTAATCGGACCGGTCCGGTCCAGTTCGGAACAGTGTAATCTTCTTCCTCAGGATGACAATACTGTTCACTATTACATAAAATGGATAACACCGGCAAAGCTTAAATTACTCCGATCAGGACGTTTCAGGGTGAGGATAAGCTTGACCAAAATGGAAAGTTGTTAGGCAGAGGGTCCCTGAGCTCCATATATAAAGAGCTCCTCTCCATTCATCCTACACACACCTCAAATCTCCATTCTCTCTCAATTTTTCTAGTTTTCGATGAAGCTCAAACCAGAGCTCTAATAGGGGCATTTTTCTCTACCTCAGAAGGCAAGGTTGGGTCCTATTGACTTCGGGGGAAGTCAGCTACCTAACAACAACATCCTTTCGACTCGAAGACCATTAAAGAAGTGCTGGCAGAATCAAACAGTAAAGCAGATTAAAAGGGCCAAAACTGCCCTATTTTGTTGACCTGAATTCAGCCAAATTCACCCCTCCACCAGCCAAATCAAGCCTTCCCGACACCACCACGACCCTCGCACGACCACATCAGAGCTGAAAGGTAAGCCAATTCGGCCCTCCTCTGTCATTTTTTGTTGGAGTTAGAGAGAGAAAGTGCTAAACTTCATTGACGAAATTCTCCTTTGATTTGATGTCAACTGTAGAAATTCTTGATCCTAGAAGTAACCTCAGGATTAGAGCTACCTTCCCAGATAGAGAGCTCGGATTACCTCACCTCCGACAGTAAGCTTTCGAAACTTTCTCTCTCTATGAATAATTTTCTAGCAAAGCTCACTTTGAGCTCGTTTCGGCCTTAATTCATGCGATTCAAAGCTCAATTGAATCGTATGAAAGTGTAGGAACTTATTTATACCTCCAATTGAAACAATTAACCCCAATTGAATGGCCAATTTGAAGAAATCAATTTCGGTGAGTTTGAAAGGGGGAAATTGGGGTAAAATTTTGTGGAAAATTGGGGATTTCAAAAAATTGAAGGAACTCTTTGCAATTTCCCAAAATTGAAGGACAATTGGCCATGAGAAAGATGTTGGAGGACCAATTGGTTGATTTTTGAAATATTTGGGGTATAATTTCCATTTTTGGAAAGTAGGGGCAAAATGGTAATTTTTGAAAAGTTGGGGACCAAATTGAAAATTTGGAAAACTTGAGCCCCTTATACACTTTTGAGTAAATTGAGGACTCAAATGGAATTTTGCATACCATGGGACTCAAATTGGGGAAATGTTGGCATTCGGGACCTAAAGTTAAAAAAAATAAACTTTAGGGACCTAAGTGCAATTAATTGATAATTTTTGAGCCTAGGCTTTTATGTCAAACCATAATTGATAAGGCTGCCCAAATCATGTAGGGACAAGTGTGACCAGAATGCAAACAAGAGAAAGCTCGCGTAGACTTGGAAAACTGACCGATGACAAACCCATCACAGTTATCAGGTGAGTGGACATATTTACATCATACCCGGTTGGGATGGTGAGCAATTTAGAAACGAAAAACCACTTGATCACATCATACTTGGTTGGGATGATGAGCTTACTTTTATGAAAAGAAAACCTACTTACTGGTTGTAAGTAGAGATGATCATACCCGGTTGGGATGACAAACTTCCTTAAGGAAATGAGAAACCTATTTACTGGTTGTAAGCGAAGATGTCATCACTTACGGTTGGGTTGATGAAGTGGTAAAGTTACTTTTTGTTAGAAGTGTTCTCCCCTGACCGTGTGCCATTGCTTAAACTATTTGGGAGACCTTCTTGACAGGAGATAGAATAGCTCATATAGACTAGAGGCTTCAGTTTTTGAACTTGTGGGGCGAAATGTCCAGTTTTGGAAAATCAAGTGTAGTGGGCCTAAGGCCAGTGGGCATGAGCAGGAGCTTGTAAACAAATTTGAGTAAAGGAAAACCATGAAATTTCTAATAAAATTATTATGTGATTTTTCCATGGTACCGAGTTAGGACCGACAAGACTCGATGGGCTGGCAGCAGTGCGTTAGGGTCAGGTTGACAGACTGGCCTAGACAAACAGCTGTAGGTCAGGTTGATGGTCAAGGTCGTTGGACTAGTGGCACCAAAGATAATGGCTATATGTGAAAACTATTATTTTTGCATGCATTTGTGGTACATGTCCATCAAGATGTCCAAGAGGGATAGTGTTGGGTCCTAAGGGCTATTGGACAACATGGTGAAGATAAGGGCAGTTCATCATGCTAGTCAGTTAGGAAGCTCGGAGTAGCTTCTTGCGCATGAGACCGAGGTGGGGTCGGGATGAGGTCTTTGTCCTCATACAAACATGGAGTAACATTCGGGTCTATGGTTTGGATATCGAGAACATCCACTCAGACCCAAGGTAGAAGTGGACGAATTTCTATCTTGGTGGTCGGTAAAGACGCTTCGAGCTACAAGTGGGAGCAGTGGACGGGCTGCACCTACGAATGTGTGTTCCCTTCATGATGAAGGGCATGTGTTTTCTGCTAAACACACCTAATATGGAAATGAGAAAAGGGTCTTGAAACTGAATTTTGAGTAGAACTTCTTTTAAAAGAAACGATATACCTTGGCACAATTTAAATGAAGCTATTTTCTTAAAAACTCACTCCTAACACCTGCTTACTAAGTTGTAGAACTTACCCACTCTCTTATACCCCTTTCAAGTGTAAAGAATCATGATAAAAGAAAACACGAAGATGTACTCTCCGTTAGTTATGCTTAATGTCACTTTTAAGCATGCATGTTGATTGATTTATGCTATTCTTGGGAACAAGGTTTGAATTACACCTGGCTTCTCTTGATTAAAAGAAGGGGAAAACCCCTCTTAAACTAAGGGAGCGACAGGTTGATCACAGGGATCCGACCAAACTGGGTCAGGGTGTGACAACTTAAGTAGTATTAGAGCCATATTCCCTTGAAAGTACTATCAATACTATGCCCTGGTACTAATAAAAACTTAAGTACCCTATAGGAAGAAGAGTTCCTAGGAAATTCGCCGTGCAAACCAAACCTACACACGAGATCATGAAAAAGACACCTACCTCCAGAGAGGCAACCGTCCAATGGTTCTCAGAGGTTGAAAAGAGAGTACCCAAGGATATGGCCGAAGACTATAAGAAACTTGTTGGAGCCTTACTTGAGCCAGAAGACATCGTATATCATCCTCCAAGGAGCCCGACACCCCCACCAGCCCCGCAACAATGTAAAAATACCCCTACTAAGAAGGAGGCTTGGGATAACTATTGTGATGCCCAAACAACCTTTATTAAAGTCCACCATGTACCCCCACCAGCTCAATACAACTTCAACCCTTCCCAATGGATGAAGTGGACCTATGCATGTGGGGCTGAGGTGCTAAGATGGTACAGACTCGAGGCATTTCATGAAGTTCGTCCTATCAGGGGCGCCTAACGGGAGTATGGATAGACGTCAACTAGTTCATTAAAGCCCTCGAACCATGAACCCTGAAATCATTTAGAGGCTAACTCCCGGCTTATGACTCCAAGAGACTAGGAAGTTGTTAATTCCTGTAATAAGCAGAGTATGACAAGAAACTACCTATTTGAATAAATAGAGCTCATTTTCCTTAATTAAATGTTAATCTTCTTAATAATGACAAGTACAACTAAGAAATTGGAGTATACCAATCATGATTGGGGTAGTAGATGGAGAGAAGGCCACTTAAGGAGGAATACTATATGTCACCTCTAGTTAACACTAACCCTAAGATAGCCAACCTAAATATTTCCCTCACAAGAACTAGGAACGTGGAGTAACAAGGCAACAAAATTGGGAAAGGAGTTTCCAAAGAAGAACCAAGAGTCTGCCTAGAGTCATTAGAAAAGTCATACCCTAACTAAGGGTAGGAAGAAGCGAAATAGTGTGTTCATAAGGGGTCCAGTGTAAGGGAAGTAGAGTCAAATAATAAGATGAATTTGGGAAAGGTAAGGCATCATTAAAAGATATAAGAAGAGTGGAGGAAAGGCAAAGGACCATAAGGGATTGAGAGAGCCCTCATACAAGAGTTAGAAAACCAAGAGGAATTGGGTTGCCTCTAAGAAGAACCAGTTGAAAGAAAGATAACCAAGAGGAGAGGTAATGTACAAGAACCCCCTCAAAAAGGGGTTAATGCAGAAAACCTCCTCTAGCAACTCTAGGGTAGGACACGGTAAAAGTGGAGAGGAAAAGAAATGTGATAGGAAAGAGAACTCTGAAGGAATGCATAGGACTAAGTACCATTGAAAGAACCATTGATAGGAAGATGGACATAATGTAAAGTACTAGAAACCCACCCACAATCAAGAACTTCTCGAAGGAAGGATAAGGAACAAAAAGGGAATTAGAGGGCGCAAAAGGATTCAAGGTAGATAACCATACTGATATCGGAAGGGTGTACGAAAGGGAAGACGGAAAAGCCTTCAAGGAGCGTTAGGGAGCTTGAACGAGAAAATCCTAGGATGGAAGTCCCTAAGAAAAGGACAAAGGTAGGAAATGGGACCATAAAAAGAAAATTCCCAAGCTAAGGAACCGAAAGGTGCATCATAAAAGGCATAACCCGAAGTATGGAATCTTAAAAAGAGGCATGGGTGGTTAAGGATGTCTTAGGATGACAAGTGTGACTTTTTTTGAAAAAAGAAGAGTAGTCAATGGGGAACAAATAGAAACAATGAGAGAATCAAGTAGAATAAACAACGCCCTATGAAGGACCAGAAAATAGTAAGGACTACACCCTAAAAAGGACAACGAGATGGGCATTAAGGGTGAGCAAACTCAAAGGACAATTGTTCCATGACAAGTGAACCAAGAAAATAGTGGGGACGAGGCAGTTAACGAACTGACCTTCAAGAAGACCATAAATTTAACACTAGTAAGGAAGGGCAAGGGGTAAAGGCCAAAACATTGAAAGGAAGAATGAAGAAATCCTTGAAGAAATAAATGTCCGAGAATGAATCGGCGACCAAACTCAAGCCATGGAAGGGATTAAGTATGCTCTTAGAAGGAGATTGAGAAACCTTGAAAGGAAAAGACCGAGAACCCTTCCCCAATAGAAATAAAATTGTAGTGAGTACAAGTTAGGATAAAGACAAGGTACAAGGGATGTGCATGCAAAATTCCCCAAAGTAAGGATAAGTAAGAGAGGATGACATCAAAGGATATCTTGAGGTCGACTTAAAGATAGATAACCAAGAGGACAAAGGAAAGAGGAAATCCGAGAAAGGAGGAGGAAGCCTACCAAGGAAAGGATCCCTATAGAGGCATATATATTCTAACGGAGAAGTAATGAACCCAACTAAAGTGGAATAGAAGAGAAAAGTTTCAAATGGAATGCAAGTTGGGAATGAAGGACTAGTTACAAGGGAAGTTTACCCAGAACCCAAGGAGTAAGTTAAACTTAAGGAATGGGTAGAGAAGGAGATAGCATCGAAAGATGTCATATAAGTAAAAAAGGGGCGGATTGCCCATAATAAGGACATGGAGGAAAGACTACCTGAGAAACCTTGGGAGAAGTAAGCTTTCCAATTAAGAAGTGGATAATGGAAACAACCACAAACATCAAGACTTGTCATGGTCCACGCTCACTTAATGGAGCCTAAAGGATGACGGCTGGGCATAGGGTGGAATAAACTAAATTAGACCTAAAAAAATTTGAAGTTCATTAGGGAATAAGAGAATTTTAAAACAAAGGAGAATTAAGAACGAGGAAATGTCCCAAAATAAAGAGAGTGTAGGGATGTAAAGGGAAAGGAATCTTCAAGGAATGGTAAGAAAATCGAAGGTATAACCCTAAAATGGAAGTCTTTACCTTCAAATGAGGAATTAATATGTAGACCGAAAAAGGGTCAACTCGGAATGAGGAATGGTGAATGGTCACAATCAAGCAAGAAAGGATGGAGGAAAGTAAAGCACTTGAGTAAAAGATACCAATGTAAGCGAGGAAGGACACAAGTGAGAAAAGGATCCCAATGTGTCGGTAAGCTAGAAAACCGATAGTTGGAACCAGGGGAAAACCCATAGAAAAGTTTGTAAGGAATGAGTAGATAAAGGGAACCGACATGATTCTGATGTTAAAAGATTTAAAGGACAATTGGACAACATAAAAGGTAGTGGGGAAACATTATCGGGTAGTAGGAAGGAACAAAGCAATACGACTCCTAAACGGATGGAAAGGCATGAACTGTTATCAAGGATATACATTCTAGAACCAGAATGGGTAAAGATATCTCCATAACTGATCATGCTGTAAAGAACATGTAGTGTCAATAGATCCAAGAAAGGTGACTTGAGTAAGACCGAGTCCGTTAATCAAGTCTAAGAAATGCAACCAGAATCGTAGGAAACCAAAAATGGAGGAAGGACCAAATATAAGATAAGGAAGAAAGTATGTCCAAACCCAAGGGGTTAACGATGAAGACTGCAAAAGGATGCTAAACTAAGAGCATCAACAATCTAGGAAATGATGGGAAAATAGAGATGATAGGATGTATATGGAACGTCCAACCCAAAGACACGAATAAGAACCCTTAAGAAGAAAAGTTTTACTTTGAGTGGAGTGAGAAGGAGACCTAAAGAGGTACCTTAGTGTAAAAACCATTTATTTGATAGTAAGAAAACAAGGGAAAGAACCGGTCATTTTTAAATTGAAAACCGAGTCGGTCTACAAACCCGAACCGATAGAGAAATGGTAAACTGGGAAATTTATGGATCCCGAGTGACCCAAAGAGTCCCAAAAGTCATGAAAATAGACTTAATAATAAATTGGAGATGAAAACCAAACCAGTTTAGGTGAACCAGATCCAAACCGGATTGAATCGATTTGAACCACTATTGAACTAGATTCTAAATTAATTTTTCTAGGTGGCTTAAAAAATTCAAATTTGAGATTTGAGGCCACAATTGGATAGAAAATGAATTTACATAAATTTAGAAATTTTTAGATTTGAAAAATTTGGTCGAATTAGGGTGATCCGACCGGTTTAAGCTTTGAACCCGGTTCGGACTGGTCCGATCCGGTTCCTCTTTGTACCTTAATTTTAGCATACAATTAAGGTACAAAGAGGAATATTCCCTAATAGAATATTCTCACTTGATTTCTCAAATTAAAAAAACTTCTTGTGATCTTCTTTTAATGTCAGTTCAAATAATACTTTAAATCTTGATGTCTTTATCCCCAACGGATCTTGATCTTCTCCCTTTCCAATTTCAGTTTATTTTATCTTCTCAATTCCAAGATATTTGTAACTTGATTATTTTGAAATATGGTATTTCACGACGTAAAAGAAAGAATGAAAGTGGGGATATAAGGGGAAGAATAAATGCTTCCAGATCTTCCCACCGACCCATAAGGAGATATATAGTGAGGTCTAGACATACTTATAATCAAGAGTGATTGGAGGGATCACAAGTATTAATGATGTTTGATGAAACAACATCAATATCACTACGAGGGGGCGATTATCATAGGATGTGCTATGCAAGTGCGAAAAATAGTGCATGTCACGCCCCGACCTAGTTTGGTCGGATCTCCATGAACAACCTATCAATCTCTTAGTTCAAGAGGGGTGTTCCTCCTTCTTTAATTCAAGAGGAGCCAAGCATAATGTCAACTTCGGTCCCTGGAATAACATATATCAATAAAAATGCAAGCTCAAGATAATTAAGCATACTTGACAAAGGGTAAGGCTTAGTGTTATCTCTAGTCATATCTCTATTTCTTGAAAAGGGATAAAAAGGGTGGGTGAGTTTCTACAACTCAGTGAATGGGTATTTAAAAAAATGAAGTAAAGTTTCATTAAAATAGTTTTTTAAATAGGAGTGTGCTAGACTCCTTATTTTCCATAAAATTCTTTCTTCCTTGGTTTCTCCATTTTCAAAGTCATTTCTCATCATTAACTACAAACAGTGTGTTTAGCAACCAACACACGCCCTTCATCATGAAGGGATTACACGTTCACAGGGCAGCCCGTCCACTGCACTCACTTGTGGTGTCAGATCGAATTTACTGGCCACCAAGATAGAAGCCCATCCACTTCTACCCTAAGAATGAGTGGATGAACGTGACATCCGACCCTCATTCCCAAAATAAAACTCTAAATCCGTATATAGACAGAGACCTCATCTCGACCCCACCCCATTCTCATGCGCATGAAGTTACGTGGAGCTTCCCTGACTACTGGCATGACAAACTGCCCTTATCTCCATCAGGTCGTCTAGTAACCCCAAGGAAGCATCACTGCCACTAGTCCAACGACCCCGACCCTCAACTCGACCTGCAACTATTTATCTCGACTGGTCCGTCGACCTGTCTTGTCACACTATTGCCAGTCCATCGAGTGTGCTGGTCCTATCTTGGTACCATGTCCAAACACATCATTCATTAAAGTTTTCATGACTTAACTCATGTTTGTTTACGAGCTTCTGCTCATGCCAACTGGCCTTAGGCCTATTGAACGAGATTTACAAAATCGGGCATTTTAGCCCCCAAGTTCCAAAACCGATGCCTCTGGCATATCTAAGCTATTCGAGCTCTCGTCAAGAATGTCTCCCAAAAAGTTTAAGTAGTGGCACATAGTTAGGGGAGAACACTTCCAACAAAAATAATTTTTTAGCTGTACATCACACTAACCGGGTATGAGAACATCTCCGCTCATAACCGATAAGCGGGTTTTCTACTTCCTTTTAGGAAGTCCATCATATCAACCGGTTATGATCTACTTACGATAAGTAGTTTTTCGGTGCGTTTTCTCATATCACCCCTTCCAGGTGTGATATTAAAATTCCACATAGTAATGGGTTTTCATGACCAATGTGCTCATCATCTCAACTGGGTATGATGTAAAAATCCCACTCAATCGTTAATACCGTGAATTCCTCTTAACCGGCTTTTTGTCTCCACGTGAGCTTGTCTTGGCTGACATTCCCGATACTTCGTGTTCCTGCATGATATAAACATCCTTGTTCATTATCCTTTGGATTGCTAGCCTTCATTCATCACAAATGAATAAAATACCCAAACTTTGAATTAATTGTAATTAGGTCCCTAAAGTACTTTTTTTTAACTTTAGGTCCCAAATGCCAATTTTCCCCCAAATTGAGTCCGAGAACATCAAATTTTTACCTTGGAACCTCAATTTATTCAAAATTGAAAAATGGGGTTCAAGTTTCCCAAATTCCCAATTTGGTCCCCATCTTTTCCAAAATTACCATTTTGCTCCTACTTTACAAAAATGGTAAATTTTACCCCAAAATTCCAAAAATTTCCCAATTGGCCCTCCAACATCTTTTCCATGGCCAATTGGACCTCAATTTTGAAATATTGCACTTTAGTCACTCAAATTTTCGAAATCCCCAAATTTTCATCCAATTTCAACCTTTCAACCTGATCAGATTTGATTTAATCAAATTGACCGATCAATTGAAGTTAATTGTTGAAATTGAAGGTGAATTTTAAGTTCATGTACATCCATACGATTCAATAGCACTTTGAATCGCATGATTTGACGTCGAAACGAGCTCAAACGGAGCTTCATCGAAAAACTAGATGTAGAGAGAGAGAGAGAGAGAGAGAGAGAGAGAGAGAGAAAGCTTCAAAAGCTTACAGTTGGGGGTGCGACTGTCCGAACTTTCAATCTGGGTAGATAACTCTTGTCCGGAGGTTTCTCTTAGAATCAAGAATCACCTCAATTCATATCGAATTTAGGGAGAATTCGGTCAGTAATGATTCGTCAGTTCTCTCTCTAACACTAATCGAAATTCATAGAGTGGAGCCAAATTGGCTTACCTTTCCATTCTAATTCGATCGTTGGAGGGCTGAAGGAGTGTTGGGGGAGCTTGGTTTGGCCTGAGTAGGTCTCGAATTGGCTGATTTTAGCTTGATAGAAATAGAGCAGCTTCGATCTGTCGGAGCTGCTTCACTGTTTGATCACGTCAGCACTTCTTCGACGATCCTCAGAGCAATTTGAGACTACCACCATGTAGCTGACTTCTCCCCGAGTCTAAGGAACTCGACCACACCTTCTTTGGCTTAGAAAAGACCCTATGTCAGAACTCTGGTTCGAGCTTCGTCGAAAAACTGAGTAGCTGAGAGAGAGTGAGATTTTCAGGTATGTGGATGATGAATGGAGAGTGACTCTTTATATAGGGAGCTCGGGGACACTCCGACTATCCGTTTGGCACTTTAATGACAGTCATTGAGGACCTGAAATGAATTGAACATAAATGTTTTTTATTTGCTGGTGCTGTTTGATTTTCTGGTGATTGAATTGAAGGTAGAAGACGACACTGTTCTGAACCGGCTGGTTCAGGCCCGATTCGACCGAGTTTTTCAAAATTAAAAATTTCTAAATTCATCAAAATTTATTCTCTATCCAATGGTGGACTCAATTCTTCAAATTTGAATTTTCTAGGTCACCTAGAAAAATGAATTTAGCATTCGGTTCAATAGTGGTTCATACCGCTCCAAACTGGTTTTATTCGGTACGGATCTGGTTCACTTGAACCGATCTGGTTTTCTCTCCCAAGTTGTCCTAAGGTCCTTTTCCAAGGTTTATATGACTATTTGGGTCACTCGAGAGTTGTAAATTTCCCAATTTGCCCATTCTCTAGTGATCAAGGTTTGTAAACCAGTTTGATTTTCTCACTCGATTTGACTGATTCTTTCCCCAGTTTTCCTTAACTCCAAAGGGCGGGGTTTACAACTTTCCCCTACTTTTAGGAGTTTTATACCCAAAACTTATTCCACTTCTTTTGTACTGGAATGAACTTTCATTGATATCAATTTGTAGTTTATCGACATACAACCTTATCGGTTGTTTCCGTTTATCCCTTATATCACATACACTTAAGATTTTCTTTTTCGTTCACATCACTTTCTCATTCCATGGAGTTTACTTTAGCTAAGCATATCTCACTGGAAGGTTTAAGGTCATATCCTTAAATTCACATCCTTCATTCCTTAAAGCACTATTTCTCCATTCCAAGATCCTTTACTTAATACTTCAGGATTGGGAGTTCCAAAATACACAATCCTTCCTGCATCTGGTTATTCTCTTTATTGTTGACCTCCTTAGCTTAGTGTCCATTCAAGCACCACGTACATACTTTTACAGGTATTTATCCCTGTCTTAGCCATTTATCCCTCTAAGGCTTTTCTCTATCCTTATTTGTCGAAGGTTTTGGCCTTTCCCTTCTTTCCTTCTTTATGGGAATTATGACCTTCACAAGGGTCAATTCATTTACTATCATTCATATTATTCTCGTAATTTAATTATTTTGAGAGTGTTATCCCTCTAATCTTCTTGTCCTTGGTATCCATCCCTTTGCCCTATTTAGAGTATAGTCCTTACTACTCCCCAATCCTTCTTGGAGTGTAGTTTATTCTCCCAGGTGATCCAATTGTTATGGGTTATTTCCTTCAACTGGGTCTGTCTAAAATCCCTATTTGATTTCCATGCTTTCTTGAAAGTAGATCATACTTAACCTCTCCAAGCACTCACTTAGCCACTTGTACTACTTACTGAGGTCCTTATTTCGGCTCCAGTTTTACGATATTTCCTCTGTTGATTTCTTAACTTGGAGCTTTCTCCTTCCACGATCCCACTTCCTAGAATAACATATATCAATAAAAATGTAAGCTCAAGATAATTAAGCATACTTGACAGAGGGTAAGGTCTGGTGTTATCTCTAGTCATCTCTCCATTTCCTAAAAATCAGTAAAAAGGGTGGGTGAGTTTCTACAACTCAGTGAATGGGTATTTTAAAAAAATGAAGTAAAGTTTCAATAAAAATAGTTTTTTGAATTGGAATGTGTCAGACTTCTTATTTTCCTTAAAATTCTTTCTTCATCCGTTTCTCAGTTTTTAAAGCCATTTCTCATCATTAACCATAAACAATGTGTTTTGCAACCAACACACGCCCTTCATCATGAAGGGATCACGCATTCGTAGGGCAGCCCATCCACTGCACCTACTTGTGGCGTCAGAGCGACTTTACCGGCCACCTAGATAGAAGCCCATCCACTTCTACCCTGAGAATGAGTGGATGTACGCGACATCCAACCCTCATTCCCGAAAAGAAACTCCGAGTCCGTATGAGGACAGAGACCTCATCCCGACCCCACCCCAGTCTCATGCGCATGAAAATACATAGAGCTTCTTTGATTGCAGGCACGACAAACTGCCCTTATCTCCACCAGGTCATCCAGTAGCCCCTAGGATGCATCACTACCCCTCTTGGGCATCTTGAAGGTCCCATACCTCAGTCCAGGCACAAAAGAATAGTTTTCCTCTTAAGCCTTTTAATCTATGGTGCCACTGGTCTAACGACCCCAACCCTCAACTCGACCTGCAGCTATTTGTCTCGACTGGTTCGTCGACCTATCTTGTCACACTACCGCCAGTCCATCGAGTGTGCTGGTCTTGTCTTGGTACCATGGCCAAACACAACATTCATTAAAGTTTTCATGACTTAACTCATGTTTGTTTACGAGCTCCTGCTCATGCCAACTGGCCTTGGGCCTACTGTATGAAATTTACAAAATCGAGCATTTTAGCCCACAAGTTTCAAAATCGATGCCTCTGGCATATCTAAGCTATTCGAGCTCTCATCAAGAATGTCTCCCAAAAAGTTTAAGTAGTGGCACATAGTTAGGGGAGAACACTTCTGACAAAAATAATTTTTTAGCTGTACATCACACTAACTGGGTATGAGAACATCTCCGCTCATAACCGATAAACGAGTTTTCTACTTCATTTAAGGAAGTCTATTATACCAACTAGTTATGATCTACTCACAACCGATAAGTAGTTTTTTCGTGTATTTTCTCATATTACCCCTTCCAGATGTGATGTTAAAATCCCACATAGTAGTGGGTTTTCATTACCAAGGTGCTCATCATCCCAACCGGGTATGATGTAAAAATCCCACTCACCCGTTAATGCCGTGAATTCCTCTTAACCGACTTTTTTTCACCACGTGAGCTTGTCTTAGCTAGCATTCCCAATACTTCGTGTTCCTACACAATATGAACATCATTGTTCATTATCCTTTGGATTGCTAGCTTTCATTAATCAAGAATGAATAAAATACACAAACTTTTTAATTAATTGCAATTAGGTCCCTAAAGTTCTTTTTCTTTAACTTTAGATCCAAAATGCCGTTTTCCCCCAAATTGAGTCCTGGAACTTCAAAATTTTACCTTGGGACATCAATTTATTCAGAATTGCAAATTGGGATTCAATTTTTCCAAATTCCCAATTTGGTCCCCAACTTTTCCAAAATTACCATTTTGCCCATACTTTACAAAAATGGTAAATTTCACCCCAAAAATTCTAAAAATTGACCAATTAGTCCTCCAACATCTTTTCCATGGCCAATTGGCCCTCAATTTTAGAAAATTGCACTTTAGTCCCTCGAATTTTTTAAATTCCCAAAATTCCCCCAATTTCAAACTTTCAACCTGACCAGATTTGATTTCATCAAATTAACCAATCAATCAAAGTTAATTGTTGAAATTGAAGGTGAATTTGAGTTCCTACACATCCATACGATTCAATTGCACTTTGAATTGCATGATTTGACACTAGAAGGAGTTCAAACGGAGCTTCGCCGAAAATTTGGATGTAGAGAGAGGAAGCATCGAAAGCTTACCGTCAGGGATGCGGCGATCCGAGCTTTCGATCTAGGTAGATAGCTCTCTTCCTGTGGTTTTTACTAGAATCAAGAATCACCCCAATTCATTTCTAATTGAGTGAGAATTCGGTTAGTAAAGATTCACCGATTCTCTCTTTAACACCGATCAAAATTCACAAAGGGGAGCCAAATTGGCTTACCTTTCCATTCTAATTTGGTCGTCGGAGGGCTGAAGGAGTGTTGGGTGAGATTGGTCTGGCCTGAGGAGGGCTCGATTTAGCTGATTTCATCTTGACAAAAATAGGGCAGCTTTGGTCCGCCTGAGCTGCTTCACTATCCGATCACGCCGGCGCTTCTTTGGCGATCCTCGAAGCAATTGGAGACTACCACCGTGTAGCTGACTTCTCCCCGACTCTAAGAACTCAACCACGCCTTCTTTGGCTCAGAAAAGACCATATGTTGGAACTTTGGTTCAAGTTTTGTCGAAAAATTGAGTAGCTGAGAGAGAGTGAGGTTTTTAGGTGTGTGGAGAATGGAGAGGGGCACTTTATATAGGGAGCTCGGGGACTCTCCAACCGTCCGTTTGGCACCTTAATGACAGTCATTGATGGCCTGAAACATACTGAATGGAAATGTTTCTTCTTTGTCATCACTATTTAATTTTTTGGCGAGTGAACAGTACTGTCATCTAAAGGAAGTAGACGATAATGTTTCGAACCAGACCAGACCGGTCTGAATCGGGTTCAACGCTTAAACCGGTCGGTTCAGGCCCGATTCGACCGAGTTTTTCAAAATTAAAAATTTCTAAATTCATTATCTATCTAATGTTGGCCTCAGTTCTCTAAATTTGAATTTTCTAAGCCACCTAGAAAAATGAATTTAGCATCTAGTTCAATAGTGATTCAAACCGGTCCAAATTGATTCAATCTAGTTCGGATCTGGTTCACCTGAACTAGTTTGGTTTTCTCTCCCTAATTATCCTAAGGTCCTTTTCCAAGGTTTTTATGACTCTTTGGGTCACTCGAAAGTTGTAAATTACCAAATTTACCCATTTTCTATTGATCGGGGTTTGTGAACTAGTCCGGTTTTCTCACTCGGTTTGACCGGTTCTTTCCTCGATTTTCCTTAATGCCAAAGGGTGGGGTTTACAGTGCACATACCCCTTATACTCCTGGATTCTCATGTGTGAGACCTAAAGGGATAGAGTGGTGTACATGTTATCTAGTTTGAACTTGTGATGATGTTATTTGTTATTGATTGATTAATATAAGCGATGGGAACCTAGTTTCCCATGATAACCAACAAGTTCAATAGATTGAAAGATATAATTATCATGATAATGTCGTGTGTTATTAATTGGTTATTATAAGAGATGTGAATTGAGTTTTCCCATGATAACCAACAAGTTCAATATATTGAAAAATAGAATTATCACCATGGAAATTGCATGGATAATAAATTGAAAATCTTGAGAATTTTATGTTAAATAAATTGACTAAAGACCGGGGTCATAAGCCATTTCATGTTCCGAAGGACGTACCCGTAAGATTTCAAGAGTTAAGGTAAGCATGAAAGAATGGCATCAAAGGATGTCATTTAAAGTTAGGTGCCTTCAAATATGAATGAAAAAGGAATTTCGGGAGAAAAGGATAAGAATCCTCCCAAAGAAGGAAACCCTAGGAAGGGATACATGTCCCAACTAAAAATGAAATGGAACTAGGTGACGAGAAATTAGGAGACAAATTTGCAAATAAAATGCATGCTAAGATGAAAGGAACCTAAATAAGCATACTAGGAGGATCCAAGGAGTAAATTAGCCCAAGGAACGGGTAAGTTGGAGGATATCATCAAAAGATGTTGTATGAGTAAGAAAGGGGTGGGCTGCCCATAAAAAGGGAATAGAATAAAGTATACCTAAGGAATTTTGGAGAGGTAAGTTGTCACGCCCCAACCCGGCTTGTTCGGATCCCCGTGATCAACCCGCCACAATCCTGGTTTATTAAAGGATTTCCCCTCGTTATAAACCGTAAAGAGTAAGGCGTCCTTTAAACTTGCACTTTTCCTGAAATAACATAAATCAAAACTGCATAATATTTTAATTTTTATCATACTTATCTCGTAGGCATCTGGGTTAATGGTCTTTAAGGATAGACTTTCCGAAATTTCCTGAAAGGGATATAAGGGAGGGGGTGAGTATGACTACTGAGTGAATGGATTTTCAATAAATAACTTTGAGGAAAAATGATTGTATTAGAGTGTGCCAGACTCCTTTCTTTCAAAAATTATTTAATTTAAAATTTCGAGTTTTACCACCATTTCCTTATTTAATCACGGTGTGTCATCATCCACCACACAACCTTCATCATGAAGGTTAAACACACATTCGCATGCCAGCATGTCTACTGAACCCACTTGTGGCTTCGGAGCGACTTTACCAGCCACCTAGATAGAAATACGTCCACTTTTACCCTGAAAATGAGTGAATGTACGTGACATCCGACCCTCAATCCCAAATTCAATTCTCTGTGTCCGTATGAGGACAGAGACCTTATCCCGGTCTCATGCGGTTAGTGCTACTCCAAATTTCGCACAGTCACCTAGTACGAGGTACTACCTTTATACTCACCAAGTCGTCCAAGGCCCTTAGGATGCATCACTACCCCTCATGGGCATCTTGATGATCCCGTATTCATAGTGCATGCACAAACAGTATTTTCTTATTATGCCATATAATCTGTGGTGCCACTGGTCCAATGGCCCCGACTCTCAACTCAACCTGCAGCTGTTTGTCTTAACTGGTCCGGAGACCTGTCATGTCACACTGCCACTAGTTGACTGAATATGTCGGTCCTATCTTGGTATCATGGCCAAACAATTCATTTATTAAAGTTTTATGGCACATATCTCATGTTTGTTTATGAGCTCCTGCTCGTGCCCACTAGCCTATGGCCCACTTGTTCGAGATTTTCAAAACCAGGCATAATTGCCCCCAAGTTCCAAAACTGAGGCCCCTGGCCTATAAGAGCTATTCGAGCTCCCGTCAAGAAGGTCTTCCAAATCGTTTAAGCATTGGTACACAGTCAGGGGAGAGCACTTTCGAGAAAAATGTATTTTCAACTGTCCATTATACTGATCGTGTATAAGGACATCTCCGCTCATAACTGATGAACGGGTTTTCAACTTCCTTCGAGGAAGTTTCATCATACCAACCGGGTTTGATCTACTTACAATCGGTAAGTAGTTTTTCCGCATGATTTTTACATCACTCCTCTAAGTTGTGATGTTTAAAATACCACTTGGTAGTGGGTTTTCATTTCGAAGTACTTATCATCCCCAACTAGGTATGATATAAAATCCCACTCACCCGTCAATGAATTGAATTCCACTAGACCAGTCCCTTGTATTCGCGCGAGCTTGCCCTTGCTGGCATTCCTGGTGCTTCATGTTCCTACATGATATGAACATCTTGGTTCATTATCTCCCGGCCTAATAGCCTTCATTCATTACCAATGAATGAGAAAAACCAAACGTTTATTTCTTTGCAATTAGGTCCCTAAAGTTATTTTTCTTTAACTATAAGTCCCAAATGCTGATTTTTCCTCAAATTGAGTCCCAAAACTTTTAAAATTCCCCTTGGGACCTCAATTTATTCAATTTCACAAAAAGGGGTTTAAATTTCCCAAATTTCCAAGTTGGTACCAAACTTTTCCAAAATTACCATTTTGCCATTTCTTTACAAAAATGGTAATTTTTACTCCAAAAATTCTAAAATTTCTCAATTGGCCCTCTAACATTTTTATCATTCCCAATTGACCCTCAATTTTAGGAAATTGCATTTTGGTCCTTCAAATTTTTGAAAATCTCGAATTTTTCCCCCAATTCCAACTTTTTGACACAGTCAAATTTGATTTTATCAAATTGACCAATCAAACATTTCCAATTGTTGAAATTGAAGTTGAAATTTAGTTTATACTTGTTCATATGATTCTTTAGAAATTTGAATCGCAAGCTTTAACGCTAGAACGAGCTCAAACGGTGCTTCACCGGAAAATGAACTGTAGAGAGAGAAAGCTTCGATTACTCACCGGTAAGGGCACCGCAGTCCGAGCTTTCTATCTAGGCAGGTAGTTCTCCTCCTGAGGTTCTTCCTAGGATCAAGAATGACATCAATTCAGCCGACTCTCTCTCTAACACCGATCGGAAATTGTAAAGGGGAGCCGAATTGGCTTATCTTGCCATCCTAATTCGGCCGTGGAAGGGCTGAGGAAGTGTTGGGAGGGCTTGATTTGACCTGAGGAGGGCTCTAATTGGCCGATTTCGACTCGGCCGAAACAGGGCAGCTTCGGTCCGCCGGAGCTGCTTCACTGTTCGATCACGCTGGCACTTCTCTAGCGACTCTCGAAATGAATGGATGTCACCACCGTGTAGCTAACTTCTCCCCGGTTCTAATGAACCCGACCTCGCCTTCTTTGGCTTAGAAATGACCATATATTGGAGCTCTGGTTCGAGCTTCGCTGAAAAACTAAGCAACTGAGAGAGAGTGAGCTTTTCAAGTGTGGAGAGGATGAATGGAGGGAGTCTCTTTATATAGGGACCTTGGGGACTCGTCGGCTATCCGTTTGGCATCTTTATGACAGGCATTGATGGCTAGAAATGTATTGAACGAAGACATTTTTTCTTCGCTGGTGCTGCTTCGATTTTCCAGTGAGTGAACAGTGTTGTCATCTGAAGGAAGAAGACGACACTGTTCTGAACCGGACCGGACCGATCCGAACCGGGTTCAAAGCTTAAACCAGCTACTTCACCCCTCATTTGACCAAATTTTACACATCTAAAAATTTCTAAATTCATTTTCTATCTAATGGTGGCTTCAAATATCGAATTTGAATTCTTTAAGCCACCTAGAAAAAAATGAATTTATAATCCGGTTCAATAGTAGTTCAAACCGGTCCAAACTAGTTCAGATCTGGTTAACCTAAACCGGTTTGGTTTTCATCTCCAATTCCTCCTCAAGTCCATTTTCATGACTTTTAGGACTCTTTGGGTCACTTGGGATCCATACATTTCCTAGTCTACCCTCTCTCTATTGATCCTAGTTCATGAGTCGATTGGGTTCATAAACCGGTTCTATCCGGTTCAGACCTGGTTCACTTGAATCGGTCCAGTTTTTCTTCCCCAATTCGTCCTAAGGTTCTTTTCCAAGATTTATGAATCATTTTGAGTCACATGGAAATTGTAAATTCTCAATTTTCCTATTTCCTATTAATTGAGCTTGTAGACCGATTTGGTTTAAAAATTCAAAACTGACCGGTTATTTCCCCGGTTTTCTCATTATCAAAGGATGGGGTTTACATAAGTCCTTCAGCTAAGAAGTGACTAAGGTAAATGATCACTGACTTCAACACTAGTTATAGTCTATGCTCACTTGATGTAGCCTAAAGTGAGGACAGCTAAGCATAAGGTAGAGTACACTAAATAAGACCAATAACCGGAAGTCCCTCAGATAAGGAATGAGGGAAGAAATGAGAATTTTAAGACAATGAAGGATTAAAAGTGGGCAAATACTCAATATAAAAGAGAGTATGAAGAAAGGAAGAAAACAACTTTCAAGGAATTGTAAGAAAGTGGAGCAAGTAGCTCCCAAAGTGGAAGCCTCTACTGTGAGGGACATAGTAAAGAATAAAATCCGTAAGAAGGAACTTCTCCAAACAGAGTAATCAACACATATACCAAAAGAGAATAACTCGGAATAAGGAATCATGAAAATGATCACGAGAAAGTAAGAAAAATAAGGAAAGTCCTTGAGGAAAGGACTCCACTAGAAATGAGGAAGTGCATAAGAAGGGAAGAATTCCTATGTGTCGGTAAGTCATGGGGAAAAACCCAATAATGAAATCTAAAAGACCTAATAAAGAAGTTGGGGAAGGACGAACAGGTAAGGAAAATCGACATGGTTATGTAAGATATGATATCAAAGGCAAGATGGATGAGTGAATAATGGTAAAGGTAGTCGAGAATGTACTACCAGGCGAAGATATACAACCCCCAAAAGGTTGGAAGGTCGAAAACAACCCTCAAGGAAGTGTTCTAGAAATCTAATGGACAAAGGTGGGTTCTAGAAAATGTCATGCTGTAAGGGATATGCAAGCCCAATATTTCTAAGGAAAATGTGACCTAAGTAAGGTAAGAGTCAATTAATAAGCATGACAAGGTCCAACATAAAATTTAGACCGAAGTGGTAATAAACAACGGATGTAGGAAGGGTCAAAATAGGAAAAAAAAGGTGATCATACTGAAACCCATGAAAAATAAGTACGTAACACTTGAAATAACACTAAGCTAAGAGTTTCAATGATAAAGAGAATAATTGGATACAGGAATGATTGGATATCTTAGAGCTCCCAAATCCTGAAGTCTGGGGAAGAACCCTAAGAGGAAGAATCTTGCCCTAAGTAGAGGGAGAAGTGAACCTAAGGATGTGCCTTTGGAATAGTGAGTAAGACATGTCTAGTTACGATAACCTCTATGGAATGAGTAAATGATGGAAATGAAAAGAAATTCCTTAAGTGTGTGTTAGAAAGAGGTTAAGTGAAAGAACAAAAGAAGTGTTAGCATGTAAAGCAAACCCCAAGGGAACATCAAGGGAAATTATTTTCGAGGCAAAGGATGTTAATTTATGTTTTGGGGACAAAACTCCTAAAAGGAGAGGAGAGTTGTAAATCTCATCCTTTGGAGTTAAGGAAAACTAGGAAAAATTGGTCAACTCGAGTGAGAAAACCGAACCCATTCACGAACCCTTACCACTAAAGAACGGGCAAATCAGAAAATTTACAACTTCTGAGTGACCCAAATAGTCATAAAAACCTTGAAAAGGGACTTTAGGACAATTTGGGAAAGAAAACAAGACCGGTTCAGGTGAACCAGATCTGAACCAGATTGAACCATCATTGAACTGGATGCTAAATTCAATTTTCTAGGTGGCTTAGAAAATTCAAATTGGAGAATTGAGGCCACCATTAGATAGAGAATGAATTTAGATTAATTTAGAAATTTTTAATTTTGAAAAACTCGGTCGAATCGGGTTTGAACTAGCCGGTTTAAGCATTGAACCCGGTTTGGACTGGTCCATTCCGGTTCGGAACAATGTCGTCTTCTTCCTTCAGATGACAGCACTGTTCACTCACCGAAAAATCGAGCAGCATCGTTGAAGATAAAAAGTCTCCAGCCAGGGAGTTTCAGGCAATGAATGACTGCTATAAAAGCGTCAATTGAACGACCAAGAAGTCCCCGAGCTTCCTATATAAAGAGCTCCTCATCATTCATCCTCCATACACCTGAAAACTCCCTCTCTCCCTATTGCTCCATTTTCTGGTGAAGCTCGAACTAGAGCTCTGACTTGGGCACTTTTCTAAGCTAAATAAGGCGAGGTCAGGTTCTTTAGATTCAGGGAGAAGTCAACTACCCGATGGTAGTCTCCATTTGCTCCGAAGATTATCGGAGAAACGCCGGTGTGTTCGAACAATGAAGTAGCTTCGGCGGACCGAAGCTGCCCTATTTCGGTTGAGCTGAAAATGACCAATTTGAACCCTTCTCAAGCCAAACCAAGCTCCCCCAACACTTCCCTACCCTCATACAACTGAATTAGAGCTGAAAGGTAAGCCAATTTGACTCCCCTCTATAATTTCCAATTAGTGCTACAAAGAGAACCGACGAAACTTCACTGATCAAATTCTCCCTCAATTCGGCATCAATTGATGCGATTCTTGATCCTAGGAGAAACCTTATGATAAGAGCTATCTACCCAAATCGAAAGCATGGACCGCCGCACCTCCAACGGTAAGCTTTCAAAGTTTCTCTCTCTAAGTTCAGTTTTCCGACAAAGCTCAATTTGAGCTCAATTCGGATCCAAATGAGGCGATTCAAAGTCCCATTGAATTGTGTGGAAGTGTAAGAACTTAATTTTATTCAGTAATTAACCTCGATTGATCAATCAATTTGATGAAATCAAATTCAAACAAGTTGAAAGTGGGAAATTGGGGGAAACTTTTAAGGGAAATTGGGGATTTCAAAAATTCGAGGGACTAAAGTAAAATTTTCCATCATTGAGGGACAATTGGTCAATTTTTGGAATTATTGAGGTCAAATTTACCATTTTTGTAAAGTAGGGGCAAAATGGTAATTTTGAATAAGTTGGAGACCAAATTGGGAATTTGGGAAACTTGAACTCCTTTTTGTAATTTTGAAAAAAAATTGAGGTATCAAAGTAAATTTTTGAAGTTTCAGGACTCAATTTGGGTAGAAATTGGCATTATGGACCTAAAGTTAAAGAAAAAGAATTGTAGGGACCTAATTACAAATAATGGAAAGTGTGGGTATTTTATTTATTCGTGGTAAATGAAGGCTATTAGGCCAAAAGATAATGAACAATGATGTTCATATCGTGTAGGAACATGAAGTACTGGGAACGCTAGCTAAGACAAGCTCGCATGAAGGCAAAAAGCTGGTCGAGAGGAAATTCACTACATTCACTAGTGAGTGGAATTTTTATATCATACCCGGTTGGGATGATAAGCACATCAGAAATGAAAACCTGTTACATTGTGGGATTTTAACATCACACTTGGATGGGATGATGTGAAAAAACAGACGAAAAAACTACTTACCGATTATAAGTAGATCATACCCGGTTGGTATGATGAACTTCCTGTAAGGAAGTAGAAAATCCTTTCATCAATTATGAGCGAAGATGTCCTCATACCTAGTTGGTGTGATAGACAACTAAAAGATTATTTTGTCAGAAGTGCTCTCCCTTGACTATGTGCCACTGCTTAAACTTTTTGGGAAACCTTCTTGATGGGAGCTCGAATAGCTCATATAGGTCGGAGGCCTTGGTTTTTGGAACTTGGGGACTAATATGCCCAATTTTGAAAATCTCGTACAGTGGGCCCAAGGGCAGTTGGCACGAGCAAGAGCTCGTAAACAAACATGAGTTAAGTCATAAAAATTTTAAATGAATGATATGTTTAGCCATCGTACCAAGACAGGACCGTCATACTCAATGGACTGGCGACAGTGCAATAAGACAGGTCGATGGACCAGTCGAGACAAACAGTTGCAGGTCTAGTTGAGGGTCGGGCTCGTTGGACCAATGGCACCAAAGATTAAATGGCTTATGAAAAAAACTGTTATTTTGTGCATGCACTGAGGTACGGGACCTTCAAGACACCTAAGAGGGGTACTGATGCGTCATAGGGGCTACTGGACGACATGGTGAAGATAAGGACAGATTGTCGTGCCAATAGTTAGGGAAGCTTGACGTAGCTTCATGCACATGAGACCGGGGTGGGGTCGAGATGAGGTCTCTATCCTCATATGGACACAGAGTTTCCATACGGGATTGAGGGTTTGTTGCGTACATCCCCTCATTCTTAGGGTAGAAGTGGATGGGCTTCTATCTAGGTGGCCGATAAAGTCGCTCTGACGCCACAAGTGGGTGCAATGGATGTGCTGCCATGGGAATGTGTGATCCCTTCATGATGAAGGGCGTTTGTTGATTGTTAAACACACTGATTGTGGATAATGAGAAATTATGGTATTTGAAAACCGAGGAATTGAGGAAAATGGTTTTAAGTAAAAGGAGTTTAGCACACTCCAATACAACTATTTTTCTGAAAGTCAAGTTTTTGAACACCCATTCACTGAGTTGTTGAACTCACCCCCTCCTTTATATCCCTTTTTAGGTAACCAAGAGAAACCTACCCAAAAATCTTAGTTAATTACACCTGCAAGACAGGTATGTAAAGTTTAAAATTCATACAGTTTTAATTAATGTTATTCTAGGAAAGGTACAGATTTAAAAGACGTCTTACTCCTCACGGTTTAAAGACCCTTAATAAATCGGGAGAGTGGCGGGTTGCTCACAGGGATTCGACTAAACCGGGTCGGAGCGTGACACATTCTCTATCCAATGGTGGCCTTAATTTTCCAATTTGAATTTTCTAAGCCACCTAGAAAAATGAATTTAGCATCCGGTTCAATAGTGGTTCAAACCGGTCCCAACCGGTTCAATCCAGTTCACCTGAACCGGTCTGGTTTTCTCAATTTTCCAATTTAAATTTTCTAAGCCACCTAGAAAAATGAATTTAGCATCCGTTTCAATAGTGGTTCAAACCGGTCCCAACCGGTTCAATCCAGTTCACCTGAACCGGTCTGGTTTTCTCTCCCAAATTGTCTTAAGATCATTTTCCAATGTTTTTATAACTATTTGGGTCACTTAGGAGTTGTAAATTTTCCAATTTGCCCATTCTCAAATGATCGGGTTTGTGAATCGATTCAGTTTTTCTCACTCAGTTTGATCGATTTTTTTTCTCAATTTTCCTTAACTCCAAAGGGCGTGGTTTACATGTATACTCCTGAATTCTCGTATGTAAGACCTAAAGAGACAGAGCGTTGTACATGTTGTGATGATGATATGTGTTATTGATGGATTAATATAAGTGATGAGAACTGAGATTCTCATGATAACCAACAAGTTCAATAGATTGAAAGATAGAATTATCATGATAATGTTATTTATTATTGATTCATTGTTATAAGAGATGTGAATTGAGTTTTTCCATGATAAGTAACTAGTTCAAAATATTGAAAAATAGAATTATCACTGTGGAAATTACATGAATAATAAACTAAAAATCTTGAGAATTATGTTAAATAATTTGAGTAAAAATCAGGGTCGTAAGCCATGTTATGGTCTGATATCTGTAAACTTATTCACTAATTTATGATCTTACACTCTCAACAAAACAATTACATGTGATGATAGAAGCTTATAAATGTAATATGTTTGGGACTTCGCCTTCACTTCTAGCATGACCTGATGTTTGAATTTCAAAGTATATGCACTAAAGTTTAAATATTTTAATTATCAGTTCCTGTATTACCTAGTAAAATATACTTATTTTGGACGCTATTTGTATTCAAAACAAATTTTAATTTTTTTATTAAAATTTGTAAGTATTTTGTTTTGATGGTTAGCTGGTACTATTTTGGTAAATATTCATTTTATTCTAGTATCGATTGTACAGACCATTGTACCCTTATCTTGGAAATCGTGCTTGTACGCAATAATTTCTACATTTTCTATTATATTGTTTCCGAGGTGAGTTCTAAGAAAATAAGATTTTTCATTTTCTCTCTAATCCCTATACCCTCACTTGAATGGATTTGTTGAACAAAATGAACAACACATTCTCAACATTAGTATTAATTTTCTTAGACAAGCTCATCTTCTTTTCAAATATACGATTTTGCTTTGGAAATAATTATCTATATGCACTCGCTACTTGTCAGCTTCTATTTTCTTATATGGGTCGTCCAAACTATAATCTAGTTCATGTATTTAATTGTCTATATTATCCCTACTTGAGACCTTATTATAAGGAATATGTATTCAATGATTATCCCTCTCACTATCAATGATATCATTTTCTTAATCTAGTGAGAAGGAAAGTGTTCATTTATGAAACAATTATGTTCAATGAGTGTACCTCCCCATATCAACAACTTGCTAGATCATGCATATTCTTTCGACTCTACTCATCTGTGGCTCACATCTCGAAGTAATGTTCCATATTCCATTAGCACACTTGATCACAGTTTATGTGATTGACGTTTCAATATTGCTACGGATTCCGTTACATTTATCTTCTATGGATACCTCATACATTTTTTCATACAATCTTCGTGTCTCAACGAAAGTCATTGTTGATCTTCATTGATTTGCTGAATAGGATGTCGCAGCACATCTAAAGTATATTGTGGTTGTATTTCCTTGGTCAACTCTGAGTAATTCCGCGTTTATATCATGATATTTCTCATTCCGTTAGCGTTAGCGTAGGGCCATTTTGATTAAGGGGAATCCCTCCATCAAATTTGCGGCTAAAATAAGTCAATGAGTTCATAGTTATCACCCTTACTTTTCCTATTAGCAATGGTAGCGGTCCTATTCTTCTCAATGGAGGAAAACAGTGGTCATAGAAAGAGGACTGCACATAGGGAATCATGAGTGTTGTTGGAGTTATAAAAGTGACAGAATTATAAAGGGGACATTAAATTGATGTAATGAGAAAGCCAACACAAAGCTGCTTATCATCCCAAAATTGAAGATTGAAAAGTAGAACCTCATAATCCAGAGCACAAAGTGCTTATTCTCTATAGCTTAACACCTCCGTCTCACCGAGGTCATGGAAGATAAACAGTGATATTATCCATCATGTGCCTCAGCTGCTCAAGTTCTCGATTATCTTGGAGAGAGCCGAGTACGTCCCGAAAATGGATGACATCACCCCCACAAGTATAATGACACAGCAGCATGCTCTCTGTGATGGAGATGAATAAGCAGTATTGAGTTTTATTGAAGAGATGGAAGTACAAACGAATGCTAACCAGAAAAGTCGATCATACCTGAAATCGAGTGACTCTCTCCTTCAAGATGCTCAGGAAACAGGCACAGGGAAGTATCAGTGTCTGCAGTATATTTGGCGGAAACTCGTTAAAGCAAACTAATACTTTGCGTGAGTGAGATTTTTAGGGACATGTTTGGAGACATACCACAAGCATCGTCAGTAAGGATCCGATCAGCGACATCACCAAGCCTGAAGCAGCCACAAAGGATACACGTGATGACTGTTTTGCGAGATGTTCTTGTTAAGAGTGTTTCAACATGAAGGGAGTAATCTCACCGAAGAATGGGACGCTGAGGGCCACAAATAAGGTTGACATCACAAGGGCGGTCCTAATGACGATCGCATACATGTGGGACTTGGACTGGGTCGATGGGATGAGCTCCTCCAGACACATAGCAACCGGTGACATTGTGAGAGCATATGTAACCCTAGGTCAAGGAATGAATTCAAATGGCTAATATAAACAAAGATGGGAAACTATTTTTTGCCCAAAAGATGGGAGACTTCAACCTAATTTTATTGTATGTGGTAAAGGATATTTGGTGAATGGATTAACAACCTGCGGAAAGATCATAAAAGGAGTTTTAGATAACATAAGACTTTCCTTTGGAATATGGATATTCCGACAAGAATTAAACCGTACCGTTGTCCAAACAGCCACCTTGGAGGCAACCAAGCCCTTTGGCATGTTAAGAGTGAACTGCGAGAGGGTCGCTCCCCCGAACATCAAGTACCCCATGACCGCAACTCCAGCATACAGACACGTGCAAATCCCAAAGCTACAACACGTGTTATCCGAGGTCAGGCTTATGTGCCATTTAAATGGTAAAAGATACAGAAGGACATGTAAGTTCTTTACCTTGTCAAGAGCACAGAAGGGTATTGATTCGGCTGCTTCATTGAGGTGTAGATGTTAGGAAGCACGGCATGTCCGGAGTAGAGGAATCCGTACAGGCCGACGGCTACAGGAAGGCCCGATAGGTTCAGTGTAGTTGTGCTTCTGCTGTGTAAATCAACATGGTCGACTAGACCGACCCAGAATAAGCACAGGACGATCAGGACCGACGCTACTACTCCACCAGCTGCATAAAAGGCCCCAAAGACCATCAGACTACAAGATTCAATAAGAGTATGGGATCTGGAAATGATACCGTCAGTACCCGAGATGTAGCTGAGGACGCTGAGGTCTCGAAGCCAGACAGTGGGAAGAACGGCAAGAGCGGTCATCAGTGCAAAGAGATGGTGGGAATCCAGCTCGAACCCTCCCAAGTTGATATGAGCATTTGGGAACAACGAGGACAAGTTGTCACTCTCCAGGATAATATACTCCACACAGCAGACCTGCTCATCAGCACTTGAATGTAACTTCTGAGTTCACTTGCCATTTGGGAACACAAACTTGCCATGCCAAAAGTTCATCAATGTTATATGAATGAACGAAGTATTCAATATGCATTTGTATCTGAATGAACGAAGTATTCAATATGCACTTGAATGTAACTTCTGAGTTCACTTGCCATTTGGGAACACAAACTTGCCATGCCAAAAGTTCATCAATGTTATATGAATGAACGAAGTATTCAATATGCATTTGTATCTGCTGCTGATGGTGGTGATGTATGAAACTGCAGATTTCAATGGGAATGCAGATATAGGGAAACGTCCTGAAAGGAGGAGCTCAATTTCTTCATAATTATTACTTAGTCATATGTTGGGTAGCAAGCAATCCCAGGGAATGAATTGGAATGAGATATTATATTACAAAATGTAATGAGAGTGATGTTTTTTTGGGGAATTCTCTTCTTAAATTTAACAGTCCAAACAAGTTAATTGAGATTGATAAAACTCGCCCTATAAATAATTACATAATGTTGATTAAGGAGAAAATGTATTTATTAAATGAACATACCTTACTTTGATAATAGATTAAGTAAAAGTAATCTTGATATCTTATTCCATTTCACCCCTTAGGATTTCTTACCACCAAACATCGCCTAAGAAATCAGTCCACAATGCCCACTAATCAATTAGTTGCAGGACCAGAAGGAGATCGACCAATGAGAACTTAGGACCGGCCAAAAGTAAGTCAGAGAGTCTGAAAATAACATATCAAAATTTTCTCAGAGAAAAAAAAAGAGAAACCAAAGCCAGCTGGACTTACGTATAGTTCAATGTACAGTATGATCTGCACCAACGACAGACACAGGAGAGAGAGAAAAGCATCGTCAGCAACATGCATGTTCTCATGTTCTATAATTCACAACAAGCTGCCAAATCTGAGATGCAACAAACAGGCATACCGAGATGGCGATTCGACCAGCAGTCCCGAACGCAGCCTGTCCAATGTCGGGGTAGGTCTCGAGCCGTGGCTGACTGTCCAGGCAGTATCGAAGGAGGATGCCCGTGTAGTATGAAATCACTGCAAATATCAACAAGATGGCTAGCCCCGCCCACCCTCCTTCACTGGCAGCATAGGGAGTTGACAGTATACCTACTCCACACAGCACGTTAATCCCTGCAAAAAAAAAAGAAGCAGAAGGGCATAAGCTATTCTTGTGATTTAGTGTACATATATAATACTTTGTCTATTAACAAGGCATAAGCTTTTCTCAAACTTCATTGCATCATCCATGGATCGAGAGTGAATATCATCAATATAGTAATATATACTCGACTGCGTGGTCTTGTTTTTATCTTTCGATATTATCAACTATATTTACAAATTGCGTGGAACGGAAAGGGCCAGACTTTATGCCAGGATCACATAGGCAGCATCAAGCATGTTGATTATATTACATAGCTAATTGATTTCAAGTCTCTGTGTGCCATGTGCTGGGACATTATGGACCAGGTGACTACCATCAATATTGTTACGGAATATGTACAGTTATTTAATCCGTAGAGACAGACGTACACAGATCTTGAATGAAGCATGCATAATAATGAGCAGGAGAATTTATGGGGCGCCATGAAAAGCTAGGATTAGCTGGATGGCCATCAAACTACTCGGGAAAGATTTTCTGGAGCAATTAATTACTTGTTAAATACTTTTTCATGCATTTATATTGAATTTCCTTAGGCACCCCTCTCTAGGGAATAATAGAGAATTATATCACATGTGACTGAGGTGCATTTAAAAAGAATAAATACGAAAGAACGATCTGCATGCTTCAATAATTCTGGTATTAGAAAAACTTATATCCAGCATATGGGACTAGGGATGACGACAAAAATTGACACCGGTTTTTTATGAGATCGGGGATGTGGCTCTTCGAGCATCTACCCTAGACCCACAAGACCGCTAGGCACTGTGGTGACGTGGTTCTTTTTTCCCTTTCCAAGTGAATTGAGGTGTGGAAGACCCTCGAAACTACCTTTCCAAAGGAAATTAAAAAAAAGAAGCAAAACAAAATCGTACACCAAGGAAAAAAAGAAGGGCACAAAAATTATTGATTTTATTTGCACAGCAGCGTCTATGTATTGAAGAACCAAATTGTTAGTGTAAAAACAAATCTTGATTTTTTTAAAAATAAGAGTTAGTTTTGAGGCATATAAAATGAAAATGTTAGACTGACAAGTTGTCTTATATTTTAGTTGTGCGTTAATTTTGAAACATTTAATCATAATGTTACACTAACAACTTGTGCTATGTTTCGATTACGGAGCTATCCTGACGTGGATACCGGCAAGTGGTAACAAATAGACACATTGCTGTGGTCGTGTCCTGGGGCCTCCACCCCTCCTAGATGGGAATCCCGACCGGATCGCAGGTCAAGTGCTCAATTTTGAACAAGTTGTTATAGCTAAAATCAATTACCTAGGATCTTGAAGTTGGTGTCATCAAATATGATTTACCGGGTAAGTGAAATAATTGTTTTGCCCCGTAAGGTTAAGTTGATGACTGGTTAGTTTTTTTTATTATGACTGAGCTTTGCCCGGGGAAAGAGGAGGGTAGGGACCTTGAGGCGTACCATTGAGAACGGTTTGTCCATTGGAGCTTTGCCCAGCGGTGGCGGCGGCACCCTTAGGCGTCGCCCTCTCATCCTTCCTGGCGGAGGCCTTCCTGGGCAGCGGGGGAAGCAGAGAGTAAGAGCTCCGACGCTCCTTCGGCAGATGCTGCTGCTCCTCCTCTCCCGGCTCTGGCAGCAGCGGCTTTATCACAGAAGGCAGCACCACGGGAGTGTGCCTCCTTGTGAGAGAAGAAGACAGGTAAGAGGCGCCGCTTATCCTCGACAGATTCGGAGTTCCCAGAAACCCAATGTTGGGCGACGGCACGCTGCTGTACAGATCAATGGACTGCCTGGCAAAGAAACAGAACACCGCTGGGGCAGAGCCTTTTTCTTTAACAAGAGAGAGAGAAGAGTCCAGTTCAGGAGCATAGAGAGAAACAGAGGAAGACAAACCTGTAACTCTGAGGCCAGGAAGTGTTGTAAGAGCTGGGCTTGTTTTGCCGGCGATCTTCGGCCGAAGAAGCGGAGGAATCGGAATCGTTGCCGTTGTCTCCTCCGTCGCCGGATTTTTCGTACACGTTCTCCTCATCTTCCTCCTCGCTGTCTATGTAGAAGCTCTGATCTGAATCCGAGTTTTTCATATTTTCTCCGATCCAATGAAATCAACTTCTACATAAATCAAGTTAGAAATAAGTTAGCAGCCGCTGAGCCATTTCATTCAAAATATCAAAGAAACAACCAATTTAGGAAAGAAAACAAATTCAAGAATTTGGAATTGATATTCCTTTTGTACAGAATCCTGATATTGTACTGAAATTAAATCTCTTCTGATTTCTTCCGTTATAACTTTTCCCTAATCCTTGGCAAAAAACAATGAGAAATCTACTCAGGACATAACAGGAAACATAGTCAACAACTGAGACAATAGCTCCACCTTTTTTTCTAATCTGGTGAATTTCCATGGACAGATTTATGGTAGCGCCATGATAATGTGAAGTAATGCCAGCTTAGACTCAGTCGACTCCGACAAGAAACAGAAGAGAACATAAGTGAAGGATGAGAAATAGCTGACCTTTTGCTTTTTCCTCCCAAAGAGTGTACGCAGAAGGGAAAGTACAAAGTTTCTCCTGATTCGGAATCTCAAGAATCCCCCGGAAAGAATTGAAAACAAACTTCAGGGTGGCTCTCTGGGGAGATTTTCAGCTGACCACTTTAATGATCGGCTACTCTGTCTGTAGGAAGATATCCACCTGGGATTTATGTGTACCCATCATTTTGGATCTATCTCATTAATGAATGACAGTGCCAGCATATGTATCTAGAAAGCGATAAGTTTGAACTACTGAATGGGGTCTAAAAAGATTAGAAAAAAATCTGTCTAATTTTAATACATTTTATATTTTGCATAATTTATTTTTTTTCTTAAATAACATGAAACTTATAATTTCTTCCTATAGAAAGCTAGTTTTACATTACTTTTCCCATTTTATTATGGATTTAGTAACAGAGACAATAAAATTGAAAATAACACAATATTTGCCATCACAACCAAGGTACTCATAAGTTTGAAAAAAATCAGTGATAAAATAACATTCAAGATCATATGTGCAGCCAAAATACCTGGTGAATGATATAATTAACAACCATTAAATTATAATTGAGCAAAAAAAACAACCATTAAAGTATCATTTAAGATGTTCATGTGGCGGTAGCATATGTCTCAAGCTAATTATCTGCACATTGTTAAAACTAATGTATTATTTTGTTTAGTTTCATGTAGAATAGATTTTTGGTCACGTTACTTGCGGGGAGGTTCGTTACTATAGGTACTATGTGCTTCAAATCATGTAAACAACCCATTCCATCAAAATCAAATAATGAGTTCATCAAGAATAATAATATCCTTAATAAGAATTTGTGAGTGGAGTTCTATTGAAGTAGTGGTGAGGATACCTTACAAAGGAAGCAAACTTAAATTTAGTTGGGTAAGGAAAATGTTTTATAGAAAAATTAAATTTATCAATAAGGTGATAAGTGTTGAGAATAAAATCCAATATTAGATAAAATAGAGAAGTGTTGTAAATTTATAAAGTTGTAAAAGTTTTACTATTTACAAATCATAATTTTTAAGTAAACATGTGCCCAACCCATTATCGATCTCGATAATGGAAACTCGGCTCGTTAATCCTCTATTTAAGAAGTTTAATAAAGAGAAAATATAAAATTAGAGTTTTCATTCCTTTCACCATCTAGCACACAAAAAACTTATTTATAGATTTATTATAAGAAATGAGTAAAAAGATATAATTATAAATTTAAAATCTAAATTTCGATAAAAAATTTAAATAAAAAGTGTTGTTTTTACCGAAATAAATAACTCAACGAAATCAAGTTAAGTATGTTAAATTTAAATGGAAATTATATATTATATATATAATTGTTAATTATATATATATAAATGTTAAAAGATATTTATATATAAGGGTATATATATACATATACAAAATTAATTTACAAACAAATATAAAAGAGAAAGGGATTTGGGAGTTGAGGTTGTACCATTATCAAATAAATATACACAATTTTATTAAAATGTTCAAAATACTAATATAGTTATATTATACAAAAAAGGAATGAAACCCAAGTTTACATGAGAAATTTAAATAATAATTCCACTCTATCATACTATTAAGTAAATGCCCATATAAAATCTAAATTCATATAATATTGCACCATAAAAAATAATAGTTATGAAATTAAAAGGGTCCTAAAGAGTCTTGTGAAAATCCAACTATACATATTTACAATTTTATTATACTTTATCAAAATGTAATAGATATGATAAATACCTAGTAAATTTCTTTAGGTGAAAATAATGACATTATTATATGAATTTGATTTAGTAGGAAATTATTAGTACTTTGGAGTATTAGTATTATGCCCCTATCATAAATACCCATAAATTAATATCCACATTCAATTATTGGAATTAATAACCATAAATACCCATCAATTTCTTAATTTAATGAAGGGAAAAAACCATAAAATTTCCTAGATATCTCCCATTGCCCAACCTATAAATTTATATAATACCCTAGTTACTCAAATGGGTAAATGGTTAAGAGTTTTAAGGCTTAAAGATCAATGGAGCTAAAGTTGGACACCCCATTTAACATTGGCTACTTAATGTAAAGCATTTAAGAAAATGTAAATTACTTGAGAATTATCCATCTTATATAATAAGATGGGTATTTGATGTGTGCATAAAGAATAAAAAATTGAGTTAATAAGAGTAGTGATTTGGGGTACCATGAATGAAAATAAGAAAGGGTTAGAGTTTCTTATTATTTATGATGATAAATATTGGAATTCTATCATACTACAACTTATCAGTATATATCAATAAGAAATAATTTAATAATAAATCTTTCCCATTTAACAAAAAATTTTACAGCTATATAAAGAGCTTAGAACAATTGATCAGAGCGACACCAATTGAGTTAAGAGAGCAATTCGCGTAGAAGAGAGCTACCTGGTCCACTAGTCCTTGTTCACACCTCAAACATCATCTTTGCCATGATCACATTAGATCTACCAGATTAATACTCTACCTATGAAATTCTCAATCAATCTCGACATCCACCATGAAACAACCAAATTTAAGGAAAATTGGGAAGTATCGGAGTAGAGAAACACCAATAAGACCAATCAGGGACAAGTACCTGGGAATCCCTCTAGGATGAACATGTCTCTGGATAAAAGGTGAGTGGGCTTACTAACGTTATACCCGGTTGGGGTGATGAGCATGTTTTATTATAGGAAAACCTACTTACCGATTCTGAGTGGGACTTATTAACGTCATATCTGGTTGGGGGTGATGAGCACCTTTACTAAACTGAAAATCCACTTGTGAGTGGGCTTAATTATACATCATACCCGATTGGGATGATGAGCACTTTGAAAATGAAAAACCACTTGTGAGTGGGATTATTCCACATCATACCCAGTTGGTATGGTGAGGAAAGGAGAAACATGCCTACCAGTTGTAAGCAGAGATATCATCACATCCGATTGGTGTGATGAGTTAAAAATGGATTTTTGTTAGAAGTGATCTCCCTTGACACGTGTCAATGTTCAAAACATTTGGGAGACCATCTTAACGAGAGCTAGAATAGCTCAGATAGGCTAGTGGTCTTAATTTTTGAACTCATGGGGTTAGATGCCCAATTTTGGAAAACACACGTGCAGTGGGCCCAAGGCCAATGGGCACGAGCAGAAGCTCGTAAACAATCATTAATAGGAAGAGCCATGAAAACTCTCGTTAAAAGTGGAATTAACTGTGTGATTTGCCACAGTACCAAGTCAGGATCGACAAGGCTTGATGGGCTAGCGGTAGTGCGTCAGAGCTAGGTCGATGGACCAGTTAGACAAACAACTGTAGGCGGGGTTGAGTGTCGGGGCCGTTGGACTGTCGACACTAAAGAGAATGGCTAAGAAAAATGAAAACTATTGTTTGTGCATGCACTTGTGGTACGGGACCATCAAGATGCCCTAGGGGGTAGTCATGGGTCCTAAGGGTTGCTGGACAACATGGTGGCAATAAGGGAAGGAGAAGCTACTGCGTTTGGGTTTCTCGTTGTACCAGTTAGTCATGGAGTTACTGTTTTTGGACTCCATGGAGTTACTATGTTTGGACTCCATGTAGTTACTGTGTTTGGACTTCACGAAGCTATTACGTTTGGGCTTCTCGAAGCTACTGTGTTTGGGCTTCATGCACACGAGACTGGGATAAGGTCTTTGTCCTCATACGGACATGGAGTGACATTTCGATCTAAGGGTGGGATGTCGAGAACATCCACTCAGAACTAGGGTATAAGTGGATGGACTTCTATCTTAGTAGATTGTAAAGACACTCCGATCCACAAGTGTGTGCATTGGATGGGCTGCACCTGCGAATGTGTACCCTTCCCGATGAAAGATATGTGTTATTTGCAAAACGCCTCCCAAGGCAAGGGGATGGGATAAGAAAGTTAAACACACCTAATATAGTAAATGAGAAAAGGTTTCGAAAACCGAAATTTGAGGAAATGATAACCTTAGCATGGTGAGATTTGAAAATCCTTGGAAAAAGAAATGGTAAACCTTGGAAAAAGGTTTTAGAAAAAAATTGAAATTGAGGAAACCCTTTTGAAAAGAAAATATTACCCTTGGCATGGGTTGGATAAAATTGTTTTGAAAACTCACTCCCAACACCCGCTCACTGAGTTGTAGATCTCACCCTCTCCCTTTTACCCCTTTCAAGTAACCGAGGAAAAACTAATTTTAAAAACTTTTGTAATCCCCGTCCTTTGATAATAAGAAAATTGGGGAAAGAAAAGGTCATTTTTAATTTGAAAACTAAGTCGGTCTACAAACCGGAACCGAAAGAGAAAGAGCAAACCGAGAAATTTATGGATCCTGAGTGACCAAAGAGTCCCAAAAGTCATGAAAAAGGACTTTAGGATGAATTGGAGATGAAAACCAAATCAGTTCAGTTGAACCTCATCCGAACCAAATTGAACCAGTTTGGACCAGTTTAACCACTATTGAACCGGATGCTAAATTCAATTTTCTAGATGGCTTAGAAAATGAATATAGATGAATTTAGAAAATTTTAATTTTGAAAAATTTGGTCGAATCAAGCTTGAACCTGCCGGTTTAAGCTTTGAACCCGGTTCGAACCGGTCTGGTCCGGTTCAGAACAATATTGTCTTCTTCCTTCAGATGACAACACTGTTCACTCGCCGGAAAATCGAATAGCGCCGACGAAGCTAAAAAGTCTCTGGCCAGGGAGTTTAAGGCAATAAATGACTGCCATTAAGCTTCCTATATGCCAATCAGATGGCCAAGAAGTCCTCAAGCTTCCTATATAAAGACCCCCTCCTCATTCATCCTCTCCACACCTGAAAACTTCATTCTCTCTCAACTGCTCCAATTTCCAGCGAAGCTCCAGCTAGAGCTTCGATATAGGGTCTTTTATGAGCCAAAGAAAGTGTGATTGGGTTCTTTGGATTTAGGGAGAAGGTAGTTACATGCCTGTAGTCTCCATTTGCTCCGAGGGTCGCCGTAGAAGCACCGACGTGATCGAACAATGAAGCAGCTCCGACGAACCGATGCTGCCCTGTTTTGGCTGAGTTGAAATCAACCAATTCGAGCCTTCTCAGGCCAAACTAAGCCCTTCCAACACCTCCATAGCCCTCCTATAGCTGAATTAGAGCGAAAAGGTAAGCCAATTTGGCTCCCCCTGTAAATTCTAATCGGTGCTAGAGAGAGAACCGACAGAACTTTGATGACTAAATTCTCATTCAATTTGACATTAATTGATGCAATTCATGATCCTTGGAGAAACCTCAGGATGAGAGCTATCTGCCTAGATCGAAAGCTCGGACCATCGTGCCCTTGACAGTAAGCCTCCAAAGCTTTCTCTCTCTAAGTCTAGTTTTCTAGCGAAACTCCGTTTGAGCTCATTCTGGCATCAAATCATGAGATTCAAAGTTCAATTGAATAGTATGAAGGTGTAGGAACTCCAATCTAACTTTAATTTCAATAATTAAACTCATTTGATTGTCAATTTGATGAAATCAAATTCGATTGAGTTAGAAGGTTGAAATTGGGGAATTTAAAAAATTCGAGGGACTAAAGTGTAATTTCATAAAATTGTGGTCCAATTGAGCATGATAAATATGTTGGAGGTCCAATTGGACAAATTTTGGAATTTTTGGTGCAAAACTTACCATTTTTGTAAAGTAGGGGCAAAATGGTAATTTTGAAAAATTAGGGGACCAAATTTGAAATTTGGGAAACTAAACCACTTTTTGTGAATTTGAATAAAATGAGGTCCCAAGGTGATTTTTAAAAGTTTCGGGACTCAAGTTGAGGAAAAATCAACATTAGGGACTTAAAGTTAAAGAAAAATAACTTTAGAGACCTAATTGCAAATAAAGGAAAAGTTTGGTTGTACACCTCGCACTTTTGAGTTAAGGAAAATCGGGAAAATAACCGATCAAACCAAGTAAGAAAAAATTGAACCGGTTCACGTACCCGATCAATTTGGAACGAGCAATTTGGAAATTTACAACTCCCGGGTGATCCAAAGGATTCATAAAATCTTGGAAAAGAAACTTAGGACAAATTGGAAGAGAAAAACTAGACCGGTTTAGATGAACTGGATCCAATTGGATTGAACTGGTTTATGAACTGAGTCGGTTCATGAACCAGAACCGATAGAGAAAGGGTAAACATGGAAATTTATGGATCACTTGTGACCCAAAGAGATTTATAAGCCTTGGGAATGAACCTTAGAACAAAGTGGGAGAGAAAAACCAGATTGGTTCAGGTGAACCGGACCCGAACCGGATTAAACGAATTTATGAATCGGAACTGATAGAGAGATGGTAAACTGGGAAATTTATGGACCCTAAGTGACCTAAGGAGTCACAAAAATCATGGAAATGGACTTGTGAAGGAACTGGAGATGAAAACCAAACCGATTCAGGTGAACCAGATCCGAATCGATTTGAACCACTATTGAATCGGATCCTAAATTCTTTTTTCTAGGTAGCTTAAATAATTCAAAAGTGAGATTTATGGCCACCATTGGATAGAAAATTTTAGATTTAAAAAACTCGGTCGAATGAGGGGTGAACCGACCAGTTTAACCTTCGAACCCGGTTCGGACCGGTCTAGTCCAGTTGGGAACAGTGTTGTCTTTTTCCTTCAGATGACAACACTGTTCACTCGCCGAAAAATTGAAGCAGAACCGTCAAAGAAGAAACATCTCCATTCAATACCTTTCCAACCATCAATGCCTACCATAAAGGCACCAATCAGACGACCAAGGTGTCCTTGAGCTTCCTATATAAAGACCCCCTCCCCATTCATCCTCCTCACACCTGAAAAGCTCACTCTCTTTGAGTTGCTTAGTTTTCTAGTGAAGCTCGAACTAGAGCTCCGATATAGGGTCTTTTCTAAGCCAAAGAAGGCAAGGTCAGGTTCTTTAGAATCGGACATAAGTCAGCTACATGCATGTAGTCTCCATTTGCTTCGAGGGTCGCCGAAGAAGCGCCGACGTAATAGAACAGTGAAGCAGCTCCGATGGATCGAAGCTGCCCTGTTTCGGCCGAGTTGAAATTGGCCATTTTGAGCCCTACTCAGAACAAGAGCTATCTTCCCAGATCGAAAGCTCGGCCCCCGACGGTAAACTTTCGAAGCTTTAACTCTCCACAATCCCTTTTCCGATGAAGCTCCGTTTGAGTTCGTTCTGATGTTAAAACTTGCGATTCAAATTGCTAAAGAATTGTATGAACATGTAGAAACTCAATTTCAACTTCAATCTCAACAATTGGAAACGTTTGATTGGTCAATTTGATGAAATCAAATTCAACTATGTTAAGAAGTTGGAATTGAGGGAAAAATTGGGGATTTTAAAAAATTCGATCGATCGAAATGCAATTTCCTAAAATTGAGAGTCAATTGGGCATGAGAAAAATGTTAGAGGGCCAATTGAGGAATTTTAGAATTTTTGGGGTGAAACTTACCATTTTTGTAAAGGAAGGAAAAAATGGTAATTTTGGAAAAGTTGGGGGACCAAATTAGAAATTTGGGAAATTAAACCTCTTTTTGTGAAATGAAATAAATTGAGTTCCTATGATAAATTTTAAAAGTTCTAGGACTCAATTTGAGGAAAAATCGGCATTAGGGACTTAAAGTTAAAGAGAATTAGGGAACTAATTGGAAATAAATAAAAGTTTAGTTTTCTCATTTATTTGGAATTAATGAAGGCTATTAGGCCAAAGAATAATTAACCAAGATGTTCATATCGTGTAGGAACATGAAGTATCCAGAACACCAACAAGGATAAGCTCTTGTGAATACAAAGAACTGGTTTAGTGGAATTCACTACATTAACGAGTGAGTGAGATTTTATATCATACTCGGTTGGGGATGATAAGTACTTCAAAATGAAAACCCACTACCAAGTGGTATTTTAAATATCACAACTTAGAGGAGTGATGTGAAAATCATGCGGAAAAACTACTTACCAGTTGTAAATAGATCATACCCGGTTGGTATGATGAAACTTCCTCAAAGAAAGTTGAAAACCCATTCATCGGTTATAAGCGGAGACATCCTTATACCCGATCGGTATAATGGACAGTTGAAAATCTATTTTTGTCGGAAGTGCTCTTCCGTGACTGTGTGCCAATGCTTAAATGATTTGGGAGACCTTCTTGACGGGAGCTTGAATACCTCTTATAGGCAGGGGGCCTCAGTTTTGGAACTTGGAGGCTATTATGACCGGTTTTGAAAATCTCATACAAGTGGGCCATAGGCCAATGGGCACGAGTAAGAGCTCGTATACAAACATGAGATATGTTCCATAAAACTTTAATAAATGAATTGTTTGGCCATGGTACCAAGATAGGACCGACATATTCAGTCAACTAGTGGCAGTGTGACATGACAGGTCTCTGGACCAGTTAAGACAAACAGCTGTAGATTGAGTTGAGAGTCGGGACCGTTGGACTAGTGGAACCACAGATTAAATGGAATGATAAGAAAATACTATTTGTGCATGCACTATGATTATGAGATCATCAAGACACCCAAGAGGGGTAATGATGCACCCTAAGGGCAGTGGACGACTTGGTGGGTATAAGGGCAGTTCGTCGTACCAAGTGACCGTGTGAAATTTGGATAGCACCAAGCGCATGAGACCGAGGTGGGGATGGGATGAGGTCTTTGTCTTCATACAGACATGAAGAATTGATTTTAGGATTGAGGGTCGGATGTCGCGTACATCCACTCATTCTTAGAGTAGAAGTCAGCGTGCTTCTATCTGGGTGGCCGATAAAGTTGCTCCAACACCACAAGTAGGTTCAGTGGATGTACTGGCCTACGAATGTGTGTTTGACCTTCATGATGAAGGATTTGTGTTGGGTGATGACACACCGTGGTTAATAAGAAATGGTGGTAAAAATCGAGATTTTAAATAAAAGGATTTTTGAAAGAAAAGAGTCTGGCACACTCCAATACAAATATTTTTCTTAAAAGATAAAAGTGTTGAAAACCCATTCATTGAGTAGTCGTACTCACCCCTCCCTTATATTCCTTTTAGGAAATTTCGAAAAGCCTACCCTTAAAGACTATCAACTAAGATGCATGTGAGACAGGTATGATAAATTTAAAATATTATGCAATTTTGGTTTATGTTATTCTAGGAAAAGGTGCAGGTTTAAAGGACGCCTTACTCTTTATAGTTTATAATAAGGGGAAACCCTTTAATAAACTGGGAGAGTGGTGGGTTGATCATGAGGATCCGACCAAACCGGGTCAGGGCGTGACAACTTGAGTGGTATCAGAGCATGTTTCCTCGAAGACATAATCAAAACTAGAAAATATAGTAACTAATCGGATGTATCCTAAAATTTTCAGATGACTTCCGAGAGAGTTACCATGAAAACTAGGAATGGCTCTACTTAACACCCTATCTTCCTAGTATGACAACCCTAGAAGCTTTCCAAATGCCTGAGGCATGGTAGGAATCTCAAAAGACCAAATGGGGGAAGTATCCTGGAGAATGGTGCCAGGACCTATTAAGGGCACAAATTTAAGTATAAAGGAAGCCAAGTGTGAAGCCATAAATGCCAGTAAAGGGGCATATAACCTTACATAGGAGGAGACTTATCAAGAATCCCGTAGCTCCCTAGTTATTTTGTGATCATTTTCTATAATAGGGCCAAAACACCCAACATACTGTACTATATTAATGAAGTACTCCAAATTCCTAAAAACCCTAACCCTCAAAGGATGTGATCTTCAAGGAAGATGACCCCAAAGAAAGTAACCAAATAAGCATGTACTACCATAGAAACCAAGGAGAACCCCTTCTAAATTAAGGAAATTGAATTAGGGAATCGAGAAATCTAGGAGGACTATTAGAGTGATCAATTGACAAGAAGACTCCACAAGAAAAAAAACTCTCAAGGTATCCAGACTGAAGGATGAAGGAGCACCAAAACTAACAATTTCTTAGAAAAAAATATCAGGAAGAACCACTTATTTTCACGTAATTACAAGCATGAATAAAAGGGACGCTGCCTGGAGAAGTGCCCAACCCTACTAAGGAAAGTAATCAAATTAACCTATAGGGGAATAAGACATGAAGTGAATAACTGTCCCACACTGCCAGGAATCAGGATAATATTTTTTCCAAGAATAATGCCCCTACAGCTATAGGAAACCCGAAAGGATACCATCCTTAGGAATACAACTCCTGCTCGGAACTTCAATTACACCCAAGAGTAAGCTCTCCAAGATCCTAGCATAATGGTAGGAAGAAAAAGAAAAGGGACTAAAGGTAGGACCTCGATAAACCACAAATAGAATGAATAGAACTCTCCCTTGAAGGAAGAAAATTCTAAATATTGGGAGCAAAGAAGGGAGAGTAACCGCAAGAGAAAACAAGACAAACATTTGACGAGAAACGAGATGTATTAGGATTACATGAATGAATCACCTTGGAAAAAGCAATGAAACCAAATAGGAAGTTCGGACCAACATAAGAAAGCAAGTCGTTACAACAAGATAGTCAGAGAGAATAAATGACACTCTAAGGAAGACCGGGAGGTAGAAAGGACCACACCCTAAAAAGGTCAGTGAGATGGACATTAAGGATAGGAGGACTCGAGAAACAATTGTCCTAAGAAACTTAGACCAAAGGAATTGTGGAGGCTAGGCAATTAACGAACTAATATACGGGAAAGCCATAATTTGAGTTTTAACAAAGAAGAGAGAGGCGGAAAGGCCAAATACTCGGGAAAAGAAGGATGAAAGAAATCCTTAATGGGACCAAGGGCCAAATTAATGACTAAACTCAAGCCAAGAAAGGAATAGGCAAGCCTATCACATAATGGTCAAGAAATCTTGAAACAAGGAGGATTTGAACGTGCCATAAAGAAATACACTATGAAAGTAAACTTTGGAGGGATGCATACGACTAACTACCCTTGAAGGAATTATTGATGGGCAAATGGACATAATGTGAAGTGCAAGGGACCAACCCTTAATTAGGAAATATTTCAAAGGAAGGAAGTATCGTGATGGCCAGTGTAACCTGTTTGGAGAGAGTAGGAGAACCAAATATTAATTCTAGGAGGATCAAGTAGAAAGAAGAAACTAGTAGAAACGGGACAGCCAAAGAGAATAAACAAAACCCTAGAAAGGCTGAGATGTAGTAAAGACTACACTCTATTAAGGACAATAGGATGGGCATGAAGGATGAGTGATACAGCTGCCCAGACGATTGGACCAAAGAAATGGAGAGAAAGAGACAATTAAAGAACCGGTCTTCGAGAGAACCATGGATTTAAACCATGTCAAAGAAGGAAGAAGTGAAAAGGCCAAAACATTAAAAAAAAGAATGAAGGAAAATCCTTAAAGAAATCAATGACCAAGACAAGATTTATAATTTAAAGTCTTAAGACGGTTAAGCGAGCCTCACAAAGGACGGACAAGAGATTTTGAAACAAGGAGGATGTGAACCCTCCTTAAACAGAAATAAGTTAAAGGGTTAGCATCAAAAGGTGCTGTGACAAGTATAAATGAGTGGACAACCCATACTAAGGTAATGAAGGAAAGAATATTCAAGAAACGTTGGGAAAGTAAGTACTCCAAATAAGATGTGGCTAAGAAGGAATAACCACAATTGGTAAGATGGGTCATAGTCCACACACACATATGAAGTCTAAAGAGTGGACGATTCAGCATAGTGTGGAATGCATAGAACGAAACCAATAATCAGAAGTATCCCATATAAGGAATAAGGGATAAAACAAAATTTGTGGATATAGAAGAATCCAAAGCAAATAGATGCCCTAACATAGATTGGGGTGTGAGGAAAGGGAGAAAGAAACCTTCAAGGAATGGTAGGAAGGTCGAGCATGTAGCTCCTAGAACGAAAGTCTCTGCCTTGAAGGAAATATTAGAGAATGAAATCCTAAAAAGGGAACTTCCCGAACAAAACAATAGACTAAAAAGGGTCAAACGGGAATAATGAACTATGAAATGATTACGAACAAGTAAGAGTGGATTTAGGCCAAAGGAAATCCTTGAGTAAGGGTGTTATTGGGAACGAGGATGGACCTAAGAAAGGATGAATCGCAGCATGTCAGTAAAACATCTGGAAATCAAATAATTGGAACTGGAAAGACTCAATAAGGAAGTTGAAAAAGGATGAGTGAGTAAGAAGAAATGACACCATTTTATAATTTGATGTGGACAACGGTAAAGGTAGTTGATGAATACTACCAAAAGAAAAGAGGGATGAAGTTATACAATTCCTGAGAGGTTGGAAAGTTAGGAATAATCTTATAGGAGGTGTTTTGGAAATCTAATGGACATAGAGACAAGATCTAGAAAGGTCATGCTATAAAGGGCATGTAAACCCAGCAGTCCCGAGGAAAACATGACTAAAAAAAAGGAAGTGTCAGTTAGTAAAAATGACAATGTCAACCTAAAATTTGGATTGGATTGTAATGAGTAACGGATAAAGGAGGACGAAAAGGTGATGACAAGGAAATCCATGAAAATTGGTACGTAACACTCTAAATGACGTCGAGCTAAGGGTTGCAACGACCAAGAGGTTAACTAGACACGAGAATGATTTAGTATCTTGGAACTCCCAATTTTGAGTACAGGACCTCAAAGGGGAAAATGTTACTCTAAGTAAAGAGAGATGTGAATCTAAGGATATACCCTTAAGTAAGGTATATCTTGTTATGATAAACTCCATGAAGGGAGTAAATGATATAAAGGAAAAGAAATTCCTTAGGTGATGGATGTGAAAAGGGCTAGTTGGAAGAACAAGAGAAGAGTTTGCATGTTAAGCAAACACCAAATAGATATCAAAGGAAATGATTCCTCATGCAAAGTTACTAATTAAGTTTTGGGGACAAAACTCCTAAAAGGAGGGGAGAGTTGTAAACCCTGCCCTTTTGAGTTAAGGAAAATCAGGAAAAGAACCGGTCAAATCGAGTGAGAAAACCAAACCGGTTCACATACTCGATCAATTAGGAAAAGGCAATTTGGAAATTTACAACTCCCGGGTGATCCAAAGGGTTCATAAAACCTTGGAAAAGAAACTTAGGACAAATTGGAAGAGAAAAACTAGACCGGTTTAGATGAACCATATCCAATTAGATTTAACCAATTTATGAACCGAGTTAGTTCGTGAACCAGAATTGATAGAGAAGGGCAAACAAGGAAATTTATGGATCCCTTGTGACCCGAAGAGATTTATAAGCCTTAGGAAGGAACCTTAGAACAAAGTGGGAGAGAAAAACCAGACTGGTTCAGGTGAATTAGACCTGAACCAGACCCAAACTGGATTAAACTGGTTTAAGAACTGAGTCGGTTAATGAACCGGAACTGATAGTAAGGTGGTAAACTAGGAAATTTATGGACACTAAGTGACCTAAGGATTCACAAAAGTCATGGAAATATGAGAGAAGCTCGAACTAGGGCTCTAATATAGGGTCTTTTCTGAGCCAAAGAAGGTGAGGTCGGGTTCTTTAGAATATGAGAGAAGTCAGCTACGCGCCTGTAGTCTCTGTTTACTCCGAGGGTTGCCGAAGAAGCAATGGCGTGATGGAACAATGAAGCAGCTCTGGCGGACCGAAGCGACCCTGATTTAACTGAGTTGAAATCAGCCATTTTGAGCCCTTCTTAGGCTAAACCAAGCCCTCTCAACACTTCCTTAGCTCTTTCACGACGAATTAGGACTGAAAGGTAAGCCAATTCGGCTCCCCTCTACGATTTCCGACTGGTGCTAGAGAGGAAACCGATAGAATTTTGATGATGAAATTCTAACTCAATTCAACATCAATTGATGTGATTCTTGATTCTAGGATGAACCTCAGGACAAGAGCTATCTACCCAGATCAAAAGCTCGGACCGTGGTACCCCCGACGGTAAGCTTTCAAAGCTTTCTCTCTCTACAGTCCATTTTCCGACAAAGCTCCATTTGAGCTCGTTCCAACATTAAAACTTACGATTCGAATTGCTAAAGAATTGTATGAACATGTAGAAACTCAATTTCAATAATTTGAAATGTTTGATTGGTCAATTTGATGAAATCAAATTTGGCTGTGTTAAGAAGTTGGAATTGGGGATTTTTGAAAATTTGAAGGATCAAAATGCAATTTTATAAAATTGAGGGTCAATTGGGCATGATAAAAATGTTAGAGGGCCAATTGAGGAATTTTAGAATTTTTGGGGTGAAACCTACCATTTTTGTAAAAGAAGGGAAAAATGGTAATTTTGGAAAAGTTATGGCACCAAATTAGAAATTTGGGAAATTAAACCCCTTTTTTAAATGAAATAAATTGAGGCCCTATGATAAATTTAAAAAATTTTCGGGAGTCAATTTGAGGAAAAACAGGCATTAGGTACTTAAAGTTAAAAAGAAATAACTTCTGGAACATAATTGCAAATAAATAAAAGTTTGGTTTTCTCATTTATTTGGAATGAATGAAGGCTATTAGGCTAAAGAATAATGAACCAAGATGTTCGTATCGTGTAGGAACACGAAGTACCAGGAATGCTAGCAAGGATAAGCTCACGTGAATATAAAAAGAACCGATCTAGTGGAATTCTCTACTTTAACGAGTGAGTGAGATTTTATATCATACCCGGTTGGAGATGATAAGTACTTCAAAATGAAAACCCACTACCAAGTGGTATTTTAAATATCACAACTTAGAGGAGTGATGTGAAAATCATGCGGAAAAACTACTTATTGATTGTAAGTATATCATACCTGGTTGGTATGATGAAACTTCCTCGAAGGAAGTTGAAAACCCATTCATCGGTTATAAGCGGAGACATTCTTATACCCGCTCGGTATAATGGACAATGGAAAATATATTTTTGTCAAAAGTGCTCTCCCCTGACTGTGTGCCAATACTTAAATGATTTGGGAGACCTTCTTGTCAGGAGCTCGAATAGATCTTATAGGATGGGGGCTTAGTTTTGGAACTTGGAGGCTATTATGCCCGATTTTGAAAATCTCGAACAAGTGGGTCATAGGCCAGTGGGCATGAGCAGGAGCTCGTAAACAAACATGAGATATGTGTCATAAAACTTTAATAAACGAATTGTTTGGCCATGGTACCAAGATAGGACCGACATATTCAGTCAACTAGTGGCAGTGTGACATGATAGGTCTTCAGACCAATCAAAACAAACAACTACAGGTTGAGTTGAGAGTCGGGGCCATTGGATCAGTGGCACCACATATTATATTACATGATAAGAAAATACTATTTATGCATGCACTATGATTACGGGACAATCAAGACGCCCAAGGGGGGTAGTGATGCGTCCTAAGGGCACCAGACAATGTGGTGGATATAAGGGCTGTTCATCATACCAGGTAACAGTGTGAAATTTGGAGTAGTACCAAGCGCATTAAACCAGGATGGGATGGGATGATGTCTCTATCCTCATACGGATACATAGAGTTGATTTTAGGATTGAGGGTCAGATGTCGCGTACATCCACTCATTCTCAGGGTAGAAGTGGACGTGCTTCTATCTAGGTGGCCGGTAAAGTCACTCTGACGACACAGTGGGTTCAGTGGATGTACTGACATGGGAATATGTGTTTGACCTTCATGATGAAGGATGTGTGTTGGGTGATGACACACTGTGGTTAATAAGAAATGGTGGTTAAAATTGAGATTTTAAATAAAAGAATTTTTGAAAGAAAGGAGTCTGACACACTTCAATACAAATCTTTTTCTTAATATATAAAAGTGTTGAAAACCCATTCAGTGAGTAGTCGTACTCATCCCTCCCTTATATCCCTTTCAGGAAATTTCGAAAAGCCTACCCTTAATGACCATCAACTAAGACGCCTGTGAGATAGGTATGATAAATTTAAAATATTATGCGATTTTTATTTATGTTATTCCAGGAAAATGTGCAGGTTTAAAGGACGCATTACTCTTTACGGTTTATAATAAGGGGAAACCCTTTAATAAACTGGGAGAGTGGTGAGTTGATCACGGGGATTCGACCAAACCGGGTCGGGGCATGACATTGGTTTTCTTATTCATTTGAGATCAATGAGGGCAATTAGGCCAAAGGATAATGAACAAAAGTATTCATATCGTGCAGGAACATGGAGTACCAAGAACGCCAACTAAGACAAGTACGAGTAAGAACAATAAGCCGACTAAGAGAATATTCACTACACGATCAGGTGAGTGAGATTTAATATCATACCCGGTTGGGATGATAAGCACCTCAGAAATGAAAACCCACTGCTAAGTGGTATTTTAATCATCACATCTGAGAAGAGTGATGTGGAAATCTTGCGGAAAAACTACTTACCAGTTGTAAGTAGATCATACCCTGTTGGTATGATGAAACTTACTAGAAGGAAGTGGATAACCCACTTGTCGGTTATAAGTGGAGATGTCCTCATACCCGGTTGGTATGATGGACAGTTGAAAAAATTTATTTGGTCAAAAATGCTCTCCCCTAACTGTGTGCCACTGCGTAAAACTTTTGGGAGACTTTCTTGATGGGAACTCGAATAGCTCACATAGGCTGAAGGCCCCAATTTTGGAACTTGGGGGCTAATATGCCCTATTTTGAAAATCTCGAATAGTGGGCTATAGGCTAGTTGGCACGAGCAGGAGCTCATAAACAAACATGATTATTATGCCATGAAAACTTAAGTAAATGAGTTGTTTGGCCATGGTACCGAGACAGGACTGACATACTCGATGGACTAGTGGCAGTGTGACATGACAAGTCCTCTACTTATCAAGATAAACAGCTGTAGGTTGAGTTGAGGGTCTGGGCCGTTGGACCAGTGGCACCACATATTATATGGAATTATGTGAAAAATTATTGATTGTGCATGCTCTATGTTACGGGACCTTCAAGATGCCCAAGAGGGGTAGTGATATGTCCCAGGTTTCTGGACGATCTGGTGAAAATAAGGGCAGTTAGTCGTACCATAAGTCTTGAGAAGCTTGGCGTAGCTTCAAGCGCATGATACCGGGGTGGGGATAGGATGAGGTCTTTGTTATCATACGGACATGAATTTTTGTTACGAGATTGAGGGTCGGATGTCACGAACATCCACTCATTCTCAGGGTAAAAGTGGATGTACTTCTATCTAGGTGGCCGATAAAGTCACCCCGACGCCACAAGTGGGTATAATGGATGGGCTGGCTTGTAAATGTGTGTTATCTTTCATGATGAAGGACGTGTGCTGATTTTAGAAACATTTTTTTCCTAAAAATTAAATTTTAGAAACTCATTCACTGAGTCGTTGTAATCACCCCTCCCTTATATCCCTTTTCTGGTAACACAGGGAAAACCTACCGAAAGACCGCAAGATAACTACACCTACAAGACAGGTATATAAAATTTTAAAATTTTATGTAGTTTTGATTTATGGTATTTCAGGAAAAGTACATGTTTAAAGGACGCCTTACTCCTCACAGTTTAAAGAAAGGGAAAACCCTTAATAAACCGGGAGAGTGGCGGGTTGCTTATGGGGATCAGACCAAATCAGGTCGGGGCGTGACAACTTGAGTGGTATTAGAGCCTATTTCCTCGAATACATAATTAAGACTAGAAAATATAGTAACTAATAGGATTGATTTTAAAATTTTCAGAATGGCTCCGAAGAAAGGAACCAAGAGAACTAGGGCTACAGTCTCCAATACTGCCCAACCTCCCCTACCTAATGAAACTCCCATAGAAGCTCAAACAACCCCTCCTAGACTCAGCACAGAGCACCAGAGATTGTACGAGGAGTTCACCTATGTATTTGGGCAACCTAACCTTGTCTTAGAGGCAGGCACCAATTCTCGGGTTGAACTAGAGAAAGTGCAATCCAATCCCTCATGTTAACCATCCCCCTCTAATAGAATTTCCCAAAAATCTTAAGACTCTTCGACAACTAGGGTGTAAACCCTTCGTCAGAGAAAAGGATGGTAGAGCCGCCATGGATTGATTGGCAAATATTAAGAAACTAATGGGGATCATCATGATACCACCAGAGGATATGGTGATTCTAACAGAATTCTTCCTAGAGGGAAGCACTAAACGATGACGGGACAATGTCTGAAACCTACATACCACCATCCCCACTTGGGAACAGTTCAAGGAGAGGTATACGGAAGAGTATTTGGTGCCTTATTTGATAAATGAGAAGAAGGAGGAGTTCATCCGGTTTTAGAAAGGGCTTAACTCCATGTCAGAGTATGAGACAAAATTTAACGAGTTAAGACCTTTTGCCCCTAACCTAGCCGGGCTGGCAGACATATGCTAGAGGTTCGTGGACGTTCTCAATATGGACATCCGAGACTGTATGGGAGTACTAGGACGCCCCACGGATTTGGCAGCTATAATCAGTATGGCTCATGAGTGTGAGCGACTGGTGTAGACCCGACGCCATCGGATGGAGTAGACAACCAGAAAGGAGGATAAGGGTCAAAATTGTTAGGGAGGACAGAAGGAGCATAACGGTCCTAAATGGGGAAATAGAATGAAATTTCAAAAGAGAATGGACATGCCACCACCTCCCCACCACCATGAGGAAGCATGTTTTACTTGCTTTGCATGCAGACAGGTGGGGTACTTTGCAAAGGACTGTCCCACTCTTAGGGAGAACAGGTAGAGGAATAATCTTGGACCACCTCAAGGGAACCCCAGGAACCCTAGGCCAGGCGCTACAGCACGAGTACCAGCTAGGGTATACAACCTCACCCAATAAGAGGCTAGAAGAGACCCTAGCATTGTAGTGGGTACACTCCAAAACCCTCAAAATTAGTTCAAGAGAATTATGTAATCTGAAAATTTTTATTTAATAAAGAAAAGCTTTCTTCTAAAATATTCACTTCTTTAATAAGGATATATACAACTATGGGGACAACAAGTCTATGCCCTCTTCGACTTAGGAGTTGAGAGATCCTTCATCAACAAAGAGTTGATTCCAAGTATACCCCTAGAACTCCCTCCACTAGAACAAAACCTCAACATTCTCACACCTTTAGGAGAAGGTTTAAACATGAATATGCAATTAAAAGGATGTGAGATAAAAATTGGAAGAATCAAACTTGAAGCTGACTTGATCCCATTACCCTTAAAAGAGGTTGAAGTAATCCTTGGGATGGATTGGCTAAGTAACCATCATGCTAGGATGGACTATGAAAAGAAGATGGTAACCTTCCACACTCCCAAGACGAAAAGATTAAAGTTCCAAGGAGATAGAAGGAAAAATGAAGTATAAATGGTGTCCCATCTGAAAGCCCAAAAGATGAAACATAAAGGCTGTACAACTTTCCTAGCCATGGTCGTCGGCAAAAAGTCTAAAGAGAAGAGACTGGAAGACATTCCGGTAGTTAGGCACTATCCAAAAGTTTTTCCAGAAGAGCTACCTGGATTACCTCCAAGTCGGAAAGTGGAGTTCACTATAGAAATAATCCTAGGAACAAACCCCATATCCCAAGCCCCATATCTTATGGCTTCGGCAAAGTTGAAGGAATTGAAGGAGCAATTGGATGAATTACTGGAGAAGGATTTCATGCGTCCTAGCTAGTCTCCATGGGATGCACATGTCCTATTCGTAAGGAAAAAGGATTGAAGTATGAGACTGTGCATAGACTACAGGAAGCTAAACTAGGTCACCATCAAGAATCGATACCCACTCCCCCAGATAGACGACTTGTTCGACCAATTAAAAGGAGCAACTTCCAAAATGGACCTTCAGTCGAGCTATCATCAACTCAGGATTTGATAGGACATTCGCAAAATAACATTCCGATCCAGATATAGACATTACGAGTTTAGAGTAATGCTGTTCGGATTAACGAATGCCCCTGTAACCTTCATGGATTTAATGAATCGTATGTTCCAACCACATTTGGACAAGTTCATGATAGTATTCACCGATAACATTCTTATATACTCACGAACTAGGTTGGAACATGAAGAGCATTTTGCAATCACCTTGGAGATATTAAAGGAAAATAAATTATATGCAAAATTCTCCAAGTGCGAGTTATGACTACAGGAAGTAGGATTCTTAGGACATATAGTGTCCAAGGATGGAGTTAAAGTAGATCCAGCCAAGGTGGAAGCCATATCAGATTGGAAGGCTCCAAGGAATCCTATAGAAATAAGAAGTTTCTTAGGTCTAGCAGGATACTATAGACGGTTCGTGATAGACTTTTCTAAGATAGCAGCTCCTCTAACTCTACTCACTAGGAAAGGAGTTGAGTACAAATGGGATGAAAGGTGTGAGAAGTCTTTCCTGGAGTTAAAGACTCTATTGAAAACCGCACCAGTACTTTCCTTACCGGACCAATGCGAGAGAGTACATCGTTTATAGTGATGCATCCGGACAAGGACTCGAGTGTGTTTTAATGCAACAAGGGAAGGTTATCGCCTATGCCTCGCGACAACTTAAGGTACATGAAAGAAACTACCCAACTCATGATTTGGAATTAGCTGCAATAGTGTTCACCCTAATGATTTGGCGACACTACCTTTATGGGGTTAAGTATAGTATATACATAGATCACAAGAATCTTTAGTACTTTCTAACTTAGAAGGAGTTAAATCTCCGCTAAAGAAGATGGCTAGAATTGGTTAAGGACTATGACCTTGTGATAGAATATTAGCCCGGAAAGGCAAATGTGGTAGCAGATGCCTTAAGTCGCAACTACCAAACTGAGGCAACACAAGTAAAGACGAGTTACATACCCTTGTTGCAACAATTAAGAAGAATGGAGGTGGACCTAAAATTGGACAAGCAAGAAAGGTGCCTGGTGGCTAACATGGTAGTGAGGCCCAATCTAACTAAGCAGATCCGAACTCAATAAAAGTAGATAAGGAACTTTAACCCTACCTGGATATGGCTAATAGAGAAATTAAATCGGACTACGATCTACGTAGTGATGGGGTGCTGGCCTACAAGGGTAGTGTATGTGTGCCTCAAATTAAGGAACTAAAGAGGATAATTCTGGAAGAGGCACACAATTCGGTGTATGCTATGCATCTAGGCCGTACCAAAATGTACCATACCCTCAAACAAGGATATTAGTGGAAAGGTATGAAGAGGGACATTGCAGAATATGTTGCACAATGCTTGTCATGTCAGCAGATAAAAGCGGAGCATAAAAAACCGTTAGGACTGCTGCAACCCTTACCAATTCCGGAATAGAAATGAGAACACATCACCATGGACTTTGTCACAGGGCTACCAATGACAAGAAAGGGTCGAGATGCGATTTAGGTCATCATGGATAGATTGACCAAATCAGCTCATTTCCTTTCTATAAGAGTGATAGACACAGTGGAACAAATGGTTGTCTTATACATGAGGGAAATAGTGAGACTCCATGGCGTTCTGGTGAGTATAGTATTAGATAGAGATCCAAGATTTACTTTAAGGTTTTGGCCAAGCTAATGTTTCATCCTTAGACAGATGGTCAGTTTGAGCGAACCATCCAAACCTTGGAGGACATGTTAAGAGCATGCGCACTCACCATGAACAAAGGTTGGAAAGAATACTTGTGCCTAATGGAATTTGCTTACAATAATAGTTATCAGGCCAGTATTCAGATGACTCCCTATGAAGCCTTTTATAGACGACCATGTCGTACCCCTCTATTTTGGGTAGAAGTGGGGGAAAGAAGCTTAGAGAGGGTAGAACTAATCGAGGATGCCGCAGAGAAGATAAAACTAATAAGGAGTTATCTTAAGACCGCACATGACATGCAAAAGAGTTATGTGGACAATCGAAGGAAAGATCTAAAGTTTGAGGTGAGAGATTAAGTGTTCCTCAAAGTGTCCCCATTGAGGGGAATACTTAGGTTTCAGCAAAGTGGAAAGTTGAAGCCAGGTATATCGGTCCATATCCCATCATTCAAAGGATAGGACCAGTAGCATATAAATTGGAACTACCTCCAAACCTGTACAAAATACACGATGTATTCCACATCTCTGTGCTTCGAAAGTATGATCCCGATCCTAGTCATGTATTGGACCGACCTCCATTAGAGTTGGAAGAGAACCTGACCTATCAAATGGAACTAGTACAAATTATCGATTGGAGGGACAAGAATCTAAGGAATAAGAGGATTACTATAGTCAAGGTTCTGTGGCAGAACGGACCCGTGCAAGAAGAGACATGGGAAAACGAAAGTGTGATTATGTGTAGTTACCCTCAATTATTTTTCATGTAATTGTTTTCGGGACAAAACCCATAAAAGGAGGGGAGTGTTGTAACCCCCGTCCTTTGATAATAAGAAAACTGGGGAAAGAACCGGTCATTTTCAATTTGAAAATCGAGTCGGTCTACAAATTGGAACCGAATGAGCAAGGGCAAACTGGGAAATTTATGGATCTTGAGTGACCCAAAGAGTCCCAAAAGTCATGAAAAAAGACTTTAGGATGAATTGGAGATGAAAACCATACCAGTTCAGGTGAACTAGATCTGAACCGAATTGAACAGGTTTGGACTTGTTTGAACCACTATTGAACCGGATGCTAAATTCATTTTTCTAGGTGGCTTAGAAAATTCAAATTTGAGATTTGAGGCCATCATTGGATAGAAAATGAATTTAGATGAATTTAGTAATTTTTATTTTTAAAAAGTTCGGCTGAATTAGGCTTGAACCAGTAGGTTTAAGCTTTGAACCCAGTTTGGATTGGCCCGGTCCAGTTCGGAACAGTTTCATCTTCTTCTTTCAGATGACAACACTGTTCACTCACTAGAAAATTGAATAGCGGCGACGAAGCTGAAAAGCCTCTAGCTAGGGAGTTTCATGCAATGAATGACTACCATTAAGGTGCCAATGGGATGACCAAGAAGTCCTAGAGCTTCCTATATAAAGACCCCTTCCTCATTCATCCTCCCTACAACTGAAAACTCCATTCTCTCTCAACTGCTCCAATTTTCGCCAAATCTCGAACCAAAGCTCCGATATAAGGTCTTTTCTAAGCCAAAGAAGGCACGATCAGGTTGTTTGAATTCAGGTAGAAGTCAGCTACACGCCTATAGTCTCCATTTGCTCTGACGGTCACCGAAGAAGTGCTGACGTGATCGAACACTGAAGCAGCTCCGACAGACCGAAGCTGCCCTATTTTGGCTAAGCTGAAATCGACCAATTTGAGCCTTGTCAAGACAGACCAAGCCCTTCCAACACCTCCACAGCCCTCCTACAGTTGAATTAGAGTGAAAAAGTAAGTCAATTTGGCTCCTCTCTGTAAATTCTGGGGCACATTTTGGAATTTTTGGGGCAAAACTTACCATTTTTGTAAAGTAGGGGCAAAATGGTAATTTTGAAAAATTAGGGGACCAAATTGGAAATTTGGGAAACTAAACCCCTTTTTGTGAATTTGAATAAAATGAGGTCCCAAGGTGAATTTTAAAAGTTTCAGGACTCAATTTGAATAAAAACCAACATTAGGGACTTAAAGTTAACGAAAAATAACTTTAGGGACCTAATTGCAAATAAAGGAAAAGTTTGGTTTTCTTATTCATTTGAGATGAATGAGGGCTATGAGGCCAAAGGATAATGAACAAAAGTGTTCATATCATGTAGGAACACGTAGTACCGAGAACACCATTTAAGACAAGTATGAGTAAGGACAACAAGCCTGCTAAGAGAATATTCATTGCACGATCGGGTGAGTGGGATTTAATATCATCCCCGGTTGGTATGGTAAGCACCTCGGAAATGAAAACCCACTGCTAAGTGGTATTTTAATCATCACATCTGAGAAGAGTGATGTGGAAATCTCGCGGAAAAACTACTTACCAGTTGTAAGTAGATCATACCCTGTTGGTATGATGAAACTTACTAGAAGGAAGTGGATAACCCGCTTCTCGTTTATAAGTGGAGATGCCCTCATACCCGGTTGGTATGATGGATAGTTGAAAAAATTTATTTGGTTGAAAATGCTCTCCCCTGACTGTGTGCCACTGCGTAAAACTTTTGGGAGACTTTCTTGATGGGAACTCGAATAGCTCATATAGGCTGAAGGCCTCGATTTTGGAACTTGGGGGCTAATATGCCCTATTTTGAAAATCTCGAATAGTGGGCCATAGGCCAGTTGGCACGAGCAGGAGCTCGTAAACAAACATGATTATTATGCCATGAAAACTTAAGTAAATGAGTTGTTTGGCCATGGTACCGAGACAGGACCGACATACTCGATGGACTAGTGGCAGTGTGACATGACAAGTCCTCTACTTATCAAGATAAACAGCTGTAGGTTGAGTTGAGGGTGTAAACACCACCCTTTTGAGTTAAGGAAAACACCGAACCGGTTCACAAACCTGTTTACTGGGGAATGGGAAAATTAGAGAAATTTCAACTTCCTTGTGACCTAAAGAGATATATAAACCTTGGGAAGGAACCTTAAAACAAAGTGGGAGAGAAAAACCAGACCGGTTTGGGTGAATCGGACCAGAACAAGATTAAACCGATTTAAGAACTGAGCCAGTTTACGAACTGGAACCGATAGAGAGATGGTAAACCGGAAATTTTATGGACCCTAAAGTGACCTAAGGAGTCATAAAAGTTAGGAAAAAAACTTTAGGGTGAATTGCAGATGAAAAATAAACCAGTTCAGGTGAACTGGATCCGAACCGGATTGAATCGGTTTGGACCGGTTTGAACCACTATTGAACTGGATTCTAAATTCCTTTTTCTTGTTGGCTTAAATAATTAAAATTTGAGATTTGAGGCCACCATTGTATAGAAAATGAATTTAGATAAATTTAGAAATTTTTAGAGTTGAAAAACTTGGTCGAATGGGGGGTGAACTGGCTAGTTTAAGCTTTGAAGTCAGTTCGGTCTGGTTTGGAACAATGTCGTCTTCTTCCTTCAGATGACATCACTGTTCACTCGTCGGAAAATCAAAGCAGCGCCAGTGAAGAAGAAATGTTTCTGTTCAATATGTTTTTAGCCATCATTGTCTATCATAAAGGTGCCAAATGGATGGCCGACGAGTCCCCGAGCTCCCTATATATAGAGCCCCTCTCCTTTCATCCTCTCCACACTTGAAAAGCTCACTCTCTGTCAATTGCTTAGTTTTTCAGTGAAGCTCGAACCAGAGCCCCTATATAGGGTTATTTCTGAGCCAAAGAAGGCGAGGTTGGGTTCTTTAGAACCGGGGAGAAGTAAGCTACACACCTGTAGTATTTGTTTGCTACGAGGGTCGTTGGAGAAGCGTCGGCGTGATAGAACAGTGAATCAACTCTAGTGGACCGAAGCTACCCTATTTTGGCCGAGCTAAAATTGGCCCTTTTGAGCCCTCCTCGGGCTAAACCAAGCCCTCCCAACACTTCCTCAGCTTTCCCACGGCCGAATTAGAATTGAAAGGTAAGCCAATTCGGCTCCCCTCTGCAATTTTCGATCGGTGCTAGAGAGGGAACCGTCAGAATTTCGATGATAAAATTCTAACTCAATTCGGCATCAATTGATGCAATTCTTGATTCTAGGATGAACCTCAGGATGAGAGCTACCTGCCCAGATCGAAAGCTCAGACCGTCGTGCTTCTGATGATGAGTAATCGAAGCTTTCTCTCTCTATAGTTCATTTTCTGGCGAAACTCTATTTGAGCTCATTCCGACATTAAAACTTATGATTCAAAGTGCTATGGAATCATATGAACATGTAGAAACTTAATTTCAACTTCAATTTCAACAATTAGAAGTGATTTATCGGTCAATTTGATGAAATCAAATTCGGTAGTGTTAATGAGTTGAAATTGGGGGAAAACTTTGGAATTTTTGAAAATTTGAAGAACCAAGATGCAATTTTATAAAAGTGAGGGTCAATTGGGCATGATAAGTATGTTAAAGGGCCAATTGAGGAATTTTAGAATTTTTGGGGTGAGACTTACCATTTTTGTAAAGGAAGGGCAAAATGGTAATTTTGAAAAAGTTGTGGGACCAAATTGGAAATTTGGGAAATTAAACCCCTTTTTTTGAATTTGAATAAATTGAGATCCTAAGATAAATTTTAAAATTTTTGGGACTCAATTTGAGGAAAAAACCGGCATTAGGTACTAGAAGTTAAAGAAAAATAACGTTAGGGTCCTAATTGCAAACAAATAAAAGTTTGGTTTTCTCATTTATTTGGAATGAGTGAAGGGTATTAGGCCGAGGGATAATGAACCGAGATGTTCATATCATGTAGGAACACGAGGTACCGGGAACATCAGTAAGAATAGGCTCGCATGAATGCAAAAGAACTGGTGTAGTGGAATTCACTACATTAACGGGTGAGTGGGATTTTATATCATACCCGATTGGGGATAATAAGTACCTTGAAATGAAAATCCACTACTAAGTGATATTTTAAACATCACAACTTAGAGGAGTGATGTGAAAATCATGTGGAAAAATTACTTACTGATTGTAAGCAGATCATACCCGGTTGGTATGATGAAACTTCCTTGAAGGAAGTTGAAAACCTGTTCATTGGTTATGAGCGTTGATGTCCTTATACTCGGTCGGTATAATGGACAACTGAAAATATATTTTTGTCGGAAGTGCTCTCCCCTTACTGTGAGCCAATGCTTAAATGATTTGGGAGACCTTCTTGATGGGAGCTTGAATAGCTCTTATAGGTCGGGGCCTCGGTTTTGGAACTTGGTGGCTAATATGCCCGATTTTGAAAATCTTGTACAGTGGGCCCAAGGCCAGTTGGCACGAGCAGGAGCTTGTAAACAAACATGAGTTATATGCCATAAAACTTTAAATAAAGGAATTGTTTGGCCATGGTACCAAGACAGGACCGACATATTGAGTCAACTAGTGGTAGTGCGACATGACAAGTCTCCGGACCAGTCAAGACAAACAGCTGCAGGTTGAGTTGAGGGTCGGGGCCGTTGGACCAGTGACACTATAGATTATATGGCATGATAAGAAAATACTGTTTTGTGCTTAGACTATGATTACGGAATCATGATGATGCCCATGAGGGGTAGTGATGCGTCCCAAGGTCCCTGGACGACCTGGTGAGTATAAGGGCAGTTCGTCGTACTAGGTGACGGTACCAAATTTGGAGTAGCACCAATCGCACGAGACTGGGGTGGGGATGAGATGAGATCTCTGTCCTCATACGGACATGGACAATTGATTTGGGATTGAGGGTCGGATGTCACATACATCCACTTATTCTTAGGCTAGAAGTGGTCGTATTTCTATCTAGGTGGCCGGTAAAGTCGCTCCGACGCCACAAGTGGGTTTAGTAGATGTGCTGGAATGTGAATGTGTGTTTGACCTTTATGATGAAGGATGTGTGTTGGGTGATGACATACTATGATTAAATAAGGAAATGGTGATATAACCCGAGATTTTAAATGAAAGGATTTTTGAAAGAAATGAGTCTGGCACACTCCAATTCAACTTTTTTCCTAAAAGTTAATTTTTGAAAACCCATTCACTGAGTTGTAGAAACTCACTCCTCTTTTCTATCCCTTTTTCAGGAAAAGAGAAAATTATTAGGAATAATATCGAGCCTTACCCTCTGTTAGGTATGCTTAAATTTTCCTTAAGCTTGCATTTTTTTTTATATATGTCATTCCAGGGAACAAGGTCGAATTACACCTGGCTCATCTTAAGTTAAAGTCGGAGGAAACTCCTCTTGAACTGATAGACCAGCTGGTTGTTCACTGGGATCCAACCAAACTGGGTTGGGGCGTCATAGAGGGTCTGGGCCATCGGACCAGTGGCACCACAGATTATATGGCATTATGTGAAAAATTATTGATTGTGCATGCATTGTGTTACGGGACCTTGAAGATTCCCAAGAGGGATATTGATATGTCCTAGGGCTCTGGACGACCTGGTGGAAATAAGGGCAGTTAGTCGTACTAGAAGTCTTGAGAAGCTTGATGTAACTTCAAGCACATAAGATTGAGGTGGGGATAGGATGAGGTCTCTGTCCTCATTCTGACTCGAAGTTTTGTTACGGGATTGAGGGTCGGATGTCGTAAACATCCACTCATTCTCAGGGTAGAAGTGGACAAACTTCTATCTAGGTGGCCGGTAAAGTTGCTTCGATGCCACAAGTGGGTACAGTGGACAGGCTAGCCTACGAATGTGTGTTATCCTTCATGATGAATGACGTGTGTTGATTGTTAAACATACCGTGGTAATGAGAAATGGCTATGATAATTGAGATTTTTAAGGATGAATGTTTTTAAAGAAAGTAAGGAGTCTAGTACACTCCAAATCAAACATTTTTTCCTAAAAAGTAAATTTTAGAAACCCATTCACTGAATCGTTGTACTCACCCCCTCCCTTATATGCCTTTTTAGGTAACCCAAGGAAAACCTACCCAAAGACCTTAAGATAACTACACCTGCAAGACATGTATGTAAAAGTTTAAAATTTTATGCAGTTTTGATTTATATTATTCTAGGAAAGGTACATGTTTAAAGGACGCCTTACTCCTCACGGTTTAAGGAAGGGGAAAACCCTTAATAAACTAGGCGAGTGGCGGGTTGCTCATGGGGATCTGACCAAACCAAGTCAGGGCGTGAAATCTTCCCTATGTTGGAAGTGTAAGATAGCTATGTCTGTTTAAGATGTTCAATTTTGTATAATGCTATTCCAAGAAAAATAGGTAAAATGACGCCTTATTCCTCGCAGTTTAGAAAGAGTGAAACCCTTAATGGACCAAAGGGCCGGGTTGCTCATGGGGATCCGACCAAATAGGGCCAGGGCATGACAACATGAGTGGTATCAGATCATGTTTCCTCGAATTCATTATCAAGACTATATAACCTAAAACTAAAAAAAAAATACCCAATACCCTTAACCTTCTACTAGAAATACCTTTATTGAAATGAGTGCTAGGTTTATGACTCTAGTATGGAAGTGACCTTGAGGAATAGGCCATGATTGAATACCTACCATGGGATGTCGGGAAACCTATAGTGGGAAAACATCCACAAGAGTAACATCAGTGTTATTAAGAATGTGATATGTGGATTTTAGGGAGAAATCGAAAAATATCCATATAAAGGATTCATCAAAAGTTTGGAAAGCTAAAAATTTATACAAGAAACCTTATGAATGATACTCGACAAAGGAGCTGATGGAAATAGAAAGGAATATGTAATTTCCTTACCTTAAACCTTTACATATGGAACACCACAAATATAAGTACTTTCATTTGAAGTACCAAAATTTTGTACTAAATGAAACCCATAAAGGGAAATTTTATTACAAGTAATAAGAAACTTGCTTGACCTCTAATAATAACCACATGGATGTTGTGGAAAACTTATAAGAGCCTAACCCTAGTAATGTAACGGATCTGGAGCATGAGTCTAAAATAAGAGGTTCTAGGAAATGTGAGACAAAGGTTTAATAAACCAAACACTCATGCAATACGCATAGTACCTTGATTTGGATTAATGGATGCAACCAATGATAAATATGAAAGAGAGTGAAATCCTCAAATACCCATGAAATTAGTTCCTAAAGTGGGAAATTCCTCAGGAGGGCATTAAAGGAAAGGCGGACACATATGACCGAGATAAAATTTTCTAAAGCAATAGACTCAAATGTAAAAAAAGAAGTCCAACAAGATGAATGTCTTAAAAAAAGAATGACTTATAAAGTAATAAGTCGAAATAGAGAACAACAAATTGGTTATAAACAAATACCTCAATACAAAAGTATGTGAAGAATGGAAAATCTTGGAGAATGATATACCAACATGTTTTGCCATGAGGAAGGGCATGATGATGAACGATGGAGTAAATACAAAGTATATGGTATTGTAGACCCAATAAGTTGGTACAATCTTTATGGAAAAATGACCTTAAAATAGGAGGATATAGTCTAATGATGGATGCATGAACCGATGGAGGAAAATTTGTTAAACATTTTTAGAACCTTTGTTGGATTAAAATGTGTCAGACGAACCTCCTAAAGCAAATGAACAACTAGTAAATATAAGGACCATGTGATCATAGAACATCAATTCTCTAATAAGAGATAGGAATTTGAAAATACACTGAAAGTGATATTTCCTTTTGAATGGTATAAATAGTACTCACTAAAGAGGGCAAAAGTTTTTTGTAACCACTAAGTGATCGATTAAGATCCGAATTTACCATTAACTTGGTTATCAATTCAACCTTATAAGGAAGCCCCAATCGGAAATTTTAACCGATTAGAATGTATAGTTGAATACCCAATTTGCTTTGGATGAATTAGATAAGAGAACCTGAGTAAAATTGTCCACTGATAGAATAAATAGTCTTGAGAAGTTATTGTGGCAAAGTAATCAAATGTCTCTTTAGAAAGTTATTGAAAATAAAACTAGATAAGTGCAAAAAAAAGGGGAAGAAGTAGAGACTAATGTTGCAGGAGTTTTGGGGACAAAACTCCTAAAAAAGTGGGGAGTAGTTGTTAAACTATGTTTTCAGTAACCCGAAATTTCGGTCGAAAATACTTTAGGAATTGTATTATAAGTTTAAAATTCAATTGATATAATTGTAATAAATTTGATTTAAAATAATATAAAAAGTGTTGTTTTAACTGAAATAAATAACGAATCGAGTTAAGTCAAATTTAAGTGGAAATTAAATATTATATATATAATTGTTAATTATGTGTATATATATATATATTGAAGAGATGTTTACATATAAGGGTATATATATATATATACCTGTGCAAAATTAATTTCCTAGCAAATATAAAGGAGAAAGGGATTTGAGAGTTGAGGTTGTACCATTATCAAATAAATACACACAACTTTATTAAGATGTTCAAAGTACCAGTATAGTTATGTTATACAAAAATGAATGAAACCCAAGTCTACATAAGGAAGTTAAATAACAATTCCACTCCATCATACTACTAAGTGAATGTCGATAAAAAACATAGATTCATATAATGTTGAACCATATAAAATAACAGTTGTGGAATTAAAAAGGTCCTAAAGATCCTAGGCCTTGTGAAAATCCAACCATACATATTTACAATTTTATTCTACCTTATCAAAAAGGAATGGAAAGGGTAAATACCTTGTAATTTCCTTTAGGTGAAAATAATGAGATTATTATGTGAATTTGGTTGAATAAGAAACTATTAGCACTTTGGAGTATTAGTCCTACTCGCCCCTACCATAAATACCCATAAATTAATACCCACATTCAATTATTGGAATTAATTCCCATAAATACCCATCAATTTTCTAATTTAATGAGAATAACTAATAACATTTAAATATCATAAAGCACATAACATTTATTGGAATGAAGGGGAAAATACCATATAATTTCCTAGATATCGTCCCTTTGCCCAAGCCATAAATTTATATAATGTCCTAGTTACTCAAAGTGGTAATTGGTTATTAGTTTTAACTCTTAAAGATCAATGAGGCTAAAGTTGGGCGCCCCATCATACTACATCTAATTAGAATATATCAATAAAAAATAATATAATAATAAATTCTCCCCATTTAACAAATAATTTTACAATTATATAAAGAGCTTAGAACAATTGATCATAGCAACACCAACTGAGCTAAGAGAGCATTTCGAGTAGAAGAGAGCTACCTAGTCCACTAGTACTTGTTTACACCTCAAACATCATATTTGCTATGATCACATTAGATCTACTAGATTAATACTCCCTACCTACGAAATTCTCAATCTCTACATCCACCTTGCAACAACCAAATTTAAGGAAAATTGGGAAGTATTGTATCACATAAACACTAATAAGACAAATCACGGACGTGTACCTAGGAATCCCTCCAAGATGAACATGTCTCTGGATAAAAGGTGAGTGAGCTTACTAACACCATACCCGGTTGTGGTGATGAGCATGTTTTATTAATGTAAAACCTACTTGCCGGATGTGAGTGGGACTTATTAACATCATACCCGGTTAGGGTGATGAGCACCTTTACTAAACTGAAAATCCACTTGTGAGTGGGCTTAATTATACATCATACTCGGTTGGGATGATGAGCATTTTGGAAATGAAAAACCACTTGTGAGTTGGATTATTCCACATCATACCTAGTTGGTATGATGAGGAAAGGAGAAACCCGCCTACCGGTTGTATGCGGAGATATCATCACACTTGGTTGGTGTAATGAGTTAAAAATGGATTTTTGTGAGAAGTGTTCTACCTTAATGGTGTGCCAATGCTTGAAAGATTTGGGAGACCTTATTGACGGGAGCTAGAACAGCTCAGATAGGCTAGTGGCCTCTGTTTTTGAACTCATAGGGCGAGATGCCCAGCTTTGGAAAGCATATGTGCAGTGAACCCAAGGCTAGTAGACACGAGCAGAAGCTTGTAAACAAACATGAATAGGAAGAGCTAATAAAACTATCATTAAAAGTGGAATTAACTATGTGATTCACCAAGTACCAAGTCAGGATGGTCAAGGCTTGATGGGCTAGTGGCAGTGCATCAAAAACAAGTTGATGAACCATTCAGACAAACAGTTGCATGCCAAGTTGAGTGTTGGGGTTGTTGGACTGTCGACACCAAAGAGAATGTCTAAGAAAATGAAAACGATTGTTTGTGCATGCACTTGTGGTACGAGACCATCAAGACGCCCTATGAGAGTAGTGATGGGTCCTAAGGGTTGCTGGATGACATGGTGGTGATAAGGGGAGGAGAAGCTATTGCATTTGGGTTTCTCATCGTACCAGTTAGTCATGGAGTTACTATGTTTGGACTCCACAGAGTTATTGTGTTTGGACTCCACGAAGCTAATGCTTTTGGACTTCTTGAAGCTACTATGTTTGGGCTTCATGTGCACGGGACCAGGATAAGGTCTCTGTCTTCATACGAACACGGATTGACATTCGGGTCTGAGGGTCGATGCCGAGAACATTCACTTAGACCCATGGTAGAAGTGAGCGGGCTTCTATCTTGGTGGATGGTAAATACGCTTCGATCCACTAGTGGGTGTAGTGGACGAGCTGCACCTGCGAATGTGTGTACCCTTCCTAATGAAGGGTATTTGTTGTTTTCTAAATGCCTCCCGAGGCAAGGGGATGGGCTAAGAAAGTTAAACACATCTAATATAGTAAATGAGAAAAGGTTTTGAAAACCGAAATTTTAGGAAATGATAACCTTGGCATGGTGAGATTTGAAAATCCTTGGAAAAAGAAATGGTTACCTTCGAAAAAGGTTTTGGAAAAACAAATTGAAATTGAGTAAACTCTTTTGAAAAGAAATATTACCCTTGGCATCGGTTGGATAAAATTATTTTGAAAACTTACTCCCAACACTCGCTCACTGAGTTGTAGAACTCATCCCCTCACTTTTACCCCTTTTAGGTAACCGAGGAAAAATAAAATTTTAAGACTTCACTGTATTGGAACTGTAAGATAGGTATGTCTGTTTAAGATGTTCAATTTTGTATAATATTATTCCAGGAAAAACAAGTAAAAGGATGCCTTACTCCTCGCGGTTTAGAAAAGGTGAAACACTTAATGGACCAAAGGGAGTGACGTGTTGCCCACAGAGAGTGGTGTGTTGCTCAAAGGGATCCGACCAAAGCGGGTCGGGGTATGACAATAATTATATGAACCAAATAGGATAATGCAAAAAACTAAAATGAAAGTCTAATATAAGAGACCAACAATAGAATAGGTAACTGAGGGTTTAACTTCAAATATGCAATGGAGATTTATTATCGTAATAAATATTGTAAAATATTGAAGGATAAGATCAAATATTTCTAAAATGATCTGAAAAAAATCACGATCCCAAATATTGTATAAAATTGAAAATTAAATTTGTACCGTGATTAGAAACCAAATTGAACAAGAAATTGATTCAAACTATGAAATTCAAAATAATCGAATAAGGTTAAACTAAACTTGAAGGGGTACCCTTTATTGAAATTAAGGATCGTGAATACTCTAATTTTAAATTGGATTATAAATAAAAAATTAGATCGAGAACTTAAATTGAACCGAATCAAACTAAATCAAGAATTAATTTACCAAAAGAATCCAAAAATGACAAACAATAATTTTGGGTACGAAGTAAAAATAAATAACTTTTAAATTTCTTTAGAAAAATAAAAAATTCAAAAATTGGCTGAAACAACCTTAAACAAACTGAATTTGGATCGAGCCATTAAGTAGGGGAGGGTGGTAATGATGCCATACACACGTGAAGATGACATGCAAAGCATATGATCTTCTTTCGTAGACCATTGATCTCACCAAAACGAGCAATATCCTCCTTAATTTAGTCGCAAGTGGCCACTAAGATAATTTAATTTCTAGTAGCTTTCTAGGCCGATTGGACGACAACCAAGGACATGGGCACCTACACCATTGTACCCCCGAGTTCCTTATAAGAGGGCAAAGTCTCTATCCTCATTGGTGGTAGAAAATCTCCTCTAAAGCATCTATTGCCTAGTTTTTTCGGCGATCTCACTTTCTAAATTTCGGTGTGAATTATTTAGACCACAAAATAACCTTCTCTCTTAGGCTCTATAAAACTACCTTGACCTCATCTATTTGACAGTGACCTTGTATGAGACTGACAATGCATGTAGTAGTGCTGATGAGATAAAATAATAAAGATAACCAACTACTTGAAAATAGAGCATTTGCTCCCTAACCCATTTTTGTCTCATTCAACGATAAAAAAAATGCCGAGGAAACTTCAACATACTCCTCCATATGTGTTCTAGTCATCCCTACATCCATCATACACTAAGGGTAGATCGAGTAGTCTCTAATTATTGTGAAAGTTAGTTTTCCATTCACTTTTGACTAAACTCCATTGAGATCGAAATGCATACACCTTTGACTACTATTTTGGATGCCACTTAAGCCCAAGAGGTTCATCTACTAATGTGAACTCCGTCAATATACTGACGACACCCTACACCAAATATGAAAAATACCACAAGACTTTCACGACGCAAGTTAAAAGAATAGAATATATCTTGTTTGGTTGAGAAATAAGGTATGGATAGATGTAGACGCCACACCTAAATCATCTAAGAAGAACTCTTAAAAAACCCTATTGATAAGTTTGATTGCTTGAACGCCACAAGTAAAAATCTAATAAGTTCAAAGGTTCTCCAAAAAGAGAAATAAAATAGAAATCTCACAATATTATTGAAATCAAAGATCTGTTTACAATGCTATGAAGATAGCATTTTATAGGCACTTATGAATACTAGCTATCATATTAATAAGAAAATAAAATATTATGGTTAAAATGCCAATCACTAAATATTCGTATAGAAAATATTTTTAAGATATTTGTTGTAAATTTATTTAGAGATGTCTAAAATAATGAATATTCTAAACTTAACATATTATATTAGACAAATCTAGGAAATATATTATTTTATTTTTTAATATGCTAGAAGATTTATTATATTAATAAATCTAACATTTGAAATTCAAATTTGAATTATCTTCTTAATATCTTATTACACTCTTCTTTTAGGCTTTAGATCTTATTAAACTCTTATTTTGGGCTTCCAATTGGGTTTCTTAAATTGCTCTAATCAGCCCATTCAATGCCTTTTCAAATCTTTTAGCCATTAACTTGTGAATCACACTGTGCCCAATTTGATTCACATCATTCTCCCCCTCTTAAAAATATTTTGTTCTCAAATTTTCAATTTCCTCTTCAACAGATAACACCCGCTTGTGAGTATTATGGGTGAGTTTCAACACTCTAATTGATTAATCTCCTCTATGAAGTAGTTTAACACAGATTCCTCAATAAAAAATAATCTTCTTGAAGCCCTGGTTTCCTTGATTTTCATGCGCTTGAGTATGTCAATCTATTTGCATCATTGTCTTCTTTTAAATTTGTTTCACGAACTGGATTTCCATCTATATTGACTAATTCATTATCATTATGTGATGTTAAATCAACTTGAGTTAATGAATTAAAACCATAAACAACTTCAAATATTAAAAACTCAATAGTTGAATAAATATAGCGATTATATAGAAACTTAACACCGTGAAAATTTATAGTTGAAAACTAAAGTTTTCTTTCCAATTTACTAAACAAAATATTTCAAAAGTAACTAAAAAATTTATAATTATTAACAGATACATTAATTTTATGATTGCCATGTAATACAACAACTTCTATAAATAATAAATTAGTAATATTTGATGTATTATCAATTTTATTATATGGAATGAGAGAATTCATTTTTAAGAATTTTTAACAATGAGAAACATAAAATATCTCCACCTTTGAATACTAAGTAATTTATGAATTAATTTCATGAATATATCAATCTAAGTAGGTACTCTAGGAATTGAAATATAAATATACAAAATATGAAATTGTTGGCTAGACTTAACTTTTTTACATGTAATGCATTGAAAATAAATTTTCCTAATATTACTTTTCATATGTGCACATAAATAATGCTCATAAAATATTGCAATAGTCTTATATATTCTATATTGTCCAATAAGTACTACAATATATAATTTCTTAACAAATAACTTACACAAATAAAATTGAGGGATGAATAATTTATTTTCCTAAAAAATAAACCAATTTTGCAAGTAAAACTTCTCAAACTCTCAAATTATATAACTTTTAATCTCTTCACAAGAATTATAATAATTTGCATAAAATTTCATAATGTAACCAAGCAATTTAGTATCAAGTAGTTTAATAAAGACATACCTTCGTGATAGTGCATCGATAACTATATTTTTTATAACTTTTTTTTATACTTAATCATGTATGTAAAAGTATTAATGAAAACCACACAATTGACATGACGCTTGTTCAACTTGTATTACTCCTTATGGTGCAAAACACATTCATGATTCATGTGAATCATAGTATAAACCCCGTCCTTTTGAGGATGAGAAAAACTAAGAAAGAACTGGTTATTTTAATGAGAAAACTGAAACATTTAATGAATTGAAGATGATAAAAAAAAAGGGTTGAAATGGGAAATTGTAGAGTACCAAGTAACCAAGAAGTCATAAAAGTCATTAGGAAGAACCATGAAGGAAATTGGATGGGAAAACTGGATGAGTTCAAGGTGAACTGGATTGAACCCGGTTGAATAGTGGTGAACTTAATTTGATAATTCATTTTTTGGGTGGTTTAAAAATGGCAATTTGGAAAATTGAAGCCACCACTAAATAGATAATGAATTTACATTAATTTAGAAAATTTTAATTTTGAGAAAACCGGCCAAATCAAGCTTGAACCAACTAATTTTTGTCACCGAACTCGGTTGGACTGGACCAATCAATGGTCCGACCAGTCAATGAATAGTGTCAACATCTTCCTTAGGATGACGACATTGTTCATCAATGGTAGAAAAACTTTCCATTTTCGGCGATGGAATATTCCCTCTAATTCAGGCATTTTTTGATGAGGATAAGCTCGACTAGTATGGAAACTGGTAGAGTAGAGGGTTCCCAAGGTCTCTATATAAAGAGCTCCCCTCCATTCATCCTCGACAAACCTCAAATCTCCCCCTTCTCAAAAGTGCTCAGTTTTCCGATGAAGCTCAAACCAAACCTCTGACTTAGGCACTTCTCTCTGCCTTAGAAGATGAACTTGGATAATATAGACTACGGAGGAAGTCAATTACTTGATGACAACCTCCACTCAACCCAAGGATTGCAAGAGAAGCGTTAACAAGATCAAATAGTGACACAACTCCGTATGTCCCGAAACTGCCTTGTTTTGCCCAACTCTAATTCGGCCAATTCGGACATCCTACAGCTGAACCAAGCCCTTCCTCAACCTCTACAGCTTGCACTCAACCTCCCCAAGGAGAAGGGTAAGCCAATTCGGCCCTCCCTCATCAGAGTAGTTTAGTTCTAGAGAGAGAAAATGCTAGGTTTCATCGATAAAATTCCCAATGACCATGATGCCAATTTTAACGATTCTTGATCCTATAAGGACCCTGTGGACAAGAGCTATTGTAAACCCTGGCCTTTTGAGTTAAGGAAAACCAAGAAAAGAACCAGTCAAACAAAGTGAGAAACACCGAACCAGTTCACAAACCCGATTATCATAGAACAAGTAATTTGGGAAATTTACAATTCCCAAGTGACCCAAATGGTTTATAAAAACTCGGGAAAGAACCTTAGGACAAATTGGAAGAGAAAAACCAGACCGGTTCAGATGAACCGAAACCGATAGAGAAATGGCAAACTAGGAAATTTATGGATCCCGAGTGACCTAAGGAGTCACAAAAGTTATGAAAAATGACTTTAAGATGAATTGAAGATGAAAACCAAATCGATTCAGGTGAATCAAATCTGAACTAGATTGAACCGATTTGAACCACTATTGAACCAAATGCTAAATTTATTTTTTTAGGTGGCTTAGAAAATTCAAATTTGATATTTGAGGCCACCATTAGATAGAAAATGAATTTAAAAATTTTTAATTTTGAAAAATTTGGTCGAATTGGCCCTGAACCAGCCTGTTTAAGCTTTGAATTTGGTTCGTACTGGTCTGATCCAGTTCGGAAGAGATGACAATACTATTCACTCGCCGAAAAATCGAGAAGCACCGGTGAAGATGAAAAGTCTCCAGCCAGGGAGTTTCAGGAAATGAATGATATCCATTAAGGTGCCAATTGGACGACCAAGAAGTCCCCGAGCTTCCTATATAAAGAGCCCCTCCTCATTCATCCTCTCCATACCTAAAAACTCCATTCTCTCTTTACTACTCCAATTTCTAGTGAAGCTCGAACCAGATCTCTGATATAGGGCCTTTTTTAAGCCAAAGAAGGCATTGTTGGGTTCTTTGGATTTGGGGAGAAGTGAGCTACACGCCTGTAGTCTCCATTTGCTTCGAGGGTCGCCAGAGAAGCGCCGGCGTGATTGAATACTAAAGTAGCTCCAACAGACCGAAGTTGCCCTATTTCAGCCAAGCTGAAATCGGCCAATTCGAGCCCTCTTTAGGCCAAACCAAGCTCTCCCAACACCTCCTCAGCCCTCATACGGCCAAATTAGAACTGAAAGGTAAGCCAATTTGGCTCCCCTTTGTAAATTCTGATCAGTGCTAGAGAGAGAACTGGTAGAACTTCGATGACTAAATTCTCACTCAATTTGGCATCAATTGATGCAATTCTTGATCCTAGGAGTAACCTCAGGACAAGAGCTATCTGCACAGACTGAAAGCTCAGATCGCCACGCCCCCAACGGTAAGCTTTTGAAGCTTTCTCTCTCTAAGTCCTATTTCCTGGTGAAGCACCGTTTGAACTCATTCCCACATCAAATCGTGTGATTCAAAGTGCAATTGAATCATATGAAGGTGTAGGAACTCCAATCTAACATCAACAATTAAACTCATTTGATCGGTCAATTTGATGAAATCAAATTTAGTTAGTTACAAGGTTGAAATTGGGGTAAAAATTGGGGGAAATTTGGAAATTTCAAAAATTCAAGGGACTAAAGTGCAATTTCATAAAATTGTGGGCCAATTGGGCATGATAAAGATGTTGGAGGACCAATTGGCCAAATTTTGGAATTTTTGGGGCAAAACTTACCATTTTTTAAAGTAGGGGCAAAATGGTAATATTGGAAAAAGTTGTGGACCAAATTGGAAATTTGGGAAATTTTACTCCTTTTTGTGAATTTGAATAAATTGAGATCCCATGGTGAATTTTAAAAGTTTCAGGACTCAATTTGAGGAAAAACCAGCATTGGTGACTTAAAGTTAAAGAAAAATAACTTTAGGGACCTAATTGTAAATAAATGAAAAGTTTGGTTTTCTCATTCATTTGGGATGAATGAAGGCTATTAGGCTAAAGTATAATGAACAAGGATACTCATATCGTGTAGGAACACAAAGTACTAGGAATGCTAGCTAAGACAAGTTCGCGTAAAGGCAACAAGCCGGCTAAGAGGAAATTCACTACACTATCAGGTGAGTGGGATTTTTAGATCATACCTTGTTGGGATGATGAGCACCTTGAAAATAAAAACCCACTGCTAAGTGGTATTTTAATCATCACATCTGAGAAGAGTGATGTGGAAATCACTCAGAAAAACTATTTATCGTTTGTAAGTAGATCATACCCGGTTGGTATGATGAAACTTACTCGAAGGAAGTGGAAAACCCACTTATCGGTTATAAGTGGAGATGTCCTCATACTCAGTTGGTATGATGGACAGTTGAAAAGTTTATTTTGTCGGAAGTACTCTCCCCTAACTATGTGCCACTGCTTAAAATATTTGGGAGACCTTCTTGAGCTTGAATAGCTCATATAGGCCGGAGGCCTCGGTTTTGGAACTTGGGGCTAATATGCCCGATTTTGAAATTCTCGAATAGTGGGCCCTAGGCCAATGTGCACGAGTAGGAGCTCATGAACAAATATGATTATTAATTCATGAAAAATTATGTAAATGAGTTGTTTGGCCATGGTACCGAGACATGATTAACATACTCAATGGACTAGCGGTAGTACGACATGACAGGTCTACGGATCAGTAAAGACAAATAACTACAGGTTGAGTTGAGGGTTGGGGCCGTTGGACTAGTGGCACCACAGATTATATGACTTATGTGAAAAATTGTTGATTTGTGCATGCACTGTGTTATGGGACCTTCAAGATGCCCAAGAGGGGTAGTGATGTGTCCTAGGGCTCTAAACAACTTGGTGGAAATAAGGGCAGTTAGTCGTACTAGAAGTCTTGTGACACTCGAGGTAGCTTCAAGCACGTGAGACTGGGGTGGGGATGGGATGTGGTCTCTGTCATCAAACGGACACAGAGTTTTTTTACAGGATTGAGGGTTGGATGTTGCGAACATCCACTCATTCTCAGGGTAGAAGTGGACGTGCTTCTATCTAGGGGGCCGGTAAAGTCACTTCGACGCCACAAGTGGGTATAGTAGACGTGCTGGCCTCTGATTGTGTGTTCCTTCATGATGAAGGGCGTGTGTTGGTTGATAAACACACCGTTATAATGAGAAATGGTTATGGAAACCAAGAATTGAGAATGAAACATTTTTAAAAGAAAAATAAGGAGTCTAGCACACTCCAAGTTCAAACTATTTTTCTAAAAGTAAATCTTTGAACACCCACTCACTGAGTCATTGAACTCACCCCTCCCTTATATCCCTTTCAGGTAATTCTGGAAAGCTTACCCCAAAGACCACTAGCTAACACACATGTAAGGCATGTATGATAAGTTTAAAATTTTGTGCAGTTTTGATTTATGTTATTCCAGGAAAGGTGCAGGTTTAAAGGACGGCTTACTCCTCACAGTTTATAAAGAAGGGGCAACCCTTAGTAAATTGGGAGAGTGGTGGGTTGATCACAAGAATCCCACTAAACCAGGTCAGGGCGTGACAGCTATCTTCTCAGATCAAGAGCTCGGATCACCGCACCTCCAATGGAAAGCTTTCGAAGGTTTCTCTCTCTACGTCTAGTTTTTTGACGAAGCTCCATTTGAGCTCATCTCAGAACCAAAGACTGCAATTTAAAGCTTGGTCTGATCATAGGGAAGTGAGGAAGTCGATTAGCACCATGAGGAGGAACAAGTAACCCAAAATGAAGGGTAAATTGAACGTGATCAGATTTGGGCAAAATGGAAGAGTGGAATTGGGGAAAATTTTGGGGATTTCAAAAATTGTGGGACCTTTGTGCAATTTTCCTAAAATTGAAGGTCAATTGGCAAAGTAAAGGAACTTGGAGGGCCAATTGATCATTTTTAGAAAATTTGGGACCAATTGGTCATTTTTGGAAGAATTAGGGCAAATCGGTAATTTTGGAAAAGTCAAGTCCCAATTGGTGATTTTTTAAAATTTAGTACCTATGAAGAATATTGGAAATCATAGGGATTGATTGAAAAATAATTGAGCATTTGGGGCCTAAAATCAAAGATTATGAACTTTAGGGACCTAATTACAAAAAGGAAAAAAAATAAGGGTCTAAATTTTAATACATGGAAATAGAAGGGATTTCATGCCAAACCTTTCCTTATAAGGATACTCAAGCCGTGTAGGAACGAATTTAGATAAGGACGTGAACAAAGGAGCTCGAAGATGTCATGGTCATCGGGTGAGTGTGCTTACAAATGTCATACCTGGATGGGATGATAAGCACGTTTTAAATTGAAAGACCACTATAAGTGGGAAATTTTATACATCATACCCGGTTGGGGTGGTGAACACTATTTTGAAATGGAAAACCACTTACCGGTTGTGAGTGGACATATCCCTATCATCATACTCGGTTGATATGATGAATACATTTGGGCTAAAAACCATTTTGTTGGAAATGGTCTCCCTTGACTATATGCTAATACTTAAAATATTTAGGAGACTTTTATGAACTTATGGGTATGAGGCATCTTTTATGAACTTATGGGGCTCAAGGCCTACTTTTGAAAAACTTGTGAAGTGGGCACAAGGTTAGTGGGCATGAGCTGGAGCCCGTAGTCAAACATGAGTAAAAGAGCCATGAAAACTCTCATTAAACTGAAAATTCTATGTGACTTGCCATGGTACCAAGTCAGGACTAACAAGGCTGGATGAGCTAGTGGCATTACACTAGGACTAGGTCGACGGACCAGTTAGGCAAACAACTATAGGTCGAGTCAAGTGTCAGGGCCGTTGGACCGTCGGCACCAAAGATGATGGCTATTATGTGAAAACTATTGTTTGTGCATGCACTCTGATTTGGGATCATCAAGATGTCCATGAGGGCTAGTGATGGGTTCCAAGGGCTGTTGGATGACCTGGTTGCAATAAGGACAGGTTTTTCGTGAAAGTTAGTCATGAAGTTCGAAATAACTTCTTGCACATCGAGACTAGGATGAGTGGACAGGATGAGGTCTCCATCCTCATATAGACACAAAGTGATTTTGGGTCTGAGGGTTGGGCACTTGGGGCGTCACTCAGACTTAAGGTAGAAGTAGTCGAACTTCTATCAGGGTGGACAACAAAGTCGCGCTGATCCCCAAGTGAGTGCAATCTGTGACTGTCCTACGAACGTGTGTACCCTTTATGAGAAAGGGCATGTGGTTATTTGTTAAACACCTCCCGAGCAAGGGGAAGTGCTAAAAGAGCTATACACACATAACATTAAAGGATTTTGAAAAAAGAGGTGTTAAACAATGGTTTTTTTATAAACGTTTTGGAAGACTCACTCCCAGCACCCTCTCACTGAGTTGTAGAAACTCACCCCCTCCCTTTAACCCTTTTTAGGACAGTAGACAACCCCTTAGAGAATTCCTTGAAGTTGACCCTTAAGTCAGGTATGCCTAAAAATCCTTATTAATTACTCAAGTTTTGTATAATGCTATTCCAAGAAACTAGGTCAAAAGGACGCATGACTCCTCGTGTCTAGAAAGAGAAAATCCCTCTTAGACCAAAAGGAGTGGTAGGTTGCTTACGAGGTTTCGACCAAATCAGGTCGGAGCATGACAACTTTAGTGGTATTAGAGCATGTTTCCTGGAATACATTAATAGGACTATATAACATAAGAACTAAGAAAAAAACTACCAAAAACTTTCAGATGGCTCCCAAGAAAGGAACTAAGAGAACTAGGACCTCAATCACCAGCACTGCCCAAAACCCTATTCCTGTAGAAACTCCCAAAGAAGCTCAAACGGTACCACCTGGACTAAGCCCAAAACACCAAAGGTTGTACGAAGAGATCACCCAAGTATTTGGGAGGCCCAACCTCGCTCCTAAGGTAGACACCAACTCCCAAGCTGAGCCCGAAGAAGTGCAATCCCATCCCACCTCCATTCATATTCCTCCCTTGATTGACATCCCCAAATACCTCAAAACACTTCATCAATTGGGATGTAAATCCTTCTAAGGGAAGAAGGACGCTGGACCCGCTATGGACTTGCCGGCCAACATTAAGAAACTTATGGGAATAACAAGGATCCCACCAGAAGAGATGGTGACCCTAGTGGAATTCTTCCTGGAGACCAGTGCAAAAAGGTGGTGGGATGATGTTAGGAACTTGCATACTACCACGCCCACCTGGAGCAATTTCAGGAAAGGTATTCCAAGGAATACTTGGTTCCACACCTGATAAATGAGAAGAAATAGGAGTTCTTCTAACTCTACAAAGGGCTTAGCACCACCTCAGAATACGAGACCAAATTCAATGAATTGAGGCCCTTTGGCCCCGATCTAGCCAGACCATCAAATATCTACCAACGATTCATGGATGGTCTCAACATGGACATACAAGACTGGATGGGAGTACTTGGATGTTCCATGGATCTAGCAACAATAATTAGTATGGCTCATGAATGTGAGCGTCTAGTACTGACAAGATGCTGCTGTATGAAACAGACAAACCAGAAGCAGGAAAGAGGCCATAATCACCGGGGTGGACGTAAGGAAGAAGGTTGTCCGAGGTGGGGAAACCACGAGGGATCGTGTCGGACCTGCTTTGGATGTGGGCAAGTTGGGCACTTTGCAAAGGACTGCCCCATCCTTCATGGCAAGGTTCAAAGAAACACCCTTGAACCACCCTAAGAGAACTCAAGGACACTAAATGGAGAACAAGATACGACCATCGAATCAAGGGTACCAGCCAGGGTTTATAACCTCACATAAGAAAAGGCTCGAAAAGATCCTAGTACTGTAGCGGGTACTTCTCGAACCCTCCCTTACCAAAACTAGAAGAGTTTTGTAATTTTACCCTATCAAATAAAGGAAATCTAATTCACTAAAACAACCTTATTACTTCCTCTACCATGCCTCGATCTGGTTTGGTCGGATTCCCGTGAACAACTCGACACTCTCCCGGTATATTAAGGGTTTTCCCCCTCTGAAAACTATAAAGAGTAAGACGTCCTTTTTACCTGTACCTTTCCTGGAATAACATTAATCAAAACTGAATATATTAACCTTACATACTTGTCTTGCAGGTTCAGCTATCGGAAGGTCTGTAGGTAGGTTTTCCCTCGGTTACCTGAAAAGGGGTAAAGGGAGGGGATGAGTTCTGCAACTAAGTGAATGGGACTTGGGAGAGAATATTCAAAACATATTTAATTGGAGTGTGCCAGACTTATTATTTCTTTCAAAAATATTCTTTTCCTTAAATTCCCAATTATTCAATACCATTTTCCTCATTTCCACATCAGGCGTGTTTAACAATCAACACACGTCCTTAATCAGGAAGGTAATCACACATTCGTAGGGCAGCCTGTCCGCTGCACCCACTTGTGGCATCGAAGTGACTTTATCGGCCACCTAGGTAGAAGCTCGTCCACTTCTACCCTGGGAATGAGTGGATGTTTGCAACATCTGACCCTCAAACTCGAAATCAACTCCATGTCTATATGAGGACAAAGACCTCATCCCAAGCCCACCCAAGTCTCATGCACATGAAGCTACGTCGAGCTTCCTTGATTGCTAGCATAACAAACTACCTTTATCTCCACGATGTTGTCCAGTAGCCCCTAGGACGCATCACTACCCCTCTTAGACGTATTGATAGTCCCAAACCTTAAGTGCAAGGATGAGAGCTATCTGCCCAAATTGAAAACTCGGACCGCCGCGTCCCCGACGACAAGTTTTCGAAGCAATCTCTCTCTACGTTTAGTTTTTCGGCGAAGCTCCGTTTGAGCTCATTCTAGCATCAAATTATGCAATTCAAAATACAATTGAATCATATGAAGGCGTATGAACACCAATCTAACTTTAATTTCAATAATTAAACTCATGTGATTGGTCAATTTGATTAAATCAAATTCGACTAAGTTAAAAGGTTAAAATTGGGGAAAATTAGGAATTTCAAAAATTCGAGAGACTAACGTGAAATTTCATAAAATTGAAGGCCAATTGGGCATGATAAAGATGTTGGAGGGCCAATTGAGCATTTTTTTTGGAATTTTTGGGGGCAAAACTTACCATTTTTGTAAAGTAGGGGGAAAATGGTAATTTTAGAAAAATTGGGGACAAATTGGAAATTTGGGAAACTTGAACCCCTTTTTGTGATTATGGATAAATTGAGGTCCTAAGGTTAAATTTAGAAGTTTCAGGACTCAATTTGGGGAAAATTGGCATTAGGGACCTAAAGTTAAAGAAAAAGAACTTTAGGGACCTAATTGCAATTAATCGAAAAGTTTGATTAGTTCATCAATTCATGATGAATGAAGGCTATTAGACCAAGAGATAATGAAAAAGGATGTTCATATCATATAGGAACATGAAATACTAGGAACACATTATTAGGTTAGTGGGATATTTAATATCATACTCGATTAGGATGATAAGCACCTCAGAAATGAAAACCCACTACTAAGTGGTATTTTAACCATTACACCTGAGAGGAGTGATCTGGAAATCACGCATAAATACTATTTATCAGTTGTAAATAGATCATACCCGGTTGGTATGATAAAACTTCCTGGAAGGAAGTGGAAAACCCATTTATTGGTTATAAGCGATGATGTCCTCATACTCGGTTGGTGTGATGGATGACTCCTTTACTATGTGCCACTGCTTAAAATTTTTGGAAGACCTTTACGGGAGCTCGAATAGCTCAGTTTGGCTGGAGGCCTCGGTTTTGGAACTTGGGGGCTAATATGCCCGATTTTGAAAATCTCGAATAGTGGGCCCTAGGCTAGTTGGCATGAGCAGAAGCTCATAAATAAACATGATTTTAAGCCATGAAAACATAATGAATGAATTGTTTTGCCATCGTACCAAGACAGGATCGACATACTCGATGGACTGGTGGCAGTGCGACATGACAAGTTTTTGGACTAGTCAAGAAAAATAGTTGTAGGTCGAGTTGAGGGTCGGGACCGTTGGACTAGTGGCACCACCGATTATATGGCTTATGTGGAAAAAAATTATTGATTTGTGCATGCACTATGTTACGGGACCTTCAAGATGCCCAAGAGGGGTAGTGATGCGTCCTAGGGCTCTGGACGACCTAGTGCAGATAATGGGCAGTTAGTCATACCAGCGGTCTTGAGAAGCTTGATGTAGCTTCATGCGCATGTGACCAGGGTGGGGACATGATGAGGTCTCTATCCTCATATGGACACGTTGCTTGTTACAGGATTGAGGGTTGGATGTCATGTATATCCACTCAATCTTAGGGTAGAAATGGATGTGCTTCTATCTAGGTGGTCGGTAAAGTCGCTCCGACACCACAAGTGGGTACAGTGGACGTGCTGGCCTACAAATGTGTGTTTCCCTTCATGATGAAGGGCATGTATTGAGTGAATAACACACTATTGTGATGAGAAATGGCTATGAAAACTGAGATTTGAGTATGAGATAATTTAAAGGAAAATAAGGAGTTTGGCACACTCCAATTCAAACTATTATTTTCAAAAATGAAGTATTAAACCTCATTCACTGAGTTGTCAAACTCACCCCTTCCCTTATACCCCTTTCAAGTAACCAAGGGAAAATTTACCCAAGGACTTCCATTTAACTACACCTGCAAGACCGGTATGGAAAGTTTAAATTTCATGCAAATTTGATTAATATTATTCCAAGAAAGGTACAGGTTTAAAAGACTCCTTACTCCTCACAGTTTAAAAGAAGGGTAAACCCTTAATAAACTGGGAGAGTGGCAGGTTGATCACGGAGATCTAACTAAACCGGGTCAGGGCATGACACTAGTACTAGGGCCATCGTCACTCGGGTCTTGATCTCCTCGAAGTACTCCTCACACTTAGAATCCCACTTATAATACACTCCCTTCCTTGTGAGTCGGGTTAACAGAGCAGCAATTTTTGAAAAAGTCCTCCACGAACTTCCGGTGGTATCCGACGAGTACGAGGAAACTACGGACTTCGATTGGGATGGTGGGTGACTTCTAGTTGGAGATAGTCTCTATTTTAGCTATGTCCACATTTACTCCGTCCTTTGACACTATATGTTCTAAGAAGCCCACCTCTTGTAGCTAAAACTCGTACTTTGAGAGTTTGGCATAGAGTCGATTTTCTCGCAAGGTACTTAGTGTGGTTTCTAGGTGCCCCTAATGCTCCTCTTCGGTTTGGGAGTATATGAGTATATTGTCTATGAACACTATCACGAACTTGTCAAAGTATGGCTGGAACACCTGATTCATCAGGTCCATGAAGGCCACAGGTGCGTTTGTCAACCCGGAGGGCATCACCCTAAACTTGTAATGCTCATATTGTGATCGGAACGTGGTCTTTTGTATGTCCTCCTCTCGAATCTTCAATTGGTGTTAACCTGACTGGAGATAGATCTAGGAGAAATAGGCCGCCCCTTGTAGCTGGTCAAATAAGTCATCTATCTTGGGGAGAGGGTACTTATTCTTAATTGTCACCTAGTTCAACCTCCAGTAGTCGATGCAGAACCTCATGCTTTCGTCTTTCTGTTTTACGAATAGGACTGGTGTGCCCCATATAAAGCCCTTCTCCAGTAGTTCATCCAATTGGTTCTTTAGTTCCTTGAGCTTGGCGGGCGCCACACGGTAGGGAGCTTGTGATATGGGGTGGGTTCCTAGCACCACTTCAATTACGAACTCCAGTTAGCGATTTGAGGGGAGCCTAGGTAGCTCTTCTGGGAAAACGTGGGGGTAATAGTTGACTATTGGGATTCCTTCTAGCCCTTTCTCTAGCAATTCCTTGCAAGTGATCTAGGCGAGGAATATCTTACACCCTTTTCATAGTAAGTCCTACACCTCCATGCAAGACACTAGGTGTATTCTGGTGCTTCCCTTGTCCCCTTAAAATACAGCTTCCTCCTTCCTAGGGGCGCATAAGGTTATCCTCTTCCTTCCGCAGTCTACTTGGGCTTGATGTGTGCTCAATCAGTCCATTCCTAGGAAGACCTCTACTTCCCTTAGTGGAAGGGGAATCAAGTGGGCTTCTAAGGTTATCCCTCCTATCTATACCATGCATGCCTTAAGAAGCTTGTGTCACTTTAGTGCATCTCCTAGAGGTGTAAGGATATTGAGGGGTGGAGTGAGGACAAAGTTCCTTAGGGAGGTCTGGAACTAGGGTTTCCTTGAAGAAGGATCGCTCCTTCCATGAGTCGAAGAGGGTGTACTTTTCTTTTTCAAACATTTGTAAGAAACCTAAGGGAGAGTTAACGGAACCTTTGAGGGAATGCATTTTATTAAATCAAAAAAAGGACTACAATAATCCAACTACAGTCTCAATTCATAGGGAAGGTTGGGACGTAGCAACTACTACGCTGGGGTCCATTAGGGCTTCATCTTGGGTCATATTGTAAACTCGGGCCAGAACTCGGGTGGTTACCTCCCTTCCTCCATTGGGTTCCCTGTGAATTTTGGGCAGCGGTTGGGGAGTGTTTTGCGAGGGATTGTCCTGTGGTGTTGGGCAATTCCTTATGTAATGCCCGAGCTGCCCGCATTTGTAGCATGTTGCACATGCCCCTTCATGGTTTTTCCGGCACCTGGGGTAGTAGGGGCCTCTTCTCGGAGGGGGTATGTAAACCCCATCTTTTAAGGATAAGAAAAATTGGGAAACGAACTAGTCATTTCAAAAGAAGAAATCGAGCCGGTTCACAAACCATAACCAATAAGGAAAGGGTAAATTGGGGGATTGACAAATCCCGAGTGACTCAAAGAATCATACAAATCATGGAAAAGAACCTTGGGACAAATCGGAAGAGAAAACCATATCGGTCTAGACATAAACCTGATTGAACTGGTTTAAACCATACTTGAACCGGTTGCTAAATTCATTTTTCTTGGTGGCTTAAAATATTCAAATAGGGGAATTGAAGCCACCATTAGATGGAGAATTTGTAAACCCCACCCTTTGGAGTTAAGGAAAAGCGGGGAAAGAACTAGTCAAACTAAGTGAGAAAACTAAACTGATTCACAAACCGTAATCACTAGATAATGGGAAATTTGAGAAATTTACAACTCCCAAGTGACCCAAAGAGTCATAAAAACCTTGGAAAATAACCTTAGGACAATTTGGGAGAGAAAACCAGGTTGGTTCAGGTGAACTGGATCCGAACTGGATTGATCCGATTTGGACCGGTTTGAACCACATACTAAATTAATTTTTCTAGGTGGCTGAGAAATTTTAAATTTGAGAACGAATGCCACCATTTGATAGAGAATGAATTTAGATAAATTTACAAATTTTTAATTTTGAAAAAATTAGTCGAATCAGGCCTAAACCGGCCAGTTTAAGCGTTGAACCTAGTTCGAACCGGTACGGTCCGGTTCAAAATAGTGTCATCCTCTTCCTTCAAATGATAGAATTGTTCACTCGTCGAAAAATCAAGCAGCGCTGGCGAAGAGAAAACAATTCCGTTCATTACATTTCGGGTCATCAATGATTGTCATTAAGGTGACAAACGAACAGCCGGAGAGTCCCCAAGCTCCCTATATAAAGAGTTACTCTTCATTCATTTTCCACACACCTAAAAACCTCACTCTGTCTCAACTACTCAGTTTTCCGATGAAGCTCGAACCAAAGCTCCAAAATAGGGTCTTTTCTGAGCCAAATAAGGCATGGTTGGATTCTTTAGACTTAGGGAGAAGTCTCCAATTGCTCCAAGGATCGTTAGAGAAGTGTCGGCATGATAGAATAGTGAAGCAGCTCTAGCAGACCGAAGTTGCCCTATTTTTGTCGAGCTGAAATCAGCTAATTCAAGCTCTCGTTAGGCCAAACCAAGCTCTCCTAACACTCCTTCAGCCCTCATACGACCGAATTAGAGTGGAAAGGTAAGCCAATTTGTCTCCACTCTATTAATTTCGATCGGTGCTATAGAGAGAACCAGTAGATCTTTACTGACCAAATTCTCCCTTAATTCGGCATGAATTGAGGTAATTCTTGATTCTAGGAGTAATCTCAGGATGAGAGTTATCTGCCCAGATCAAAAGCTCAGACCGTCGCACTCCTGACGGTAAGTTTTCAAAGCTTTCTCTCTCTACATCCAGTTTTTAAGCGAAGCTCCATTTGAGCTCATTCTGGCGTCAATTCATGCAATTCAAAGTGCAATTGAATCGTATGGATGTGTAGGTACTCAAATCCACCTAATTTCAATAGTTAACTTAGATTGATTGGTCAATTTGATGAAATCATATTCAGACACATTGAAAGGTTGAAATTAGGGGGAAATTTTGGGGAAAATTGGGGATTTAAAAAATTCAAGGCACTAAAGTGCAATTTCCAAAAATTGAGGGTGAATTGGGTATGGAAAAGATGTCGAAGGACTAATTGGTCAATTTTTGGAATTTTTTGGGTGAAATTTACCATTTTTGCACAGTAGGGGCAAATGGTAATTTTGGAAAAGTTGGGGACCAAATTGGGAATTTGTGAAACTTGAACCCCTTTTTGTAATTTTGAATAAATTGAGAACCCAAAGTAAATTTGTGATGTTTTGGGACTCAATTTGGGGAAACATTGGCATTAGGGACTTAATGTTAAATAAAAAGAACTTTAGGGACCTAATTGGAAATAATTGAAACGTTTAGATATTTTATCCATTCTTGATGAATGAGGACTATTAGGCCAAGGGATAATGAACAAGGATGTTCATATCAGATAGGAATACGAAGTACTAGGAACACCAACCAAGGCAAGCTCATGTGAAGGCAAAAAGCAGACCAAGAGTAATTCATTAATTAACAGGTGAGTGGGAATTTTCACATCATACCTGGTTGGGATGATGAGCACCTTGATAATGAAAACCCACTACTAAGTGGAATTTTAAACATCACACCGAATGGAATGATGTAGAAATTACACGGAAAAACTACTTAACAATTGTAAAAAGATCATACCTGGTTGGTATGATGAACTTCCTAGAATGAAGTAGAAAACCCACTTATCGGTTTTAAGCGGAGATGTCCTCACACCTGGTTAGTGTGATGGACATGTGAAAAGATTATTTTGTTAGAAGTGCTCTCCCCTGACTGTGTACCACTACTTAAACTTTTGGGGAGACCATTTTGACGGGAGCTCGAATAGCTCATATAGGCTGGAGGCCTTGGCTTTGGAACTTGGGGGCTAAAATGCCCAATTTTGAAAATCTCATGCAGTGGGCCCAAAGCTAGTTGGCACAAGCAATAGCTCATAAACAAACATGAGAATAAGTCATGAAAACTTTAATGAATGATGTGTTTGGCCATGGTACCAAGACAGGACCGAGACACTCGATGGACTTGCAACAGTGCGACAAGACTGGTCGACAGACCAGTCAAGACAAACAGTTGCAGGTCGAGTTGAGAGTCGGGGCCATTGGACCAGTGGTACCAAAGATTAAATGGCTTATGAGGAAAACTATTATTTTGTGCATGTACTGACGTACGGAACCTTCAAGACGCCCAAGATGGGTAGTGATGCGTCTTAGGGGCTACTGTACGACATGGTGGAGATAAGGGCAATTTGTCATGGCAGCAATCAGGGAAGCTCGACATAGCTTCATGTGCATGAGAACGAGGTGGGGTCGGGATGAGGTCTTTATCCTCATATGGACACATAATTTCTTTTTGGGATTAAGGGTCGGATGTCGCATACATCCACTCATTCTCAAGGTAGAAGTGGATGGGTTTCTATCCAGGTGGCCGATAAAGTCGCTCTGATGCAACAAGTGGGTGTAGTGGACGTGTTGCCCTGTGAATGTGTAATCCCTTCATGATGAAGGGCGTGTGTTGGTTAATAAACACACCGTTTGTGGTTAATGATGAGAAATGGCTTTAAAAACTGAGATTTTGAGGATGAAATATCTTAAAGGAAATAAGGAGTCTAGCACACTCCAATTCAAAAACTATTTTATTGAAACTTTACTTTTTTTGTTTTAAATTACCCATTCACTGAGTTGTAGAAACTCACCCACCCTTTTTATCCATTTCTGGGAAATAGAGAAATGATTAGGGATAACACCAGGACTTACTCTTTGTTAGGTATACTTAATTATTCTTATTTGCATTTTTATTGATATATGTTATTCCAGGGAATAAGGTTGTGATTACGCCTGGCTCCTTTTAAAATAAAGAAGGGAGAAACCCCTCTTTAACCAAGAGAGCGATAGGTTGTTCACGGGGATCCGACCAAATCGAGTTGTGGAGTAACAACTTAAGTGGTATCAGAGCTAAGTTCCCTTGAAACATTATCAATATTATGCCCTAACATTAATCAAACTTTAACTCTTGTGTAGGGAGGAGAATCCCTAGGAAATTTGCTGTGAAATCCAATCCAAAACCCATAACTCTGAAAAACACACCTACCCCAAGGGAGGTAGCCGTTCAAAGATTCTTAAAAGGAGAGAAAATAGTACCCAAGGACATGGTGGAAGATTTCCAAAAATTGGTGGGAGCCTTATTGGAACCAGGAGGCATCACATACCCTCCTCCAAGATAAGAGGAACCTGTACCTCCTCCTAGGAGCCCAACCCCTCCTCCATCCCCACAACAACCAGAGAGAAATCCAACTAAGGAGGCATGGGACAACTACTGGGATGTGTATGCCACCTTCATGAAGGTCCACCAAGTACCCCCACCTACTCAGTACAGCTTTAATCCCTCCTAATGGATGAAGTGGACATATGATTGTGAGGTAGAGGTATTTAGGTGGTATGGATTGGAGGCCATACATGAAATTCATCCCATAAAGTAATACGAATGGACCCCAACTAGTTCCTTAGAGCCATCTGATCAAGAGTTCCACAACCGTTCTAAAGCTAGCTCTCGGCCTATGACCCCAAGGGATTTTGGGTAGAAAACTTCTGTAATAAGCCAAGTATGGTAAGAAAATGTCTCTTGAATGAATGAAAGCTAATTTTTCTTGATAAAACTTTTTAGTCTCCTTGATAAATTTAAGCAAAAAGAGCATGCTAATAAAGTAAGGGTAGAAAATCACCTAAGGGAGGAAAAACGGGTTACTTCTGGTTGACCTCAACTTCTAAGATTATTTCCTCAAAGGTACAATGAAATTTGTCAAGGAAGAGACTAAGGGAAAGAAAGGAGAATTTTGGAACAAGGGAGGTAAGCATCAAAGAGCATGGGATTAGTGAGAGTCTAAGGAGTTAAGGAAAAGATCAAGGAATATGAGTAAGGAAAAACCAGAAGGAATAGACTGTTACAAAGGAAAAAAACAAAGGAATGGAAGTTAATCAGGAAGAAAGAAAGACGGTTATGGGGAGTACTAAGGGTGTTAAGATAATTAAGACAGGATAAGGAGAAAATACGATAGCAAGAAAGCCCAAGAATAACACCTACTCGGAAAGAACTAGGACACCCTTTCTTAGGAACTCTATGAAATAAGGAGACTTATGGGAAGCAGAGATATGAAACCAAAAAGGAAGAAATCCAGAGTGAATAAACCATGCAAAGATCCTTAAGTATAAGTAAAGGATAAAAGAATAACTTCTAAGGAGCAGTAGGGAGATCGAACGTAAGAATTCCTGAACAGAAGACCCTAGAAGAAGAAAAAGAATAGAAAGTACGATTGTGAAAGGAGAAAGCTCCTAGTTAAGAAAGCAACCGAGGAAATAACGCAAAAATGGAGCCGAAATAAGGACCTTAGTAATTAGTACAAGTGGCTAAGGAAATAACCCATAACAACTAGATCATCTAGGAAATAAACTACACTCCAAGAAGGATTGTGAGTAGTAAGGATCATACCCAAAATAGGGTGAAGGAATAGATCCCAAAGACAAGCAGAGAGACAATCAACTTAAAATAAGTAGACTAAGAGGATACAACGAGCGAGACAGATAATGAATTGACCCTTGTGAAGGTCACAATCCCAGTAAGGAAGGACAAGATGGAAAGGCCAAAACCTTTGAGAAATAAGGACAAAGGAAAGCCATAAAGAGATCAATGGCTAAGACAGAAGTAACGACCTAAAAGCTATAAGGAGGTTACATAAGCTTTATGTAGGACGATCAAGAGTTGTAAGATGAAGGAGGGTGTGAACTCCACTTCCAAAAAATAGATGAATATTGGGAGCAAAGATGAGGTATACAAGAAGTAATTGTAGGGTCTCAAGGGTAAAGGTGAGTATGTTAGAATGGCATCAAGGAATGTCATTTAAGGTGGGACCTTCGACATGGTAAAACTAGAAAAGAATTTTGAGAGAAAAAAAGTATAAGAATTTCCTAGAAAGGAAAAACTTGGGAAAACATATATGTTACCATTATGAGGTAATGGAACCAAAAAAATTGGAAAGAATATATTCTTCTCAAAGACAAGTTATTAGAGATGAGAGGATCAAGTGCATAGGAAAAGTAATTGTGAGAATCCAAGTGGTAAGTTGAACCCAAATAACGGGTAAGTAGGAAGACAACAACAAAAAGATACCGTACGAGTAAGAAAGGAACTAAGCGGAATAAAGGATCATGAAATGATCACGAGTGAGTAGGAATGGATTAAGAAAAAAGGAAGTTCTTGAGGAAAGAATACAATTGGGAATGAGGAATGATGTAAGAAAGGAAGAGTTTCAGCAAGTTAGTAAGTATTGAGAAACTCAAAGACTTGAAATTTCAAAGATCCAATAAAGAAGTTGGGAAAATATGAGTAAGTAAGGAAACTAATACTGTTATAAAGGATATGACGTCAAAGGAAAAATGGACAATTGGATAACAATTATGATAGTTAAGAAATACCACCAAACGAAAAGAGGGATGATGTTATATCATCCCCGAAAGATAGAAAGATTGAGAATAGCTATTTTGGAAGTGCTTTAAAATGTTATATGGTCAAAGATAAGTTCCAGAGAATATCATGCTATGAGGGACATGTAAACCCAACTGTCCTAGGGAAATATGACTTGGGTAAGGAAGAATCTATGATTTGAACATGACAAGGTCAGAAATTAAATGTGGAACGAAATTGTAATAATCAATGAATGAGGGAAGGATCAATGTAGGATGAAAATGTGATGATATCAACACCTGTGGAAGTATGTACATGGTTCTTGAATGGACACTAAGCTAAGTAGGTCAGCAATAAAGAGAATAATCGAATGTAGAAAGGATTGGGTATTTTGGAACTCTCAATCCTAAAATCTTAAGTAAAGGATCTTGGAATGGAGAAATAGTGCTTTAAAGGAACGAAGGATGTGAATTTAAAGATATGACTTTAAACCTTCCAATGAGATAGGTTTAACTAAAGTAAACTCTATGGAATGGGAAAGTAACGGGAAGGAAAAGAAAAATTCACAAGTGTATGTGATATAAGGGATGAATGAGAATAACCGAGAATGTCTATGGATAACAAATTGACAACAAGGGAAGTTCCATCCAGTGAAAAAAATGTTGAATAAGTTTTGGGGACAAAACTCCTAAAAGGAGGGGAGAGTTGTAAATCCCGCCATTTGGAGTTAAGGAAAACCGGGGAAAGAATCGGTCAAACCGAGTGAGAAAACCGAACCGGTTCACAAACCTTGATCACTAGAGAACAGGCAAATTGGGAAATTTACAACCCTCGAGTGACCCAAAGAGTCATAAAAACCTTGGAAAATGACCTTAGGAAAATTTGGGAGAGAAAACTAGACTGGTTTAGGTGAACAGGATCCGAACCAGATTGAACCGGTTTGGACCACAATTGAACAGGATGCTAAATTCATTTTTCTAGGTGGTTTAAAAAATTCAAATTTGAGATTTGAGGCCTTCATTGGATAGAAAATGAATTTAGATAAATTTAGAAATTTTTAGATTTGAAAAAATTCTGTCGAATTGGGGGTGAACCAGCCAGTTTAAGCTTTGAACCTGGTTCAGACTGGTCCAGTCAGGTTCGGAATACTGTCGTGTTCTTCCTTCATATGACAGCACTGTTCACTCATCAGAAAATAGAAGCAGTGCTGGTGAAGAGGAAATTTTTTTGTTCAGTACTTTTCAAGCTATCAATAACTGTCGTAAAGGTGCCAAACGGACGGCCGACGAGTCCTTGAGCTCCCAATATAAAGAGCCACTCTTCATTCATCCTCCACACACCTAAAACCCTCACTCTCTCTCAACTACTTAGTTTTTCGATGAAGCTCGAATTAGAGCTCCGATATAGGGTCTTTTCTGAGCTAAAGAAGGTGTGGTCGAGTTCCTTAGACTTTAAGAAGTCAGCTACACGGTTGTAGTCTCCAATTGCTCCGAGGATCACCGGTGAAGCACCGGCGTGATCGGATAGTGAAGTAGCTCCGGTGAACCGAAGCTGCCCTATTTCTGTTGAGCTAAAATCATCCAACTCGAATCCTCCACAAACCAAACCAAGCTCTCCTAACACTCCCTCAACCCACCTACGACTGAATTAGAACGGAAAGGTAAGCCAATTTGGCTCCCCTCTGTTAATTCTTATCGATGCTAGAGAGATAACCGACATATCTTTACTGACCAAATTCTCCCTCAATTCGGAATGAATTGAGGTGATTCTTAATTCTAGGAGGTACATTAGGACGAGAGTTATCTGCCTAGATCAAAAGCTTGGACTGTCGCGCCCTTAATGGTAAGCTTTCGAAGCTTTTTCTCTTTACATCTAGTTTTTTGGCGAAGCTCCATTTGAGCCCGTTCCAGTGTCAATTCATGCGATTCAAAGTGTAATTGAATCATATGAATGTGTAGGAACTCAAATCTAGGAACTCAAATCCACCTTCAATTTCAATAATTAACTTCAATTGATTGGTCAATTTGATAAAATCAAATTCAGTTAGGTTTAAAGGTTGAAATTGGAGGGAAATTTTGGGGAAATTGGGGATTTCAAAAATTTGAGGGACTAAAGTGCAATTTTCTAAAATTGAGGGCCAATTAGGTATGGAAAAGATGTTGGAGGACCAATTGGACAATTTTTGGAATTTTTTGGGCAAAATTTAGCATTTTTCCAAAGTAAGAGCAAAAAGATAATTTTGGAAAAGTTGGGGACCAAATTGAGAATTTGGGAAACTTGAACCTCTTTTTTTAATTTTGAATAAATTGAGGTCCCAAAGTAAAGTTTTGAAGTTTTGAGACTCAATTTGGGGAAAATTGGCATTAGGGACCTAAAGTTAAAGAAAAAGAACTTTAGGGACCTAATTGCAAATAATTGAAAAGTTTGTGTATTTTATCCATTATTGATGAATGAGGACTATTAGGCCAAGGGATAATGAACAAGGATGTACATATCATTTAGGAACATGAAGTATTGGGAATGCCAACCAAGAGAAGCTCATGTGAAGGCAAAAAGTCGACCAAGAGGAATTCACTGCATTAACGGGTGAGTGAGAATTTTCACATTACACCCGGTTGGGATGATAAGCACCTCAGTAATGAAAACCCACTACTATGTGGAAATTACATGGAAAAACTACTCAGCGGTTGTAAGTAGATTATACCTAGTTGGTATGATGAACTTCCTAGAAGGAAGTAGAAAACCCGCTTATTAGTTATAAGCGGAGATGTCCTCACACCCGGTTGGTGTGATGGACAGATGAAAAGATTATTTTATCGGAAGTACTCTCCCCTAACTATGTGCCACTACTTAAACATTTTGGGAGACCTTATTGACGGGAGCTCAAATAGCTTAGATAGGCCAGAGGCCTCGATTTTGGAACTTGAGAGCTAAAATGCCCAATTTTGAAAATCTCGTACAATGGGCCCAAGGCCGGTTAGCACGAGTAGGAGCTTGTAAACAAATATGAGATTAAGCTATGGAAACTTTAATGAATGATGTGTTTGGCCATGGTACCAAGACAGGACCGATGCACTCGATGGACTGGCAGCAGTGCGAGAAAACAGGTCGACGAACCAATCGAGACAACAGCTGCAGGTCGAGTTGATGGTCAAGACCATTAGACCAGTGGCACCAAAGATTAAATGGCTTATGAGGAAAAGTATTATTTGGTGCATGCACTAATGTACAGGACCTTCAAGATGCCTAAGAGGGGTAGTGATGCGTCATAGGGGCTACTAGACAACATGGTGGAGATAAGGGCAGTTTGTCGTACCAGTAGTCTAGGAAGCTCATCGTAGCTACATGCGCATGAGACTGGGGTGGGGTTGGGATGACGTCTCTATCCTCATATGGACATGAAGTTTCCTTTTGTGATTGTGGGTCGGATCTCGTGTACATCCACTCATTCTCAGGGTAGACATGGACGCGTTTATATCTAGGTGGCTGGTAAAGTCGCTTCAATGGCACTAGTGGGTGCAGTGGACGTACTGCCCTGTGAATGTGTGATCCCTTCATGATGAAGGGTGTGTGTTAGTTGATAAACACATCATTTGTAGTTAATGATGAGAATTGGCTTTAAAAATTGAGATTTTGGGGATGAAATATCTTAAATGATATCAGGAGTCTGGCACACTCCAATTCAAAAACTTTTTTATTGAAACTTTATTTTTTTTAAATTACCCATTCACTGAATTGTAGAAACTCACCCACCCTTTTCAGGAAATAGAGAAATGACTAATAACACCAGACCTTACCCTTTATCAGGTATCCTTAATTATTCTAAGTTTCATTATTATTGATATATGTTATTCTAGTGAATAAGGTTGAGATTATGCCTAACTCCTCTTGAATAAAAGAAGGGGGAAACCCCTCTTGAACCAAGAGGATCCAACCAAACCGGGTCGAATGTGATAGAATAAATTTAGATTAATTTAGAAATTTTTTATTTTGAGAAAATTGGTCGAATCGAGCCTGAAACGGAGAATTTACTCATTCAACCTGGTCAGACTGGTCCGGTCCAGTTCGGAACAGTGTCATCTTCTTCCTCAAGATGACAACACTATTCATTAATGTAGAAAATGAATAATGCAGGTGAAGGAATAACGGCTACGATCAGGTCATTTCAGGGTGAGGATTAGCTCGACCAAAATGAAAGTTGTCGAGCAAAGTGTCCCTAAGCTCCATATATAAAGAGCTCCTCTCTATTCATCCTCCACACACCTCAAATCTCCACTTTCTCTCAACTACTCCATTTTCTGACGAAGCTCAAACCAGATCTCCGACATATGCATTTTTCGCTGCCTCAGAAGGCGAAATTGAGTTCTATTGACTCTGGAAAAGTCAGCTACCAAACAGTAACTTTCTTTCGACCTAAGGTGTATTGGAGAAGCACCGACGGAATAAAATAGTGAAGTAGCTTTGACAGACTGAATGTAAACCCCACCCTTTGGAGTTAAGGAAAATTAGGAAAAGAACCGGTCAAGCCGAGTGAGAAACACCAAACCAGTTTACAAACCTGATCACCAAAGAACAGGCAATTTGGAAAATTTACAACTCCCGGGTGACCCAAAGGGTTCATAAAACCGTGGAAAAAGACCTTAGGACAATTTGGGAGAGAAAAACCAAATCAGTTTAGGAGAATTGGATCCGAGCTAGATTGAACCAATTTATGAACCGAGTCAGTCCATGAACTGGAACCGATAGAGAAAGGGCAAACTGGGAAATTTATGTATCCTGAGTGACCTAAAGAATCACATAAGTCATGAAAAAGGATTTTAGGATGAATTGGAGATGAAAACCAAATTAGTTCAGGTGAATTGGATCCGAACCGGTTTGAACCACTATTGAACTAGATGCTAAATTCATTTTTCTTGGTGGCTTAAAAATTTTAATTTGAGGTTTGAGGCCACCATTGGATTGAAAATGAATTTAGAAATTTTTAATTTTGAAAAATTCAGTTGACTCGGGCCTCAACCGGCCGGTTTAAGCTTTGAACCTGTTTCGGATCGGTCCGGTCCAGTTTGGAATAGTGCCGCCTTCTTCCTTCAGATGATAGCATTGTTCACTCACCAGAAAATCAAGCTGCACTGGTGAAACTGAAAAGTCTCCGTCCAAGGAGTTTCAAGCAATGAATGACCACCATTAAGGCTCCAATCAGATGGCCAAGAAGTCCCCGAGCTTCCTATATAAAGTGTCACGCCCTGACCCTGTTTGGTCGGATCCCCATGATCAACTCACCACTCTCTCGGTTTATTAAAGGGTTTCCCATTATTATAGACTGTAAAGAGTAAGGCTTCCTTTATACCTGCACCTTTTCCAAGAATAACATAAACAAAACTATATAATAATTTAAATTTATTATACCTGTATCATAGGCGACTTAGTTGATGGTCTTTAAGGGTAGGCTTTCCAAAATCTCCTGAAAGGGATATAAGGGACGGGGTGAGTACGACTAATCAGTGAATGGGTTTTCAAAAGCTTTTGACTTTTAAGAAAATAATTATTATTGGAGTGTGTCAGACTCCTTTCCTTTCAAAATCCCTTCATTTAAAAATTTGAGTTTTTCCATCATTTCTTAGACCACGGTGTATCATCACCCAACACACATCCTTCATCATGAAGGTTACACACATTCGCAGATCAGTATGACTACTGAACCCCCTAGTGGCTTCGGAACGACTTTACAGCCACCCGGATAGAAGCACGACCACTTCTACCCTAGGAATGAGTGGATGTACTCGACATCCGACCCTCAATCCTGAAATCACTTCTTCGTGTCCATATGAGGATAGAGACCTCATCATGTCCCCACCCCAGTCTCATGTGCTTGGTGCTACTCCAAATTTTGCACAGACCCCTGGAACGACGAACTACCCTAATAGCCATCAGGTCGCCCAGTGCCCTTAGGACGCATCACTACCCATCATGGGCATCTTGATGATCCCGTACTCACAATGCATGCACAAACAATGTTTTCTCATATTGCCCTGTAATTTGTGGTGCTACTGGTCCAACGGCCCCGACTCTCAACTCAACTCGCAGTTGTTTGTCTTGACTGGTCCGTCGACCTGTCATGTCACACTACCACTAGTTGACTGAGCATGTCGGTCCTATCTTGGTACCACGGCCAAATAATTCACTTATTAAGTTTTATGGCACATATATCAGGTTCGTTTACGAGCTCCTGCTCGTGCCAACTAGCCTTGGGCCTACTGTACGAGATTTTCAAAATCGGGCATTTAGCCCCCAAGTTCCAAAACCGAGGCCCTCGGCCTATAAGAGTTACTCGATCTCCCATCGAAAAGGTCTCCCAAATTGTTTAAGCATTGGCACACAGTCAAAGGAGAGCACTTCCGACAAAACATATGTTTTCTCTATCCATTATACCGCTCGGGTATCAGGACACCTCCGTTCATAACCGATGAACAAGTTTTCAACTTCCTTCAAGGAAGTCTCATCATACCAACCAGGTATGATCTACTTACAACCGGTAAGTAGTTTTTCCGCATGATTTTCACATCACTTCCTCTAAGTAGTGATGTTTAAAATACCACTTAATAGTAGGTTTTGATACTGAGGTACTTGTCATTCCCAATCGGGTATGATATAAAATTTTCACTCACAACCGGTAAGTGGTTTTTAAATTTTAAGTTGTCCTCATCATCTCAATTGGGTATGATGTTAGTAAACCCACTCATTCGTTAACACAGTGAATTCCACTAGACCAGTTCTTTGTATTCACGCGAGCTCGTCCATGATGGCGTTCCCGGTACTTTGTGTTCCTAAACGATATGAACATCCTTGTTCACTACTACTCGACTTAACAACCTTCATTCATTTCCAATGAATGAGAAAATCCAAACTTTTTAGTTATTTGCGATTAGGTCAATAAAGTTATTTCTTTTTAACTTTAAGTCCCCAAATGCAAGTTTTTTATCAAATTGAGTCCCCGAATCTTTTAAAATTTATCTTGGGACCTCAATTTATTCAATTTCACAAAAAGGGGTATAATTTCCCAAATTTCCAATTTGGTCCTCCAACTTTTCCAAAATTACCATTTTGCCCTTCCTTTGCAAAAATGGTAAGTTTTGCCCAAAAATTCCAGAATTCCACAATTGGTCCTCCAACATTATTTTCATGCCCAATTGACCCTCAATTTCATAAAATTGCATTTTGGTCCTTTGAATTTCAAAAATCCCCAATTTTCCCCCAATTTCAACTCCTTAGCACATTTGAATTTGATTTTATCAAATTGACCAATCAAACACCTCCAATTGTTGAAATTGAAGTTAAAATTGAGTTCCTCCATCCTCTAATGATTCAATAGCACTCTAAATCGCAAGTTTTGACGCTGGAACGAGCTTGAACGGAGATTCGTTGGAAAACGGACTGTAGAGAGATAAAGCTTCGATTACTCACCGGTGAGGGCACGACGGTCCGAGCTTTCGATCTAGGCAGATAGCTCTCATTCTAAGGTTCATCCTAAAATCAAGAATCACATCAATTGATGCCGAATTGAGTTAGAATTTTAACATTGAAATTCTATCGGTTCTCTCTCTAGCACCAGCCGGAAATTGCAGAGGGGAGCCAAATTGGCTTACCTTTCAGTCCTAATTCGGCCGTGGGAGGGCTGAGTAAGTGTTGGGAATGCTTGGTTTGGCCTAAGGAGGGCTCGAAATGGTCGATTTCCGCTTGACCGAAATAGTGCAGCTTTGGTACGCAAGAGCTGCTTTATTATTCCATCATGATGGCGCTTCTCCAACGATTCTCGGATTGACTAAAGTTTGCTATTAGATAGTTGTCTTCTCCCCGGTTCTAAAAGGCCCGACCTCTCCTTCTGAGTTTAAGAAAAATGTTCAAGGCGAAGCTCTGGTTCGAACTTCACCAGGAAATGGAGCAGTAGAGAGAGAAAAAAGTGTTCAGGTGTGAGAAGAATGAATGGGGATGAACTCTTTATATAAGTGTAAAATCGTGTATTAAATGGGAGAGATTTATTACTAGTATTAATATTGCCATAAATTATTGGTATTAATTCCAATAATTTAATTTCGTTATTAAATTATTTGTATTAATTCCAATAATTTAATATAGGTATTAAATTATTTGTATTAATTCCAATAATTAAATATATATTAATTTATGGTTATTTATGATAATGCTGCATATAAATTTTTTACCAAAATTTTGGGTTATAAAAAAAATCAAGCTTCCCAAGAGATCACCCATCCTCACACTACTCTCGGGCAAGCATGATTAACTTTAGAGTTCTTATGGGATTTCGTTCACCTGAACCAATTTGGTGTTTCTCTTCTATTTTGTATTAAGTTTATTTTTCAAGATTTAATGAACCCTTTGGATCACCTGAAAGTTGTAAATTTCCAAATTACTTGTTCCCAAATGATTGGAATTGTAAACTGACTAAGTTTTCTTACTCGGTTTGACCGGTTCTTTTCATGGTTTTCCTTAACTCAAAAGTGCGGGGTTTACATAAAGAGCCCCTCTTCATTCATCCACCACACACTTGAAAACTCCACTCTCTCCCCACTGCTCCATTTTTCGGTGAAGCACGAACTAGAGCTCCGATATTGGGTCTTTTTTTTAGCTAAAGGAGGTATGGTTTGGTTTTTTGGATTTAGAGAGAAGTCAGCTACACGCCTGTAGTCTTCATTTGCTTTGAGGGTCGTCGGAGAAACACCGACGTGATAGAACAGTGATATAGCTTCGGTGGACCGAAGCTACCCTATTTTGGCCGAGCTGAAATTGGCCAATTCTAGCCTTTCTTAGGCCAAACCAAGCCCTTCCAACACCTTGACAACCCTTCTACAGTTGAATTAGAGCAGAAAGGTAAACCAATTTGGCTCCCCTCTGTAAATTCTAATCGATGCTATAGAGAGAACTGGTAGATTTTCAATGACTAAATTATCACTTAATTTGGCATCAATTGATGTAATTCTTGATCCTAGGAGGAACCTTAGAACAAGAGCTATCGGCTTAGATTGAAAGCTCGAACCGCCGTGCCCCCAACAGTAAGCTTTCTCTCTCTAAGTCCAGTTTTCTGACAAAGCTCAGTTTGAACTCATTCTGGCATCAAATTGTGTGATTCAAAGTGCAATTGAATCATATAAAGGTGTAGGAACTCCAATTTAACTTCAATTTCAACAATTAAACTCATTTGATCGGTCAATTTTTATGAAATCAAATTTGGCTGAGTTAGAATGTTGAAATTAGTGGAAATTGGGGGAAATTAGTGGATTTCAAAAATTCGAGGGACTAAAGTGCAATTTCATAAAATTGGGAGCCAATTGGGCATGATAAAGATGTTGGAGGACCAATTAGGCAATTTTTGGGGCAAAGCTTACCATTTTTGTAAAGTAAGGGCAAATGGTAATTTTGGAAAAATTAGGGACCAAATTGGAAATTTGGGAAACTTGAACCCCTTTTGTGATTTTGAATAAATTGTGGTCCTATACTCATACGAACACAGAGTTTTGTTATGGGATTGAGGGTTTGATGTTGCGAACATCCACTCATTCTTAGGGTAGAAGTGGATGTGCTTCTATCTAGATGGTTAGTAAAGTTGCTCAAATACCACAAGTGGGTACAGTGGACGTACTGACCTATGAATGTGTGTTCCCTTGATGATGAAGGGCGTGTGTTGAGTGAATAACACACCATTGAGAAGAGAAATGGCTATGAAAACCGAGATTTGAGGATGAGATTTTTTAAAGGGAAAATAAGGAGTCTGGAATACTTCAATTCAAACTATTCTTTTCAAAAATCAAGTCTTTAACCCCATTCACTGAGTTGTCGAACTCACCCCCTCCCCTATACCCCTTTCAGGTAACCAAGGGAAAACCTACCCACAGACTTCCAGTTAACTACACCAACAAGACAAGTATGAAAAGTTTAAATTTTATACAGTTTTGGTTAATGTTATTCCAGGAAAGGTATAGGTTTAAAGGACGCCTTACTCTTCACGATTTATAAGAAGGGGAAACCCTTAATAAACCAAGAGAGTGGCGGGTTGATCAAGGGGATCTGACCAAACTGGATCGGGGCATGATAACTTCAGTGGTATTAGAGCTTGTTTCCTCGAATACATTATCAAGACTATATAACATAGTATCTAAGAGAAAATTTAAAATTTTTTCAGATGGCTCCTGGGAGAGGAACCAAGAAAACTAGGACTGGCGTTACCAACACTCTGGTCCCGTAGGAAGATCACCCTAAAATACCTAAGAAATTCCAAAGAACCAAGAGACGTTAATGGGAAGTATCTAGGAGGATGGTGCCAGGACCTGTTAAGGTCACAATCTTGAGTATGACGGGAGCCAAGCCTAAGGCAAGGAACGCCATCAAGGGTGTATAATCTTACCAAAGAAGATACTTGGACACTCGTAGCTCCCTATCTATTTTGTGACCACTTTTTGTAATAGAGCTAAAACCCCAACATCTTGTACTCCTCTATTAATAAAGTACTCAAAATTCCTAAAACCCTGTTTATCAAATGATGAGATCTTGCTAAGAAGATCGCCCCAAGAATAGTAAACAAACAAACCCTCACTACCATAGAAATTAGAAAGAATCCCATCCCATTTAAGGAAACTAAATCAGGGAATTGAGATATATAGGAGGACTCCTAGAGTGACCATTTGGCAAAGAAGTCTCAACAAGAAAACTCCCAAGATGTTCAGACTCAAGGACGGCGAAGCATCAAACCACTAGTAACCTTGGAAAGGTCTTGCAATACTCGAAGGAAAGGAGGAACCACAACGGTCCATGCAAGGGAATAACCCATTACAAGTGTGAACGATGGCAACACCACGTTAAGAAGTGCCCAACCCTAATAAGGATAAGTACCAAGATAATTTGTTATTGTTGTAGGGGAATAGGATAGGTAAAGAAGGAATGTTCCACACCTCATAGATTTAGTGCAATACCTTCTCAAAAGTCACAGAAGGACTGGTGACCAAAACCATGGATCATGTTAAGTAAGCGGTTTACAAAGAGGTCAAGAAAGGGTGAGGTAAAGTAAAATTCAAACTTCTTCTTAAGAAGGTCAAACAGAGAAGAATACCACAAGAATAGAGGTAAGGTACATGGAAAGTACACCAAGAACCCCCTCATAAGGGGCAACGTGAAAAACGTCCTCCGAGAACTCTAGGGTAGGACACAGTGAGAGTGAAGAAGAGAAGAAATACACTATGAAAGGGGACTCTAGAGGGATACATACAACTAAGTACCCCCTGAAGGGATCATTGATGGGCACATGGACATAAAGTGGAGTGCAAGGAACCGACCCTTAATTAGGAACTTCTTGAAGGAAGGATATATCATGATGGCCCAGTGTGACCTGCTTTGAAAGAATAGAAGAGCCAAATAATGATTCTAGAAGAACCTAGTAGAAAGAAGCAACTAGTAGCAATGGGATGGTCAAGGAGAATAAACAATGCCCTAAGAAGGGCTGCGAAGTAGTAAAGTCTACACTCTATGAAAGACAATAGGATGGGCATGAAGGACGAGTGATACAGCTGCCCAGACAGATGGACAAGAAAAATAGTAGGAAGGAGGCAGTTAAAGAAACTAGCCTTTGGAAGAACCTTGGATTTAAACCATTACAAAGAAGGGAGAAGTGAAAAGGCCCAAACATTGGAAAAGAAGGAAGAAGGAAATCCTTAAAGAGATCAACGGCCAAGACCGTAGTTACAATCAAAAGCCATGAGATGATTAAATGAGCCTCTCGAAAGATGACTAAGAGATTTTGAAACCAGAAGGATGTGAGCTTTCCCTAAAAAGAAATAGACATCTATTGGGGTACGAGTGAGAACAAGGATGGAGTATGAAGGACGTACCCGTAAGATTTCAAGAGTAAAGGTAAGCATGAAGGAATGGCATCAAATGATGTCATTTAAAGTTAGGTGCCTTCAAAGATGAATGAAAAAAGGAATTTAGAGAGAAAAATGGTAAGAGTCTACCAAGGAAGGAAACCCTAGAAAGGCATATGTATACCAATTAAGAGGTAATGGAACCAAGTGAAAGGGATAAAGATATAAACTTGCAAATGAAGCACAAGCTGAGGTGAAAGAACCAAGGAAGCATATTAGGAGGACCCAAGGAATGGGTAAATAGAAAATTAGCATCAAAAGATGCTATGACAAGTAAGAATGAGTGGACTACCCATAGTAAGGAAATAAAGGAAACAACGTCCGAGAAAACATTGGGAAAGTAAGCACTTCAAATAAGATGTGGCTAAGGAGGAATAACCACAAATAGTAAGATGGGTCGTAGTCCTCATGCACATAATGGAGCCTAAAGAGTGGAATAAGGAAAAAGAAAGTCCTTGAATAAAGGACGCTGCTAAAGAAGTAAAAGGACATAAGAAATGAAGAATCCTCGCATGTTGGTAAGTCATCGGGAAACCCAAATTTACACGATTATTGGAAAGACCTAACTAAGAAGTTGGGAAAGGACAAGTAGGTAAGAGAAATTTACACGGTTATGTGAGACAAGATGTTAAAGGCAAGATGGATGAGGTAATAATAGTGAAGGTAGTCGAGGAATACTAACAAATGAAAAGAGTGATGAAGTTACACGATCCCTAAAAGGTTAGAAGGATTAGAATGACCCTCAAGGAAGTATTCTAGAAATCTAAGGGACAAAGACAAGCTTTAGGAAAATGTCATTACTGTAAGGGGCGTGTAAGCCCAATAGCCTAAGGAAAAAGGCGACTCAAGTAAGGAAGAGTCAGTTGGTAAATGTGACAAGGTCATATATAATTTTGACCGAAGTTGTAATAAATGACGGATGAAGGAAAGGTCAAAATAGGACAAAGGGGTAGTAACATCGAAACCTGTTAAAACAAGTACGAAATGCTTCGAAGAACATCAAGATAAGGGTTTTAATGATAAAGAGAATAACTAGACACAAGAACAATTGGGCATCTTGGAAACTCCTGATCTTGAAATCTTGGGTAAGAACTTCAAGGAGAAGGAAGAATCTTACCCTAAGTAGAGAAGGAAGTGAACCGAAGGATATCCCTTTGAACTTGTGGGTAAGATATACCCAATTATGATAAACTCCAGGAAGTCAGTAAACAATGAAAAGGAAAAGACATTCCTTAAGTGTGTGATTTAAAGGGGCTAAGTGAAAGAACAACCAAAGTGTTGACATGTCAAACAAATCTTGAGTTAACATTAAGGGAAATTATTCTCGATGCAAAGGATGTTGATTTAGTTTAGGGGACAAAACTCTTAAAAGAAGGGGAGAGTTGTAAACCCCACCCTTTGGATTAAGGAAAACTGGGAAAAGAACCAGTCAAACCGAGTGAGAAACACCGAACCAGTTAACAAACCCGATCATTAGAGAACGGGCAATTTGGAAAATTTACAACTCCCAAGTGACCCAAAGGGTTCATAAAACATTGGAAAAAGTCCTTAGGACAATTTGGGAGAGAAAAATCAGACCAGTTCAGGAGAATCGGATCTGAGCCGGATTGAACTAGTTTATGAACCGAGTTGGTTCATGAACCGGATTGAACCAGTTTATGAACCGAGTCAATTCATGAATCGGAACCGATAGAGAGAGGGCAAACTGAGAAATTTATGGATCTCGAGTGACCTAAAGAGTCACAAAAGTCATGAAAAATGACTTTACGATGAATTGGAGATGAAAACCAAATCAATTCAGATGAACTGGATTGAACTAGTTTGAACCGGTTTAAACCACTATTGAACTAGATGCTAAATTAATTTTTCTAGGTGGCCTAGAAAATATAAATTTGAGGTTTGAGGCAACCATTAGATAGAAAATGAATTTAGATGAATTTAGAAATTTTTAATATTGAAAACTTCATTCGAATCGGACCTCAACCGGCCGGTTTAAGGTTTAAACTCGGTTCAGATCGGTCTGGTTCAGTTTGGAATAGTGTAGTCTTCTTCCTTGAGATGACAACACTGTTCACTAATATGAAAATTGAGCAGCACCGGCGAAGTTGAAAAGTCTCCGACCAGAGAGTTTCAGACAATAAATGACCGCCATTAAGGTGCCAATCGGATGGCCAAGAAATCTCTGAGCTTCCTATATAAAGAGCCCTTCCTCATTCATCCTCCACATCCCTGAAAACTCCACTCACTCCCCACTACTCCATTTTCTGGTGAAGCTCAAATCAGAGCTCTGATATAGGGTCTTTTCTAATCCAAAGAATGTGTTGTCAGATTCTTTGGATTCGGGGAGAACTCAGCTATACGCCTGTAGTCTTCATTTGCTCCGATGGTCGTCGGAGAAATTTCGGCGTAATAGAACACTGAAGTAGCTCCGGCGGACCAAAGCTGCCCTATTTCGGCCGAGTTGAAATCGTCCAATTTGAGCCCTTCTCAGTCCAACCCAAGCCCTCCCAACACCTCTACAGCCCTCCTACAGCTGAATTAGAGAGGAAATGTAAGCCAATTTGGCTCCACTCTGTAAATTTCGATCGGTGCTAAAGAGAACGGGCAGAGTTTCAATGACAAAATTCTCCCTCAATTCAGCATCAATTGATGCAACTCTTGATCCTAGGAGGAACCTCAGGACAAGAGCTATCTATTCAGATTGAAAGCTCGGACCATTGCGCCCTCGACGGTAAGCATTCAAAGCTTTCTCTCTCTAAGTCCAATTTTTCGACGAAGCTCTGTTTGAGCTCATTCCAGCATCAAATCATGCAATTCAAAGTGCAATTGAATTCTATGAAGGTGTAATAACTCCAATCTAACTTCAATTTCAACAATTAAACTCATTTGATCGATCAATTTCATAAAATCAAATTTGGCTGAGTTAGAAGGTTGAAATTGGAGGAAATTTGGGGATTTTCAAAATTTAAGGGAATAAAGTGCAATTTCATAAAATTGAGGGCCAATTGGGTATGATAATGATGTTGGAGGACCAATTAGGTAATTTTTGGAATTTTTCGGGTAAAACTTACCCTTTTGTAAAGTAGGGGCAAAATGGTAAATTTGGAAAAATTGGGGACCAAATTGGGAATTTGGGAAACTTGAACCCCTTTTTGTGATTTTGAATAAATTGAGGTCCAAAAGTGAATTAGAGAATTTTGGGACTCAATTTAGGTGAAAATTGACATTAGGGACCTAAAGTTAAAGAAAAATGACTTTAGGGACCTAATTGAAAATAAATGAAAAGTTTGGTTAGTTCATTAATTTGTGATAAATGAAGGCTATTAGGCCAAAAGATAATGAACTAGGAATGTTTATATCATTTTGGAACATGAAGTACGGGCAACGCCAACTAAGACAATTTCACGGAAGGTAACAAGCTGACTAACAGGAAATTCACTCCACTATTGTGTGAGTGGGATTTTATATCATACCCAATTAGGATGATAAACACATCAGAAATGAAAACTCATTACTAAATGGTATTTTAACCAGCACACCTAAGTGGAGTGATATGGAAATTATGTGGAAAAAATATTTACCGGTTGTAAGTAGATCACACTCTGTTGGTATGATGAACTTCCTGGAGGGAAGTAGAAAACCTACTTATCGATTATGAGCAGAGACATCCTCATACCTGGTAGGTATAATGGACAGCTGAAAAGTTATTTTGTCGAAAGTGCCCTCCCCTAACTATGTGCCACTACTTAAAAATTTTGGGAGATCTTCTTGACGGGAGCTCAAATAGCTCAGATAGGCCGGAGGCCTCGGTTTTGGAACTTGAGGGCTAATATGCCCAATTTTAAAAATCTTGAACAGTGGGCCCTAGGTCAGTTAGCATGAGCATGAGCTCATAAAAAAATATGATTTTAAGCCATGAAAACTTAAGTGAATGAATTTTTTGGCCATGGAATCGAGACAAGACCAACATACTTGATGGATTAGAGGCAATGTGACATGATAGGTGTACGGACTAGTCGAAACATATAGATGCAGGTCGAGTTGAGGGTCGGGGTCATTGGACTAGTGGCACTACAAATTAATGGCTTATGTGGAAAAAATTTTATTTGTGCATGCACTGAGTTTACGGGATCTTCAAGATGCCCAAGAGTGATAGCGATATGTCCTAGGGCTCTGGATGACTTGGTGGATTTAAGGGCAGTTAGTCATACCAAAAGTCTTGAGAAGCTCAACATAGCTTCCTACACATGAGACCAGGGTTAGAACGGGATGAGTTCTTTGTCCTCATATGAATACGGGGTTTTGTTATGGGATTGAGAGTCAGATGTCGCGTACATCCACTCATTCTGAGGGTAGAAGTGGATTTGCTTCTATCTAGGTGGTCGGTAAAGTCGCTCCGACGCCACAAGTGGGTACAGTGGACGTGTTGGCCTGCAAATGTGTGCTCCCTTCATGATGAAGGACGTGTGTTGAGTGAATAACACACCATTGAGATGAGAAATGGCTATGAAAACCGAGATTTGAGAATGAGATATTTTAAAGGAAAAATAAGGAGACTAACACACTCCAATTCAAACTATTCTTTTCAAAAATCAAGTCTTTAACCCCATTCACTAAGTTGTCGAACTCACCCCCTTCCTTTTACCCCTTTCAGGTAACCAAGGGAAAACTTACCCAATGACTTCCAATTAACTACATATGCAAGACAAGTATGAAAAGTTTAAATTTTATGCACTTTTGGTTAATGCTATTTTAGGAAGGGCACTAGTTTAAAGGACGTCTTACTCTTCATGGTTTATAAGAAGGGGAAACTCTTAATATATTGGGAGAGTGGCGGGTTGATCATGGGGATCTGACCAAACCGGGTCGGGGCATGACAAAGAAAGTGCTAAAATTTACTGATAAAATTCTCCATTGATTCGACATCAATTGTAGCAATTCTTGATCCTAGATAAAACCTCATGATGAGAGCTACCTCCCCAGATCAAGAGCTTGGACCACCGCTCCTACGAATAGTTTTTTGGCAAAGCTCCGTTTAAGCTCAATTTGGACCTAAATGTTGTAGTTCAAAGCTCAATTGAGTCATATGGAAGTGTAGGAATTGATTCATACTTTCAATTGGAGCAATTAACCCCGATTGAATGAACAATTTATAGAAATTAAATTCAGTCAGTTTAAAAGGGAGAAATTAGTGAAATTTTTCAAAATTTTGAGGGACCTCTTTGCAATTTCCCAAAATTGAAGTCCAATTGGCCATAAGAAAGATGTTAGGGGACCAATTTGGCAATTTTCGGAATATTTGGGGCCGAATTGCCATTTTTGGAAAGTAGTGAAAAATTATAATTTTTGAAAAGTTGGGGACCAAAATTGGAAATTTAGAAAACTTAAGCCCCTTATACAATTTTGAGTAAATTGAGGACTCAAAGGGAATGTTGGAAGCCTTGGGACTCGATTTGGGGAAAAGTTGGTATTAGGGACCTAAAGTTAAGGAAAATGAACTTTAGGGACTTGAGTGCAATTAATCAACAATTTTTTAGCTAGTCGCTCATAAGTGAGAAAACAATGGCTAATATGCCAAATCTTAAGTGATAAGGATGCCCAAATCGTGTAGGGACACAAAAGATCAGAACGCCAGCAAGGAAAAGCTAGTGTGGATTCGGAAACTAACTAGAGACAAATACGTCACGATCATCAAGTGAGTGGGCTTAATTATACATCATACACGGTTGGGTGGTGAGCACTTTAGAAATGAAAAACCACTTGTGATTGGGACTTTAACATCATACTCAGTTGGGGTGATGAGCGATTTAAGTTAAAAACCACTTACCAAGGAAGTAACCCGCTTACCAATTGTAAGCGAAGATATCATCACACCCGGTTGGTGTGATGAAGTAAAAATATACCTTTTTTAGAAGTGTTCTCCCATGAATGTGTGTCAATGCTTAAAAAATTTGGGAGACATTGTTCACTGAAGCTAGAATAGCTCAGATAGGCTAGAGACCTCTTTTTTTTAATTCGTTGGGCTAAATACCCGGTTTTGGAAAACAAGTGCAGTGGGCCCAAGGCTAGTGGGCACGAGCAAGAGCTTGTAAACAAACTTGAGTAATGGAAAGCCATGAAAATTTCTAATGAAATTGTTTTGTGAATTCGCCAAGGTACTAAGTTAGTACCAACAGTACTCGATGGACTGGCGGTAGTGAGTCAAGGCCAGGTTGACAGACCGGCCTAGACAAACAGTTGTAGGTTGGGTTGAGGGTCGGGGCCATTGGACCATTTGCACCAAAGATAATGGCCATATGTGAAAACTGTTGTTTGTGCATGCACTAATGGTACAAGACCATAAAGACGTCCTAGTGGGTAGTCATAGGTCCTAAGGGCTACTAGACGACATGGTGGGGATAAGTGCAGTTCATTGTGACATTCAGTCTTGAAGCTTGGAGTAGCTTCTTGCACATGAGACCTGGGTGGGATCGGGATGAGGTCTCCATCATCATACTGACACAAAGTATTTTTGGGTTTGAGGGCCGAACATCTGGGACGTTTACTCAGACTCCGAGCAGAAGTCAAGAACTTCTATTAGGGTGGATGGTAAAGACGCTCCGATCCACAAGTGATTGCAATCATCATAACTGCATCTCGCGAATGTGTGTACCCTTCTTGATGAAGGGCGTGTGTTGTCTGCTAAACGCCTCCCGAGACAAGGGGATGGGCTAAGAAAGCTAAACACACCTAATGTGAATAAGGAAAAAGGTTTTGAAAACCTTGGAAAGGATCTGAGAATCCTTTGAAAAAGAAATGGTAAACCTTAGATAAAGTTTTTGGAAAAGAAATTGAATTTAAAACCCTTTTGAAAGAAAATGTCACCCTTGGCATGGTAAAGGTTTTGAAAATTGAAATTTGAGGAAAATCCTTTTTTTAAAGGAAATGATAACCTTGGTGTGGTTTGGATAAACTAAGGCTATTGTGAAAACTCACTCCCAACACTCACTCACTAAGTTGTAGAACTCACCCCCTCCCTTTTACCCCGTTCAGGTAACCAAGGGAAAACCAAAATTTAAAGACATCCTTGTAAGACAGGTATGTCAGTTTTAAGATATTCAGTTTTGTATAATGTTATTCCAGGAAAGACAATAAAGAAGGATTGCTTACTCCTCGTGGTTTAGAAAAGGGTGAAACCCTTTATGAACCAAAGGGAGTGGCAGGTTGCTCATGGGAATCTGACCAAACCGAGTCAAGGCGTGACAACTTGAGTGGTATCAGAGCCTGTTTCCTCGAATACATTATCAAGACTATATAACATAGTAACTAAGAGAAATAAATTTTAAAAATGACAGATGGCTCCCAAGAGAGGAACCAAGAGAACTAGAGTTGCATCCACTAACACTGCCCAAAACCCCATCCCTATAGAAACTCCCAGAAAAGCCCCAATGGGTCAACCTAGACTAAGCTTAGAACATCAAAGACTATATGGAGACTTCACCCAAGTGTTTGGAAGGCCCAACCACATTCTAGAGGTGGACACCAACTCCCAAGCCGAGCCCGAAGAAGTACAATCCCATTCCACTTCTATCAACATCCCTCTTCTAATTGATATCCCCAAATACCTCAAGACCCCCCGTCAATTAGGATGTAAGTCATTTCTAGGAGAGAAGGATGCTAGAGCCGCTATGGACTAGTTGGCCAGCATTAAGAAACTTATGGGAGTAATTAGGATTCCATCAAAGGAGATGGTGATCCTGGCATAATTCTTCCTAAAAGCTAGCGCGAAAAGGTGGTGGGATAACATCAAGTACCTACATACCACCACACCCACCTAGGAGCAATTCGATGAGAGGTATTCAAAGGAATACTTAGCTCCACATCTAATCAATGAGAATAAGCAAGAATTCTTCCGACTCTAACAAGGATCCCACACCATCTCAGAGTATGAAACTAGATTTAATGAGCTAAGACCTTTTGCTCCAAACTTAGTTGGACCAATAGATATCTTCCAATGGTTCATGGACAGTCTTAACATGAACGTACAAGACTGGATGGGAGTACTAGGATGCCCCATGGATTTGGCTGCTATCATCAGCATGGCCCATGAGTGTGAGCATCTAGTACAGACAAGATGTCGTCAGATAGAGCAGGCTGGCCAGAAGGAAGGAGGAGGATAGAATAGCTAGAGATGTCAAAAGGAGCCTGGTGGGCAAAGATGGGGGACAAGAATGGGGTCCTTTAGGAGAAATGAAGGTTACCATGCCCAAAGGGAGGCAAGTACAACCCCACAAAGGAGAAACCCCTATTGCCCCAAGTGCCAGAAAAGCCATGAAGGGTAATGTCAAGCATGCTTCGAATGCGAACAGCTTGGACACCTTGCAAAGAGTTGTCCAGCCCTTCGAGGTAATACACAATGAAGTACCCATCAACCACCTCAAGGGAACCCAAGGGCACTAGATGGGGGATAAGACATAGCCACTACGTTGAGGGTACCAACCAGAGTATACAACCTCACCCAGGAGGAAGCATGGAAGGATCTTAGTACCATAGCTAGTACTTACCAAAATTCCCTTAGATAAATATACACAAAAACCCTGTAATTCGTAATCATTATAATAAAAAACAATTCTATTCCCTACAAAAAAAAATAAACTTGTGATGAGATACAAGTAGGAGAAAATCCAAAGGACGTACCCACCAAAGGAAAACGGGAAGGATGGCATCTAAGGAAGTCATGAAGTAGGTTTAAGATTAGATGCCCTCAAGGGCGAATGAAAAAAGAATTTCGGGAGAGAAGGGGAAGGATCCTCCCAAGGAAGGAAACCTTGGAAATGTATACGTATCCCAACTGAGAAGTAATGGAATCAAGTGATGAGGGATGAAGAGATAAACTGGCAAATGAAGTGCATGCTGAGGTGAAAGAACCAAGGGAAGTATACTAGGAGGACCCCAGGAGTAAGTTAAACCCAAGGAAATTGGTAAGTAGGAAGATAGCATCAAAAGATGTTGTAACAAGTAAGAATGGTTGGACTACCTATAATAAGGAAATAAAGGAAATAACGTTTGAGAAACCTTGGAGAAGTAGTTAAGGGGAAACAACCACTGACATCAAGACCATTTGTGGACCACACTTGCTCAATGGAGCCTAAAGAGTAGACTGTTGGACATAGTGTGGAGTATACAAAATAAAACTCGATGATTGGAAGTTCCTCAAATAAGAAGTAAAGGAGTGAAAAGGGAAAAATTAAGGTCGGTGAAGGATTAAAGGTGGGCGAAAGCTAAAAGAGGGTGTAAGAATGTGAAGGAAGGAAACCTATAAGGAATGGTAAGGAGATCGAAGGTATAGTCCCTAAGATGGAAGTCTCAACTTTAAAGGACATAGTAGAGAATGAAAACCATAAAAGAAGAGCTCCCCAAACACAGGAATCATGAAATGGCCATGAGCGAGTAAGGATGGATTGAAGGAAGGAAATGTCCTTGAGTAAAGGACGACATTGGAAATGAGGAAGGGCATAAGAGGGAAAATACTAACATGTCGGTAAGTCATCGGGAAACCCGATAGATTGGAACCTGGGGAAAACCAATAAAGAAGTTGGTAAGAGACGAGTAGATAAGGAAAATCGACACGATTATGTAAGACATGACATCCAAGGCAAAAAGGATGATTGGATAACAATAAAGGTAGTCGAGGAATACTACCATACAAAAGGAGGGATGAAGTTATATGATCTCCGAAAGAATAAAAAGTTGAGAACAACCCTCAAGGAAGTGTTCTAGAATTCTAATGGATAGAGACAAGTTCTAGAACATGTCATGTTGTAAGGAACATGTAAGCCCAAGAGTCCTGGGGGAAAATGTGACTCAAGTAATGAAGAGTCAGTTAGTTAAGCATGATAAGGTCAAATATAAAATTTCGACCAAAGTTGTAATAAACAATAGATGGAGGAAGGGTAAAAATAGGATGAAAAGGTGATAACATGAATCCATGAAAACAAGTACATAACATTCGAAAGAACACCGAGCTAAGGGTTTCAATGATCAAGAGAATAACTAGACATGTGAACGATTGGACATTTTAGAACTCCCAATCCTGAAATCTTGGGTAAGAACCCTCAAAAGGAAGAATCTTGCCTCAAGCAGAGGAAGAAGTGAATCTAAGGATATACCTTTGGACTCATGGGTAAGACATGTCTAGTTATGATAAACTCCATAGAGTGAGTAAACAATGGAAAGGAAAAGAAATTTCTTAAGTGCGTGATGTAAAGGGGCTAAGTGAAAGAACAACCAAAGTGTTAGCATGTCAAGCAAACCTCGAGTTGACATCAAGGGAAATTATTTCTCAATGCAAAGGATGTTGACATAGTTTTGAGGACAAAACCCCAAAAAGGAGGGGAGAGTTGTGAACCCCGTCCTTTAAGGATAAGAAAAATCGGAAAAATAACTTGTCATTTCAAAAGAGGAAACCAAGCCAGTTCACAAACCATAACCGATAAGGAAAGGGTAAACTGAAGGATTGACAAATTTTGGGTGACTCAAAGAGTCATACAAATCATGGAAAAGAACCTTGGGACAAATGGGAAGAGAAAACCAGACCGGTTCAGGGCGAACCAGACATGAACCAGATTGAACCTTACATGAACCGATTTCTAAATGCATTTTTCATGGTGACTTAAAATATTCAAATTAGGGAATTAAAGCCACCATTAGATAGAGAATGAATTTAGATTAATTTAGAAATTTTTAATTTTGAGAAAACATGTTAAATCGGGCATGAATCGGCCGATTAATGCATTGAACCCGGTCAGACCGATCCGGTCTAGTTCGGAACAGTGTCATCTTCTTCCCCAAGATGACAGCACCGTTCATTAATGTAGAAAATGGATAACTCCGATGAATGAATAATGGCTCTGATAAGGCCAATTCAAGGCAAGGATAAGCTTGACGAAAATTGAAAATTGCCAGGTAGAGGGTCCCCGAGCTCCCTATAAAAAGAGCTTCTCTCCATTCAATATCCACACACCTCAAATCTCCATTTTCTCTCAATTGCACCATTTTCTGGAAAAGCTCGACTCAGAGCTCCCACATAGGCCTTTTTCACAGCCTCAAAAGGTAAGGTCGGGTCCTATAGACTCGAGGGGAAGTCAGCTACCTTACAGCAACTTCTTTTTGACCCAAGGACCGTTGGAGATGTGCCGGCAAAATCAAACAGTGAACCAGCTCTAACAAACTGAAGCAGCCCTATTTTGGATGAGCTGAATTCGGCCAAAATTGACCCTCCTCCAGCAAAACCAAGCCTCCCTAACACTCCCACAGCTCTCACATGGCCTCAACAGAGCAGAAAGTTAAGCCAATTTGGCCCTACTTAGTCGTTGCTGGTCGAAGTTAGATAGAGAAAGTGCTAAACTTTATACATAAAATTCTCCCTCGATTGGACATCAATTGTAGAATTCTTACTCCTAGAAGAAACCTCAGGATGAGAGCTACCTCCCCAGATTGAGAGCTCGGACCGCCGCACCTCCGAAGGTAAGCTTTCGAAGCTATATCTCTCTACAAATAGATTTCCAGTGAAGCTTCATTTAAGCTCAATTCAGACCCAAATGTTGTGATTCAAAGCTCAAATGAATCGTATGGAAGTGTAGGAACTAATCCATACCTTCAATTTAAGCAATTAACTTCAATTGAATGGCTAATTTGAATAAATCAAATTTGGTGAGTTTGAAGGGGAGAAATTGGTGGGAATTTTGGGGGAAAATGGGGATTTCAAAAAATTGAGGGACCACTTTGCAATTTCCCAAAATTGTCAGCCAATTGGCCATGAGAAAGATGTTAGGGGACCAATTGGGCAATTTTTGGAACATTTGGGGCCAAATTGCCATTTTTTGAAAGTAGGGGCAAATTTGTAATTTTTGAAAAGGTGGGGACCATATTGGAAATATTGAAAACTTGAGCCCCTTATACAATTTTGAGTAAATTGAGGACTTAAAGGGAATGTTGGAAAACCTTGGGACTCAATTTGGGGAAAAGTTAGCATTAGGGACCTAAATTTAAGGAAAATGAACTTTAGGGACCTAAGTGCAATTAATCAACAATTATTGAGCCTAGTCACTCATACGTGAGAAAACAATGGTTGTTATGCAAAACCTTAAATGGTAAGGATGCCCAAATTGTGTAGGGACGTGAGAGATAGGTACAACAGCAAGGAAAAGCTAGTGTGGATTCGGACACTGACTTGAGACCAATACGTCACGACCACCGGGTGAGTGGGTTTAATTATACATCATACCCAGTTGGGGTGGTGAGCATTTTAGAAATGAAAAACCACTGGTGTTGAAACTTTAACATCATACCTGGTTGGGGTGATGAGCGATTTAAGCTAAAAACCACTTTCCTGTTGTAAGTGGGATTTTCTAACCTGGTTGGGATGAAGAATACCATCTCTAACTAATAAAATCTACTTACCGGTCATAAGTAACGGTAATCATACACGGTTAGTATGATGAACTTCCTTGAGGATAGGAGAAACTCACTTAGCGGTTGTAAGCAGAGATATCATCACACATGGTTGGTGTGATGAAGTGAAAATATACTTTTTGTCAGAAGTGTTCTCCCCTTACTGTGTGTCAATACTTAAAAGATTTGGAAGACCTTCTTAATGTGAGCTAGAACAACTCAGATAGGCTAGAGGCCTCTTTTTTTTTTAATTCATGGGGCTAAATGCTCGATTTTGGAAAACACGTGCAGTAGGCCCAAGGCTAGTGGGCACGAGCAAGAGCTTGTAAACAAACTTGAGTAAAGGAAAGCCATGAAAATTTCTAATAAAATTGTTGTGTGAATTTGCCATGGTATTGAGTCAAGACCGACAGTACTCGATGGACTAGCGGCAGTGCGTCAGGGCCAGGTCGACGAACCGCCCTAGACAAATAGCTGTAGGTCAGGTTGAGGGTCGAGGTTGTTGGACCATTGACACCAAAGATAATGTACATATGTGAAAAGTGTTGTTTATGCAAGCACTTGTGGTACAATCCATCAAGATGCCCTAGGGGTAGTAATGGGTCCTAAGGGCTACTGGACGACATGGTGGGGATAAGGGCAATTCGTCATGTCAGTCAGTCTTGAAGCTCAGAGTAGCTTCTTGCGCATGAGACCGAGGTGTGGTTGGGATGAGGTCTTCGTCCTCATACGGACATGAAGTATTTTTGGGTCTAAGGGCCGAACGTCTGGGATGTTCACTCAGACTCCAAGTAGAAGTTAGAGACTTCTATCAGGGTGGATGGTAAAGATGCTCTGATCCACAAGTGGTGCAGTCGTCGTAACTGCATCTCATGAATGTGTGTACCCTTTCTGATGAAGGGCATGTGTTGTTTGCTAAAAGCCTCCCAAGGCTAGGGGATGGGCCAAAAAATCTAAACACACCTAATGTGAATAAAGAAAAATGTTTTGAAAACCTTGGAAAGTATCTGAGAAACCTTGGAAAAAGGAATGGTAAACCTTGTATAAATGTTTTCGAAAAGAAATTGAATTTGAAACCATTTTGAAAGAAAATGTCACCCTTGGCAAGGTAAAGGTTTTGAAAATCAAAATTTGAGGAAAATTTCTTTTTTAAAGGAAATGATAACCTTGGTGTGGTTTGGATAAACTCCCCCTCCCCTCCCTTTTACCCCTTTCAGGAAACCAAGGGAAAACCAAATTTAAAGACCTCCATGTATGACAAGTATGTTAGTTTTAAGATATTTAGTTTTGTATAATGTTATTATAGGAACGGCGGGAAGGAAGGACGCCTTACTCCTCACGGTTTAAAAAAGGGTGAAACCCTTTACGAAAAAAAAAAAAGGAGTAGCAAGTTGCTCACGGGGATCTGACCGAACCAGGTCGGGGCATGACAGGGTGTGTTCCTCTCCCTTTGGGCTTGGTAGCCCTCCTCCCTTCATGGGAATCTTGATCGGTTCCTCCATCATGGCCTCCCTTGCTCCCTTGGGCCTCCCCTACTGCTTTGACCCCTTTCGTCCCTTCGCCCACTCTACTCGATCCTACGGTGCCTTGTTTGGACTAGTCGCTCACACTAGTGGGCCATGTTGACAATGGAAGCCAAGTTGGTGGGACGTCCCAAAACCCCCATCCAATCTCTTATGTCCATATTGAGACCATTGATAAATTTTTGGCAGATGTCTATCAAGCCTACCAAGTCAGGGGCGAAGGGCCTCAACTCATTAAATCTGGTCTCATACTTCGAGATTGTGCTTACTCCCAGTCGAAGTCGAAAGAATTCCACCTTTTTCTCATTGATCAGATGGGAAGCGAGGTACTCCTCCAAGTACCTCCCATCGAACTCCTCTCAGGTGGGGGTGACAGGAGAGAGACTCCTCACGTTGTCCAACCATCTTTTTGCACTAGACTCCAGAAAGAACTTTGCTAGCGTCACCATTTCTTCTGGGGGCGTCCTGATGATCCCCATGAATTTCTTAAGGCTGGCCAGCCAATCCATGGCAGCCCCAGTGTCCTTCTCTCCTTGGAAGGTCTTGCATCCCAGTTGTCGAAGTGTCTTCAGGTATTTGGGAATGTTAAAGAGGGGCGAGGTAGGGGCAGAAGTGGATTGGGATTAGACCACTTCAGGTCGAGTTTGGGACTTGAAGTCCAGGTGAGGTTTGTTGCTAGGTGGGGTACCTTGAACACCTTAGTAAATTCTTCATACAGCCTCTAGTGTTCGGAGCTGAGACCTTATGGGGTCGGTTGTGCCCCGGGGAATTATACTTCTCGAAGGGGGTTTTCGGCGAAGTCTACGATTGATGCCCTTGTTCTCTTGGCTCCTCGTTTTGGTATCATAGTTGGTTTATGATTTTTTTATTAGTATTTAGGTTATAAAGTTTTGATAATGTATCCGGGAAAACATGGCTCTAATACCACTCAAGTTGTCATGCCTTGACCTGGTATGGTTGGGACCTTATGATCAACCCGCCACTCTTTCGTACCTCGAGGAGGATTACTCCCTTGGGTCAAGAAGGGTCAGGCGTAGTACCTGTCATGTTTTCTCTGGAATAGCATTAAACAAAACTAAAAGTTTAATTTATACCTAGTTTAGATTCTAGTGAAGGGGAGCTCTCATGTAGTTTTCTTCTTTTCTGAAAAATGTTTAGAGAGAGGGGGTGAGTTCGATGACTCAGCAAGTGGGAGAGATCTTAGGGAAATATTTAATTAGGCAGCTTTCAAGATTTTAACATTTCATGTTCTGCCACTTTGTTGGTTTTGCACACAATTACATACCCATCTATCATAGGAGGGATCACACGTTCGTAGGACGGCCCTCGACCGCTCCACTTGTGGAACGGAACGCCTTTACCGTCCACCCTGATAAAGGTTAGTCGCCTCTACCCTAAGTTTGAGTGGACCTTGCTCGTTCGACCCTCAAACCCTAATCCCTTCATGGTGTCCAATTTGTAGGACGAAATCCCTTCATGGATTTAGCGTCCAATTCATTTTTCTAGGTGGCTTAGAAAATTCAAATTGGAGAATTGAGGACATCATTGGATAGAGAATGAAATTAGATTAATTTATAAATTTTAAGTTTTGAAAAACTCAGTCGAATCATGCCTAAACCGGCCGGTTTAAGCGTTTAATTCAGTTCAGAACAGTGTTATCTTCTTCCTTCAAATGACAACACTATTCACTCGCCGAAAAATCGTGCAGCACCGACAAAGATGAAAAGTCTTTGGTCAGGAAGTTTTAGGCAATGAATGACCGCCATAAAGGTGCCAATCGAATGGCCAAGAAGTCCCTGAGCTTCTTATATAAAGAGCCTCTCCGCATTTATCCTTATCACACTTGAAAACTCCACTCTCTCTCTATTGCTCTATTTTTCGGTGAAGTTCGAACAAGAGCTCTAAATTGGGCATTTTACTGAGCCAAAGAAGGTGAGGTCAGGTTCTTTAGAGTCACGAAGAAGTGAACTACATGACAGCAGTCTCCATTTGCTCTGAGGATCGCCGGAGAAAGGCTGATGTGATAGAACAAAGAAGCAACTCCAGCGGACCAAAGCTACCCCATTTTGGTTGAGCTGAAAACGACCAATTCGAGCCCTTCTTATGAGAATTCCAATCAGTGTTAGAAAGAGAATCGATGAAACATCACTGACCAAATTCTCCATCAATTTCGACATGAATTGATGCAATTCTTGATCAAAGGAGGAACGTCATGACAAGAGCTATCTACCCAGATTGAAAGCTCCAACCACCACGCCCTCAACGGTAAGCTTTCGAAGCTTTCTCTTTCTAAGTCCAATTTTTCGGTGAAGCTCCATTTGAGCTCATTTCGATGTCAATTCATGCTATTCAAATTGCAATTGAATCGTATGGATGTGTAAGAACTAAATTTCACCTTCAATTTCAACAATAAACCTCGATTGATCGGTCAATTTGATGGAATCAAATTCGGCCAGTTTGTAAGCAGAAAATTCTGGGAGAAATTGCGATTTTCAAAAATTCGTGGGACTAAAGTGCAATTTCCTAATTGATGGCTAATTGGGCATGGAAAAGATGTTTTAGGATCAATTGGTCAAATTTTGGAATTTTTGGGGTGAAATTTACCATTTTGTAAAGTATGGGCAAATGGTAATTTTGGAAAAGTTGGGGAGCAAATTGGGAATTTGGGAAACTTGAACCCCTTTTGTGATTTTCAATAAATTGATGTCCCAAAGTGAATTTTATAAGTTTTGGGGCTAAATTTGGGGAATATTTTGCACTAGGGACCTAAAGTTAAAGAAAAAGAGCTTTAGGGACCTAATTGCAAATAATTGAAAAGTTTGGATTTTTTATTCATTCATGATGAATGAAGGCTACTAGGCCAAAGGATAATGAACAATGATGTTTATATCATGTAGGAACATGAAGTACCGAGAACGCTAGCCAAGACAAGCTCGCGTGGAGGCAGAAAGCTGGTTAAGAGGAAATTCACTCCACTATCGGGTGAGGGGGGATTTTCACATCATACCCGGTTGGGACAATAAGCACCTTGAAAATGAAAACCCACTATTAAGTGGAATTTTAAGCATCACACCTCGATGGAGTGATGTGGAAATTATGCGGAAAAACTAATTACCGGTTGTAAGTAGATCATACCCAATTAGTATGATGAACTTCTTGGAAGGAAGTAGAAAACACACTTATCAGTTATAAGCGGAGATGTCCTCACACCCAGTTGATGTGATGGACAAGTGAAAAGATTATTTTGTCGAAAGTATTCTCCATTCATTGAGTCGTTGAACTCACCCCCTTCATTATACCCATTTTTAGGTAATCAAGGGAAAACCTACCCAAGGACCTCTAGTTAACTACACCTGTAAGACAGGTATGTTAAGTATAAATTTTATGCAGTTTTGATTAATGTTATTATAGGAAAGGTACAGGTTTAAAGGATGCCTTACTCCTCACGATTTAAAGCCAGGGAAAAACCCTAAAATAAACTAGGAGAGTGGCAGGTTGCTCACAGGGATCCGACCAAATCGGGTCGGGGCATGACACCATTAATTAGATCTTTTAGTAGTATTTATCACATACTGATTCTGAACAGGTCCATACCCATATCCATCGACCTTGGGCCCACTTGCATTACTGAGCCTAAGCCTCTAAATTAGCTTCCAAATATTTTAAGCAGAGTCACCCAATCAGGGGAGGCTAATTCTGAGAAAATCGTTTTCCTGGCAAACCGTCATTCTAACCAGAATTGACATTATAGAGTTCCCACTCACCCGGTAATCATGGCGGGGTTGTCCCGACAGAATCGTACTTCACAACGGGCGTCTTGAAGCCGGCGCTTGGGCAGTCTGTCCCTACACAACACGAATGTCCATATTAGGGTACTCTGCCTAGGAGGCTACATAATTTGAGTATTTTGCACTTAGAACTTCACATTATGCCTTAATTATGTTTTGGTCCCTAAAGTTTGTCCTTTTTCATTTGGGTCCCTACTTGCCCCTTTATTTTAATTAAGGCCCTAGGATTTCCAATTATCCTTCTTGGGTCTTTAATTTTACCAAAACCACCAATTGGCCCTTAATTTTTCCAAAATTTCCATTTGACCCCAAATTTTCCAATAACTGCAAATTGGCCCTTTAATTTCTCAAAGTTTTCCAATTGGTCTTCCATTTTATCCAATTTGCCCAATTGGACCTCAATTAGGAGTGAATTTCATGAAAATGCCCTTAATTTCATCAATTTACCATTCAGCCCCCAATTTTCTAAAAATCCTCAAATTGCCCATTTTCTCAAAAATAGCATTTTGGTCCCCAAATCATAATTTTGTTCAATTGACCCCCAAAACTTAGTTAATTGCCTTCATTCTTGATTGGAATCATCTTCCCTACATTTTTCTCACCGTTCCAAGCCCTAAGCCACTTCATTTGGCTCAGAAATAAGCTCAAACAGAGATTCGTCAGAAAATGTAGTCTAGAGAGAGAAAGCTTCGATATCATACCGGTGATGGTCTAGTAATCGAAGATTTGGCCATTCCTGAATTGCTCTCTTCGTGGGGATCCTCCCTGGATCAAACCACACCTCAATTGGTGACCTAAGAAGTGTGAATTTCATAGCTAAAGTTTTTTCATAATTATGTTATGAATAGTGTTTTCCTGCGAAGGGCGTCCGAGGGGACTTACCTTCTTAGCTTGGGGGGGAGGTCGGGGCACCTCTAGGTGGAGTTTTGAGGGTCTAGTTCAGCTGGAATTATCTGAGGGACGAATCAAATGGAGCTTTAGAGGTTCGGGCTATTTCCTAGCCAAGGAGTGGCAACAATGTTTGAGCTTCCTCACTCCTCCTTGGTGGTCCTCGGGCTGAAAGGAAGGTGTAGCTAGGTAGAAGACTTCCTCCTGGTATCAAAGACACCGAATATGGCTTCGTAGGTCGAGAAAAGTCTCATCATCGAAGCTCTGGTTCGTTGCTCGCCAGAAACTTGTACACTTCTTCTTCTTCACTCGATTGTGGAATGTCGAGAACGAGTGGAGGGGTGTTCTTTATATAGGGAGCTCAGCAACTATTCAAGCTACTGGCCGACGTGAGACTTGGCCCCCGCTTCACTCACCGACGACTTGACTAGAGCAACTTCTGAGTCGTCGAAGACTCCCCTTCCCTCGATCTCTTTCCTTTCTATTAGCGGACTAAGTTTGAAGATGATGATGTGACCGGTGTGCCACGTGGTGTACTGTGATTGGCCAGTTTTTCTAACATGGTGATCTAACTCAACCATTGCGTCAGTCATTGACCGGTTGACCGGACACATGTTAGCCTCCCATTAGTTGCTCGTGTATGTGTAGCAAGCTAACGGGTCATCTACTAACCATTGACCGGACACATGGCAGCCTCCCATTGGCTGCTAGTGTCTACGTGGCTACTGACTAGGCACCGTTGACCGGTCTGGTCTGTTGACTATTCTGGTTCGTTGATCGGTTGGACTATTGACCAATCTGGTCCGATCGGGTTCGGCGACTCGAATTTGAAAATCGGTCGGTTCAGACCCGATTCGACCGGTTTTCTAAAGTTAAAAATTTATAAATTCATTTTCTATCTAATAGTGGTCTCAATTTCCCAAATTGATATTTTTAAGCCACTTAGAAAAATGAATCATTGAACCAGATCACTATGGTTCATTCAGGTTCAGTCCTGTTCAGGTTTGGTTCTCTCCTTCAACTCACGTTATGGTTCTTCTCCATGATTTTTATGAATTTTTTGTCACTTGGGCTTCTCCAATCTCCCATGTTAACCCTCCTTTACTATTTTTCATTCATTTATTAACTCAATTTTTTGCATATGAAAATTGGTTTGTTCTTATCCCGGTTCTCCTTGGTCCCAAAGGACGGGTTTTACAGAAATTTTATTCATTTAAATCAGTCAATCAGAGGATACCACCTATCATAGTCATAGATTGACCGAGTATGGTCAGCGGCCATGCTGGAACTATTGACCAATAAGAGGTCACCATGTGGCTAGTCAACAAGTCAAAGGGTGACTCAGACGCTGAGTTGAACACTGTATCAGCAAAGCCAACAAATTACAATGTGCCAAGTGGCAGCCCACATGTGTGAATCTCACACGTGCAGTACAGTATCATCTTCAACCTTAGGCAAATGAATAGCATGCAATCGTCGGAGAGAGACTAATTCTCCCATTGTAATCAGTCGAGTTCAGCATCGAGTCTTGCGCTGGCTGGTAGCCTTGACAGTTGTCGAGCCCTCTATATAATGGGCGCCTCCCCACCCGTCCTCCTCATCACTTGAGCAGCCCCAGAAGACAGACGACTCCAGTTTCTAGCGACGCACAAACCTGAGCTCTAACAAGGGGACTTTCTGAGACCTCATGAGGTGAATTGGGAGTCCCTAGAACCAAGAGGAGGTCCTCTACCTCGCTACAGTCCCCACCAAGCACGAAGACCATCGGAGGAGCGTGAGGAAGCCTGCACAGTACCTCTACTCCAGCATTCGTACAACAGCTGAATCACCTAAAGCCAAATTTGGTTACTCTCGACCTTCTATAGCTAAATCGGCCCTCCCCCAGTTCTTCCCAACTGATACCCAACCTCCTTGAAGCTCGAGAGTAAGTCTAATCTGCCTCCTCTTACCGAAATAATAAAATAATAGAGAGAGAAAGTGTCTGAAGCTACACTGATCAAATTCTTCATGCTTAGGATACCCATTGAAGAAATTCGTGATCCTAGAAGGACCTTCCAGCAGACCCTGAAGCTCGAGAGTAAGTCTAATCTGCCTCCTCTTACCGGAATAGTAAAATAATAGAGAGAGAAAGTGTCTGAAGCTACACTGATCGAATTCTTCATGCTTAGGATACCCATTGAAGAAATTCATGATCCTAGAAGGACCTTCCAGTAGGCACAAGCTTTCCAAAACGATAACTCCGGTAATTGAGACCCGGCTAGTAAGATTTCAAAGCTTTCTCTCTCTAGGACCTGTTTCTCGATAAAGCTCCGTTTGAGCTCGAAATTGAGTCAAATTGAGAAATTCAAAGTGCATGATGAACATAGGGAGTTGGGGGAATCGATTAGCAGCATGATAGGGGGAAATTAATAAAGTTTAGGCAGTCAATTGGAAGAGATGAGAAATCGGGGGGTTAAAGGGAAATTTTTTTCGAAATTGGGGTGATTTGCAGATTTTAGAAAAATTGGGGGTTGAATTGCAATTAAAGGGAAACTTAGAACTGGGGTGGTAATAAGAAAACCTTAGGGACTTAATTGAGGATAAAAGGGGTATCGGGGCCTAAATGAAAAAAAATAGAATTTAGTGACCTAAATACAATTTAAGCAAAATTGAAGGACCTATATGCAAGAATGAGGTCTTACCTACCACATCCCCTTATGTGATTTCTCATATTATGTAGGAACTGAGTGTCTGTGTACTTGTACAGTGGAGCACGTCATGGATCGGAATCCAGTCGGGATGAATGCATCACTTTTACCGGGTGAGTGCGACATTCCAACATCATACCCGGTTTGGGTGATGAGCACTTTTATGAATTTAAAATAAATTTACAAGAGTAGTCTCCCCTAACTGTGTGAACCTGCTTAAATATTTTGGGAGCTAATTTTGAGTAGAGCTATAACTGCTCAAGTGGGCCCAAGGCCAATGGGCACGGGTTTAAATCCATCTATAATTAGATGAGTAAAAAGCCTATGAAAGATTACTATAAAAGGCAAAAATAATTGTGTGCTATAGCTATCGAACTCAGGGCCAGGTTATTAAGCTCGTTGGACTAGTAGCTACCACGCCGAAGTCGGGTCATCAAACTCATTGGGTTGGTGGACATTAGGCCAAAGCCGAGCCAATATACCTGTGCGGCCGGTAGCCCAAAGATAAAGGTCTTAATTAAAAGAGTTGTGATTGTGCATACTAAAATACGGAACCATCGAGGTGTCTAGTATGGGTTATTGATGGTTCCAAGGGATACTGGATGACCCAGGGAGCATAAGAGAAATTTGTCGTCCAGGGAGTCAAGAAGCTCAAGGAGCTTCATGCGCATTGAGATTGAGGTCAGAGGGGGAGAGGTCTCGTCCCACAATAGCGGACACAAAGAAATGGTGGTCTAAGGGATGTGCAGTAAGGCTCACTCAAACCTCGAGGTAGAAGGTGTGACCTTCTATCAGAGTGGTCAGTAAAGGCGCTCCATACCACAAGTGGAGTAGTCAAGGACTAATCTGCGATCGGGTGAACTATTTTATAATAAAAGGGCGAATGTTTGATGAAAAATAATACAAATCATGATTGTGAACAAAGAAAAATATTTTACTAAAAGTAAATTATAGAAATTTCCTCTCACTGATTTATGAATTCATTCTCCCTCCCTTAAATTTCTTTCAGGAAAAGTCATGTCAAGTAAAGTCAAAGCCCGCGTAATGAACCGAACCTCCAATGTGATTTTATTCTACGACGTCTTGTAAAATTTGTTATGAAAAATGTGCGTACTGCTACACCTTCACCTTTCCTAAATCATCTTGGAAATATATTTATAAATCAGGGAAGGGTGGCGGGTTAATCACGGGGATCCAACCAAACCGGGTTAGTACGTGACATGGTTTATATATCTTGTATGGGGTTTTAATATACTAGTTAAATTTTTTTTCTAGTTCGAGGAGGCAATGCGCTTAGGAGTACATGGCTACTTCAGACATTGAGGGAGGCTGATTTGCCATGATAGCACAAGTGAGATGGGCCAGCAAATTTTGTGGGTTATATATGCCCATCCGAAGAAGAGAGGGCTGATGGGTTAGTCTTGGCCAACTCTCGGGATTATGCTAATATATGTTTGGTAGGTTGGTGTCAAATATCCATTCTTTATTAGGCTTCATTTTCTTGTAATTATGGTAGGTACAATCTAGTTCAAGTAATGTCTTTTAGTCTCATTCTAATAAGATCCTTTAGCCCAATAATGCATAGGTCCTTAAAGTCTTTACATGTTATAAAAGGGCTTGTATGTGGTGAAATATTGTGTGTGGGCTAAAATGTTTGGCATTTAACCCTTATGTACAATTTACTTGTAAGTTTATATATATATATATATATAACAATTTATTTTAATTCGAATCTTAGTCTCACTTAGTTTTAATCCACTTGTCCAATAATTAAATTAAAATGGTTCTAATTTATATCTTATTCTCCAATTTAATTCAAAATTAAGAATTATTTTGTTTATAAGATTAATTGAGTCATTATTTTTATTTTTGTTCAAATACGTATTGGAATTTTTTATTGTTAAAATACGTGATTGAAAATTTTTTATTATTAAAATACGTGTTATAGTTACAACATATCAATTATATAGTGTGCATATTCTAATATTATAGTATCGATAAGGCATAAGAATTATGATATATAATCGGATTGAAACGATACAATATAAATTGTTTTAGTTAGATCATATATTAGTTTATTGCTTATATATATAGAGAGAGAGAGGTGAGCGACTCAAAGTAATTAATTTGAGTACTCATGGAATGTGACCAGCTGGGCATCTTTGGTCTTCTATTGCCCATGTCTAGAATGCTATGAGCATAAGTCTCCATATGCCTCTAGTTCAGTATTATTATAGGTCATGGATAAATGTGTCATACTATACCACATTATTAGTGCGTATGAAGATGAGCTTAGATAGTCATAGCACTTGAAAGTGTTATCCCATTAGGAGAGATGAGAACTAAACTCACTCCTCATGAGAATGGAGTTTACATCTTCTATTGCATCTCCTATATCAAGTTGGGGAATGTTTCCGTCCAATAAATCTAAATCTATTGGTATGTATTCTCAATTAGGAAATCAATGAGGTGGTCTATGATGGTATCCACAGCCAATTCACACATACACTTCGTAACACACATTTAAGGTGATTGTCTAACAAGGAGATACTATAGGGTTCTCTTTGGATAAGATACAAATGATACAATAAATCCCAACATTATCCACGTAAAAGCTCAGCATAACTTACTATCTTAAAGCGATTGTACTATATCTTTCATGAACTTCATAGATTACTCATTCAACAACATGAGTGGGACTCATCTTCTTGGCATATCCAATCATTCCAAGATTGGATATGCCAACCATCACATTTTAAGGTTTCAACCCACTAGTATTGGAGTATTTTTTTTCAGTTAATATATTTTACAACATATGGCATGCTATTAAATTTCAAATATTAATATAATGAAATAAACTCATAACATCTTATCTACAAGTTACAAATTGTAAATAAACCTAATGATAAATATAAACCCAATACTAAGCTGGAAACTCTTAAAAGCATTTCTAAGTACTAGATATCAAGTAAAATTATATTATAATATATAAAAACTTCATAAAAATTCTCAAATTTAGGATGGTGTCTTTCATAAATTCATATACGGTGAGAGGTTATGAATTTGGTTTTGATGGTTACTATGATTTAACCATAAACACCAACTGTTTTGTCTAGCTAATCATTTACAGTAAACTCTCCAAATGGGCTGTCCAAATCAACTGAAGAATAAATATTGTACTGAAGTTTTAATCTATGGATGATTAAAGGTTGAAAGCCAGCATGATCAATAATGCAGGCAAAAGGGGCAGACATGAGGCTGTATTGGACTCTGGTGATGATTGAGACGATATACTGAACTCCAATGAAGATTAGAACGGAAATAATTGCGCAACTTGCCCAATCTACCCTACCATTTAGTCACATTTCTTTTTCTTTTTCTTTATTTTGCCATTTTATGCCTATAATGAAATTTTAGGCAATGACAAGAATAAAAAGGAACTGCATAGTGCATGATTTTTTGTTTCAGTTATTGCATAGTACATGTTATAATCGATATATTAGGTAGTTTTCCCCCGATAACACATTCTCGTACTAGGAAAGTGACTGTTATTGTTTTTAACTTTTTAATATGTATTGGACTTTGAATATGAATTTCATCTTCAATATGACTTATTAAACTTACATTTTCTCTCATTCCACTTTCTATTTAGCTCTGATTAACGAGGCCCTCTTATTAAAAAATGACAAATTAGAAGGAAACTTGAGATATTTGAGAGTTCAGATTCAACATCCTGGAAAACTTAACATCAACTCGTCATTAAATAATCCACCATTTTTTCACTCCCTGCAATTATTTAGCATATTCTTTCATAACAATTATTTATATATTTGTTGCAGACAATGTAATAAACAAAGGCACAATTCAACATGTTCGAGTCGGACCCATCTATTGGTAAGGGTATAATTATTTTTGTTCATAGAATTAAAATTCAAGAACTTGTTCAACATGAAATTATATTTGATATACACAGTGTAACATGTAAATAATGAACTAAACAATTGTAATATATTACATTTAATTGAATTAATTGAGATATCTCGTTCAATTAATAGTATTATATAATTTGATATTTTTTATACAAGTATTTTTTGTCATGAGTTAATACAGTATTAGATACATATTTACTTAAAAAATATTAAATTACATTTAATCATCTATAATTGATTATCTTAAGGTATTATGCTTCTACTACTTCTCCTACATGTATCTGTCACAAGTGGTCCTTAGGAGAGTTTATTGCCCATCATTTCATCGTGTCAGGTCACTGATCTATCGATATGGTATTATGCCCGACAAGTACCTCGTAACCATCGGTTGGATGTAAACTTTACAGCCGATCCCCAAGGTTCTTTTGTCTGCTCAAAGAGAGGCTTCAACACTAGCAGAAACTTGAGTGCTATGAAATGTATATGCCAAGTCGACCATTCCATAATTTGTATAATTTTCCTATCCGACTATGATTGTTTCTGTCTTTCAGTGTATGTTCTATGAATTACACGTGTTTGTCCCAAAAGCGGATAAGGATTGGCAATTTGAATTTGCTCATATCAATCTTTTTCAGGTAAAATAAATATTCCACGGCAGTTAATGATTGCACCACAACGGGCCCACGAAGAATATATCACAATAAATATATCATGCTTATCCCCTTAAACTAAAAAATAAGAAGGGTGTTTTGGTGCATCGCACTACCCCTTACGAGAACTGGTGACTCCTATGGTCAATCTCCATTATATTAACCGTTATATTCCTCTTGAGGTTCATAAATTTCACATATGCGTCATCAAAATAATTATTTCCATGTTATATTCTATTATTTTGACATTGTCAAAGTTAAAATGTTTATTTACGTACTTCGTGGTCTATTTTTTATATTATAAAATATTAAATATAATTAAAGTACAGTATATTTAATAATTCAAAATATATTTTTTAGAAAAAAAAAATCATTGAAAATGTATAGAATGCATTGGGTACAGACTGTTTTAATTAAATATGGGTAGAATAATCATTACCATATCTTATTACTCTCCATAAGATTTTCAACCAATATGTTGAAATTGTACATAATAATTTATTTTATTTATTTAATGAGAGATTTATTACTTTTAAACATGTATTCTCCTGTGTCATAAATGATGGTATTATTTGATTTTTCAATAAAATTATTTTCTCTGAAAAAAATGATAAATAGATAGTTTGGAGAATGAAGTTACTACTCTTACTAGTCTGTCAATGAGTAAACCTAGATCCATCATCAGGATTGGCTGCCATTAAATCATTCATCAACCAATGTTGACAATCATGAATTTTTTAATATGTTTTCTAATTACACTAGAATGACATTAGCAGTAAATAGGAGAATAGAATAAATAAGTCGTATAAAACATCTTACAATAAAAATTGAATTGTATTAGGCATTATTTAATAGATTACCAACTTTAAGAAATGGGAAAATGACCCATGTCAAAAGTCTATGAGATGAAGCACAAGTGCCCAGATTGGAAAATTAAAGGGTAATCAAATTGTGATGCACATCTACAATGCCTTCTGCTTTTCGCTGTCATCAAATATATCTATCAAAATTTGAATAGCTATATCGAATGTATCATAGATTTGATTTTTTTTAATTATATAATATTTATGTGGTTGAAAAAGATGAGTGTATATAGAAATACATACGATGATAATTAAGCTTATAATAGACATAGCGAGAAATGTGACATTATATTAAACTCAATTTTTTTAGATCATTCATATTAGTAGATTATCAACTGAATTGTAGTAGTACATGACCTAACCATGTTCATATTGTTGGAAGATTTGTTTTATTTGACTAAATGGAAGCTTGTTTGGATTGAATTTTAATATTCAAATAAATATATCAGGTAGAATTTGTTTAACCAAAATGTGATAGGGTGATAGTGCGCTTAGAGCTGTTACAGTAAAATGATGTGATAATATTTCAAATGGATATTGAGTAGCCCATATCATGTTAGGCCCTCTGTAGGCCGAACATGGATCACTACAACCTTATCATCACTACTCCAAACCAAACCGTAACGTCCCAAAGAACTCCACCTCAGCAGTTCTAGCCCAACTACCCCTACACCAGCTTTTCCTGAGTTCTCTCACCGTCCTAAATCAAGTGGAGTAATCACACCACTACGACAAGAGACTAAACCTGGTACCTCCTTTGACACTGTGAATCGCCCATCATGCTCACATTTCTGTTCCATGGCCTATTTTTCATATACACAAGATGAATCAAAACATACACCACCGACATGGCAAGCATGCCCAAAATCAGGATTTTAATGGGCCGAGGAAGATCAGTCGTGGAGGCACTGCATCCATTCAGAATTTCATTTGTGAAGCTCAGTTTATGAACAAGTGCAGTGGACGGAAGGGTTCGGCCACGTTTGTGAATGATGGGCTTATTGGGCCACCTTTGACCAACTGCATCCTCTGACTGTGAAAAATCCCATGGTTGGACGAAAAAAAATGTCATTTTTTACGATGAAGGCGCATTCACGAAAACTTAACATGATTCTTAATTTGCAACAAGAATTTACTATGCTATTGCTAGCCGGATTGATGAAATAGAGCACTAATTTTTTAACAAAATTTCAAATAATATTTTATTATTTTTTATCTCAAATACCATTTTATTATTTTAGAAAAGACTCAAATAATACAATAATATTTTTGTTCAAATAAAATTATAATATTTTCAACTCAAATCAATTTCAATAAAATAATATTTTTTCAGTAGTTGATTCAAATATGACATTAGTAATTATGGGGCAGGGTCTATTTATTTGTACATAAATGCTCATATAATATATAAAATTAAATTTACACTACAATCTTATTTATTTAAAATTTCTTATAAATATTATAACAATCTCAACATGTTCACTAACTAGAACAAGTCAGAGGACGAATATTAAATTTCTATTAGTTAGTTCTTATATTAAATTTATGAGAATTTATAATAGCTTATTTTAAAAAATTAACTATAAATTATTGTTCAACAACAGATATTATCAAATTTGTTAGAGTTCAATTTTTGTCAAAAAAAAAACATCTTTTATTCAAAATTCATCACATTTTTGTCATTTATCTTTGTACAGTTTTATGTTTTTTTTCTCAAGATCCCTTCTTCTCATCTATGATTTCATTTATTTAAGTTTTTCATAATTAAATTGTACTAACTCCAACTCATAAATATGTACTTATTATTGCATTTCATGTTTAATAAAACAATAAATACATTTATAGAGAAAAAGATAAAAATAAATCATCATCAACTTTATTTTCATAGTAAAGAAAGGTAGAAAATAAAGAATATGTTAGATGGGAGTTATAACAAAATCACAAAATCTTGATAATTTATTATGTATCATAGAATGTTTAAATAGAAATTTACATAATAATTAATAGTAAATATTCAATAAATACAAAGGGGTTATAGACCATTAATTTAGGATTGATTGTATGTTTGCTTTCTATTACTCCACTCAAATTCATGAGAGTATTAATCAAATTGAGCTTGGATAGTAAGTTGTACATACATGTGAGAATTCCCTTATGGGCAAGTTAACTATTTATACCATTAAAGTGAGCATGTAGTTACTAATTATGGATTTGATGAATAAATGATAATAAATATCAATATGTTTATGAAGTTAAAGAATATCTAGAATATCTATAAGATAGATAAGTTATCACATCATAAAATAAGAGTTGGGGAAGTACTTACAACTCCAAAAAATTAGATTTCAACCAAAAAAATATAGCAAATCAACTAACTGAACATAAGTCACTAGAATTACCGACCAAGTCTCCATGAAAAAAATAATAAAGAGATGGAGAAAATCCTACCAAACATGGAGCCCATGAACGTGGTTCCTTCAAGGAAGCGCCAGATGCGCTTGACAGCTAACTGAGTTGCATTGGGACAATGCATGAACTCACATATTTGATCAACTACGTACGAGTCAATGACATATCAATATAGAGTAGAATTCATAAGAAGAGTACTATCATGAAGAGATAGTCAATAACATGTCAATATTGGAGGGAGTAGACAAATGCTTACCCAAACTCATAGATCCATGATCAAGCATATATGTGATATACATACTATAAGTAAAAAGAGTCCTTAATCATTAGAATATATTTGATCTCGGGGAAGTGGGCTGATATCCTTCATGGAGAACTCTCTATGTAACGCCTGTAAAATGAGAGTGGAGTCGTGGGAAAATGGAATAGTGGAGTCGTGGGAGAGTCACTGATATCATCAACATGTATTAGTAGAATATTTCTTCACGTAAATTTCTTCTAATAGATGATTATGTAGAATATCAAGTTGGTGATTCATCCACCCTTAAGAGATTATAATGACCAAAATTATGTAAATAGTGACTGATTTAATAATTTGATTGAATGTCTCGTCATATCTAAACAAGCTTATTGAGAACACTAGGTAACTAGATGCACATTATACCAAACTATTGATCCATCACAATGTTATTTCAATCTAAACTCATTTGTAACTAATAATATGTTGGTGAGCAAGAGTATGAACTTAAAGAGCATGAACTTAATCTCAAGTGTAATTTACAAGGAGAGTCTAATATTCATGATGGATAACATTGATTCATTAAGAATGTTGTCTCGCCTGGGCAAAGGTAGGAGGTTACTGCAGAGATTATGACATAATAAATTATGTAAAATTATTAGAAAGTGTAAACCTATGGGAGGTGAGCCATCCTAAGATCAGGTAATTATCTGCCAATGTGGAAAAAGGCCGTGCAACTAGATGATTATCTTCAAAAGTATGAGAATCCATTCTAAAGGATTCAACTTGACCAAGAAGTAAATAATTTGAAATGGTGATCAAAATTGAAAAAAATTGTTAGGAAAATGATTAATGAGAAAAACGATCATCTCAAAAATAAAATTCTAAAATGTTTATTATGGAAAAAATGGTGCAATATGCTAGTGCTTGCTCTTAGCAAAATCAATTTTCGAGGCGAATGAGAACATGAGATCTAATAAATGGTACTGTTGTATAAGTTCATATTAAAAATAAGAATATATAAATTTCTTAGAATCATTATATTGGACTACTTTAATTTTTAAATCAATAAAATTTTCAACTTGAATATAAAAGCACTAAAAATAATTAGTTGTTTCTTCACGACTATCATAAAATTTTATTATAATCATTAATAAAGTATATATAGTATGATGACGGGAGTGGAAGAGAATTAAGCATATACTCATATATCAATATGAATTAACTAAATAGTGTACACGTGATGAAAATAAAAGTTTTATAATTTTTCCAATACAATATAAAGTACCAAAAGGGAGAACTATACATCTTTTATTAAATTTTATGAAGATAAGAAATGTATAATAATAGGAGAGGTTGGTTCACCAAGACACTAATACTATAAGTAATTGGAAAAGACATAACTAGTAAATGAAAAAGAAAATTGAGGTTGAGAAGAACCGATTAAGTGACAATAAAGACCAGTTTTATAGATCCTGTTCAACAACTCTCAATAAGTGTTTGTATCCATAATAATGAAATAATATCGGTGAAATTCAAAGAAAAATAAATTATTCAGATAAATTTTGACATAGATATAAGATTGAGAGATATAAAATGAACATAATAGATATGATTCAAGGCATATTAATGGACATGGTTTGTAAGAATGGCAAAGCGAGAAGAATGAATAGGCAAACATGAGGTATCCCCAATGATGAGCTATTATGGTGTGAAGGAATCCTTAGTGAGATTAGAAAGATAAGATTATTAGTGCACCTGAATCAATATACATATCTAAAATGTGTATTTAAGACTTAGCACTAAAAATAAGATGAGCATGATGAAGTTGAAAATTTGTGGCACTAAGTTGCCAATGACCCAATTGATAGTTTCTATTTAGGTTTATGAACATCTCTCACTTAGATGAGTAGACCCAATATTGGTACGCAGGTACCTATTAGGACCAGATTAAAATGGATGGTGTTATATGAGGCTCGACTCGTTGACCATACTATGAAGATCGCGTGAATGGTGAATCGATGCCGTTATGGTGGATTGGGGAGGGGTCTATAAAATGTAGGGATATCATTCGTCATTTATTTTCAGCTTGAGTTAGAAAAAACTGAAGTTTCTTCCAAGTTCTAAAGGTGCGAGTTGCATGGATGATGAGTCGAAGGTTATGACAACAAGCGGTCATTGAAAAGACGCGAGATGAAGAAACACTACCGAGAATCCTCAAGAGCAATGCGGTCACGGACGCGAGCGAGCTTTTACTCGTGTTTAACAATTTATTACAACATCTCAATACTAAAATAGTAAGCTTCTTCTCTAGTCTACAATTGTGAAGATGCAACTTATAATATAAAACAGCCACTAATTTCTATTAAAACTTAAACTTTTCTAAATTTAATGTAAATGTTTATAAATAATACAAAAACCTAGGAAATATAACTTAAACAAATAAGTAAGCACCTTTATAAAATTCTCTAGACTTGCACCTCAATATCTACTAGAGATGATACTCCTTCTGCTATCATCTATTAGATTTTCCTATTCTTTAAAGTAAATTAGAAGTAGGGGAGTGTGTTCACGCTCGATAAGTGAGAGAATATAACCTCGATCTCAGTCTCTATTAAAAATATATATACAAATAATTTTTCTTCTATCAATTTAGAATATTTATCAATTTATAAAATTATTTATTTTTATATAAAATAATATTATCATAACACATCATAATATTTGTAGATTCAACTATCAAACTAAAAGTTTCAAATGTTGGTGACATTTGTTAACTTCCAATCTAATGATATAATCCATGCATCATGATTTGATTACCAACCATTCAAATCAGGGTTATTGTAACACGTTATAATATTCAAGATTCATTATTAAAATAAATCTTTTAGTATATTAGACATCTATTAAAATTCACACCACGCATTTTAGATTATTATTTGCCATTTAAATCTATATTATCATAACACATCATACTGTACCGAGATTTAATAGCGAAATAAATCGAGTATAAATTGCACTTTTAACACCCACTTAAAAATGAAAATCATTACATCATGGTTCAACAATTAGTTACTGACCTCTTTTACAAATGTAGTAGATTGACAACAAACTATTTGGGTATGCACTTTCTATCCCAAAAAGAAAAATTACAACACACCATATTCTATGTCATAAAATGAACTACACCGTATAATTTCCAAGTGTTCTTGGAAGTAATAGCATCTCCCCGCAACTTTACTCTTCCTATATACACGTTTAGAATAGTTCCACTTCTTATGTAAGTCGCCAAAAAATTATAAAAATAAATTTTTTACTGTGATATTTACATGACGAAACAATATGCGTATGCAAATGATATCAACGTGTTTCTAACTAATGTACAAACACACATCAAATGATGCTTCTAAGAACTCAACTCTTATAAAGTATAAATAATCTACCCTATTCTTATAAATATTTGGATATCAATCTATATTTCAAAAATTAAATAAACTCGCCTTTCTCTCATAATAACTTAGCAATAATTTGTGCTTTGAAACCAAACGAGCTTTAGCTCATATGTTATAAACATTTGAGTCAAAGCTAGTTTTTGAAATGTTTGGAACTTGGCATGTCTTTCAAAAGTGTTTGGGACTTGGTTGGTCTTTCTAAACTATTTTGACTATTGGCCTACATTTCAAAAGATTCAGAGACTTCACTTGTTTTTATAAATTTTCGGAATTTCACCCATCTTTCTAAACTACTTGGGATTTTATTTTATTTTTCTAAAAAATTCAAGTCTTGGATCGTATTTCAAAAAGTATTCGAGATATCACTTATCATTCTAAAAGTTTAACACTTGGCTCATATTTGAAAGGGGTTTGAGACTTTGCCTATATGATCGAGTATTAACCGTCTTTTAATATTGCCCATTTTTCTAAAGTGTTTAGGATTTGGTCTTATCTTTCAAAAGTATTTAAAACTTCACAATTTTTTAAATGATCAAGTCTTAACTCATTTTTTAAAATAGTTTTATACTTAACCATCTTTATCTCTAAATATTTGATACTTTGTCTAACTTTCTAAATATTTAGTACTTTACTTCTATTTTAAAAGGTTTTCGTGGTTGAGCTCGTCCTTTTGATAATATATCAGTTTTGGATTCACTTTCCTAAAATATTAGTGGGGTTAGTATCTGTTCTTTAGATAAATTTTTAGGTCAAAATCGGTATTTAATAGCACTTAATATTTTATCAAATCATGTAAAGAAATTCGATTAGTCTAATTAGATTTATCATAAAAAATCCTACTCATCATAATTGGGATCACTTTGTTCCGATTAGATTTTCGTTCAAGCATTTTCTCTATCGCGACCATTTAAACTGTTTCGACATATAATTTACAGTTACCTATTCATATAATACTCGGTATTTTTTGATAACTCCATGTGTTCTTACTGTATTTATTTTTAATATTTTTTGTATTTATATTATTTCCATTAAACCAGTATTTAATCTATTTGATACTTGTTAAATCCTATTTTTTACTTAATTACCTAAATTATTAAAATTATTAATTATGAGGTAAAAATCATGGAAGTAAATGCAAAAATATTTTTTTATTCTATTTTAGCTCGAGTTTTAATAATTTAAATTGATCTTACGCTATTAATCATATTCCCTTAGTTCCTATCATTAATTAGAGAATTCGAATGTTTTAGGCCATGATTGATTTTGTTAGGGCTTTATCGGAATATTGGTTGATGGGGGAATACAGACAAAAACTCACCGGTATTGCAAAGTTCCATCCATGAGTCGAAGTTCCTATAAGGCATGACATAGAAGAACTCCTTAGGTTGGCAAATATCTCCTACCTTCAAATACTCGTCTCCAGTATTATAAGAGTAAGTATCTCCCTTTGCCATTTTGTGGAACATCTTATGTGCTTCATCTTCTAATAACTAACCTGTTGAGCATTTCATCAAACACCTTATGTGCTTCACAATCTTGCATAACCTCTTGGGTATTTCATTGAACAATTTGAGTGCTTTCAAGATATGTAGTACCTTTCAAACATTTCCTCGAGCACTTTAAGTATGTCTTATCTGTTGTACCTTTCAGATATTCTATCGAACACTTTTGGTGTAAAACCTGTTCAATTGGACGAAAGAGAAAATGGAAAAAAAAAAAGAGAAGAAGAAGAAAAGAAAGAAAAAGAAAAAAGAAAAAATGACAGAGAATAGAAAGAAAGAGAAAGTTGCTGGAAAAGTTCGAGTCTCTGGCGACTCGAAAATTGCTCCGGTTAGGTCGCCGGAACCTGCGTCAGAAGCCGAGTTTTACGTCGGTAGATAGTCCGAGCAGTTGCCGACCTCCCTATATAAAGGGCACCCACTAATTCGTTCTCAACATCACACAATCGATCGAAAAGGAAAAATAGTGAATTTTTCGGCGAGTTTCAAACCAAAGCTCCGACAATGGGCAAAATCTCCACCAAATGAGCTCCGAAGGGTAGCATTAGAACCAGTGAAGAATCCTCTAGATCCATACCTCTTCAAAACAACCAGTGAGTGGTTAGGGGAGGTGTGAGGGAGATCGTACAGTAAAGCTGCTTCAGAGCTCGAAGCACCAAGCTCCTGCCTAACACCACCTCGCCCCAATCGACCTTTCCACTGCCCACCTTGGCCACCACTAACCGCCTAAGGTCCTCCCCAACACCCCTACAGGCCCTGGTAAGCTCAATTTCGCCTCCCTTATCGGAATTTCGAAATTTCAAAGCTGCACCAAGGAAACTTCTCTCTTCAAATTCTCACAGTGCAACAACGAATTACAGCAGAACTCAATCCTACTAGGTTTCCCTTAACTAGCTCTAGCCACCCCTACCCCAAGCTCCGGCCACCGCCTCTCCACCGGTAAGAAATGCAAGCTTTCTCTCTCTAATGTAACTTTTCCGACGAAGCTCCGACAAGGCACGAAACTTAGCCAAATTATGAAATTCAAAGTGCAGGATTATTGATGGGAGCTGTAGGAGGTGATTAGAAGCAAAAATTGAAGAAAACAAGGACTTACAGGCTGCCAATTGGACAAGGTAAGATTTGAAGTGTCATATGCTCGAATTGGGGAAGAAGGTGGAGGCCAATTTGGGAATTTTGGAGGACTTTTGTGCAATTTTCAAAAATGGGAGGGCTGAACGATAATTTCGCAAAATTAAGGGTATTTTCATGAAATTCACCCTAATTGAGGGTCAATTGGACAAATTGGACAAATTTGGGGCAAAATGGAAATTTTACAAAGTCGGGGACCAAAATGTAATTTTTGAAAAGTTTGAGCAAATTGAGGATTTTTCAAAAATTGGAGACCAAGTGGTGATTTGACAAAATTAAGGGTCTTTTTATGTAATTCCTTTCCAATTGAGGGTCTGTTGGACAAATTGGATCAAATGGAGAACCAATTTGTAAAATTTGAAAAGTTGGGGGTCAAATTATAATTTTTTGGAAAATTTGGGGCTCAATGACAGTTTTAGAAAATTTAAGGAAATCAGGGGCATTGTTGATAAAATTAAGGAGTCAAAGGGATAATTAGAAAATTTGGGGGTCGGATTAAGAAAAAAACGGTAATTGAGGAGGAAAAGATGAACACACACCTTGGGGACTAAAGTGCAATTAAGGCCAAATATGAAGGATTATACGCAAATATGCCAAGAAGTACAATTCATTAGTTCAACGCCCTAACAAGGACATACATGACATGTAGGGACTGACTATTCGAGCATCTACTTCCAGAAGAGGAACTGCGAGGCTAGATTCCGCCGGTACGACCTCGCCAAAATCACCGGGTGAGTGGTAACCGCTATAACATCCATTCTGGTTGGAATTACAATTTAAGATTTGAAAAATTATTTTCTCGGAATTAGACTACCTTGACTAGGTGACTCCGCTTAAAATATTTGGGATCTAATTTCGGGCTTATGCTCGAGATGCTAGTGGGCCCAAGGCCGGTGGATACAGGATGGACCCGTCCAAAACAGACATGTGATACATAAGGCTAAAATACCCGAATAATGGGAACTTGTATGATACCTATCGAGTCAAGCTGAGTTGTCGAGCTTGTTGGGCCGAACCACTGCTCTGCCAAAGCCGGGTCGTCGAACCTGTTGGGCCAGTACGTGTAGTAGGGCCGAAACCAAGCTAACAGACCGTTGTGCAAGAGGGCCAAAGATAACGACTATAACTTAAAAAGTTTATTGATTGTGCATGCACCATGAGGTTCGGGCCATCAGGACACCTGACATGAGGTAGTGATGGGACCCAAGGACTTCTGGACGACCCAGGGAGCATAAGGGCAGTATTGTCATTCAGTAGGTCGTGAAGCCAAGGGCTTCCTGCGCACGGTGACCGAGGCAGTAAGGGGAATGAGGTCTCGTCCCGTTGAGCAGACATGGTGGAAGAATTCAAGTTTGGGGTCGGACTACTGATATCTGCACAAACTCTGGGTAGAGGCAGCATCCCTCTATTAGGGTGGACGGTAAAGGCGCTCCGGTCCACAAGTGGCGTGGTTGAGGATCGTTTTGTGAACGTGTGATCCCTTCTATGATAGGAGGGCAGTTATTGGTTCTATGAATGTGTGAAACGGAAATAAATTAAATATAATATAAATTCAAGTAAATCGTTATAGTAAGATTCCCCTCATTGAGTTGTCGAGCTCACCCCCCTCCCCCAACCCCTTTGTAGGACATTACCCCGACTGGATGTTCCAGATACGCTCAAGCCCTCAAGGTACGCTCCCTACCCCGACTTAAGTAAGGGTTCGAATGTGGACACACATTCACCTTTCTTATCTCATTCGAGGAGATGTACCTAGATGGCGCAAGGAAGTAGGATGGGTTAATCATGGACTCCGACCAAACCAGATCGGGGCGTGACATTTAGTGTGCCCCTAATATGTAGTAAATTTCAAATATTCCCGTCCCAAATTTGCATCACCTTTCAAATATTTGATCAAGCACTTCGTGTGTGCATTACAGACCTGCGACTCTGTTAGTCATTTTGTTGAGCACCTTATGTGTGCTATGGATTTATAATACCTTTCAAGCATTTCGTCAAGTACCTTATGGTGCACCTAACCCGAGTAACATGTTAGACATTAAAACCACTCGATATTTCATCTCGATACTAAGACAGTAAGCATGTAAATTTCAGAATTTTAAACAAAATTAACATTAATTTTAAAATTTAAAATATAACCAAGATATAAATAATTGAATGACCACGTAATACTTCTTATGTTTTTAAAACTTCTCTTTTACTTTATCTATTGACCTGAGATAGTTGGAGGGATTGAGATATAGTTTAATGAGTAAAATGATGATGATATCGAGTATTTCGTATACCGATTAAGTTTTTACTACAAAAATGTAATATTGTAATCATACATTTTTTTTATAAATCTTTTTATGATATCATAAAAATTGAAAACTTAAACATTTCCAATATTTTCTTATTTTAATTTCTTCAGATATCATGCAAATACCTACTCTAGTTACAAAACATTAGTCCCACCGTTATAATGTACGGGTCGTGAGCATATTAAATACATCTCATTCTTATTTACTTCACGATTTCATTAGTCCGATAGGATAGTAAGACATCTGTGGTACCAAGAACACTACTACATCAAGTGAATTATGTCAATTGACTTATATAATTCTCTATTGATAAATCATGTTAATTAATCTTATTTTCTTATTTATAATAATTTAAGGTTAACTTACCATCTATCTAACCTCGATAGCATTTCACATTAACAAGTTTTCCCAACTTGTTGATTATTTTTCGAGATTAACTTAATATCTAATTAGCTGCTCTAATATTTTAAAATAAAATCACATCTAGTGAATTTTTACAGATTGATAGAAATATCCACTATTTTTTTTAAATATAATTCATTTGTATTAGAAAATTCACTCAATAAGATTTTTGTATTTTAAACTTTTATTTATAAAAATACTTATAATAAAAATACATAAACAATAAAATTATGGACCAGGTCAACATTTCACTCTCCTCAATTTTTGTTGTCTGGTAAATCCTTATTAGTATCCTATCTTCAACCAACTCAATTAAGTTGTCCCACAAGTAATTTTGTATTTTGTTAAACTCCTTATGGATAAATACACGGAGGGTATTCCATTTCTTTTCCTCCTATGCTTACAAAATTAGAATTTTAATTTTTAATTTAATACCTATATTACCCCCTTTATTTACTTATTAAATGTCCAATCCTTGTTATATTCAAAATAAATCCTATAAATCAAATATACGTATTTTTTGTTTAATTTAAACTACTATTAAGTTTCTAAATTTATATTAACTAAGACTTAACCTTAAAATTTCTAATTATCCTTCCTATAAATATTTAAGCTAAATTTAATCACTTCCTTTCCCTATAAATTAAATTAAACCCATAATTTTCCAAATTATTCCTTTTAATCCTTGTATTTTACTTATTTATTTGCTAGCGCTCCTCCCATTTACTTATTTATTCTTTGATCCTCCATCTCTGTAATTTTTCACATGTTAGTCCCCCAAATCCTACATCTCCAAAAATCATCCCATAAACCTTCTAAATTCCTCTTAATACCGCCTAGACTAACTCTTCATTTCAAGCTATAATTCATGAATTTGGATAAAACTCAGTGGTGTTTGCCCATTTGTCAAAAAAACCCAAGGTTATGAGAAAAATGGAGAAAGTCTCATCGAATGGAATTTAGTTGTCGGAATTAGTAGCCTCAGGTGGTAGCTGAACTCTCGAGGTTTTCATGGGACTCTAGTATTGTGGTGTTTGGTTACTGGTGCTACCTAAATTTTGGTTCAAACGCTTAGTAATTATTCGATAAAACATAGAGCGTATCGTTTAATCAATAGTGTTTACCTTATCTAAATTATGTAGTTATGTATGATAAATACACGCTACTCTCCTACGAAGTTGTGAAAATTTTTTCGTCTACGTAGTGATCAAATGAAACACATCTAAGTTGTTCGGTTTTTATGCTCAGTTTTTATGCCCGGTTTCATCAAGCTCAGTTTTTCGTCTACGTAGTAATCTTTTCATCAAGCTCAGTTTTTATGCCCAGTGAAGTTTTTTAATATTTCTAGTTGTTCGGGATGAGTTTACTGTATTGATATAATTCTTTCAAAGTATACACTCTCGAGCTTTTGGGCATCCAGTAGAGGACTCGCAAAAATCAAATGCACTAAAAATGAAAAATTTTGGTGAATAAATGGAGGAATAAGACGGCTTAGGTCTTGAGAGTTTCAAGAATTAGGCAGTAGAGTTTTGAAGAAATTATAAAGTGGGGAAGAGAAGAGTAAGGCCACCAATTTATTCGAAGCTTGAGAAGATGTATACTCTTCTATCTCATCCATTGTCTGGCATTAATCCGATCCCATTTATTTGTGAAAATTTATTTCGTTGACATTCTTATCCAAATGTTCGGGGAAAAAACATTCTCCTCGTCTTCCTGAAATCACATGTGACACATCTAAACTCCACATGGGTGTGGTGTCTAGCAACGTTCCACGTTGGGTCAAAATTTGATTTTCAACATTTTTATTTTATTTATTAATAGTGTGTATATATATATATATTTATATTATTCTTTACTTATACTTTTAGACCCAAAATTATCATTTTATACTTTTTTTTGATATTTTTTAAGAATAAATTACTATCTAAGAACTCTAATTATTATTTTAGGCTTGTCCTAATCTAAAATTAATCATTCTCTTATATTCTTTGTTTTAACTTATCTTAATTATCTGTTGTAACCTGTTTTATTTATTTATTTTAAAAAATATAGAATTACAATTATTTCACTCATTTTTTTAAAGTTTTATACTCAAAATTAAAATTATACTATAAATAAATATAAGTACTTAATCATATTTGACTTAATTACTATACTACAAAATTTTTACTATAGTTATCCTCTTTTTATGAGGATACTTCACTTCTCTTACCTTATATGTATTTCACTTCCCACGTTATGACTTGGGTTAGATTTGTGCATATTTAATACTAACACATCAAACACAACATTTATATTTTGTAATTCTGGTAGTAACACCAACTTATAAACCACTTTCCCAACTCTCTATATCACATGGTACAACCTAATGTACCTTGAATTGAACTTTGCTTTATGTTGAAATCGTAAAACTCCTTTACATGATAAGATTTTCATGAATACACCATCACTAGTGGAGAATTCTAATTCTATATGTTGATTGTAAGCATAATTCTTCTATCTATCCCGAGACGGTGTGTAATTTGCTTCTTATAAGCTTTCTATTCTCCTTGGAATCTTTGATAAGCTAAATTATTTCAAATTTGTGTTCCTGTAACACAAGAACTTCCGTAACTCAGGTTAAGCACAAGTGGATCGAAAAACCGAGTGTGCACTTGTAATAAAATCCTAAATCGAGAATAAAATCCTAACATATGAAATGGAATCCCTAATTTAAAAGTTAGAAACAAAACCATGAATGAAAATTTAAACCTGAGATGGGATCTGAAACAATGAATGAAATCACTAACTAGAGACAAAAATTGAAACTGAGCATGGATCCCTAAACTGGGAATAGAATCCGAGCCAAGATTTGTAAAGTCAAATTCGGATCATGACCCAATGTTGGAAATGGAATAGGAAAGCCGAGGCTGGTACTAGGGATCTGATTGGATTCCCAAGCATAAAAACTGAGCTTTTTGGGGAAAGTCGGTTTTCGCCTAAACAGGGCCAAGATTTTAAATTTAATTACCGAATGGATCCAAAAGGGAAAATGATAATTTTAATATAAAAAAGAAAAAAAAGAAGGGAAGTTAGGATGGTGGGGACCGAGTTAGGTCAACTCGACTCACCCACGAGCCAACGCCTAAGGATCGATAGGATTTCTACTGTACCACTTCAAATATCACTCTAATTGATTCAATTTTTGATCAAATTAAGTGCTAAAACTATAGAGATCAACTAGGATATGAGTGACCAGTCTCTCTATAGAGTTAATTTCATTAACTCTTCCTGGATAGATTGAATTTTGGATTCAAAGTCGAAAATCCCGATCTCGGAGAGCTACCCGACCTTCCAACGCTTGAATGAGATATTATATCTTGTCTGATAACCAAATGGGGTGATCTTGGTGCCAAAATGCCGCTAATGGACTTCTCTTGAGTTCTATGGCTATGTCCCAACTTGCTAGTGGGTAGAAAACACTACACAAGGGTCGTTTTGGCCGACACAATTTTGGGAAAAGAATTCTACCTGCCTTGACAACCTTTTGGGGCCAAATTCGGCCACCACTCCGGCGGCCACCAATACTAATGTGACCGCCTACCTCCCCTCTACCCCTTTATGACCAGGGCCAACCTCCAACAAGGGTGAAATCAGCCAACATGAGCGAATTTTCGTCAGTGCTTCTCTTGTGTTCAGCCAGATCATGGCCAGTCACCAACTAAATTTGCCCAATTCTAGTGACCTCTTGGTTGATCACAAACATAGAAAGCTTCGCCTGGACCTTGGCTACAAAACTTCTAAGCTTTGACCACCTCTATGGCCACCTCTAGTGATAATTTTTGACAACACTCTCAGTAGCTCTGTTTCAGCCAAATTCGATCATGGTTGGCCGAGGTAAGGCCCCCACTCCTTCCATGATTCATTAGGAGTATGATGAGATCAATTGGGGATAAATTATGAATTTAGAAGTTCATTTGATTTAATTTTGAAAGTTTAGAGACTAAAATACAATTATGGAAAGTTTGGGGGACCAAATTCCAAATATGAAAAAATTGTGAAAAATGTTCCTAAGAGCAACCTATGGGCAAGTGATTGTGAGACATATGGAGATGTGTAAATTAATTTTCAAGAGTTTGGATGCAAAAACATAGAATTTATATAAATGATGGTCAAAATTATAATCTCTCAATGGTTATTTATGTTCAAAGTTATGTCAAATAGTTCATTTTGAACTATGGAGGGAAAAATTGTAATTTGACCAAAATAAATGTAAATGAATATTTTTGTAAGTGAGGGGCAAAATGGTAATTTTAATTATTTTAGGGACCAAAGTGTAATAAATACATTTTGTGGCCCAATTTTGTTAAATAAGTTGTGAGGACTAAAATGAGAGACTTGAGAAGTTTAGGGTCCAAAAATGGGGAACTTTGAGAAATAAAGGCAAAATGATAATTTTGCCCAATTTAAGAACTAAAATGCAAACTTTGAAATGTTGGGTTATCTAAGTAAGTAACTTATAAAATTTTGAATATTTTGGTAAATAAGATCTAATGTGGGTTTAACCTTGATTTGGAATAAAATTATAAGTGGGGTAGTGATTTTGGGGGTTAATCGACACATTAGTTGAAATAACCAAGCTCGAGGAGCAAAATCATAATTTTTGGAAAATTACAGGAGAATATTATAAGTGCTTAGTTAATGTCTAAACTCATCATGGTTATACGATTTTATTAATGTAGAATGAATCCTACGGTGGATCACATGATGATTGCACAATCAAAGATAGGGAAAATAACAGTTGGGACAAATAAGTCCAGATGAAATCTGTGAGTGGGAGTAATGGTGGCGAGTCTGATTGAACCGACCAAAACATTTTACCGTTTTTGAGTTTTGCTCTGAAATAAATGTTAAGCTTGATTTTTGAAACTTGTATAAGAAACGTAAAATGACATAAATGCATGTCCACTAAGGAAATACCCTTTAAAGATTAAGAAATGGGGTAAGGGTGTCAGAGACCAGGATAAATGAACCATAGTCATATGCTAGGGCTATGGAATTGAGGCTTCGTTCTTGCCATATTTGTTGAAGGGAGTTGGTCGATAGATAGACTAGACTCTCGATGTCCATTAAGTTTGCATTATATTTTTCTAAGGGGACTTTGTTGAGAGATGACCTAAACTTCTTGGATGAATTGAGCTTGCATCATATCTAACGAGTCATACTTATGCTTGCATATAGATGGTTAGAATAAGGACCATGCTCGAGAAAATATGATATGCATGAATATGGCTTGTGAATATGATGTTTGATTGTTGAATTGGTATATACCTATTGTTTGTGAATATGGACATCATTAGAATATCTATCGAGGTAGTAACGACGCCTAGGGTAAGATTGGAAGTGATGTTAAGGAGGGTGTAAGTGTGCTTCCATATCACCCCGGGTTCCATGTATACCCATTTGTGTGGCAGTGAAAGTGGTTTGCTGACATCGTGACTTCCTATCCACGATTCAACACATACTCGAAACATCATGTTCTCCTTTTCTTAAATCAAAAGGATTTGAACAAGCTACAACTTGCATTCTCATTGAAAAGGATTTTTTAGATAAATCCATATCTCACAAGCTCAAAATAGCTTCCTTCCTACCGAGAAGAACTTTGATTTGTTTATAGTTAATTTCCCATGGGTTTATTTTAGACAACAACAAATCAATCACCATTTCTCATTAAAGTGAATAAACATTTGTAGAATAAACCTTATGAGGCTATAACCTCGATCTGTTCCACTTGTGGCCCCTAACACCTTTACTGTCCTCATTGGTGTGAGGCTATAACCTCTATCACATTGGTGCAAGGCTACAACCTCGACCATTCTTCTGTGTAAGAACCAATGTCCAATTCCCAGACTTTTCAAAATGAGGTTTGTCCGCTATTGACGGATGGGACCTCATCCCGCTCCCCCTCAGTCTTAGTGCGCTCGATGCTCCTAGAACTTCACGACATACTAGAACAATGTAGCTTCCCTTATACCAACCTTGGTGTCCAACAACCCTTAGAACCAACACTACCCTGTAACGGACGTCTTCTTGGTTCCAAAAAATTGTAATAAAAATAAGTATATTTTGATTTAAGACCTTTATTTTTGCACTGCTAGCCCCATGGACTCCAACCTGACTTTGGCTCAGCATCTTAAGCAAACATTATCAATTGGTGATACCTTTTATCAGGCTCTTAAATCAGAATTTATCTACAGGGCTTGACCTGTTTCCATTGTCCTTGTGCCCATTTCTCTTTCCAAAATCGTGGCCTTGGGCCGACTTTCAAAGAACTAGATTTAATTAACCCTTATGGACTATGGGCCTCACCCATATTCTGTATCGATGGTCAGAATTAGATCATACCCTTGATGTGCAACCACACACCGTAGATGGTAGTCCTAAAATCATGATTCATGATTTCTTTTGAAATATATCACAAATAGTTTGAGCAATTTCATACAGTAATGAGATTATATTTCTAGAAAAGAGATTTTCTAAGCAATTATTTGAAATTGCGAGTAGAAATCATGAATCATAATTTTAGGAGTACCCTTGAACGGTATGTTGATTGAACTTCAAGGGGATGATCTAATTCTAATCATCGATTCAGGATATGGGTGGGGCCCATGGTCGACAAGGATTGGTTAGATCTAGTTCAATAAAATGTGCCTAAGGCCATGATTTCATAAAGTGAAGTGGGCCCAAGGGAAATTAAAAATGAGTCAAATCCTGTAAATAATTTTGATTTAAGAGCCTAATAAAATTATAACAATTTGATAATTTTTGTTGAAATTACTAAACCAAAGTCGGGTTGGAGCTCGTTGGGCTAGTAGCACATATATAAATGTCTTAAATCAAAATACATATACTTGTGATTGCAATCGTTTAGAACCAAGGGGACACCTAGTATGGGGTAGTGTTAATTCTAAGGGTTGTTGGACAACACAGTTGGTATAAGGGATGTTACATTGTTATGGTATGTTGTGTAGCTCTAAGAACTTCATAAGCATTGAGACCAAGGGGAAGGAAAATGAGGACCATCCCTCAAAAGTGGACAAAATATCAATAATGTATGGGGGTTGGGCCATAGTACTCACAAAGACAATGTGGTAAAGGTTGTAGCCCTCTCACGATGGTGGACGGTAAAGGCGCTCTGGGCTACAAGTGAGACGAATTGAGGTTGTAGCCTTATAGGGTATGTTTTGCAAAATCGTGGACAGAAAGTTATGATATCATAGTACCCCTCATTGAGTTATAAACTCACCCCTCCCTTACCCCTTTCAGGTCCTAAATATGTCGAGGAGGACTTTAGAAGATGAACTACCAAATTGGTATGCCATTTCCCTTTATAATATTTATGTATTACATTATTTATTCTAACATAATTTGTGAAATATTAATCTAATGCACTATTTTCCATTATTAGGAGCTTTACACATGTCAATACTATGATAACAGAGGTGGCCTTTATTATAGTATTGGGAGTAGTGGGGGGTTGTTTACAGGGTTCTGACCAAACCGGGTCTGGGTGTGATAACCTAAGTGATATCATAGCATAATATTTTCAAACTTGAATTTTTAGAAGGAAAATGACTTTTGAAAATCTAGAATCTTGGGAAAATGTCTTTTTTTTTTTACAAATGTTGGAAATTATTGCTACATAAATATTATTAATTTCCAAATTAATAGGAAGACCAATCATGTAGGAGAGTTCCCAAAAGGTGGCGAACTCCACCCAAGCCAATTGGGGATGAAACACTTCCACAACCTAAGAACCAACCATACTTGGGGGTTATAAATCCTAACCCAACACTTACTCGACAAGAGACTAAGGATAACTTTTGGGAATATTATGCCAATTATGTAAGGGTATTTAAGAAGCTTCTGCCCATACAAACTCACTAAGAGTTTGGTCCCGCAACTCTCCTCGATCAGACCTATAAGTGTGAAGCCATAGTAATGAGGAGATATGTAGTCTCAATATCCAGGAGGGCCAAACTTCTAAACTCTCGAAATCAAACCTCTTCCTTAGAATAAGAGGAACCCAACATGAATGGATGTACTTGGTGTGTGAAGTACCATGGAGGCCCATATCCTCCAAATAAACTAGCATCAACTTCTAAATTTTTAGAGGAAGAATCCTGCCATCTACTAGTGGTAATCTCGAAGTCAATCAATAAAGTGTAACTAAAGTATGATATAATGATGGAAGTAGGTGTAATTTCCTTTTATATGCAATAAACAATAATTTATGTCTAATGAAATCAATAAAATAAAACTTTATGCATAAACATTTTATGATTTCTTAACCAAAAAACTCATAAATTTGAATAAAGGAAAGATCTTTAGTAAACGATTGCAAAGATCAAGACATCAGAAAAAGAAGGATGAAGGAAACCCTTGGGGCAAATAAAGTCGAAAAGAATTGATGAGAAAAGAGTCAATTACCTTAAAAACTAATATCGATGTATTAGGAAAAAGTAAAAAAAACTCTCCCTGCTACAAAGATTTCAGAAGAAATCAAACTTGACCTATAAGTTTAAAATTTGAGAATGATTAAGTAAACCCTTTGACGTTCTTTCCAAAGAAGTCAAGAAATTTGGGAGCAAATACCCAAAACTTTTCCCTTAAAGAGTAAACTTATAAATGGAATACAAGTAGCAGATATGGATCTAGTACAAAGGGAAAGAATGGGTAAAATGGAAGAAAACATCAAATGATGTCATAAAAACTTTTGATGGAACAAATACCCATAAAGATGGATTGAATGAAGACACTCCTAAAGATGTGAAATGAGACGTATCAAGGACGGGAAACCAGAGAAATACGTACTCCAACCAGTGAGTCATTTCGATCCAATAAAGAAACGATGAAGATAAGGATTTATGTACATTGGGGAGGATTGGTCAGGTTCCACCTCAACTTAAGGAGTTTAATTTGGATGGTGGGGCTTAATATGGGGAATACAAATTAAGACCCCCAATAATATGAATTCCTTGAATAAGGAATTAAGTACAATGTTTAAATCCAAATGCGACGACAGAATGGTCGTAGACAAATACACCCAAAATAAAAGGGAGTAAGTATGAGGAATATGGGGGGGACTTCTAGGATGAAAGATTCTTACATGCCAGAAGAAATAAGTCAATGATGAATGAAAAGTGCCAAGGAGGCAAACAATGATTCTTTTAGGGTGATAAACCGATAAAGGGTATTTAAATGTCCATGGAAGAAGGTTCCATAGGACGAGATGGGAGCATCCTAAAAATGATGGGATTGTGAATAATGGATGAAAGGAATTCTAAAGGAATAACAGGAACTCGTTTGAGAAGACAAATGAAAAATGTAAAGAGAATCCATTAACAATTAAGGGAATTCTTGAAACTCCAAATGGTCATGAAAGACATGACATATAAGTAAAGAAAAACGTGTAAGGATTGTGCATTATCAAGAGAGTTTTGGTTATGATCACCCAAACTTAAGAGACAATTGGTACCTAGGTAATGTACACTACATCCAAAATGTATTGATGAGAACAATTATAGCAAGACCATCAATAATAATAAGAAGTAATGAGGATAAGAAAGAGGAAGGATTCTACATCGTCCTCATTTGAATAAGTAAAGGATAACTCCATGGAAGGGAAATGGTGGACTAGATTTTAGAAATGACCTATGGAGATATCAAAATCTTAATAAATAAGGAAATAAAGTATGAGTCATAGAATAACCATACATTTCTTACGATGATTGTTTTTATGATCATATTGAAAGGAGTGTTAATGATTGACTCGAGGAACAATACAAAACTAGAGTGGCAAAATTAATAACGCCGAAAGAAGAAAGAGCAAGATGTATAAGTTTGAAAGGTGTATTGCTAAGGATTATAACAATGAAGATGCCAACCAAATGAAAGACCTATTAAACATATAGGGATGATAACCCTATGACCGAAATTAGTTTTAGAATAGATAACTTCAATGGACAATGACTAACCATAAAGTACATATGGTTGGAATAAATAACATCCCTTTGAGTAGGCAAGTAAGAGAAACTGATTAGGACGAGTTTCACAAAGTGAGTGGATGTTCAAAGAGAAAATGTTTCTTCTCGAGAAATCATTATGAGATGAAAGAGAAGAATATCCATAGAGATATCTTGCTTATATAGAAAGATGAGTGAAGGAAAGCTCAAAGGAGAAGAAGTGAGTGACTAGATCAGTAGAGATTCTTCACCTCGAGTTCAGATGCCTGATCCTACCATTAAAAATGGAAATAAGATAATCGGTGGATACAAGACACCCAAGATGGGTGAACAAAGGAATGTAAGCTAGAAAAGGGGAAGTAGTGCGGATTATACTTCCTGAAGAAGTGTTAGAGATAAGAAGGCTAGTAGCTAAGTACTAGTTGGGAATAGTACGAAGTATTTGACCACCTCAACCAAAATGGTTATAGAGAAACCATTGACAACTACCTCGATGCATGATTAGGTAATGGATGTAAGAGGTGAATGAGAAAATGTCATCAATGAACTTTTCTTTCAAGTAAACGGTTATACCAAGAGAGGATGATCTTGGTTAGGAAGGAGACCAGAATAAAGGTTCAAGGTAGTTAATGATTACTACCAAATTAAAATGACGGGAAGAGTCTTACAATCTCCTACAGATTGAAAGATGAACTTTTATTAGGAAAATATTCTAAAAGTATATTGGGTGAAAGTATCATGTTGTGTTAAGGATAAGTCCAAACTGATGAGAAAATTGAACTCATCAAGGTAGGGTCTGTTAGGAAGGAGACGAGAATAAAGGTTCAAGGTAGTTAATGATTACTACCAAATTAAAATGATGGGAGGAGTCTCACAATCTCCCACAAATTGAAAGAGAAACTTTTATGAGAAAAATATTCTAAAAGTATATTGGGTGAAAGTATCTTGCTGTGTTAAGGACACATAAGTCCAAACTGATGAGAAGATTGGACTAATCAAGGTAAGGTTTGTTAGTAAGACTAAGACTATGACTATGACAAAAAGGAAGTCTTGGGAAGAGTCTCACAAGCTTGGTTAGGAAGGAGACCAGAATAAAGGTTCAAGGTAGTTAATGATAACTACCAATTTAAAATGACGGGAAGAGTCTCACAATCTCCTACATATTGAAAGAGGAACTTTTATCCGGAAAATATTCTAAAAGTATATTGGGTGAAAGTATCCTGCTGTGTTAAGGACACATAAGTCCAAACTGATGAGAAGATTGGACTCATCAAGGTAAGGTCTATTAGTAAGACTAGGACTATGACAAAAAGGAAGTCTTGGGAAGACTTAAATGCCTATAAGTGAGACAAGCTCCCTTTGAGCTGAGAAGCTAAAAGTGGGCAAAGTGATAAGTTAAGAGTCCACGAAGGAGGGGCACTTAAACAAAACAGATTACAAATATGGATTATTCGGGTTGGATAACCAAAGTATGAAGTTTGGATGAGGTGAGAAATTTAAAGATTAAATAAGACCCTACTCACACTAAACTAGTGAAAATTAGAAGGGGAAGATTCCAAATATTGACCAAGGATCATACCGTTAGAATGTCTGTCTGTGATAAAACATTGTGACTCCAGATGGATTGGATACACAAATGGCACCCTGTATAGAAAACACCAGTCAAGTCTTAAGAAATTGTCTTGATGTGACCATGAGACTCAAGGGATATGAGAAGATCCTAAGAAGGGATCATAAGATTTATAATTCCTTCAAGTAACTCCCAAGTAAAGGGGATAAACAAGATCCCCAAGATATAAATGAGGATTTTGATGAAGAACTAAAGCTGAAGAGATGAAAATACGATAAGAAACTATCCCATGAGATGGAGCCTGTTCGAATCATGGATCAACATGTAGAGAATCTTAAGAACGAAAAGATTCCAATGGTAAGATTATTCTTGCATAGTGGCCAGATCGAGAAAGAAACATGATAAAAGGATCCTATAATAAGAGAAAACCATCCCCCAATTAAATGTAGTATAACGAGTTTTGGGGGCAAAACTCATCAAAAGTTGGGGAGTAGTTGTAAACCTAGTTTCCTTAAAATAAGAAAGCCAAAAATGAGAACTAGAAAATTTTGAGAGAAAACCATAGACCAAAGTAAGCCGGGATTGGTAAAGAGAAAACAAAACTGGAATTTGGACAATCCCAAATGATTAATGAATATAAAAAATTAAGGAAAATGATCATGAATCAAAGTGGATGTGAAAACCGGATCGGTACAAGGTGAACCAGACATAAACTGGATTGAACTAGGAAGAACTGATTCAAAGATTCATTTTTCTAGGTGACTTAAAAATGTTAATTTGGAAAATTGAAGTCACCACTAAGTATAAAATAAATTTAGAAATTTCTAATTTTTAGAAAACCGGTCGAATCGGGTCTAAACCGACCAATTTTCGATTTTGGGTCATCGAATTTGGTCCAATCAAACCGGTCAATAGTTCAACCAACCAACGTATAGCTTGCTAGGTAAGTGCCTAGTTAGTGCGCCCGTCAAATCAAGGGGTGACACATGGCGAAGCGCACCCAGTTAACCGCTCGGTCAACGTATGAAAGAATGGACCAATCAGAACATGACACGTGTACTCAGTTAATGGTCAGACAAAGAAAATTTACATCACCAAAGACTAACCAATAGGAGCGGGAAATGTGTCCTTAATCAATGGTTAACTAAAGAAAATTCCCGTCAGCAAGGCTGGCCAATGAGAAGCTGACACGTGGTAAAGATGTTGAGTCAGCAACCAATGAGGATGTCTAAGAGAGGTTGACTAATTAAGAGTTGACACATGGCAATGCGACATCAGATGGCCACAACCAATTAGAGGAGGACACGTCGCAATGGCACAATACGTCAAGTGGGAATATTAATGAATTTAAATCAGCCAATTAGAGGACGCAGCGTGTCATTGTCAACTGAGGGTTAGATTCGATCAGCGATCATGTCAAATTAATCGACCAATGAGAGGTTTTCACGTGTCTATCTAACGGGTCAAGGGATGAATCGGACGCTGAGTCGGAGGTCACATCAGCAAAGCCAGCCAATCCTAACGTGCCATGTGGCAGCTCGCACGTTCGCACACAATTTCATTTTCTTCCTTTAGACTTCTAAATAGAAGAGGAGAGGGACCGTCGCCCTAACTCCGACGAGCCATAAATCACTCCGAAAAAGCCTTAAATTGTGGAATTGATGGCCAACCATCTATGAATGGATAGAACCTTCAGTTTCCTAGCTCCCTATATAAAGGGCTTCTCTTCATTCGTCATCTCCACATGTCCTCAACTCAAAGAACTCAAACTACACAAAATGCCGACCATCCCTAAACTAGAGCTCCGATATTGACCCATTTCTTCACCTCAGAATGCGAAATCAGGTTCTCTGGAATCATCAGGAAGCCCTCTACCTTCTTGCATACTCCTTTCATCATGAGGATTGCCGTATAGTACTGCTACTCCGATGATTGAGTTTGAGCGTAATCTTTTGAGCTAAATTCGGCCCACCCTCAGACCTCCTGAGACTAAGCGGACCCTCTTACGACTCACCACGCTCGATCCTCGTCCTCCTTGAGCCTTTTTTGTAAGAAATTGTCGTAGCCCTTTGCCGAAATAGTGAATTTACAAAGAGAGCGCTATGCAAACATTGCTAATTAAATTCTACCTAATAAGGCTATTAATTGAGGAGAAATTTGATCCTAAGAGGATCCTCTCAATGAGAGCTAGCTTTCATATTAAGAGCTCAAAAAATTGTGCCCTCGCTGGTAAGAAATCAACACATTATCTCTCTAGAAATATTTTCTAGCGAAGCTTAATTTGAGCTCAATTCTAGGCTAAATTGAATAATTTAAAGCTTGTAAAGATCGTGGAGAGGTAGGGAGATGATTAACAACATGATAGGAGGCAATTAATAGAGTTTAATCAATCCATTTGATGAATTGATGATTCTAGGCAAAAATGAAAAATTTGAAGAAATTTGGTGAATTCAAAATTTTTGGAAAATTGGGGATTTTTATGAAATTAGCATAATTTGAGGGTCAATTTGTAAATAATATGTGTATAGGAACTTAATTGCAATTAAAAATAATTTTTTGGAACTAAGCCCAATGCTGTATTTTGAAAAATTGTATAAGTGAGCACAAGGCCAATGGAAATGAGTCAAATCCCATAAATAAGTCTAATTTATGAACATTATAAAATTATCACAATTTTATAATGTTTATTGAATTTGTTGAGCCAGAGTTGGGTTGGGGCCCATTGGGCTATCATCGTAAAGAGAAAGGTCTTAAATCAAAAGATATCTATTTGTGATTGTAATTGTTCGGAATTGAGGAGACGCCCGATACGGGGTATTGTTGGTTTTAAGAGTTATTAGACAACAAGGTTGGTATAAGGGAAGCTACGCTATTCCAGTATGTCGTGAAGCTCTAGGAGCTTCATGCGTATTGAAACCGAGGGCAAGCAGAATGAGGTTTCATCCCTCAATAGTGGAGAAAAGTATCGATAATGTATGAGGGTTGGGCTATGGTGCTCACACAAATGATGTGATAGAGGTTGTAGCCTCTGACCAGGGTGGTTGGTAAAGGCACTCCGGGCCACATGTAAGACAAGTCGAGATTATAGCCTTAGAGATTCTGTTTGGTGAATGTTTGATCCCTTTAATGAGAAAGGGTATTTGTATGTTTGTTTTATACAAATCTATGGTAAATCCACCATAAATGAATTATGAAAATTCTCCCAGCCAGGAAGGAACTCACTTTGAGCTTGTGAGAAACAAGGAGTGGATTTTTCTAAATGACAAGTCAAGTTTTAGCTTGTTTATCAGGTCATTCAAACCCCTTTGCTTTAAGAAAAGGAAAAATTCTTATATTTTTTTAGTATGTGTGGAATCGTGGATAGCAAGTCATGATGTTAGAGTACCCCTCACTGAGTTATAAACTCACCCTTCCCTTACCCCTTTCAGGTCCTAAATATATCGATGAAAACTTTAGAGGACGAACTACCAATGTGGTATGATATTTCCCTTTATTATATTTATGTAATGCATTATTTATTCAAGCATATTTTGGGAAAACTTAATCTAATGCACTATTTTCCATTATTACGAGTCTTACTCCTCTCATTACTATGATAACGAAGATGACCTCTATAATAGTATTGGGAGGAGTGGTGTGTTGTTCATAAAGTTTTGACTAAAATGGGTCGGCTTTCAAACATTGATCTAGCAGCTGATGAGACATGCTTCACCTTGTGTCATACACTGATTGGTTTAGTGCGCTGACTAGGCGCTAACCTAGCAGGCGACTCGTTGACAGCCTCGACTATTGATGGGTTCGGTTGGACCAGGTTTAGTGTGAAACCCGCCATCTCGGATCAAGGAAAAATGGGAAAGAACTGCTCAAGTTGATGAGAAAATAGAAACACTTAAGGAACCGAGAATGATAAAGAGGGGCTAAAATGGATTTTTGGAAAATTCCAAGTGACCAAAAAGTCATGGGAAAGAACCATGAAGTAAAATGGATGGGGAAACCAAACCGGTTCAGGGTGAATTGGATTGAACCGGTTTGAACTATACATGAACCAGTTTCTAAATTCATTTTTCTTGGTGACCTAAAAATCTCAATTTGGAAAATTGAGACCACAATTAGATAGGAAATAAATTTAGATTAATTTAGAAATTTTTTATTTTGAGAAAACCAGTCAAATCGAGCCTAAACGGGCCAATTTTCACCATTGAATCTGGTCAGACCGGTCCGGTCCAGCTCGGAATAGTGTCGTCTTCATCCTTGGGATGAAAACACTATTCATATGGCAGAAAAACTTTCCTTCTCCGGCGAAAGAATATTCTCTCTGATTTGTGCATTTTTTAAAGAGGATAAGCTTGACCAATATGGGAACTGGTAGGGCAGAGGGTCATTGAGCTCCCTATATAATGAGCTCCCTTCCATTCACCCTCCACACACCTCAAATCGCCATTTTCTCACAAGTGCTCCATTTTTCGGTGAATCTCGAACCAAAGCTCTGACTTGGGCATTTTTCTTAGCCTTAGAAGGCAAGGTCAAGTCCAACAAACTCTGGGGGAAGTCAGCTACCTGACAGCAATGTCCCTTCAACCCGAGGACCGCTGGAGAAGTGCCGGCGGAATCAAACAGTGAAGCAGCTCCAATGGACAGAAGCTGCCTTGTTTTGGCCGAGCTAAATTCAACCATATTCAAACCTCCTTTGGCCAAACCAAGCCTCCTCAGCATCCTCACGGCCCTCACACGACCTCCACAGAGGTGAAAGGTAAGCTAATTCGGCTCTCCTTCGTCGTTGCAGTCTTAGAGAGAGAAAGTGCCGAATTTCACTGATAAAATTCACCCTCGTATGGACTTCAATGGTAGCAATTCTTGATCCTAAAATGAACCTAAGGATGAGAGTTACCTCCCTAGATCATGAGCTCGGACCGCCACACCTCCGATGGTAAACTTTCGAAGGTTTCTCTCTGTACGAACAATTGGTGAAGTTCCATTTGAGCTCATTTCGGACCCAAATGCTGCGATTCAAAGCTCAATTGGATCATATGGAAGTATAGGAACTGATCCATACCATAAGTTGAAGAAATCAATCCCGATTAAATGGCCAATTTGAAGAAATCAAATTCGGTCAGTATAAAGGGGAGAAATTGGGGGAAAATTTTGGGGAAAATTGGGGATTTCAAAAAATTGAAGGACCTCCATGCAATTTCTCAAAATTGAAGGTCAATTGGCAATCAGAAAGATGATGAGAGACTAATTGGTGAATTTTTGAAATATTTGGGGCCAAATGGCTATTTTTGCAAAGTAGGGGCAAAACCATAATTTTTGGAAAATTGAGGACCAAATTGGAAATTTAGAAAACTTAAGCCCCTTACACAATTTTAAGTAATTTGAGGATTCAAAGAGGATATTGGAAACCCTGGGATTTAATTTGGGGGAAAAGTTAGCATTGGGGACCTAAAGTAAAGGAAAATGAACTTTAGGGACCTAAGTGCAAATAAACCAAGAAATTTGGGCCTAGTCGCTCACAAGTGAGAAAACGAAGGTTGTTATACCGAACCCTTATTGATAACGATATCCAAACCATGTAGGGACACGTGAGACCGGAAAGCAAGTAATAGAGAGCTAGCGTGGACTGGAAACTGACTGAGGACGAACACGTCACAATCAATATCCAAAGAGGATATTGGAAACCTTGGGATTTAATTTTAGGGAAAAATTAGCATTGGGGACCTAAAGTCAAGGAAAATGAACTTTAGGGATCTAAGTGCAAATAAACCAAGAAATTCTGGCCCAGTCACTCATAAGTTAGAAAATGAAGGTTGTTATGCCGAACCCTTATTGACAACGATATCCAAACCATGTAGGGACAAATGAGACCGGGAAGCAAGCAATAGAGAGCTAGCGTGGACTGGAAACTGACTGAGGATGAACACATCACAATCAATAGGTAAGTGAGAATTTTATACGTCATAACCGGTTAGGATGATGAGTATAGTTTTTAATGAATAAAACCTACTTACCAGTTGTGAGTAGGAATGAATATCATACCCGATTTGTATGATGAGTTTCCTTAAGGAAAGGAGAAATTTTCCTACCGGATGTAAGCGGAGTCATCATAACATTCGGTTGGTGTGATGATGCGAACCCCGCCAATATACTAATGGCACCCTACACCAAATATGGAATAGACCCTAAGACTTTCACGACGCAAGTAAAAAGAATGGAATATACCTTGTTCGATTGAAAAACAAGGTACATATAGAAGTAGACGCCACACCAAACTCCTCTAAGAAGAGCTCCTAGAAAACCCTGGTGATAAGTCCGATTGCTTGAACGCCACAAGTAAAAACCTGATAAGTTCAAAAGTTCTCTCAAAAGAGAAAGAAGACATAAAACTAACAATAAAATTGAAATGAAAGATCTATCTTTACAATGCTCTAAAGTTAGCCTTTTATAGGCACTTGATAATATTAACTATTATCTAAATAAGGAAATAAAATATTGTGGTTGACATGCCAACCATATAACTATTCATATAGAAAATATTCCTAATATATTTTATATATATTTATTTATAGTTATCTAAGATAATAAATATTCTAAACTTAGTATATTATCTTAGATATATTTGGAAATATATTATTTTATTCTGCAATCTTCTAAAAGATTTACTATGTTAATAAATCTCCCACTTGAAATTCAAATTTGAATTATCATCTTGAGATCTTATTGGGCTCTTTCTTTGGGCTTGAGATCTTATTGAACTATTCCTTTGGGATTCCACTTGGGTTTCTTCAATTGCTCCAATTAGTCCATACAATGCTTCTTCAAATCTTTTAGCCCTTAACATGTGAATCACAACATGCTCAATTTGATTCACATCATGTGATAAGTTAAAAAGTGAATTTTGTCAGAAGTGTTCTCTCATGACTATATGTCAATGCTTAAAATATTTGGCAAACCTTTTTGACGTGAACTAGAATAGCTTAGATAGGCCAGGGGCCTCGATTTTGAACTCATTGGGCTAAAATGACCAATTTTTAGAAAACACGTGTAGTGGGCCCAAGGCTAGTGGGCAAGGGCAGAAGCTCGTAAACAAATTTGATTAAGAAGAGCCATAAAAATTCCTATGAAATTGATTGTGTGTTGCGCCATCATATTGAGTCAGTACCAACAGTGCTTGATGGACTGGTGGTAGTGCGTCAGGGCTAGGTCGACGGACTGGCCTAGACAAACAACTATAGGTCGGGTTGAGCATCGATGCCGTTGAACCGTTGGCACAAAAATGATGGCTATTATGTGAAAACATTTGTTTGTGCATGAACTTGTGGTACGGGACCATCAAAATGCTCTAGGGGTAGTGATGGTGAAGATTAGGGCAATTCGTCGTGCCAGTTAGTCTTGAAACTTTGGGAGCTTCTTGCGCATGAGATCGGGGTGGGGTTAGGATGAGGTCTCTATCCTCATATGTACACGAAGTGGCATTTGGGTATGAGGGTCGGACGTGTGGGACGTCCACTCAGACCCAAGGTAGAAGTGGGCGGGCTTTTATCATGGTGGACGGTAAAGATGCTCCGATTCACAAGTGGGTGCACTAGACGGACTACACCTATGAATGTGTGTACCCTTCTTGATGAAAGGCGTGTGTTTGTTTGCTAAATGCCTCTTAAGGCAAGGGGTTGTGCTAAAAGAGCTAAACACACCTAATATGGTAATGAAAAATGTTTTGGAAACCAGAATTTGAGGAAAATCCTTTTAAAAAGAAAATTATAACCTTGGCATGGTCATTACTATCACACCCCAACCCAGTTTGGTCGGATCCCCATGAATAACTCGCCACTCTCCCTGTTTATTCAAGGTTTTCCCCTATTCTAAACTGTGGGGAGTAAGACGTACTTCTTACCTGTACGTTTCCTAGAATAACATTAATAAAAACTGAATATAAATTTTACATACCTGTCTTAAGGTTTGGCTACCGATAAAAAAAATCAATTTCTTTAATCGGAGTGTGCCGGACTCTTTATTTCATAAAATTGCCTTTCTTCAAATTTTGGTTTATCAAAACCTTTTTCTAAGGTTTCCCAATTCATTTCAAAGCCTAGGGCCCACTGTTCAAGATTTTTAAAATCGGGCATATTAGCCCCCAAGTTCCAAAATCGAGGCCTCCTACAAACCTCGTCCTTTGATAATAATAAAATCGGGGAAAGAACCAGTTATTTTCAAATTGAAAACCGAGTCGGTCTACAAACTGGAACTAATAGAGAAAGGGCAAACTAGGAAATTTAAGGATCCCGAGTAACCCAAATAGTCCCAAAAGTCATGGAAAAGGACTTAAGGTTGAATTGGAGATGAAAACCAAACCGGTTCAGGTGAATCAGATCCAAACTAGATTGAACCGATTTGGACTAGTTTGAACCACTATTGACCCATATGCTAAATTTATTTTTCTAGGCGGCTTAAAAAATTCAAATTTGAGATTTGAGGCCACCATTGGATAGGAAATGAATTTAGAAATTTTTAGATTTAAAAAATTCGGTCGAATTGGGTGTGAACCAGTTGGCTTAAGTTTTGAACTCGGTTCGGACGGTCCGGTCCGGTTTGGAACAATGTCGTCTTCTTCTTTCAGATGACATCACTATTCACTCGCCGAAAAATCGCATAGCGTCGATGAAGCTGAAAAGTCTCTGGCTAGGGAGTTTCAGGCAATGAATGACCACCATTAAGGTGACAATCAGACGACCAAGAAGTCCCCGAGCTTCCTATATAACGAGCTCTTCCTCATTCATCCTCTCCACACCTGAAAACTCCATTTTCTCTTAACTGCTCTAATTTTCGGTGAAGCTCAAACTAGAGCTCTAACTTGGGTACTTTTTTGTGCCAAACAAGGTGAGGTGAGGTTCTTTATAACTAGGGAGAAGTCAGCTACACGCTTATAGTCTCCATTTGCTCTGAGGGTTGCCTGAGAAGCACCGACTTGATCGAAGAGTGAAGCAGCTCCGACAGATAGAAGTTGCCCTGTTTTGGCCGAGCTGAAATTGGCCAATTTGAGCCCCTCTCAGGCCAAACCATGCCCTCCCAACACCTCCACAGCTCTCCTACAGCTGAATTAGAGCTGAAAGGTAAGCCAATTCGCCTTCCCTCTATAATTTCCACCGGTGCTAAAGAGAGAACCGACAGAACTTTGATTATTAATGTCACGCCCCGACCCGGTTTGGTCGGATCCCCGTGATCAACCCGCCACTTTCCCAGTTTATTAAAGGGTTTTCCCCTTATTGTAAACCGTAAAGAGTAAGGCGTCCTTTAACCTGCACCTTTTTCCTGGGATAGCATAATCAAAACTGTATGGAATTTAAAACTTTATATACCTGTCTTACAGGCATCTTAGTTGACGGTCTTTAAGGGGAGGCTTTCCGGGATTTCCTGAAAGGGATATAAGGGAGGGGGTGAGTACGACTACTCAGTGAATGAGTTTTTTTAAAAGCTTTTGACTTTTAAGAAAAACATTTATATGGAGTGTGCCAGACTCCTTTGTTTTAAAAAATTCCATCATTTAAAAATTTGGATTTTTCCATTATTTCTTAGTTACCACGGTGTGTCATCACCCAACACACATGCTTTATCATGAAGGTTACACACATTCGCAAGTCAGTATCACTATTGAACTCGCTAGTGGGTTCGGAGCGACTTTTCCTACCACCCGGATAGAAGTACGACCACTTCTACCCTGGGAATGAGTGGATGTATGTGACATCCTACCCACAATCCCGAAATCACTTCTTCATGTCCGTATGAGGACAGAGACCTCATCCTGTCCCCACCCCGGTCTCATGCGCTTCGTGCTACTCCAGATTTAGCACAGACACCTGGAACGACGAATTGCCCTTATAGCCACCAGGTCGTCCAGTGCCCTTAGGATGCATCACTACCCCTCATGGGCGTCTTGATGATCCCGTACTCACAGTGCATGCACAAACAATGTTTTCTTATATTGCCATGTAATCTGTGGTGCCATTAGTCCAACGGCCCCGACTCTCAACTCAACCCACAGCTGTTTGTCTTGACTAGTCCGTCGACCTGTCATGTCGCACTGCCGCTAGTTGACTGAGCATGTCGGTCCTATCTTGGTACCATGGCCAAACAATTCACTTATTAAGTTTTATGGCATATATATCATGTTCGTTTACGAGCTCCTGCTCGTGCCAACTGGCCTTGGGCCCACTATACGAGATTTTCAAAATCAGGCATTTAGCCCCCAAGTTCCAAAACCGAGGCCCCTAGCCTATCAGAGCTATTCAAGCTCCCGTCGAGAAGGTCTCCCAAATAGTTTAAGCATTGGCACATAGTTAGGGGAGAACACTTCCGACAAAATAGGTTTTCACTGTCCATTATACCAATCGGTATAAGGACATCTCCGTTCATAACCGATGAACGGGTTTTCAACTTCCTTTGAGGAAGTCTCATCATACCAACCGGGTATGATCTACTTATAACCGGTAAGTAGTTTTTTTTCGCATAATTTTCACATCACTTTCTCTAAGTGGTGATGATCAAAATACCACTAAACAGTGGGTTTTTATACCGAGGTACTTATCATTCCCTACCGGGTATGATATAAAATTTTCACTCACAACTGGTAAGTGGTTTTTATCTTTAAGTTGTGCTCATCATCCCAACCGGGTATGATGTTAGTAAACCCACTCTCACCCGTTAATGCCGTGAATTCCACTAGACTGGTTCTTTGTATTCACGCGAGCTTGTCCTTGCTGGCGTTCCCGGTATTTCGCATTCCTACACGATATGAACATCTTGGTTTATTATCCTTCGACCTAATCGCCTTCATTCATTCCAAATGAATGAGAAAATCGAACTTTCATTTATTTGTAATTAGGTCCCTAAAGTTATTTCTCTTTAACTTCAAGTCCCAAATACCAGTTTTTCCTCAAATTGAGTCCTGAAACTTCTAAAATTTATCATAGGATCTCAATTTATTCCATTTCACAAAAAGGGGTTTAATTTCCCAAATCTCCAATTTGGTCCTCCAATTTTTCCAAAATTACCATTTTGCCCTTCCTTTACAAAAATGGTAAAATTTGCCCCAAAAATTTCAAAATTTCCTGAATTGGTCCTCTAACATTATTTTCATGCCCAATTGACCCTCAATTTCATAAAATTTCATTTTGGTCCTTTGAATTTCGAAAATCCCCAATTTTCCCCCAATTCCAACTTCTTAACACAGCCGAATTTTATTTCATCAAATTGACCCATCAAACGTTTCTAATTGTTGAAATTGAGTTTCTACATGTTCATACGATTCTTTAGAAATGTGAATCGCAAGTTTTAATGCCGGGACAAGCTAAAACGGAGCTTCGCCGGAAAATGAACTATAGAGAGAGAAAGCTTCGCTTACTCACCGGTGAAGGCACGACAGTTCGAGCTTTCGATCTGGACAGATAGCTCTTATCCTGAGGTTCATCCTAGAATCAAGAATCACATCAATTGATGCGGAATTGGATTAGAATTTCGTCATTGAAATTCGGTCGACTCTCTCTCTCGCACCAATCGAAAATTATAAAGGGGAGCCGAATTGGCTTACCTTTCGGTTCTAATTCGGCCGTGGAAAGGCTGAGGAAGTGTTGGGAGGGCTTGGATTGGCCTGAGCAGGGCTTGAAATGGCTGATTTCAGCTTGGCCGAAATAGGGCAGCTTCGGTCCGTCGGAGCTGCTTCACTATTCCATCACGCCGGCGCTTCTCCAACGATTCTCGTATTGATTGGAGTTTGCTATCAAATAGCTGTCTTCTCCTCAGTTCTAAAGAGCCCGACCTTTGTTGAAGTCGAAGCTCTGGTTCGAGCTTTATCGGGAAATGGAGCAGTAGTGAGAGAGAGAGAAGTGTTCAGGTGTGAGGAGAATGGAATGGGGATGACCTCTTTATATAGTTGTAAAACCTATGTATTAAATGGGTGAGATTTATTACTAGTATTAATATTGCCATAAATTATTGGTATTAATTCCAATAATTTAATTTTGGTATTAATTCCAATAATTTAATTTCGGTATTAATTCCAATAATTTAATTTCGGTATTAATTCCAATAATTTAATTTCGGTATTAATTCCAATAATTTAATTTCGGTATTTAATTATTTATATTAATTCTAATAATTTAATTTAGGTATTAAATTATTGGTATTAATTTCAATAATTAAATATATATTAATTTATGGCTATTTATGATAAGTCGTACGTTCGCATAAAAATTTTTAACCGAAATTTCGGGTTACAAAAAATCACACTTCCCAAGAGGTCACCCATCCTCACACTACTCTCAAATAAGTACGCTTAACTTTTAAGTTCTTATAGAATCTAGTTCACCTGAAACAATTTGGTTTTTGTTTTCTATTTTGTTTTAAGTTTCTTTTACAATGTTTAATGAACCTTTTGGATCACCCGAAATTTGTAAATTTCGATATTGCTTATTCCCAAATGTAAACCGATTTGGTTTTCTTATTAAGTTTGACCGGTTCTTTTCCCGGTTTTCCTTAACTCAAATGTGCGGGGTTTACAATTAAATTCTTACTCAATTTGGCATCAATTGATACAATTCTTGATCTTAGAAGAAACCTCAGGACATGAGCTATCTGCCCAGATTGAAAGCTCGGATCACTGCACCCCCGACAATAAGCTCCATTTGAGCTCATTCCGACACAAAATCGTGTGATTCAAAGTGCAATTGAATCGTATTATGGTTTAAGAACTCCAAACTAACTTCAATTTCAACAATTAAACTCATTTGATTAGTCAATTTGATGAAATCAAATTCGGTTGACTTAAAAGGTTGAAATTGGGGGAAAATTGGGGGAAATTGGGGGAAATTGGGAATTTCAAAAATTCGAGGAACTAAAGTACAATTTTATAAAATTGAGGACCAATTGGGCATGATAAAAATGTGGGAGGATCAATTGGGAAATTTTTGTAATTTTTGGGGCAAAACTTACTATTTTTATAAAGTAAAGGCAAAATGGTAATTTTTGGAAAAGTTGAGGTACCAAATTGGAAATTTGGGAAATTAAACCCCTCTTTGTGAAATTGAATAAATTGAGGTCCCAAGGTGAATTTTAAAAGTTTCGGGACTCAATTTGAGGAAAAACCGATATTAAGGACTTAAATTTAAAGAAAAATAACTTTAGGTACCTAATTGCAAATAAATGAAAAGTTTAGTTTTTTCATTTATTTGGAATGAATGAAGGCTATTAGGCCGAGTGATAATGAACAAGGATGTTCATATCATATAGGAACATGAAGTACCGGGAACGCCAGCAAGGATAAGCTCAGAAATTCACCGGTCGAGAGGAATTCACCGCATTAACGGGTACGGGTGAGTGGAATTTTTATATCATACCCAGTTGGGATGACAAGGACCTCAAAAATAAAAATCCATTGCTAAATGGTATTTTAAACATCACACCTGAGGGGAGTGATGTGAAAATCACGCGGTAAAGCTACTTACTGGTGTAAGTAGATCACACCCGGTTGGTATGATGAAACTTTATCGAAGGAAGTGGAAAACCCATTCATCATTTATAAGCGGAGATGTTCTTGTACTCAGTTGGTATGATGGTCAGTTGAAAAGTATTTTATCGAAAGTTCTCTCCCTTGACCGTGTGCCACTGCTTAAACATTTTGGATGACCTTTTTGATGGGAGCTTGAATAGCTCTGTTAGGCCGGAGGCCTCAGTTTTGGAACTTGGGGGCTAATATGCCCGATTTTGAAAAACTCGAACAGTGCCCTAGGCTAGTTGGCACAAGCAGGAGCTTGTAAATAAACATGATTTATATGCCATGGAAACTTAAGTAAATGAGTTGTTTGTCCATGGTACCAAGACATGACCGCTATACTCAATCAACTAGCGGCAGTGCAACATGACATGTCTCCGGACTAGTCAAGACACAGCTATAGGTCAAGTTGAGAGTCGGCGTCATTGGACCAGTGACACCATAGATTATATGGCATTATGTGAAAACTGTTGATTGTGCATGCACTATGTTACGGGACCTTCAACACGCCTAAGAGGGGTAGTGATGCGTCCTAGGGCTTTGGACGACATGGTGGATATAAGGGTAGTTAGTCATACCAGAAGTCTTGTGAAGCTCGAAGTACCTTCAAGCACATGAGACTGGGGTGGGGACAAGATGAGCTCTCTGTCCTCATACAAATATGGAGATTTTTTATGGGATTGAGGGTCGGATGTTGCGAACATCCACTCATTCTTAGGGTAGAAGTAGATGTACTTCTATCTAGGTGGTCGGTAAAGTCGCTTCGATGCCACAAGTGGGTTTAGTGGATGGGCTGGCCTGCGATTGTGTGTTTTACATTCATGATGAAGGATGTGTGTTGGGTGATGACACACCATGGTAATAAGAAATGGTGATAAAAACTGAAATTGAAAATGAAAGGTTTTTAAAAGAAAATAAGTAGTCTGACACACTCCGAATCAAACATTTTTCCTAAAAGTTAAATTTTGAAAACCCATTCACTGAGTTATTGTACTCACCCCTCCCTTTTATCCCTTTCAGGTAACATCAGAAAGTTTACCCCAAAGACCACCAGCTAACGCATCTATAAGACAAGTATGAATAGTTTAAAATTTTGTGCAGTTTTAATTTATGTTATTATAGGAAATGTGCAGGTTTAAAGGATGCCTTACTCCTCATGGTTTATAAATAGGGGAAACCCATAATAAACCAAGAGAGTGGTGGGTTGATCACGGGGATCCGACCAAATCGGGTCGGGGCATGACAACTTGAGTGGTATGAGAGCATGTTTCGTCGAATACATAATTAAGACTAGAAAATATAGTAACTAATAGGATTGATCTTAAAATTTTCAGAATGGATCTAAAGAAAGGAATCTAGAGAACTAGGGCTGTAGGCTCCAACACTGCCCAACCACCCCTACCTATAGAAATGCCTAGAGAAGCCCAAACAACTCCTCTTGGACTCAGTATGGAGAACCAAAGATTGTACGAGGAGTTCACCCATGTATTTGGGCAACTAACCTCGTCCCTGAGGTAGACACCAATTCTCGGGTTGAACAGGAGGAAGTGTAATTCTATCCCCCCTGTTAACCATCCCACTCTAATGGACATTCCTAAAAACCTCAAGACTCTTCGGCAACTAGGTTGTAAACCTTTCCTCAGAGAAAAGGATGCTAGTGCCGCCATGGATTGGCTGGCCAACTTTAAGAAGCTGATGGGAATCGTCAGGATACCACTAGAGGATATGGTGATCTTGACAGAATTCTTCCTGGAGGGAAGTGCCAAATGATGGTGAAATAATGTCTGAAACCTGCATACCACCATCCCCACTTGGGAACAATTTGATGAGAGGTACTAAGAGGAGTACTTGGTGCTTCATCTGATAAATGAGAGGAAGCAAGAGTTCATCCAGCTTCGGCAAGGGCTTAACTCCATATCAGAGTATGAGACAAAATTCAACGAGTTATGACCCTTTGCTCCTGTCCTAGCTAGGACAGCAGACATATGCTAGAGGTTCATGGACGGTCTCAATATGGACATTTTAGACCATATGGGAGAACTGGAACGCCCCATGGACCTAGCAGTTGTAATCAGTATGGCTCATGAGTGTGAGCGACTTGTGTAGACCCAACGTCGTCGAATGGAGCAACTGACCCAAAAGGAGGATAAGGGTCCAAACTGTCAGGGAGGATGGAAGGAGCATAACGGTCCAAAATGGGGAAATAGAATGGCATTCCAAAGGAAAAGGGACATGCCACCACATTTCCCCATATCGGAGTATGAGATAAAATTCAATGAGTTATGACCCTTTGCATTTGACCTAGTTGGGCCGACAGACATATGCTAGAGGTTCTTGGACGGTCTCAATATGGACATTTGAGACCATATGGGAGTACTGGGACACCCCATGGACTTGGCAGCCATAATTAGTATAGCTCATGAGTGTGAGCAACTTGTGCAGACCCGACGTCAACGAATGGAGCAGCCGACTCGAAAAGAGGATAAGGGTCCAAACCGTGAGGGAGGACGGAAGGAGCATAACGGTCCAAAATGGGGAAATAGAATGGCATTCCAAAGGAAAAGAGACATGCCACCACCATTCCCCGGAGTAGTCCCCACCTTACCTTAAGGAAACCCTCGCTATCCAAAGTATCAAAAGAACCATGAGGGAGCATGCTTTACCTGCTTTGGATGCGGGCAAGTGGGACACCTTGTAAAGGATTGTCCCACTCTAAGGGAGAATAGGTAGAGGAATAGTCTCGGACCACCTCAAGGGAATCCCACGAACCCTAGGTCAGACACTATAGCACAAGTACCAGCTAGGGTATACAACCTCACCCATGAAGAGGCTAGAAGAGACCCTAGTACTGTAGCGGGTACACCTCAAAACCCTCCAAATTAGTTCAAGAGAGTCATGTAAACTAAAGATCTTTTGATTTAATAAAGGAAACTTTCTTCTAAACTATACGTTTCTTCAATCAGGATATATACAACTATGGGGACAACAAGTCTATGCCCTCTTTGACTCTAGAACTGAGAGATCCTTCCTCAAGGAAGAGTTGATTTCAAGAGTAAACCTAGAACTCACTCCACTAGAGCAAAGTCTTAATATTCTTACACCCTTAGGAGAAGGTTTAAACAAGAATAAGTAATTAAAGGATGTGATATAAAGATTGGAGGAATCAAACTTGAAGCTGACTTGATCCCATTACCCTTAAAAGAGGTTAAAGTAATCCTTCGGATAGGTTGGTTGAGTAACCATCATGCGTGGATGGACAGTGGAAAGAAGACGATAACCTTCCACACTCCCAAGACGAATGGATTAAAGTTCCAAGGAGATAGAAGGAGAAGTGAAGTATAAATGGTGTCCCATCTGAAAGCCCAAAAGTTTTCCTAGCCATGGTCGTAGATGAAAAGTCTGAAGAAAAGAGACTGAAAGACATTTCGGTAGTTAAACACTACCTAGAGGTATTTCCAGAAGAGCTACCTGGATTATCTCCAAGTTGGCAAGTGAAGTTCATCATAGAAATAATCCCAGGAACAAACCCCCTATCCTAAGCCCCATATCATATGAATCTGTCAGAGTTTAAGGAATTGAAGGAACAGTTGGATGAATTATTTGGAGAAGGATTTCATACGTCCAAGTCAGTCTCCATGGGGTGCTCCTGTGCTATTCGTAAATAAAAAGGACGGAAGTATGAAACTGTGCATAGACTACAAAAAGCTGAACCAGGTCACCATCAAGAATCGATACCCACTCCCAAGGATAGATGATTTATTCGATCAATTAACAAGGCAAACCATGTCATAAATATTAAAGGAAAATCAATTATATGCAAAATTCTCCAAGTGTGAGTTTTGGCTACGGGAGGTAGGATTCTTATGGCATATCATATCCAAGGATGGAGTTAAATTAGATCCAACTAAGGTGGATGCCATATCAGATTGAAAGGCTCCAAGGAATCCTACAGAAATAAGAAGTTTTTGTAGGTCTGACAGGATACTATAGATGGTTCGTACAAGACTTTTCTAAGATAGTTGCCCCTCTAACTCGACTCCCAAAGAAAGGAGTCGGGTATAAGTGGGATGAAAGTTGTGAGAAGTCTTTCCTGGAATTAAAGACTCAATTGACAACTGCACAGATACTCTCCTCACCTGACCCTAATGTAGAATAGTACACCATCTATAGTGGTGCATCCGGACAAGGACTCGAATGTGTCTTGATGCAATAAGGGAAGTTTATCGCTTATGCCTCGCGACAATTGAAGGTACATGAAAGAAACTACCCAACTCATGATCTGGAATTAGTTGCAATAGTGTTTGCCCTAAAGATATGGCGACACTACCTTTACGGGGTTAAGTGTAGGATATACACAGATCACAAGAGTCTTAAGTACTTCCTAATTCAAAAAGAGTTGAATCTTCGCCAAAGGAGATGGCTGGAATTGGTTAAGCATTATGACCTTGTGATAGAGTATCATCTCGAAAAGGCAAATGTAGTAGCAGATGCCTTGAGTCGCAAGTACCAAACTGAGGCAACTCAAGTAAAGACGAGTTACATACACCTATTGCAAAAATTGGCAAGAATGAAGATAGACCTAAAAATGGACGAGCGGGAAAAGTGCCTGGTGGCTAACGTGGTATTGAGACCCAATCTAACTGAGCATATCCACGTTCAAAAAAAGATGAATAACGAGCTTCAACTCTACCTAAATCCAGTTAATAGAGAAACTAAACTGGACTATGACCTACAAAGTGATGGATTGCTAACATACAAGGATAGGGTATGTGTGCCTCAAAGTAAGGAACTAAAGAGGTTAATTCTGGAAGAGGCACACGATTCGGTGTATGCTATGCATTCGGGCAGTACCAAAATGTACCGCACCCTCAAATAGGGATATTGGTCGAAAGGTATGAAGAAGGACATTGCGGAATATGTAGTTCGATGCTTGTCCTGTCAACAGATAAAACTAGAACATCAGAAACCATCAGTACTGCTACAACCTTTACCAATTCTGGAGTGAAAATGGGAGCACATCACCATGGACTTTGTTACGGGACTACCAATGACAAGAAAGGGCCGAGATGCAATTTGGGTCATCGTGTATAGATTGACCAAATCAGCTCATTTCCTTCCTATAAGAGTGACGAGCACAGTGAAACAACTAGCCGTCTATATAAACCCCCCTCTTTAGAGTTAAGGAAAACTGGGAAAAGAATTGGTCAAACTGAGTGAGAAAACTGAGCTGGTTCACAAATCCGATTATCAGGAAACAGGAAAATGAGAGAATTTATGTCACGCCCCAACCCGGTTTGGTCGGATCCCCGTGATCAACCCGCCACTTTCCCGGTTTATTAAAGGGTTTCCCATTATTGTAAACCGTAAAGAGTAAGGCGTCCTTTAACTTGCACCTTTTTCTTGGAGTAGCATAATCAAAACTGCATGAAATTTAAAACTTTACATACCTGTCTTACAGGCATCCTAGTTGACGGTCTTTAAGGGTAGGCTTTCCGGGATTTCCTGAAAGGGATATAAGGGAGGGGGTGAGTACGACTACTCAGTGAATAGTCTTTTAAAGGTCTACTTTTAACTTTTAAGAAAAAATATTTATATGGAGTGTGTTAGACTCCTTTCTTTTCAAAAATCCCTTCATTTAAAAATTCAGGTTTTTCCACCATTTCTTATTTACCACAGTGTGTCATCACCCAACACACATCCTTCATCATGAAGGTTACACACATTCGCAAGTTAGTATCACTATTGAACCCGCTAGTGGCTTCGGAGTGACTTTTCCTGCCACCCGGATAGAAGTACAACCACTTCTACCCTAGGAATGAGTGGATGTACGCGACATCCGACCCACAATCCTGAAATAACTTCTTCGTGTCCATATGAGGACAGAGACCTCATCTCGTCCCCACCCCGGTCTCATGCACTTGGTGCTACTCCAAATTTCGCACAGACACCTGCAACGATGATCTGCCCTTATACTCACCGGATCGTTCAGGGTCCTTAGGACACATCACTACCCCTCATGGGCATCTTGATGATCCCGTACTCATAGTGCATGCACAAACAATGTTTTCTTACCAAGCCATGTAATATATGGTGCCACTGGTCCAACGTTCTTGACTCTCAACTCAACCCGCAGTTGTTTGTCTTGACTAGTCCGTCGACCTGTCATGTCGCACTGCCACTAGTTGATTGGGCATGTCGGTCCTATCTTGGTACTATGGACAAACAATTCACTTATTAAGTTTTATGGCACATATATCATGTTCGTTTACGAGCTTCTGCTCGTGCCAACTGGCCTTGGGCCTACTGTACGAGATTTTCAAAAAACTAGGCATTCTAGCCCTCAAGTTCCAAAATTGAGGCCCCCAGCCTATAAGAGCTATTTGAGCTCCCGTCAAGAAGGTCTCCCAAATAGTTTAAGCATTGGCACATAGTCAGGGGAGAACACTTCCAACAAAATAGGTTTTTACTGTCCATTATACCAACTGGTATAAGGACATCCCCGTTCATAACCGATGAACGGGTTTTCAACTTCCTTCGATGAAGTCTCATCATACCAACCGGGTATGATCTACTTACAACCGGTAAGTAGTTTTTCCGCATAATTTTCACATCACTTTCTCTAAGTGGTGATGATTAAAATACCACTAAACAGTGGGTTTTTATACCGAGGTACTTATCATCCCCTACCGGGTATGATATAAAATTTCCACTCACAACCGGTAAGTGGTTTTTATCTTTAAGTTGTGCTCATCATCCCAACCGGGTATGATGTTAGTAAACCCACTCTCCCGTTATTGCCGTGAATTCCACTAGACTGGTTCTTTGTATTCACGTGAGCTTGTCCTTGTTGGCGTTCCCGGTATTTCGCATTCCTACACGATATGAACAACCTTGTTCATTATTACTCGGCATAACAGCCTTCATTCATTTCCAATGAATGAGAAAACCCAAACTTTTAGTTATTTGCAATTAGGTCCCTAAAGTTATTTCTCTTTAACTTTAAGTCCCTAATGTCGGTTTTTCCTCAAATTGAGTCCCGTAACTTTTAAAATTTATCCCGACACCTAAATTTATTCAATTTCACCAAAAAGGGGTTTAATTTCCCAAATTTTCAATTTGGTCCCCCAATTTTTCAAAAATTACCATTTTGCCCTTCTTTTACAAAAATGGTAAGTTTTGCCCCAAAAATTCCAAAATTCCTCAATTGGTCCTCCAACATTATTTTCATGCCCAATTGACCCTCAATTTCATAAAATTATATTTTGGCCCTTTGAATTTCGAAAATCCCCAAATTTTCCCCCAATTTCAACTCTTCAACACTACCAAATTTGATTTCATCAAATTGACCGCTCAAACACTTCTAATTATTGAAATTGGAGTTGAAATTTAGTTCCTGCATGTTCATACGATTCTAATAAACTTTGAATCACAGATTTTAATTTCGGAACGAGCTTAAACGGAGCTTCGTCAGAAAATAGACTGTAGAGAGAGAAAACTTCGATTACTCACCGGTGAAGGCACGACGGTCCGAGCTTTCGATCTGGGCGGATAGATCTCGTCCTGAGGTTCATCCTAGAATCAAGAATTGCATCAATTGATATGGAATTGGATTAGAATTTCGTCATTGAATTTCGGTCGACTCTCTCTCTAGCACCGATTGAAAATTGTAAAGGGGAGCCGAATTGGCTTACCTTTCGATCCTAATTTGGCCGTGGAAATGCTGAGGAAGTGTTGGAAGGACTTGGTTTGGCCTGAGGAGGGCTTGAAATGGCCGATTTCAGCTTGGCTGAAATAGGGCAGCTTCGGTCCGCCGGAGTTGTTTCACTATTCCATCATGTCGGCGCTTCTCCAACGATTCTCGGATTGACTGGAGTTTGCTATCAGATAGCTGTATTCTCCCCGGTTCTAAAGAGCCCAGCCTTTGTTCAAGTCAAAGCTCTGGTTCCAGCTTTACCGGGAAATGGAGCAGTAGAGAGAGAGAGAAGTGTTCAGGTGTGAGGAGAATGAAATGGGGATGACCTCTTTATATAGGCGTAAAGCCCGTGTATTAAATGGGCGAGATTTATTACTACTATTAATATTGCCATAAATTATTGGTATTAATTCCAATAATTTAATTTTGGTATTAAATTATTTGTATTAATTCTAATAATTTAATTTAGATATTAAATTATTGGTATTAATTACAATAATTAAATATATATTAATTTATGGTTATTTATGATAAGGCATATATAAAAATTTTTGACCGAAATTTCGGGTTATAAAAAAAATTCATACTTCCCAAAAGGTCACCCATCCTCACACTACTCTCAAGCAAGCACGCTTAAGTTTAAAGTTTTTATGAAATCTAGTTCACCTAAACCAATTTGATTTTAGTTTTCTAAAGTTTCTTAAATTTCTTTTACAAGGTTTAATGAACCCTTTAGATCACCCGGAAGTTGTAAATTTCCATATTGCGTGTTCTCAAATGTAAACTGGCACGGTTTTCTTACTCGGTTTGACCGGTTCTTTTCCCGGTTTTTCTTAACTAAAAAATGCGAGGTTTACAATTTACAACTCCCAAATGACTCAAAATACTTAATAACCCTTGGAAAACAACCTTGGGACAAATTGGGAGAGAAAAACCAGACCAGTTCGGGTGAACCAAATTCAAACCAAATTAAACCGGTTTATGAACCGAGCTGGTTTATGAATCGAAATCGATAGAGAGAGGGCAAATCGGGAAAATTATGGATTCCAAATGACCTAAAGAGTCACATAAGCCATGAAAAAGGACTTTAAGATGAATGGGGGATGAAAACCAAACTGGTTCGGGTAAAACGGATTTGAACCGGATTGAACCGGTTTGGAACGGTTTGAACAACTATTGAACTGAATGATAAATTCATTTTTCTAGGTGGCTTAAAAAATTCAAATTTCAGATTTGAGGCTACCATTGGATAGAAGATGAATTTAGATGAATTTAGAAATTTTTATATTTGAAAAATTCGGTCGAAGTGGGGGTGAACTGGTTGGTTTAAGCTTTGAACCCGGTTCATACCGGTCTGGTCCGGTTCGGAACAATGTCGTCTTCTTCCTTTAGATGATAACACTGTTCACTCGCTAGAAAATTGAAGCAACATCGATGAAGGAAAAATGTTTCTATTTAGTACATTTCAGGCCATCAATGATTGTCATAAAGGTGCCAAACGAATGACCGATGAGTCCCTGAGCTCCCTATATAAAGAGCCCCTCTCCATTCAACTTCTCCACACCCGAAAACTCCATTATCTCTCAACTGCTCCAATCTCCGGTGAAGCTCAAACCAGAGCTCCGACTTGGGCTTTTTTCTGAGCCTAACAAGGCGAGGTCAAGTTCTTTAGAATTAGGGAGAAGTCAGCTACACGCCTGTAGTCTCTATTTGCTCTGAGAGTCATCGGAGAAGCACCGGTGTGATAGAATAGTGAAGCAGCTCCAGTGGACCGAAGCTGCCCTATTTCGCCCGAGCTGAAATCATCCAATTTGAGCCCTCCTTAGGCCAAATCAACACCTCCTCAGCCCTCCTATGGCCGAATTAGAATTGAAAGGTAAGCTAATTCGGCTCCCTACTACAATTTTTAACTGGTGCTAGAGAGAGAATCGACAGAAATTCGATGATAGAATTCTCATCCAATTCGATATCAATTGATGCAATTCTTGATTCTAGGAGTAACCTCAAGAGGAGAGCTATCTACCCATATTAGAAGCTCGGACTGCCGCTCTCCTGATAGTGAGCAATTGAAGTTTTCTCTCTCTATGTTCTGTTTTCCAGCGAAAATCCATTTGAGCTTGTTACGGCATCAAAACTTATGATTCAAAGTGCAATTGAATCGTATGAAGATGTAGAAACTCAAATTTATCTTCAATTTAAACAATTAGAAGTGTTTGATCAGTCAATTTGATAAAATCAAATTCGACTATGTTAGTAAGTTGAAATTAGGGGAAAATGCGGGGAAATTGGGGATTTTCAAATATTCGAGGGACCAAAATGCAATTTTATAAAATTGAAGGTCAATTGGGCATGATAAGAGTGTTAGATGACAAATTGAGCAAATTTTAGACTTTTTGGGGTAAAACTTACCATTTTTGTAATGGAAGGGCAAAATGGTAATTTTAGAAAATTGGAGGCCAAATTGGGAATTTGGAAAACTTGAACCCCCTTTTTATGAAATTGAATAAATTAAGGTCCTAAGGGAATTTTAAAAGTTTTGGGACTCAATTTGGGGAAAAACTGGCAATTGGGGCCTAAATTAAAGGAAAAATAACTTAAGAGACCAAATTGCAAATATTTAAAAAGTTGAATATTTGGCCATTCAGAATGAATGAAGGCGATCAAGCCAAATGATAATGAACAAAAATGTTCATTTTTTGTAGGAACATGAGACATCAGAAACGCCAGCTGAGATTAAGCTCGCAAGGTACGAAAACCGACTAAGAGGAATTTCACTGCACGATTGGGTGAGTGGAATTTTTATATCATACCTGGTTGGGATGATAAGTACCTCGAAAATGAAAACTCACTGCTAAGTGGTATTTTAATCATCACACCTGAGAGGAGTGATGTGAAAATGATGCGGAAAAACTACTTAACAGTTGTAAGTAAATCATACCCGGTTGGTATGATGAAACTTCCTCGAAGGAAGTGGAAAACCCGTTCATCGGTTATGAGCAAAGATGTCCTCATATTTGGTTGGTATGATGGACAATTGAAAATATATTTTTGTCGGAAGTGTTCTCCCCTAACTGTGTGCCACTACTTAAACAATTTGGGAGACCTTCTTGATGGGAGCTCGAATAGCTCTGTTAGGTCGGAGGCCTCGGTTTTGGAACTTGGGGGCTAATATGCCCAATTTTGAAAATCTAGAACAGTGGGTCGTAGGCCAGTTGACACGAGCAGGAGCTCGTAAACAAACATCAATTATATACCATGAAAACTTAAGTAATTGAATTGTTTTGCCATGGTACATAGATAGGACCGACATAGTTAGTCAACTAGCGGTAGTGCGACATGATAGGTCTCCGGACTAGTCAAGACAAACAACTACAAGTTGAGTTGAGGGTCGGGCCGTTTGACCAGTGGCACCACAAATTATATGGAATCATGTGAAAAATGTTGATTGTGCATGCACTGTGTTTACGGGACCTTCAAGATGCCCAAGAGGGGTAGTGATGCGTCCTAGGGCCCTGGACGACCTGGTGGATATAAAGGCAGTTAGTTGTTCTAGAAGCCTTGCGAAGCTCGACGTAGCTTCAAGCGCATGAGACCAGGGTGGGGTTAGGATGAGGTCTCAGTCCTCATACGGACATGAAGATTTGTTATGGGATTGAGGGTCGGATGTGACAAACATTCACTCATTCTTAGGGTAGAAGTGGGAGTGCTTCTATCTAGGTGGCTGGTAAAGTCGCTCCGACGCCACAAGTGGGTTTAGTGGACAGACTGGGCCGCGATTGTGTATTTTACCTTCATGATGAAGGATGTGTGTTAGGTGATGACACATCGTGGTAATAAGAAATGATTTTTAAAACCAAGATTTGAAGATGAGAAAATTTAAAGGAATTAAGGTGTCTGACACACTCCACTTGAAAACTATTTTTTTTTTATAGATACTTCATTTTTAAAATACCCATGCACTGAGTTGTAGAAACTCACACCTCATTTCTATCCCTTTTCTGGAAATGACTAGGAATAACACCGAGCCTTACTCTTTTTCAAGTATGCTTAATTTCTCCTAAGCTTTCATTTTATTTGATATATATGTCTTTCTAGGGAACAAGGTTGAATGTACGCCTGGCTCCTCTTAAGTTAAAGAAGGAGGAAACTCCTCTTGAACCGGGAGAGTGGCGGGTTATTCACGGGGATCAGACAAAACCGGGTCGAGGTATGACAATCTTATACATAAGAGAAATCGTGAGACTCCATGGCGTTCCGGTGGGAATAGTGTCAGATAGAAATCCAAGATTTACTTCAATGTTTTGGCCAAGCTTACAAAGTGCTATGGGAACTAAGCTCCACATGAGCATGATGTTCCATCCTCAGATAGATTGGCAATCTGAGTGAACCATCCAAACCTTGGAGGACATGTAAAGAACGTGCGTACTCACCATGAACAAAGGCTGGGAAGAATACTTGTACTTGATGGAATTTGCTTATAATAACAATTATCATGCAAGTATTTAGATGGCTCCCTATGAAGCCCTTTATGGACGACCATGTCGTACCCCTCTATTTTGGGAAAAAGTGGAGGAAAGAAAGTTAGAAAGGCCAGAGCTAATCGAGGATGCCACAGAGAAGATAAAACTAATTAGTTGTCACCTTAAGACTGCACATGTTAGGCAAAAGTGTTATATGGACAATCAAAGGAAAGATTTGGAGTTTGAGGTGGGAGATTGGATATTTCTCAAAGTATCCCCATGGAGGGGAATTCTTAGGTTTCAGCAAAGAGGAAAGTTGAAACCAAGGTATATTGGTCCACATCCCATTATTCAAAGGATAGGACCGGTGACCTATAAATTGGAACTACCTCTAGACCTACATAGAATACACGATATATTCCACATCTCTGTGCTTCGGAAGTATTAGCTTGATCCTAGTCATGTATTGGACCGACCTCTATTAGAGCTGGAAGAGAACCTGACCTATCAGATGGAACTATCAAGAATCATAGACCAGAGGGACAAGAATTAAAGGAATAAGAAGATTCCTAGGGTCAAGGTTTTGGGCAAAACAAACCTGTGTAGGAAGAGACATGGGAAACCGAAAGTATGATGAGGGATAATTACCCCTAATAATTTAGCATGTAACTGTTTTGGGGACAAAACCCCTAAAAGAAAGGGAGAATTGTAAACCCTGTCCTGTAATAATAAGAAAATCGGGGAAAGAATTAGCCATTTTTAATTTGAAAATCGAGTCGGTCTACAAATCGGAACCGATAGAGAAAAGGCAAACGGGGAAATTTATGGATCCCGAGTGACCCAAAGAGTCCCAAAAGTCATGGAAAAGGACTTAATGATGAATTGGAGATGAAAACCAAACCAGTTTAGGTGAACCGGTTTGAACCACTATTGAACCGGATGCTAAATTAATTTTTCTATATGGCTTAAAAAATTCAAATTTGAGATTTGCGGCCACCAATAGATAGGAAATGAATTTAGAAATTTTTATATTTAAAAAATTTGATCAAATTGTGAGTGAACTGGCTGGTTTAAGTTTTGAACCCAATTCTAGCCAGTCTAGTTTGGTTTAGAATAGTATCGTCTTCTTCCTTTAGATGACAGCACTGTTCACTCGCCAAAAAATCGAGCAGTGCCGGCGAAGCTGAAAAGTCTCCGGCCAGGGTGTTTCAAGCAATGAATGACTGCCATTAAGGCACCAATCAGACGACCAAGAAGTCCCCGAGCTTCCTATATAAAGCTCCATTCTCTCTCAACTACTCCAATTTTCGGCGAAACTCGATCCGACTTGGATGCTTTTCTAAGCTAAGCAAGGCGAGGTCGGGTATTTTAGAACTGGGGAGAAGTTAGCTACATGTGTGTAGTCTCCATTTACTCCAAGGGTCATCGGAGAAGCGCCGGTGTGATCGAATAGTGAAGCAGCTCTGGTGGACCGATGCTACCCTATTTCGACCAAGCTGAAATTGACCAATTCGAGCCATTCTCAGGCCAAACCAAGCCCTCCCAAGACCTCCACAGCCCTCCCATAGCTGAATTAGAGCTGAAAGTTAAGCCAATTCGGCTCCCCTCTGTAATTTCCGACTGGTGTTAGATAGAAAACTGGCAGGACTTCGGTGATAAAATTCTCACTCAATTCGACATCAATTGATGCAATTCTTGATGATAGAGAAATCTCTAAACACGAACTATCTGCCCATATCGAAAGCTCGAACCGCCATGCCCCCGACGGTAAGCTTTCGAAGCTCTCTCTCCAAGTCCATTTTTTCGGCAAAGCTCCGTTTGAGCTCATTCTGACACCAAATCATGTGATTCAAAGTGCAATTTAATCATATGAAGGTGTAGGAACTCCAATCTAACTTCAATTTCAACAATTAAACTCATTTGATCGGTCAATTTAATGAAATCAAATTCAACTAAGTTACAAGGTTGAAATTGGGGGAAAATTTTGGGGAAATTTGGGAATTTCAAAAATTCGAGTGACTAAAGTGTAATTTCATAAAAGTGATGACCAATTGGGCATGATAAAAATGTGGGTGGATCAATTGGGCAATTTTTGGAATTTTTGGGGCGAAACTTAACACCTTTGTAAAGTAGGAGCACAATGGTAATTTTGGAAAAGTTGGGGGACCAAATTGGAAATTGAATAAATTGAGGTCCCAAGGTGAATTTTAAAAGTTTCGGGACTCAATTTGAGGAAAAACTGGCATTAGGGACTTAAAGTTAAAGAGAAACAACTTTAGGTACCTAATTGAAAATAAATGAAAAGTTTGGTTTTCTCATTCCTTTGGAATGAATGAAGGCTATTAGGCCGATGGATAATAAACAATAATGTTCATATTGTGTAGGAACACGAAGTACCGGGAACACCAGCAAGGACAACCTCGCGTAAATACAAAGAACCGGTTGAGAGTAATTCATCGCATTAACGAGTGAGTGAGATTTTTACGTCATACCCGGTTGGGATGATAAGCACATTGCAAATAAAAAGCCACTTCTAAGTGGTATTTTAAATATCACACCTGAGAGGAGTGATGTGAAAATCATACGGAAAAACTACTTACTAGTTGTAAATAGATCAAACCCAGTTGGTATGATAAAACTTTCTTGGAAGAAGTTGAAAACCTGTTCAATCGTTATGAGTGGAGATGTCCTTATACAAGTGGGACACTTTGTAAAGGATTGTCCCACTCTTAGGGAGAACAGGTAGAGGAATAGTCTCGGACCACCTCAAGGGAATCCCAGGAACCCTAGGCTAGACACTATAGCACGAGTACCAGCTAGGGTATACAACCTCACCCATGAGGAGGCTAGAAGAGACCCTAGCACTGTAGCGGGTACACCTCAAAACCCTCAAAACCCTCAAAATTAGTTCAAGAGAGTCATGTAAACTGAAGATCTTTTGATTTAATAAAGGAAACTTTCTTCTAAACTATATGTTTCTTCAATCAGGATATATACAACTATGGGGACAACAAGTCTATGCCCTCTTTAACTCTAGAACTGAAAGATCCTTCCTCAAGGAAGAGTTGATTTCAAGAGTACCCCTAGAACTCACTCCACTATAGCAAAGTCTTAATATTCTTACACCCTTAGGAGAAGGTTTAAACAAGAATAAGCAATTAAAGGATGTGATATAAAGATTGGAGGAATCAAACTTGAAGCTGACTTGATCCCATTACCCTTAAAAGAGGTTAAAGTAATCCTTGGGATAGGTTGGCTGAGTAACCATCATGCATGGATGGACTGTGGAAAGAAGATGGTAACCTTCCACACTCCCAAGACGAATGGATTAAAGTTCCAAGGAGATAGAAGGAGAAGTGAAGTACAAATGGTGTCCCATCTGAAAGCCCAAAAGTTTTCCTAGCCATGGCCGTAGATGAAAAGTCTGAAGAAAAGAGACCAGAAGACATTCTGGTAGTTAAACACTACCCAGAGGTATTTCCAAAAGAGCTACCTGGATTATCTCCAAGTCGGCAAGTGAAGTTCACCATAGAAATAATCCTAGGAACAAACCCCCTATCCCAAGCCCCATATCATATGAATCCGTCAGAGTTTAAGGAATTGAAGGAAGAGTTGGACGAATTATTGGAGAAGGATTTCATACGTCCAAGTCAGTCTCCATGGGGTGCTCCTGTCCTATTTGTAAAGAAAAAGGATTGAAGTATGAAACTATGCATAGACTACAAAAAGCTGAACCAGGTCACCATCAATAATCGATACCCACTCCCAAGGATAGATGATTTATTTTATCAATTAACAAGAGCAACTTACTTCTCCAAAATAGACCTTTGGTCGGTCTATCATCAACTCATGATTCGAGAAGAGGACAACCCTAAGACAACATTCTGATCTAGATATGGACATTATGAGTTCAAAGTGATGTTGTTTGGATTGACGAATGCCCCTGCAACCTTCATGAACCTAATGAACCATATGTTCCAACCCCATTTGGACATGTTCGTGATAGTATTCATAGATGACATCCTTGTATACTCACAAACCTTGTCGGATGGTACCAAGACTGGACCGATATACTTAGTCAACTAGCGGCAGTGCGACATGACAGGTCTTTGGACTAGTCAAGACAAATAGCTGTAGGTCGAGTTGAGGGTCATGGCTATTAGACCAGTGACACCACATATTACATGGCATTATGTGAAAACTGTTGATTGTGTGTGCACTGTGTTACAAGACCTTCATGATGCCCAAGAGGCAATGATGCATCCCAGGGCTCTGGATGACCTAGTGGACATAAGGGCAGTTAGTCGTACCAAAAGTCTTGTGAAGCTCGGAGTAGCTTCAAGCGCATGAGACTGGGATGGGGACTCAATGAGATCTCTGTCCTCATACGGACACAGAGATTTTTTACGGGATTAAGAGTTGGATGTCATGAACATCCACTCATTCTTAGGGTAGAAGTGGATGTACTTCTATCTAGGTTGTCGATAAAGTTGCTTCGACGCCACAAGTCGCCTGTGTGTTTTACCTTCATCATGAAGGATGTGTGTTGGGTGATGACACACCGTGATAATAAGAAAAGGTGATAAATACTAAAATTGAAAATGAAAGGTTTTTAAAAGAAAATAAGGAGTCTGGCACACTCTGAATCAAACATTTTTCCTAAAAGTTAAATTTTGAAAATCCATTCACTGAGTCGTTGTACTCACCCCCTTCCTTATATCCCTTTTAGGTAACCTTGAAAGCATACCCCAAAGACCTCCAACTAATGCACCTGTAAGACAAGTATGAATAGTTTAAAATTTTGTGTTATTCCAAGAAAGTTGCAAGTTTAAAGGACACCTTACTCCTCACTATTTATAAACAAGGGAAACCCTTAATAAACCGGTAGAGTGGTGGGTTGATCACGAGGATCTGACCATACCGGGTTGGGGCTGACACCTTCGGCCTAACTGAGCTATTCGAGCTCCCGCCAAGAAGATCTTCCAAAAATTTTAAGTAGAGGCACACTGTTAGGGGAGAACACATCCGACAAAATAAACTTTTCAATTGTCCATCATACCAACCGGGTATGAGGACATCTCCGCTTATAACCGACAAGTGGGTTTTCCACTTCTTTCTAGAAAGTTTTATCATACCAACCGGGTATGATCTACTTACATCCGATAAGTAGTTTTTTTCTGGGTGATTTCCACATCACACTTCTCAGATGTGATGACCATTTTCAAGGTGCTTATCATCCCAACCGGATATGATATTAAATTTCTCACACATCTAATAGTGTAGTGAATTTCCTCTTAGCCGGCTTGTTACCTTTACGCGAACTTGTCTTAGCTGTCGTTCCTGATATTTCGTGTTCCTACACGATATGAACACCGTTGTTCATTATCCTTCAGCCTAATAGCCTTCATTCATCCCAAATGAATGGGAAAAGTAAACTTTTCATTTATTTGCAATTAGGTCCCTAAAGTTATTTTTCCTTAACTTTAAGTCTCTAATGCCGATTTTTCATCAAATTAAGTCCTAAAACTTTTAAAATTCATCTTTGGACGTCAATTTATTCAAATTCACAAAAGGGGTTCAATCTCCCAAATTTCCAATTTGGTCCCTAACTTTTTCAATTTTATAATTTTGCCCCTACTTTACAAAAATGGTAAGTTTTGCCCCAAAAATTCCAAAATCTGCCCAATTGGTCCTCCAACATCTTTATCATGCCTAATTGGCCCGTAATTTTATGAAATTGCACTTTAGTTCCTCGAATTTTCAGAATCCCCAAATTTCCCCCAATTTCAACCTTCTAACACAGCCGAATTTGATTTCATCAAATTGATCGATCAAATGAGTTTAATCATTGAAATTGAAGTTAGACATGAGTTCCTACACCTTCATATAATTCAATTGCACTTTGAATCATGCGATTTGATGCTAGAATGAGCTTAAACGGAGCTTCGTCGGAAAATTGGACTCAGAGAGAGAGAGAGAGCTTTGAAAGCCTACCGTAGGTGTCGTGGCGGTTCGAGCTTTCAATCTAGGCAGATAGATCTTGTCCTGAGGTTCCTCCTAAAATCAAGAATTGCATCAATTGATGCCGAATTGAATGAGAATTTAGTCATCAAAATTCTACCGAATCTCTCTCTAGCACCGATTGAAATCTACAGAGGGGAGCCAAATTGGCTTACCTTTTTGCTCTAATTCAATTGTAGGAGGGTTGTGGAGGTGTTGGGAGGGCTTGGTTTGGCCTGAGGAGGGCTCAAATTGGTCATTTTTAGCTTGATCAAAATAGGGCAGCTTCAGTCCGCCAAAGCTGCTTTACTGTTCTATCACGCTAGCGTCTCAAAGCAAATGGAAACTACCGTCGGGTAGCTAACTTCTCCCCGGTTTTAAAGAAAATGACCACGCCTTCTTTCATTCAGAAAAGACCCTATATCGGAGCTCTGGTTCAAGCTTTGCTAGAAATTAGAGCAATTGAGAGAGAATGGAGTTTTCAGGTGTAGAGAGGATGAATGAGGAAGGGCTCTTTATATAGGAAGATTGGGGACTTCTTGGTCATCCGATTGGTGCCTTAATAGTGATCATTCATTGCCTGAAACTCCCTGGCTAGAGACTTTTTAGCTTCTCCAGCACTTCTCGATTTTCCAACGAGTGAACAGTGCTATCATGTGAAGGAAGAAGACGATACTATTCCGAACCGGACCGGACTAGTCCGAACAAGGTTCAAAGCTTAGACTAGCCAGTTCAAGTTTGATTTGACCAAGTTTTTTAAAATTAAAAATTTCTAAATTCATCTAAATTTATTCTCTATCTAATGGTGGCCTTAAATCTCAAATTTGAATTTTCTAAGCCGTCTAGAAAGATGAATTTAGCATCTAGTTTAATAGTGGTTCAAACTAGTCCAAATAGGTTCAATCTGGTTCACCTGAACCGATTTGGTTTTCATCTCAAATTCATCCTAAAGTCCTTTTTCATGACTTTTGTGACTTCTTAGGTCACTCAAGATCCATAAATTTCCCGGTTTGCCCTTTCTCTATTGGTTCCAATTCATAAACTGACTCGGTTCATAAACTATTTCAATCCAGTTGGATCTGGTTCATCTGAACCGGTCTAGTTTTTCTCTTCCAATTTGTCCTAAGGTTCCTTTCCAAGGTTTTAGGAACCATTTAGGTTACTCGAGAGTTATAAATTTCTCAAATTGCCTGTTCTTTGATGATTAGTTTGTGAACCAGTTCGGTGTTTCTCACTCAGTTTGACCAGTTCTTTTCTCGGTTTTCCTTAACTCCAAAGGGTGGGATTTACAATTACAAACCAAAAATGTTTTGAAAATTCACTCCCAACACCCGTTCACTGAGTTGTAGAAGTCACCCCTCCCTTTTACCATTTTTAGGTAACTGAGGAATACTAACCCTAAAGACCCTCCCGTAGTGGAATCGTAAGACATGTATGAGTATTTTAATATATTCAGTTTTGTATAATGTCATTTCAAGAAGCCTTATCTTTGCGGTTTAGAAAATGGTGAAACCCTTCATAGACCAAAGGTAGTTGCGAGTTACTCATGGGGGTCTAACCAAACCGGGTCGGGGCATGACAACTTGAGTGGTATCACAACATGTTTCCTCGAATACATTATCAAGACTATATAACATAATAACTAAGAGAAATTTTATTAAAATCTTCATATGGCTCCCAGGAGAGGAACCAAGAAAACTAGAACTGACACTACCCAACACTCTATCCCCGTAGGAAGACCACCCTAAAAGCTCTCCAATTCCTAAGGTGTGGTAGAAGTCATGAAGGACCAAGAGATATTATGGGGAAGCATTCAATGCCACCAAGGAATGTGGTGCTAATGCCTATTGAGGTCACATCCACGAGTAGGAGGAGAGCTAACCTAACGCCAAGGATACTGTAAGGGACTTATAACCAAGAAGGACGGTTACTAAGAACCTAGTATAATATATCCACAAGCCGAAACTACTTCTTGTAATAGGGTTAATGCCCAAAATGAATTGTACCCTTTAAATAAAAATTCTAATTTCTCCTAAAACCCTGTCCCTCAAACAAAGTCGCGTTCTCATACCTCAAATATATATGAGGAGAGGTTATGGAAGATAAGAAGGAATAAAGGAAGAAAACACAATGAAGCAGAGTATAGATAAAAGGAAAAGGTAAGTAGGAGGAATGTCTTGGATGAGAAATGCAAGGATCAAGGAAGGACCGATGACCAAAACCATGGAGCAGGTTAAGTATTATGTTCACAAAGAGGTCAAGAAATAGAAAGATAAAGAAAATTTTGAACTTCTTCTTAAGAATGTCAAACAAAGAGGAATACCATAAGAATAGAGGTAAGGTATATGGAAAGTACACCTAGAACCCCTTAGAAAGGGCAAATGCAGAAAACGTCCTCCAACAACTCTAGGGTAGGACACAATAAGAGTGAAGAGGAGAAGAAATGTGCTAGGAAAGGGAACTCTTGAGGGATGTATATGACTAAGTACCCCTCGAGGGGACCATTGATGGGTGGCTGGTCATAACTTGGAGTGCAAGGAACCAACCCATAATAAGGAGCTCCTCGAAGGGAGGATAAGGAGCAAAAATGAAATTGGAGGACAATGAAGGATTAAGGGTGGATAACCATACCAATATCATAAGGATGCAAGAAAAGAAAGAAAGAAAAGCCTTCAAGGAGCGCTAGGGAGGTTGAATGTGAAACTCCCAGGATAAAAGTCCCTAGGTAGAAGGATAAAGGTAGGAAGTGAGACCATAAAAGGGAAATTCCCAAGCTAAGGAATCGACAGGTGGATCATAAGAGGCTTAACCCAAAATAAGAAACCACAAAAAGGGGCATAAGTGGTTAAGGATGTCTTGGATAACAAGTGTGAACTTCTTTGGAAAGGGGGAGTAGCCAAGTGGGAAGCAACTAGTAACAACGGAATGATCAAGGAGAATAAATGATGCCCTAAGAAGGACTGAGAAGTTCCAAGACTACACCCTTCAAGTCATTGCAGGTTAGAACTTTCACCTCTGGAAAAGTGGTCGTCGTCGACGAAAATGGGCGAGTCAGATGCTGAAACCACCGCTAATCGGTAGCCCTGTTAGTTGTCTAGCTCCCTATAAATAGAGCAACCCTCCCACTCGACCACTCCATCCCTCAAGCACCCTTTGAAGACACACATTCCCTCTCACGAAGAAATGCTAACTAGGGCTTTGGCGACGAGCATTTTCTCAACCAAAGGAACTCCCGTTGGAGGCATCAGAACCAAGGAGAAGTTCTCTAGCTAGTAAAACCCTTAGCCCGACCTGAGAGCAGCTTGAGGAGCACCGGAGTGATTGCATAATGAAGCTGCTCCGACAACCTAAAGTAGCCAACCTCTGACTAGCCCAATCTCGGCCATCCCTGACCCCCTGCTACTGAAATTGACCTCCCATAAGACACCTCATGATCCCTCCTAGACACCAGGTAAGCCAATTTCGTTTCTTCTCATCATAACATTTGAATTCTAGAGCTTAACCTCCTAGAAACTTCTGTCTTCTGATTCTCGCCATCCGATGGCGAATTGTGGTAGGACCCAATCCTGGTAGAATCCCCTTGACGAGCACTAGTTGCGCATATCTAGAGCTCCAACCACTGCCCCACCACCGGTAAGCTCGTCAAGCTTTCTCTTTCTAAGTCTGTTTTTCGACGAAGCTCCGACGGAGCTCGAAGCTTCGTAGATTTCAAAAATTCGAAGTGCAAGATGATTGTGGGGAGTGAAGGAAGTGATTAGCAACATGATAGGGAGAAATTAAGGAGATTTGAGAGATCAATTGAATGAGGGAGTGAAGGAAGTGATTAGCAACACGACAGGTAAGCCAATTTTGTTTCTTCTCATCATAACATTTGAATTCTAGAGCTTAACCTCCTAGAAACTTCTCTCTTCTGATTCTCGCCATCCGATGGCGAATTGTGGTAGGACCCAATCCTGGTAGAATCCCCTTGACGAGTACTAGCTGCCCATATCTAGAGCTTCGGCCACTGCCCCACCACCGGTAAGCTCATCAAGCTTTCTCTCTCTAAGTTTGTTTTCTGACGAAGCTCCGACGGAGATCGAGGCTTCGCAGATTTCAAAAATTCAAAGTGCAAGACGATCGTGGGGATTGAAGGAAGTGATTAGCAACACGATAGGGAGAAATTAAGGAGATTTGAGAGATCAATTGAATGAGGTAAGAAATCATAAATCAAAAGGTTCAATTTGGGGAAGAATTGGAGGCAACTTTAGGGATTTTCAAAGTACTAGGGCTTTTGTTCAATTCTTCAAAATTTGAGGACCAATTGCCAATTTTAAAAGACTATGAGGGCCAAATTGCCAATTTTTATGAAATGGGGGCATTTCGGTAAGTTTGGAAATTTTGGGTGCAATTTAGTAATTTTTAATAAATTGGGACAAATCATGGAGTTTTAGGGAAATTAATGTTTAATATATGTTATGAGTAATTAGAAGCTCGGATTGGGTGGAACGGACCACACCAAGACAATGAGGGGAAATTTGATACTTAGGGAAACCAAGGGAATGAGTACTAGAATACTCTACTAGCGTAAGAAGAAAAGTGTAGAGGATACCATCCAATGAAAGAAGTGGTGAGAATTTGGTAGTGAAAGAGGCTGGATTTTAAGAAATGTGGACCCACGAGGAAAGGAAGAGATAATCAAATCATGGGTGTAAGCATTGGGTGCTTGGAGAACGCCCAAGGTGGTTAAGGAACACTACCAAATAGTAAGGAAGAACGAAGTCCTACGATCCCTAAAGGAGTAGAAATCAAAGAGTTGTGGCAAGGGAATACCCTAGAAGTATAATGGATGAAGATGATTCATGGACATATCATGGGGGGGGGGGGGGGGGGTGGGCTGTGAATCATGGGGAGAAGAGTCATCTAGTTAAGCATGATGAGGGAAAATGAAAGGTAGGGTAGACCCGCATACTAGTAAATAAACAGTCAAAGAATTAATACAAGACATGAGGAAAGCGAAGAAAACATGACATAGAGACCCACATAACACTGGGACAAGAACCCTTGAGATCACCCGAGCTAAGGACTTTTGGCCACCAATAGGGTAGTTAAACCTTTCGAAACCGCCCATCCGGTGATTTAGGCTAACAATCGAAAGAACCCCAATGGGGAAAAACCCAATCAGACAGGACCGATCAACAGTCCAGCCGGTTAACGGACCGCTGCTAGGTCAACGCCCAGTTAAAAGCATGACCAATCATCGCGTAACATGTGAGGAAGCATGCCTAATTAACTACTCAATCAACGCTTGGAAGCGCTGGCCAATCAGATCATGACACATGTCCTTGGTAAAGGAGGAAAATCCACCCAGCAATGATCGACCAATAGGAGATTAACACGTGTCCCGGTCAATGATCAATGTCTAAAAAGCCACGTCAGCAAGGATCGACCAACGAGGAGCTAATACGTGGCAAAAGTTCCATGTTAGCATACGACAAGGATGTTGGAGAAACGACTGACCAATTAGAGGCTCACACATGGTAGGGCCACATCAGATGACCCTTGCCAATCAGAGACTAACACGTGGGAAGTATGATTTTTTTTTGTAACACGAAAGTCAAAAAATTTTATGTGAATGTACGCCCCATAAATTAATATATATTTAATTATTAGAATTAATACAAATAATTTAATACCGAAATTAAATTATTGAAATTAATACCAATAATTTATGTCAATATTAATACTAGTAATAAATCTCTCCCATTTAATAGACAATTTTAAAGAGGTAATCCCCATTTATTCTCCTCACACCTGAACAGTTCTCTCTCTCTCTCTACTACTCCATTTCCCGGTGAAGCTCGAACCAGAGTTTCGACTTGAACATTTTTCTTAACCTCGAAAGGAGAGGTCAGGCTCCTTAGAACCGAGGAGAAGTCAGCTATTTGATAGAAAACTCCAGTCAATCCGAGAATCACTAGAGAAGCGCGGACATGATGGAATAGTGAAGCAGATCCGGTGGACCGAAGCTACCCTGTTTCGGCCGAGTTGAAATTGGCCATTTCGAGCCCTCCTCAGGCCAAACCAAGCCTTCTCAACACTTCCTAAGCCCTTCCACGGCCGAATTACGATTAAAAGGTAAGCCAATTCGGCTCCCCTCTACAATTTCCCGTCGGTGCTAGAAAGAGAACTGTCATAATTTCAATAATAAAATTCTAACTCAATTTGGCATCAATTGATGTGATTCTTGATTCTAGGATAAACCTCAAGATGAGAGCTATCTGCCTAGATCGAAAGCTCGGACCGTCGTGCCCTCATCGGTGAGAAATCGAAGCTTTCTCTCTCTATCGTCTATTTTTCGGAGAAGCTCTGTTTGAGCTCGTTCCGGCATTAAAATCTATGATTCAAAGTTTCTTAGAATCGTATGAACATGCAGGAACTCAATTTCAACTTATTGGTTGTGAGTGGAAATTTTATATCATACCCGTTTGGGAATGATAAGTACCTCAATATGAAAACCCACTATTTAGTGGTATTTTAAACATCACTGCTTAGAAGAAGTGATGTGAAAATCATGCGAAAAAACTACTTACTGGTTGTAAGTAGATCATGCCTAGTTGGTATGATAAGACTTCCTCGAAGGAAGTTGAAAACCCGTTCATCGGTTATGAACGGAGGTGCCCTTATACTGGGCGGTATAATTGATAGAGAAAACATATGTTTTGTCAGAAGTGCTCTCCTCTGACTGTGTGCCAATTCTTAAACAATTTGGGAGACCTTCTCGATGGGAGCTTGAATAGCTCTGATAGGCCGGGGGCCTCGGTTTTGGAACATGGGGGCTAAATGCCCAATTTTGAAAATCTTATACAGTAGGCCTAAGGCCAGTTGGCACGAGCAGGAGCTCGTAAACAAACATGTTATATGTGTCATAAAACTTAATAAGTGAATTGTTTGGCCATGGTACCAAGATAGAACCAACATGCTCAGTCAACTAGCGGCAGTGCGACATGGCAGGTCGACGGACTAGTCAAGACAAACAACTACGGGTTGAGTTGAAAGTCAGGGCCGTTGGACCAGTGGCACTACAGATTACATTGAAATATGAGAAAACATTGTTTGTCCATGCGCTGTGAGTACGGGATCATCAAGATGCCCAGGAGGGGTAGTGATGCGTTCTAAGAGCACTGGACGACCTGGTGGCTATAAGGGCAGTTCGTCGTTCCAGGTGTTTGTGCGAAATCTGGAGTAGCACCAAGCGCATGAGATCGGGGTCGGGATAGGATGAGATCTCTGTCCTCATACTGACACGAAGAAGTGATTTCGGGATTGTGGGTAGGATGTCGTGTACATCCACTCATTCCTAGGGTAGAAGCGGTTGTACTTCTATCCGGGTGGCAGGGAAAGTCACTCCCAAGCCACTAGCGGGTTCAGTAGTGATACTGACTTGCGAATATGTGTAACCTTCATGATGAAGGATGTGTGTTGGGTGATGACACACCGGTAACTAAGAAATATTGGAAAAAAACCAAATTTTTAAACGAAGGGATTTTTGAAAAAGAAAGGAGTTTGGCACACTCCAATAATAATTATTTTCTTAAAAGTCAAAAGTTTTTAAAAACTCATTCACTGAGTAGTCGTACTCACCCCCTCCCTTATATCCCTTTCAAGAAATCCCGGAAAGCCTACCCTTAAAGACCGTCAACTAAGAATCCTGTAAGACAGGTATGTAAAGTTTTAAATTTCATTCAGTTTTGATTATGCTATTCCATGAAATGGTGCAGGTTAAATGACACCTTACTCTTTATGGTTTACAATAAGGGGAAACCATTTAATAAACTGGGAGAGTGGCGGGTTGATCACGGGGATCTGACCAAACCGGGTCGGGGCGTGACAAGTGTCATCTTCAACCTCAGCCTGATGGGCGATCCGCGACTGTCGGAGGAGGGCTAGAACTTCCGCCGATGGAATCGGGTGAGTTAGATGCTAAAACCACTATCGACCGGTGGCCCTGTCAGTTGTCGAGCTCCCTATAAATAGAGCACCCTCCCATTAGGTCTCCCCACCTCTCAAACGCTCTCTAAAGACAAACAGTCCCTTTTCCAACAAAGTTCCAACTAGAGCTCCAACAATGAGCCTTTTCTCAACCAAAGGATCTCTGATTGGAGGCATTAGAACTAGGGAGAAGTTCTCTAGCTAGCAGAACCCTCAACCTGACCTGAGAGCAGCCTAAGGAGCATCGGAGTGATCGCACAATGAAGTTGCTCTAACGAAATGAAGCATCCAACCTCTGACCAGCCCAATCTAGGCCATTCCCAACATCGTGCTGCTGAAATTGACCTCTCTTGACTCCCCTGAGACATTTCCTAACCCCTCCCAAACAATAGGTAAGCCAATTTCGTCTCTTCAAATTGGAACATTTGAATTCTAGAGCTTCACCTCTAAGAAACTTATCTCTTCTAATTCCTATCATCTAGTAGTGAATTGTGCAGGACCCAATCCAGGTAGAACCCCCTCAACAAATACTAGCTGCACATACCTAGAGCTCCGGACACCGCCCCTCCACATGTAAGCTCGTCAAGCTTTCTTTCTCTAAGTCTATTTTCCAACGAAGCTTGAAACTTAGCCAATTTTGAAAATTCAAAGTGTAGGACAATCGTGGGGAGCTAGAGGAAGTGCTTAGCAGCACGAGAGGGAGAAATTAAGGATCTTTGGGCAGTCAATTGGATGAGGTAAGAAATTAGAAATCCAAAGGTACAATTGGGGGAAGAATTGGGGGCAATTTTGGGAATTTTTCAAAGTACGAGGTCTTTTGTGCAATTCTTGAAAATTCGAGGGCCAATTGGCAATTTTAAAGGACTATGAGGGCCAAATTACCATTTTTTTTAAATAAGGGCATTTCGATAATTTTTGAAAATTTGGGGGTAATTTAGTAATTTTTAATAAATCGGGACAAATCATGGAGTTTTAGGGAAATTAAGGTTTAAGGGGAATTGAAGCTCGGATCGGGTGGAATGGACCCCACTAGGACCTACACAGAAGAGCATGCCCCAGATCGGATCCCAATCGGGCGAACACGCACAACTACTAGATGAGTGGAAAATTTACAATATTGGTTCCGATTGGGACGATGACCTTGCTCTCAAACCAGTTTTCTCAAAATTAGCTACCCCTAACTAGGTGACTATGCTTAAAATATTTGGGAGCTAATTCTAGGGCTTGGGCTAGATGATACAAGTGTGACCAAGGCCGATGGGCATGGTCATAGGCCCATTGAGAATCAGTAAATACGAGCCCATCAAGACTTTCAAAATGGGCTGGCGTGCATGGCATCGAAGCCAAGCCCACAGACCCTTGGGATAGTGGGCCAAAGATAATGGCCATAATGAATAAAATTTCTTGATTGTGCTTGCATGTGAAGTGGGATCATGAAGATGCCTAGTATGGGGTAGTGGTGGTTCCAAAGGTTGCTAGACGACCTAGGGTGCAAAAGGATAGTTCATCATTCAGTACATCGAGAAGCTCCGGGAGCTTCATGCATAAGGAGACCAAGGCAGGAGGGGGGAATAGATCTCATCCCATAAAAGTGGACATGGAGTATGAATGGGGTTTGAGGGTCGGACACGTGATGTCTACTCGAACTTAGGGTAGGGACTGTTCTGTGAATGTGTGATCCCTTTCTATGATAGAAAGGGTGGTTGATGTGTGAATACTACGTGGACTTTTGATAATGAATTAAGTAACTAAATCAAATGAATCGATCATTGTAGAGATTTTCCTTCAATGAGTATATACTCATTTCCCTCCTCTCACCCTTTCAGGAACATTTAAGAGGAGTCGAGTCAAGAGAGATTTAAAACCCAAGTGAAGGTTCAAACCCTCAAGGTACGTCCCACATCACAAAATTTCAATCATATTAAAGGAATGTATGCCGACATGCCTTTACCTTCTTTGAACCATCAATATAGAATTTTTGGGATGGTTCGGGAAGGGTGGTGGGTTGATCACAAGACTCCGACCAAACCAGTCGTCCTGTGACACATTTTCTGTAGCAGTGTCAACATTTCACCCACATTGTCCTTTGTTTGCCCCTAAAATGAAGTACCCATAACATTATTAGCAAGTTGACAATCCTCCTACAAAATCTGCTTATCTTCAAATCTAAATTGTCAAGCTGGTGTGGGCATTTTTTTAACTATTATCAATTAATAATGGTACAAGGTTAGACCCTATCCATTCTCCATGGATTACTTGTGTGGATGGGAATAAGGTCCACCACTATGTAGAAGATAGCACTCAATCTAATATTTATGTAACATGGTGTGGTGGTTCCCTTTTGTTAGACTATGAGAAGGGTTGACCTTTGAATTCCATATCTAGGAGTTGTGTTTTATAATAACCCACAGAAACTATCAATACTACAAGCATCATTAGCTACCCCTTCAACTTTTTCTTCTAGTGAGGTGTTGGCATTGAAATTTCCTACTACAATCCACATGGCATATCTAATTTTAGTTATATTATTTATCTTTTCCATTGAAATTGTGAAAAAAATCATCTCGGATCAAGGAAAACCAGTCAATTTAATGAGAAAACCGAATCACTTAAGGATCCAAGAATGATAAAGAGGGGTTAAAATGGGAAATTGGAAAATTATAAGTGACCAAAAAGTCATGAAAATCATGAGGAAGAACCATGAAGTAAATTGGAGGTAAAAACTAGACCAGTTCAGGGTGAATAGGATCTGAACTGGATTGAACCGAGTTGAACCATGAATGAACTGGATTCTTAATTTATTTTTCTAGGTGGATTAAAAATCTCAATTTTGAAAATTGATGCCACCATTAGATAGAAAATGAATTTAGATTAATTTAGAATTTTTTAATTTTAAGAAAATCGGTTGAATCGGGCCTGAACCAGACAATTTTTGTCATCGAACCTAGTCGGACCGGTCCGATCCAGAACAGTGTCGTCTTTTTCCTTGGGATGACAACACTGTTCATATGGCAGAAAAAATTGCCTTTTCTGGTGAGGGCATATTCCCTCCAATTTAGACATTTTTTATAAGGATAAGCTCGACTAATATGGAAACTGGTAGGGAAAAGGGTCCCTAAGCTCCCTATATAAAGAGCTCCACTCTATTCATCCTCCACACACCTCAAATTGTCATCCTCTCCAAAGTGCTCCATTTTCCGATGAAGCTTAAACCAGAGCTCCGACTTGGGCACTTTGCTTAGCCTAAGAAGGTAAAGTCGTGTCCTATAGACTCTGGGGGAAATTAGATACCTGATAGCAACATCCATTCGACCCAAGGATTGAATAGTGCAGCAGCTCCATCGGTTCAAAGCTGCCCTATTTTGGCCGATCGAAATTCAACCAATTCAGAACTCATACGACCAAACCAAGCCTCCCTAGAGTCCCAATGGCCATCACACGACCTCCACAGAGGCAAAAGGTAAGCCAATCTGGCCCTCCTCTGTTGTTGCAGATTGGTTCTAGAGAGAGAAAGTGCTAAAATTCTCTAACCAAATTCACCTTGATCCTGACATCAATTGTAGCAATTCTTGATCCTAGAAGGACCCTAAGGATGAGAGCAACCTTCCCAAATCGAGAGCTCAGACCGCCACACCTCCCATGGTAAGCTTTTAAAGCTTTATCTCTCTTCGTACAGTTTTTCGGTGAAGCTCTATTTGAGCTCGTTTCGGACCCAAATGATGCAATTCAAAGCTCAATTGAATCGTATGGAAGTGTAGGAACCTATCCATATCCTCAATTGGAGTAATTAACCCCATTTGAATGGCCATTTTGAAGAAATCAAATTCGATCAGTATAAAGGGGTAGAAATTGGGGAAAAATGAGGAAATTTTGGGGATTTTAGAAAATTGAGGGACTTTCATGCAATTTCTCAAAATTGAAGGTGAATTGGTAATGACAAAGATGTTGGAGGACCAATTGGTCATTTTTGGAACTTAGGGGCAAATGGTAATTTTGGAAAAGTTGGGGACTTATTTGGAAATTTAAAGAATTTAAGCCTCTTATACAATTTTAAATAAAATTAAGGGCCCAAGGAGGATATTGGAAATCCTTAGGACTTGATTTTGGAAAATTTTAACACTAGGGGCTTAAAGTTAAGAAGTATGAACTTTAAGGACCTAAGTGTGATAAAACCAAGATTTGGGCCTAGTCGCCCATACGTGAGAAAAAGAATGTTGTCATGCCGAACCTTTCCTGATAATGATACCCAAACCATGTAGGGACACTTGGGGCCGGCATGCAAGCAAGAGAGCTAGCGTGGACTTGGAAAACCGACTAGGGACGAGCACACTATAGTCATCAGGTGAGTGGTACTTTTATACATCATACCGGTTGGGATGATGAGCTCACTTTCATGAATTGATAACCTACTTACGGAATTTTAAGTAGGATTAAATAAAACATCATACCCTATTGGTATGATGAGTTTCTGAAAGAAAAAACCCGCATACCGGTTATAAGCGGGCCTATCATCACACCCGGTTGGTGTGATGAGTTAAAAAGACATTTTGTCAGAAGTATTCTCCCCTGACTGTGTGCCATTGCTTAAACAATTTGGGAGACCTTCTTGACAAGAGCTAGAATAGCTTTAACAGGCCAGTGACTTCAGTTTTGAATTCATAGGGCTCAAGGCCCAATTTTGAAAAACACGTGCAGTAGGCCCAAGGCCAGTGTTACGGGCTGACGCCCGTAAATAAAAATGAATATGAAGAGCCATGAAAACTCTTATCTAAAATGGAAAATTAATTGTGTGATTTACCATGTTACCAAGTCAGGACTGACAATGGTCGATGGGCTGGCGACAGTGTGTCAAGGCTAGGTCGACGGACCGGCCATGACAAATAGCTACAGACCGGGTTGAGTGTTAGGGCCGTTGGACCATAGGCAACAAAAAGAATGGCTAAATTATGAAAACTATTGTTTGTGCATGCATCTATGGATTTGAAACCATCAAGATGCCCAAGGGGGTAGTAAAGAGTTCTAAGGGTTGCTGGACGACATGGTGGAGATAAGGGTAGTTCGTCATGCTAGTTAGTCATGAAGCTCTCGGAGCTTCTTGCGCATGAGATCGGGGTGGGGTCAGGATGAGGTCTCCATCCTCATACGGATATGAAGTAAATTTTGGGTCTGAGGGCTAGACAGTTGATTTCCACTCAGAATCCGAGTAGAAGTCAGGGACTTCTATTAGGGTGGATGGTAAAGACGCGATGATCCACAAGTGGGTGTAGCCGTTGTAACTGCATCTCATGAAAGCTTGAACCCTTTATGATAAAGGGTGTGTATTTGTTTGCTAAATGCCTCCCGAGGCAAGGGGATGTGCTAAAAGAGCTATACACATAATAAGTGAAATGATGAAAGGTTTTAAAAACATGTACAATTGTACTACATGAAACACTTCTCAAGCAAGGGGAAGTGTTAAAAGAGTTAAACTCACATAATGGTGAAATTTTTTTTAAAGGATGATTTGTTTTTCTAAGATAAAGAGAATCCAAAGATTTTAGTTAAGAAAAAGTATTTTTGAAAAAATCATTTCCCAACACCCGCTCACTAAGTTGTAGAAATTCACCCTCTCCCTTTAACCCATTTTTAGGAAGGAAGATGAACCCTTAAGGAATACCTCGAAGCCAAACCCTTAAGATGGGTATGTAAAGTTGTTAACATATTAAGTTTTGTATAATGTTATTTCAAGAAAATCAAGTAAAAAGGATGCTTGACTCCTCACAATTTAGAAGGAAATGAAATCCTTCCTAGACCCAAGGGAGTGGCAGGTTGCTCACAGGGATCTAACAAAACCAAGTCAGGGCGTGACAACTTGAGTGGTATCAGAGCCTGTTTTCTCGAATACATTATCAAGACTATATAACATAAGAACTATGAGAAAAGTTTTTAAAAATTTTCAGATGGCTTCCAAGAGAGGAATCAAGAAAACTAGGATTGACGTCACCAACACCACCCAATACTCTGTCTTTGTAGGAAGACAACCCTAAAAGCTCTCCAATGCTTGATGTATAGTAGAAGTCCCAAAGGACCAAGAGACATTATCGGGAAGTATCCAATACCACCAAGGAGGTGCCATAACCTGTTAAGGTCACATCCGCAAGTATGAGGAGAGCCAACCTAATGCTAAGGACACCACAAGGGACTTATAACCAAGAAGGACGCTTACCAAGAACCTATTATAGTAACTCCACAACTACTTCTTGTAATAGGGATAACGCCTAAAACGTGTTAGACCCATTATTAATAAAAATTCCAATTTTTCCTAAAAAAATTATCTCTCAAATAAAGACGCGTTCTCATACCTCAACTATATGAGGAGTGGTCACAGAAGACAAGAAGGACCAAGGGAAGAAAATGCAAACAAAGCAGAGTATAGATGTGAGGGAAATGTTCCTTAAGGAGAGTTACAAGCCATCTAGGAGTAAAGAAGGAAAAGCCTCCATAAGAGAAGACAACTCGAACGATGGATGACAAATAGGATGTCTCGGTATGGCAAGTGTGACCTGCTTTGGAAAAGTAGAGGAGCCAAGTAAACCCCATCCCTTAAAGACAAGGAAACCGGGGAAAGAATAGGTCAACCTGGATGAGAAAACTGAACCGGTTCACGAACCCCAACTATTAAAGAAAGGGAAAATTAGGAAATTTATAAATACCAAGTGACCTAAAGAGTCACAAAAGTCATGCGAAAGGACATTTGGATGAATTGGAAGTGAAAACCAAACCAGTTCAGGTGAACCAAACGTGAACTAAATTGAATCGGATTAACCCACCATTGAACCGATTTCTAAATTCATTTTTCTATGTGGCTTAAAAACTCAAATTGGAGAATTGAAGTCACCATTGCATAGAGAATGAATTTAGATAAATTTACAAATTTTTAATTTTGAAAAACTCGGTCTAATTGGGCCTGAACCGGCTGGTTTAATAGTTGAACCTAGTTAGGACCAGTACGGTCTGCTTCGGAACAGTGTCATCTTCTTCCTTCAAATAACAGCACTGTTCACTCACCAGAAAATGGAGCAACACTGTTGAAGATGAAAAGTTTGGCCAAGGAGTTTCAAGCAATGAATGACCGCCATTAAGGTGCCAATCAGACAACCAAGAAGTCCCCAAACTTCCTATATAAAGAGCTTCTCCTCATTCATCATCCTCACATCTGAAAACTACTCTCTCCCTACAGCTCCATTTTCCAGTGAAACTCAAACCAGAGCTCTGACTTGGGTATTTTTCTAAGCCAAAGAAGGTGTGGTCGCGTTCTTTAGACTGGGGGAGAAGTCAGCTACCCAACAGTGGCTTCCAATTGCTTTGAGGATCGCTGGAGAACCGTCGGCGTGATCGAACAGTGAAGAAGCTCCAGTAGACTGAAGTTGCCCTGTTTCTATTGAGCTGAAATCAGCCAATTTGAGCCCTCCTCAAACCAAACCAAGCTCTCCCAACACTTCCTCAACCTTCCTATGACCGAATAAGAGCAGAAAGGTAAGCCAATTTGGCTCCCTTTTATGAATTCCGATCGGTGCTAGACAAAGATCCGATAAATTTTTACTGACCGAATTCTCCCTCAATTTGACATGAATTGAGGTTATTCTTGATTCTAGAAGGAACCTCAAGATGAGAGCTATCTACCCAGATCGAAAGCTCGGAACGTCGCGCCCCTCATGGTAAGCTTTCGAAGCTTTCTCTCTCTACATCCAGTTTTCCGGTGAAGCTCCATTTAAGCTTGTTCCGACATCAATTCATGTGATTCAAAGTGCAATTGAATCATATTGATGTGTTGGAACTCAAATCCACCTTCAATTTCAACAATTAACTTCGATTGATTGGTTAATTTGATGAAATTAAACCCGATCATGTTGAAAGGTTGAAATTGGGGGAAAATTTAGGGAAATTTAGGGAAATTTTGAGAATTTTGAATATTCAAGGGACTAAAGTGCAATTTCCTAAAATTGAGGGCCAATTGGGCAATTTTCAAAATTATTAGGGTCAATTTTACCATTTTTAAAAATTAGGGCAAAATGGTAATAAATTGATGTCCCAAAGTTGATTTTAGAAGTTTTGAGGCTCAATTTGGGAAAAATTGGCATTAGGGACCTAAAGTTAAAGAAAAAGAACTTTAGGGACCTAATTGCAAATAATTGAAAATTTTGGGTATTTTATTCATTTGTATTGAAGGAAGGTTATTAAGCCAAAGGATAATGAACAAGAATGTTCATATCGTGTTGGAACACGAAGTACCAGGAATGCCAGCCAAGACGAGCTCGTGTGGAGGCAAAAAGTCGGTTAAAAAGAAATTCATTGCACTATTGGGTGGGTGAGAATTTTTATACCATAATTGGATGGGATGATGAGCACCTCGGTAATAAAAAACCGCTACTATATGGGATTTTAACATCACACCTGGATGGGGTGATGTGAGAAAACACACAAAAAAAACTATTTAATAATACCCGGTTGGTATGATTAACTTCCTAGAAGGAAGAAGAAAACCCGTTCATCGGTTATGAGCGGAGATGTCCTCACACCCTGTTGGTGTGATGGACAACTATATAGTTATTTTTGTTAGAAGTGATCTCCCCTGCTTGTGTGCCACTGCTTAAACTTTTTGGGAGACCTTCTTGATGGGAGCTCGAATAGCTCAGTTAGGCCAAAGGCCTCGATTTTGGAACTTGGGGGCTAAAATGCCCGATTTAGAAAATATCGTACAGTGAGCCCAAGGCCAGTTGGCACAAGCAGGAGCTCGTAAACAAACATGTGTTTAAGCCATTAGAACTTTAATGAATGATGTGTTTGGCCATGATACCAAGACAGGACCGGCATACTCAATGGACTGGCGGTAGTGCGACAAGACGGGTTGACAGACCAGTTGAGACAAACAGCTATAGGTCGAGTTGAGGGTCGGGGCCACCAAAGATTAAATGGCTTATGAGGAAAACTATTGTTTTGTGCATGCACTAAGGTACGAGACATTCAAGACGCCCAAGAGGGATAGTGATGCATCCTAGGGGCTACAGGACGACCCGGTGGAGATAAGGGTAGTTTGTCATGCCAGCAGTCAGGGAAGCTTGACGTAGCTTCATGCGCATGAGACCGGGGTGGGGTTCGGATGAGTTCTCTATCCTCATGCGGACACAGAGTTTCTTTTCTAGATTGAGGGTCGGATGTTGGGTACATCAACTCATTCTCAAGGTAGAAGTGGACATGCTTCTACCTAGGTGGTTGATAAAGTCGCTCTTACACCATAAATGGGTGCAGTGGACGTGCTGCCCTACAAATGTGTGATCCCTTCATAATGAAGGGCGTGTGTTGGTTATTAAACACACCAACTATGGTTAATGAGAAATAGTGGTTTTTGAAAACCAAGGAAATTGTGGAAATGCTTTTAAGAAAATAAGGAGCTTAGCACATTCCAATTCAAACTAATTTTCTGAAAAATCAAGTTTTAAACACCCCTTCACTAAGTTGTCGAACTCACCCCCTCCCTTATACTCCTTTTTAAGTAATTAAGGGAAAACCTACCCAAAGACCTCCAATTAGTGACACCTTTAAGACAAGTATGTAAAATTTAAATTTCCTACAGTTTTTATTAATGTTATTACATGAAAGGTACAACTTTAAAGGACGCCTTACTCCCCATGGTTTAAAGAAGGGGAAAGCCCTAAATAAACTGGAAGAGTGATGGGTTGCTCATGGGGATCTGACCAAACCGGGTCAAGGCGTGACAAGCAAAGTAGGAAGCAACTAGTAACAGTGGAATGGTCAAGGGAATAAATGACGCCCTAAGAAGTACCGGGAAGTAGTAAAGACTATACCCTAAAAAGGGCAATAGGATGGGCATTAAGGATAAGTAGACTTGAGAGACAACTGTCTCAAAACAATTAGACAAGGAGAGTAGTAGGGACGTGGAAGATAATGAACTGGCCCTAGTAAGAATCATAAACTCAAACCCCATCAAAGAAGAGAGAAGTGGAAAGGCCAAACGTTGGAAAAGAAGGGTGAAGGAAATCCTTAAAGGAATCAATGGCCAAAAACGAATTGGTGATCACACTCAAGCCATGAGGAGGATTAAATAAGCCTCGCACAAAGAGGTCAGCTAATCTTGGAACAAACAGTGTCTGAGCCCTTTCCAAGAAAGAAAACTTATACGGAATACAAGTAGGATTAAGTAAATGGTACAAGGACATACCGCAAGATTTCCAAGGAAGTGTACACAAGAAGGATGACATCAAAGGATGTAATAAAGTTGCTTTAAGGTCGGATATATATAAGGGCGATAAAAGGAAGAAGCCAATCAAGGAAAGAAGTCCAATGGAAGTATATGCCCCAACGAAGAGGCGATGGACCTAATTAAATTGGGAAAAGAAGACAGGCTCGCAAATGTAATGCAGGTTGAAGTGATAAGATCAAGTACAAAGGAAGTTTACTCATGAGGACCCAAGGAGTAAGTTAAACCCAAGGAATGGGTAAGAGGTAGAACTACATCAAATGATGCAGTAATAAGTGGGAATGGGTGGCATACCCCAAATAAAAGAACAAGGAAATGAATTTCAAAGGAAGTAAAGCCTTGGGAAAGGACGTACTCTAGTCAAAACGTGATTTAAAGGAATCACGACAGATATTAGGACTAATTTCGGTTCACACCCATGGAGCTTATGATTGATTGTCAGGGCCTAACATAAAGGATGTGAAATAAGACTCGACAAATGGAGATACCTTAGATAGAATGTAAAGGGCAATTTCACACCCCAACCCGATTTGGTCGGATCCCCGTGATCAACCCACCACTACCTTGGTTCAAGTGGGGTTTCCATTCTTTTATTCAAGAGGAGCCAGGTGTAAATTCAAATATTGTTCCCTAGAATAGCATAAATCAATATAAAGAAAGCTTAAAAGAAACTTTAAGCATACTTGACGGAGGTACATCTTCACACTCTCTCTTAATTGATCTCCTTACTCCTGAAAAGGGGGGTAAAGAGAGGCGGTGATTTTCTACAACTCAGTGAGTGAGGGTTGGGACTGAGTTTCAAAATATTTTCAGTTTATCAAAACCATACCAAGGTTAACATTTCCTTTTTATAGGATTTCCTCAACCTCAAATCTCCAAAACATTTTTCCATTACCATATTATTAGGTGTGTTTAGTCAATCCCCTAGCCTCGGGAGGTGTTTAGCAAATAAATATTTGCAGGGGAGTCCCAGACTGCACCCACTTGGGGATCAGCGCGACTTTGCTGTCCACCCTGATAGAAGCCCGTCCACTTCTACCCTGAGTCTGAGTGGACATCCCAAACATCCAACCCTTAGACCCGAATGCCACTTCATGTCCGTATGAGGATGAGACCTCATCATGTCCCCACCCTAGTCTCATGCGCAAGAAGCTCGCAGAGCTTCCTAACCAACTGGCACGACAAACTACCCTTATTGCCCCCATGTCATCCAGTAACCCTTGGGACCAATCACTACCCCCTAGGGCATCTTAATGGTCCCAGTCCTTAAGTGCATGCACAAATAAAAGTTTTCATATACTTAGCCATCCTCTTTGGTGCTAATGGTCCAATGGCACTGACACTCAACTTGACCTCCAGCTATTTATCTAGGTCGATCCTTTGACTTGGCCTTGATGCACTGCTGTCAATCCATCGAGAATTGTCGGTCTTGACTCAATATAATGGTGCATCACACTAACAATTTCATTTTAATTAGGAGCTTTCATAGCTCTTCCTAAACATGTTTGTTTATGGGCTTCAGCCCATGCCCACTGACCATGGGCCCACTGCACGTGCTTTCCAAAATTGTGCCTTGAGCCCTCTAAATTCAAAAATTGAGGCCCTAGCCTATTAGAGCAGTTCTAGCTCTCGTCAAGAAGGACTCACAGATAGTTTAAGCAGTTGTCACACAGTCAAAAGAGAACACTTCTAACAAAAATCACTTTTAAATTCATTACATTAATCGGGTGTGATGATAAATCCACCTACAACCGGTATGCGGGTTTTTCCTTTCCTCAAAGAATCTTATCATACCAACCAAGTATGATATTGCATAACCCCACTCACAACTGGTGAGTGGGTTTTTTGTATTCAAAACATGTTCATCATCCCAACTGGTATGATGTATAAAAGTCTCACTCACTCGATGACTCTGACGCGCTTGTCCCTAGCCGGTTCTCCAAATCTGAGTCTGACTTCACTATTAGCATTCCGATCTCAAGAGTCCCTACACAGTTTGGCCACTCTTATAAATTAGAGTTTCGTATAAAAGCTTCCCAGCTTTTTAGTATGGGCTACTAGGCCCATATTTCTAGTTTATTACACTTAGTTCCCTAAAGTTCATACTCTTTAACTTAACGTCCCTTGTGTTAATTTTTCCCTAAATTAAGCCCCAAGGACTTCCAATAACCTCTTGGGGTCCTTAATTTACATAAAATTGTGTAAGGGGGCTCATATTTTCCAAATTTCAAATTTGATCCCCAACTTTTCAAAAATTACGATTTTGCCTAGACTTTCCAAAAATAGTAATATAGCCCCAAATATTTCAAAAATTGACCAATTGGTCCTCCATCATCTTTCTCATTGCCAATTGGCCTTCAATTTTGAGAAATTGCATGGAGGTCCCTCAATTTTTTGAAATTCCTAAATTTTTCCCAAAATTTCCCCCAATTTCTACCACTCTTTCTGACCGAATTTGATTTCTTCAAATTGGCCATTCAATTAGGGTTATTTCTTCAAAGTGACAACATGCATCAGTTTCTACACCTCCCTACAATCCAATTGCACTTTGAATTGTAGGATTTGGGTTTGAAATGAGCTCGAATGGAGTTTTGCTGAAAAACTAAACTTAGAGAGAGAAAGCTTCGAAAGCTTACCGTTGGGGCGTAGCAATCTAAGTTCTTAATCGGGGAAGATCACTCTTGTCCTCAGGGTCCTCATAGGATCAAGAATTGGGGCAATTGATGTTAGGATTAGTGGAATTTGATCAAAGAATTTTATTACTCTCTCTCTCTATAACTAGACGGTAACGACAGAGGAAGGCCGAAATGGCTTACCTTTCGCCTCTGTAGAGATCGTGCGGTGGTCGTGGGGGCTATGGGAAGGCTTGATTCGACCTTAGGAGGTTGAAATTGGCCAAATTTCGATCATCCAAAACATAGCAGCTTCGATCCTCTAGAGCTGCTTCATTATTTGAGTTCGTCGGTGCTTCTCCGGCGATCCTCGGGTTGGTTGGAGGTAGGAGTTAGGTAGCTGACTTCCTCCTGAGTCTGTAGGACCCGAATTCAGCTTCTGAGGCTAGGAAAAGTGCCCCAAGTCAGAGCTCTTGTTCAAGCTTCGCTGGAGAACAGGGCATTTCATAGAGAAGAGATAATTAATGTGTGTGGAGGATGAATGGAGGGGAGCTCTTTATATAGGGAGCTCGGGGACACTCTGCCCGACCAGTTTCCATACTGGTCATGCTCATCCTAATCGGAAATTGCCCAAATCGAAGCAAATTTCCATTTGTCAGAAAAAGGAAAGATTTCCTTTCCTTGATGAACAGTGTCATCGAATGGAGGAGGAAGATGACATTGTTTCATATGTGCGAGCTTCGCACATGCATGTTGGCCACGTGGCTGCACATGATTGGTCGGTTCTGCTGACATGGCGGTCCAACTCAATTCCCATGTTGGCCATTGACCAGTTGACCAGACACATGGTAGTTGATGATTGGTCAGTCATGCTGACATGGTGATCTGACTAAGCCGCCACGTCATCTGTTGACCATTCACCGAACACGTGGCAATCTCTCATTGGCTGGTCATGCCTACATGGCTGCTGACTGGGTGCCTGTTGACCGTTGACTGGCTGACAGAGCGTGCCTTGCCACACATCGCCCTCTGATTGGTCGCGCTCATGCTGACTAGTCAGTGGTCCATTTACCGGTTGGACCGTTGACCGGTCCGGTCCGACTAGGTTCTATGACCAAAAAGTGAAAATCGATCGGTCCAGGTTCTTTCGAAATTAAAATTTTCTAAATTTATTTTCTATTCAATGGTGGCCTCAATTTCCAAAATTGATCATTTTAAGCCACCAAGAAAAATGAATTTAATGACTGGTTCATGTAAGGTTCAAATCGGTTCAATCTGGTTCAACTAGGTTCAGGTTTGGTTCACCCCGAACCGATCTCATTTTCCCATCCAATTCCCTTCACAAACCTTCCCCGTGATTTTTGTGACCTCTTGGTCACTTGGGATTTCTAATTTCCCATTTAAACCCCTCTTTATTATCCTTGATTCATCAAGAGAGTCGATTTTCTCTTCAATTTGACCGGTTCTTTTCCAGTTTTCCTTAACTCGGCATCATGGGTTTTACAACTCTCCTTTTATTTTAGGAGTTTTATCCCCAAAACTAATTTTGTCTCCTTTTTCCTAGGGGCAATCTCCCTTTGTATCAACTTGGGTTTACTTGACACGCCATCCTTTGGTGGTTCCCTTACTTAGCCCTTTTTAATCCATGCATTAATGGGATCTCTCTTACATTGTATTGATCACTCACTCTATGGAGGGTATCTTGTTTTTGTGGGTCTTACCCACTATTCCGAATGTATACCTTTTAGCCAGGTCTCTATTCTACTTAGGGTAAGGTCCTTCCTCTTGGAGGTTTTCATCCATGTCTTTGAGTTTACAGTCCTATTGCAAACCCCGTCCCTTAAAGATACGAAAACCAAGAAAAGAATCGGACAACTCAAGAGAGAAAATCGAGCCGGTTTACGAACCACAACAAATAGAGAAAGTGCAAGTTAGGAAATTTACAAATCTTGAGTGACCCAAAGAGTCATAAAAACCATGGAAAGGAACTTTGGGATGAATTGGAAGAGAAAACAAGACCGGTTCAAGTCAACTGCACCTGAACCGGTTTGAACCATTTTGAACCATCATTGAACCGGTTTCTAAATTCATTTTTCTAGGTGGCTTAAAATATATAAATTGGGGAAATGAAGCCACCATTAGATAGATAATGAATTTAGAAATTTTTAATTTTGAAAAACTCGGTCGAATCAAGCCTAAATCGGACGATTTAAGCATTGAACCTGGTCTAGACTGGTCTGGTCCGGTTCGGATCAGTGTCATCTTCTTCCTTCATATGACGATACTGTTTATTCACCGGAAGAATGGATAGTGCCAGTAAAGATGAATCGCCTCCATTCAAGCCATGAATGAGCACCATAAAGAGTCCAAATGCTCATGCAGAGAGTCCCCAAGCTCCATACATAAAGAGCTCCTCTCCATTCATTCTCCTCACACTTGAAAACTTCATTCTCTCTCAACTGCTCCATTTTTCGGTGAAGCTCGAACTAGAGCTCCGACTTGGGCAGTTTTTTCAACCTCAAAAGGCAAGGTTAGGTTCTTTAGATTCTGGAGAAGTCAACTATCTGATAGCAACCTCTATTTGGTCCTAGGATTGTTGGAGAAGCGTCATCGAAATCAAATAGTGAAGCAGCTCCGGTAGAATCAAATAGTGAAGCAGCTCCAGCAGAATCAAATAGTGAAGCAGCTCTGGCGGACCGAAGCTACCCTGTTTTGGTCAAGCTGAATTCGGCCAAATTCAGCCCTCCTATGGCCAAATCAAGCTCTCCCAACATCCCCACAGCCCTCAAACGACCTCAACTGAGCTGAAAGGTAAGCCAATTTAGACCTCCTCAATCATTGCAAGTCGAAATTAGAGAGAGAAACTGTAGAATTTCACTAACTATGTGCCATTGCTTAAAACTTTTAGGAAACCTTCTTGACGGGAGCTTGAATAGCTCAGATAGGTTGGAGGCCTCGGTTTTGGAACTTAGGGGATAATATGCCCCATTTGTTTTTGAAAATCTCGTATAGTGGGCCCTAGGATGGTTGGCACGAGCAGGAGCTCCTAAACAAACATGAGATAAACCATGAAAACTTTAAATGAATGATTTGTTTGGCCATGGTACCAAGACAGGATTGACATACTCGATGGGCTAGTGGTAGTGTGACATGATAGGTTGATGGACCAGTCGAGATAAATAGCTGCAGCTCGAGTTGAGGGTCGAGGCTGTTGGACTAGTGGCACCACAGATTAAATGGGTTATTTGGAAAATTGTTGATTTGTGCATGCACTATGTTACGAGAGCTTCAAGACACCCAAGAGAGGTAGTGATGCATCTTAGGGCTACTAGACCACATGGTGGAGACAAGTGTAGTTAGTCGTGCTAGTAGCCTTGGAAGCTCGACGTAGCTTCATTGCACATGAGACTGGGGTGGGGACGGGATGAGGTCTCTGTCCTCATACGGACACTAAGTTTTGTTTACGGGATTGAGGGTCTAATGTCACATACATCCACTCATTCTCAGGGTAGAAGTGGACGTACATCTATCTAGGTGGTCGGTAAAGTTGCTCCGATGCCACAAGTGGGTGCAGTGGACGTGCTGGCCTATGAATGTGTGTTCATTTCATGATGAAGGGCATGTGTTGGTTGATAAACACACCGTTGAGATGAGAAATGGCTATGAAAAACCAAGATTTGAGAATGAAAGGTTTTAAAAGAAAATAAGGAGTTCGTCATACTCCAATTCAAACTATTTTTTGAAAGTCATACCTTAAAACACCCATTCATTGAGTCGTTGAACTCACCCCCCTCCCTTATATCCCTTTCAGGTAACCTTGGAAAGCCTACCCAAAGACAACCAGCTAATACACATGTGAGACAGGTATGATAAGATAAAATTTTATAAAATTTTGATTTATGTTATTCCAGGAAAGATGTAGGTTTAAAGAACGCCTTACTCCTCATGGATTAAAAATAAGAGGAAAACGTTAGTAAGTCAGGAGAGTGGTAGGTTGATCACAAGGATCCGACCAAATCGGGTCGGGGCGTGACAACTTGAGTGGTATCAGAGCCTGTTTCTTCTAATACATTATCAAGACTATATAACATAGTAAGTAAGAGAAAATTTTAAAATTTTTCAGATAGCTCCTAGGAGAGGAACCAAGAAAACTAGGATTGGCGTTACCAACACTCTGTCCCCATAGGGAGATCACCCTAAAATACCCGAGAAGTCGCAAGGAACCAAGAAACATTAGTGGGAAGTATCCAGAAGGATGGTGCCAAGATCTGTTGAGGTCATAATCCAGAGTACAAAGGAAGTCAAACCTAAGGCTAGGAACGCTATTAAGGGCTTATAACCTTACTAGGAAGGATGCTTGTCAAGAACCCAGTAGCTACCCATATGTTTCGTAAACACTTTTTGTAATTGGGTTAAGACCTCAACCTATTGTACTACCTCTCCATTAATAAAGAACTCCAAGTTCCTAAAACCATATCCCTCAAAATGATGTGAATTTGCGCCTCAGCTGTAGGAAGATTTCTCAAGGAAAGTAACCAAACAAACTCGCATTTCCTTAGACACTATGGAGACCAAGGAGATTCCCATCCCAAATAAAGGAATGAATCAAGAGAATTGTTGGGCAAAGAAGGCACAACAAGCAAAATTATCAAAGTAAGTAAGGAATCTCGGAGAATTCTTGGAATAAGGTAGCAAGGAAACGACTTATTACAAGTGCAAGAAAATGAGACATGAAGTGAAGGACTGTCCCACACCACAAGGGTTTAGGACAAAATTTTCCAAGAATAACACCCCCACAATTATAGGAAACCCGAAAGGATATCATCCTCAAAAATACAACTCCTGCTCAAAATTTCAACTACATCCAGGAGTAAGCTCTTCAAGATCCTAGTATAGTGGTAGGAAGGAAAAAGAACTAAAGGTAGGACCTCGATAGACTGCAAGCAAGAACAAAGTATAGCTGAAGAATTTTTCTTCCTAAAGAAGAAATTCCCAACCATTTAGGGGCAAATAAGGGAGCGCCTCCACAAGAGTAGATGTAAACCCCGCCCTTTTGAGCTAAGGAAAACCGGGAAGAGAACCGGTCAAACCAAGTGAGAAAAACCGAATCAGTTCACAAAGGGTTGATTTTGAATGGGCAATTAAGGAATTTACAACTCCCAGGTGATTCAAAGGGTTCAAAATACTATGGAAAAGAACCTTATGATGAATTGGAAGAGGAAAATTAGACCGGTTTGGATGAACTGGGTCCGATAGGATTGAACCGGTTTATGAACCGAGTTGGTTCATGAACCGAAACTAATAGAGATCAAGCAAAAAAAGGAATTCAACTCCGTTGTACTCCAAAGAAATTCTTAAACCTTGGGAAGGAACCTTAGAATAAGTGGGAGAGAAAAACCAGACCAGTTCGGGTGAACCGGACCCGAACCAGATTAAATCGGTTTAAGGACCGAGTCGGTTTATGAACCAGAATCTATAAAGAGATGGTAAACCAGGAATTTTATGGACCCTAAGTGACCAAGGAGTCACAAAAGACATGGAAATGGACTTGTGAAGGAATTGGGGATGAAAACCAAATCGGTTCAAGTGAACTAGTTTGGACCGGTTTGAACCACTATTGAATCGAATCCTAAATTCATTTTTCTAAGTGGCTCAAATAATTCAAATTGGAGATTTGAGGCCACCATTGGATAGAGAATGAATTTAGATGAATTTAGAAATTTTTAGATTTGAAAAACTCGATTGAATGGGGGGTGAACTAGCCTATTTAAGCTTTGAACCCGATTCGGTCCGGTCCGGTCTGGTTCAGAACAGTGTCATCTTCTTCCTCATGATGACAGCACTGTTCACTCGACAGGAAACTGAAGAAACATCGGTAAAGAAGAAATGCTTATGTTCTGGGCATTTCAAGTCTTCAATGTCAGCAATAACAGTGCCAAATGGACAGCCAACAGGTCTCTAAACTCCCTATATAAACAGGCCCTTCCCATTCATCCTCTCCACACCTGAAAACTACATTCTCTCTCAACTGCTCCATTTTTCGGTGAAGCTCCAACCAGAGCTCCAACATGGGGTCTTTTCTGAGCCAAACAAGGTGAGGTTGGGTTCTTTAGAACTGGGGAGAAGTCAGCTACACGTCTGTAGTCTCCATTCACTCTGAGGGTCGTCGGCGAGACGCCGGCGTGATGAAACAGTGAAGCAGCTCCGGCGGACCAAAGCTGCCCTATTTCGGCCGAGTTGAAATCAGCCATTTCGAGCCCTCCTTAGGCCAAACCAATCCTTCCCAACACTTCCTCAGCCATCCCACGGCCGAATTAGGATTGAAAGGTAAGTCAATTCGGCTCCCCTTTACAAATTTTGGCTGGTGCTAGAGAGAGAACCGGCAGAATTTCAATGATGAAATTCTAACTCAATTCGGTATCAATTGATGTCACTCTTAATTCTAGGATGAACCTCAGGATGAGAGCTATCTGCCAAGATTGAAAGCTCAAACCGTCATGCCTTCACCAGTAAGTAATCGAAGCTTTCTCTCCCTACAGTCCGTTTTCCGGTGAAGCTTTATTTGAGCTCGTTCCAGCATCAAAACTTGCGATTCAAAGTGCTATTGAATCGTAAGAAGATGGAGAAACACATTTTTAACTTCAATTTCAACAATTAGAGGTGTTTCATTGGTCAATTTGATGAAATCAAATTCGGCTGTGCTAAGGAGTTGAAATTGGAGGAAAAATTGGGGATTTTTTAAATTTAAAGGACCAAAATGCAATTTTATGAAATTGAGGGTCAATTCGGCATGAAAATAATGTTAGAGGACCAATTGAGGAAATTTTGGAATTTTGGGGGCAAAACATACCATTTTTTTAAAGGAAGGGAACAATGGTAATTTTGGAAAAGAGACCAAATTGGAAATTTGGGAAATTAAACCCCTTCGTGCGAAATTAAATAATTTGAGGTCCTAAGATAAATTTTAAAAGTTTCGGGACACAAAATTAGGACTTAAAGTTAAAGAAAAATAACTTTAGAGACCTAATTGCAAATATATGTAAAGTTGGGTTTTCTCATTCATTTAGAACGAATGAGGGCTATTAGGCCAAAGAATAATGAACAATTATGTTCATTTTGTGTAGGAAAACAAGACATCGGGAACGCTAGTCAAGGTCCAGCTTGCTAAGGGCAGAACCCAACTAAGTGGAATTTCACTGCAGTATCGGTTGAGTGGGTTTACTAACATCATACCCGGTTGGAATGATGAGCACAACTTAAAGATAAAAACCACTTATCAGTTGTGAGTGGGATTATGTATCATACCCAGTTGGGGATGATAAGTACCTCGGTATAAAAACCCACTACTTAGTGGTATTTTTAATCATCACTACTTAGAGAAAGTGATGTGAAAGTTATGCGGAAAAATTACTTACGGGTTGTAAGTAGATCATACCCGGTGGGTATGATGAGACTTCCTCGAAGGAAGTTGAAAACTTGTTCATCAGTTATGAATGAAGATGTCCTTATACTGGTCGTTATAATGGATAGTAAAAACCTATTTTGTCGGAAGTGTTCTCCCCTGACTATGTGCCAATACTTAAACTATTTGGGAGACCTTCTTGACGGGAGCTCGAATAGCTCTTATAGGCCGGAGGCCTCAATTTTGGAAGTTGAGGGCTAAAATGCCAGTTTTTGAAAAACTTGAACAGTGGGCCATAGGCCAATGGACACAAGCAAGAGCTCGTAAAAGAACATGATAGATATATATGTGCCATTAAAACTTAATAAGTGAATTGTTTGGTCATGGTACCAAGGCAGGTTCGACATAATCAGTCAACTAGTAGCAGTGCGACATGACAGGTCTTTGGACCAGTTGAGACAAATAGCTACATGTTGACTTGAAGTTCGGGACCGTTGGGATAAATGGCACCACATATTATATAGCAAATTTAAGAAAAACTTTGCTTGTGCATGCACTATCAGTACGGGATCATCAAGACGCCCATGAGGGGTAATGATGTGTCCTAAGGGCCCTGGACGATCTGGTGATATAAGGACAGATCGTCGTTCTAGGTGTCTATGCGAAATTTGGAGTAGCATCAAGCGCATGAGACCGAGGTGGGGACATGATGAGGTCTTTGTCCTCATATGGACACGAAGAAGCGATTTTGGGATTGAGGGTCGGATGTCACGAACATCTACTCATTCTCAGGGTAGAAGTAGTCGTGCTTCTATCCGGGTGGCAGGAAAAGTCGCTCCGAAGCCACTAGCGGGTTCAGTAGTGATACTGACTTGCGAATGTGTGTAATCTTCATGATGAAGGATGTGTGTTGGGTGATGACACACCGGTAACTATGAAATAATGGAAAAACCTGAGAGAAATTTTAAATGAATGGATTTTTGATAAGAAAGAGTATGGCACACTCCATATAAATGTTTTTTTTAAAAGTTAAAAGTAGACCTTTGAAAACCCATTCACTGAGTAGTCGTACTCACCCCCTCCCTTATATCCCTTTTAGAAAATCCCAGAAAGCCTACCCTGAAAGACCATCAACTAAGATGCCTATAAGACAGGTATGTAAAGTTTAAAATTTCATGGAGTTTTGATTATGCTATTCCAGGAAATGGTGCAGGTTTAAAGGACGCCTTACTCTTTACGGTTTATAATAAGGAGAAACCCTTTAATAAACCGGGAGAGTGGTGGGTTGTTCACGGGGATCCGACCAAACCGGGTCGGGGCGTGATAGTAGACCAGCCGAGCATTTGATGACAAATGAAATGTCTCAAGATTTCAAATACGACTCACTTTGGAAAAAGCAATGAAGCCAAATAGAAGTTTCGGACAAACATTGTAGAAGGAAGCAAGTCGTTACAACAAATTAGTCAAGGAGAATAAACGACGCCCTAAGGAAGACCGGGAAGTAGAAAGGACTACACCCTAAAAGGGGCAGTAGGATGGACATTAAGGATAAGAAGACTCGAGAAAAAACTACCCTAAGATAATTAGACTAAGGGAATGGTAAGGGTGAGATTGTTAACGAACTGATACACGTGAAGGTCATAATTTAAACTCCATCAAAGAAGGGAGAGGTGGAAAGGCCAAATATTGGGAAAAGAAGGATGAAAAAAATCCTTAAAAAGACCAATGGCCAAATTAATGACTAAACTCAAGCCAAGAAAGGAGTAGGCAAGCCTCTCACATAATGGTCAAGAAATCTTGAAACAAGGAAGGTTTGAACTCTCCTTAAAAGAAATATAAACCTACTGTGGTACGAGTGGGGATGAGGATATGGTACAAAAGATGTACCAACAAGACTTCAATAGCAAGGGTAAACAAAAGATGACGACATCAAAGAATGCCATTTAAGGGAAGATATTCCCTAGAGCCAAGGAAAAAGGGGAGAGTCCTACTAAGGAAGGAAACCCTTGAAGGTCATATGTATCCCAACTAAGACATAATGAAACCGAGTGAAAGGGACAAAGAGATAAACTTGCAAATGAGCACAAGCTGAGGTGAAAGAACCAAGAAAGCATACTAGGAGGACCCTAGGAAATAAGTTCAAAGGAACGGGTAAATAGGAGGTTAGCATCAAAAGATGATGTGACAAGTAAGAATGAGTGGACTACCCATAATGAGGAAATAAAGGAAAGAACGTCTGAGAAGCATTGGGAAAGTAAGCCCTCCAAATAAGATGTGGCTAAGGAGGAATAACCACAATTAGTGAGACGGGTCGTAGTCCACACGCTCATAATGAAGCCTAAAGAGTGGATGACTAAGCATAGTGTAGAGTGCACGGAATAAGACCGATAATCGAAAGTATCTCAAGTAAGGAATAAGGTATGAAATAGAAGTTGTGAATAGAGAAGGATCCAAAGCAAGAAAATGCCCTAACATAGAAAGGGGTGAGAAGAAAGGAAGAAAGAACCCTCCAAGGAATGATAAGAAGGTTGAGCATGTAGCTCCTATGATGGAAGTCTCTACTGTGAAGGACATAGTAGAGAACAAAATCGGAAGAAGGGAACCTTCCCAGGCAAAGGAATCAACACATAGACCAAAAGTAATTAATTTGGAATAAAGAATCATGAAATGATCACGAGTAAGTAAAAGTGGATTAAGGAAAAGGAAAAATCCTTAAATAAAAAATGGCAAGGACTTAAGAAGGAAAGAATCCCATCTTGTCGGTAAACCATCGAGAAACCAAATAATTGGAACTGGAAAGACCCAATAAGGAAGTTGGGAAGGGACAAGTGGGTAAGAAGAATAGACATGTTAGGTAAATTAATTGGATGAAGGTAAAGGTAGTCGATGAATACCAAACGAAAAGAGGGATGAAGTTATACAATCCCTAAAGTGTTGGAAAGTTGATAACGACCCTCAATGAAGTATTCTAGAAATCTAATGGATAGAGACAAGTTCTAGAAAATATCAAGACTCTAAGGGGCATGTAAGCCCAACAAGTCCCAAGGAAAAATGTGACTCGAGTAGGGAAGAGTCAATGAGTAAAAATGATAAGGTAAAAAATCTAGACCAAAGTTGTAATAAACATCAGACGAGTGAAGGGTCAAAATAAGACAAAAAAGGTGATAACACTGAAACCCGTGAAAGCAAGTATGTAGCATACGAGAGGACACAGAGATAAGGGTTTCAATGACCAAGAGAATAACTAGACAAAGAAACGATTGGGAAGCTTGGAACTCCCAATCCTGAAATTCTGAGCAAGAAACCTCAAGAGGAAGAATCATGCCCTAAGTAGAGGAGGAAGCGAACTTAAGGATGTACCTTGGAATAGTGGGTAAGACATGCCTAATTATTATAAAATCCATGGAGTGAGTGAATAATGGAAAGGAAAAAGAAATTTCTTAAGTGAATGATATAAAAAGGGCTAACTAAAAGAACAATTGAATAATTAGCATGTCAAGCAAACCCCAAGTTGACACCAAAGGAATTTATTCCTAATGCAAAGGTTGCTAACTAAGTTCTGGGGACAAAACTCATAAAAGGAGGGGAGAGTGGTAAACCCCGCTCTTTGGAGCTAAGGAAAATCGGGAAAAGAATCGGTCAAGCCGAGTGAGAAACACCAAACTGGTTCACAAATCCGATCATCAGATAACGGGCGATTTGGAAAATTTACAACACTCGTGTGGATTCATAAAACCTTGAAAAAGAACCTTAGGACAGATCAGAAGAGAAAAACTAGACCAGTTCGGGTGAACTGGATCCAAGTAGGATTGAACCGGTTTATGAACTAAGTCGGTTCATGAACCGGAACCGATAGAGGAAGGGAAAACTAGGAAATTTAAGGATTTCAAGTGACCTAAAGAGTCACAAAAATCATGAAAAATGACTTTAGGATGGATGGGGGATGAAAACCAAACCGGTTTAGGTGAACCAAATCCGAACCGGGTTGAACCGGTTTAGACAGGTTTGAACCACTATTGAACCGGATGCTAAATTCATTTTTCTAGGTGGCTTAGAAAATTCAAATAGGAGAATTGAGGTCATTGTTTGATAAAAAGATGAATTTAGAATTTTTTAATTTTGAAAAAATCGGTAGAATCGGCCCTAAACCGGCCGGTTTAAGCTTTAAACCCGGTTCGAACCGATCTAGTCCTGTTCGGAACAGTGTCATCTTCTTCCTTTAGATGACAACATTATTCACTCATCTTATAATCAAGCAGTGCCTGCAAAGATGAAAATTCTCTGGCTAGGGAGTTTTCGACAATGAATGATCGCCATTGAAGCGCCAATCAGGCAACCAAGAAGTCCCCGAGCTTCCTATATAAAGAGCCCCTCCTTATTCATCCTCTTCACACTTGAAAATTTCACTCTCTCCCTACTACTCCATTTTCTGGTGAAGCTCAAACTAGAGCTCTGACTTGGGCATTTTTTTGAGCCAAAGAAGGTGTGGTTGGGTTCTTTGGATTTGGGGAGAAGTCAGCTACACGCATGTAGTCTCCATTTGCTCCAAGGGTTGCCGAAGAAACATCAGCGTGATAGAACAGTGAAACAGCTCCGGCAAATTGAAGCTGCTCTGTTTCAGCCTAGCTGAAATTGGACAATTTGAGCCCTTCTTAGGCAAAACCAAGCCCTCCCAACACCTCCACAGCCCTCCTACAGCTGAATTAGAGCAGAAAGGTAAGCCCATTTGGTTCCCTTCTATAAGTTTTCATCGGTGCTAGAGAGAGAACTGATAGATTTTCAATGACTAAATTCACACTCAATTCGGCATCAATTGATACAATTCTTGATCCTATGAGAAATCTCATAACAAGAGCTATCTGCCCAGATTGAAAGCTCGGACTATCGCACCCTTGATGGTAAGCATTTGAAGCTTTCTCTATTTACGTTTAGTTTTATGGTGAAGCTCCATTTGAGCTAATTCCGGCATCAAATCGTTTCATTCAAAGAGCAATTGAATTGTATGAAGATGTAGAAACTCCAATCTAACTTCAATTTCAACAATTAAACTCATTTGATCGGTCAATTTGAAGAAATCAAATTCAGTTGTGTTGGAAGGATGAAATTGGGGGGAAATTTGAGAATTTCGAAAATTCAAGGGACTAAAGTGCAATTTCATAAAATTGGGGGCCAATTGGATATGATAAAGATGTTTGAGGACAATTGGGCAATTTTTTGTGGTGAAACTTATTATTTTTATAAAGTAGGGGCAAAATGGTGATTTTGGAAAAGTTGGGGACCAAATTGGAAATTTGGGAAACTTGAATCCCTTTTGTGATTTTGAATAAATTGAGGTCCCAAGGTGAATTTTAGAGTTTCGGGACTCAATTTAGGGGAAAACCGACATTAGGGACCTAAAGTTAAAGAAAAATAACTTTAGGAACCTTGCAAATAAATGAAAAGTTTGGTTATTTCATTCATTCGGGATGAATGAAGGCTATTAGGCCAAAGAATAATGAACAAGGATGTTCATATCATATAGGAACACAAAGTACTAGGAATGCCAGCAAGTACAAGCTTGTGTGGAGGCAAAGAGCCAAATAAGAGGAATTCACTGCATGATCGGGTGAGTGGGATTTAATATCATACCTGGTTGGGATGATAACACCTCGGAAATGAAAACCCACTATTATGTGGTATTTTAACTATCACACTTGAGAGGAGTGATGTGGAAATTACGTGAAAAAACTATTTACCGGTTGTAAGTAGATCATGCTCGGTTGTTCTTAGAAGGAAGTAGAAAACCCGCTTATCAGTTATAAGCGGAGATGTCTTCATACCTGGTTGGTATGATGGAAAGATGAAAAGTTTATTTTGTCGGAAGTGCTCTCCCCTGACTGTGTGCCACTACTTAAAACTTTTGGGAAACCTTCTTGACGAGAGCTCGAATAGCTTAGATAGGCTGGAGGCCTTGGTTTTGGAACTTGGGGGCTAATATGCCTGATTTTTTTTTAAATCTCATACAGTGGGCCCTAGGCTAGTTGGCATGAGTAAGAGCTCATAAATAAACATGAGGTAAGCCATGAAAACTTTAAATGAATGATTTGTTTGGCCATGGTACCAAGACAGGACCAACATACTCGATGGGCTCGCGGTAGTGTGACAAGACAAGTTGACGGACCAGTCGAGACAAACAGCTGCAGGTCGAGTTGAGGGTCGGGGCTGTTGGACCAGTGGCACCACAAATTAAATGGCTTATTTGGAAAACTATTGATTTGTGCATGCACTATGTTACAGGACCTTCAAGATGCCCAAGAGGGATAGTGATGTGTCCTAGGGCTACTGGACGACATGGTGGAGATAAGGGCAGTTAGTCGAGCCAGCAGTCTTGGAAGCTCGACGTAGCTTCATTGCGCATGAGATCAGGGTGAGGATGGGATGAGGTCTCTGTCCTCATACAAACACGAAGTTTTGTTGACAGGATTGAGGGTCGGATGTCGCGTACATCCACTCATTTTCAAGGTAGAAGTGGACGTGCTTCTATCTAGGTGGCTGGTAAAGTCGCTCAAATGCCACAAGTGGATGTAGTGGACGTGCTGGCCTATGAATGCATGTTCCCTTCATGATAAAGGGCTTGTGTTGGTTGATAAACACACCGTTGAGATGAGAAATGGCTATGAAAATCCGAGATTTGAGAATGAAAGGTTTTAAAAGAAAATAAGGAGACTGGCATACTCCAATTCAAACTATTTTCTAAATGTCATACCTTAAAAGACCCATTCACTAAGTCGTTGAACTCACCCCTCCCTTATATCCCTTTCAGGTAACTCCAGAAAGCCTACCCAAAAACCACCAGCTAACACACTGTGAGGCAAGTATGATAAGATAAAATTTTATGCAATTTTTATTTATGTTACTCTAGGAAAGGTACAGGTTTAAAGGATGCATTACTCCTCATGATTTAAAAAGAAGGGGCAACCTTTAGTAAGCTGGGAGAGTGGCGGGTTGATCACGGGGATTCAATCAAACTGGGTCGGGGCATGACAATGCCAATGCTTAAAAATTTTGGGAGACCTTCTTGATGAGAGCTCGAATAGCTCAGATAGGCTAGAGGCCTTGGTTTTGAAACTTGGGGGCTAAAATGCCCAGTTTTGGAAAATCACATACAGTGGGCCTAAGACCAGTTGGCACGAGCAGGAGCTCGTAAACAAACATGATGATAAGCCATGAAAATTCTAAATGAATGAATTATGTGATTTGGCCATGTTACCAAGACAGGACCGACATACTCAATGGACTGGCCGTAGTGTGATAGGACCAGTTCGACGAACCGGTTTAGACAAACAGTTGCAGGTCAAGTTAAGGGTCAGGGCTATTGGACTAGTGGCACCAAAGATTAATGGCTTTGTGGTAAAACTTTTGTTTATGCATGCACTTGAGGTTCAAGACCATCAAGATGCCCAAGAGAGGTAGTGATTCATCCTAAGGGCTATTGGACGACATGGTGGAGATAAGGGTAGTTTGTCGTGCCAGCAGTCAGGGAAGCTTAACGTAGCTTCATGTGTATGAGAGTGGGGTGGGGTCGGGATGAAGTCTCTATCCTCATACGGACACAGAGTTACTTTTTGGGTTTGAAGGTCAAATGTCGCGAATATCCACTCATTCTCAGGGTAGAAGTGGACGGGCTTCTATCTAGGTAGTCGGTAAAGTTGCTCTGACGCCACAAGTGGTGCAGTGGACAAGTTGTCCTTTGAATGTGTGATCCCTTCATGATGAAGGGCATGTGTTGATTATTAAACATACCAGATATGAAAATGAGGAAATGGTTTTGAATAACTAAGAATGAAAGGAAAAGAATATTTTTTAAAGAAATAAGGAGTCTAGCATGCTCCAATTTAATATATTTTGTATATTCTCTCCCAACACCAATTCATTGAGTTGCCAAACTCACCCCCTCCCTTTACCCCTTTTCAAGTAATTGAAGGAAAAAAAATTTACCTAAAGACCTTCCGCTAGCTAAACCTACAAGACAAGTATGTAAGTTTAAATTTATTCAGTTTTCATTAATGTTATTCTAGGAAAGGTATAGATAAAAAGGACGTCCTACTCCTCACAGTTTAAAGAAGGGGAAAACCCTTAATAAACTGGGGGAGTGGTGGGTAACTCACGGGGATCCGACCAAATCGGGTCGGGGTGTGAGACTTGATGTCCTCTTAGGGTTTGCTTGGCATGATATTACTTTGGTTGTTCCCCTACTTAGTCCTTTAGCCACGCACTTAAGGAATCTTTCTTCCTTTCGATTTTCCACTCACTCCATGGAGTGTATCACGATCAGTTATGTCCTACCCACTAATCCCAAGGTACATCCTTAGGTCCACTTCTTACTCTACTTAGGGTAAGACTCTTCCTCTTGGGGGTTCTTATCCAAATCACTCAGTTGGGTGTTCCATAAATGCCCAATCATCCCCTTTGAATGTCTCCTTTAGGTCCCTAAACTTCATCCTTAATCCCATGGGTTTTGATATGATTTCCTCCTTATCTTATTTTGGTCATTTCTCCATCTTTTGTTTACTACGACTATAGTTCCAGTTATTAGGTTTGACTAATGGACTCTATCTTGCTTGAGTTACCTTTTCTTGAGATTGTTGGAACTACATGTCCCTTACAATATGACATGTTCTAGAAATGTCTTTGCCCATTATAGTTCTAGAATATTTTTCCTTGATAATAGTTCATGCCTTTCCAACCGTTTAGGAGTCATGTGGCTTCGTTCCTTCTTATTACCTAGTAGTGTTCTCCAACTACCTTCATTGTTGTCCAATTGTCCCTTAAATTTGGCATCACGATCGTGTTGGTTTTTTCCTTATCTACTCATTCCTTACCAACTTCCTTATTGGTTTTTCCCCGATTCCAACCATAAGGTTTCCTGATAACATACTGACACATTGGGATTCTTTCTCTCTTATGTCCTTCTTCATTTCCAATGGCGTCCTTTCCTCTCTTATGAAGTTTCATTTTTAGTAAATTCTAGGCTAAATGAAGTGATTCAAAGCTCAGAATGCTTGTAGGGACTTGGAGAAGATGATTATTAGCATGATAGGACCGAATTGAGAAGGTTTTAATGTGTTTTCATGAAGTTTAATAATTTTGGGACTAAAGTGCAATTTTGAGAAGTTTAGAGACTAAATTACAAATGTTAAAAAGTTAAGGTCACAAATAAAAATAGAGAAATATTAGCGACCTAGAGGAAAGATTATAAACCTTAGGAACCTAATTGAGAATAAAGAGAATTTTAGGGACCTAAAGGAGAGATTTATAAACCTTGGGGGGCCAAATTGTAAATAAAGGATAACGTAGGGACCTAAGTGCAAATACATGATAGTATGAGGTCTTCTATTCCAATTTCCCTTATATGTATACCTGAAATATGTAGGAACCATTCATCAATGTACTCGTGCACAGTAGCACACTAAGGACCGGAAATCCATCTAAGACGAACACGTCATGATTTACGGATGAGTGAGATTTTTTGGTATCCAGTCTGATTGGGTTGGTGACCTATATTAATGATAGAATGAATTGCTAAAACCATGATAGTATGAACTTGAACCCTTGTTGAATTTATGATAGCATGAGCCATGTCGTATTGATAGCATAAACCCTGCTAAATTGTTGCTAGTAAGAACCATGTTGAACTATGGCTAGCATGAAGCTTGCTAAACTATTTACACATGAACCCTGCTAAATTGCTGCTAGCATGAACCCCGTTAAGTTATTGATCGCATAAACCCTACTAAGTTATTGGTAACATGAATCCTACTAAGTTTTTAATAGCATGAAACTTGCAACTATATTATATTCCTGATAGCATGATTCATGCTTATGTTATATTCTCATATCAAAGTAGGCCCAATGTCTCATTTTCTAAAATGAAGTGGGCCCAAGGCTGTGTTTTGAAAATACTTAATAATTGGGCCCAAGTCCAATGGAAATGGGTCTTTCCCCGTAAATAATACAACTAAGATGATATAGACATACCATGATAAAAACTTATGATAATTGGTAGTGTGAAATGAGCCATGTCCGATAACTTCTACTAAGCTAAGGTGGTCCTCACCCCGAAAGGACTTGTAGAACAAAGACAATGAATTAAAAACTAAATTACATGCATGTACATGTTAAGTGGGACCATTAGAAGTTCGGTATGGAGTAGTGGTGATTCAAATAGTTATTGGATAGCAATGTCGAAATAAGGGAAGTTAGGCTGGTATAGTATGTTAAGGACTCCAAGAGTTATATGCACACCAAACCTTAGCAAATGGAAAAAGGCATCGTCACTCATAGCGAATAACTCAATTATGTTTACGGCTTGGGCAATGGTACTCCGTAGGTAGTTTGTTATAGACACTCTGGCTCATACAGACATATGGCTAGTAAAGACATTATAGGCCACAAGTGAAACACAAGAAAACTATGTAATCTCTCCCTCATGGAGATGATATGTTGTGTTAAACTTTGAATACTAAAAACAAGATTCCAACCTTAATTTTTTTACTAAAATCATGAGTCACTTTCTAAAGATAGAAATCTACTCTCCATATAATCATGATTGTTTGATATTAGAAAAGCCTTACTCATTGATTTGTAAAATTATCTCACTCCATTAACCCCTTTCAGATAGTAAATATGTCGAAGATAAACCATTAAGTAGACATGTTAGTCTAGTATGTTTTCTTCCTAAATGTTATTTTATACTTATATTTCGATATATTTTTCTTTTTTAATAAAGTTAATTTTGTATTATAAGTTTTATGGTTGTCGAGACTATGGCTATTGAAGTACTAACTGCTATAGGATGGGAAAGATTCAGTCAAATAAACTATGTACGGTCTGAAAAATTAGGTATTACGTAAAATCATTTATTTGTATTCAAACTTAGAGTTGCATCTGATTTAAATTATCTTTAAAGTGGAATATGCGAAGAAGGTAAAACTTTTGTCCAATTACATCTTTCACTTGTTTTTTTTTATTCTAAGGATATGTTTGGATCTGTGCAAGACAATACTTTGATAAAAATATTTGGTTTATAACTCATTGTAGCTGTCATTAGTTCATTGATAGTCAAAATATTTGGTGTTACACTATTTTGGAAATGTACTCTAATTTGGTTATCAATTTGTGTTACACTATTTTGGAAATGTACTCTAATTTAGTTATCAATTTAGCTTAAGAATGGTCTGGTCATTCTGCGTTAGGGCTACTCTAATTTACTATGTATCTTTTTTTTTTTTGCTAATGGTTGAGATTTAAGATCTTATATTAAATAAAATAAAAAATGTTTTAGTTATATAATATTTGAACTATTTATAAATTATAAATTTTAAGTGAATATAGATATATTATCTTATACACTCACAATATTATCTAATATTATATAGAACTGGTTGTTTTTAATTTATTTCGTAATTGAAAATTTGACTTATAGTATAAATAAGTATAAAAAAAAATATGCAACTCAATTTTGTTATTATTTACTGGTTCGATATCAAAAAAAAATTATATTAAATTCATAAATAATTGTTAAATGTAAATTTAAAATTGTATATTTTAAGTGTATTTATGTAACATGGTTAAATTAATATTTTATATTGAATTAAATAAAAAAATTTGTTATATAAGTTTTAAATAATTTCATTATTTAGAAATTATAACTTTTAATTATATATATAATTAAGAATTTATAAACATGTGTGTCATATTTTTTGTACTCTAATTAGGTAGGTGTATATATGTCTCCTTCAATTTGCCAGACATCTAGGGTAAACGTACCAGATCGGACTGAGTAAATGAAAGAAGTGGAAAAACAATTTATACACTACTCCAAGGCATCATGAGAGGGTCCTCTTTGGATACATGATGTATAGAAATTGAGGAGAGGTACAGTTTAAGAGTAACAAAATGAAATAAATTGAATCAAAATGAGATTTAAGGAGTATTTTTACTAACTATATGACCATATTTGATATGGTTGATACCATCTTAAGAAACTTTCTTATTACTATCTAAAATAAATATTTCCTATAAATAATATTCATTTCATAATTCTAATGAGATAATTTATCAAAATAGAATTACATTAATTTATTATTCGAGTATAGAAAAAATACTTTTCAAATCATATATTTTGAGAAATTTCAATTCTCATTAATAATTATGAAAAATTTATAAAATATCTTCAAAATTAAGGACGTGGGCAATTGTTTTTCAATCTTATTTCAGTGATTCATTCCTAACAAAATGAACCTTGCACTGTTTGTATTAACCACATGGGAAAGTCGTGGAAGGGTACTCCCCTCCTCAATAAGGTAAAATAGGAACAAGTTAACTTTGGTTTATCCTTCCTAATCCTATAATGTAAAAAAATTTTAACCCTCCATTTTGATGAATTGCGAGGAAGGAAAAATAATTAGAAATGTCCTAATCAATCATTTAGAAATGAATACAAAAAACAATTTGATCCATATTATGATGTTCTAAGATGTTTGATCCATGTCAAACATTTTAGGTTGATCACGAAGATTCTTCTGGTGCCCGCTTAGGCGTGACAATTAATTATTCCTCCTACATATGTATAGTGTTGGTGTTCTTGATTTGTTCTATAAAAATAAGCATTTATGGTTGATGCAATCTGACGTAAAACCTATTTTGATCATGAATTTGAATTTACTCCAGGTGAATCGCACAACGATGCACATGACACCTAACCCTTTAAGATTAGGGTTAGGAGAGAAGGGGAAGGGAAAGGGGAGGGGGAGGAGCGAGGGTTAATGAAAAGAGGCAAAGTGAGGGCATTGGAGAGATAAGATACAATTATGTATACCTTGTTTGAACATAATTATAATTATAGAAGATGTCATAGAAAGTAAATGAAGCATTTATCCTTCATAATACTCATGCATCTTTTTAATTCGAAAATTTCCACTGCATAATGGATAATGGATAATGGATTATTATCCCTACTCAATGATTCCTGATATGGACACCACAAAAGTGAATGGATAGAAAATAGGGTGTTCCATGGATTTCTCTAAATGTTCGAATCACCCCTCTTCTTATTTCTCTTAATGTCTTTTATGGATTATGGATAGAAAAGGCATAGCACAAGTGGCAATAGATTTATATCGAAGGGACCATCTTGAATTTTTGAGGCTGCCCATGTAGGCTTTAGCTGGTGTGGCTTGAAAAGGGGTATGAAAAAGATGCTCACTCAATGAGAGCCATGCACCAAAACATAATTCTCAATCAGTTAAACTTAAAACTGCACACAATCAATAAATAGTCCGGTGATTCTCTCCTCTAGGTACTATGGGCGCAAGTTGTATCCCAACAAGTCTTTATATTAAGGACATGCACCACAGTATTTATCGTATCATTGGTTATGTCATCAAAACATAATACATTCTTCTTCGTTAAAGTCTTGCTTATCTTTCAAGAGTCAACCTGCATCTCTTGTCTTGTATATATGCTGTCCGAAATCCTATTTCTGATCGAGTGTAAAGCAAATCCTATTTTTGGAGAATAATTTTCAGCACAGGATGGATAAGAACCATGTGCCATCTTAGTTGTTCCAATCCAATGGTTGTTTTCTTCTAAACAGGAATATAAAATTTGAACTCCCAAAAAACTCAGATAAACCTAAGCTTCAACATGTCTGCTTCCAACTACTTGCACTAATTAAACTAGAACCGGAGCCTGGAGCCAATCCGTACCACAAACATAAATGTAATGATCTCAGCCACATATCAACATTAAGATGTAAGCATAGATGTGTGTAGATATAACAAATAGTATTAATTCATCCATTGGCTATATTAGACGTTTATAAGGATTTTCAGATTGGACGAAGAGGAGTGCCAGTGCATTATCTTAGAAGCAGTCGAGCAATATAAGTTCTACTACTCCACTTGATGTTAGATCAGCTAAGGTTTCCATTAACTTTTTAACTGAAACTGGCATCTAACTCAGATAAACCTAAGCTTCAACATGTCTGCTTCCAACTACTTGCACTAATTAAACTAGAACCGGAGCCTGGAGCCAATCCGTACCACAAACATAAATGCAATGATCTCAGCCACGTGTCAACATTAAGATGTAAGCATAGATGTGTGTAGATATAACAAATAGTATTAATTCATCCATTGGCTATATTAGACGTTTATAAGGATTTTTCAGATTGGACGAAGCGGAGTGCCAGTGCATTATCTTAGAAGCAGTCGAGCAATATAAGTTCTACTACTCCACTTGATGTTAGATCAGCTAAGGTTTCCATTAACTTTTTAACTGAAACTGGCATCTAACTCAGATAAACCTAAGCTTCAACATGTCTGCTTCCAACTACTTGCACTAATTAAACTAGAACCGGAGCCTGGAGCCAATCCGTACCACAAACATAAATGCAATGATCTCAGCCACGTGTCAACATTAAGATGTAAGCATAGATGTGTGTAGATATAACAAATAGTATTAATTCATCCATTGGCTATATTAGACGTTTATAAGGATTTTTCAGATTGGACGAAGCGGAGTGCCAGTGCATTATCTTAGAAGCAGTCGAGCAATATAAGTTCTACTACTCCACTTGATGTTAGATCAGCTAAGGTTTCCATTAACTTTTTAACTGAAACTGGCATCTAACTTAGAACTTGTATCAAAATCTTTGCATACTCTTTTTAATTAATGAAAAATGAGTTTTTTCACCGACATAACTTTTTTTCTCAAGAGAATCATATTTTTACTCTCTTTTTATAAAGCTACAGGTTTACAGTGAGAAACCCTAATTTTACGAGTAAACCAAAGGAAAAAGGGGGATTGTACGAATTCCACATTCCAACCGAGCAACTGGACGGTAAAAGCTACCAAAGGACAGTGGGTGTTCCTCACCTTAGTCTCCCATTATTAGAGAAGAGCCAGACATTACTCCCATAAGTTAAAATTCAACACGTGATTCCGGTCGATATGCCTCCACGGCTCCACCTGCAACTAGTTAAACTTTTCGTAAGGACTAGCAGGATGAAGAAATGCAAGACTTACTGAAAAAAACCTAGTTTATGCTTAAGAGGGTAAAAAATGGATACTTGTATATATACCGGATTATCTTGTGAGAAGCAGGCCGACGCATAAAAAGCCATTGATTGCTGATGCAGCATCATCAAGATTCTCATTGCTGAGGATTCACAGTCGGAATTCGTCCGAATCAACCATAAGGGAATGGTAACATGTAGTGACCACTCTCCTGTGAAATGGAATCATATGTGAATCTTGAGGATGCTGCGCCTGCAAGCAGCGGCCGACTCCACTACATATATAATCATCAGATTGGGTTTCTCTCGCTTGGCCACGGAAAAATCGAGGCTTGTGATGGATAATCAAGGGAAATTAAAAGATGAAAATGAATGGATTTACCATTTGAAGAGAAAGAAAGTACAGGACAATACCAATAGAAAAATTGGCAGGAAATCATAATGAAACTCAGATTTTCTGGAAATGAAAACAACGCCGAGAAAATTGAACAAAAAAGTGCCATATACGGTGGTGATTCATGAACGAGAAACCTAGAAAAGATAAAACCTTGTTAAAAAACAGAAGAACAATAAGTGTGGCAGGATGAAGATGACGCCATGTGATTAACCTAATGGGAGAGAGCGACAGAGAGAAGACAAGAGGCTCATAGATTGAGAGAGAGAGAGAGAACACAAGGTGAAGAGTGAACTCATTCATGGTAGAGATGCTTGCTTATATAGGCACAACAGCATCATGGGTAGATTTCTTTATTTTCGTCGCCCGGCCAAAAATACCAGCTCCGCTTCAACGTATTTTCCTTTTAAATATGGAAAACTGACCAGATTCACTGGTTCTGAATTTTCATGTACGGTTTCACTTTTGGAGCCTATTAATAAAAATAAATTTTGAGCATCCTATCATTTAATTCTAAATATTTAGTACAATAACCATTATATTTATATATGTAAAAATATGGCATATGATATTTCATGAGACATAAATGAGCAAAAAAAATATTTTTTAATTGTTTAATGTATATAATTTATTTATGTGGTTAAAATAATATATTTCTAATTAACACTCTTCTCCCAATTCTCTAGTGAAGGTCTAAGGAAAAGGGAGGATGGTCCGTGCATTTTTTGTAGAACATAAATTAAACTTATATGATGAATACTAAACAACATTCAAACTAAGCCAGTCTATCAAATAATTACGACTAAAAGTAGATGGGAACAAATATTTTACATTGACCCTTCCCAAGTCTATCTACAACAAGGCATCATAAACTTGCCCTAACCTGCACGCTTTGCTTCGCCCTGGATGGCCGGGGCAAGCTTTGGATCCGCCTTTGCCCATGGCCCACCTAGTCTGCCTTGACTTGAATATTTATTGTATATTTAAAAATTATGTTTGATATATATATATATATATATATATAAGCAAAGAAGGTGAAATTATTTTCCTATTTTAAAAATATTTTAATTAATAAAATATCATAAATTAATTAAAACTATCATAATAATAATTAATTTCTAAACGATTTTAACTTCCTACTCATACTTTTACTCTTAGTTATTTTTACTGTATTATTTATCAATTTATTTTATTTCCTCTCCTCTTCATATAATTAAATTTGATTAGATATAATATTTAAATATATACTTCAAAATTTTTCCCTCATGATCACGTCTAGTTTAAGTAAAAGATGAGTGGTAGTTGATGTCATTTTCCTGATTCTAAAATATCTATTTATTTTATACTTAAATTAATCATACATCATTAACTGAGATTAAATCCATTGGATATAATTATATTTTATGTATCAACAATATAATTATTGACTTGTTCATTTTCTATTGGGCTACTCACGATTATACAAATAGTATGACTTTATTTGAGTAAAAAAAAAGTTAAATTTAAATTTAAAATTTAGGCGAGGTAAAGAAAAGCACTTCATTTTGTAAAACAAAATACATTTTATTAAGCGCCTAAAAAAATACCATAGCTATTATATTATTTTTAAGGTGGCCAATTTGAGCTACCCAAACCATACCAGCCTTACGTTGCCTTGCACTAGGTCATCCAAAGTCCCCCAGAATTGAATAAAAATGGGAGAACATCGAATGGACGAAGGGGCCTTCATGGCCTCCCTCCGGAGGACCTTGGGGCAAGGGATTACCCATTGGCTGCCCCCTTGCCCCGAGGGGGCAATATTAGCTTATTGAATATCGTATAATTTTCTAATTGACTTCCTAGTATGAGCAAGCTCCTCGTCCACTCGACGGCGCCGCCTCCGCCACTTGGCCAGCCTGACGGAGCCACCATTACTTACAGCCGTCAGAGATTCTTTCCGATACCACATCTCTTTTTCCTTCGGTTACTTTCCTCATTCGGCGGGGAATGAAGCAAGTGTTGTGTATATTATTTAATAATAATTGTACGTGTCAGAGTAAATGAGAAACTATTATATAAATTTATGATTATTTTAATTATTTTATTTTTTGAGAAATAATATATATCTCTAATAAATTATTATTTAATATAGTCAATTTTTCCTTAAAAAGAGGAGATTTTCCTAGGATGGTTTGGAGATTGGAGATGTTATACAGGACAAATTTGTTATTTAAATTATTTTTAAAAATTTTTAAAAGAAAAATATATACATCCAATTTTAAAGATTTTGTATAATATTACATGTAACACTTACTGAATATTTACTAGGTAAATTTGTTATTTTCATATGATTTTAGATGGAAAATTTGACTTGAATAATCATAGTAAGCTGATATATACGATATCATGTGCCATTATGTGATTTGGATCATTGGGTTAAACTTTACCTGGTTCTCTTATGTGCTTTAGACGAAATGCTACATAGTGTGCATCCAGGTAAGGTGCCTAATGCTTCCTTATACTTGTAAATGGTGTGTAGTGGAATTGTAGTTAATTTTTTTCATGGCATAAACACTTTTTTCTCATAATTAACTGAAATTCGAGTAAAATATCATTACAATAAGGAAAACTCTACAACATAAATTTTCTATATTCATTATACTCATTGAATGTCATGTCAATGTATTTATTTTATTATTTTTATAGGATAAAATTTTCACTTTTTAAATATGTAAGTTATTATATAAATCTTTAATTATAATAGAATGATAGATAATCTTATAAATATATAATATTTTATATACATTATTAAATTCAAACTAATGTTATTAATAATTACTAATGTAATAACACTGAAGTTAGTAAAAATTATAATGTAATATTAAATAATAATAGTAATAATAAATTTAAAAAGTCAAGTCAATGAGTCAATTTTGGGAAAAATAGCACGCCCTATACCATGTTTTTGTGATTTAAAAAAATATATGAAAATAGTAAATTTGCAAATATTTTGTGCAGGAGCAAAATTTTACCTATGTTCACCGTACCATGCTTTGATAAATTTGAAACTGATATAATTATTGCAGTAGAAATGAACACAATCATACAAGAGAGCCCTTAGCCCTTTGCACCGAAATAAAAACAAATAGGTTAATTATCGAATTGCATCATCTTTGGACTGTATGTATACGTAAGCATAAAAAATTGTCACGATCAACTGTACAACGGAGAACATCGGAGCTGCCCACTTGCTAGTATGACGTGCGCTATATCAAATCAATGATCAAATAAAATAGGTAACAAATATTATTAATTGTGGATCCGGCCTGAAAACTGCTGTTTAATCATGTGTGTGAAGATTGAGCAAAAAAAAATCAACTGTGTGAAGAAGATCGAATGCATAGCACATGACAACGATGTTCAGAATATATGGGGTTGGTACATTTGATTCCAGGACCACCAGGGCGTGCTAAAGGGATTGGGAGGCCGGAAAATGAGATGCAGCCATAGCTAAGTTTGAAGTGGAAGCACGATGGATCAAGGAAGAGGGTCTCTTAACTTAATTTTGAAATAAACTCAGATGCAATATTGTAGTTACTAAAAAGAGAATTAACCCAGGAGGGAGTATGAGGATGAGATAGATTGCTATCTAAATTCAAAAAGGGTAATAATTGGTATATAGTTTTGTGGCAAAATTAACCAGATGTGAATTTTTTGATCAATCAAGAACATGTGAATCAATTCAACATTTTCACAGTAAAGGATACCCAACACATAGCAAACAGCATCTCTTTCATGCCCAATCAATCACCGATTCTCCTTCCAACAAAAAGTACTTCCATCTCATATTTTTTCCCATGGATATATAATATACAAGTCTCACGATTATTATTATTAGTTGGAGAGTAGTATTGCTCAAAATCGCATTTGCCTCCTTGGAGTATGAGTATGATGACTCTATATAATAAGTTTATATATATATATATATATATAAATTTACCAGTTAAGGGATTTTCCCATTTTCAATTCATATTATATATATATTAGTGAGAAAGTATACAAGTCGTTGAAAAAATCTATCAATTAGATCATTATATACATCAAATAAGTTTCACATATATCAAATGGATTTTTATATCAAATATGTCGTCACTCTATACATTATATGTCTCTTAAACATCAATTAGGTTAATAGGGCGTATATACATAAAGTAGAATTTTGTATCCCTTTTTAGATAAGTTAATAATAGATATTATCAATCATATACTTTTGATAATTATTACTAATGTATATAACTATATTTTATTATAAATTTATTTTTAACAAATTAACTTAATTAGAAATAGCCTTTAATACTCTCTCTCCCTCACTAATTCTCACCTTTGTACTCTCTCCTTATTTATTTATTTATCTATTTATCTATCTCTATCTCATGCGTGTATGACCCTTCACTTTCCTTTCATTTTTAGTAATTCACTTGCCTTCATTTTTAGTATTTTACTTTCTCCCAATTATGATAATTAATCTTTAATATATCATCTCTCTAAACTTGCAAAAGAAAGATAAATGATGTGAGTGGGATTGCCTTAATTCTCTCTCTATAGCTCTACCCACTCTCTTTATAAAGAAGTGGAAGGAAAATGATGGGCAATGGACACATCCTCTCTAACTTTAATTTGGATAGCTAGTTTTTGTTATACTCTCTCTAGAGAATCATGACAATAAACATGATTTTTTGTTTGAAAGTGAGAGTGAGAGATAGAAAGAGATCCAATGAGAGAGAGGAAGTAAGATAAAGAGACATGCATAGATAGATAAATAGATATATATTGTATAAATAGTTTGTTGATAAAATAATTTTATATTTATTAAAATAAATAAACATTGGATTTTAAAAAATATAAAATATATTTATATGCTCTATCCACAAAAAAAATTTATATGTTACACTATTCATCTTGTATTGAATTATAAAATAAAAATATTTAAGTTATTTAGTGTTTAATATCACTTAATTCACGAGTATAAAAAATATTTAAATTGTACTGCACTCTCATCTAATCCAGAAAAAAAATATAAAACTAAGATAAATATTAAATTTAAATATACATTTAATTGCACCATTTTATTACAATCTAGTGGGACCCCTTGATAGCTAACTTTTAAATAATGTGAAATTTATACAAATATTAAAAGCTTATTTAGTCTTTTAAATAAAATCAATTTTTAATCATAAAGTTACAATAAAAAAGGTAAAAATAAGTTAGAGATGTGAGTAATAATTATAGAAAATTACTTAATTGAGTATATTTATTTGTTATACATATATCCTATTGACTTATTTGATATATAATTTGATGTAAATAAACAACTATTTGATATACTTAATCTATTAAAATACATAATTGATATATATAATTTTTTGATAACCTAATTTATATAATATCGTTCACTCATCCACATATTTATTATATATTTACTTAATTGTTTTGGACAACCATGCCCATAGTATAACATAATCTATGTTCTTTTCATGCAACAATTCTCTTGGCTATTCACCTATGAGGTTGTTGAATCATGATCTTCTCTTAATAAGAATTAAGAAGAAATATTTAGGTCAGATGGGCAAACTTTTTTTTCAATAGAGGAGGCGTGCATATGTGGAGTTGCCTATCCAAGCAAGAAGTGATTGAAAATGAACATGATTCCCACACCTTATACTTCTTTCATGTCAAATTGCTACATCAAATCATTCAACCCTAGACCATCAAAACATCATTAGATTCTGTGTGATTATCAAATCTAGCTAGCTAACTAGCTAGTTAGGGATTCAAGTCAGTCGCGGGTGCACGTTCATGGTGAATCATGTGATTGGTTCATGTGACCGTCAACGCTTTGTTAATTACGCTCTGTTAACTATCAGATCTAAACATAGAGATCTTCTTTGCATTTAGACACACACATATATATATATATATATATATATAGTCATGGCATCGGCCAAATTTCACGCGCATATGTTCAATCCTCAGACAGTCAATTATTGATTATTAAAGTACTAATCAGCTAGTTAAACGAGGAATCCTTGCTTAGGAAACTGAGAAACTTGTTGTAGTCCAATAACCTAATGGCGGCTTATGTTCTTAATGATGCAGTTTTGACTTCAAACTGTGGGCTATTGATACTTTTAATTAAATTTTAATTTATATTATATTCACTAAAGTGAAATACTTTGGTGCCGGTCACATGCTAGAACCTGGCTGTCTTATTCCCGTCTCCATCTCCCCTACTCTTCATTGGTTTCTTCGGCTCAATAATTATATGCAAATGTAATAAGAAAGATCAATGAACTAGAGAATATTAAGCATTAAAAAATATTAAAATAGGACAAATGTGATCTGCTGCCATGTGTCAAGGTTTGTAATAGATGGAAAAGTGGGTTTACTTAGAACTTTTGAGTTTGGGTTATATAAATAAAAATAATTCACATTTATATATATATTTTTAAATTTAATTGTTATAATCACTATACATTTTACAAATGCTTAATGAATGGGATAGTCTAAGGAAGCAATTAGAATATGTCGTATGGGATAAACATAACAAGTTTGAACTATCCCAAATAATAAACACTAATTGGTTTCTCTATGTACAAATTCAATACAATTAATATGTGTAAAGCAAATGATAAATCTGTGCCCAATTATCAATGATGTCATATTATTTGATTTTCATGTAATTTATTTAAATTCTTACTTAGTTGTATAAAATAATAGATAAATTTCAGTAATTATGTTGTGTTTGATAAACTTATAATATTTTTTTATATAAAAATAAAATGACACATGAACAATTAAATTAATTACTGTACAACTCTTAATATACAAGAATTAATAGAAATAATAAATTATTATTTACAAATTTTTTATTAACCATATTTAATTAAATATTATCTAGTTATTACTTAGTAAAACAGAAATGAGAGGTTTGAAAACATTTAGCTTGAATCGAATTATGGAGAAATGATGATGAAATAGAAAATTAGTAAAAATATTTACAACTTGAGCATCATTGTCAATAAAACGAATACCAATTTATTTAACAATTATCCTTTCTTAAACAAAGTGATAGTATATATTAATGTACTTAGTACAAGTATAAAAGATAAAATTATAATTGAGATACATGACAAATTATCACACCATATTAGTTCAACTGTAGTATTTCTCTAACTTTTATATTTAGTTTCACTATTAGATCGTGCACTAGTGGGTTCTTTCTTATCAATCCATGAAATCAAATTATTAGTAAGAAAAATTGAGAAACCGTTGATAAAGCATCGATTATCAGGATTACTATCCCAATCGGCATTAGAAAAACAATGTAGATGAGATTGAGAATTCTTCAAAAAGTAAAGAACATGACTTGATGTTCCTTTGAAATACCGTAGAATTCGCTTTACTACCACCTAATAAGATATAATTGGTTGGTGCATAAATTAACATACGTGATTAACTATATAAAAAAATATAATGTCTGGTCAGTGTGAGATATTGAAGATAACTGATGACCCGTTGATAAAAGTAATAATTATCTAGAGGAGTTCAATCATTAAGTAATAGACGAGAGCTAACAATAATAGGTGTCACACCTCGACCCGATTTTGGATAGAACCTTGTGAACAACCCACCACTACTACCAATACTATAATAGGAATAATTTCCATCTTAATAGTATTGACAGAAGAAAAACTCATTATCGAAAGAAAAACTGTGTATCAGATAAGTTTCCCAAGAATTAATCACGTACAAGGTAGGTAAATTATTCTCTAGCATTTTTTACACCATTTTAGGACCTGAAATGGGTAAGGGAATGTGGATGAGTCTACAACTCAGTGAGTAGGGTTTACTAACATAATGACTTTCTATCCATCAGTCATTCCATACTCAAAATTTTTAACCTTTTCATAATACTAGAGTTAAAATATTCTAATTTACAACCTAAAACTTGTCTTATCATTTTGAAAAGTTTTTTCCCCAAATATAAATCCACCACTTGTCTCACACAAACTTTAAAACATGTTTCTTCTCACTTGGAAGAATTTTTTGTATTTTATTTTTAGTGTATATGTATTAGTTTGTATCATACAAACACACAAGCACCCTTTTTAGTAAAGGATCATACGGTCGTAGGATAAACCCTTAGAGTTTATGAACTTGATCTGCCCCACTAGTGGCCCATAGCGTATTTACCGTCCACCCTGCCTCCACCACATTATCTATGTGAGAACCATTGCCCAACCCCCATACATTATCGATTCTTCTGTTCGTTAATGATGGATGAGACCTCTCCCCTTCTACCTCGATCTCAATGCGCACGAAGCTCCTAGAGCTTCAAGACATATTGGAACAACATAACTACCCTTGTGCCAACCTTGTTGTCCAATAACCCTTAGCACCAACACTGTCACGCCCCGACCCGGTTTGGTCGGATCCCCATGATCAACCTATCACTCTCCCAGTTTATTAAAGGGTTTCCCCTTATTGTAAACCGTAAAGAGTAAGGCGTCCTTTAACCTATACCTTCTCCTGGAATAACATAAATAAAAACTATATAATAATTTATGTTTATCATACCTGTCTCACAAGCATCTTAGTTGATGGTCTTTAAAGGTAGGCTTTCCGGAATCTCCTGAAAGGGATATAAGGGAGGGGTGAGTATGACTACTCAGTGAATGAGTTTTCAAAAGTTTGACTTTTAAGAAAATAATTATTATTGGAGTGTGCCAAACTCTTTTCTTTCAAAAATCCCTTTATTAAAAAATCTCGATTTTTCCACCATTTTCATATTTAACCACGGTGTGTCATTACCTAATACACATTCTTCATCATGAAGGTTACACACATTCGCAGGTCAGCACGATCACTGAACCCACTAGTGGCTTCATAGTGACTTTACCGAGGCCCACTGTTTGAGTTTTTCAAAAACAGGGCATATTAGCCCTTCAGTTCCAAAACTGAGGCCTTCAGCCTATAAGAGCTATTCGAGCTCTCGTCAAGAAGGTCTCCCAAATAGTTTAAGCATTGGCACACAGTCAGGGGAGAACACTTCCGACAAAATAGGTTTTCACTTTCCATTATACCGACCTGTATAAGGACATCTTCGTCTATAACCGATGAACGGGTTTTCAACTTCCTTCGAGGAAGTCTTATCATACCAACCGGGTATGATCTACTTACAACCGGTAAGTAGTTTTTCTGCATGGTTTTCACATCACTTTCTCTAAGTTGTGATGATTAAAATTCCACTAAACAGTGGGTTTTTATACCAAAGTACTTATCATTCCCAACCGGGTATGATATATAATCCCACTCACAACCGGTAAGTGGTTTTTATCTTTAAGTTGTGCTCATCATCCCAACCGGGTATGATGTTAGTAAACCCACTCACCTCGTTAATGCAATGAATTCCACTAGACCAGTTCTTTGTATTCACGTGAGCTCGTCCATGCTGGCGTTCCCGGTATTTTGCGTTCCTACATGATATGAACATCCTTGTTCATTATTACTCGGCATAACAGCCTTCATTCATTTCAAATGAATGAGAAAACCCAAACTTTTAGTTATTTGCAATTAGGTCCCTAAAGTTATTTCTCTTTAACTTTAAGTCCCTAATGTCGATTTTTTCCTCAAATTGAGTCCCGTAACTTGTAAAATTTATCTTGGGACCTCAATTTATTAAATTTCACCATTTAATTTCCCAAATTTCCAATTTGGTCCCCTAATTTTTCTAAAATTACCATTTTGCCCTTCCTTTACAAAATTGAATAGGCAGCTTCTCTTTCCAAAATTACCATTTTGCCCCCAACTTGGTCCCCCAAGTTTTGCCCAAAAAATTCCAAAATTCCTCAATTTGTCCTCCAACATTATTTTCATGCTAAATTGACCCTCAATTTCATAAAATTGCATTTTGGTACTCTAAATTTCGAAAATCCTCAATTTCCCTAATTTTCCCCAAAATTTCCCCCAATTTCAACTCCTTAGCACAGTCGAATTTGATTTCATCAAATTGACCGATCAAACTCCTCTAATTGTTGAAGTTGAAGTTAAAATTGAGTTCCTCCAACTTCTTACGATTCAATGGCACTTTGAATCATAAGTTTTGATGTCGGAATGAGCTCAAACGGAGCTTCACCGAAAAACAGACTATAGAGAGAGAAAGCTTCGATTACTCACCGATGAGAGCACAACAGTCCGAGCTTTTGATTTGGGCAGATAGCTCTCATCCTGAGGTTTATTCTAGAATTAAGAATCACATAAATTGATGCTGAATTGAGCTAGAATTTCATCACTGAAATTTTGTCTGTTCTCTCTCTAGCACCGGTCGGAAATTGTAGAGGGGAGCCAAATTGACTTACCTTTCAGTCCTAATTTGGCTGTGGAAGGGCTGAGGAAGTGTTGGGAAGGCTAGGTTTAGTCTGAGGAGGGCTCGAAATGGCCAATTTCAGCTCAACCGAAACAGGGCAGCTTCGGTCCGACGGAGTTGCTTGACTTTTTCATCACGCCGGCGTCTCACTAGTGACCCTCGGAGTGAACGAAGACTACAGACGTGTAGCTGACTTCTCCCCGATTCTAAAAAACTTGACCTTGCCTTGTTTGACTAAAAAAAGACCCCATGTCGGAGCTCTGGTTTGACTTTGCCAAAAAATGGTGCAGTTGAGAGAGAATGGAGTTTTCAGGTGTGTTGATGATGAATGGGGAGGGGCTCTTTATATAGGGAGCTCGGGGACCTGTTGGCCGTCCCTTTGATACTGTTATGATTGACATTGAAGACCTGAAATGCCTCGAACAGAAGCAATTCTTCTTCCCCGACGTTTCTTCAGTTTCCCGGTGAGTGAACAGTGCTGTCATCCTGAGGAAGAAGATGATACTATTTCGAACCGGATCAGACTAGTTCGAATCGAATTCAAAGCTTAAACCGACCGGTTCACCCCCCCATTCGACCGAGTTTTTCAAATCTAAAAATTTTTAAATTCATTCTCTATCCAATGATGGTCCCAGACTAGAGTGCATGCACAAACAATAATTTTTCACATAATAGCCATCATCTTTACTGTCGACGGTCCAATGACCCTAACACTCGACTCGACCTGTAGTTGTTTACCTGATCGGTCCGTCGACCTAGTCCTAGCGCACTGCCACTAGTCCATCGAGCCTTGTCAGTCCTGACTTGGTACCATGGCAAATCATATAGAATTTCTAGTTTAATGAGAGTTTTCATGACTCTTTAACTCATGTTTGTCTATGGGCTCCACCCCATGCTCATTTGGCCTTGAGCCCATTTTATGAGTTTTTCAAAACTAGGCTTTAAACCCTATAAGTTCAAAAATGAGGCCTCTTAATGGAGCTGTTCTAGCTCTTGTTAGAAAAGTCTTCCAAATAGTTTAAGCATTTGCACACAGTCAGTGGAGAATATTTCTGACAAAATGGTTTTAGCTCAAGGCACTCATCACACCAACCAAGTATGATGATAGAGATATGTCCACTCACAACCAGTAAGTGGTTTTCATTTCAAATAGTGTTCATCACACTAACCGGGTATGATGTTAGTAATCATACTCATAATCAGCAAGTATGTTTTTAGTTTAATAAAGGTGTGCTCATCACCCAACTGGGTATGATGTTTAAAATGTCCCTCCCACAAGTGGTTTTTCATTTCTAAAACTGTGCTCATCCTGATCAGAAATTGACAAAATCAGAGAAAATTTCCATCGCCGAAAAAGGAAAGAAAAATCTCTCCTCGATGAATAGTGTCATCAAATGGAGGAGGAAGTTGACAATGTTCCGCATGTGCGGACCAGCCATGTGGCAGCACATGATTAGCTAGTCCAACTGACATGGCAATCCTGCTCATCTGCCATGTCAACCCTACTCATGTCTGCGTAGCTGCTGACCTGACATCCGTTAACCATTGTCTGGTTGACCGTTGGCTGTTGACCAGTCCGGTCCAACCGGGTTTGGTGACCTGAAAATAAAAATCGTCCGGTTCAGGTCCAATTTGATTGGTTTTCTCAAAATTAATAATTTTTATATTAATCTAAATTTATTTTCTATCTAATGGTGGCCTCAATTTTTCAAATTGATATTTTTAAACCACTTAGAAAAATGAATTTAGAATGGTTCATTGTGATTTCATCTGGTTCAGGTGTGGTTCACCCTGAACCGATTTGGTTTTCTCATCCAATTTGGCTCATGGTTCTACCCCATCATTTTTATGAATTTTTGGTCAATTGGGATTTTCAAATTTCTCACTTTAACCCATTTTGTTTACCATTTTTGGTTCATTAAATAGTTTTGTTTCCTCATGTAAGTTACTGGTTCTTTTTCCCAGTTTCCTTGGTCTGAGAGGACGGGTTTCACAACTCTCCCCTCCTTTTAGGAGTTTTATATCCAAAACTTAATCATTTGCCCTTTTCATTAGACATGAGTTCTTTTGAGATTAACTCGAGATCTGAGTTGATATCCTCTCATTTTGGTTACCCCCTTTCACTTAGTTCTATAGGCCATATACTTAAGGAATTTCCTTCCCTTCCGATCGTTCGTTTATTCTCATGTATTTTGTTCCATTGACTTGTTTGGTCCTCGTCTCCTAGTAGTTTCTGAGATCCAACGCTTCTTGCCCTTTGGTGTAAGATCCTTTCTCTTTGGGGTCCTCATTTACCTCATTGGATTGGGAGTTCCATAATCGTCTGACTGTCTCTATTTCTTTTTATTATCCTTGATCATCAAAGATCTTTAACTTCATGTCCTTTCGAGGGTTTCATTCTAACCTCTTGGGTTTTTGGTGTTATTTCCCCCTTTTTGTTGCATATTAGCCCTTCCTTTATCCTTTCTTTACCACGACATTGGTCCACCCAACTACTTTTATGGGAGTCACATTTGCTTAGTACTGTTGGACCTGCATATCCCTTGTAGTAAGATATGTTGTAGAACTTATCTTTTTCATTACAATTCTAGATCATTCCTTGACAGCGGTTCATGCCTTTGCAAGCTTTTAGGAGTCACGAGGCTTCGCTCATCTTATCAAATGGTAGTGTTCATCAACTACCTTTGGTGTTATCTAGTCATCCCCTTTACATTGACGTTGTGCTTTTTGGGGGCGTTTGGTTCTCCTTATTTATACTTCCTTCCCAGCCTTCCTAATCAGAATTTTCCAATTCCATCCATCGGGTTTCCTATCCACTTCTGGACTTGCTGACATAATTGTGGTTTTTCTCCCTTTTGTTCCTTCTCTATGTCTAGTGGCATCTTTACTTAAGGATTTTCCCTTCTCCAATCCATCCTTAATCACTTATGACCCTTTCACGGTTGTTATTTTGAGTTGATCCTCTTATGGTCCACCTGTCGATTCCTTAGCTTAGCAAATTCCCTTATTATAGTCTCATTCCCTACCACCTCCTTTAACGTAGGGAACTCCACCTTGGGAGTTACATGTTCAACCTTCTTTATTACTCTCTAAAGATCTCCTTCCTTCTCTTTCTTACACTCTTTTATATCAGTGTACTTGTCCGCCTTTAATCCTATGTGTCTTCCAATTCCCATTCCATCCCTTATTCTCTATTCGGGGAACTTCTGATTTTCAGTTTTGTTTCACCCAGCTGTCAAATCATAGGTTCTCTTGAGTGGCCTGGAATCGTGTACATCTTTCCAGGACTCCTTTCCTTAATACATTTCCCCCATTCTTTGCTCTTATAGATATCGACCCTAGCACAACTTGATGACATTTTCATGTTTACCCTTTTTTTGGGAAAGCCTGTTGGTATGTCCCGTGTACCCCATCCTTGTTCTTAGTTGTACTTTATTCAAGTTGACCTGCTTAGGAGGGGTTCAAATCCTCTTTGCTTCAGAATTTCTTAACCCCCTTCGTGAGAGGTTTGCTTCATCCTTTTTGCAGTTTGGGTTGGTTCACCAAACCATTTTGGTCATTGAATTTTCCTTATTATGGTATTTCTTCCCTCCTCACTTATTACGATATTACTTGATGCTATCCTCCAATTTACTAGTTCCTTGGATTTACCTTACCCCTTGGACCCTCAAGAGTATGCTTCCCTTGTTCTTGGCCTTTTACACCTTAGTCTATACTTCGACTATGAGCTTATCTTCTCTTTCCAATTCAATTTGGTCCTTTACCTCTTCGTCGAGATGTGTACTTTCCTACTACTCCCTTCCTTGGTAAACTCCTTGTCTTCCTAAAATTTATTCATGAGGTATGGCTTTACCCACTTACTTGTGGAAATTTTGAGGACTATCCTTAGTACCCTTTCCCTTGTCTTATCCGTATCTTTTACAGGTTTTTCTATTTAGAAAAAGTTTGGGTCTCTTTGTGCTTGATATTCCTTGACCTTATTTGAGACTACCTAGGCTTAAGTTAGGCTGCCCTAGAGTTATTAGTTAGCACTAACTCCTCCTCTTCTTTTGAATTCCTTCTACACTTCTATTTCGGAGGAGGTTTTTCCTGTAGTCTTTCTCTTCTCCTTGGATGGTTCTTCCTCTACTCCATGTACTGCCTTGGTCCATTTGTCTTACCTGGTCGTTCTGCTTAGGAATTTCTCCTATCTTCTGTGTGTGCGATAACTTATCTTTACGAAAGAAGTTGTGATAAAAAATATTTATAGATTCTTATTCATTAAGGAAGTAGTTCTTACCGTCCATGGCTTATTACAAACATTTATTTCTACTCTCATTCTAATCTTTCGGGGTCATAGGTTAGGAGTTTGCCTCATAATTGTTTCGGGATTCGCGGTCCGAGGGCTTTGAAGGCGTCATGCTTGTGGATGTCCATCCGTACTCCTGATGGGCATCCTTGGTGGGGCAGACCCCATGGAACACCTCGAGTCCGTACCTTCCTAGCATCTCAACCTCACACTCGTAGGCCTACCTTATCCAGTGGGTGGGTTCCAAGTTGATTTGGGATGGTGGAGGCTCCTAGAAGACCTTCATGTAATTTGCATGAGCCTTCAAGTAGTTGTTCCAGGCTTCACTTTGTGTCGGGGTCCTTTTCGTCTATCGTGGTGCTAGGGGAGGTGTTGGGTCTCTTTGAGGAGGCGTGGGTTCTTCTTGTCGCGGGGAAGGATTTGGTAGGTTGGTTTGTTTTAGTACCTCTCTGAGGAGTTTCCTATAGTTTGCAACCATGTCTTTCGTTACTTTCCTTTCGAACTTAGCAAGTCTTTGGCCACTTGTCTTGCCTGAGGTAGGGACTTTTTTCAAAGGTTCGTGAGTGGGGCGAGTTCGAATGACGAATTTCCTAGGGACTCTTCTTCCTAAATGGTGAATTAATGTTATTAGTGTCAGGTTATAGCTTTGACAATGCTTTTAGGTGAAACACGCTCTGATACCACTCAAGTTGTCATGCCCCTACCCGGTTCGGTCAAATCACCGTGAGCAATCTGCCACTCCCTTTGGTTTAAGGAGGATCACCCCTTCTCAAGACCAAGAGGAGTTAGGCGAAATGTTTGAACTTGTTCCCTAGAATAGCATTGCACGAAACTAAAGAAAAGCTTAAAATAACTTTAAGCATACCTGACTTAGGGTTCATCTTAGCGGACTCTCTAAGTGTGGTCTCCTTTTCCTAAAAAAGGGGAAAATGGAGGGGGTGAGTTTCTACAACTCAGTGAGCGGGTGTTGGGAGTGAGTTTTAAACATAGTTTATTAAAACCATTTCATAAATCCTTCTTCAAAGCCTTTCATCCTTTTTAAGATTCTTTACTGTTATGTGTATTTAGCATATTTAGCACTTCCCCTTTCTTGGTAGGTGTTTAGCAAACATCCACACCCCTTTTATCATAAAGGGTATACATGATCGTAGGACAGTCCCAGATTGCACCCACTTGGGGATCAACGGGACTTTGCTATCCACCCTGAGAGAAGTTCGACCACTTCTACCTTGAGTTTGAGAGACGCCCCAGGTGCCCAGCCCTTAGACCCAAAATCACTTTGTGTCCGTATGAGGACGAAGACCTCATCCAACTCACTCGCCTCGGTCTCATGCACAAGAAGCTTCGACCAGCTTTATGACTAACTAGCATGAAAAACTGCCCTTATCACCATCATGTCATCCAACAGTCCATGGAATCCATCACTACCCCTTATGGGTGTCTCGATGGTCCCGAACTAGAGTGTATGCACAAACAATAAATTTTCACATAATAGCCATCATCTATGGTGCCGACAGTCCAAAGAACCCAACATTCGACTCGACCTATAGTTGTTTGCCTAACCGGTCTATCGTCCTAGTCTTAGCACACTGCCACTAGCCCATTGAGCCTTGACAGTCCTGACTTGGAACTGTGGCAAATCACACAGAATTTCCAGTTTAATGAGAGTTTTCAAGGCTCTTTAACTCATGTTTGTCTACGGGCTCCAGCCCGTGCCCACTTGGCCTTAGGCCCACTTTACGAGTTTTTCAAAACTAGGCTTTGAACCTTATAAGTTCCAAAACGAGGCCTCGACCTGTTGGGGCTGTTCTAGCCCTAGTCATAAAAGTCTCCCAAATAGTTTAAGCATTTGCACACAGTTAGCGGAGTACATTTTCGACAAAATAATTTTAGCTCAAGGCACTTATCAAACCAATCGAGTATGATGATAGAGGTATGTCCACTCACAACAAATAAGTGCTTTCCATTTCAAATAGTGTTCAACACACCAACTAGGTATGACATTAGTAAGCCCACTCACAATCAGCAAGTAGGTTTTTAGCTTAATTAAGTTCTTCTCATCACCTCAATCGGGTATGGTGTTTAAAATGTCCCACTCACAAGTGGTTTTTCATTTCTAAAATTGTGCTTATCCTGATCAAAACTTACCCAGACCGAAGAAAATTTCCATCACCAGAAAAGGAAAAAATATATCCTCGATGAACAATGTCATCGGATTGGGGAGGAAGATGACACTATTTTGCACGTGCAACCTTCACACGTGCGGACTGGCTAGGTGGCAGCACATGATTGGCTGGTTTGACTAACATGGTGATCCTACTCAGCCGATGCGTTAACCGCTGACCAGTTGATCGTACACATGGCAGCCTCCCATTAGCTACTCGGTATGCATGGCTACTGACCGAGCATCTGTTGACCAGTTGAATGGTTCGGTTTGACCGGGTTCGGTGACCCAAAAATGAAAATTGGCCGGTTTACGGTCGATTCGACCTATTTTCTAAAAATTAAAAATTTCTAAAGTAATCTAAATTCATTTTCTATCTAATGGTGGCCTTAATTTTCCAAATTGATAATTTTAAACAACATAGAAAAATGAATTTAGAAACCGGTTCATTGTGGTTCCATCTGGTTTAGGTATGGTTTACTCTGAACCGATTCGATTTTCTCATCCAATTAGACTCATGGTTCTTTCCTATGATTTTTATGAATTTTTGGTCACTTGGGATTTTTAAATTTACAACTTTAACCTCTTTTTTACCATTTTCGGTTTCCTCATGTAAGCTATTGGTTCTTTTTCCTAGTTTCCTTAGTTTGAGAGTAAGGGTTTTACAGTGCCTTTACTAACCACTTTGGTAGAAAGTCACACCTTCTACCACAAGTTTGAGTGAGCATTATCGCCCATCCCTCAGACTTGAGTTGCCTTCATGTCTGCTATAGTGGGATGAGACCTCTCCCACTACTTTCTTGGACTCAATGTGCATGAAGCTCTCAAAGCTTCCTAACTTACTTGACGACAAACTACCCTTATACTCCCTGGGTCATCCAGCAGCCCTTAAAACTAGCCCTACCCCATATCAGGCACCTCGATGGTTCCATATCTCAGCATGCACAAACAAAAGTCTTTTTAGTTAAGACCTTTATCTTTGGTGCTACCAGCCCCAATGAGCTTGCTCACCTAACTTCGACTCTGTAATGATCAGCCTAATGAGTTCGATGACCTGGCTTCGACTCAATAGCTACCAACCCAACAAGTTTGACAACCCTAGCCTTGGGTTGGTAGCTATGTCATACAATTTACCATTTATGTGAGGTTTCCATAGGCTCATAATTCATATATTTATCTACAGGTTTAAGCCGTTTCCATTGGCATTGGGCCCACTTTATCTACACTTCCTCTCCTTAGACATAGCTCCCAAAAAGTTTAAGCAGTGTCACATAGTGAGAGGAGATTATTTCTGGAAAATAGTTTTCAATACGAAAACATGCTCATCATCCTAACCGGGTATGATGTCGAAAATCCCACTCACCCATATGTCGTAACTCATCGATCCTAGGTGAATTTTTGATGTCAAGGGGCCTTCTCACAATCGTAGTTAGGAGTCTCTCTATGCGTTCCAACATTATCACAGATAATAATTCATTGAATTATCTAAATATTTTAACTTAAACCCCTATTTTATTTTATTTGCAACTTCCCCCCTTTATAGAATCATTTCAATTGTAATTAAATCCACATAACACTTAATCACAATTACATTCCCAAAATTTATTTTTAATTGCAATCAAGTCCTTAATTTTACCCTAATAAAAAAATGGCCATCAATTGAGGTTAATTTCACAAAAAACCCCCAATTAAAAAAACTAAAATTACCAAATTTTCACCAAAATTGCATTTTAGCACCCTCGATTCCTTAATTCATCTAATTTTATGTTTGAAACATGTTAATTCCCTCCTAGCATGCTACTAATCATTTTCCCCATTATTCTACGAGTATCCTAAACTTTGAATGACCTCATTTGACTGAAAATTGAGCTCAAATGAAGCTTCATCGAAAAACTTTTTCTATAGAGAGAGAGCTTCATTTTCTTACTGGCGAAGGGGTGTTGGTCGGAGCTCTAAATATGGGCAGCTAGTGCTCGTCCAAGGGGTCCTCCAAGGATCGCTTTTCGTAGCAATTGGCAGCCTCATAATGAGAATTAGATGAGAGAATTGTTTCCTATTCCTTGTTCTATAACTCCATTGTTCCGATGATAGGAGGCAAATAGACTTACCTTAGAGGTTCTAGGGGGTCAAGGGTCGGTCAAGGAGGGCTGTTGGAGGGTTGACCTATTTGCAGGAGGTCGGAGGTTGTCATAGTTTAGCTCGAGGGATTATATTACTTTAGGACCTCCAGAGTGATGGTATTATGCGAGCTCACCGATGCTTCTTTGGGGTTCCTTGAGCTGAGAGGAGGGTGTAGTGAGGTAGAGGACTTCTGTAAACCCTGTCCTTTGATAATTAGAAAAACTAGGAGAAGAACCGAGCATTTCCAAATAGAGAACCGAGTTGATTTAGAAATAATGACTGATAGAGAAAGGGCAAACATGGAAATTTATCAATCCCGAGTTACCTAAAGAGCCACAAAAGTCATAAGAAAAGACTTTAGGATGAATTGGAGGTGAAAACCAAACCAGTTCAGATGAATCAGATTAAACCGGTTTGAACCACTATTGAACTAGTTTCTAAATTCATTTTTCTAGGTGGTTTAGAAAATTCAAATTGAAGAATTGAGGCTACCATTTGATAGAGAATGAATTCATTTGAATTTACAAATTTTTAATTTTGAAAAACTTGGTTGAATTAGGCCTGAGCCGACCGGTTTAAGCATTGAACCCAGTTCGGACCAGTCCAGTCCGGTTCGGAACAATGTCATCTTCTTCCTTTAGATGACAACATACTTCACTCACCGGAAAATTAAGCAGCACCAGCGAAGATGAAAAGTCTCTAGCCAAGGAATTTCAGGCAATGAATGACTGTCATAAAGGTGCCAATCGAATGACCAGGAAGTCCCGAGCTTCCTTTATGAAGAGCCCCTCCTCATTCATCATCCTTACTCCTGTAAACTCCACTCTCTCCATAGTGCTCCATTTTTCGATGAAGCTCAAAACAGAGCTCTAACTTGGGCATTTTTTTGAGCCAAAGAAAGCGAGGTCATGGATTTAGAGAGAAGTCAACTACACGATGGTAGTCTCCATTTGTATAAACTCCATCCTTTGATAATAAGAAAAGCGGGGAAAGAACCAGTCATTTTCAATTTGAAAATCGAGTCGGTTTACAAATCGGAACTGATAGAGAAAGGGCAAACTGGGAAATTTATGGATCCTGAGTGACCCAAAGAGTCACCAAAGTCATGAAAAATGACATTAGGATAAATTGGAGAGCAAAACCAAACTAGTTCAAGTGAACCGGATCTAAATTGGATTGAACAAGTTTGGACCAGTTTGAACCACTGTTAAATCGAATGTTAATTCATTTTTCTAGGTGTTTTTGAAAATTCTAATTTGAGAATTGAGGCCATCATTTGATAGATAATAAATTTAGAAATTTCTAATTTTGAAAAACTTGGTCGAATGAGGCCTAAATTGGCCGATTTAAGCTTTGAACCTGGTTCGGATCGGTCCGATTCGATTCAGAACAATGTCGTGTTCTTCCTTCAAATGACAACACTATTTACTCACTAAAAAATCACGTAGCGTCGGTGAAGAGGAAAAGTCTCTGGCCAAGGAGTTTCAAGAAATGAGTGCCGGCCATTAAGGCACCATTCAGACGGCCAAGAAGACCCCAAACTTCCTATATAAAGAGCCCCTCCTCATTCATCTTCTCCACAACTGAAAACTCCATTCTCTCTCAACTGTTCCAATTTTAGGCAAAACTCGAACTAGAGCTCTGATATAGGGTCTTTTCTGAGCCAAAGAAGGCATGGTCGGGTTCTTTGGATTCAGAGAAAAGTCGCGCCTGTAGTCTCCATTTGCTCAGAGGATCTCCGGAGAAACACCGGCGTGATCAAATAATGAAGCAGCTCCGACAGACCAAAACTGCCCTTTTTCAGTCGAGCTGAAATCAGCCAATTCGAGCCCTTGTCAGGCCAAACCAAGCTCTCCCAACACCTCCACAATCCTCCTACAGCTGAATTAGAGGTGAAAGGTAAGGCAATTTGGCTCCTCTCAGTAAATTCCAACTGGTGCTAGAGAGACAACCTGCATAATTTTGATTATAAAATTCTCACTCAATTTGGCATCAATTGATGGAATTCTTAATCCTAGGAGCAACCTCGGGACAAGAGCTATCTGCCCATATTGAAAGCTCGGACCGTTGCCCCCCTTATAGTAAGCTTTCGAAGCTTTCTCTCTCTAAGTCCAATTTTCAGGTGAAGCTCCGTTTGAGCTTATTTCGACACCAAATTGTGCTATTCAAAGTGCAATTGAATCGTATGAAGGTGTAGGAACTCCAATCTAACTTCAATTTCAAAAATTAAACTCATTTGATCAATGAATTTGATGAAATCAAATTCGCCTGAGTTAAAAGGTTGAAATTGAGGGAAAATTGAGGGAACTTTGGGAATTTCAAAAATTCAAGGGACTAAAGTGTAATTTCATAAAATTGAGGACCAATTGGGCATGATAAAGATGTTGTAGGATCAATTGGGAAATTTTGGAATTTTGAGGCAAAACTTACCATTTTTGTAATGTAGGGGCAAAATGGTAATTTTGAAAAAGTTCGAGACCAAATTGGAAATTTGGGAAATTGAACCCCTTTTTGTGAATTTGAATAAATTGAGGTCTAGAGGTGAATTTTAAAAGTTTTAGGACTCAATTTGAGGAAAAATCGACATTAGGGACTTAAAGTTAAAGAAAAATAACTTTAGGGACCTAATTACAAAGACATGAAAAGTTTGGTTTTCTCATTTATTTGGGATGAATGAAGGCTATTAGGCCAAAGAATAATGAACAAGGATGTTAATATCATGTAGTTACATGAAGTACTGGAAATGCCAGCTAAGACAAGTTTTTGTAAAGGCAACAAGCCGGCTAAGAGGAAATTCACTGCACTATCGGGTGAGTGGGATATTTAATATCATATGCGATTGGGATGATAAGCACCTCAGAAATGAAAACCCACTATTAAGTGGTATTTAACCATCACACCTGAGAGGAGTGATGTGAAAATTATGTGGGAAAACTACTTACCGATTGTAAGTAGATTATACCATGTTGGTATGATAAAACTTCCTAGAAGGAAGTGGAAAACCCGCTTGACGATTTTAAGCGGAGATATCCTCATACCCGGTTGGTATTATGGACAGTCAAAAAGTTTATTTTGTCAGATGTGCTCTCCTCTGACTATGTACCACTGCTTAAAATATTTGGGAGACCTTCTTGACGGAAGCTTGAATAGCTCAGTTAGGCCGGAGACCTCGGTTTTGAAACTTGGGGGCTAATATGCTCGATTTTGAAAATCTCGAATAATGGGCCCTAGGTCAGTTGGCACGAGCAGGAGCTTGTAAACAAATATGATTATTAAGCCATGAAAACTTAAGTAAATGAGTTGTTTGGCCATGGTACCAAGATAGGACTGACATGCTCGATGGACTAGCGGTAGTGCGACATGACAAGTATACAAATCAGTCAAGATAAACAGCCGCAGGTCAAGTTGAGAGTCGGGGCCATTGGACTAGTGGCACCACAGATTATATGGTTTATGTGAAAAATTGTTGATTGTGCATGGACCGTATTACGGGACCTTCTAGATGCCCAAGAGGGGTAGTGATGCGTCCTAGGGCTCTGGACGACCTAGTTGAAATTAGGGCAGTTAGTCGTACCAGAAGTCTTGCGAAGCTCGACATAGCTTATGCGCATGAGATCGGGGTGTGGATGGGATGAGGTCTTTGTCCTCATATGGACATAGAGTTTTATTATGGGATTGAGGGTCGGATGTCGTGAACATTCACTCATTCTCAGGGTAGAAGTGGACGTACTTCTATCTAGGTGGCTAGTAAAGTTGCTCTGATGCCACAAGTGGGTACAATGGACGGGCTGTCCTGCGATTGTGTGTTCCTTCATGATGAAGGACATGTGTTGGTTGTTAAATACACCATCATGATGATAAATGGTTATGAAAATTGAGAATCGAGAATGAAATGTTTTTTTTTTAAATAAGGAGTCTAACACACTCCAAATTCAAACTATTTTTCTAAAAGTCAAACTCTAAACACTCATTCATTGAGTTGTTGAACTCACCCCCTCCCTTATATACCTTTTAGGTAACTCCGGAAGGCTTACCCCAAAGATCACCTGCTAACAAACCTGTAAGGCAGGTATGATAAGTTTCAAATTTTTTACAGTTTTGATTTATATTATTCCAGGAAAGGTGCATGTTTAAAGGATGCCTTACTCATCACAGTTTATAAAGAAGGGGCAACCCTTAGTAAGCCGGGAGAGTGGCAGGTTGATCATGGGGATCCGACCAAACCGGATCAGGGTGTGACAACTTGAGTGGTATTAGAGCTTGTTTCCTCAAATACATAATTAAGATTAGAAAACATAGTAAGTAATAGGATTGATCTTAAAATTTTCAGAATGGCTCTGAAGAAAGGAACCAAGAGAACTAGGGTTGCAGTCTCCAATACTGCCCAACTACCACTACCTGTAGAAACTTCTAGAGAAGCCTAGACAACTCCTCCTAGACTCAACATGGAGCACCAGAGATTGTACGAGGAGTTCACCCGTGTATTTGGGCAACCTATCCCTGTCCTTGAGGTAAGCACCAATTCTTGGGCTGAACCGGAGGAAGTGCAATCCCATCCTCCCTTGTTAACCACCCTCCTCCAATAGACATTCCCAAAAACCTTAAGACTCTCCGGCAACTAGGGTGTAATCCCTTTCTTAGAGAAAAGGATGCCGGTGCCACCATGGATTGGCTGGCAAACATTAAGAAGCTAATGGGAATTGTCAGGATACCACCAGAGGATATGGTGATCCAGACAGAGTTCTTTCTAGAGGGAAGTGCCAAACGATGGTGGGTCAATGTCCGAAACCTACATACCACCATCCCCACTTGGGAACAATTCGAGGAGAGGTACTCAAAGAAGTACTTGGCACCTCATTTGATAAATGAGAAGAAGTAGGGGTTCATTCAGCTTCGGCAAAGGCTTAACTCCATATCAGAGTACGAGACGAAATTCAATGAGTTAAGATCCTTTGCTCCTGAACTAGCTGGGCTGACAAACATATGGCAGAGGTTCATGGATGGTCTCAATATAGACATTCGAGACCGTATGGGAGTACTAGGATGCCCTATGGACATGGTAGCAGTAATTAGTATGGCTCATGAGTGTGAGAAACTGGTGCAGACTCGACGCCGTCGGATGGAGTAGACGACTCGAAAGGAGGATAAGGGTCCAAAACTTCAGGGAGGACGGAAGGAGCACAACAGTCCAAAATGGGGAAATAGAATGGCATTTCAAAGGAGAAGGGACATGCCATCACCTCCCCACCTTACTCAAGGAAACCCTCACTGTCCAAAGTGTCAAAAGAACCATGAGGGAGCATGCTTTACCTACTTTGCATGCAGACAAGTAGGGAACTTTGCAAAGGACTGTCCCACTCTCAGGGAGAACAAGCAGAGAAATACTATTGGACCATCTCAAGGGAACCCCAGGAAACCTAGGCCAGACGCTATAACATGAGTACTAGCTAGGGTATACAACCTCACCCAAGAAGAGGCTAGAAGAGACCCTAGCACTGTAGTGAGTACATCCCAAAACCCTCCAAACTAGTTCAAGAGAATCATGTTATTTGAAGATTTTTATTTAATAAAGAAAAGTTTTCTTCTAAAATATACGCTTCTTCAATTAGGATATATACAACTATGTGGACAACAAGTCTATGCCCTTTTTGACTCTAGAGTTGAGAGATCCTTCATCAAGGAAGAATTGATTTTAAGTGTACCCCTAGAACTCACTCCACTAGAACAAAGTCTCAATATCCTCACACCTTTAGGAGAAGGGTTAAATAGTAATAAATAATTAAAATGATGTGAGATAAAGATTGGAGGAATGAAACTTGAAGCTGACTTGATTCCATTACCCTTAAAGGAGGTTGAAGTAATCCTTGGAATAGACTGGTTAAGTAACCATTAGGCTATGATCGAATGTGGAAAGAAGACGGTGACCTTCCACACTCCCAAGATGAATGGATTAAAATTCCAAGGTGATTGAAGGAAATGCAAAGTACCGATGGTGTCCCACTTGAAAGCCCAAAAGAAGATATAGAAAGGCTTTACGACTTTCTTGGCAATGGTTATCAATGAAGAGTCTGAAGAGAAGAGACTTGAAGACATTCCAGTAGTTAGGCACTACCCAAAACTATTTCCAAAAGAACTACCCGGACTACCTCAAAGTGGGCAAGTAGAGTTCACCATAGAAATAATCCTGGGAACAAACCCCATATCCCAAGCCCCATATTGTATGGCTCCAACGGAATTGAAGGAGCAATTGGACGAATTATTGGAGAAGGAATTCATACATTCGAGCCAGTCTCTGTGGGGTGTACCTGTCCTATTCGTAAAGAAAAAGGACAGAAGTATGAGACTGTGCATAGACTACATGAAGCTAAACTAGATCACCATCAAGAATCGATACCCATTTCCGTGGATAGATGACCTATTTGATCAATTAAAATGAGTAGCTTACTTCTCCAAAATAGACCTTCGGTCAGGCTATCATCAACTCAGGATCCGAGAGAAGGATATTCCCAAAATGACATTTTGATTTAGATATGGACATTAAGAGTTCAAAGTAATGTCGTTTGGATTAACAAATGCCCCTACAACCTTCATGGATTTGATGAATCATATATTCCATACACTTGGACAGGTTCGTGATAGTATTCATAGATGACATTCTTATATACTCACGAACCAGGTTGGAACATGATGAGCATCTGGGAATCACCTTGGAGATATTAAAGGAAAATCAATTATATGAAAAATTTTCCAAGTGTGAGTTCTGGCTACAGGAGGAAGGATTCTTAGGATATATAGTGTCCAAGGATGGAGTCAAAGTAGATCCAGCCAAGGTGGAAGCCAATAAGATTAGAAGGCTCCAAGGTACCCTAAAGAAATACAAAGTTTTTTAGGTCTGGCAGGATACTACAGACGGTTCGTGCAAGACTTTTCTAAGATAGTAGCTCCTTTAACTCGACTCACTAGGAAAGGAGTTGATTATAAGTGTGATGAAAGCTATAAGAAGTCTTTCCTGGAGTTAATGACTCGAATGACAACCACATCGATACTCTCCCTACCTGACCCTAATGTAGGTGAGTACACAGTCTATAGTGATGCATCCAGAAAAGGACTCGGATGTGTATTGATGCAATAAGGGAAGGTTATTGCTTAGGCCCCACGACAAGTTAAGGTACATGAAAGAAACTACCCAACTCATGATCTGGAATTAGCTGCAATAGTGTTTGCCCTAAAAATTTGGCGACACTACCTTTACGGGGTTAAGTGTAGGATATACACAGATCACAAGAGTCTTAAGTACTTCCTAACTCAGAAAGAGTTAAATCTTCGCCAGAGGAGATGACTGGAATTGGTTAAGGACTATGATCTTGTGATAGAATATCACCCCAGAATGGCAAATGTTGTAGCAGATGCCTTAAGTTGCAAGTACCAAACAAAGGTGACACAAGAAAAGATAATTACATACCTCTATTACAATAATTGGGAATGATGGAGGTGGACTTGAAGATGGATAAGCAGGAAAGATACCTAGTGGCTAATGTGGTGGTGGGACCCAGTCTAACTAAGCAGATCCATGCTAAAAAAAAAAGTAGATAAGGAACTTCAATTTTACTTGGATCTGGTCAATAAAGAAACGAAACCAAACTACGACTTGCGTAGTGATGGAGTGCTGACCTACAAGGGTAGGGTATGTGTGCCTCAAGATAAGGAGCTGAAGAGATTAATCCTGGAAGAGGCACACGATTCAGTGTATGCAATGCATCCAGGCAGCACTAAGGTGTACCACACCCTCAAACAAGGATATTGGTGGAAAGGCATAAGGGGGACATTGCGGAATATGTATTCCGATGCTTGTCCAGTCAACAGATAAAAGCATAGCACCAGAAACCATTAGGACTGCTACAACCCTTACCAATTCCAGAATGGAAATGGGAGTACATCACCATGGATTTTGTCACAGGACTACCAGTGACAAGAGAGGGTCGAGATGCAATCTAGGTCATTGTGGATAGATTGACCAAATCAATTCATTTTCTCCCTTAAGAGTGACAAATATAGTGGAACAACTGGTTGTCTTATAAATGAGGGAGATAGTGAGACTCCATGGCATTCTGGTGAGTATAGTATCAGATAGAGACCCAAGATTAACTTCAAGCTTCTGGCCAAGCTTACAAAGTGCCATGGGAACCAAGCTCCACATGAGCAAGGCGTTTCATCCTTAGACCAATGGGCAGTCTAAGCAAACCATTCAAACCTTGGAGGATATGTTAAGAGCATGCACACTCACCATGAACAAAGGCTGGGAAGAATACTTATGCCTAATGGAATTTGCTTATAATAATAGCTATCAGGCTAGTATTCAGATGCCTCACTATAAAGCCCTTTATGGACGACCATGCCGTACCCCTCTATTTTTAGAAGAAGTGGGGGAAAGAAGGCTAGAAAGGGTGGAACTAATCGAAGATGCCACTAAGAAAATAAAACTTATCAGGAGTCGCCTTAAAACCACACAAGATAGGCAAAAGAGTTATGCGTATCATCGAAGGAAAGATCTAGAGTTGAGGTGGGAGATCAACTATTTCTCAAGGTGTCCCCATGGAGGGAGATACATAGGTTTCAGCAAAGAGGAAAGTTGAAACCAAGATATATTGGTACATATCCCATCATTCAAAGGACGGGACCGGTGGCCTATAAATTGGAACTACTCCAGACCTGCAGAGAATACACGATGTATTCCATATCTCTATGCTTTAGAAGTATCAGCCTGATCCTAGCCATGTATTGGACCGACCTTCATTGGAACTGGAAGAGAACCTGACCTATCAAATGGAACTGGTATGAATCATCGATCGGAGGGATAAGAATTTAAGGAATAAGAGGATTCCTATGGTCAAGGTTTTATGGCAGAACATACTTGTGCAAGAAGAGACATGGAAAACTGAAAGTGTGATGAGGGATAAATACCCTCAATTATTCGACATGTAATTATTTTGGGGACAAAACCCCTAAAAGGAGGGGAGAGTTGTAAACCCTGTCCTTTGATAATAAGAAAACTGGGGAAAGAACCGGTCATTTCCAATTTGAAAACCAAGTCAGTTTACAAATTGGAACCGATAGAGAAAGGGAAAACCGAGAAATTTATGGATCCCGAGTGAATCAAAGAGTCACCAAAATCATGAACCTAGGAGGAACATCAGGATAAGAGCTATCTGACCAGATTGAAAGCTCGGACTGCCATGCCCCCAGTGGTAATCTTTCGAAACTCTCTCTCTCTAAGTCCAGTTTTCAGGCGAAGCTCCGTTTGAGCTTATTGCGACATCAAATCATGCGATTCAAAGTGTAATTGAATCATATGAAGGTGTAGGAACTCCAATCTAACTTCAATTTCAATAATTAAACTCATTTGATCAGTTAATTTGATGAAATCAAATTCGGCTAAGTTAGAAGGTTGAAATTGGGGGAAATTTGGAATTTCAAAAATTCGAGGGACTAAAGTGCAATTTGATAAAATTGAGAACCAATTGGGCATGATAAAGATGATGTAGGACCAATTGGGAAAATTTGAATAAATTGAGGTCCCAAGGTGAATTTTAAAAGTTTTGGGACTCAATTTGAGGAAAAATTGGCATTAGGGACATAAAGTTAAAGAAAAATAACTTTAGAAACCTAATTGAAAATAAATGAAAAGTTTAGTTTTCTTGTTCATTTGGTATGAATGAAGGCTATTAGGCCAAATGATAATGAACAAGGATGTTCATATCATGTAGTAACATGAAGTACTGGGAATGCCAGCTAAGAAAAGTTCACGTAAAAGTAAAAAGCCGGCTAAGAGGAAATTCACCACACTATCGGGTGAGTGTGATATTTAATATTATACCAGGTTGGGTTGATAAACACCTCGAAAATGAAAACCCACTACTAAGTGGTATTTTAACCATCACACCTAAGAGGAGTGATGTAAAAATCACGCGGGAAAACTTCTTACCGGTTGTAAGTAGATCATTCTCGGTTGGTCTGATGAAACTTCCTCAAAGGAAGTTGAAAACCCCCTTGAGGATTTTAAGCGGAGATTTCCTCATACCCGGTTGGTATGATGGACAGCCAAAAAATTTATTTTGTTGGAAGTAATCTCCCCTAACTATGTGCCACTGCTTAAAATTTTTGGGAGACCTTCTAGATGGGAGCTCAAATAGCTTAGTTAGGCTAGAGGCCTCGATTTTGGAACTTAGGGGCTAATATGCTCGATTTTGAAAATCTCAAATAGTGGGCCCTAGGCCAGTTGGCACGAGAAGGAGCTTGTAAACAAACATTGATTATTAAGTCATGAAAACTTAAGTAAATGAGTTGTTTGGCTATGGTACCAAGACATTACCGACATACTCGATGGACTAGCGACAGTGCGACATGATAGGTCTACGGATTAGTTAAGACAAATAGCTGCATGATAAGTTGAGAGCCGGTGTTGTTAGACCAGTGGCACCACTAATTATATGGCTTATGTGAAAAATTGTTGATTGTGCATGCACTATGTTATAGGACCTTCAAGAAACCCAAGGAGGGTAGTGATGCATCCTAGGGCTCTGGATGACTTGGTGAAAATAAGGGCAGTTAGTTGCACTAAAAGTCTTGTGAAGCTTGACATAGCTTCATGCGCATGAGACCGGGGTGGGGATGGGTTGAGGTCTCTATCCTCATACAGACATGGAGTTTTATTACGGGATTGAGGGTCGGATGTCACGAACATCCACTCATTCTCAGGGTAGAAGTGGACGTACTTCTATCTAGGTGGCCGGTACAGTCACTCTGATGCCACAAGTGGGTACAGTGGACGGGCTGGCCTGCGATTATGTGTTCCTTTATGATGAATGGCATGTGTTTGTTGATAAACACACTGTTATGATGAGAAATGGTTATGAAAATCGAGAATTGAGAATTAAATGTATTTTTAAAAGAAAAATAAGGAGTCTAAACACCTATTCACTGAGTCATTGAACTCACCCCCTCCCTTATTTCCCTTTCAGGTAACTCTAGAAGGCTTACCCCAAAGATCACCAACTAACAAACCAGTAAGGCAGGTATGATAAGTTTCAGATTTTGTGTAGTTTTGATTTTTGTTATTCTAGGAATGGTGTAAGTTTAAAGGATGCCTTACTCCTCACGGTTTATAAAAGAAGGGGCAACCCTTAGTAAGCTAGGAGAGTGGCAGGTTGATCATAGGGATCCTACCAAAATGGGTCGTGGCATGACAATTTACTCCGAGGATCGCATGAGAAATACTTGCATGATAGAGCAGTAAAGTAGCTTCGACGGATCGAAGCTACCCTATTTTAGCCGAGCTGAAAACGGCCAATTCGAGCACTTGTCAGGCCAAACCAAGCTCTCCCAAAACTTCTACAGCCCTCGTACAACTGAATTAGACGGGAAAGGTAAGCCAATTTGGCTCCCCTTTATAATTTCTTATCATAGTTAGAGCGAGAACTGGTGAAACTTTACTTACCAAATTCTTCATCGATTTGACATGAATTGATGCAATTCTTGATCCTAGGAGGAACCTCAGGACAAGAGCTATTTGACCAGATCGAAAGCTCAAACCGCCGCACCCCGACGGTAAGCTTTCGAAGCTTTCTCACTCTAAGTCCAGTTTTCTAATGAAGCTCCGTTTGAGCTAAATTCGGATCAAAATGATGCGATTCAAAGTTCTATTGAATTGTGTGGATGCGTAGGAACTTAATTTTACCTTCAATTTCAATAATTAACCTCGATTGATCGGTCAATTTGATGAAATTAAATTCATCCAGTATGAAAGGGGGATAATGGGGGTTTCAAAAATCCGAGAAACTAAAGTGCAATCTTCCAAAATTGAGGGCCAATTGGGCATGGAAAAAAAGTTGGAGGACAAATTGGTCAATTTTTGGAATTATTGGGGTCAAATTTTCCATTTTTTAAAGTAGGGGAAAAATGATAATTTTTTAAAAGTTGGACCAAATTGGAAATTTGGGAAACTTGAACCCCTTTTTGCAAATTTGAATAAATTGAGGTTCCAAGTGAATTTTAGAAATTTTGGGACTTCATTTGGGTGAAAATTGGCATTAGGGACTTAAAGTTAAAGAAAAAAATTTTATGAACCTAAATGCAAATAACTAAAAGTTTGGGTATTTTATTTATTCATGATGAATGAAGGCTATTATGCCAAAGGATAATAAACAAAAATGATCTTATCGTGTAGCAACATGAAGTACCAGGAATGCCAGCAAAGACAATCTTGCGTGAAGGCAAAGAGCCAGTTAAGAGGAATTCACTGCATTAATAGGTGAGTGAAAATTTTCACATCATACCCGGTTGGGATGATGAGCCTCGGTAATGAAAACCCACTACTATGTGGGATTTTAACATCACATCTGGATGGGGTGATGTGAGAAAACACAGAAAAACTACTTACTGGTTGTAAGTAGTTCATACCCGATTGGTATGATTAACTTCCTGTAAGAAAGTGGAAAACCCGTTTACCGGATGTAAGCGGAGACGTCATCACACCTAATTGGTGTGATAGAAAAATGAAAAGACTATTTTTGTAGGAAATGCTCTCCCCTAACTGTGAGCCACTGCTTAAATATTTTGGGAGACTTTCTTGATGGAAGCTCGAATAGCTCAGATAGGCCGGGGGCCTCGGTTTTAGAACTTGGGGGCTAAAATGCCTGATTTTGAAAATCTCGTACAGTGGGCCCATGGACAATTGGCACGAGCAGGAGCTCATAAACAAACAAGAGATTAAGCCATGAAAACTTTAATGAATGATGTGTTTGTCCATGGTACCAAGACAGGATCGACATACTTGATGGACTAGCAGCAGTGTGATAAGACAAGTCAACGGACTAGTCGAGACAAAAAGCTATAGGTCGAGTTGAGGGTTGGGGCCATTGGACTAGTGGCACCAAATATTAAATTGCTTATGAGGAAAATTATTGTTTTGTACGTATACTGAAGTTCAGGACCATCAAGATGCCCAAGAGGGGTAGTGATGCGTCCTAGGGGCTACTAGACGACATGGTGGAGATAAGGGTAGTTTGTTGTGCCGTTAGTCAGGGAAGCTCAACGTAGCTTCATGCGCAGGATACCAGAGTGGGGTCGAGATGAGTTCTCTGTCCTCATACGGACACAGAGTTTCTTTTTGGGTTTGAGGGTCAGATGTCATGTACATTCACTCATTCCGAGGGTAGAAGTTGACGGGCTTTTATCTTGGTGGCCGGTAAAGTCGCTCCGATGCCACAAGTGGGTGCAGTGGATGAGCTGCTCTGCGAATGTGTGATCCCTTCATGATGAAGGGCATGTGTTGATTGTTAAAGACATCGACTATGGTTAACGAGGAATAATGGGTTTGAAAACCTAGAAATTGAGGAAATGGTATTAAGAAAATAAGGAGTTTGGCACACTCCAATTCAAACTAATTTTCTAAAAATCATGTTTCAAACACTCATTCACTGAGTTGTCGAACTCGCCCCTTCCTTATACCCCTTTTCAGGTAACCAAGGGAAAACCAACCTAAACACCTCCAGTTAGCTACACTTACAAGATAGGTATGTAATGTTTAAATTTCATGCTATTTTGATTAATGTTGCTCTAGGAAAGGTAAAAGTTTAAAGGACGCCTTACTACTCACGGTTTAAAGAAGGAGAAAACCCTTAATAAACCGGGAGAGTAGCGGGTTGCTCACGGGGATCCAACCAAACCAGGTCAGGGCATGACAACTTCGTCCCAGTTCTAAAGAGCTTGAATTTGCCTTCTAAGCTGTGGTTCGTGGATGACCAGAAAATGGAGTACCTCGCCTTCTTCGGTCATTTGAGAGATGAGGAGGATGAATGGAGAGGATCTCTTTATACAGGGAGCTGGAGAACTAACAAGGCTACTCCACTATGCCTAATTCGGCCCAAGTCTCATCCGTCCTCGATCAAATTGGAGGGCATTTCTGGTCATTGGAGACCGAGCAGTTTGTCCAGTCCTTCTCTCTACCAGCTATCAAAGGAAGAAGACAACACTGTACTGCATGTGCGAGCTGCCACATGGTGCACTATTATTGATTGGTTTTGCTAACGCGGCTTCCCACTTAGTGTTCAAATTATACTTTGACTCGTTTATCGACCACGTGGTGACCTACCATTGGTCGCTCCTTCCAATGTGGTTGTTGACCAGAGTCAACTAGTTTGACTGTGACACTATGCCATTGCCAAGTGTTAGCCCCTGATTGGCCGTGATAATCCGATGCGTCTCTGCTACGTGGTAACCTCTGATTGGTTTATCATTTCTCCGACAACCTAGTCAGTCGACAGCTGACATACCTTTGCCATGTGTCAGCTCCTCATTGGTCAGTTTGGCTGACAGTGTTCTCCTCAATTGACCATTGACCAAGGACATGTGTTACTTTCCTATTGGTTGGTCGTTGGTGACATGGCTTTGACTGTTGACCATGGACATGTGTTACGTTATGATTTGTCAACGCTTCAAGGCGCTGACCGAGCAACTAACTGAGTGCGCTTTGCCACGTGTTGCTCGCTGGTTGGTAACACCTGTTGAGTGGGCACTGACCGAGGAGGCAGTCCGTTGAATGGCTAGATCGTTGACTGGTTTGGTCGGACTGGGTTTGGTGACTCGAAATAAAAAATCGACTAGTTTAGGCTTGATTAAACCAATTTTCCAAAATCTAAAAATTTCAAAATTATTATAAATTCATTTTCTACCTAGTGGTGAGTTTAATTTCCAATTTGACATTATTAATTCACCTAGAAAAATCAACCTTTGTACCTGTTATTCACGATTGAGTTTGGTTCAATAATGTTCGAGTCTAGTTCACTTTGAATCGGTCTGGTTCTCACATCCAATTCCTTTCATGGTTCTCTTTCATGAGTTTTGTGTATTGATTGGCAACTTGGGATTGCCCAATTTCCCATTCTAACCTTTATTTACCAATTCTAGTTCTCTTAGATCCCCGATTGTTCTTTGAAATTTTATGATTCTCCTTTTCTGTTCCTAATTTTGAGAGGGCAGTGTTTACAATAGCAACATAATATGATAGGGAAACTCAAACCTTCATAAGCAAGAGATGTTCTCACCTCGTGGAAAGGGGGTCTCGGTCTAGATCTTCCCCTTCTTTACTTCTCATGATTTTTATGTCTTATCTACACATATGTTAGGGGAGGGAGTGAGCTCACAGCTCAGTGAGTGGGACATTGTCTTCATGCCACTACATGACTTAAGACCTAAACCATCCCTAGAAACCACATAGCAACGAAGTCTACTCTAATAGCTTGCATCACCCATGCGAAACCCATGGTTTATTTTCTCCCATCAAAGATGGAGTCTTAGAACTTTTGACTCATATATATTGTACAATAAGGTGATCCTTAGTCTCCCCCTTTTCAGGTATTCGTGCCCTTAATTTATTAACGCAAAACATGTGACATGATCCCGCACAATTACATGGCATACACTCGGGTGACACTTTTGGATTACTTGTGATATGTGTCCTAGCCACGCAAATTAGTCAACAACCTAAAACAAGGGGGCAACTCATGGCCCTAAACACATATTCACATTTCCAAACTAGAATGGATTGTCACTCGTGCAATCCCAGATCGTGGACTAGAGTGTGGGAGGCCTCAAGTCTTTCTTCCCACATTCGACATCTCACATGTGACGCCTCACAGCTCGGTGCCTAAGCACCCTAGGGTCCTCGCAGCCTAACAGTCGCTCTCCTACACAATGTGGCACTTAGGCATGCACACCAATTTGAGATACCCGGGCCACACATAAATCATAAAACCTCTACATAATATACCACCCTATTAGGATAAAATCAAACAAGGAATTGGAGTGTTGAGGTTGCGAACCCTTAATGTAACCGACACCCTCACGTGTCATCTCACTGTTGGTGTCTTAGCACCCAAGTCATAGCCACATAATAGCCTCTCACTAGCCTATGACCCCTACACATATGACTCATCCCACCATCTCCCCGTCGTAGAGGTTTACTATGATGGTACCCATCGTAGATTATAATGTGCACTCCCCGACCTCCTTTCCATTTTCCTCATGAGCGACAACATAACCACAATGGCATCCATCTATCACCCTTGTTTCACCATATCGGTATTCACAATAACAATTTATATGACTACATGTCATAATGTGGCACTCATGGTCATTCCTCGTAACGATGCTACAAGCACTATGTTATTGGGAGCTCGGCTCAACACATGCCCGACTCCCCATCATTTTTGCACATAGAAAATGCGCACCACAATCATCACGCTAAAACAAGGATAAACATGGTAGTTCGGGCCCTCACTAGTCATCTCCCCTTAAAGGATGTATGCACAAACACCGGGAGCTCGGCTCTATAGGAGTCAACTTCCCTTTGCAAACAACTGGCCTAATAGCTCGGACTTGGGTCTCATGGCACGATCCTTGACACGATCCCTATCACAGCATTACACACACAATGGGAGCTTGGACTTCATCGGACCTCTCCCCAATTCACATAGTCGCTCTTTTCCAAATTAGTATTTCCCCTAGTTCCTTGAACCGGTATCCATTTCATACCCTAGCCCTCACGCTCAGTTCTTATCATACTTTTAAAATGATATTTGACTTTATTAGTCATGCTATTATTGATTCGAATTTCTTATACGAGCTTTCAAAATACCACTTGCTACCTTAACGTACAAGGTCACACAAACACACCCACTCACCTAGTTCAACGGAACTTGTTCATTTTGTGGGGTGCCTCGAATCCCACTTTGATTCCGTGTAAATGCTCCTTGCATTCTCAACAAGGTATGACAAAACCATGGCCAGTCTTCCGACTAACCATTCATAACCTTCCAAACAACATTCTTCCTACGATCCCTTCACTTTGAAGATACTCTTCTTTCAGACCTTAAACTTTTCTAAATTCTTTTAATTCTGTCTCTCAAGTTTCCCTGGGTCCCATTTAGTTTCCCATAGGCATTGGAAATAATTCCAGGCCTTATTTCTCTTAAATTGCCATAAGGCCCCTATGTTTGAGCAAAATTACCATTATGTCCCTCTACTTGAGAACTAAAATTTTAGGATCCATTTTACCCCCAAAATTCTCACATAGGTTCCTAAACTTCTTTTGATTAAGTTTAGGTCCTTGGACTTCCCAAAAATACTCATATTTGCACTTTAGTCCTTAAATTTACCTTTATTGTAAAAAGGTCCTTAAACATTTCCCAATAGGCCTAACCGGTCCCCACACTTCACCAAACATCTCAACCAACACTAAAACATTATTTTAACCATTTTTAAGACCCCATAAAAAGCTCAAACCCAATTGGGTCCCCTAACATTCAAATCTTTTCAGTTTAAACTCACACCTTTGACCCATGACTTAAGTGTCTCCAAAAAATTCTCAAATTAAGTGGGGAGGTCCTAGTAGCCACCCTCTACCTAGTCATAGACTTGGTTTGGTCTACTTAAGTGAGAGCAACTCCAACTGAGCTTGATCAGAAACTTAGACACAATCCATAGTAAGTCGTGTCAAAGTTGGAAACTCACCAAAGGTTGCACGTCGACCATCGAGGCTAGTGGGGTTGGATAGATGACTTTCCTAGGAGGTCCATGGCCACTTGAATCAACTCAAATGGTGGTATGTATCTCCTACAATTAGCGTTTTATTCAGCTGTGTAACTTTTCCCATGATCGGATATTTTGATAATTTAATTCAAATCTAATTCTTGATCAAATTGGGAAAGGTTGGTGGCTTGGTGGTGCAAGGGACTCACTTAATTTTCCTAAGCTCACAAGGGTCGTCGAGGCCATCAAAATTGGCCCAAAAACAAGTGCCCTATTTCGGGTCACTGTAGATTGGGGACTATGCGATCTCGTCGGCACCTATAGATGAAGTGGTGTACGGTCGAGAGGGATGGCGATGGAAAGCTGAGGTCCTCAGTATTCTAGGGATACCAAGAACATTGTTGGAGGTGGTTGGACAACGAAGTTAAGCATTTTGAAATCAAGCTTGCCGAAGTTGTGAGAAAACAGTGGTTGGGAGAGCTTTTTGAGCAAATTTCGTTGAGGGAGCAACCCCAATTATATGGTTTTGATCTAGACATTCGTGGCAAACTATCCATAGCTTTGTTTTATTAATACATAGCCTGTTGTGCAGGAAATGAACTATTTTCCCCAAGCGGTGGAGTAGGTGGTTCAATAGTGATCTGTTAGCTAAACCAGGGCAATTCAGGTCGGATGTCAGCGAAGAAGAGGACACCCATATGTACGGCATTGTAGTGAACTAGTTTCTTTTCTGCCACTTCAATGGTTTTTGCCCGATTTACCCACTTTTCAACTAGTTCTTATGAAAATAAAAATATCTAAAAATTCTACATTAAATTTTTTTATTGATTTGACTCAAGAACCAGTCAATTTGTATTTGTTTTGACCCCTTAAAAATTCGGGGGTTTTGTGACTCTACCCTGAGCCTAGTTCAAACTAGTTCCCTTTTAGTTTTCTCCCAATCTATGATTCTGAGTTCCACGACCATCCTAAGGGTTCCTCTTGACCCTTATTAATCCATCTTCTTCCTTCCATCCACCCCTCTTTGTTTTGGTTCAATCTATTCCCCGCTTACCCTTTGGTTCCTGGTTTGACCCCACTTCCTAATTTGGTTCGGCTCTGTTGTGAAGTCAGGAATTTTCTTGGTCTCACAACCATCCCCTCCTTTTTATGAGTTTTATCCTCAAAACTTGATTTCTTTTAATATTAGTTAAACATTACTTTACATATGTTAATCCATCTTTTGTTGAGTCTGGATCTGCTTAGTTAGACTGGGTCTCACTAGCACGTTGGCCACCAGACATCTTTCCCGCTTGTCCATTTTCAGGTCCACCTCCATTCTTCCCAATTACTGCAATAGGTGTATGTAACTTGTCTTTATTTGTGTTGCCTCAGTTTGGTACTTGCGACTTAAGGCATCTGCTACCACATTTGCATTTTTGAGGTGATATTGTATTAAAAGGTCATAGTTTTTAACCAATTCCAGCCATCTCCTCTGGTGGAAATTTAACTTCTTCTGAGTTAGGAAGTACTTAAGATTCTTGTGATATCTGTATATCCTACACTTAAATCCGTAAAGATAGTGCCATAAAATGTTTAGGGCAAAAACTATTGTAGCTAATTCCAAATCATGAGTTAGGTAGTTTCTTTCATTTACCTTAAGTTGTCGCGAGGCAGAAGGGATAACCTTCCATTGTTGCATTAAAACACACTTGAGTCCTTGTCCATATACATCACTATAGACAGTGTACTCTCCTGCATTAGAGTTAGGTAAGGAGAGTACCAGTGCGATTGTCAGTCGAGTCTTTAACTCCAGAAAAGACTTCTCACAACTTTCATCCCACTTATACTCAACTCCCTTCCTAGTGAGTCAAGTTAGAGGAGTTGCTATCTTAAAAAAGTCTTGCACAAACCGTCTATAGTATCCTTCCAGACCTAAGAACCTTCTTATTTCAGTAAGATTCCTTAGAGCATTCCAATTTGGTATGGCTTCCACCTTGGTTGGATCTACCTTAACTCCATCCTTGGACACTATGTATCTTAAGAATACTACTTCTTGTAGCCAAAACTCACACTTGGAGAATTTTGCATATAATTAATTTTCCTTTAATATCTCAAAGGTGAGATTACGAAATGCTGTTCATGTTCTAACCTAGTTCGTGAGTATATAAGGATGTCATTTATGAATATTATCACAAACTTGTCCAAATGTGGTTGGAATATACGGTTCATCAAATCCATGAAAGCTGCAGGAGCATTCATTAAACCTAACAGACTTACCCTGAACTCGTAATGTCCATATCTAGATCAGAATGTCGTTTTGGGAATGTCCTCCTCTCGAATCTTGAGTTGATGACAGCCCAACCAAAGGTCTATTTTAGAGAAGTAAACTGCTCCTTTTAATTGATCAAATAAATCGTTTATCCTTGGAAGTGGGTATCGATTATTGATGGTGACTTGGTTCAACTTTCTATAGTCTATGCATAGTCTCATACTTCCATCCTTTTCTTTATGAATAGGACATGTGCACCCCACAGAGACTGATTAGAATGTATGAAATTCTTCTCCAATAATTCGTCCAATTTTTCCTTCAATTCCTTCAACTCTGCCGGAGTCATACGATATGGGGCTTGAGATATGGGGTTTGTTCCTAGGATTATTTCTATGGTGAACTCCACTTGCCGACTTGGAGGTAGTCCATGTAGCTCTTTTGGAAATACCTCTGGGTAGTGTCTAACTACTAGAATGTCTTCCAACCTCTTTTCTTCAGACTTTTTGTCTACAACCATGGCCATGAAAGCTGTATAACCTTTTTGTATCATCTTTTAGGCTTTCAGATGGGACACCATTTGTACTTCACTTTTCCTTATGTCTCCCTAGAACTCTAATCCTTTCATCTTGGAAGTGTGGAAGGATACCATCTTCTTTCCACAGTCCATCCTCACTCGATGGTTACTCAACCAATCCATCCCAAGGATTACTTCAACCTCTCTTAAGGGTAATGGGATCAAGTCAGCTTCAAGTTTGATTCCCCCAATCTTTATCTCACATCCTTTTAATTGCTTATTTCTATTTAAACCTTCTCCTAAAGGTGTAAGGATATTAAAACTTTGTTCTAGTGGAGTGAGTTCCAGGGGTACTCTTCCAATCAACTCTTCCTTGATGAAGGATCTCTTAGCTCCGGAGTCAAAGAAGGCATAGACTAGTTGTCACCATAGTTGTATATATCCTGATTGAAGAAACATATAGTTTAGAAGAATGTTTCCTTTATTAAATAAAAAGATCTTCCATTTAGATGACTCTCTTGAACTAATTAGGAGGGTTTTTGGGTGTACCCGCTATAGTGCTAGGGTCTCTTCTAGCCTTTTTCATGGGTAAGGTCGCATACCCTAGCTTGTACTCGTGCTGTATCTTCTGGCCTAGGGTTCCTGGGATTCCCTTGAGGTGGTCTGAGAGTGTTCCTTTGCCTATTCTCCCTGAGAGTGGGACAATCCTTTGCAAAGTATCCCACTTGCCCACATGGAAAGTAGGTAATGCATGCTCCCTCATGGTTCTTTTGACACTTTGGATAGTGAGGGTTTCCTTGAGGTAAGGTGGGGACTACTCTGGGGGGAGGTGGTGGCATGTCCCTTCTCCTTTGGAATGCCATTCTATTTCCCCATTTTGGACCGTTATGCTCCTTCCGTCTTCCCTGGCGGTTTGGACCCTTATCCTCCTTTCGGGTCTTCTGCTCCATTCGACGACATCAGGTCTGCACTAGTCACTCACACTCATGAGCCATACTAATTATGGCAGACAGTTCTGTGGGGTGTCCCAGTACTTCCATACGGTCTTGAATGTCTATATTGAGACAGTCCACGAACCTTTGACATATGTCTGTCAGCCCAGCTAGGTTAGGAGCAAAGGGTCTTAACTTGTTGAATTTTGTGTCATACTCCGATATGGAGTTAAGCCCTTGCCGAAGCCAGATGAACTCTTGCTTCTTCTCATTTATCAGATGGGGCACCAAGTACTCCTTTAAGTACCTCTCCTCGAACTTTTCCCAAGTAGGGATGGTGATATGTAAGTTTCAAACATTGTCCCACCATCGTTTGGCACTTCCCTCTAGGAAGAATTCTGTCAGGATCACCATATCCTCTAGTGGTATCCTAACAATTTCCATCAGCTTCTTAATGTTTGCCAACCAATCCATGGTGGCTCGAACATCCTTTTCTCTGAGGAAAGGTTTACTTCCTAATTGCCGAAGAGTCTTGAGGTTTCTAGGAATGTCCATTGGAGTGGGATGGTTAATAGGGGGAGGATGGGATTGCACTTCCTCCGGTTCAACCCAAGAATTGGTGCCTGTCTCAAGGATGAGGTTAGGTTGTCCAAATACACAGATGAACTCCTCGTACAATCTTTGGTGCTCCCTAATGAGTCTAGGAGGAGTTGTCTAGCTTTTTTGGGAGTTTCTATAGGTAAGAGTGGTTGGGCAGTGTAGGAGATTACAACCCTAGTTCTTTTGGCTCCTTTCTTCGAAGCCATTCTGAAAATTTTAAAATCAATCCTATCAGTTACTATATTTTCTTGTCTTAATTATGTATTCGAGAAAATAGGATCTGATACCACTCGAGTTGTCACGCCCCGACCCGGTTTGGTCGGATCCCCATGATCAACCCCCACTCCCCCGGTTTACTAAGGGTTGCACCTTGGTTATAAACTGTGATGAGTAAGACGTCCTTTAAACCCGCACCTTTCTTGGAATAACATATATGAAAACTGCAAAAAATTTTAAAGAATCATACCTGACTTATAGGTGTGTTAGTTGGGGGTCTTTGGGGGAAGCTTTCCGGGGTGACCTGAAAGGGATATAAAGGAGGTGGTGAGTACAACGATTCAATGAATGGGTTTTAAAATTTTAACTTTTAGGAAAAATGTTTGATTAAAAGTGTGCCAGACTTCTTATTTTCTTTTTAAAAGCCTTTCATTTTCAATTTCAGTTTTTATCACCATTTCTTATTACCACGGTGTGTTATCACCCAACACACATCCTTCATCATGAAGGTAAAGCACACAATCGTAGGCTAGCCCATCCACTGAACCCACTTGTGGCATAGAAGCAACTTTACCGACCGCCTAGATAAAAGTATGTCCACTTCTACCATGAGAATGAGTGGATGTTCATGAAATTCGACCCTCAATCCCATTACAAATCTCCGTGTCCATATGAGGACAAAAACCTCATTCGGTCCTCACCTTGGTCTCATGCGCTTGTAGCTACTCTGGGCTTCACAAGACTTCTAATACGACTAACTGCCCTTATATCCACTAGGTTGTCCAAAGCCCTGGGACGCATCACTACCCCTCTTGGGTGTCTTGAAGGTCCCCTAAATACAATGCATGCACAATCAAAAGTTTTTCACATAATGCCATATAATATATGGTGACACTAGTCCAACAACCCTGATCCTCAACTCGACCTGTAACTATTTGTCTTGTCTAGTCCGGAGACTTGTCATGATGCAATACCGCTAGTTGACTAAGTATGTCTGTCCTGTCTTGGTACCATGGCCAAAGAACTCATTTACTTTAGTTTTTATGGCATATTAATCATGTTTGTTTACGAGCTCCTACTCGTGCCAACTGGCTTAGGGCTCACTGTTCGAGATTTTTAAAATCGAGCATATTAGCCCCCCAAGTCCCAAAATCGAGGACTCCATTCTACCAGAGTTATTCGAGCTCCTGTCAAGAAGGTCTCCCAAAATGTTTAAGCAATGGCACATAGTTAAGGGAGAGCACTTCCGACAAAAAATATATATATATTTTTGCTATCCATCACACCAACTGAGTATGAGGACATCTCCGCTTATAACCGATAAATGATTTTTCCACTTTCTTCGAGAAAGTTTCATCATACCAAACAGGTATGATTTACTTACAACCGATAAGTAGTTTTTCCGCATGATTTCCACGTCACTCCTCTTAGGCATGATAATTAAAATACCACTTAGCATTGGGTTTTCATTTTTGAGATGCTTATCATCCCAACTGGGTATGATAATAAATTCCCACTCACCCGTTAATTTAGTGAATTCCTCTCGACCGGTTCTTTGTATATCACGCAAGTTTGTCCTTTGTATTTCTAGACAGGTTCTTCGTATTTCTTGACTAACATTTCTGATACTTCATGTTGCTACATGATATGAACATCCTTGTTTAATATCCCTCAACCTAATAACATTCATTCATTCGAAATGAATGAGAAATCCAAACTTTTCATTTATTTGTAATTAGGTACCTAAATTTATTTTTCTTTAACCTTAAGTCCCTAATATCGGTTTTTACTCAAGTTGAATCCCGAAACTTTTAAAATTCCTCTTAGGACCTCAATTTATTCAATTTCAAAAAAGCGGTTTAATTCCCCAAATTTCCAATTTGGTCCCCCAACTTTTCCAAAATTTCCATTTGCCTCTAATTTACAAAAATGGTAAGTTTTGCTCCAAAAATTCCAAAAATTGCCCAATTTGTCCTCTAACATTTTAATTATGCCCAACTGGTCCTCAATTTTATGAAATTGCACTTTAGTCCTTCGAATTTTTGAAATTCCAAAATTTCCCCCATATTTTCCCTCCAATTTGAAGCTTCTAACTCTGCCAAATTTGATTACATCAAATTGACTGATCAAATGAGTTTAATTGTTGAAATTGAAGTTAGATTAAAGTTACTAAACCTTCATACACTTGAATTGTACTTTGAATCGCACAATTTGGTGTTTGAATGAGCTCAAACAAAGCTTTTCTAAAAAATTGGACTTGAGAGAGAAAGCTTCGAGAGCTTACCGTTGAGCGCACGGTTGTCCGAGCTTTCGATTTGGGCAGATAGCTCTTGTCCTAAGATTCTTCCTAGGATCAAGAATTGCATCAATTGATGCCAAATTAAGTAAGAATTTTATCATCAAATTTTTATCTGTTCTCTCTCTAGCACCGATCAGAAATTGCAGAGGGGAGCCAAATTGGCTTACCTTTCAGCTCTAATTCAGCTGTAGGAGGATTGTGGAGGTGTTGGGAGGGCTTGGCATGAGGAGGGCTCGAATTGGCCAATTTCTGCTCGGCCAAAATAGGGCAGCTTCGGTCCGCCGGAGCTGCTTCACTGTTCGATCACGCTGACATCTCTCCGACGATCCTTGGAGCAAATGGAGAATACCATGGGGTTGATGACTTCTCCCCAATTCTAAAGAACCCAACGATGCCTTCTTTGGCTTAGAAACGACCCTATATATAGGAGCTTTGTTTCGAACTTTTCTGGAAATTGTAGCAATTGAGAGATAATGGAGTTTTCAGGTGTGGAGACGATGAATGAGGAGGGGCTCCTTATATAGAAAGCTCAAGGACTTCTTGGTCGTTAGATTGGTGCCTTAATGGCATTCATTCATTGCCTGAAACTCCCTAGCCGATGACTTTTCAGCTTCGCCGGCATCTACTTGATTTTCCGGCGAGTGAACAATGGTGTCATCTGAAGGAAGAAGACGATACTGTTCTAAACCGGATTGGACCGTTCCAAACCGGGTTTAAAGCATAAACCGACCAGTTCACCCCCAATTCGACTGAATTTTTCATATCTAAAAATTTCTAAATTCATCTAAATTCATTTTCTATCCAATGGTTGCCTCAAGTCTCAAATTTTATTTTTTTAAGCCACCTATAAAAATGAATTTAGCATCTCGTTCAATAGTGGTTCAAACCGGTCCAAACCGGTTCAATCTGGTTCACCAGAACCGGTTTGGTTTTCATCTCCAATTCATCCTTAAGTCCCTTTCCATGACTTTTGGGACTCTTTAGATCACTCGAGATCCATAGATTTCCCGGTTTGCCCTTTCTCTATCGGTTTCAGTTTGTAGACCGACTTGGTTCTTAAATTGAAAATGAACGGTTCTTTCCCTAATTTTCTTATTATCAAAGGACTAGGTTTACACCCTCCCTATCATGACTATTCCCATGTTGCATTTCTTGAAATTAATTCTGTCTTCAAATCTTTGACTTTTGAAAACTACAACTCTAATAACACCGAAGTGTTGTCACACCTCAGCCCGATGTCCCCTCGAGTGGGGTCTCGTGCACCCCACCAATCCCCTCCGACGTTACAGAGGCGGGTATCATCACCAAAGCTCAGAAATGTGTAGCTAATAAAAAGGTAGTGGAAATTTTGAACTTTTGTATCAAAGTCCATTGTGGGGGGCTCTTGAAGTAGCATGGTTAAAAATCACGAGAATAGTAGCGACATGATATGATAGAGAAACTCAAACCTTCATAAGTGGGAGGTGTGCTCACCTCTTGGTTAGGCGGTCTCGGTCCTAACCTTCCCATTCTTTAAATCTCATGCTTCTTACGTCTTATCTGCTCATATGTTACGGGAGGTGGTGAGCTCATAACTCAGTGAGTGGGACGTTGACATCGTGCCACTACATGGCTTAAAACCAGACCTTTCCCATAAATCGCCTAACAACAATGTAGACCCCACCCCTTCAAGTTAAGAAAATCAGAGAAAGAATCGGTCAACCCAAGAGAGAGAACCGAACCAGTTTACGAGCCCCAACTGTTAGAGAAATGGCAAATTGGGAAATTTACACATCTCAAGTGACCTAAAGAGTCATAAAAACCATGTAAAGGGACTTTGGGATGAATTGGAAGAGAAAACTAAACCGGTTTAGGTGAACTAGACCTGAATTAGATTGAATTGGATTGAACTATTTTGAACCACCATTGAACCGATTTCTAAATTCATTTTTCTAGGTGGATTAAAATATTCAAAATGAGGAATTGAAACCACCATTAGATAAAGAATAAATTTAGAAATTTTTAATTTTGAAAAACTTGGTCGAATTGTGCCTGAACCGATCGGTTTAAAATTGAACCTTGTTTGGACCAATTCAGAACAGTGTCATCTTCTTCCTTCAAATGACAATACTATTCACTCGCCGGAAAAATGAACAACACCAACGAAGTTGAAAAGTCACCGTTTAGGGTGTTTCAATCCATGAATGATCGCCATAAAGGCACCAATCAGATGACTAGAGAGTCCTCGAGCTCCCTATATAAAGAGCTCATCTTAATTCCTTCTCCTCCCACCTAAAAACTCCTCTCTCTCTACTGCCCCACTTTCTGGTGAAGCTTGAACTAGAGCTCCTACTTGGGCATTTTTCTAAGCCTTAGAAGGCAAGGTCAGGTTCCATGGATTCGGGGAGAAGTCAGCTACCTGACGGTAGTCTCCATTCGATCCGAGGACCGCCTGAGAAGCGCCAGCGTAATCAAACAGTGAAGCAATTCCGGCGAACCGAAGCTTCCCTATTTCGGCTGAGCTAAAAACGGCCGAATTCAGCCTCTTCTAGCCAAACCAATCTCTCCCTACTTCCCTACTGCCCTTGGACGACCTTAACTGAGCAGAAAGATAAGCTAATTCCTCCCTTATCAGTTGTTCCAGGTCGAAGTTAGAGAGAGAAACTATAGAATTTTGCTACAAAATTCTCCCTCAATTCAGGGTTAATTGTGGGAATTCTTGATCCAAAAAGTTAACTCAGGAAGAGAACTATCTTTCCCAATAGAGAGATCGGACCGCCGCACCTTCGATAGTAAGCTTTTGAAGCTTTCTCTCTCTAAGTTCAGTTTTCCGGTTAAGCTTCATTTGAGCTCAATTCAAACCCAAATGATGCAGTTCAAATTCAATTGAATCATATGAAAGTGTAGGAACTGATCCATACCTTCAATTGGAGCAAATAACCCTGATTGAATGGTCAATTTGATGAAATCAAATTCGGCCAGCTTGAAAAGGGGAAAATTGGGGAAATTTTGGGGAAATTTGGGGATTTCGTAAAATTGAGGGACCAAAGTGCAATTTCCCAAAATTGACGGCCAATTGGCCATGAAAAGGATGTTAGAGGACCAATTAGTCAATTTTTGAAAATAATTGGGGTCAAATTGCCATTTTTGTAAAGCAGGGGCAAAATGGTAATTTTTGAAAAGTTGGGGACCAAATTGAAAATATGGGAAACTTGAACCCCTTAAGTGATTTTGAGTAAATTAAGGACCAAAAGTGAATTTTAGAAGTTTTGGGACTCACTTTGCGAAAAAGTTAGCATTAGGGACCTAATATCAAGGAAGAAGAATATTAGGGACCTAAATGCAATTAATCGAAAATTTTGGGCATTTCATTCTTACGTGAGGAATGAAGGCTATTATGCTAGATATTATAGATAAGGATGTCCAAATCGTGTTGAAACATGAACGTCCAGAACGCCAACAAGGATAAGTTTGCGTGGAGGCAAAACCTGGCTAAGAAGGAATACACTACACTTATTGGGTGAGTGGGTGTATTCACATCATACCCTGTTGGGATGATAAGCACCTCGAAAATGAAAAATCACTACTCTGTGTAATTTTAACATCACACTTGGTTGGAGTGATGTCAGATCTATGCGAAAAAACTACTTACTGGTTGTAAGTAGATCACACCCGGTTGGTATGATGGACTAAGGAAGTAGAAAAACATGCTTACCGGTTGTAAGTAGAGATGTCATCACACCTAGCTGGTGTGATATATTGAAAAATTTATTTTGTTAGAAGTGTTCTCCCATGACTGTGTGCCAATACTTAAGACATTTGGGAGACATTCTTGACAAGAGATGGAATAGCTCAGTTAGGTCAGAGACCTCGGTTTTGGAATTTGAGGGCTAAAATGCTGTGTTTTGAAAAATCACGTACAGTGGGCCCAAGGCCAGTTGACACAAGAAGGAGCTTGTAAATGAACATAATGATAGGCCATGCAAATTCTTAATGAATGATTTATGTGATTTGGCCATGGTACCAAGATATGACCGACATACTCGATGGACTGGCGGTAGTGCAACAGGACGAGGTCGATGGACCGGTCTAGACAAATTTCTGTATGTCGAGTTGAGGGTCGGGGCCATTGGACTAGAAGCACCAAAGATAAATGGCTTTGTGGAAAACTTTTGTTTGTGCATGCACTTGAGGTTAGAGACCATTAAGACTCCCAAGAGGTGTAGTGATGCATCGTAAGGGCTACTATATGACATGGTGGAGATAAGGGCAGTTTGTCATTTCAGTAGTCAGGGAAGCTCGATGTAGCTTCATGCGCATGAGGCCGAGGTGGGGTCAGGATGAGATCTCTGTCCTCATATGGACATAGAGTTGATTTTTGGGTTTGAGGGTCGGATGTCTCGAACATCCACTCATACCCAGGCTAGAAGTGGATGGGCTTCTATCTATGTGGCCGGTAAAGTCGTTCTGATACCACGAGTGGGTGCAGTGGATGGGCTGCCCTACGAATGTCTGATTCCCTTCGTGATGAAGGGCGTGTATTGGTTGTTAAACACACCTGATATGGAAATGAGGAAAATAGTTTTGATGAACTAGGAATTTAAGGAAATAATATTTTTGAAATAAATAAAGAGTCTCGCACACTTCAATTAAAGATGTTTTGAATACTCTCTCTCAACACCCATTCACTAAGTCTTTGAACTCACCTCCTCCCTTTACTCCTTTTCAGGTAACCAAGAGAAAACCCACTTAAAGACCTACCTGTAGTTGAACCTGCAAGACAGGTATGTAACGTTGAGTTTATTCAATTTTGATTAATGTTATTCTAGTAAATACAACAAAAAGGATGCCTTACTCCTTGCGGTTTAGAAAAGGGCGTAACCTTTCGTGAACCAAAGGGAGTGGCGGGTTGCTCACGGGGATCTGACCAAACCGGGTTGGGGCGTGACAAACGAAGTCTACTCTAATTGCTCACATCGCCCATGTGAGCCCCATGGTTTATTTTTGCCCCTTTGAGATAGAGTCTAGGGTCTTTTGGCTTGTCTCTATTGTACGGTTGGGTTATCCTTAGTTTCCATCTTTTCAGGTATTCGTGACCTTAATTCATTTACTTAAAACATGGGACATGGTCCAAGAAAATGACATGACCTATGCTCGAGCGATATTTTTGAGATACACATGACTTCTGCTCCAACCTAGAAAATTAGGCAATAACCCAAAATAAGAGTGCAACTCATGGCCCTAAACACACATTCACATTTTCTTCTGGAATGGATTGCCACTCGTATAATCCCAGACTGGAAGCTGAAGTGTGGGAGGCCCTAGGGCTCTCTTCCCACATTTGACACCTCACATGTGTCACCTTATAGCTCTGTGCCTTAGCATCCCGAGGTCCTGGTAGCCTTGTAGCTAGTCTCACACACAACGTGACACTCAGACCCACATAATAATTTAGGCTACTCCGGCTTGGCATAAAACATAAAACGTCCCTAGAATGCACTGCTCTCTCTATACGACACTAGACATGGACTGGAGTGTTGTGGTCGCAAACCCTCACTGCAACCGACAACCTTATGTGTCATCTCACAACTGGTGTCTCAGCACCCAGGTCATAGCCGCATAACCGCCTCCCACCGGCTGGTGGCCCCAATACATATGACTCATCCCACCATCTCCTCATTGCACAGGTGTACTGGGACGGTACCCGTACGTATTCCGAGAATCCTGGGAAACATGGAAGATTACAAAATGCATTCCCCAATGTCCTTTCCATTTTCCCCGTGAGCAATGCCAAAACCACAAAGGCATCCATCCGTTGCCTCTGTTCCCCTATAACAGTATTCACAATAACAATTCATATGACTACAGGTCATAATGTGGCACTCATGGCCATTCCTCGTAACGGTTCTACAAGCATTGGTTTACTGAAAGCTTGGCTCAATACATGCCTGACTCTTCATCATTTTTTCACACAAGAAATGCAAACCATGATGAACATGCTAAAACGTGGATAAACATGGGAGTTTGGACCCTTAGTGCTCATCTCTCCTTAAAGGATGCATACACAAACATCGAGAGCTTGACTCTATGGGAGTCGGCTTCCCTTTGCAAACAACTACCCCAATGGCCTCGGACTCGACTCTCACAGCATGATCCTTGATGTGGTCCCTATCATAGCATTGCACACACACTATGAGTTCGACCTATATCGGCCCTCTCCCCAATTCACACAGTGCCTCTACACCAAATCAGTATTTCCCCTAGTTCCTTGAACATGTATCCGTTTTAGACCCTAGTCCTCACGCCTGATTCATACTCATACTATTAAAACAATATTTTACTTTAGTGGGCATGCTATTACCAATTCACACTACTTATAGGAGCTTTCAAAATATTGCTTGCTACTTTAACACACATGGTCACACAGAGAAGCAATGATCGTAAGTTGATCAACCTAATAGGACTCGCCGTAAAAATAGACCCACTAAACTAGTTCAACGAAAGTTGTTCATTTTGTGGGGTTCCTATAATTCCACTCTAATAATGTGCAAATGCTCCTTGCATTCTTTGCATGGTATGGCACAACCTATGGTTAGTCTTTCTACTGACCATTTATACACTTCCCAACCACATTCTTCCTATAGTCCCTTCACTTTGAAGCTACTCTCCTTTCGGATCTTAGACATTTCTCAAGTCTTTCATTTTGGTCCCTCAAGTTTCTGTTAGTCCCATTTATATTCCCATAGGTATTGGAAGTAATTCAAAGCTTTATTTCTCTTAAATTTACAAAAGGCCCCTAAGTTTTGGCAAAATTACCATTTTGCCCCACTACTTGAGGACTAAGGTTTCGAGATCTATTTGACCCCCAAATTTCCCACATAGGTCCCTAAACTAATTTTAATTATGTTTATGTCATTGGAGAGCCCAAAAGTCCTTATTTGGCTATGCAAATACTCATATTTGCACTCTAGTTGTAAACTGTGTCCCTTTATATATAAGAAAAACCTATAAAAGAACCGGTCGTCTCAAAAGAGAAAATTGAGCCGGTTCACGAACCATAACTGATAAAGAATGGAAAAATGGGAAAATTGACCAATCCCAAGTGACTCAAAGAGTCATAAAAATCATGGAAAAGAACCTTGGGACAAAGGGGAAGAGAAAAGCAGACTCGTTTAGGGTCAACCGGACATGAACCATATTGAACTAGTTTGAACCATACTTGAGTCAATTTCTAAATTCATTTTTCTTGATAGCTTAAAATATTTAAATTGGGAAATTGATGTCACCATTTGATAGAGAATGAATTTATATTAATTTAGAAATTTCTAATTTTGAGAAAACCAGTCGAATCGAGCCATTGAACTCGGTTAGACCGGTCCGGTCCGGATCGGAAGAGTGTCATCTTCTTCCTCAAGATGACATCATTGTTCATAAATGCAGAAAAGTTCCTTCTCCGGTGAGACGTAACTGCTCCGAACAGGCCATTTTTGGGTGAGGATAAGCTTGACCAAAATGGAAAGTGGTCGGGCATAGGGTCCTCGATCTCTCTATATAAAAAGCTCCTCACCATTTATCCTCCACACACCTTAAATCACCATTCTCTTTCAACTGCTTCATTTTTCAGTGAAGATCAAACCAAAGCTCTGACTTTGGTAGTTTTCTTAGCCTCAGAAGGCAAGGTCGGGTCCTATAGACTTCGGGGGAAGTCAACTATCTGACAGCAACCTCCTTTCGACCCGAAGACCGTCGGAGAAGTGCTGGCGGAATCAAATATTGAGGCAGCTTCGAAGGACCGAAGTTGCCTTATTTTGGTCAAGCTAAATTCGACCAAATCCATCCCTCCTCTGGCCAGACCAAGCCTCCCCACAACCCCCACGTCCCACACACGACCTCAATAGAGTTGAAAGGTAAGCCAATTCGGTACTCCTCAATCATTGTAGATCGGGGTTAGAGAGAGAAAGTGTTGAATTTCACCGATTAAATTCACTATCAATTTGACTACCATTGTGGCAATTCTTGATCCTAGAAGGAACCTCAATACAAGAGCTACCTCTCCTGATCGAGAGCTCAGACTGCCGCACCTTTGACGGTAAGCTTTCAAAGCTTTCTCTCTCCACAAATAGTTTTCCAGAGAAACTCTGCTTGAGCTCATTTCAGACCCAAATCATGCAATTCAAAGCTCAATTGAATCATATGGAAGTGTAGGAACTGATCCATACTGTCAATTGGAGTAATTAACCCAAATTGAAAGGCCAATTTGAAGAAATCAAATTCGGTCAGTTTGAAGGGATGAAATTGGGGATTTCGAAAAATTGAGGGACCAGTATGAAGTTTTTCAAATTAAAGGCCAATTAGCCTTGATAAAGATGTTGGGGGACCAATTGGTTAATTTTCAGAACATTCAGGGCCAAATTACCATTTTTGGAATGTAGGGGCAAAATGGTAATTTTTGAAAAGTTGGGGGACCAAATTGAAAATTTGTAAAAATTGAACCCCTTATACAATTTTGAGTAAATTGAGGACATAACGGGAATTTTGGAAGTCTTGGGACTCAATTTGGGGAAAAGTTAGCATTAGGGACCTAAAGTTAAGGAAAATGAACTTTAGGGACCTAAGTGCAATTAATCAATAATTTTGAGACTAGTCGCTCATACATGAGAAAACGATGGTTGTCATGCCAAATCTTAATTGATAAAGATGACCCAAATCGTGTAAGGACGTGAGAGATCGAAACGCCAGCAAGGAAAAGCTAGCGTGTATTCGGAAACCGACTAGAGACTAACACATGACGGTCATTGGGTGAGTGTGATTATCTAACTTCATAACTGGTTAGGATGAGGAGTAATATCTTTAATTGATAAAATCTACTTACTGGTTGTAAGTAGAGATAATCATACCTAGTTGGTATGATTAGTTTCCTTGAGGAAAGGAGAAACCTGCTTACCTGTTGTAAGCGGAGATATCATCACACCTGATTGGTTTGATGAAGTTGAAAATAAAATTTTTGTTAGAAGTTTTATCCCCTAACTGTGTGCCAATGCTTAAAACATTTGGGAGCCCTTCTTGATGGGAGCTAGAATAGCTCAAATAGGCTAGAGGCCTCAGTTTGTGAACTCATGGGGCTAAATGCCCTGTTTTGGCAAAACACGTGCAGTGGGCTCAGGGCCAGTAGGCACGAGCAGGAGCTCGTAAATACACTTGATTAAAGAAAGACATGAAAATTTATAATACAATTGGTTGTTTGATTTCGCCATGGTACCGAGTCAAGATCGACGGACCGACCTAGACAAACAGCTGCAGATTGGGTTGAGCGTCAGGGCCGTTGGACCATTGGCACAAAAGATAATGGCTATATGTGAAAAACTGTTGTTTGTGCATGCACTTGTGGTATGGGACCATCAAGATGCCCTAGGTGGTAGTGATGGGTCCTAAGGGCTACTGGACGACATGGTGGAGATAAGGGCAATTCGTCGTGCTAGTCAGTTTGGAAGCTCGAAGAAGCTTCTTGTCCATGAGACCGGGGTGGGGTCGGGATGAGTTCTCTGTCCTCATATGGACATGGAGTGGCATTCGGGTCAAAGGGTTGGATGTCAAGAACATCCACTCAAATCCAAGGTAGAAGTGGATGGACTTCTATCTTGGTGGACGGTAAAGACGCTCTAATCCACAAGTGAATGTGTGATCCCTTCATGATGAAGGGTGTGTGTTAATTATTAAACATACCGATTGTGGATAATAAGGAAAATGGTTTTGAATAACTAGGAATTTAAGGGAAAGAATATTTTTGAAAAGAAATAAGGAGTCCAGCACACTCCAATTAAAAACTATTTTATTGAAACTCTTTTTCGAACACCCATTCACAGGGTTGTAGAAACTCACACACCTTTTCTATCCATTTTCAGGAGTAGAGGAAATGACTAGGGATAACATCGGGATTTACACTCTGCCAGGTATGCTTAAAAGTATTTTCTTTTTAAGCTTGCATTTTTATTGATATATGTTATTTCAGGGAACAAAGTTAAAATTTTGCATGGCTACTCTTGATTAAAGAAAGGGGGAAACCCTTTTTGAACCAAGGAAGCGATGGGTTTATCACGGGGATTCGACCAAACTGGGTCTGGGCGTAACATCTACACTATGAAAGAAACTAATCAATATTGTGAAAGACCCTACAGGCGTGAATAGGGCAAATGAATGGCCCATGTGATTTGGGGCAAGAGTACAACCCATGTGTGTACGAAACCTAAGCTCAAAGTGTATGTTAATATGTTGTTGATATAATGTGTGTATGTGGGAATTGTCAGGGAGACCAAGAGTGATTTGTACGTAGAGTACACTACAGTTAGGGATGAAATGAGACAAGAGTCAGTAGGGGAGAGATAGACCCCGAAAATGTTATAGTATGAAGAACCCACAATAAGGATTATGTTAGGTGGTTTTAGGGGGATGTCTAAGTCGAATGCCATGCAGTACCCCAACGTCAGTATCCCATTCACTAAGATGTGAGCTAGCCTCTCCCACAAAAATATTGCAAGATTAAGCTGAGGTAAACTAGGATGTATGTTAGAGAACATGTAATTGTCGCTCTTTGGAGTTAAGGAAAACCGGAAAAGAACCGATCAAATCGAGTGAGAAAAACTGAAATAGTTCACAAAACCGATTTTCAAGGAATGGGCAAATGATAGAATTTACAACTCCCGAGTGACCAACAAGGGTTCATCAACCTTGGGAAAGAACCTTAGGACAAATTGGGAGAGAAAAACCAGACTGGTTCGGGTGAATTGGATATGAACCGATTTATGAACCGAGCTAGTTATGAACCAAAACCAAAGAAGAGAGGGCAAAACGGAAAATTTATTGATCCCAAGTAACCTAAGGAGTCACAAAAGTCATGAAAAAGGACTTTATGATGAATGGGAGATGAAAACCAAACTTGTTTAGGTGAACCGAATCCAAACCGTATTGAACCGGTTTGGACCGATTTGAACCACTATTGAAGCGGATGCTAAATTTATTTTTCTAGGTGGCTTAGAAAATTCCAATTTGAGAATTGAGGCCACCATTTGATAGATAATGAATTTAGATGAATTTAGAAATTTTTTATTTTGAAAAACTCGGTTGAATCGAGCTTGAATCGGCCGGTTTAAGCTTTGAACCAGGTTCAGACTGGTCCGGTCCGGTTCGGAAGAGTGTCGTCTTCTTCCTTCAGATGATAGTACTGTTCACTTGTTGGAAAATTGAAACAGTGCTGGCGAAGAGGAAATATTTCTGTTCAGTACGTTTTAGGCCATCAATGTCAATAATAAAGGTGTGAAACGAATGATCGACGTGTAAACCTCTCCCGTTTGTGTTAAGGAAAACTGGGAAAAGAATCGGTCAAACCGAGTAAGAAAACTGAACCAGTTCACGTACCCGATCAATTGGAAATGGGCAATTTGGAAATTTAAAACTCTCGGGTGATCCAAAGGGTTCATATAACCTTGGAAAAGAACCTTAGGACAAATTGGAAGAGAAAAACCAGACCGGTTTAGATGAACCGGATACAATTGGATTGAACCGGTTTATGAACCAAGTTAGTTCATGAACCGGAACCGATAGAGAAAGGGCAAACAAGGAACTTTATGGATCCCTTATGACCTGAAGAGATTTATAAACCTTGGTAAGGAACCTTAGAATAAAGTGGGAGGGAAAAACGAGACTAGTTTGGGTGAACCAGACCCAAACCGAATTAAACTAGTTCAAGAACCAAGCCAATTTATGAATCAGAACTGATAGAGAGATGGTAAACCAGGAAATTTATGGACCTAAGTGACCTAAGGAGTCACAAAAGTCATGGAAATGGACTTGTGAAGGAATTGGAGATGAAAACCAAACCGGTTCAGGTGAACCGGATCCAAACCGATTTGGACCGGTTTGAATCACTATTGAACCAAATCCTAAATTCATTTTTCTAGGTGGCTTTAATAATTCAAATTTGAGATTTAAGGCTACCATTGGATAGAAAATGAATTTAGAAATTTTTAGATATGAAAAACTTGGTCGAATAATGGGTGAACCGACCAGTTTAAGCTTCGAACACAGTTCGGACCGGTCCGATCCGGTTTGGAATAGTGTCATCTTCTTCCTCCAAATGACATCCCTATTCACTCGTCGGAAAATCGAAGCAGCATCGGTGGAGAAGAAACGTTTCCGTTCAGTACGTTTCAGGCCATCAATTTCTATCTTAAAGGTGCCAAACGGACAACCAATGAGTCTTCAAGCTTCTTATATAAAGAGCCCCTCTCCAATCACCCTCTCCAAGCATCCTCTCCACACGTGAGAAGCCCACTCTCTCTCTGTTGCATAGTTTTTCGGTGAAGCTTGAACCAGAGCTAAGATATAGGGTCATTTTTTAGCGAAAGAAGGCGAGGTCGGGTTCTTTAGAACTGGGGAGAAGTTAGCTACATGCCTGTAGTCTCCTTTTGCTCCAAGGGTCGCCGGAGAAGCGCCGACGATATGGAACAGTGAAGCAGCTTCGGCGGACCGAAGCTGCCCTATTTTGGCTGAGTTGAAATCAGCCATTTTGGGCCCTTCTCAAGCCAAACCAAGCCCTCCCAGCACTTCCTCAGCCCACCCACAACTGAATTAGGATGGAAAGGAAAGCCAATTCGGCTGCTCTTTGCAATTTCCAATCGGTCTTAGAGAGAGTCTACAGAATTTCAATGACGAAATTCTAATCCAATTCAACATCAATTGATATCATTCTTAATCCTAGGAAGAACCTCAGGAGGAGAACTACTTGCCTAGATAGTAAGCTCGGACCGTCGTACTCTCATCAGAGAGTAATCGAAGCTTTTTCTCTCTATAGTTAATTTTTCGGCGAAGCACCGTTTAAGCTCGTTTCGGCGTTAAAACTTGTGATTCAAATTGCTAAAGAATTGTATGAACATGTAGAAACTCAATTTCAGCTTCAATTTCAATAATTGGAAACATTTGATTGGTCAATTTGATTAAATCAAATTCGGCTGTGTTAAAAAGTTGGAATTGGGGGAAAATTGAGGATTTTTGAAAATTCGAAGGACCGAAATGCAATTTCCTAAAATTGAGGGTCAATTGGGCATGATAAAAATGTTAGAGGGCCAATTGGGGAATTTTAGAATTTTTGGGGTAAAATTCACCATTTTTGTAAAGGAAGGGCAAAATGGTAATTTTGGAAAAGTTGGAGGACCAAATTGGAAATTTGGGAAATTAAACCTCTTTTTGTGAAATTGAATAAATTGTGATCCCAAGGGGAATTTTAAAACTTTTGGGACACAATTTGAGGAAAAAATCGGTATTAGGTACTTAAAGTTAAAGAAAAATAATTTTACTAACCTAATTGCAAATAAATAAAATTTGGTTTTTCTCATTCATTTGGAATGAATGAATGCTATTAGGCTGAGAGATAATTAACCGAGATGTTTATATTGTGTAGGAACACGAAGCACTAGGAACACACAAGCTCGTGTGAATACAAGGGATCGGTCTAGTAGAATTCACTACACTGACGGGTAAGTGGGATTTTATATCATACCTAATTGGGGATGATAAGTACCTCGAAATGAAAACCCACTACCAAGTGGTATTTTAAACATCACAACTTAGATGAGTGATGTGAAAATCATGCAGAAAAATTAATTACCGGTTGTAGTAGATCATACCCGATTGGTATGATGAAACTTCCTCGAAGGAAGTTGAAAAGCCGTTCAACGGTTATGAGCGGAGATGTCCCTATACCCGGTCGGTATAATGGTCCGTTGAAAACATATTTTGTCAGAAGTGCTCTCCCCAGACGGTGTGCCAATGCTTAAAGGATTTGGGAGACCTTCTTGATGGAAGCTCGAATAACTCTTATAGGCCGGGGGCCTTAGTTTTGGAGCTTGGGGGGCTATTGTGCCCGGTTTTGAAAATCTCGAACAAGTGGGCCATAGGCAGTAAGCACGAGCAGGAGCTCGTAAACAAACATTAGATATGTGCCATAAAACTTTAATAAATGAATTGTTTGGCCATGGTACCAAGATAGGACCGACATATTCAATCAACTAGTGGTAGTGTTACATGATAGGTCTCCGGACCAGTCAAGACAAATAACTGGAAGTTGAGTTGAGAGTCGGGGCTGTTGGACCAGTGACACCACATATTATATGGCCTGATAAAAAAATACTGTTTGTGCATGCACAATGATTATGCCAATGAGGGGTAGTAATGCATCCTAGGGGCCCTGGATGACCCAGTGAGTATAAGGGTAGTTCGTCGTACCAAGTGACCGTACGAAATTTGGAGTAGCACTAAGCACATGAGATCGGGGTGGGGATAGGATGAGGTCTCTGTCCTCATATAGACATGAAGAATTGATTTCAGGATTGAGGATTGGATGTCACGAACATCCACTCATTCTCAGGATAGAAGTGGACGTACTTCTATCTAGGTGGCCGATAAAGTCACTCCGAAGCCACAAGTGGGTTCAGTGGACGTGCTGGCCTACGTACGTGTGTTTAACCTTCACGATGAAGGTTGTGTGTTGAGTGATGACACACTGTGATTAAATAAGGAAATGGTGGTAAAACCTGAGATTTTAAATGAAATGATTTTTGAAAGAAAGGAGTCTAGCACACTCCAATACAAATCTTTTTCCTAAAAGTAAAAAATTTTTGAAAACCCATTCACTAAGTAGTCGTACTCACCCCCTCCCTTATACCCTTTCAGGAAATTTTAGAAAGCCTACCCTTAAAGACCATCAACTAAGACGCCTATGATACAAGTATGATAAATCTAAATTATTATGCAGTTTTGATTTGTGTTATTCCAGGAGAAGGTGCAGGTTTAAAAGATGCCTTACTCTTTACGGTTTATAATAAGGGGAAACCATTTAATAAACCAAGAGATTGGCGGTTGTTCACGGAGATCCGACCAAACCGGGTCAGGGCGTGACAACTTGAGTGGTATGAGAGCCTGTTTCCTCGAATACATAATCAAGAGTAGAAAATATAGTAACTAATAGGATTTATCCTAAAATTTTCAGATGGCTACCAGGAAAGGAACCAAGAAAACTAGAAATGGATCTACTCAACACCCTATCTTCATAGGAAGACAAGCCTAAAAGCTTCCCAAATGCCTGAGGCATGGCAAGAATCTCAAAAGACCAAATGGGGAAGTATTCCGGAGAATGGTGCCAGGACCTACTGAGGGCACAACTCTAAGTATAAAGGAAGCCAAGCGTGAAGCCATAAATGCCAGCAAAGGGGTATATAACCTTACATATGAGGATACTTACCAAGAATCCCGTAGCTCCTTAGTTGATCATTTTCTGTAATAGGGACAAAATACCTAACATACTGTACTCATCTATTAATGAATTACTCCAAATTCCTAAAAATCCTGTCCCTCAAATGATATGATTTTCAAGGAAGATGGCCCCAAAGAAAGTGACCAAATAAGCATGTACTACCATAGAAACTAAAGAGAATCCCATCCAAGTTAAGGAAATGGAATTAGGGAATAGAGAAATCTAGGAGGACTCTTAGAGTGAGCAATTGACAAGGAAGACTCCACAAGAAAAACTCTCAAGGTATCCAAACTCAAGGACGAAGGAGCACCAAAACTAATAATTCCCTAGAAAAAAAATGCCAGGAGGAACCACTTATGTTCACGTAATTGTATGAACAATAGGGACATTGCATGGAAAAGTGCCCAACCCTACTAAGGACAAGAATCAAGTTAACCTATAGGGGAATAGGACACAAAGTGAAAGAAAAACTGTCCCACACCGCCAGGAGTCAGGACAATATTTTCCAAGAATAATGCCCCTATAGCTATAGGAAACCCGAAAGAATACCAACCTTAGAAATACAACTCCTGCTCGGAACTTCAATTACATCCAAGAGTATGCTCTTCAAATGGTAGGAAGAAAAAGAAAAGGTCTAAAGGTAGGACCTCGATAAACGACAAATAGAACAAAGAGAACTCTCCCTTAAAAGAAGAAAATTCTAAATATTGGGAGCAAAGAAGGGAGACTAACCACAAGAGAAGACAAGACGAACATCTGACGATAAACGGGATATAGTGAGATTACAGGAATGAATCACCTTGAAAAAAGAAATGAAGTCAAATAGGAATTTCGAACTAACATGACAAAAGAAAGAAAGTCATTACAACAAGATAGTAAAAGAGAATAAATGACACCCTAAGGAAGACTGGTAGGTAGAAAGGACTACACCCTAAAGAGGTCCGCGAGATGGACGTTAAGGACAGGAGGACTTGAGAAAACAACTACCCTAAGAAACTAAAACCAAAGGAATGGTGGAGGTGAGGTAGTTAACGAACTAATATATGAGAAAACTATAAATTAAGTTCCAATAAATAAGAGAGAGGCAGAAAGGCCAAATACTCGGGAAAAGAAGAATGAAAGAAATCCTTAAAGGGACCAAAGGCCAAATTAACAACTAAACTGAAGCCAAGAAAGGAATAGGCAAGCCTCTCACATAATTGTCAAGAAATCTTGAAACAAGGAAGAGTTGAATGCTCCATAAAAAAATATACGATGGAAGTAAACTTTGGAGGGATGCATACAACTAAGTACCTCAAAGGAATCATTGGTTGGCAGATGGACATAACGTTGAGTGAAATGAACCAATCCCTCGTTAGAAACTTCTTGAAGGAAGAATGTATCAGAGGCCAATTATGACCTGCTTTGGAAGAGTATTAGAGCCAAATAACAATTCCAGGAGAACAAAGTAGAAATTAGTAACAATGGGATGGTCAAAGAGAATCCTAAGAAAGGCTGAGATGTAGTAAAGACTACACTCTATGAAGAACAAAAGGATGGACATGAAGGATGAGTGATATAGCTGCCTAGATGATTGGATCAGAATAATGGTGATAAAGAGGTAGTTAAAGAACTGGTCTTCGAGAGAACCATGGATTTAAACCACGATATAGAAGGGAGAAGTGAAAAGGCCAAATCATTGGAAAAGAAGAACGAAGGAAAATCCTTAAAGAAATCAATGGCCAAGACCGGATTTATAATTTAAAGTCTTAAGACAGTTAAGCGAGTCTCACGAAGGACGAACAAGAGATTTTGAAACAAAGAGGATGTGAACCCTCCTTAAACGGAAATAAGTTATAGGGTTAGCATCAAAAGATGTTGTGACAAGTATAAATGAGTGGACAACCCATACTAAGGTAATAAAGGAAAGAATATTCAAGAAACATTGGGAAAGTAAGTCCTCTAAATAAGATGTGGCTAAAAAATGGAATAACCACAATTGGTAAGACGGATGACAGTCCACACGCGCATATGAAGCCTAAAGAGTGGACGACTGAGCATAGTGTGGAATGCACAAAATAAAACCAATAATTAGAAGTATCCCATGTAAAGAATATGGGATAAAACAAAAGTTGTGGATAGAGAAGTATCCAAAGCAAACAGATACCCTGACATAAATAGGGGTGCGAAGAAAGGGAGAAAGAAACCTTCAAGGAATGGTAATAAGGTTGAACATGTAGCTCCTAGAATGAAAGTCTCTACCTTGAGGGACACATTGGAGAATGAAATCGTAAAAAGGGGAACTCCCCGAACAAAACAATAGATTGAAAAGGGTCAAAATGGGAATAATGAACTATGAAATGATTACGAACAAGTAAGAGTGGATTAAGGTCAAAGGAAATCCTTGAGTTACGGATGTTATTGGGAACGAGGATGGACCTAAGAAAGGATGAATCCCATCATGTCAGTAAAACATCTAGAAATCAAATAATTGGAACTGGAAAGTCTCAATAAGGAAGTTGAAAGAGGACAATTGGGTAAGGAGAAGCGGCAGATTTTTATAAGTTGATGTGGACAACGATTAAGGTAGTCGAGGAATACTACTAAAAGAAAACAAGGATGAAGTTATACAATCCATGAGAGGTTGAGAAGTTAGGAATAATCCTAAAGGAGGTGTTCTAGAAATCTAAGGGACATAGAGACAAGAACTAGAAAACATCATGCTGTAAAGGGTTGGTAAACCCAATAGTTCCGAGGAAAACATGACTCAAAATAAGGAAGAGTTAGTTAGTAAAAATGATAATGTCAAACCTAAAATTTGGACTGAATTGTAATGAGCAACAGGTAAAGGAGGATGAAAAGGTGATGACAAGGAAATCTATGAAAATAGATACATAACACTCTAGAGGACGTCGACTAAGAGGTTAACTAGAACCAAGAATAGTTTGGTATCTTAGAACTCCCAATTTTGATTACGGGACCTAAAAGGGGAAAATGTTGCTTTAAGCAAAGAGAGATGTGGATCTAAGGATATACCCATAAGTAAGGTATATCTAGTAATGATAAACTCCATGAAGAGAGTAAATGATATAAAGGAAAAGAAATTCCTTAGGTGAAGGCTATAAAAAGGGCTAGTTGGAAGAATAAGAGAAGAGTTTGCATGTTAAGGAAACACCAAATAAATATCAAAGGAAATGATTCCTCATACAAGGTTACTAATTAAGTTTTGGGACAAAACTCTTAAAATGAGGGGAGAGTTGTAAACCCCGCACGTTTGAGTTAAGGAAAATCGGGAAAAGAACTGGTCAAACCGAGTAAGAAAACTGAATCGATTCACGTACCCGATTAATTGGGAACCACTTATCAGTTGTGAGTGGGATTTTATATCATACCCGATTGGGGATGATAAGTACCTCGAAATGAAAACTCACAACTTAGTGGTATTTTAAACATCACAACTTGGGGGAGTGATAAGTAGATCATACCCGATTGGTATGATGAAACTTACTCGAAGGAAGTTGAAAACCCGTTCATCGGTTATGAGCGGAGATGTCCTTATACCCGGTCGGTATAATGGACAGTTGAAAACACATTTTGTTGGAAGTTCTCTCCCTTGACTGTGTGCCATTGCTTGAATGATTTGTGAGACCTTCTTGACGGGAGCTTGAATAGCTCTTATAGGCCGGGGGCCTCGGTTTTGGAACTTCGGGGCTAATATGCCCGATTTTGAAAATCTTATACAGTGGGCCCAAGGCCAGTTGGAACGAGCAGGAGCTCATAAACAAGCATGAGTTATATGCCATAAAACTTTAAATAAAGAAATTGTTTGGCCATGGTAGCAAGATAGGACTAACATACTAAGTCAACTAGCGGCAGTGCGACATGACAGGTGGTGGACCAATCAAGACAAACAACTGCGGGTTGAGTTGAGGGTCGGGGCCATTGGACCAGTGGCACCATAGATTATATGGCATGATAAGAAAACACTAATTGTGCATGCACTATGATTACGAGATCATCAAGATGCCTATGAGGTGTAGTGATGAATCCTAAGGGCCCTGAACAACCCGGTGAGTATAAGGGTAGTTTGTCGTACTAGGTGACCGTGTGAAATTTGGAGTAGCACTAAGCGCATGAGATCGGGGTCGGGACGAACTGAGGTTTCTGTCCTCATACGAACACAAAGAATTGATTTCTAGATTGAGGGTCGGATGTCCTAAACATCCACTCATTCTTAGGGTAGAAGTGGACGTACTTCTATCTAGGTGGCCGGTAAAGTTGCTCCGAAGCCCCAAGTGGGTTCAGTGGACATGCTGGCCTGCGAATGTGTGTTTGACCTTAATGATAAAGGTTGTGTCTTGGGTGATGACACACCGTAATTAAATAAGGAAATGGCGATAAAACCGAAGATTTTTAAATGCAAGGATTTTTGAAAGAAAAGAGTCTGGCACACTCCATATAAATGTTTTTCTTAAAAGTTAAAATCTTTTAAAAACCCATTCACTGAGTAGTCGTACTCACCCCCTCCCTTATATCCCTTTCAGGAAATTCTAGAAAGCCTACCCTTAAAGACTATCAACTAAGACCCTGTGAGACAGGTATGATGAAGTTAAAATATTGTGTTGTTTTTATTTATGTTATTCTAGGAAAAGGTGTAGGTTTAAAGGATGCCTTACTCTTTACGGTCTATAATAAGGGGAAACCTGTTAATAAACCGGGAGAGTGGAGGGTTGTTCATGGGGATCCGACCAAACCGGGTCGGAGCGTGACAAGTGGCATGACAGATTATATTTCATGATAAGAAAATACTGTTTGTGCATGCACTATGATTATGGGATCATCAAGATACCCATGAGGGGTAATGATGCATCCTAAGGGCCCTGGACGACCTGGTGAGTATAAGGGCAGTTCGTCGTACCAGGTGACTGTGCGAAATTTAGAGTAGCACTAAGCGTATGAGACCGGGGTGGGGACGGGATGAGGTCTCTATCCTCATATGGATATGAAGAATTGATTTCGGGATTAAGGGCCGGATGTCACGAACATCCACTTATTCTTAGGATAGAAGTGGACGTACTTCTATTTAGGTGGCTGGTAAAGTTACTCCGAAGCCACAAGTGGGTTCAGTGGACGTGCTAGCCTATGAATGTGTGTTTAACCTTCATGATGAAGATTGTGTGTTGGGTGATGACACACTGTGATTATTTAAGGAAATGGTGGTAAAACCCGAGATTTTAAATGAAATGATTTTTGAAAGAAAGGAGTCTGACACACTCCAATACAAATCTTTTTCCTAAAAGTTAACAGTTTTTAAAAACCCATTCACTGAGTAGTCGTACTCACCCCCTCCCTTATACCCTTTCAGGAAATTTTAGAAAGCCTACCCTTAAAGACCATCAACTAAGACGCCAGTGATACAAGTATGATAAATCTAAATTATTATGCAGTTTTGATTTGTGTTATTCCAGGAAAATGTGCAGATTTAAAAGACACCTTACTCTTTACGGTTTATAATAAGGGGAAACCCATTAATAAACTGAGAGAGTGGTGGGTTGCTCATGGGGATCCGACCAAACTGGGTCGGGGTGTGACACGACGAGTCCCCGAGCTCCCTATATAAAGAGTCTCTCTCCATTCATCCTCTCCACACTTGAAGACCTCACTCTCTCTCAGCCACTCAGTTTTCAAGTGAAGCTCAAACTAGAGCTCCGATATAGTGTCTTTTTTGAGCCAAAGAAGGCGTGGTTGGATTCCTTAGAATTGGGGAGAAGTCAGCTACACGAGGGTAGTCTTCATTCACTCCAAGGGTCGTCGGAGAAGCGCCGGCGTGATCGAACTGTGAAGCAGCTCTGACAGACCAAAGCTGCCCTATTTCTATTGAGCTTAAATTGGCCAATTCAAGCCCTACTTAGGCCAAACCAAGCTCTCATAACACCTCCTCAGGCCTACTACGGTCGAATTAGAACTGAAAGGTAAGCTAATTTGGCCCCCTCTATAATTTCTGACTAGTGCTAGAGAGAGAACCGGTAGAAATTTTGATGATAAAATTCTCACTCAATCTGGCATCAATTGATGCAATTCTTAATGCTAGGAGGAACCTTAGGAGAAGAGCTATCTGCCCAGATTGAATGCTCGGACCGCTACGCCCCCAACGGTGAGCAATTAAAGCTTTCTCTCTCTACGTTCTCTTTTCCGGCAAAACTCCGTGTGAGCTCATTTCGACATTAAAACTTGTGATTCAAACTGCAATTGAATCGTATGAAGATGTAGGAACTTCAATTTAAGTTTAATTTAAATAATTAAACTTGTTTGGTATGTTAATTTGATTAAATCAAATTCGGTTATGTTGGAAAGTTGAAATTGGGGAAAATTTAGGGATTTCAAAATTTTAACTTTCAAAAATGCAATTTTATAAAATTGAGGGCAAATTGGGCATGATAAGAGTGTTAGAGGACCAATTGAGCAAATTTTAGAATTTTTGGGATAAAACTTACCATTTTTGCAAAGGATGGGCAAAATGGTAATTTTGGAAAAATTAGGGACCAAATTGGGAATTTGTGAAACTTTAACCCATTTTTGTGAATTTGAATAAATTGTGGCCCCAAGGAGAATTTTTAAAGTTTTGGGACTCAATTTGTGGAAAAACTGGCATTTAGGGGCTAAAATAAAAGAAAAAGAACTTTAGGGACCAAAATGTAAATATTTGAAAAATTATATATCCTTAATCATTTATAATGAATGAAAGTTATCAAGCCAAATAATAATGAATAAAGATGTTCATACCATGTAGGAACATGAGATATCGAGGATGCCAGCTAAAGCAAAGCTTGCAAGGGACGAAAGCCGATTTAGAGGAAATACACTATACGATCAGGTGAGTGGGATTTAATATCATACCCGGTTGGAATGATAAGCACCTCGGAAATGAAAATCCACTGCTATGTGGTATTTTAAAAATCACATCAGAGAAGAGTGATTTGGAAATCATACAGTGTTATGTAGATCATACCTAGTTGGTATGATGAAACTTCTTGGAAGGAAGTGGAAAACTCGCTTATCAGTTATAAGCGGACATGTCCTCATACTTGGTTGGTATAATGGACGTTTGAAAAGTTTATTTTGCCGGAAGTGCTCTCCCCTGACTATGTACCACTGCTTAAAATTTTTTGGAGACCTTATTGACAGGAGCTCGAATAACTCATATAGGTCGGAGGCCTTGGTTTTGGAACTTGGGGGCTATTATGTTCAATTTTGAAAATCTCAAACATTGGGCCCTAGGCTAGTTGGCACAAGCAAGAGCTCATTAAGAAATATGATTATTATGCCATGAAAACTTAAGTAAATGAGTTATTTGGCCATGGTACCGAGACAGGACCGACATACTTAATGGATTTATGGTAGTGCGACATGACAAGTCTTCGAACTAGTTAAGACAATCACTTGCAGGTCGAGTTGAGGGTCGGGGCCGTTGGACCAGTGGTACCATAGATAATATGGCATTATGTGAAAAACTATTGATTGTGCATGCACTGTTTACTAGACATTCAAGACGTCTAAAAGGGGTAGTGATGTGTACTAGGGCTGTAGACGTCCTGGTGGGTATATGGGCAGATAGTCGTACCAAAAGTCTTGTGAAGCTCAACTTAACTTCATGCACATGAGACCTAGGTAGGGACAGGATGAGGTCTTTGTCCTCATATGGACATAGAATTTTGTTACGGGATTGAAGTTTGGATGTCGCAAACATCCACTCATTCTCAGGATAGAAGTGGACGTGCTTCTATCTAAGTGGCCAGTAAAGTCGCTCCGATGCCACAAGTAGGTATAGTGGACAGGCTCGCCTGCTATTGTGTGTTCCTTCATTATGAAGGGCGTGTGTTGGTTGATGAACACACTATTGTGATGAGAAATGATTTTGAAAACCGAGATTTGAAGATGAGAAAATTTAAAGGAATTAAGGAGTCTGACACACTCCAACTTGAAAACTATTTTTATTGAAACCTTTTAGGGTTTTTTAGGGTTTTAGTCAAAACTTGTCTTTGACTTCACATCACTATAGCCGTATCAATTTCCTCACTTACTCGTCTTTTTCGACCTTTATATTTGGTATTTCAATCTTCAAGCCCTTGAGCTTCCGGACATACTAAAGCTCTTCCTTTCTTATTTCATTCTTCATTTCCACTAGCGCCCTTCCCTTTTAAGGTCTCTTTACCTTTTAATCCATTTTAATCACATGGTGATCATTTCATGATCCTTTATTTCGGTCAGTCCCTTTATTACTCGTATGATGTCTTTTGATGTCGTCTTCCTACTTACATGTTACTTGGGTTTCACTTATCCCTTGGGTCTTCACAATCTCTTTCCCTTTGTACTTGATCCCTTCATTTCTAATAGCTTATCTTTGAGGAGTTTATCTTCTTCTCAATTTTTGTTGGTTCCATTTCCTCCTCGTTGGTACTCATGTGTTCTTCTTCCATGGTTTACTTTCTTGGTAATTTTTACACTTCTTTTCTCTTCGAATTTCCTTCTAACTTTTACTATTATGAATATTCTCTCTTAAATGTCCTTCCTAGCCACTATCTTCACATGCTTACTATTACTCTTAAGATCCTACGAGTACTTTTCGCTTATCTCACCTCATCCTCATTTGCTCTTAAAACTTATTTATTCCTTTGAGGTGAACCTCTCATCCCTCTTGTATCAAAATATTTTGTATCTTCGTGTCCTTAGTATTCATTCCTTGTCTTGATTAGGGTGTATTCATTACTACTCTCCGGTTCTTTTTAGAGTTCCATTTACTCTTTCGGATGATTTGGTCAATAGGAGTTTATTACCTTCAATTAGATCTGTCTAAATTCCTATTTGGGTTTCCATGTCTTCCTGTAAGTAGGTCGTACTTCACCTTCCCCAAACACTCACCTAGTTAATTGTACATCTTATTGAGGTCCTTATTCGACTCTATATTCTGTGAAACTTCCTCCATTGTTTTTCTTAAACTGGAGCTTTCTCCTTCCTCAATCCAACTTTCTATTCATATCCTCCTTCTAATGTCTCCCGTTCTAGAGTTCTTTCATTTGATCACTCTACTATTCTTTAGAAATTCTCTCTTTTAATTTTCATTTAAACTTAAAGATCTTGTACGGTTTATCCACTTCTGCTTTTCTTCCTCTTTTGGTCCCATACCTCCACTTTCCACAATTCTGCCTATCTTATTGAGTTTCTAAGAAACCGTATTTTCTGTTCTAAGAATGGGGCTCTTTATATAGGGAGCTACGGTCCACCGGAGCTGCTTCACTGTTCGATCACGCCGGTGGTTCTCCGATGACTCTTGGAATGAATGGATGTCTCCACCATGTAGCTGAGTTCTCCCCTATTCTAAGGAACCCGACCTCACCTTCTTTGGCTAAAAAATGACCTGAAATCGGAGCTCTGGTTTGAGCTTCACCAGAAAACTAAGCAGTTGAGAGAGAGTGAACTTTTCAGGTGTGGAGATGATGAATAGAGAGGGGCTCTTTATATAGGAAGCTCGACGTCTCGTTGGTCGTCCGTTTGGCACTTTTATGGTAGACATTGATGGCCTGAAACGTATTGAATAGAGATGTTTCTTCTTCACTGGTGCTGCTTTAATATTCCGGTGAGTGAATAGTGTTATCATCTGAAGGAAGAAAACAACACTGTTCTGAATCGAACCAGACCGGTCCGAATTGGGTTCAAAGCTTAAGCGATCGATTCACCCCCGATTCAACCAAAAATTTCAAATCTAATAATTTCTAAGTTTATCTAAATTCATTTTCTATCTAATGGTGGCCACAAATCTCAAATTTGAATTTTTTAGCCCACCTAGAAAAATGAATTTAGCATCAGGTTCAATAGTGGTTCAAACTGGTCCAAACCAGTTTAATCCGATTCGGATTCGGTTCACCTGAACCAGTTTGATTTTCATCTCCTACTCATCCTAAAGTCCTTTTTCATGACTTTTGGGACTCCTTACGTCATTTGAGGTCCCTAATTTCCCGTTTTGCCCCTCTCTATGAGCTTCGGTTCATAAACCGGCTTGGTTTCTTAAGCCGTTTCAATCCAATTTAGGTATAGTACACCCAAACCAGTTTGGTTTCTCTCTCTCAATTTGTCCTAACTTTCCTTTCCAAGGTTTAGGAACCTCTTTGGGTCACTTGGGAGTTAAAATTCCTCCAACTTGCCCGTTCCCCAATAATGGACTTATGAACCAGTTCGGTTTTCTCATTTAGTAAGACTAATTCTATTCTTGGTTTTCATTAACTCCAAGGAGCGGGGATTACAACTCTCCCCTCCTTTTAAGAGTTTTGTCCCCAAAACTTATTTCACATTATTTATGTGTTGGCTTAAACTTTTTTTTGTTATAAAATTTTCTATTCTTTCGTCCTACATTCTTCTCGGTTATTTTTGTCCATCTCTTTCATCATGTAATTAAGATTATCATCTCATTCCCATCCTTTCCTCAATTTATGAAATTTACCTTAGCCTAGAGTATTTCCTTTGAACATCTACGATCATTCTCTTTCGTTACGTCCTTCTTTCCCAAGGCAACATTCCACACCCCATGTTTCTTTCACCCAAAATTTCAGAACTAGAATTCACTATCATTTTTCTTACATGGATTTTGGCATTTATTGTCTTTTCATCCTACATGGAATCCTCCCTCATTCTTTGGTTATTGCCCTTTATGCTTGACTTTGTTATGTATTACTCATAGACCACTCCTTTTGTAAGTCATATTTCTCAGAGTCAGATGGGTTTACCCATCCCTCTTACCGCATGACGTTCTTCGTGACGTTTTAACTTAACGTCCCTATGACAGTATTAGTTTTTGTACTTCTCGTCTTTTCTAGATTTCTTTATTCTTTCATTCCGCCTTCAAACCCTTAAATTCCCAATACTTACAAACATATTAAAAGGTTTGCTCTTTGCTTCATTTTGCTTTCCCACTAGTGTCCTCCCTCCTTAAGATCTCTTCTCTTTCCCATTTCCATCCTTGCCTTTATCAATGTTTCTTCCAGTATTATTCATTCTAAGTTTAGTTCCTTTCTTACTCGTATGGAATCTGTTGATGTTATCTTCCTTTCCATAATTCACTTGGGTTGATTTATCCCCTACTTTCTTTACGATTTCCTTCTCTTTGTACATGATTCTTTCTCTCCATTATCATGTTCTTGAGGAGTTATTCTCTTGCTTATTCCATTGGTTTCACTTTCCTTCCTTGGTACACCAACGTCTTCCCAAGATTCCTTTCTCTGACGAGCCTCACATTCTCTTTCCCTCGGTATTTCCTTTTAGTTCTACCATTGAAATCTTTAAAATTCTGGAGTATCTTTTTGCTGATATTTTCACCAACTTACTCTTACTCTTTAAACCCATGTGTACCTTCTGTTCATCTTGCTTCATTTCCACTCGCTTCGATACTCATTTATTCCATTGAGGTGGATCTCTCATCCTCATCGTGCCCAAACCCTATCGTACCTCCATATCCTTAGTATTTCCATTATTGTCTTGGTTAGGGTGTATTCTTCCACTATTCCCTATCTCTAGTTAGACTTCATTTAGTCCTCCAAATAATTTGGTCTAAATAAGTTATTTCCTTATATTGGATTCTTCTAAAGTTCCTATTTAAGTTTTCCAGGCCTTCTTATAGTAGATCATGCTCAGCCTCACAATACTCTCACTTAACCACTCGTACTTCTTACCGAGTACCTCATCATGGCCTTGGTGTTGAAACCCTCCTTCGATCAACCATTTTTTTACTTGATACCATCTCCTTCCTCGATCCAACTTCCTATTTTCTATCCTCCTTTTGGTGTCTTCCAATTTGGGATTCCAATGTTCGATCGCCCTATCTTTTGAAAAATTTCTCCTAAACTTAAGGACCTAGTACGATTTATCTACTCTTGTTCTTCTTCTTTCTTTGACTCATGCTTTAACTTCCACATGTCTCATATCCTTTGGAATTTCTAAGAAATTTGTATCTTAGTTCTTTAATAGTAATTGGTTACACCTGGGACTTCCTATTGTTGTACTTTCTCTCCATCTTTCCATGGTGGACTCTATACTTGGATTCTTTTTCTTCTTGATCAGCTTCTATTCTTGTTGTTCCTTTTGGGTTGTTATACTTCCTCCCAGGTTTTGTTCATTATCCTAAATTCTTAGAGTTTAGTTTTAACTTCTTGGTCTCAAAATTATGTACTCTTGGATGGTTGCTCCTCCAACTCCCTTTTTCCTTTTCTTAGGATCTCCATCAGATGAATTTTTCCTTATCGTGTTTCTAAGGGTAAGTCTTAAGGGTTGAGTTTAACTATCCATAACCCATTCTTCCTTAGGGTTATTTCTTCCCTTTTATTTAAACTTTTATTATCATACTTTTTAAATTTTCTTCAAGGAACTCAGGGGTTTTAATAAACTTCTACCTTCATTTATTCAGGAAATATTTTCTTGCCATAATTTGGCTTATTACATGAACTCTCTACCCCTTAATCCCTTAGGGTCATGGGGCTAGAGTTAACCCTAGCACGATTATGAGACTCTTGAACAGAAGGCTCTAAGGAACTGATTGGGGTCCATTCGTGCTCTTCAATAGGACAAATTTCATGTATGGCCTCCAATCCATACCACCTTAGTACTTCCACCTCACACTCATAAGCCACTTCACCCATTGAGATGGATTGAAGTCAGGTTGAGTGGGTGAAGGTACTTGGTGGACCTTCATAAAGGTGGCATATGCATCCCACTAGTTATCCCAGGCCTCCTTCTTGGTGGGATTCCTCTTCGGTTGTTGTGGCATTAGAGGAGGAGGGGTTGGACTTCTAGAAGGTGATGCTTGTTCTTCTTGTCTGGGAGGAGGGTATATGATACCTTCTGGTTCTAATAAGGCTCTAATTAGTTTCCTGTAGTCCTCAACCATGTCCTTGGGCACCCTTTTTTCGCCCCTTTGAAACCTTTGAACGACTTCCTCCCTTGGATTGGATGTCTTTTTCACGATTATAGGGGAAGGACTAGATTTTTCCGTGAATTTCCTAGGGACTTTCCTTCCTACACGATAGTTTAGAGTTGGGTTAATATTAGGGCATAATATTGATAATGTTTCAAGGGAACTAGGCTCTAATACTACTCTAGTTGTCACGCCCCAACCCAATTTGATTCGATCCTCATGAACAAGCCGCTGCTCTCTCGGTTCAAGAGGAGTTTCCTCCTTCTTTAACTCAAGATGAGCCAGACGTATAACTGCTATGGAAGGTCCTATACTGAATAAACGAGTATCCCCTAGAGATGGGAGAATATTCTCTTTGAAAATTAATTTTGTACCATCGGCTAGTTCCCTGGAAAGACATATATCAAATAAAATGCAAGCTTAAGGAAAATTAAGCATACCTGACAGAGGGTAAGGTTTAGTGTTATTCCTAGTCATTTTCTCTTTTCCTGAAAAAGGGATAGAAAAGAGGGGTGAGTTTCTACAACTCAGTGAATGACTTTTTAAAAATTAACTTTTAGGAAAAAGATTTGTATTGGAGTGTGCCAAACTCCTTATTTTCTTTCAAAAATACTTTCATTTCAAATCTCTATTTTTATCACAATTTCTTATTAATCACGGTGTGTTATCACCCAACACACATCCTTCATCATGAAGGTCATTCACATAATCGCAGGCCAACCCATCCATTGAACCCACTTGTGGCGTTGGAGTGACTTTACTGACCACTAGATAGAAGTAAGTCTACTTCTAACCTGAGAATGAGTGGATGTACGCAACATCCGACCCTCAATCCTGAAATCAATTCTCCATGTTCGTTTGATGATAGAAACCTCATCCCGACCCCACCCTGGTCTTGTGCACAATGATGCTATGTCGAGCTTCACAAGGTCACCTGGTCCGACGAACTACCCTAATATCCATTAGGTTGTCCAGAGCCCTAGGACACATCACTACCCCTCTTAGGCATCTTGAAGGTCCCGTACACACAGTGCATGCACAATCAGTATTTTCATCTCATGCCTTATAATCTGTGGTGCCACTGGTCCAACGGCCCCGACCAACAACTCAACCTGCGGTTGTTTGTCTTGACTAGTCTAGGTACCTGTCATGTCACACTACCACTAATTGACTGAATATGTTGGTCCTGTCTTAGTACCATGGACAAAAAATTCATTTCTTTAAAGTTTTATGGCATATATCTCATGTTTGTGTATGAGCTCCTGCTTGTGCCAATTGGCCAATGGCCCATTGTTCGAGATTTTCAAAATCGTGCATATTAGCGCCCAAGTTTCAAAACCAAGGCCCCCGGCCTATAAGAGCTATTCAAGCTCCCGTCAAGAAGGTCTCCCAAATTGTTTAAGCAGTGGCACACGGTTAGAGTAGAGCACTTCCGATAAAACATATTTTTCAACTATCCATTATAGCAATCGACTATAAGGATTTCTCCGCTCATAACCAATGAACGAGTTTTCCTCTTCCTTTGAGAAAGTTTCATCATACCAACTAGGTATCATCTACTTATAGGTGGTAAGTAGTTTTTCCATGTGATTTTCACATCACTCCTTTAAGTTGTGATATTTAAAATACCATTAAGTAGTGGGTTTTCATTTTGAGGTACTTATCATCCCCAACCGAGTATGATATAAAATCCCACTCACCGGATCATGCAGTGAAATTCCACTTAGTCGGTTTTCGTCCCTAGCAAGCTTAACATCAGGTGCGTTCTCGATTCTCATTTTCCTACACAAAATTAACATAGTTGTTCATTATTTTTTAGCCGAAAAGCCTTCATTCAATCCAAATGAATGAGAGAACCAAACTTTCTATTTATCTGCAATTAGGTCCCTAATGTTATTTTTCTTTAACATTGAGTCCCTAATGCCGGTTTTTCCTCAAATTGAGTCCCAAAACTTTTAAAATTTATCTGCATTCAAATTCACAAAAAGGGGTTTAATTTCCCAAATTTCCAATTTGGTCCCCCAACTTTTCCAAAATTACCATTTTGCCCTTCCTTTACAAAAATGGTAAGTTTCACCCCAAAAATTCTAAAATTTCTCAATTGGACCTTTAACATTCTTATCATGCCTAATTGACCCTCAATTTTAAAAAATTACATTTTGGTCCTTCAAATTTTTGAAAATCCCCAATTTCTACTTACTAACACAACGAATTTGATTTTGTCAAATTAACCAATCAAACACCTCTAATTGTTAAAATTGAAGTTGAAATTGAGTTTCTACATGTTCATCTGATTCAATAGAACTTTGAATCGTAAGTTTTAATGCCGGAATGAGTTCAAACAGAGCTTCGCCGGAAAACAGATTGTACAGAGAGAAAGCTTCGATTGCTCACCGGTGAGGGCGCGGCGGTTTGAGCTTTCTATTTGGGCAGATAGTACTCCTCCTGAGGTTCTTCCTAGGATCAAGAATGACATCAATTGATGTCTAATTGGATTAGAATTTTGTCATTGAAATTTGGCCGGCTGTCTCTCTTACACTGATCAGAAATTGCAGAGGGGGGCCAAATTGGCTTACCTTTTGGTCCTTTGGCCTAAGTAGGGCTCGAATTGGACAATTTCAACTCGACTAAAATAGGGCAGCTTCGGTCCGCCGGAGTTGCTTCACTATTCGATCATGCTGGTTCTCCGATGACTCTCGGAACAAATGGATGTCACCAGCTAACTTCTTGCCTGTTCTAAGAAACTCGACCTCGCCTTCTTTGGCTCATAAATGACCCTATATCAGAGCTCTGGTTCGAGTTTTTCTGAAAAACTAAGCAGCTGAGAGAGAGTGAGTTTTTCTGGTCTGGAGATGATGAATGGAGAGGGGCTCTTTATATAGGGAGCTCGGGGACTCGTCAGCCGTCCGTCCGTTTGGCACCTTTCTAATAGACATTGATGGCTTGAAATGTATTGAACAGAGATGTTTCTTCTTCACTGGTGCTGCTTCGATATTTCGACGAGCGAACAATGCTATCATCTGAAGGAATAAGATGACACTGTTCCTAACCGGTCCAAACCGGGTTCAAAGCTTAAACTAGTCAGTTCACCCCTGATTCGACCAAAATTTTCAAATCTATTTCTAACTTCATCTAAATTCATTTTCAATCCAATGGTGGCCTCAAATCTCAAATTTGAATTTTTTAGGCCACCTAGAAAACTGAATTTCGCATCCGGTTCAATAGTGGTTTAATTTGGTTTAGCTCCGGTACACCTGAACCAGTTCAATTTTCATCTCCTACTCATCTTAAAGTCCTTCTTCACAAATTTTGGGACTCCTTAGGTCATTCGGGGTCTCTAAATTTCCTAGTTTTCCCCCTCTCTATGGGCTTCGGTTCATAAACCAGCTTGGTTTCTTAAGCCAGTTCAATCCGGTTTGGGTACGATTCACCCAAACCAGTTGGGTTTCTCTCTCTCAATTTGTCCTTACTTTCCTTTCCAAGGTTTAGGAACCTCTTTGGGTCACTTGGCAGATAAAATTCCTCCAACTTGCCCGTTCCCTAATAATGGACTTATGAACTGGTTTAGTTTTCTCACTTAGTAAGACCGGTTCTTTTCTTGGTTTTCCTAAACTCCAAGGAGCGGGGTTTACATCTACCTTGAGAATGAGTGGATGTACACAACATTCGACCCTCAATCCCATAAATAAAACTCCATGTCCATATAAGGATAGAGACCTCATCTCGAACCTACCCAGTCTCATGTGCATGAAGCTAGTTTGAGATTCCCTAACTACTGGCACGACAAACTGCCCTTATCTCCACCGTATCATCCAGTAACCCCTAGGATGCATTACTGCCCCTCTTGGGCATCTTGAAGGTCCCGTACCTTAGTGCATGCACAAAACAAAAGTTTTCCACATAAGCCATTTAATCTGTGGTGCCACTGGTCCAACAACCCCAACCCTCAACTTGACCTGCAACTGTTTGTCTTGATTGGTTAGTCGACCTATCTTGTCGCACTACTACTAGTCCATCGAGTATGTCGGTCCTGTCTTGGTACATGGCCAAACATATCATTCATTTAAAGTTTTCATGGCATAAACTCATGTTTGTTTACGAGCTCCTGTTCGTGCCAACTGGCCTTGGGCCCACTGTACGAGATTTTCAAAATTGGGCATATTAGCCCACAAGTTCCAAAACCGAGGCTTCCAGCCTATCTGAGCTATTCGAGCTTCCGTCATGAAGGCTTCCAGTTGCAAAAATTTTAACCAATGGCACATAGTCAGGGGAGAGCACTTCCGACAAAATAATCTTTTCATCTTTCCATCACAACAAATGGGTGTGATGACATCTTCGCTTATAACCGATAAATGGGTTTTCTACTTCCTTCCAGGAAGTTCGTCATACCAACCGGGTATGATCTACTTACAATCGCTAAGTAGTTTGTCCACGTAATTTCCACATCACTCCCTTCAGGTGTGATGTTTAAAATTCCACTTAGTAGTGGGTTTTCATTTATGAGGTGCTTATCATCCCAACCGGGTATGATATAAAATCCCACGCACCTGTGAATGTTGTGAATTCCCCTAAACTAGCTTTTGGCCTCCACACGAGCTTATCTTGGTTGGCGTTCCCTGTACTTCGTGTTCCATTAGGGGTGCAATCATCTTTGCTTTTGATCTAGGCAGATAGCTCTTGTCCTAAGGTTCCTCCTTTTAGCTCAAATTCAGCTTTATAAGGGATGTGGAAGTGTTTATAGAGCTTGGTTTGGCCCGAGAAGGGCATAAATTGGTCGTTTTCAGCTCGGCCCAAATAGGGCAATGTTAATCTGTTGGAGCTACTTCACTATTCTATGACGTCGCCATTTCTCTAGCGACCCTTGGAGTGAATGAAGGCTACCGTCATGTAGCTAACATCTCTTTGAATCTAAAGAACCCAACCTTGCCTTATTTGCCTCAGAGAAGTGCCCAAGTCGGAGCTCTAATTCAAGCTTCACCAAAAAATGGAGTTGTAGGGAGAGAGTGGAGTTTCTAGGTGTGAGGAGGATGAATGAGGAGGGGCACTTTATATAGGAATCTTGAGGACTTCTTGGCCATCCAATTGGTGCCTTAATGGCGGTCATTCATTGCTTGAAACTCCCTGGTCGGAGACTTTCTATCTTCATCAGCGCTGCTCTATTTTATGATGAGTAAATAGTGTTGTCATCTGAAGGAAGAAGATGACACATTTCCGAACTAGACCGGACCGGTTTGAACCGGGTTCAACACTTAAACCGGCCAGTTTAGGCCAGATTCGACTCAATTTTTTAAATTAAAAATTTCTAAATTCATTCTCTATCCAATGATAGCCTCAATTCTTAAATTTGAATGTTCTAAGTCACCTAGAAAAATGAATTTAGCATTTAGTTTAATAGTAGTTCAAACCGGATCAATCCGATTCGGATTCGATTCAACTGAACTAGTCTAGTTTTCTTCCCCAAATTGTCCTAAAGTCCCTTTCCAAGGTTTTTATGACACTTTGGGTCACTTGGGAGTTGTAAATTTCCCAATTTGCCCATTCTCGGATGATCGAGTTTGTGATCTGGTTCGGTTTTTCTCACTCCGTTTTACCGGTTCTTTCCCCAATTTTCCTTAGCTCCAAGGAGTGAGGTTTACAACTCTCCCCTCCTTTTAGGAGTTTTGTCCACAAAACTTAATTATCAATCTTTGCATAAGGAATAAATTCCTTTGGTGTCAACTTGGGGTTTGCTTGACAAGCTAACTCTTTGGTTGTTTTTTCAGTTAGTCCTTTTTATATCATTCACTTTAGGAATTTCTTTTTCCTTTCCATTGTTCACTCACTCCATGGAGTTTATCATAATTAGGCATGTGTTACCCACTATTCAAAGGTACATCCTTAAGTTCACTTACTCCTCTACTTAAAGAAGGATTCTTCCTCTTGAGGGTTCTTGCTCAGAATTTTAGGATTGGGAGTTCCAAGCTATCCAATCGTTCCCTTGTCTGGTTATTCTCTTGGTCATTGAAACCCTTATCTCTATGTACTCTCGAGTGCTACATACTTGCTTTCATGGGTTTTGGTGTCATCACCTTTTTGTCTTATTTTGATCCTTCCTTCGTCCGATGTTTATTACAACTTCGATCCATATTTTTATATTTGAACTTATCATTTTTACTCACTAACTCTTCCTTACTCGAGTCACATTTTTCCTTGGGACTGTTGGGCTTACATGCCCCTTGCAGTCATGACATTTTCTAGAATCTATCTCTATCCATTAGATTTCTATAATACTTCCTTGAGGGTCGTTCTAATCTTTTAAATCTTTCATGGTTGTATAACTTTATTTTGTAGGATATTCTTGACTACCTTTACCGTTATTCACTCATCTATCTTGCCTTTGATTTCATGTCTTACATAACCATGTCAGTTTTCCTTACCCACTCATCTTTTCCCAACTTCCTTATTGGGTATTTCCGGTTCCAATTATTTGTCTTCTAAACGGTTTACTGACAAGCTAGGATTCTTTCCTTCTTAAGTCTTTGACATTCTTTATTCAAGGATTTTCCTTTTCCTTAATTCACTTTTAGTTACTCGTGATCATTTCATGATTCTTTATTCTAAATTAATCACTTTTAGTCTATGCGTCGATTCCTTTGCTTGGGAAGGTTCCCTTCTTCTGATTTTGTTCTCTACTATGTCTCTCACATTAGAGACTTCCATCTTAGGAGCTACATGCCCAACCTTCTTATCATTCCTTGGAGGGTTGTTTCTTTCTTTCTTCACACCCCTTTCCTTGTTGGGGCATTTGCCCGCTTTGGATCCTTCTCTATCCATAACTTCTGTTTCATCCCTTATTCCTTGAGATATTACCAATTATTGGTCTTATTCCGTGCACTCCACACTATGCTCAACCGTCCACTCTTTAGGCTCCATTATGTGCGTGTGGACTACGACCCGTCTTACTAATTGTGGTTATTCCTCCTTAGCCACATCTTATTTGGAGGGCTTAATTTCCTAACGTTTCTTGGACGTTCTTTCCTTTATTTCATTATTATAGGTAGTCCACTCATTCTTACTTTTCACAACATCTTTTGATGCTAACTTTTTATTTTCCCATTCCTTGGGTTTAACTTATTCCTTGGGTCCTCCTAGTGTGCTTCCTAGGTTCTTTCACGTTAGCATGCACTTCATTTGCAAGTTTATCTCCTTATCCCTCTTCACTTGGTTCCATTACTTCTCACTTGGGTTACATATGTCGTTCTAGTGTTTCCTTCCTTGGTAGGATTCTTTCCCTTTTTTCCAAAATTCCTTTTTCATTTGCTCTAGGGAATATCTACACTTAAATGACATCCTTTGATGTCGTCTTCTCCTATTTACCTTTACTCTTGAAATCTTGCAGGTACATCTTTTGTACTCTATCCTCATCCTCACTTGTACCCTAGTACTTGTCTATTTCTTTTAGGGAGAGCTCAAATCCTGCTTATTTCAAGATCTCTTGATCATGTGAGAGGCTTGCCTACTCCTCTCTTGGCTTGAGTTTGGTCGTTAATTTGGCCATTGGACTTTTTAAGGATTTCCTTCATCCTTCTTTTTCTAAATATTTGGCCTTTCCACTTCTCCCTTCTTTGTTGGAGCTTAAATTATGGCTTTCACAAGTTTTAGTTCGTTAACTACCTTGTCTCTACCATTCCATTGGTCTAATTTTCTTAGGGCAGTTGTTTATCGAGTCTTCTTATCCTTAATGTCTATCCTACTACCCTTTTTAGGGTGTAGTCCTTTCTACTTCCCAATCTTCATTCAAGTGTCATTTATTCTCCTTGACTATCTTGTTATAATGACTTGCTTCCTTGCACTATGTTTGTCCAAAACTTCTATTTGACTTCACTACTTTTTCCAAAGTGAGTCATATTTGCCATCTCGAGACATTTCATTTGTCGTCAAATGCTCGGATGGTGTTCTCTCGCGGAGGCGCTTCCGTCTTTTTTCCTAAATGACTAGAAATTTCTTATTAGGGAAAAATTTTCTTAAGCAATACTTTGTTCTTGTTTTCTTTTTATCGAGGTCCTACTTTCAGTCCTTTTTCCTTCCTGCCACTATGCTAGGATCTTGAAGAGCTTTTTCATGGATGTAATTGAAATTCTGAGCAGGAGTTGTATTTCTAGGGATGGTATCCTTTCGAGTTTCCTATAGATGTGGTAGCGTTATTCTTGGAAAATATTGTCCTAAATCCTTGTTGTGTGGGGACAGTTCTTCACTTCATGTCCTATTTCTTTACACTTGTAATAGGTCGTTTCCTTGCTTAGTTACTCCAAGAGTTCTCCTAAACTCCTTAATTACCTTGACAATTTTTTTTCTTGTTGTGCCTTCTTTGCCCAACAATTTCCTTGATTGATTCTTTTATTTGGAATGGGAATCTTCTTGGTCTCCATAGTGTCTAAGGTATTGCAGGTTTGTTTGGTTACTCTCCATGGGAAATCGTCCTACAGCTGAGGCGCAAGATTACATCATTTTGAGAGATGGTTTTTAGGAAATTGGAGTTCTTTATTATTGGATAGGTAGTACAATAAGTTCGGGTCTTAGCCCCATTACAAAAAGCATTTACGAAACAGATCGGGAGCTCCTAGGTTCTTGACAAGTGTCCTTCTTAGTAAGGTTATAAGCACTTGATGGTGTTCCTAGCCTTAGGCTTGAATTCCTTCGTACTCAGGATTGTGACCTTAATAGATCCTGGTACCATCCTTCTGGATACTACCCTCTAATATCTCTTGGTTCATTAGGACTTCTCGGGTATTTTAGGGTGATCTCCTTACAAGGATAGAGTGTTAGGTGGTATTGGTAATGTCAGTCCTAGTTTTCTTGGTTCCTCTCTTAAGAACCATCTGAAAATTTTAAAATTTTCTCTTAGTTACTATGTTATATAGTCTTAATAATGTATTAATAGAAACAGGCTCTCATACCACTCAAGTTGTCACACCCTGACCCGGTTTGGTCAAATCCATGTGATCAACCCTTCACTCTCCCGGTTTATTAAGAGTTTTCTCCTTTTTTAAAACCGAGAAGAGTAAGGCATTCTTTAAACCTGTACCTTTCTGGGAATAACATTAATCAAACCTGTAAGCAACTTAAATTTAACATACCTGTTTCACATGTATGGTTAGCTTGAGGTCTTTGGGTAGGCTTTCCCTTGGTTACCTGAAAAATGGTATAAGAGAGGGGGTGAGTTCAGCGACTCAGTGAATAGGTGTTTTAAAATTTGACTTTCAGAAAATAGTTAGAATCAGAGTATGCTAGACTCCTTAGTTTCTTTAAAACATTTCATCTTCAAAATGTCGGTTTTTCATAGCCATGTCTCATCATTAACCATAATGGGTGTGTTAATCAACCAAGACACGCCCTTCATCATGAAGGGAACACACATTCGTTGGGCAGCACGTCAACTGCACCCACTTGTGGCGTCAGAGCGACTTTATTAGCCACCCAAATAAAAGCACGCCCACTTCTACCCTGACAATGAGTGGATGTAGGTGACATCCTACCCTCAATCTTGTAAATAAAACTCCATGTACACATGAGGGCAAAGACCTCATCTCAACCCTACCCAAGTCTCATGCGCATGAAGCTACATCGAGCTTCCCTCACTGCTGGCACGACAAACTGCCCTTATCTCCACCATGTCATCTAGTAGCTTCTAGGATGCATCACAGCCCTCTTGGGCATCTTGAAGGTCCCGTACCTCAATGCATGCACAAAACAACAGTTTTCCACATAAGCCATTTAATTTGTGGTGCCACTGATCCAACGGCCCCGACCCTCAACTCGACTTACAGCTGTTCATCTCGACTAGTCCGTCAACCTGTCATGTCACACTGCTGCCAATCCATTGAGTATGTCGGTCATATCTTGGTACCATGGCCAAACATATCATTCATTTAAAGTTTTCATGACTTAAACTCATGTTTGTTTAGGAGCTCTTGCTCGTGCCAATTGGCCATGGGCCCACTGTACGAGATTTTCAAAATCGGGCATATTAGCCGCCAAGTTCCAAAATCGAGGCCTCTAGCCTATCTGAGCTATTCGAGCTCCGGTCAAGAAGGTCTCCCAAAAAGTTTAAGCAGTAGCACATAGTCAGGGGAGAACACTTCTGACAAAATAATCTTTTCATCTCTCCATTACACTAACTGGGTGTGATGACATCTTCGCTTATAACCGATAAGTAGGTTTTCTACTTCCTTCCAGGAAGTTTATCATACCAACTGGGTATGATCTACTTACAACTGCTAAGTAGTTTTTCCACATAATTTCCACATCACTCCCATGAGGTGTGATATTTAAAATTCCACTTAGTAGTGTGTTTTCATTTTTGAGGTGCTTATCATCCCAACCAGGTATGATATAAAATCTCACTCACCCGTGAATGTAATGAATTCCTCTAAATTGGCTTTTTGGCCTCCACACGAGTTTGTCTTGATTGGCGTTCCCGGTACTTCGTGTTTTGTGAAGGGCGCAATGGTCCGATTTTTTGATCTAGGTAGAGAGCTCTTGTCTTGAGGTTCCTCCTTTCAGCTCTAATTCAGCTGTATCAGGGTTGTGAAAGTGTTGAGAGGGATTGGTTTGGCCTGAGAAGGGCTCGAATTGGTCATTTTCAGCTCGGCCAAAACAGGGCAGCTTCGGTCTATCGGAGCTGCTTTACTATTCTATCACGTCAGTGTTTCTCCTGTGACCCTCAGAGGGAATGAAGGCTACTGTTGTGTAGCTGACTTCTCCCCGGGTCTAAAGAACCCGACCTTGCTTATTTAGCTCAAAAAAGTGCCCAAGTCGGAGCTCTTGTTCGAGCTTCACCATAAAATAGAGTAGTAGGGAGAGAGTAGAGTTTTCAGGTGTTATGAGGATGAATGACGGGGGACTCTTTATATAGGTAGCTTGGAGACTTCTTGGTCGTAGGACTGGTGCCATAATGGCAGTCATTGATTGCCTGAAACTCCCTGGCCAGAAACTTTTCATCTTTGCCAACGCTACTCGATTTTCTAGCAAGTGAACAGTGCTGTCATATAAAGGAAGAATACAACACTATTTTGAACCGGACCGGACCGATCCGAACCGAGTTCAACGCTTAAACTGGTCGATTCAGGTCCGATTCGATCGAGTTTGTCAAAATTAAAAAAATTCTAAATTCATCTAAATTTATTCTCTATATAATGGTGGCCTCAATTCTCAAAATTGAATTTTCTAAGCTACCTAGAAAAAAGAATTTTGCATCCGGTTGAATAGTGGTTTAAACCCATCCAAACTGGTTCAATCGGGTCGGGTCCGGTTCACCTGATCTAGTCTAGTTTTCTTTACCAAATTGTCCTAAAGTCCCTTTCCAAGTTTTTATGACCATTTGGGTCACTCTGGAGTTGTAAATTTCTTAATTTGCTCGTTCTTTCATTATCGGGTTTGTGAACCAGTTTGGTTTTTCTCACTCGGTTTGACTAGTTCTTTCCCTGGTTTTCCTCGACTTCAAGGAGTGGGGTTTACATGGTACCTTCACCAAAGTAAAATCAGAGGGATTAAGGCTCATAATAAAATAGGCTACCTTGATTTTTAACATAAATTTGATCTTTCTTTAAAAGTATGGTGTGCCCAAAATAGTTTAGTAAGAAACCTAGAAATATAGCATTTGATTAGTAGTAATTAAAAACCTTCATGCACAAGCTTTGATATCTACCTCAACTTACATTGTTCTATTGATGGTCCCCGACTCATGCCTTGTGGAATCCCGACTTTCTCCTATCATTGGTTGGGGGAGGGGTGAGCTCACATTTTAATGAATGAGGTATTAACGTTGGACCACTACATGGCTTCCGACCTCAGACATCACATAAAAACTCTAGCATGGATATTTATTCTTAGCATAATGAAATTTCTTAATAGTCTTAGGTTTATTAGACCCCTTAACGCTCTGGTCTCAGGACATCCAGAAACTATAAATCCACATTACATGGAGTCCAACTCTCTTTTCCCCAAACAACAATCAATTCAATATCATAATATTCAAATAATAGCGCATACTGGCAACTCATGCCTAAGTCATGCCCGGATATCTTGCCATAACTCCAATTGAGTAAGATGAGAGTGCGTAAATCATGTGTACTCTCCATAACCAATATTCTTTGGGTTTGTCTATCACTTGGATTACTTAGCAATCGAAGTCAAGCCAATATGCAACAAATTGCCCTAGTCAACTCCCTTACACATGTGACTCATCCTGCCTCTTCCCATTATAGCGGTGTAACACTAGGGCCATACTCATGCATCATTTGGGGGTCTTGGGAAATTTGGAAGTAAGTTTTTTATCTCCTCTTATCTACCCTTCCAATTTCCCTAGGTTTTGACAGTAACTCGGTAGGTGTCCTACCAATGCCTGCACGTCCTACTAATATACAATAAACACACAAGTATGTGCACAAACATGAATTAAGGAATAAATTATGCTTATCCCAGTTTTTCATTTAGTGTGGTCTTCATCCAAACCCTCTATGTTTTGGTGTATGTAGGAAAATAACAAGTAGTATGCATGTACTACTATATCACAGCTAGTTTGGTCTACATAAATGGTACCACATGCACAAGGGCCCAACTCACATAGTCCAATCATGCGACTATGGTTTATTTACTGTTGTCTATATGACCCTTAACCTGTTTCTTTAGTTTGAACATGGATCCATGTCATTTTGCACTTTCTCAAATGATTTTTCTAAATCATGCATCATAGGTTTTCAAATATTATAAAAAATGTAACACATATTCAGTTGATCCAATTGTACTCACTATCATTACTCACACTCACCGTTATTGTCGAAACTTGTCCATTCTGATGGGTTTTCCTGTTGGCTCAATGCGTGAGGTCATTACTCACTCTATGTGTACTCCCTCTACAAGAGCCATAGTAAATATAGAGATCAGTCTCAAATAGTGATATCAAAATATAATCTGTAAACCCCGTCCTTCGGAGTTAAGAAAAATCTAGGAAAGAATCGGTCAACCCGAGTGAGAAAAACCGAACATGTTCATGAACCCCAACCACTAGAGAACAGGCAAATTGAGAAATCTACAACTCCTAAGTGACCCAAAGAGTCATAAAAACCTTGGAAAAAGACTTTAGGATAATTTGGGAGAGAAAACCAGACCTGTTCAGGTGAACCGGATCTGAACCGGTTTAAACCACTATTGAACCAGATGCTAAATTCATTTTTCTAGGTGGCTTAGAAAATTCAAATTGACAAATTGAACACCATTGGATAGATAATGAATTTAGAAAATTTTAATTTAGAAAAACTCAATCAAATCGGGCCTGAACTGGCTAGTTTAAGCATTTAACCTGATTCGCACTGGTATAGTCTGGATCGGAACAGCGTCGTCTTCTTCCTTTAGATGACAACACTATTCACTCACTGAAAAATTGAACAGCGCCGGTGGAAAGGAAACGTTTCTGTTTAGGATATTGCAGGCCATCAATGAGTCTCATAAAGGTGCCAAATAGATGGTTGGAGAGTACCCGAGCTTCCTATATAAAGAGCCCTTCTCCATTCATCATCGACACACCTGAAATCTTCACTCTCTATCAACAACTCAGTTTTCCGACAAAGCTCGAACCAGAGCTCCGACATACGGTTTTTTTGAGCCAAAAAAGGCAAGGTTACGTTCCTTAGAACAATGAAACAACTTCGATGGACAGAAGCTGCCCTGTTTTGGCCGAGCTAAAGATGACCAAATTGAGCCCTCCTCATGCCAAACCAAGCTCTCCCAACAATTCCTCAGCCCTCATATGACCAAATTAGAGTGGAAAGTTAAGCCAATTTGGCTCCCCTTTGTAATTTCCGATCAGCGCTATTGAGAGAACTGACAAAACTTCACTGATCGAATTCATCCTCAATTTGATATCAATTGATGCGATTCTTGATCCTAGGAGGAAACTCAGGATGAGAGCTACCTACCCCAATCGAAAGCTTAGACCGTCGTACCTCCGACGGTAAGCTTTCTCTCTCTAAGTCCATTTTTCCAGCGAAGCTCCGTTTGAGCTCATCCCGACGTCAATTCATGCGATTCAAAGCTCAATTGAATTATATGGATGTGTAGGAACTCAATTTTACCTTCAATTTCAACAATTAACTTCGATTGATTGATTAATTTGATGAAATCAAATTTGGCTAGTTTAAAAGGGGGAAATTGGGAAACATTTTGGGGGGAAATTGGGGGTTTCGAAAAATTGAGGGACTAAAGTGCGATTTCCTAAAATTGAGGGCCAATTGGCCATAAAAAGATGTTGGAGGACTAATTGGTCAAATTTTGGAATTTATTTGGGTAAAATTACCATTTTTGTAAATTAGGGGAAAATGGTAATTTTTGAAAAGTTAGGGACCAAATTGTAAATTTGGCAAACTTGAACCCTTTTTGTGATTTTGAATAAATTGAGGACCCAAAGTGGATTTTTATGGTACCGAGACCGGACTGACATACTCGATGGACTGGCGGCAGTGTGACACGACCAGTTCAAGGGACCGGTCTAGACAAACAGTTGTAAATCGAGTTGAGGGTCGAGGCTGTTGGACTAGTGGCACCAAAGATTAATGGCTTTATAGAAAACTTTATTTGTGCATGCAGTGAGGTTCAAGACCATCAAGACACCCAAGAGGGATAGTAATGTGTCCTAGGGTCTACTAGATGACATGGTGGAGATTAGGGCAATTTTGTCGTGCCAGCAGTCAGGGAAGCTCGATGTAGCTTCATGCGCATGAGACCGTGGTGGGGTCGGGATGAGGTCTTTGTCCTCATACAGATATGGAGTTGCTTTTCGGGTTTGAGGTTCTGATGTCGTGAACATTCACTCATTTCCTGGATAGAAGAGGACGTGCTTCTATCTAGGTGTCCTGTAAAGTCACTCTGATGCCACAAGTGGGTGCAGTGAACGGGCTGCCCTATGAATGTGTCACCCCTTCATGATGAAGGGCGTGTGTTGATTGTTAAACACATCGATTGAGGATAATATGGAATTATGGTTTTGAAAACTGAGAATTCGAGAAAGAAATTGTCACGCCCTAACTCGGTTTAGTCGGATCCCGAAATCGCTTCTTCGTGTTCATATGAGGATAGAGACCTCATCCCATCCCCACCCCGGTCTCATGCGCTTAGTGCTACTCCAAATTTCGCACAGACACCTAGAATGACGATCTGCCCTTATACTTATCGGGTCATCTAGGGCCCTTAGCACGCATCACTACCCCTCATGGGAATCTTGATGATCCCTTACTCAAAGTGCATGCACAAACAAAGTTTTCTTAAATTTCCATGTAATATGTGGTGCCATTAGTCCCAACGGTCCTAACTTTCAACTCAACCGGTAGCTGTTTGTTTTGACTAGTTCGGAGACTGGTCATGTCGTATAGCTATTGGTTGTTTGAGTATGTCGGACCTGCCTTGGTACCATGACCAAATAATACTTATTAAGGTTTAATGGCACATATATAACATGTTCATTTACAAGCTCCTGCTTGTGTCCGTTGGCCTATGGCCCATTGTTCGAGTTTTTCAAAAACTGGGCATTTTAGCCCTCAAGTTCCAAAACCGAGGCCCCTAGTTTATTGAAGACTCGTGGGACCTTACTAGAACTAGAAGGCATTACATACCCTCCTCCAAGGCAAGAGGAACATGTTCCTTCCTCCAGAAGTCTAACCCCTTCTCCAGCCCCACAACAACCGGAGAAAAATCCTACTAAGAAGGAGGCTTGGGACAATTATTGGGATAAGTATGCCACATTCATAAAAGTTCCCCAATTATCCCCATGTACTCAGTCTAGCTTCAATCCCTCTCAATGGATGAAGTGGACATATGAGTGTGAGGCTGAGGTATTGAGGCAGTACGGACCGGAGGCTATAGATGAAGTTCAACCCATAAGGGAATATGGATGGACTCCAACTAGTACCCTAGAGCCATCTGATCATGAAAGGAACTAATTTGGAATAAAGAATCGTGAAATGATCACAAGTGAGTAAGATTGGATTAAGAAAAAGAAAAATTCTTGAGGAAATGATGCCACTGAAAATGACGAATGACATAAGAAGGGAAGAATTTCAGCGTGTTAGTAAGTTATTGGAAAACCCAAAGAATTGAAACTGGAGAGACACAATAAAGATGTTAGGGAAAGACGAGTGAATAAGGAAAACCATAATGGTTATGTAGGATATGACGTCAAAGGCAAAATGGATGATTGGATAACAGTAAAGATAGTCAAGAAATACTACCAGACGAAAAGAGGGATAATGTTATACTATCCCTGAAAGGTAGGAAGGTTGAGAACAACCATTATGGATGTGTTTTAAAATGTTTAAAGACAGGTTCTAAAGTATGTTGTGTTGTATAGGACATGTAAGCCCAACAGTCCTAGGGAAAATATGACTCAAGTAAGAGTCAGTTAGTTATGCATGGCAAGGTCAAGAATTAAATTTGGAACAAATTTGGCTCTGACCGAATTATTCTGATCGACACTATTCTGAACAAGACTGTATAGGTGCAAACCGGGTTCAATGCTTAAACTAGCTAGTTCAAACCCGATTAGACCAAGTTATTCAAAATTTCGATCGAATTAGAGCAGAAAGGTAAGTCAATTTGGCTCCCCTCTGTAATTTCTGATTAGTGTTAGAGAGAGAACTAACGAAACTTTATTGATCAAATTCTTCCTCAATTCGATATGAATTGATATGATTCTTGATCCTAGGAGGAGCTTTAGGATGAGAGCTACCTGCCCCGATCGAAAGCTCGGACCACCTCACCTTTGACGGTAAGTTTGAAGCTTTCTCTCTCTAAGTCTAATTTTCCGACGAAGCTCCGTTTGAGCTCGTTCTAGCGTCAATTCATGCGATTCAAAGCTCAATTGAATCGTATGGATGTGTAGGAACTCAATTTTACCTTTAATTTCAAGAATTAACCTCGATTGATTGGTCAATTTGATGAAATCAAATTCGACCAGTTTATAATGGGGAAAATGGGGGAAAAGTTTTGGAAAAATTGGGGATTTCGAAAAATTGAGGGACCAAAGTGCAATTTACCAAAATTGAGGGCTAATTGGCCATGAAAAAGATGTTGGAGAACCAATTGGTTAATTTTTGGAATTTATTGGGGTCAAAATGGCATTTTTTTAAAGTAGGGGCAAAATGGTAAATTTTCAAAAGTTAGGGACCAAATTGGAAATTTGGAAAACTTGAACATTTTTTGTGATTTTAAATAAACTGAGTACCCAAAGTAGATTTTTAGAAGTTTTGGGACTCAATTTAGGGAAATTTTGCATTAGGGACCTAATGTTAAGGAAAAAGACCTTTAGGGACCTAAATGCAAATAATTAAAAGTTTGGGCATTTGTTCATTTGTGAGGAATTAAGGCAGGCCAAATGTTAATGAACAATGATATTCATATCGTGCAGGAACACGAAGGATCGAGAACGCCAACAAGGATAAGCTCGCGTGGAGGCAAGAAGCCAATTTAGGGGAAAATACATTACACTTATCAGGTGAGTGGGATTTTTTTACATCATACCCGGTTGGGATGATGAGCATCTCAGAAATAAAAAGCCACTACCATGTGGAATTTTAACATCACACCTGATTGGGTGATGTAAGAACTACGTAGAAAAACTACTTACCGATTGTAAGTAGATCATACCCGATTGGTATGATAAACTTCCTAGAATGAAGTAGAAAACCCGCTTACCGGTTGTAAGCAGAGATGTCATCACACTCGATTGATGTGATGGACAAGTTGGAAAGTTATTTTTATCAGAAGTGCTCTCCCTTAACTATGTGCCAATGCTTAAAAAATTTTAGAGATCTTCTTGACGAGAGCTCGAATAGATCAGGCAGGCTAGAGGCCTCGGTTTTGGAACTTGGGGGCTAAAATGCCCGATTTTGAAAATATCGTACAGTGGGCCCAAGGCCAGTTGGCACATGCAGAAGCTCATAAACAAATATGATAATAAGCCATGAAAATTCTTAATGAATGATTGATGTGATTGGCCATGGTACCAAGACAGGATCGACATACTCGATAGACTAGTGATAGTGCGACACGACTAGGTCGACGGACTGATCTAGACAAAAAGACACTGGTTGAGTTGAGGGTCGGGGCCGTTGGACCAGTGGCAACAAAGATTAATGGCTTTATGGAAAACTTTGTTTATGCATGCACTGAGGTTCAGGACCATCAAAATGCCCAAGAGGCGTAGTGATGCGTCCTAGGGGCTACTGGACAACATGGTGGAGATAAAGGAAGTTTTGTCGTTCTAGTAGTTAGGGAAGCTCGACGTAGTTTCATGCGCATGAGACTAGGGTGGGGATGGGATGAGGTCTCTATCCTCATACTGACTTGGAGTTGCTTTTCCAGTTTGAGGGTCAAATGTTGTGAACATTCACTCTGTCACACCCCGACCCGGTTTGGTCAGATCCCCGTGATCAACCTACCACTCTCCCGGTTTATTAAAGGATTTCCCCTTATTATAAATCATAAAGAGTAAGGCATCCTTTAACATGCACCTTTTCTTGGAATAGCATAATCAAAACTGCATGAAATTTAAAACTTTACTTACCTGTCTTACAAGCATCTTAGTTAACGGTCTTTAAGGGGAGGCTTTCCGGAATTTCCTGAAAGGGATATAAGGGAGGGGGTGAGTACGACTACTCAGTGAATGGGTTTTTAAAAGCTTTTGACTTTTAAGAAAAATATTTATAGGGAGTGTACCAGACTCCTTTGTTTTCAAAAATCCCTTCATTTAAAAATTCGGGGTTTTCCACCATTTCTTATTTACCACGGTGTGTCATCACCCAACACATATCCTTCATCATGAAGGTTACACACATTCACAAGTCAGTATCACTAAAGAACCTGCTAGTGGCTTCGGAGCGACTTTTCCTGCCACCCGGATAGAAGTATGACCACTTCTACCCTGGGAATGAGTGGATGTACATGACATCCGACCCACAATCCTGAAATCACTTCTTCATGTCCGTATGAGGATAGAGACCTCATCCTATCCCCACCCCAGTCTCATGCGCTTTGTGCTACTCCAAATTTCGCACAGACACCTGGAACGACGATCTGCCCTTATACTCATCGGGTCGTCCAGGGCCCTTAGGACACATCACTACCCCTCATGGGCATTTTCATGATCCCGTACTCATAGTGCATGCACAAACAATGTTTTCTTATCAAGCCATGTAATATGTGGTGCCTCTGGTCCAACGGCTCCGACTCTCAACTCAACCCGCAGTTGTTTGTCTTGACTAGTCCGTTGAGGTGTCATGTCACACTGCCGCTAGTTGACTGAGCATGTCGGTCCTATCTTGGTACCATGGCCAAACAATTCACTTATTAAGTTTTATGGCACATATATCATCTTCGTTTATGAGCTCCTGCTCGTGCCAACTGACCTTGGGTCCACTGTACGAGATTTTCAAAAAACTGGGCATTCTAGCCCTCAAGTTCCAAAATCGAGGCCCCCGGCCTATAAGAGCTATTCAAGCTCCCGTCAAGAAGGTCTCCCAAATAGTTTAAGCATTGGCACACAGTCAGGGGAGAACACTTCCGACAAAATAGGTTTTCACTGTCCATTATACCAACTGGTATAAGGACATCTCTGTTCATAAACGATGAACGGGTTTTCAACTTCCTTCGAGGAAGTCTCATCATACCAATCGGGTATGATCTACTCACAACCGGTAAGTAGTTTTTTTGCATAATTTTCACATCACTTTCTCTAAGTGGTGATGATTAAAATACCATTAAACAGTGGGTTTTTATACGGAGGTACTTATCATCCCCTACCGGGTATGATATAAAATTTTCACTTACAACCGGTAAGTGGTTTTTATCCTTATGTTGTGCTCATCATCCCAACCGGGTATGATGTTAGTAAACCCACTCACAACCGGTAGGTAGTTTTTAAATTATAAGGTGTGCTCGTCATCCCAGCTAGGTATGATGTTAGTAAATCCACTCACAACCGGTAAGTAGTTTTTAAATTATAAGGTATGCTCATCATCCCAACCGGATATGATGTTAGTAAACCCACTCACCCGTTAACACAGTGAATTCCACTTGATCGGGTATGATGTTAGTAAACCCATTCACAACCGGTAGGTGGTTTTTAAATTATAAGGTGTGCTTATCATCCCAACCGGGTATGATGTTAGTAAATCCACTCACAACCGGTAAGTAGTTTTTAAATTATAAGGTATGCTCATCATCCCAACCGGGTATGATGTTAGTAAACCCACTCACCCGTTAACGCAGTGAATTCCACTTGACCGGTTATTTGTATTCACGTGAGCTTGTCCATGCTAGCGTTCCCGGTATTTCGCATTCCTACATGATATGAACATCCTTGTTCATTATTACTCGGCATAATAGTCTTCATTCATTTCCAATGAATGAGAAAACCCAAACTTTTAGTTATTTGCAATTAGGTCCCTAAAGTTATTTCTCTTTAACTTTAAGTCCCAAATCTCGGTTTTTCCTCAAATTGAGTCCCATAACTTTTAAAATTTATCTTGGGACCTCAATTTATTCAATTTCACCAAAAGGGGGTTTAATTTCCCAAATTTCCAATTTGGTCCCCCAATTTTTCCAAAATTACCATTTTGCCCTTCCTTTACAAAAATGGTAAGTTTTGCCCCAAAAATTCCAAAATTCTTCAATTGATCCTTCAACATTATTTTCATGCTCAATTGACCCTCAATTTCATAAAATTGCATTTTGGCCAATTGAATTTTGAAAATCCCCAATTTTTCCCCCAATTTCAACTCTTCAACACTACCGAATTTGATTTCATCAAATTGACTGATCAAACACTTCTAATTGTTGAAATTGGAGTTGAAATTGAGTTCCAGCATGTTCATACAATTCTAAGAATCTTTGAATCACAGATTTTAACGCCGGAACAAGCTCAAACGGAGCTTCGCCAGAAAATAGACTATAGAGAGAGAAAGCTTCGATTTCTCACCGGGGAGGGCACGATAGTCTGAGCTTTCGATCTAGGCAGATTGCTCTCATCTTGAGGTTCATTCTATAATTAAGAATCGCATCAATTGATGCCGAATTGAGTTAAAATTTCATTAATGAAATTCTACCGATTCTCTCTCTAGCACCGACCGGAAATTGTAGAGGGGAGTTGAATTGGTTTACCTTTCAGTCGTAATTCAATTGTGGGAGGGCTGATAAAGTGTTGGGAAGGCTTGGTTTGGCCTAAGGAGGGCTCAAAGTGGCCAATTTCAACTCGGCCAAAATAGGGCAGCTTCGGTCCATCGGAGTTGCTTCACTATTCCATCATGTAGGCGCTTCTCCAGTGATTCTCGGATTGACTGGAGTTTTCTATCATATAGCTAACTTATCCCCTGTTCTAAATAGCCCAACCTTTCCTTTCGAGGTTAAGAAAAATGTTCAAGTCAATGCTCTGGTTTAAGCATCACCGGGAAATGGAGCAGTAGAGAGAGAGAGAGAGAAGTGTTTGGGTGTGAGGAGAATGAATGGGGATGACCTCTTTATATAGGTGGTTAATCGTGTATTAAATGGGAGAGATTTATTACTAGTATTAATATTGCCATAAATTATTGGTGTTAATTTCAATAATTTAATTTGGCTATTAAATTATTGGTAGTAATTACAATAGTTAAATATATATTAATTTATGGCTATTTATGATAAGCCATCGCATAAAATTTTTTGACTGAAATTTATGGCAAGCACGCTTAACTTTAAAGCTCTTATGGAATCTAGTTCACCTGAACCAATTTGGTTTTTGTTTTCTAATTTGTCTTAAGTTTCTTTTCCAAGGTTTAATGAACCCTTTGGATCACCCGAAAGTTGTAAATTTTCATATTGCTTGTTCCCAAATGTAAATCGGCTAGGTTTTCTTATTCGGTTTGACCAGTTCTTTTCCCGGTTTTCCTTAACTCAAAAGTGCGAGGTTTACACACTCATTCCCAGGGTAGAAGTTGACAGGCTTCTATCTAGGTGGCTAGTAAAGTCGCTCCGATGCCACAAGTGGGTGTAGTAGATGAGCTACCCTATGAATGTGTGATCCCTTCATGATAAAGGGCATGTGTTGATTGTTAAACACATTGATTGAGGATAATATGGAATTATGGTTTTGAAAACTGAGAATTTGAGAAAGAAATAATTTAAAATGAAATTAAGGAGTCCGACACACTCCAATTAAAAATTATTTTATTGAAATTCCTTTTTAAACACTCATTCAGTGAGTTGTAGAAACTGACCCACCTTTTCAATCCCTTTTCAAGAGTAGAGAAATGACTAGAAATAACACTAAGATTTACCCTTTGTCAGGTATGCTTAAATTCTTTTTAAGTTTACATTTTTATTGATATATGTTAATGCAAGGAACATAGTTGAAATATTGTCTAGCTCCTCTTGATTAAAGAAACAAGGAAACCCTTCTTGAACTAAGGGAGCGACAGGTTGATCACGAGGATCTGACCAAATTGGGTCCGGGCATGACATAATGGATACCCCATAACACCCATGTGAATTTACGATTTGCCCCTCAGGCTCAGTTCATTAGACTTACTTGTCGAAGGACCATTCTCTAACTAACATTCCTTAGACATTAGTTAGTACTTTCTTAAGGTCATAACCCCTTGTGGTTCTACTTGTCTATGTGCTTAAAAATCCTTAATCTTTCGCTTAGGCACCTTACTTTCCCACAATTGCATTTTGGTAAGCAAAATTACCATTTGCCCCTTATGAATTAAAATCCTTTCGTTTTGGATACTAGACTTTCCTAAGTCTTTTATTTGGGCCCCCAAATTTTCTTAAGTCCCATTTTGGTCCCCAAAATACCTTAGAATATTTTATAAGTCTTATTTCACACTATTTGCAAAATAGTCCTTAAATTGAGTAAAATTACCATTTTGCCCCCACTCTTTAAACTCATCTTTTCGGGGCCTTACATTCTCCAAGTTTTACATTTAGGTCCCAACACGTTTTTTAGTGTCATTTATGTCCTTAAATTTCCCAAACATCACTTTTGTACGCACAAACTTCCTTATTTGCACTTTAGTCTCTATACTTTATCTTTTGATCATTTTAGGTCCTTAAGCATTCCAAGCATGCCATCGTAGTTTTGAAACTTCATCAATCTCTCCGAATGATCATAAAGCTTCATTTACACCCTTAAAAAGACCCCAAAAAACTTATTCTCAAATGGGTCCTCCTACTTATCCATATTTATATATTAATTAGGCCAAGAACAGGTAAATTAGTTCCAAATTATTTATTCAATTTCCTATTTAATGGACTCAAGATGTGAACCCTGATCTATCGAAATAAGGAACTGGAAAGGAGAATTAGAAAATTTTCAAAGGAAAACTAGGGAATGAAGTGAACTAGAATTGGAAAATAAGAGTTAAAACAGGAAATTGTAAAATCTCAAGTAGCCAATAAGGACCCAAAGGTCATTGAGAAGAACCATTAATGGAATAGGATGGGAAAATCGGACCGATTTTGGGTGAACCAGAACTAAACCAGATTTAACCAAATTGAACAATGAAGCACCTGCTGAAAGATGCATTTTTCTAGGTTAATTAAAAATCTCAAATTGGGAAATTGAAGTCACCACTAGGTTGAAAATGAATTTAGAATAATTTAGAAATTTTTAGATTTTAGAAAACTATCGTGCAAACCCCCTCCCTTAAAGATAACAAAAACTAGGGAAAAAACCAGTCAACTCAAGATAGAAAACCAAACTGGTTCACGAACCATAACCAATAGAGAAAGGGCAAATTGGAAAATTTACAAATACCGTATGACCCAAGGAGTCATAAAAACTATGGAAAAGGACTTTTGGACAAATTGGAAGAGAAAACCAGACTGGTTCAAGTGAACCAGACCTAAACCATATTGAACTGGTTTGAATCATCATTGAACCAGTTGATAAATTCATTTTTCTAGGTGGCTTAAAATATTCAAATTGGGGAATTGAAGCACCATTGGATAGAGAATGAATTTAGATGAATTTTGAAATTTGTAATTTTGAAAAAGTTGGTCGAATCATAACTCAATCGATCGGTTTAAGTATTGAACCTGGTCGGACCATTCGGTCCGGTTTAGAATAGTGTCGTCTTCTTCCTTTCGATGATTGCACTGTTCATTCAACGAATGAACGAATAGAGCCAATGAAGATGAAACGCCTCTGTTTAGGGCATATTAGTTAATGAATGAGCTTGACCAAGGTGCCAAACGGTCGGACAGAGAGTCCCCAAGCTCACTATATAAAGAGCCACTCTCCATTCATTCTCCTCACACATGAAATCTTCAATGTCTCTCAACTACAAAGTTTTTCGGCAAAGCTTAAACCAGAGCGTCAACATAGGGGTTTTTCTAAGCCTTAGAAGGCGAGGTCAGGTTCTTTAGATTCTCGGAGAAGTTAGCTATCTAAAAACTATCTCTGTTCGATACGAGGACCACTAGAGAAGCGCCGACAGAATCAAACAGTGAAGTAGCTCTAAAGAACTAAAGTTGCCCTATTTCGACCGAGCTGAAATCAGCCGAATTCAACCCTCCTCAAGCCAAACCAAGCCCTTTTGACACTCCCACAACCCTCACACGACTGTAATAGAGCTAAAAGGTAAGCCAATTTGACCTACTCTATCATTTCCGGTCGGTGTTAGAGAGAGAAACTACAAAATTTCACCCACTAAATTCTCCCTCAATTCGATATGAATTGTTGTGATTCTTGATCCTAGGAGGAATCTTAGGACCAGAGCTACTTGCCTAGAGAGAAAGCTCGGACCGCCGCACCCCCGATGGTGAGCTTTCAAAGCATTCTCTCTCTACGCATAATTTTCTGACAAAACTCCATTTGAATAATATGTATGTGTAGGAACTAAATTACACCTCCAGTTGAAGCAATTAACCTCGATTGAATGGTCAATTTGATGAAGTCAAATTTGGTTTGTTTAGATAGGGAAAATTTTGGGGAAATTTGGGGATTTGGTAAAATTGAGAGACCAAATTGCAATTCCCCAATATTGAGGGCCAATTTTCCATGGAGAAGATGTTGGAGGTCCAATTGGTTGATTTTTGAAAGATTTGGGGTCAAATTGCCATTTTTGGAAAGTAGGGGCAACATTGTAATTTTTGAAAAGTTAGGGACCAAATTGGAAATTTGGAAAAATTGAACCCCTTAAACAATTTTGAGTAAATTGTGGATCCAAACTGAATTTTTCGATGTTTCAAGACTCAATTTTGGGGAAACGTTAGCACTAGGGACCTAAAGTTAAGGAAAATGAACTGTAGGGACTTAAGTGCAATTAACTAATAACTTTTGAACTTAGTTGCTCATATGTTAGAAACAAAGGTTATTATGCCAAACTCTAATAGATAAGAGTGTCGAAATCGTGTAGGAACATGAGAGACCAGAATGCCGCGAGGATAAGATAGCATGGAAGCGAACACTGACTGGGAAGAAATACACCACAATTATCAGGTGTGTAGGTATATTTACATTATACCCGATTGGGATGGTGAGTACTTTAGAAATGAAAAGCCATTTGTGAGTGGGCATATGTACATCATACCCGATTGTGATGATGAGCACTTTAGAAAAGAGAAACCACTTGTAAGTGGAATTTTGACATCACACCCGGTTGGAGTGATGTGCAAACTAAGCTAAAACCAACTTACCACTTGTAAGTAGCGATCATACCCGATTGGTATGATGGACTTCCTAGAAGGAAGGAGAAAATCTCTTATCGATTGTAAGCATAGATATCATCACACCCCAATAGTGTGATGAAGTGAATATATGTTTTGTGAGAAGTATTCTCCCTTGACTTGTGTGTAAATGCTTAAACTTTTTGGGAGACCTTCTTAGCGAGAGCTAGAATAACTTAGATAGGCAGAGGCCTCAGTTTTGAACTTGTGGGGCTAAAATGCCCGATTTTGGAAAATCACGTACACTGGGCCTAAGGTTAGTGGGCACGAGCACGAGCTTGTAAACAAACATGTGATATGAAAGCCATGAAAACTCTTAATGAAATGGATATGTGTTTTCGCCTTGGTACCAAGACTGGACCGACATACTTGATGGACTAGTAGCAATGCATTAGGGCCAGGTCAACGGACCGGCCTAGACAAATAGTTGTAGGTCAGGTTTAGGGTTGAGGCCATTGGACCAGTGGCACCAAAGATAAAATGGTTATGTGAAAATTGTTGTTTGTGCTTGCACTTGTGATTCAAGACCATCAAGATGCTCAAAAGAGGTAGTGATACATCTTAAGGGCTATTGGATGATATGGTGGAGATAAGGGCAGTTTGTTGTGCCAGCAGTAAAGGAAGCTCGACATAGCTTCATGTGCATGAGACCGGTGTGGGGTCTGGATGAGGTCTCTGTCCTTATACGGACACGGAGTTGATTTTAGGTTTGAGGGTCGAATGTCATGAACATGCACTCGGACCAAGGGTAGAAGTGCACAAGCTTCTATCTTGGTGGCCGGTAAATTCGCTCCGAGCCACAAGTGGGTGCAGTGGACTGTCTGCCCTACGAATATGTGATCCCTTCATGATGAAGGGTGTGTGTTGACTATTAAACACACCTAATGTGGAAAATGAGGAAAAAGGATTTTTAAAAACCGGAATTTAAGGATAGAATATTCTTAAAGGAAATAAGGAGTTTGGCACACTTCGATTTAAAGATGTTTTATTTATGAAAACTCACTCCTAACACCCATTTACTAAGTTGTAGAAACTCACCCCTCTTTTATATCCCTTTTCATGAGTAGAGAAAATGAATAAGGAAAATACCTAGATCTACCCTTTGTCAGGTATGCTTAAAAGTTATTTTGCGCTCGCATTTTTATTGATTTATGTTATTCTAGGGAAAAAGCATAAAATTACGCATGGCTCTTCTTGATTAAAGAAAGGGGGAATCCCCTCTTAAACCAAGGGAGCGGTAGATTGATCACGGGGTTGCGATCAAACCAGGTTGGGCGTGACAACTTGAGGGGTATCAGAGCCATGTTCCCTTGAAAGCATTATCAATACTACACCTTGACACTAACAAAAACTTAATTATTGTGTAAGAAGGAGAGTTCCTAGAAAATTCGCCGTGAAATCCAAACCACCACATGATATTATGAAAAAGACGCTTATCTCTAAAGAGGCATCCATTTAACGATTCTTGGAGGGCAAGAAGAGAGTGCCCAACGACATGGTCGAAGATTATAGGAAACAAGTTGGAGCCCTATTAGAGCTAGAAGGCAACACCTATCCTCCTCTAAGGTAGGAAGAACCTATCCCTCCTCCAAGGAGCCCAAAATCTCCTCTAGCCCCACAACAACCGAAAAGGACTTCAACTAAGAAGGAGGCCTGGGACAACTACTGGAATGCCCATGCCACCTTTATGAAAGTCCCCCATGTACCCCACCAGCTCAACCCAACTTCAGTCCTTCCTAATGGATGAGGTGGACATACGAGTGTGAGGCCGAGGTGTTGAGAAGGTACGAACTTGAGACTATACATTAAGTTTATTCTATAAGGGAAATTCAAAGGGAATATAGATGCACTTCAACCACTTCTTTTGAGCCTTTAGATCGTGAATCCCGTAATCGTTTAGAGGCAAACTTCTGACCTATGATCCCATGGGACTAGGAAGTAGTAAATTTCTGTAATAAGTCAACAATGATAAGAAAATTATCTCTTGAAATTAATGAAAGTTTAGTTATTCCTAATTAAAATGTTTCTAATAATAACAAGTGCAACTAAAAGATTGGAAGTATACCAATCATGACCAGGATAGTAGATAGAGAAAAGACCGGATAAGAAGGGAAACTACGGGTCACACTTAGTTAATCCTAACCCTAAGATAGACAAATAAGTTCCTCCACAAAAACCAGGAGTATGGGTTAACCAGGCGACAAGACTAGGAAAGAAATTCTAGAGGAAGTCTACATAGAATCACTAGAAAGGACATACCCTAACTAAGGGTAGGAAGAATAGGAAGAGTGTGAAGAATGGTATAAAGGAAGTAAACACCAAAAGGTGTAGGAGTAGTAAAGGAAAACTTAAGGACCATAAGGAGTTAAGGAAGAGCCCCTATAGATATAAAAGTTAGGAAACCAAGAAGAATTGGACTGCCCCAAGGCAAACTAGTGGAATGAAAGCTGACTAAGAGGAAAGTAAGGAAGAACTAGGAGTGTGGAAGGTGCTAAGCCACTTTATGATAAGACAAGGAGAGAGAGAAGAGGAAAAGAAGTGTGATAGGAAGGGAACACTAGAGAAATAGACAAGTACCCTTGAAAGAGTTAGTGATAGGCAAGACATAAAATATTAGGATCCTCGTGATCAACCCACCACTCTCACGGTTTATTAAGGGTTGCCCCTTGTTTATAAACCATGAAGAGTAAGATGTACTTTACACTTGCACCTTTCCTGGAATAGCATAAATCAAAACTGCATAAAATTTTTAATTAAACATACCTGTCTTATAGGTGTAACTAACAGGAGGTCTTGGGTAGGTTTTCCTTGATCTACCTAAAAGGGATATAAGGGAGGGGGTGAGTACAACTACTTAGTGAATGGGTTTTCAAATTTTAACTTTTAGGAAAAAGATTTGTACTGGAGTGTGCCAGACTCCTTATTTTCTTTTAAAATATTACTTTCTCAAATTATGGTTTTCAACACCTTTTCCCAAGGTTTGCCAATTATTTTTCCAAGGTTTCTCAAATCCTTTCCAAGGTTTCCATAACCTTTTTCTCATTTCCATATTTAGTGTGTTTCACAAATCCCACACACATTCGCGAGATGCAGTTACGCCAACTGCACTCACTTGTGGATGAGAGCATCTTTACCATCCACCCTCATAGAAGTCCCTGACTTCTACCCGAAGTCTAAGTGAATGTCCCTGACGTCGTACCCTCATACCAAAAAAATACTCCATTTTCGTATGAGGACAAAAACCTCATCTAGACCCCACCTCGATCTCGTGAGCAATGAAGGTACTTGAGCTTCACAAGGTCACCTAGTCCGACGAACTGCCCTTATACCCACCAGGTCGTCCAGGGCCCTAGGAAACATCACTACCCCTCTTGGGTGTATTGAAGGTCCCGTAATCATAGTGCATGCACAATCAATATTTTCACATCATGCCATATAATCTGTGGTGCCACTAGTCCAATGCCCCAACAATCAACTCAACATGTAGCTGTTTGTCTTGAATAGTCTGGAGACCTGTCATGTCGCACTGCCACTAGTTGACTGAATACGTCAGTCCTATCATAGTTCCATGGCCAAACAATTCATATATTTAGAGTTTTATGGCATATATCTAATGTTTGTTTATGAGTTTTTGCTCATGTCCACTAGCCTTGGGCCCACTGTATGTAATTTTTCAAAAACGACATTTTCACCATCAAGTTCCAAAACCGAGGCCTCTGGCCTATCAGAGCTATTCAAGCTCCCATCAAGAAGGTCTCCCAAATCATTTATGTAGTGGCACACAATCAGGAGAGAGCACTTCCGACAAAATATGTTTTCAACTATCCATCACACCAACCGAGTTTGAGGATATCTCCGCTCATAACCAATGAACGGGTTTTCCACTTCCTCCGAGGAAGTTTCATCATACCAACCAAGTATGATCTACTTACAATGTATAAGTAGTTTTTCCGCATCATTTTTACATTACTCCTCTAAGTTGTGATGTTTAAAATACCAATAAGTAATGGGTTTTCATTTCAAGGTACATATCATCCCCAACTGGGTATGATATAAAATCCCGCTCACCCGTTCTTTGTATTCACGCGAGCTTGTCCTTGCTGGCATTCCTGGTACTTCGTATTCCTGTATGATATGAATATCCTTGTTCATTATTTCTCGGCCTAATAATCTTCATTCATTCCAAATTAATAAGAAAACCAAACTTTCTATTTATTTAAAATTAGTTCCCTGAAGTTATTTTTCTCTAACTTTAAGTCCCTAATGTTGGTTTTTTCTCAAATTGAGTCCTGTAACTTTTAAAATTTATCTTAGGACCTCAATTTATTCAAATTCACAAAAAGGGGTTTAATTTCCCAAATTTCCAATTTGGTCCCCCAACTTTTCCAAAATTACCATTTTGCCCTTCCTTTACAAAAATGGTAAGTTTCACCCCAAAAATTCATCAATTGGCCCTCTAACATTCTTATCATTCTCAATTGACCCTCAATTTTATGAAATTGCATATTGGTCCATCAAATTTTTGAAAATCCCCAATTTTCCCCCAATTTCAACTTTCTAACACAATCGAATTTGATTTCATCAAATTGATTGATTAAACACTTCTAATTGTTGAAATTGAAGTTAAAATTGAGTTTCATACATCTTCATACGATTCAATAATACTTTTAATTGTTAGTTTTTACGCCGGAACGAGCTCAAACAGAGCTTCACCAGAAAATAGACTGTAGAGAGAGAAAGCTTCAATTACTCACCGTTGAGGGCATGGTGGTCTAAGCTTTCTATCTGGATAGATAGCTCTCGTATTGAAGTTCATCCTAGAATTAAGAATTGCATCAATTGATGCCAAATTGAGTTAGAATTTCATCATCGAAATTCAGTCGGTTCTCTCTCTAGCACCGATTGAAAGCTATAGAGGGGAGCCAAATTGGCTTACCATTCAGTCCTAATTCGGCTGTGGGAGGGCTGAGGAAGTGTTGGGAAGGCTTGGTTTGGTCTGAGGAGGGCTCAAATTTTTCGATTTCAGCTTGGCCAAAAGAAGGCAGCTTCGGTCTGCCGGAGCTGCTTCATTGTTCCATCACACCACCGCTTCTCCGGTGACCCTCGGAGCAAACGGAGATTACAAGCGTGTAACTGACTTCTCCTTGGTTCTAAAGAATAGTGCTATCATCTGAAGGAAGAAGATAACACTATTCTAAATCGGTCCGAACCGGGTTCAAAGCTTAAACCGTTCAGTTCACCCCCCATTCGACCAAAATTTTCAAATCTAAAAATTTCTAAATTCATTTTCTATGCAATGGTGGCCTCAAATCTCAAATTTGAATTTTTTAAGCCACCTAGAAAAATGAATTTAGAATCCGGTTCAATAGTGGTTCAAACCTGTTCAATCTTGTTTGAATCCAATTCACCTGAACCGGTTTGGTTTTGATCTCCAATTCATTCTCAAGTCCATTTTCATGTCTTTTGGTACTCTTTGGGTCACTCGGGATCCATAAATATCCTGTTTTGCCCTTTCTTTATCAGTTCCAGTTCATGAACTGACTCAATTCATAAATCGGTTCAATCTAGTTTGATCTGGTTCATCTAAACTGGTCTGGTTTTTCTCTTCCAATTTGTCATAAGGTTCTTTTCCAAGCTTTTACAAACCCTTTGGATCACTTGGGAGTTGTAAATTTATAAATTGCTCATTCCCAAATGATCGGGTTTGTGACCAGTTCGGTTTTCTTACTCGATTTGACCGGTTCTTTTCCCAATTTTCCTTAACTCAAAAGGGCGGGGTTTACACAGCTTGTCTTCTATGGAGGAGGTATTTCCTTCTTTCCTCCATGATGGTTGGTAGTGCTCTTTAAGTAAACTTCCCTTTATCTATATTCTACTAAATTCTGAGTTTTCTTAACGTCCTACCCTTGATCTTCTTTCCTTGATCCTTCCTTGAGCTATTGAGGCATGCTACCGTATTATTAAGAAACAGAGAAATTTTTTAAAAACACATAATCTTATTTATTGAAATAAGAATACAGTTTGTGGTTCTAACATCTCTTGAGAGAGATTGTTACAATGATAGGTTAGGGAGTATTTACTTCTAAACTTTGGTCTAGAGGGATTTCTTCCTGGGTGAGATTAGGTTCCCTAGTCGCAATTGTGGTTCTTGTAATGTCATCCCTTCGAACTTCTATAGGGTTGGAGGTGTCCTTATTAGAAGGTATCGCTTGGATTTCTCGTAGTGTGGGACAATTCCTTGCAATGTGTCCAACCTTCCTACATTCATAACAGATCCTTTCGGGTCTTGACCTTCACAATCTCGGGCATCTTCTACTGTAATGTCCTCATTGCCCACATTTATAACAGATCATCTCCTTGTGTGGACCTTTATGGTTCCTCCCACACTTTGAGCATTGTGGGGCCTTTCTAAGGGATTGTGGATGGTTTGATGCCTTGCCATCCTTGAGCTTGAACACCTTAGAGGCTTTCTTGTCAAGTCCTCTTTAACCCAAGGTTACTCCAAGGGTCCTCCTATACTCTTAGTTCATTTCCTCCCTTGGGATGGGGTTCTCCCTGGCTTTTAGGGTGGCTATGGTAGTGTGGGTTTGTTTGGCTACTTTTCTTGGAGCCATATGAATCTTTTAAGATCAATCCTATTAGTTACTACATTTTCTAGTCTTTATTATGTATTCGAGGAAACAGGCTCTAATACTGCTCAAGTTGTCACACCTCGACCCAGTTTGGTTGGATCCCTGTGATCAACCCACCACTCTCCCAGTTTACTAATGGTTGCCCCTTGTTTATAAACCGTGAAGACTAAGGCGTCTTTTAAACCTGCACCTTTCCTAGAATAATATAAATCAAAATTGTATAAAATTTTAAACTAATCATACCAGTATTACAGGTGTACTAGTTGATGATCCTTGGGGTAGGCTTTCTAGAATTTCCTGAAAGGGATATAAGGGAGGGGGTGAGTACAATGACTCAGTGAATGAGTTTTCAAAATTTATCTTTTAAAAAAATGTTTTATTCGGAGTGTGCTAGAGTCCTTAATTCCTTTAAATTTTCTCATCTTCAAATCTCGATTTTCAAAACTTATTTCTTATTACCACGGTGTGTCATCACCAACACACAACCTTCATCATGAAGGTCAAACACACAATTGCAGGCTAGCCCATCCACTGAACCCACTTGTGGTGTCGAAGCAACTTTACCGCCCACCTAGATAGAAGCACATCCACTTTTACCCTAAGAATGAGTGGATGTTCGTGACATCTGACACTCAATCTCGTAACAATTCTCCATGTCTGTATGACGAAAGAGACCTCATCCTAACCCCATCTTGGTCTCATGCGCTTGAAGCTACGTCGAGCTTCGCAAGGCTTCTAGTACGACTAACTGCCCTTATATCCACCAGGTCCTACAAAGCCCTAGGACACATCACTACTCCTCTAGGGCATCTTGAAGGTCTCATAAACACAGTGCATGCACAATCAACATTTTTTACATGATGCCATATAATCTGTGGTGCTACTAGTCTAATGGCCCCAACCCTAGACTCAACCTGTAGCGGTTTGTCTTGACTAGTCTGGAGACCTGTCTTGTCGCACTGCCACTAGTTAATGGAATATATTGGTCCTGTCTTGGTACCATGGCCAAACAATTCAATTACTTAAGTTTTCATGGAATATAAATCATGTTTGTTTATGAGTTCTTACTCATGCCAACCGGCCTAGGGCCCGCTGTTCGAGATTTTCAAAATTGGGCATAATAGCCCCCAAGTTCCAAAACCGAGGCCTCCAGCCTAACAGAGCTATTCGAGCTCCCGTCGAGAAGGTCTCCCAAATTGTTTAATCATTGGCACATAGTCGGAGGAGAGCACTTCTGAAAAAATATATTTTTCAACTGTACTTCATACCAACCGAGTATGAGGACATCTCCGCTCATAACAGATGAATGGGTTTCCACTTACTTCGAGTAAGTTTTATCATACCAACAAGGTATAATCTACTTACAACTAGTAAGTAGTTTTTCCACATGATTTTCACATCACTCCTCTTAGGTGTGATATTTTAAATACCACTTAGCATTGGGTTTTTATTTTCGAGGTGTTTATCATCCCAACCAGGGATGATATAAAAAAATCCCATTCACCCAATAGTGTAGTGAAATTCCTCTTAGTCGGCCTGTTGTACTTACTCAAACTTATCTTAGTTGGCATTCTTGGTACTTCGTGTTCCTACATGATATGAACGTTATTGTTCATTATTTTTTAGCCTAACAGCCCTCATTCATCCCAAATAAATGAGAAAACTAAACTTTTCCTTTATTTGCAATTAGGTCCCTGAAGTTATTATTCTTTAACTTTAAGTCCTTAATGCCGGTTTTTCCTTAAATTTAGTCCCGAGACCTTTAAAATTTATCTTAGGACCTCAAATTATTCAAAATCTCAAAAAGAGGTTGAATTTCCCAAATTTCCAATTTGGTCCTCCAACTTTTCCAAAATTACCATTTTGCCCATACTTTACAAAAATGGTATGTTCTACCCCAAAAATTCCAAAAATTGCCCAATTGGTCCTCCAAAATCTTTATCATGCCCCATTGGTCCTCAATTTTATGAAATTGCACTTTAGACCCTCTAATTTTCAAAATTTCCAAATTTCCTTGAATTTTCCCCCAATTTCAAGCATCTAACTCTACCGAATTTGATTTCATCAAATTCACCGATCAAATGAGTTTAATTGTTGAAATTGAAGTTAAATTGGAGTTCCTACACCTTCACATGATTAAACTGCACTTTGAATCACACGATTTGGTGTTGGAATGAGCTCAAACGGAGCTTCGCCGGAAAGCTTACCGTCGGGGACGAGGCGGTTCGAGCTTTCAATTCGGGAAATAGCTCGTGTCCTAGGGTTCATCCTATGATCAAGAATTGCATAAATTGATATTGTATTGAGTGATAATTTAATCATCAAAGTTCTATCATTTCTCTCTCTAGCAGAGGTCAAAAATTATAGTGGGGAGCTGAATTGGCTTACCTTTCAGCTATAATTCAGTTGTAAGAGGGTTGTGGTGGTGTTGGGAGGGCTATGTTTAGCCTGAGAAGGGCTCAAATTGGTTGATTTCACCGGATGTACTTCACTATTCGATCATGCCGACGCAACTCCGATGACCCTTAGAATAAATGGTGACTACATGCGTGTAGCCGACTTGTCCCCGATTCTAAAGAACCCAACCTCGCCTTGTTTGGCTCAGAAAAGTGCCCAAGTCGGAGCTCTGGTTCGAGCTTCACCGAAAATTGGAGCAGTTGAAAGAGAATGGAGTTTTCATGTGTGGAGAGGATCAATGAGGAGGGGCTCTTTATATAAGAAGCTCGGGGACTATTATGTCGTCCGATTAACTCCTTATCGGTGGTCATTCATTGCCTGAAACTCCCCGACCGGACACTTTTCAGCTTCGCCAGTGTCTAATTGATTTTTTGGTGAGTGAACAGTGTTGTTATCTAGAGGAAGAAGATGACATTGTTCCGAACTGGACCAGATACGTCCGAACCCTCAATTCAACCGAATTTTTAAACCGGTCGGTTCATCCTCGATTCAACCAAAATTTTCAAATCTAAAAATTTCTAAATTGATCTAAATTCATTTTCTATCTAATGGTGGCCTCAAATCTCAAATTTGAATTTCTTAAGCCACCTAAAAAAATGAATTTAACATCCAGTTCAATAATGGTTCAAACCTGTTCAATCCGGTTCGGATCCGGTTCACTTGAACTAGTTTGGTTTTCATTTTCAATTCATCCTAAAGTCATTTTTCTTAACTTTTGTGACTCTTTAGGTCACTCAGGATCCATAAATTTTATAGTTTGCCCTTTCTCTATCAGTTCTGGATCATGAACTGACTCAGTTCATAAATCGGTCCAATCCAGTTGGATCCAGTTCATATGAACTAGTCTGGTTTTTCTCTTCCAATTTTTCCTAAGGTTCTTTTCCAAGACTTTATAAACCTTTTGGGTCATTCGGGAGTTGTAAATTTCTCAAATTACCCATTCTCTGATGATTGAGTTTGTGAACCGATTCAATTTTTCTCATTCGGTTTGACCAGTTCTTTTCCAGGTTTTCCTTAACTCAAAGGGTGGGGTTTATAGGACACCACTAGAAATGCAGGAGGACATAAGAACGGAAGAATTCCAGCATATCGGTGAGTCATCGGGAGATCCAAAGATTAGAACCAGAAAGACACAATAAATAAGTTGGGAAAGGACGAGTAAATAAGGAAAACCAACACAATAATGTAAGACATGACGACAAAGGCAAGATGGATTATTGGATAATAGTGGAGGTAGTCGAGAAATACTACCAAACGAAAAGAGGGACGAAGTTATACGATCCTCGAAAGGAGGAAGGTTGAAAACAACCATTTATGAAGTGTTTTAATATTCTAATAGCCAAAGACAGATTCTAGCGCATGTGGTGCTGTAAAGGACATTTGAGCCAAATAGCCCCTCGGAGAAATATGACTCAAGTGAGGAAACATCAGTTGGTTAAGCCTGATAGGGTAAAACATTAACTTTGGACTGAGGTTGTAATAAACAATGGATAAGGAAAGGGTCAAAATAGGACAAAAAAGTGAACACCGAAACCCGTGAAAGCAAGTACATAGCACTCAAAAGGATACTGCGCCAAGGGTATCAATGATAAAAAGAATAACTAGACACGGGAACGATTGGGCATCTTAGAACTCCCAATCCTGAAATCTTGATCAAAAACCCTCAAGAGGGAGAATCTTGCCTTAATCAAAGGAAGATGTGAACCTAAGGATATACCGATAGACTCGTAGGCCAGAAATGCTTCATTTTGATAAACTTCATGGAAGGAGTAAACGGTGGAAGGGAAAAGAAATTCCTTAAGTGCGTGTTATAAGGGGCTAAGGAAAAGAACAACTGAAGTGTCAGCTTGTCAAGCAAACTCCAAGTGGATATCAAGGGAAATTATTCTCGAGGCAAAGAAAGCTAATTTAGATTTGGAGACAAAACTCCTAAAAGGATGGGAGAGTTGTAAACCCCGTCCCTTAAAGATAAGACAAACTAGGGAAAGAACCTGTCAACTAAAGAGAGAAAACAGAACTAGTTCACAAACCATAACTGATATAGAAAGGGAAAACTGGAAAATTTGCAAATCCTAAGTAACCCAAGGAGTTATAAAAACCATGGAAAAAGACTTCAGGACAAATTGGGAGAGAAAACCAAACTGGTTCAGGTAAACCAGACTTGAACCGAATTGAATCAGTTAGAGCCGGTTTGAACCATCATTGAACCGATTGCTAAATTCATTTTTTCTTGGTGACTTAAAATATTCAAATTGGAGAATTAAAGCCACCATTGGATAGAGAATGAATTTACATGAATTTAGAAATTTTTAATTTTGAAAAACTCCATTAAATAGGGCCTGAACCGATCAGTTTTAGCATTGAATCTGGTTAGTTCGGTACTCTAAACCTCGTCCCTTAAAGATATGAAAACTAGGGAGAGAACCGGTCAACCCAAGGGAGAAAACCGAATAGTTCACAAACCGTAATCGTAAGAGAAAGGGAAAATTGGGAAATTTACGAATCCCGAGTGACCCAAAGAGTCATAAAAACAATCAAAATGGACTTTGGGATAAATTGGAAGAGAAAACCATACCAATTCAAGTGAACAGGACCTGAACCATATTGAACCGCTTTGCACTGGTTTGAACCATCATTGAATTGGTAGCTAAATTCATTTTTATAGGTGGCTTAAAATATTCAAATTAGGGAATTGAAGCCACCATCGAATAGAGAATGAATTTAGAAATTTTTAATTTTGAAAAACTCGATCAAATCAAGCCTGAACCGTGCAGTTTAAGCATTGAACCCAGTTGGACCAGTCCTGTAAACCTCATCCCTTAAAGATAAGAAAAATGGGGAGAAACCAGTTAACCCAAGGGAGAAAATCGAGCCAATTCACGAACTACAACCGTTAAAAAAAGGGCAAATTGGGAAATTTACAAATTTTGAGTGACCCAATGAGTTATAAAAACCATGAAAAGGGAGTTTGAGATAAATTGGAAGAGAAAACTAGACCAGTTCAGGTGAACCGGATCTGAACTGGTTTGAACGGGCTTGGACCGATTTGAACCATCATTGAGCCAATTACTAAATCATTTTTCTAGGTGGCTTAAAATATTCAAATGGGAGAATTGAAGCCACCATTGGATAGAGAATGAATTAAGTTGAATTTAGGAAATTTTAATTATTAAAAATTCGGTCGAATCGGGCCTGAACCAGCCAATTTAAGCCTTGAACTGGTCAGACTGGTCTAGTCTAGTTTGGAACAGTGTCGTCTTTTTCCATCAGATGACGACACAGTTCATTCAATGAAAGAATGGACAGCACCAACGAAGGTGAATCACCTTCGTTCAGGGCATTTCAGGACATGAATGAGCATGACCAAGATGTTAAATGGTCGAACAGAGAGTCCCCGAGCTTCCTATATAAAGAGCTCCTCTCCATTCATCTTCCTAACACCTAAAAAGTTCATTCTCTCTCAATTGCTCCATTTTCCAGTTTAGCTCAAACCAGAGCTCTGACTTGGGTAGTTTTCTCAACCTCAGAAGGTGAGGTCGGGTTCATTTGACTTTGGGGAAGTCAACTATCTGATAGAAACATCGATTTGATCCAAGGACTGCTAGAGAAGCGCCGACAGAATTAAATAGTGAAGCAGCTCCGAGGGACCGAAATTGCTTTGTTTCGGCCGAGTTGAATTTGACCAAATTCAGCCCTCCTCCGGCTAAACCAAGCTCTCCCAACATCCCCATAGCCCTCATATGACCTCAACTTAATTGAAAGTTAAGCCAATTCGGCCCTCCTCGACCCATGTAGAACGAAGTTAGAGAGAGAAACTACAGGATTTCTTTGATGAAGTTCTCACTCGATTCAAGATCAATCATGGGAATTCTTGATCCTAAAAAGTGCCTCTAGAAGAGAGCTACCTTCCCTTATAGAAAGCTCGAGCCACCGCACCTCCTACGGTAAGCTTTTAAAGCTTTCTCTCTCTCTACGTACAGTTTTCTTGCGAATCTCTGTTTGAGTTTAATTCAAATCCAAATGACGTAGTTCAAAGCTCAATTGAATCGTATGGAAGTGTAGGAACTGAAATATACCTTCAATTAGAGCAATTAACCCTGATTGAATGCCCAATTTGAAGAAATGAAATTCAGTTAGTTTGAAGGGGAGAAATTAGGGGAAATTTTGGGATTTCATAAAGCTGAGGGACTTCTTTGCAATTTCCCAAAATTTAGGTGAAATTTTCCATGGAAAAGATGTTGGAGGACCAATTGGTTGATTTTTGGAACATTTGGGGTCAAATTGCCATTTTTGGAAAGTAGGGGCAAAATGGTAATTTATGAAAAGTTGGGGACCAAATTGGAAATTTGGGAAACTTGATCCCCTTATACAATTTTGAGTAAAATGAGGACTCAAAATGGAATTTTGGAAACTTTGGGTATCAAATTGGGCAAAAGATGGCATTAGCAATCTAATGTTAAGAAAAATAAACTTTAGGGACCTTAATGTAATTCATCGATAAATTGTGTGCCTATGCTTTTATGCCAAACCGTAAGTGATAAGAGTGCCCAAATCATGTAAGGACAAGTGTGACTGGAACGCAAGTAAGAGAAAACTCATGTAGACATTGAAAACTGACCGAGGACGAACACGTCACGATTATCAGGTGAGTGGGCTTATTTACACCATTCCCGGTTGGGGTGAAGAGCACTTTTATGAAAAGAAAACATACTTAGTAGTTGTAAGTAGAGATGAACACAACTTTTATTTTATCCATTATTCCTTAGATGGGATACTTCTGATTATTGGTTTTATTCTGTGCATTCCACCCTATGCTCGATCGTCCACTCTTTAAGCTTCGTATGCATGTGTGGACTATGACCCGTCTTACCAATTGTGGTTATTCCTTCTTAGCTACATCGTATTTGGGGGATTTACTTTCACAACGTTTCTCAAACATTCTTTCCTTTATTACCTTAGTATGGGTTGTCCACTCATTCATACTTGTCACAGCATCTTTTGGTGCTAATTCATTAGATTATTTACTTTCAAATTCTCTTGTTCGCTCTTTGTGAGGCTCACTTAACCGTCTTAAGTCTATAAACCCGGTTTTGGCCATCGATTGCTTTAAGGATTTTCCTTCGTTCTTCTTTCCCAATGTTTTGGCCTTTTCACTTCTCCCTTCTTTGTTGTGGTTTAAATCGATGGTTCTCTCGAAGACCACTTCTTTAACTGTCTCTTTCTCTTTATTTTTCTGGTCCTATCGTCTGGGCAGCTGTATTCATGCCCATCCTATTATCCATTATAGAATGTAGTCTTTACTACATCTCATCCTTTCTTAGGGTTTTGTTCATTATCTTTGGCTGTCCGCCATTACTAATTTTCCTCTTTCTACATGGTTCTCCTATTCTCTCCAAATAGGTCACATTGGACCATTACAATACTTTCTTCCTTGGAAAACATTTCCTAAATAAGGGTTGGTTCCATTTCCTCTTAATTGGGATACGCATGTCTTTCCAGGGCTTCCTTCCTTAGTAGGATTCTTTGCCTTTCCTCTGACATTCTTTTCTTACATTTGCTCTAGGGGATTTCTACCCTTAAATGACATCCCTTGATGTCGTCTTCTCCTATTTACCTTTACTCCTCAAATCTTGTAGGCACATCTTTTATGCTCTATCTGTATCCTTATTCGTACCTAGTACCTGTCTATTTCTTTAAGGAGCCTACAAATCTTCCTTGTTTCAAGATCATTGTGGGAGAGGCTTGCCTATTCCTTTCTTGGCTTGAGTTTAGTCGTTAATTGGCCTTTGGTCCTTTTAAAGATTTCTTGCATCCTTCTTTTCCCAAGTATTTGACCTTTCCGCCTCTATCTTCTTTGTCAGAACTTACATTATGGTTTTCCGAAGTATTTGTTCGTTAACTGCTTTGCCTCCACCATTTGTTTGGTCTAAGTTTCTTAGGGCAGCTGTCTCTCGAGTCCTCCTGTCCTTAACATCCATCTCACTGACCTTTTTAGGGTGTAGTCCTTCTTAGGGTGTCATTTATTCTCCTTGACCCTATTTGGCTTCATTACTTTTTCCAAGGTGATTCATTCCAATACATCCCATTATTTGGCTCTATTACTCTTCCAAGGTAGGTCATAATTGGCCTCCAATACATCCTTCCATCAAGAAGTTACTAACGGTGGGTCGGTGCCTTGCACTTCACGTTATATCCATCTGCCAATCCAATTATTCCTTCAAGGTACTTAGTTGTATGCATCCCTCCAGAGTTCCCTTTCCCAACATATTTCTTCTCTTCTTCATTCTCATTGTGCCCTTCTCTAGAGTTTCCAGAGGACGTTTCTCTGTGTTTGCCCCTTATGAGAGGGTTCTAGATATACTTCCCATGTACCTTATCCCTACTCCTGAGGTATCTTTCTCGGGTTGACCTTCTTAAGAAGAAATTTAAATTTTGCAATTACCTCGTCATTTCTTAACCTCTTGGTGAACCACTTACTTAGCCAGCTCCATGGTTTCGGTCTCCAATCCTTCGTGGCCTTTGAGAAGTTATTGCCCTGAATTTATGAGGTGTGAAACACCCCTTCTTTCCTTACACCTATAATAGTTTATCTTGGTGCTTGTCCTTAGTAGGGTTGGGCACTTCTTCAGGTAATGTCTCAATCGTTCATACTTGTAATAGGTTATTCCTTTACATGGATTCTTGTGGTCCCTTCTTTCCTTCGAGTAGGGCATTTCCAGGGTTACTATTGGTTTGGTGCTCTACCATTCTTTGAGTCTGATCACTTTGACAGTTTTCTTACTAAATCTCCTTTGCTAAAGAGTCATGGTAAGAGTCTTCCTAGGTTTCTTAATTCCCTGATTCATCTTCCATAACCGAGATGTAACTTTTCCTTAGCTTCCAGGATAGTGTGGGTTTGCTTTATTTTCCTTAGGCCATATTCCCAACACAATTGCATCATCAGGAGAGAGAGTTTTGAGAATTTGAGTATTTTATTAACAGGGGGATACAGAAGATTAGGCTTTCAGCCCTATCACAAGAAATGGTTGCAAAATAACTAAGGAGCTATGGAATTCTTGATAAACGTCTTCCACCATACTTAGAGTTGTGCCACCAATATGTCCTAGCACCATTCTCCAGGATCTTCCCCATTTGGTCTTTTGACATTTCAGCCCGGTCTCAAGCATTTGGGAAGCTTCTAGGGTTGTCTCTCTACCGTGGTAGGGTGTTGAGTAGAGCCATTGCAAGTTTTCTTGGTTCCTCTCCTAGGAGCCATCTGAAAATTTTAGGATAAATCCTATTAGTTACTATATTTGAAACAGACTCTGATACCACTCTAGTTATCATGCCCCAACCCGGTTTGGTCGGATCCCCGTGATCAACCTACCACTCTCCCAATTTACTAAAGGGTTTCCCCTTATTATAATCCATAAAGAGTAAGGCGTCCTTTAAACCTACACCATTTACTGGAATAGCATAATTAAAACTGCATGAAATTTTAAACTTTACATACCTGTCTTACAGGCATCTTAGTTGATTGTCTTTCAGAGTAGGCTTTCCGAGATTTCCTGAAAGGGATATAAGGGAGGGGGTGAGTACGACTACTCAGCGAATGGGTTTTTAAAGGTCTACTTTTAACTTTTAAGAAAAACATTTATATGGAGTGTGCTAGACTCCTTTCTTTTCAAAAATCCCTTCATTTAAAAATTTGGGATTTCCAGTATTTCTTAGTTACTAGTGTGTCATCACCCAACACACATCCTTCATCATGAAGGTTACACACATTCGCAAGTCAGTATCACTACTGAACCCGCTAGTGGCTTTGGAGTGACTTTTCCTGCCACCCGGATAGAAGTACGACGACTTCTACCCTAGGAATGAGTGAATGTACGCGACATCTGACCTACCATCCCAAAATCACTTCTTCGTGTCTGTATGAGGGCAGAGACCTCATCCTGTCCCCACCCCGGTCTCATGCGCTTGGCGCTACTCCAAATTTCGCACAGACACCTCGAACGACGAACTGCCCTTATAGTCACCAGGTCATCCAGTGCCCTTAGGACGCATCACTACCCCTCATGGGCGTCTTGATGATCCCATACTCACAGTGCATGCACAAACAATGTATTCTCATATTGCCATGTAATCTGTGGTGACACTAGTCCAATGGCCCCGACTCTCAACTCAACCCACAGCTGTTTGTCTTGACTAGTCCGTCGACCTATCATGTCGCACTGCCGCTAGTTGATTGAGCATGTCGGTCCTATCTTGGTACCATGGCCAAACAATTCACTTATTAAGTTTTATGGCACATATATCATGTTCAACTACGAGCTCCTGCTCGTACCAACTAGCCTTGGGCCCACTGTACAAGATTTTCAAAATCGAGCATTTAGCCCCCAAGTTCCAAAACTGAGGCCCCCGACCTATAAGAGCTATTCGAGCTCCCATCAAGAAGGTTTCCCAAATAGTTTAAGCATTGGCACATAGTCAGAGGAGAACACTTCCGACAAAATAGGTTTTCATTGTCCATTATACCAACCGGTATAAGGACATCTCCATTCATAACCGATGAATGGGTTTTCAACTTCCTTCGAGGAAGTCTCATCATACCAACCGGGTATGATCTACTTACAACCGGTAAGTAGTTTTTTTCGCATAATTTTTGCAGCACTTTCTTTAAGTGGTGATGATTAAAATACCACTAAACAGTGGGTTTTTATACTAAGGTACTTACATCCCCTACCGGGTATGATATAACATTTCCACTCACAACCGCTAAGTGGTTTTTATCTTTAAGTTGTGCTTATCATCCCAACCGGGTATGATGTTGGTAAACCCACTCACCCGTTAATGCAGTGAATTCCACTGGACCGGTTCTTTGTATTCATGCGAGCTTGTCCTTGCTGGCATTCCTGGTACTTCGTGTTCCTACATGATATGAACATCTCGGTTCATTATCCTTTGGCCTAATTGCCTTCATTCATTCCAAATGAACGAGAAAGTCAGACTTTCATTTATTTGTAATTAGGTCCCTAAAGTTATTTCTCTTTAACTTTAAGTCCCTAATGCCGGTTTTTCCTCAAATTGAGTCCCAAAACTTCTATAATTTATCATAAGACCTCAATTTATTCCATTTCACTAAAAGGGGTTTAATTTCCCAAATTTTCAATTTGGTCCCACAATTTTTCCAAAATTACCATTTTTCCCTCCCTTTACAAAAATGGTAAATTTTGCCCTAAAAATTTTAAAATTCCTCAATTAGTCCTCCAACATTATTTTCATGCCCAATTGACCATCAATTTCATAAAATTTTATTTTGATCTTTTGAATTTCGAAAATCCCCAATTTCCCCCCAATTCCAACTTCTTAACACAGCCGAATTTGATTTCATCAAATTGACCCATCAAATGTTTCCAATTGTTGAAATTGAGTTTCTACATGTTCATATGATTCTTTAGAAATGTGAATCGCAAGTTTTAACGTTGGGACGAGCTCAAACGAAGCTTCGCCGGAAAATGAACTATAGAGACAGAAAGCTTCGATTACTCACCAATGAAGGCACGGTAGTCCGAGCTTTCAATCTGGCCAGATAGCTCTCATCCTGAGGTTCATCCTAGAATCAAGAATCGCATCAATTGATGAGGAATTGGATTAGAATTTCGTCATTGAAATTCGGTCGACCATCTCTCTAGCACCGATCGAAAATTGTAAAGGGGAGCCAAATTGGCTTATTTTTCGGTCCTAATTCGACCGTGGAAAGGCTGAGGAAGTGTTAGGAGGGCTTGGTTTGGCTTGAGGAGGGCTAGAAATGGCCAATTTCAGCTTGGCCGAAATAGGGCAGCTTCGGTCCGCCGGAGCTGCTTCACTATTCCATCATCCCGGCGCTTCTCCAACGATTCTCGGATTGACTAGAGTTTGTTATCAGATAGCTGTCTTCTCCCCAGTTCTAAAGAGCTCGACCTCTCCTTTCGAGGTTAAGAAAAATGTTTAAGTCGAAACTCTGGTTTGAGCTACACCGGGAAATGTAGCAGTAGAGAGAGAGAAGTGTTTAGGTGTGAGGAGAATGAATGGGGATGACCTCTTTATATAGGTGTAAAATCGTGTATTAAATGGGAGAGATTTATTACTAGTATTAATATTGCCATAAATTATTGGTATTAATTCCAATAATTAAATATATATATTAATTTATGGCTATTTATGATAAGGCCTACGTTCACATAAAAATTTCTTTTGACCAAAATTTCGGCTCACAAAAAAAATCATACTTCCCAAGAGGTCACCCATCCTCACACTACTTTCGGGCAAGCATGCTTAACTTCAAAGTTCTTATGGAATCTTGTTCACCTAAAGCAATTTGGTTTTTTTCCTCTAACTTGTCTTAAATTTCTTTTCCAAGGTTTAATGAACCCTTTGGATCACCCGAAAATTGTAAATTTCCAAATTGATTGTTCCCAAATGATATGGTTTGTAAACTGACTCGGTTTTCTTATTCAGGTTGACTGGTTCTTTCCCGATTTTCCTTAACTCAAAAGTGCGAGGTTTATACTCTAAGTCCAGTTTTCTGACAAAGCTCCATTTGAGCTCATTCTGGCATCAAATCGTGCGATTCAAAGTGCAATTCAATTGTATGAAGGTGTAGGAACTCTAATCTAACTTCAATTTCATCAATTAAACTTGTTTGATCAATCAATTTGAGAAAATCAAATTTAGCTAATTTAGAAGGTTGAAATTGGGGGAATTTTGAAAATTTGAGGGACTAAAGTGTAATTTCATAAAATTAAGGGCCAATTGAGCATGATAAAGCTGTTGGAGGACCAATTAGGGAAATGTTGGAATTTTTGGGACAAAACTTACCATTTTTGTAAAGAAGGGGCAAAATGGTAATTTTGGAAAAGTTGGTGACCAAATTGAAAATTTGGGAAATTAGTCCCCTTTTGTGAATTTGATTAAATTAAGGTCCCAAGGTGAATTTTTAAAGTTTCTGGACTCAATTTGAGGAAAAACCAGCGTTAGGGACTTAAAGTTAAAGAAAATAAAATAACTTTAGGGACCTAATTGCAAATAAAGGAAAAGTTTAGTTTTCTCATTCATTTGGGATGAATGAGGGCTATTAGGCCAAAGGATAATGAACAAGAGTGTTCTTATCTTGTAGGAACACGAAGTACCGAGAACGCCAGCTAAGATAAGCTCGAGTAAGGACAATTAGCCGGCTAAGAGGATATTCACTGCACTATCGGGTGAGTGGGATTTAATATCATACCCGGTTGGGATGATCAGCACCTCAGAAATGAAAACCCACTGCTAAGTGGTATTTTAACCATCACACCTGATAGGAGTGATGTAGAAAACACGCGAAAAAACTACCTAATGGTTGTAAGTAGATCATGCCCAATTGGTATGATAAAACTTACTGGAAGGAAGTGGAAAACCCGCTTATTGGTTATAAGCGGAGATATCCTCATACCTGGTTGGTATGGTGGACAGTTGAAAAGTTTATTTTGTCAGAAATGCTCTCTCCTGACTGTGTGCCACTTCTTAAAATTTTTTGTAGACTTTCTTAACGGGAGCTCGAATAGCTCATATAGGTCGGAGGCCTCGGTTTTGGAACTTGGGGGATAATATGCCCGATTTTGAAAATCTCGAACAGTGGGCCCTAGGCCAATTGGCATGAGCAGGAGGTCATAAACAAACATTATTATTATGCCATGAAAACTTAAGTAAATGAGTTGTTTGGTAATGGTACCGAGACAGGACCGACATACTCGATGGACTAGTAGTAGTGCGACATGATAGGTCTTCGAACTAGTCAAAACAAACAACTGCAGGTTGAGTTGAGGGTCGGGGCCATCAGACCATTGGCACCACAGATTCTATGGCATTATGTGAAAACCTGTTGATTGTGCATGCACTGTGTTACGGACCTTCAAGATGCCTAAGAGGGGTAGTGATGCGTCCTAGGGCTCTAGATGACCTAGTGGATATAAAGGCAGTTAGTTGTACCAGAAGTCTTATTAAGCTCGACGTAGCTTCATGCGCATGAGATCGGGTGGGGATATGATGAGGTCTTTGTACTCATAAGGACACGGAATTTTATTACGACGTAGCTTCCAACGTTTTTCTTGGCTATGGGTGGGTTTCCATATCATTGCCTTTTGGTCTCTTTCTATTATTTTGCAACCATCCTTTTTTTGTTAGAAACTTCATTTGATGCCCTTTTAATCAATGAGGGTCTTTTAGTACTTGTCCTAGGTTTTCTTTATATAATTTTATTATTTTAATATAACTTTCTTTTACCAATTTTCTTATTGGCCCCTTTTTGCTCCCGCTTTTGAGTTTCCCGAGTACTTCTCAACTTGTTTTAATGGCATATGCATGATTATACCCCTTCTAATTTCCATAGTATAGGTCCATTGAGCATATCCTTCCTAAGGACATCCATTTTATCAATCTATGTGCATCATCATGTGATCTTTCCATATTTATCCCACCTTTATTTGTAAGTTGCTCTTTCTCAAGTAACTTATCTTGGATTTTTCCTTAGGCACATTCCCTGCTCACCCATTTATCTACTATCGTCTTTCAAAGTAAGGACCTTTCTCCCTAGAGATTTAAGTCTTCTTTCCTCGTTACTCCTTATGGATTCCATGTATACCCTCATTTATCGTTGTCATCATCTTCATTCATTTATTTGGTCCAACGACTTCTTTTGTTGTTAATGTTTGAGTCCCTTTCAAATTACCTTAGCGTGTTGCATTCCTCATCTTTGGAGGTTTCTCTCTTTCATCTATCCTTTAATTTTCAAGAACAATTTCTTTATCTCTCCTAGAAAATATCCATTTATCATGTGTTTTTTAATTATGGACCATCCTTCCCAATCCTTGTATGTATTCTTTCAGTTATTTTCCTTTTGAGACAAAATCCTTCATATGACATTTAACCGATAGGATAAGTATATCCTTTCATATGGGGTTTTCCTCTTTTCCTAAGGTATCGAGTGATAAGCCTTTGAGAGATTTCTTAACCACATATATTAAACTCTTAAGTCATCATTTTTACACGAAGACATCCCTCTTTTAGAGGTCCGTGATTTGGTGTTGGATCCTTCAAAAACCCTTAATCAAATTTTTAAAGACTATTAGGTTTCTCATCTTTATTTGTGAGATAATTTTCATTCAAAAATACTTGATTCAACAACTTCTCAATAATTGTATTCTATTATTTATTTGCTGAAAAACTCATCTTATTATAATGAAGTGGTTTACACAAAGTTCTATTCTACACTTTCTTGTTAACTAACTCAGAATTCTTCTTAATTAGAATTTGAGATAATCCTACTATGGGTCCCAAGTTGAGAGGTTTCACTTTTGGTGGTGGACATGGTCCTCCATGGTACTTCCCACACCTAGTACATTGATTCATACTTGGCTTTTCATACTCCTATGAAGACGTCTCACACCATGAACTCCTTAATTTATCTTTTTGAGTTATAGAAATCACGTACTTTTTCAACATTATTGCTTCATACTTGTATGCTTGCCGCATAAGATTTTCTACTTATGGATTCGTATGGACAAGTGGTAGTTTATTGATTACTCACACATAGTTAGTGTAGGCTTCCCAAAAGTTATTTTTGGCTTCCTTCTATGCTTGGGTCAACTCTAGCTTTTGTGGTTTTGGTGGAGGTGTCTCATCTTCCATCGAGACTCGGGAAGTTCCCTTTCCCTTGGAATTGTCCAAAATAAGGGAATATTCTTATAAATTTACTAATTTTGTAAGATAAGTTTCATGCAGTATTTACTTCCATTATTATTTCAAAATATTTTCTAAAACAACTTGATTTTTGAAAATAGTTTATTCCTTAAACTCAAGTTCAAAATTTTATTTTCTCTTATATCACTTTAGTTGTTACACCCCGACCCGGTTTGGTCAGAACCCTATAAACAACCCGTCACACCTCCCGTTATAAAAAGGATAACCACCACTGTGGTACTAGTAATAGTCAGGCATAACCTAAAAATATTTAAAAAAGAATTTCAAGAAAATATATTTTCTTAAAATATATCGTAATATTATTAATGCACAAAACATACCAAGATGACAATTTTTCACACGAGTTCATCTTCATGATTTTCCTAAAAGGGTTTATGAAATAGGGTGAGTTCTACAATTCAGTGAGTGGGTAATAAGATAATTACTCAAGGATTTTTAGAGGATTGTTTAATTATCAATATCCTTCACCTTTCTTCTTCATGAGTTTTGGTTTAAAAAACAATCACACACCCTTTATCATAAAAGGGATCATTCCTTCATAGAACAGTCCTCGATTGTTCCACTTGTGGTCCGGAGTGACTTCACCGGCCACCCTGGTAAGAGGCTGCAACATCTACCGTAAGTTTATGTGAGCACCATTGCCCAACCCCTCAACTTTATTTGAAATATAATATCTGCTATTGTGGGACAAGACCTCTCCCCCTTCTTCTTCAACCTCAATGCACATGAAGCTTTTAGAGCTTCTTGACATAATTGAACAATAAAGCTTTCCTTATTCTCCCTAAGTTCTACCGCAGCACTTAGAACCAACACAACCCCTGTACTCGGGGTCTCGAGGGTTCCATATCTTATGAAACACAAACAACAGATTTTTGTTAAGAACTTTATTTTTGTGCCACCAGCCGAACGAGTATGATGACATAAATTATCCATTTATGTAAATTTTCATAAGGCTTATAAATCATAAATTTTTTACGAGTTTAGGCTCATTTCCATTGACCTTGGGCCCACTATACGAGTTTTCTAAAACATGGCCTTGCGGCCACTTCAGTTCAATAACCACGACCATGGGACCACTAGAGTAATTCTAGCTCTATAAGACACATGTTTCATACCCTTAGAAGAAATATCTCCCAAAAAGTTTAAGCGGATTTACACACTCAAGGAAGACTATTTCTGGAAAATGGTTATAGCTTTTGGTAATTTGAAAATAAGTTCATCATCCCAAGCAGGCATGAAGCCGATAATCCCATTCACCCAAAATCTATGACTTGTTTGCCCCAGATGGATTTCTGCTTGCCACCGAACGATCTCGTGGTTGCAGTAAAAGTCTTATTTTCACACCTACATTATCACGTATAATAAATTACTCAAATATCTGAATTTTCCATTTAGGTCCCAATGTTTTACCCTAATTACATAGAAGTCCATGTGTTTATTTTATTGGTAATTAATTCCCAATTAAATACCAAAATTTCATAACTTTACTTTATTTACAATTTCATCACTTATATAATTTTATAAAAATAAAATTAGTTGAAATTACAAATAAATCCTTATAATTATTTTTATTTACAATTAAATACCTAAAAATTATTTTAAATTACAATTAAATCCCAAAACTCTTCTTATTTGTAAATGGATCCTCATTTGATGTCAATTTCACAAAAATCCCCAAATATTAAAAAATCCCCAATTTGGACAATTTCCAGAAATTGCACTTTATCCCCCAGTTATTTGATTTATCAAATTGAACATTTAAACCTTGTTAATTTTCTTCTATCATGCTACTTATCATCTTCTACATCTTACTATAAGCATTCTAAGATTTGAATTACTTAATTTGACATAAAAGAAAGTTCAAACGGATCTTTGCCAAAAAATCTTTCTAGAGAGAGAAAGCGTTGATTTCTAATAGGCGAATGGATGGTTGTCGAAGCTTTGGATATGGGATGCTAGTGCTTGTTAAGGAAATTCTCCCATGATCAAATTTCACGTTAATTGACTGTCTTAGCAAGGAGAATTTCTTTAGCAAAGTTTGCTACAATTTCGCTGGTAATTTTATTATTCCGATGAGGGATGACAGAATTGGCTTACTACAAATGTTCATGGAGGTCGAGGTTCAATTGTAAGGAGTCATGGGAGGGTCAGCTTGGTCATAGGTTGTCGGTGGTGGTTGGATTTTAGCTCAAAAGCTTATGCTTGAATTCTTTCATCGAAGTTCCAGTACTATGTGGCCTCGGTAGAGTTTTTTTGGTAATCCTCGAGCTGAACGGAGTATGTAGGATGGTAGAGTACTTCTTTAGGATTCTGGAGAAATACATTATGTGGTCGAAGGTGGAATAAAGGGTCGATGTCTATGCTCTTTTTCGAGGATGGTGAGAAAGTTTACTAGTTCATCTTCTTCATGCTTTTGAGGGATGGAGAAGATAAATGGAGAGTAGCCCTTTATATAGGGAGCTTGGGGATTGACCGTTCAGTCAACTGGCATTGGGCCCACTGTAGGTGATTTTCCAAAACTGGACATTTTAGTCCTACAAGTTTGAAAACCGAGACCTCTGGCCTATCTGATGCGTACCTCAAAGGGTATACGTTAATGTTATCGATCGACTGAATGTGGGGAATAAGAGTAAATGAAAAATGCTTCTAGGTCGCTTGAGGTCCCGAGCAAGGAGGTTCCCATATATCTGAATGTGTAGCACTTAAAAATAGACATGGTTACGGTATACTTAAGTGTGCGACAGTAAAAGATCTACATTATATATAGATTATTGAGTACACATAATTGGCATCCATATAAAGTATATATGTATTTTTCGGAACATGACTCGATTATGTATGTTCCTATGGGAACAAGTAACTGATATAGAGTATGGTGAGCACAAGATCTAAGGCATAATTTTTAAGGTTTTGAAAACTATGAAATTAATCTAATATAAAATATTAAGAAAGAATTCCATATATATATATATATATATTTGAGTGAAATTCAACATCGCAAGATATAAAATAGGCTAAAATCAGTAAAATTATCTGCCACTCCCAAAACTATTATAAATAAAAGTAATAGTGTAAGTGAACTTAAAAAAATTAAAAGTTGAGATATAAATATTAAAGTAGGTATATGGATATTTAATTTTATACTTATTAGTTACTATATTTAATATAACTTTTTGTAATAGTTTTATACGTACTATTTTATTTAGAAAAAAATTAATTTACTTTAAAATTTTTAAATATATTTTATTTTAATTATTGATTATATTCGTAATATTTTAATAAAAATATTCATAATTATTAAAAAAAAGAGAACATAACAATTTATCATTAGTTCTAATCGAATTAGGATGCCATAAATACCTCAATTCGTTTCTATTTTAATTGATCGTGTTTTCATTATATAGCTACTAGACATATTTTCAAACCCAATTGGAGTGGCACACGCCCTTAGTTCACTATCAATTTATTTTCTTATTTTATTGAACAAAGCGTTGAGCACTCCGAATTCTTGGACCTTTCAATCTCCTATTTTCACTATATCATCTAAAATCAAGTCTTATAAGTGAAAAAATAAATATTTATAACTAATAATGAGAAATATTTCCATTATGGTAAATTATTTTATTACAATATTGCTTTTACGGATTAAATAGAGAATTCAAAGAATTTGCCATACTAAGAATTTTGATAGCTAACTTGTGATAAATTTATCAAAAAGTTAAATTAGAAAAAAGTTATCATAATTAAAGGGCAATTTTTTTAGATATATTCTCTCAAAAATTATTATAATATACTTCTATTATTATATATATAATATATAATATAAATATACTATTTGTGCATTATTATATATATCATATTATATTTGATGGTGTCCCACGTTTCTTCCACATTTCTTCTACATCTCTTTTTTCACATCTCTTTTTTCAAATGTCCCCCACACACTCTTCCACTTTATTGAAAGAGTGGAAAGTAGTATAGTGAAGAATTGCTACAAATTTATACTTTGAGAAGAGAACTAAGGACATACACTTTTCATAGAATATCCATGAGAAAAGTATTTTTTTGTGGAAGAAAAATGGTAAGATGAGTTATCAACTAATAAAAAATAATCAAAATATTGATATTCACAACAATATTATATAATATCGGCGGAGCATAGCTGCGTGTTGTATTTTCCCTTTAAAAAATGGCCAAAAAGTTTTAGAAAAAAAATTAAGTTAAATTAATCAATTTTAAAATTTAAGTATTATAATATTAATCAATAATAATTTTGAAAACGACCAATATAATCCTTAGTTAAATGTGTTATCTAAAAAACTAATTAGTGTTTTTTATTGTATTATACATAAAATTAAGTGACTCGTTAGGCAAAATAACATTTCCTTTATAAGGATGTGAGAATTCATTTTCCCGACTATTCTTAAGGAATTGATTGCTCACTTTCTCTCCTCCCAACTAAACCTCTTATTCTCCCCCTCGCCATTACACGTACTAACAAAATCTTAAGTTAATTTCTCTTTACATCTTCCCGGCCGCGCCATGGAGGCAATTAGCTAATGAACGGCAACCGGCCGTGATGGTGGAAATCAAAGGAGGAGTGGACCGAGAAGGCAGGCTGGTGGCTGCAGCTCAGAGTGGCGAAGGATTTGGCAAGAAGAAGATGCACGTCAAGGACACTTACAGGGCATTTGGGAGGAGAGTGAAGGAGAAAAGGTCCAGATTTTATATCATCCGACGCTGCATTTCCATCCTCGTTTGTTGGCATCGTCACCATCTATCCGATCGTAATCCCTAATTGATCTGCATAGTTCAATTTAAAAGACTGACAAATGAGAAAGATCTTAGTAGGTGTGCTTTTGCAAGTATGCCACACTTGTTGAAGTGTGTGTGATTGAGGCAGAGTATTAGTATTCCTACTTCTGTTCTGTTGCAGTAGTTTTTTGTTGAGACAAAACTGCAGGGGCGTTTGCTTCCCGATAAGTACTACTCGAAACAAATGGCAAATTATATGTATAAAATTGATGGCACCAGCAAGAAAGGGATATTTACATTAAGATCTCCATGGGATTGGGTGTTGGGTACTATGGGCTCTTGTTTTCATCCTTTCTTCCATTCAGTATCCTGTCCTGATTGCATAATTAATGGGCGCAAAAGATGAAGATATATGCATATGTCAATGCACAGCCAGTGAGATATGCATATGGCACCATCTCCTCCTTAGCCACAAAAATAGTCTTATGTGGATACAATTCTTTAAATATCTTAGAAGTTTTAAAAAATGTAACTAGATGGATTATTATGCAATTATATGCTCATCTTGGTAGAGGGCAATGGAATAATTGAGAACTTGAATTAATTTTGAAATAAAATTAGTTGTAATAGAATGAAATAATTTTACATTCTTTTTATTTGCTGTACAATTTAAAATGATGGTTAACCAAAAATACATTTACAAATTTTTAATGGTAAAATTAAATTAATAATTTTAAAATAAAATTTATTTTTTGACAAAACATATATTCCTAATTTTGGTGAAAAATAAATTAATAATTTTTATTTATAATACAAATATATTAAGATAAATGACCACTAAGAGCTAATTACCACAAACTCAATCCAATTCAGTCAAACAAGACATCCAGGGGATTATATCCAAAATGTCCATATAGTGAGTACATCTAATGAAATGAAATATGTAATATTTTATAAAATATTTTTTCTGTTATTTATTTTTAGATTAATTATAGATATAATATAAATATAAACATGTGTACAATTATACAAACTCTCCTCATTATGGTATCACATCTAGAAGTTTAACATCCTCTTTACTCATCACCTTCTTATTACTAGGAAGTTCATTCTCTTCACATGGCTCTTTATTTACTTGTGACAATTAATATCTACCTCTATTTGAAGTGATTATTTTATGGTATTTATCAATCTTACCATTTTTTTCATGTGCAAACTAAGCTTGTTGAGTGTTTTATTGCCGCCATAGACTGCCTCTTCCTGTTAATCATTCATCTACTAGTGATCTTTGTCACTTCTATGCATATCTTATTTTTACCACTTGTCATAAGTTTGTGTTACCTCTTCGGACTCTTATTGCTTCTCTGGATAAGTTTAAGTTGCAATCTATGATTTAAATAATTAAACTTGAGTATTTCACCTCAATCATTATTTCATGCAAAGTACTAGCTTATTTAATCAAATTGAATATTACAAAATTATTATTTATGGGATAATAATATCAATATTTTTTTTGCGAACTTATTATTTATATAAATATATTAATGAAACTATATTCCAACCTCAACCTATCATGTCCAGTAAGAAAATGATAACATAAAGCTCACTGGTAAAGAAGATGAAATTGAGTAATTCATGATAAATTTACTCTAATTTCTATTCTAGTTTCTTTGTACATATATGTAAATTTATAGGTAATTAGAATCGTTACCTTTATTAAAATATAAATACATCTCCAAACATTATACAACTCTCAAACAATATCATAAAATGATATTCTTCAAATATAAATACATCTCCAAACATTATACAACTCTCAAACAATATCATAAAAAGATATTCTTAAAATAAAGGGAAAGAATTACATAAAAGGGGAACAACACATGGCATCTTATTTATTGCTTGTATTCAATATAACCACAAGATTTGCCTAAATTAGAAAATCGAAATATAACTATAAAATCAAAAATAAGTTATTCGATGGTTTAAATCGTTAATGTAAAAAATTTACTCTGGTCATGTAACCAGTGCTTGAAGCCATGACACTCGATTATCTTAAGATGCTTCTCCTTGCTTAGGATTTTAGACGCCTCCACAAATATAGGCCTAATATTAACACTGTACCCCTTTTAGAACTTCTCAACAACACTCAATTGTTCAATTCTCTAGTTGATGCTATTTCCCTGTGGGCTTCTTTTTACTCATGCCACATCAATATCATCGGACTGTTGATCACCTGCTATTGCCTCGCTTAGGAGTGCTCCATAGTCCAAATCACAGAATGTGAGGAAATGGCGCACCCTCGCGTGCATGAGGCAGACGACCTCAATTGGACTTTTCTCTAGGCTCATATATCATCAAACTAGGCCATGTTTGGGGCCACATAACTTTGGCTAGACTCATGTGCGCATCTTTAATCGATCCAACCAAAAAAATCTCATTGTAGAGCACAAGAATATGCCCAATTATTAAACTTTTAGCTCCACTTGACGACTATCACGTCTTGACTTGATATCCCAGTCTAACTCGATAATAACCTGCCACATCCTATCGATGCTATAAATATGGGTATCGTCACCATTATAGAGCTGAGTGGACAGAAGTCTGATAATATAAAAATATTTCATATCAGTTCAAAAGTTTATTTCACAATAGTGCAATTGTAAATTACATAAGAAATAAACAAGAAAAATAATACTGATAAAAATCTATAGCATTTATGTTGAACTCTTAAGGTGTATACCTTAAATCTATAGTGTGTGGTTGACTCTACATATTTTTGTTACCTGAAAAATATTTGGGAGAGGGTGAGCTTTATGTCTAAGTGAGTAGGCTTGCCAACTCTGAGCCACTTCATAACCCAACCACGATTATCTACAAAAAAATATTGTAAATGAAGAGAATTTTATAGATTAACCACATATATGTATATATATAGTCAATTTCTCATGATTTAATTGTTACATGATTCTATTAATTTATTTGTCCTCATTTGTTTAGCATTAATGAAAATATGTCATAATAATTCTCAATTCAAATTATCTACACAAACAACTCTCAAATCAATTTTCAAATTCAATTTCAATATCATATTTCATCAAGTAATCTCATATTATATATAATCACAATTAATCATAACCTAGCCATGTCCCCCAAGTCATCACACAAGAAACCCGAGGTGATGGGGTATATACATTAGCATAGACGTACTCGCAAAGGTTATAAAAAATATGTCCACTTATCGGGATGTTGAGGTAGTGTCCTCGGAACATCCCTATACATTGGGCATCCTTACATATCCATGCACAATGTATACCTATGCATGAGTTATCCCAACATATCCACGCACAAAGGCATAATTGAGCCCTTTATAGGTTTGTGGGTGACCTGTGAACATCATATAACACACACCAGTCTTATCCCTCTATCACATTCAACTCTAACACTTGACAATACCTCTCATAAGTGTCCTCTTGATGCCCAATGTAAGGCTGGGAAATCCCAACTTGATAACTAGGCTAAGTTAAACTGAAAAGTGGTATCGAATCGAGAGAGTAACGTTAAATCGGGAAATGAAATTGAAACAGAAGGAAGGAAGGGATCGATGGAGGGGCTAAGAGGAGTGAGAAATGGTCATGAGAAACCCTTAGGATTGTCTAGGGATATGGAGTTAAGGATTGGGAGAAAATCGGGAGACAACTAGTTTGAACTAGTTTCTAGCTTGGAGTAATCACAAAACCCCCTAATTTTTAAGGGGAAGGGGTCAAAACAAATCCAAATGGAGTGATTATGGAGTCCATTCAATAGTAAATTGAATGTAGAGATTTTATGTACTTTTATTTTTCAAAGAACCCATCGGGAAAGGGGTGAATCTAGTTAAAAACCACTGAACCGACCAAGAAATTCACCGAAAAGTGGTTCGATGTAGTGTGAACCGGGCGGCATCTAACGCTGGGCACATGCACATGTGGCCATGCGTGCACGTGTCATCTTACTCGCTAGACTCTCAGGCCTGTATTCCCTGTTTTAACATGACAACACATAGTTGACCACCAACTCCACCGCTTGGGGAAATTAATTCATTGTCAGCACCACATGCTATGGATTAATGAGAGAATGCTATGAATAGATAGTCATAAAAGTCTAGGTCACAACCATTTAAATTGGAGTTGTTCCCTGATCGGATTTTTCTCGAATTTCTTTCTCAACTACCAACTCCTCACAACTCTAGCCACCTTACTACTAGAGAGCATAACTCCTCCATCTAACAACCTCCAATGACCATCCTGGTACCCCTGGAAAGACAAGGGCCTAAACTTTTCATTGCCACCTCTCTCAACCCTCAACAACATTTCTACTAGTACCGGTGAGATCACATAGTAACCGATCTCCAATGACTCGAAACAGGGCAGCTATTTCATAGCTCAATTCTAACGACCATGACGACCTGAGTCCCTTGTACCACCAACTTTCCATGGGCTCCGACTTGCCCAATTTGAACAAGATTTGAAGAAGAATTAATTCGTTTAAGTATCATATTGTGGGCTAAGTGGCCGAGTTGACTAAAACATGTATTTTAGGAGCTACAGACCACCAATTTAGGCAATTTAAGTGGTCATAGTCTCCTTGCAGAGTTAGCTTTCAGACCCCACCAGCCTCGATGGTCGATGAACTTTCTCAAGTGAGTTCTCGTCTTTGACCCAACTTTTGCCCATCTGTACATGAATTCTGATCAAGCCTTATCATAGTAAATTTGACAGACTCCAGCCAAACTAAGTTTATGATTGCCTAGAGGGAGGTTAGGGGGACCTCTCCACTTATTTTATCAATTTTTAGAGATACTTTGTTAGTGGGTCAAAGGTCGAGGACTAAATTGTAAAGATTTAAAATTTTGGGGACTCAATTGCTATTAAGCTTTTTATGGGGCCTCCCTAAGGGGGAAATAAAGTATTGGAGCTGATTGGAAAGTTTGGTGAAGGTTGATGACTGGGTTTACTTATTGTGGATGGTCTAGGGACCTATTTGTATTAAATGCAAAGTCAAGGACTAGAATGCAAATACAAGTATTTGTGCAACCAAAATATGACTTTTGGGTAGTCCAATGACCTAAACTTAATTAAAGAAAGTTTAGGGACACAAATGAGAAATTTGGGGGTCAAATGAATCTCGAAGCCTAAGTTCTCAAGAAAAGGGGCAAAATGGTAATTTTTCTAAAACTTGGGGACTTTTCGAGGATTCATGGAAAATAGAGCTTGGAATTATTCCAATACCAATTTTGGACCATAATGGGACTCAAGAAAACTTGAGGGACCCAATTGAAAGATTTGGGAATGTCTAGGGTCCAAAATGAAGAAATTATAAAGTGAAAGGGGAAAATGGTAATTCTGCCCAAAGTAATGACCAAATGGCAATTTGGGGAAAATGGAACCACTAGGTGGTAAGTAAAGAAAATGTGTACACTTCAATAAGTGCTAAGTAAAAAGGGAATGAACTTAGGGGAACCACTCCACTTAGTTTGGTAATTTTTGGAAATATTTTAGTTGTGGGTCAACTATCGGGGGCCCAAATGCAAAGTTTTGAAAGTTAGGGAACTCAAATGTAATTAGGCTTTTTGTGGGGTCTTTCTAATGTGTAAAAATAAAGTTATGGTACTAAATAGAAAGTTTGGTGAAGGTTGGGGACCGAGTTTGCCTATTGGGAAAGGTATAGGGACATTTTTGTAATAAAGGTAAAAATAGGGACTGGCCAAAAGGTAACTTCTAGATAGTCCAACGACCTAAACATAATCTATGAATATTTAGGGATTTGCATGAGAAAATTTGGGGTCAAATGGATCCCGAAACCTAAGTACTCAAGAAAATGGGTAAAATTGTGATTTTGCCAAAACTTAGGGTCCTCTCAGTAATTTTGAGAAATAGAGCTTGAAAATGTTCCAAGGCCTATTTGGGACCTAATTGGGACCCAAATGGAAGACTTCAGTGACCTAAATGGAAAACTTGAGAAAATCTTAGGTACAAAGAAATACAAGTTGTAAGGGCAAAATGATAATTTTTCCCAAGTTGGGGACCAAATTGTAATTTGGTGAAAATAGAACCACTAGGTGGTTAGTAGAGGAATGGTAGGCACTTCATTTAGTGCTAAGTGAAAAGAGCATAAGCTCAAGCCCTAAGAAATCAACCTTAGCGAATGTTAGATCAGGGGTTAGGTTACCGATTGATGAGTTAGGAAATCGAGATAGTACGCTAGGTTGCTATGAAGTGGTCAAAAGAAATGCTCACCCAATTTATGCTTAACCTTGTAGTGAACACAAGAAGGAAGCTAGATGAACCGAGAGAGGATTCTAGGACACCTCATGGAACGAACAAATTCTAGGAAAAGAGGTGAGTGGACTTTTGACGACGAGTCCTATTGGACCGATTAGAATACTAACTAAAATATGCTTGTGTGATTGTGTGTTTCTAAGTAGCAAGCTAGCCTTAGAGCTCATATAAGCAGTGAAAATGAATAATATTATGTCCACTTAAATCAAATATGACTTTTCTAAAGAATAACAAGTATCGGTTATAAGACCAAAGTATGTGATGTGAAAAACTAGTTTTATGAAACCGGTGGAAAAGGTGTTGTTTATAAGCTTTGTGTGAATTGGGGAGATAGTCATTGAGGGGCCAGGCTCCTAGTATGATTAGTATGTTATTTGAATGATCGGGTTCTGAAATATGTCGTGAGACCCGAGTCTAAGGCTGGATGGTCGAATTATGTGATACGGTTAGACGAACCAACATCGGGTCAGAATCTTGTGTTTGTTTTCATGGCACGGGGGAGACGGCTAGTAAGGGTCCAGACTCCCCAACAAATCCATTTATAGGATGTTGAATTGTTGTATCATTGTCAGTGTATGTGATTTGGGGGAAAGTTGGGTGAGATATGAGTCGAGCTCCCGATAATGGGATGCATTTAGCACCATGAAAAGAGTGGCCATGGGTACAACAGATGTGACAACGGGTCATGTTAGTTAAATTATTGTTGTGAATACCAGTATGGGAGAGAGGGTGACGAATGGATACTCAAGGGAAAATGGAAAGGAGATCGGGTAATGCGTTGTATGATATCTTCCATGTTTTCCTGGGACACCCGTATGATGTATGAATACCGTCTCAGTACACCGATGTAACGAGGCGATGATGGAATTGAGTCAAAAGTGTAGCAGCAATGGGTCGATGAGAGGCGGTTAAGAGGCCATGAACCAAGGTGTTGAGTCATCCAACTATGAGATAACACGTAAGGGTGTCCGTTGCAGTTTGAGGGTTTGGATCCCACACACTCCAGTTCATTGTTTGGTATCGTCCTAGAAGGGCGGTAAATTTTGGTGAGTGTAATATATATGTGTAGGGCCCAAGTAGCCCATTTGTGTGCGAGCCTAAGTGCCCAACATGTGTGGGAGAGTGACATGAGTTCCATCATGACCCAGGGTGCTGAGACACCAGACTAAGAGATGACACAAGTGAGATGTCAGTTTTGGGAAGAGTGCCTTGAGCCTTCGACACTTCAATTCTTGATCTAGTATTGTCCAAGTGTCAATATATTTTGGGTGTATGACTGTTTGATTTAGGGAAATGTGTTGCCCTTAATTTGATATCGGCCTAGGTTGTCGGGTATAGGCACGGGTTGTGAATAGTTCAAACAAGATGCCTAAGTGTAGGCCATGATTGTGTGCGACACTAAGTCTCAATACTTGCATATAACATGCTAGAGACGGGGGATAGAAAGGGGAGACCGAGGATAACCCTACCTTAACTTATACTAGGAGTCAGATGGCTTGGGACTCCAATTTTGAAGGGCGAAAGTAAACAACGAGACTCGTAGGAATATTACGAGCAAAGGATATAGAATCTAATGCTAAGTGTTTTATGAGAAAAATATGAGTTGTGAGCAATGTAGTGGCACAAAAATCACCTGGGTGACATTTGTTCGATCAAGGCAATCGATACAGTTTGATCTAATGATTCCCTTCTGCTCCTCAAGAATAGAGCCTTTGGCATCTATAAGGAAGTACCTGTTCAGCTAGAATAGAACTGATTAAAACTAGGTATAATATATAGTCAGACTGCATCTCAATTAAACATGGTATGAATGGTCCACTATTCCATTATCCTTGCTTCTCAAAGTCTTCAGATATTTCTCCGTAGAGTGCTTCCAGGTTTTCAAAGTTCGAGTTGCCACAGATATGATGAAATTCAAAATGCACATATCGGCCACAAATAAAGAATAACCCAAATACTTAGCCTTATAAAAGGACCACATGAAACAAAATTCACATTCATATAAGATCTCTGTTTATTGACATAGAGATAACAAAGCGCCAATAAAACTTGTCAACGGCAATGAAAATTCATTGCAGATATACAATAAAATACTGACGTAAAACTAAATTATGAGCAAAAGCTTAGATGCAGCATAGGTCTCTCAAATATTACAACTCAGTAACTATTGCACTTCTAAATACTCATATATATATATATAATCACGATGTCTCCCAAAATTACTCAAAATATACAATGCTTTTCTAAGCGATTAATAAAGGCCATGTATATTTTTGAAAATTGTCATAAAATCTCATAGTTTATCAATTTTCGACTCAATTAGCTGTGATCTCATCACTCCCCTAAACATTTTTGCAAGTAGTCGAAAAGGTGTGAGGAGAATAAGAGAAACACATTTTCGAGCCATACAGTTGACCAAGGTAACTTTATATCCCACACAAGGTAATGGGATGCATTTAGCACCATTAAAAGAGTGGCCATGGGTACGACAGATGTGACAACAGATCATGTTAGTTAAATTATTATTGTGAATACTAGTATGGGAGAGAGGGGCGACGAATGGATACCCAAGGAAAAATGGAAAGGAGATCGAGGAATGCATTTTGTGATATCTTCCATGTTTTCCTGGGACACCCGTATGATGTATGACTACCATCCCAGTACACCGATGTAATGAGGCGATGATGGAATTGAGTCAAAAGTGTAGCAGCAACGGGCCGGTGAGAGGCGGTTAAGAGGCCATGAACCAAGGTGTTGAGTCACCTAACTATGAGATAACACGTAAGGGTGTCCGTTGCAGTTTGAGGGTTTGCATCCCACACACTCCAGTTCATTGTTTGGTATTGTCCTAGAAGGGCAGTAAATTTTGGTGAGTGTAATATATATGTGTAGGGCCCAAGTAGCCCATTTGTGTGACACAAGTGAGATGTTAGTTTTGGGAAGAGTGCCTTGAGCCTTCGACACTTCAATTCTTGATCTAGTATTGTCCAAGTGTCAATATATTTTGGGTGTATGTCTGTTTGATTTAGGGAAATGTGTTGCCCTTAATTTGATATCGGCCTAGGTTGTCGGGTATAGGCACAGGTTGTGAATAGTTCAAACAAGATGCCTAAGTGTAGGCCATGATTATGTGCGACACTAAATCTCAATACTTGCATATAACATGCTAGAGACGGGGGATAGAAAGGGGAGAATGAGAATAACCCTACCTTAACTTATACTAGGAGTCAGATGGCTTGGGACTTCAATTTTGAAGGCGAAAGTAAACAACGAGACTCGTAGGAATATTACGAGCAAAGGATATAGAATCTAATGCTAAGTGTTTTATGGGAAAAATATGAGTTGTGAGCAATGTAGTGGCACATTATCAGTTTTGTACTCAATTAACTGTAATCTCATCACTCCCATAAATATTTTTGCAGGTAGTCGAAAAGGTATGAGAAAAATAAGAGAAACATATTTTCGAGCCACAATGTTACCCAAGGTAACTTTATATCCCACACAAAGTTAAATATATTATCATGTTGATGTTATTCATGAGATTATGGCTTAAATTGAGTTCTAACTCTCCAGTACTGTTTTATGTAAAGATGTTTCAAATTTCCGCCATTGTTTATTATTTTAAATTTGTGTTATGTCAATTTTATATTGACGAAAAATCTCGTATTTATAATATCGATGAAATAAACAAGATTGCACGGGTCCTGATTGAGAAGATCGGAATGGTGATAATAAATCTCATATATATATATATATATACACGAACACTCCTTAGGAATAAAAGGCGTGCACAATTAAAAAAACTACATATATTTCTTACCTATTTCTACTTATGTATAATAATACCTTGAGCATTCATTCCACCCAAGGAAAAAATGACATTGAATAAATGTAATCATTATTACTTATATGTAACATAGCGGAAAAATAGAATTGAAATAACAATTCATGATTCAATTATACTCTGGTATACCAAACCAGATATATGTTAATTTTTTCATATATGAAAAAGCCTTCTATTTTTTTTATAATTTAATTTGGTGTTGGAATTGTTAAATATATATATATATATATATATATAATTTACGATACTGGACCGCATATTTAAGGGAAAGAGTAATAAATCAATTTGTATTTTTTGTGAATATATAAAAATATTTTTTCTTTTTCATTATGTAAAAGTCTCATGTGGTTGAGCAATTGAAGAAAGAACATAAATGAATACAAATGTTTTTTCATCATATTAATTTGAGATGAAGAATGATAGCACACCGAACCCTTTTATGGACAAAATATATTTATTTGATATCATATAAAAAACATGCACATATTAATCTCCCCTCTTCAACGTGGGAAAACCCAAAGGAAAAGTGACTTTCCGTACCTCATATTTGGTTTGTTCTATTTAGGAATCAAAAAGAAAAAGCTTAAAGCTTTGTCTACCCCATAAATAAATAGAAGTTAAGATATGTTGCGCACCAAAACAAGGCGCAGAGGTCAATGTGGGTCCCCCATCCATGATACACATGCACCTATTCTTGGCCTACTCATTCGAACAATTGCGGGAGAATTATTGAAATGGGTATCCATTGAAATTAGTGATATCACACGAAAAAAAGAACTGAAGAGACCCAAGGAAAAGATAGCAAAATAAAAGCAATAGGCTTGGCCTTCACGTTGTTCCACATGCTGGACAAGAGGTGATTCAGCTGAACTTCAGGTGGCATTGTCCCCCTGGGAGGAGTTGCTTAGTCTAATCATATCAGTCCAGTTTCATAACCTTCCGCATACATAATACATAATGTGACAGCAGTGAGGCCCATATATATGTATAAGACAATATAGTCTATGCAGTTATTCCACCATTTCCAACCCTATATATTCCATCAATCTCCACTTGATCTCATGAACTTGTCCATTAGGACTACTACTATATACAATCTGATCTTGTCCATTAGGACTACTACTATATACAATCTGATCATGTCTGCCAGTACTGTCACATTTCTGAAAATTTCCTTATATTTTCCAGAATTAATCTGATATTTGTTCTCCAAGTGCTGCCCTATCAAATGTTGTTCTTTCCCATTACCTCATGAATGTGTTGTCCCATAGGTCGCTCTCAACCCTTAAGGTGCGTTTCAAATTAAATCATGGAGACAAAACGTTCGATATTGCCTTTGCTTTTCATGACGAAGTTTGTTCATATATATAGAAGAAAATTTGAATTGGAATTCTGCCGTATGTGACAAAAGTAGCCAAACATCAACTAGCAATTCTGATGGTGAATGGGTGGTTGTTGGGCTCACAACTTACTTTAATGTAAGAAAAGGCTACAGAGATCTAGCTTGGTTTTTCATTCTTTCTCCTTTTTTATATAACAGGTAGGTAAGTAAGCTGTAATAATAATAGTAGGTAAGTCCATAGTTAGAAATTTAGGGAAATTAGTATATGGAAGTAAAGGGGGCTCAAATCCTATAATAGCCTATCCATTCATTATTTACTATAATATACTGGTCTCATCAAACCTTAACTCATAAGTAAACATTTTGTGTATATACACTTATCATCTCCTGAATTTCTTCATGGGCTTCTGGTTAAATTTTCCCCTTCCTCGACTTCTTTTGGTTGGCAGCATGAAAGAAAAACTTTCCCTTAGTCATATATCAGAAAAAGGGGGCCAATAATGAATTCCATATTGCCACTTAATAATGTTAAATTATTTCACTGTCATTTAGACCATTGCCAATTCCATAAGACTCTTTTTCCTTTTCTAGGCTTTTTTGTACAAGTTCCTCACTTATTGCTTGAAAGTACAGCCTTATTTAATACTTTTTGAATGAAATGTGATATGAGATAAAATAAAAAAATTGTTTTGTTTAATAATAACAAGGCTTAGTTATTCTTCCATCACCAATTTGAATTTGAGATGTGATTTGACTTCCATTTCCACTTGATCGATTCCAGTCACCTACCATGATTGTTGTTGAACTGATCCCACGTCTGCCTTCTTGAAAACGTTCAAGGTTATCACTTCCCATGTTCAAGGTTATCAAAATAACCATGAATACTAGTTAAGTGCGAGACTAGGGAGCAAGCTGCTTGTACACGCACGAGGACGATTATATTAATTGGTGATATCATCGACTTGGTTTTTTATTATTATTCAGCCATTGTATCTTTCAGTAACAAGCTGCCTTCCTCATTTTTTTTAATGTCCTCAAACGCTACGGCGTGGCAGAACGCTGCAACGGCGTGGCAGATCGCTGGGTGTTGTAATATTGGGAGATATGGAGTTAGACCTTCAATCTTGTTCACCAAAAAAAACCTTCAACATATGGGTCGAGATAGCCTAAAATTCTAAAATTTTAAATGGTAGACCTTCAATTCTACCATTTAAAATACATGAATTGGTCTATACGTGAAAATTACAAAGTTTTGTTGATGGGGTATAAAATAGTTTTTAATTGTCAGTAAAACTATATTTAGACTGTCACACCTCATCTCGATTTTTTCTGGTTGTACCTCTATATAATTGTCGCATCCTTCCGACTTTAAAACTATTTACGCCTAATCATTATAAAACTGATCGGGTATAAGGCTCAAAACAAAATATCTCAAATTATTTTTTAATTTAATAAATTAACTTTTAAAATTTTAATTTTAAAAATCATATACCGAGACTATATACTGAATGTAATAAATACCGTTAGTTTGGATTTGGCTTTCCTATCATAGGAGTGATCACACATTTGCAATACGGTCCCCGACCGTGCCACTTGTGGACCGGAGTGCCATTACTGTCCACCCTTATAGAGGGATGCTGCCTCTACCCGGAGTTTGTGCGGACATTAATAAATCGACCCCAAACTCAAGTTTCTCCACCATGTCCACTCAATGGGACGAGACCTCATTTCCCTACTTTCTCGGTCTTTGTGCATAGGAAGCTCCTCAGCTTCACAACATACTAAATGACAAAGCTGCCCTTATACTCCCTATGTCATCAAGCAATCTTTGGGCTCCATCACTACCTAATGTCAGGTGTCCTGATAGCCCAAATATCACGGTGTATGCACAATCAACAAGCTTTTTGAGTTATAGCCATTATATTTGGCCCTCTTGCACAACGATCTGTCAGCTTGGCTTCAGCCCCACCACACATACTAGCCCAACAGGTTCGATGACCTAGCTTTGGCAAAGCAACGATTCGACCCAACAAGCTCAATAACTCAGCTTGACTCGATAGGTATCACGCAAGTTCATATTATTTAGAATTTTGAGCATAATTTATCACATATTCATTTTGGACGGGTACACGTCTATGTCTATCGGCCTTGGGCCCGCTTCACAAAATTTCTGAAATATGACCTTGGGCCCACTTAGTTTTAAAAGTGTAGCATTGGGCCTATTGGGACATTATAATCCCCATAAAGAATATATTTCCCCTAAATAAGATTTTTACCTTGATTCACATAGTAAATATTTTCCCTAAATAAGATTTTTAGCTTGATTCACATAGTAAAATGAAATATATTCTCAAAGGTAGGCCAGCTATCGACACTGTGGACCTCAGCCTCGATGTTGAGGGCTGAATGGACCATCTTGGCAATTCCTTTCTCGTGCATCGAGGAGAGCATGGCAGAGGGACGAATGGAGCTAACTCTATGCAGAGCCATGTAGACCTCGATGTACTTGCGAGCAAGCTTCTCAGGGGTGACCTCTACTCCCTTGCAAGTAGCCACTACAACGCTGACCATCGGGTTAACTATATGAATATAATCAAGGATGTCAACGGAGCTGTCCTGATCGGCCATCGTGATCCCAAGGACATAGATCGCATTGACAAGCCTGTAGATGATTGGCTCTCAATGCCGACGATGAGCTGACAACTGGGCATGGCAAGGGGATCGTCTCCAATGAGGTCGGGTTGGGGTCTCGAGGATGGGGATTGTTAAGTGGAAGGGGTGGAGGCTCTTCTCGACTAGGTGGAAGAACTAACAAGGGAGAGCTCCAACTAGTTCTCTGCTTCGTAGGGTGTAACTTGAAGGAATTGTAACTGCTATTCCCATCTTTCCTTCCTCCGCTATAGCATAAGAACTGTCCTACAACATAATAGTGGGCAGCGATTTAACAATCACTTTTCAAGCGGGCAAGAAAGCCCGAACTACTTCCTCCCTATCAGATAAGAAAAATCCTAACTTTTTCTCCATCAGTTGCACTTGAAAGTCTGATTTCAAGCGGGCAAGAAAGCCCGAACTACTTCCTCCCTATCAGATAAGAAAAATCCTAACTTTTTCTCCATCAGTTGCACTTGAAAGTCAAGGTGGACGACGAACAAACAAACAGGTGGAGAAAAAAGGGAAACTTTCAGGTCTTTTTTGTTAATGATGAGAAATAGAGAGAGTGAATACTAGTCACATGGGAAATTCAGTTTCCTTAAAGAGAGAAAGATAGAAGTACAGTGAAAGAGTTTAAAATAAAAAAAAAAGAGGAAAATGCCAAGGTTAGAGATAATATATATATATATATATATTATTTTTTTTTATATTGGTTTTACCTAGGGAGTAGTGCCAAAGCTGATGAGAATTTGTTGCAAATAGAGATGATGTCCTTTAATGCTGCGGGTGAAGGGAATGAGATATGCCTTAGAAGCCATGGTTCATATGTTGAGGCATATTTCCAAGCTCGAAGTGCAAAATACCCGCAAACTAACCTCTAAAACGTGTAATGAGGAAACTCAAATTCTTAGAGCACTTGATTTGTTGTACAGTAGAGTTGAGGGGGTTCAAGTTAATTTATGACGATTGTGTGTTTGAGCATAGATTCACACCTATGATGATAAACTCCCTCTATTGTTGAGTGAAATGAGGATCCAACTCAGTTCTCATACCTTGTTTTCTAAACGTTCTGCCCTTTCACGTGATAAAATTACCCTCCTGTAGGGAAAATCTCTGTACTTTGCCATTCTGCCCTGATTTCCTACTGGATAATCTATAATTTCTTACCCATTATAGGGATTTTCTATATGAAGATTCTATTTTCATTATTATTGATGATCTGCAATGGTTCTCTCACTCACAAATTATAGTCCCCTATGCTCAAGGAAGTATTTCTCTCTCTCAATCACCACTATATTTTGTGATAAGAACTACAAATAAACTTTCTTCCAAGGAAATGGACTCAAGAAAATACTCACATAAGTCTTCATCAGCCCCATAATTCTCATTAATTCTTTTAAGATACAATATGTTGCATTTATAATAGCTTATTACGTATAACTAACTTAACATATTCTTAACTATTTCAATAACATATTTCAAACAGATTTTCTAACATTTCGGTGAACTAATTTTAATGAGTAAATAGTACATACATAACGCACATCCCTAATTTTCCTTATAATTTTGTAAAAAACTTCTTTAGCTTAGTCATTATATATGTAAGATATTCATGAGAATAGTAATTTTTAATTTAATTATAACACGTTATATGAGAAAATAAAATCTAACACCTATATCATGCAATACTCCGCATTTTGAAAGTATAATAGAATATATATTATTTAATACTAGAACTTTTGAAATACTCGTTAAGTTAAAGTGGGACCAGGAACCGAGTCTTAACACACTGAAAATAAAATTATAAATCTGTGATGGGATCTAAAATCGGTAATGAAATCTCGCACTAGGTATAAAATCGAAACCGAGTAGTGAACCCTGAATTATGAATGAAACCCAAGCTAAGAATTGAAAAGTCAAATTTGGATAATAACCCAATTTTATAAATAAGATAGGAAACTCGATGCAAAGACTAGGGATCTAATTAAATTTGAGATCGGATTCTCTAATACGAAAACTAGGTTTTTGGGAAAAACTAGTTTTCGCCCAAACTGGGTCGGAATTTCAAATTTAATTAATGAAATGACCTAAAATGGTAAAATAGTAATAAAATATAAAAAAATAAAAAGAAAAACAGGAAGTCAGGTTGGTGGGGACCAAGTCGGATTGACCTGACTCACCCGCGAGCCACCATTCATTGACCAATAGAAATTCTATTGCACCACTTCCAATGTTGCTCTAATTCAATCGATTTTTCATCAAATAGAGTGTTACAAATATAGAGATTAGCTAGAAGCTGAGCTACCGGTCTTCCAATGGAGTTGATTACATTAACTTCTCGTGGATAGCTTAAAATTTGGATTCAAACTTGAAAATCATGATGCTAGTGAGCTACTCGACCACCTGACGCATGAATGAGAAATTCTCTCTCCTCTTATCACTAAATTGGGTGATCTTGGTATCAAAATTATAATAATAGACACTTTTTGAGTTCTATGGTAGAGGTTAGACCTCCTAATTACTAGAAATGCCACATGAGGGCCATATTGGTGAATCTAGTTTTGAGACCGAATTTGTGCCCATTGCCAGCAGCCTTTCAGGGGAAAATTCGGCCACCACTCCAGCGCCCACCGGTGCCAAAGTGACCGTTTGCCTCCCATCTACCCCTCCATGGCTAGGGCTGACCTTCAGAAATGGAGAAATTAGCTGGTACAAGTTGATTTCCACCAGTAGGCTTGTTTGGTTCAACCCAATTGTGATCCACCGATGACCAAATTTGTCCAACTCTAGCAACCATCTGGTCGACCACCACCACACAAAACTTTGCATGGACCTTAGCTACAAAATGCATAAGATCTAGACACCTCTCCAGCCATCTCCGTTGAGAATTTTCAACAACCTCCTTAGTAGGTTTGTTTCGACCAACTTTGGAATAAGGCCAAATTCGGTTGTGGTTGGCCAGGATATGACCCCCACCCCTTCCACGAGCCATTAGGGGTATGATGAAATTATTTTGGGGATAAATTATGAATTTGAAATTTTATTTGATTTAAGTTCAAATATTAGGGACTAAAATACAATTATTAAAAGTTCGGGGACCAAATTCCAAATATTGGAAATTGTGGAAAATATCTTTAAGAGTAGCCTAAGTAGCTTAGAAGTGATTTTGAGTAATATGAGTATATCTAAAGTCATTTTTGGGATTTCGGGGATAAAACTGTAATCTTTATGCAATGATGGGAAAAATAGTTATTTATACCTAAAAAGATGTCAAATAGTTCATTTGGAACTATGGAGAGCAAAACAGTAATTTTTCCAAAGCAAATAGATAAAAATATATATTTTTGCAAGTGAGGGGCAATATGGTAATTTTACCCATTTTAGGAACCAAAGTGTAATAATACATTTTGATGCCCAAATTTATTTAAATAAGATGTGAGGACCCAAATAAGAGATTTGGGATGTCTATTGTTCAAAATGGTAAAATTTTGATGAATAGGGGCAAAATGTGCCCATCTTAAGTACAAAAATGAAAAATTTGGAAAGTGGGTTATCTAAGTAAGAAGCTTAGATACTTTTGAGAATTTTGGTAAATAAGACCTAATGTGGGTTTAACCATAATTTGAAAGGAAATTAGAAGTGAAATTAGTGGTGCAGAAGGTTCATTAACACATTAGTCATGAGAACCATGATCGATGGGAAAAACCGTAATTTATGGGAAATTACAATATAGTATTTATAAGTGTTTAGTATATATCTAATCTAACCCAATTGTGCATGTTGATTCATGTAGAATGAATACTACAGCGGATCACACGAGGATTGCACAACCAAATGTAAAGAAAATAACAGTCGATACAAACAAGTTTGGATGAAAATAGTGAGTGTAAGTAATGATAATGAGTTCGATTGGACCCACGAAAATATTTTACAGTTTTTGAGCTTTGCTTTGAAATAATTGCTAAATTGATTTTGAAACTCATATAATAATTGTAAAATGAAGTAAATGCATGTTAAATAAAGAAATACCCTTTAAAGGTTAAGGAATGGGGTAAGGGTCTTAAAAATCAAGATATATTGTCACACTCCAACTCGTTTTGGTCAGAATCCTGTGAACAAGCCACCACTCTTTCTGGTATAACCATCACTATAGTACCAGTATAACCATCACTATAGTATCGATAAGAGTGAGGCGTAACCTGAAAATATTTCAAAATAATTTTAAGGAATTATCATTTCTCAAAAGTATACCGGAATATGGTTAAAATATAAGACTTACCAAGGAGTTAAATATTTACCCGCGTTCCATCTTCATAATTTTTCCTGAAATGGTTTAAGGGAGGGGGTGAATTATACAACTCAGTGAGTATGGTTTACCGGACATCATTATTTAGTATGCACTTATATAGAGTTTCCTTTCTTGAAAAAAAGTACTTGTGATAAACAAGCCACAACTTGGCTTATATTTCAAAAATTTCATGAAAACCTATTAGCTTATTTTTCTCAAACTTAGGGTAGGTATCTTCCTAGTTTGAAGGATTTAATTAAATCAACTTACCATGGTTTGTGTCACACAAACAAACAAACAACCACCCTTTATCCATAAAGGGATCAAACAGTAGTAAAATAGTTCCTTAGGGCTACAACCTCGATCTCTTCCACTTGTGGCCTGGAGCACCTTTACCGTCCACCTTGATAAGAGGCCACAACCACTACCACATTATGTGTAAACCATGTTCTCTCAGAATAAGTAACTAGAAATTTTTGAGAGAAAATCAAGGGTCTAAAAACTCAAGAAACTCTGGCTACAATCATGGAGTGCCATGTGGGAAGTGTGCTCATGCGAAGCTCGCACGTGCGACACAGTGTCGTCTTCTACATTTGATTTGGGTAGATAAGACCGACAGGTTGGCTGCCAAAATTCGGGCGACCTGAAAATCCTCACGACATGGCCATAAATGAGAGAGATTGAGGTCAAGTGATTGATGAATGGATAGACTTGTTAGTCTTCGAGCTTTCTATGTAAAGAGTTCTTCCTCATTCATCCTCCACATCGCTCAAACGCCAGGAGAAGAATAAGTGCTAATTTTCCCAATAAAGCTCAAACTAGAGCTCTAACTTTGGCACTTTTCTTCACCTCCGAAGGAAATTTAGGTTCTCTGGAATCCTGAGGAAGTCCGCTACATGACTGCATATTCCATTTAGCTCGAGGATCGCTAAAGAAGCACTGGCGACCTCGCACAATACCTTTGCTCCCTCGGCAGTCCGCCAACCTAGTTAGTCAAGCTCAATTAGAGCCACTCTCGGGCCAACTCCAGCCAAACCAATCTTCACAGACCACCTCTAGAGGAGCCCTGACCTTCCCTGAGCTGCATTGGTAAGTCTCCTCCGTCGCCCTACACTGTAATTCACTGTTCATAATCAGCTTTACCTGAAAACTAAGTTGAGAAATTTTCACTGCTCATGCCACCAATTAAGGCACGATTTGATCTAGGAAGGATCCCCAAGAAGTGAGCAATTTAGTGGAAGAAAAACTCCGATCACTAGATCCTCATCATTGAGTAATTGAAGCTTTCTCTCTCTAGGACAATTTTTTGGTGAAGCTCCATTCGAGCTTGTTTTTAAGCCGTTTTCGGCGTGCTAAAGCTTAAAATAATGAGAGAGACTAAGAGATGATAATTAAGATCATGATAGGGGGCAATTAACTAAGTTTAGGTGGTCAATTTGATGAAACATACATTTAGGGGTGAAAATGTAATTTTTGAAAAATTGGGCAATTTTGGGATTTTGGGAAAATTGGGGGCTGAATTGCAATTAAAGAAATAATGATAGACTTTTATGAAATTAACTCCCAATTGCGGGCTAATTAGCAATTTGGATGAAATTGGGGGACAAAAAGTGATTTTTGGGAAATTGAGGATCAATTAGTAATTTTGAATAAATTAAGGACCAATTGGTAAATTTGGGAAAATTAAGAACCTAAGAGTGATATTGGAAACCTTAGGGACTTAATTAAAGATAAATTAAATATTAGGCATCTAAAGTAAAAATTATAAACTTTAGGCACCTAATTCCAATAAGGTATAAATTAAGAACCTATATGCAAATACATGGAAGTAAGAGGACTTTTATGCCTAATCTTCCTTATGTGAATACTCGAACCATGTAGAAATTGGTTGTTCCAGTACTTGTGCAAAGGAGCACATTTGTGATTGGAATCCAGCTGGGACAAACATGTCACAGTAATTGGGTTAATGAGATTTCAAACATCATATCCGGTTGGGGTGATGAACAAACTTTTTATTTCGAAAACCATTTTCCAAGAATGGTAACCTTTGATTGCGTGTACTTGCTTATGCCTTTTGGGAGACATTCCTGATGAGAGCTGAAATTGCTTTAGTGGGCCTCATGCCTCAATTTTGAAACTATTAGGGCCCAAGGCCTAATTTTGGAAAAACTTGTGAAGTGGGCCCAAGGCCAATAGACATGTGTCGAAGTCCACAGACAAATAAGCTTATGAGCTAAAAAATATTTTCATAACCTGTTAATTATGTGAAACACCACTGTGCCGAAGCCGGGTCGTCAACTCGATGGGTTAGTAGCTACTAAGCCGAAGCTAGGTCATCGAATCTGTTGGGCCAACAATTATGAAGCCGAGTGTCAAGTTCGTTGGGCCAGTAGCCCCAAAGATGATGAATATAAATACTAAAAGACTTTTGTATGTGCATGCTGAGTTACGAAATCATTGAGGCACCCTGCATGGGGTTGTGTTGGTTCTAAGGGCTATTGAACGACCCAAGGAGTATAAAGGAAGTTTCGTAGTCCAGTGAGTCTCAAAGCTCGGAGTAGCTTCCTACGCACTAAGACTGAGGTTAGGGGAGGAGAGGTCTCGTCCCACATTGTGGACACGGGGTATTTTTTTTGGTCTGAGGAATGGGTAATTGATGCCCACTTAGACTTAGGGTAGAAGTTACGAACTTCTATTAGGGTCAACAGTAAAGATACTCTGGTCCACAAGTGGAGCAGTCGGAGACTGCTCGGCGAACGTGTGAACCCTTTTTGATAAAGGGCAAGTGTGGTTGTATGCTAAATGAAACCTAAGCATGAGGAAGTATTGAAACATTTTTTTCTAAGAAGATGTTAATCCCACTAAACATGTGAATAAGAATGATATTATAAATATTTAGAAACCTTTAAAGAGTCCCTTTGCCAAGCCTCTAAACCTAGGTATTTTATTTTTACACAATTAGTTTTGTATAATGTTATTCCAGGGAACCATGGTAGAAATTATGCTAGACTCTCATGACTTGGGGACCCCTTCCGGTAAAAAAGAGTGGCAGGTTGTTCATGGGGTTCCGACGAAGCCGGGTCGGGGCATGACAACTTTAGTGGTATTAGAGCAAAGTTCCCTTAAATTCATTATCAGGACTATATAATCTAAAAATAAATGAAATCTACCCACCTTGTAGGAAGATGGCCCAAAGAAAGGTAGCCAGACGAACCCACCCAAACTCTGGACTAGTAAGGGTTTTGACTCCAAACAAAGGGAGTAGTGAGGGGACCACCGGGATCAAATGGGCTCGACTCAAGGAAATGACCGCAGATAGGTGGGCCGTCTATCTATCCATAGAAGGGTTGCGAGGGACAATATGTGGATACGAGCACGTCATCCTCAGAACCATCGGACCAGAAGTCCTGGAATAACCCAGAGATGGATTCCTAATCAGTTAACATGTAGGATTAGGGAGAAAGTAGAGTGAGTCTTTGTAATAAGCCTATCTTGGCAAACCTCTTCGAATGAATAAAAATCTTTATGTCAAGTTGTGAGCAAATCCCAAATGAAGAACGTGAAAAAATAAATAATAACCTCCTACAAAAAGGAAGAAGGATAGAAAGGAGCCTAAAATCCTTGAAACATAAGGAAAGGAGACAGATCCCCCTAAGACGACTAATAAGTCAAGGATTAAGGAATTATGAATGCGAAGGCTATGTCTGGCCAATGATAACTACAGGTACACTAACTCCCTAACTAAAGGATGTTAAGCAACAAAGATTGGGAAAGACCCCAGAACTCAGATGACGAACGAAAAGGGGAAAAAAGTACCACTTAGGGTAGCATATCCCAAAAAGAGATGGGCAACAAGCCCCCTCCACCCCCCCTCCCCCGCCATGCTCGTCTGTATGCAAAGTGAGCATACGGACGAGCATGGCGGTAGAAATGACTAGTGAATCGTAGGATGACAAGTAAGTATGAATGATATCCTATGGGAGGATGGGGAGACAATAAGGACTATACATAAGCTAAACGACAACAAGAAATGAACTAAGGTTGTAGGGATGTGAAAGATAACTGCCAAAAAACCACTGGACACGGATGAGGGGAGAAGGTGTAGAATGGGCAGCACCTAGGGAAGGTCAAATGTCGGAAAAAAAAGAATGATGGAAATCCTTGAAGCAACCAATGGCTGAAAATGATTAATAATAACTGACATGTCAAGGACGACCAAACTCCAGCCACGAGGAGGATTAAGTAAGCCTCTCATAGGGAGGTCAAGAAATCTCAGAACAAAAGGATTTGAACTCCTCCATAAGGAAGTAAACCTGTAATGGGATACAAGTAGGAATAAGGATAGGGTATAAAAGATGTACTCCCAAAGAAAGGGTAAATAGGAAAGGACATCAAGCTAAGGATTTTTAATGACCAAGGGGAATAACCAGACATGGAGATGATCAAACATTTTGGAACTCCCAATTTTGTGATTTGGATTAACGTTTGGATGAAGACCTCTAGATGAAGTGTCTTACCCCTAAGCAGCATAAGAATTGGACCTAAGAAAATACCTTTGGGCAAGTGGGTAAGACTAGCCGACCATAATAGTCCCATGGAATAGATGGATATTTGAGGAAAAGAGAAATCAATTAAGAACGTTATCTAAAAGACTAAGCAAAATAGTAACCATAGTAACATTTTGCCTATAGAAAAGTCATATGAGCAAGGGAACACTTAAAGAGAAGGAAGTGGGAAGCTAGATTGCTACGAAATCTTCTTCTCAAGTGGGAATACCAAATCACACCATTAAGGGCAATGGAAAAATAAGTGATAAAACCATAGACACCCTGAGACATGGGAATGAAAAATTCCCAAAAAAGTGGAGAGGCACAAAGGATGCCCATAAGAGATGCAACCAAGATAGGGACGTACCCCCACACTATCATATTAGAGTGAATTAAAAGTTGACATGAAGGAAAATTATTCACTATGTAGGGGATCCATAACGAGTTTTGGGGATAAAACCCCTAAAATGTGGAGAGAGTTGTAAACCCTATTCTCTCGGAATAAGGAACCATAAATTTTTGAGAAAAAAACCAAGGATCTAGGTGAACTGGAAGTGGTAAAAAAGGGTTGAAACTGGGATTTGGAAAATCCTAAATTGCCAAGAACTACCTAAACATCATGGAAAAGAACCATAAAGTGGATAGAATGTGAAAACTAGAATGACTTAGGGTGAACCAGACTTGAACAAGATTGAACTGTGAAGAACTAGTTCAAGTATTCATTTTTCTAGGTGGCTTAAAAATATCAAATTAGAAAATTGAAGCCACCATTAGATAGACAATAAATTTAGAAGAATTTAGAAAATTTTAATTTTTGGAAAATCGGTCGAATCGGTCCTGAACCGACCAATTTTAGATTTCGGATCACCAAACCCAATTGGACCAGACCTTTCAATGGTGGAGCCAGTCAACGGATGACTGCAAGGTCATCACCAAATCAGTAGGCGCGGCAAATCAGTGCACAACACATGGCGAAGTGCACCCATTCAGCGCCTAGAAGCATTGGCCAATCAGAAGGCGACATGTGTCCTTTGTTAATGGTCAAATGAGAAAAATCTACCTCAGTGATGACCGACCATTAGGAGAGTGACATGTGTCCTCGGTCAATGTCGGAAAAACCCCGTCTAAAAGACCGACTAATGAAGAGCTAACATGTCATGCGCCGACCCAGTTTGGTCGAGGTCTTGTGAACAACTCGCCACTCTCCTGAACCTTAAAGAGGGAGTCCTCTAGGAGATCAAGAGAGTCAGGCATAGTACCTGTCATTTTTTCCCTGGATAACATTAAACAAAACTGAAATTTTAAATATGTATACATGTGTTGGGGTCGGGTAAGGAAGAAGCTGACGTAGTCATGTTCCTTCCTGAAAACATTTAGAGGGAGGGGTGAGTTCGACAACTCAGTGACTGGGGGAAATTTTATTAGGAAACATTCAATTCAACATTATCAAATAGTTGATATTTTAGTAGTTTCTTCTCAGATTTATTAGTTCAGATGATCAACAATCGCCCTCCTATCATATGAGGTATCACACGTTTAGTAGATATCAATAGTCTGACCCTCAAAACCCTAATCACTTCATCATGACTGCTTAGTGGGACGAGACCTCCTTCCGCCTACTGCCTTGATCTTAGTGTGTAGGAAGCTCGTCGGGCTTCTCAATCTACTAGATGACATTCCACCCTTATGAACCCCGGGTTGTCCAACAGTCCTTGAGCTCCATCACTACCTCATGCTAGGTGTCCTGATGGCCTGAACATCATAGTGCATGCACAATCATCATTCTTTTAAATTATAGCCATTATCTATGGCCCTCACGCACAACGGTCTATCAGCTTGGCTTTGGCCCATGCGTACTAGCCCAACAGGTTCGACGACCTGGCTTCGGTAGAGTAGTGGTTTGGCCCAACAAGCTCGACAACTTTGACTTGTCTCAGTGGGTATCACACACAATTTCTCATTATTTGGCACTTTTAGCATCAATCCTCATGTACTAATTCTCGACGGGTTCATACTTGTATCCATCAGCCTTGGGCCCACTGGCATATCGAGCCTAAGCCCCGAAATTAGCTCCTAAACATTTTAAGTAGAGTCACCCAGTCAGGGGAGGCTAATTTTGAGAAAATCATTTTCAAAAGTACCGTCCTTCCAACCGAATTAGACATTATAGTGGTTCTCACTCAACTAATAATCTTGGTGGGGTCGTCTCAGCGGAGTCTGGCCTCACGGTATTCTCCCGTAAGTCGGCGCTCGAGCAGGCTATTCCTACACGACATGAGTATTTGTGTTAGGGTACTAAACTAAGGGACCACATCCTTTGAGCATTTGCATATAGGCCCTCATAGTTAGCCTTAATCACAATTACATCTTTGTCCTTCGAATGTTCGAGAATCCCCAATTTTTCCTAAGATTTTCCCCAATTTTAACTTCTTAATGCAACCGAATTTGATTTCATCAAATTGACCGATCAAACACTTCTAATTGTTAGAATTGAAGTTGAAATTGAGAGAGAGAGTGAGCAGCTGAGAGAGAGTGAGATTTTCAGGTGTGGAGAAGATGAATAGGGAGGGGCTCTTTATATAGGAAGCTCGGGGACTTCTTGGCCGTCCGATTGGTGCCTTAATGGTGGTCATTCATTGCCTAAAACTTCCAAGCCAGAGACTTTTCAGCTTTGCCAGTGCTGCACGATTTTTGGGCAAGTGAACAGTGCCATCATATGAAGGAAGAAGACGACACTGTTCCGAACCGGACCAGATCGGTTCGAACCGGGTTCAAATCTTAAATCATCAGGTTCACCCCCCATTCGATCGATTTTTTCAAATCTAAAAATTTCTAAATTTATCTAAATTCATTTTCTATCCAATGGTGGCCTTAAATCTCAAATTTTAAATTTTTAAGCCACCTAGAAAAATGAATTTAGATTTCGGTTCAAAAGTGGTTCAAACTGCTTCAATTTAGTTTGGATCCGGTTCACCTGAACCGTTTTAGTTTTCATCTCAAATTCATTCTAAAGTCCATTTCCATGAATTTTTGGACTCTTTGGGTCACTCAGGATCCATAAATTTCCTGGTTTGCCATTTCGCTATCAGTTCCAGTTCATGAACTGACTCAGTTCATAAACTAGTTCAATGCAGTTGGATCTGGTTCATCTAAATTGGTCTGGTTTTTCTCTTCCAATTTGTCCTAACATTCTTTTCCCAGGTTTTATGAACCCTTTGGATCACCAGGGAGTTGTAAATTTCCAAATTTACCATTCCCAAATGATCGGGCTTATGAACTAATTCAGTTTTCTTACTCAGTTTGACCGGTTCTTTTCCCAGTTTTCCTTAAATCAAAAGGGTGGTTTTACAAAGAGTGTGTTCATAAGGGGTCCAATATAAGGGAACAAAGTTAAAGAAGAGGATAAATCTGGGAAAAAGGGAAGGCAACATTAAAAGATGTAGGAAGAGTGGAAGAAAAGCATAAGGACTATAAGGGATTGAGAGAAAGCCCCGCATACAAGAGTTAGGTGACCAAGAGGAATTGGGTTGCCTCTAAGATAAACCAGTTGAATGAAAGATAATCAAGAGGAAAGGTATGGTACAAGAATCCCCTGAAAAGGGGTGAACACAAAAAACCTCCTACGACAATTCTAGGGTAGGACACTATAAGAGTGAAAAGGAAAAGAAATGTGATAGGAAAGAGAACTCTAGAGGAATATATAGGACTAAGTACCCTTGAAAGAACCTTTGATAGGCGGATGGACATAATGTAAAGTGCTAGAAAACCACCCACAATTGGGAACTACTCGAAGGAAAGATAAGGAAAAAAAAGGGAATTAGATAGCGAAAAAGGATTCTCGGTGGATTACTGTACCGATATTGGAAGGGAGTACGAAAGGGAAGAGGGAAAAGCCTTTAAAGAGCATTAGGGAGGTTGAATGTGAAAATCCCTTGACGGAAGTCCCAAAGAAAAATGATGAAGATGGGAAGTGAGACCATAAGAAGAAAATTCCCAAGCTACAGAATCGATAGATGGACCGTAAGTGGCTTAAATAAAAAATAAGGAACTTAGAAATGTGTGTAAGTGGTTAAGGATGGCTTAGGATGACGAGTGCGACCTATTTTGGAAAAAGGAGAGTAGTCAAGTGGGGAAACAAATAGAAACAATGGAATGATCAAGTAGAATAAACGACCCCCTATGTAGGATCGGAAAGAAAGAAGATTGAAAACCCTTACCTAATAGAAATTAAATCATAGTGAGTAAATGATAAGGTACAAGGGATGTGCCAGTAAGATTTTCCTAAGTAAAGGTAAGCAGGAGAGAATGACGTCAAAGGATGTCATGAGGTTGACTTAAAGATAGATAACCAAGAAGATGAAGGAAAGAGAAAATCCAAGAAAAGAAGAGGAAGCCTACCAAGGAAAGGAGCCCTGAAGAGGCATACATATTCCGATGGAGATGTAATGAACCCAACTAAAGTGAAATAGAGGAGAAAAGTTTCAAATGGAATGCAAGTTGGGAATAAAGGACCAGTTATGATGGAAGTTTACCTAGAACCCAAGGAGTAAGTTTAACTAAAGGAACATACAGAGAAAGTGATAGCATCAAAAGATGCCGTATAAGTAAAAAAAAGGGTGGATTGCCCATAATAAGGACATAGATGGAAGACTACTTGGAAACCTTGGGAGAAGTAAGTCCTCCAATTAAGAAGGGGATAATTGAAACGACCACAAACATCAAGATATGTCATGGTCCACGTTCACTTAATGGAGCCTGAAGGATAATGGTTGGGCATAGTGTGGAATACATGAAATAAGAATCGAAAACCAGAAGTTCATTGGATAGGGAATAAGGGATGAAATGGGAATTTTAAAACAACGGAGGATTAAAAGTGGGCAAATGTCCCAAAATAAAGATAGTGTAGGGAAGTAAAAGGAAGGAAATTTCAAGGAATAGTAAGAAGATCAAAGGTATAACCCTAAAATGGAAGTCTCTACCTTAAAGGACACAGTAGAGAATGAAAACTATAAAAGGGGAGACCTCCCAAAAACAAGGAATCAATACGTAGATTGAAAAAGAGTCAATTCAGAATGAGAAATGGTGAATGGTCACAATAAAGCAAGAAAGGATGGAGGAAAGGAAAGTCCTTGAGTAAAAGATACCAATGTAAATGAGGAAGGACATAAGTGAGAAAGGATCCCAATGTGTCAGCAAGCTAGAAAACTGATGATTGTAACCATAGGAAAACCCATAGAAAAGTTGATAAAGAATGAGTAGATAAAGGGAACTGACGTGATTCAAATGTTAAGAGATTCAAAGGACAAATGGACAACATAAAAGGTAGTTTGGAAACATTACCGGGGAATAGGAAGGAACGAAGTCGTACGAATCCTAAGCGGATGTAAAGGCATGAACCGTTATCAAGGATATGCATTCTGGAACCATATGGGCAAATATAATTCTAGAACAGATCATGCTGTAATGAACATGTAGTGCCAATAGTTCCAAGAAATGTGACCGAAGTAACACCGAGTCCGTTAGTCAAATCTAAGAAATGGAAACTAGAATTGTAGTATACAAAAGATGAAGGAAGGACCAAAATAAGGTAAAAAGAAAATCACATCAAAAACCCACAGGGTTAAGGATGAAGAGTCCAAAAGGATGTTAAACTAAGAGCATCAACAATCTAAGAAATGATGGGAAATAGGGACAATCGGATGTATATGGAATGTCCAACCCAATGACATGAATAAGAATCCTTAAGAAGAAAAGCCTTACCCTAAGTAGAGTAAGAAGTAGATCTAAGGAAGTACCTTGGGATAGGTAGATTAGACATGACTAACGTCACGCCCCGACCCGGTTTAGTCGAATCCCCATGATCAACCCGCCACTCTCCCGATTTACTAAAGGGTTTCCCCTTATATTGTAAATCGTAAAGAGTAAGGCGTTTTTTAGACCTGCACCTTTTTCCAGGAATATCATAAATAAAAACTGCATAGTAATTTAAATTAGTTGTACCTGTCTTGCAGGCGTTTAATTGCGCAAGTCCTTTAAGGTTCGGCTTTCTGGGATTTCCTGAAAGGGGTATAAGGGAGGGGGTGAGTACAACTACTCAGTGAATATGATTCAAATCTTTTAACTTTCAAGAAAAATATTTATATGGAGTGTGCCAAACTCCTTTCTTTTCAAAAATCCTTTCATTTAAAAATTCAGATTTTTTCATTATTTCTTAGTTATCGGTGTGTCATCACCCAACACACATCCTTCATCATGAAGGTTATACACATTCGTAAGTCAGTATAATTACTGAACCCGCTAGTGGCTTCGGAGCGACTTTTCCTGCCACCCGGATAGAAGTACGACCACTTCTACTTGGGAATGAGTGGATGTACGCGACATCCGACCCATAATCCTGAAATCGCTTCTTCGTGTCCATATGAGGATAGAGACCTCATCCTGTCCCCACGCCAGTCTCATGCGCTTTGTGTTACTCCAAATTTCGCATAGACACTTGGAACGATGATCTGCCCTTATACTCACCGGGTCGTCCAGGGCCCTTAGGACACATCACTACCCCTCATGGGCATCTTGATGATCCCATACTCATGGTGCATGCACAATCAAAGTTTTCTTAAATTACAATGTAATATGTGGTGCCATTTGTCCCAACGGTCCTGACCTTCAACTCAACCTATAGCTGTTTGTCTTGACTGGTCCGAAGACCGGTCATGTCGCACTACTACTAGTTGACCGAGTATGTCGGACCTGGCTTGGTACCATGACCAAACAATTCACTTATTAAGTTTTAATGGCACACACACACACACACACACACACACACACACACACACACACACACACACATATATATATATCATGTTCTTTTACGAGCTCCTGCCCGTGTCCATTGGCCTATGGCCCACTGTTCGAATTTTTCAAAAACTGGGCATTTTAGCCCTCAAGTTCCAAAACTGAGGCCCCTGACCTATAAGAGCTATTCGAGCTCCCGTCAAGAAGGTCTCCCAAATAGTTTAAGAAAAATTCACACAGTCAGGGGAGAACACTTCCGACAAAATAGGTTTTCACTGTCCATTATACCAACCGATATAAGGACATCTCCGTTCATAATCGATGAACGGGTTTTCAACTTTCTTCGAGGAAGTCTCATAATACGAACTGGGTATGATCTACTTACAACCAGTAAGTAGTTTTTTTCACAAAATTTTCAGATCACTTTCTCTAAGTGGTGATGATTAAAATACCATTAAACAGTGGGTTTTTATACCGAGGCACTTATCATCCCCAACCGGGTATGATATATAATCCCACTCACCCGATAGTGTAGTGAAATTCCACTTAGTCGGGTTCCATCCTTAGCAAGCTGGACCTCGACTAGCGTTCCCGATGTCTCATTCTCCTACACGAGATGAACATAATTGTTCATTATTCTTTGGCCTAATAGCCCTCATTCGTTCCAAATGAATGAGAAAACCCAACTTTACATATCTTTGCAATTAGGTCCCTAAAGTTAATTTTCTTTAACTTTAAGTTCCTATTGCTGGGTTTTTCCTAAATTCGAGTCCTGAAACCTTTAAAATTTATCTTAGGACCTCAAATTATTTGATTTCACACAAAGGGGTTTAATTTCCCAAATTTCCAATTTGGTCCTTCAATTTTCCCAAAATTACCATTTTTCCCCTTCTTTAGAAAAATGGTAAATTTTTGCCCCAAAAATTCTAAAATTTATCAATTGGCTCTCTAATATTCATGCCATGACCAATTGACCCTCAATTTTAGAAAATTACATTTTGGTCCTTCAAATTTCCAAAAATCCCCAATTTCCCAAGCTTTTTTTCCCCAATTTCAACTCTTCAACACTGCAAAATTTGATTTCATCAAATTGACCAATCAACCACCTCAAATTGTTGAAATTGGAGTTGAAATTGATTTCCTACATGTTCATACGATTCTAAGGAACTTTGAATCACAGATTTTAACGCTGGAACGAGCTCAAATGGAGATTCGTCAGAAAATAGACTGTAGAGAGAAAAAGCTTTGATTTCTCACCGGAGAGGGTGCGGCTGTGGAGCTTTTCAATCTGGGCAGGTAGCTCTCCTCCAGAGGTTATTCCTAGGATCAAGAATGACATCAATTAATGTCAAATTGGATTAGAATTTCTTCATTGAAATTCAGTCGACTCTCTCTCTAACAACGATCTAAAATTGAAAAGGGGAACCGAGTTGGCTTACCTTTCGATCCTAATTCGGCCAAGGAATGACTGAGGAGGTGTTGGGAGGGCTTGGTTTGGTTTTAGGAAGGCTTGAAATGGACAATTTCAGCTTAGCCGAAATAGGGCAGCTTCAGTCCGCCGGAGCTACTTCACTGTTCGATCATGCAGACGCTTCTCCAGCGATTCTCGGATTGACTGGAGTTTGCTATTAGATAGTTGTCTTCTCCCCGGTTCTAAAGAGGCCGACCTCTCCTTCCGAGGTTAAGAAAATGTTCAAGTCGAAGCTCTGGTTTGAGCTTCACCGGGAAATGGAGCAGTAGAGAGAGAGAGAGAGAAGTGTTCAGATGTGAGTAGAATGAATGGGGATGACCTTAATTTAGGTATTAAATTATTAGTATTAATTACATTAATTAAATATGTATTAATTTATGCCTATTTATGATAAGGCGTACGTTCGTATAAAAATTTTTGACCGAAATTTCGGGTTACAAAAAAATCATACTTCCCAGGAGGTCACCCATCCTCACACTACTCTCAGGCAAGCACGCTTATCTTCAAAGTTTTTATGCAATCTCGTTCACCTAAACTAATTTGGTTTTTATGTTTTAATTTGTCTTAAGTTTCTTTTCTAAGGTTTAATGAACCCTTTGGATCTTTCGAAAGTTGTAAATTTCTAAATTGCTTGTTCCCAAATGATCGGGTTTGTAAATCGGCTTGGTTTTCTTACTTGGTTTGACCGGTTCTTTTCCCGGTTTTCCTTAACTAAAAAATGCGGGTTTTACAACTGATCCTGATATACTTCGTGGTGTGAGCGAAGAATATAAAGAAAGAAATACTTCTCTAGTATGTGACTAAAGGATTGAGTTAAAGGAATAGCCAAAGTGATATAACATGTTGAGCAAACCCCAGGAGGACATCAAGGAAAGTCACTCCCAGTGCAAATAATTGCTTACTTAGTTTTGGTGACAAAACCCCTAAAAGGAGGGAGTTGTAAATCCCATCCTTTAAAGATAAGAAAATCGGGAAAAGAACCAGTCAATTCAAAAGAAAAAATCGAGCTGATTCATGAACCCTAATCAATAAAGAAAGGGCAAAATGGGAAATTGAAAAATCTTGAGTGACTCAAAGGGGCATAAAAATCATGGAAAAGAACATTGGGACAAATGGGAAGAGAAAACCTAATTAGTTCAGGGTGAATCGGACATGAACCAGATTGAACATGATTGAACTAGTTTGATCCATACTTAAACCGGTTTCTAAATTCATTTTTCTTGGTGGCTTAAAATGATCAAATTTGAGAATTGAAGCATCTATTAAATAGAAAATGAATTTAGAAATATTTTGTTTTAAGAAAATCGGTCGAATCGGGCATGAACCGACTGATTTATGAATTGAACTCGGTCAAACCAGTCTAGTCCGATTCAGAATAGTGTCATCTTCTTCCTCAGGATGACAACCCAGTTCATTAATGTAGAAAATGGATAACACTAGTGAAGCTTAAATTGGTTAGATTAGGTTGTTTCAAGGCGAGGGTAAGCTCGACCAAAATTGAAAGTTGTGGGGTAGAGGGTCCCCGAGCTCTCCATATAAAGAGCTCCTCTCTATTCATCCTCCACACACCTCAAATGTCCATTCTCTCTCAACTACTCCATTTTTTCGGTGAAGCTTGAACCAGAGCTCTGATATAGGCATTTTTCTCAGCCTTAGAAGGCAAGGTTTGGTTCTATAGACTATGGGGGAAGTCAGCTATCTGACAACAACTTCCTTTCGACCCGAGGACCGCCGGAGAAGCGATGGCAAAATCAAACAGTGAAGTAGCTAAGAAGGACTGAAGCTGCCCTATTTTGGCCGAGCTTAATTCCGCCAAATTTAGCCCTCCTCCGGCCAAATCAAGCCTTCCAAACACCCTCAAGACCCTCACACGATCACAATAGAGCTAGAAGGTAAGCTTATTCGGCCTTCCTGTGTCATTTTTGGTAGGAGTTATTGAGAGAAAGTGCTAAACTTCACTTACTCCTATAAGGAATTCTTGAGCCAATGTCAATTTTAGCAATTCTTGATCCTATAAGGAACCTCGGGATTAGAGCTACCTTCTCAGATAGAGAGCTCAGACCACCGTACCTCTAATGGTAAGGTTTCGAAGATTTCTCTCTCTATGGATGATTTTCCAGCGAAGCTCCGTTTGAGCTTGTTTCAACCTCAATTCATGTGATTAAAAGCTCAATTGAGTCGTATGGAAGTGTAGGAACTAATTTATACCTCCAATTGAAACAATTAACCCCGATTGAATGGCCAATTTTAGAAAATTAAATTCGGTTTGTTTGAAAGGGTGAAATTGGCAGAAAAGTTTGGAGAACATTGGGAATTTTGGAAAATTGAGGGACTACTTTGCAATATCCCAAAATTGAAGGCCAATTGGCCATGAGAAAGATGCTGAGGGACAAATTGGTCATGTTTGGAACATTCGGGGTCAAATTGCCATTTTTGGAAAGTATGGGCAAAATTGTAATTTTTTAAAAGTTGGGGACCAAATTGGAAATTTGGAAAACTTGAACCCCTTATACAATTTTGAGAAAATTGATTTACACAAAGGGAATTTTAGAAGATTTGTGACTCAATTTGAGGGAAAAGATGGCATTAGGGTGCAAAAGTTAAGGAAAATGAACTTTATAGACCTAAGTGCAATTAATCGATAATTTTTTAGCATAGGCTGTTATGCCAAACTTTAATTGATAAGGATGCTCAAATCGTGTAGGAACACGTGTGACCAGAATGCCAACAAGAGAAAGCTTGTGTAAACTTGGAATACCAACTCAGGACGAATAAGTCACCGTCATCAGGTGAGTGGGCTTAATTATATCTTACACGGTTGGGATGGTGAGCACTTTAGAAACGAAAAACCACTTGTGAGTGGGACTTTTAGCACCATACTAGGTTGGTGTGATGAGCGATTAAGCTAAAACTTACTTACCGGTCGTAAGTAGATGAAGTCATACCCGATTGGTATGAGCAAATTCCTTGAGGAAAGGAGAACCCCGCTTATCGAATGTAAGTGGAGATATCATCAGAATCGGTTGGTGTGATGAAGTGGAAAATATACTTTTTGTTAGAAGTGTTCTCCCCTCACTGTGTGCCAATGCCTAAAAGATTTGTGAGACCTTCTTGACGGGAGCTAGAATAACTCAGATAGGCTAGAGTCCTCGATTTTTGAACTCATGGGGCCTAAATGCTCAGTTTTGGAAAATCACGTGTATTGGGCCCAAGGCTAGTGGGCACGAGCAGAGCTCATAAATAAACTTGAATAAAGGAAAACCATGAAGTTTCTAATGAAATTGTTATGTGATTTCGCCATGGTACCTAGTCAGGACTAACAATACTCGATGGGCTGGCGGCAGTGCATGAGGGCCAGGTCGACGGAACAGCCTAGACAAACAGTTGCCGGTTGGGGTTGTTGGACCATCGGCACCAAAGATAATGGACATATGTGAATAATTATTGTTTGTGCTTGCCCTTGTGGTACATGACCATCAAGACGCCCAAGAGGGGTAGTGATGGGTCCTAAGGGCTACTAGACGACATGGTGGATATAAGGGAAGTTCGTCGTGCTAGTCAGTCAGGAAGCTCGGAGTAGCTTCTTGCACATGAGACTGGGGTGGGGTCAGGATGAGGTCTTTGTCCTCATATAGACACGAAGTGTCATTCGGGTCTAAGGGTCAGATGTCGAGAACATTCACTCTGACCCAGGGTAGAAGTGGACGGACTTTTTTCTTGGTGGCCGGTAAAGACGCTCTTAGCCACAAGTGGGTGCAATGGATGGGCTACACCTGCGAACGTGTGTTCCCTTCCTGATGAAGGTTTGCATTTTCTGCTAAACACACCTAATATAGAAATGGGAAAAAGGTTTTGAAAACTGAATTTTGAGGAAAACATTGTTTAAAGGAAATGATAACCTTGGTACAATTTAAATGAAGCTATTTTTCTTGAAAACTCACTCAAAACACCAACTCACTGAGTTGTTGATCTCACCCCCTCTCTTATGCCCCTTTTAGGAGTAAGGGAAAATGACAAAAGAAAACACGAATATGTACCCTCCATCAGGTATGCCAAATGTCACTTTTAAGATTGGATATTGATTGATTTATGCTATTATAAGGAACAAGGTTTTAATTACACTTGGCTTCTCTTGATTAAAAGAAGGGGAAAAACCCTCTTAGACTAAGGGATCAACGGGTAGATCACGAGGATCTGACCAAATCGGGTCAGGGCGTGACAATAGGTTCCTCACACCACCTCAATTACGAACTCTAGTTGGCAATCAAGGGGTAGGCCAAGTAGTTCTTCCGGGAAACTTGTCTAGTTTGCTGATGGGGCACTATGATTGTTGACTGGTCTAGTCTACTAATGGGGCATCTTTGACTATTGACTAGTCTGACCGCTGACCGGTCTAGTTCGTTGATCGGTTTGATCCGATCGGGTTAGGTGTCTCAAATTTGAAAATCGGTTGGTTTGGACCTGATTCAACCGGTTTTCTAAAATTTAAATTTTTTAAGTTTATCTAAATTCATTTTCTATCTAATGGTGGCCTCAATTTCCCAAATTGACATTTTTTAAGCCACCTAAAAAATGAATTAGTGAACTGGTTCACTATCATTCATCTCGGTTTAGTCTGGTTCGGGTCTAGTTCTATCCTCAATTCCACTTCCCGATTCTTCCTTGCAATTTGTGAATTTTTTGTCACTTGGAATTTTCCAATTTCCCATGTTAACTATTTTTCGTTCATTAATCGACTCGTTTCTTCGCTTATAAATCTAGACTGATTCTTTTCCCATTTTTCTTTTCTCCCAAAGTACAGGTTTTACATGACATGTGGCAAGGACACCACGTCACCATCCGACTAGGATGTCTGAGAAATGGCCAATCAATTAGAGGTCAACATGTGGTAGAGACATGTTGGATGACCTCAGCTAATTAGAGGCTAACACCTAGTAGTGGCACTGTATGTGTAAACCTCGCATTTTTTAGTTAAGAAAAACCGGGAAAAGAACCGGTCAAACCGAGTAAGAAAACCGAGCCGGTTTACATTTGAGAACACGCAATATGGAAATTAACAACTTCCGGGTGATCTAAAGGGTTCACTAAACCTTGGAAAAGAAATTTAAGAAACTTTAGAAAATAAAAATCAAATTGGTTTAGGTGAACTAGATTTTATAATAACTTCAAAGTTAAGCATTCTTGCCCGAGAGTAGTATGAGGATGGGTGATCTCCTTCAAAGTTAATACCGAAATTAAATTATTGGAATTAATACCAATAATATATGGCAATATTAATACTAGTAATAAATCTTGTCCATTTAATACACGGGTTTTACGCCTATATAAATAGGTTATCCTCATTTCATTCTCCTCACACCAGAACACTTCTCTCTCTTCTACTACTCCATTTCCCGGTAAAGCTCGAACCAGAGCTTCAACTTGAACAAAGGTCGGGCTCTTTAGAACTGGGGAGAAGACAACTATCTGATAGCAAACTCTAGTCAATATGAGAATTATTGGAGAAGTGTCGACATGATGGAATAGTGAAGCAACTCCGGCGGACCGAAGCTGCCCTATTTCGGCCAAGCTAAAATCGGCCATTTCAAGCCCTTCTCAGGCCAAACCAAGCCCTCCCAACACTTCCTCAGCCTTTCCACGGCCGAATTAGGACCGAAAGGTAAGCCAATTCGGCTCCCCTTTACAATTTTTGATCGGTGCTAGAGAGAGAGTCAACCGAATTTCAATGACAAAATTCTAATCCAATTCCACATCAATTGATGCAATTCTTGATTCTAGGATAAACCTCAGGATGAGACCTATCTGCCTAGATCGAAAGCTCGGACCGTCGTGCCTTCACCGGTGAGTAAACGAAGCTTTCTCTCTCTACAGTCTATTTTCCGGTGAAGCTCCATTTGAGCTCGTTCCGGCATTAAAATCTGTGATTCAAAGTTTCTTAAAATCGTATGAACATGCAAGAACTCAATTTCAACTCTAATTTCAATAATTAGAAGTGTTTGATCGGTCAATTTGATGAAATCAAATTCGGTAGTGTTGAAGAGTTGAAATTGGGGGAAAATTTGGGGATTTTCGAAATTCAAGGGCCAAAATACAATTTTATGAAATTAAGGGTCAATTGGGCATGAAAATAATGTTGGAGGACCAATTGAGGAATTTTGGAATTTTTGGGGTAAAACTTACCATTTTTGTAAAAAAAAAGTGCAAAATGGTAATTTTGGAAAATTTTGGGGAATCAAATTGGAAATTTGGGAAATTAAACCCCTTTTTGGTGAAATTGAATAAATTGAGGTCCTAGGATAAATTTTAAAAGTTACGGGACTAAATTTGAGGAAAAACCCACATTAGGAACTTAAAGTTAAAGAGAAATAACTTTATGGACCTAATTGCAAATAACTAAAAGTTTGGGTTTTCTCATTCATTGGAAATAAATGAAGGTTGTTATGCCGAGTAATAATGAACAAGGTTGTTCATATCGTGTAGGAATGCGAAATACCGGGAATGCCAGCAAGGACAAGCTCATGTGAATAAAAAGAACTAGTCTAGTGGAATTCATGGCATTAACGGGTGAGTGGGTTTACTAACATCATACCCGGTTGGGATGATGAGCACAACTTAAAGATAAAAACCACTTACCGGTTGTGAGTGAAAATTTTTTATCATACCCGGTAGGGGATGATAAGTACCTTGGTATAAAAACCCACTATTTAGTGGTATTTTATTCATCACCACTTAGAGAAAGTGATGTGAAAATTATGCGGAAAAAAACTACTTACCGGTTGTAAGTAGATCATACCCGGTTGGTATGATGAGACTTCCTCGAAGGAAGTTGAAAACCCGTTCATCGGTTATGAACGGAGATGTCCTTATACCGGTTGGTATAATGGACAGTGAAAACCTATTTTGTCGGAAGTGTTCTCCCCTGACTGTGTGCCAATGCTTAAACTATTTGGGAGACCTTCTCGACGGGAGCTCGAATAGCTCTGATAGGCCAGGGGCCTCGGTTTTGGAACTTGGGGGCTAAATGCCCGATTTTGAAAATCCCGTAGAGTGGGCCCAAGGCCAGTTGGCACGAGTAGGAGCTCGTAAACGAACATGATATAGGTGCCATAAAACTTAATAAGTGAATTGTTTGGCCATGGTACCAAGATAGGACCGACATGCTCAGTCAACTAGCAGCAGTGCGACATGACAGGTCGACGAACTAGTCAAGACAAACAGCTGCGGGTTGAGTTGAGAGTCAGGACCATTGGACTAGTGGCACCATAGATTACATGGCAATATAAGAAAACATTGTTTGTGCATGCACTATGAGTATGGGATCATCAAGACGCCCATGAGGGGTAGTGATGTGTCCTAAGGGCCCTGGACGACCCGGTGAGTATAAGGGTTGATCATTGTTCCAGGTGTCTGTGCAAAATCTGGAGTAGCACCAAGCGCATGAGACCGGGGTGGGGATAGGATGAGGTCTCTGTCCTCATACGGACACGAAGATGTGATTTCGCAATTGTGGGTTGGATGTCATGTACATCCACTCATTCCCAGGGTAGAAGTGGTTGTACTTCTATCTGGGTGGCAGGAAAAGTCGCTCCAAAGCCACTAGCGGGTTCAGTAGTGATACTGACTTGCGAATGAGTGTAACCTTCATAATGAAGGATGTGTGTTGGGTGATGACACACCGTAACTAAGAAATAATGGAAAAACCCAAATTTTTAAATGATGGGATTTTTTAAAAGAAAGGAGTCTGACACACTCCATATAAATATTTTTTCTTAAAAGTTAAAAGTAGACCTTTAAAAACCAATTCACTAAGTAGTCGTACTCACCCCCTCCCTTATATCCCTTTTAGGAAATCCCAAAAAGCCTACCCTTAAAGACCGTCAACTAAGATGCCTGTAAGACAGGTATGTAAAGTTTTAAATTTCATGCAGTTTTGATTATGATATTCCAGGAAAAAGGTGCAGGTTAAAGGACGCCTTACTCTTTACGGTTTACAATAAGGGGAAACCCTTTAATAAACTGGGAGAGTGGCGAGTTGATCATGGGGATCCGACCTAACCGGGTTGGGGCGTGACAGTACGTCAGGAGGGAAATATGACGTATTTAAATAAGCCAATTAGAGTATGCCACGTGTCACGGTTAATGGCTAACCGAACATGGTTATTAGCCATGTTGGAACGAATGACCAATGGGAGGCCACCATGTGTCTAGTCAATGAATCAATGGCTGACTAGGCTGCTGAGTAGGAAGTCAGGTCAACAAAGCTAGTCATTCATGAAGAGCCACATGGCAAGTCCACATGAAGCTCGCACACGCGAAAAAGTGTCGTCTTATACCTCTAATATGGGCAAATATGACCGACAGGTTGGCTGCCAAAATTCGGGCAACCTAGAAATCCTCCCTACATGACCATAAATGAGAGAGATTGAGGCCGAGTGATTAATGAATGGATAGATCAATTAGTTCCCGAGCTCGCCAAATAAAGAGCTCTTCCTTATTCATCCTCCTCATCCCTCAAATGCTTGGAGAAGAAGAAGTGCTCATTTTCTCGATGAAGCTCAAACAAGAGGTCCAACTTAGGCACTTTTCTCCACGTCTAATGGAAAATTCAGGTTCTTTGGAATTCTGAGGAAGTCAGCTACAAGACTGCATACTACATTCAGCTCGAGGATCGCTGGAGAAGCATTGGTGAGCTCGTACATTACCTTCGCACCCTTGGCAGTCCACCAACCAAGTTGCTCAAGCTTAATTCGAGCCACTCTCAAGCCAATTCCGGCCAAACCAAGCTCCCCATACCACCCCTAAAGGAGCTCTAACCTTCCCTGATCTACGTTGGTAAGTCTTCTCTGCCAGAATTCCCTATTCACAGTCGGTTTTGCCTAGAAACTAAGTTGAGAAATTTGCACTCCTCAAGCCACTAATTAAGGCGCGATTTGATCGAGAGAGGATCCCCAAGAATGGAGCAATTCAGTGGAAGCAAAAGCTCCGATCACTGGATCCTCATCATTGAATAATCAAATCTTTCTCTCTCTAGGATGATTTTCCGACGAAGCTCCATTCAAGCACGTTTTAAAGTCATTTTCGGCATGATAAACCTTAAAAAGGATGTGGGAGACTAAGAGATGTTGATTAAGATCATGATAGGGGCAATTAACTAATTTTGGGTGGTTAATTTGATGAAACATAGATTTGATGGTCAAAATGCAATTTTTGAAAATTGGACGATTTGGGGATTTTTGGAAAATTGGGGGCTGAATTGCAATTAAAGAAAAATTTGCAGACTTTTATGAAATTAACTCCTAATTGAGGGTCAATTGGCAATTTGGATGGAATTGAGGGATAATAAGTGATTTTTTGAAAATTTTGTGACCAATTGGTAATTTTGGAAAAATTAAGGACCTAAGAGAGATATTGGAATCCTTAGGGACTTAATTAAAGATAAATTGAGCATTAGGGACCTAAATTCAAAATTATAAACTTTAGGAACCTAATTGCAATAGGGCATAAATTAAGGAGTTATAAGCAAATACATGGAAGTAAAAGGTCATTTATGCCAAACCTTCCTTAGGTGAATACTCGAACTATGGTGGAACTAGTTGTGCGAGTACTTGTATAGAGGAGCACATCAATGATTGAAATCTAACTAGGACAAACACATCACAACCACCGGGTGAGTGGAATTTTCAACATCATACCCGTTGGGGTGATGAGCAACATCATAACCGGTTAATTATGTGAACCGCCGCCTTATCGAAGCCAGACCATCAACTCAATGGGTTTGTAGTTGTTTAGCTGAAGCCAGGTAGTTGAACTTGTTGGGCTAGCAATTATGAAGCCGAAGCTAAGTGTCGGACTCGTTGGGCCGATAGCCCCAATGATGATGAATATAAATACTAAAAGACTTTTGTTTGTACATGTAGAGATATAGAACAATCTTGGCACCCGACATGGGGTAGTGTAAGTTCTAAGGGCTACTAGACAACCAGGGAACATAAGGGAAGTTTCGTTGTCCATTGAGTCTCAAAACTCGAAGTAGGTTCCTGCACACTAAGACCGAGATCAGAGGGGGAGAGGTGGCATCACACATTGCGTACACGAAGTATTTACGGGTCTTAGGGTCAGGTAATTGATGCCCACTCTAACTCAAGGTAGAAGTTACGGACTTCTTTCTAGGTGGACAGTAAAGACACTCCGGTCCACAAGTGGAGCAGATGGGGACTGCTCAACGAACGTGTGAACCTTTTTTGATAAAGGGAAAGTGTGGTTATATGCTAAACCAAACCCAAGCAATGAGAAGTATTGAAACATTTTTTCTAAGAAGAAGTTAATCCCTCTAAACCTGTGATTAATAAAGATATTATATACTTTTTGTAAATTCACCCTAACACCTCCTCAATAAGTTGTAGAACTCACCCCTTCTCTTTAAAACTTTCTCAAGAAAGAGACGACCTTTAAAGAGTCCCTCCACCATGCCTCTAAACCCAAGTATTTTATTTTTACAATATTAGTTTTACATAATTTTATTCTAGGGAATAATGGCCAAAATTATGCTTGACTCGCCACAACCTGGGACCCCTTCCGGTCAACGAGAGTGGTAGGTTAATCACAGGGTTTCGACCAAGCTTGGTCGACGTGTTACATTTTGTGTGTGAGCACCTTGCCCCAACCCTTACACTTATTGATATTTCAATCCCCAAATTTTATGGGGTAAGACCTCACTCTTCTATCCCCTTGGCCTTAGTGCATAGGAAACTCCAAGAGCTTTAAGACATACTAGAATAACATTTTAGCCCTTGTGCCTACCTTAATGTCCACCAACCCTTAGTATCGATGCTACCCCGTACCGAACGCCTCTTTGGTTCTATATGATTGCAACCACATACAAGTGACTTTTGATTTAAGACCTTTATCTTTGTGTTACTAGCTCGACAGGTTGAGACCTGGCTTCGACATATTTACATCAACAAACATTATCCAATTGTGATAATGTTTTTTTTAGGCTCTTAAATCAACTTATTTACGGGACTAGACTCATTTCCATTGGCCTTGGGCCCACTTGTATGAGTTTTCAAAATATGGCCTTAGGCCCACTTCACTTAAAAAAATGTGCCCTTAAGCCCACTTGCATAGAACTAGACCTTGCTTGCTATAGTCGACCATGGGCCTTAACCATATCCTGTATCGACAGTGGTACTAGACCATACCCTTTAAGGTGTATCCATACACCGTTCATGTGTTGTCCTAATAACATGGTTCATGCCTTTTTTAGAAATATAATCCCGAAAGGTTTAAGCATCTTCAAATAGTCGAGGGATTATATTTTTGGAAATCTCTTTTCAAAATTAAGCATGATTGCAAGTATGTGCATAATTGGTCCAATTGGTCCCAATGCCAGAAATCCCACTCACCCGTATTTTGGGATTCATTCGTCATAAGTGAATTTTCGATGTTTATGGATCATGTTGTGGTTGGAGGTAGAGGTCTCCTTTTTGTAATTAAATTATCACTAATAATGAATTATTCAATTATCTAAATCTATTCTCTATGATCACTCAATTTTCTCCTAATTACATAGAAGTCCCTAGGTTTATTCCATTAGCAATTAACTCCTAATTAATTACCAAAATTCCTAAGGTTAATTTATTTGCAATTTTATCCATTATAAAATTGTATTAAAGTAAAATTATTTAAATTGCAAATAAATACTTATAAATACGTTTAATTGCAATAAAATTCTTCAAAATTATTTTTAATTGCAGTTATGTTCCTAATTTCAATTAAATCACTAATTGACCCTCGATTGATGTTTATTTCACAAAAATTTCCAAATTCCCGAAAATCCCCAATTTGCTCAATTTTGTCAAAATTTGCATTTGGCCCTAAATTCTTTATTCATCAAATTGAGAGTTGAAATCATGTTAATTTCCACCTAGCATGCTACTAATCATTTTTCCCATCTTCCAATGAGCATCTTAAGCTTTGAATGACTTCAATTGACCAAAAATAAAGCTCAAACGGAGCTTAGTCTTAAACATTTTCTAGAGTGAGAAAGCTTCATTTACTTATCATCGAAGGGACGATTGTCAAAACTCTGAGTATGGGTTGCTAGTACACATCAATTGGTAGCCTAGGGAATGGGAATTTTATCAAAGAAATTTTCACGTTTTATGTTCTATAACTCAACTATTCCAGTGAAAGGAGACGAAATAGGTTTACTTCAAAGGTTCCGGTAGATCAAGGGTGGATCAAGGCAGAATAGTTTTCTCTCTAATGGTGATTTCAATTTCCCTAAGTCACCTAGAAAATTGAATGTTTGAATCGATTCTTCATGGTTCCATCAGATTCAAGTCCGATTCACCCTTAACTAGTCCAGTTTTCACATCCAATTCATTTAATGGTTCTTTTACTTCGGTTGGATCCTCATTGACCACTTGAAAATTTCCAAATTCTCATTTTGACACTTCTTTTATAATTCAAGATCACTTTGATCGTCAATTTTTTCTCAAAGATTTTCAGTTCTCATTTTTGGCTTCTTATTTTGAGAGATTGGCGTTTACAACTACTCCTCACCTTTTAAAGAGTTTTGTCCCTAAAACTTGTTATAATCGATTAAATGGGGAATACTTTCTCTTCCACCTCACTTCTATCTGCTCATTTCTTCCTCCATTATGGTCACTATGCCAGAATACCTTTGCCATCAAAATCATTTTGAACCTCATATCCCTTTCCTGTTAGCTTGTGATTTAAATAGGCCATACATCATGGGATAGGTTCTCATTCTAACTGCCTCTCATCAGCCTAAGCTCTTCATTAGTCCCATCACTATTACCTTAGGGATTTTCCCCTATCCCCTTTTTCTTTGGGGTTCCTTTAAGATTTTGAAGTTTATTAGATCCCTTCTAGGATCTTTTCATACTTTCCTCATCACCTTATCATTTCGGGATCCTACATTTGGACTTGTCTGGTATTTCCGTATGGGTTTAATCTTCTTACTCAAATCCATTTGAGTCGCATCCCATTAGCTAGTGCCATCATCAAGATGACGTGATCCTTAACAAATGTTTGAGATTCCTTCCATTTTTCACTCACTTGATGCGACCAAAATCTTGTTTACTATTGATCTTAATGCCTTATCCATTCTTAAGGCTTGATTATTCAACTCCCATAGTCCATTCCCATAATTCTTTTTATTCGAAGATCCTACTTTTAGGAACCCAAAGTCACAACTTTGCTCATTTATAACTTCCTAGCTTAGAGGCATCCTTTCTTTCTTAGAATACAAGTCAACCCAAGCCTTCAATTTCATATTATAATGCTTTGATAAATGTCTCGTCTCTCCATGTGTCATACCCTTTTAGTAATTTTGGACTTATGTGTCATCAACACAATAGGATGCTTTAGCATGATATCATTCAACAATGTTTTGGTATAGTATACTTCTAGAAAATTATCTTGACAATTGTTCATTAACTTCTAATACTTTAGGGATCATGGGACTTCATCCCTTCTTACCATTTGGTTGTTTTCCTCAACTACCTTGAATGTTATCCAAACTTTAAATATATATATACCTCCATTATTTTATCCATCTCTCACTTACCTCGTAAATCTCCATTTCTTATAGTTCAAACTTTCTCAATACTTAATCCTCACCATTTCACTCATTAAATTTTATTCCCATGGAAATTTATCCGGCCGGTTTAATCTTTGAACTCAGTTCAGACCGGTTCGGTCTGGCTCATAACAGTGTCGTCTTCTTCCTTCAGATGATAACACTATTCACTCACCGAAAAAATGAACCAACTTCGACATTTCCATTCAGTACGTTTCATGGCATCAACGGCTCTCATAAAGGTGCCGAACGGATGGCCAATGAGTCCTCAAGCTCCCTATATAAAGAGCTCTGCTCCATTTATACTCCATACATCAGCAAACCTCACTCTCTCTCAACTACTTAGTTTTTCGGTGAAGCTCGAACTAGAGCTCCGATATAGGGTCTTTTCTAAGCCAAAGAAGGTGTGGTCAGGTTCCTTAGACTCGGGGAGAAGTCAGCTACACAGTTGTAGTCTCCAATTTCTCTAAGGGTTGCCAGAGAAGTGCTAGCGTGATCGAACAGTGAAGCAGCTCCGGTGGACCGAAGCTGCCCTATTTCTGTCGAGTTGAAATTAGCCAATTCGAGCCCTCCTCATGCCAAATCCTTCTACAGCCGAATTAGTGCGGAAAGTTAAGTCAATTTGGTTCCCTTTGTGAATTTCGATCAGTGCTAGAGAGAGAACCAATAGATTTTCACTAACTAAATTCTCCCTCAATTCTGTTGAATTGAGGTGATTCTTGATTCTAGGAATGACCTCAGGATGAGAGTTATCTGCCCAAATCGAATGCTCGACCGCCATGTCCCCGATGGTAAGCTTTCAAAGCTTTCTCTCTCTACGTTCAATTTTTCAGCAAAGCTCCGTTTGAGCTCATTCTGCCATCAAAACATGTGATTCAAAGTACAATTGAATCGTATGAAGGTGTAGGAACTCCAGTCTAACATCAATTTCAACAATTAAACTCATTTGATCGGTTAATTTGATAAAATCAATTTCGACTGTGTTAGAAGGTTGAAATTGGGGGGAGGGGGAATTGGTAAAAATTTGGGGATTTAAAAAATTCGAGGGAATAATGTGCAATTTCATAAAATTGAGGGCCAATTGGGCATGATAAAGATGTTGGAGGACCAATTGGGCAATTTTTAGAATTTTTGGCAAAATTTACTATTTTTGTAAAGTAGGGGCAAAATGGTAATTTTGGAAAAATAATGGACCAAAATGGAAATTTGGGAAACTTGAACCCCTTTATGTGATTTTGAGTAAATTGAGGTCTCAAAGTAAAATTTTGAAGTCTCGGGACACAATTTAGGGGAAATCGACATTTGGGACATAATGTAAAGGAAAAAGAACTTTAGGGACCAAATTGTAAATATTTGAAAAGTTGGATATTTTATTTATTCATAATGAATGAGGGCTATCAAGCCAAAGGATAATTAATAAGAATGTTCATACCATGTAGGAACACGAGGTATCGAGAATGCCAACTAAGACAAAGCTTACAAGGAGATAAAAGCTGATTAAGAATAATTCACGACATTCATAGTAGGTGGGATTTTTATATCATACCCGGTTGGGATAATAAGCAACTCGGAAATGAAAACCCACTACTAAGTGAAATTTTAACCATCACACCTAAATGAAGTGATGTGGAAATTACACGAGAAAACTACTTACCGGTTGTAAGTAGATCATACCCGGTTGGTATGATTAACTTTTTAGATGGAAGTAGAAAATCCGCTTATCGATTATAAGTAGAGATGTCCTCACATCCGATTGGTGTGATGGACAGATGAAAAGATTATTTTATCGAAAGTGCTCTCCCCTGAATGTGTGCCACTGCTTAAACCTTTTGAGAGACCTTCTTGACAGGAGCTCGAATAGCTCATATAGGTTGGAGGCCTCAGTTTTGGAACTTGAGGGCTAATATGCCCGATTTTAAAAATCTATTACAGTGGGCTTAAGGCTAGTTGGCACGAGTAGGAGCTCGTAAACAAACATGAGTTTAAGCCATGAAAACTTTAAATAAATAATATGTTTGGCCATGGTAGCAAGACATGATCAAGATACTCAATGGATTGGTGGCAGTGCGACATGACAGGTCGACAAGCCAGTCGAGACAAACAATTGCAGGTCGAGTTGATGGTCCGGGCCATTGGACTAGTGGCACCACAAATTAAATAGCTTATGTGGAAAACTATTTTTTGTGCATGCACTAATGTATGGGACCTTCAAGATGCCCAAGAGGAGTAGTGATGTGTCCTAGGGGCTACTGGACGAGATGGTGGAGATAAGGGCTGATTGTCATGCCAGCAGTCGGGGAAGCTCGACGTAACTTCATGTGCATGAGACCAGGGTGAGGTCAGGATGAGGTCTCTGTGTTCATATGGACACGGAGTTTCTTTACGGGATTGAGGGTCGGATGTCTCGTACATCCACTCATTTTCAGGGTAGAAGTGGATGTACTTCTATCTAGGTGGCCGGTAAATTCGCTCTGATGCCACAAGTGGGTGCAGTGGACGTCTTGCCTTGCGAATGTGTGATCCCTTCATGATGAAGGGCTTGTGTTGGTTGCTAAACACACTGTTTGTGGTTGATGATGAAGAAATGACTTTGAAAACTAGGAAGATTAAGGAAGAAAGAATTTTATAGAAAATAAGGAGTCTGTCACACTCCAATTTAAAAACCATTTTATTGAAAGTTTATTTTAAAATACCCATTCACTAAGTTGTAGAAACTCACCCACCTTTTTTTTATCCTTTATTAGGAAATAGAGAAATGACAAGGGCTAACAACAAGCCTTACACTCTGTCAGGTATACTTAGCTTTCTTAAGCTTGCATTTTATTTGATATATATTATTCCAGGGAAGAAGGTTGAGATTTCGCCTGGCTCCTCTTAGATTAAAGAAGGGGGAAACCCCTCTTGAACCAAGAGAGCGATGGGTTGTTCATGGGGATCCAACCAAACCGAGTCGGGGTGTGACAACTAGAGTAGTATCAGAGCTAAGTTCCCTTGAAACATTATCAATATTATGCCCTGACATTAATCAAACTTTAACTATTGTGTATGAAAAAGAATCCCTAGGAAGTTTGCGGTGAATCTAACCCTCCACACATAACCCTAAAAAAGACACCCAACCCAAGGGAAGATGCCATTCAAAGATTCTTAAAGGGCGAGAAAAGAGTACCCAAGGACATGGTGGAAGACTACCAGAAACTGGTAGGAGCCCTATTGGAACCAGAAGGCATCACCTACCCTCCTCCAAGACAAGAGGAACATGTACCTCCTCCTAGGAGCCCAACTCCTCCTCCAGTCCCACAACAACCGAAGAGGAATCCAACCAAGAAGGAGGCTTGGGAAAACTATTGGGATGCATATGCCACCATCATGAAAATCCACCAGGTACCTCCACCTACTCAGCCCAACTTCAATCACTCTCAATGGATGAAGTGGACGCATGAGTGTGAGGTCGAGGTACTGAGGCGGTATGGATTGGAGGCCATACATGAAATTCGTCCTAATAGGGAATATGAATGGACACCAACTAGTTCCCTAGAGCCTTCTGATCAATAGTCCCACAATCGTTCTAAGGCTAACTCTCGACCTATGACCCCAAGGGATTAGGGGGTAGAAAATTCCTATAATAAGCTAAGTGTGGCAAGAAAATATTTCTTGAATGAATGAAAGTGAAATTTTCAATAAAACTTCTAAGTTCATTGATAAATTTAAAGCAAAAAGAGTATGACAAAAAATATTAAAGTAAGAGGTAGGAAATCACCTAAGGAAGGAAAAACGAGTTATTTATAATTAACCTCAACCTTTAAGACTTTCCCTTAGAAGTACAATAAAGTTGGCAAGGAAGAGTTCATCCAAGGGAGATCTTAACTAAGGAAGGAGAAGTTGGAACAAAGGGAAGTAAACATCAAAGAGTATGGAATTATGGAAAGTTCAAAGAGTTAGGGAAAGGCTCAAAGAATAAGAGTAAGAAAATACAAGAAAGAGTATATTATTCCAAAGGAAACAAAAGGAATGGATGCTGATCAGGACGAAAGGAAGTAAGTTATGAGGGAACACAAGAATTTCAAGACCACTATGGTAGGGTAAGAAGATAATTTGATGGCAAGAAAGCCCAGGTATAACACCTACTTGTAATGAACTAGGACATAATTTCTTAGGAACTCCGTAAAATAAGGGAACTTGTGGGAAGCGGAGATATGGAACCAAAAAGGGAGAAAAGCCAGAGTAAATGAATCATACAAGATCTTTAAGTATAAGTGAAGACTAAAAGGAGGACTTCTAAGGAATAGTAGGGAGATCGAACCTAAGAATCCCATAACGAGAGACACTAGAAGAAGGATGAGAATAGGAATTTGGATCGTGGAAGGAGAAAGCTTCAAGATAAGAAAATAAACCGAGGAAATGTCGCAAAACCAGAACTGAAATAAGGACCTCAATAAGAAGTATAAGTGGCTAAGTGAGTGTATGGGTAGGTTAAGTATGATCTACTTGCAATAAAGCATGGAAAACCCAAATAGGGATTTTAGATGGATTCGATTTAAGGAAATAACCCATAACAACCAGATAATCTAGGAAATAAACTCCAAGAAGGGTCGGAAAATAATAAGAAATCATACCTAAGATAGGGCAAAGGGGTGGATACCAAATACAAGAAGATTCGAGAGATAATCCTCTCAAGATAAATGACTAAGAGGATAAAACGAGCGATACAATTAACAAATTTATCCTTGTGGAGGTCATAGTTTTAGTGAAGAAGGAAAAGTTGGAAAGGTCAAAATCTTGAGAGATATAGATAGAGGAAAGCCTTAAAGAGATCAATAACTAAGATCAGAGTAACTACCCGAAAGCTACAAAAATGTTAAATAGATTTCTACGAGATGAACAAGAGATTTTGACATAAAGAGGGATGTGAAATCCATCTCAAAGGAATAGATGAGTATTGGGAGCAAGTGAGAATGAGGTGAGATAGACAAGAAATGCTTGTAGGATCTCAAGGGTAAAGGTAAGCAGGAGAAGATGGATATTCGCAATGGTAAAACGAGAAGGAAATTCCGGGAGAAAAAGAAGTGTAAAACTTACCAAGGAAGGAAACTTTGGAAAAACACGTGTACCGATTAAGAGGAAATGGAGCCAACGGAAATGGGAAAGAAGATAAGCTCCTCAAAGACAAGCTACTCAAGAGGAAAGGATCAAGTGCAAAGAGAAAATAATCGTGAAGGTCCAAGGGATAAGTTAAACCTGAGTAACAGGTAAGTAGGAAGACAACATCAAAAGATGCCATACGAGTAAGGAAGGAACTAACTTGGAATAAAGGATCGTGAAATGATTATGAGTGAATAAGAGTGGGTTACAAAAAAGAAGAGTCCTTAAAAGAAAGGATGCCCTTGGGAATTGGGAATGACGTAAGAAAAGAAGGGCTACAACATGTCAGTTTGTATCGGGAAATTCAAAAATATGAAAATTTGAAAGACCCAATAAAGAAGTTGGGAAAAGACGAGTAAGTAAGGAAATCAATACAACTTTAAAGGATATGACGTAAAAGACAAGTTCCAAAGAATGTCATGCAGTAAGGGACATGTAAGCCCAACTATCCCAGGAAAATATGATTTAGGTAAGGAAGAGTCTATGATTTGAGCTTGATTAGATTAAGCGTTAAAATGTGGAACGAAGAAGTAAAAACCAAAGAATGAAGGAAGGATCAATTTAGGATGAAAAGGTGAAAATACCAACACCTGTGGAAGTATGTACGTAGTGCTGGAACAAACACTGAGCTAAGAAGGGCCACAATAAATAAAGTAATCGGATGCAAGAAGGATTGAGTATTTTGGAACTGCCAATCCTAAAATCTCAAGTAAAGGATGTTGGAATGGAGAAATAGTGCTTTGGGAAAATGAAGGATGTAAATTTGAGAAGATGACCTTAAGTTTTCCAGTAAGATATGCATAGCTAAAGTAAGCTCCATGGAATGAGAAAGAGATGTGGATGAAAAGAAAATCTTACATATGTGATATAAGGAATAAACAGAAACAAACGAGAAGGTAGTAGGTTGATAAACTACAAATTGACATCAACGAAAGTTCCTTATAGTGCGAAAAACGTCAAATAAGTTTTTCAGGTGGACATTCGCCTCCATGGTACCTCCCACACCTAGTACTTTCATTCATACTAGGCTCTTCATACTGTGATGAAGATGATTCATTCCATGAATCCCTAAATTTTCCCCTTTGAGTTATGGAGATCCTGTACTTTTCTAGTACTACTGCCTCGTACTCTTAGGCTTGTCACATCAAATTTACTAGCACTAGATTTGTATGGATAGGTGGTAGTTTGTGGAAGACTCGCACATAGTTAGCATAGACTTCACAAAAGTTCTTTTTGGCCTCTATCTCGACTTGCATTAGCTCTGGCTTTTGGGGTTTTGGTGGAGGTGTCACATCTTCCACAAAGATTCTAGAGTTTTGCTTTCCTTTGGGAAACCTCCCACAAGTGGAATTTTCTTTATAAGTTTATGAGGCATTTTTGGTAAGATACATTTGATGTAGTAATTATTTCTGGTATATTTGTTTTCAAAAATATTTAACACCCAACTCGATTTTCAAAAATAGTTTATTTCCTAAACTCAAGTTCAAAAATTCTTTACTCTGATACCACTTAAATTGTCACACCCTAACCCAGTTTGGTCGGAACCTTGTGAACAACCCGCCACTCTTTCTAATCTAACCATCACTATAGTACATGTAAGAGTCACGCGTAACATGAAAATATTTTAAAATAATTTGAAAGAATTATCTTTTCTCAAAAAGTATACTAGAATATGTTTAATGCATAAGTCTTACCAAGGAGTTAAATCTTCACCTGCATTCCTATTCATAATTTTTCATAAAAGGGTTTAAGGAAGGGGATGAGTTCTATATCTCACTAAGTAGGGTTTACAGGACATCGTGATTCAGTATGCACATAAGTAGAATTTCCTTTCCTGAAAAAAAGTATATGTGATAAGCAAGCCAGAACTTGCCTTATCTTTCAAAAATTTTCTTGAAAACCTCTTTGCTTATTTTCTCAAAATTAGGGTTGGTTCCTTACTAGTTCGATGGATTTAAATTGCAAATAAATCCATATAAATAATTTTAATTGTAATTAAATTACTCAAAATCATTTTTAATTGCAATTATGTCCCTAATTTTATCTTAATCACAATTGACCCTCAATTGAAGTTAATTTCACAAAAATCCTCAATTTGCCCAAATTTGTCAAAATTTACATTTTGGCCCCTCATTATTGATTTATCAAATTGAGAGCTGAAATCCTATTAATTTCCTCCTAGCAAGCTACTAATCATTTCTTCCATCTTCTTATGAGCATCCTAAGCTTTGAATAACTTTAATTGACCAAAATTCGAACTCAAACGAAACTTCATTGGAAAACTTTTCCAGAGAGAGAAAGCTTTGTTTACTTACTAGCGAAGGGACGATTTTGGTTGAGCGGATGCTCCAAGGATTAAATTGTGTGTCAATTGGTAGCCTAAGCAATAGAAATTTTATTAGAGACATTTTCACATTCTATGTTTTGTAACTCCAATATTCTAATGAAAGCAGGCGGAATTGATTTACCTCGAAGGTTCATGGAGGTCAAGGGTTGGTCGGGGAGAGCTGGGGGAGGGTCGGCCTAGTCTTAGGAGGTTAGGGGTGACCAAAATTCAACACACACGTTTTAGCTCAGATTTTATCATTGCAGTGAGTGAACTATACTGCCTTGTTAGCCTCTAATTGGCTTATTTAAATTTGTCATTTTCCCTCATGACACACTGTGCCAATGCCACATGTTAGCCTCTAATTGGCTGGAATCATCCGATGTGGCTCTACCACGTGTCGTCCTTAGATTTGTCGACCATTTTTCGATATTCTGTTCGACCACTTACATGGACCCTTGTGATGTGTCAACACCTCATTGTTCATCCCTACTAACAAGGCTTGTCCTCTGTTGACCATTGACTAAAGTCACGTGTTGCTCTCTCATTGTTCAATCTTTGGTGGCATGACTTTTCTTCGTCTGACCATTGACCATTGACCGATGACATGTGTTACACTCTAATTGGTTAGCGCTTCTAGGCACTAACCGATAGACTAATTGGATGGGCTTTGCCATGCATCTCTCAGTGATTAGTCATGTGCGTTAACTCGGCGCTGACCTAGCAGACTGTCTATTGTTCGACTAAACTATTGACCAGTTCGGTCGTATCGGGTTCGGTGACCCGAAATAAAAAATCAGCTGATTTAGGCCCGATTCTACTAGTTTTGTAAAAATTAAAATTTTCTAAATTTGTCTAAATTCATTTTCTATCCAATGGTGACGTCAGTTTCCCAAATTGATAATTTTAAATCACCTAGAAAAATGAATATTTGAACTGGCTCTTCACGATTCATTTCCGTTCAAGTCTAGTTTACTCTGAACCGGTCTAGTTTTCACAACCAATTCACTTCATGGTTCTTTTCCTGGGCTTTTAGATTCTCATTAACCACTTGGAATTTTCCAAAGTCCTGTTTGACTCTTCTTTATTAATTCTGGATTGCTTTGATCCACAGTTTGCTCTAAAACATTTAAGGTTCTCGTTTCTGGCTTCTTATTTTGGGAGAAGGGGGTTTACATATATGAACCATAGTTGCGCATGCTAGGGCTACAAAATTGGGGATTTGTGTCTGTCATATATGCTGAAGGAAATTGGTCAAGTGAAGGACCAAGCTCCTGATATGCATTGAGTTGCATTATATTTTACTAATGGGAGTTAGTCGAGTGATGGACCGAACTCTCATTGTTCATTGAGTTGCATTATATTTGAGACATGCCCTAATGTTGTCTAAGAATATAATTATTTGGCCTTTTCTTATGATATTCTAATTCCAAAAAGAAGTGGAGGAATTGATAGGGCACTTACCAAATTAGTGTCAATGTTTAGGGATATTGGAAAGGAAGTAAGGGGAGATTCAACTATTCTTCTAGATTTTCTGGGACACCCGATTGATGTACGAGTACCATTCTAGTTACACCGCTATGATGAGAAGGAGGCGGGATTGAGTTGCATATGTAAGAGGCATGTGCAAGGCTGCTGATGGGTATGTTGGCCATGATGGGTATGAGAGACGAGCCCGAGTGGTATCGGTTGTGGAAGAGTGCACATGACTTCGAGTACAAATTTAAAGGAATGGAAGAAAAAGGGGGCCATGACTTGCCCAATTTGTGCTACATTGTGCATACCATAAATTATATTGTGTAAACAGTTGGGCAAAAATGAGAGTGTACTCGACTATAAGGTGAGACTCCAGTTATGGGTGGCCCGAGATCAGGGTCTCAAGGGAATGAATAAAACTATGGGAAAGGAAGATTTTCTTAAATCTATAATAAACAGCCTAAGACAAGAGTCTCAAGGTGTTCAATAAAACCTTGTGAGATAATGGGTTTTATAAACCAAAAATGAATGGCCCATGATCAGGGTCTCGAGGTGCCGAATATAACTCATGTGAAATTAGGAGTTTTGCAAATTGATATTAAGTATCCATGCTAGGAAGTTTGATGAGAAGTCCGAGGTTTTAAGCCATTAAGTGGCCCAACGTTAGTACCTCATTCACTGAGCTTTGAGATCACCCCTCCCCAAAACCATTACAGGTAAAAGCTGAGGAAACTCAAGGAAAGAACCGGGGAGCATCTTCACATAAACGCAACTCAACATAAAACTCTTGACATGTGTACAAAGGTAATATTTACTTCTTACCAACTGCTATATTCCTAAATTAATTGTGAAACCATTTTTGGGAACACTACGATTTTAAATAAAACATAGAATGATTTTTTGTTGTGAGCCTTAGTCCTTTTAGTTTTACTTTGGTAAAGGGACCCACCACTATAATATCGAGGGGATTGGCGAGTTGCTCGGGATCACTAGTTGATGAATCGAGTCGGGATGTGACAACTTTTGGTGGTATAAGAGACCACATTTTTAAAATAGGAGATTTTCGGAATGAAACGTTTCTCCATGCGATTTAGAAAAGGGCGAAACCTTTCTTGAACCAAAGGGAGTGGCAGGTTGCTCAAGTGGATCTGACCAAACTAGGTCGAGGTGTGACAACTTGCGTGGTATCAGAGCTTGTTTTCTCGAATACATTATCAAGACTATATAACATAAGAATTTAACTAAAACTACCTACTTTGTAGGAAGATGGCCCCATGAAAAGTAGCCAAACAAACCCATGCTACCTTAGCCACCCCGAAAACTAGGGAGAATCCCATCCCAAATGAGGAATTGAACCAGAAGTATTGGAGGACTCTTGGAGTAACATCAAGTCAAAGGGAACTCGACAAGAAAACTTTCAAGGTGTTCGGGCTCAAGGACGGTGAAGCATCGAACCACCAACAATCCCTTAGAAAGGCTTTGCAATGCTCAAAGAATAGTAGGAACCATAAAGGTCCACGTAATGAGAGGACTTGTTATAGATGTGGGAAATGGGGACACTACATAAGAAGGTGCCTGACATTACGGAGGATAAGACTCGAAAGAACCTGTTATAAGTGTAGAAGGGTAGGACACATAGCAAAGGACTATCCCACACTGCAAGGAATGAAAGTGATACCTTCCAACAAGGACACCTCCACATCTACAGAGATCCGAAGGGATAACACTACCACAATTCCGGCTAGGGATCCCAATCTCACTTAGGAAGAAATCCTTCTAGACCCTAGCATAGTAATGAGTAATTCCCAAACTATCATTGTAACAATCTCCCTTAAAAGATGTTAAAACCCCAAATTGTATTTTTTACTTCAATAATGAATAAGATTCTGAGTTCCTAAAAATTTTTTTGTCCCTCAATAATGCTATTTGTGTGCCTCAATTACCCGAGGAAGGACCACGGGAAAAGACCAAGGGTAGGACTTAAGAAAACCCAGACATAACAGAATGTAGATTAAGGGAATTTTCCCTTAAGGAGTGCTACAAGCCACCTAGAAGCAAAGAAAGAAGCACCTCCTCCATAGAAGGCAAGCCATGAACAATGAAAGACAACTAGGATGTCCCAGGATAGCAAGGTGTGACCTACTTTGGAAAAACAAAGGAGCCAAGTAGGGTGGTAGACTAACCTAGCAAAAAGGCGTAACTAGAAACTTTAGGAGAAGACGCCCTAGGAAGAACTAGAAAATAGTAAGGATGACGAGATAGGCATCAAAGAAGAACAACTGTTCTGAGACAAGTGAACCAGGAGAGTAGTAGGGATGAGGCAGTTAACGAATTGACCCTCGAGAAGGTCATAAATTTAAACCCCACCAAGGAAGGGGGGAGGTGGAAAGGCCAGAATAGTGAAAAAGAAGGATGAAGGAAACCCTGGGAAGGCATACATGACCCAACTGAGAAGTAATGGACCAAGAGACAAAGGATGAGGAGATAAAGTGCATGTTGAGGTGAAAGAAACAAGGGAAGCATACTAGGAGGACCCAAGGAGTAAGTTAAACACAAGGCATGGGTAAGTAGGAAGATAGCATCAAAGGATGCCATGACAAGTAAGAATGAAATAAAGGAAAGAACATCCGAGAAACCTTGGAGAAGTAAGCCTTCCAATTCGGAAGTAATTAAAGGGAGCAACCACTGACATTAAGGCTGGTCGTAGTCCACACTCGTTTAATAGAGCCCAAGTAGTGGATGATTGGATATAAAATAGAGTGCTAGGAACCAACCTATTAGTAGGAGTTCCTCGAAGGGAGAATAAGGAAAAAATGGGAGTTGGAGGACAGGGAAGGATAAAGAGTGGACAACCGTACCGATCCTATAAGGGTGTAAGAAAGGAATGAAGGAAAAGCTTCCAAGGAGCGTTAGGGAGGTTGAACCAGGACAAAAGTCCCTAAGTAGAAGGATAAAGGAAGGAAGTGAAACCTTAAAAGGGAAATTCCCAAGCTAAGGAATCGATAGACAGATCATAAGAGGCTTAAGACAAAATAAGGAATCTCATAAAGAAGCATAAGTGGTTGAGGGTATATCGGGACGACCAAATAAGTGTGACATATTTTTAGAGGAGCAAAGAAGCCAAATAAGGATTTAAGACAAACCTAGCGGAAGGAAACAACTAGTTACAATGGGATGGTCAAGGAGGATAAACAATGCTCTAAGAAGGATTGGGAAGTAGTAGAAGAAGGGTGATAGGATGGGCATAATGGAGTACACAAAATAAGACCCGATGATCGGAGATACCTCGGATAGGAAAGAAAGAAGGTGAACTAGGAAATTAAAGATGGTAAATGATTAATGGTGGGCAAAAGCTCTAATTCAAATGGGTGTAAGAATGTGAAATAAAGAAACCTTCAAGGAATAGTAAGAAATTCGAATGTATAGCACCTAAAGGTGGAAATCTCTACTTTGAAGGACATAGTAGAGAATGAAAATCATTAAAGGAGAACTCCCCAAACAAAGAAATCGTGAAATGGTCACAAGCAAGTAAGAGTGGGTGAAGGAAAAAGGAAAATCTTTGAGTAAAGGATGCCACTAGAAATGAGGAAGGACATAAGAAGGAAGAATCCCAACGTGTCGGTAAGCCATCAGGAAACCCAAGGATTGGAATTGGAAAGACCCAATAAAAAAGTTAGGAAAAGACGAGTAGGTAAGGAAAATTGATACAGTTATGTAAGATATAACGTCAGAGGCAAGATTGATGATGGGACAATAGTAAAAGTAGTCGAGAAATACTACCAGACAAAAAGAGGTACGAAGCTATACTATCCCTGAAAGGTTAGAAGGTTGAGAACAACCATTATGAAAGTGTTCTAAAACTTAAAATGGTCAAAGACATGTTCTACATCATTTCATGCTGTAAGGGACATGTAAGCCCAACAGTCTCGAGGAAAAAAAATAATATGACTCAAGTAAGGAAGAGTCGGTTGGTAAGCATGACGAGGTCATACCTAATTTGGACTAAAGTTGTAATAAATAACGGATGGAGGAAGGGTCAAAATAGGACGAAGGGGCAATAACACCGAAACCTGTGAAAACATGTTTGTAATGCTCGAATGAACTTTGAGCTAAGGGTTTCAACGATAAAGAGAATAACTAGACATAGGAACAATTGGGCATCTTGGAACTCCCAATCTTTAAATCTTGAGTAAGAACCTCAAGGGGTGAGTACGACTACTCAGTGAATGGGTTTTCAAAGGTCTACTTTTAACTTTTAAGAAAAACATTTATATGGAGTGTGCTAGACTCCTTTCTTTTCAAAAAAATCCCTTCATTTAAAAATTTGGGTTTTTCCATTATTTCTTAGTTATCGGTGTGTCATCACCCAACACACATCCTTCATCATGAAGGTTACACACATTCGCAAGTTAGTATCACTACTAAACCCGCTAGAGGCTTCAGAGCGACTTTTCCTGCCACCCGGATAGAAGCACGACCACTTCTACCCTAGGAATGAGTGGATGTACGCGGCATCCAACCCATAATCCCGAAATCACTTCTTCGTGTCCGTATGAGGATAGAGATCTCATCCTGTCCCCACCCCAGTCTCATGTGCTTGGTGCAACTACGGATTTTGCACAGACACCTGGAACGACGAACTGCCCTTATAGCCACCAGGTTGTCCAGTGCCCTTAGGATGCATCACTACCCCTCATGGGTGTCTTGATGATCCCATAGTCACAGTGCATGCAAAAACAATATTTTCTTATCAAGCCATGTAATCTGTGGTGCCACTAGTCCAACGGCCCCGAGTCTCAACTCAACCCGTAGTTGTTTGTCTTGATTGGTCCGTCAACCTGTCATGTCGCACTACCACTAGTTGACTGAGCATGTCGGTTCTATCTTGGTACCATGGCCAAACAATTCACTTATTAAGTTTTATGGCACATATATCATGTTCGTTTATGAGCTCCTGCTCGTGCCAACTGGCCTTGGGCCCACTGTACAAGATTTTTAAAAAACTGGGCATTCTAGCCCGTAAATTCCAAAATCGAGGCCCCCGGCCTATAAGAGCTATTTGAGCTCCCGTCAAGAAGGTCTCCCAAATAGTTTAATCATTGGCACACAGTCAAGGGAGAACACTTCCGACAAAATAGGTTTTCACTGTCCATTATACCAACCGGTATAAGGACATCTCCATTCATAACCGATGAACAGGTTTTCAACTTCCTTCGAGGAAGTCTCATCATACCAACCTGGTATGATCTACTTACAACCGGTAAGTAGTTTTTCCGCATAATTTTCACATCACTTTCTCTAAGTGGTGATGATTAAAATACCACTAAATAGTGGATTTTTATAGCGAGGTACTTATCATACCCTATCGGGTATGATATAAAATTATCACTCACCGATAAGTGGTTTTATCTTTAAGTTGTGCTCATCATCCCAACAGGGTATGATGTTAGCAAACCCACTCACCCGTTAATGCCGTGAATTTCACTAGACTGGTTCTTTGTATTCACGCGAGCTTGTCCTTGCTGGCGTTCCCGGTATTTCACGTTCCTACATGATATGAACAACCTTGTTCATTATTACTCGGCATAACAGCCTTCATTCATTTCCAATGAATGAGAAAACCCAAACTTTTAGTTATTTGCAATTAAGTCCCTAAAGTTATTTCTCTTTAACTTTAAGCCCCTAATTTCCGTTTTTCCTCAAATTGAGTCCCGTAACTTTTAAAATTTATCCTGGGACATCAATTTATTCAATTTCACCAAAAAGGGGTTTAATTTCACAAATTTCCAATTTGGTTCCCCAAATTTTTTCAAAATTACCATTTTACCCTTCTTTTACAAAAATGGTAAGTTTTGCCCCAAAAATTCCAAAATTCCTCAATTGGTCCTCCAACATTATTTTCATGCCCAATTGACCCTCAATTTCATAAAATTGTATTTTGGCCCTTTGAATTTCGAAAATCCCCAAATTTTCCCCCAATTTCAACTCTTCAACACTACTAAATTTGATTTCATCAAATTGACCGATCAAACACTTCTAATTATTGAAATTGGAGTTGAAATTGAGTTCCTGCATGTTCATATGATTCTAAGAAACTTTGAATCGCATATTTTAATGCCGAAACGAGCTCAAATGGAGCTTCGTAGGAAAACAGATTATAGAGAGAGAAAACTTCGATTACTCACCGGTAAAGGCACGACGGTCCGAGCTTCCGATCTGGGCAGATAGGTCTCGCCTTGAGGTTCATCCTAGAATCAAGAATTGCATCAATTGATGCAGAATTGGATTAGAATTTCGTCATTGAAATTCGGACGACTCTCTCTCTAGCACCGATCGAAAATTGTAAAGGGGAGCCGAATTGGCTTACCTTTCGGTCTAATTCGGCCGTGGAAAGGCTAAGGAAGTGTTGGGAGGGCTTGGTTTGGCCTGAGGAGGGCTTGAAATGGCCAATTTCAGCTTGGCCGAAATAGGGCACCTTCGGTCCGCCGGAGTTGCTTTACGATTCCATCATGTCGACGCTTCTCCAACGATTCTCGGATTGACTGAAGTTTGATATCAGATAGTTGTCTTCTCCCCGATTCTAAAGAGCCCGACCTTTGTTCAAGTCGAAGCTCTGGTTCGAGCTTTACCGGGAAATGGAGCGGTAAAGAGAGAAAGAGAGAAGTGTTCAGGTGTGAGGAGAATGAAATGGGGATGACCTCTTTATATAGGCGTAAAATCCGTGTATTAAATGGGCCAGATTTATTACTAATATTAATATTACCATAAATTATTGGTATTAATTTTAATAATTTAATTTTGGTATTAAATTATTGGTATTAATTATAATAATTAAATATATATTAATTTATGGTTATTTATGATAAGGCGTATATAAAAAATTTTTACCGAAATTTCGGGTTACAAAAAAATTCATAATTCCCAATTCACCCGAACCAATTTGGTTTTTATTTTCTAAAGTTTCTTAAATTTCTTTTCCAAGGTTTAATGAACCCTTTTCATATTGCGTGTTCTCAAATGTAAACCGGGTCGATTTTCTTACTCGGTTTGACCGGTTCTCTTCCCAGTTTTTCTTAACTCAAAAGTGCGGGGTTTACAAATATACCTTTGGACTCATGAGCAAGACATATTAGTTATGATAAACTCCATGGAGGGAGTAAACAATGTAAAGGAAAAGAAATTCCTTAAGCGTGTGATTTAAAGTGGGCTAAGTGAAAGAAGAACCAAAGTGTTACCATGCCCAAGTTGACATTTAAGGGAAGTTTATTCCATATTGAAAAATGCTAATTAGGTTTTGGCGACAAAACTCCTAAAAGGAGGGGAGAGTTGTAAACCTTGTCCCTTCAGGATATGAAAACCGGGAAAGGAACTAGTCAACCTAAGAGAGAGAACCGAACCGGTTCACGAACCCCAACCATTAGAGAAAGGGAAAATTGGGAAATTTAAAAATCTCGAGTGACCCAAAGAGTCATAAAAACCATGGAAAGGGACTTTAGGACAATTTGGGAGAGAAAACCAGACCAGTTTAGGTGAACCTACTCTGAATTGGATTGAACTAGTTTAGATCAGTTTGTACCATCATTGAACCAGATGCTAAATTCATTTTTCTAGATGGCTTAAAAAACTCAAATCGGAGAATTGAAGCCACCATTGGATGAAGAATGAATTTAGATGAATTTAAAAAAAATTTATTTAAATTGGGCCTGAACCAGCCGGTTTAAGCATTAAACCCAGTTCGGACCGGTCTGATTTGGTTCAGAACAGTGTCGTCTTCTTCCTTCATATGATAGCATTATTCACTCACTGGAAAAATGAATAGCGAAGGTGAAAAGCCTCTGCTAAAGGCATTTTAGGCCATGAATGAGCATCACAAAGGCACCAATCGGATGGCCATAGAGTCATCGAACTCCCTATATAAAGAGCACCTCCCCATTCATTCTCCTCACACATGAAAATTCCATTCTCTCTCAATTGCTCTAATTTTCGGTGAAGTTCGAATAAGAGCTTCGACTTTGGCATTTTTCTCAACCTCAGAAGGTGAGGTTGGGTTCTTTAGACTCCAGAAGAAGTCAGCTATCGGATAGTAATCTCAATTCGGTTCGAGGATCGTCGGAGAAGCGCCGACGTAATCAAACAGTGAATCAGCTTTGGCAGACCGAAGCTGTCGTGTTTCGGCCAAGCTGAAATCAGTTGTATTCAGCCCTCCTTCGGCCAAACCAAGCTCTCTCACTGTCCCCTAAACCCTTAGACGACCTCAACTGAACTAAAATGTAAGCCAATTCAGTCATGCTCAATCGTTGCAGGTTGAAGTTAGAGAGAGAAACTACAGAATTTCACTAACAAAATTCTCCCTCAATTCGAGGTCAATTGTAGGAATTCTTGATCCTAGAAGATACCTCAGGAAGAGAGCTATCTTCCCTAATAGAGAGATCAGACTGTTGCACCTCTGACAGTAAGCTTCTGAAGCTTTCTATCTCTAAGTTCAATTTTTCGACGAAGTTCCGTTTGAGATTAATTCAGACCCAAATGACATAGTTTAAAGCTCAATTGAGTCATATGTAAATGTGGAAATTGATCCATATCTTCAATTGGAGTATTTAACCTCGATTAAATGGTTAATTTAATTAAATCAAATTCAGCCAGGTTGAAGGGGGGAAAATTAGGGAAACTTTTGGGGAAATTTGGTTATTTCGTAAAATTGAGGGACCAAATTGCAATTTCCCAAAATTTAGGGTCAATTGGCTATGAAAAGGATGTTGGAGGAGCAATTGGTTAATTTTTTAATATAATTGGGGTCAAATTGCCATTTTTGTAAAGTAGGGACAAAATGGTAGTTTTTGCAATGTTGGGGACCAAATTGGAAATTTGGGAAACTTGAACCCCTTAAGTGATTTTAGTAAATTGAGGACCCAATGAGAATTTTGGAAGATTTAGGACTCAATTTGGGGAAAATTTTGCATTAGGGACCTAAAGTCAAGGAAAATGAACTTTAGGGACCTAAGTGTAATTAATTGAAAGTTTTAAGTTTAGTTGTTCATACGTCAGTAATGAAGGCTGTTATGGCAAGTATTAATAGATAAGGTTGTCCAAATCGTATACGAAGGATTGGAATGCCAGTAAGAGAATCTCGCGTTGACTTGGGAAAATCAATGGAGGACGAACACGTCACGGTTAATGGGTGAGTGCATTTACTCACATTATATCCGGTTGGGATGATGAGTACTTCAAATATGAAAAACCACATCTATGTAGAATTTTAACATCACACCTTGTTGAAGTGATGTTAGAACTACGCGGAAAAACTACTTAGCAGTTGTAAGTAGATCATACCCAGTTGGTATGATGGACTTTCTAGAATGAAGCAGAAAACTCGCTTACCGGTTGTAAGCGGAGATGTCATCACACCCGATTGGTGTGATGGATGGAAAGTTTATTTTGTTAAAAGTTTTCTCCCCTGACTAAGTGCCAATGCTTAAAACTTTTTGAAAACCTTCTTGACAAGAGTTGGAATAGCTCAGATAGGCCAAAGGCCTCAGTTTTGGAAAATCACATATAATGGGCCCAAGGTTAGTTGGCACGAGCAGAAGCTCGTAAAAAAACATGATGTTTAAGCCATAAAAATTCTTAATTAATGAATTATGTGATTTCTCCATGGTACCAAGACATGACCGACATACTCGATGGACTGGCGGCACGCGACAGGACCAGGTCAACGGACCGGTCTATACAAATAGATGCATGTCGAGTTCAGGGTCAGAGCCATTAGACTAGTGGCACCAAAGATAAATAGATTTGAGGAAAATTTTTCCTTGTGCATGCACTTGAGGTTCGGGACCATCAAGATGCCTAAGAGGGGTAGTGATGCATCCTAGGGGCTACTGGATGACATGGTAGAGATAAGGGCAATTTGTCGTGCCAATAGTCAAGGAAGCTCGACATAGCTTCTTATGCATGAGACCAAGGTGGGGTTGGGATGATGTCTCAGTCCTCATATGGACAAGGAGTTGATTTCGAGTTTGAGGGTCAGATGTCGTGAACATCCACTCATTCCTAGGGTAGAAGTGGATGAACTTCTATCTAGGTGGCCGCTAAAGTCGCTCTAACCCCATAAGTGGGTGCAGTGGACGGGCTGTCTTGTAAATGTGTGATTCCCTTCCTAATGAAAGGTGTGTGTTGATTATTAAACACACCTGATGTGGAAATAAAGAAAATAGTTTGAAAATTTGGGAATTTGGGGAAAGAATATTTTTTAATGGAAATAAGGAGTCTGGCACATCTGATTAAAAATGTTTTAAATTATGAAAACTCTCTCCCAACACCCATTCACTAAGTTGTTGAACTCACTCCCTTTCTTTACCCCTTTTTAGGTAACCAAGGGAAACTCACTTAAAGACCTACTTGTAGCTGAACCTACAAGACAAGTATGTAAGGTAAAATTTATATTCAGTTTTGATTAATGTTATTCCAGGAAAGACAAGAAAAATGATGCCTTACTCCGTACAGTTTACAAAAGGGCGAACCCTTCTTGAATGAAAGAGAGTGGCAGGTTGCTCACAGGGATCTGACCAAATCGGGTCGGGATGTGACACTCTCGATGATCCAGAGTTTAGTTCAAGCTCCCTTAGGATGTTTACATATGTATGTTTGTATTCCGGGTTTACGATCGGAGCATGTGAGCCTTCAACGGTTTCTTCCCTAATTCCACTTCTTGTGTCCCACCATGTCAGCCCCCCGACTGACTCTGTAGTATGCTCCTCTTGGGCACCCAGTTACCTTTGAATGAGGAAATTTGTGTTCTCCATGGTTTTGTATTTCTCTTATCATTATATATGAAGGTCTTATCAGTGTTATCCAAAACTTTTCCAACCATCCCAAAATCTTTTGTTTCCAAAACATAATTTTTAAGACATGAGCTCTTATACCACTAAATTTGTCATGCCCCAATGTGATTTCATGAGGCGAGGTGCAATGACAACCTGTCACGTTCCCCGACGCTACTATGGTGGGTACCTTCACCAAAGTAGGACTGATGTGACAAAGATTCAGAATGAAAACCTAACAAAAATGAGTGGAAATTAAAAACTTTTATAAAGCCTATAGTGAGCCCCCAAAAAAATACAACTTCCCTCAAGAATAATCAATTGATAAGAAAAATGTAAATAACCATCGTGCATGCCTTTTGAGTTCGATACCTTAGTTGTGTGTGTTTGATATTGAGGTAGGAGTATAATCATCTATGCTCCATTGCACACACTTGAAAAAGCTTTGGGGGAGGGGTGAAACCACAAATCAGTTAATGTGTTTACCGACGTCGAGCCACAACATGGCTTACAACCCAGTCTTTATTCAATCATGTTATGATTAAAGTTCATTTGTTTAACACTTGCATCTTTTACGAGTTCCTTTACTTATTATTTCTCATGATAGTCTTTTAACTCATATTGTTTATCTCTAGAATTCATTTCTCATTTCATAATTTGCATGTCAATGCATGCAATTAATTCCCCCGAGTTCTCACACATTTTTCTCAATGATGCACACAGAATCACAATGTTTCACTTGGTGGCCCCACCACCATATCAACTAAGATCTCACACACGAGTAACTCAGGGCAATGTGGAGCATGTGGGTTATATATCGCACTCCCAATGAATATCAACTAATCATCATCCCCTACATACGATGTCCATGATGTGTCATCCGACATTTCACATCCTTTTATACAACTCAGCCTAACTCTGGATCACAAGCGATGCATGAACACCTGCAAAACACTAACCTTTCAGATCTGTGGGAAGCTCTAGAAGCCAATTGTTCCCTTGTATCCCCACTTCTAATTATCTTTATACGCTCGACATCAGATCTAATACCAGGTGACATACCAACATCATGACACATCCATCCAATCATATCACACATATGATCACAAAATAAAATGGTTGTTCCTATTCGGGCGTGTGGTATGCTATCTCACTGACCCCGCTACTCATGTTCCTTAGCATGCAGCATAACACAACACATATTAGTTTCTTTTATTTCTCGATGCTCGATATGCTATCTGATAGACCTCTCTACTCATGTTCTTTAGCATGCATCATATCATAGCACATATTACTTTATTTTATTTCTTGAGGCTCGGTATACTATTTGACATACCCCACTACTCATATTCTTATGCATCATAATGTATTACATAAAACGTTTCATCATCGTTCACTTCTTAGATAAATCAATCACACAAAGCCTAGGTACCTTTTCATTTTAGAAAGTCCCAACTTATTAGCCCTACTACTATTCTCAGTTTAGGCCATATCTTTCTTTGGAAAATCTTCATAGAACATAGTCTCGATTTTCTCTTATCTCGTTGTTATAGGTTCTTAGTCAATTTCATGCCTTATCATGCTCATTACATTTCGTTGCCCAATTAAGTGAACCCTATCATGCTCCTCAACTTCTAGTAGTTCAATGAAAATTAATAAAGAATCATGATTGATCCAATAGTACTTGTTGTCTATAAACCCACTCATCCGAGTAACAGGTAACATGTTCATTTCGGGTGTTTTCTAATTATCTCTCAACGAAGAATTCCACACAGTAGTAGCAACAACTCAAGCTACAATCCACATAACATAATTCGGATTAGATTTATTTATAGACGTCATATTATTATATCGTCCTGTAATTTCTAAAAATTATAGGTTTGCCCTTCAGGTCGGGTTTGCTCGAAACATGCATGGACAACCCGTTCTTATTATTCTCATTCATATTTATGATTCCCCATATTTTTCAATATATCTCTTAGTCATTTTCTCACTTGAGCTCTTATATACACCAACTTCTTCATTATAGTCCCTAACTTTTCTAAAATTACATTTTTTTATATATACTTTCCTCTAACTCCTTTTTAGACTTAAAATCTAATGAAATTCCATCTTCGGTCACCTAACCTTTCTTGAGTTTAGTTTCAGCCCCTAACTTTTCATAAATCTCATTTTGGTCATCCAACTTCTCAAAAGAACCACAAGGTCCCTTAAACTTTTCTAAACGTCCCACTTATGTCCTTAGCCTTTTTTAATCTACCATCTGAGATCTTTAATTTTTTTCTAACTTTCCTTTAGGTCTTTATACTCCTACTGAGTCTCACATGGGTCCTTATATTCATGAAATCATAATTTAATACCTAAACTTTCCAAAAATTATTACTTGGTCTCCATTCTCTTATCTATTTCAAAACAACTCCATAACTCCTTCAAAAACCTTATCTAGGTCCCTCATCATCTTTCCTAGGACCCAATGGTCACTTTCAGGAGCCTTGGCCAGAACAATGCCTTTTAGGCCTCGATTGGGCTCTCGCCGAAAATAGATACAAAGTCGGGTTATGACCAAGAACTCACTAGAGAGGCAGCGGTGACGACCGACGCTAGTAGGGTTGTGTTGCTGACTTACCCATGAGTTAATGGACATCTTGATCACCTTCTTAGGTGGTCTAATTCACCTATAATTCCCGATTTATAGAGTGGTGTCAAAAATAGAGGTCCTAAGCTTCTCATATTTTCCATGATCATGTGGCTTACCTATAGCCAAAACGACACCGTGTTTGCGAGAGGGGACCGTGAGGAGCTTCCATAATAAATTTGGGTCATGGTTGGATGTCGAGGAGGTAGGGGCAAGCTTGGAAATCTTCTTCCATGTTTTTGATCGGATGAGTTGTATTACTATTCCATCATCCTAACATCGGTAGGGGGCATGTCGGCAATGAAGAGGGGTGTAGTTCGAAAGCTGACTTTCTGCCACTCTAACGACCCTTGTATGATCGAGCTTTGTGTTCTAAGGAAGAAATGGGATGTTTTGGTAGTGTGGTCACTAGAAAATTGAGGAAGTTGAGTTTTAGAGAGAATTCTGACCAATCGTTGGTAAGGGAGCGATCTACACATATATTGGGAGCTCAGGATCAAATGGTCCATTACACCATGTCCATAACTGGTAGGATGGGACCTCCTAGACCTTACTTTGTATTTAATTGCCTAGGACATCAAAGATGATTGTTCTTAAGCCCAAATGAAAGAAACTTTAATGAGTAATTTTTAGAAAATAAGTTTTGGCCAAGAACCAATCAAATTGGTAGTGGATTGGGCAAGAAAATGCTAAAATTGGCCGAACTAGTCGAGAAATTCACCGAAAACTGGTTTGCTATAGTGTGAACTGGTTAACGCGCATACAAATGCGTGTCGTCTTATCCACCCAAACACCCGACTCGGGTCCAGGAAAAACCTTGAAAATAATCTAGATATCATGCAATTTTTGCATAGTATTTTCCCCAAGAAAATTAAATGTCATGTGAGGTCTAGGAGGTCCAATCTAGTTGGCTGTGGAGATGATTGAGTAGACAACTCAGTCCCTGACCACCCTATATAAGTGTCGACCCTCCTCTTGTCGGAAGATCACTGGAATTCTCTATAAAAACTCGAAAGGTATGTTTTCCTATGACCTTCAAACAAGAGATTCCCAATTTCTCCCCTAGCCACCAAGCTTGGTCAAATAGGTGTCATTAGACTGATGGAGAGTCGGCTTTTGAATCCCAACCCTCTCAGCCACCGATATGCCCTCTAGTGGTGGAGATCCAACATAACAATAACACTGCTCCGTTATCCAAAACAAAGCAAAGCTTTTGGGGCTCACCCCGACCTCCCTAATGACCAAACATGGCCGAAATTAAAGTTGGGAACTCCTCTTAGTCCCTCTAGACAACCCCGTGGCCATTTGGGCGAAAGGAAAGACTCATGGCCATGAACAATTTGAGAAGCTCTGGTAACCCACTATTTTTGTAACATGGCTCCGTAAATTAGGTGTTACAGGCAACTCCAACCACCACAAAGCTAGATTTAGGTGTCTATAAACTAATGTGAGAATCAGCTACACAACTACACTACCGTCGAACATCACTACTTCTCCTATGAGTTTCTGAGCAAAACCCATATATATGTCTATTTTAGGTGAGGATTTGATTAAGCTCTGATTAGCACTGTTTTGGCCAAGGATGGCTGAAATGAGACCGTGGTGACTAGGAAAGCTCATGAGGGACCTAGAAAAGGATTTTTAAGATTTAAGTAGTTGTTTTGAAAGATATAAAATCTTTGGGACTAAATCACAAATTTTGAAAAGTATAGAGATCAAATTGTGATTTCATGATAATGGAGACCTAAATGAGATTCAATAGAAGTCTAAGAGCCTGAATGGAAGTATGAGAAATGTCACCTCCCGACCTGGTTTGGTCAGAGCCCCATGAGCAACCCGCAACTCCCATTGGTCTAAGAAGAATTACCAGTTCCAAAACTAAAGGAGTCAGGCATACATTTTGTTGTTGGTCCCTACAATAGCATTATACAAAACAAAAAATAAGTTAAGAGCAAAGTACCTAAATTTTCAAGACTTGGTGTAAAGATTCCTTAATGAGTTATCTTCCTTCCTAAAAAGGTTAAAAGGAGGGGATGAGTTTTTATAACTCGGTGAGTGGGTATTAGGGTAAATTTTTCAAAAACATAATTTATTTTTTCTTTCATTTGTTAAGAAAATTCTTCAACTTTCCTCCTTGCTGTGGATGCATTTAGCAAATAACCACACACCCTCTATCATAAAGGGTTCAAACATTCATGAGATGCAGTTATGTCGACTGCACCCACTTGTGGATCGGAGCCTCTTTACCATCCACCCTGATAAAATCCTCGACTTCCACCCAAAGTTTGAGTGGACATCAACTGTCTAACCCTCAGACCCAAAAATACTCTATGTCTACTATGTGAGACGAGACCTCTCCTGACCCCGCTTTGGTCTCAACGCGTAGGAAGCTACTCCAAGCTTCATGACTCACTAGACATCAAAACTACCCTTATCGCATCTTGGATGTCCAACATCCCTTAGAACCAACACTACCCTAAACTAGGCGTCTCAATGGTTTTGTATAACAGTGCATGCATAAACAAAATTATTAGGAATTTGATCAATTATCTCTAGTGCTACTAGCTCAACGACCCCAACACTTAGCTTTGGCTCCATAACTACTAGCCCAACAGGTTCATCAACCTGGATTTGCTCAACAACTACTAGCCCATTGAGTCTGTCGATCCAGATTTGTCACATGGCGGTTCACACAAATAGTCGATTATGAAAATTTTTATGGATCTTAATCTTATTTGTCTACAGGCTCCAGCCCGTGACCACTAGCCTTGGGCCCACTTCACAAGTTTTCAAAATTGGCCTTACGCCCTATAATTTCAAAATCGACGCCTCTGGCCTATTGGAGTTGTCCCAACTATCATCATAAAAGTCTCTCAAAATCTTTAAGTAGTTTCACACAGTCAAGGGTGATCATTTTTGGAAAATGGTTTTCAATTTTCCAAGAGGGTACTCATCACCCCAACCGGTTATGGTATCAAAAATATCCACTCACAATAGTTTTTTAATTAAAAATGTGTTCATCGTCCCAACCGAGTATGTCATTAAATGTCCCACTCACCCGATAATTGTGACTTGTTCATCCTTGCTGAATTTGCAATCCTTGTTGTACTCCTTTGCACATGTATTCATTCAACTCGTTCCTACATGGTTCGAGCATTCTCATAAGGGAAGGTTTGGCATGAAAGGCCTCTTACTTCTAGGTATTTGCAACTAGGCCCTAAATTTTTCCTTATTGCAATTAGGTCCATAAAGTTCATAATCTTTGACTTTAGGCCCCAAATATTTAATTATTTTTAATTAAGTCCCTAGGATTTCTAATATCACTCTTAGGTCCTTAATTTTTTTCTAAAATTACAAATTGGTACTTAACTTCTCCAAAATTACCAGTTGGTCCCTAATTTTCTCAAAATTACCATTTAGCCTGAATTTTCCCAAAAAATGACCAATTAGCCCTCCAGATTCCTCCAAATTGTTAATTGACCTTCAATTTTAGGAAAATTGCACATAAGTCCCTTAATTTTCGAAAATCACCAATTTTCCCCAAAAGTTTTCCTCAGTTCGTCCATCTTTTGTCTAGAAATTCTGTTTCATCAAATTGGCCCATCAATTTGTGTTAATTGTTCCCTACCATGGTGCTAATCGGTTTCCTCACATCCCTACAATCTGGCCAAGCTTTGAATCATCACTTTTGGGTGCGAAACAAGCTCAAACAGAGCTTCACCGGAAAATTGGAAGTAGAGAGAGAAAGATTTAGAATCTTACCGATGGAGCTGTAGCAATCGGAGCTCTTGATTTGGGATGATAGCTCTTTTCTAGGAGGTCCTTCAAGGATAAAGAGCAGCTCCAATTCTCGTCTTGAGCAGTGGGAATTTTGTGGAACCCGTCCCTTATGACCAAGGGAACCGGGAGAAGAACCAACAATATTATGAAAACTAAGCCAAATTAATGAACAAAAAATAGTAAAGAAGGGTGAACATGGGAAATTGGGAGATCCCAAGTGACAAAAAATTCACAAAAATCATGATAACCAGGAAGTGAATTGGATCAGAAAACCAGACTAGTTCGGGGTGAACTAGACCTGAACCAGACTGAACTAGAATGAACATAGTGAATCAATTCAATTGTTCATTTTTCTAGGTCGCTTAAAAATATCAATTTAGGAAATTGAAGCCACCATTAGATAGAAAATGAATTTAGAAATTTTTAAATTTCAAAAAACCAGTCGAATCGGGTCTAAATCGGCGAATTTTAAAATTCAGGACACCAAACCCGGTCGGACCGGACCGGTCAACGATCCAACTGGTCAACGGTCTAGCCAGTCAATAGATCAGACTGGTTAACTGTCAACGACACTCAATCAACAACCACTCAGGCACGGACGGCCAATGGGAGGCTACCACGTGTCTAGTCAATGGTCAGCGGGAGACCTATCAGCTTGCCACACAGACACAAGAAGCCAATTGGAGGCCGCCATGTGTTCGGTCAACCGGTGAACGGCTGACGCAATGGCTGAGTTAGATCACCATGTTAGAAAAACTGGCCAATCATAGCACGCCACGTGGCACACCCACCATGTCATCGTCTTTAACCTTAGTCCTCTGATAGAAAGGAGGGAGAGACCAGGAAAGAGGGAGTCTTTGGAGACTCATAAATTCCTCCAGTCATGTAAAACCCGTCCTTTAATAATAAGAAAAACTAGGAAAAGAACCAATCATTTCCAAAGAGAAAACGGAGTCGGTTTATAAATCGTAACCGATAGAGAAAGGGCAAATCGGAAAATTTATAAATCAAGAGTGACCTAAAGAGTCACAAAAGTCATGGGAAAGGACTTTAGGATGAATTGGAAGAGAAAACCAAACCGGTTTAGGTGAACCGGACCTAAACCGGAGTGAATCGATTTGAACCACTATTGAACCAATTTCTAAATTCATTTTTCTAGATAGCTTAGAAAATTCAAATTGGAAAATTGAAGCCACCATTTGATAGAGAATAAATTTAAAAATTTTTAAATTTGAAAAACTTGGTCTAATCGGGCCTAAACCAGCTGGTTTAAGCATTGAACCCGGTTCGAACCGGTCTAATCTAGTTTGGAATAGTGTCATCTTCTTCCTTTAGATGACAACTCTATTCACTTGTCGGAAAAGTGAGCAGAGTAAAAGAAGATGAAAAGTCTCCATTCAGGGCATTGTAGGCTATGAATGATCGCCATAAAGGTGCCAATCAGATGACCAAGGAGTCCTCGAGCTTCCTATATAAAGAGCTCCTCTTCATTCATCCCCTTCACACCTGAAAACTCCTCTATCTCCCAACTACTCCAATTTTTGGTAAAGCTCGAGCCATAGCTCTGACATTGGGGTTTTCTAGGCCAAAGAAGATGAGGTCAGGTTCCTTAGACATGGGGAGAAGTTAGCTACCCGACGGTGGTCACCGTTTGATTTGAGGATCACTGAAGAAGCAGCGACGTAATCAAACAATGAAGCAGCTCCGGTGGACTAAAGCTGCCCTTTTTTAGCCGCGCTAAAAATGGCCAAATTGAGCCCTCCTTGAGCCAAACCAAGCTCTCCCAATAGTTCCACAGCCCTCATACAAACGAGTTAGAGTGGAAAGGTAAGCCAATTTGGCTCCCCTCTATTATTTTCGATTAGTGTTAGAGAGGGAACTAGTGAAACTTCACTTACAAAATTCTCCTTCAATTTGACATGAATTGTTGAAATTCATGATTCTAGGAGAAACCTCAGGATGAGAACTACCTGCCCCGATCAAAAGCTCGGACCGTTGCACCTCCGACGGTAAGCTTTCGAAGCTTTCTCTAAGTTCAGTTTTCTAACAAAGCGCCATTTGAACTCAATACGGATCCAAATGACGTGATTCAAAGTTCCATTGAATCGTGTGGAAGTATAGGAACTCAATTTAACCTTCAATTTCAACAATTAAACCTGATTGAATGGTCAATATGATGAAATCAAATTTGGCCAGTTTGAAAGGGGAAATTAGGGGAAAATTTTGGGGGAAATTGGGGATTTCGTAATATTGAGGGACCAAAGTGCAATTTACCAAACTTGAGGGCCAATTGGCCATGAAAAGGATGTTGGAGGACCAATTGGTTGATTTTTAAAATTTATTGGGGGCAAATTGCCATTTTTGAAATATAGGGGCAAAATGGTAATTTTTGAAAAGTTAGGGACCAAATTGGAAATTTGGGAAACTTGAACCCTTTTTTGTGATTTTCAATAAATTGAGATACCAACGTGAATTTTTAGAAGTTTCAAGACTCAAGTGGGAAAAATTGGCATGAAAAAGATGTTGGAGGACCAATTGGTCGATTTTTAAAATTTATTAGGGGCAAATTGCAATTTTTGTAAAGTAGGGGCAAAATGGTAATTTTTGAAAAGTTAGGGACCAAATTGGAAATTTTGGAAACTTCAACCCCTTCTTGTGATTTTGAATAAATTGAGATACCAAGGTGAATCATAGAAGTTTCGGGACTTAATTTGGCAAGATTGTCATTGAGGACCTAAAGTTAAAGAAAAGAACATTAGGTACCTAAATGTAAATAATTAAAAGTTTGGGAAATTTGTTCATACGAGAGGAATGAAGGCTATTATGTCAAATGTTAATAAACAAGGATGTCCAAAATCATGTAGGAATACAAATGTTTGGAATGCCAGCAAAGATAAGCTCATGTGGAGGCAAAAAGCCCATCAAAACGAATACACTACGCTTATTGAGTGAGTGGGATTTTTCACATCGTACCCAGTTGGGATGATGAGATCCTCAGAAATAAAAAATCACTATTTTGTGGAATTTTAACATCACATCTAGTAGGGGTGATGTGAGAAATATGCAGAAAAACTACTTAACAGTTGCAAATATATCATACCCGATTGGTATGATGAACTTCCTAGAATGAAGTAAAAAACCCGCTTACCGATTATAAGCGGAGATATCATCACACCTAGTTGGTGTGACGGACGAGTTTAAATTTATTTAGTTAGAGTTGTTCTCCCCTGATTGTGTGCCAATGCTTAAAAATTTTGGGAGACTTTCATGACAGGAGCTTGAGTAGCTCATATAGGCCAGAGGCCACCGTTTTGGAACTTGGGGACTAAAATACCCAATTTTGGAAAATCACGTATAGTGGGCCCAGGGTTAGTTAGCACGAGCAAGAGCTCGTAAACAAACATGATGATAAGCCATGAAAATTTTAATGAATGAATGATGTGATTTGGCCATGGTACCAAGACAAGACCGACATACTCGATGGACTAGCGGCAGTGCGACAAGACCTGGTCAACGAACTAGTCTAGACAAACAGCTACAAGTCGAGTTGAGGGTTGGACCCGTTAGACTAGTGGCACCAAATAAAAATGGCTCTCTGGAAAATGTTGTTTGTGCATTCACTTGTGGTTTGGTACCATCAAGACACCTAAGAGGGGTACTAATGCGTCCTAGGGTCTATTGGACGACATGGTGGATATAAGGGTAGTTTTTCGTGCCTGTAGTCAAGGAACCTCAATGTAGCTTCATGCGCATGAGACCGGGGTGGGGTCGGGATGAGGTCTCTATCCTCATACAGACATGGAGTTGCTTTTCGGGTTTGAGGGTCAGATGTTGTGAACATCCACTCATTCCCATGGTAGAAGTGGACATGCTTCTATCTAAGTGGTCGGTAAAGTCGTTCCGATGCCATAAGTGGGTCCAGTGGATGGGCTGTCCTACAAATATGTGATCCCTTCACGATGAAGGGCATGTGTTGCTTGTTAAATACATCGACTATGGAAAATGAGGAAATTAGTTTTGAATAACCTGGAATTTAAGGAAGAAATGATTTTAAAGGAAATAAGAAGTCTGGCACACTCCAATTTAAAACTATTTTATAAAAGCTCATTTTTCAAACACCCATTCACTAAGTTGTTGATCTCACCACCTCCCTTTACCATTTTTCAAGTAACCAGGGGAAAAAAACTACCTAAAGACCTTCCGCTAGCTAAACCTGCAAGATTAGTATGTAAGTTTAAATTTATTCAATTTTGATTAATGTTATTCTAAGAAAGGTACATGTATAAAGGACACATTACTCCTCACGGTTTAAAGAAGGGGAAACCTCTCAATAAACTGGTAGGGTGGCAGGTTACTCATGGGAATCCAACCAAACCGAGTTGGGTCTTGACAACTTGAGTGGTGTCAAATCCTGTTTCCTTGAATGCATTATTAAGACTAGAGAACATAGTAACTAATAGGGATAATTTTAAAATTTTCAGATGGCTCCCAAGAAAGGAACCAAGAGAACTAGAGTCGTAGACTCCGACACTGCCCATCCACCCCTCCCGGTGGAAACTCCCCAAGGAGCCCTAACTACCCCACCTGGACGAAGCTCAAAACACCAGAGGTTGTACAACGAGTTCACTCGAGTATTTGGATAACCAAACCTTGTCCCTGAGGCAGGCACAACTCTCGTGCTAAACTAGAGGAAGTACAATTCCATCCTCCTCCTATTAGCCATTTCCCTCAAGTTGACATTCCCAAGAATATCAAGACTCTCCGTCAACTGGGGTGTAAGCCTTTCCTTATAGAGAAAGATGTTGGAGCCACCATGGATTGGCTGGCTAACATTAAGAAGCTGATGGGGATAGTCAGGATATCACCAGAGGACATGGTGATCCTGACAGAATTCTTTTTGGAGGGTATTGCCAAAAGATGGTAGGAGAATGTCCGAAGCCTACATACCTCCACACCCACCTAGGAGCAATTTGAGGAGAGGTACATAGGGAGTACCTAGCTCCTCATTTGATTAACAAGAAGAAGTGAGATTTCCTCTGACTTTGCAAGGGCTTAACTCGATATCTGGGTATGAGACCAAATTCAATGTGTTAAGACCTTTTGCTCCTAACTTGGCTGGATTGGCAAATATATGCCAATGATTTGTGGATGGTCTCAATATGGACATACAAGACAGTATGGGTGTGCTAGGATGTCCCATGGATTTGGCGGCTGTGATTAGTATGGTTCATAAATGTGAGCGACTGGTGCAAACCTGACGCCACCGAATGGAACAAACAACCTAGAAAGAGGACAAGGGCCAAAACTGTCATGAAGGATGGAAGGAGTATAATGGTCCAAGATGGTGTAATAAAGTGGGATTTCAAAAGAGGAAGGATATGCCACCACCTCCCAAAGAGTAATCCCTACCCTGCCATAAGGAAAACCCCGCTATCCTAAATGCCAAAGCTACCACGAGGGAGCATGCTTGTCCCGTTTTGCATGTGGACAAGTGGGGAACTTTGCAAAGGAATGCCCCACTCTAAGGAAGAACAAATAGAGGAATACTCTCAGACCACCACAAGGGAACTCTAGGAATCTCAGGCAGGACACTACAGCCAGAGTACTAGCTAGGGTATACAACCTCACCCAAGAAGAGGCTAGTAAAGACCCTAGTACTATAGTAAGTACTTCCCAAAACCCTCCCAATTATCTTAAGGAAAACCTATTATTGAAATTTCATTCAATAAAGAAAATCTTTTATCTAAAATATGTGTTTCTTCAATCAGGGTATGTGCATTTATGGGGACAAAAGTTCTACACCCTCTTCGAATCAGGAGCAGAGAGATCTTTCATCAAAGTGGACATAATTCCAAGTTTACCACTAGAACTCACCCCTCTAGGATAAAGTCTCAACATTCTCACACCCTTAGTGAACATATATCCAATTCCACAGATCGATGATTTGTTTGACCAATTGAGAGGATCAGCTTACTTCTCCAAGATAGATATTCAGTCTGACTACCATCAACTCAGAATCAAGGAAGAAGATATTCCTAAGACCGCATTCCAGTCCCGATATGGGCATTACGAGTTTAGGGTGATGCTTTTTGGCTAAACCAATGCCCCTGTAACCTTCATGGATTTAATGAACCGAGTGTTCCAACCACACTTGGATAGCTTTGTGATAGTATTTATAGATGATATTCCCTTATAATCATGAACTAGGTTGGAGCACGAAGAACATTTGGCAATCACCTTTGAGATACTAAAGGAAAACTACTTATATACTAAATTCTCCAAGTGTGAGTTCTGGCTGTAGGAGGTAGGGTTCTTAGGACACATAGTGTCCAAAGATAGATTCAAACTAGACTCGGCAAAGGTGGAAGCCATATCTAATTGGAAGGCACTGAGGAATCCTTCGGAGATACGAAGTTTCTTAGTCCTGGCGGAATACTACAGATGGTTTGTGCAGGATTTTTCTAACATAGCAGCCCCTTTGACTCGGCTCACCAGGAAAGGAGTTGAGTATAAATGGGATGAAAGCTGTGAGAAGTCTTTCTTGGAGTTGAAAACTTGGTTGACAACCACACTGATACTCTCCCTTTCTGATCTAAGTGCAGGGGAGTACTTTGTTTATAGTGATGCACCCAGACAAGGACTCAGATGCATACTAATGCAACAAGGAAAGGTTATCACCTATGCCTCGTGAGAACTTAAGTTACATGAGAGGCATTACCCCACCCATGACTTGGAATTAGCGGTGATTGTGTTCGCCTTAAAGATTTGGCGACACTATCTCTATAGGGTTAAATGTAGGAAATACACGGATCACAAGAGACTTAAATACTTTCTAACTCAAAAGGAGTTGAACCTCCACCAAAGGAGATGGCTGAAATTGGTAAAGGACTATGACCTTGTGATAGAGTATCATCTCGGGAAGGCAAATGTGATGGCAGATGCCCTAAGTCACAAATACCAAACTAAGGCAGTGCAAATAAAGACAAGTTACTTACCCTTGTTGCAATAGTTGGGGAGAATAGAGGTGGACCTGAAGATGGATAAGGAGGAGAAATGCTTGTTGGTTGATGTGGTGGTGAGACCCAGTCTAACTGAGTAGATTAAGGCCCAACAAAATGCTGATCTAGAACTCCAATCCTATTTGGACCCAGTTAACAGAAGGATGAAACTAGACTACGACTTGCAAAGTGACGGAGTGCTAACCTATAAGGGTAGAGTATGTGCCTCAAGATAAGGAACTAAAGAGGTTAATTCTAGAGGAGGCACATGATTCTATGTATGTAATGCATACGGGCAGTACTAAGATATACTGCACCTTCAAACAAGGATATTGGTGGAAAGGAATGAAGAGAGAGATTGTGGATTATGTAGCCCGATGCTTGTCCTGTTAGTAGATTAAAGTGGAGCATCAGAAACCATTAGGACTATTGCAACTCATAACAATCCAGTAATGGAAATGTGAGCACATCACTACGGACTTTGTCATGGGATTACCTCTAACAAGAAAGGGACGAGATGCAATTTGGGTCATAGTGGATCGATTAACCAAGTCCACCCATTTCCTACCAATAAGAGTGACGGATTTAGTAGAACAACTCGTCGTCTTATACATAAGGGAGATAGCAAGACTCCATGGCATCCCGATGAGCATAGTATCGGATAGACACCCTAAATTTACTTCAAGGTTCTAGCCAAAAAGTGCATTGGGAACCAGGCTCCACATGAGTACGACATTTTATCATTAGACCAATGGACAGTTTGAGCGAACGATCCAAACATTGGAAGATATGCTGAGAGGATGTGTACTCACCATGTATAAGAGTCGGGAGGAATACATGTGCCTAATGGAATTTGCTTACAACAATAGCTATCAGGCTAGAATTCAGATGGCTCCTTATGAAGCCCTTTATGGACGACCATGTTGTGCCCCTTTATTTTGGGAAGAAGTGGGGGAAAGAAAGTTGGAAAGGGTTGAACTAATAGAGGATGCCATAGAGAAGATAAAACTAATTAGGAGTCACCTTAAGGTTACTTAGGATAGGCAAAAGAGTTATGTGCATCATCGAGAAGAGATCTGGAGTTTGATGTGGGAGATCAAATGCCGTCTTCTTCATATAGATGACAGCACTGTTCACTCACCAAAAAAGTGAGCAGCATTAGTGAATACGAAAAAGTCTCTGTTCATGGCATTTCAGGCCATGAATGATCACTAGAAAGGTGCCAATCAGACGACCAAGGAGTCCCCGAGCTTCCTATATAAAGAGTTCCTCCTCGCTCAACCTCTTCACACCTAAAAACTCCTCTCTCTCCCTATTGCTTCAATTTTCAGTGAAGCTCAAACTAGAGCTCTAACATTGGGGTTTTTCTAAAGCAAAGAAGGTGAGGTTAGGTTTCTTAGACTCATGGAGAAGTCAGCTACCCGACGGTGGTCACCGTTTGATCCGAGGATCGCCAGAGAAGTGCCTGCGTAATCAAATAGTGAAGTAGCTCCGATGAACCAAAGCTGCCCTATTTCGACTAAGCTGAAAATGGCCGAATTGAGCCCTCCTCAGGCTAAACCAAGCTCTCCCAACACTTCCACAGCCCTCATACTACCGAGTTAGAGCAAAAAGGTAAGCCAATTTGGTTCCACTCTATAATTTCTGATCAGTGTTAGGGAGAGAATTGATGAAAATTCACTTACCAAATTCTTCCTCAATTTGACACGAATTGTTTAAATTCTTGATCCTAGGAGGAACCTTAGGACGAGAGCTACCTGCCCCAATCGAAACCTCAGACCGTCGCACCTCTAACAGTAAGCTTTCAAAGCTTTCTCTCTCTAAGTTCAGTTTTCTGATGAAGCTCCATTTGAGCTCAATTCACATCTAAATGACGTGATTTAAAGATCCATTGAATCGTGTGAAAGTGTAGGAACTTAATTTTACCTTCAATTTCAACAATTAAACTAGATTGAATGGTCAATTTGTTGAAATCATATTCGGCTAGTTTGAAAGGGAGAAATTTTTGGGGGAATTTGGGGATTTCATAAAATTGAGGGATCAAAGTGCAATTTCCCAAAATTGAGTGCCAATTGGCTATGAAAAAGATGTTTGAGAACCAATTGGTCGATTTTTTTTAAATTTATTGGGGACAAACTGCTATTTTTATAATGTAGGGGCAAAATGGTAATTTTTAAAAAGTTAGGGACCAATTTGGAAATTTGGGAAACTTAAACCCCTTTTTGTGATATTGAATAAATTGAGCTCCCATGGTGAATTTTAAATGTTTCGAGATTTAATTGGGAAAAATTGATATTAAGGACCTAAAGTTAAAGAAAAGAACTTTAGGGACCTAAATGTAAATAATTAAAAGTTTGGGCATTTTGTTCATACGAGAGGAACGAAGGCTATTATGCCAAATGTTAATAAACAAGGATGTCTAAAATTGTGTAGGAACATGAAGGACCTAAATGCCAACAAAGATAAGCTCGCATGGAGGCAAAAAGTCGATTAAGAGGAATACACTGTACTTATCGGTTGAGTGGGATTTTTCGCATCATATCTGGTTGGGATGATGAGTACCTCATAAATGAAAAACCACTACTATGTGGAATTTTAATATCATACCTGGTTGCGGTGATGTGAGAACTATACGGAAAAACTACTTACCGGTTGTAAGTAGATCATATCTGATTGGTATGATGAACTTCCTAGAAGGAAGTAGAAAACTCGCTTACCGGTTGTAAGTGGAGATGTCATCACACCCAGTTTGTGTGACGAGTTGAAATTTATTTTATCAGAAGTGTTCTCCCCTGATTGTGTGCCAATGCTTAAAAATTTTGAGAGACCTTAACGAGAGCTCGAGTAGCTCATATAGCACAGTGAAGTGTTAGAGCGATAGCACAGTGAAGTTGCTCCAGAGCCCCGGAACAACGAGCTCCCGACCGACCCGACCTCAACTCTCTCAGCCCTTCCCCCGCTAGAATTGACCACCTTTGACCGCTAGAGACCCTCCTCAGCCCCTCACAAACCCCCGGTAAGCTTAATTTCACCGCTCCTCATTGGATTTTCTAAGTTTTAGAGCTCTACTTCCCCAAAATTTCTCTCTCCGAATTCCCGCAGTGCAACGGAAAATTGCTGTGGGATTCAATCCTAGTAGGATCCCCTCGACGAGCACTAGCTGCCCTCACCTTAAGCTCCAACCATGGCCCCTCCACCAATAAGCTCAACAAGCTTTCTCTCTCTACTATAAATTTTCTGATAAAGCTCCAACGAAGCTCAAAACTTAGGCAAATTGGAAGTGTAGGATGATTAGAGGGAGCTAGAGGAGGCGGATAGCAGCAAGAAACAAAGAAATTAAGGACTTTCAGGCTGTCAATTGGACAAGGTAAGATTCAGGAACTCAAACATTCAAATTGGGGAAGAAAAGGGAGGCAATTTGAGGATTTTTCAAGATGAGGGGCGAATGACAAATTGATGAAATTGAGGACATTTTTGTGAAATTCACTCCAAATTGATGGCCAATTGGGAAATTTGGGCAAAATGGAGGGCCAAAAAGCAATTTTGAGAAATTTAGTGCCAAATTGCTATTTTTTGAAAATTTGGAGCTAAATGGCAATTTTTGGAAAATTGAGGGCCAATTGGTGGTTTTGGTAATATTAAGGACCCATGAAGGATAATTAGAGATCCTATGGGCTTAATTTAAATAAAGGGGTAAGTAGGGACCTAAATGTAAAAGTCTAAATTTTATGAACCTAAATGTAATTAAGGCATATTATGAGGGCATATGTGCAAATACACAAAAATGCAGCCTCTTATGTAAAGCGTCCTGATATAGACATTCGTGCCATGTAGGACTGTACTGCCCAAGTATTAGCACACAGAAGCGCAACTGGAGCAAGCCTTCATTAGGACGACTTGTCACCATCACGATTACTACATGAGTGGAAACTCTATAAATGTCAACTCTGGTTAGAATGACGGTTTGCCTTAAAAACCATTTTCTCGGAATTAGCCTCCCCTAATTGGGTGACTCTACTTAAACCATTCGGGAGCTAATTCTGGGGCTTAGGTTTGGTAATGCAAGTGGGCCCAAGGCCGATGGACATGGGTATGGACCCATCCAAAATTAGCATGTGATAAATACTGGTAAAAGTTCTAATTAATGGGTAATTAAGTGTGATAACCGCTGAGCCAAGTGTGAGATGTTGGGCTTGATGGGCCAAACCATTGCTAAGCCAAAACTAGATCATCGAACCTATTGGGCCGGTACGTGTGGGCTGAAGCTAAGCCAATAGACCCTTGCACTAGAAGGCCAAAGATAATGGCTATAAATGAAAAAGACTCTTGATTATGCATGCACTGTGAGATATGGGGCCATCAGGACACCAAGTACGATGTAACGAAAGATCCTAAGGGCTACTGGATGATCTAGGGTGCATAAGGGCTGTTTGGCGTCCAGTATGTCAAGAAGCTTGGACAGCTTTGTGCGTACTGAGACCAAGGCTGTAGCGGAAAGAGGTCTCGTCCCACAAAGCGGACACCATGAAGTGATCAGGGTGTAAGGGTCAAACAAGCAAGGTCTACTCAAACTCAGGGTAGATGTAGTTAACCTCTATCAGGGTGGATGGTAAATGCGCTCTGGTCCATAAGTGGAGTGGTCGGGGACCGTTCTGTAAATGTGTGATCCCTCCTATGATAGGAGGTCGATTGATGCGTGAATGATATGCAAAAAATGACTAATGAATGAAGTAAAAAAATTAAATAAATCAATCATTGTAGAAGATTCCCTCACTGAGTATATATACCTACATACTCATTCCCCTCCTCTCATCCCTTCAGGACTAGGACAAAGGAGACAGAAAGTTCAAGGACAAGCTTGGGCCCTCAAGGTATCTTCCCCATCCCAAACTCATAGTAAGGGAATGAGCGTAGGCACGCCTTTACCTTCCATGTATTATTAAGGTAGGAATACCTAGATGGTGTATGGAAGGGTGGCAAGTTGATCATGGGACCTTGACCAAACTAGACCGGGGCGTGAAAATTTTGGTTAGTGAAATCAGGGCACTTTCTCTCTTTAGAACTATGCTATTCCGATAAGCGGAGGCTGAATTGACTTACGTGTTTTCTTTGGGAAGTCGAGAATTGGCTAGAGGGACTCAGGGAGATCTTTGTTTGGTTGTAGGAGGTTGAGGATGGCCAAACTTGGACTGGGTAGAATTGAGAAGCTTCGAGTCCTCCGGAGCAGCTTTACTATTTGGATATGCCAACGCTTCTTCGTGATCCTTAAGCCGAATGGAGGGTGTCATTGGGTAGCTGACTTCCTCCAGATTCTAGGGAAGTAGAATTCACCTTCAGAGGTGGAGAGAAGTGCCCAAGTCAGAGCTCTAGTTCGAGCTTCATCAGGAAATCGAGCACTTCTTCTTTATCGAGTGTGTATGAGGGATGAGGAGAATGAATGGAGAGGAGCTCTTTAAATAGGGAGCTCAGGGACCCTTGGCTCTTCCGATTTCCAAATTGGTCGAGCCTATCCTCTTTGGAATTGCCACTATCAGAACGAATATTCCCTCACCAGAATTGGAAAATGGAATCCTTCCATGAATAGTGGTGTCATCTTAATGAAGGAGATCATAGTATTCCAGACGTGTGTGCTTCGCACTTGCGGACTTTCCACGTGGTGCTCCATGATTGGCTGGCTTTGTTGATGCGGCTTCCTACTCGGCAGCCTAGTTAGTCGTTGACCCATTGACCGGACACATGGCAGCCTCCCATTGGTTGCTTGTGCGCACATGGCTGTTGATTGTATTTCTACTGACCGTTAACTGTGATAAACACTGTCGTTTGGGGTTAAGGAAAACCGGGGAAAGAGCCGGTCTAATTGATAAAGAAAAACCGAACCGGTTCACAAACCCAATCATCAATGAACATGCAATTTGGGAAATTTACAACTTTTAAGTGTCCCAAAGGGTTCATAAAAACCTTGGAAAAGGACTTTAGGATGAATTGGAGATGAAAACCAAACCGATTTAGGTGAACCCGATTGAACCGGTTTGAACCACTATTGAACTGGATGCTAAATTCATTTTTCTAGGTAGCTTAGAAAATTCAAATTAGAGAATTGAGGCCACCATTGGATAGAGAATGAATTTAGAAAACTTGGTTGAATCGGGCCTGAACGGCCAATTTAAGCTTTGAACCCAGTTTTGTTCGGATTAGTCCGGTCTGGTTATAAACAATGTCGTCTTCTTCCTTCAGATGACAGCACTGTTCACTTGCTGGAAAATCAAACTAGCACCGGTGAAGAGGAAACATTTCCGTTCAGTACGTTTTAGGCGATCAATAGCTGTCATAAAGGTGCCGAACGAATGGTTGACGAGTTCTCGAGCTCCCTATATAAAGAGACCCTCTCCATTCATCCTCTCCACACATGAAAACCTCACTCTCCCTTATCTACTTAGTTTTCTAGTGAAGCTCAAACTAGAGCTCCAATATAGGGTATTTTTTGAGCCAAAGAAGGCATGGTCGAGTTCCTTAGACTCGAAGGGAAGTCAACTACATGGTGGTAGTCTCCAATTACTCCATCGGTCATCGGAGAAGCGCCGGCGTGATCGACCAATGAAGCAACTCTGACAGACTGAAGCTACCCTATTTCTATCAAGCTAAAATCGACTAATTCGAGCCCTTCTCAGGCCAAACCAAGCTCTCCCAACACCTCCTCAACACTCTAATGGCCAAATTAGTGTGGACAAGTAAGCCAATTTGGCTCTCCTATGTAAATTTTGATCAGTGCTAGAGAGAACCGACATATTTTCATATACTAAATTCTCCCTCAATTCGGCATCAATTGATGCAATTCTTGATCCTAGGAGGAACCCTAGGACGAGAGTTATCTGCCTAGATCAAAAGCGCGAACTGTTGTGCCCCCGATGGTAAGCTTTCTCTCTCTACGTTTAGTTTTCCAACGAAGCTCCTTTTAAGCTCGTTCCGACGTCAAATTGTGCGATTCAAAGTGCAATTGAATCATATAAAGATGTAGGAACTCCAAACTAACTTCAATTTCAACAATTAAACTCATTTGATCGATCAATTTGATAAAATCAAATTTGGCTGAGTTAGAAGGTTGAAATTGGGGAAAATTGGGGATTTCTAAAATTCGAGGGACTAAAATGCAATTTCATAAAATTGAGGTCCAATTGGGTAAGATAAAGATGTTGGAGGATCAATTGGGTAATTTTTGGAATTTTGGGGTAAAACTTACCAATTTTGTGAAGTAGGGACAAAATGGTAATTTTGAAAAATTGGGGACCAAATTGGGAATTTAGGAAAGTTGAACCCCTTTTATGTGATTTTGAATAAATTGAGGTCCCAACATGAATTTTAAAAGTTTCGGGACTAAATTTGGGGAAAATCGGTATTTGGGGCCTAAAGTAAAAGAAAATAAATTTAGGGACCAAATTGTAAATATTTGAAAACTTGGATATTTTTATTCATTCATAATGAATGAAGGCTATCAAGCAAAAGGATAATGAATAAGGATGTTCATACCATGTAGGAACACGAGATATTAGGAACGCCAGCTAAGACAAAGCTCGCAAGGTGATGAAATTTGGTTAAGCAGAAATCACCTCGTTATTTGGTGAGTGGGATTTTTATATCGTACCCGATCGGGATGATAAGCACCTTGGAAATGAAAATTCACTATTCAGTGGTATTTTAACAATCACACTTGAGAGAAGTGATGTGGAAATTAAAGGAAAAAACTACTTAGCGAAGTAGGTCATACCTAGTTGGTATGATGGACTTCGTAGAAGGAAGTAGAAAACCCACTTATCGGTTTTAAGCGGAGATATCCTCACACCCGATTGGTGTGATGGACAGATGAAAAGTTTATTTTCTCATAAGTGCTCTCCCCTGACTGTGTGACACTGCTTAAACTTTTTGGAATACCTTCTTGATGGGAGCTCGAATAGCTTTGATAGGCCGGAAGCCTCGATTTTTGGAACTTGGGACTAATATGCCTAATTTTAAAAATCTTGTACAATGGGTCCAAGGCCAATTGTCATGAGCAAGAGCTTGTAAACAAACATGAGTTAAGCCTAAAAACATATTTGTTTGGTCATGGCACCAAGACAAGACCGACATACTCAATGGACTGTTGGCAGTGCGACCTGATAGTTCGATGGACCAGTCAAGACAAAGAGCTCAAGTCGATTTGAGGGTCATGGCCGTTGGTCTAGTGGCGCGACGGATTATATGGCTTATGTGGAAAACTATTATTTTATGTATGCACTGAGGTATGAGACCTTCAAGATGCCCAAGAGGGGAAGTGATGCATCCTAGGGCCTACCGGATGACATGGTGGAGATAAGGGCAGATTGTCGTGCCAACAATCAGGGAAGCTCGATGTAGCTTCATCTGCATGAGACTGGGGCGGGGTCGTGATGAGGTCTCTGTCCTCATACGGACATGAAGTTTTCTTTACAGGATTGAGGGTCGAATGTCGCATACATCTAGTCATTCTCAGGGTTGAAGTGGACGTGCTTCTATCTTGGTGGCCGGTAAAGTCACTCCGATACCACAAGTGGGTGCAGTGGATGTGTTGCCCTACAAATGTGTGCTCCCTTCATGATATAGGGCACGTGTTGGTTGATAAACACTCCAATTTTATTAATGATGAGAAATAACTATGAAGCCGAGATTTTAAGATTGAGATATTTTAAAGGAAATAAGGAGTCTGGCACACTCTAATGTAAAAACCATTTTATTGAAAGTTTATTTTTTTTTAAATACCAATTCACTGAGTTGTAAAAACTCAGCCACCCTTTTTATCCCTTTTCAGGAAATAGAGAAATGACTAGGGATAATACCAAGTCTTACCCTCTGTCAAGTATGCTTAATTTTTCTTAAGCTTACATTTTATTTGATATATGTTATTTCAGGGAACAAGGTTGAGATTACGCCTGGCTCCTCTTAAATTAAAAAAGGGGGAAACCCCTCTTGAACTAAGAGAGTGGCGGGTTGTTCATAGGGATCCGACCAAACCGGGTCGGAGTGTGACATGGCATCCTCTGATTGGCTAATTTAAATATGTTAGGTTTCCCACCGGACGCACAGTACTACTGCCACGTGTTAGTCTCTTATTGGTTGAAACCATCCGATGTGGCATGCCACTTGTCGACCTCAGATTGGTTGGTCATTTCTCTAACATCCTTGTCGGGCGTTGATGTGGCATCTTTGCCATGTGCCAACTCCTCGTTGGTCAGCCGTGCTGACGAGGCTTCTCCGACATTGACGGTTGATCGGGGACATGTTTCACTCTCCTATCGGTCGGTTATCGCTGACGTGGATTTTCCTCCTTTGACCATGGACACGTGTCGTCGTCTGATTATCTAGCGCTTCCAGGTAATGACTGAGCGGCTGAGTGGGCGCACTTTGCCATGTGTCGCACACTAATTGGTCACTGACCTTCCAGCGGTCCGTTGACCAACTGGACTATTGACCGATCCGGTCCAACTAGGTTTGGTGACCTAAAAATGAAAATTGGTCGATTTAGGCCCGATACGACCGGTTTTCTAAAAATTAAAAATTTATAAATTCCTCTAAATTCATTTTCTATCTAGTGGTGGCTTCAATTTTCCAATTTAATAATTTTAATCTACCAAGAAAAATGAATTATAGAACCGGTTCTTCATGGTTTACTCTAGTTCAATCAAGTTTGGATTTGGTTCACCCTGAACCGGTCTAGTTTTCATCTCTAATCTCTTCATAATTCCTTTTATTGGTGTTTAAGCATTTCTTGGCCATTTGGGATTTCCAAATTCCCAGTTCTTACCCTTCTTTACAATTTTTAGTTCGCTTAGTTTCTCGGTTTCCTCTAAAAAATTTACGGTTTAATTTTCCAGTCCCTTAGTCCGAGAGGACGGGGTTTACAAAAAAGCTTAAGGACCCAAAGAGATACATTCAAAGAGGCTGGGGACCCAAGTGAAACTTTTGGAAAAGTTTAAGGGACAAAAGGGTAATTTTAAAAAGTTGAGGACTAAAATTAAATTTATTAGAAGTTAGGGACCTCTACAGAACTCAGGAAATGTTAGGAGACCAAATGGGAAATAAGATATGAGTTCAAGCCCAAAAATGAGTAAGGAGAATGTAGAGGGACCAAAGTGTAACTTTGGAAAAGTTTAGGGGGCAAGTTGTACATGTAGAGATGTTGAGCCAATAATGAAGTTCTATGAATGTGAGGTCCCATATAAGACTATCAAAAGTCTAGGGACCCAAAATGAACTCCTTTAAGGGTTATGTTGGTAATTTTAACTATTTTGGAAACCAAAGTGTAAATAAATGAACTTTGGGGATCACTAGCTACCCAAGTGTAAAGGGGATTTGGTGGACCCAAATAAGAGACTTGGGAAGTATAGGGTCCAAAAGGAGAGAATTTGGACAAGTAGAATCTAAGTGAGAAACTTATAGTCCTTTGGGGCATTTTGGTAAATGTGACCCAATCTGTATATAACCCTAGATTTAAGAAAGGAAATAATGGGTGTGGGTTAGTCCTAACAAGTTTATCGGCACATGGGTATCAAGCAAACCGAGGTCAAGGGGCAAAATCGTTATTTTGGGAAAACTTACGAGTTAGTTTACGAGCCCATGGTTAAGGTCGAAACTTACCTTATTTTATATTTGGAATATGTAGAGGAACTTGGTTGCAAGCATTGCAAGAATCACACCTTCGTCTACAGATGGAAAGATCATCTGAATGAACAAATTTTGACTACAACGATGAGTGGGATTTCTAATGTTGTGTCTAATTGGACCGTTGTTGTCAATACTTACAATTTTTATGGAAATTATTGTTATGCTTTGGAAAAGCTTTTGAGAAACCCATGAAAAAGCTACATGGAAGCTTTTTATCAAATAACAGGAGATAGCCCGATGATTTGGAAAAGATGGGTGAGAACACGAGGGTTTAAAATTGGAAAATATACAGCCCTTTAAAACAAGTTAAGAATGATGAGGCTAAGGCCCACTATTTATGGAAAGGTGCTAAGACCCACCATTTATGAAAGGGGAGATATCCATTAAATATGAAAGGGGCTAAGGCCCGCTGTTAATGGAAAAGAGCTAAGACACACCATTTATAAAAAGGGAGAGACCCATTATTTATGAAATGCGCTAAGACCCACTACTTAGAAAGGGGCTAATGACCACTATTAATGAAACTAGGCTATGACCTACAATTTGTGAAATAGGCTAAAGACCCATTGATATAAAATGGGTTGAGACCCACTATTTATGAAAGGGGCAGAGACATGTTGTTTATGAAAAAAGCCTAAGATGCATGGTTTATAAATAGGGGCAAGGACCGAAGTAGTATAAACTAAAAGCTTAAAGTAGGCATTTTGAAGGAGCGTTACCTTGGTAAATTATACTTGAATGATTCTCGGGTAATTAATGATTAATCTCAAACATTACTAAATAAGAAATTTCTAGAGGGGATGGCTAGCTAGCATGTCACACCCGAAAAGGTTTCCCTGGTCAGACCTGTAGACAATCCATCACATCCTCCCAATTTTACAATAATGGGCATTTTATCATTGTAAACCTCATAAGGTGAATGGCTAAAATAATGATTCAAATTTTTTTCCAAAAATAATAAATTTGAATTTTTGGAAACTATACCGGGACCAAGTACTTAATATATAAGGCATACATTGAGTTTGTACGAAGCTTTCCATTTCTGCATGTGAAATGAGAGTATTTTCATTCCTGAAATGGTTATATGAGGGAAGTGAGTTTCACAACTGAGTGAGAGGGTTTAGTTGACATCATGATGACATATCAACGACTAAATACATACTCTAAACTAGTTTTCACAAAGGTTTAGTAAAAATAAGGCTTTACCGAAAATAATCTGAGCTAAAAAATCAATAAACTTGTATGTAACAGGTTTGAAATTTGCTCAATCCATCAGAACAAACCAATCTTCATGATCATTCATAACCGGTCTTTAAAATTTTACTTGTATTTTGGTAAGCATATCTCACCGAGATGGATATGCATAAAGTTACCTTTCCTTTAATCTCGATAGATTGAAAAATTAGTTTAACAAGCTACTACTTGTTTTATCAATGAAAAACCATTCACATGGTTTTCAGTTAAATTTCTCTGCTTGTATTCGATAAACTAAAATTAAGTTCATTCCTACCCATAAGAACTTTCATAAATTTATTTAAGGTAAAATTCACATGTGTTTGTATTAGACAAATAATCATACACCATTTCTCATTAAATGGATCAAACATTCACATAATAGACCCTGTGTGGCTACAACCTCGACCATTTGTCTTTGTGAGCACCATTGCCCAATCCCGAGACATTTTAGATAAGTGTTCGTTATAGAGGGAGGAGATCTTTCTTATGTACCAGGTCTATTAGGTAATGGGACTCCCATAGCCCCATGACATACTCGACCAACAATGACTTCCCTTGTCCTAACTTTGCTGTACAGCAACCCTTAGAACCATCAATACCACATACTAGGTGTCTCATGGTTCCGTATCATTAATAATCACAAACAATAGTCTTATTGTTTAAGAACTCAATATCTGTACCACTGGCCTAACTGACTACAACTCGAATCTGGCTCGGTAGTTTTAAGCACACATCATCAATTTATTATATATTTTATCATACTCATAAATCAATAATTATTTATGAGATATGACACATTTTCATTGGTATTTGGCGCACTTTCATGAGTTTTCAAAACATGGCCTTGGGCCCATTATTTTTTGAACTGCTCACCTTGGGCCCACTTCACAATTTTAAATCTATATTTCCTCAATTATGGGCCTAGCCCGTTTTCTATATTGGTAAATAATTAGTATATCATGCCAAAAAATACATGATAATTTATTATAAGCAAGGTTATGCTCAAATAAATAATATTTTTCCCAAAAAAATTTTAGCGATTTCAAGCAATAAAGGGAAATATATTCCGAAAATATTTTTAATTACACCAAAATAATCAACATATAAGTAATATTGCATTATTAGTCCAATTGAACTCGATATTAGAAATCTCACTTACCCTTATCCAAGTACATGTTTGTTACGAGGGAATTCCCGACTTTTCCTGCTCCACTAGCACGATCGTGTCTAATTTGCTCCTTACCAATTGTAATCTTGTACTTAGGAATTGGGGTCGATCAGTAAAACTCAGGATTTCCCCATACTCTGATAATGCCATTAGGGGCTTTTTTATAATTTTAGCATCTTAACTTTATTTACTCTCCCAAATATAAATTTGATGGCATTCTTGTGATTCCGTCAACTTAACAAGGGCATTTAGGTCATTTTGTCAATAAGGGTATTTTAGTTTTTTTTAGAATACTAATGGCATGGTCCATAATTAACTAAAACCTAAGGTTGTTATTAACTTTTTTTTCATTGGGGGCAATTAGGTCATTTTACCCTATTTTCCCTCAATAGTATCTGAAGCTTAGGGGTTTGGATTTCTTTGTCCATTTACGACCTTAAATACTCTCAGCAACAAATGTTTGTTCTTGCAACGTCCATGGGTTCCACGATGATCATCTTGTCTATGTGCTTCCTACGATTGTCGCCGGTCGATTCCGTCCATGTCCCCTTTAGGACATTCCAGGTATGTTCAGCTATTCCACCCCTTCAATGTTTTCGTATATTATAGGTTTAGTTGGCTCTCTATTGGGTTTATCGACACCCGCCAATGCCCAAGCTCGAGTTTGCCTAATGCGCCTCCCCTTCCTAATGTTGAAGTTGCATTCTGGTATGTGGTTCCTCTTCCCTAGCTCAATTGATCCCTTCCATTGTCATTCTTATACTCGTAGTGTCTACAAGATTTTGATTCATGCCGCTCCTTAGCCCAGATTGTATGGTCTTGATTTCTCAATCTCAGATTAGGGCTCTAATTGATGATTCTTTTTATTTGTTGGTAGACCAAACTTCAATTGAATTCCTCGTGCACGCCCTCCCCTTGGTTGGGCTTCATTTGAAGGTATGACATCTTGATTCCTTCCTGAAGGAATTCCCATTGATGCCAAACTCTTCCTTTTGTTTGTCTATGGTTTCATTCCCGTCCGTTGTTTCCTTATCCCTCAATTCCACATATAACCTCTCTTACCTCTCTTATTCTCTACATTGCTTGTTTCCTAATATTTTTCTCGTGTTTCTTGCAGGTCTAATGCCCACCTATTTATAGGAGTGCGGAGGCTCAACTCTTTAGGTAATGTTTATCCTATCTGATGCTTTACATTTAGTTCCCCTTGATCAATAGGCAAACTCTTTGAATTCAATCTTATCGCTTTCCAGAAAATTGCTCATTGATTATTCATTAAACTTCTAGGTTTCATCATGTAAGGTATTGATTAAAATTCATTAGTCTTGTATGGCCTGCCTAAATGTTATGGATTGGCATTGTTGTAGGAAATGGGTGACAGGGTTGGGCTTTTCCTTGGACTTCTTGTTGTCCCAATAGTTCTAACCCAACAAAAATTTGGCCTTCCCCCTCTTAGGTGAGTTCATGGCTCACCTCATACCTTATTTTCATGCAATTTTAGAAGGTACCCATCACACGCTCCTTACAAGACTCCCTTGATTATACTAGAGGACTGAACTATCATATGTCATGTTCATTTAGTCTTGGAATTTAGGATTCTATAGTTATTTGTGAATTTTGTTTATGAACCCAATTAGTACACTGACTTTTGTAGGATTTCTTCTTGATTTAAGGTTGTAGTTCATTTTCAACGGGTTAACTCCATCTCATATGTATTAGCATTTTATTTATTTCATGGATTCCTAGCAAGGATTGGACATGAACATGTTATATGTATACTTTGTTATTGCTTGACTATTTCCTGTATTTCATCATAGAAGGTTACTTTGTTTCAGATAATTCTTCCTTGATTAGTAAGTGTCTTATTTTGGAAATCATACATTGCAAGCTCCACATGGTGGGGAAAGAAACCAAGGCTCGTTACTAGTTATTGATTTGTACTGGCTAATGACATATATTAGGTACGGTCCTTGCTTGAGGTTCTCCTCTTCTTACTGTTAAATGAGGGTATCATCCTAGATTTTTTTTGTAATAATGCAATGTTTTAATTCCCCTACAGGTCCCTTGGAACCAACTATCGTAGGACTACTTCATAAGCAAGATGTCACACCAAATGCCCGGGTGATCTTCATCCATTAATCCTTTCATTGATAATTTTTTTAATATGGGTAGGAGGTTCCCTTTTAGTTCTTTCCATCTCTTCTATAGCTAATTATCGATTATTATTTTAATTAGCTGATTTGAGGCAGTAGCAGTACCTCTAGTTGCAAGATAATTGTTGTAATGGTATGGATCATTAATCTACTTATTTGATTTATCATGTAACCTGCTATAGGTTTAGCTAGTTCGGAGCTCTTACCTTCCTTTGCTCATATTAAACATCTAGTTATTTTGCTGATTGGAAACACTATCTTTTTCTCGGGTGAGGCTCATCATGTCCCTAGAGGTTTGCTCAATTTCACAAAATTGGCTTGTTATTTTGATCCTTCTAGGGTAGGATTCCTAATTTTTGTACTTTTGTAATGCAACAACATATTTCTCATGCTAGTTGGAATGTTATCTTAAGTTTGTGTTCAGAGGAAATTGAATCACATTTTCAGTCAAGTCTTACACCAAGATCACTTTCCATTTACGGGAAAATGACAAATGAGCTTGGTCATACTTTAGAAGTTCTAATTTCCATAGCAGACTAACTAATTCTCTTAAGGTTAGATGTTCGAGCCCATAAAATTCTATCGATTATCTGTGTATAACCTTTAGGCTCTTTACATGCCCCAAGCCTTAAATTTTAAGCCTAACTTATTTCCTATGAGGCCATAAGGGCCTTATTTATTTAGGTTTATTTTACATTTCTGGACTTGATGTATAGGTTTGGGGCTGAGTTAATCTTACTGTTGTTGGGTCATAATTATAAAGACACTACCCTTGCTCATTCCTTTTTTATAACATGATGATGTATGTACTCAAACATCTTAATACAATAATATATTTATTTATTTGATATTAATACAACCTTATATTTCTGCTCTATCTTTCTTTTATAATTGATTAAAAATTAATATAATACCATACAAGTATATAAATATATATATTTTATTATGTTTATTTTTTTTCATAACCTATATATTTATATATATAATTAATAATTATATATATATATATTAAAAAAATATTCCATCGAGTCTAATAATTCTAACCAAATTAGTTCATATTAACTAATTAAATTTGATTCGTTCAAATTTATATTTGATTATCACTTAAATTAATTGAGTTTATAGTTTTAGTTAAATTTCTTATTGAAATTTCGAAGTCCCAAAGTTACAATGTTACATAGCATGTTATCCTCAATACTCGATTGATTGTGTAAAGGGAACATTGGTTCAGATGATAGTATTTGTCTAACTATCTCGGACATTTGGTTCGGATGATAGTACTTGTTTATCGTCAGCAAAGTGTACCCATGAAAAATGGAAGGGGTTTGGTTCAAATGATAGTACTTGTCCAATGATCTCGGGTGTTTAGTTTGGATGATTGTACTCGTCTATCGTCCAAATGGTGTACCCATATAAATGGAACGTGGCTTTGGTTCGGATGATAGTACACATCCAATAATCTCGTGCATTTGGTTTGGATGATTATACTTGTCCATGATCCAAAGTATGTACCCATTAGATGGAAGGTGTTAAGCCCGTCCCTTAAAGATAAGAAAATCGGGGAAAGAACTGGTCAACGCGAGAGAAAACCGAATCGGTTCATAAACCTTAACCAATAAAGAAAGTACAAAATGGGAAATTGACAAACCCAAGTGACTTAAAGAGTCATAAAAAGTGTTATGACAAATTGGAAGAGAAAACCAGATCAGTTCAGGTGAACCAGACCTGAACTAAATTGAATCGGTTTAAACCATTATTGAACCGATTGTTAAATTAATTTTCTAGATTGATTAAAATATTCAAATTGGGAAATTGAACTAATCATTTGATATAGAATATATTTAGATAATTTTAGAAATTTTTAATTTTGAGAACATTTATCAAATCAGGCTTGACCCGACTGATTGATGCATTGAACCAATCAGACAGGTCCGATCCGGTTCGAAACAATGTTGTGTTCTTCCTTCAGATAACAATACTGTTTGTTCAATTTAGAAACAAATAATGCTGACAAAGCTTGTATTGTTCCAATCAGGCTATTTCAGAATGAGGATAAGCTTGAATAAGAAGGAAAGTTGTCATGTAGAGGGTTCCTGAGCTCTCTATATAAAGAACTACTCTCCATTTATCCTCCACACACCTCAAATCTCCAATCTCTCTCAACTGCTCCAATTCCTGGTGAAGGTCGAACCAGAGCTCCGATATAGGTATTTTTCTCAGCTTTATAAGGCGAGGTCAGGTTCTTTAAACTCCTGGTGAAGTCAGCTACCTGACAACAATCTCCGTTCATTCTGAGGACAACCAGAGAAGCGCCGGTGGAATCAAACAATGAAGTAGCTCCATAGGACCAAAGCTGCAATATTTTGGTCAACCTGAGTTTGGCCAAATTCAGCCCTACTCAGGCCAAACCAAGCCTTCTCGACACCCCTACGAGCCTCACATGACCGCAACAGAGCTGAAAGGTAAGCCAATTTTGCCCTCCTCTGTCATTTCTGATCGAAGTTAGAGAGAGAAATTGTGAAACTTCACTGACAGAATTCTCGCTCGATTTAATGTTAATTGTAGCGATTCTTGATCCTAAAAGAAACCTCAGGACAAGTGCTACCTGCCAAGATATAGAGGTCGGACTGCCACACCTTTGATGGAAAGCTTTTGAAGCTTTCTCTCTCTACGTACAGTTTTCTGGCGAAGCCCCATTTGTGTTCATTCCAGTCTCAATTCATGCTATTCAAAGCTTAATTGAATAGTTTGGAAGTGTCGGAGCTGATTTATACCTCCAATTGAAGACATTAACCCCGATTGAATGGCTAATTTGAAAAAATCAAATTCGATTAGTTTTTTTTTGCATAATAATTTAACCAGTTTGAAAGGGGGAAATTAGGGAAAATTTTTGGGGAAAATTGGGCATTTCAAAAAATTGAGGGACCTCTTTGCAATTTCCCAAAATTGATGGCCAATTGGCCATGAAAAAGATGTTGGAGAACCAATTGGCCGATTTTTGAAACATTTGGAGCCAAATTGCCATTTTTTGAAAGTACGGTCAAAATGGTAATTTTTTAAAAGTTGGGGACCAAATTAAAAATTTGGAAAATTTGAGCCCCTTATACAATTTTGAGTAAAATAAGGACTCAAAGAGACTTTGGAAACATTGGGAAACTTGTTCAACGGTTCTTGGAGGGTGAAAAGAAGGTGTCAAGGATATGGTCGAAGACTATAAGAAACTTGTTGGAGCCCTATTAAAGCCAGAAGGCATCATACATCCTCCTTAAAGGCAAGAAGAACCTATCCCTCCTCCAAGGAGCCCGACACCCCCTCCAACCCCACAACAACCAAAAAGGACTCTAACTAAGAATGAGGCCTGGAATAACTATTGGGATGCCCATGCCAACTTTATGAAAGTCCACCAAGTACCCCCACCAACTCATTCCAACTTCAACCCTTCCCAATGGATGAGGTGGACCTACAAGTGCGAGGTTTAGGTGTTAAGATGGTACGAACTCAAACCAATTCATGAAGTTCATCCTATTAGAGAACCCTGCAGGAGTATGGATGGACATCAACTATTTCATCAAAGCCTTCAGACCATGAATCCCAAAACTATCCGTAGGCTAACTCCCGACCTATAATCCATAGGGACTAGGAATTAGTAAATTCATGTAATAAGCTGAGTACGATAAGAAACTACTTCTTCGAATGAATAAAAGTTCATTTTTCCTTAATAAAAAGTTAATTTTGTTAATAATGATAAGTACAACTATTAAGAATGGAGTATACCAATCATGACCAAGGTAATAGATGGAGAGAAGGCTACCTAAGGAAGAAAATTGCCAGTAATTTCTAATTAACACAAACCCCAAGATAGTCAACCTAGATAGTTCCCCCACAAGAACTAGGAAATACCAAGTAACAAGGTAACAAGGCAAAAGACTGAGAAGGGGAGTTTTCAGAGAGGAATTGTCATGCCCCGACCCAGTTTGGTCGAATCCCCATGATCAACCCGCCACTCTCCCGGTTTACTAAGGGTTGCTCTTTCTTTATAAACCGTGAGAAGTAATGCATCCTTTAAACCTACACCTTTCCTGTAATAACATAAATCAAAACTGCACAAAAATTTTAAACTTATTATACATGTCTTACAGATGCGTTAGTTGGTGATCTTTGGGGTAAGCTTTTTGGGATTACCTGAAAGGGATATAAGGGAGGGGTGAGTTCAATGACTCAGTGAATGGGTGTTCAAAGATTTACATTTAGAAAAATAATTTGAATTTGGAGTGTGCCAGACTCCTTATTTTTTTTAAAAAATATTTCATTCCCGATTCTTGGTTTCCATAACCATTTCTCATCATAATGGTGTGTTTATGAATCAACACACATCCTTCATCATGAAGGAACACACAATTGCAGGCCAGTCTATCCACTATACCCACTTGTGGTGTCGGAGTGACTTTACTGGCCACCTATATAGAAGCATGTTCACTTCTACTCTGAGAATGAGTGGATGTTCGTAACATCTGAACCTCAATCCCATAACCAAAACTACGTGTCTGTATGAGGACAGAGACCTCATCCTATCCCACCCCGGTCTCATGCGCATGAAGCTATATCGAGCTCCACAAGACTTCTAGTACAACTAATTACCTTTATTTCCACCAAGTTGTCCAGAGCCCTAGGACATATCACTACCCCTCTTGGGCGTCTTGAAGGTCCCGTAACACAGTGCATGCATAAATCAATAGTTTTCACATAAGCCATATAATTTGTGGTGCCACTAGTCCAACGACCCTGACCCTCAACTCGACCTGTACCTGTTTGTCTTGACTAGTCCGAAGACCTATCATGTCGCACTGCCGCTAGTCCATTGAGTATGTCGGTCCTATCTCGGAACCATGGACAAACAACTCATTTACTTAAGTTTTCATGGCTTAATAATCATGTTTATTTACGAGCTCCTGCTCATGCCAACTGGCCTAGGGCCCACTGTTCGAGATTTTCAAAATCGAGCATATTAGCCCCCAAGTTCCAAAAACTAAAGCCTCCCGCCTTTATGAGCTATTTGAGTTCCCATCAAGAAAGTCACCCAAATATTTTAAGTAGTGGCACACAATCAGGGGAGAGCACTTCCGACAAAATAAACTTTTCCACTGCCCATCATACCAACCGGGTATGAGGACATCTTTGCTTATAACTGATAAGTGGGTTTTCCACTTCCTTCTAAGAAGTTTCAATATACCAACCGGGGATGATCTACTTACAACCGGTAAGTAGTTTTTCTATATGTTTTCCACATCACTCCTCTCAGGTGTGATGGTTAAAATACCACTTAGCAGTGGGTTTTCATTTTTGAGGTGGTTATCATCTCAACCGAGTATGATATTAAATATCTCACTCACCTGATAATGTAGTTAATATCCTCTTAGTTGGCTTGTTGTACTTACTCAAACTTGTCTTAGCTGGCGTTCTTGGTACTTCGTGTTCCGTCGGGGGCGCGTCAGTCCAAGCTTTCGATCTAGGCAAATAGCTCTCATCATGAGGTTCAGCCCTTTTAGCACTAATTTAGTTGTAGGAGGACTGTGAAGGTGTTGGAAGGGCTTGGTTTGGCCTGAGAAGGGCTCGAATTGATTGATTTCAACTCGGACGAAATAGGGCAGCTTTGGTCCGTCGAAGCTGCTTCACTGTTCTATTACACCGACGTTTCTTCGACGATCCTCAAAGCAAATGAAGACTATAGGTGTGTAGCTGACATCTCCCCTAATCCAAAGAACCCGACCTCACCTTGTTTTGCTTAGAAAAGTGCCCAAGTTGGAGCACTAGTTCGAGCTTCGCCAAAAATTGGAGCAGTTGAGAGATAATTGAGTTTTTAGGTGTGGATAAGATGAATGAGGAGGGGTCTTTATATAGGAAGCTCGAGGACTTCTTGGTCATTCGATTAGTGCCTTAATGGTGGTCATTCATTGCTTGAAACACCCAGGTTGGAGACTTTTCAGCTTTGTCGGCGCTGTTCGATTTTCCAGTGCATTAATAGTGTTGTTATGTGAAGGAAGAGGATGACACTATTATGAATCGGACTAGACCTATCCAAATCGGGTTCAAAGCTTAAACCGGTCAGTTTAGGCCCGATTCGATCGAATTTTTTAAAATTAAAAATTTCTTAATTGATCTAAATTAATTTTCTCTCCAATGGTGGCCTCAAATCTCAAATTTGATTTTCTAAGCCACTTAGAAAAATGAATTTAGCATCCGGTTCAGTAGTGGTTCAAACCAGTCCAAACGGTTCGATTTGGATCCGGTTCACCTGAACCGGTTTGGTTTTCATCTCCAATTCATCCTTAAGTCCTTTTTCATGACTTTTGGGATGTATTGGTTCACTTGTGATCCATAAATTTCCCGGTTTTCCCTTTTTCTATCGTTTCCAGTTTATAGACCGACTCGGTTTTCAAATTGAAAATGACTGATTCTATCCCCAATTTTCTTATTATCAAAGGACGGGGTTTACAAGAATCAAGAAGCCTACCTAGAAAAGGAGGTCATCAGGAAGGATATGCCCTAAACAAAGGAAGAAGGAAAGAGTGTGAGGAAAGCAGGGATAAAGAAATAGGATGAAACTGGGAAAAATGAGGTCAGCATTAAAAGATGCAGGAAGAATGGAGGAAAGCTTGAGGATCATAAGGGATTAAGAGAGCCCATATACAAGAGTTAGGAAACCAAGAGCAATTAGGTTGCCTCTAAAAAGAACCAATCGTATGAGAGATAACCAAGAGGAGAGGTAAGGTACAATAAACCCAAAAAGGGTGAGCGCAGAAAACCTCTTTAGGAAACTCTAGGAAAGGACATGGTAAGAAGGAAGAGGATAAGAAAGGTGCTAGGAAAGAAGACTCTAGAGGAATGTATAAGTACCCTTGAAAGAACCCTTCATAGGTAGATGGACATGTAAAGTGTTAGGAACCCACTGAAAATCAGGAACTCCTCGAAGGGAGGATAAGGAACAAAAAGGGAACTAGAGTACGGGAAGGAATAAATGGTGAATAACCACACCAGTGTCAGAAAGATGTACGAAAGGAAAGAAGGAAAGGTCTACAAGGAGCATTAGGGAGGTTGAACACGGAAAAGACTAGGACAGAAGTCCTTTAGGAAAAGGATGGAGGTGGGAAGTGGGACCATGAGAAGAAAATTTCAAACTAAGGAACTAAAGAGTGGATCATAAGAGGCATAACCTAAAATAAGGGAATCAAGAAGGAGCATAAGTAGGTAAGGATGTCTCTGAATGATAGGTGCGACTTGCTTTGGAAAATGGAGAGTAGTCATGCGGGAGACAACTAGAAATAATGAAATGATCATGGTAAATAAACGACGTCCTATGAAAGACCGGAAAATAGTAGGGACTACACCCTAGAAAGGGCAACGAGATAGGCCTTGTGGACGAGTAAACTCAAAGGATAATTGTTCCAAGACAAGTGGACCAGGAGAGGAGTGGGAACGAGGCAGTTAATGATCTGACCCTCAAGACGACCACAAAATTTAAATTTTCAGCAAGGAAGGGAAAGGTGAAAAGGCCAAAATATTGGAAAAGGAAGGATGAAGAAATCCTTGGAGAAATAAATAGCCGAGAACTAATCGACAACCAAACGCAAACAATGGAAGGGATTAAGTAAGCTCTTAGAAGGGGATGGAATAACCTCAAAAGGAAAAAGACCGAGAACCTTTCACCAATAGGAATAAAAATCATAGTGTATAATAAGTTGGGATAAAGACAAGGATAAAGGATGTGCTAGCAAAACTCCCCAAAGTAAGTATAAGTCGGATGGAATGACATCAAGGAGGTTAAGAGGTTAACTTAAAGATAGACAATCAAGAAGATGACGAAAAGAGCAAATACGAGGGAAAGAGGAGGAAACCTACCAAGGAAGGGAGTCCTGAAGTAGTATAAATATTCCAACGGAGAAGTAATGAACCCAACTAAAGTGGAGTAGAGGAGAAAAGCTTTAAATGGAATGCAAGTTAGGAAAAAAGGTCCAGTTACAATGGAAGTTTACCCAGAACCCAAGGAGTAAGTTAAACGCGGGGTAATGGGTAGATAAAGAGATAGCATTGAAAGATACCATATAAGTAAGAAAGGGATGGATTGTCCATAATAATGACATAGAGGAAAGATTACCTGGAAAACCTTGGGAGAAGTAAGCCCTCAATTAAGAAATGGATAATTGAAACAACCACAAACATCAAGACTTGTCATGGTCCACATTCACTTAATGGAACCTAAAGGATGATGGCTGGGCATAGTGTGAAATACAAGAAATAAGACTTGAAAACCCAAAGTTCATTGAATGGGGAATGAGGGATAGAATGGGAATTTTAAGACAGGAGAACTTAAAAGTGGGCGTGTAAACCCCATCCTTTTTAGTTATTGAAAACCGAGAAAAGAACCAATCAAACTGAGTAAGAAACACTGAATCATTTCACAAATTCGACCATTAGAGAATGGGCAATTTAGGAAATTTACAACTCCCGAATGACCCAAAGGGTTCATAAAGTTTTGGAAAAGAACCTTATGACAAATTGGAAGAGAAAAATTAGACCAGTTCAGATGAACTAAATCTAACTAGAATGAACCAGTTTATGAACTGAGTCGGTTCATGAACCAGAACTGATAGAGAAAGAGCAAATTGGAAAATTTATGGATCTCGAGTGACCTAAAGAGTCACAAAAGTCAAGAAAAAGGACTTTAGGATGAATTGGAGATGAAAACCAGACTGGTTTAGTTTGAACTACTATTGAACTAGATGCTAAATTCATTTTTATAGGTGGCTTAAAAAAATTCAAATTTGAGATTTGAGGCCACCATTGTATAGAAAATGAATTTAGATGAAGTTAAAAATTTTTATATTTGAAAAATTAGGTCAAATGGGGGGGGGGTGTGAACCGACCGGTTTAAGCTTTGAACCCAGTTCGGACCGGTTCGGTCTCGTTCGAAACAGTGTTGTCTTCTTCTTTCGGATGACAGCACTGTTCACTCGTTGGGAAGTCGCGCACTGCCGGTGAAGCTGAAAAGTCTCCGGCCAGGGAGTTTTAGGCAACGAATGATCACCATTAAGGTGCCAATCGGAGGGCCAGTAAATCCCCGAGCTTCCTATATAAAGAGCCCCTCCTCATTCATCCTCTCCACACCTGAAAACTCCATTCTCTCTCAACTGCTCCAATTTCTAGCGAAGCTCGAACCAGAGATTCGATATAGGGTCTTTTCAGAGACAAAGAAGGCGAGGTCGGCTTCTTTAGAATTGGGGAGAGGTCAGCTACACGCCTGTAATCTCCATTTGCTTTGAGGGTTGCCGGAGAAACATCAACTTGATCGAACAGTTAAGCAGCTCTGATGGACCGAACTTGCCCTGTTTCGGCCAATTCAAGCCCTTCTCAGGCCAAACCAAGCCCTCCCAACACCTCTACAACCCTCCTATAGCTGTATTAGAGCTGATAGGTAAGCCAATTCGGCTCCCCTATGTAAATTCCGACCGGTGTTATAGAGAGAACCGACAGAAATTCGATGATAAAATTCTCACTCAATTCAGCATCAATTGATGCAATTCATGATACTAAGAGGAACCTCAGGACGAAAGCTATCTGCCCAGATAGAAAGATCGGACTGCTGCACCCCACGGTAAGCTTTTGAAGCTTTCTCTCTCTAAGTTCAATTTTCCAACGGAGCTCCGTTTGAGCTCATTCCGGCAACAAATCGTGCGATTCACAATGCAATTGAATCATATTAAGGTGTAGGAACTCCAATGTAACTTCAATTTCAATAATTAAACTCATTTGATTGGATAATTTGATGATATCAAATTCGACAGAGTTAGAATGTTGAAATTGCGGGAAACTTGGGAATTTTGAAAATTAGAGGGACTAAAGTGCAATTTCACAAAATTGAGGACGAATTGGGCATGATAAAGATGTTGGAGGACCAATTGGACAATTTTTGAAAATTTTGGGGCAAAACGTACCATTTTTATAAACTAGGGGCAAAAGGATAATTTTGGAAAAGTTAGGGGGACCAAATTAAAAATTTGGAAAATTAAACACCCTTTTGTGAATTTGAATAAATTGAGGTCCTAAGATAAATTTTGAAAGTTTTGAGACTCAATTTGAGGAAAAACCGACATTAGGGACTTAAAGTTAAAGAAAAATAACTTTAGGGACCTAATTGCAAATAAATGAAAAGTTGATTTTCTCATTCATTTAGGATGAATGAGGGCTATTAGGCCAAAGAATAATGAACAAGAATGTTCATATCATGTAGGAACAAGAAGTACTGAGAATGCCAGCTAAGATAAGTTCGAGTAAGGACAACAAGCCAGCTAAAAGGAATTTCACTACAAGATCGGGTGAGTGGGATTATTATATCATACCCGGTTGAGATGATAAGCACCTCGAAAATAAAAACTCACTACTAAGTGGTATTTTAATCATCACACCTAAGGGGAATGAGGTGGAAATCACACAGAAAAAATACTTTCTAGTTGTAAGTAGATCATACCCGGTTGGTATAATGAAACTTCCTTGAAGGAAGTGGAAAATCCGTTTATCGGTTATAAGCAGAGATGTCCTCATACTCGGTTGGTATGATGGACAATTGAAAAATATATTTTGTCGGAAGTGCTCTCCCCTGACTGTGTGCCACTGCTTAAACAATTTGGGAGACCTTCTTGACAGGAGCTCAAATAGATCTATTAGGCTGGAGGCCTTGGTTTTGGATCTCGAGGGCTGTTATGCCCAATTTTGAAAATCTCGGACAGTGGGCGCAAGGCCGATTGGCACAAGCAGAAGCTCGTAAACAAACATAATTTATATGCCATGAAAACTCAAGTAATTGAATTTTTTGGCCATGGTACCATGACAGGACTAATATACTCAGTCAACTAATGGTAGTGTGACATGACAGGTCTCCGGACTAGTCAAGACAAATAGTTGTAGGTTGAGTTGAGGGTCGGGATCAATGGACTAGTGCCACCACAGATTATATGGCATCATGTGCAAAATGTTGAATGTGCATGCACTATGTTTACGGGACCTTCAAGATGCCCAAGAGGGGTTGTGATGTGTCCTAGGGCCCTGGACAATCTAGTGTATATATGGGCAATTAGTCTTACCAGAATCCTTGCGAAGCTCGACGTAGCTTCAAGCGCATGAGATATGGGTGGGGTCAAGATGAGGTCTCTGTCCTCATACGGGCATGGAGAATTGTTACGGGATTGAGGGTCGGATGTCACGAATATCCACTCATTCTCAGGGTAGAAGTGGACGTGCTTCTATCTAGGTGGCCGATAAAGTCGCTTCAATGCCACAAGTGGGTTTAGTAGACATGGTGGCATGTGATTGTGTATTTGACCTTCATGTTGAAGTGTTGGGTGATGACACACCATGGCTAATAAAAAATGGTGATAAAAATAGAAATTTGAATTGAAAGGTTTTAAAAGAAAATAAAAAGTTTGGCACACTCTGAATCAAACATTTTTCCTAAAATATAATTTTTGAAAAATCATTCATTGAGTCATTGTACTCACCCCTACCCTATATCCCTTTTAGGTAACCCCGAAAAGCCTACTTTAAGACCATCCACTAATTTGCCTGTAAAGACAAGTATGATTAGTTTAAAAGTGTATACAGCTTTGATTTATATTATTCCAGGAAAGGTACAGGTTTAAAGGACGTCTTACTCTTCACAGTTTATAAATATGGGGCAACCCTTAGTAAACCGGGAGAGTGGTTGGTTGTTCACGGGGATCCAACCAAATCGGGTTGGGGCCTGACAACTTTCGTTGTATCAGAGCTTATTTCCTCGGATACGTAATCAAGACTAGAAAATATAGTAACTAATAGGATTGATATTAAAATTTTCAGATGGCCCCAAGAAAAGTAGCCAAACAAACCCACGCTACCATAGCCACCCTGGAAACCTGGGAGAACCCCATCCCAAGGGAAGAAATGAACCAAGAGTATTGAAGGACCCTTGGAGTAACCCCGGGTCAAAGAGGACTCGACAAGAAAGCCTCCAAGGTGTTCAAGATCAAGGACGGCAATGCGTCAAACCATCAACAACCCCTTAGAAAAGCCCCACAATCCTCAAAGTGTAGGAGGAACCATAACGATCCACACAAGGAGATGACCTATTATAAATGTGGGCAATGGGGACACTACAATAGAAGATGCTTGACATTTCGGAGGACAAGACCCAAGAGGATCTGTTATGAGTGTAGGAAGGTGGGACACATAGCAAGGAATTGTCCCACGCTGCAAGGAATTCAAGTGATACCTTCTAATAAGGACACCTCCACCCCTATAGAAGTTCAAAGGGATGACATTACAAGAACCACCATTGCGACTAAGGAATTCAATCTCACCCCGGAAGAAATCCCTCTAGACCATAGTTTAGTAGTGAATAGTCATCAACCCATCATTGTTACAATCTCCCTCAAAAGATGTTAAAACCCCAAACTGTATTCTTACTTCAATAAATAAGATTCTGAGTTTCTAAAAATTTCTCTGTTCCCTAATAATATGGTAGCATGCCTCAATAGCTCTAGGAAGGATCACAGAAAGAAGATCAAGGGTAGTACCTTAAGAAAATCCAAAAATAGTAGAATATAGATAAAGGGAAGTATCCTTAAAGATCACTACAAAGCACCTAGAAGCAAAGAAGGAAATACCTCCTACATAGAAGACAAGATGAATGATAAAATACAACTAGAATGCCTCGATACATTAAGGTACGATCTACCTTGGAAAAATAAAGGAGTCAAGTCGGGTTGTAGACTTACCTAGCAAGGAAGGAGCAAGTAGAAAGGCTAGAACGGTGGAAAGGAAGAATGAACAAAACCCTTTAAGAAATAAATAGTCGAAAATGAAACAACGACTACACTCAAGCCATAAGGAGGATTTAGTAAGTCCCGCACAAAGATGTCTTGGAACAAATAAGTGCATGAGCCTTTCCCAAGGAAGGAGACCTGAGAAGGTATACCTGTTCCAATTAAGAAATAATTTACCAAGTCACGAAGGATGAGGAGATGAAGTGCACACTGAGGTGAAAGAACCAAGGGAAGTATATTAAGAGGACCCAAGGGGAAAGTTAAACCCAAGGAACAACTAAGTAGGAAATAGCATAAAATGATGCAGTGATAAGTGAAAATGGGTGGACAAGCCATCATAAGGAAATAGAGAAACGAACATCCAGAAAACCTTGGGAAAGTAAGCTCTTCAATTCGGAAGAGGGTAAGGAGAAAATAACCAATGATATCAAGATTGGTCATGGTCCACACTCACTTAATAGAGCCCAAGGAGCGTATAGCTAGACATAAAAAGGTGTTAGTAACCAATCTATAAACAGGAACTCTTCAAAGAGAGGATAAGGAATATAAATGAAATGGAGGACAGTGAACGATGAAGAACGGGAAACAATACCGATCTCAGAAGGGTGTAAGAAGAAGGCAACTAGTAACAACACGATGATCAATGAGAATAAATGAGACAATAGGAAAGATAGGGGAGTAGTAGAGACTACACTCTAAAGAAGGATAATAGAGCAGGTACGATGTTAAATACACAAAACAAGACCTGATGATTGGCAAATGATTAAAGGTGGACAAAAGCCCAAATTCAAAAGGGTGTAAGAATGTGAAGGAAGTAAGCCTTCAATGAGTAGTAAGAAATTTGAGCATCTAGCACCTTAAGCAAAATCTCTACTTTGAAGAACATATTAAAGGATGAAAATCATTAAAGGAGAACGTGCTAAAAATGACAAAATCGTGTAATGATCACACGTAAATGAGAATGAGTTTAAGGAAAAGGAAAATCCTTGGGTAAAGGACGTCACTAGAAATGAAGAAAGACATAAGAAGGGAAGAATCTCAACATGTTGGTAAGTCATCAAGAAATTTGGCACTAGAAAGACCCAATAAAGAAGTTGAGAAAGGATGAGTAGGTAAGGAAAACTAACACGGTTATGTAAGACACGTTGTTAAGACATGAAGGATAATTGGATAATAGTAAAGGTAGTCGAGGAATACTACCAGATGAAAGGAGGGATGAAATTATACAATCCTTAAAAGGTAGGAAAGTTGGAATCAACCCTAAAGGAGGTGTTGTAGAAGTCTGAGGAATAGAGACAGTTTCTGGACTATGTCATGTTGTAAGGGACATATAAGTACCAACAGTCCCTAATGAAATGTGAGTCGAGTAAGAAAGAGTCAATTAGTAAGCATAACAAGGTCAAACATAAATTTTGACCGAAGTTGTAATCAATGATGGATGAAGGATGGGTCAAATTGGGATAAAGGAATAATAACACCGAAACCTGTGAAAAAAAATTACGTAATGCTCGAAAGAACATCGAGCTAAGGGTTTCAACGATAAAGAGAATAACTAGACAAAGGAATGATTGGGCACCTTGGAACTCCCAATCCTGAAATCTTGAGTAAAAGCCCCAAAAGGAAGAACCTTACCCTAAGTAAAGGGAGATGCAAACCTAAGGATATATATTTGGATTAATGAGCCAGACATGCCTCGTTATTATAACTCCATGGAAGGAGTAAGCATTATAAATGAAAAGAAATTCTTTAAATGAATGATTAAAAGGATTAAGTGAAAGAACAATCGAAGTGTTAGTATGTCAAGCAAACCCAAGTTGACATTAAGGGAATTTATTCTCGATGTGGAATATATTGGTTAAGTTTTGGAGACAAAACTCCTAAAAGGAGGGGAGAGTTGTAAACCCCTCCCTTTTGAGTTAAGGAAAATCGGGAAAAGAACCGATCAAACTGAGTGAGAAACACCAAACCGGTTCACAAAGCCGACCATTAGAGAATGAGCAATTTGGGAAATTTACAACTCTCGAGTGACCCAAAAGGTTCATAAAGTCTTGGAAAAGAACCTTAGGACAAATTGGAAGAGAAAACCAAACCGGGTTTATGAACCAAGTCAGTTCTTGAACCGGAACCGATAGAGAAAGGGCATACCGAGAAATTTATGGATCCCGAGTGACCTAAAGAGTCTCAAAAGTCAAGAAAATGGACTTTAGGATGAATTGGAGATAAAAACCAAATCAGTTCAGGTGAATCAGATCCGAACTGAATTGAATCGGTTTGGACCGGTTTGAACCACTATTGAACTAGATGCTAAATTCATTTTTCTTAGTGGCTCAGAAAATTCAAATTTGAGATTTGAGGCCACCATTGGATAGAAAATGAATTTAGAAATTTTTATATTTGAAAATTTTGGTCGAATGGGGGGTGAACCGGCCGGTTTAAGCTTTGAACCCGGTTCGGATCGGTCTGGTCCAATTTGGAATAATATCGTCTTCTTCCTTTAGATGGCATCACTGTTCACTTGCCGGAAAGTCGTGCAACACCGATGAAGATGAAAAGTCTCTGGCTAGGGAGTTTCAGGCAATTAATGAATGTTATTATGGTGCCAATCGGATGTCCAGGAAGTCCCCGAGCTTCCTATATAAAGAGCCCCTCCTCATTCATCCTCTCCACACCTTAAAAGTCCATTCTCTCACAATTGCTCTAATTTTTGGTGAAGCTCAAACCATATCTATAATATAGGGTATTTTTTGAGCCAAGAAAGGCAAGGTTGGGTTCTTTAGAACCGGAGAAAGGTCAGCTACATGCCTATAATCTCCATTTGCTCCGAGGGTCATCGGAGAAAAACCAGTGTGATTGAATAGTGAAGCATCTATGGCAGATCGAAGCTACCTTGTAAACCTCGCTCTTTGGAGTTAAGGAAATTCCGCAAAAGAACCAGTTAAACTGAGTAAAAAACCAACTAGTTTACAAACTCGATTATTGAGGAATGGGTAAATTGGAGAAATTTAAACTTTCATGTGACCCAAAAAGATTAATAAACCTTGGGAAGGAACATTAGAACCAATTGGGAGAGAAAAATTGGACCGGTTTGGGTGAACCAAACCCGAACCAGATGGAATCAAACTTGAATCGAATTGAACCAATTTAGGAACCAAGCTGGTTTATGAACCTGAATTGATAGAGAGAGGGCAAACCGAGAAATATATGGACCCCAAGTGATCTAAAGAGTTACATAAGTCATGAAAAAGGACTTTAGAATAAATGGAGGATAAAAACTAAACTGGTTCAGGTGACTCGGATCTGAACCGGATTGAACCGGTTTGGGCCTGTTTGAACCACTATTGAACCGGATGTTAAATACATTTTTCTTGGTGGCTTAAAAAATTCAAATTTGAGTTTTAAGGCCACCATTGCATAGAAAATGAATTTAGAAACTTTTAGATTTTAAAAATTCGATCGAATTGAGGGTGAATTGGCCAGTTTATGCTTTGAACCTGGTTCGAACAGTTCTGGTCCAATTCTAAATAGTGTTGTCTTCTTCCTTGAGATGAAAAAATTGTTCACTCGCTGAAAAATCGAAGCAGCGCCGATGAAGAATAAATGTTTCCATTTAGTACGTTTTAGGCCATCAATGACTTCAGAAAGGTGCCAAATGAATGGTCAACAAGTCCCTAAGTCTTCAAGCTCCATATATAAAGAGTCCCTCTCCATTCATCCTCTCCACACCTAAAAATCTCACTCTCTCTCAGCTGCTTAGTTTTCCGGCAAATCTCGAACCATAGCTCTGATATAGGGTCTTTTCTGAGCCAAAGAAGGTGTGGTCGGGTTTTTAGAACTGGGGAGAAGTCAACTACATGGTGGTAACATCCATTCGCTTCGAGGGTCGCTAGAGAAACACTAGCGTGATTGAATAGTAAAGCAGCTCCGGCGGACCGAAGCTACCCTACTTCGATCGTTCCAAAATTGGCCAATTCGAGGTCTTCTCATGCCAAACCAAGCTCTCCCAACATCTCCTTAGCCCTCCTATGGCCGAATTAGAACTGAAAGGTAAGCTAATTCAGCTCCCCTCTACTATTTCCGACCAGTGCTAAAGATAGAATTGGAAGAATTTTAAAGATAGAATTCTCACCCATTTCGGCATCAATTGATGCAATTCTTGATCCTAGGAGCAACATTAAGAGGAGAACTATCTACCTAGATTGGAAGCTCAAACCGCTGCGCCCCCAATGGTGAGCAATAGAGGCTTTCTCTCTCTACGTTCTGATTTCCGGCGAAGCTCCATTTGAGCTCATTCCAGCATCAAAACTTGCCATTCTAAGTGTAATTGAATCATATGAAGATGTAAAAACTCAAATATAACTTCAATTTCAATGATTAGAAGTGTTTAATTGGTAAATTTGATGAAATCATATTCGGTTGTGTTAAGAAGTTGAAATTGGGGGGAAATTTGGTGAAAATTGGGGATTTTTAAAAATTCGAGAGACCAAAATACAATTTTATAAAATTGTGCGTCAATTGGGTATGGTAAGAGTGTTAGAGGACCAATTGAGCAAATTTTAGAATTTTTGGCGTGAAACTTACCATTTTTGTTAAGTAAGGGCAAAATGGTAATTTTAGGAAAATTGGGGGCCAAATTAGGAATTTGGGAAACTTGAACCCTTTTTTATGAAATTGAATAAATTGTGGTCCTAAAGGGAATTTTAAAATTTTTAAAAGTCAATTTGTGGAAAAATCATCAATTGGGGCCTGAAGTAAATAAAAATAACTTTAGGGACCAATTTGTAAATATTTAAAAAGTTGAATATTTAGTTATTAATAATGAATGAAGGTGATCAAACCAAATGATAATGAACAACAATGTTCATTTCGTGTAGTAACACGAGACATTGGGAACGTCAGCTGAGATTAAGCTCGCAAAGGACAAAAATCGACTAAGAGAAAATTCACTGCACGATCGAGTGAGTGAGATTTTTATATAATACCCAGTTTGGATGACAACCACCTCGGAAATAAAAATCCACTGCTAAGTGGTATTTTAAACATCACACCTGGGAGGAGTGATGTAAAATATCACATGGAAAAACTAGTTACTAGTGTAAGTAGATCATACCCAGTTGGTACGATGAAAATTACTCGAAGGAAGTGGAAAACCCGTTCATCGGTTATGAGCGGAGATGTCCTCATACTCGATTGGTATGATGGACAGTTGTAAAATATATTTTTGTCAGAAGTGCTCACCCTAACTGAGTGCCACTGCTTAAACAATTTGGGAGACCTTCTTAACGAGAGCTCGAATAGCTCTGTTAGGCCGGAGGCCCTAGTTTTGGGACTTGGGGGTTAATATGTCCGATTTTGAAAATATTGAGCAGTGGACCCTAGGCCAATTGATAGGAGCTAATAAACAAAAATGATTTATATGCAATGAAAACTAAAGTAATTGAATTGTTTGTCAAAGTACCAAGATATGGCCGATATACTTAGTAAACTGGCGGGAGTGCGACATGACATGTCTTTGAACTATTTAAGAAAAACAGTTGTAGGTTGAGTTGAGGGTCGGGGTAATTGGACCAATGGCACCACAGATTATATGGCATCATGTGAAAAATATTGATTGTGCATGCACTATGTTTACGGGACCTTCAAGATGCCCAAGAGGGTTAGTGATGTGTCCTAGGGCCATGGACAACCTGGTGGATATAAGGGCAATTAGTCGTACCAGATGCCTTGCGAAGCTCGACGTAGCTTCAAGCGCATGAGACCGGGTTGGGGTCAAGATGAAGTCTCTATCCTCATAGGAACATAGAGATTTGTTACGAGATTGAGGGTTGGGATGTCGCGAACATCCACTTATTCTCAGGGTAGAAGTGGACATACTTCTATCTAGGTGGCCAGTAAAGTCGCTACGACACCACAAGTGGGTTTAGTAGACATGCTAGCCTGCTATTGTGTGTTTGACTTTAATGATGAAGGATGTGTGTTGAGTGATGACACACCATGGTAATAAGAAATGATTTTGAAAACCAAGATTTAAAGATGAGAAAATTTTTAGGAATTAAGGAGTCTGGCACACTCCAACTTGAAAACATATTTTTAGAAACTTGATTTTTTTCTTAAATACCCATTCATCGAGTTGTAGAACCTCACCCCTCTTTTTTATCCCTTTTCAAGAAAAGAGAAAATGACTAGGAATAATAACGAGCCTTACCCTATGTTAGGTATGCTTAATTACTTTTAAGCTTGCATTTTATTTGATATATGTCTTTCCAGGGAACAAGGTCAGAAATACGTCTGGCTCCTCTTAAGTTAAACAAGGGGGAAACTCCACTTGAACCGAGAGAGCAACGGGTTGTTCATGGGAATATGACCAAACCGGGTTGGGGCGTGACATCTAGAGTGGTATCAGAGCCTAGTTCCCTTGAAACATTATTAGTATTATACCCTGACACTAACCCAACCTTAAACTATCGTGTAGGGAGGAGAGTCCCTGGGAAATTTGCGTGAAATCCAGTCATCCACCGATAACCTTGAAAAAGACATCCAACCCAAGGGAGGAAGTCGTACAAAGGTTTCTAAAGGGTGAGAAATGAGTGCCCAAGAACATGGTGGAAGACTACTGGAAACTAGTAAGAGACTTACTAGAACCTGAAGGCATCATATACCCTATTCCCAGACAAGAGGAACCAATATCACCTCCTAGAAGTCCAACCCCTCCTCCTCCAATCTCACACCAATCGAAGGGGAATCCAAGCAAGAAGGAGGCATGGGATAATTACCGGGATGTGTATGCCACCTTCATGAAGGTCCACCAAGTACCTCCACCTAGTCAACATGATTTCAATCCATCCCAATGGGTGAAGTAGACCTATGAGTGTGAGGTTGAGGAACTAAGGTGGTACGGATTGGAGGCCATACATGAAATTTGTCCTATTAGGGAACACGAATGGACCCTAACAAATTTCTCAAAGCCTTTTGATCAAGAGTCCCACGTCCGTTCAAGGGTTAATTCTAGTCCTATGACCCCAAGGGATTAGGGGGTAGAACATCTCTGTAATAAGCCAAGTATGGCAAGAAAAATTTCTTGAATGAATGAAAGTGAAAATTTTGATAAAAACTTCCGAGTTTCTTGATTTATTCAAAACAAAAACAGAATGATAATAAAGATATAGTAAAAGGTAGAAAATCACCTAAGGAAGAAAGGATGGGTTATAGTTAACCTCAACCCTTAGAAGTACGATAAGGAAGAATCCATCAAAGGGAGATCTATAGAAAAGGAAAAAGAAGTTGGAACAAAGGGAAGCAATCATCAAAGAGTACAGATATATGGAGATGAGTTAAAAAAGATTGAATCATAGAAAGAAGAGTGAGGAAAAACAAGGAGGAGTAGAACATTTAAAAGGGAACCAAAAGAATGAAAGCTAATCGAGAAGAAAAAGGTATTAAGTATGGGAGAACACCAAGGGTATCAAGACCACCAAGGAAAGATGGGAAGAAAGTAGTCAAACATGAAGGCCCAAGTATAACAATTACTTGTAAAGGACTAAGATACAATTCTTTAGCATCTCCATAAGATAGGAGGACTTGTGGAAAACAGAGGTACGGATCAAAAGAGGAAGAAAAATCGGAGTGGATGAATCACACAAGATCCTTAAGTATAAGTGAAGATTTAAAAAGAGAGAACTTTTAAAGAATGGTAGGGTGATCAAACAAAAGAATCACATAACGGAAAGTACTAGAAGAAGAATGAGAGTAGGAAGTTGGATCGAGGAAGGAGAAAGCTCTGGGTCAAGACAATCAATTGAGGGAAGGTTGCAAAACAGGAGTCGAAATAAGGTCCTCAGTAAGAAGTATGAGTGGCTAAGTGAGTGTGTTGGGAGGTTGAGCATGATCTACTGCAAGAAGACCTGGAAACTCAAATAGAAACTTTATACAGATCCGATTTAAGGAAATAACTTATATGGATCAAATCATTCGGAGGAGTAAATGAAGTCTAATAAGAGATGGAGAGTAGTAAATGAATACACACCCTAACCAAGGAAAAGGGGGGATACCAAGGACGCGAAGATACAAAAGGTTTGGACACATTAAGGATGAGAGGTCTACGTCAAAGGAATAAACAAATGCTGGATCAAGTGGGAATGAAACAAGATAAACGAAAGGTACTCATGGATCCAAAGAGTAAAAGTATGCCAATGAAGATATCGGCAAAAGACATTCTAGAATTCAATGAATTCATGGTAGAACTAGAAAGAAATCCTGAAAGAGAGGGAATATAAAGCTCACCAGAGAAAGGAACCTTGGGAAGACATGGGTGTACCAATGAAGAGGAAATGGAACCAATGGAATAAGAAAAGAATAAGCTCCTCAAGAACAAGACGCTAGAGATGAAAAGATCAAGTACAAGGGGAAGGAAATCGTAGAGACTCAAGGGATAAGTCAAACCCAAGTAATGTGTAAGTAGGAGTACAACATTAAAATATGTCATACGAGTAAGAAAGGAACTAACTCAAAAGGAATAATAGTAGGAGGAACATTGATGAGAGCAAGAATGGAATGGGGAGAGAAGAGATCTACAGGATGTAAATATGTTAGCAAGGATCAGGAAGTTCAAGGATTTTAAGGTTGAATGATCGAATAAGGAAGTTTGGAAAAATACGAGTAAGCACAGGAACCAATACGATTATAGGGACGTATAATTAAAGACATCACGAAAAATGTCATACGGTAAGGGGCATGTAAACCCAATTGACTCAAGGAAATACGACTTGGACAAGGAAAGTTCTATAAGTATGGCATAAGAAAGTCAAGCACAAAAAGTGATAACCAAAGAATGAGGATGGTATCCATACAGGATGAAGAGGTGATAAATGCCAAAATTTGTGGAAGAAAAATGACCGAAACTCATAGTTCTGAAATTTTTGGGTAAAAGAAGATTGGAATGGGAAATGGTGCGTTGGGAAGGAAGATGTAACTAAAGGAAATGATCCTAGTTCTTCAAGGAAGATATTCTAGACTAAAGTAAATTCCATGGAATTAGGTATGTGATGAAAGGGATGAATGGAAACAACCGAGAAGGTTATCAGATGATAAAATAGAAAATTTCATAACAATAAAAAGTTTAAGACAATACGCAAATAATGCAAATACATTTTGGGGACAAAACTCTTAAAAGGAGGGGAGAGTTGTAAACCCCCTTTGGAGTTAAGGAAAAAGCGGGAAAGATCCGATCAAACCGAGTAAGAAAATCGAATCGGTTCACAAACTCGATTATTGAGGAATGGGCAAATTGGAGAAATTTCAACTTCCATATGACCAAAAAGGATTCAGAAACCTTGGGAAGGAATACTAGAACCAATTGGGAGAAAATAATCGTACCAGTTTGGGTGAAACGGACCTGAACCAGATTGAACCGGTTTAGGAACCAAGCTAGTTTATGAACCGGAACCGATAGAGAGAGGGAAAACCGGGAAATATATGGACCCTAAGTGATCTAAAGAGTCACATAAATCATGAAAAAGGACTTTAGGATGAATGGGGGATAAAAACCAAACTAGTTTAGGTGAATTGGATCTGAACCAGATTGAACTGGTTTGGACCGGTTTAAACCACTATTGAACAGGATGCTAAATTCATTTTTCTTAGTGGCTTAAAAAAATCAAAATTGAAAAAGCGCCGACGAAGAAGAAATGTTTCCATTTAGTATCTTTTAGGCCATCAATGACTGTCATAAAGGTGCCAAATGGATGGCCAACAAGTCCCCGAGCTCCTAATATAAAGAGCCCCTCTCCATTCATCCTCTACACACCTGAAAATCTCACTCTCTCTCTCTGCTGCTTAGTTTTCCGGTGAAGCTCAAACCAGAGCTCTAGTATAGGGTCTTTTCAGAGACAAAGAAGGTGTGATGAGGTTCCTTAGAACTGGGGAGAAGTCAGCTACACGGTGGTAACATCCATTCGCTTCGAGGGTTGCCGGAGAAGCGCCGACGTGATCAAACAGTGAAACAGCTCCGGTGGACCATAGCTGCCATGTTTCGACCGAGCTGAAATTGGCCAATTCGAGCCCTCCTCATGCCAAACCAAGCTCTTCCAACACCTCCTAAGCCTTCCTATGGCCGAATTAGAACTGAAAAGTAAACCAATTCTGCTCCCCTCTACAATTTATGACCGGTGCTAGAGAGAGAACCGATAGAATTTTGATGATAGAATTCTCACCCAATTCGACATCAATTGATACAATTCTTGATCCTATGAGGAACCTCAGGAGGAGAGCTATCTGCCCAGATTGGAAGCTTGGACCGCACCCCCGACAGTGAGCAATTGAAGCTTTCTCTCTCTACGATCTGTTTTTCGGCGAAGCTCCATTTGAGCTGGTTCCGGTGTCAAAACTTGCGTTTCAAAGTGCAATTGAATCCTATGAAGATGTAGAAATTCAAATATAACTTAAATTTCTACGATTAGAAGTGTTTCATTGGTCAATTTGATGAAATCAAATTCGACTGTGTTAAGAAGTTAAAATTGGAGGAAAATTGGGGATTTTTGAAAATTTGAGGGACCAAAATGCAACTTTATAAAATTGAGGGTCAATTGGGCATGATAAAAGGGTTAGAGGACTAATTAAGCAAATTTTAGAATTTTTAGGCTAAAACATACCATTTTTGTAAAGGAAAGGGCAAAATGGTAATTTTGGAAAAATTAGGGGCCAAATTGGGAATTTGGGAAACTTGAACCCCTTTTTATGAAATTGAATAAATTGAGGTCCCAAATAGAATTTTAAAAGTTTCGGGACGCAATTTGGGAAAAAATCGACAATTGGGGCTTAAAGTAAAAGAAAAATAACTTTAGCGATAAAATTATAAATATTTGAAAAGTTGAATATTTAGTCATTCATAATTAATGAAGGTAATGAAACCAAATGATAATGAACAACAATGTTTATTTTGTGTAGGAAAACGGGACATTGGGAACGCTGTTGAGATTAAGGTTGCAAGGGATGAAAACCGACTAAGAGGAAATTTACTGCATGATATGGCGAGTGGGATTTTTATATGATACCTTGTTAGGATGATAAGCACCTCGGAAATAAAACATACACTGCTAAGTGGAATTTTAAACATCACACTAGAGAGGAGTGATGTGAAAAATCACGCGAAAAAACTACTTACTAGTGTAAGTAGATCATACCCGGTTGGTATGATGAAACTTTCTCGAAGGAAGTGGAAAACCCGTTCATCGGTTATGAGCGAAGATGTCCTCATACTCGATTGGTATGATGGATAGTTGAAAATTATATTTTTGTCGGAAGTGCTCTCCCTTGACTGAGTGCCACAACTTAAACAATTTAGGAGACCTTCTTGACGAGAGCTCAAATAGCTCTGTTAGGCCGGAGGCTTTGGCTTTGGAACTTGGGGGCTAATATGCCCGATTTTGAAAATCTTGAATAGTGAGCCCTAGGCTAGTTGGCATGAGTAGGAGCTCGTCAACAAACATGATTTATATGCCATGAAAACTTAAGTAATTGAATTGATTGGCCATGGTACCAAGACATGACCGACATACTCAGTCAATTAGCAGCAGTGCGACATGATAGGTCTCCGGACTAGTCAAGACAAACAATTACAGGTTGAGTTAAGGGTCGGGGCTGTTGGACTAGTGGCATCACATATTATATGGCATCATGTGAAAAATGTTGATTATGCATGCATTGTGTTTATGGGACCTTCAAGATGCCCAAGAGGGGTAGTAATGTGTCCTAGGTCCCTAGATGACCTCGTGGATATAAGGGCAGTTTGTCGTACCAGAAGCCTTGCGAAGCTCGTCGTAGCTTCAAGCCCATGAGACCGAGGTGGGGTCAGGATGAGATCTCTGTCCTATTATGGACACGGAGATTTTTGACAGGATTGAGGGTCGGATGTCATGAACATCCACTCATTCTCAGGATAGAAGTTGACGTACTTCTATCTAGGTGGCCGGTAAAGTTGCTCCGACGCTACAAGTGGGTTTAGTAGACGTGCTGGCCTGTGATTTTGTGTTTGACTTTCATGATAAAAGATGTGTGTTGAGTGATGACACACCATGGTAATAAGAAATTATTTTGAAAACTGAGATTTGAAGATGAGAAAATTTAAAGGAATTAATGAGTTTGCCACACTCCAATTTGAAAACATATTTTTAGAAACTCCATTTTTTTCTTAAATACCCATTCACTAAGTTGTACAAACTCACCCCCGTTTTCTATCCTTTTTAAGAAAAGAGAAAATGACTAGGAATAACACCAAGCCTTACCCTCTGTCATGTATGCTTAATTACTTTTAGGCTTGCATTTTATTTGATATATGTCTTTCTAAGGAACAAGGTTGAAAATACGCATGGCTCCTCTTGAGTTAAAGGAGGAAACTCTTGAACCAAGAGAGCGGCGGGTTGATCATGGGGATCTAACCAAACCGGGTTGGGGCGTGACATGCCCTATTTTGGCAAAGCTGAAATCGGCCAATTCGAGCCCTTCTCAGGCCAAACCAAGCCGTCCCAACACCTCCACATCCCTCATACAGCTGAATTAGAGCTGAAAGGTAAGCCAATTTGGTTCCTCTTTGTAATTTATGAATGGTGTTCGAGACAGAATCGATAGAACTTCGATGATAAAATTCTCACTCAATTCGATATCAATTGATGCAATTCTTGATCCTAGTAGGAACCTTACGATGAGAGCTATCTACCTAGATAGAAAGCTCGGAGCACCGCACCCTTGACAGTAAGCTTTCGAAGCTTTCTCTCTCTAAGTTTGATTTTTTGGTAGAGTTTTGTTTGAGCTCATTCTGGCACCAATTCATGTGATTCAAAGTGCAATTGAATTGTATGAAGGTATAGGAACCCCAATGTAACTTTAATTTCAACAATTAAACTCATTTGATCGATCAATTTGATTAAATCAAATTCAGCAGAGTTAAAAGGTTGAAATTGGGGTAAAAATTGGAGGAAATTTGGGAATTTCAAAAATTAGAGGGACTAAAGTGCAATTTCACAAAATTAAGGACTAATTGGGCATGATAAAGATGTTGGAGGACCAATTAGGCAATTTTGGAAATTTTTGGGGCAAAACTTCCCATTTTTTAAAGTAGGGGCAAAATAGTAATTTTGGAAAAGTTTGGGGACCAAATTTAAAATTTGGGAAATTAAACCCCTTTTTTATGAATTTGAATAAATTCAGGTCCTAAGATAAATTTTAAATGTTTTGGGACTCAATGTGAGGAAAAACCGGTATTAGAGACTTAAAGTTAAAGAAAAAAACTTTAGGGACATAATTGTAAATAAATGAAAAGTTAGTTTTCTCATTTATTTGGGACGAATGAGGGATATTAGGCCAAAGAATAATGAACAATAATGTTCATATCATGTAGGAATAGGAAGTATCGATAATGCCAGCTAAGATAAGTTCGAGTAATGACAACAATATTGCTAAGAGGTATTTCACTACACAATCGGGTTAGTGGGATTATTATATCATACCCGTTTGGGATGATAAGCACCTCGAAAATGAAAACCCACTACTAAGTGGTATTTTAATCATCACACCTGAGGGGAGTGATGTCAAAATTACGCTAAAAAACTACTTACCGATTGTAAGAAAATCATACCCAGTTGGTATGATGAAACTTACTCGAAGGAAGTGGAAAACACACTTATAGGTTATAAGCGGAGATGTCCTCGTACTCAGTTGGTATGATAGACAGTTGAAAAATATATTTTGTTGGAAGTGCTCTCCCCTAACTGTGTGCTTCTATCTAGGTGGTCGGTAAAGTCGCTCCGATGTCACAAGTGGGTTTAGTGAATGTGTTGGCATGTGATTGTGTGTTTGACCTTAATGATGAATGATGTGTGTTAGGTGATGACACACCATGGCTAATAAGAAATGGTGATAAAAATTGAAATTTGAAATGAAAGGTTTTAAAAGAAAATAAGCAGTCTGACACACTCTAAATCAAACATTTTTCCTAAAAGATATTTTTTGAAAAATCATTCACTAAGTCGTTGTACTCACCCCCTCCCTTATATCCCTTTCTGGTAACTCCGGAAAGCCTACGCCAAGACCAATCGCTAATTCGCATGTAAAGACAGGTATGATTAGTTTAAAATTTTATGCAATTTTGATTTATGTTATTATAGGAAAGGTGCAGGTTTAAAGGATGCCTTACTCTTCATGATTTTTAAATAAGGGGCAACCCTTAGTAAACAGGGAGAGTGGCAGGTTGTTCACGGGGATCCGACCAAACTGGGTCAGGGCGTGACGGGGCGAATGCCCCAAAATAAAGAGAGTGTAGGGAGGTAAGGAATGTTCAAGGAATGGTAAGAAGATCAAAGGTATCATCTTAAAAATGAAATTTGTACTTTGAAGGACATAATAGAGAATGAAAACCATAAAAGGGAGACCTCCCCAAACATGGAATCAATACGTAAACTGAAAAGGGGTCAACTTGGAATAAGGAGTTGGTGAATGGTCACAAGCGAGCAATAAAGGATGAAGGAAAGGAAAGTCCTTGAATGAAAGACGCTAATGTAAAGGACATAAGTTAGAAAGGATCCCAATGTGTCGATAAGCTATTAGGAAAACCGGCGGTTGGTACTGGGAGAAAACTCATCAAAAAGTTGGTAAAGAATGAATAGATAAAGGGAAACCGACACGATTCCGATGTAAAGAAATTTAAAAGACAATTGGACAACATAAAAGGTAGTTGGGAAACACTATGAGGTAGTGGGAAGGAACGAAGCCATATGACTCCTAAATAGGATGGAAAGGCATGAACCATTATCAATGATACACATTCGGAAACCATAAGGGGCAAAGATAATTCCAGAACTGAGCCTACTGTAAGAAACATGTATTGCCAACAATTTCAATCAGTGGACAAAGGAGGACCAAATCCGATGGTCCAACCTAAGAAATGGAACCAGAATCGTGGTAAACCAAACATTGAGGAATGACCAAACAAAATAAGGAAGAAAGTTTCTCCAAACCCACGAAAATAAATGACAAAGAGTTAGAAAGGATACTAAACTAAGAGCATCCATAATCTAGGAAATGAAGGGAAAACAGGGTCGATCAGATGTATATGGAACATCCAACTCAATGACACGAATAAGAATCCTTAAGAAGAAAAGTCGTGCCATGAATGGAGTAAGAAGGAGACCTAAGGAAGTACCTTGGGATAGGTAATTTGAACATGACCAGTCATGATACACTCCGTGGAGTGAATGGAAGATATAAAAAAAGAAAGAATTCTCAAGTACATGGCTAAAGGACTAGATGAAAGGAGTAGCCAAAGAGATAGCACACCGAGCAAACCCCAGGAGGATATCAAGGAAAGTCACTTCTAACGTAAATGATGGCTGACTTAGTTTCAAGGACAAAACCCCTAAAAGGAGGGGAGAGTTGTAAACCTTGTCCCTTAAAGATATGAAAACTGGTCAACTCAAGAGAGAAAACCAAATTGGATCATTAACCTTAACCGATAGAGAAAGGGCAAAATGGGAAATTGACAATGTCACGCCCCTACCCTATTTGGTCGGATCCCCATGAGCAACCCGCCACTTTTCTAGTTTATTAAGGGTTTTCCCCTTCTTTAAACCGTGAGGAGTAAGAAGTCCTTTAAACCTATACCTTTCCTAGAATAACATTAATAAAAACTGCATAAAAATTTCAACTTACATACTTGTCTTGCGGGTTTAGCTAGCTGAAGGTCTTTGGGTTGGTTTTCCCTCGATTTCCTAAAATCCCGCTCTTTGTTGTTAAAGAAAAACCCGGAAAAGAACCAATCATACTAAGTGAGAAAACTAAACAGGTTCACAAAACCGTTATTGGGGAATGGACAAATTGGAGAAATTTTAATTCCCAAGTGACCCAAAGAGGTTCATAAACCTTAGAAAAGAACTGTAGGACAAATTGAGAGAGAAAAACCAGACCGGTTCGAGTGAGTCGGACCTGAACCGGATTGAACAAGTTTATGAACCAGAACTGATAGAGAGAGGGTAAATTGGGAAATTTATGAACCCTAAGTGACCTAAGGAGTCATAAAAGTCATGAAAAAGGACTTTAGGGTGAATTGGGGATGAAAACCAAACCGATTCAGGTTAACCATATCTGAACCGAATTGAACCGTATTGGACCGGTTTGAACCACTATCGAACCAAATGTTAGATTCATTTTTCTAAGTGGCTTAAAATTTTCAAATTTGAGATTTGAGGCCACCATTGGATAGAAAATGAATTTAGATAAATTTAGAAATTTTTAATTTTGAAAAATTCGGTCAAATCAGGCCTGAACCGGTGGGTTTAAGCTTTGAACCTGGTTTGGATTGGTCCAATCCGGTTCGGAACATCGTTGTCTTCTTCCTTTAGATGGCAGCACTGTTCACTTGCTGAAAAATTGAAGCTGCACCGGTGTAGAAGAAACATTTATGTTCAGTACATTTCAGGCCATCAATGTCTGTCATAATTGTGCCAAACGGACGGTCGACGAGTTCCCGAGCTCCCTATATAAAGAGCCACACTTCATTCATCCTCCCCACACCTGAAAAGCTCACTCTCTCTCAACTGCTTAGTTTTCCAATGAAACTCGACCAGAGCTCCAATATAGGGTCATTTTTTAGCCAAACTGGGCAAGGTCAAATTCCTAAGAACCAGGGAGAGGTTAGTAACACGGTGGTGACATCCATTCGCTCTGAGATTCGTCGGAGAACCACTGGTCTGATCGAACAGTGAAGCAACTCATGAGGATCGAAGCTGCCCTGTTTCTACCAAGCTGAAATTGGCCAATTCGAGCCCTCATCAGACCAAACAAAACTTTCCCAACATCTACTCAGCCCTCTCACGGCCAAATAAGGACTAAATAGTAAGCCAATTCGGCTCCCCTCTGCAATTTCTGACCGGTGCTAGAGTGAGAGCCGACAGAATTTCAATCATAGAATTTTAATCCAATTCAGCATCAATTGATACCATTCTTGATCCTAGGAGGAAACTTAGGAGGAGAGCTAGATGCCTAGAAAGAAAGATCGGACACAACGCGCCCTCACTGGTGAACAATTGAAGCTTTCTCTCTGTACAGTCTATTTTCCGGCAAAGCACCATTTGAGCTCGTTCCGATGTTAAAACTTATGATTTAAAGTGCTATGGAATTGTATGAAGATGTAGAAACTCAATTTCAACAATTAGAATTTTTTGATCGGTCAAATTGATGAAATCAAATTCGACTGTGTTAGTGAGTTGAAATTGGGGGAAATTGGGGATTTTTGAAAATTCGAAGGACCAAAATGCAATTTTATAAAATTGAGGGTTAATTGGGAATGATAAGAATGTTAAAAGGAAAATTGAACAATTTTAGAATTTTTGGAGTAAAACTTACCATTTTTTTAAAGGAAGGGCAAAATGGTAATTTTGGAAATTTTGGTGGCCAAATTGGGAATTTGGGAAACTTGAATCCCTTTTTATGAAATTGAGTAAATTGAGATGCCAAAAGGAATTTTATAAGTTTCGAGACTCAATTTGGGGAAAGACAAGCAATTGGGGCCTAAAGTAAAAAAGGAAAAATAACTTTAGGGACCAATTTGCAAATATTGGAAAAGTTGTGAATTGAGTCATTTATATTAAATGAGGTGATCAAGCTAGACGTTAATGAACAACGATGTTCATTTCATGTAGGAACGAGACATCGGGAATGTCAGCTAAGGAAAAAATCGACTAAGTGGAAATTCACTACACGAACGGGTGAGTGGGATTTTTATATCATACCCAGTTGGGATGATAAGTACCTCGGAAATGAAAACCCACTACTTAGTGATATTTTAAACATCACAACTTAGAGGAGTGATGTGAAAATAACATGAAGAAACTACTTACTAGTTGTAAGTCAATCATACCTGGTTGGTATGATGAAACTTCCCTTAAGTGGAAAACCCGTTCATCGGTTATGAGCGGAGATATCCTCATACTCGGATAGTATGATAGATAGTTGAAAATATATTTTTGTCGAAAGTGCTCTCCCCTAACTATGTGCCACTGCTTAAATGATTTGGAAGACCGTATTGATGGGAGCTCAAATAGCTCCGATAGGCCGAAGGCCTCTATTTTGGAACTTGGGGGCTAATAAGCCCAATTTTGAAAATCTCGAACAGTAGGCCATAGGCTAGTTTGCATGAGCAGAAGCTCATAAAAAAACATGAGTTAAATGCATAAAACTTTAAATAAATTAATTGTTTGTCCATGGTACCAAGACAGGACCAATTTATTCAGTCAACTAGTGGCAATGCGACTTGACAGGTCTCCAGACTAGTCAAGTCAAACAACTGTAGGTTGAGTTGAAGTTCAGGGCCGTTGGACCAGTGGCACCACAAATTATATGGCATGGTGTGAAAATAGTGATTATGCATGCACTGTGTTTAGGACACCTTCAAGATGCCCAAGAAGGGTAGTGATGTGTCCTAGGGCCCTGGATGACTTAGTGGGTATAAGGCTACTTTGTCGTACAAGGTGACCTTGTGAAGCTCGACGTAGCTTCAAGCGCACAAGACCGTGGTGGGGTTGGGATGAGGTCTCTGTCCTCATACGGAGACAGAGAATTGTTACATGATTGATTGTCGGATGTCATGAGCATCCACTCATTCTCATGGAAGAAGAGGACGTACTTCTATCGAGGTGGCCGGTAAAGTCACTCTAACGCCACAAGTGGGTTCAGTGGACATACTAGCCTGCGATTATATGATTGACCTTTATGATGAAGGATGTTCTTTTGAACACTAAGATTGTTAAACTGGAGAAAATTTAAAGGAATTAAAGAGTCTGACACACTCTAACTTGAAAACATTTTCTTTAAAAAAATTCATTTTTTAAAATACTCATTAACTGATTTGTAGAAACTCACCCCTCTTTTCTATCCCTTTTCAGGAAAAATAAAATGACTATAAATAACACAGAGCCTTACCCTCTATCAGGTATGCTTAATTTCTTTTAAGCTTACATTTTATTTGATATGTCTTTCTAGGGAACAAGGTTGAAAATACGCTTGGCTCCTCTCGAGTAAAAGAACAGGGAAACTCCTCTTGAACCGAGAAAGCAACGGGTTGTTCACTGGGATTCGACCAAATCGGGTTGGGGCGTGACAACTAGAGTGGTATCAGAGGCTAGTTCCCTTGAAACATTAACAATATTATGCCGAGACATTAACCCAACTCTAAACTATCGTATAGGAAGGAGAGTCCCTAGAAAATTTGTGGTGAAATCCAATCCTTCACCTATAACTTGAAAAAGGTATCCAACCTAAGGGAGGAAGTCATCCAAAGGTTTCTAAAGGGTGAGAAAAGGGTGCCCAAGGACATGGTGGAAGACTATCGGAAACTAGTTGGAGCCTTACTAGAAGCAGAAGGTATCATATACCCTCCTCCTAGACAAGAGCAACCAGCATCACCTTCTAGAAGTCCAACCCCGCCTCCTTCAGTCCCTCAACAACCAGAAGGGAATCCCACCAAGAAAGAGGCATGGGATAACTATTGGGATGCATATGCCACCTTCATGAAGGTCCACCAAGTACCTCCACCCACTCAACCTATCTTCGATCCCTCTTAGTGAGTGAAGTGGACTTATGAGTGTGAGGTGGAAGTACTGAGGAGGTACAAATTGGAGGTCATACATGAAATTCGTCCTATTAGGGAAAGCAAATGGACCCCAATCAGTAACTCAGAGCCCTCTAATCAAGAATCCCATAATTGTTCTAGGGTTAACTCTAGTCTATGACCCTTAGGGATTAGGAGGTAGAGAATTCCTATAATAAGCCAATTATGGCAAGAAAATATTCTTGAATAATGAAAGTAAAAGTTTGTTAAAACATTTGAGTTCTTTGATAAAATTCAAGACAAAGGAATATGATAATAATAATTTAAGTAAAAGGTAGAAATTCACCTAAGGAAGAAAACATGGGTTATTTATAGTTAGACTCAACCCTTAAGATTTACCCTTGGAAACACAATAAGGAATAATCCATCTAAAGGAGATAGTAAAGGAAAAAGAAGTCAGGGAAGCAACAGTCCAAGAGTACAGATTTTTAGAGAGCCCAAGAAGGTAAAACTAATCTCTAAGGATGAAGGATAAGGAAAAATCGGGATAAGTAGAACATCCCAATGGGAATCACAAAAATAGAAGCTGATCGAAAAGAAAAAGAAATAAGTATAGAGTCCACTAAGAAAAGATGGAGAGAAAATAAAATAACAAGAAGGCCCAGGTGTACCAACTACTTATAAAGAACTAAGGTACAATTCCTTAGAAACTCCAAAGGATAAGGAGACATGTGGAAGGCAAAAGTATAGATCAAAGGAAGAAGAGAAGCAAGAATAGATTAATCATACAAGGTCCTTAAGCTTAGGAGAAATTTTAAAATGAGAAAATTTTCTAAAAGAAAGGTAGGACAATCGGACAAAAGAATCCCAAAATGAAAGTCACCAGAAGGAGAATGGGAAATCGGAAGTTGAACCAAGATGGAGAAAGTCCCAGGTCAAGACAATTGATTGAAGGGAGGTTGTAACACCAAAAAAAACTGAAATAAGGTCCTCATAAAAGATTATGAGGGGCTAAGTGAGTGTGTTGGAAGGTTAAGTGTGATCTACTACAAGAAGATCTAGAAACTCAAAATGGAAACTTTTAGACAGATCTAATTTAAGGAAATAACATATATGGACCAAATAATTCAGAGGAGTACACAAATTCTAGTAAGAGATGGGGAGTAGTAAAAGAATACACCCTAACCAAGACAAAAGGGGATTACCAAGAACATGAAGTTACGGAAGGTTTGGACACAATAAGGATGAGAGGTCAACCTCAAAGCGATAAACAAATACTGAAGTGAGTGGGAATGAAGCAGGATCAATAGAAGGTACGCATGGATCCAAAGAGTAAGAGTAGGTTGGTGAAAATATCTGCAAAAAGATACTCTAGAATTTAAGGATTTAAATGGTAGAACTAGTTGGAAATACCGAGGTAAAGAGAATGTGAAGCTCAACAGAGAAAGAAATCTTGGGAAGACATGGGTGTACCAAGGAGAGAAACTGGAACCATCTGGATAAGAAAGAGAATAACTCCTCAAGAACAAAATGCTGGAAAAGAAAGGATCATGTACAAGGAGAAGAAAATCGTAAAGAACCAAGGGGATAAGTCAAACCCATGTAAGGTATAGGTAAGATGATAACATTAAAGGATGCCATGCACATAAGAAAAGAACTAAACTCAGAATGAATAATAGTGGGAGGAACAAATATAAGAGCAAGTATGTATTTAGAAAGAGAAGAGATCTTAAGGGGGAAGGACACTAGTGGGAATGAAGAATAAAGTAAAAGATAAGAAATTTTAATATGTCATTAAGTATCGAGAAATTTAAGGATTTGAAGGCAAAATGACTAAAAAGAGAAATTTGGAAAAAAAAACAAGAAGTATGGAAACCACTACTGTAATAGGGATGTAAAGTTAAGACATCACGATGAATGCCATGCGGTAAGGGGGCATGTAAATTCAACTAATTTAGAGAAATACGACTTAGGCAAGGAATGGTCTATGAGTAAGACTAAATGAAGTCAAGCAAAAAGGTGATGAACAAAGAATGAGTAAGGAATCTATGTAGGATGAAAAGACAATAAATGCCAGAATACGTGGAAGAAAAATGACCGAAAATTATAGCTCTGAAATTTTGGGTAAAAGAAGCTTGGGAGGTGAAATGGTGCCTTAGGAATGAAGGACATAACGAAAGGAAATGATCATAAATTTTCAAGGAAAATACTCCAGGCTAAGGTAACTTCCATGGATTGAGGAAAAGATGAGAATGAGATAATAATCTTAATTAGGTGATGAGAGGGATGAACAAAAATAACCGAGAAGGTTGTAAGACGATAGAATAGAAAATTTTATAATAATAAAAAGTTTAAACCAACACATGAATAATGTGAAATAAGTTTTGGGACAAAACTCCTAAAAGGAGGGGAGAGTTGTAAACCCCGCTCTTTGGAGTTAAGGAAAAACCATTAAAAGAACCGGTCATACTAAGTGAGAAAATAGAACGGGTTCACAAAACCGTTATTGGGGAATGGGCAAATTGGAGAAATTTTAACTCCCAAGTGACCAAAAGAGGTCCATAAACCTTGGAAAAGAAAATTAGGATAAATTGAGAGAGAAAAACCAAACCAGTTTGGGTGAACCAGGCCCGAACCGGATTGAACCGATTTAAGAATCGAGCTGGTTTATGAACCAGAACCGATAGAGAGAGGGAAAACCGGGAAATTTATGGACCCTAAGTGACCTAAGAAGTCATAAAAGTCATGAAAAGGACTTTAGGGTGAATTGGGATGAAAACCAAACCGGTTCAGTTTAACTGGATCTAAACTGGATTGAACCAGTATTGAACGGAATGCTAAATTCATTTTTCTAAGTGTACTAAAAAAATTCAAATTTGAGTTTTGAGGCCACCATTGGATAGAAAATGAATTTAGATGAATTTAAAAACTTTTAGATTTTAAAATTTTGGTCGAATTGGGGGTGAACTGGCCGGTTTAAGTTTTGAACTCGGTTTTGACCGGTACGGTCTGGTTCAGAATAATGTTGTCCTCTTCCTTCAAATGACATCACTGTTCTCTCTCTAGAAAATCAAAGCATAGAGGGTGAAGAGGAAACATTTTCATTCAGTATGTTTCAGGCCATCAATGTCTATTATAAAGGTGCCAAACGGATGGCCAATGAGTCCCCAAGCTCCCTATATAAAAACCACTCTCCATTCATCCTCTCCACACCTGAAAAGCTCACTCTCAATCAGCTTCTTAGTTTTTTGGCGAAGCTCGAATCAGAGCTCCGATATAGGGTCATTTCTGAGTCAAAGAAGGTGAGGTCGGGTTTCATAGAACTGAGGAGATGTCAGCTACACGGTGGTGACATCCATTTGCTACGAGAGTAGCCAGAGAAGCGCCGACATTATCGAACAGTGAAGCAACTCTGGCGGACTGAAGCTGCCCTATTTCGGTTGAGCTGAAATTGGCCAATTCGAGCCCTCCTCAGACTAAACCAAGCTTTCCCAACATCTTCATAGCCCTCCCACGGTCGAATAAGGATTGAAAGGTAAGCTAATTCGACCCCTCTCTACAATTTTCGACCGGTGCTAGAGAGGCTAATAGAAGTTCAATGATAGAATTCTAATCCAATTTTGTATTAATTAATGCCATTCTTGATCATAGAAGGAACCTTAGGAGGAGAGCTATCTGCCCAGATAGAAAGCTCAGACCGCTACGCCCTCATCGGTGAGCGATTGAAGCTTCCTCTCTCTATAGTCTATTTTCCGGAGAATCTCCGTTTGAGCTCGTTCTGGCGTTAAAACTTACGATTTAAAGTACTATGGAATCGTATGAAGATGTAGGAACTCAATTTAAACAATTAGAAGTGTTTGATCAGTCAATTTGATGAAATCAAATTTTGTTGTGTAGGGAGTTGAAATTTGGGGAAATTGGGGATTTTCGAAAATTTGAAGGACCAAAATGTAATTTTTTTAAAATTGAGGGTCAATTGGGCATGCTAAGAATGTTAAAAGGCTAGCTAAGCAATTTAAGAATTTTTGTAAAAGAAGGGCAATATGGTAATTTTGGAAAATTTGTGGGCCAAAATTTGGAATTTGGGAAATGTGAAAACCTTTTTATGAAATTGAGTAAAATGAGATCTCAAGTGGAATTTTAAAAGTTTCAGGACTTAATTTGGGGAAAACAGACAATTGGGACCTAAAGTAAAAAAGGAAAAATAACTTTAGGGACCAATTTGCAAATATTAGAAAAGTTCTAAATTGAGTCATTTATATTAAATGAGGTGATTGAGCTAGATGATAATGAACAACGATGTTCATTTCATGTAGGAACATGAGACATTAGGAATGCCAGTTGAGGTTTAGCTCACAAGGGACAAAAAAATTGAATAAGTGGAAATTCACTACACGAACGGGTGAGATGGATTTTTATATCATACCCGATTGGGATGATAAGTAACTCGAAAATGAAAACCCACTACTTAGTGGTAGTTTAAACATCACAACTTAGAGAAGTGATGTGAAAATGATATGGAAAACTACTTACTGGTTGTCAGTAGATCATAACCGATTAGTATGATGAAACTTCATTGGAGAAAGTGGAAAACCTGTTCATCAGTTATGAGCAGAGATATCCTCATACTCGGTTGGTATGATGGATAGTTGAAAATATATTTTTGTCAAAAGTGCTCTCCCCTAACTATGTGCCACTGCTTAAATGATTTGGGAGATCTTCTTGATGGGAGCTCGAATAGCTCTGATAGGTCGGAGGCCTTGATTTTAGAACTTGGGGGGTAATATGACCAATTTTGAAAATCTCGCATAGTGGGCCATAGGCCGATTGGCATGAGTAGATGCTCGTAAACAAACATGAGTTATATGCCATAAAAATTTTAATAAATGAATTTTTTGGCCATGGTACTAAGACAGTACTAACATATTTAGTCAACTAGTTGTAGTGTGACATGACAAGTCTCCGGACTAGTCAAGACAAACAGCTGTAGGTAGAGTTGAAGGTCAGGGCCATTGGACCAGTGGCATCACAGATTATATGGCATGATTAAAAATACTAATTATGCATGCACTGTATTTACGAGACCTTCAAGACAACCAAGAGGGGTAGTGATGTGTCCTTGGGCCCTAGACGACCTAGTGGGTATAAGGGTAATTCGTCGTACCAGGTGACCATGCGACGCTCGACGTAGCTTCAAGCGCATGAGACCGAGGTGGGGTCTAGATGAGGTCTCTGTCTTTATACGGACATAGAGAATTGTTATGGGATTGAGGGTCGGATGTCACAAATATCTACTCATTCTAAGGGTAGAAGTGGACATACTTCTATCTAGGTGATAGGTAAAGTCTCTCCAACGCCACAAGTGGGTTCAGTGGACGTATTGGCCTGCAATTGTATGATTGACCTTCATGATGAAGGATGTTCTTTTCAAAACCAAGATTTGTAAAGTGGAGAAAATTTAAAGTAATTAAGGAGTCCGGCAAACTCTAACTTGAAAATGATTTTTTAAAAATTTTCATTTTCTAAAGTACCCATTCATTGAGTTGTAGAAACTCACCCCTCTTTTCTATCCCTTTTCCAGAAAAAGAAAATGACTAGGAATAACACCAAGCCTTACCCTCTGTTAGGTATGCTTAATTTCTTTTAAGCTTGCATTTTATTTGATATATGTCTTTCTAGGGGACAACATTGAAAATATGCATGGCTCCTCTCAAGTAAAAGAAGGGGGAAACTCCTCTTGAACCAAGAGAGCGACGGGTTGTTCATGGGGATTCAACCAAACTGGGTTGGGGCATGACAAGGGGTAAAGGGAGGGGGTGAGTTCAACAACTCAATGAATGGGTATTTGAAATATGAGTTTCAAAAAATAGTTTGAATTGGAGTGTGCTAAACTCCTTATTTTCTTTAAAACCATTTCTTTCTCAATTTCTCGGTTTTTAAAACTATTATTCCTCATTAACCATTGTCAGTGTGTTTAACGATCAACTCACGCCCTTCATCATGAAGGGATCACACATTCGGACGGCAGCTCGTCCACTGCACACACTTGTGGCATCGGAGCAACTTTACCAGCCACATAGATAGAAGCTCATCCATTTCTACCTTAAGAATGAGTTGATGTACGTGACATCTAACCCTCAATCCGAAATGAAAACTCAATGTCCATATGAGGACACAAACCTCATCCTGACCCCACCCTGGTCTCATGTGCATGAAGCTACATCGAGCTTCCCTGAATGCCAGCACGACAAACTGCCCTTATCTCCACCATGTCGTCAAATAGCCCCTAGGATGCATCACTACCAGCCTTGGGCGTCTTGATGGTCCCGAACCTCAGTGCATGCATAAAACAATAGTTTTTCACATAAGCCATTTAATCTTTGGTGCCATTGATCCAATGGCCCCAACCCTTAACTAGACCTGCAGTTGTTTGTCTCGACTAATCTATCGACCTATCTTGTCACACTACAACTAGTCCATTGAGTATGTCGGCCATGTCTAGGTACCATCACCAAACACATTATTCATTAAAGTTTTCATGGCGTAATCTCATGTTTGTTAACGAGCTCCTACTCGTGCCAACTAGCCTTCGGCCCACTATACGAGAGTTTTTAAAAATTGGGCATTTTAGCCCCCAAGTTCCAAAACCGAGCCCTCCAGCCTATCTGAGCTATTCGAGCTCCCGTCAAGAAGGTTTCCCAAAAATTTCAAGCAATGTTACACAGTTAGGGTAGAGCACTTCTTACAAAAATAACTTTTCAGTTGTCCATCACACCAACTGAGTATGAGGACATCTCTGCTCATAACTGATAAGCGAGTTTTCTACTTCCTTCCAAGAAATCCATCATACCAACCGGGTATGATCTTCTTACAACTGGTAAGTATTTTTTCTATGTGTTTTCACATCACCCCATCCAGGTGTGATGTTAAAATTACATCTGCTAGTGGTTGTTCATTCTGAGGTACTCATCATCCCAACCGGGTATGATGTAAAAATTCCCACTCACCCAATCGTGCAGTGAATTCCTCCAATTTGGCTCTTTGCCTGCACGCGAGTTTGTACTTGCTGGCGTTCTCGGTACTTTGTACTCCTATATGATATGGACATCCTCGTTCATTATCCTTTGGCCTAATAGCCTTCATTCATCACAAATGAATAAAATGCCCAAACATTTAGTTATTTACATTTAGGTCACTAAAGTTCTTTTCTTTAACTTTAGCTCCCTAATGCTAATTTTCCCCCAAATTGTGTTCCAAAACTTCTAAAAATTACCTTGGGACCTCAATTTATTCAAAATCACAAAAAGGGTTTCAAGTTTCAAAACCATTTCCAATATGGTCCCAAACTTTTCAAAAATTACCATTTTGCCCCTACTTTACAAAAATGGTAAATTTGACCCCCAATAATTCTAAAAATCGACCAATTGGTACTCCAACATCTTTTTCATGCCCAATTGGCCCTCAAGTTTGGAAAATTGCACTTTAGTCCCTCAAAATTTTGAAATCCCCAATTTCCACCTTCCAACCTGGTCGAATTTGATTTTATCAAATTAACCGATCAATCAATATTAATTGTTAAAATTAAAAGGTAAAATTTAATTCCTACACTTCCACATGATTCAATAAAACTTTGAATCACGTCATTTGGATCCAAATTGAGCTCAAACGGAGCTTTGTCATAAAACTGAACTTAGAGAGAGAAAGCTTCGAAAGCTTACTATCGGAGGTGCGGCGGTCCAAGCTTTCGATCTACACAGATAGCTCTCGTATTGAGGTTCTTCCTAGGATCAAGAATCTCATAAATTCATGCCAAATTGAGGGAGAATTTGGTTAGTGTATTTTCGGTGGTTCTCTCTATAACACTTATCATAAATTACAAAGGTGAGCAAAATTGGCTTACCTTTCAGCTCTAATTCAGTCGTATGAGGGTTGTGGAAGTGTTGGGGAAGCTTGATTTGGTCTGAGAAGGGCTCGAATTGGCCATTTTTAGCTCGGCCAAAACAGGGCAGCTTTGGTCCATCGGAGCTGCTTCAATGTTCGATCACGTCGTCGTTTCTCCAACAACCCTCGGAGCAAATGGAGACTACCTTTGGGTAGCTGACTTCTCCCTGAATCTAATGAACTTGACCTTGTCGTATTTGGCTCAGAAAAGTGCCCTTTCCAACTTCCTTTCCCCCACTTCTTCCCACTTAATTAGACTGGGCCTCACCATCACGTTATCCAACAAGCATTTCTCCTGCTTTTCCAACTTCAGGTCCACCTCCATCCTTCCCAACTATTGCAACAAGGGTATATAACTTGTCTTTATTTGTGATGCCTCAGTTTGGTACTTGCGACTTAAGGCATCTACTACTAAATTTGCCTTTTTGAGGTGATACTCTATCACAAGGTCATAGTCCTTCACCAATTCTAGCCATCTCCTCTGGCGGAGATCTAACTCTTTTTGAGTTAGGAAATACTTAACACTCTCGTGATCAGTGTATATCCAACAATTAACTTCATGGAGGTTGTGTCGCCAAATATTTAAGGCAAACACTATCGCAGCTAATGCCATGTCGTGGGTTGGGTAGTTTCTCTCATGTGCCTTAAGTTGTCACAAAGCATAGGTAATAACATTTCCCTATTGCATCAGTACACATCCGAGTCCTTATCTGGATGCATCACTATAGACAGTGTACTCTCCTGCACTTGGGTCAGGAAGAGAGAGTACTAGTGCGGTTGTCAACTGAGTCTTCAATTCTAAGAAAGACTTCTCACAGCTTTCATCCCATTTATACTCAACTCCTGTCATCCTCTACCTTGTTAGAGAGGTTGTTATCTTAGAGCAATCATACACAAATTGTTTGTAGTATCCTGCCAGACCTAGGAAAATTTGTATCTCTAAAGGATTCTTGGGTGCCTTCCAGTCAAATATGACTTCCACCTTTGTTGAATCTACTTTGACTCCGTCCTTGGACCCTTTATGTTCTAAGAAGCCTACCTCATACAACCAGAACTCACACTTGGAGAATTTTGAATACAAGTGGTTCTCCTTCAATGTTTCCAAGATGATTACCAAATGTCACGCCCCAACCCGATTTGGTCGGATCCCCGTGAGCAACCCGCCACTCTCTTGGTTTACTAAGAGTTTTCCCCTTCTTTAACCCGGGAGGAGTAAGGAGTCCTTTAAACCTGTACCTTTCCTGGAATAACATAAATCAAAACTACATAAAAATTTTAACTTACATACCTCTCTTGCAGGTGTGATTAACAGGAGGTCTTTGGGTAGGTTTCCCTTGGTTACGTAAAAAGGGATATAAGGGAGGGGTGAGTTCAATGACTCGGTGAATGTGTTTTTAAAGTTTGACTTTTAGGAAAAATGTTTGAATCCAAGTGTGTCAGACTCCTTATTTTCTTTTAAAACAATTCATCCTTAAAATATCATTTTCATAGCCATTACTCCATCCTCAATCATAAATGGTGTGTTTATCAACTAACACACACCCTTCATCATGAAGGGAACACACATTCCCAAGTTAGCATGTCCACTACACCCACTTGTGGTGTCGGAGCAACTTTACCAGCCACCTAGATAGAAGCACGTCCACTTCTACCTTGAGAATGAGTGGATGTACGTGACATCCAACACTCAATCTCATAAAGAAAACTCCGTGTCCATATGAGGACAGAGAGCTCATCCCGAACCCACCCCAATCTCATGCGCATGAAGCTACGTCGAGCATCTAAGACTATTGGCACGACTAACTACCCTTATCTCCACCATGCCGTCCAGTAGCCCTAGGACATAACACTACCCCTCTTGGGTGTCTTAAAGGTCTCGTAACATAGTGCATGCACAAATCAACAGTTTTCCACATAAGTCATTTAATCTGTCATGCCAGTGGTCCAACGGCCCCAACCCTCAACTCGACCTGCATTTGTTTTTCTCGACTAGTCTGTTGACCTGTCATGTCGCATGCTGCCAGTGCATTGAGTATATCGGTCCCGTCTTGGTACCCTGGCCAAACAAATCATTCATTTAAAGTTTTCATGGCTTAACTCGTGTTTGTTTACAGGCTCCTGCTCGTGCCAACTAAACTAGAACCACTATACGAGATTTTCAAAATCGGGCATATCAGCCTCCAAGTTCCAAAATCGAGGCCTACGGCCTATCTGAGCTATTCGAGATCCCATCAAGAAGGTCTCCCAAAAAGTTTAAGCAGTGGCACACAGTCAAGGGAGAGCACTTCTAACAAAAATAAAATTTTAGCCATCCATCACACCAACCGGGTATGAGGACACCTCCGCTTATAACCGATAAGCGGGTTTTCTACTTCCTTCTATGAAGTTTTATCGTACCAACCGGGTATGATCTACTTATAACCGATAAGTAGTTTTCCGCGTACTTTCCAGATCACTCCTCTTAGGTATGATGGTTCAAATATGACATAGTATTGGTTTTTTATTTCCGAGGTAATTATCATCTCAACTGGGTATGATATAAAAATCCCACTCACCCAATAGTTTAGTGAATTTCCTCTTAATCGGCTTGTGGCCTTCACGTGAAATTGTCTTAGCTAGCGTTCTTAGTACTTCGTGTTCCTACAAGATATGAACATCCTTGTTCATTATCCTTTGGCCTAATAGCCTTCATTCATCCTAAATGAACGAAGTGACCAAACTATTCATTTATTTACAATTAGGTACCAAAAGTTATTTTTCTTTAACTTTAGGTCCCTAATGTCGGTTTTCCCCCAAATTGAGTCCTGAAACTCTAAAATTCACCATAGGACCTCAATTTATTTAAAATCACAAAAGGACTTAGAGAGGGAAAGCTTTGAAAACTTTATGTCGGGGGTGCTACGGTCCGAGCTTTCAATCTGGGCAGATAGCTCTTGTCCTAAGGTTTCTCCTAGGATCAAGAATTGCATCAATTGATGCCAAATTGAGTGAGAATTTAGTCATTGAAAATATCTCGGTTCTCTCTCTAGCATCGATCAAAATTTACAGAGTCGAGCCAAATTGGATTACCATTCTACTGTAATTCAGTTGTAGGAGGGTTTGGAGGTGTTGAGAGGGCTTGGTTTGGCTTGAGAAGGGATCGAATTAGCTAATTTCAGCTCGAACGAAGCAGGGCAGCTTCGGTCTGTTGGAGCTACTTCACTATTCTATCATGCCGGTGTTTCTCCGACGACCCTCAAAGCAAATGGAGACTACAATCATGTAGTAGACTTCTCCCTGAATCCAAAGAACCCAACCACAGCTTCTTTGGCTCAAAAAAATGCCCAAGTCGAAGCTCTCATTCGAGCTTCATCAAAAAATGGAGTAGTGGGGAGAGGGTGGAGTTTTCAGATGTGAGGAGGATGAATGAGGACGTGCTCTTTATATAGGAAGCTCGGGTACATCTTAGCTGTCCAATTGGTGCCATAATGGTGGTCATTCATTGCCTGAAACTCCCTGACCGAAGACTTTTCATCTTCACTAACTGCTCGATTTTTCGGCGAGTGAATAATGCTATCATCTGAAGGAAGAAGACGACATTGTTTCGTACTGGACCGGGTCGGTCCGAATTGGGTTCAAAGCTCAAACTGGCCGGTTCAGGCTCGATTTGACTGAGTTTTTTAAAATTAAAAAATTATAAATTCATCTAAATTCATTATATATCAAAGGATGGCCTCAATTCTCCATTTTGAATTTTCTAAGCCACCTAGAAAAATGAATTTTGCATTCGGTTCAATAGGGGTTCAAACCGGTCCAAATCGGTTCGGATTCAGTTCACCCAAACCAGTTTCATTTTCATCTCCAATTCATCCTAAAGTCCTTTTTCATGACTTTTGTGACTCTTTAGGTCACTCGAGATCCATAGATTTCCCAATTTTCCCTTTTTCTATCGGTTTCGATTCATGAACCGACTCAATTCATAAACCAGTTCAATCCTGCTTGAATCTGGTTCTCTTGAACCAGTCTAGTTTTCTCTCCCAAATTGTTCTAAGGTCCTTTTCCAAGGTTTTATGAACCCTTTGGGTCACTCGGGAGTTGTAAATTTTCCAAATTGCCTGTTCTCTTATGATGGGGTTTGTGAACTAGTTCGGTGTTTCTCATTTGGTTTGACTAGTTCTTTTCTTGGTTTACAACTCTCTCCTCCTTTTAGGAGTTGTGTCCCCAAAACTAAATCAGCATTTTTCACTCTAGGATAAACTTCCCTTAATATCAACTTAGACATGTTAATATTTTGGTCGTTCTTTCACTTAGTACACCTTAAATCACGCACTTAAGGAGTTTCCTTTTCCTTTATATTGTTTACTCCTTCAATGGAGTTTTATCATTACAAGTATGTCTTTCCCGTGAGTATAAAAGTTATATCCCTAGGTTCACATCTCCCTTTACTTTGGGTAAGATTCTTTCCTTTGGGTTTCTTACTCAAGATTTCTTGATTGGAAGTTCCAAGGTGCCCAATCGTTCCTTTGTCTAGTTATTCTCTTTATTGTTAAAACCCTTAGCTCGACATTCTTTCGAGCATTACATACTTGTTTTCACAGGTTTCGGTGTTATTATCCATTCATCCTAATTTGACTCATCCGTCAATGATTACAGCTTCGGTTAAAATTATGTTTGACCTTGTTATGCTTACTAACTGACTCTTTCTTACTCGAGTCACATTTTACTCGAGACTATTGGTGCTTACAAGTCCCTTACAACATGACATAATCTTGGACTTGTCTCTATCCATCAGATTTCAACAAACCTCCTTTAGGGTTGTTCCTAACTTTCCAAACTTTTAGGGATTGTATAACATCAACCCTCCTTTCATCGGGTAGTATTCCTCAACTACCTTTTACCGTTATCTAGTCATCCTTCATGCCTTAACAACATATCTTACATAACTCTGTCAGTTTTTCTTACCCACTCATCCTTTCCCAACTTTTCATTGGATATTTCCGGTCCCAATCATTGAATTTCCTGATGACTTACCCACATGTTGGGATTCTTCCCTTCTTATGTCTTCCTTCTTTTCTATTGACTTACTTTACTCAAGAATTTTCCTTTCCCCTAAACCCACACTTACTTACTTATGACCATTTCACAATTCTGTTATTTCTAGGGAATTCTCCTTTAATGATTTTCATTCTCTAATGTGTCCTTCAAAGTAGAGATTTCCCTTTAGGTGCTAGATCTTTGAATTTCTAACTATTCCTCAAAGGTTTCCTTCCTTCACATTATTATACCCTTTTGAATTTGGGCTTTTGTCCACCTTTAATCATTTGTCAATCATTGGGTCTTATTTAGTGTACTCAACACTATGCCCACTCTATTACCCTTCTTTAGAGTGTAGTCTCCACTACTCCCCGATCATTCTTATGGCCTCGTTTATTCACCTTAACCATCCTATTGTTACTAGTTACTTCCTTCTTATCTAGGTTCATTAGAAATCTCTAATTGGCTTCTTTGCTCTTCCAAATTAGGTAATACTTTAGCCATCCCAACATACCCTTAACCACTTATGGTTCTTTATGATGTTCTTTATGTCGGTTTGAGCATCTTAGGATCCATCTGGTGGTTCATTAGCTTTGGAACTTCCCTTTTTGAGGTCTCACTTCCTACTTGTATCCTCTACCTAAGGATTCCAGTCCTGGTTCAACTTGTTAATGCTTTTTGGAGGCTTTTCCCTTCTTTTTTCTTACGCCCTTCTAAGATTGCTATTTTTTCCCACTCTTTATACTTCACTATCCTCCATTTCCTTTTTGCTCCTTATCCTCTCTTCGAAGAGCTCCTGTTGATAGATTGGTTCCTAGCACCCTTTATGTCTAGCCATACACTCCTTGGGCTCTATTAAGCGAGTGTGGGCCAAGACCAGTCATGATATCATTGGTTGTTTTCTCCTTACCCACTTCCGAATTAGAGGTCTTACTTCTCCAAGGTTCTTCAGATGTTGTTTCCTTTATTTCCTTGTTATGGGTATGTCAAGCCCTGACCCAGTTTGGTTGGAGTTCGTGATCAACTTGCCACGCTCTTGATTTATTAAAGGGTTTCCTCTTATTATAAACCGTAAAGAGTAAGGCATCCTTTAAACCTACCTTTTCCTGGAATAACATAAATCAAAACTGCATAATATTTTTAATTTGTCATACCTGTCTCACAGGCATCTTAGTTGATGGTCTTTAAGGGTAGGCTTTCTGAAATTTCATGAAAGGGATATAAGGGAGGGGTGAGTACGACTACTCATTGAATAGGTTTTCAAAACTTTTAACTTTAGGAAAAAGATTTGTATTGGAGTGTGCTAGACTCCTTTCTTTCAAAAGTCCTTTAATTTCAAATCTCAGTTTTTACTAGCATTTCTTATTAATCACGGTGTTTCATCACCCAACACACATTCGTAGGTCAGCCTATCCACTGAACCCACTTGCAGCGTCGGAGCGACATTATTGGCCTCATAGATAAAAGTACATCCACTTCTACCCTAAGAATGAGTGGATGTACGCGACATCCGACCCTCAATCCAAAAATCAATTCTCCATGTCCGTCTGAGGATAGAGACCTCATCCCTTTCCTACCTCGGTCTCATGCGCTTGGTGATACTCCAAATTTCACAAAGTCACCTGGTACGACGAACTGCCCTTATACCCACCAGGTCATCTAGTGCCCTTAGGATGCATCACTACCCCTCTTGGGCATCTTGATGGTCATGTAATCACAATGCATGCCCAATCAGATTTTTCTTATAATGACATATAATATGTGGTGCCATGGGTCCAACGGCTCTGACCAACAACTCAACCCGTAATTGTTTGTCTTGACTAGTCCGTCGACCTGTCATGTCGCATTGCTGCTAGTTGACTGAGTATGTCAGTCTTGTCTTGGTACCATGGTTAAACAATTTCTTTATTTAATTTTTTATGGCATATAACTCATGTTTGTTTATGAACACCTACTCGTGCCAACTGGCCTTGGGCCCACTGTACCAGATTTTCAAAATCGGGCATATTAGCCCCCAAGTTCCAAAACCGAGGCCCCCAGCCTATAAGAGCTATTCAAGCTCCCGTCAAGAAGGTCTCACAAATCATTCAAGCAATGGCACACAGTCAAGGGAGAGAACTTCCAACAAAATGTGTTTTCAACTGTCCATTATACCGACCGGGTATAAGGACATCTCCGTTCATAACCGATGAACGGGTTTTTAACTTTCTTTGAGGAAGTTTCATCATACCAACCGGGTATGATCTACTTACAACCGGTAAGTAGTTTTTTCGCATGATTTTCACATCTCTCCTCTAAGTTGTGATGTTTAAAATACCACTTAGTAGTCGGTTTCCATTTCGAGGTACTTATCATCCCCAATCGGGTATGATATAAAATCCCACTCACCGATTAATGCAGTGAATTCCACTAGACCGATTCTTTGAATTCATACGAGCTTGTCCTAGCTGGCGTTCCTGGTACTTCATCTTCCTACACGATATGAACATCTTGGTTCATTATCCTTCGGACTAATAGCCATCATTCATTCCAAATGAATGAGAAAATCAAACTTTCTATTTATTTGTAATTAGGTCCATAAAGTTATTTTTCTTTAACTTTAAGTCTCATATGCTGATTTTTCCTCAAATTGAGTCCCAAAACTTTTAAAAGTTCACCTTGAGACCTCAATTTATTCAAATTCACAAAAAGGGGTTTAATTTCACAAATTTTCAATTTGGTCCCCAAACTTTTCCAAAATTACCATTTTGCCATTCCTTTACAAAAATGGTAAATTTCGCCCCAAAAATTCTAAAATTCCTCAATTGGCCCTCTAACTTTTTTATCATGCCCAATTGAAACTAAATTTTATAAAATTGCATCTTGGTCCTTCGAATTTCGAAAATTTCCAAATTTTCCCCTAATTTCAACTCCTTAACACAGCTGAATTTGATTTCATCAAATTAACTGATCAAACACTTCTATTTGTCGTAATTGAAGTTAAAATTGGGAAACTACATCTTCATACTATTCAATAGCATTTTGAATCGCAAGTTTTGATGTCGTAACGAGCTCAAATAGAGCTTCGCTGGAATATAGACATTAGAGAGAGAAAGCTTCAATTACTCACCATCAGGGGCACGACGGTTTTAGCTTTCAATCTGGGTAGATAGCTCTCGTCCTAAGATTCATCCTAGAATCAAGAATTGCATCAATTGATGCCAAATTGAGTTAGAATTTTATTATCGAAATTCTACCAGTTCTCTCTCTAGCACCGGCCGAAAATTACAAAGTGGAGCTGAATTGGCTAACCTTTCAGTCCTAATTCAGCCGTGGGAGGGCTGAGGAAGTGTTGGGAGGGCTTGGTTTGGGCTGAGGAGGGCTCAAAATGGCTGATTTCAGCTCAGCCAAAACAGGGATGCTTTGGTCTGTTGGAGCTGCTTCATTGTTTGATCATGTCGGTGCTTCTTCGGTGATTCTTGGATTGATTGGAGTTTGCTATCAGATAGCTTACTTCCCTCGGAGTCTAAAGAGCCTCTCCTTCTAAGGTTAAGAAAAATGCCCAAGTCAAAGTTTTGGTTCGAGCTTCACTGGGAAATGGAGTGGTAGAGACAAAGAGAAGTGTTTTGGTGTGAGGAGGATGAATAGGGATGACCTCTTTATATTAGTGTATAATTGTGTATTAAATGGGAGAGATTTATTACTAGTATTAATGTTGCCATAAATTGACAGGTATTTATTAGTATTAATTCCAATAATTTAATTTAGGTATTAAATTATGGTATTAATTCTAATAATTTAATTTAGGTATTAAATTATGATATTAATTTCAAATAATTAAATGTATATATTAATTTATGGCTATTTATGATATGGTGTACTATTATACCCAAATTCATCTACTCTCACTCAAGCACACTTAACTTTGGAGTTTTGATGGGATTCAATTCATCTGAACCATTCTGATTTTTCTCTTCTAATTTGCCTTAAGGTTCTTTTCCAAGGTTTAATGAACCCTCAAATGGTCGATTTTATGAACCAGTCCGGTATTTCTCACTTGGTTTGACCGGTTCTTTTTCTGATTTTCCTTAACTCAAAAGAGCAAGGTTTACAACTCTCCCCTTCTTTTAGGAGTTTTGTCCCCAAAACTTGATTAGTAGCCTTGCATGAGGAATCATTTCCTTTGACTTCCATTTGGTGTTTGCTTAACATGCAAACTCTTCTCTTATTCTTTCAACTAGCCCTTTTTACATCCTTCACTTTAAGAAATTTCTTTTCTTTTATATTATTATCTCCCTCCATGGAGTTTATCATAACTAGACATACCTTACTCAAGGGTATATCCTTAGATTCACATCTTTATTTGCTTAGAGCAATATTTTTCCATTTGAGATCCTATATTCAAGATTGGGAGTTCCAAGATACCTAGCCATTCCAGTGTCTAGTTAACCCCATGGTCGTTAAAACCTTTAGCTCGATGTTCTTTCGAGTGTTACATACTTGTTTCCACGGTTTTCTTTATTATCACCTTTTCGTCCTATTTTGACCCTTCCTCCATTTCTTGCTTATTATAATTTCAATCCAAATTTTTTTTATATTCAACCTTGTCATGCTTACTAGCTGTCTCTTCCTTACTTTCAGTCATACTCTCCTCGGGATTGTTGGGCTTACATGACCCTTATAGCATGGAATTTTCTAGGACTTGTCTCTATCCATTAGATTTCTAGAACATCTCCTTGAGAGTCTCTCTTAGCTTTCCGACCTTTCAGGGATCGTATAACTTCATCCCACTTTTCTTTTGATAGCATTCCTCAACTATCCTTTTATCGTTATCCTCTCATCCATCATGCCTTTTAAGTTATGTCACACATAACTGCATGGATTTCTCTTACCTACTCCTCCTTTCCCAACTTATTTATTGGGTCCTTTTGATTCCAATCATTGGGTTTCCTGATAATTATTGACATACGAGGATTTTTCCCTTCTTATGTCCTTTCTCTTCTTTAGTGGCATCCTTTATTCAAGGACTTCCTTTTCTTAATCCACTCTTACTTGCTCGTCCCATTTCACGATTAATTATTTCAAGTTGATCTCTTTTTTGTCAATATATTGATTGTTTTGTTTCAGGAATTCCCTTCTTACGATTTCATTCTCTACTATATTCCTCAAAGTAGAGGTTTTAACCTTAAGAGTTACATGTTTAACCTTCTTGCCATCCTTTGGAGATTCCTTCCTTTATTTCTTTGCACCTTCTTCTATGTTGAGGCAATTTCCCACTTTGAATCCTTATTCGTCTTAAAATTTCCTTTCATTCCTTATGTAAGGAATTTCTTATTATTGGTCTAATTTCATATACTCTACACTATGCTCATCCGTCCATTCTTTAGGCTCCATTAAGTGAGCATGGACTACAACCCGTCCTGATGTCAGTGGTCATTTTCCCTAATTGATTTCTTAATTGAGGGCTTACTTCACCAATATTCCTCATATATTCTTTCTTTTACTCTCTTATTATTGTAGTCCACCCACTCCTATTCGTTGCGGTATTCTTTGATGGAACCATGATATTTATCCATTCCTTTGGTTTAATTTACTTCTTAGGAATTCATGAGTACTTTTCCTTGGTACTCGACCTTTCCATCTCAACCAGCATTACATTTGTGAGCTTATTGTTCTTTCCATTTCGGTTGGTTCCATTTCCTCTTAATTGGGATATGCATGTCTTTCCAGGGCTTCCTTCCTTGGTAGGATTATTTCTCTTTCTCCTGACATTCTTTTATTACATTTGCTCTAGGGGATTTCTACACTTAAATGACATCCCTTGATGTCATCTTCAAATTTACCTTTACTCCTCAAATCTTGTAAGCACATCTTTTATACTCTATCTGTATCCTCATTCGTACCCAGTACCTATCTATTTCTTTAGGGAGTGTATAAATCTTCCTTGTTTCAAGATTTCTTGACCATTATGTGAGAGGCTTGCCTATTCCTTTCTTGATTTGAGTTTAGTCATTAATTGGCCTTTTGTCCTTTTAAAGATTTCTTTCATCCTTCTTTTCCCAAGTATTTGCCTTTCTACCTCTCCCTTCTTTGTTGGAACTCAAATTATGGCTTTCCCGAGTATTAGTTCGTTAACTGCTTCGCCTCCACCATTCGTTTGGTCTAAGTTTCTTAAGGCAGCTGTTTCTCAAGTCCTCATGTCCTTAACGTCCATCTCACTAACCTTTTGGGGTGTAGTCCTTTCTACCTCCCGGTCTTTCTTAGGGTGTCATTTATTCTCTTTGACTATCTTGTTGTAACGACTTGCTTTCTTTTGTCATGTTGGTCCGAAATTCCTATTTGGCTTCATTGCTTTTTTCCAAGGTGATTCATTCCTGAAATCCCAATACATCCTGTTATTTGGCTCTATTACTCTTCCAAGTTAAGTCATAATTGGCCTCCGATACATCCTTCCTTCAAGAAGTTTCTAACGGTGGGTCGGTGCCTTGCACTCCACGTTATATCCATCTGCCAATCCAATGATTCCTTCAAGGTACTTAGTTGTATCCATCCCTCCAAAGTTCCCTTTCCTAGAGTATTCCTTCTCTTCTTCACTCTCATTGTGCCATTCCCTAGAGTTTCTGGAGAACGTTTTTCTGTGTTTGCTCCCTTATAAGAGGGTTCTAGGTATACTTTCCATGTACCATATTTGTGAACAGCTTACTTAACCCACTCCATAGTTTCGGTCTCCAGTCCTTCATGTCTTTAGTGACCTTTGAGGAGGTATTGCCCTAAATCTATGAGGTGTGGGACACTTCTTCTTTCCTTACGCCTATAATAGTTTATTTTGGTACTTGTCCTTAATAGGGTTGGGCACTTCTTCACGTAATAGGTTATTCACTTGCATGGATTGTGGTGGTTCCTTCTTTCCTTCGAGTAGGGCATTTCTAGAGTTACAGGTGGTCCTTAGTAGGGTCCCCATCATTCATACTTGTAATAGGTTATTCACTTGCATGGATTGTGGTTGTTCCTTCTTTCCTTCGAGTAGCGCTTTTCCAGGGTTACAGGTGGTTTGGTGCTTCGCCGTCTTTGAGTTTTCTTGCTAAATCTCCTTTGCTAAGGGTCCTGGTAAGAGTCCTCCTAGGTTTCTTAATTCCCTAATTCATCTTCCATAACTGAAATGTAACTTTTCCTTAGTTTCTAGGATAGTGTTGGTTTGTTTGGTTTATTTGCCTTAGGCTATCTTCCTAGTAAGATCACATCATTGGGAGCTAGAGATTTAAGAATTTGAGTATTTCATTAACAAGGGGATACAAAAGGTTGGGATTTTAGCCCTATCACATAAAGTAGTCACAGAATAGATAGGAAGCTACGATTTTCTTGGCAAGTATCCTCCTTGGTAAGATTATACGTCTATACTAGCATTCCTGGCTTTAGGCTTAGCTCACATTGTACATAGGACTATGACCTTAACATGCCCTAGCACCGTACTCCTTGGTGGTACTAGATGTTTCCCCCATTTGGTCCTTTGAGGCTTCTACTATATCTCGGGCATTGCGAAGCTTCTATAGCTGTCTTCCAATGAGGACAAGGTGTTGAGTAGAGTCATTCCAAGTTTTCTTGGTTCCTCTCCTAGGAGCCATCTGTAAATTTTTAAGACAAATCCTATTAGTTACTATATTTTCTAGTCTTGATTATGTATTCGAGGAAACAAGCTCTAATACCACTCTAGTTGTCATGCCCCGACCCGGTTTGGTTGGAGTCCGTGATCAACTCGTCACTCTCCCGGTTTATTAAAGGGTTCCTCCTTATTATAAATCATAAAGAGTAAGACATCTTTTAAACCTGCACCTTTTCCTGGAATAACATAAATCAAAACTGCATAATATTTTAAATTTGTCATACCTATCTCTCAAGTATCTTAGTCGATGGTCTTTAAGGGTAGGTTATCCGAAATTTTCTGAAAGGGATATAAGGGAGCGGTGAGTACGATTACTCAGTGAATGGGTTCTCAAAACTTTTAACTTTAGGAAAAAGATTTGTATTGGAGTGTGCTAGACTCCCTTCTTTCAAAAGTCTTTTGATTTCAAATCTCAGTTTTTACCACAATTTCTTATTAATCACGGTGTGCCATCACCCAACACACATCCTTCATCATTAAGGTCAAACACACATTCGCAGGCCAACCCATCCACTTAACCCACTTGTGGCATCGAAGCGACTTTACCAACCACCTAGATAGAAGCACATCCACTTCTACCCTGAGAATGAGTGAATATATGTGACATCCGACCCTCAATCCCGAAATCAATTCTCTATGTCCGTATGAGGACAGAGACCTCATCTCGTCCCCATCCCGATCTCATGTGCTTAGTGCTACTCCAAATTTTGCACGGTCACCTGGTACGACGAACTGCCCTTATACTCACCAGGTCGTCTAGTGCCCTTAGGACTCACTACCCCTGTTGGGCATCTTAATGGTCCCATAATCACAATGCATGCACAATCAGTATTTTCTTATCATGCCATATAATCTATGGTGCCACAGGTCCAACGGCCCAAACCCTCAACTCAACCCATAGTTGTTTGTCTTGACTAGTCTGTCGACCTGTCATGTCGCACTTCTGCTAGTTGAATGAGTATGTCAGTCATGTCTTGGTACAATGGCCAAACAATTCGTTTATTTAAAGTTTTATCACATATAACTCATGTTTGTTTATGAGCTTCTGTTCGTGCCAACTGGCCTTGTGCCCACTATACGAGATTTTCAAAATCGGGCATATTAGCCCCCAAGTTCCAAAATTGAGGCTTACAGCCTATCTGTGCTATTCGAGCTCCCGTCAAGAAGATCTCCCAAAAAGTTTAAGCAGTTGCACAAAGTTAGAGGAGAGCACTTCTGAAAAAAATAAAATTTTAGTCATTCATCACACAAAGCGGGTATGAGGACACCTCTACTTATAACTGATAAGCGGGTTTTATACTTCATTCTAGGAAGTTTTATCATACCAATCTGGTATGATCCACTTATAACTAGTAATTAGTTTTTCACGTACTTTCCACATCACTCCTCTCAGGTGTGATGGTTAAAATACAACTTAGTAGTCGATTTTTATTTTTAAGGTGCTTATCATCCCAACCGGGTATAATATAAAAATCCCACTCACCCGATAATGTAGCAAATTTTCTCTTAACCGGCTTCTGGCCTTCATGCGAACTTGTCTTAGGTGGCGTTCCCGATACTTCATGTTCCTACACAATATTAACATCTTTGTTCATTATCATTTGCCCAAATAGTCTTCATTCATCTTGAATGAATGAAGTAACCAAACTTTTCATTTATTTACAATTAGGTCCCTAAAGTTATTTTTCTTTAACTTTAAGTCCTTAATGCCGGTTTTCCGCCAAATTGAGTCTCGAAACTCAAATTCACCTAAGGACCTCAATTTATTTAAAATCACAAAAAGGGGTTCAAGTTTCCCAAATTTCCAATTTGGCCCCCAACTTTCCCAAAATTACCATCTTGCCCCTACTTTACAAAAATGGTATGTTTGACCCCAAAATTGGCCAATTAGTCCTTCAACATCTTTATCATGCCTAATTGGCCATTAATTTTTTGAAATTGTGCTTTAGTCCCTCGAATTTTTTAAATTTCCAATTTTTCCCCCCAATTTCAACCTTCCATCACAGCCAAATTTGATTTCATCAAATTGACCGATCAAATGAGTTTAATTATTGAAATTGAAGTTAGATTAGAGTTCCTAAACCTTCATACAATTCAATTGCACTTTGAATCGCACGATTTGATGCTGGAATGAGCTCAAATGGAGCTTCGTTGGAAAATTGGACTTAGAGAGAGAAAGCTTCAAAAGATTACCGTCGGGGGCACGGCGGTCCGAGCATTCAATCTAGGCAGATAGCTCTTGTCCTAAGATTTCTCCTAGGATCAAGAATTGCATCAATTGATGCCAAATTGAATGAGAATTTAGTCATTGAAAATATCTTGGTTCTCTCTCTTGCATCGATCGAAATTTACAGAGTGGAGCCAAATTGTCTTACCTTTCCACTTATTTCAGTTGTAGGAGGGCTGTAGAGGTGCTAGAAGGGCTTAGTTTGGCCTAAGAAGGGCTTGATTTGGCCGATTTCAACTCGACCGAAATAGGGCAGCTTCGGTCCGCTGACATTTCTCCAGTGACACTCAAAGCAAATGAAGACTATATGAGTGTAGTTGACTTCTCCCCGAATCCAAAGAACCCGACCATGCCTCCTTTGGCCCAGAAAAATGCCCAAGTCAGATCTCTAGTTAGAGCTTCACCAGAAAATGGAGCAGTGGGGCAAGAGTGGAGTTTTCAGGTGTGAGAGGATGAATGAGGAGTGGCTCTTTATATAGGAAACTTGGGGACTTCTAGGTCATCCGATTGGCGCCTTAATGGTGGTCATTCATTGCCTAATACTTTTCATCTTCATTTGCGTTGCTCGATTTTCCAGCGAGTGAACAGTGTTGTCATCTGAAGGAAGAAGATGAGACTGTTCCGAATCGGAGCAAACCGGTCCGAACTGGGTTCAAAGCTTAAACCAACAAGTTTAGGCCCAATTCGACCAAGTTTTTCAAAATTAAAAATTTCTAAATTCATTATCTATCAAATGGTGGCCTCAATTCTCCATTTTGAATTTTATAAGCCACCTAGAAAAATGAATTTAGCAGTCGGTTCAATAGTGATTCAAACCAGTCCAAACTGGTTCAAATCCGGTTCACCTGAACCGATTTGGTTTTCATCTCCAATTCATCCTAAATTCCTTTTTCACGACTTTTCTAACTCTTTAGGTCACTCAAGATCCATAGATTTCCCGGTATTCCCTTTCTCTATCGGTTTTGGTTCATGAACCGACTCGGTTCATAAACTGGTTCAATCTGGCTCGGATCCAGTTCTCCTGAACCTTTTAGTTTTCTCTCCCAAATTGTCCTAAGGTCCTTTTTCAAGGTTTTATGAACCCTTTGGGTCACTTGGGAGTAGTAAATTTTCCAAATTGCCCATTCTCTAATGAACGGGTTTGTAAACCAGTTCGGTATTTCTCATTCAGTTTGACCGGTTGTTTTCCTGGTTTTCCTTAACTCCAAAGGGTGGGGTTTACACCAAATCTTCTTTGTGATACAGCCTAGTTCGTCAGTATATGAGGATATCATCTATGAATACTATCATGAACCTGTCCAAGTGTGGTTGGAACACTCGGTTCATTAAATCCATGAAGGTTGTAGGGGGATTTGTTAATCCAAATGGCATCACTCTGAACTTGTAATGTCCGTATTAGGACCAAAATGTTGTCTTTGGAATGTCCTCCTCTTGGATCCTAAGTTGGTGATAGCATGACTGAAGATCTATCTTGGAGAAGTAGGCTACTCCTTTTAGTTGTTCGAATATGAAATCAATCCATGAAAGTGGGTACCTGTTCTTGATGGTGACCAAATTCAACTTCCTATAATCTATGCACAATCTCATGCTCCCATCCTTTTTTATCGCGAATAGGACTCGTGCACCCCATGGAGACTAGCTAGGATGTATGAAATCCTTTTCTAGTAGTTCGTCCAGATGCTACTTCAATTCCTTCAGTTCTGCTAGAGCCATGCGATAAGGGGTTTGGGATATGGGATTCATTCCTGGGATAATTTCTATGGTGAATTCTACTTGCTGACTTGGAGGTAGCCCAAGTAGTTCTTCTAGAAATACCTCTAGATAGTGTTTCACCACTGGAATGTCTTCAAGTCCCTTCTCCTTAGACTTTTCATTGATGACCATGGCTAGAAAAGTCGTACAGCCTTTTTGTATCATCTTTTGTGCCTTCATATTGGACACCATTTGTACTTCCCCCTTTCTTTGGTCTCCTTGAAATTTTAATTCATTTGTCTTACTAGTGTGAAAGGTCACTATCTTCTTTCCATAATCCATCCTTGCCTAATGGTTACTTAACCAATCCATTTCAAGGATCACTTTCACTTCCTTTAGGGGCGATGGAATCAAATCTGCTTCAAGTTTGATCTCCTCAATCTTGATCTCACATCCCTTTAATTGTTTATTCCTATTTAACCCTTCTCCTAAGGGTGTGAGGATGTTGAGACTCTGTCCTAGAGAAGTGAGTTCTTGGGGTAAACTTGGAATTAAGTCCTCTTTGATGAAGGAACTCTTAGCTCCTAAGTCGAAGAGGGCGTAGACCTGTTGTCCCCATAAATGCACATATCCTGATTGAAGAAACGTATATTTTTAGAGGAATTCTTTCTTTATTGAATAAAATTTTTTAATTATAAGGCTTTTCTCAAGCTAATTGGGAGGGTTTTGGGATGTACCCGCTACAGTACTACGGTCTTTCCTAGCCTCTTCCTAGTGAGGTTGTAGTACTCTAGTTGTAGCGTCTAGCATGGGATGCATGGGGTTCCCTTGTGATGGTCCAAGTGTATTTCTCTGCTTGTTCTCCTTGAGAGTGGGGCATTCTTTTGTAAAGTGCCCCACTTGTCCGCATGAAAAACAGGTCAAGCATACTCCCTCGTGGTGCCTTTAACACCTAGGACAGCGAGGGTTTCCTTGGGGAAAGTGGGGATTACTCACTCGGGAGGTGATGGCCCTTTCTCTTTTGAAATGCCACTCTATTTCCCCATCTTGGGCCATGATGCTCCTTTCGTCCTCCCTGACGGTTTTGACCCTTATCCTCCTTCTAGATCGTTTGTTCCATCCGACGGCATCAAGTTTGCACTAGTCGCTCACACTCTTGAGCCATATTGATTACTGCCGCCAAGTCTGTGGGGCATCCTAATACTCCCATACGGTCTCATATGTCCATATTGAGACCGTTCAGGAACCGCTTGCATATATCTACTGGTCCAACTAGGTCAGGGGCATAGGTTCTTAATTGTTGAATTTTGTTTCATACTCTAAAGTCGGAGGAAATCCTACTTCTTCTCGTTAATCAAATGAGGATCCATGTACTCCTCTACGTACCTTTCCTCAAATTGCTCTCATGTAAGGGTGGAGGTATGTAGGTTTCGGACATTATCCCACCACCATTTGGTACGTCCCTCCAAGAGGAATTCTGTCAGGATCACCATGTCCTCTGGTGGTATCCTGATGATTCCCATTAGCTTCTTTACATTTTCCAGCCAATCCATGGTGGCACTAGCATCTTTCTCTCCGAGGAAAGGCTTACACCCCAATTGATGGAGAGTCTTGAGATTTCTGAGAATGTATATTGGAGGGGGATGGCTAACAGGAGGAAGATGGGATTGTACTTCCACCGGTTCAACCCGAGAGTTGGTGTCTGCCTCAGGGACGAGGTTAGGTTGCCCAAATACACGGGTGAACTCCTTATACAACCTCTAGTGTTCTGAGCTAAGTCTAGGAGGGGTTGTCTAGGCTCCTTGGGGAGTTTCCACAGTTAGGGGTGGTTAGGCAATGTCAGAGACTACGACTCTAGTTCTCTTGGTTCCTTTCTTGGGAGCCATCTAAAAAAATCATCTATATTAGTTACTATTTTCTCTAGTTTTGATAATGTATTTGAGGAAACAGGCTCTGATACCACTCAAGTTGTCACACCCCGACCCAATGTGGTCGGATCCCCATGAGCAACCCGTCACTCTTCTAGTTTATTAAGGGTTTTCCCCTTCTTTAAACTATAAGGCGTAAAGCATTCTTTAAACAAGTACCTTTCATGGAATAATAAATCTTTGAAATGGGTTTTCCTAGTTCATCCCGATTCAGGTTTGGTTCATCTTGAACCGATCTAGTTCTCACACCCACTTTGGTTCATGATCCATTTCCATCATCTTTGAATCTTAATTGAACACTTGGGGTTTCCAATTTCTTATTTTTTTTATTTTAATTTTTTTCTTTTTGTTCACTTTAATCTACGGTTTCCTTTAGAAATTTTCTAGTTCTCCATTACGAATTACTTGTTATTGTAAAACAGGGTTTACAATGTGGCTCTCTAAATGGATTAAATCCCCAAGAGGTGGGTTTTAGATTGTTGGATGGTGGAAACTCGAGTTTTTTTATCAAATTCTAATGCTTCAGTTAGGTGAAGGTGACGGCACGCACATGTGTGCCCACACGTTGCTTGCAATGCGTGCATGTGCCCGGAGTGGCACTCCAACCAGTTTTCACTATAGTAAACTAGTTTTTGGCAAATTTCTCGGTCTGTTTGATCAATTCTTGGTTAGTTCACCCATTTTTTGGTCGGTTCTTGACCCAACAAAAATACCTAAAAATTATTCATTCAATTTCTTATTTAATAGACTCAAGAACCACCTTCATTCCCATTTGTTTAGCCTTGTCTAAAAAATTGGAGGTTTTATGACCTGAGTTAGCCCGAACACGGTTTTAACTGAGTATTTCCCAAGACTTTCACAATCCTTAATTTCGGACCTTGGGATGTGCTCTATGGTCTTTTATGACCCTTTTCATCATCTTAAGTTTCCTTCTCGAACTCATTTCTCATTCTAGTTTGATGCGGCTTGGTTCTTGGTTCGTAGTTACATGCGCATATTCAGTTTTTTGTCTCTTGTTTGGGATTTATTCCTAATTTCCAATCCCGTTACAATTTTTTAATTTCATTCATCTATTTTGGTTCTCATTTTTATTTTAGGATTTCATTTTCGGTTTACACTCAGTTTCTGGTCCACTTTGACTTAACATGTGTTCCAAAAGTTCTGATATTACTCAATGGCTTGCCATCTTATTGGATCGCAATGTTATCTCCTGGAGCTCCAAAGAGCAACGCAATGTTATTCGTTCCAGTATCGAGGCTTAATACAAAAGTATTGGCAATACCACTACCGAACTAATTTGACTTTAATCTCTCCTTCATGAGCTCGACCTTCCACTTCCCCAACCACCAACTATTTGGTATGATAATTTATCTATGATCTATTTCATAGTTAATTATGTTTTTCACGCTCAGACCAAATAGATTGAGATTAACGAGTACTTTATGTGTGAACAAGTTAATTATCATCTTTTTCGTATTCGTTTCATTGGTATAAATGCTTAACTCGTCGACCTATTACTAAATGTTTATATTCCACATATTTTACGCTTGTTCAGTATAATCTTAACATCCATGATCTCTCATTAAATTTATGAGGAGTAATAGCAAGATGATCATACCTCCGAGGATCACACAAATTTCTAGCTAACCAACTTGGTATTATAACAACATCATTTCGTTGCTCCATTTCAACCAGTACACTAGTGATAGTAAATAATGGATTATAAATGTGTGTTTAAAATATTTGTGCTATTGTAGCATCATCTCTGTATATAAACAAATCATCAATAGAAAAAAGTAGCACAATATTAAAAATACCTTACTCTTATTTTTCATCATATCTTCCTTATTTTTTTCGTTATTCTCTCCCTTATTTGCCTTTAAAGAAAGAATAGATCTTGTTTCATTGCTTCATTAAAAGGTACGTTTAGGTCGGGGATTTGATGTATGAAAGAAGGAATAATGAATTGTGTAAAAAAAAAAAGAAAGAAAGAAGGAATAATGAGAAGGAGTGGAAGGAGAATTAGAAAATTAATTGAAAATTCTTATTTGAATGAATTGCCTTAATGAAAGGATATTAAGAGAATATGCTAATATGCTATTATGCATAGTAGTATATAAAATTTATACTCAATAATTAGAAGGATTAAAGGATTTGGAGAGATAAATTTACCATAACCGCTCAAAACCCTTTATAACTAGAAAAACCAAATAGAATCAACTTTTTATCCCTATAGCCTCTACAAATATCTAGATTACATAGCCCAAAAGATAACTAGCTTTTGTGGGGCGGTGGGAATACAGAAATAATTTATGCACCTAGCATATACAATTTTCTCCTCCACAGTAATTACCTAGAATTAGCATATTAACTCCTCTACAATAGGGCACAAAATTTTAATGCAGAGTAATCAACTTCTGTGTGTGTAAGAGAGAGGGAGATAGATTGAACAAGACAGTCACGGGACACCAGACACCTAATTCTTAACTTATTCACAGCTAACATGCCTAAATCAAATATCCACACCGAACAAGACGTAAGGTCCAACTAAATGTCATTGTCATCGCCCAAACCTATAATATGATCGGAAAAGAGTACAAAGCTAATAGTAGATCTCATCGCCCTGACTATTCATTATTACCAAAGTATTTTAAGGACTCAAATTCCATCTCAGCATCTTACGAATTCGTAGAACACGCCAAGCTTTTTCGTATCATCACTTTTTTTATTGCAGTCCTGTGCAGCAACATAAGATGGCCGGTGTCCCATTTCTAGTTTACCTTTGCTCGAGCATACATTCTAAGGCAGACATCAGAAGATTCAAAAAGGAATGTAAGGGATTGTGTGCGCAGGTTCGTTGATTTCAATGGACCATTTTGGGTGCTTGGGAGTCTGTCCACGGGGAAAGCTACCGTAAGTGAGTTTATTGGACTACCATAAACAAGAATACTGAAATCTCGGCCAATTGACAGAAACTCGGATTCACAATGCTACTTGGCATCTGATCTCTCGAACATGGATAAGATGACCCTTCTTGCAAAAGGAGTGTGGATGACTTTAGGGTTCCATCTGATCGGTTCTTTTATCTTTCCGGGTATAAAGTAGTGGTGTGTTAGGATGGGCTGTGCTCAGAACCTCAACCTAGATGAGAAGAAATTTAAAATGGCTTAAACTTCATATGCTTATGCCATGAGATTAGATCCCCAATCCAAGGACGAAATGAGCTCAACATGGGAAATCAAAGAGACGAAAGATTTTGTTGGCTTTGAATTGTAAGAAATGAAGAAAATAGGTTTATATATACAGTTAATTTTTGTATCAAGGCTGGTATTTCATGGTCGAAAAGCCATCTCCGAAAAAAAAAACCTAAATGAATCTTGAAAAAAACCAATCTCTTTTATACGTATTTTAGTAGTGACAGCCCACCAAGGTTGGTGGGAAGGAGAAGACATGGCTCGACCTCTCTCTCCTCTCTTGGTCCCTTGAATTGATTGGCAACCCATCATCCTCCGGCGCCGGAAGATTAAGATCTAGCTGCAAGGATAGAGGAGCTTTACTCCTCGGCTGCAATGACTTTTCCGATTCTGGTGCCTTTGGGGTCAACGGAGCCGGAGCTGGATCCGTCATTAGGGCACGGTGCCGCCTCATGTGGCCTCCAAGGGCTTGGCCGGAGGAGAACTCCGCCCCACAGATGAGGCACTCGTGAAGCTTTGGAAGCTGCTTGCTGGTGCTGTCGCATGAATTCCTCTTTATTCTCATCAATGGTAGAGGCAAGGCATCTTCATAGTCCATAGCAGAGACCGGGGATGGCCGTGGCAGCAGCTGCGTTCCCATCTTGGACTTCTTGTGGTTTGCCCTGTGCCCTCCTAGAGCTTGGAATGAAGGGAAGACCTTGTCACAAGTCTGGCACTGGTAGACAGACTCACCTGTCTCTAGGAGTCTCTTGCTTCTAAACTTATAACCATGTTCATCACCATCACCATCATTATTTGCGTCTTGCTCTTGCTCCTCCTCCTTACCACCTCGGAACTGACCTCTCGCGAGGAGGATTAGGCAGTGGGCCATGTCCTCCTCCTCATTGACCATCCCGTCTCCTTGGGTCACTTCCGAGGATTCGGTAGATAATAAAAGACCAATCTTACTTGCCTTTTCTTCGATAACCGGTAGAGGGAATGGGGACTGGCCCCTATGCCGCCTTGTCCGCTTGCGCTTAGGTGGAGCGATGCTAGGGATGGCGATCAGGACAGACTCTTCTGGGGCTTCTTCCATGGCAGGTGATCTATGTTGGATTTCTCTTCAGTGAGCAAAGATTGATTGATGGTCACTAGGGAAGGTGGTGAGGGTGGAGGGGCTAATAAGAGAAAGAAGGTTGAGTTGTGTGGATGATATACACTGTGGTGTTTGTATGGGGGAGAGAGGAGAGGAAGGGAGAAAGAGGAGGGAGGTATTGTTTTGCTTTTGTAGACTCTGGTAAAGACAGTCCAATGGAACAGTTCATAAACAGTTGGCGGGATGTAAATTAGTAAGTGTGCCAAATTGCTTACCCTTCCATCTCATGGCCATCCTATTCCCACTATTAGTGTCCACCCTCTCTTTCCTGGCAAGTTTTCAGGCAGCAATCGTAGAACCATTCATTTTTCCAGATGCTGGAATGGAATGGAGCATTTGCTTTGACACAAGCCACTCTTTTCTCAAACAGAAGGATCCACCGCATTTTTTTTCTTACGAGGGGATACAACTTAATTAGTCCTCTATTGAAGTATTTTTTAAAAATAATGTCTTATACTAAGGAGAGGAAAGATGTGTTCAAATGCTCCCATCAATGAATTATCTCTGGGGCATAAGATATAATAAAGAGTGCTCAATAGAACCAGCACAAAAGATGCTGAAGTTGAAAGGTGGGAGAAGAGTTCAACACAGCGCAACTCATTTAGGAAAACCACCTAAAAAATATAAAACATTTGTCCTCGTCTGTTTGCCAACTGTTCCCTTCAGTCCCCTTCCCTCGTCTTGGACTAGCTAAGTCCCTCGTCTTCAACCGCCTATTTGTTTCATTCCATTACAACTCTTACTTATTATATAGGATGAGATTCTCTCTAGCTAAGTCCCATCTTGGCTGACTTGGGTTCCCTTTGATCATAAGGGACTTTTCTGAACTCCCTTTAGTTGGCGGCTATCCAAAATTATAAACATTAAAGTTAATGGTATAATGAAGTTGAATATTTACTCATTTATAAAAAAAATTATGTGAACCTTTTTCATATTCACAAAGAAACACCCCATCGTTGATATTGGTACCAATTTTGGTATGTAGTCATTTTAACATTTTTCTATGGTACACTACATTTCCGTCTTATATGATATATCTCGCTTTTTAGTTTCACCGGAGCCAAAATTGATACAAATATAAAATATCAGATATTTTTGTGTGAATGTTAAGGAGTTTGTACAAAATTAAGAAAATAACCAAATATTTTATCTTCACATGTTGTTAACATTAAATATTAGTGAACGCTGAACAATCTATGAAGCTGAGTAGGCATGATCGAGCATGGCCTTTTTAAGTAGCTTGGGGAAAAAGAGGGACATAAGATGTTCAGCTGCCGGTGGACATTGGACAAGATGGGGAAGTTAGAGTCCCGCATAGAGGGGAACTGTGTCCCCACTTCAGCTGAGAGAAAAAATGAACTATTGGGTGGACAGTTGTTCACACGTCTTCTTCTTCTTAAAAGAGAAAACGATGCAATCCTTCGTGGCTTGCAGCTTGCCTTCCTTCACCTACCGTCTATGGAGGAGGGTACTGAAGTAAACGGTTTTTGTACCTCGCGTAGATCTACTCCCATCTCGAGTATCTCGAGTTCGAGAAAGAATAATTTAGACGACTCTCTTAAAAAATATAATTAGACTTGCACACTATATATGTTTATAGGCACGTAAGGAGTGTGAAATTGAGGACTTCTCTCTGAATCATAAGAATGGGAACCACCAAAGGGTAAAAAATGAGCATCTTTCTTTGCCCAAGTTCACTATAAACAAGCTCGAGAAGGTAGAAAGTTGTGGAAAAGAGGTTCCATTGATAAGAAGTCGGAACCTCAGGGCCCTACTCAAGAAAAAATACAAACCATTGCTTGCTATCGAGCATCCAAAGGAAAGGAGAAGTGAAGCACGATCGACATTTATACGTACTCCCTAATTACAATCCAAGACTTACTAAGGTCTAATCAAGCAGAGTGGTAGTCGAAACATTTTTTGATTTAAACTGGTAACTTAGTCAACAAATTTTGTATTTGCAACTATAAAGTGGGTAATTAGTAGATGTAATAGGTGTAGCACATCAACAAGTATGAGCTTTATAAGTGTTTGAGAAGGTACTGTGGACCGATAAGGGGTCGGGCCCATATCTACTTAAAAGTCGACTTTTAAGTAGACATGGGCCCGACCCCTTATCGGTCCACAAATACCTTCTCTAACATAGTATCAGAGCCAATGGACTCGCACTCGTACCCGACCAAAGGCCGAAAACTCGACTTGTAGTCTACCCGAGTTGGATGGAGGAAGAAAAAAATACCCAACTCGAGGCTATTGTGTCCCCCCTCGTCTGAGACCGGAAGGGGAATACCCGGCTCGTAGACAAGTGTTGAGGGCGGGTGTTGAGAGGTGTTGTTGAGAATTGCACGTGGTAAGTGTATACACGTTGCAAGTGAGGGCGGGTGTTGAGAATAGATCTTATATTAGATAAAATAGAGAAATGTTGTAAGTTTATAAGGTTGGAATGAAACTTTTAAGTAGATATGGGCTCGACCCCTTATCGGTACACAGTACCTTCTCTAACTATAAGTAAAGCTCTACTTGATGTGTATATTTTAATGAACTACAAGATTATTCATAGAAAATAAGTCTAGTGTAAATTGAGTTCAGTCGTAAATAAGTGATAGAATAAAAAAAAATCTGTATGCCCCGACTGACTATCATATTCAAGTGAATATCCTTACAAACCCTATGAAAATTCTACCGCAAGAGAATGATTTTGGGATACAACTTTGATGTGAGAGACTTTTTCCCATCCATCTACTGTCGTGATTCTTGGTTGCAATTATTGAGAACTGCAAGGCTGGAGGGCTCGGAATCTTCGCTGGCTGCCTACATCTCCTCCCTCAAAATTTAATATTGGTCCGCCATTGGAGTTTGCTTCCATGATCATCTATCCTAATACCATTTCTCCCATTTCCTTTTTCCTTTGGCCCAATATATTCATAAGACGGATACGAATCTGGTTTTGTCTCCGTTATGCTAACATTACATCAATTATTCCCCTAAACCTAATCCAAAACTATTGTTAACTCCACTAGCTAGTCAATGCTTAGCAATAATTGCATACTCATCAAGAGTAAGAGCATTTTCCCACTCTGTGCTTGTGAAAGGGCAAAACGGTGCCTTCCTTAAGAGGAGAAATTACAATTTCGATAGTGGCTCTGATTCTTCTTAGAATTAAAATAAGAAAAGGGGAAGGTGTTTGCTTAATCCATAAGACTATATTTAACTGATGTGTTAGCTTGTTAGTTGATTCAGAAAATATACGAAATACCTAATCAGTGGTATGATGATACTTTTTCTTCTGTTTTCGAAAAACATCACAATTTAGTTATTAATAGATTAATTAAAATAATTAGAAGTACGCTTAAAAGGAAACAAAATAACTTCGCCCATAATTATTTAAATATGATAACTAAACTAATAAAATATTAATAATTTGCGGCTGTATTCTAAGTTTTGTATATATATATATATATATGATTTAACTGCATATTATAGATTAACAATGTGTTGTCCGATAAAATATTTATATATTATGACACTCGGATATTGCCAATAGAAAAAATAACTTTCTCCACAATTCATTAAAAAGAGAGATACATTATTAGTCTTACATATATATATATATTTTTTATTTTTTGTATTTGATTTATATATTTTTAATATAACTTTTAATTATATATGTTTAAAAAGTGACACATTCAATTTATATATTTAAAAATAATTTTTTATACCATATATATTTACTCACCCGTAGTACATGAAATTAAGAAAACATAAACATGTGAGTACTATCTCGAGAGTCGAACACATTATCTAACGGAGGCTTGGGGTGGATAATTCTCGAAAATGAATATGAGTGTAAGATAACTTTTCATTTAGTTTTATGTGCTATCTAAAATAGTTCAATTGGGATTTGGAATTTTGGCACTCTTAAAATAAAATGTTCAAATTTTTATAAAACTTATATTTTTGTTTATATTATGAGGCTTATATTATAGTTATAAGGCCGTGAATGTATTCATTATTATAATATCGAGAGTGTGTGAAGTGTTGTTATTTGATCCGTTCTATAAGGACGAGATGTGACAACTTAAATGGTAAAATCTATCCCTTTTAACCAAAGAAAACTGGAAAAAAAATCGGTATAGGTTTATAAATGAAGAAACGATTCATTTAATGTACGAAAAATAGCTAACGAGTGAAATTAGAAAATCTCAAGTGATTAAAAATTTATAAAAAATAAAATTAACGACCGTGAAGTAGAATTAAAGAGAGAACTAAACCGGTTTGGGGTAAATCAGACCTGAACTGGACAAAATCGACATAAACCATAGTGAACCGGTTTACAAATTTATTTTTCTAGGTGGCTTAAAAATGTCAAATTGGAAAATTGAGACCACTATTAGATAGAAAATTAATTTAGATAAATTTAGAAATTTTTAAATTTGAGAAAACTCGTCGAACCGACCAATTTTTAAATTTCGGACCGCAAACCTTGTCGAACCAGATCGGTCAACGGTCAACGGCTAGTTGGGGCCACATCAGTTGCCACACAGACACGATCAGCCAATGGGAGGCTACCACGTGTCCAGTCAACGAACAACTAACACTCATCAGCATGCCACACAGACAGAGCAACCAATGAGAGGCTACCACGTGTTCGGTCAATGGGTTAACAACTGATTTGGCGACCGAGCTGGCGTTACACATAAGAAAAACTAACCAATTATAGTGCGCCACATGGCATGACTACCATGTCATCATCTTCAACCTTTAGATGCTGATAGAGAAGAGAGAGAGAGAGTAAGTCACCGAAAAAGCGGGAGTCTTCGACAACTCAAAAAATGTTCCAGTCATGTCTCCGATTGCCGAGTCGGAGGCCAAGTCTTATGCCGATCGGTAGCCTAAATAGTTGCCGATCTCCCTATATAAAGAGCACCCCATCATTCATTCTTTGCATCCCATAATCGAGCAAAAAAAAGAAGAGTGAGTTTTTCGGCGAGCTATAAATAAGAGCTATGACGACGGTCGAAACTTCCACCAAAAGAGCTCTGAAGGGTGGCATTGGAACCAAGGAAGAGTTCTCTAGCTCTAGACCTTCTTAGAACAGCCAGATGGTGCTTAGGGAGGTGTGAAGAGAATCGCACAATGAAGTTGATTCGGAGCTCGAAGTAGTGAGCTCCTGCCTGATGCCACCTTTCCCCTTCCGAGCCTTCCACCACCCACATTGGCCACCACTATCCGCCTAAGACCCTCCACAACACCCCTACAGGCACCGGTAAGCTCAATTTCGCCTCCCCTCATTGGAATTTCCAAATTTCAAAGCTGCACCAACAAAATATTCTCTCTTTGAATTCCCGCAAGGCAACATCGAATTGCAGCAAAACTCGATCTTGCTAGATCTCCCTCGACTAGCTCTAGTTGCCCCCACCTCAAGCTCCGGCCACTGCCTCTTCATCCGTAAGAAATGCAAGATTTCTCTCTCTATTATAAATTTTCCGGTGAAGCTTCAACAAAGCATAAAACTTAGCCAAATTAAAAAATTCGAAGTGCAGGATGATCGAGGGGAGTTGTAGGAGGCGATTAGAAACAAGAATAGAAGAAAATAAGGACTTACAGGCTGCTAATTGGACGAGGTAAGATTCAAAGTGCCATATGCTTGAATTAGGGAAGAAGATGAAGGGTGATTTGGGGATTTTGGAGGACATTTGTGTAATTTTCAAAAAATTGGAGGGCTGAATGGCAATTTCACGAAATTGAGGGTGTTTTCATGAAATTCATCCCAATTGAGGATCAATTGGGCAAATTGGAAAATTTGAAAAGTTGGGGGACCAAATTGCAATTCTTGGAAAATTAAGGACTAAAAGGCAAATTTGGTAAATCAAGGGCAAATTAGTGAAATTGAAAGAGTTAAGGACCCAAAAAGAATAATTGGGAACCCAGGGGACCCAATAGAGATTAAAGAGAAATTAAGGACCTAGGTGCAATTTAAGAAAATTACGAGGCCTCAAGAGCATATATGAGAAAGTATAGGACCCATTTGTCACCACATCCTAATACCAACACTCGCACCCTGCAGGATCGGATTACTCGAGCGTCGGCCCTAGAAGCGCACTGATGAGTGAAAATTTCCGCGGCATGACCCCATCGAGATCACCGGGTGAGTGGGAACCGCTATGACGTTCATTCCGATTGGAATGACGGTTTAACTTTGAAAACTGTTTTCTCAAAATTAGCATCCCCTGACTGGGTAACTCTGCATAAAATATTTGGAAGCTAATTCTGGGCTTAGGCTCGAGATGCCAGTGGGCCCAAGACCGGTGGATACACGCATAGACCCTTCTAAAATAGACATGTGATATATAAGGCTAAAAGACCTGAATAATGGGAACTTGCGTCATACCCATCGAGCTAAGCTGAGTTGTCAAGCTTATTGGGGTGAACCACTGCTCTGCCAAAGCCAGGTCATCGAACTTATTAGGTCAGTACACGTGATGGGGCCGAAGCCAAGCTGACAGACTATTGTGCGAGAGGGCCAAAGATAATGAATAATTCAAAAAGTTGTTGATTGTGTATACACTGTGATGTTCAGACCATTTTGACACATGGCATGAGGTAGTCATGGAACCTAAGGACTGCTGGACGGCCCATGGAGCATAAGGGCAGTGTCGTTGTTTAGTAGGTCACGAAACCGAGGAGCTTCCTATGCATGGAGACCGAGGTAGTAGGGGGAATGAGGTCTCGTCCCATCGAGTGTACATGGTGGAGAAATTTGGGAGTTTCGGGTGGGACTATTGATGTCCATACAAACTCTGGGTAGAGGTAACATCCCTCTATCTGGGTGGATGATAAATGCGCACTAGTCCATAAGTGGCACGGTTGAGGACCGTTATAAACATGTATGATCCCTCCTAGGATAGGAGGACGATTGTTGATCATGTGACTACGTGAAATAACAAAAAGGGATTCAATTAAAGAAAGAAAAGATGAAAACTGGTCGAATTGAGATCGGATGGGCTGAAAAACAATTTCGGGTCATCCTAATCCGGTTTGATTGAAATGGTCAACAATTAGACCTGGTAAATGCAATCAACCTAGTCAGCATATCGAAATGCTAGGTTAGCGCCACGTAGGCAGGTGTAATCAACTAGTGAGCATCGCTTGGAAAACACATATAGTTAGCTTCTAGACAAGTGTCTAAAAGAGCTGATCAATCACGGTGCAACACGTGGTGGTCAGCAAGCCATGTCAGTTGGATTGCCCAACTAGAGGATGACATGTGGATATCGGACTGAGTCAAAAGACGACTAGGATGTTTAAAAAACTGAATAATCATAGGATGACACGTGGTAAAGCCACATTAGAAGTACATAGCCAATCCTAAGAGGACATGTGGTACTGACACATGTCAGCATATGGAAAACCTAACATATTCAAATCATCAAATCTAAGGATGCCACGAGGTAAGGTTCAAACATTTGTCTCACCACCAAATCTAGTGACCAATGGAAGATCAAACATGGCAAGTCAAATACTCACAGGATGGCATGTACCCTAAGTGGAATCTTACATGAGTAACTCCAGCCAATCATTGTTCTCCACATTGTAGCTTGCATGTGCGAAGCCTGCACACATACACAGGGTGGCATCTTCTTCCTCGGATAAGCCTGTGTAGAAACAAATGAAGAGAGGAAAGAAAAACTTACCTTTTCTAACAACCAAATATTGCTCTTGCAGTGGAAATATGGGGCGAGAAAAGGGTTGACAATTGGAACAACTGATAGAGTCGAGGGTCGCCAAGCTCACTATATAAATATATCCTCCACTCACATTCACCTCACACCTCAAACACTTGAAATTCCCTCCATTTATCGATTTTTTGGTGATCTCCAACAAGGTCCTTTTTATTAACCCAAAAGGTTGGCATAAGGTCCTAGAGACTGAAGAAGTCCTCTATCCGACTGCAACTTCAACTAAGCTCAAGGATGATCGAAGAAGTTTCGATGAGCTCCAAGAGTACCACAACTCTAATGCCTGAGCAAGAACATTTTGAATCAAGCTAAAATTAATCTATCCCACATCCAAGCATGACAGATCCAAGACCCTCAGTGTCATGCATGGACCTGGTTTGATTGAAACCCCGTGAGCAACCCGCCACTTCGTCCGGCTCAAAGTGATCACATCCTCTAAAACCGTGGGGACTCAGGCGTACTTTTCTCATCATTCCCCTTGAATGACATTATCAACACTGTTATATTAAGGAAATCTTAAGTTAACATACATGAGGTTAGTTAAAGGTTCTAGCTGGTGGTTCTTAGAATTCTCCCTTCCTAAAAAGGAAAAGGGGGAAGGGGTGAGTTTCTAAACTCAATGAGTGAGTATCATAGGGGAAGGATTTGTTTGGCTTTCTTATTTTATTATGTTATGACTAATGATTAGGCCACATTATCCTTTTCCTGTTCCTTTTTATCATAGAAAAAGTATTTGGTTCATATCATTGTATTAACAAGCAACACACACCCTTTTATCATCAAAATGGATCACACGTTCGCAAAATAGTCCCTGATTGTTCCACTTATGGACCGAAGTGCCTTTATCATCCACCCTAGTAGAAGTTCACAACTTTTACCAAAGTCTATGTAGGCATCAATCGCCTAATCCCTAGACTCAAGTTTGTACTTCCTGTAAGCAAATGTGGGATGGGACCTCTCCCCATTCGACCTTGGTCTTAGTGCACATGAAGCTCCTCGAGCTTCCAGACATGATGGATGACAAAGCTTCACTTGTGCTCCTTGGGTCGTCCAGCAGCCCTTAGAACCACCACTACCCCATACCGTGGACCTTGATGGTTCCATATCTCATGCATGCAAAATACAAGTCTTTTAAGTTAAGGCCTTTTATCTTTGGTGCTACCGTCCCCCATGAGCTTGCTGACCTGACTTTAGCTCAGTACTACCAACCCAAAGAGTTTCATAACCCTTGTTGTGGCTCGGTAGCTATCACTCACAAATTACTCATTATAAAAGTTTTCATAGGTTCATTACTCATCTATTTATCTACGGGCCTAAGCCCGTGCCCATTGCCCTTGGGCTCACTCGAGCAAGACTAGCTCTAACAATTCACGGTTCATGCTCTCATTAGAAAAGTCTCCCAAAAAGTTTAAGCTGGTTCAAATAGTTAGGGGAGATCAATTCTAGAAAATGATTTTTAATTCGAGAAAATGCATTCATCAGCCTAACTGAATGTGATGCCAAAACCCACTCACTTGGTATGTCACGACTCGTTATTGACTGGATCTTGGTCGGCTACGTGCTCCTCTACACAAATCTTTGAATCGTCCGTCCTAAATGGTCCGAGCGTTCACATCAATAACATTGGCATGAAGGACCTCATACTTGTACGTATTAGCACCTAGGTCCTTAATTATACCTTAATCACAATTAGGTCCCTAAAGTTCATAATTTCACCTTTAGGTCCCAAATGCCCAATTTATCTCCAATTAGGTACATAAGATTTCTGATTTCCCTCTTAAGTCCCTAATTTCCCCTTATTTTCACCAAGTCCTCAAGTTTTCCTTAATTACAATTAAAATCCCAAGTTTATACTTGATTGCAACTAAATCCCTAATTTCTCCAAATTGTTCATTTTGGTCCCAAAATCAAATTTCATCAAATTGATCTCATAAACTCGGTTATGTCATGCCCCAACCCGGTTTGGTCGGATCCCCGTGATCAGCCCACCACTCCATTGGCTTAAGAGAGGTTTCCCTCTTCTTATAATCAAGTGGAGCCATGCATAATTTAAACTTTGTTCCCTTGAATAGCATAGCCCTGACGCACTACTGCCAGTCCATCGAGTACTATCAGTCTTGACTTGATTTCATGGCTTTCTCATTTCAAGTTTGTTGATGAGCTCCTGCTCGTGTCCACTCACCTTGGGCACACTACACATGATTTTTCATAACTGGGCATTTAGCCCTACAAGTTCAAAAACCGAGGCCTCTAACCTATTTGAGCTATTCTAGATCTCATCAATAAGGTCTCCCAAATAGTTTAAGCATTGGCACACAGTTAGGGGAGAACACTTCTGATAAAAATATATTTTCACTTCATCCCACCAATAGGGTGTGATGATATCTTCTCTTACAATCATGAAGTGGGTTTCTCCTTCCTTCAAGGAAGTTAATCATACCAACCAGGTATGATTTCCTCTACTTACAACTGGTAAGTAGGTTTTAGCTTAAATCGCTCATCACACCAAGCAGGTATGATGGTCAAGTCCCACTTACAAGTTATTTTTCATTTCTAAAGTGCTCACCATCACAACTGGATATGATGTAAATATGCCCACTCACTCGATGACCGTGACGTGTTCGTCCTCAGTTAGTTTTCCAAGTCTACGCGAGTTTTTTTGTGCTTGTGTTCTCGTCACACGTGTCCCTACATGGTTTGGGCAGCATTATCAATTACGATTTGGCACAAAAGCCTAGGCTCACAAACTAATGATTAATTACACTTAGGTCCCGAAAGTTTATTTCCTTAACTTTGGGTCCCTAATGCTAACTTTTCTCCAATTTGACCCCAAATCTTCCAAAATTCCCTTTGAGTCCACAATTTACTTAAAATTGTATAAGGGGCTCAAGTTTACCAAATTTCCAATTTGGTCCCCAACTTGTCAAAAATTGCAATTTTGCCCCCACTTTCCAAAAATGTCGATTTAGGGTCCCTCAACATCTTACTCATGGCAAATTGGCCTTCAATTTTGGGAAATTGCAAAATGGTCCCTTAACTTTTCAAAATTCTTAATTGTCCACAAAATGTTCCCCCAACTTCTCCCCTTCAAATTGACCGAATTTATTGTGCAATAAAAATTGACCGAATTTGATTTCTTCAAATTGGCCATTCAATCGGGGTTAATTGCTCCAATTGAAGGTATGGATCAGTTCCTACACTTCCATATGATTCAATTGAGCTTTGAACTGCATCATTTGGGTCCAAATTGAGCTCAAACGGAGCTTCACCGAAAAACTGTACGTAGAAAGAGAAAGTTTAGATAGCTTACTGTCGGAGGTGCGGCGGTCCGAGCTCTCGATCGGGAAAGGTAGCTCTTGTCCTAAGGTTCCTTTTAGGATCAAGAATTGCTACAATTGATGTCAAATCAAGGGAGAAGTTTGTTTGTAAAGTTTAACATTTTCTCTCTCTAATTCCAATTTGCAATAATTGAGAAGGGCCAAATTAGCTTACCTTTCAGCTCTGTTAAGGTCGTGTGAGGGTTGTTGGGGTGTTGGGGAGGCTTGGTTTGACCGGAGGTGGACTGAATTTGGCTGAATTCAGCTAGGCCAAAATAGGGCAGCTTCGGTCCATCGGAGCTGCTTCACTGTTTGATTTTGCCAATGCTCCTTCGGTGGTCCTCGGGTTGAAAGGAAGATGTTATCATGTAGCTAACTTCCCCCGGAGTCTATAGGACCCGACCTTGCCTTCTAAGGCTAAGAAAAATGCCTATATCGAAGCTCTGGTTCAAGCTTTACTAGAAAATGGAGGAGTTGAGAGAGAATGGAGATTTTAGGTGTGTGGAGGATTTATGGAGAGGAGCTCTTTATATAGGGAGCTCGGGGAACCTCTGTTCGACAACTTTCCTTTTTTGTCGAGCTTATCCTTGCCCTGAAACGGCCTGATTGGAGCCATTTTTTCTTCACTGGCATCATTCGTTTCTACATTGAATGAATAGTGCTGTCATCTAAAGGAAGAAGATGACACTGTTCCGAACCGAACTGGACCAGTCCGACTGGGTTCAATGCATCAATCAGCCAGTTCAATCCTGATTCGACCGATTTTCTCAAAATTAAAAAATTTTAAATTTATCTAAATTCATTATCTATCTAATTATGGGTTCAATCCCCCAATTTGAATATTTTAAGCCACCTAGAAAAATAAATTTAGCAATTAGTTCATGTATGGTTCAAACCGGTTCAGGTCAGGTTCACCTGAACCGGCCTGGGTTTCTCTTCCAATTTGTCCCAAGGTTCTTTTTCTTGATTTTTATAACTCTTTGAGTCACTCGGTTGTCAATTTCTAAATTTACCCTTTTCCTATTGCTTATGGTTCAAAAACCGGCTCAATTTTCTCCTTTGGAACGATCGGTTCTTTTCCCAGTTTCCTTATCTATAAAGGGATAGGGTTTACAACTCTCCACTCCTTTTAGGGATTTTTTGCCCAAAACTTAAGTCAGCCATCATTTGCGTTAGAAGTGACTTTTCTTATTGTCCTCATGGGGTTTGCTCGGTATGTTATTTCTTTGGCTACTCCTTTCATCTAGTCCTTTAGCCACATACTTGAGTAGTCTTTCTTCATTTATATCTTCCACTCACTCCACAATTCTGGTTCCATCTTTGTGTCATGTTAGTCATGTCCAAATTACCCATCCCTTAGTACTTCCTTAGGTCTTTTTACTCCACTCAGGGTAAGACTTTTCTTCTTAAGGGTTCTTATTCCTGTCATTGGATTCGATGTTCCATATACATCTGATCGTCCCTACTTTCCCCTCATTTCCTAGATTGTTGATGATCTTAATTTAGCATCATTTCTGACTCTTCATCCTTAATCATGTGGGTTTTGATATTCTTTCTTCTTTATCTTACTTGGTCCTTCCTCCATGTTTGGTTTACCATGATTCTAGTTCCATTTCTTAGGTTGGACCATCGGACCCAATCCTACTTAGGTCACTTTGTTTTGAATTGTTGGCACTACATGTTTCTTACAATATGGTCTGTTCTAGAATTTTCTTTGCCCCTTATGGTTTCTAGAATGTGTATCATTGATAACAATTTATGCCCTTCCATCTGTTCAGAAGTGGTATGGCTCCATTCCTTCCTACTACTCAATAGTGTTTCCCAACTACTTCTTATGTACTCCAATTGTCCTTTAATTTTCTCAATATCAGAATCGTGTTAGTTCCCTTTTTCTATTCAATCTTTTACCAACTTTCCTATGGTTTCTTTCTAATTCCAATCGTCGATTTTCCAGCTTACCGACACATTGGAATCCTTTCTCACTCATGTCCTTCCCCATTTACATTAGCATATTTCTCTCAAGGGCTTTCCTTTCCTCCATCCTTTGTTGCTTGCTTGTGACCATCCACTATACCTCATTATGAGTTGACCTTTTTCAGTCTAGGTATTGATTCCTTGTTTTGGAGAGGTCTCCCATTTTGTAATTTTCATTCTCTACTATGTCCTTCTAGGTAGAGACTTCCATTTTAGGGTTATACCTTAAATCTTCTTTTTAGTTCCTTGAAAGTTCATTCTTTTCACTTCCCTACACTCTCTTTATTTTTGGGGACATGTGCCCGCTTTTAATCCTTCATTGTCTTAAAATTCCACTTTTGGTTTTTCGGGTCTTATTTCGTGTATTTCACACTATGCCCAACCGTCATCCTTTAGGCTCCATTAAGTGAACGTGGACCATGACAAGTCTTGATGTCTGTGGTCATTTCAATTATCCACTTCTTAATTGGAGGGTTTACTTCTCTCAATGTTTTTCAGGTAGTCTTTCATCTATATCCTTATTATGGGTAATTCACCCATGTCTTATTTATACAACATCTTTCGATGCTATCTCCTTCTCTACCCGTTCCCTGAGTTAACTTACTCCTTGGGTTTTGGGTAAACTTCCCTTGTAACTGGTCCTTTATTACCAACTTGCATTCCGTTTGAACTTTTCTCCTCTATTCCACTTTAGTTGGATTTATTGCTTCTTTGTTAGAATATGTATGCCTCTTCAGGGCTCCCTTCCTTGGTAGGCTTCCTCCTTTTTCCTCGGATTTCCTCTTTCCTTGATCTTCTTGATTATCTAACTTTAAGTTGACCTCTTAACCTACTTGATGTCATTCCATCTGACTTATCCTTCCCTTGGGGAGTTTTGCTAACACATCCCTTATCCTTGTCTTTATCCCAACTTGTTATTCACTACGATTTGTATTCCTATTGGTGAAAGGTTCTTGGTCTTTTTCCTTTCGAGGTTGTTCCATCCCCTTTTGAGAGCTTAGTTAACCCCTTCCGTGGCTTGGGTTTGGTTGTCGATTCGTTCTTAGCCATTCATTTCTTCAAGGATTTTCTTCTTTCTTCCTTTCCAATGCTTTGACCTTTACACCTTTCCCTTCCTTGCTAGTGTTAAATTTATGGTCTTCTCAAGGGTTAGTTCGTTAATTGCCTTGTCCTCACTATTCTCCTAGTTCACTTATCTTGGAACAGTTGTCCTTTGAGTTTACTCATCCTCAATGCCTGTCCCATTGTCCTTTTTAAGTTATAGTCCTTTCTACTTTCTTGTCCTTCATAGGGCATCATTTATTTTACTTGATTATTCTGTTATTTCTAGTTGTCTCCCCCTTGACTCGTCTCCTTTTTCCCCAACAAGTCAAACTTGTCATTCATAGGCATCCTTAACTACTTATGCCCCTTTTTAGGTTCTCTTATTTTAGGTTATGCCTCTTATGATCTACCCTTCAGTTCCTTAGCTTGAAAATTTTCTTCTCATGGTCTCACTTCCTACCTTCATCCTTTCTCTTAGGGACTTCCGTCTTGGGATTTTTGCGTTCAACCTCCCTAATGCTCCTTGTGGGCCTTTCCATCTTTCCTTTCGTACACCCTTCCGACATCGGTATGGTTACCCACCCTTTATTCCTTTCCATCCTTTAATTTCCTTTTGTTCCTTATCCTTCCTTCGAGGAGTTTCTAATTGTTAGTGGGTTCCTAACACTTTATGTTATGTCCAACTGCCTATCAATAACTCTTTTAAGGGTACTTATGCATTCCTCTAGAGTTCTCTTCCTAGCACACTTCTTTTCCTCTTCCCTCTTATCGTGTCTTATCCTAGAGTTGCCTGAAGTATCATATCTTAGCACTTTCCACGTTCCCACTTCTTTCTTGTACCTTACCTCTCCTCTTGGTTATCTTTCATACACTAGTTCTTCTCAGAGGTAACCCAATTCCTCTTGGTTTCCTAACTCTTGTATGAGGGCTCTTTCTCAATCCCTTAAGGTCCTTAGGTTTTCCTCTACTATTTCTGCATCTTTTGATGCTTACTTCCTTTACACTAGACCCAATATGAACACACTTTTTCTATAAACCCCGCCCCTTCAAACCAAGAGAGAGAACCGAATTGGTTCATGAACCGAACTATTAGAGAAAGGGCAAAATGAGAAATTTATAAATCCTGAGTGACCTAGAGAGTCATAAAAGTCATGGAAAAGGACTTTGGGATTAATTGGAAGTGAAAACCAGACCGGTTCAAGTGAACCGGACCTGAACCGGATTGAAACGGTTTGAACCACTATTGAACCAATTTTTAAAATTATTTTTATAGGTGGCTTAGAAAATTCAAATTGGAGAATTGAAGCCACCTTGGATAGAGAATGAATTTAGATGAATTTACAAAATTTTTAATTTTCATAAACTTGGTTGAATCAGGCCTGAACCGGCTAGATTAAGAATTGAACCCGGTTCAGACCGGTCTGGTCCGATTCGGAACAGTGTCGTCTTCTTCCTTTAGATGACAACACTGTTCACCCGCCGGAAAATCAAGCAGCACCGACGAAGATGAAATGTCTTCATTCAGGAAGTTTCAGACAATGAATGACCACCATAAAGGTGCCAATTGGACGGCCAATGAGTCCCTGTGCTTCCTATATAAAGAGCTCCTCCCCATTCATCTTCCTCACACCTGAAAACTCCTCTCTCTCTACTACTCCAATTTTTGGTGAAGCTCGAACTAGAGCTCTGAGTTGGGCATTTTTGTGAGCCAAAGAAGGTGTGGTTGGGTTCCTTAGACTCGCTGGAGAAGTGTCGACATAATCAAACAGTGAAGCCGCTCCGGCAGAACGAAGCTGCCCTATTTCGATCGTGCTAAAAATGGCCAATTTGAGTTTTTCCAGGCCAAACCAAGCTTTTCCAACACTTTCATAGCCATCATACGACTGAATTAGAGCAGAAAGATAAGCGAATTTGGCTCCCCTCTGTAATTTCCGATTAGTATTAGAGAGAGAACCGTTGAAACTTCACTGACCAAATTCTCCCTCAATTCGACATGAATTGATGCGATTCTTGATTCTGGGAGAAACCTCAATACGAGAGCTATCTGCCCAGATTGAAAGCTCGTGCCACCGCACCCCGATAGTAAGCTTTCGAAGCTTTCTCTCTCTAAGTCTCGTTTTCTGATGGAGCTCTGTTTGAGCTCATTTCGGCATCAATTCATGTTATTTAAAGTGCAATTGAATCATACAGATGTGTAGGAACTCAAATCCACCTTCAATTTCAACAATTAACTTTGATTGATCGATCAATTTGATGAAATCAAATCCAGTTAGGTTAAAAGGTTGAAATTGGGGATTTCAAAAATTTGAGGGACTAAAGTGCAATTTCACTGGACTCCATCGAATTTATCCCTTTCTTATCGAAGTCATCCTTGAGGGACTTCTCCCTCTTGCGAAGTCCACTTTCCACGTGGGACTAGTTAGGGCTTCCAAAGGTTTCCCTACTTGTTCTGACGTGTGGTCCTAGGTTTCGCCCTCGAGGACTCAGGGGTCCTCCCTTGTTGGTCCTCGGTTACTCTGTTTGGATCATCGTCCCATTTCAACTCATCAGACTATCCACTCCTCACTTGAGGTTGTCGGGCCTATGTGTCGATTCTTCCTCTTCGGTTGGTGTTCCTCTTTGCGTTTTAGGGTTCATGCCTCTTCCGCTCTTTCCATCTTATGGGTTGATTCTTTTTCCCGATTCGGTGTCCTACCCGAGTTTTGAGTCTCTCATTATAACTTCCTTATGTAACTGCCTAATCTGACTTCAGCGTTTCCATGCTTGCCTGCTCTTTCCTTTTTGCCCTTCCCTTGGTCTCTGGTGTCAAGATGTTCCACACCTTTGACACGGGCTTGCTTCCTAATCCCTCGTTATTGGGTACTGTGTTGTCATCCCTCGGTTATCTTGGTTATTCCTTGCTTGGGTCCTATGGGTTGGCTAGGTCTGTTCTCGGGTTCCTATCTCTGGGTTTTGCCCTAATGCCATTCTTGGTATATGTCCTTTCTATCTATACATCTTCATTGGGTCGCCTTCCTTCTTCTTGATACGACTCTCCTATGGGTCATTGTTCCTACCTTAAGGTCTTTGTTGGCTCGCTTATGGTTTCTTATCGTAACCTATTTCACAAGGTTCCCTATTTTTCCCTTCGAGTTGGCCATGGTTTACTCTATTATGTCCAGCTTTCCTTTATCCTTTAAGGTTCTCCTCGGGGTCTCTTATTACCCTAGTCTTGCTAAGTGGAATATAGATGTTTGAAGGGAATTACTAGTGTACCTGAAACTAGCATTGGATCTTGCCTACTCCCTTAGGGTTTCTAGGTACTCCAGGTGTCTTTGTGTCCCTTTTTATAATTTTTATGGTTTTGAGGGTTGGTCAAGAAATTTGGGTTCTTTCGTTGAGAACACTTGGAATCCTTTATTTATTAGACCGGAAAACCCCAGTCAAGGTTTATTACAATTAACATTCCTAGAAGCTACTACCCCTTTCCTATCCCCTCTAGTTAACCAACCTATAGTTATAGCTAGGCGGGTGACAAGACTTTGCATCTAGTGTCTAGATGCGCCTCCTTCTTCTATGTGGGCATTCACCTCCATGGTACCTTCCACAGTGAGGGCATGAGTTCATGCTGGGTTCTTCAAACTCCATGGGCACTAATAGGCTAGGGGCCCTCCTGGCCTACATGAGTGGTGCTATGTCTATCCCATATCAACATAAGACAGTAGCATCATGGGTGTGTTGTGAGGGGCCTATGATAAACACACTGTTGTGGATCAGGGGGAGTCAGTGAAAAACTCTCATATAATTAGCGTATGCCTCCCAAAAATTTCTTTTAGCCTCAGCTTGAATCTGAGCTAGGTCTGGTTCCCTAGGTGGGGATTCTTCGTCATCTATCGAGTAGGGAGGGATCCTATCTCGGGGTGCATCCCATGGGATGGGCTCCTCTAGTGCCTCTACTCATTGTTCCATGGTGTGTATCCAGGGGATATATTCTTTTGGGGCATTCCCATTCATGTTTTCTACAAGGGTTGTCGGGAATCAAGGAATTGGATATGTTGGGGAAAAGTTTATTAGGAAAGTTATGCTCTGATACCACTCAAGTTGTCATGCCCCAACCCTGTTTGATCGGGGTTCGTGATCAACCTGCCACCCTTTCCTTTACCATTTTTGTAAAGTATGGGCAAAATGGTAATTTTGGAAAAGTTGGGGACCAAATTGGAAAATTGGGAAACTTGAACTCCTTTTTGTAATTTTGAATAAATTGAGGTCCCAAAGTAAAATTTTGATGTTCCAAGACTCAATTTGGTGGAAAATTTGCATTAACCAGCTAAAGTTAAAAAAAAAGAACTTTAGGGACCTAATTGCAAATAATTGAAAAGTTTGGGTATTTTATCCATTCATGATTTATGAAGGCTACTTTAACCGGTGAGTGGGAATTTTCACATCATATCCAGTTGGGATGATGAGCACCTCGGTAATAAAAACTCACTATTAAGTTGTATTTTAAACATCAAACTTGGATGGAGTGATGTGAAAATTATGCGGAAAAACTACTTACCAGTTGTAAGTAGATCATACCTAGTTGGTATGATTAACTTCTTGGAAGGAAGTAGAAAACCTGCTTATTTGTTATCAGCAGAGATGTCCTCACACCCGATTGGTGCGGTGGATAACTAGAAAATGATTTTTGTCAAAAGTGCTCTCCCCTTACCGTGTGCTACTACTTAAACTTTTTGGAAGACCTTTTTGACAGGAGCTTAAATAGGTCGGAGGCCTCAGTTTTGGAACTTGAGGCTAAAATGCCTGATTTTGAAAATCTCATACAATGGGCCCAAGGCCAGTTGGCATGAGCAGGAGCTTGTAAACAAACATGAGGTAAGCCATGAAAACTTTAAATGATGATGTGTTTGGCCATGTTACCAAGATAGGACCGACACACTAGATGGACTGGCGACAGTGCAACAAGATAGGTCGACGGACCAGTCGAGACAAACAACTACAGGTCAAGCTGAGGGTTAGGGCCGTTGGACCAGTGGCACCAAAAATTAAATGGATTAAGAGGAAAACTATTATTTTGTGCATGCACTGAGGTTCGGGACCATCAATACACCCAAGAGTGGTAGTGATGCATCCTAGGAGCTACTGGACAACATGGTTAAGATAAGGGCAGTTTGTCGTGCCAGCAGTCAGGGAAGCTCGACGTAGATTCATGCACATGAGACTGGGGTGGGGTTGGGATGAGCTCTCTGTACTCATACAGACACGAAGTTTCTTTTTAGATTTGAGGGTCGGATGTCGCGAACATCCACTCATTCCTAGGGTAGAACTAGATGGGCTTCTATCTAGGTGGCCGGTAAAGTCGCTCTGACACCACAAGTGGGTGTAGTGGACGGGCTATCTTGCAAATGTGTGATCCCTTCCTGATGAAGTGCGTGTGTTGATTGTTAAACACATCGATTGTGAGAAAATTGGTTTTGAATAACCAGGAATTCAAGGAAAGAATGGTTTTAAAGAAAATAAGGAGTCTAACACACTCCAATTTAAACTATTTTATAGAAACTCTTGTTTTAAATACCAACTCATTGCCTCCCTTTACCCATTTTTAGGTAACCAAGAAAAAAACCTACCTAAAGACCTTTAGCTAGCTAAATCTGCAAGATAGGTATATAAGTTTAAATTTTATGCAGTTTTAATTAATGTTATTCTAGGAAAGGTAAGGTCTAAAGGACATCTTACTCCTCACGATTTAAAGAAGGGGAAAGCCCTTAATAAATCGAGAGAGTGGCGGGTTGCTCACAGGGATCCGACCAAACTAGGTTGGGGCATGACACTTTCCCTTCTTCCTACCCTTGGTTAGGGCATGTCTTTTCTGGTGATTCTAGGTAGACTCTTGGTCCTTCTCTAGAAACTAATTTCCAAGTCTTGTTGCCTTGTTACTCCACGCTCCTAGTTCTTATAGGGGAACTATTTAGGTTGGCTATCTCAGTGTTAGTGTTAACTAGAGATGAACTGTAGTCTTCCTCCTTGGATGACCTTCTCTCCATCCACTACCCTAATCCTGATTGTGTACTCCAATCTATTAGTTGTATTTGTTGTTAACATGGGAAAACTTACTTTTAAATAAAGGAAATATTCTTTATTCATTAAAGGAGGTAGTTTATTGTTGTACTCGACTTATTACAATATTTTCTCACTACTTCCTAGTCCCTTGGAGTCATAGGCTAGGAGTTAGCCTCTGAATGGTTTCAAGATTTTCTCACTACTTCCCTAATAGGATGAACTTCATTAATTGCCTCGAGTCCATACCTTTTTAGTACCTCAGCCTTGCACTCATAAGTCCACTTCATCCAATGGGAAGGGTTGAAGTTGGATTGAGCTAGTGGGGGTACTTGGTGGACTTTTATAAAGGTGGCATGGGCATCCCAATAGCTATCCTATGCCTCTTTCTTAGTTGTAGTCTTTTTGGGCTGTTACAAGGATAGAGGGGGTGTCGGGAACCTTGGAGAAGGGATAGGCCCTTCCTGCCTTGAAGGAGGATATACGACGCCTTCAGGCTCTAATAGGGCTCCAACAAATTTCCTATAGTCCTCGACGATACCATTAGGCACCTTCTTCTCACCCTCTAGGAATGTTTGAACAACTGTCTCTGTAGAGGTAGGCATCTTTTTCATGATCTTGTGTGGGGGTTTGGTTTGCATGACGAAGTTCCTAAGAACACTTCTTCCTATAGGGTCGTTAAGTTTTCATTACTGATAGGGCATAGTATTGATAATGCTTTCAAGGGAACCTAGACTATAATACCACTCAAGTTGTCACACCCCGACCTGGTTTGGTCGGATCCCCATGATCAACCCACCGCTTCCTTGGTTTAAGAGGGGTTTCCCCTTCCTTTAATCAAGAGGAGTCATGCATAATTTAAACCTTTTTCCCTGGAATAACATAAATTAATAAAATGTAAGCTTAAAGTGACATTAAGCATACTTGACGGAGGGTACATCCTTGTGTTTTCTTTGGTCATGTTTCTTTACTCTTAAAAAGGGGTATAAAATAGCGGGTACGTTCTACAACTCAGTGAGCGGGTGTTAGGAGTGAGTTTTCAAGAAACAGTTTTGTTTAAAGTGTGCCAAGATTATCATTTCTTTAAGAAGGATCTTTTCTCAAGTTCTAGTTTTCAAAATCTTTTTCCCATTTACATATTAGGTGTATTTAACAACCAACACACGCCCTTCATCAAAAAGGTAACACACATTCATAGGTACAACCCGTCCACTGCATCCACTTGTGGCTCCGAGCATCTTTACCGACCACCAAGATAGAAGTCCATCCACTTCTACCTTAAGTCTGAGGGGATGTTCTCAACATCCGACCCTTAGACCCGAACACCACTCCGTGTCCATATGAGGACAAAGACCTCACCTCGGTCTCATGCACAAAAAGTTACTCCACGCTTCCCGACTACTAGCACAACAAACTACCCTTATCTCCACCATGTCATCCAGTAGCCCTTAGGACCCATCACTACCCCTCTTGGGCGCCTTGATGGTCATGTACCTCAAGTGCATGCACAAAACAACAATTTTCACGTATAACCATTTATCTTTTGTGCCACTAGTCCAATGACCTTGGCACTTAACCCGACCTATAGTTGTTTGTTTAGGCCGGTCCGTCGATCTGGCCCTGACGCACTGCCGCCCGTCCATCGAGTATTGTCAGTCCTAACTTGGTACCATGGCAAAATCACATTACAAGTTCATTAGAGATTTCATGGCCACTGGCCTTGGGCCCACTGCATGTTATTTTAAAAAATCGGGCATTTAGCTCTACAAGTTCAAAAATCGAGGCCTCTGGCCTATCTGAGCTGTTCTAGTTCCCGTCAAGAAGGTCTCCCAAATAGTTTAAGCATTGGCACATAGTCATGGAAGAACACTTTTGACAAAAATATATTTTCACTTCATCCCACCAATAGGGTGTGATGATATCTTCGCTTACAACCGACAAGCGGGTTTCTCCTTCCTTCAAGGATGTTCATCATATAAACCGAGTATGATTTCCTCTACTTACAAGCAGTAAGTAGGTTTTAGCTTAAATCTCCCATCACCCCAACTAGGTATGATGGTAAAGTCACACTTAGAAGTGGTTTTTCATTTCTAAAGTGCTCACCATCCCAACTGGGTCTGATGTAAATATGTCCACTCACTTGATGACCATGACGTGTTCATCCTCAGTCGCTTTTCCAAGTCTACATGAGCTTTTTCTTACTTGCGTTCTCGTCACACGCATCCCTACACGATTTGGGCAGCCTTATCAATTATGGTTTGACATAAATGCCTAGGCTCACAAATTATTGATTAATTGCACTTAGGTCCCTAAAGTTTATTTCCTTAACTTTAGCTCCCTAATGCCAACTTTTCCCCAATTTGAGCCCCAAAGCTTCTAAAATTCCCTTTGAGTCCTCAATTGACTCAAAATTGTATAAGGGGCTCAAGTTTTCTAATTGGTCCCTCAACATCTTTATAATGGCCAATTGGCATTCAATTTTGGGAATATGTAAAGAGGTCACTCAAATTTCGGAAATTCCCAATTTTCCCCAAAATTTTCACCAAAGTTTTCCCCAAAATTTTCCCCTAATTTCTCCCCTTCAAACTTACCGAATTTAATTTCTTTAAATTGGCCATTCAATCAGGGTTAATTGCTCCGATTGAAGGTATGGATCTGTTCCTATACTTCCATACAATTCAATTGAGCTTTGAACCACATCATTTGGGTCAGAATTGAGCTCTGACGGAGCTTCGCCAGAAAATTGTATGTAGAAAGAGAAAACTTTGAAAGCTTACCGTCAGAGGTGTGGTGGTCTAACCTCTTGGTTGGTGAAGGTAGCTCTTGTCCTGAGATTCCTTCTAGGATCAAGAATTGCTATAATTTATATTGAATTAATGGAGAATTTTGTTAGTAAAATTTAGCACTTTTGCTCTCTAACTCCTATCTGCAATGACTAAGAAGGGCCGAATTGGCTTATCTTGTAGCTCTGTTGAGGTCATATGATGGTTGTGGGGGTGTTGGGGAGGCTTGGTTTGGCTAAAGGAGGGCTAAATTTGGCCGAATTCAGCTCGGCGAAAATAGGGCAACTTCGGTCCATCTATGCTGCTTCACTATTTGATTCCACGGGTGCTTCTCCGGTGGTACTCGGGTCGAAAAGAAGATGTTATAAGGTAGTTGACTTCCCTCGGATTCTATATTACCTGACCTTGCCTTCTCAAGCTAAGAAAAATGCCTATATCAGAGCTCTAGCTCGAGCTTTATCGGAAAATGGAGCAATTGAGAGAGATTGGAGATTTTAGATGTGTGCAAGATGAATAGAGAGGAGCTTTTTATATAGGGTGCTCGGGGACCCTCTGCCCGACAACTTTCCCTTTTTGTCAAGCTTATCCTTACCCTGAAACAGCTTGATCGGAGCCATTTTTCCTTCACTGGCGCCATCCATTTCTGCATTGAATGAACAATGATGTCATCTGAAGGAAGAAGATGACACTGTTCTGAACCGGACGGGACCGGTCCGATCGGGTTCAATGCGTAAATCGGCCGATTCAGGCATGATTCGACTGGTTTTCTCAAAATTAAAAATTTCTAAATTCATCCTCTATCTAATGGTGCCTTCAATTACCCAATTTAAATATTTTAACCCACCTAGAAAAATAAATTTATCAATCGATTCATGTATGGTTCAATCCGGTTTAGGTCGGGTCACCTGAACTGGTCTAGTTTTCTCTTCAAATTTGTCCCAAGGTTCTTTTCCATGATTTTTATAACTCTTTGAGTCACTCGGGATTTGTCAATTTGTCAATTTACTCTTTCTCTATCGATTGTGGTTCGGGAACTGGCTTAGTTTTCTCTTTTGAAATGATCGGTTCTTTTCCCGGTTTCCTTATCTATAAAGGGATGTGGTTTATAAGTTAACTGATCCCTAACATGCTACTAATAGTCTTCTCCACCTACCTTCGATATGTTCATGCTTTGAATCATCTTAATTGGCCCTTAAATAAGCTCAAACGAAGCTTCATCAGAAAACTGAACTTTGAGAGAGATAGCTTCGAAATCTTACAGGCTGGGGTGTAGTTGCAGGACCTCTGGATTTGGAAAGCTAGCCCTTGTCGGCAGTGTCCTTCAAGGATCAAGAATTGCCCCAATTAACCTCCTAGGCTGAGAGAATTCGATAAGTATATTTCTACAACTTTCTCTCTCTAGAATATTTCTATTATAACGAGTGGAAGCAGAATGGACTTACTTGAAAGCTTCGAGGAGGTCAATGGTAGCTAGGATGAGTCATGGAATGGCCGCTTTAGCTGTAGGAGGTTCGGTGTGGCCAAACTTTGGCTTGATAGAACTTCTCCACTTTAGGTCCGTTGGAGCTGCAGTACTGTGCATGCTTGCAAGCACTCATCCAGTCAAACAGTGGGTGTAACTTGGTGGAGAACTTCCTCCCGATTATAGGGACTCCAAATGTAGTGTTAGAGTTTGAAGAAAGTGCCGATTTTAGAGCTCTGGTTTATGCCATACTTGAAAGTTAAGTACTCTCTCTTCTTCGATCAATTGTAGAATGAGCAAGATGAGTGGAGGGGTGCTCTTTAAATAGGAAGCTTAGCAACTGACAGAGCTACCGACCGACATAGAACTCGGCCCCAGCCTCGCTAGTGGGCAGTTAGATCGGAGAGTTTTTCGGGTCACCGTAGTCCCAACTCCTCATCATTCTCTCTTTCTACTAGCTTTTCCAAGGAGGGAGATGAAATTGTACTGCGTGTGCGAGATTGCCACGTGGCGCACTGTGATTAGCTGGCTTCATTAACGTGGCTTCCTACTAAGCATCCTAGTTAGCCTTTGACTTATTGATCAGACACGTGGCAGCCTCCCATTGGTCATTCATTCCAACATGGCTACTGACGGTATTTCTATCAATCGTTGACCGTGGCACGCGGTGTTCTCTAATTAGCCAATCTAAATATGTTAGATTTCCCTCCTAACACAAAGTGCCACTACCACGTGTCAGCCTTTGACTTGCTGAGGATATTCGCCGTGGCTCTATCACGTGTTTACCTCTAATTGGTCGACCATTTCTCTGACACCTCAGTTAGATGCTGACGTGGCTTCTCCGAAATTGACGTGGCTTTGCCACATGTTCATTTCCCATTGGTTGGTTTGGCTAATGAGGCCTCTCTGAAATTGACCATTGATTAGGGACGTGTGTTGTGCTACTATTGGTTGATCATCATTGACGTGGATTTTTCTCTTTTGATTATTGATCTAGGATAGTATCATGCCCTGATTGGTCAGCACTTCCAAGCACTGACTGAGCGTTGACGGGGTGCGCTTCGCCACGCGTCACCTACTGATTGGTTGTGCTTGCTGATTGGGTGTTGACTTGGCGGTAGTCTGTTGACCGGTTGAACCATTGGCCGGTTCGGTCTAACTGGGTTCAGTTTTCCGAATTCAAAAATCAGTTGGTTCAAGCTTGATTCGACCTTTTTTATTAAAATTTGAAAAATTTAAATTTATCGAAATTCATTTTCTATGCAATGATGCCTTCAATTTCCCAAATTGATGTTTTAAGCCATCTAGAAAAATGATTGTTTAAACCAATTCCTTACGGTTCATCCCGGTTCAATCCGGTTTATGTCTGGTTCACCCTAAACCGACTCAATTCTCCCATCCAATTTCATTCATGGTTCCCTTCCATGATTTGTGGGTATTTATTGGCCATTTGGGATTTTCGAATTTCCCGTTTTGAATCTTATTTACAATTTTCGGTTTGTTTCAATCTTGGTTTTTTCTCAAAATTTTTTGTTTCTTGAATTTGACTTTCCTATTATGTGAGAATGAGGTTTACACTCACACCTCCTCAAGTTATGCCCACGTCTTCCCCTCACCCCTGTGGTATGTCCCCCACCATCGTAGTTCATCAGAATCCTCAAATTAGAGATCATTTTTACTAAATTCATTTCAACCTAAATTCAAATAGATTTGATGATCAATTGAGGTGTTGTTTGATCCTAGAGTACCCACAAGGAGTAGAGCTAGCTTCCATTATTTATAACTTTGGTCGTCGTGCCACCGTGGTAAGAAATCAAAGATTCTCTCTAGAACTAGTTTTTCGGCGAAACATCGTTCTCTGTCTTTTTTAGGACAAATTAGCAATTCCAAGCTTTAAATGATTGTTAACATATGGGGGAAATGATTAGTATCATAATAGGGTCGATATACGGAGGTTTAAACTTGGTTTCATGAAGAACAAAGTTTTAAGGACTATTTTGTAAATTCAGGTAAGTTGGGGACTAATATACAAATAAGGATAAGTTTAAGGATCCAATTGGAGATAAACGAAAGGTTAGGGATCTGAGGAAAATATATAAGTACCTTAGTGACCTAATTAGAAATAAGGCAAAATTTAGGGACCTATATGCAAAAAAAAGTAAAGTATAAGGACTTAAGTGTAAATATTTTATTGAAGAAGACCAATTTTCAAGTAACATCTAGTTTTAGGAAATCTTTATGATTTTTGATAACTTAAGGCTCAGATATTAAGAAGAGGGCATCATACCCTAAATTAATGGGACCTTAGGGGTAAAATCATAAATTAGGAAGAATAACAATACATTAAGAATATACCTAAAGAGCCAACCCAAATCATTCACACATAATTGTACAAATCATTGTGAGGCCTATCAACCCACTTATAAATATAATTCAGGAAAAGTGGATTCCTGAACCCCTCCATTGCAAATGCGTCTATGACATAATCGTTAGTGGGATTTGGGGTAATGGGTGCAAACGGATCAATGATGCATGATGTAAACCAAAAAATTTTGAGAACCCCGGTATCACAAAATAAGAAGTCGAAAATGAGAACCAAAAAATTTTGAGAGAAAACCGAGGATCAAAGTGAATTAGAATTGTTAATTAGGAGACAAAATGGGAAATTGGAAAACCCCAAGTGCTCAATTAAGATCCAAAGATGATTAGAAATAGATCATGAACCAAATTGGATGTGAGATCTGGACCGGTTCAGGGTGAACAAGGCCTGAACTTGATTGAACCAAGATGAATCGAGAAGAACTAGTTCAAACAATCATTTTTCTAGGTAACTTAAAAAAGTAATTTGGGAAATTGAAGTCACCAAAGTGTAGAAAATGAATTTAGATAAATTTAGAAATTTTTAATTTTTAGATAACCAGTCGAATCTCGCTTGAAGTTTTCGATTTTCGATTTCAGGTCACTGAACCCGATGTGACGGAACTAGTCAACGGTCCACTTGCCAGGTAAGTGCACAATCTGAGTGCGCGACCAATCATCACGCAACATATGGTGAAGCCCGCCCACTCAACCACTCAGAAAAAATGCCAGGAAATGCTGGCCAATCAGAGCATGATACGTGTCCTTAGTCAATTGTTAGAAAAAGAAAATCCATGTCATCGATAACTAACCAATGGGAGAGCAACACGTCTACTCAGTCAACAATCAATGGAGGAGAAACCTCATCAGCAGGGCTGACCAATGAGGAGCTGACACGTGGCAAATGTGCCATGTCAATGACTAACTAAGATGTTAGAGAACGGATGACCAATTAGAGGTGAACAAATGACAATGCCACATCGGATAACCAAAACCAATTAGGGCTGACATGTAGCAAGGATATAGTGTGTCATGAGGGAAAGCTAACAAATTTAAATTAGCCAATCAAAGGATGTCACTTGTCATGGTCAACGGATGGTCAACTTAGGTTAACAGCGACGTTGGAACAAGCGACCAATGGTAGGTCACCACGTGGTCACTCAATGGATGACTCAAACTCTGTGTGTAAAGTTGTGTCAGTAAAACCAGACAATTACAATGCGCCACATGACAGCTCACATGCGCGCACATAGTTCGTCATCTTCTTCCTTCATAATTTTGAACGGTAGTGAAGGAGGAAGGTCACCATTACTCTGACGACCAATAAATCTCTTCGACAAGGTAGTAAATCAAAGAGTTAATGGATGACCAATGAATGACTAGATATGAATAGAAGTTCATGAGTTCCCTATATAAAGAGCTCCCTTCCATTCATCCTCTCCGCACCCCAAAAGCTGATAGAACACAGTATGCTCCTTTTTCCAATCAAGCACAAACTAGGACCATAGAATCCTATGGAAGTCTGCTACACAACTATAAACTTCATACGCCTCAACGATAGCCAGAGAAGCACCAGCGAGCTATCACAATGCCATCGCTCCCTCGACAATCTACGACCTGGGTTGATCGAGCTCCATTCGAGCCACCCTCGGGCAAACAACGACCAAACCAAGCCCTCCAGACCTTCCCTAGAGGAGTCCACACCTTTCCTGAGCCATCATGGTAAGTCCCCTCCGCTGACCTTCGTTGGAATTTACTGTTGTCACGCCCCGACCCGGTTTGGTTGGATACCCCTAAGCAACCCGCCACACCCTTTGATCCAAAAGGATTTCACTCTTCCTAAACCACGAGGGGTAAGGCGTCTTTTCTTCTTGTCTTTCCTAGAATAGAAATATACAAAATTGAATATCTAAAAAACAAACATACCAATCTTATGAGGATGTCTTTAAGTTTTGGTTTCCCCTTGGTTACTTGAAAGGGGTAAAAGGGAGGGGGTGAGTTCTATAACTCAGTGAATGGGTGTTAGGAACGAGTTTTCATTAACAAAACAATTTTAATCGTAGTGTGCCAAACTCCTTATTTCCTTTAAAAATGTTCTTTTCTCAAATTCCAATTTTCAAAACCTGTTTCCCTGCCAAGGGTGAGCTTTTCTTTTAAAAGGATTTTCCCTCAATTTAATCTCTTTTACAAATTCTTTTTCCAAGGATTTCTCAAATCCTTTCCAAGGTGTTCAAACCTTTTTCCCTTTTCCATAGTGGGTGTGTTTTACAAACAACACATGCCCTTCATTATGAAGGGTACACACATATTCATGAGATGCAGTTACACCGACTGCACCCTCTTGTAGATCAGAGCGTCTTTACCATCCACCCTAATAGAAGTCCCTGACTTCTACCCAAAGTCTGAGTGAATATCTTCGATGTTCAACCCTCATACCCAAAAATTCTTCATGTCCATATGAGGACGGAGACCTCATCCCCACCCCACCCCACCCCGGTCTCATGCGCATGAAGCTACGCCGAGCTTCCATGACTAATTACACGATAAACTACCCTTATCCACCATGTCGTCTAGTAGCCCTTTAGATGCATCACTACCCCTCTTGGGCATCTTAATGGTCCTGAACTGCAAGTGCATCCACAAAGAATAGTTTTTCATAAAACCCTTTATCTTTAGTGCCACTGGTCCAATGATATCGACCCTCAACTTGACCTGCAGCTCTTTGTCTAGGCCGGTCCATCGACTTGGCCCTAACGCACTGCCGCTAGTCCATCGAGTATATTGGTCCTATCGTAGTACCATGGCGAAATCACATAATCCATTCATTAAGAATTTTCATTGCTTTAACATATCATGTTTTCTTACAAGCTCCTTCTCGTGCCAACTGGCCTTGGGCCTAGTGTACGTGATTTTCCAAAATCGGGCATATTAGCCCCACAAGTTCCAAAACCGAGGCATCTAGCCTATTTGTGTTGTTCTAGCTCTCGTCATGAAGGTCTCCCAAAAATTTTAAACATTGGCACACAATCAGGGGAGAACACTTTTGATAAAATAATCTTTCAATTCATCACACCTACCGGGTGTGATGACATCTCTGCTTAAAACCGACAAGTGGGTTTTCTCCTTCCTTTTAGGAAGTCCATCATACCAACTACATATGATCTTTCTACTTACAACCCGTAAGTAGTTTTTCCACTTAGTTCTCACATCACTCCAACCGGGTGTGATGGTTAAAATCCCACATATAAGTGGTTTTTCATTTTTGATGTGCTCATCATCCTAACTGGGTATGACGTGAATAAACCCACTCACCTGATAACTGAAGCGTATCCTTCTCTAGTCGGTTTCTGCTTCCAATATAGCTTATCCTTGCTAGCATTTTGGTCCCTTGTGTTTCTACATGATTTGGACATCCTTATCTATTAATATTTGGCATAACGACATTCGTTTCTCACGTATGAATGACTAGGCTCAAAATGTCCAGTTAATCGCAATTAGGTCCCTAAAGTTCATTTTCCTTGACTTTATGTCCATAACTTTTCCCCAAATTGAATCCCGAAACATCGAAATATTCACTTTGGGTCATCAATTTACTCAAAATTGTTTAAGTGAGTCAAGTTTTCCAAATTTCCAATTTGGTGCCCAACTTTTCAAAAATTACCATTTTGCCCCTACTTTCCAAAAATGGCAATTTGACCCCAAATGTTCCAAAACCCGACCAATTGGACCTCTATTTTGAGAAATTGTAATTTGGTCCCTCAATTTTATGAAATCCCCAAAGTTCCCCAAAAATTTCCCCCAATTTCTCCCTTTAAAACTGGCCAAATTTGATTTCATCAAATTGACCATTCAATTGGGGTTAATTGATCCAATTGAATGTATAGATCAGTTCCTAGGCTTCTATACTATTCAATTGAGCTTTGAAGTGCGTCATTTGGGTCTGGATTGAGCTCCAACAGAACTTCGCCTGAAAATAGCAAATAGAGGGAGAAAGCTTCGAAAGCTTACCATCGGAGGTGCGGCGGTCCGAGCTATCTATCGGGAAAGGTAGCTCTCTTCCTGAGGTACCTTCTAGGATCCAAAATTCCTACAATTGGCCATGAATTGAGAGAGAATTTCGTCAGTGAAATTCTATAGTTTCTCTCTAACTCTGATCTACAACGACTAAGGGGGGCCGAATTGGCTTACCTTTCAGCTAAGTTGAGTCTTTATGATGGCTGTGGGGATGTTGAGAGAACTTATTTTGGGCGGTGGAGGGCTGAATTTGGCCAATTTCAGCTCGGCTGAAATAGGGTAGATTCGGTTTGCCGGAGCTGCTTCACTGTTTGATTTCGCCGGCACTTCTCCGGTGGTCCCGTGGAGTGTAAAGAACCCGACCTTGCCTTCTAAGGTTGAGAAAACAGTCCAAGTCATAGCTCTAGTTTGAACTTCACCAGAAAATGGAGTAGTTGAGAGAGAATGGAGTTTTCAGGTGTGAAGAAGATGAATGGAGAGGACCTATTTATATAGAGAGCTCGGGGACTTTCTGCCCGACTGTTTGACACCTTTATGGTGCTCATTCATGGCCTGAAACCCCCTGAACGGAGGTGTTTCATCTTCGCTGGCGCTCTCCATTCTTTCTGTGAGTGAACAGTGTCGTCATTTGAAGGAAGAAGATGACACTATTCCAAACCAGACCGAATAGGTCCGAACTCGGTTCAATGCATAAACCGGTCGGTTGAGGCCCAATTCAATCGAGTTTTTCAAAATTAAAAATTTCTAAATTTGTCTAAATTCATTCTCTATCCAATGTGGCTTCAATTCACCAATTTGAATATTTTAAGCCAGCTAGGAAAATGAATTTAGCAACTGGTCCAAATCGGTTCAGATCCAATTCACCTGAACCGGTCTGGTTTTCTCTTCCAATTTGTCCTAAAGTCCCTTTCCATTGTTTTTATGACTCTTTGGGTCACTTGGGATTTGTAAATTTCTCAATTTTCCCTTTCCCTAACGGTTGGGGTTCGTGAATCGATTCGGTTCTCTCTCTTGGGTTGACCAATTCTTTCCCCGATTTTCTTATCCTAAAGGGGCATGCCTTACATCTCTACCCTCCTTTTAGGAGTTGTGTCACCAAAACTTAATCAACATTTTTATTCCGAGATAAACTTCCCTTAATGTCAACTTAGGCAAGTTAACACTTCGATCGTTCTTTCACTTAGCCCACTTTAAATCACACACTGGAGTTTATTATAACTAGTATGTCTTGCTCACGAGTCCAAAGGTATATCCCTAGGTTCACATCTTCCTTTGCTTAGGGCAAGATTCTTCCCCTTGAGTTTCTTACTCAAGATTTTAGGATTGGGAGTTCTAGGATGCCCAATCGTTCCTGTGTCTAGTTATTCTCTATATCGTTGAATCACTTAGATCGGTATTCTTTCGAACATTACTTACTTGTTTTCACAAGTTTTGGTGTTATTACCCCTTCGTCCTATTTTGACCCTTCCTCCATCCGTTATTTATTACCACTTCTATCCAAATTATGTATAACCTCATCATGCTTGCCAACTGACTCTTCCTTACTTGTGTCACATTTTTCCTTGGGACTATTGGGCTTACATGTCCCTTATAGCATGATATACACTAGAATTTATCTTTGACCATTTAAAATTTTTGAACATTTCCATAATGGTTGTTCTCAACCTTCCAACCTTTAAGGGGTAGTATATGTAAACCCCGCTCTATGGAGTTGGGTAAAATCTAGAAAAGAACCAGTTAAACCGAGTGAGAAACACCAAACCAATTCACAAACCTAATCAACAGAGAATGGGAAATTTGGGAAATTTACAACTTCTGAGTGACCCAAAGGGTTCATAAAACCATGGAAAAGGATCATAGAACAATTTGGGAGAGAAAACTAGACCAGTTCAGGAGAACCGGATCTGAGCAGGATTGAACCTATTTATGAACCGAGTCTGTTAATGAATCAGAACCAATAGAGAAAAGGGAAAACCAAGAAATTTATGGATCCCGAGTGATTTGAAAAGTTACAATCATGAAAAAGGACTTTATGATGAATTGGAGATAAAAACCAAACTGGTTCGGGTGAATAGGATCCGAACCAGATTGAACTGGTTTGGACATATTTGAACCACTATAGAACTGGATGAAAAATTCATTTTTTTAGATGGCTTAGAAAATTCAAATTGTAGAATTGAGGACACCATTCTATAGAGAATGAATTTAGAAATTTTTAATTTTGAAAAAATCGTTCTAATCGGGCCTAAACCAGCCGGTCTAAGCTTTGAACTCGATTCGGACCTATTCAGAATAGTGTCATCTTCTTCCTTTAGATGACAGCAGTGTTCACTCGCCGAAAAATTGAGCAGCACCGGTGAAAATGAAAAGACTTAGGCTAGTGAGTTTTTGGAAATGAATGGTCATCATTAAGGTGCCAATTGAATGGCCAAGAAGTCTCCGAGCTTCCTATATAAAGAGCCCCTCTTCATTCATCCTCCTCCCACCTGAAAACTCCACTCTCTCCTTATTGCTCCATTTTTTAGTGAAGCTTGAACCGAGCTCCAACTTGGGCATTTTCTAAGCCAAAGAAGGCATGGTTGGGTTCTTTGGATTCAGATAAATTTTAAAAGTTACAGGACTCAATTTGAGGAAAAACCGACATTAGGGACTTAAAGTTAAAGAGAAATAACTTTAGGGACCTAATTGCAAATAACTAAAAGTTTAGATTTTCTTATTCATTGGAAATGAATAAAGGCTGTTATGCCAAGTAATAATGAACAAGGATATTCATATCGTGTAGGAACGCGAAATACCGGGAACACCAGCATGGACGAGCTTGTGTGAATACAAAGAACCAGTAAAGTGGAATTCACTGCGTTAACGGGTGAGTGGGTTTACTAACATCATACCCGGTTAGGATGATGAGCACAACTTAAAGATAAAAATCACTTACTGGTTGTGAGTGGAAATTTTATATCATACCCGGTAGGGGATGATAAGTACCTCGGTATAAAACCCACTGTTTAGTGGTATTTTAATCATCACCACTTAGAGAAAGTGATGTGAAAATTATGCAAAAAAAACTACTTACCGTTTGTAAGTAGATCATACCTGGTTGGTATGATGAGACTTCCTTGAAGGAAGTTGAAAACTCGATCATCGGTTATGAACGGAGATGTCCTTATACCGGTCGTTATAATGGACAGTAAAAACCTATTTTGTCGGAAGTGTTCTCCCCTTACTGTGTGCCAATGCTTAAACTATTTGGGAGACCTTCTTTACGAGAGCGCGAATAGCTCTGATAGGCCGGGGCCCTCGGTTTTAGAACTTGGGGGCTAAATGCCCGATTTTAAAAATATTGTACAATGGGCCCAAGGCCAGTTGGCACGAGCAGGAGCTCGTAAACGAACATGATATATGTGCCATAAAACTTAATAAGTGAATTGTTTGGCCATGGTACTAAGATAGAACTGACATGCTCAGTCAACTAGCGGTAGTGTGACTTGATAAGTCGACGGACAAGTCAAGACAAACAACTGTGAGTTGAGTTGAGATTTAGGGCCGTTGGACCAGTGGCACCACATATTACATGGCTTGATAAGAAAATATTATTTGTGCATGCACTATGAGTACGAGATTATCAAGACGCCCATGAGGGGTAGTGATGTGTCCTAAGGGCCCTGGACGAACTGGTGAGTATAAGGGCAGATCGTCGTTCCAGGTGTCTGTGAAAAATTTGGAGTAGCACCAAGCGCATGAGATCGGGGTGGGGATGGGATGAGGTCTCTGTCCTCATACGGACATGAAGAAGTGATTTTGGGATTGTGGGTAGGATGTCATGTACATCCACTCATTCCTAGGGTAGAAGTAGTCGTACTTCTATCCGGGTGGCAGGAAAAGTCACTTTGAAGCCACTAGCGGGTTCAGTAGTGATACTGACTTGCGAATGTGTGTAACCTTCATGATGAAGGATTTGTGTTGGGTGATGACACATCGGTAACTAATAAATAATGGAAAAACCCAAATTTTTAAATGAAGGGATTTTTTTAAAAGAAAGGAGTCTTACACACTACATATAAATATTTTTCTTAAAAGTTAAAATAGACCTTTAAAAACCCATTCACTGAGTAGTCTTACTCACTCCCTCCCTTATATCCCTTTCAGGAAATCCTGGAAAGCCTACCCTAAAACACAATCAACTAAGATGCCTGTAAGACAGGTATGTAAAGTTTAAAATTTCATGCAGTTTTGATTATGCTATTCCAGGAAATGGTGCAGGTTTAAAGGACGCCTTACTCTTTACGGATTATAATAAGGGGAAACCCTTTAATAAACCGGGAGAGTGGTGGGTTGTTCACGGGGATCCGACCAAACCAGGTCGGGGTGTGACATCGACCGTGCCACTTGTGGACCAAAGCAACTTTACCATCCACACTAATAGAGGTGTACTACCTCTACCCATAGTTTGAGGGGACATCAATAATCCGACCCTCAAACTCTGATCACTTCACCCTATCCGCATAATGGGACGAGACCTCATTTCCCCTACTACCTCGGTCTCAGTGCGCAGGAAGCTCCTTGAGCTTCGTAACCTACTGAACGACTGAACCGCCCTTATGCACCCGAACATCATAGTGCATGCACAATCAACAAGCTTTTTAAATTATAGCCTTTATCTTTAGCCCTCTAGCACAACGGTCTATCGGCTTGGCTTCGACCCATGCATACTAGCCCGACTGGTTCGGCAACCTAGCTTCGATAGAGTAGTGGTTCGGACCAACAAGCTTGACAACTCAGACTTGGTTCGATGGGTATCACACAAAGTTCCCATTATTCAGGTATTTTAGCATCATTTATCACGTATCCATTCTGGACGGGTCCATGCCTGTATCCATCGACCATGGGTCCACTAGCATCTCGAGCCTAAGCTTGGAATTAGCTCCTAGATGTTTTAAGCAGAGTCACCCATGCAGAGTAGGCTAATTCCGAGAAAATATTTTTCAAAGTTGGACCGTCATTCCAACCGAATTGACGTCATAGCGATTCCCACTCACCCGGTGATTTTGGCGAGGTCACGCTAGCATAATTTCTCTCCTCGGTGCGCTTCTGGGGGCCGGTGCTTGAGTAATCCATTCTTGTATGGTACGAGTGTTCATATCAGGATGTGGTGATGAAGAGGACACACACTTTCTCATATTTGCACCTAGGGCCCTATACTTTGCTTAAATTCCACTTAGGTCCCTGATTTCTCTTTAATCTCTATTAAGCCTCATGGGTTTCCAATTATTCTTTTGGGGTCCTTAACTCTTTTAATTTCACCATTTGGCCCTTAATTTAATAAAATTGCTCTTTAGTCCTCAAATTTTCAAAAATTGCAATTTGGTCCCCAACTTTTAGAAAATTTTAATTTGCCCCCTATTTTTGCCCAAATTGCCCAATTGACCCTTAATTGGGGTGAATTTCATGAAAACACCATCAATTTCATGAAATTTTCATTCAATCCTCCAATTTTTGAAAATTGCATGAAGGTCCCCAAAAATCCCCAATTTGCACTTCATCTTCAACAATTCAAGCATATGAATGTTCAGATCTTACCTCATCCAATTGGCAGCATGTAAGTCTTTAATTTCTTCGATTCTTGCCTCTATTCGTCTCATCCAGCTCTCCTCGATTGTCCTACACTTCGAATTTCCAAATTTGGTTGAGTTTTAAGCCTCGTTAGAGCTCCGCTGGAATATTTACATTAGAGAGAAAAAGCTTGCGTATCTTACTGACGGAGGGGTGGTGGTCAAAGCTTGAGGTGGGGGCAGCTAGTGATCATCGAGGGGGGCCTAGCAGGACTAAATCCCGTTGCAATTTGCCAGTATCCTGCGGGAATTTAAAGGGAGAAGTTTCGGGTGGTGTTGCTGTACAACTTAGAAATTCCAACGAAGAGAGATGAAATTGAGTTTATCGAGGTCTGTAGGGATGTTGTGTAGAGTCTTAGGCGGTCAGAGATGGCCAATATGGGCAACGAAAGTGCCGAGAGGGTCGAGGTTGGGTCAGGCAAGAGCTTGCTATTTTGAGCTCCCTAGCAACTTCACTATGTGATCCCTTGTACACAGCTTTAGGCATCCTCTGGTCGTTTTGAGAGTGTCTGGAGCTAGAGCACTCTTCTCTGGTTCTAATGCCACTCTTTAGAGCTCCTTTGGTGGAGATTTTGCCCATCGTCGGAGCTCTGGTTTGCAGCTCATTGGAAAATGTACTCTTCTTCTTCTTCTCTTGATTGTGGGATGTTAAGAATGAAAGGAGGGGTGCTTTTTATATAGGGATCTCGGAAACTGTTCAGGCTACCCACGACGTAAGACTCGGCCTCCGACTCGAACACCACTGACCTGACCAGAGAGTTTTTTGAGTCGCCGGAGACTCCAGCTTTTCCGACGTCTCTCTCTCCTCCATTCTCTGTATGAGCGTCTGAAGGTTCAAGACGATGACATGGTGGTCGTGCCATGTGGCACACTATAATTGGTCGGTTTTTCTAACGTGGAGTGCCAACTTGGCTGCCGTGTTAGCCGTTGACCGTTGTTTGTTGTTCGTTGACTGGTCCGAACATTGGGTTCATTGTCCAAAATTTGAAAATCGGTCGGCTTAGACCCAATTAGACCGGTTTTCTAAATTTTAAAATTTTCTAAATTCATTTTCTATCTAATGGTGGCCTCAATTTCCCAAATTGACATTTTTAAGCCACCTAGAAAACTAAATTTGTGAACCAGTTCACTATGGTTCATCTCGGTTCAGGTCCAATTCAACCTGAACTGGTCTGGTTCTATCCTGATTCTACTCCCTAGTTCTTCCTCATAAGTTTCGTGAATTTTTTATCACTTGGGATTTCCCACATTAACCCTTCCTTACTATTTTCTATTGGTTAAATTGGCTCTGTTTCTTGTTAATAGTGTCGGTTCTCCTCCCGGATTCTTTGGTCTGAGGAAATGGTTTCCACACAACTCTAACTTATATGCCACTAGACTAATCCTCTGAACTATGACGTATGGACCTATGTACCTTGGTTTCAACTTTCCTTTCTGTTGAAACCAAAGTATTCACTTCCATGGTGACACTTGAGGAATAATCGGTCTCCTACTTGGAATTCTATGTCCTTACTCTAGTGGTCGGCATAACTCTTTTGTCGATCCTGAGCCGCCTTGAGTTGGCTACTTATTATCTACATCTTTTCTATCACATCCTCTATCAACTCGACCTTCTCGAGTCTCCTTTTCCCTACCTCTTCCCAAAATAGGGGCGTGCGATAGGGTCGCCTGTAGAGGACCTCGTAGGGTACCATCTGGATGGTGGCTTGATAGCTATTATTGTACGCAAACTCCATGAGGCATATTTAGTCCTCCCAGCCCTTGTTCATTGTTAAAGCACATACTCGGAACATGTCCTCTAAGGTTTGGATGGTCCGTTCGGATTGACCATCAATCTAAGGGTGGATGATTGTGGTCATGTGGAGTTTAGTCCCGAGGGCGGCTTGTAGGCTGGGCTAAAACCGAGAGGTGAACCATGGGTCCCGATCTGATACTATGCTTATGGGGACCCCGTGGAGTCATACAATTTCCCCCACATACAAGGCGGCTAGCCTTTCTCCCGGGTCTGTCACCCTTATAGGTAGGAAGTGAGCGGACTTAGTTAGTCGGTCTACAATAATCCATATCGCATCCCGACCTCTTTTTGTCACTCGCATCCCGGTTAGGAAATTCATGGTGATATGTTCCCATTTCAACTCGGGAATTGAGAGGGGTTGCAGTAGTCCGGAGGGTCTCTAACATTAGGCCTTAATTTGCTGACACAACATGCATGTAAACCCCACACTTTTGAGTTAAGGAAAACCGGGAAAAGAACCGGTCAAATCGAGTAAGTAAACCGAGCCGGTTTACAAACCTGATCATATGGGAACAAGCAATTTGGAAATTTACAACTTCTTGGTGATCCAAAGGGTTCATTAAACCTTGGAAAAGAAACTTAAGACAAAATAAAAGAGAAAAATTAAATTGGTTCAAGTGAACAATATCCCATAAGAACTTTGAAGTTAAGCATGCTCACACGAGAGTAGTGTGAGGATGGGTGACCAGTTGGGAAGTATGATTTTTTTTGTAACCCGAAATTTCGGTAAAAATATTTTATGCGAATGTATGCTTTATCATAAATAGCCATAAATTAATATATATATATATATAATTATTGTAATTAATACCAATAATTTAATACCAAAATTAAATTATTGGAATTAATACCAATAATTTATGGCAATATTAATACTAGTAATAAATCTCTCCATTTCTCGGTAAAGCTTGAACCAGAGCTTCTGCTTGAACATTTTTCTTAACCTCAGAAGGAGAGGTCGGGCTCTTTAGAACCGGGAAGAAGATAGCTATCTAAAAGCAAACTCCAGTCAATCCTAGAATCGCTGGAGAAGCACCGACATGATGGAACAATGAAGCAGCTCCGACGAACCGAAGCTCCCTATTTCGGCCAAACTGAAATTGGCCATTTTGAGCCCTCCTCAGGCCAAACCAAGCCCTCCTAACACTTCCTCAACCATTCCACGGCCGAATTAAGACTGAAAGGTAAGCCAATTCGATTCCCCCTTATAATTTTTTATCGGTGTTAGAGAGAGAGTCGACCGAAATTCAATGACAAAATTCTAATCCAATTCGGCATCAATTGATGTGATTCTTAATTCTAGGATGAACCTCAGGATGAGAGCTATCTGCTAAGATTGAAAGCTCATTCTGTCTTGCCCTCACCGATGAGTAATCAAATCTTTCTCTCTCTAGAGTCTATTTTTCGGCAAACCTCCATTTGAACTCGTTTCGGCGTTAAAACTCACGATTTAAAGTTCTATGGAATAATATGAACATGGAGAAACTCAATTTCAACAATTAGAGGGGTTTGATTGGTCAATTTGATGAAATCAAATTCGGCTGTGTTAAACAGTTGGAATAGGGGAAAATTAGGGGAAATTGGGGATTTTCGAAATTCAAAGGACCAAAATGCAATTTTATGAAATTGAGGGTCAATTGGGCATGAAAATAATGTTGGAGGACCAATTGAGGAAGTTTGGAATTTTTGGGGCAAAACTTACCAATTTTGTAAAGGAAGGGCAAAATGGTAATTTTGGAAAACTTGGGGGACCAAATTGGAAATTTGGGAAATTAATCCCTTTTTTGTGAAATGGAATAAATTGAGGTCGCTTGATAAATTTTAAAAGTTTCGGGAGTCAATTTAAGGAAAAACCGACATTGGGGACTTAAAGTTTAAGAGAAATAACTTTAGGGACCTAATTACAAATAAATGAAAGTTTGACTTTCTCATTCATTTGGAATGAATGAAGGCTATTAGGTCGAAGGATAATGAACCGAGATGTTCATATCGTGTAGGAACACAAAGTACTGGGAATGTCAGCAAGGACAAGCTCGCGTGAATACAAAGAACCGGACTAGTGGAATTCACTGCGTTAACGGATGAGTGGGTTTACTAACATCATACCCGGTTGGGATGATGAGCACAACTTAACATTAAAAACCACTTACCGGTTGTGAGTGGGCATTTTATATCATACCCGGTTGGGGATGATAAGTATCTCGGTATGAAAACCCACTATTAAGTGGTATTTTAAACATCACAACTTAAAGGAAGTAATGTAAAAATCATGCGAAAAAGCTACTTACCAATTGTAAGTAGATCATACCCGGTTGGTATGATGAGACTTCCTCGAAGGAAGTTGAAAATCCGTTCATCGGTTATGAATGGAGGTGTCCTTATACCCGGGCGGTATAATGGATAGAGAAAACATATGGTTTTTCGGAAGTGCTCTCCACTGACTGTGTGCCAATGTTTAAACAATTTGGGAGACCTTCTCGACAGGAGCTCGAATAGCTCTGATAGGTCGGGGTCCTCGGTTTTGGAACTTAGGGGTTAAATGCCCGATTTTGAAAATCTCGTACAGTGGGCCCAAGGCCAGTTGGCACGAGTAGGAGCTCATAAACGAACATGATATATGTGCCATAAAACTTAATAAGTGAATTGTTTGGCCATGGTACCAAGATAGGACCGACATGCTCGGTCAAATAGCGGCAGTGTGACATGATAGGTCGATGGACTAGTCAAGACAAATAACTGCGGGTTGAGTTGAGAGTCGGGGCCGTTGGAGCAGTGGCACTACAAATTACATGGAAATATGAGAAAACATTGTTTGTGCATGCACTGTTAGAATGGGATCATCAAGATGCCCATGAGGGGTAGTGATGTGTCCTAAGGGCCCTGGACGACCCGGTGAGTATAAGGGCAGATCGTCGTTCCAGGTGTCTGTACAAAATTTGGAGTAGCACCAAGTTCATTAGACCGGGGTGGGGGCGGGATGAGGTCTCTGTCCACATATGGACACGAAGAAGCGATTTCGGGATTGAGGGTCGGATGTCGCATACATCCACTCATTCCCAGGATAGAAGTGGTTGTGCTTCTATCCGGGTGGTAGGAAAAGTCGCTCCGAAGCCACTAGTGGGTTTAGTAGTGATACTGACTTACGAATGTGTGTAACCTTCATGATGAAGGATGTGTGTTGGGTGATGACACACTGTGGTAACTAAGAAATGATGAAAAAATCTAAATTATTAAATGAAGGGATTTTTGAAAAAGAAAGGAGTGTGGTACACTTCATATAAATATTTTTTTTTCTTAAAAGTTAAAAGTAGACCTTTAAAAATCCATTCACTAAGTAGTCGTACTCACCCCCTCCCTTATATCCCTTTTAGGAAATCCCGGAAAGCCTACCCTTAAACACCATCAACTAAGATGCCTATAAGACAGGTACGTAAAATTTAAAATTTCATTTAGTTTTAATTATGCTATTCTAGGAGAAGGTACAGGTGAAAGGACGTCTTACTCTTTACAGTTTACAATAAGGAGAAACCCTTTAATAAACTGGGAGAGTGGCGGGTTGATCACGGGTATCCGACCAATCCAGGTTGGGGCGTGACAACTAGAGTGGTATCAGAGCCTATTTCCTCAGATACATAATCAAGACTAGAAAATGTAGTAACTGATAGGATTTATCTTAAAATTTTTAGATGGCTCTCAGGAGAGAAATCAAGAAAACTCGGAATGACTCTGCTCAACACCCTATCCTCGTAGGAAGACAACTCTAGAAGCTTCCCAAATGCTTGGGGTATGGTAGAAATCCCCAAGGACCAAATGACAAAGTATCAAAGAGGATGATGCTTGGGCCTGTTGAGGTCACACCCCCCGAGTACAAAGGGAGCCAAGCCTGAAACCAGGAACACCAGCTAGGGCTTGTAACCTTACCATGAAGGATGCTTATCTAACACCCCGTAGCCCTCTATCTATTTCATAACCACCTCATTGTAATATGGTTAAGACCCTAACATATTGTACTCCTTCTCCATTAATGAAAATTTCCAAGTTCCTGAAACCATGTCTCTAAAAAAGGATGTAAGCCTACGCCTCAACTGTAGGAAGATTGCCTCAAGAAAAGTAACAAAACAAACTACGGGGACCGAGGAGAATCCCATCCCAAATAAGGGAATGAACCAAAAGACTAAAGAGTCTAGGAGAACTCTTAGGGGAAAACTAGTAGGCAAAGAAGGCTCAACAAGAAAACCGACAAGTAGACGAAGGAGTGAGAACTTTGGTAGTAACTACTGGGCAAAGAAATGACATGTTACAAGGTGAGGACAATAGGAACACTACTCTAGAAAGTGATCAACACTACTAAGGACAAGTATCAAGATAACCTTTTATAGGTGTAAGAGAAATGGGGCATAAAGTGAAGGATTTCCCTACATCGCAAGGATTTAGAACAATACCTTCCAAGAACAACGCCTCTACAGCTACATGAATCCAAAATTATTCCACCCATGAAATATGACTCCTACTCGAAACTTCAACCATACCAAGAGGAAGCTCTTCAAGATCCTAGCATAGTGGCGGGTACTTCCTGATCCAATCTCCTTTAAGAAAAGCTAAAGCCCCAAGTTGGTACTTGTATTTCGAAAGTAAATTTTGAGTTCTTAAAACTTTTTGTCCCTTAATGATGGTGTAATGGTGTTCCTCAACTAGATGAGGGAGGAATAGGACTGAAGGTAGGACCTCAATCAACTGCAAATAAAACAAAGGATAGATTAAGAGAATTCTTCCTTAAGAAGAAATCACATCTACAAGAGAAGACAAGCTGAGCATTAGACGACAAATGGGATGTTTTGGGATGATAAGTATGACTTGCTTTGGAAAAAGCAAAGAAGTTAAGTTTCGGACCAACATAGTGGAAAGAAGCAAATCGTAACAACAAGATAGTTAAGGAGAATAAACGACGCCCTAAGGAGGACTGGGAAGTAGTAAGGACTATACCCTAAAAAGGGCAATGAGATGGGCATTAAGGACAAGAAGACTCGAGCGACAATTGTCTCAAGATAATTAGATAAGGAGAATAGTAGGGACGAGTCACGTAATGAACTAACCCTCATGAATATCATAAATTTAATCTCTAGTAAAGAAGGGAGAGGTGGAAAGGCCAAATATTTGGAAAATAAGGATGGAGGAAATCCTTAAAGAAATCAATGGCCAAGAACGGATTGATGACCAAACTCAAAGCTAGGAGAAGATTAAGTAAGCCTCTCATAGGATGATTAAGAGATCTAGAAACAAGGAGGATTTGAGCTCTACTTAAAGGAAATAGACGTGTATAGGGGTACAAGTTGGAATGAAGATGGGGTACAAAGGATGTACCTGCAAGATTTCAAGAGTAAAGGTAAACGGAAGGGGATGGCATCAAAGGACGTCATTCAAGGATATATACATACGAAAACGAATGAAGAAGGAATTCCGGGAGAAAGGGAAAGAATCTCACCAAGGAAGGAAACCCTGAGGAGGGATATATGTCCCAACTAAGAGGTAATGGGACCAAGTGACGAGGGATGAGGAGATGAACTTGAAAATGAAGTGCATGGTGAGGTGAAAGAACCAAGGGAAACATAATAGGAGAACCTAAGGAGTAAGTTAAACCCAAGAAACGAGTAGGTAGACAGATAGCATCAATAGATGCTGTAACAAGTAAGAATGGGTAGACTACCCATAATAAGAAAATAAAGGAAAGAACGTCCAAAAAACCTTGGGAAAGTAAGCTCCCTAAATAAGAAGTGGTTAAGGGGGAACAACCACTAATATCAAGATGGATTGTGGTCCACACTCGCATAATAGAGCCTAAAGAGTGGATGGTTGGGCATAGGATGAAGTACACGAAATAAGACCGATAATCGGAAGCTACTCAAATAAGGAATAAGAGACGGAATGGAAAATTTAAGACAATGGAGGACTAAAAGCGGGCAAATGTCCCAATATAGAAAGGGTGTAAGGAGATGAAGAAAGGAAACCTTCAAGAAATTGTAAGAAGGTTGAACATGTAACTCCTAAGGTGAAAGTCTCTACTTTGAAGGAAATAGTAGAGAATGAAACCGTAAAAAGAGAGACTCCCCAAAGCAAGCAAATCAACATGTAGACCGAAAGGAATCAACTCGGTATAAAGAATTTTGAATTGATTACGAACAAGTAAGAGTGGATTAAGGCCAAAGTAAAATCTGAGTAAAGGATGTCATTGGGAACGAGGATGGACCAAAGAAAGGATGAATCCCAGCTTGTCGATATATTATTGGAAAACCCAATCAATTGGAACTGAAAAGATCCAATAAAGAAGTTGGGGAAGGATGAGTAGGTAAGAGGAATCCATGCTGTTATGTGAGACATAACTTCAAAGGCATGATGGAGGAGAGGGTAATGGTAAAAAGGATAGTTGAGGAATGCTATCAAAAGAAAAGAGGGATGAAGTTATACGATCCCTAAAAGGTCAAAAATCTAAGAGAGACCCTCAAGGAGATGTTCTAAGAATTTAATGTACAAAGATAGGTCCTAGAAAATACCATGCTATAAGGGGAATGTAGGCCCAACAATCCCGAGGAGAATATGACTCAAAGTAAGGAAGAGTCGGCTAATAAGCATGACAAGGTCGAATATAAAAAAAATTTGGACCAAAGTTATAATAGACAACGAATGAATGAAGGGTCAAAATAGGACAAAAATGATAATAAAGAAAAACCATGGAAACAAGTACATAATGCTCGAAAGAACATCGAGCTAAAGGTTTCAACTACCAAAAGGATAACTAGACACGAGAATGATTAGTTATCTTGGAGTTCCCAAATCTTGAGTACGGAATCTCAAAGGGAAGAATGTTTCTCTAAGCAAAGAATGATATGAATTTAAGGATATACCATGAAATATGGTATGTCTAGTTATGATAAACTCCATGGAGGGAGTAAATAATATAAAGGAAAAGAAATCCCTTAAGTGAAAGAGGTAAAAAGGGCTAATTGAAAGAACAAGAGAAGAGTTTGCATGTTAAGCAAATAACAAATGGACATCAAAGAAAATGGTTCCTCATGCAAGGTTGCTAATTTAGCATTGGGAACAAAACTCCTAAAAGGAGGGGAGAGTTATAAACCCCACACTTTTGAGTTAAGGAAAATCGATAAAAGAACCGGTCAAACCGAGTAAGAAAACCGAGCCAGTTTACAAACCCGATCATATGGGAACAAGCAATTTGGAAATTTACAAGTTTCAGGTGATCCAAAGGGTTCATTAAACCTTGGAAAAGAAACTTAAGACAAAATAGAAGAGAAAAACCAAATTGGTTCAGGTGAACGATATCCCATAAGAACTTTGAAGTTAAGCATGCTCACACGAGAGTAGTGTGAGGATGGATTAGCTTTGACTTGAACATTTTTCTTAACCTCGGAAAATGAGGTCGAGCTCTTTAGAACCGGGAAAAAGACACCTATCTAATAGCAAACTCCAGTCAATCTGAGAATTGCTGGAGAAGCGCTAGCATGATGGAATAGTGAAGCAGCTCCAACGGACCGAAGCTGCCCTATTTCGGCCAAGCTGAAATCGGCCATTTTGAGCCCTACTCAGGCCAAACCAAGCCCTCCCAACACTTCCTCAGCCCTTCCACGTCCGAATTAGGACCGAAAGGTAAGCCAATTCAGCTCTCCTTTACAATTTTCGATCTGTGTTAGAGAGAGAGTCGACCGAATTTCAATGACGAAATTCTAATCCAATTCGGCATCAATTGATGTGATTCTTGATTCTATGATGAATCTTAGGACGAGAGCTATCTGCTCAGATTGAAAGCTCGTTCTGTCTTGCCCTCACCGGTGAGTAATCAAATCTTTCTCTCTCTAGAGTCTATTTTCCGGTGAAGCTCTGTTTGAGCTCGTTTCCATGTTAAAACTTGCGATTTAAAGTTCTATGGAATCGTATGAACATGAAAAAACTTAATTTCAACTTCAATTTCAACAATTAGAGGGGTTTGATCGGTCAATTTGATAAAATCAAATTCGGCTGTGTTAAAGAGTTGGAATTGGGGGAAATTGGGGATTTTTGAAATTTAAAGGACCAAAATGCAATTTTATGAAATTAAGGGTCAATTGGGCATGAAAATAATGTTGAAGGATGAATTCAGGAATTTTGGAATTTTTGGGGCAAAACTTACCATTTTGGTAAAGGAAGGGCAAAATGATAATTTTGGAAAACTTGGGGGACCAAATTGGAAATTTGGGAAATTAATCCCCTTTTTGTGAAATGTAATAAATTGAGGTCTCTTGATAAATTTTATAAGTTTCGGGACTCAATTTGAGGAAAAACTGGCATTAGGGACTTAAAGTTTAAGAGAAATAACTTTAGGGACCTAATTGCAAATAAATGAAAGTTTGACTTTCTCATTCATTTGGAATGAATGAAGGCTATTAGGCCAAAGGATAATGAACCGAGATGTTCATATCGTGTAGGAACACAAAGTACCGGGAACGCCAGCAAGGACAAGCTTGCGTGAATACAAAGAACTGGTACAGTGGAATTCACTGCGTTAACGGGTAAGTTGGTTTACTAACATCAAACCCGGTTGAGATAATGAGCACACCTTTAAATTAAAAACCACTTACTGGTTGTCAGTGAGAATTTTATATCATACCCGGTTGGGGATGATAAGTACCTCGGTATGAAAACCCACTATTAAGTGTTATTTTAAGCATTACAACTTAAAGGAAGTAATATAAAAATCATGCAGAAAAACTACTTACTGGTTGTATGTAGATCATACCCGGTTGGTATGATGAGACTTACTCGAAGGAAGTTGAAAACCCATTCATCAATTATGAACGAAGGTGTTCTTATACCCTGGCAGTATAATGGATAGTGAAAACATATGTTTTGTCGGAAGTGCTCTCCCTGACTGTGTGCAAATGCTTAAACAATTTGGGAGATCTTCTCAATGGGAGCTTGAATAGCTCTAATCGGTCGGGGCCTCGATTTTAGAACTTGGGGCTTAAATGCCCGATTTTGAAAATCTCATATAGTGGGCCCAATTCCAGTTGGCACAAGGAGGAGCTCGTAAACGAACATGATATATGTGCCATTAAACTTAATAAGTAAATTTTTTGGCCATGGTACCAAAATAGGACCGACATGCTTAGTCAACTAGCGGCAGTGTGACATGACAGGTCGACGGACCAGTCAAGACAAACAACTGTGGATTGAGTTGAGAGTCGGGGCCATTGGACCAGTGGCACCACAAATTACATGGCAATATGAGAAAACATTGTTTGTGATTGCACTATGGGCATGGGATCATCAGGACGCTCATGAGGCATAGTGATGTGTCCTAAGGGCCCGGGACAACCCGGTGAGTATAAAGGCAGATCGTTGTTCCAAGTGTTTGTGCAAAATTTGGAGTAGCACCAAGCGCATGAGACCAGGGTTAGGATGAGATGAGGTCTCTGTCCTCATATGGACACGAAGAAGCGATTTCGAGATTAAGGGTCGGATGTCGCGTACATCCACTCATTCCCAGGGTAGAAGTTGTCGTGTTTTTATTCGGGTGGCTGGAAAAGTTGCTCCGAAGCCACTAGCGGGTTTAGTAGTGATACTGACTTGCGAATGTGTGTAACCTTCATGATGGAGGATGTGTGATGGGTGATGACACATCGTGGTAACTAAGAAATGATGAAAAAACCCAAATTTTTAAATCAAGGGATTTTTGAAAAATAAAAGAATCTGGCACACTCCATATAAATATTTATTTTCTTAAAAGTTAAAAGTAGACCTTTGAAAACCTATTCACCGAGTAGTCATACTCACCCCCTCCCTTATATCCCTTTCAGGAAATCCCGGAAAGCCTGCCCTTAAAGTCCATCAACTAAGACGCCTGTAAGACAGGTATGTAAAGTTTAAAATTTCATGTAGTTTTGATTATGCTATTCCAGGAAAAGGTGCATGTTGAAGGATGCCTTACTCTTTACGGTTTACAATAAGGGGAAACCCTTTAATAAACCGGGAGAGTGGCGGGTTGATCACGGGGATCCAACCAAACTAGGTTGGGGCATGACAATGCACCTAGCCACATACTCTACGAAATCCCTTTTCATCCCCTTCCACTAATAACCTAGTTTTATAGTGTGGTACATCTTTGTGCTGCCAAGATGCATGACATATATTGAGTCATGTGCCTCCTCCAGTATCATCCTTTTCAATCATGGGTCGTTCAACACCCAAACCCTCCCTTTGAAGGTCATCAACCCATCGCTCCTTACTGCAAGATCTTGGGTTAGGTCGTTAATAGTCCGATTCCAATGTAGGTGGAGTTCCTCGTCCTCCTTTTGTAAGGCTTGTATCTAGTCTACTAAGTTGTGTCGTATGACTAGGTTGGTCGTTAGGCTACCTCGGCCCTTATTAGGCCAATGTTTACCATCAAGCTATGCAACTGGCTTAGTAGGGGTAGGTAGCTAGTCCTCATCGAGGCCACTCCTGTGTGGTACTTGCGACTGAGCGAGTCTGCTATCACGTTGGCTTTGTCGGGGTGGTACTCGATCATTAGGTCATAGTCTTTTAATAACTCCAGCCACCTCTATTGTCACAGGTTGAGTTCCCTTTGCGTTAGGATGTATTTGAGGATCTTATGGTTGGTGTATAGGCGGCACTTTACTCCATACAAATAGTGATGCCAAATCTTGAGGGCGAACACTATTGCTGCCAGCTCGAGGCCATGGGTTGGGTACATTTTCTCATGGGGCTTCAATTTTGTAGAGGCATATGCAATGACCCTTCCCTGCATGAGGACACATCTTAACACTTGTCCGAACACATCACTATACATTGTATACTCCCATGCATCTATGTTAGGTAAGGCTAACACTAGAGTCATCGTCAATCAGGACTTAAGCTTTGGGAATGTTTCCTCACACTTCACATCCCACTTGTAATCAACTCCCTTTCTTGTGAGGCGAGTTAATGGAGCTGCAATTTTGGAAAAATCCTTGATAAACTTTCGGTAGTATCTAGCGAGTCCGTGGAAACTACGTACTTCGGTTGGGTTGGTGGGCGCTTTCTAGTTGGATATGGTTTCTATTTTAGATGGGTCCACCTTTACTCTGTCCTTTGACATTATATGTCCTAAGAAGCCCGCCTCTTGTAGCCAAAATTCACATTATGAAAATTTGGCGTAGAGTCAATTATCCTACAAGGTACTCAGCGTGGTCTCTAGGTGCACTCGGTGCTCCTCTTCTGTTCGAGAGTATATGAGGATATCATCTATGAACATGATCACAAACTTATCCATGTATGGCTAGAACATCCGGTTCATCAGGTCCATGAAGGTTACGAGTGCATTTGTCAATCTGAAGGGCATTACCCTAAACTCATAATGCCCATATCATGATCGGAACGTGGTATTATGTATGTCATCCTCTCGAATCTTCAACTGGTGGTAACCAGATCGTAGGTCGATCTTGGAGAAGTAGGCTGCTCTTGTAATTGGTCGAATAAATAATCCATTATGGGGAGAGGGTACTTATACTTAATGGTTACCTGGTTTAGCTTCCAATAGTTGATGGAGAGCCTCATGCTTCCATCCTTCTTCTAGACGAATAGAATCGGTGCACCCCATTGGGATTGGCTTAGGTGTATGAAGCCCTTCTCTACTAGTTTGTCCAATTGGTCCTTCAGCTCCTTAAGTTCGACAGACGCCATATGGTAGGGTGCTTGTGATATGGGGTGGGTTCCTGGCACTACCTCAATTATGAACTCTAGTTGGTGGTCTAAAGTAGGTTAGGTAGTTCTTCTAGAAACACATCGGGGTAACAGTTGACTAACAGAATTTCTTCCAGTCCTTTCTCTGGTGAATCCTTGCAAGTGATTTGTGCGAGAAACACCTTATATCATCTTTGTAGTAAGTCATGCGTCTCCATGCAGGACACCAGGTGTATTGCATCTCCTCCCTTGTCTCCTTCAAAATACTGCCTCCTTCTTCTCGAGAGCATGGAACGTTATCCTCTTATTCCCCAGTCTACCTTGGCCTGGTGTGTGCATAGCTAGTCCATCCCCAGGATAACTTCTACTTCCCTTAGCGGGAGGGGAATTAAGTCTGCTTCTAGGGTTATTCCTCCTATTAGGATTCTATATGCTTTAAGAAGCTTGTGTCATGCTAGTGCCTCTCCTAGTAGCGTAAGGATGTAGAGGGGTGGTGTGAGGGAGAGAGTTTCGTGGGAAGGTTTGGAACCAAGGTTTCCTTAATGAAGGATCGCTCTGCCTCTAAATCAAAGAGAGCATATATCTCCTTCCCGAATATTTGCACGTAACCTGAGTGAGATTTAACAGAACTTTTGAGGGAATGCATTTTATTAAATCAAGAAAAATGACTACATTACTCGAGATTATACACTCAGTTTAAAGGGGTGGTTGGGACGTACCAACCACTACGCTGGGGTCCTTTCGAGCTCCTTCTTGGGTGAGGTTGTAGACCCGAGCTGGGACTCGGGTGGGCACCTCCCTTCCCCCATTGGGTGCCCTCTGAATTTTGGGTGGTGGTTGGTGAGCATTTCGTGGGGTGTTGCCCTGTAGCATCAAGCAATTCCTTATGTATTGTCTGAGTTGCTCGCATCCGAAGCACATTAGGCATGCCCTTTCATGATTCCTTTAGCACTTGGGTAATAGGGGCCCTTCCTCTAGAGGCTGCGTTCACTTCCCTTTTGGTTTGGTAACCCTCCTCCCTTCTCAAGAACATTGGCATGTTCCCCCACCATGGCCTACCTTGTTCCCTCTGGCCTCCTATGCTACCTTCACCCCTTTCTTCCCTTTGTCTGTTATGTTCTATCTAGTGGCGTCTTATTTGGACTAGTCGCCCTCACTCGTGGGCCATGCTGGCAATGGCAGCTAAATTGGTGGGGCGTCCTACTACCCCCATCCAGTCTCTTACGTCCATATTGAGACAATCAATGAACTTTTGGCAGATGTCTGCCGGACCTGCCAAGTCAGGGGTGAGAGGACTCAACTAATTAAATTTGGTCTCATATTCTAAGACTATACTTGCTCCTTCTCATAGCCGAAAGAATTCCATCTTCTTCTCATTGATCAAGTGTGGAGTCAAGTACTCCTCCAAGTACCTCTCTTCGAACTCCTCCCAGGTGGGGGTGACAGGAGAGAGGCTACTCACATTATCCCACCATCTCTTTGCACTGCACTCTAGAAATAACTCAGCCAATGTCACCATCTCTTCCAGGGATGTCCTTATGGTTCCCATGAATTACTTTAGGCTTGCGAGCCAATCCATGGTGACCCGACATCCTTCTCTCCTTGGAAGGGCTTTCACCCCAATTGTCGAAGTGTTTTTAGGTATTTAGGGATGTCGAAGAGGGGTGGGGTAGGGGCAGAAGTGGACTAGGATTGACCTCTTCGTGTCGAGTTTGGGACTTAGAGTCTAGGTGGGGTTTGTTGCTGAGGTGGGGCTCCTCAAACACCCTAGTAAATTCTTTGTACATCAGTTGGTGTTCGGAGCTGAGACCTTAGGGTCGACTATGCCCCTAGGGATTCTTCCTCTTGGAGGGGGTTGCTAGTGGAATCCGCGATCATCGCCCTCATTCTCTTAGCTCCTCTTTTTGGTGCCATAGCTGGTTTAAGATTTTTTATTAGTTTTTAGGTTATAAAGTTTTGATAATGCATTCGGGAAAACATAGGCTCTGATACCACTTAAGTTGTCATGCATCGACCCGGTTTGGTCGTGATGTTGTGATCAACTTGCCACTCTCCTAAACCTCGAGGAGGGGTTCCTCCCCTTGACCGAGAAGAGTCAGGTGTATTTCCTGTCCTATTTCCCTAGATAACATTAAACAAAATTGGAAGGACTCATTTGCACATGGTTCGAACCTTGACGAAGGGAGATTTTTGGGCAAGTTTCTCCTTTCGTGAAAAAATGTTTAGGGGAGGGGTGAGTTCTACGACTTAGTGAGTGTGAGAAATCACATGTCCTTCCTATCATAGCATTTTACATTCAACCCGTTCTCGGGTTTGCACACAATCACACGTCCTTCCTATCATAGAAAGGGATCGCACATTTGCAAAATAGTCAACGATTGTTCCACTGGTGGACTAAAGCACCTTTATCATTCACCCTGATAGAGGTTAACAACATCTACCCTGTATTTGAGTGGACCTTGCTCATCCGACCCTCAAACCTCAATCACACTTTATGTTCGCTTTGTGGGATGAGACCTCTTTCCCCCTGCTACCTCAGTCTTAGTGCACATGAAGCTCCTTGAGCTTCTCGACATATTGGATGACAAATCACCCTTATGCTCCATGGGTCATCCAACAACCCTTGGAACCACCACTACCTCACACCAGGTATCCTGATGGCCCTGCATCACATTTGCATGCACAATCAAGAGTCTTTTCATTCATAGCCATCATCTTTGGCCCTCCAGCACAAGGGTCTGTTGGCTTGGCTTCGGCCCACGTGCACAAGCCCAATAGGTTTGATGACCTAGATTCAACTTAGCAGCTATTCAGCCCAACATCCCAACCTTGGCCTGGCGAGTATCACACAAAATTACCCATTATTAAGACTTTTAGTAGTTGATAACATGCTTATTCTGAACAGGTCCATACCCATTTCCATCGGCCTTGGGCCCACTTGTATCACCAAGCCTAAACCCCAAAATTAGCTCCCAAATATTTTAAGCAGAGTCACACGGTCAGGGGAGGCTAATTTCGGGAAAATCATTTTGAAGCAAAGCCATCGTCCCAATCGGGGCTGACGTTGTAGAGTTCTCACTCACCTGGTAATCGTGTCGGGGTTGTCCTGGTGAGACCTCGCTTTGTGGTAAGCTTCCTTGCATTGGTACTTGGGCAATCTATTCCTACACGGTATGAGTATCCCTACCATGAGGATTGGCATAAGAGGTCGCACACTTTCAAATATTTGTGCATAGGCCCACATATTATGCCTTAATTTCATTTAGATACCTAAGGTTTAAAATTTTACATTTAGGTCCCTATTTACCACTTAATTTTAATTAAGTCCCTAGGATTTCCAATTATCCTTCTTAGGTTCTTAATTTTTTTCTAAAACCACCAATTCGCCCTCAATAATTCCAAAAATTGTCATTTGGTCCCTAAATTCCCAAAAATTGCCAATTAGTCCTTGAATTTTCAAAAAATTCCAATTGACCCTTCCCTTTCATCCAATTTGCCAATTAGACCTCAATTGGGAGTTAATTTCATGAAAATCCCCCTCTATTTCCTTAAATTACAATTCGACCCTCAATTTCATGAAAATCTACTCCGTATATAGCCTTACACAACTTTCATGCACTATCTACATATTGAGAAGATGTCAAGTTGACTGAAAATTTCTAAAATTTCTAACTAACAGTATTGTGAATATCAAGATTTGAATCTTCACCATTTGGTTATATTTCCTTATGTTCTAAAACTCTGTCCTTTTAATTGCACTGCTAATTTTTCCTAGATAAAGTATGTATTTCCCTCAAGTGGTTCAGTTTCTTAGTGCTTAGTTTATCTTCTATGCAAGCCACAATAATTGATAGACTATTTCCTCACCCTTTTCATCCTAGGTTCACAAACGACATATATCTTACTTTTCATTTACGGGCTCTATTTATTGTTAATCCAGCATTAGTACTTTAGAACTCTATAAAGTTTATACCACAAATCCTAGCTTATATAACATCTGAATTTCATTACTTGGGTAGTTTCTCACTTGCATATGCATATTAGACTTTAAGTAAAATTGTTATCATACATTACTTTTCATTAAACCTTTCAAGGGACTTAGTTCTCTTGTATAATTTATGTCTGCCTAAATTGTAGGCCCTAGTGGATGAGGGATTCAAGCCATTTGCTTCAATCCTTCACACAAGTAACCACAAATAGGCAAGTACTATTCCTTACGGAGATCATCATGGATGGATTTTCAAGGGTGTTTGCTAGAAGGAAGGACACATTTCGGATTCTAGGACAATCAAGTCTAAAGTTTCCCAAGGTCTTTATCAGTTTTACTAAAGTCCAACATTTTTGTTTATTTCACCTTTACTTACTATTCTTGTTAAATATTCATATTTTTAAGGTCATGGGTCATGCATCCCTCTACGAGCACTTGTAATTATCTCAAAAACAATTGTGCATGTACTTGAATATGTTAATACATTAATTTATTTATTTATATGATATTAATACAATCTCCACTCTTAAATCACTTTCTTCTCTATACATGTTTGGAAATTAATTATATACAAATATATGTACCTTTATATGTAAAATTCTCTTATTCACAATATATATTTATATATATAATTATTAAATATATAGAAATATTTATTTTTTTACTTAATTACAACAAACTTAACTCAATTTCATTGAGTTATTTATTTCCATGAAATTAGCCCTTATAATTTTATTTTAAATTAGTTTTGTTCTAATTATATCAATTGGGTTTTAAACTTAAATTAAAATTCCAGAAAATTTTCCTACTTAAATTTTGGATTACAAAAATGGGATCATTCGCCAAAGTAAAACTCACGGAGCCCAATCTTAGACCCTTAATTCTTTTGAAAAGCAACGAAAATTTCAACTTTTTATATAAATATTCAATGAGCCCAAACGTTTGTTCACATTACAAACCTTGAGGATGATAGCAAAATGATAAGTAGTACTTCTTGTGCAGGTCATGGAGTTACCTGAGTCATAGGTATCTCGAATGTAAGCTTCTTGTTCCTTCCTCGGGCGCTTAGATTTACCTGCAACATGATTAGGGGGAGGGGATGAGCTCCCAACTAAGTGAGTTGGATTATGACATCATACCACTACATGGCTTACGACCTAGACCTTTCTCATAAACCACCTAGCATACCTGGTATACTCTAATTTCTCATATTTCTCATACAAGACCTATTGTTTACTTCCTCCCATTTTGAGACATTGTCTCAGATCATCTGGCCTGCCTCTATCTTACGGCTGAGTATTCTCGGTCTCATCTTTATCGGGTATTCTCGTACTTAATTCACACAACTCAAATAAGGGACATGGTCTCGCACAGTCATATGGCCTCCGCTTGGGTGGCACTCCTTGGTTATCTCGACTCATGCCTCAGCCCAGCAACTTAGGTAAGCAAAATAAATAAAGTAGCACTCATGGTCCTAACCACATAAACACATATCCGCCTAGAATGGATAATTAGTCGGCTCATCCTAGATTGGAAGTTGGAGTGTGGGAGGTGCTACAGCTCCTACCCCAATCACCTGTGTAAACCCCGTTCCTTAAAGATAAGGAAACTGTGGAAAGGACCGATCAAACCGAGTGAGAAAACTGAACTGGTTCACGAACCCCAACCATTAGAGAAAGGGAAAAATGGGAAATTTACAAATCCCGAGTGACCTAAAGAGTCGTAAAAGTCATGGAAAAGAACTTTGGGATGAATTTGAAATGAAAACCAAACCGGTTCAAGTGAACCGGACCTACACCGGTTTGAAACACTATTGAAATGGTTTATAAATTCATTTTTCTAGGTGGCATAGAAAATTTAAATTTGAGAATTTAAGCCACCATTGGATAGAGAATGAATTTAGATGAATTTAAAATTTTTTAATTTTGAAAAACTCAATTGAATCGGGCCTGAACTTGTCAATTTAAGCATTAAATTCGGTTCGGACCGGTCCGGTCCGGTTCGGAACTGTGTTGTCTTCTTCCTTCAGATGACAGCACATTGTTCACTCTCAAAAAATCAAGTAGCACCGACAAAGATGAAAAGTCTCCATTCAAGGAGTTTCAGGCAATGAATGACCGCAATAAAGGCTCCAATTCGACTGTCAAAGAGTCCCCGAGCTTCCTATATAAAGAGCCCCTCCTCATTCATCCTCCTCACACCTGAAAACTTCCCTCTCATCCTACTGCTCCATTTTCTGGTGAAGCTCGAACCAGAGCTCCAACATTGGGGTTTTCTAAGCCAAAGAAGCTGAGGTCGGGTTCCTTAAATTATAGGAGAATTCAACTACCCAATAGTAGTCTCCATTTGCTTCGTGGATCACCGGAGAAGTGCTGACATGATCGAACAATGAAGCAGCTCCAACGAACAGAAGATGCCCTATTTTGGCAGAGGTAAAAATGGCCAATTTGAGCCTTTCTTAGGCCAAACCAAGCTCTCCCAACACTTCTACAGCCCTCATATGACTGAATTAGAGTGGAAAGGTAAACCAATTTGGCTCTCCTCTATAATTTCTGATCAGTGTTAGAGAGAGAATCGACGAAACTTCACTGACTAAATTCTCCCTTGATTCGGGATGAATTTTTGTGATTCTTGATCATAGGAGAAACCTCATGATGAAATCTATTTGCCCAAATCGAAAGCTCGGACCGCTACACCCCCGACGGTAAGCTTTTGAAGCTTTCTTTCTCTAAGTCCAATTTTCTGACGAAGCTCTGTTTAAGCTCAGTTCGGATACAAATGACGCGATTCAAAGTTCAATTGAATCATGTGGAAGTGTAGGAACTCAATTTTACCTTCAATTTGAACAATTAAACCAAATTGAATAGTCAATTTGATGAAATCAAATTTGGCCAGTTTAAAAGGGTGAAATTGTGGGAAACTTTTCGGGAAATTTGGGAATTTCATAAAATTGAGGTACCAAAGTGCAATTATCCAAAATTGAGGGCCAATTAGCCATGAAAAAGATATTGGAGGACAATTGGTCAATGTTTGGAATTTATTTGGGTCAAATTACCATATTTGTAAAGTAAGGGCAAAATGGTAATTTTTGAAACGTTGGGGACCAAATTGGAATTTTGGGAAACTTAAACCCCTTAAGTGATTTTGAATAAATTGAGGACCCAAAGTGAATTTTAAAAGTTTTGGGACTCAATTTGGGAAAAATTAGTGTTAGGGACCTAAATTTAAGGAAAAAGAACTTTAGGGGCCTAAAGGCAAATAATTAAAAGTTTGGGTATTTTGTTCATTCGTGAGGTATGAAGGCTATTAGGCCAAATGTTAATGAACAAGGATGTTCATATCGTGTAGGAACATGAAGGACTAGGAATGCCAGTAAGGATAAGCTCGCATAGAGGCAGAAAGTCGCTTTAGGGGAAAATACAATGCACTTATCAGGTGAGTGAGATTTTTCACATCATACCTAGTTGGGATGATGAGTACCTTGAAATGAAAAACCACTGCTAAGTGGAATTTTAACATCACACTTGGATGGGGTGATATAGAAACAATGCGAAAAAACTACTTACCGGTTGTAAGTAGACCATACCCGGTTGGTATGATAAACATCTTGGAAGGAAGTGGAAAATCCGTTTACCGGTTATAAGCGGAGATGTCATCACACCCGGTTGGCATGATCGACGAGTGAAAATATATTTTTGTCAAAAGTGTTTTCCCCTGACTATGTGTCACTGTATAAAATTCTGGGATAACTTCTTGATGAGAGCTTGAATAGCTTAGATAGACCGGAGGCCTCGGTTTTGGAAACTTGGGGGCTAAAATATCCGATTTTGAAAATTTCGTATAGTGGGCCCAAGGCAAATTGGCACGAGCAGGAGCTCGTAAACAAACATGATCTTAAGCCATGAAAAATTTTAATGAATGATGTGATTTGACCATGGTACCAAGACAGGACTGACATACTCTATGGACTGATAGCAGTGCGATAAGACCCAGTCGATGAACTAGTGTAGACAAACAGCTGCAAGTCGAGTTGAGGGTAGTGGCACCATAATTTAATGGCTTATATGAAAAACTTTGTTTGTGCATGCACTGAGGCTCAAGACCATCAAGATGCCCAAGAGGGGTAGTGATCCATCCTAAGGGCTACTGGACGACATGGTAGAGATAAGTGCAGATTGTCATGCCAACAGTTAGGGAAGCTGGACGTAGCTTCATGTGCATGAGACTGGGGTGGGGTCGAGATGAGGTCTCTGTACTCATATGGACATGGAGTTTCTCTTCAGGTTTGAGGGTTGGATGTCGTGAACATCCACTCATTCCTAGGTTAGAATGGATGAGCTTCTATCTAGGTGGCCAGTAAAGTCGCTCTGATGCCACAAGTGGGTGCAGTGGACGAGTTGCCCTATGAATGTCTGATCCCTTCATGATGAAGGGCGTGTGTTGATTTTTAAACACACCGATTGTGAGGAAATTGGTTCTGAATAACCAAGAATTAAAGGAAAGAATGGTTTTAAAGAAAATCAGGAGTCTGGTACACTCCAATTCAAACTATTTTATAGAAACTCATGTTTCAAACACCCATTCACTGAGTTGTCAAACTCACCCCCTCCCTTTACCCCTTTTCAGATAACTAAGGGAAAAACCTACTTAAAGACCTTTAGCTAGATAAACCTATAAGACAAGTATGTAAGTTTAAATTTTATGCAGTTTTGATTAATGTTATTCCAGGAAAGGTAAAGGTCCAAAGGACGTCTTACTACTCACGGTTTAAAGAAGGGGAAACCCTTAATAAATCGGGAGAGTGGTGGGTTGCTCATAGGGATCTGACCAAACTGACTCAAGGCTCTACAACTTGAGTGATATCAGAGCATGTTTTCTCAAATACATTATCAAGACTATATAACATAGTAACTAAGAGAAAAATTTTTAATTTTCAGATGGCTCCCAAGAGAGGAACCAAGAAAACTATGACTAGCGTTACCAACATTCCGTCCCTGTAGGAAGATCACCCAAAAATACCTGAGAAATCCCAAAGAACTAAGAGACGTTAGTGGGAAGCATCCAAGAGGATGGTGCCAGGACCTGTTGAGGTCACAATCCTGAGTACGAAGGGAGCCAAGCCTAAGGCCAAGAACACCATAAAAGGCTTATAACCTTACTGAGGAGGACGCTTGTCAAGAACCATGTAGCTCCCCATCTATTTCATAAACACTTTTTGTAATGGGGCTAAGACACCAACATATTGTACTACTTCTCCACTAATAAAAAAACTCCAAGTTCTTAAAACCATATCTCTCAAAATAATGTGACCTTACGCCTCAGCTATAGGAAGATTGCCCAAAGAAAATAACTAAACAAACTCGCATTTCCCTAGACACCACAGAGACCAAGGAGATTCCCATCCCAAATAAAGGAATGAATCAAGGGAATTATTGGGCAAAGAAGGCATGACAAGAAAATTGTCAAGGTAATTAAGGGTTTAGGAGAACTCTTGGAGTAACAACTAAGCAAGGAAACGACCTATTACAAGGTATAAGGGAAATGGGACATGAAGTGAAGTACTGTCCCACACCATAAGGATTTAGAACAATACTTTCCAAGAATAATGCCCCCACAACTATAGGAAATCCGAAAGGGTGCCATCCCAAGAAACATGACTCTTGCTTAGAATTTCAACCACATCCAGGAGAAAGCTCTTCAAGATCCTAGCATAGTGGCAGGAAAGAAAAAGGACTTAAAGGTAGGACCTCAATAAAACCACAAATAGAACAAAGTGTAGCTATAGAAAATTCTCCCTTAAGAAGAAATTACTAGCCATTTAGGAGCAAAGAAAGGAGTGCCACCACAAGAGAAGACCAGCCGAGCATTTGACGACAAATGGGAAGTCTTGGGATGGCAAGTACGACTCACTTTGGAAAAAGCAATGAAGCCAAATAGAAGTTTCGGACCAACATAGCGGAAGGAAGCAAGTCATAACAATAAGATAGTCAAGGAGAATAAACGATGCCATAGGGAAGATCGACAAGTAGAAAGGACTACACCCTAAAAAGCTCAATAGGATGGACATTAAGGATAAGAAGACTCAAGAAACCACTGCCCTAACATAATTAGACCAAGGGAATGGTAAGGACGAGGCAGTTAATGAACTATTACTTGTGAAGGTCATAATTTAAGCTCCAACAAAGAAGGGAGAGGCGGAAAGGCCAAATATTGGGAAAAAGAAGGATGAAGGAAATCCTTAAAAAGACCAATGGCCAAATTAACGACCAAACTCAAGCCAAGAGAGGTGTAGGTAAGCCTCTCGCATGATGATCAGGAGATCTTGAAATAAGGAGGATTTGAGCTCTCCCTAAAAGAAATAGACGTGTACTAGGGTACAAGTGGGGATGATGATAGGGTACAAAAGATGTGGGCACAAGATTTCAAGAGCAACAGTAAACAGGAAATTACGACATCAAATGATGTCATTTAAGGGTAGATATTCCCTAGGGCAAATGAAAAAAGGAATTCTAGGAGGAAAAGGGAAGAGTCCTACAAAGGAAGGAAACCCTAGAAAAGCATATGTATCCCAACTGAGAGGTAATGGAACCAAGTGAAGAGGCATAAGGAGATGAACTTACAAATGAAGTGCATGCTAAGGTGAAAGAACCAAGGAAACATACTAGGAGGACCAAAGGAACAAGTTAAACCCAAGGAATGAGTAAGTAGGAAGTTAGCATCAAAAGATGTTATGAAAAGTAAGAATGAGTGGACTATCCATAATAAGGAAATAAAGGAAAGAACGTCCGAGAAATGTTGGGAAAGTAAGCCCTCCAAATAAGAAGTGGTTAAGGGGGAACAACCACAAATAGTAAGACGGGTCGTAGTCCACACGCGCATAATGGAGCTTAAAGAGTAGGCGGCTGGGCATAGGGTGAAGTACACGAAATAAGACAAATAATCGAAAATTACTCAGATAAGAAATAAGTGACAAAATGGAATTTTAAGACGAGGAAGGATTCAAACTGGGCAAATGCTACAACATAGAAGGAGGTATAAGGAAATTAAGGAAGAAATCTTCAAGGCATGGTAAGAAGGTTGAGCATGTAGCTCTTAAGGTTAAAATCTCTACTTTGAGGGACATAGTAGAGAATGAAACCATAAGAAGGAAACTCCCCAAACAAAACAATCAACACATTGACCGAAAGGGATCAACTCAAAATAATGAATCGTGAAATGGTCACGAGCGAGTAAGAGTAGATTAAGGAAAAAGAAAGTCCTTGCATAAAGGATGCCGCTAAAGAAGAGGAAGGACATAAGAAGGGAAGAATCCTCGCATGTCAGTAAGTCATCAGGAAACCCAAGGATTGGAATTGGAAAGACCCAATAAAGAAGTTGGGAAATGATGAGTAGGTAAGAGAAATCGACACGGTTATGTGAGACAAGACGTCAAAAACAAGATGGATGAGGGGATAACAGTAGAGGTAGTTGAGGAATACTACCAAACGAGAAGAGGGATGAAGTTATATGATCCCTGAAGGTTGGAAAGATTAGAATGACCCTTAAGGAAGTATTCTAGAAATCTAATTGATAGAGACAAGTTCTAGAAAATGTCATGACTGTAAGGGGCATGTAAGCTCAACAGTCCCGAGGAAAATATGACTCGAGTAAGAAAGAGTCGGATAGTGAACATGATAAGGTCAAATATAAAATTTGGAACAAAGTTGTAATTAACAACAGATGAGGGAAGGGTCAAAATAAGACAAAAATGTGATAACACCGAAACCCATGAAAGCAAGTTTGTAGCACTCAAGAGAACACAAAGATAAGGATTTCAATGACCAAGAGAATAACTAGACAAGGAAACGATTGGGCAGCTTGGAACTCCCAATCCTGAAATTTTGAGCAAGAACCCTCAAGAGGAAGAATCTTGCCATAAGTAGAGGAGAAAGTGAACTTAAGGATGTACCTTGGAGTAGTGAGTAAGACATGCCTAATTATGATAAACTCCATGGAGTGAGTAAACAATGGAAAGGAAAAGAAATTCCTTAAGTGAATAGTATAAAAATGGCTAATTAAGTTTTGGGGAACTCCATGGAGTTACCATGTCAAGCAAACCCCAAGTAGACACCAAAGGAAATTATTCCTGATGAAAAGGATGCTAATTAAGTTTTGGGGAACTCCTAAAAGGAGGGGAGAGCTATAAACCCCGTCCCTTAAAGATAAGGAAATCGGGGAAAGAACCGGTCAACCCAGGTGAGAGAACTAAACCGGTTCACGAACCCCAACCGTTAGAGAAAGGGCAAAACGGGAAATTTAAAAATCTTGAGTGACCTAAAGAGTAATAAAAGCCATGGAAAAGGACTTTGGGAAGAATTGGAAGTGAAAACCAGACCGGTTCAGATGAAACAGATTTGAACCAGTTTTAACCACTATTTAACTAGTTTCTAAATTTAATTTTCTAGGTGGCTTAGAAAATTTAAATTTGAGAATTTAAGCCAATATAGAATGAATTTAGAAGAATTTGTACATTTTTAATTTTGAAAAACTCGGTCAAATCGGGTTTGAACTAGCCGGTTTAAACATTGAATCTGGTTCGAAACAGTGATGTCTTCTTCCTTCATATGACAGTACTATTCATTCACTGGAAAATCAAGCAGCACCGGTGAAGATGAAAAGTCTCCATTCAGGAAGTTTCAGGCAATGAAGACTGCCAATCGAACGGCCAAGGAGTCCCCGAGCTTCCTATATAAAAAGCCCCTCCTCATTCATCCTCATCACACCTGAAAACTTCTTTCTCTCCCTACTGCTCCATTTTCTGAGGAAGCTCAAACTAGAGCACTGACATTGGGGTTTTTTTGAGCCAAAGAAGGCAAGTTCAGGTTCCGTAGATTCGGGGAGAAGGCGACTACCCAATGATAGTCTCCATTTGCTCCAATGATCGTTGGAGAAATGTTGGCATGAACGAATAGTGAAGTAGCTCCAGCGGATCGGAGCTGCCCTATTTTGGTTGAGCTACAAACGGCCAATTTAAGCCCTTCTCAGGCCAAACCAAGCTCTCCCAACACTTCCGTGGCCTTCATACGACTGAATTAGAGTGGAAACATAAGTCAATTTGGCTCCCCTCTATAATTTCCAATTAGTGTTAGAGAGAGAACCCGTGAAATTTCATTAACCGAATTCTCACTCAATTCGACATGAATTGATGAGATTCCTAATCCTAGGAGGAACCTCAAGATGAGAGCTATCTGCCTAGATCGAAAGCTCAGACCACTGCACCCCCGATGGTAAGCTTTTCAAGCTTCCTCTCTCCAAGTCCAATTTTCTGATGAAGCTCCGTTTGACCTCAATTTGGATCCAAATGACACGATTCAAAGTTCCATTGAATTGTGTGAAAGTGTAGGAACTCAATTTTATCTTCAATTTCAACAATTAGACTCAATTGAATGGTCAATTTGATGAAATCAAATTCACCTAGTTTGAAAGGAGCAAATTTGGGTAAATTTTGGGGAAATTTGGGAATTTCATAAAATTGAGGGTACAAAGTGCAATTTCCCCAAATTGAGGGCCAATTGGCCTTAAAAAAGATGTTGGAGGACCAACTGGTCAATTTTTGGAATTTATTGGGGTCAAGTAATAATTTTTGAAAAGTAGGAGCAAAATGGTAATTTTAGAAAAGTTGGGGACCAAATTGGAAATTTGGAAAACTTGAACCCCTTAAGTGATTTTGAATAAATTGTGGACACAAAGTGAATTTTAAAAGTTTTGAGACTCAATTTTGGAAAAATTAGCATTAGGGACCTAAAGTTAAAGAAAAAGACCCATAGGGACCTAAAAGTTAGGGCATTTTGTTCATTCATGAGGAATGAAGGCTGTTAGGTCAGATGTTAATGAACAGGGATATTCATATCATGTAGGAACACGAAGTACCGGGAGCGCCAGCAAAGAAAAGCTCGCATGGAGAAAGAAAGCCGCTTTAGGGGAAAATACACTACACTTATCGGGTGAGTGGGATTTTTCACATCATACTCGGTTGGGATGATTAGTACCTCAGAATGAAAACCACTACTAAGTGGAATTTTAACGTCACACCTGGATGGGGTGATGAACTTCCTCGAAGGAAGTGGAAAACCCATTTACCGGTTGTAAGCGGAGATGTCATTACACCCGGTTGGCATGATGGACAAGTAAAAACATATTTTTGTCAGAAGTGTTCGCCCGTGACTGTGTGTTAATGCATAAAGATTTTGGGAGACCTTTAAGATGGGAGCTTGAATAGCTCATTTAGGCCAGAGTCCTAAATTTTGGAACTTGGGGGCTAGAATGCTCAATTTTGAAAATCTTGCACAGTGGATCCAAGGCCAGTTGGCACGAGCAAGAGATCGTATACAAACATGATCTTAAGCCACAAAAATTTTAATGAATGATGTGATTTGGCCATGGTACCAAGACATGACCGACATACTCGATGGACTAGGGGCTGTGCGACAAGACTCAATCGACGGATTGGTCTAGAAAAATAACTACAGGTCGTGTTGAGGGTCGGGGCATTGGACCAGTGGCACCAAAGATTAATGGCTCATATGGAAAACTTTGCTTGTGCATGCACTGAGGTTCAGGACCATCAAGATGCCCAAGAGGGGTAGTGATGCATCCTAAAGGCTACTGGACAACATGATAGAGATAAGGGCAGATTGTCCTGCCAGCGGTCACAGAAGCTCGACGTAGCTTCAAGCGCATGAGACCGGGATGGGTCGGGATGAGGTCTCTATCCTCATACGGACATGAAGTTTCTTTTCAGGTTTGAGAGACGGATGTCATGAACATCCACTCATTCCTAGGGTAGAAGTGGATGGGCTTCTATTTAGGTGGTCGGTAAAGTCGCTCCGACGCCACAAGTGGGTATAGTGGATAGGTTGTCTTGCGAATGTTTGATACCTTCATGATGAAGGGTGTGTGTTGATTGTTAAACATACCGATTGTGAGGAAATTGGTTTTGAATAACTGTGAATTCAAGGAAAGAATGGTTTTAAAGAAAATAAGGAGTCTAACACACTTCAATTCAAATTATTTTATAGAAACTCTTGTTTCAAACACCCATTCACTGAGTTCTCGAAATCACCCCCTCCATTTACACCTTTTTAGGTAACCAAGGGAAAAACCAACCTAAAGACCTTCAGCTACCTAGACTTGCAAGATAGATATGTAAGTTTAAATTTTATGTAGTTTTGATTAATGTTATTCTAGGAAAGGTATATGTTTAGCGGACGCCTTACTCCTTACGTTTTAAAGACGGGGAACACCCTTAATAAACTGGGAGAGTGGCAGGTTGCTCACGGGGATCCGACCAAACTGGGTCAGGGCATGACAACCTGGCACTTCACTTGTGCTACCTTCCTAGCATGTTGCCTTAGCACTTTGAGATCCTCTCAGAACTCATGTCGCTCTCTCGTACACCATGGGCTCTCATACTCGCACATAAGTGGGCTACTTGGGCCCAACGTATAAAATGTAAAGCACCCTAGAATGCACCAACTCATTGGATGGTACTAGATAGGGACTGGAGTGAAGGGGTTGCAAACCTTCTCCGCATTCACAGCTAGTGTTATAAGTATTAGGTCATAGCATCATTCCCGCATCTTGACGGCCTAGGACCATACACTTATAACTCATCCCGCCATCAACATGTTTTAGTGGTGTACTAAGACGGTACCCGTACAAGTTCCAGGTGTCTTGGGAAAATAAGGAAATCACACAGAATATCTCCTCGGGTTACCTCTCCATTTTTCCCTCAAATGACGGCACAATAGCCTAGGTTCCCTTCTTTCACCCTCTTCCCCAAATACTGGTATAAATCATATACTTCACAATTATGACATGTCACTCATGGCCATTCCTCGTAACGGTGCCATTCGCACAACATTACTGTGAGCTTGTACAACACATGGTATCTCCCCATCAATTAACATATTGAAGGCATTACATGGTTTTAATGTTAAAAATGTGCTTTAAGCACGGAAGGTCGGATCTCTTTGGACGTGTCACACCTCGACCCTCAAATTCTAGTGTTATCCCTAGTCATTTCCTTTTTCCTAAAAAGGGATAAAAATGGTTGGTGAGTTTTTACAACTCAGTGAATGGGTGTTTGAAAAAGAGATTCAATAAAATAGTTTTCCACTTGATCATCGCACCAACCGGGTGTGATGACATCTCCACTTATAACCGGTAAGTGGGTTTTCTACTTCCTTCTAGGAAGTTTATCATACCAACCAGGTATGATTTACTTACAACCGGTAATTAGTTTTTTTTCGTGTAGTTCTCACATCACTCCAACTAGATGTGATGTTTAAAATTTCACATATTAGTAGTTTTTCATTTCTGAGGTACTCATCATCCCAACAAGGTATGATTTAAAAAACTCCCACTCACCCGATATTCGTAGTGTATTTTCCTCTTAACTGGCTCTTTGTCTCACGTGAGCTTATCCTTAGTGGTGTTCTTGGTTTTTCATGTTCCTACAGGATTTGAACATCCTTGTTCATTAACATTTGGCCTAATAGCCTTTATTCATCACAAATGAACAAAATACCAAAAATTTTAATTATTTGCATTTAGGTCCCAAAAGATCTTTTTCTTTAACTTTAGGCACCAAATGCTAATTTTTCCCCAAATTGTGTTTCGAAACTTCTAAAATTCACTTTGTGACCTCAATATATTCAAAATCACAAAAAGGGGTTCAAGTTTTCTAAATTTCCAATTTCGTCCCCAACATTTCAAAAATTACCATTTTGCCCATACTTTACAAAAATGGCAAATTGACCCCAAATAATTCCAAAAATTGACCAATTGGTTCTCCAACCTCTTTTTCATGGCCAATTGGCCCTCAATTTAGGGAAATTGCACTTTTGTTCCTCAATTTTTGAAAATCCTCAATTTCCCGATAATGTTCCCTCAATTTCCCCCTTTTAAACGAGTCAAATTTGATTTTATCAAATTGACTGATCAATTGAGGTTAATAGTTAAAATTGGAGGTAAAATTTAGTTCCTACACATCCATATGATACAATTGAGCTTTGAATCGCATAAATTGACGTAGGAATGCGCTCAAACGGAGCTTCGCCAGAAAATTGGACTTAGAGAGAGAAAGCTTCGAAAGCTTACTGTCGGGGGTGTGGCGGTTCAAGCTTTCGATCAGGACAGGTGGATTGTCATGCCCTAACCCGGTTTGGTTGGATCTCCATGAGCAACCCGTCGCTCCCTTAGTTCAAGAGGGGTTTCGCCCTTCTTTAATTCAAGAGGAGCCACGCGAAATCTCAACCTTGTTCCCTAGAATAACATATATCAATAATAATACAAGCTTAAGAGAAAATTTAAGCATACCTGATAGAGGGTAAATCTAGGTATTATCCCTAGTCATTTCTCTATTCTTGAAAAGGGATAAAAAGGGCGGGTGAGTTTCTACAACTCAGTGAATGGGTGTTTTAAAAAAAATTCAACAAAATAATTTGGAGTGTGCCAAACTTCTTAATTTCTTTACAAAGTTATTTCTACCTCATATACTCGGTTTTAAAAAACTTTTTCACATTATCCACATTCGATGTGTTTAGCAATCAACACATGCCCTTCATCATGAATGGATCACACATTCGTAGGGCAGCCCGTCCATTGCACCCACTTGTAGCATTGGAGTGACTTTACTTGCCACCTAGATAGAAGCCCATTCACTTCTACCCTGGGAATGAGTGGATATTCGCGACATCCAAACCTCAAACCTGAAAAGAAACTCCGTATCTGTATGAGAACAAAGACCTCATCCTGACCCCACCTTGGTCTCACGCGCATGAAGCGACGTCGAGCTTTCTTGACTACTGGCACGATAATCTGCCCTTAGGATGCATCACTACCCATCTTGGAAGTCTTGATGGTACAGAACCTTAGTGCATGCACACAAAAAGTTTCCCATATAAGCCATTAATTTTTTGTGCCACTAGTCCAACGGCTTCGACCCTCAACTCGACCTATAGCTATTTGTCTAGACTGCTCCGTCGACTTGTCTTATCGCACTGCCGCTAGTTCATCGAGTATGTCAGTCCTGTCTTGGTACAATGGCCAAATCACATCATTCATTGATGAAAAGTTTTTATAGCTTATCATCATGTTTGTTTACAAGCTCCTGCTCGTGCCAACTAGCGTTGGGCCCACTGTACGAGATTTTCAAAATCGTGTATTTTAGCCTCCAAATTCTAAAATCGAGACCTCTAGCCTATCTAAGCTATTAGAGCTCTCGTCACGAAGGTCTCCCAAAATTTTTAAGCATTGGCACACAGTCAGGGGAGAGCACTTTTGACAAAAATAACTTTTCACCTATCCATCACACAACCGGATGTGAGGACATCTCCGCTCATAAACGATAAGCGGGTTTTCTACTTCCTTCTAGGAAGTTCATCATATCAACCGGGTATGATCTACTTACAACCGTTAAGTAGTTTTTCTGCGTATTTCTCACATTAGCCCAACTAGGTGTGATGTTAAAATTCCACATAGTAGTGGGTTTTCATTTCTGAGGTACTCATCATGCCAACTGGGTAAGATGTGAAAAATCCCACTCACCCGATATTCATAATGTATTTTCCTCTAAACCGGCTCTTTTCCTCTCGCAAGCTTCTCCTTCTGGGCATTCTCGGTTCTTCATGTTCCTACATGATTTGAACATCCATGTTCATTAAAATTTGGACCAATAGCCTTCATTACTCACGAATGAACAAAATGCCCAAAATTATATTTATTTGCATTTAGGCCCCTAAAGTTTTTTTTCTTTAATTTTAGGTCCCTAATGCTAATTTTTCCCAAATTGAGTCCCGAAACTTGAAAATTTTAAATTTATTCAAAATTATAAAAAGGGGTTCAAGTTTCCCAAATTTGCAATTTGGTCCCTAACTTTTCAAAAATTACCATTTTGTCCCTAGCTAACAACAATGGCAATTTTACCTCAATAATTCCAAAAATAATCCAATTTGTCCTCCACCATCTTTTTCATGGCCAATTGGCCCTCAATTTTGTGAAATTGCACTTTAGTCCCTAGAATTTTTGAAATCCTCAATTTCCCCCAAACATTTCCTCCAATTTCCCCTTTTCAAATAGGCCGAATTTGATTTCATCAAATTGACTGATCAATTAAGGTTAATTGTTGAAATTGAAGGTAAAATTGAGTTCCTACACATCCATACAATTCAATTGCACTTTGAATCGCATGAATTGATGTTGGAACGAGCTCAAACAGAGCTTCGCCGAAAAACTAGACTTAGAGAGAGAAAGCTTCAGAAGCTTACCATCAGGGGTGTTGTGGTCCGAGCTTTCAATCTAGGCATATATCTCTCATCCTGAGGTTCCTCCTAGGATCAAGAATCACCTCAATCCATTTCAAATTGAGGGAGAATTTAGTCAAGAAAATTTCACCAGTTCTCTCTCTAGCACCGATCAGAAATTACAGAGGTGAGCCAAATTGGCTTACCTTTCTACTCTAATTCAGTCATATGAGGGCTGAGGAAGTGTTGGGAGAGCTTGGTTTGGCCTGAGGAGGGCTCAATTTGATGGTCTTGAGCTCGGCCAAAATAGGGAAGCTTCGGTCCGCCGGAGCTGCTTCACTATTTGATCACGCTAGCACTTCTCTGGTAATCCTCAGAGCAAATGGAGACTACCATCAGGTATCTGACATCTCCCTGAGTCAAAGGAACCTGACCATGCCTTCTTTGGCTAAAAAAAATGCCCAAGTCAGAGCTCTAGTTCGAGCTTCACCAGAAAATGGAGCAGTAGGGAGAGAGAAAAGTTTTTAGGTGTGAAGAGTATGAATGAGGAGAGGCTCATTATAAAGGGAGCATAAGGACTCCTTGGCCATTCGATTGGTGCCTTTATGGCAGTCATTCTTTGCTTGAAACTCCCTGAATGGAGACTTTTCATCTTCGTCGGTACTGTTATATTTTCCGGCAAGTGAACAGTGTTGTCATTTGAAGCAAGTATACAACACTGTTCTGAACCGGACCGGGTTCAATGCTTAAATCGGCCAATTCAAGCCTAATTCGACTAACTTTTTCAAAATTAAAATTTTCTATATTTATCTAAATTCATTCTTTTTCCAATGGTGGCCTCAATTCTCCAATTTGAATTTTCTAAGCCACCTAGAAAAATGAATTTAGCATCTGGTTCAATAGTGGTTTAAACCAGTCCAAACTGGTTCAATCCGTTTCGGATCCAATTCACCTAAACAGGTCTGGTTTTCATTCCCAAATTGTCCTAAAGTCCTTTTCCAAGGTTTTTATGACTCTTTGGGTCTTCAAGAGTTGTAAATTTCCCAAATTGCCCATTCTCTGGTGGTTGGGGTTCGTGAACCGGTTCGATTTTCTCACTCAGGTTGACCGGTTCTCTCCCAGTTTTCCTTAACTCCAAAGGAAGGGGTTTACAACTCCCCCTTCCTTTAAGGAGTTTTGTCCCCAAAACTTATTCAACATCCTTCGTACTAGAATGAACTCCCCTTCATATCAACTTGTTGTTTATAGACATACAACCTTCTCAGTTATTTTCCATCTATCCTCGGTACAACACACTCTTATAGATTTCTTTTCTTTTCCATTATCCATTCCATGGAGCTTACTTTAATTAAGCATACCTTACTTGAAAGTTTAAGGTTAATTCATTAAATTCACCTCCTCCATTCCTTAAAGCATAATTCTTCATCTTAAGGTTCTTTACTTAGTGTTCTAGGATTGGTGGTTCCAAGATACCCACTCATTCATGTGTGTAGTCACTTCCTTTGTCATTAATACCCTTAGTTCGAGGTCCTCTCAAGCACCATGTACTCACTTGATCGATTTCTGTGTTAACACCTTTTATCCAGTTTGGACCCTTCCTATGTCTTTCCTTAGTTTCAATGGCGTCTTTTCTCAAGAACTTTCTTTACTTTTAATCAACCCTTATTCTTTTGTAATCACTTCAAAATTCTTATAAGAGTTAATCTTCTTCGATTTTATGTATCGATTGCTTACTTGTGATCGCTCCCTTATTTCAGTTTTTACTCTTTACCATGTCCCTTCCATCAAAGATGTTTACCTTGGGAACTACACGTTCAGCCCCCTCTTCATTTCTTTAAAATTTTCATTCCTTTCCTTTCTTCACATCCCTTCCTATAATAGGGCATTCGTCCTTTTAAATCCTTCTCTATCTGAAATTTTAGTCACTTTCCTTATTCGTTACCCACCACATTTTCAACTCTCGATCCCATTCCAGGTACTCCACAATATGTCTAGTCGTTCTCTCCTTCGTCTCTATCAACTTGAGCGTTGCTCACTAACGGTCCTAACATCAGTGGTCCCTTACTTAAATCCCTTCCTAACTGAGGGGTTAACTTTTCCATGGGTTCTTAGATATGTTTTCCTTTGTTTCCTCTTTTATGGACAATCCACTCCCTCCTTACTCGCACAACCTCCTTTGATGTGTTTTTCCTACTTACACATTACTTGGACTTAACTTGTTCCTCGGGTCCTCTCGAGTACCTTTCCTTTAAACTTGATCTTTCCATTTTGATCAGTAGATCTTGGACAAATTTATCTCATCTTCATTTCTATTGATCCCATTTCCTTTTAATTGGGTCACTTTTGTCTTTTCAAGGTTTCCTTCCTTGGCAATTTATGTTCTTTCCTCTCGGGTTCTCTTCCCGTCTTGCTATTTAGAATATTTAACTTAAAAAGTATTCCCTGATGCCATCCTTTTTTGCTTCCACTGCCCTTGAGAACTTATATGTATTTCGTCTTCATTCTCCTTTGTTTCTATATCCATCCATTTCTTGGATATGGGATTCACATCAGCCTAATTTTAAGATTTCATGATTATCTTGTGAGAGGCTTACTTAATTTTCTCCTGTCTTGAGTTTGATTGTTAACTTAGTCTTTGTTATTCATCTTTGCCTTCATCTTAAATTTCCAAATGTTTGGCCTTTCCATCTTTGCCTCTTTACTGCTATTAAAATTTATAATTCTCCCGGGGGTTAGTTCATTAATTAGCTCATTCTTATCATTCTCCTTTTCATATGCTTTTGAGACCATCGTCTCTTGAGTCGTATTGTCCTTAATACCCACATCCTTCTCTTTTTAGGGTGTAGTCCTCACTACTTTCCTGTCCATCTTAGTACGTTGTTTATTCTCCTGGATGAACTAGGTCTATCTAAAATACCTATTTGGTTCCTCTATTCTCTTGCAAGTAGATCACACTTGGCCCTCCAAGTACTTACATAGCCACCTATGTCCTTTAATGAGGTCCTAGTTTCTGCTCCACTTTATGATATTTCATATTTTGATTACCTTAGCTTGGAACTTTCTCCTTTCCATGGTTCCACTTTCTATCTTCATCCTTCTTCTAGGGACTCCCACATTGGGATTTTCACGTGCATTCTCCCTACTGCTCCTTGAAAGTTCATCTTTTAATCATTACTTCATGACCTTTGTATGGTGATTCACTATGGATTCCTTCCATATCTTCTATTCCTTTTTGTTCCACATCCTTACTTCCAAACAAAGTCCCTTATTATTATGGAGTTCCTAAGGATATGTGTCCTAACTCTTTTCCAAGTATTGGTATTATTTCTAGGGTTTCTTTCTATTGTACTTCTTTCCTTTCTCCTTTCTCTTTTCTCCTTGTCATGTCTTAATTGTCTGAACATCATCAGTGCTTCCCATATCCTTCTTACTTTCTCCCTGGTCAGCTTCCATTCCTTTGGTTTTCCTTGGGATAGTCTAATCCTTCTTGTTTCCTTACTTTTATCCACAGAGTCTTTCCTTGACTCCTTAGACTTCCACTCGTTCCATGCTCTTTGACGCTGACTTTCTTTATTCTAGACTTTTCCTTCCTTCCCTTAGTTAAGATCTATCCTCCATGGTGAACTTTAGTAGACTCTTTTAGGATTCCTTGCCAAGTCCTTTTTCCCTTCTCTAGGTAGAAACTTACTTGGCTACCTTAGAGGTTGTGTTAACTCGAATTTTCATTTACCCGTTACTTCGATCTTTATCGGTATACTCTTATTTCCGTCAGTTGTATTTATCAAGAGACTAAAATTTGAGGAGAAATCATACTTTTATTCATTCAGGAAATAGTTTCTTGCCATTCTTGGCTTATTACAAAGATTTTATACCCCCTAGTCCCTTGGAGTCATAGGCCGAGAGTTGGCCTTATAATGGTTGTGGGATTCCTAATTTGATGGCTCTAAAGAACTAGTTAGGGTCCCTTTGTATTCACTTATGGGACGAACTTCATGCATGGCCTCCAATCCATACCACCTCACACTCATATGTCCACTTCATCCATTGGAAGGGATTGAAGTTGGACTAAGTAGGTGGGGGTACTTGTTAGACCATATTGAAGGTGGCATACGCATCCTACTAGTTATCCCAAGCATCTTTCTTAGTTGGATTTCTCTCTAGCTCTTGTGGGGCTAGAGGAGGTGTTGGGCTCTAGGGAGAAGGTACATGTTACTCTAGTTTTGGAGGAGGGTATGTAATGCCTTCTATTTCAAGTAAGGCTCCCACGAGTTTGCGATAATCTTCCACCATATCTTTGAAAACTCTCTTCTCACCCTTTAGGAATTGTTGGACAACTGCCTCCTTGGGGGTAGGCGTCTTTTTCAAGGTCAGGTCTGGAGGATTGGATTTCACAGTGAACTTCCTACATAGTAAAGTCGCTCCGACACCACAAGTGGGTACAGTGGATGTGTTGGCTTACGTGTGTTGGTTGATAAACATATCGTTGTGATGAAGAATTGCATTGAAAAATGAGATTTCAAGAATGAGATATTTTAAAGAAATTAAGTAGTTTGGCACACTCCAATTTAAAAACCATTTTATTGAAACTTCATGGTTTTTCTTAAAATAACCATTCACTGAGTTGTAGAAACTCACCCACCTCTTTTATCCCTTTTCAAGCAATAAAGAATTGAATAGGGATAACACCAAGCCTTACCTACTGTCAGGTATGCTTAATTTCTCTTAATCTTGCATTTAATTTAATATATGTTATTCTAGAGAACAAGGTTGAAATTACGCCTGGCTACTCTTATGTTAAAAAAGGGGAAAACCCCTCTTGAACCAAGAGAGCGGCGGGCTATTCATGAGGACTGACCAAACTGGGTCTGGGCGAGACAGCTTGAGTGGTATCAGAGCCAAGTTCCCTTGAAACATTATCAATATTATGCTTTGACATTAATCAAACTTTAAACTATCATGTAGGAAGAAGAATTCCTAGGAAGTTCCCGGTGAAATCTAGCCCTCCACCCATAACCCTGAAAAAGACACCTAACCCTAGGGAGGAAGCAGTACAAATATTCCTAAAAGGCGAGAAAAGAGTACCCAAAGACATGGTGGAAGACTACCGAAAATTGGTAGGAGCCATATTAGAACCAGAGGGCATCACATACCTTCCTCTAAGACAAGAGGAACTAGTATATCCTCCTAAAAGCCCAACTCCTTCTATAGTCCCACAACAACTGGAGATGAATCCAACTAAAAAGGAGGCCTAGGATAATTACTAGGATGTGTATGCCACCTTCATGAAGGTCCACCAAGTACCTCCACCTACTCAACCTGTCTTCAATCCCTACCAATAGGTGAAGTGGACCTATGAGTGTGAGGTTGAGGTACTAAGGTAGTACGGATTGGAGGCCATACATGAGATTCATCCTATAAGGAAATATGAGTGGACCCCGACTAGTTCCTTAGAACCTTCTAATCAAGGATCCCACAATCTCTCTAGGGTTAACTCGTGACCTATGACCACAAGGGATTAAGTGGTAGAAAATTCCTGTAATAAGCCAAGTGTGACAAGTAAATATTTCTTGATTGAATGAAAGTGAAATCTTTTATAAAACTTATTAGTTCCTTGATAAATTTCGAAGCAAAAAGAATGTGATAATAAAGATTAAAGTAAAAAGGTAGGAAATCGCCCAAGGAAGAAAGGATGGGTTATTTATTTTTAACTTCAATCCATAAGACTTTCCCTCATAAGTACAATAAGGAAGAGTTCATTCAAGAGAGATCTTAATTAAGGAAGAAGAAGTTGGAATGAAGGGAAATGAACATCAAGGAGTATGGACTTATGGAGAGTTCAAGGAGTTAGGAAAAGGCTCAAGGAATAAGAGTAAGGAAAAATAAGAAGGGGTAGAATATTTCAAAGGGAACGAAAGGAATGGAAGCTAATCAGGAAGAAAGGAATGTAAGTGGTGGGGGAACACCAAGGATGTCAAGACCCCTAAAGAAGTATGAGAATAGGAAGTGGATCGAGGAAGGAAAAAGCTTCAGGTTAAGAAAATCAATTGAGGAAATGTCGCAAAACCGTAACCGAATAAGGACTTCAGTAAGAAGTACGAATGGCTAAGTGAGTGTTTGGAGAGGTTAAGTCTACTAGCAAGAAGACATGGCAATCCAAATAAGAATATTAGACAGATTTGATTGAAGGAAATAACTCTTGTTGACCAAAATGTCCTGAGGAGTAAACGAAGCTCTAATAAGAACTGGAAAGTTGTAAGGAATACACCCTAAAAGAAGCAAAGGGAGGAATACCTAGAACATGAAGATACGAAATATTTTGGCACAAGAGGGATGCGAGGTCCACCTCAAAGGAATAAACAAATGCTGGAGCAAGTGAGAATGAGGTGAGATAAATGAAAAGTACTCATAGGATCTAAAGAGCAAAGGTAAGTTGGTGAAGATAACGACAAAGAAGGACATTCCAGATTGAATATTTACAAAAATAAAACAAGAAGGGAATTATGGGAGAAAAGGAGTGTGAAACTTACCCAGAGAAGGGAATCTTGGAAAAACATAGGTGTATTAATTAGGAGGAAATGGAACCAATGGAATTGGAAAGAAAATAAGCTCCTCAAGAACAAGTTGCTGGATAGGGAAAGATCAAGTACAAAAGGAAAGTAATCATGAAGATCCAAGAGTTAAGTTAAAACCAAGTAACGGGTAAATAGAAAGACGGCATCAAAAGATGTCATACGAGTAAGAAAAGAACTAATTCAGAATAATAGATAGTGAAATGATCACAATGTAAGTAAGAATGAATTTAGAAAGAGAAGAGACCTTAAAAAGGAAGGACGCCAGTGGGAATGAGGAATGAAGTAAGAAAGGAAGAGTTATTTTTGGTATGTCAATAAGTTATCGGGAAGCTCAAGGACTTGAAAGTTGAATGACCGAATAAAGAAGTCTAAAAGATGGGTAAGTAAGGAAACTAATGCGGTTATAGGGATGTGAAGTTAAAGACAAGTTCCGAAGAGTGTCATACAGTAAGGGGCATGTAAGCCAACTATCCTAGGGAAAATATGACTTAGGTAAGCAAGAGTCTATTATTAAGGCATGATGAGGTCAAGCATTAAAAAGTGGAAATAAGAAGTAATAACCAAAGAATGAGGAAAGGATCCATGCCAGATGAAAAGGTGATAAACGCCAAAACCTGTAGAAGAAAATAACTGGAGCTCCTAGTATGGAAATCTTAGGTAAAGGAGTTTGGAATGGAGAAATAGTGCCTTGGGAAAAGAAGGATGTAAACTTAAGGATACAACTCTACATCTTCTAGGGAGATATGTTTAGCTAAAGTAAGTCCCATGGAATGAGAAAGGGATGTGAATGAAACAAAAATCTTAGGTATGTGATGAAAGGGATAAACAGAAATAACCGAGAAGGTTGTAGTCCAATAAACTAGAAAATTTATATCAACAAAAATTTATTTCAGTACACAAAAGGTGTGAAATAAGTTTTGGGGATAAAACTCCTAAAAGGAGGGGAGAGTTGTAAACCCAACTCTCTAGAGTTAAGGAAAATTAGGGAAAGAACCAGTAAAACTGAGTGAGAAAAACCGAACCGGTTCATAAACCCGATCATCAAAGAATGGAAAATTTGGGAAAATTACAACTTCTAAGTGACTAAAGGGTGTATAAAATCTTGGAAAAGAACCTTAGAACAAATTGGAAGAGAAAAACTAGACTGGTTCAAGTGAACTGGATCCAAGCTGAATTGAACCGGTTTATGAACTGAAAATGATAGAGAGAGGGAAACTGGGAGATTTATATATTCCAAGTGATCTAACAAGTCACAAAAGTTATGAAAAAGGACTTTAGGATGAATGGGGGCTGAAAACCAAACCGGTTCAAGTGAAATGGATCCGAACCAAATTGAATAGGTTTGGACCGATTTGAACCACTATTGAACCGAATGCTAAATTCATTTTTCTAGGTGGCTTAGAAAATTTCAATTTGAGAATTGAGGCCACCAATTGATAGAGAATGAATTTAGAAATTTTTAATTTTGTAAAACTCGATTGAATCGGGCCTAAACCGGCCGGTTTAAGCTTTGAACCCGATTCGAACTGGTCCGGTCCAGTTCAGAATAGTGTCATCTTCTTCCTTCAGATGACAGCACTGTTTACTCACCAGAAAATCAAACCAGCACTAGCAAATAGGAAACGTTTCCATTCAATACGTTTCAGGCCATCAATTACTGTTATAAAGGTTCCAAACGGATGGACGACGAGTCCCCGAGCTCCCTACATAAAGAGCTCCTCCCCATTCATCCTCTCCACATCTAAAAACCTCACTCTCTCTCAACTACTCAGTTTTTCGACAAAGCTCAAACCAGAGCTCCAATATAGGGTTTTTTTGAGCCAAAGAAGGTGTGGTCAGGTTCCTTAGAATCGGGGAGAAGTCAACTACACGGTAGTAGTCTCCAATTGCTCCAAGGGTCAATGAAAAAGCACTGGCGTGATCGAACAATGAAGCAGCTCCGGTGGACCGAAGCTGCCCTATTTCTGTCGAGCTAAAATCAGCCAACTCAAGCCCTCCTCAAGCCAAACAAAGCTCTCCCAACACCTCCTCAATCCTCCTACAGTTGAATTAGAACTGAAATGTATGCCAATTTGGCTCCCCTCTGTAAATTTCGATTGGTTCTAGAGAGAGAACCAGCATATTTTCCATGACTAAATTCTCACTAAATTTAGTATCAATTGATGCAATTCTTGATCCTAGGAGAAACCTTAGGATGAGAGCTATCTACCTAGATCGAAAGCTTGGACCGCCGCACCTCCGACGGTAAGCATTCGAAGCACTCTATCTCTAAGTCCAATTTTCCGGCGAAGCTCCATTTGAGCTCATTCCGGCATCAAATCGTGCAATTCAAAGTGCAATTGAATCATATGAAGATGTAATAACTCCAATTTAACTTCAATTTCAACAATTAAACTCATTTGATTGGTCAATTTGATGAAATCAAATTCGGTGGTGTTGAAAAATTGAAATTGGGGAAAATTGGGGATTTCAAAATTTTGAGGGACTAAAATGCAATTTCATAAAATTGAGGGCCAATTGGGCATGAAAAAGATGTTGGAGGACCAATTGGGCAATTTTTGGAATTTTTGGGGTAAAACATACCATTTTTGTAAAGAATGGGCAAAATTGTAATTTTGGAAAAATTGAGGACCATATTGGAAATTTGGGAAACTTGAACCCCTTTTGTGAATTTGAATAAATTGAGGTGCCAAGGTGAATTTTAAAAGTTTCAGGACTCAATTTGGGGAAAAACTGATATTTGGGGCCTAAAGTAAAAGAAAAAGAACTTTAGGGATCAAATTACAAACATTTGAAAAGTTAGATATTTTTAGTCATTCATAATGAATGAAGGCTATCAAGCCAAATGATAATGAACAAGGATGTTCATACCATATAGGAACATGAGATATCAGGAACTCCAACTAAGACAAAGCTCGCAAGGAGACGAAAATCGGTTAAGAAGAGATCACTATGTAATCGGGTGAGTGGGATTTTATATCATACCCGGTTGGAATGATAAGCACCTCGAAAATGAAAACCCATTACTAAGTGGTATTTTAATTATCACAACTTGAGAGGAATGATGTGGAAATTACACAGAAAAACTACTTACAGGTTGTAAGTATATCATACCTGGTTGGTATGATGAAACTTCCTAGATGAAAGTAGAAAACTCGCTTATCAGTTATAAGCAGAGATGTCCTAATACCCAGTTGGTGTGATGGATGGTTAAAAGTTTATTTTTGTCAGAAGTGCTCTACCCTAAGTATGTGCCATTACTTAAACTTTTTAGGGAGACCTTCTTGACGGGAGCTCGAATAGCTTAGATAGGTCAGAGGCCTCGGTTATGGAACTTGGGGGTTAATATGCCCGATTTTTGAAAATCTCATACAATGGGCCCAAGGACAGTTGGCACAAGTAGGATCTTGTAAAAAACATAATTTAATCCATGAAAACTTTAAATGAATGATTTGTTTGGCAATAGTACCAAGATAGGACTGACATACTCTATGGACTGGCGGTAGTGCAATAAGACAAGTCGACGGACCAGTCGAGACAAATCGCTGCAGGTCGAGTTGAGGGTCGAGGCCATTGTACCAGTGGCACCACAGATTAAATGGCTTGTGTGGAAAACTATTGATTTTTGCATGCACTAATGTTATAGGACCTTCAAGATGCCCAAAAGGGGTAGTGATGCGTCACAGGGCTACTGGACGAATTGGTAGAGATAAGGGCAGTTTGTCATGCCAATAGTCTTGGAAGCTCGACATAGCTTCATGCGCATGAGATCGGGGTGGGGATGGGATGAGGTCTCTTTCCTCATACGAACATGAAGTTTTGTTTATGGGATAGAGGGTCGAATGTCGCGTACATCCACTAATTCTTAGGGTAGAAGTGGACGTGTTTCTATTTAGGTGGCTGGTAAAGTTGCTCTGACGCCACAAGTAGGTACAGTAGACGTACTAGCTTGCGAATGTGTGTTCCCTTCATGATGAAGGGTGTATGTTGGTTGACAAATACACCATTATGATGAAGAATGGCTATGAAAAATGAGATTTCAAGAATGAGATATTTTAAAGAAATTAAGGGGTCTGGCACACTCCAATTTAAAAACCATTTTATCGAAACTTCATTTTTTTCAAATACCCATTCACTAAGTTGTAGAAACTCACCCACCTCTTTTATCCCTTTTCAGGAAATAGAGAAATGACTAGAGATAACACCAAGTCTTACCCTCTGTTAGGTATGTTTAATTTCTCTTAAGCTTGTATTTTATTTGATATATGTTATTCCAAGGAACAAGGTTGGAATTACGCATGGCTTCTCTTGAGTTAAAAAAGGGGGAAACCCCTCTTGAGCAAAGAGAGCAGCGGGTTGTTCACAAGGATCCGACCAAACTAGGTATGGGCATGATAAAGAATCACCTCAATTCATGTTGAAATGAGGAAGAATTCGGTCAATAAGGTTTCGTCAGTTCTCTCTCTAACATCAATTGAAATTTACAAAGTGGAGCCAAATTGGCTTACCTTTCCGCTCTAATTCGGTCGTATGAGGGCTGAGGAAGTGTTGAGAGAGCTTGGTTTGGCCTGAGGAGGGATCGATTTAGTCGTCTTAAGCTCAGCTAAAACAAGGCAGCTTCGGTCCACCGGAGCTGCTTCACTCTTTGGTCAAGTCGGCACTTCTCTAGCGATCCTCGGAGCAAATGGAGACTACCGTCGGGTAGCTAGCTTCTCCTTGAGTCTAAGGAACCTCACCACACCTTCTTTGGCTCAGAAAAATGCCCATGTTGGAGCTCTAGTTCGATCTTCACCAGAAAATGGAGTAGTAGCGAAAGAGAGAGAAGTTTTCAGATGTGAGGAGGATGAATGATGAAGGGCTATTTATATAGGGAGCTCGGGGACTCCTTGGCCATCCGATTGGCACCTTTATGGCGGTCATTCATTGCCTGAAAGTCCCTAAACAGAGACATTTTGTCTTTGTCGGGGCTGCTCGATTTTTCAATGAGTAAACAGTGATGTCATCTGAAGGAAGAAGACGACACAATTCTGGACCGGTCCAAACCAGGTTCATTACTTAAACTAGCTGGTTCATGCTCGATTTCATCAAGTTTTTCAAAATTAAAAATTTCTAAATTTGTCTAAATTCATTCTCTTTCCAATGATGGCCTCAATTCTCCAATTTGAATTTCCTAAGCCACCTAGAAAAATGAATTTAGCATCCAGTTTAATAGTGGTTCAAACTAGTCTAAACTGGTTCAATTCGTTTCAGATCTGATTTGTAAACCCCGCCCTTTTGAGCTAAGAAAAAAATTGGGAAAAGAACTGGTAAAACCGAGTGAGAAAACCGAATCGATTCACAAACTCAATCATTTGTGAACGAGCAATTTGGGAATTTATAACTCTCGGGTGATCCAAAGGGTTTATAATACTATGGAAAAGAACCCTAGGACAAATTGGAATAAAAAAAATCATACCAGTTTAGATGAACTAGATCCAACTGGATTGAACCGGTTTATGACCCGAGTCGATTTATGAATCGGAACCGATAGAGAAAGGGCAAACAGGGAAATTTATGGATCCCTTGTGACCCAAAGAGATTTATAAACCATGGGAAGGAACTTTAGAACAAAGTGGGAAAAAAAACCAGATCGGTTTGGGTGAACCGGACCCGAACCGGATTGAACCGGTTTAAGGACCGAGTTAGTTTATGAACTAGAATCGATAAAGAGATGGTAAACCAGGAATTTTATGGACCCTAAGTGACACAAGGAGTCACAAAAGACATGGAAATGGACTTGTGAAGGAATTGGGGATGAATACCAAACCGGTTCAGGTGAACTGGATCCAAACCGGTTTGGATCGGTTTGAACCACTATTGAACTAGATCCTAAATTCATTTTTCTATGTGGGTTAAATAATTCAAATTTAGGATTTGAGGCCACCATTGGATAGAAAATGAATTTAGATAAATTTAGAAATTTTTAGATTTGAAAAACTTGGTCGAATGAGGGGTGAACCGGCTAGTTTAAGCTTCAAACCTAGTTCGGACCGGTCCAGTTCGGTTCGGAACAGTGTCATCTTCTTCCTCAGGATGACAGAACTGTTCACTCGCCAGAAAATCGAAGCAGCACCAGCGAAGAAAAAAATGCTTCCGTTCGATACGTTTTAGGTCTTCAATATCTGTCATAACGCTGCCAAACGGACGACCAACAGGTCTCCTATCTCCCTATATAAAGAGCCCTTCCCCATTCATCCTCTCCACACCTGAAAAGCTCACTCTCTTTCAGTTGCTTAGTTTTTCAGTGAAGCCCGAACCAGAGCTCTGATATAGGGTCTTTTCTAAGCCAAACAAGGCGAGGTCGGGTTCTTTAGAATCGGGGAGAAGTCAGCTACACGCCTATAGTCTCCATTTGCTCTGAGGGTCACTTCAGAAACTCCGGCGTGATGAAACAGTGAAGCAACTCCGACGGACCGAAGTTGCCCTGTTTCAGTCGAGTTGAAATCGGCCATTTTGAGCCCTACTCAGGCCAAACCAAGCCCTCCCAACACTTCCTCAGCCCTTCCACGGCCGAATTAGGACCGAAAGCTAAGCCAATTCGGCTCCCCTTAACAATTTTCGATCGGTGTTAGAGAGAGAGTCGACCGAATTTCAATGATGAAATTCTAATCCAATTTGGCATCAATTGATGGGATTCTTGATTCTAGGATGAACCTTAGAATGAGAGCTATCTGCCCAGATCGAAAGCTAGGACCGTCATGCCCTCACCGGTGAGTAATCGAAGCTTTCTCTCTCTATAGTCTGTTTTTCGGCGAAGCTCCATTTGAGCTCATTCCAACGTTAAAACTTGTGATTCAAAGTTCTATGGAATCATATGAACATGGAGAAACTCAATTTCAACAATTAGATGTGTTTGATCGGTCAATTTGATAAAATCAAATTCGGTTGTGTTAAAGAGTTGGAATTGGGGGAAATTGGGGTTTTTCAAAAATTCGAGGGACCGAAATGCAATTTCCTAAAATTGAGGGTCAATTGGGCATGATAAAAATGTTAGAGGGCCAATTGAGGAATTTTAGAATTTTTGGGGTGAAACTTACCATTTTTGTAAAGGAAGGGCAAAATGGTAATTTTGGGACATTCATCTCCTTTTTATGAAATGGAATAAATTGAGGTCCTATGATAAATTTTAAAAGTTTTGGGACTCAATTTAAGGAAAAACCGGCATTAGGGACTTAAAGAGAAATAACTTTAGGGACCTAATTGCAAATAAATGAAAGTTTGACGTTCTCCTTCATTTGGAATGAATGAAGGCTATTAGGCCAAAGGATAATGAATTGAGATGTTCATATCGTATAGGAACACGAAGTACCGGGAGCGCCAATAAGGACAAGCTCGCGTGAATACGAAGAACCGGTCTAGTGGAATTCACGGCATTAACAAGTGAGTGGGTTTACTAACATCATACCCGGTTGGGATGATGAGCACAACTTAAAGTTAAAAACCACTTACTGGTTGTGAGTGGGATTTTATGTCATACTCGATTAGGGATGATAAGCTCATCAAAATGAAAACCCACTACTATGTGTTATTTTAAACATCACGACTTAGAGTAGTGATGTGAAAACCATGTGGAAAAACTACTTATCGGTTGTAAGTAGATTATACCTGGTTGGTATGATGAAACTTCATCGAAGGAAGTTGAAAACCCATTCATCTGTTATGAACGAAGATGTCTTTATATAGGGTCGGTATAATGGACGGTGAAAACATACTTTTGTTGGAAGTGTTCTCCCCTGACTGTGTGCCAATGCTTAAAAAATTTGGGAGACCTTCTCGACGGGAGCTCGAATAATTCTTAAAGGCTGGGGGCCTCAGTTTTGGAATTTTGGGGCTAATATGCCCGATTTTGAAAATCTCACACAGTGGGCCATAGGCCAATGGGCACGAGTAGAAGCTCGTAAACGAACATGATATATGTGCCATAAAACTTTAATAAGTAAATTGTATGGTCTTGGTACCAAGGCTGGTCCGCCATTCTCAGTCAATTGGCAGCAGTGCGACATGACCGATCTTCGGACCAGTCAAAACAAACAGCTGCAGGTTGAGTTGAAAGTCGGGATCATTAGACTAATGACACCACAAATTACATGGCATAATAAAAAAACATTGTTTGTGAATGCACTATGAGTATGAGATCATCAAGACGCCCATAAGGGGTAGTGATGTGTCATAAGGGCCCTGGACGACCTGGTGAGTATAAGGGCAGTTCGTCGTTGCAGGCGAGCGTGCGAAATTTGGAGTAGCACCAAGCGCACAAGACCGGGGTCGGGATAGGATGAGGTCTTTATCCTCATATGGACATGAAGAATCAATTCCGAGATTGAGGGTCGGATGTCACGTACATCCACTCATTCCCAAGGTAGAAGTGGTCGTACTTCTATTTAGGTGGCCAGTAAAGTCACTCCAAAGCCACAAGTGGGTTTAGTGGTCGTGCTGACCTGTGAATGTGTGTAATCTTCATGATGAAGGATGTGTGTTGGGTGATGACACATCGTGGTTAAAAAGAAATGGTGATAAATCTGAGATTTCAAATGAAATGGTTTTGAAAGAAAGGGGTCTAGCATACTCCAATAATAAATGTTTTCTCAAAAGTCTAAACTTTTGAAAACACATTCACTAAGTAGTCATACTCACCCCCTCACTTATATTCCCTTCAGGAGATTTCAAAAAGCCTACCCCTAAAGACCATCAAATAAGACTCCAATGAGACAATTATGATAAATCAAAATTATTACACAGTTTTGATTTATGTTATTCTAGGAAAATGTGCATGTTAAAGGACGCCTTACTCTTTATGATTTATAATAAGGGGAAACCATTTTATAAACCAGGAGAGTGGCGGGTTGATCACGGGGATCCGACCAAACCGAGTCGGGGCGTGACACGGTTCACCTGAACCGGTCTGGTTTTCATTTCCAAATTGTCCTAAAGTCCATTTACAATGTTTTTATGACTCTTTGGGTCACTCGGGAGTTGTAAATTTCTCAATTTGCTCATTCTCTAGATGTTGGGGTTCGTGAACGGTTTCGATTTTCTCACTCGGGTTGATTGGTTCTCTCCCAATTTTCCTTAACTCCAAAGGAAGGAGCTTATATAGCTCTCATCCTGAGGTTCCTTCTAGGATCAAGAATCACATCAATTCATGTCGAATTGAAGGAGAATTTGGTCAGTGAAGTTTCACCGGTTCTCTCTCTAACACGTATTAGAAATTACAGAGGGGAGCCAAATTGGCTTACCTTTCCACTCTAATTTCATCGTATGAGGGTTGAGGCAGTGTTGGGAGAGCTTAGTTTGTCCTGAGGAGGGCTCAATTTGGCCGCTTTTAGCTCGGCCAAAATAGTGCAACTTCGGTTCGTCGGAGCTATTCACTATTTGATTACGTTGCACTTCTTTAGTGATCCTCGAACCTAATGGTGATCACCATTGGGTAGTTGACTTCTCCCTGAGTCTAAGAAACCTGACCTTGCCTTCTTTGGCTCAAAAAAACCCCTATGTCGGAGCTCTAGTTCGACCTTTGTTGGAAAATTGAGTAGCTAAGAGAGAGTGAAGTTTTCAGGTGTATGGAGGATGAATGGAGATTGGCTCTTTATATAGTAAGCTTGAGGACTCTCTAGCCGTCCATTTGGCACCTTAGTGACAATCATTGATGGCCTAAAACATCATGAATGGAAATGTTTCCTTTTCGCCGACGATGTTCGATTTTCCGGCGAGTGAATAGTGTTGTCATCTGAAGGAACAAGACGACACTATTCTAAACTGTATCGGACCAGTCTGAACCAGGTTCAATGCTTAAATTGGTTGGTTCAGGCCCGATTTGACCGAGTTTTTCAAAATTAAAAATTTCTAAATTCATTCTCTATCCAATGGTGGCGTCACTTATTCAATTTGAATATTTTAATCCATCTAGAAAAATGAATTTAGCATCCAATTCAATGATGGTTTAAACCGATTCAATCTGGTTCAAATCTTGTTCACCTAAACCGGTCTAGTTTTCTTTGTCAAATTGTCCTAAAGTCCCTTTCCAAGGTTTTTAAGACTCTTTGGGTCACTCGGTAGTTGTAAATTTCCTAATTTTCATGTTCTCTAGTGGTTGGGGTTCATGAACCGGTTATGTTTTCTCACTTAAATTGACTGGTTCTTTCCCGGTTTTTCTTAACTCCAAAGGACGGGGTATACAACTCTCCCCCCCCCCTCCCCCAGGAGTTTTGTCCCAAAAACCTATTCACCATCCTTCACACTAGAAAGAACTTCCCTTGATATCAATTTGTTGTTTATTGACATATAACCATCTCGGTTATTTCCATTTAGCATCGGTATAACACACACTTAAAAATTTCTTTCCCTTCCCATTATTCAGTCCATGGAGCTTACTTTAGCTAAGCATACCTTACTTGAAAGTTTAAGGTTATATCCTTAAATTCACGTCTCTCTTTTCTTAAAGCATAATTCTTTTCTCTTAAGGTTCTTTACTCAGGATTTCAGGATTGGGAGTTCCAAGATATCCATTCATTCTTATGTGTAGTTACTTCCTTTGTCGTTAAAACCCTTAGCTCGGGGTCCTCTCGAGCACCACCTACTCACTTCATAGATTTCGGTGTTAACTTGTTTTATCCAGTTTTGACTCTTCTTATGTCCTTGCTTACTTTCAATGACATTATTTTCTCAAGGACTTTCCTTTGTTTTAGTCAACTCTTACTCTCTCATGATCACTTCAAGATTCTTATAAGAGTTAATCTCCTTCGATCTTAAGTGTCAATTGCTTATTTGTGATAGCTCCCTCATTCCGGTTTTGCTCTCTACCATGTCCATTACAGTAGAGACATTCATCTTAGGAACTACATGCTCATCCTTCTTATCATTTCTTTGAAGGTTGCGTTCCTTCCTTTCTTCATACCTCTTTCAATATTTGGGTATTTGTCCTTTTGAATCATTCTCTAACTGAATTTTTGGTTTCATCCCTTATTCTTTACCTGAGACATTTCCAATTATCAATTTCATTTTGTGTACTCCACACTATGTCTAGTTGTCCTCTCTTTAGGCTCTATCAATTTAAGCGTCGATCACTACCAGTCTTGATGCTAGTGATCTTTTACTTAAATCCCTTCCTAACTAAGGGGCTAACCTTTCCAAGGTTTCTTAGATGTGTTTTCCTCTGTTTCCTCTTTTATGGGCAATCCACCCCCTCCTTACTCGCACGACCTCCTTTGATGTGTTTACCTACTTACATATTACTTAGACTTAATTTGCTCATTGGGTCCTCTTGAGTACATTTCCTTTGTACTTAATCTTTCCATCTCGACCAGCATATTTTGGAAGAATTTATCTCTCCTCCATTTCTATTGATCCCATTACCTTTTAATTGGGACACCTTTGTCCTTCCAAGGTTTCCTTCATTGGCAGTTTATACTCTTTTCTCTCGGGTTCTCCTCTCGTGTTACTATTTAGAATATCTAATCTTAAAAAAAGTACTCCATGATGCCATTTTTTCCTGCTTACATTACTTCAGAGAACTTACATGTACCTCGTCTTCATTATCCTTTCTTTCTTGTATCCATCTATTTCTTTTAGATGGGATTGACATCTTCCTTATTTTAAGATCTTACGTTGATCCTATGAGAGGCTTACTTAATCTTCTCCTGTCTTGAGTTTGGTCGTTAATCTGGTCTTGGTAGTTGACCTCTTTAAAAATTTTATCTTCGTCTTTAATTACCAATTGTTGACCTTTCAATCTCTCCCTTCTTTACTGGATTTTAAATTTATAATCCTCATGAGGGTCAATTCATTAATTACCTCGATTTTATCATTCTCCTTGTCATATGATCTTGAGACCGTCTTCTCTTGATTCATATTGTCCTTAACTCATTTCCCTTTTTAGGGCGTAGTCTTCACTACTTCCCGGTCCATCTCTGGGCGTCGTTTATTCTCCCGGATTATCTTGTTATTACGAATTTATTTCCTTTATATGGGTCGATCTGAAATCCTTATTTGGTTTCTCTGCTCTTTTGATTCCCACTTTGTTCTAAGGTTCCTTCCCAAGGTTTATAAATCTCTTCGGGTCACAAAGGATCCATAAATTTCCCTGTTTGTCGTAGGGTTCTTTTCCAAGGTTTTTATGAATCTTTTGGATCGTACAGGAGTTGTAAATTTCCAATTTGCTCGTTCCCAATTGATGGGGTACGTGAACCGGTTCAGTTTTCTTACTCAGTTTAACTGGTTGTTTTCCTAATTTTCCTTTACTCAAAAGGGCGGGGTTTACACTTCGTGTACGTATGAGGATAGAGACCTCATTCTGACTCCACCCCGATCTCATGCGCATGAAGCTACGTCGAGGTTCTCTAACTGCTGGCACGACAATCTGCCCTTATATACACCATGTCATCCAGTAGCATTTAGGACACATCGCTACCCATGTTGGATAATTTACATATGTTATGTGCTATTTTCGAAGTACTCAAATGAGATTTGTAATCTTTGCACTTTTAAAATGAGACGTTCATATTTTTATAGACCTTATATTATTATTTATATTCTTAGTTTTGTGACATGTCGATTTTAATGTAATTAACACGTTTTCTATTATAATATTAAGAGAATTTAATGGATTATTATTAAACACCGAGTCTAAAATTGGATAATTACGTGATAAATAAATATAATTTTTTATCGAAATATAATAATTTCTCAAATATTTTATTACTTTACTTTAGTATAATTTACATGAAATTGTTTAAAATTGTAAATTCAATCATTTAAACTTTAATCTAAATATTAGTCAAAAATAATTTTGAGAACTTATTTGTTAGTATATTAAAAATAGAAAGAAGAAAATTGAGTGCATTTCACCCGTGTGAAGGCCAAATGTGCTACTTGGAGCGTATCACCAAGCATCATAAGATGCCACCTTCTGTCCATACTCGGGGCACTAGAAGAGGATTACACGTCATCAAATTATCACATGCAAGAGTCCATGAGTATATGAGCCCTCGTACCTACCTATCATTTTTAATAGCTAGGAGAGAGTTCTCATAATAAAGGGGATCTCATAAAATTGAACAATTCAGTTTTATGTTGAAGTTTTCCCATAATGTATTTTATTTTTGCTCAAGGTCCCATAATGTACTTTGATTACTACCATTCACACTCTTTTTTGGTTGGTTATTAATATTTATATACAGTCACTAATTTAATCATAATATTGATGAGGTACATTGTACATAGTGATAGTGATAGCAATAGGTGGGATGGGACGGGTCATTTAAGAATCAAGATCCGGACCCGCACAAGAGTCAGTCGAGATGGGTCTAGACGGGGCCGTATGCCCAATTCTTGTACCCAAGAAAATGTAAAAAAATTAGAGTGAAAATGACTTAAACTTATCATAACTTAGTTAAATTGTGAGATTACAATAAATGGTGTTATTAATATTAGTTTAATATATTCATAAGATAATTTGTCAAATTCAAAAAGAAAAAAGTTAAAAAATATATTACATTCTTTTCCAATCAATGTAGGCACGCTTTCATCACAAAGTAAATTAGTCAGTAGTGCATGTCTTTATTTCAATTATGATTGATTAATAAAATTATTTGTTTACAGAAAAATATGAAAGAGATAAACGTGGTGTGAAAGTTCAAGGTGAGACTCTGTCTGTCATGCCATGTGCAAATGAGAATACTCCTACTAGCCCGTGTGCCCCACGGGTCGGGCAAAGCGCTGACGGGGATGCAGCCATTAGTTTCAAGCATCCGTAGGTGTACCACTTGTGTTTGGGCCTTGATGGATTCTCCAATGATAAGATGCATACACAGCGCACTTTCTTCTTAACGGTATCGTATCATTGACGAGTTACTCGAAAAATCCGGTTTCTAAATAATGACGGACATAAGCTTATTAGCGTAAATTTATGATTTTTTATTATTTTGTTAAGATTTTTAATGTTTATTAATAATTTAATATAATAATTATTATTTTTATGTATACATATCATTATATTTGATAAGTAATTACAGTATAATAAGATAAACAAAATAATTATTCTATCATTGAAGCGTCAACTATAAATATTTCAAATTAAAAACATATCAAAAATTGATTCACTAATTAATATGCCTTAAATAAAAGCTTCATCTAAATCAAGTATTAATTATGTTTTTATATATGACAAAAAATATTAAATATACAATGAATAAAATTAAATAAAAATTTATCATCTAAATTGAGGTAATAGTTGAATTTTAGAAACTTATTTGAAATTATATATATATATATACATATGCCTAACGAACCCATCCCTCTATATTCTCAGTTTCAGTTAGGTTGGTGACTTTATGGAAAGAACTTCTCTTCCTTCTTTGCTTCGACTGCACTCTTAGAATCTCTCTGGAAACCCTAAAAAGGCCCGGATTTTTCTGATCTCCCATCTCATCTCCTGCAAGTGCGATCTCACAGTGTACGGATTGAGCTCGTAGTGCCTTGATTTGATGGGCCGAGAGTCAGGGGCTTCTCTTGCCCCGGGGTTCCGATTCCATCCGACCGACGAGGAGCTAGTCCGGTACTACCTGAAGCGCAAGGTCTCAGGAAAGTCTCTCCGATATAATCCGATATCCGAGGTTGACGTCTATAAGTGCGAGCCCTGGGACCTTCCAGGTATCAAATCAGTTTCCTCAGCTTTTTTCATCAATTTGTATATCTACGTCTTCATTGATTCGTTTTGCCCCATAGTTGCCTGGAATTGCATTTCCTAGGGATAGGCATAGGGCTTTATGAGGCGATAGTTTGTGATTCTCAAGGAAAAGGATGTCCGCTTATCTGTAATGTCACGCGGCTGAACGTTGATGTCTTTGCTAACTGATGGTTTTATTAGCAACTGTGTGCTTGTCTTAAATCTTGGGATAATTTCCGAAAAAATTAGCTGTGTTTGAATAATGACAAAGAATTCCATATTTCGAAGTGAAACAGATCCTCTTGTTGGGGCCTCCTCTCTTCCTCAAGTAGAAATGCAAGTTTACTCACCTCTCTTGTGCTCAGTTAATCTGTTTTCTGCAAGAGTTCTAACAGCCTGCGTGTTCGCTTTTACATTTCATATTTCTTGCTTTCTTCTGACAAATCATGCTTTTCCAGTAGATATTAAAAATGGGTATATTTTCCTTATCTTTTTGCTGTTGATTAAGTGCGGGTCTACTGCAGTTTGAACCTACTATTTTCACCAGTACTGACTTACTCCAGCCATCACATGCCATTTTTATCTTAGTTATGCCTCGTATCATGTTCTTAGGATGTCAAAACCTTGGATTGGTTGTCGTGGTATAATGGTACGAGGAAAAAAGTCATTTTCACAGTAGTTTCTGTTTATACTATTGTTGAAGGGATTTTCATCTCATTTACCTGCGACCATTTTGTATTGTATGTTTTGATTTTCTTCAAAATAAGGGTATAAATATATCGGAAAGACTGAAACTTTATTTTCGTGATAAAAGATGTATGTTATGAGAGACTAACCTTGAACATGGACTGAAGGGCCACTCTGAACCAATTATTGAAGTGATACAGATATTGAACCCTCCTTTTTGACATAAATGTGTAGGTATGCATGCTTAATTATACTAACTTTGAGATATGGTTCTTTAATATACGCAGATAAATCAAGATTGAAAACTCGGGACCTAGAGTGGTACTTCTTTAGCGTGTTGGATAAGAAGTATGGGAATGGATCAAAAACAAATCGAGCCACTGAAAATGGATATTGGAAAACAACTGGGAAGGACAGGCCAATTCGCCATGGCTCTCGGGCTGTTGGAATGAAGAAGACTTTGGTGTATCATAATGGTCGGGCACCTCGTGGGCAGCGTTCTAATTGGGTCATGCATGAGTACAGAATGACTGATGTTGAACTGGAAAAAGCTGGGATAGTGCAAGTGAGACTAGTGGCTTAATTACAATATTATTATTATCTTTGTAAAGTATTTCTAGACCATTTTGAGGACTTATGTTTTTCTCTTTTGTCCTTTTCTTTTATGTTTTGGGTTGGTAGGATGCATTTGTACTCTGCAGGATTTTTCAGAAGAGTGGCCCTGGGCCAAAGAATGGGGAGCAATATGGAGCTCCATTTATTGACGAAGAATGGGAAGATGATGCACTTGTGTTGTTTCCAGAGCAGCAGGCCTTGGTGAATGAGGTTGTATCTGAGGAAGATGCTAATTTAGAGACTGAGGTTGACCAGGTCTGTTCCAAATGAGTTTATATGTGACTATTTGATGAGTATTGCTAATTCATGAATATAGAAGACAATGATTACTGCCAAAAGAGGGTGGTGGTTCATGATTTCATTTTATTAATGTTCATCTCTTCTTGAACATAGGACTTTGATTTAAAGAATTTATTCAAGTGGACATGTTTAAATGACTAAAAGGGCTTTCTTTTGTCAGGGTGTAACAGTTGCTATCATACCCAGAAGAAACACACTTCCATTGAACTGCTATGGTAGTACAAGCAGCGGCAATCAAACCTTGGAGGAAATCAATGGACATTCTCGAACTGTCCCTGAAGATATAGGTGGATCTCAGTTAGAGGATTCACAATCTGATGAAACTAAGTCATTCTTTCTTCCAATTGAGTACAAGATAGATGCAAAATCTGTAAAGAGGGAATTTTCCATGCAACCAACTGAAGATATTAACATTGGGGACATTGAAAGAGGCCATTGCAGTGCATTTATGGATGTAGGTGATAATCCTCTTCCAGGAGACATGCTGTGCCTCGATGATTCTTACTCTGTTGAATGTCCAGATGATTTCAATGTGGAAGACTATCTGAATTTCTCTGATACTGATGGGGGTAATCTGATTCCTCATGATTCTTCTCAGTTGATGGTGACAATTGATGATCCTATATCTGCTGATCCTTTTGAATCCCTGGAGGTAAGCCCTGATTGAAATTCATAAAGTCTAGATCAAGTTTATGGCTTGTGGTCTGACATTTATTTATGGTCTACATTTCAATAGGATGCCTGTGGTGAAATTGAGCGAATGGCAGAGACAGGCCTGCTCCCTTCAGTTTCCCATGAAAATAATGAAGCTTCTTCCTCGAACCAGAATTCCGAGGAAATGGATCATAAACCAGGTAAGTTCAGTTTCCAGAGAGTTTGGAAATCATCCTCAAGTAATCAGGTACTCATGAAAATCTGGTATCTCTTTCAGATTTTCAGCATGCTTTTATGAAGAAGGCCAGTAAAAAATGGGGCAGCTTCCCTGCACCTCCTGCCTTTGTTTCAGAGTATTCTATCAAAGAAGGGGCTCTTCAGTGCAATTCTGCTGCTCATTCATCAAGCTCCATCCATGTGACTGCTGGGATGATAAGAATAGGAAGCTTGACTTTGAGAAGCGGTAGAGTAGAGTGGTCGATTGGGAAGAATGGAGATCTCAACATTGTTCTGTCGTTTGGAATTTTGCAGGATGATGTTACTGTATCTCCTGCCTCTGGAGATACTCCAGGGTTGCTCTCCAATAAGAGGCCTCTAATTCTCTCCTGGTTATGGGTCCTCGTGGTGGTTTTGTGGATTCTTGTCCTGTCCGCAACCCCAAAAATTCGGGGATCCATCTATTCAAGGTAACTGGATTTGTCTAACATACAATTATCTGAAGCTGCAGTTGTCCGCCAAGATCATATAAAAGATTCGAAGGGATAGTAGGCCACGGGAAGGGATCCCTTTGTAGTTTTAACTAGATCATGAAATTTAAACAGACAATGCACATATTTATATGGTTATACTCTCCTGGCGTACCGACACTTCTAGTGTGGACTTGGAGAGTGAACATGGTGCTGTTTTATTCTACCCGACATTTGGGCCTTATGAGAGCGTCTTCTACATCTTCAGTGGATGGTTCTATTCTCTGGGCTGTGTTTCATACTGGCCCTGTACGGTACACCATAACCACTTGCCAAACACCTGCAGATGATGCATCAAACTATCTGAAAACGATGACTTTTATTGGTATTCCGGTTGAACTTGACCTTCAAATCTAGAGGAGTTTATTTTATCTTGCCTTGTTTCTGCCATTGGCTTCACTCAGGAGCCTATTGGTATTGCAACGAAGGATTTGATTGATCAGTGGAGCGTCGGGCACAAAATTTTAGTCTTTCTAAATAATTCGGTAAATATTCCACCCGAGGGCTGATGGAATGAATGACAATGCAATCTTTTTCCTTCTGCCACTTCCACTCCAATAAATGCAGAGACAATCACAATAGGACAATGGCAGACCTCCAAACTTTGTATCTTGATGAGACATGGAGAAGCGAATCCATTTGCCCCGTTGAAATTTGAACTATCCCAGGACCTTTTGTCTCAACACTTGGAACTTTTTAATGATACACAGTCGTAAATTTTGTTATAATATGAACAATTTAGAATTGTGTAGCGTAATTAGTAAAATGTTTACGGTTAAAGCTTGTGTGATCCCACCTGCAGCAAGTTGAGCATAGTGTCTGTCATTTGGCACATGAATTGAATGACGTTTTCTTACGGTTATGCGTACTTCAAGAGACCATAACTTATTATAATATTATATTAACTATTATCAATAATTATAGAAATTGATCATATTATTAATATGTTATTTTCAAAAATTATTAATAGATGATGAGAACAGTGTTAAAAAAAGCTAAATTATTGTATTATTTCAAATATTTAGAGTAAAAGTCACTTTTATACTAAGTTTTTTAAACTTATAATTTAGTATTGAGATATATGTATCAATTTTAATTATCGCAAATAATGGAACTAAAATTTTATGCGTGAAACTCAAACACACTTGCCGCTATACAACCATAAATCAAATTAAGAAATATAATTTACTTTACAAAATAATTTAATTTTTTCCATACTAATTTATATAAATATTTTATTCAAGTTAAATTAAGTATATATTAATATATATATATATATATAATTAGATTACATAAAAAAGGACAAACCTCGTGGCCTATTCATAAAATAGATGAAAAATGTTATACTAGACTTGGAAAAAAACCCAAATATTATGTTTAAATGTGAATAAAACTAAAAAATTACCTATTTTGTGGTGAACTATTCCATGAGAAAATAATGTATCATTTATAAATATATAAAGCTAAAAACTTAATTTCATATATTTATTAATCAAGTGTGAAAATTCTCAAATATATATATAAAGGCACCACCTTTCCTCCCATTATATACAAAGTAATTGATTATAGAGTATACATATACCCTCTTAAACTTTTAAATATAAATCTAATGATAAATAATAGATATACGACTCCCTTTATCAATCCGAAGCAGAGAGAACGTGCGAATGAAATGGCACCCGTGTAAAAAAAAAAGATCATTACTGCTTCTACTTGTTTCTAACATGTTTGTCCGTTGATAAATTATTTCTTCTGTATGTTTTCAGCGTATAGCTTGGATTCCCTTCGTGTGTCATATGGCTGCTCTCTCTCCTCTATGCTCCCACTGATATAGTGTCCACTCCCATTCTCAACCACAAACATAAAGAGAGAAGATGGGGGGGCGCTCACACTTGATTGAAAATAACGTGTTAGCACTTTTTACGGGATTATATATAATTTATGATTATAAACCGATGGAGAGACCATTATTGCGTGATGTGGCAAATGTGCGACGATAACAAATCAATATGTTATATGAAAATGTGTCCGTGATTGTGTAAACTATATCTTCCACACAGCCATTGGAGAGAAATATTCCTAAAGATTTAGCATTGTATCTTGGCCATTCTCATTGGGGTTTGACCAAATATCATGCCACTTTAATGAGAGGCCACCCATGCCAAGTACTCGAGAAGAAAGAACCTAACTGGTAATAGGTGAATAGATCAATCCGTGAAAACATCTAAAATTATTTTGAGAAATTATATTATTTTTAACGGATTGGCATAAACACTTTTGTAAAAAGAAGTAATATTGTAAAAATTCAAACAAATTTTTCGGTATTGAAATATTGCAAGAATATAAGTTTATTTGGAATAAGTAAGTAACAAGTGAGTATAATTAATGTGAACCAAAAAATGATTGGGAATAACAGGAATGAAATGAGTTTTGGATTCGAAATAGGGTGAGATACCATTCGTCATATCAATGTCAAGAAAACAACGTCAATAATTATAGAATGCATGATGAAAATTGTGCAAAAAAAAGAATGCACGATGAAAGGATTGGCCGGATGAAATGATGTGAAGTGGAAAGAACCCGGGTTGATATGGAGAGGAAAATACTCTCCCATAGTGTATAAAAGTTTTGAGGACAAAATTCTTAAAAATGAGTGGAAAAATTGTAACACCGTAATTACCGAAATCATGATTTAAGTCAATTTAGATCGAAAAATCGATGTTAAACTTGGAATAAAAATACGAGAGCCAAGATTTGAAATCAAACTAGATAGAAAACTAGTTCAAACCCTAAACTTGGACAATGGGTAATGTCACATCCTAACCTAGTTTATTGGTCGAACCCGTAGACAACTCACCACATTTTCTCGTTTTTACAACAATAGGTATCTTATCATTATAAACCGAGAGGTCTTAAGGCTCAAAATAGAAAAATACATAAGAATATCTTCTAAAATGCTTATTAAAAATAGGAAAATAGGAAAATAAGTTTAATAATGACATCGGGACTAAGTACTAAATGAAATACATACCTAGTTTATTTTAGCTTCTTAGCACATTCATGTTTCCCTCTAAGCTTTAATTACCTGAAAGGGGTGAATTGGAGGAGTGAGCTATATAACCCAGTGATTAGGATTAGTTAATACTATAATGTTATGTTCACGAGTCAGCACATACTCAAAAAAGGGAATGCTTTTAAAAATAGTTCATAGGGTTTACTTGAGAAGGAATGGGGTTTTAACAAATTGGGTTTATATTAGGCAATCATTCACACATATCCACTCCATCATGGAGGGATCATACAGCTACAGAACAAAACTTTCTTTTGTTCCACTTGTGACCTCGAGCGCTTTTACCAACCACCTATATGTACAAACTAATGTGTCTATTATGTCATAATGTTTGTTGAGCACAATTGCTCAGCCCATAGACTCATCGAGTTTGTCCATTATGGAATGACGAAACATTTTACCCTTCACCAAGATCTGGTTTGCATAGAACTCCCCGAGCCCATGACATATTGGACCAGCATTAATTCCCCTTATTATGACCGTATTGTCTAGTAGTACTTTGAATCACCACTACCACATATAAGACGTCTAGCGATACCACTCAACAAACACATGCATGTATATTAATTATAATTTCATTATTTGTGTTCTATTAGCTCTTACGGGGTGAGACCCATCTCTAACTCGATAGAAATTATCGGACATGGCTCATTGCATATACACAAACCAATTTTCAAATATTTTATCATTTGGCTTATAATCAATCACTAGGGTTATTTACAGGATGAATCTCGTTTCCATTGGCCTTGGAACCATACAACGAGTGTTTTCAAAAATACGAAATTGGGCCCACTTCTTTTGAAATCGATGGCCTTGATACCACTTCTCACATAAGATTCATGCTCATGTTCAAGAGTATTCAACATTCATGCTCAATTCATGATTTATTCACATAACAGTGATATATTCAGAAGATGTAGGACTGAATCAGGCTGCAATTTTCCGTTGTCCTGCGGGAATTTGAAGAGAGAAGTTTCGGAGGGTGCAGCTCTGAAACTTAGAAATTCTGACAAGGAGAGGCGAAATTAAGCTTACTAGAGTCTATAAGGGTGTTGTAGGGGGGGTCTTAGGCGGTCAGAGACAACCAATGTATGTGGCGGAAGGGTTAAGAGTGTCGAGGTTGGGTCGGGCAGGAGCTCGCTATTTCAAGCTCCAAAGCAACTTCAATGTATGATCCCTTGTACACTTCTTGAGGCATTCTCTAGTCATTCTTAGAGTGTCTAGAGCTAGAGCACTCTTCCTCGATTCCAATGCCACCCTTTTGAGCTTCTTTGGTGGAGATTTTGCCCGTCGTTGGAGCGCTGATTTGCAGCTCAACGGAAAATGCACTTTTCTTCTTCTTCACTCGATTGTGGAATGCTGAGAATAAATGGAGAGGTCCTCTTTATATAGGGAGTTCGATAACTGTTCAAGCTACCTGCCGGCATAAGATGCAGCCTTCGATTCAACCGCTAGTGACCTGACTTGAGAGTGTTTTGAGTCCTCAGAGACTCTCGCTTTTCTGACGTCTCTCTCTCCTCCCTCCCTCTATCAACGTCTAAAGGTTGAAGATGATGACGTGGTGGTCGTGCCATGTGGCACATTGTGATCGGTCAGTTTTTCTAATGTGGAGTGCCAGCTCGGTCACTACGTCAACCGTTAACCGTTGATCGGACACGTGGCAACCTCTCATTGCCTACTCATGTTTGCGTGGTGTGCTGACGGGGCATCAGTTGTCCGTTGACCAGACACGTGGTAGCCTTCCATTGGCTGCCTGTGTCTGCGTGACAACTGATGGGGTACCATCTGTCCGTTGACCTGTCTAGTCCGACCGGGTTTGCTATCCAAAATTCAAAAATCGATCGGTTCTAACCCGAATCGACCATTTTCTAAAATTTAAAAATTTTCTAAATTTATCTAAATTCATTTTCTATATAATGGTGGTCTCAATTTCCCAAATTAACATTTTCAAGCCACCTAATTGAATTTGTGAACCGATTCACTATGGTTCATATCGGTTCAGTCTGATTTGGGTCTAGTTAACCACGAACCGGTTCAATTCTATCCTCAATTCTACTTCCCCATTCTTCCTCATAAGTTTTGTGAATTTTTGGTCACTTGGAATTTTCCAATTTCCCATGTTAACCCTTCTTTACTATTTACTATTGATTAAATTAGCTCATTTTTTCAGTAACGGTATCGGTTCTCCTCCCGGTTTCTTTGGTATGAGGGAACGGGTTCCCAACTCTTCCCTCCTTTTAAGAGTTTTGTCCTCAAAACACTATCGTCCCTCTTTTCTCTCGGAAGAGATCCTTGAGAGGTTCCCTTAAGGTTTAAATTGATATCCTATCGGTTTGAGTCACTCTCTTCGCCTCACTTCCTCTACTATCCGAGATTTGGTCAGTTTGACACATCCCCCCTTTCCTCGACGTTCATGAAGCCTCATCGGTCCGACACTTCTGGTAGCTTGGGGTAAGACTTTCGCTCCAGGGGTGTTGTCTGGACTCGAGGTTTTAATACATCCCATCGCACCTGGGTCTGTTTACTCCTTTGTCAGTTTAACACCTTACCCTATCGACTATTGTCTTTGCCTTTTACGACGTTAATTCCCTTTCCTAGTCCTCTAGTTCCTCCTTTAGTACTCAAGTTCCCTCCTTGTTGGCAGTTAAACTTAGTTGTCCCTAGCAGTAAGACTCTGATGCCATGCGGTCCTGTCTTTGGTCTGAGGCTCGACTTGTCTTATGGTTGGAACCACGTCCTTTCACTCCTGTCTTTAGAGTGTACTCACTCTTATTCTCATTGTAAACCCTGTCCTTTAAATATAAGAAAACTAAGAAAAGAACCAGTCAATTCAAAAGAGAAAAAAATTGAGTCAGTTCATGAACCTTAACCGATAGAGAAAGAGTAAAATGGGAAACCAATAAATCCCGAGTGACTCAAAGGGTCATAAAATCATGGAAAAGAACCTTGGGACAAATGAGAAGAGAAAACCAGATAGGTTCAGGGTGAACTAGACATGAACCGGATTGAACCAGTTTCTAAATTTATTTTTCTTAGTAGCTTAAAATAATCAAATTGGGAAATTGAAATCACAATTAGATAGAGAATGAATTTAGATGAATTTAGAAATTTTTAATTTTGAGAAAACTAGTCAAATCGGGCCTGAACCGGCCGATTTACGCATTGAACCTGGTCGGACCGGTCCGGAACAGTGTCATCTTCTTTCTCAGGATGACAACACTTTTCATAAGTGCAGAAAATGGATAACGCCAGTGAAGCTGAAATTGCTCCGATCAGGCTGTTTCAGGGCAAGGATAAGTTCGACCAAAATGGAAAGTTGTCGAGTAGAGGGTCATCAATCTTCCTATATAAAGAGTTCATCTCCATTCATCCTACACACACCTCAAATCTCCATTCTCTCTCAACTGTTCCATTTTCCGGTGAAGCTTGAACCAGAGCTCCGATATAGGCCTTTTTCTGAGCCTTAGAAGGCATGATCGAGTCCTACAGACTCAGGGGAAGCTAGCTACCTAATAGCATTTTCCTTTCGACCCGAGGACCGCCGAAGAAGCACCGACGGAATCTAACAATAAAGTAGCTTCGATAGACCGAAGCTTCCCTATTTTGGCCGAGATGAATTTGACCCTCCTCTAGCCAAACCAAGCCTCTCTGGGGAAAAGTTGGCATTTGGGGACCTAAAGTTAAGGAAAATGAACTTTAGGGACATAAGTGAAATTAATCAATAATTTTTTAGCCTTGGTGGTTATGCCAAACCTTAATTGATAAGGATGCCCAAATCATGTAGGGACACGTGTGACCGGAACACCAACAATAGAGAGCTTGCGTAAACTTAGAAAACCGACTAGGGATGAACACATCACAATCATCGGGTGAGTGGGCATATTTACATCATACCCGTTTGGGATGGTGAGTACTTTAGAAATGAAAAGTGACTTGTGAGTGGGACTTTAACATCATACCCTGTTGGGGTGATGAGCAATTTAAGCTAAAAATCATTTACCAATTGTAAGTGGGCTTTTCTAACTTCATACCCGGTTGGGATGAAGAGTACCATCTTTAATTGATATAACCTACTTACCGGTTGTAAGTAGAATTTACCATACCCGGTTGGTATGATGAACTTCCTTGAGGAAAGGAGAAACACTCTTACTGGTTGTAAGCAGAGATATCATCACACCCGATTGGTGTGATGAAGTTGAAAATATACTTTTTGTGAGACGTGTTCTCCCATTACTGTGTGCCAATGCTTAAAAGATTTGAGAGATCTTTTTAATGGGAGCTAGAATAGCTCAGATAGGCCAAAGGCATTAGTGTTTGAACTCAAGGGGTTAAATTCCTAATTTTGAAAAATACGTGTAGTGGGCCCAAGGCCAGTGGGCACGAGCAAGAGCTTATAAATAAATTTGAGTAAAGAAAAACCATGAAAATTCCTAATGAAATTATTGTGTGATTTCTCTATGGTATCAAGTTAGGACCGACAATTCTCAATGGACTGGCTACAGCGTCTGGGCCACGTCAATGGACCATCCAAGACAAACCGCTACAAGTCGGGTTGAGGGTTGGGTTCGTCAGACCATCTCTATTTTTATCACCATTTCTTATTAATCACGGTGTGTCATCACCCAAAACACTTCCTTCATCATAAAGGTCAATCACATAATTATAGGCCAACCCATCCACTAAACCCACTTGTGGCATCGGAGCGACTTTACCGGCCACCTATATAGAAGCACGTCCACTTCTACCCTAAGAATGAGTGGATGTACGCGACATCTGACCCTTAATCCTGAAATCAATTCTCTGTGTCCGTATGAGGACATAGACATCATTCCAACCCCACCCCAGTCTCGTGCGCTTGAAGCTACGTCGAGCTTTGCAAGGTCACCTGGTCTAACAAACTGCCCTTATAACCACCATGTCGTCCAGGGCCTGAGGACACATCACTACCCCTCTTGGGCATCTTGAAAGTCTCATACACACAGTGCATGAACAATTAGTATTTTTACATCATGCCATATAATCTGTGGTGCCATTGGTCCAATGGCACCGACCTTCAACTCAACCTATGGCTATTTGTATTGACTAGTTCATCGACCTGTCATGTCGCACTGCTAGTAGTTGATTAAATATGTTGGTCCTGTCTTGATACCAAGGCCAAACAATTCACTTATTTAAAGTTTTATGGCATATATCTCATATTTCTTTACGAGCTCCTGCTCGTGCCAATTGGCCTATGGCCCACTGTTCGAAATTTTCAAAACTGGGCATATTGGCCCCCAAGTTCCAAAATCGAGGCCTCTGACGTCAAGAAGGTCTCCCAAATCGTTTAAGTAGTGGCACACAATTAAGGGAGAACACATTTGACAAAATAAAATTTTAACTATACATTATACAAACCGATTATAATGACATCTTCGCTCATATACGATGAACGGGTTTTCCACTTCCTTCAAGGAAGTTTCATCATATCAATCGGGTATAATCTACTTACAATCTGTAATTAGATTTTTTGCGTCATTTTCACATCACTCCCGTAAGTTGTGATGTTTAAAATACCACTAAGTAGTAGATTTTCATTTCGAGATACTTATCATTCCCAACCGGGTATGATATAAAATCTCACTCACCCGATTGTGCAGTGAAATTCCACTTAGTCGATTTTTGTCCCTAGTAAGCTTAACTTCAGCTAGCGTTCCAACGTCTCATTTTCCTACACAAATTGAACATATTTGTTCATTATTCTTTGGCCTAATAGCCCTCATTCGTTTCAAATGAATCAGAAAAATTAACTTTTCCTTTATTTACATTTAGGTCCCTAAAGTTATTTTTCTTTAAGTCCAAAATGCCAATTTTTCCTCAAATTGAATCCCAAAACTTTTAAAATTTCTATTAGGATCTCAATTTACACAATTTAATAAAAAGTGGTTCAAGTTTCCCAAATTCCTAATTTGGCTCCCAAAGTTTTCCAAAATGACCATTTTGCCCTTCCTTTACAAAAATGGTAAGTTTTACCCCAAAAATTCTAAAATTGCTCAATTAGCCCTCTCACAATCTTATCATGCCTAATTGACCCTAAATTTTATAAAATTGCATTTTAGTTCCTCGAATTTTTGAAAATCCCCAATTTTCCCTAAATGTTTCCCCTATTTCAACTTCTTAACACAACTGAATTTGATTTCATCAAATTGACCAATCAAACACTTATAATTGTTGAAATTGAAGTTAAATTTTAGTTTCTACATCTTCATACAATTTAATTGCACTTTGAATCGCAAGTTTTGATGCTGGAACGAGCTCAAACGGAGCTTCATCGAAAAATAAAACGTAGAGAGAGAATGCTTCAATTGCTCACCGTCGGGTGCGCGGTGGTCTGAGCTTTCAATCTGGGTAGATAGGTCTACTCCTGAGGTTTCTCCTAGGATCAAGAATTGCATCAATTGATACCGAATTGGGTGAGAATTCTATCATCGAAATTCTACCAGTTCTCTCTCTAGCACCAGTAGAAAATTATAGAGGGGAGCCAAATTGGCTTACCTTCCGTTCTAATTCGGCCGTGGGAGGGCTAAGAAAGTGTTGGGAGAGCTTGGTTTAGCCTGAGGAGGGCTTGAATTGGCCAATTTCAGCTTAGCCAAAATAGGGCAGCTTTAGTTTGTTGGAGCTGCCTTACTGTTCGATCACACCGGCACTTCTCCGGTGACCCTCGGAGTGAATGGACACTACGACCGTGTAGTTGACTTCTCCCCAATTCTAAGGAACTCTTCCACACCTTCTTTGGCTCAAAAAAGACCTTATATTGGAGCTTTGGTTCAAGCTTCACCAGAAAACTAAGTAGTTGAGAGAAAACTAAGTAGTTGAGGTTTTCAGGTGTGGAGAGGATGAATGGAGAGTGGCTCTTTATATAGGGAGCTTAGGGACTCATCGGCAGTTCGTTTGGCACCTTTATTATAGACATTAATGGCTTGAAACGTATTGAATGAAAACGTTTCCTTTCGTTGGTGCTACTTCGATTTTCCTACAAGTGAACAGTGTTGTCATCTGAAGGAAGAAAACGACACTGTTCATAACTGAACCGGACTGGGTTTAAAGCCTAAACCGCCTGGTTCACCCCCAATTCGACCGAATTTTTCAAATCTAAAAATTTATACATTCACCTAATTTCATTTTCTATCCAATGGTGGCCTCAAATCTCAAATTTGAATTTTTTTGCACCTAGAAAAATGGATTTAGCGTATGGTTCAATAGTGGTTCAAACTGGTTCAAAAATGGATTCACCTGAACCAATTTGGTTTTCATCCTCGATTCATCCGTAAGTCCCTTTGTATGACTTATGTGACTCTTTAGGCCACTTGGGATCCCTAATTTCCCCAGTTTGCCCTATCTCTATCAATTCCGGTTCATAAACCGGCTCGGTTTATAAACTAGTTCAATCTGGTTCGGATTCGATTCACCCGAACCAGTCTAATTTTTCTCTCCCAATTGGTTCTAAATTTCTTTTGCAATGTTTATGAATCTTTTTGGGTCACATGAGAGTTGTAATTTCTCCAATTTTTTTGTTCCTCAATAATCAGGTTTGTGAACCGGTTCGGTTTTTCTCACTCGTTTGACCGGTACTTTCCCGATATTCCTTAACTCCACAGAATGGGGTTTACAATCTTGAACCTCAGTGCATGCACAAAATAATAGTTTTTCTCATAAGCCATTTAATCTTTAGTGCCACTGGTCCAACAGCCCCGACCCTCAACTAGATCTGCATCTGTTTGTCTTGACTGATCCGTCGACTTGTCTTATCGCACTGCCGCGAGTCCATCAAGTATGTCGGTCCTGTCTTGGTACCATGGCAAAACACATCATTTATTAAAGTTTTCACGGCTTAATCTCATGTTTGTTTACGAGCTCCTGATCATGCCATTGGCCTTGGGCCCTCATGTTTGTTTACGAAATGGTAAATTTCACCAAAAAATTCCAAAAATTGACAAATTGGTCCTCCAACATCTTTTCCATGGCCAATTGACCCTCAATTTTGGGAAATTGCACTTTAGTCCCTCGAATTTTCAAAATCCCTAATCTTTCCCCTAATTTTAACCTTTTAACCTGACCAAATTTGATTTCATCCAATTGATCAATCAACTAAAGTTAATTGTTGAAATTGAAGGTGGATTTGAGTTCCTACACATCCATATGATTCAATTAAACTTTGAATCGCATAAATTGATGTCAAAATGAGCTCAAACAGAGCTTCGTTGGAAAATTGGATGTAGAAAGAGAAAACTTCGAAAGCTTATCGTCGGAGGTGTGGTGGTCTAAGCTTTCATTCTGGGTAGATATTTCTCGTTTTGAGGTTTCTCCTAGAATCAAGAATCGCCTCAATTCATGTCGAATTGAGGAAGTAATCGATCAGTAAAGATTCGACGGTTTTCTCTCTAGCACCGATTAGAATTCAAGTGAGTGAAATTGGCTTACCTTCCAGTACTAATTCAGTCGTATGAGGGCTGAGGGAGTGTTAAGAGAGCTTGGTTTGGCATGAGGAGGGCTCAATTGGCTGATTTTAGCTTGACAGAAACAGGGCAGCTTCGGTCCGCTGGAGCTGCTTCACTGTTCGATCACATCGGCGCTTCTCCTGCGATCCTCGGAGCAATTGGAGACAACCGTCGGGCAGCTGACTTCTCCCCGAGTCTAAAGAACCTGACCACATCACCTTTGGCTTAGAAAAGATCCTATGTTGGAGCTCTAATTTGAGCTTCATCGGAAAACTGAGTAGCTAAGAGAGAATGAGGTTTTGAGGTGTGTGGAGGATGAATGGAGAGGGGCTCTTTATATAGGGAGCTCGGGGACTCTCCGGCCGTCAGTTTAGAACCTTAATAGCAACCATTGATGGCCTGAAACGTACTGAACAAAAATGTTTCCTCTTCTCCGGTGCTGTTTGACTTTTCAATGAGTGAACAGTGTTGTAATCTGAAGGAAGAAGACGACACTATTTTGAATTGGATTGGACCGATCCGAATCGGGTTCAACATTTAAACCGGTTGGTTCAGATTCGATTCGACCAAGTTTTTCAAAATTAAAAATTTTGAAATTTATATAAATTCATTATCTATCTAATGGTGTCCTCAATTCTCCAATTTGAATATTCTAAGTCACCTAGAAAAATAAATTTAGCATCTGGTTCTATAATGGTTCAATCCAGTTCGAATCCGATTCACCTGAACCGGTCTAATTTTCTCTCCTAAATTGTACTAAGGTCCTTTCCCAAGGTTTTAATGACTCTTTGGGTCACTCGGAAGTTGTAAATTTTCCAATTTGCATGTTCTCTAATGATCTAGATTTATGAACCGGTTTGGTTTTCTCATTCGGTTGACCGGTTCTTTCCTCGATTTCCTTAACTCCAAAGGGTGGGGTTTACATGTTCTAGAAATGTCTTTGTCCATTATAGTTCCAAAACATTTTTCCTCGATAATGGTTCATGCCTTTCCACCCGTTTAGGAGTCGTGTGGCTTGGTTCCTTCTTATTACCTGGTAGTGTTCCCCAACTACCTTTGTGCTATCCAATTGTCCCTTAAATTTTGACATCATGAGCGTGTCAGTTTTTCCTTATCTACTCACTCTTTACTAACTTCATTAGTGGTTTTCCCCTAGTTGCAACCATTAGGTTTCCCAATGACTTACCGACACGTTGGGATTCTTCCTCTCTTATGTGCTTCCTCATTTCCAATGGTGTCCTTTACTCAAGAACTTTCCTTTCTTCCATCCACTCTTACTCGCTCGTGACCATTTCATGTCCTTATTCTGAGTTGATCCTTTTTTTTATCTACGTGTCAATTCCTTTGTTGGGGAGTTCTTTTTTTACAGTTTCATTCTCTACTATGTCCTTCAAAGTAGAGACCTCCACCTTAGGAGTTACACGTTCAACCTTCTTACCATTCCTTGAAGGTTCCTTTCTTGGCCTCCTTACACCATTTCTTATATCAGGGCATTTGCCTGCTTTCAATCCTCCATTGTTTTAAAATCTCCACTCCATCCCTTATTCTCTATCCGTGGAACTTTCAATTATCGAGTCTTATTTTGTGTACTCCACACTATGTCCAGTCGTCCACTCTTTAGTTGGCGTTCCAGTCTCTCGTGTCCATACACGTTAGCTTTTCCTTGCTGGCGTTCTAGTCTCTCGTGTCCCTACACGATTTAGGTATCCTTATCACATAAGGTTTGGCATAACAACCATCGTTTTCTCACATATGAGCAACTTGGCTCAAAATTATTGGTTTATTGCACTTAGGTCCCTAAAGTCCATTTTTTCTTAACTTTAGGTCCCTAATGCTAACTTTTTCCCCAAATTGAATCCCAAGATTTCCAATATCCTCCTTGGATCCTCAATTTACTCAAAATTGTATAAGGGGCTCAAGTTTTCCAAATTTCCAATTTGGTCCCCAATTTATCAAAAATTACAATATTGCCCCTACTTTCCAAAAATAGCAATTTGGCCCCAAACCTTTCAAAAATTGACCAATTTGTCTTTCATCATCTTTCTCATTGCCAATTGACCTTTAATGTTGAGAAATTGCATGGAGGCCCTTCACTTTTTCGAAATCCTTAATTTTCCCCAAACTTCCCCCAAATTTCTCCCCTTTATATTGACCGAATTTGATTTTTTTTTTAAATTGGCAATTCAATCGGGGTTAATTGCTTCAATTGATAGTATGTATTAGTTCCTACACTTCCATACGATTCGATTGAGCTTTGAATTGCAGCATTTAGGTCTGAAATGAGCTCAAACAGAGCTTCACCGGAAAACTATTCGTATAGAGCGAAAACTTCAAAAGCTTATAGTCGGAGGGGCGGTGGTCCAAGCTTTTAAACTGGAGAGGTAGCTCTCATCCTTAGGTTACTTCTAGGATAAAAAATTGCTAATATTGAAGTCCATATGAGGGTAAATTTTATCAGTGAAATTTGGCACTTCCTCTCTCTAACACCCATCTGTAATGACGGAGTAGGGCCGAATTGGCTTACCTTTCACCCTTGTGGAAGTCGTGTGAGGGTCGTGGGGGCGTTGGGGAGGCTTGGTTCTACCGGAGGAGGTATGATTTTGGCTGAATTTAGCTTGTCCAAAACAGGGCAGCTACGGTCCGTCGGAGCTGCTTCACTGTTTGATTCTGTCGGCGCTTCTCCGACGGTCGAATGGAGATTGCTGTCAGGTAGCTGACTTCCCTCATAATTTGTAGGACATGACCTTGCCTTCTGAGGTTAAGAAAAGTGCCCAAGTCGAAGCTCTGGTTCGAGCTTCACCGAAAAATGGAGCACTTGACAATGAATGGCAATTTGAGGTGTATGGAGGATGAATGGATGGGAGCTCTTTTTATAGGGAGCTCAAGCCAGTTTCCATATTGGTCGAGTTTATCCGCTTTAGAAAATGCCCAAATCGGAGGGACTATTCCTTTATCGGAGAAGGAAAGTTTTTTTGCCATATGAACAGTGTTGTCATCACAAGGAAGAAGATGACACTATTCTGAACCGGACCGTATCAATCTGATCGGGTTCAATGGAAAAAAACTGGTCGGTTCAGGCCCGATTCGACCATTTTTCTCAAAATTAAAAATTTCTAAATTAATCTAAATTGATTTTCTATCTAATGGTGGCCTCAATTTTCCAAATTGAGATTTTTAAGCCACCAAGAAAAATAAATTTAGAGGTCAGTTCATGTATGGCTCAAACTGGTTCAGTCCGGTTAACCCTAAACCAGTCCAATTTTCTCTTCCAATTTGTTTTATGGTTCTTTTCCATGATTTTTATGACTATTTGAGTCACTTGGGTTTTTCCAATTTCCCATTTTACCCTTTCTTTACCGATTTTGGTTTGTTAATTAGCTCGGTTTTCTCTTTTGAATCGATCGATTCTTTTCCCGGATTTCTTATCTTTAAAGGAATGGAGTTTATAATAGCAGTACCACTCACCTAGTAATTTCGATGGGTCTGTCCCGGCGGATTCTAGCCTCGCAGCATGCTTCTTGGAGCCGTTGTTCAAGTAGTTTGCTCCGGTGGGTGTGCAGTGACTGGAGCATTGGCTACTACTACATTGCTCTCGTCATTGGGATCCTCCCTAGATCAAAGCACATCTCAATTGATGACTTTCTTAGCTCGGGGGGAAGGTCAGGACAACTCCAGGTGGAGTGTAGGGGGTCTGGTTTAGCCACAATTGGCTATGGGAAAGCTCGAAGTGGTTGTAGGGGGTTGGGCATTTTTCTGGCCGAGGAGTGGTGGTACTGTTCAAGCTTCCTCGTTCCTCCTCGGTGACTCTCAAGTTGAATGGAGGGTATGGCTATGTAGAGGACTTCCTCCCAATTCCAAAGACACCTAATGTGGCATCGGAGACTAAAAAAAGTCCTATCGTCAGATCTCTGATTTACTGCTCATCGGAAACTTGCACGCTCGATTGTGGGATGCTGAGAATGAATGGAGAGGTTGTAAACCCCATCCCTTTAAAGATATGAAAACTGAGAAAACAACCGGTCGTTTCAAAAGAGAAAATCGAGCTAGTTAATGAACCGTAACCGATAAAGAAAGGGCAAAGTAGGAAATTCAAAATCCCAAATGACTCAAAGAGTCATAAAAATCATGGAAAGGAACCATGAAGCAAATTGGAAGAGGAAACCGGGTTGGTTCAAGGTGAACAGGACCTGAACCAGTTTGAACCATACAAGAACTTTTCATCATAATTTAGAAGCAAATTGAAGCCACCATTAGATAGAAAATGAATTTAGAATAATTTAGAAATTTTTAATTTTGAGAAAACTGGTTGAATCGGGCCTGAACTAGCCAATTCTTTTCATTGAACCTGATCGGACCGGTACGGTCTGGTTCGGAACAGTGTCGTCTTCTTCCTCAAGATGACAGCACTGTTTATCAATGCATAAATCTTCCTTCTCTGATGAAGGAATACTCGCTCTGATTAGAGCATTTTCGGGAGAGGATAAGCTCGACCAAAATGGAAAGTGGTCGGGCAGAGTGTCCCCAAGCTCCCTATATAAAGAGCTCCCCTCCATTCAACCTCCACACACCTCAAATCGCCATTCTCTCTCAATTGTACCATTTTTCAATGAAGCTCGAACCAGAGCTCTGACTTGGGCATTTTTCTTAACCTCAGAAGGCAAGATCGGGTCTTATAGACTCTGGGGGAAGTCAGCTACCTGATAGCAACCTCCTTTCGACTCGAGCACCGTCGGAGAAGTGTTAGCGGAATCAAACAGTGAATCAGCTCCGATGGACCGAAGCTGCCCTATTTTGGTCGAGCTGAATTTGGCCAAATTAAAACCTCCTCCAGCCAAACCAACCTCCCCAACACCCCCACGGCCCTCACACGACCTCAATAGAGCTTAAAGGTAAGCAATTCGACCCTACTCCATCGTTGCATATCGGTGTTAGAGAGAGAAAGTGATGAATTTCAATAATTAAATTCACCCTCATTTTGACTTCAATTGTAGAGATTCTTGATCCTATAAGTAACCTTAGGATGAGAGCTACCTCCTCCGATCGAGAGCAAGGACTGCCGCACCACCGACAATAAGTTTTTGAAGCTTTCTCTCTCTACAACAGCTTTTCGGCAAAGCTCCATTTGAGCTCATTTTTTACCCAAATGATGTGGTTCAAAGCTCAATTGAATCATATGGAAGTCTAGGAACTGATCCATACCATCAATTGGACCAATTAATCCTGATTGAATGGTTAATTTGAAGAAATCAAATTCGGTTAGTTTGAAGAAAAGAATTTGTGGGGAAATTTTGGGGAAAATTGGATATTTCAAAAAAATTGAGGGACCTTCATTCAATTTATCAAAATTGAAGGCCTATTGGCAATGAGAAAGATGATGGGGACCAATTAGTCAATTTTTGAAATATTTGGGACCAAATTGCTATTTTTGGAAAGTATAGGCAAGATCGTAATTTTTAAAAAAATGGGGACCAAATTTGAAATTTGGAAAACTTGATACCCTTAGAATGCAAAGGGAATTTTGGAAGCCTTGGAACTCAATTTGGGAAAAAGTTAGCATTAGGGTCCTAAAGTTAAGGAAAATGAACTTTAGGGACCTAAGTGCAATAAATAAAAAATTTTGGCCTAGTCGACCACACGTGAGAAAACGAAGGCTATTATGCCAAACATTCATTGTTGATGATGCCTAAATTGTGTCAGGACACGTGTGACAAGAACGCCAGAAAAAAAAATACTCACATGGACTTGTAAGCCGATTGGGGACAAATGCTTCACAGTTACCAGGTGAGTGAGAATTTTATATATCATACGGATTGGGATGATGAGCTCACTTTCATGAAAAGTAAACCTAATTACCGGTTGTAAGTAGAAATAAATTAACATCACACCTAGTTGGCATGATGAATTTTCTTGAGGGATAGGAGAAAGTTGACTTCCGATGCTAAGCGGAGATATCATTAGACCTGGTTGGTGTGATGAATTAAAAATTATTTTTTGTCATAAGTGTTCTCCCCTAACTGTGTACTAATTCTTAAAACATTTGGGAGACCCGTTGACCGGACACCTAGCAGCCTCTCATTGGTTGCTCGTGTCTACATGGCATGCTGATAGGTCGCATGCTGACTGTTGACCAGACACGTGGCAGCTTCCCATTGGTAGCCCGTGTTTACGTGGCTGTTGATGGGGCACCATTGACCATTGATTGGTCTGGTTTGTTGACCGGTCCGGTTCGTTGACTGGGCAGTCCATTGAATTAAAAAATTGGCCGATTCGAACTTGATTTGAGTCCTGAAACAGGTTCACTTTAAGTCCCTAATGCCGGTTTTTCCTCAAATTGAGTCCTCAAATTTTTTAAAATTTATCAAAGGACCTCAATTTATTCTATTTCACAAAAAAAGCATTTAAATTTCCAAATTTCTAATTTGGTCCCCTAACTTTTCCAAAATTACCATTTGCCCTTCCTTTACAAAAATGGTAAAATTTACCCCAAAAATTCTAAAATTTCTCAATTAGCCTCAAACATTTTTATCATTCCCAATTGACCCTCAATTTTAGGAAATTGCATTTCGGTATTTCAAATTTTCGAAAATCCCCAATTTCCCACAAATTTTCCCCCAATTCCAACTCTTTAACATAGTTGAATTTGATTTCATCAAATTGACTAATCAAACACCTCAAATTGTTGAAATTGAAGTTGAAATTGAGTTACTCCATGTTCATATGATTCCATAGAACTTTGAATCGCGAGTTTTAATGCTGGAACGAGTTCAAACAGAGCTTCACCAGAAAACAGACTATAGAGAGAGAAAGCTTCGATTACTCACTGGTGAGGGCACGGTGGTCCGAGCTTTTGATCTAGGCAGATAGCTCTCATCCTGAGGTTCATCCTAGAATCAAGAATTGCATCAATTGATGCCAAATTGAGTTAGAATTTCATCATCAAAATTCTATCAATTCTCTCTCTAGCACCAGCCAAAAATTGTAGAGGGAAGCCGAATTGGCTTACTTTTCAGTCCTAATTCGGCTGTGGGAGGGCTGAGGAAGTGTTGGGAAGGCTTGGTTTAGCCTGAGGAGGGCTTGAATTGGTCGATTTCATCTTGGCCAAAATAGGGCAGCTTCGGTCTGTCGGAGCTGCTTCACTGTTCCATCTTGCCAGCGCTTCTTCGGCGATTATCGGATTGACTAGAGTTTGCTATCAGATAGCTGACTTCTCCCTGTTCTAAAGAGCCCAACCTCTCCTTCCAAGGTTAATAAAAATACTCAAGTCGAAGCTTTGGTTCGTGCTTCACCGGGAAATGGAGCAATTGAGAGAGAGGGAGAAGTGTTCAAGTATGAGGAGAATGAATGGGGATTAGCTCTTTATATAGGTGTAAAATTGTTTATTAAATGGGGGAGATTTATTACTAGTATTAATGTTGCCATAAATTATTGGTATTAATTCTAATAATTACTAGTATTAATTTATTACTAGTATTAATGTTCACCTGAACCAATTTGATTTTTCTCTTCCAATTTGTCTTAAGGTTCTTTTTCAAGGTTTTATAAACCCTCAAATGGTTGGATTTGTGAACCGATCTGGTATTTCTCACTCAGTTTGAGTAGGGTTTACATTTTGATAAACCATTTTGTGGGCTTTCAAGAGAAACTTTGAAAGAAAAGTTTCAAATTTTTGCTACATTTTACATGTATTTTATTAGAAGCCCTAGTCACTCCGGTTCTCACTATGGTGAAGGTACCCACAATAGTGATTATCGACGGGGATGGATAGAGGGGCACAGGTCTCTGACTGACAGAATCGGGTCAGGGCTTCACATATAGATTTCACTTATAACAACAACTATCAAGCTAGTATACATATGGCCTCGTATGAGGCCTTATATGGGAGAAAATGTAGGACCTCGTTATATTGGGATGAAGTGGGCGAGGACAAATTGGAGTAATTAGAGCTCATAGAGGATGCTTCTGAGAAAATAAGGACAATAAGAAAATCATTCAATGCTTCCTGATAACTAATTTTAGGAGTTCAATTTTGAGGTTGTGATATGATATTTTTTAAAGTATCCCATGGAAGGGAGTACTCCAATTCTAGTACAAATGGAAATTGAAACATAGGTACATTGGACCCTACTCTATTATTTAGAGAGTTAGATCGGTGGCATATAAGTTGATGTTTCCACCACAATTGGAAAGGATCCACAATTGGAAAGGATCCACAACATATTTCAGTACAAGCTAAACCCAAGAAACATGTTGGATTAACCACCTACGAAGTGGGATGAAGCTCTAACATACTAGGTAGAATATGTACGCATTTTGGACCAATAAGAGAGGAATCTTTCAAGGAATAATATCAATATGGTGAAGGTTTCATGGCGTAATAACCAGTTTGAGGAAGAAACTTGGGAAAACAAGACAACTATGAGAGAGAAATATCCAGACTTATTATGATTTTCTCTATTTTTGCTTGGATGAAATAAGAAATTTTCAAGTTTAGATTAAATAAATACATGGTTAAATTTTAGGGACGAAACTCCTAAAAGGATGGGAGTAGCTGTAAGACAAGAAATCCAGCTGAATTGGACCAGGATCCAAGGTCAGGCCGAGAAGGAAATGCCCGAACGAGGATATGAAAATAATATGGATTTGGAAAATTGCTCGAACTAAGAAATATGGGAATGAAAATAGTTATGAAATACCCTTAAAAACATTTCGTGATTGGAAATCAAGGATTGGGAAAACTTGAGGAAGAATCACTTCAAGTCGCGTTTGAACTAACATGAGTCACAAAACCCCCTAATTTTTAGAGGGGACTCGAAAAATAAGACTTCAGTGATTCTTGAGCTCATTCAATATGAAATTGAACAAAAAATTTTAGAAATTTTATTGGGCAGAAAACTAGTCAAATTAGGGGTGAATCGGCCAAGAAATGATTGAACCGGCCAAGAAAATCATTGAAAACTAGTTTGAAAGTGTTGAACCGTTTGAGAGGGTAGGACACGCATGGCATGTGTGGACGCATGGCTTCACCAAGCGCAACACAATCATCCCCTTCGCCCAACTAATAAGTCCAAACCCGACTTTTGACCTGGATTTTTCCCAACCACAATTTAAAACCCACCACACACCAATTAATTCATTCACACAGCCACAGACTATGAAATGATGAAAGGGGGCTATAATTAGATAGCTAATTAGGTCTAGTTTACGACCAAATAAAGCTTGGATGTCCCCCTATGGGTTGATGATCAGAATTCTCTCTAAACACTCATACCACTATTTTTCAGTGATTGAAATTTTAGAGAGCACCACTTCCTCTCTCAACCACCAAAATTAGTCATATAGGTGTCCCTTGAAAGCTACTTGAGCCATCTTTCCAACTCCACCTCTTTTGATCACTAACGTTAAATCCATCATCATCGGTATGATCAAACATTACATGACCTACTCCGACTAGAAACAAAGCATCTTTTTTTTTTAAGATTTTTTTATTGCCTCGATGAACAAAAAGAGCCATGATAAATATAATAGACTCCTCTTGGTTCTAGCTTTCAAATGCTACCAACCTCATACGATTTAGGTAAGTATCGAGGTCAAATAAATTCTAAGAATTGTCAACTAATTTCAATTGTGACAAAGTTTAGTAAAACAAACTTTGTAGGTTGCCCAAACCTTCATTTGAGGTGCTTCAAGTGGACAAAGACTCATTTGGGAGTCAGCTTTCAAACCACACCAATGTCTCCAACTGAGTCGTGTCTCCAGTGAGATCCCAACCTTCACTCGACTCTTACTCGATAAACTGCTAACTTAGATTTAGCTATGATCGTCATTGCTCCGGCCAACCCTAGCAAGGTAGAGGCCATGACTGCCTAGGAGGGCCCATATGGAAATCATATTTGAGTTTGAGATCTTTTATGAATTATAATGTTGGGGAGTTTTAAAGTGTAGGGGAAAAATGATAATTTTGCCCAACTTAAGGATTATTTTTAAAATTGTGAGAAATGAGACTAGGAAATATCATAAGGTTTTTTGGGGACTAGAATGAGACTCAAGAAAACTTGAGAACCCAAGTGAAAGACATGAAAAAGTCTAGGGAACAAAAAGGAAGGATTTTAAGTCATAAAGGGAAATTTTTAATTTTACCCAAATAAGAGACCAAAATGTAATTTTGGGAAATAAAGTATCTAAATGGTATATTAAGGATTTATAAGCATATGGACAAGTATAAACACAAGATATTATGACCCTAAGCAAGTGTAACTAACCTTAGAAAGATGTCAGTTAAATAATGGTTCTTTGACACGTAAGTTGAGTAAAACGAGCCCAAGGGGCAAAACTGTAATTTATTGGGAAAGTTATGGGGTAGGATTTGTGTCAATATAAGTACATAAATTGATCCCAAAGTCTTACTATGGCTCTTGTAGAGAGAATACACAATCCCTTAAGCTAGGATCTCACAACCCGGGCTAAAATTAAAACCTGTCGAAATGAACAAATGTCGATAAAAATAGTGAGTGGGAGTAGTGGCATTGAGTCTGATTGGATCGAACGAATGTGTGTTTACCAATTTTCTATAATACCCTAAAATGCATGATGCATAATTTGGAAAATCATTTGAAAAAAAGTGAAAAATGGCATGGATGCACGCTCACTAAGAAATATCATTTTTAGAAGTGAATAAATGGGTTAATGGTCAGTATACCAAAATGAATGAATCATAGTGGCAAGCTAGGACTATGTGAGTTTGGGGCATTGTGCCCGTGATATAATTACTAATAGGAGTTAGTTAAGTGATGGACCAAACTGATTATGATAAGATCTTGATCATGATAATTGCTTGTTGATCATGATATATGCATTTGATTGTGTGAGTTGGTCGAGTGATGGACAAAACTCTTTGTGATTGAATAATCATGCATATGGTTTGTTGTTTTTTTGTACATGCACCTAAATGAAGATGTTCAAAATGAGGACCATACTTCATAAAATATGAGAGAAGTATAAGTACCATATGTGTGCATGTTTATATAATACACATGTGTATATATATATATCGGTTGGAAGTTTGGGATGATGACAGGACACCTATTGAGGTAATTTTTATGCCTAGGCTAATTGGTAGAAGAAATAAAGGGAGATGGAAACCCCGTCCCTTAAAGATATGAAAACCAGAAGAAGAACCGATCAACTTAAGGGAGAAAACCAAACCAGTTCATGAACCTTAACCGACAGAGAAAGAGAAAAAGAGGAAATTTATAAATTCCGAGTGACCTAAAGAGTTATAAAAATCATGGAAGGAAATTTAGGACAAATTGGAAGAGAAAACCAGACCAATTCAGGCGAACCGGACCTGAACCAAATTGAACTAGTTTTGACCGTTTTGGACCAGTTTGAACCATCATTGAACCAGCTGCTAAATTCATTTTTCTAGGTGGCTTGGATAGAGAATTGAAGAATGAATTTAGATGAATTTTAGATGAAAAATATTCAAATTGGAGAATTGAAGCCACCATTGGATAGAGAATGAATTTTAGATGAATTTAACAATTTTTAATTTTGAAAAACTCGGTCAAATCGAGTCTTAACCGGCCAGTTTAAGCATTGAACCCGATCGGACCGGTCCAATACGGTTCGGAACAATGTCGCCTTCTTCCTTCAGATGACGACACTATTCATTCATCATATGAATGGACAGCACCGATGAAGAGGAATCACCTCTGTTCAGGGCATTTCAGGTCATAAATGAGCTTGACCAAGATGCTAAACTGTCACACTCCGACCCTATTTGTTCGGATGCCCGTGATCAACTAGCCACTCTCCCGGTTTATTAAAGGGTTTCCCCTTATAATAGACCGTAAAGAGTAGGGCGTCCTTTAAACCTGCACCTTTTCCAAGAATAAAATAAATAAAACTGCATAAAGATTTATCATACATGTATCCCAAGCGTCTTAGTTGATGGTCTTTAAGGGTAGGCATTCCGAAAACTCCTAAAAGGGATATAAGGGAGGGGGTGAGTACGACTACTCAGTGAATAGGTTTTCAATACTTTTACTTTTGAAAAAGATTTGTATTGGAGTGTGACAAACTCCTTTCCTTCAAAAATCATTTCATTCAAAATCTCGGGTTTTATCACAATTTCCTTATTTAATCACGATGTGTCATCACCCAACACACATCCTTTATCATGAAGGTTAAAACACACATTCGCAGGTCAGTACGTCCACTAAACCCACTTATGCCTTCGAAGCGACTTTACCGACCACTCGGATAGAAGTACGTCCACTTCTACCCCGAGAATGAGTGTATGTTCACGACATCTGACCCTCATTCCCGGAATAAATTCTTCGTGTCCGTATGAGGATAGAGACCTCATCCCGTCCCCACCCTGGTCTCATGCGCTTGGTGCTACTCCAAAGTTCGCACAATCACCCGGAACGACGAACTGCCCTTATACTCACCGGGTCATCCAGGGCCCTTAAGATGCATCACTACCCCCACAAGGGCGTCTTGATGATTAAGTACTCATAGTGCATGCACAAACAATATTTTCTTATTATGCCATGTAATCTGTGGTGTCATTAGTCCAACGGTCTCGACTTTGAACTTAACCTGCAGTTGTTTGTCCCGACTGGTCCAGAGACTAGTCATGTCGCACTACTGCTAGTTGACTGAGAATGTCATACTAGCCTTGGTACCATGACCATACAATTTACTTATTAAAGTTTTATGGCACATATATCATATTTGTTTACGAGCTTCCACTTGTGCCCATTGGCCTGTGGCCCACTGTTCGAGATTTAAAAAAAATCAGGCATATTAGCCCCCAAGTTCCAAAAACTGAGGCCCCCAGCCTATAAGAGCTATTCGAGCTCCCATTGGGAAGGTCTACCAAATTGTTTAAGCATTGGCACACAGTTAGGGGAGAACACTTTCGACAAAAATATATTTTCACTGTCCATTATACCGACCCGATATAAGGACATCTCTATTCATAACCGATGAACGAGTTTTCAACTTCATTCGAGTAAGTTTCATCATACCAACCGGGTATGATCTACTTACTACCGGTAAGTAGTTTTTTCGTATGGTTTTCACATCACTACTATAAGTCGTGATGTTTAAAATACCACATAGTTGTGGGTTTTTATTTCGATGTGTTTATCATCCCCAACTGGGTATGATATAAAATCCCACTCACAACCGGTAAGTAGTTTTTAACTTTAAGTTGTGCTCGTCATCCCAACTGAGTATGACGTTAGTAAACCCACTCACTCGTTAATGTCGCGAATTCCACTAGATCGGTTCTTTGTATTCACACGAGCTTGTCCTTGTTAGCGTTCTCGATACTTCATGTTCCTACACGATATAAACATCTCGGTTCATTATCCTTCAGCCTAATAGCCTTCACTCATTCCAAATGAATGAGAAAGTCAACTTTCATTTATTTGCAATTAGGTCCTTAAGGTTATTTCTCTTTAACTTTAAGTCCCTAATGCCGGTTTTTTCTCAAATTGACTCATGAAACTTTTAAAATCTATCAAAGGACCTCAATTTATTCCATTTCACAAAAAAGGGATTAATTTCCCAAATTTCCAATTTGATCCCCCAACTTTCCCAAAATTACCATTTTCCCTTCCTTTACAAAAATGGTAAGTTTCACCCCAAAAATTCTAAAATTCCTCAATTGGCCCTCTAACATTTTTATCATACCCAATTGACCCTCAATTTTTGGAAATTACATTTCGGTCCTTTGAATTTTCAAAAATCCCCAATTCCAACTCTTTAACATACCTGAATTTGATTTCATCAAATTGACCGATCAAACACCTCTAATTTTTGAAATTAAGTTTCTCCATGTTCATACGATTCCATAGGACTTTGAATCATGAGTTTTAAAGCCGGAACGAGCTCAAACGGAGCTTCGCCGGAAAATGAACTATAAAGAGAGAAAGCTTTGATTACTCACCGGTGAAGGCACGGGGTCCGAGCTTTCAATCTGGGCAAATAGCTCTCGTTTTGAGGTTCATCCTAGAATCAAGAATCACATCAATTTATGACAAATTGAGTTAGAATTTCATCATTGAAATTCTACCGGTTCTCTCTCTAGCATCGGCCGAAAATTGTAGAGGGGAGCCGAATTGGCTTACTTTTCAGTTCTAATTCGGCTGTGGGAGGGCTAAGGAAGTGTTGGGAGGGCTTGGTGTGGCCTGAGGAGGGCTCTTAATGGCCGATTTCAGCTTGGCCGAAATAGGCCAGCTTCGGTCCGCCGGAGCTACTTCACTGTTCCATCATGACGGCACTTCTCTAGCGATTCTCGAATTGACTAGAGTTTGTTATCAGATAGCTGACTTCTCCTCGATTCTAAAGAGCCCGACCTCTCCTTCCGAGGTTAAGAAAAATGTTCAAGTCAAAGCTCTGGTTTGAGCTTAACCAGGAAATGGAGCAGTAGAGAGAGAGAGAAGTGTTCGAGTGTGAGGAGAATGAATGGGGATGAATATTAATACTTGTAATAAATCTCTCCCATTTTAAATCGTGTATTGAGCAAGCACGCTTAACTTCAGAGTTCTTATGGGATCTCGTTCACCTGAACAAATTGGTTTTTCTCTTCTAATTTTTCTTAAGTTTCTTTTCCAATGATTAATGAACACTTTGGATCACCCAAAAGTTGTAAATTTCCAAATTGTTTGTTCCCAAATGATCGGATTTGTAAACTGGCTCGATTTTCTTACTCTGTTTGACCGGTTCTTTTCCCGATTTTCCTTAACTCAAAAGGGTGGGGTTTACAACTCTCCCCTCCTTTTAGGAGTTGTCCCCAAAACTTAATTATCAACCTTGCATGAGGAATCATTTCCCTTGATGTCCCTTTGGTGTTTGCTTAACATGCAAACTCTTCACTTGTTCTTTCAATTAGCCTCTTTTTTACATCCTTCACTTAAGGAAATTTCTTTTCCTTTATATTATTTACTCCCTCCATGGAGTTTATCATAACTAGACATACCTTATTCTAGGGTATATCATTAAATTCATATCTTTCTTTGCTTAAAGAAACATTCTTCCCTTTGATATTCTGTACTCAAGATTGGGAATTCCAAGATAACTAATCATTCTCGTGTCTAGTTATCCTTTTGATAGTTGAAACCTTTAGCTCGATGTTTTTTCAAGCTTACGTACTTGTTTCCATGATTTTTCTTTATTATAACTTTTTCGTCCTATTTTGCCCCTTCATTCGTTGTCTATTATAACTTTGGTCCAAATTTTTTATATATTCGACCTTGTCATGCTTATTAGCCGACTCTTCCTATCTTCGAGTCATATTCTCCTCGGGGTTGTTGGGCTTACATGCCCCTTACAGCTTGGCATTTTCTAGGACCTATCTCTGTCCATTAGATTTCTAGAACATCTCCTTGAGGGTCTCTCTTAGCTTTTCGACCTTTCAGGGATCGTATAACTTCATCACTCTTTTCTTTTGATAGCATTTCTCAACTATCCTTTTTACCATTATCCTCTCCTCCATCATGACTTTAAAGTTATGACACACATAACCACATGGATTCCTCTTACCTACTCATCCTTCCCCAACTTCTTTATTGGGTCTTTTCAGTTCTAATTGATTGGGTTTTCCACTACTATACCGACAAGTTGGGATTCATCCTTGTTCCCAATGTCATCCTTTAGTCAAGGATTTTATTTTGGCCTTAATCCACCCTTACTTATTTGTAATCATTTCACAATTCTTTATACCTAGTTGATTTCTTTCAATCTACATGTCGATTTGCTTGGTTTTGGGGAGTTTCCCTTTTTTTTACGGTTTCATTCTCTACTATTTCTTTCAAAGTAGAGACTTTCACCTTAGGAGTTACATGTTCAACCTTCTTACAATTTCTTGAAGGTTTCCTTTCCTCATCTCCTTACACCCTTTCTATATTGGGGCATTTGCTCGCTTTTAGTCCTCCATTGTCTTAAATTTTCCATTACATCACTTATTCCTTATTTGAGTAGCTTCCGATTATCTGTGTTATTTCATGTACTCCACCCTATGCTCAACCATCCACTCTTTAGGCTCTATTATGCGAGAGTGGACCACAATCCATCTTGATATTAGTGGTTGTTCCCCCTTAACCACTTCTTATTTAGGGAGCTTACTTTCCCAAGGTTTCTCGAATGTTCTTTCCTTTATTTTCTTATTATGGGTAGTCTACTCATTCTTACTTATTACGACATCTATTGATGCTATCTTTCTACCTATTCGTTCCTTGAGTTTAACTTACTCCTTAAGTTCTCCTAGTATGTTTCCCTTGGTTCTTTCACCTCACCATGCACTTCATTTGCAAGTTCACCTCCTCATCCCTCGTCACTTGGTCCCATTTCCTCTTAGTTGGGACATGAATCCCTCCTCAAGGTTTCCTTCCTTGGTGCCATCCCCTTCCGTTTACCTTTACTCTTGAAATCTTGCAGGTACGTCCTTCTAGCCCATCCTCGTTCCAACTTGTACCCCTGTACACGTCTATTTCCTTTAAGTAGAGCTCAAATCCTCCTTGTTTCTAGATCTCTTAATCATCCTAAGAGAGGCTTACTTAATCTTCTCCTAGCTTTGAGTTTGGTCGTCAATCCGTTCTTGGCCATTGATCTCTTTAAGGATTTCCTCCATCCTTTTTTTCCAAATATTTGGCCTTTCCACCTCTCCCTTCTTTACTAGAGATTAAATTTATGACATTCACGAGGGTTAGTTTGTTAACTGACTTGTCCCTACTATTCTCCTTGTTTAATTATCTTGAGACAGTTGTCTCTCGAGTCTTCTTGTCCTCAATTCCCATCCCATGCCCCTTTTTTTTAGGGTATAGTCCTTACTACTTCCCAGTCCTCCTTAGGGTGTCGTTTATTCTCTTTAACTATTTTGTTGTTAAGATTTGCTTCCTTCCGCTATGTTGGTTCAAAATTTGACTTCTCTGCTTTTTCCAAAGCAAGTCGTACTTATCATCCCAGAACATCTCATTTGTCGTCTAATGCTCAGCTTGTCTTCTCTTGTAGAGGTGCTTCCTTCCTTTCTCCGAGATAGCTGGAAATTTCTTCTTAAGGAAGAATTCTCTTCATCTACCCTTTGTTTTATTTGTGATTGATTGAGGTCCTACCTTCCGTCCTTTTCCACCATCATCTAGTTGAGGCAAACCATTACACCATCATTGAGGGACAAAAAGTTTTAGGAACTCAAAATTTACTTTTGAAATACGATTACCAACTTGGGGCTTTAGCTTTTCTTAAAGGAGATTGGATTGGGAAGTACCCGCCACTATGCTAGGATCATGAAGAGCATCCTCTTAGATGTGGTTGAAGTTTCAAGCAGGAGTCATATTTCATGGGGTGGAATACTTTCGGATTCATGTAGCTATAGAGGCATTGTTCTTGGAAGGTATTGTTCTAAATCCTTGCGATGTGGGGCAATCCTTCACTTCATGCCCCATTTCCCTTACACCTATAACATGTTATCTTTCTTTAGCAGTGTTGAGCACTTTCTCGAGTAGTGTTCCTAATGTCCTCACCTTGTAACAAGTCATTTCCTTGCCCAGTAGTTACTACCAGAGTTTTCACTCCTTAGTCACCTTGTTGGTTTTTTTTGTCGAGCCTTCTTTGCCTACTAGTTTTCCCCTAAGAGTTCTCCTAGACTCTTTTAGTCTTTTGGTTCATTTCTTTATTTGGGATGGGATTCTCCTCGGTCCCCACAGTTTGTTTGGTTACTTTTCTTGAGGCAATCTTCCTACAGTTGAGGCGTAGACTTACATCCTTTTTTTTAGACATGGTTTCAAGAACTTGGAATTCTTCATTAATGGAGAAGGAGTACAATATGTTAGTGTCTTAACCATATTACAAAGAGGTGGTTATGAAATAGATAGAGGGCTACGAGGTGTTTGATAAGCATCCTCCGTGGTAAGGTTATAAGCCCTAGCTCGTGTTCCTGGTTTCAAGCTTTGCTCCCCTTGTACTCGGGGGTGTGACCTCAATAGGTCCAAGCATCATCCTCTTGGATACTTTGTCATTTGGTCCTTGGGGATTTCTACCATTCCCCAGCCATTTAGAAAGCTTCTAAAGTTGTCTTCCTACGAGGACAGAGTGCTGAGCAGAGTCATTCCTAGTTTTCTTGGTTCCTCTTCTGGGAGCCCTCTGAAAATTTTAAGATAAATCCTATCAGTTACTGTATTTTCTAGTCTTAATTATGTATTCGAGGAAATAGGCTCTAATACCACTCTAGTTGTCAAGCCCCGACCCTGTTTGGCCAGATCCCTGTGATCAACCCGTCACTCTTTCGATTTATTAAAGAGTTTCCCCTTATTATATACCGTAAATAGTAAGAAGTCCTTTAAACCTACACGTTTTCCAAGAATAACATAAACAAAACTGCATAAAGATTTATCATACCTATATCACAGGCACCTTAGTTGATGGTCTTTAATGGTAGACTATTCGAAATCTCCTTAAAGGGATATAAGGGAGGGGGTGAGTACGACTACTCAATGATTGGGTTTTCAATGCTTTTACTTTTGAAAAAGATTTGTATTGGAGTGTGCCAGACTCCTTTCTTTCAAAAATCATTTCATTCAAAATCTATGGTTTTATCACCATTTCCTTATTTAATCACGGTGTGTCATCACCCAACACACATCCTTCATCATGAAGGTTAAACACACATTCATAGGTCAGTACGTCCACTGAACCCACTTGTAGCTTCAGAGCGACTTTATCGGCCACCCAAATTTGATTTCATCAAATTGACCAACCAAATACCTCTAATTGTTGAAATTAAAATTGAAATTAAGTTTCTCCATGTTCATATGATTCCAAAGAACTTTGTATCGCGAGTTTTAATGCCGGAACGAGCTCAAAAGAAGCTTCGCTAGAAAACAGACTATAGAGCGAGAAAGCTTCGATTGCTTACAGGTGAGGGCACGACAGTCCGAGCTTTCAATCTAGGTAAATAGCTCTCATCCTGAGGTTCATCCTAGAATCAAGAATCACATCAATTGATGCCAAATTAGATTAGAGTTTCGTCATTGAAATTCGGCTGACTCTCTCTCTAACACCAATCGAAAATTGTAAAGGGGAGCTGAATTGGCTTACCTTTCAGTCCTAATTCGGCTGCAGAAGGGCTGAGGAAGTGTTGGGAGGGCTTGGTTTGGCCTGAGAAGGGATCGAAATGGCCAATTTCAACTCATTCGAAACAGGGCAGCTTCGGTCCGCCAGAGCTAATTCACTATTTCATTACGCCGGCGTTTCTCCGGCGACCCTCAGAGCAAACAGAGACTACAGGCGTCTAGCTGACTTCTCCCCAGTTCTAAAGAATCTGACCTCACCTTGTTTGGCTCCAAAAAGACCCCATATCGGAGCTCTAGACGAGCTTCTCTAGAAAATGGAGCAGTTGAGAGAGAATGGAGTTTTCAAGTGTTGAGAGGATGAATGGAGAAGGACTGTTTATATAGGGAGCTCGGGGACCCGTTGGCCATCCATTTGGCACCTTTATGATAGACATTAATGGCCTGAAATGTACTAAACGGAAACGTTTCTTCTTCACCAGCGCTGTTTCAATTTTTCAGCGAGTGAACAATGTTGTCATCCTGAGAAAAAAGATGATACTGTTCCGAACCGGACTGGACCGGTCCAAACCGGGTTCGAAGCTTAAACCGATCGGTTTACCCCTCATTTATATAAATTCATTTTCTATCTAATGATGGCCTCAAATCTTAAATTTGAATTATTTAAGCTACCTAGAAAAATAAATTTAGGATTTTGTTCAATAGTGGTTCAAACTGGTCCAAACCAGTTCGAATCTGGTTCACCTGAACCAGTTTGGTTTTCATCCCCAATTCCTTCACAAGTCTATTTCCATTTCTTTTGTGACTCCTTAGGTGACTTAGGTCCATAAAATTCTCGGTTTACCATCTCTTTATTGATTTTGGTTCATAAACCGACTTGGTCGTTAAATCGATTCAAACCAGTTCGAGTCCGGTTCACCTGAATCGATCTGGTTTTTCTCTCCCACTTTGTGTAAAGGTTCCTTCCCAAGGTTTATAAATCTCTTCAAGTCACAAGGGATCCATAAGTTTCCCTGTTTGCCCTTTCTCTATCGATTCCGGTTCATGAACTGACTCGGTTCATAAATTGATTCAATCTAGTTGGATCCGATTCATCCAAACTGGTATGGTTTTTTTCTTCCAATTCATCCTAAGGTTCTTTTTCATAGTATTATAAACCCTTTGGATCACCCGGGAGTTGTAAATTTCCAAATTTCCCATTCACAAATGATTGGGTTTGTGAACAGGTTCAGTTTTCTCACTCGGTTTGACCAGTTCTTTCTCCCGGTTTTTCCTTAGCTCAAAAGGGCAGGGTTTACTAGGAGAATTGGGGGAAATTTTGAGGAAAATTGGGGATTTCATAAAATTGAGGAACCATTTTGTATTTTCCTAAAATTGATTTCCAATTGGCCATGGAAAAGATGTTGGAGGACCAAGTGGTCTATTTTTGGAAGATTTGGTGTCAAATTGCCATTTTTGGAAAGTAGGGGCAAATTTTGAAAAGTTGGGGCCCAAATTGGAAATTTGGGAAACTTGAGTCCCTTGTACATTTTTGAGTAAAATGATGACTCAAAGGGAATTTTGGAAATTTTGGGAGTAAAATTGGCCAAAGGTTTGAATTAGGGACCTAAAGTTAAGAAAAATAAACTTTAGGGACCTAAATGCAATTTATTGATAAATTTTGAGCCTAGGCTTTTATGCCAAACCTTAAGTGAAAAGGCTGCCCAATTCGTGTAGGGACAAGTGTGATAAGAATGCCAGCAAAGGAAAGCTCGCATTAACTTGGAAAATCACCTGCGTACGAACACGTCACGGTTAATGGGTGGGTGAGTTTATTCACATAATACCCGATTGGGATGGTGAGCAATTTAGAAACGAAAAACCACTTATATGTGGGATTTTAACAACACACCAGGTTGGAGTGATGTACGAATTAAGCTAAAAACTACTTATCGGTTGTAAGTAGAGGATATCATACCCGATTGGTATGATGAACTTCCTTAAAGGAAGGAGAAACCAGCTTGTCGGTTGTAAGCGAAGGTATCATCACACCCGGTTGGTGTGATAGAGTGAAAATCATTTTTGTCAGAAGTGTTCTCCCCTAACTATGTGCCACTGCTTAAACTCTTTGAGAGACCTTCTTGACAGGGGCTAGACTAGCTCATATAAGCCAAAGACATTGGTTTTTGAACTTGTGGGGCTAAATGCCTAGTTTTGGAAAATCACGTATAGTGGGCCCAAGGCTAGTGGGCACAAGTAGGAGCTCATAAACAAACATGAGATATGAAAGGCATGAAAATTCTTAATGAAATGATGATGTGATTTCACCATGGTACCAAGACAGGACTAACATACTCGATGGACTGGCAGCAATGCATCAAGGCCAGGTTGACGGACCGGCCTAGACAAATAGCTGCAGGTCGGGTTGAGGGTCGGGGTCGTGGACCACTGGCACCAAAGAAAAATGCCTTTGTGGAAAAACTATTGTTTGTGCATGCACTTGAGGTTCAGGACCATCAAGACACCTAAGAGGGGTAGTGATGCATCCTAAGGGCTACTAGTCGACATGGTGGAGATAAGGGTAGTTTGTTGTGCTAGTAGTCATAAAGCTTGATGTAGATTCTTGCGCATGAGATCGAGGTGGGGTCGGCATGAGGTATCCGTCCTCATATGGACACAAAGTATTTTGGGTTTGAGGGTCGAACATCTAGAATGTTCACTTAGACTCTAGGTAGAAGTCAGGGACTTCTATTAGGGTGGATGGTATAGATGCTCCGATCCACAAGTGGGTGCAGTCGTCGTAACTACATCTCACGAATGTGTGTGTACTTGTCATGATGAAGGGCGTGTGTTGTTTGTTAAACACGCCTAATATGGAAATGGTAAAAAGGTTTTGAAAACCTTGGAAAGGATTTATGAATCCTTGGAAAAGAATTGGTAAACCTTGGAAAAAGGTTTTGAAAAATTAGAAATTTGAGGAAAGAACATTCTTAAAGGAAATAAGAATTTTGGCACACTTTGATTAAAGTTGTTTTCACCAAAACTCACTCCCAACACCCACTCCCTTTATCCCTTTTAGGTAACCAAGGGGAAACTAAAATTTAAAAAACTTGTAAGGCAGGTATGTCGGTTTTAATATCCAGTTTTGTATAATACTATTCCAAGAAAGACTGTAAAGAAGGACGCCTTACTTCTCACAGTTTAAAATGGGAGAAACCCTTTACAGACAAAAAAGGAGTGGCGGGTTGCTAATGGGGATCCGACCAAACCGGATCGGGGCGTGACAACTTCAGTGGTATCAGAGCCTATTTCCTCAAATGCATTATCAAGATTATATAACATAGTAACTAAGAGGAATAAATCTTAAAAATTTCAGATGGCTCCCAAGAGAGGAACCAAGAGAACAAAAGTCGCAATTTCTAACACTGCCCAACAACCCCTCCTTGTAGAAACTCCTAGAAAAGCCCTAATGGGTCCACTTGCACTAAGCTCAGGACATCAAAGACTATATGAAGACTTCACCCGAGTATTTGGAAGGCCCAACCTCACTCCAAAAGTGAACACCAATTCCCAAGCCGAACCTGAGGAAGTACAATCCCATCTAACTTCTATCAACATCCCTCCTATAATTGATATCCCCATATACATCAAGACTCTCTGTCAATTAGGATATAAGTCGTTCCTAGGAGAGAAGGATGTTGGAGCCGCTATGGACTAGCTGGCCAGCATTAAGAAACTTATGAGAATAATTAGGATTCCACCAAAGGAGATAGTGATCCTAGCGGAATTCTTCTTGGAAGCTAGTGCGAAAAGGTGGTGGGACAACATAAGGAGCCTGCACACCACCACACCCACCTAAGAAGAAGTATTAAGAGGAATACATAGCTTCGCATCTGATCAATGAGAAGAAACAAGAATTCTCCCAACTTGACAAGGATCCCACACCATTTCAGAGTATGAGACTAGATTTAATGAGCTAAGACCTTTTGCTCCAAACTTAGTCAGACCAGCATATATCTGCCAGCGGTTCATTAACGGTCTCAACATGGACATATGAGACCTAATGAGAGTACTAGGATGCCCCATGGATTTGGCTGCCATCATCAACATGGCCCATGAGTGTGAGCATCTGGTACAGACCAAACACCGTCGGATAGAGCTGGTCAACCGGAAGGAAGAAGGAGGACAAAACAGCCAGAGAGGTTAAAAGGAGCCTGGTGGGCAGAGATGGGGCATAAGAATATGGTCCTCTAGAAGAAATGACGGTTATCATGCCCAAAGGGAGGCAAGTACAACCCTACAAAGGAGAAACCCCTATTGCCCTAGATGTTGGAAAAGCCATGAAGGGTCATGTCGAGCATGCTTCGAATGTGGACAGCTTGGACACTTTGCAAATAGTTGTACAAGCCTTCAAGGTAATACACAATGAAGTAACCATCAACCACTTCAAGGGAACCCAAGGGTACTAGACGGAGAACAAGACAACCACTACGTTGAGGATACCAACCAGAGTATTCAACCTCACCCAAGAGGAAGCATGGAATGATCCTAGTACCATAGCTAGTACTTACCATAGCTCTACTAGACAAATATAGCCAAAACCCTTTAATTCGTTATCATTATAATAAATAAAAGTTTCATTTCTAATAGAAATAAGCTTGTGATGAGATACAAGTAAAAGAAAAATCATAAGGACATACCCACCAAATATCCAAAGAAAGGGAAATGGGAAGGATGGTATCTAATGATGTCAAAAAAAGTCAATTTAAAGTTAGATGCCCTCAAGGAAGAATAAAAAGGGATTTTGGGAAAGAAGGGGAAGGATTCTCCCAAGAAAGGAAACTCTGGGAAGCATACATGTCCCAACTGAGAAGTAATGGAACCAAGTGACAAGGGATGAGGAGATGAAGTGCATGATGAGGTGAAAGAACCAAGGGAAGCATACTAGGAAGACCCAAGGGTAAGTTAAACCCAAGGAACAGGTAAGTAGGAAGATAGTAACAAAGGACATTTTGACAAGTAAGAATGGGTGGACTACCCATACTAAGAAAATAAAGGAAAGAACGTCTGAGAAACCTTGAAGAAGTAAGCCTTCCAATTCAAAAGTGGTTAAGGGGAATAACCACGGATATCAAGGCTGGTTATGGTCCACACTCACTTAATGGAGCCCAAGAAGTGGACCGCTGGGCATAGTGTGGAGTACACGAAATAAGACCCGACGATCGGAGATAACTCATATAGGAAAGTAAAGGGTAAGCTGGGAAATTAAGGTCGGTGAATGATTAAAGGTGGGCAAAAGCTCAAATTCAAAAGGGTGTAAGAATGCGAAGGAAGGAAATAATCAAGGAATAATAAGAAATTCGAACATATAGCTCCTAATGTTGAAGTCTCTACTGTGAGGGACATAGTAGAGAACAAAATTGTAATAAGGGAACTCCCCAAATAAAGTAATCGACACATATACTGAAAGGAATTAAATCGAAATAAAGAATCATGAAATGGTCACAAGAGAGTAAGAGTGGATTAAGAAAAGGGAAAGTCCTTAAGGAAAGGATGGCACTGGAAATGAGGAAGGACATAAGAAGGGAAGAATCCCAGTGTATCGATAAGTCATCGGGAAACCCAATGATTGGCATCGGAGAGACCCAATAAGGAAGTGTTATAGAAATCTAATGGACAGAGATAGGTTCTTGAATATGTCATGCTATAAGGGACATGTAAACCTTGACCCTTAAAGATAAGAAATCTGGAAGACGAATCGATCAACTCAAGAGAGAAAATCAAACTGGTTCATAAACCTTAACCGATAGAGAAAGGGAAAAGGGGAAATTTACAAATCCCGAGTGACCTAAAGAGTCACAAAAATCATGGAAAAGGACTTTGGGACAAATTGGAAGAGAAAACCATACTAGTTCAGGTGAACCGAACTTGAACTAGATTGAACCGGTTGCTAAATTCATTTTTATAGTTGGCTTCAAATATTCAAATTAGGGAATTGAAACCATCATTGGATAGAGAATGAAATTAGAAATTTTTAATTTTGAAAAATTCAGTCGAATCAGGCCTAAACCGGCCGGTTTAAGCATTGAACTCGGTCGGATCGTTCCGATCCAATTCAGAATAGTGTCATCTTCTTCCTTCAGATAACGACACTATTCATTCAATAGATGAGTGGACAGCACCAGCGAAGATGAATCACCTCTATTCAGGGCATTTTAGGTCATGAATGAGCTTGACATGGATGTTAAACGGTCGAGCGGAGAGTGTTCAAGCTCCCTATATAAAGAGCTCCTCTCCATTCATCCTCCTCACACCTGAAAAATCCATTCTCTCTCAACTGCTCCATTTTTCGTGACTTGGGTAGTTTTCTCAACCTCAGAAGGCGAGGTTGGGTTCTTTAGACTCTGGGGAAAGTCAGCTATCTGATAGTAACCTCCGTTCGATTTGAGGACCACTAGAGAAGCGCCGACAAAATTAAACAGTGAAGCAGCTCCAACGGATCAAAACTGTTGTATATTGGCCCAAGCTGAATTCAGCCAATTTCAGCCCTCCTACAGCCAAACCAAGCTCTCCCAACATCCCCCACAACCCTCATACAATCTCAACTGAGCTGAAAGGTAAGCCAATTCGACCCTCCTCAGTCGTTGCATGTTAGAGATATAGAGGGAAACTGTAGAATTTTGTGGCCAAAATTCTCACTCGATTAAAGGTCAATTGTAGGAATTCTTGATCCTAGAAGGTACCTCAAGAAGAGAGCTACATTCCTCGATCGAGAGCTCAGAGCACTACACCTCTAATAGTAAGCTTTCGAAGCTTTCTCTTTCTAAGCACAGTTTTTCAATGAAGCCCCATCATGCGCATGACACTGGGGTGAGGTCGGGATAAGGTCTCTGTCCTCATATGGACATGAAGTTTCTTTATGGGATTGAGGGTCGAATGTCGCATACAATCACTCATTCTTAGGGTAGAAGTGGATGGGCTTCTATTTAGGTGGCCAGTAAAGTCGCTCCGACGCCATAAGTGGGTGCAGTGGACGTGCTGCCCTACGAACGTGTGATCCCTTCATGATGAAGGGCATGTGTTGATTGATAAATACATCGTTTGTGGTTATGATGAGAAATGGCTATGAAAACTAATATTTTGAAGAGAAAATATTTTAAAGAAAATAAGGAGTATGACAGACTACAATTCAAACTATTTTCTGAAAGTCAAATCATAAAACACCCACTCACTGAGTCATTGAAGTCACCCCCTTCCTTATACCCCTTTTCAGGTAACCTAGGGAAAGCCTACCCAAAGACCTCAAGTTAACCACACTTGTGAGACAGGTATGATAAGCTTAAATTTCATACAGTTTTGATTAATGTTATTCCAGGAAAGGTATAGCTTTAAAGGACACCTTACTCCTCATGGTTTAAAAGAAAGGAAAACCCTTAATAAACTAGGAGAGTGGCAGGTTGATCACGGGGATCTAACCAAACTAGGTCGGGGCATGACAAGTAGCCTAAGGGGCTTAAAAGTGAGTTTAAGACACACTGGGATGTATAAAGTCATTTTTGGGAATTCAAGGGCAAAATTGTAAATATGGTGTAAAGGATGTGCAAATTGGTAATTTTGCCCAAATAGGGGCAAAATGATTAATTATGGCCAAATGGATGTCAAATAGTCCATTTTGAACTATTGAGGAAAAAATGGCAATTTTACCAAACTAAATAGGCAAAATCTATTTTTGCAAATAAGGGGCAAAATGATAATTTTTACCATTTTATGGACTAAAATGTAATTAATATGTTTTTGAGGCCCAAGTGTGTTTAAAGTAGTTATGAGGGCCCAAATGAGATACTTGAGAAGTATAAGGACCAAATTGAGGAATTTTTTTATGAGTGGGGGCAAAATAATAATTTTACCCAACTTAAGGACCAAAATGCAAAATTTGGAAAAGTTGGGTTATCTAAGTAAGAGACTTAGAAACTTTTGGGCCATTTTTTTGAATAAGACCTAATTTCTTCTAACCTTGATTTGCAAGGAAATCATAGATAGAACCTAGCACAAAGGGCAAAACTATAATTTGTGGAAAATTATGGGATCACATTTATAACTGTCTAGTAAACATCCAAACTGATCTAGTTGTGCAATTTGATTTATGTAGAATGAATCCTACAGTGATCACACGAGGATTGCACAACCAAATATAGAGTAAATAGCGATTAGGATGAACAAGTCCCGATAAAAACTGTGAGTGGGTGTATTCACTATGAGTCAATGGACCTACCGGAGCAAAACATTATGTGTTTGATTGATTGCTTGACTTAGTGCTTAATTAAGTGCTTAAAATGAAAGGAAAATTGATCTTTACAAAATGTATAAGCTGTCACGTCCTAGCTTGATTCATCTGTCGACAGTCCCATGCATCTCACCAATCCCGTCGATGTTACAATGGCGGGATCCTTCTTTGACGAGACTAAGACTCAGAATAAAAAATGCTATTTGTTTTCAGTGGAAATTTGAAATTTTTCATTAGAGCGTAATGCCCCAAAATAGTTTAACAAGAACCCAATAATACATTAATTGATAAGTAGTAAACTACAACCTTCATGAGCAGGGTAGACAGCTACTTCGAACGGTAAGTGGCTTGGGAATGTATTTTGCCTTCGTCCCTCATCTCCTTGCCTTCCACCTACAATAATTTAGGGGATGTGGTGAGCTCAACAGCTCATTGAGTGGGATACTAATGTCATGCTGCTACATGGCTTACGACCCAAATCTTTCCCATAAACCACCTAGCATGTTATCATATTTACTTCACTCATATTCACCTATACGAGTCTCGTGGTTTATTTCATCCTTGAGACGCATGTCTTGGGCCATCTGGATCGTAGTATAAGCTACAGTCGGGTTATCCTCAATCTCCGCCTATTTGTCTGTTACTTTTATCACATTAAAGGCAAACACTCAGACTAAGTTTCACACACATGCATTCCTATGCTTGGGCGATACTACAGGGCTACTCATAGCCCGCGCCTTGACTTGACAACTCAGGCCTAACCAACAACAAGACATATGCTCGGGTGACACTACAGGGCTAGTTATAGCCCACGCCTCAACCCGACAACTTTGACATTAACACAAAATAAAGTAGCACTTATGGCCCTAAACACACAATCAAATATCCACCTAGAGTGGATAGCCATCCGGCCTATCCCAGTCTGGGTGGCACTATGACACTCATCTTCATCACCCGATACCTCACATATGTTTCCTTTCCAACTTAGTGCCTCATGCACCCCTGGGCTACTCATACCCCAAACAATACAATACCTAGGGCTACTCACAACCCTCTTTTCACTTCCATACATCATTCATGGATCTCGAGGATGTGTCCTCACTCATAACACCGTATACTCCGACTATCTCCTGCTACCATGCATGTGAGTATATGTATACATCAGTTCTCCCCTGCTGCCACACACAAAAGTATACATGGAATCTGAATGATCTAGAAGTATCAATTACACCCTCCCTACTCCACTTTCAATCTTACCTAAGTGTCGTTACTACTCCTTCGGACATGTTGACGACACCCATTTTCACAAACACGGGTATATATATTGATACAACAATTAAATATGAATGTGTTCAAGTTATAATCATGGCGCTCATGGCCATTTCTAAGAACGGTGCCACATGCACTACATTACCGGGAGCTTGTGCAACACAAGCTATCTCTACATCACTTTGCATATCGAATGCATTTCATGATTTTCATGCCAAAAACATGCTTTAAGCACGGGAGGCCAGAACTCTATTGTAAACCCCGCACTTTTGAGTTAAGGAAAACCGGAAAAAGAACCGGTCAAACCAAGTAAGAAAACTGAGCCTGTTTACATTTGAGAACATGCAATATGGAAATTTACAACTTCTAGGTGATCTAAAGGGTTCATTAAACATTAGAAAAGAAATTTAAGAAAATTTAAAAGACAAAAACCAAATTGGTTTAGGTGAACAAGATTCCATAACCCGAAATTAAGCCTTATCATAAATAACCATAAATTAATATATATTTACTTATTGTAATTAATACCAATAATTTAATACATAAATTAAATTATTGGAATTAATACAAATAATTTAATACTGAAATTAAATTATTGGAATTAATACCGAAATTAAATTATTGAAATTAATACCAATAATTTATGGCAATATTAATACTAGTAATAAATCTCGCCCATTTAATACACGGGTTTTACGCCTATATAAAGAGTCATCCCCATTTCATTCTCCTCACACCTGAACACTTCTCTCTCTCTCTCTCTACTGCTCCATTTCTTGGTAAAGCTCGAACCAAAGCGTCAACTTGAACAAAGGTCTGGCTCTTTAGAACCGGGAAGAAGATAGCTATCTGATAGCAAACTCCAGTCAATCCGAGAATCGTTGGAGAAGCACCGACATGATGGAATAGTGAAGCCACTCCAGCGGACCGAAGCTGCTCTATTTCGGCCAAGTTGAAATCGGCCCCCTCCTCAGGCCAAACCAAGCCCTCCCAACACTTCCTCATCCTTTCCCCGGCCGAATTAGGACCGAAAGGTAAGCCAATTCAGCTCCCCTTTACAATTTTCAATCGGTGCTAGAGAGAGAGTCGACCGAATTTCAATGACAAAATTCTAATCCAATTTCGCATCAATTGATGCAATTCTTGATTCTAGGATGAACCTCAGGACGAGACCTATCTGCCCAGATCAAAGGGTCGGACCACCGTGCCTTCACCGGTGAGTAATCGAAGCTTTCTCTCTCTACAGTCTGTTTTCCGGTGAAGCTTCGTTTGAGCTAGTTCCGGTGTTAAAGTCTGCGATTCAAAGTTTCTTAGAATCGTATAAACATGAAGGAACTCAATTTCAACTCCAATTTCAATAATTAGAAGTGTTTGATCAATCAATTTGATGAAATCAAATTTGGTAGTGTTGAAGAGTTGAAATTGGGGGAAAATTCGGGGATTTTCGAAATTCAAAGGCCCAAAATACAATTTTATGAAATTGAGGGTCAATTGGGCATGAAAATAATGTTAGAGGACCAATTGAGGAATTTTGGAATTTTTGGGGCAGAACTTACCATTTTTGTAAAAGAAGGGCAAAATGGTAATTTTAGAAAAATCGGGGGACCAAATTGGAAATTTGGGAAATTAAACCCCTTTTTGGTGAAATTGAATAAATTGAGGTCCCAGGATAAATTTTAAAAGTTACGGGACTCAATTTGAGGAAAAACCGAAATTAAGGACTTAAAGTTAAAGAGAAATAACTTTAGGGACCTTATTGCAAATAACTAAAAGTTTGGGTTTTCTCATTCATTGGAAATGAATGAAGGCTGTTATGCTAAGTAATAATAAACAAGGTTGTTCATATCGTGTAGGAACGCGAAATATCGGGAATGCCAGCAAGGATAAGCTCGTGTGAATACAAAGAATCAGTCTAGTGGAATTCACGACATTAAGGGGTGAGTGGGTTTACTAACATCATACCCGGTTGGGATGATGAGCACAACTTAAAGATAAAAACCACTTACTGGTTGTGAGTGGAAATTTTATATCATACCAGGTAGGGGATGATAAGTACCTCGGTATAAAAATCCACTGTTTAGTGGTATTTTAATCATCACCACTTAGAGAAAGTGATGTGAAAATTATGCAAAAAAAACTACTTACCGGTTGTAAGTAGATCATACCCGGTTGGTATGATGAGACTTCCTCGAAGGAAGTTGAAAACCCGTTCATCGGTTATGAACGGAGATGTCCTTGTACCATTTGGTATAATGGACAGTGAAAACCTATTTTGTCGGAAGTGTTCTCCCCTGACTGTGTGTCAATGCTTAAACTATTTGGGAGACCTTTTCGATAGGAGCTCGAATAGCTCTGATAGGCCGGGGGCCTCAGTTTTGGAACTTGGGGGCTAAATGCCCAATTTTGAAAATCTCGTACAGTGGGCCCAAGGCTAGTTGGCACGAGCAAGAGCTCATAAATGAACATGATATATGTGCCATAAAAATTAATAAGTGAATTGTTTGGCCATGGTACCAAGATAGGACCGACATGCTCAGTCAACTAGCGGCGGTGCAACATGACAGGTCGACGGACTAGTCAAGACAAACAACTGCGGTTTGAGTTGAGAGTTAGGGCCGTTAGACTAGTGGCACCACAGATTACATGGCAATATAAGAAAACACTGTTTGTGCATGCACTGTGAGTACAGGATCATCAAGACGCCCATGAGGGGTAGTGATGCGTCCTACGGGCACTAGACGACTTGGTGGCTATAAGGGCAGTTCGTCGTTCCAGGTGTCTATGCGAAATCTGGAGTAGCACCAAGCGCATGAGACCGGGGTGGGGACAAGATGAGGTCTCTGTCCTCATACGGACACGAAGAAATGATTTCGGGATTGTGGGTCGGATGCCACGTACATCCACTCATTCCCAGGGTAGAAGTGGTTGTACTTCTATCCGGGTGGCAGGAAAAGTCGCTCCGAAGCCACTAGCCGGTTCAGTAGTGATACTGACATGCGAATGTGTGTAACCTTCATGATGAAGGATGTGTGTTGGGTGATGACACACCAGTAACTAAGAAATAATGGAAAACCCCAAATTTTTAAATGAAGGGATTTTTTGAAAAGAAAGGAATATGGCACACTCCATATAAATGTTTTTCTTAAAAGTTAAAAGTAGACATTTGAAAACCCATTCACTGAGTAGTCGTACTCACCCCCTCCCTTATATCCCTTTCAGGAAATCCTGGAAAGCCTACCTTGAAAGACCATCAACTAAGATACCTGTAAGACAGGTATGTAAAGTTTAAAATTTCATGCAGTTTTGATTATACTATTCCAGGAAATGGTGCAGGTTTAAAGGATGCCTTACTCTTTACGGATTATAATAAGGGGGAACCCTTTAATAAACCGGGAGAGTGGTGGGTTGTTCACGGGGATCTGACCAAACCGGGTCGGGGCGTGACATCTGTAGAGTCTCCCCTTTTGATTTAATGAATGAACAAGAACTGGGAGCTCAACTGTAAACCCCATCCTTTAATAACGAGAAAACTGGGAAAAGAACCGGTCGCCTTCAAATTTTAAAACTGAGTTGGTCTACAAGTTCAATTATTAGGAAACAAGCAAATTTGAGAATTTTCAACTCCCATGTGACTCAAATTCGTTCATAAACTTGGGAAAAGAACCTTAGGATGAAATGGGGAAGAAAAATTGGATCGATTCAAGAGAACTGGGTCCGAACCGGATAGAACCAGTTTATGAATCGAGTTGATTTGTGAACCAGAATCGATAGAGAATGGGTAAACCAAGAAATTTATTGATCCCATGTGATCCAAAGGCATTTATAAACCTTGGGAAGGAAATTTAGAACAAAGTGGGAAAGAAAAACCAGATCAATTCGGGTGAACCAGAACCAAACCGGATTGAACCGGTTTAAGGACGGAGTCAGTTTATGAACTCGAATCGATAAAGAGATGGTAAACCAGGAATTTCATGGACCCTAAGTCTCCTAAGGAGTCACAAAAGTCATGGAAATGGACTTGTGAAAGAATTAGGGATGAAAACCAAACCGGTTCAGGTGAACCGGATCCGAATCAGTTTGGACCGATTTGAACCACTATTGAACCAGATCCTAAATTCATTTTTCTAGGTGGTTTAAATAATTCAAATTTTAGATTTGAGGCCAACATTAGATAGAAAATGAATTTAGATGAATTTAGAAATTTTTAGATTTGAAAAACTCGATCGAATGAGGGGTGAACCAACCGGTTTAAGCTTCGAACCCTGTTCAAACCAGTCCGGTCCAGTTCGAAACAGTGTCGTCTTCTTCCTTCATATGGCAACACTGTTCACTCATCGGAAAATCAAAGCAGCGCCGGCAGAGAAGAAATGTTTTCATTCAATATGTTTTAGGCCATCAATGCCTCTCATAAAGGTGTCAAACGGATGGCTAACAAGTCCCCGAGCTCCCTATATAAAGAGCCCCTCTCCATTCATCCTCTCCACACCTGAAAAGCTCACTCTCTCTCAATTGCTAAGTTTTTCGATGAAGCTCAAACCAGAGCTCCGATATAGGGTCATTTCTGAGCCGAAGAAGGCGAGGTCAGGTTCATTAGAACCAGGGAGAAGTCAGCTACACAGTGGTGACATCCGTTCGATCCAAGAGTCGCCGGAGAAGCATCGGCGTGATCGAATAATGAAGCTGCTCCGGCAAACTGAACGGACCCAAATGACGTAGTTCATAGCTCAGTTGAATCGTATGAAATTATAGGAATTGATCCATACCTTCAATTAAAGCAATTAACCCCAATTGAATGGCCAATTTGAATCGGTCAATTTGAAGGGAGAATTTGGGAAAATTTGGGGATTTCATAAAATTGAGGGACCATTTTGCATTTTCCCAAAATTGAGGGCCAATTGGCCATGGAAAAGATGTTGGGGGACCAATTGATCAATTTTTGGAACATTTGGGGTTAAATTGTCATTTTTGGAAAGTAGGGGCAAAATGGTAATTTTTACAATGTTAGGGACCAAATTGGAAATTTGGGAAACTTGAGCCTCTTAGACATTTTTGAGTAAAATGAGGACTTAAAGGGAATTTTGGAAACTTTGGGAGTCAAATTGGGCAAAGGTTTGCATTAGGGACCTAAAGTTAAGAAAAATAAACTTTAGGGGCCTAAATGCAATTTATCTATAAATTGTGAGCCTAGGCTTTTATGCCAAACCTTAAGTGAAAAAGCTGCCCAATTCGTGTAGGGACAAGTGTGATCAGAATGCCAATAAGGAAAAGCTCGCGTTAACTTGGAAAACCAACCAAGGATAAACACATCATGGTTAATGGGTGTGTGGGTTTATTCACATCATACCCGGTTAGGATGGTGAGCACTTTAGAAACGAAAAACCACTTATATATGGGATTTTAACATCACACCAGGTTGGACTGATGTGGGAATTAAGCTAAAAACTACTTAACGGTCGTAAGTAGAGAAAATTACCCGATTGGTATTATGGACTTCCTTGAAGGAAGGAGAAACCTACTTGCTGGTTGTAAGCGGAGGTATCATCACACTAGGTTGGTGTGATGAAGTGAAACTCATTTTTGTTCGAAGTGTTCTCCCCTGACTGTGAGTAAATCGCGTCCCTTAAAGACAAGGAAACCGAGGAAAGAACCGATCAACCTAGGTGAGAAAACCGAACCGGTTCACAAACCCCAACTATTAAAGAAAGGGCAAACCAAGAAATTTAAAAAACTCAAGTGACCTAAAGAGTTACAAAAGTCATGAGAAAGGACTTAAGGATGAATTGGAGGTGAAAACCAAACTGGTTCAGGTGAACCAGACCTGAACCGATTTCTAAATTTATTTTTCTTAGTGGCTTAGAAATTTCAAATTTGAGAATTTAAGCCACCATTGGATAGAGAATGAATTTAGATGAATATACAAATTTTTAATTTCGAAAAACTCGATCAAATCAGGCTTGAACCGGCCGGTTTAACCATTGAACTAGGTTTAGACTGGTATGGTTCAGAACAGTGTCGTCTTCTTCCTTCAGATGATAGCACTATTCACTCGCCGGAAAATCGAGCAGTGCCAGCAAAGATAAAAAGTCTCTGGCTAGGGAGTTCATATCGTGTAGGAACACAAAACATTGAGAATGCTAGCAAAGACAAGTTCGCGTGGAGGCAATGAGCCACATAAAAGGAATTCATTGCACTATCGAGTGAGTGGGAATTTTCACATCATACCCGATTGGAATGATGAGCACCTCGGTAATGAAAACCTGCTACTATGTGGGATTTTAACATCACACCTAGATGGGGTGATGTGAGAAAACAAGCAAAAAAACTACTTACCGGATGTAAGTAGATTATACCCGGTTGGTATGATGAACTTCATGGAAGGAAGTAGAAAACCCGCTTATCGATTATGAGCGAAGATGTCCTCACACCCAATTGGTGTGATAGACAGGTGAAAAGTTATTTTTGCCAGAAGTGCTCTGCCCTAACTGTATGCCACTACTTAAACATTTTGGAGGACCTTCTTGATGGGAGCTCGAATAGCTCAGATAGCCCGGAGGCCTCGGTTTAGGAACTTGGGGGCTAGAATGCTTGATTTTTGAAAATCTCGTACAGTGGGCCCAAGGCTAGATGGCACGAGCAGGAGCTCGTAAACAAACATGATGTTAATCCATGAAAACTTTAATGAATGATGTGATTTGGCCAGGGTAGCATGACAGGACCAACATACTCGATGGGTTGGCAGCAGTGTGACAAGACAGGTCGACGGACCAGTCGAGACAAATAGCTACAGGTCGAGTTGAGGGTTGGGGCCATTAGACCAGTGGCACCAAAGATTAAATGGCTTATGTGGAAATTTATTGTTTTGTGCATGGACTAAGGTTTGGGACCATCAAGATGCCCAATAGGGGTAGTAATGCATCCTACGAGATATTGGACGACATGGTGGAGATAAGGGCAGTTTGCCATGCCAACAGTTAGGGAAGCTCGATGTAGCTTCATGTGCATGAGACCGAGGTGGGGTCGGGATGAGGTCTCTGACCTCATACGAACACAAAGTTTCTTTTCAGGTTTGAGGGTCAGATGTCACATACATTCACTCATTCTCAGAGTAGAAGTGGACGGGTGTCTATATAGGTGGCCGGTAAAGTCGCTCTGACGCCACAAGTGGATGCAGTGGACGGGTTGCCCTGCAAATGCGTGATCCCTTCATGATGAAGGGCATGTGTTGATTGTTAAACACACTAACTTTGGTTAATGAGAAATAATGGTTTTGAAAACCAAGAAATTGAGGAAGAAATGGTTTTAAAGAAAATAAGGAGTTTGGCACACTCCAATTCAAACTATTTTCTTAAACTCATATTTCAAATACCCATTCACTGAGTTGTCGAACTCACCCCCTCCCAATACCCCTTTTTTAGGAAAACGAGAGAAAAACTGACCTAAAAAACCTGCAAGATAGATACATAAGTTCAATTTTTTATACAATTTTTATTAATGTTATTCTAGGAAAGGTACAGGTTTAAAGGATATCTTACTCCTAACGGTTTAAAGAAGGGAAAACCCTTAATAAACCAGGAGAGTGGCTGGTTGCTCACGAGGATCTGACCAAACCAGGTCGGAGCGTGACACTTTGTGCCAATGCTTAAAATCTTTGGTAAACCTTAACAGGAGCTAGACTAGCTCAGATAGGCTAGAGGCCTTAGTGTTTGAACTTGTCCGGCTAAATGCTCGGTTTTGGAAAATGACGTATAGTGGGCCCAAGGCTAGTGGGCACAAGCAGGAGCTCATAAACAAACATGAGATATATAAAGCCATGAAATTTCTAATGAAATGGATGTGTGATTTCACCATGGTACCAAGACATGACCAATAATACTCGATGGACTGGCGGCAGTGCGTTAGGGCCAGATCGACGGACCGGTCTAGACAAACAACTACAGGTTGGGTTGAGGGTTGGGGCCGTTGGACTAGTGGTACCAAAGATAAATGACTATATGTGGAAAACTATTATTTTATGCATACATTTGTGGTATAGAACCATCAAGACACCCAAGAGGGGTAGTGATGGGTCCTAAGGGCTATTGGATGACATGGTGGAGATGAGGGTAGTTGTCGTGCCAGTCAGTCATGAAGCTTGGAGTAGCTTCTTGTTCATGATACCATGGTGGGGTCGGGGTGAGGTCTCCGTCCTTATACAAACAAAGTATATTTTTTTTAGGTCTGAGAGTTGAACGTCTGGAATGTTCAATCAGACTCTGGGTAGAAGTCAAGGACTTCTATCTGGGTGGATGGTAAAGACACTTTGATACATAAGTGGGTGCAGTCAGCGTAACTACATCTCGTGAATATGTGTACCCTTCCTGATGAAGGGCATGTGTTGTTTGTGAAACACACCTAATATGGAAATGGGAAAAAGATTTTGAAAACCTTGGAAAGGATTTGAGAATCCTTGGAAAAGAATTGGTAAACCTTGGAAAAAAGTTTTGAAAACTGGAAATTTGAGGAAATAACATTCTTAAAGGAAATAAGAATTTTGGCACACTTTGATTAAAGTTATTTTCACAAAAACTCACTCTCAACACCCACTCACTGAGTTGTAAAACTCATCCTCGCCCTTTATCCATTTCAAGTAACCAAGGGGAAACCAAAATTTAAAGACCTCCTTGTCAGACAGGTATGTCAGTTTTAATATTCAGTTTTGTATAATGTTATTACAGAAAAGACAAGAAAGAAGGATGCCTTACTCCTCGCGATTTAAAAAGGGTGAAACCCTTTACGAACCAAAAAGGAGTGGCGGGTTGCTCACAGGGATCCGACCAAATTGGGTCGGGGCGTAACAATATACTTCCAGATTACCTCGGGACCCCCAAGTGATGTACGGGTGTGGTCCCAAGACTACACCGTTGTGATGAGAAATGGCGGAATTGACTTGCGTGTGTATGAGGTATGTACATGAAGTTGGGCGGGTTAGTGTTATGTACTCAGATGCTAAAACATTCAAATGAGAGATGAACCCGAGGGGTATCGGTTGTTGAGAGTACACGTAACTCACGTGCACTCATCTTACCCGATCAAAATTATGACATGGCTCGGGCCATGAGTTACCAGTATGTGCTATTGTAGGCATACCATCAATCATTGATGTGATTTTGGGGAGAGGAGTTTGACCCAACATAATGATGAATTACAATTACAGGTGGCCCCAGACATGAGTCTTAAGGGATTAGGTAAAACTATGGACAGTGAATATTTATGTAAAAATCATGAATAAATCTCCATGATAAAACTTTTATGTGAAGTCTAAAGTCGTAAACCATGTAGTCACCCGACGTTAGTACCTCATTCACTGAAATGTGAGATCATATGCTCCCCCAAACAATTTTAGGTGAGAGCCAAGTTTCGAGTTATTTTAATTTAGGACATCGCCTATAGAATGTGTGCGACTAAGGTACGGATCTCAAGATTGGCAGATAAATGTTTTTAAATTATTCTTATCAATTGTTGTAAATTTATGTGATGTTTTATCAAGTTTTGGTTCAATATGCATTTCAAAATAAAGATAAAATTTTCACTAAAAAAATCGAGGAAGCCATTTATTGTGAGTATTAGTCCCTTTAGTTTTATTTTGGCAAAGGTACTTGTCATTGTAATGTCGAGGAGAATGGCAGGTTGCACGGGACTGGCTGTCAGGAATTAGGTCGGAGCGTGACAACTTTTAGTGATATTATAGCCCATGTTTTCAAATTTGTGGGAATCTCACCTGCGACAATGAGTTGACCAAGGCCACTAGCCGAGAAAGCTAGGGAACTTCATAGGTGACCTCCATGGGCTTAGTCCCACCCTAATGATCCACTGAAGTCCTCTAAAAATCTAACCAAACTACCCCTTAAAACCGAACAAAAACATTATAATGAAAAGAACAAAAAGCTAAGGTTAGGGCTTACCTCAAATCCTACTCGTACACGAACAATAAAGAAGGAGATAATATGGAGATTAAGATACCTTTCCCGATCGATTTAGTCATCGAGGGAGGCCATAATTCACCAATAGAGCAAATGCTTTATTTTATGTGTAGGGAGCGTGACTACTGTTTGTCTATGCCGACGACGCCTCAGTCACTGGTGGACTTCGTTGTGAGTTCCTTCGTGTAGGGAAGGCTCTCAAGAATATTTTGGACTAGGGTTAGGCTTCCCTCATGTCTTGGTTTGCTCAGGCTCAAGCTCAAAAGTATGATCATTGGAAAATTGAGCAGTTGACTTGCATAAGGGAATTTCGATGAACGAAGGGAAAGAGGGCAATTTAATTTTTAGATGAAGCTCACTAAGGCCTCTGTGAACTCATTATTGTGGGATGGAGTCTCATGGTGATCTTCTACCGTGTCAGTGTGCGCGCATGCACAACATGTCACCACATGGCACATAGTGATTGGCTATCATCTGCTCACTTGCGCGGCTATTGGATTAAAATAATATAATTATATTTTGTGTCACGTGGTGCTAAGAGATTGGCTACCATTTGTTGGATGGTTCATATATTGCTCACTTTGTAATTGTCACCACATGGCGCTATATGATTGCTTGTCCCTATCTAACATGTTTAACTACTATCCATAATGTTCATCAACTCATGACACACTCTAATTGGTTGTCATCCGACGTGTTTTGATTGGCATGCATAGTATCTCTTCGACACGTAGTGTGCCCCGATCGGTCACGCTTGATTAAGTGGCTCAGCATTCGCTAGCGGGACTGCTTCGCCACGCGACACACGGTGATTGATTATTTGATCACGTGGCACACTGTGATTAGTCGTGGCCTCCAACATGGCAGTTTGGTCCACGACCATCAGCCAACACTGTTTAGATCGGTTTTTTACCGAATTTTATGACTAGTTTAGCTAATTTTAGTTGTTTTTTTGTTTGATTCACTCCCAATTTGACCAGTTATTAACACAATTTATTTTTATAAAAATTCTCCAACTTTTTTTCATTATAGAACTAAGAATTATATTTTTATATCTAACGGATCTCATGAAAAAATTCTCATATTTCTATGATTGGTAAGGTTTGTTACATCTTCATCCTAATTTTCATTTCGATCATTTCATACCTCGTATTTTATGTTTTTCCTTCCTAAATCCTCAACCCAATAATATGTTTCTTGGCTTTAATCTTTCTATTTCATATTTTGATCTGATAATTCCGCTTCAAATTCATTTTTATTAAATCTAAGTTCATTATTAGTCTCATCAGGCTCACAGTTTCCGATTTTTATTGCTAGTACCTGAATTTGGGTATTATAGAAAGTCTCATTATTAGGGGTTGACCAAGTATTGTGGGAGGGAGATGAGAGGCTTGTGATTATTTTGGCATTGGTATCGGTCGGAGTGGTGGTAGGAGATGGTCGAATTTGGCCATAAGAGAGTGGCAATGAAGTGCAAAGTTTTCATCCCAAAATAGAATAGGGAAAACAACTATCATACATTGATTTCCAACCTAAGTAGTTTATTAGGAATATTTTAATATAAGAATCACCTCATTTGGTGATCAAATAAAAGAGAATTTTGGATTCATCGTTTTGGGGTTAAGAGTGTATTCTAAAATAGATTTTTTAAATTTGGAAAAGAAATTTAATATGATGAAAAGTATATAATTCAACTAATTTTATAGGGGTGAAACTAGTATAAAAGTTATCTTAAATATAAGTTTTATTGCATATAATTTGGTAAAAATTTAACTCAATTTGATTAATTTTCCTAATATCGTGCAGCAAAAATTTGCATGATGTGTGAGGAGTGGGCGAAGGAAAAATTAGTCAGATTAGGCGGTGGGAGTCAGGTTTGGATAACCCATCACGTCCCTTTTTTATTATTTTATATTTTTATAATTTCACATTTTTTTAATTAATTTTTTATCCTATTTGGGAACACTTCTTAATTTAAATCATACCACATTGCGACCCCTACTAATCAAAATCAGTTTTTGAACAATTTCATTTTGTTGTTCGGAAAATAATTCCTAATCAAATACAATCCAAACACAATTCCCAATTTTAATTCAAATTACTAGTTCAAATTTAATTTGGTTGAATTTTTTTGGTAAATTCCCGTATCTTCCCACTTCATTCATAAATTTATCATTGTAACTTTTTTTGTTAATATATTAATTATAAAAAATAATATGGATAAATTATATATCAAATATTTACAAAAAAAAGTGCTAATTTGATATTAAATCATTTTAAATATTATTTTAATATCAAATTTTAGTGTTATAATGTACTTTTATTATGTTTTAATGACATGTACTTAATAATTTTCACATGATTTTTTAACCGAATAAGATATTTCTAACAATAAATTAATTAATTTTATCAAAATATTGACATAAAAAAACCTTTTTTAAAAGTCTTATACCAAATTATCATTTTTGTAAATATTTTAGTAATAAAATAACATTTTTAAAGGATTTGATACGAATTTATTATTTTTACAAATAATATATATTATTTATCTTCTAGAATGTATCGGTGTTCGAGAGATCTGAGGAGGAGGAAAAGTAGAAATGATTACGAGAGGCTCCCTTCTTAGATCAGCGAGTAATGGCATGCCATGCCAGACACCCTAGAATGGTCATCATGCAGCTTTGAAAGGAGACAACCTGCATATGCATCGAGATCGATCCCCAATAATTTTATCACATAGAAAACAGTGATGATTTATCCATTTTCATCTGGCATATAACTTTAATCCCCTTCCCACTCTTCATAATGTTCTCTTTCTTATCCCGACGTACTTGTCTGCATTCTCATGGACTCTACCTCGTGCATATATTCATCTATTTTCCTATAACGAGGATTATAAGGACTACAATTTTCTGGTGATAATTAAGTTTAAATATCTTTTATCTCAGGTCAATTACAATATCAATATATAACTTATATCCATCTCTCATCTCCTCTAATCATGCAGCAGTGAAATAAGAGAGATCAAATATATTCATACACACGTATGTTGTTCAAAGATATTGTTTTTCTTTGTAAAACTTAAACCCATCAGTATGATGGATTGTTGGTTTAAAACTTAGTGAACAATGCTTCTAATTTCCTTTGTTCATTGTAATTGATGAGTGGGTGTATTTATACATGAGAGTGGGTTTACGTGAAAATGGTCGATTAAAAACGAGAGAAAGAAACGGAGGGTGTCGCCATGCAGGGGCTTGCCCGCACGTGCGCCTCCTCGAGGAACATTCCTATTATCTTGTAGACTGTGCACCCATCAATTTTGAGTGAATAAACTAAACAGACCATGAAAACCAGGAAAATATCATTATTTTGAGTAATGAGAAATTCATATATCTCGGCAGTAATGTATCTTATTAAATTTGTGTAGATTCTATATAATTTTAAAAAAATTGCTATGGATTCAGTGTTCTATCTAATTTATTTTACTAAACTCAATCTTACTTTCACTATTTCATTTTTATATTTGGATCCAACAACGATTTATAGGGTAGGTGTTCACACCTTTTTAGGAGTGTAGGGAAAGTAGAGGCGTTACAAATTTTTAATAATAAATTATATAGTTTTTTTAATTATTACTAATTAAAATTATAAATTTTATTATTTTAATTAAATTAAATAGTTTATTAGTTAATATATAAATAAATTATATTAAATATACTATATACTAAAATAATTAACTTATTATTATTATATAATTTTAATATTATTTTTTTAAAAATTATAATATAAATATATATAATAAATTATATTATATATATTATACATGTTATTTTTTATATATAATATTTTATCATATATTTATTTCATATAATTTTATATAAAATATTATTAATATATACATTTATTTAAAGTATATAATATAATAATAAAATAAACAATTGATAATATAAATAAACCAAAGGAGAGTATTAAATTAATATAAATAAAAAATAATATAATATTTTCAAAATTTTAGGATTTTAGATTAATTGAGTAATAGTTAAAAAAAAGAGTTTGGAGGTATTTCTCAGTAGTTCTAAAACACTCCCTTTTATCTTGATTACTCCACCCATATAAACCAAGAATTATCTAATACTATTATATGAAAAATGTAATGTTAGATTTACATAAAATTTTTATTTATTGGTTAGGTGTCATGTACCCAAGTTATAAAAATATATTATCGTACTAGACTTGACGAAATGCTAAAATATAATATAATTTAACTTAAAGTCAGCTCAATTCAAGAACTACAATTTGTAGGTGTATGGGCCAAATAGAAGATTGTGAAATGTGATTTAAAATATAAGGCTAAAATATCATATAAGGTATAAAGTTTTAGTGAAATATCAATTAAAAAACATTTGATTGGACTCCAATAAATGACTGAACTTTCCATGAATTAGAGACATTTATTAGATTATCAACAACATGACAAGTACAACATTATTGTGGGTATAACATACAAACGAATAGAAATCATGTATGAATGTAATTCAAACTAAGGCAGATAGTATGAGCTTCTTTCCGACTAGTAACAATTGTTCACAATGCTGGAAGAAGATTGAAACTTCATATTTTCCCCTTGGAACGCTCTTCACCCTCTACACATTCTGGTCCGACTAGGAAAATCAAATGGAGTAATGTGCAATGCTTTTAATCAATTACTAAAACAATTACAATCATATTTATTTTAATGAATTATCCATTTCATTTCACACACTTAAATCTAGCCAATTTGGAAAGTTCACTCAATTTAAATTGAATTAAAATTACCTTTTTTAATTGAAAATTTAGTAAAACCTTAACCCCTTATTTGAGGCTTAACCTATATTATATACCATAACAGCATTTAATTTAAGAGAATGAACATTTAACACACTCTTCATCATGTGGTTGAACCTTTGAAATTGTGTCCTTCTAATTGAGATTTTATCCAAAGTTGTATACCTTATTTGAGATTTTAGCCATAATAAAATAAGTAAATAATATGCTTATTTATAAAATAGACAAAAAAATACTCGATTTAATAAATTAACTAAAAATATATATTTTTAAGATAGATGAAAATCTTTAATTTATATTTAAATTTTCATTTATTTTTACCTTCTAAAAATTTGATCAAAATGGTATTTAAATACTTGAGCAAAAAAAATGGTATTTAAATAGAATATTATCTCTAGGAATTATTTTTATAACAATAAAAGGGGTGACTATATTATTATAATGGCAATTCTTGCGCGCCATATCATGGCAGGTAGGCATGAATAACATTAAAAGTAAAGTGAGAAGTCACCCTTTCTCTCTCACTTTCTCTTCCCCCTCTAAAGAAAGACCCTTCTTCTATGATTCTAGGCTTTTATGGAATTTATAAATTCGTAGCATGATTCAATCTGTTCGTGTCTCCTTCCTCCCCGATTCTCCCTTTCATTTATCTCTTAGAATTTCATAGGCCAATTAATAAGAGCTTCTTCTGTTTAAGGTCAGGCTCTGGCAAAAAATGTAGATTGAGCCTTTTACAATCGAATGTGATAGTGTTAATGCCTCTTGCAATGTAATTTTAATCTATGCCTAAGAATTCACTCTATCGGTTTCGCAGGCAATGGGATTGGAGGACCGTTCTACTCTTGATTAGGGCGTGGACGTTTACAGATGAAATTTCAGCCGATTTTAGCCGTTGAAAATAGTAAATCTTTTGTTGGCACGTGGTAGAGCACATTCTGCAGGTAGTGTTAAAGTCTGGATGTGGTTAAGGATTGGGATTCTGCAAGATGACTGATTTTCATTTATTGCAACAAAAAACTGAATCCATCAATGGTGGTTGTGCTGATTTGGGGCGTAGGTTGGAAGAACTGATGCGAGATCATTTGGACGACTGCATGACATTAGCATCATGCAGCTCAGCGTGCACCCCTAAAGACGGGGGTGGTGATGGAGACCAACTGGTTCGAACAAGGCGGAGGTGTGATCTTCATGGTGATGATCTGGCCGAGCCTTCGCCAACACGGAGGCAGAGCTCCCGAATCCTGAACCAGTGGGCTGCAAGGCAGGCCCAAGAGACGATTACAACAATTGATCGGAAGAATAGGGATTCTGAGTTGATGGCATTGGCTGGCCTTCATCCTGTGTCAAAGCTCGACTCATCGTTCTTACGGGAGTCCCAATCGCCCACTCCAGGGAGGCAGGGCAATGTCGAGCGGCAGAGTACCCGAGCATCTGCAATTTTGCAGATGTGGCGGGAGCTGGAAGATGAGCAGTTACTCAATCAAGCTGGTGTGCGAGTGAGGGAGAGTTTTAGGCATCAGAGAAGTACTGAGTCTAATATCCTTGTTTCTGGGACTAACAGGGAAGAGAATAGGGAAAATGAGAACGGGGAAAGTATTGGTGCTGTTACTGTGAGTGAGAATGAATATGGGACCCGGTCTCGCGCTCAAACGGAGTCCCAAAATAATCATGAAAATAGTAATGGGTCTAGAAGGGAGCAATCCCTTGATTTTGATGATGTTGATAGGGAGAGGGTGAGGCATATTGTTGGGGGATGGATGGAGGGTGCCATTAACAGCCATTCTGCTAGTGTGACACAGCCAAGCAACAATCCTAGAGCTGAGTTGCTTGGGGAAACAGAACGAGCAAGGGTGAGAGTAGTTCGAGAATGGATGCAAATGACAAGTCAGCGTGAGAGAGGATCTCATTGTCAGAGGGGAGGTCAGTCTGCAGCTGTTCAAGCTGACCATGCTCGAGAAGGGACACTTACTGAACATGATGAACGGCAGCCAGAGTATATTCATAGAGATAGACTAAGGTTTCCCGCAATGCAGGCTGTAGATGATTTGGTTGTGAGAAGTGCCAGGGAAAGGCAGAGGGAACTTCAGACTTTGTGGGAGCTCCGAGCAGTTTCTGGTTTTGTTCATCACAACCGAATTCAGGTCAATTGCCTATGACAAAGCTGAAAGTTGTTTTTCACGTGCTAATTTCCTTTTGGATTGCAACTGATTTTTTTTCAAATTAGTCTTCATTTTTGGGAGGAATTTTATCCCGAAACTTGAAAGTGTAATGGATAGTTTTAAAATATCTCTGATTTACAATAGAGATTCTCTAAAGTACTACCTGTCTTCTGCTTATTAGACAGTCAAGATGGTAATTATATGATATATGCATTTCAACTCCAAGTGCAAGACGCACCTAGATTCAGAAGTGTAGTTTGAAGTAAATGCTTCCAAATGTTGACTTGCTAACTTTTTCTACTACACATTATGAGTACACTTACTGTTTGCTCACATTTGCTTTAATTGCTCTATATACACTTACTGTGGTTCTCCTAGTTCCTAGTGTATGCAGTCACTAACTCATGCATCTTTCAGTCATTACTCCGAGCTAGATTCATGCAAAATGAGGGGAGTGTTGAAGATGAACTACCACCTTCAGTTGCTGCCAATGAATTACTTCAGCTGAGGCAAAGAAATACTATATCTGGTTTGAGGTAGAAGATCTTGCCATTTTGAATCTCTAACTTATCATGTTCCCCATCTATTATTGGATGTGTGTAATTCTTAATCAACCAGTAGCTACCTCGTCTTTTGTTGCTGCCTTCATCTATATGCAGCACTTTAATTGATTAATAGGTTTCACCCAATGAGGCCTATAGGTTTTGCCCAAAGAAAACGATGCTCTTGCTCGAGAAAGTATTCTTAGTTCCTTATCTTTTCACAAGAATAAATGCTTGTATGTGTCGATATGTGCCTTTTTACATATATTAATGTACTGTTGGATCCATCACCTTCCATGTCCATCAGTAAATGCTTCTTTTTGACAGATACAATGAACTACAAATTGGTTTCCTCATGTTATTAATGTAAGTTTACCACCTTTCTTCTTTTCCTGTATAACTTATGAGTGTACAGGGGAGGGTTCCACTCCGGATTGGCAACTATTCTTCGTGGTCAGGCAACAAGTCAGCATGAGACATCGATGAATGGTAACATCAGTGATTCCAGAAGTGATAGAGTCCCAGTCTCTTTTCAGGATATCCAGCTAGAAAATCGTGAGATACTGCAACCTACAGCGGAGGAAAGTGACGCCTCACATTTGCACCAGACTCCTATTACAGGGAGCAATATTGAGAGAACTAGCCTGCATGAAGCTAATCACCATGAAGCAGTCCGAGAGGGAGTAAATTCTGGAGAAGAGAGAACAGAAACTCATGGCCATTTGACTGAAGAAAGGATCGACAATACTGAAGATCAAGTTCAAAATTGGCCAGAGAATCCCATTACAGATGGGCAACGTGCAGTCAACAGTACTGAGGAGGATGGAAGGCATCTACATCAAAACCATCAGGTTTGGAATGAGGATGATCCTCCAGAAGCTGCTGAAAATTGGTCGGAAGGGCCTTCAGGTCTTCCTCATGCTCATCGTCCTCCCTTACGGAGATATAATAGGTTTCATCCTCATGATAATGATAGCGTCTACAGTATGGAACTCAGAGATCTTTTGAGCAGGTAACTTATGTTGCATATTAGCTGGAGTTTCTTAGAGTGTGAACTTGTTAATGCTTTACCATAACCGTATGAAATGGTACTTTTCTTTGACTTCCACAGGAGGAGTGTCTCCAATCTTCTTCAAAGTGATTTCCGTGAAAGTTTGGATCAACTGATACAGTCATATGTGGAGAGGCAAGAAAGAGCTCCAATTGACTGGGATCCCTATAGAAACTCATTGTCTCCTAGTCCTGCTTCACCTGTAAGGGATCAGGAAATGCTGAGGAATGAGCAAATGGATGATGCCATGGGCAGACCTTCGGTGGTACCTCCAGCACCGCCACCACAGCCATTCGAGCATCAGGGTTTACATCACAGTGGCTGGAGTCGTCACGCCATGTATCATCGTTCAGACATTGTGAGCGTTTGTAAATTAATTTCAATCAACATAACCACTGAAATTGGCGTCCTCCCGACAGTCCTGTAGTTGTTGTTTATAGAATATCAAATTTTTCTTTAAAGTAGATTACTTGTCTTTTGATTCACGTGGCTGAGCACTTGTTCTGAACTGGATCAGGAATTTGAAATGATTGAAGACCTAAAGGCAGATGTGTCAAGGATTCAGGAAAGTATGACTCAGATGCAGAGGATGTTGGAGGCCTGCATGGATATGCAACTTGAATTGCAGCGTTCTGTGAAGCAGGAAGTTTCTGCTGCTCTGAACCGATACCCTGACAAAAATGGTGCCTGTCTTTCTACTTTTGCTTCGGATCTCTGCATCTCCTATCCTACTTCGTTCAATCACATCATGTGTTATAACTGATCCACAGGTTTGGGGACAGAGACCGCTGATTATGAATCGAAATGGAGACATGTCAGAAGTGGAACTTGCTGTATCTGCTGTGATAGACCTATCGACTCTGTTTTATACAGGTAGGCTATTCCCTTTTCAGGGTTAATTACTGAAAAAAATTCCCAACATTTCAAGCCCCTAATCTCTGAATCTCTCTACGGCGGAGAAGAGATAGACACCCCTCTTCCTCCGGTGACCTTCGAAGAAAAAAGGTCGTACATTGGAAGACTGATGTGGGACTTCTGCTGATGCACTATTTTTTCCTATGTTTGCAGATGCGGTCACATGTGTACGTGCTCCAAATGTGCAAATGAGCTGGTTGGAGGCGGTGGGAGGCCGATGTGCCCTATGTGCAGAGCCCCTATAGTTGAGGTCATTCGAGCGTACTCTGTATAGTACGCAACTAAACATATGTAATGTTATAAGATTGATGTTAGGATAGAAGAGGAGGAAAAATGAGATCAATAGGAGTGCTAGGTCGGGATTTCTTCTTTTTCATGGGAGTGAGCGAATAGAGCTCCTCTATCTTTGACTGCAGCTTTAGGTTATATGTTGAGAAGCATACCCCAAAACTTCTCCATCTCTCAATCAAAGTTTTACTAGATTAGTCACTTGGCATCCTCTTTGAATTTATGCGTACTTGTGTTTCGAAGGTAATTGAAACTATGCCCTATCCAATCCACGTAAACCAACTTTTTGGACTACATATTTTCTAAATTCTATTGAAAAATAATAATAAAGCACTATGTGCTGTCCCAGAACAGGAGTCATTGTGGTTTATTATTTATAAGAGGAGAAAGAAGACGAAAGTCATTTTACTATATTAAAAAAAAAAAGTTCCGTAAGTTTGACATAGACTTTTTCAAAGCTATATTATTGGTCTCTTAGAAAAGGATGATGTCAGCTTTTAGCATTAAAATGTATTGCAAACTACAGGACACCTACACAGATACCGAAAAACTTCAAAAATGTCATGAGCTTATGTATTTGAGTCAAGTGTTGACGTTGGCCATGTGATCAAGTAAGTCATTTGGCATTCCACTTGGACTGGACTGTAGTTCTCATTCACATAAGTTTAACATTCTTTGGTCATGCAAGATTGTCAATTGGCCAAAATTACTATTTTATATGCCACTTCTCTGGTACAAGCCAGAAGTTAAGTTGACTTCTCTGTTGCTCTAGACCAGACCAACATGACTGACTTTAACTCACCTTTCCTACGACATTGTTTGCCTCGGTCGGTCGTACGTGATCATTTTCTTCCATATTTCCATTTTTAGCCCTAATTTTATATAATAAAATATTTTCAGCTCATCAAAATTTACCATAAAATAATAAAATATATTAAAAATATCCTATTTTCACTCATTTTCTAATTCATCATAAAATATTTTTAATATAAAATCAATAATAACTTCAACAGATAAACTAGTTTAATATTTTATCCAAAAGATAATGCCCACATTTGCAAGTGTTCTAGCACATAGACTAACTCAACATATACACAATTATAGTCAACAACACACCATCCTCATATTGCAAAAAAAATATCAGTAGTATCATTGTATTTAATGAATAGCCTAACAATTCAATCGGATTGAAGTGGTAAAGAATCTCATCTACTTATCCATGATGTCTACAATGTGGATATGAGTGCTCCCGTTATATGATCCATACCTAACAATGGAAGAGCAAGATCATTTTTTTTCTAAATTTTTTATTTTATAATTATCTTTTTTAAATTTGAAACCTTTAATTAAACTATTTTTATATTGATTTAGAGGTGAAGTATTTGGAGATGTACTAAACGAAAGTTTAAGCTATAGATTTGTAATTATTAAATTTTTTTAACAATTTGTGATGTGAGTAAAATAATTATTAATTAAAAAATTAAAAAAATAAATTTACTATTTTAATTAAATTAACTAATTTATTAGCTATTATATATAATTAAATTATATTAAAATATTTTATATAATAATTTTTTATTTATAATATTTATACTATATATTTATATTATATAATTTTATATAAAATATTATTAATATATAAATTTATTTAAAGTATATAATAATAAAATAAATAAATAAATAATATAAACAATAAATAAAAATATTAAAATAATTTAAACAAAAAAACAATCCCTCAAAATACCTCTAATTTTATAGAGATTGTATAATAGTATAAATAAAAGAATTAGAAAGGTTTAAAAGTGATTATCGGCCTCCATAAATACTTCTATTTTTTTTTTACTAAATTAGCTATTTCTTCCGCCAAATTCCGTCCATCCAAATCCTTCCAAACCAAATTCAAAAATAGGATTTTGATATATTGATTACATTACGTACCCCAGTATACTTTTTTTCATTTGAAGGGAATTCTATCGGATCCGGACCCACTGCTCCCTCCCTGGGTTCAAAAATTTGACCGTCAACTCCTTGTGGCCTGGCCCAGAGACAGCTTCACCCTCAACATCTCACGGGTAAATGGGTTCCTGGTGATGGACATCAGAATAGTCCTCCCTCGCATTGGTCACTCAGACCGTCTTTGATGAGAACCCAGGGCGGGACGATTTTCGGATTCTCCAAGTTCTTGCCTCCAGGAGTACTTGGGTAAGAACCCTAGTGTGAGCACGAAGCCGGGAGGCGGTGAGATGAGCTCCACCCTGCCAAGGGCGGTTTCTCCTTCACCGGAGAGCCCTCCTGAATATGGCGAGCCGAGAGAGTGACTCAAGGTTTGTCGATCAAGTAATTGTCAGCAGCAATCCTTCTTGAGTCTCGGCCACTCATTTTGCCGAGCGTGTACCAATAGCTGATGACATGCCTTGAAGCTACTGCTTCCCTGACTGAAGTTCCTTGACCTCCTGACTTCTTGAGCTTTGAGGAACCGAGAACTCGACAACTGCAAGACAAGCTATAGGACCTCGATAGAATGGGGAGACATGTCGAGTTATAGATGCTCTGGTCGGGTTAGGCTTGTTGTGGCAGCAGAGAGAAAGCGTGCAATGGGCACACATCTGATGCACACAATTTTGAGCTTCGATTGAGCATACTTGCTTAAAGAAAATGGAGGATAGTTCACTCTCGTCATCTCCCAGCCAAATAAAAGAAGAGCTCTTAAGACCAAAGCTCACATCATAATTACCTTCACAAGTGAGACTTGATCTGATGCATTCAATATTTATGAGGGACAATCCCACTTGGATTTACCCTATCAGCACAAGAATGGGAAAAGAACAATTTCCAAATAGTTTAAGAGTTCTTAAGACTGATATCCTTATTTCAATAAACACTTATCAAATAAAGCTTCCTGGAAGATTGGCACGACATACAAATGACCTTAGAAATGTCTCCAACATAAGAATGAGATGGAGAAGGTGAGAAGGTGAGAAGGTTGTTCCCTTTAAGATAATGTTCTCTTTCTTTATTTGCCTCCATCAAGGCCCCTTCTAGGAGAACCTTAACATCTTGGTTCAATTCGCGGAGTTCTACTCATGAAGGATTTAACAATGCTGCACATTCTCCATGCATGTGCTTTATTGCAACCGAGTATGATATTCTCCTACAAACGAAGAGATTATGAGAAAATCTTTGTTAGCTTTATAAAACATTTTTCAACAAACAATTATTCTCCATATTCTAATAAAATTTTGTTGCCAAGAGTGGAACCCATTACATCAACCATGAATTAATTTAATGTCAAACTTATATATATATATTTGAAAAACAAATAAACTACTACATGTGCATGAATGGATTAAGGTAATTTCACTTTGAAAATCCCATAAAAATTTATGTACCACTAATGCAATTGTAATTCTTTCTCAAAAGTATAAATTAAAAATAAATCATGAATTATATCAGACTCTAATAAACCGATCGTACTCGAATTAGGTTTCGAATCTCCAGGGTCTTTATGGAATGAGACTCGGATATTTGGTGGAACCTCTTTCGGTTTGAATCGAATCGAACTTGAATATCCGATGAAATCCATGTGAGGTCCTAGTTCCCCGAGTCCAGTCGGATTTGGATCTAGTGGCAAGGAAATTGGGTCGGGTCTGGATCCCAAATAATCCCTGGTTTGGTCCATTTACCACCCTATGCAAGCATGATAAAATAGCCTTAATTTATATGCACTTTTGAACTATTTTGTTGTGTAATATAAGATCAACTTAATTAATATTTAAATTAATATAATTTAGTGATCTTAATTCTGGTAAGTCTAATCTTATTGGGTTGGTGGTCTAACCCAATAATTGACTAACCATTTGAGGGTTATTATAGATATTATCACGTCCCGTCTCGATTTACTAAGTTAGATCCAATGATTTTCCACCTCGTCCACTCGATTTACTAAGTTAGATCCAATGATTTCCCACATCGTCCACTCGATTATACTATAGCGAGTATTTTTACTAAAATAATAGTAATATGATAAATACCGAGAATAAAAACTTAGGAAATTAAGAGAAAATTTAAAATTTTTATAAATCATGTAGTGAGCCAAAAATAAATTATAACTTTTCCTAAAAAATATAGTAACTTATAAGTAAAATAATATTTGTACACATTTTTCCTGTATCTATGTTGTGTGTGTTTGGATGTTGATGCTACATTATTATCATTTGTGATCTTTTGCAAAACCTGAAAAAAAAGGTTTAAGTGAATGGGGTGAAATATTTTTAGCGACATCAAACCACGACATTACTTATAACTCAATCTTTAATCAATCTTTTTATTAGAATTTATTTTTATCTTACATGTATCTTTTACTAGTACTTTTACTTACTATTTCTTATAATAGTTTTTTTTTATCTCATTATTTATCTCTAAAATTCATTTCCAATTTCAAAATTTACATATCGAATACACATAATTAACTGCTAAGTTCTCATGCATGAGAATTCGAGGTGTGAGGAGAATGTACGTCATAATGCACTTTTAAGAAATATCTTTAAAAGATCATCCACTCTTATTATTATTGATAATACATCCATCATCATAATGAATCACACATATTATTTCATAAATTTTTCGGGGCTCAATATGCTACCTCACTGACCCCACTATTTGTATTTTTAAAACATCATTCATGTCATTATGTGCTAAATACCAGAAAATCATGGGTTTTGATTCTTTAACTGATTTGTTCATCATTGTTCACTTTTTAGCTTAATTAAAGCACACAGAGCCTGACTCCCTTTTCATTTTAGAAAGTCTCAACTTATTAGCATTACTACTATTTTCGGTTTAGGTTGTAGCCTTCTTTAGGAAATCTCACACGGGGCATGGTCCCAATTTTTTCTTATATCATAATCATGGGTTCATAGTATATTTCATGCCTTATCATGCTCATTAGGTTCATTTCCCATTAAGTGAGGCCAATCATGCTCTCTACTTTCAGTAGTTCATTAAAACTTTATAAAAAACACTGATCGGTCCAATAGAAAACATCGTTTATAAACTCACTCACTTGAATATCCAGTAACGTGTTTGTTTTAAGTGTTTTCTAGAGTGTCTCTGAACAGAAATTTCTACATTGTAATTATAAACCCCGTCCCTTAAAGATAAGAAAATCGAGGAAAGAACCGGTCAACTCAAGAGAGAAAACCGAACCGGTTCATGAACCCCAACAAAGAAGGAAAGGGTAAATTGAGAAATTTACAAATCCCGAGTGATCCAAAGTGTCATAAAAACCATGGAAAGGGACTTTGGGATGAATTGGAAGAGAAAATCAGACTGATTCAGGTGAACCGGACCTCCGATGGTAAGCTTTTGAAGCTTTCTCTCTTTACGCACAATTTTCCGGCGAAGCTCCGTTTGAGCTTGTTTCGACCTCAATTCATGCGATTCAAAGCTCAATTGGATTGTATGGAAGTGTAGGAACTGGTTTACATCTTTAATTGAAGCAATTAGCCCCAATTGAATGATCAATTTGATGAAATCAAATTCAAATAGTTTGAAAGGGGGAAATTGGGGAAAAATTTTGGGGAAATTTTGGGATTTTGTAAAATTGAGGGACCATTTTTCAATTTTCCAAAATTGAGGGCCAATTTGCCATAGAAAAGATGTTGGAGGATGAATTGGTTGATTTTTGAAATAATTGGGGTAAAATTGCCATTTTTTTGAGAGTAAGGGCAAAATGGTAATTTTAAAAAAGTTGGGGACCAAATTGGAAATTTGGAAAACTTGCCTCCTTAAACAATTTTGAGTAAATTGAGGATCCAAAATAAATTTTTGGAGGTATCGGGACTCAATTTGGGGAAAAGTTAGCATTAGGGACCTAAAGTCAATGAAAATGAACTTTAGGGATCTAAGTGCAATTAACTAACAAATTTGAGCCTAGTCGTTCATACTTGAGAAACAAAGGCTATTATGCTAAATTTTAATAAACAAGAATGTCAAAAACATGTAGGAACACGAGGGACCGAAATGCTAACAATGATAAGCTAGCATGGAGGCAAAAGCCGACTAAAGAAGAATATGTTATGATTATCGGGTGAATGGGTTTATTAACATCATACTCGGTTGGGATAAGGAGCACTTTAGAAACGAAAAACCACTTATATGTGGGATTTTAACATTACACCAGGTTGGAGTGATATGCGAACTAAGCTAAAAACTAGTTACCGATTGTAAGTAGAAGAAATCATACCCGATTGGTATGATAAACTTCCTAGATGGAAGGAGAAACCCGCTTGCCGGTTGTAAGTGGAGGTATCATCACACCCAATTGATGTGATGAAGTGAAAATTATATTTTTGTCAGAGGTATTCTCCCCTGATTGCGTGCCAATGATTAAACTCTTTGGGTGACCTTCTTGACGAGAGCTAGATTTGCTTAGATAGGCCAGAGGCCTTAGTTTTTGAACTTATGGAGCTATATGCTCGGTTTTGGAAAATCACATGTAGTGGGCCCAAGGCCAGTTGGCATGAGCAGGAGCTCGTAAATAAACATGAGATATATAAAGCCATGAAATTTCTAATGAAATGGATGTTTGATTTCGTCATGATACCAAGACATGACTGATAGTACTCAATGGATTGGCGGCAGTGCGTTAAGGCCAGGTCAGGTTGAAGGTCGAGGCCATTGGACCAGTGTCATCAAAGATAAATGGCTATATGTGGAAAACTATAATTTTGTGCCTGCACTTGTGGTACAAGACCATCAAGACGCCCAAGAGGGTAGTGATGGGTCCTAAGGGCTATTGGACGACATGGTGGAGATAAGGGTAGTTGTCTGGTAGTCAATAAAGAAGCTCGGAGTAGCTTCTTGTGCATGAGACCAGGGTGGGGTTGAGATGCTGTCTCCGTCCTCATACGAACACGAAGTATATTTTGTTAGGTCTGAGCATTGAACGTCTAGAATGTTCACTCAGACTTCGGGTAGAAGTTAGAGTCTTCTATTAGGGTGGATGGTAAAGATGCTCCGATCCACAAGTGGGTGCAGTCAACATAACTACATCTTGTGAATGTCTATATCCTTCGTGATGAAGGGCGTGTGTTGTTTGTGAAACACACATAATATGGAAATGTGAAGATAGTTTTGAAAACCTTGGAAAGGATTTGAGAATTCTTGGAAAAAGAATGGGTAAACCTTGGAAAAAGAGATTGAAACTTTGAGGAAAAACCCTTTTGAAAGAAAATGTCACCCTTGGTAGGGTTAAGCTTTTGAAAACTGAACTTTGAAGAAAAATCTTCTAAAATTTAAATAAATGATAACATTGGTGTGGCTATTTCTAAACTCATTCCTAACACCCGCTCACTGAGTTGTAGAAATTACCCCTCGCTTTTACCCCTTTCATGTAATCAAAAGGAAAACCAAAACTTAAAGGCCTCCTTGTAAGTCAAGTATGTCAGTTTTAAGATATTCAATTTTGTATAATGTTATTACAAGAAAGATAGGAAAGAAGGATGCCTTACTCTTCGTGGTTTAAAAAGGGTGAAACCCTTTACGGACCAAAGGGAGTGGCGGGTTGCTCATGGGGATCCGACCAAACCGGGTTAGGGCGTGACAACTTGAGTAGTATCAGAGCCTATTTCCTCGAATGCATTATCAAGACTATATAACATAGTAACTAAGAGGAATAAATCTTAAAAATTTCAGATGGCTCCTAAGAGAGGAACCAAGAGAATCAGAGCTACAGTTTTTAATACTGTCCTACAACCCCTCCCTGTAGAAACTCCCAGAAAAGCCCCAACGGGTCCACCTAGACTAAGCTCGGAACATCAAAGACTATATGAAGACTTTACCCTTGTGTTTGGAAGGCCCAACCTCACTCTAGAAGTGAACACCAACTCCCGAGTCGAGCCTGAGGAAGTACAATCCCATCCAACTTCTGTCAACATCCCTCCTATAATTGATATCCCCAAATACCTCAAGACTCTCCATCAATTAGGATGTAAGTTGTTCTTAAGAGAGAAGGATGCTGGAGCCGCTATGGACTAGCTGGCCAACATTAAGAAACTTGTGGGAATAATCAAGATTCCACCAAAGGAGATGGTGATCCTGGTAGAATTCTTCCTGGAAGCTAGTGCGAAAAGGTGGTGGGACAACATGAGGAGCCTACACACCACCACACCTACCTAGGATTAATTAGAGTAGAGGTATTCAGAGGAATACTTAACTCTGCATCTGATCAACGAGAAGAGGCAAGAATTCTCCTGAATTTGACAAGGATCCCACACCATCTTGGAGTATGAGACTAGATTTAATGAGCTAAGATCTTTTGCTCTAGACTTAGCCGAATTGACAGATATCTGCCAACGATTCATGGATGGTCTCAACATGGACATACGAGATCGGATGGGAGTACTAGGACGCCCCATGGATTTGGTTGCCATCATTAGCATGGCCCATGAGTGCGAGCGTTTGATACAAACAAGACACTGCCGGATAGAGTAGGCCGACCGAAAGGAAGAAGGAGGACAAAACATCCAGATAGGTTAAAAGGAGCCTGATGGGCAGAGATGGGAGATAAGAATGGGGTCCTTTAGAAAGAATGAAAGTTATCATGCCCAAAGAGAGGCAAGTACAACTCCACAAAGGAGAAACCCCTATTGCCCAGGTGCCAGAAAAACCATGAAGGGTCATGTCGAGCATGCTTCGAATGCGGATAGCTCAGATACTTTGCAAAGAGTTGTCCAGCCCTTCGAGGTAATACACAACGAGGTACCCATCAACCACCTCAAGGGAACCTAAGGGCATTAGACAGAGAATAAGACATAGTCATTACGTTGAGGGTACTAACCAGAGTATACTACCTTACCCAGGAGGAAGCACATGAATGATCCTAGTACCATAGCTAGTACTTACCAAAGCTTTCCTACACAAATATAGCCAAAAACCATGTAATTCATTATTATTATAATAAATAAAAGTTCCATTCATTACAAAAATAAACATGTGATGAGATACAAGTAGGAAAAAATCCTAAGGACGTACCCACCAAATCTCCAAAGAAAGGGAAACAGGAAGGATGGCATCCGAGGATGTTAGGAAAGTAGATTTAAAGTTGAGATACCCTCAAGGCAAATAAAAAGGAATTCCAGGAAAGAAGAGGAAGAATTCTCCCAAGGAAAGAAACCTTGGGAAGGCATACATGTCCCAACTGACAAGTAATGGACCAAGTGACGAAGGTTGAGGAGATGAAGTGCATGATGAGGTGAAAGAACCAAGGGAAGCATACAAGGAGGAGCCAAGGAGTAAGTTAAACCCAAGGAAAAGGTAAGTAGGAAGATAGCATCAGAGGACGCCGTGACAAGTAGGAAAGGGGTGGGCTACCCATAACAAAGTAATGGAGGAAAGAACATGTCACACTGTATTTTTTAGTAACTCGAAATTTTGGTCAGAAAATTTTCTGGAATCGTATTATAACTTTAAAATTCAATTGGTATAATTGGAATAAATTTGATTTAAAATAAAATGAAAAGTATTCTTTTGACCGAAATAAATAACTCGATGGAATGGATAGAGTAAATACCTAGTAAATTCCTTTAGGTGAAAATAATGAGATAATTATGTGAATTTGGTTTAGTACGAAACTATTAGTCCTATGCCCCTACCATAAATACCCATAAATTAATACCTACATTCAATTATTGGAATTAATACCCATAAATACACATAAATTAATACCTAATTCAATTACCCATGAATTAATATCTACATTCAATTATTAGAATTAATACTCATAAATACCAATAAATTAATACCTATATTTAATTATTGAAATTAATACCCATAAATACCCATCAATTTTCCAATTTAATTAGAATAACTAACAACATTAATACCCACAAATACCCATAATGTAGTAATAAATCTTACCCATTTAACAAACAATTTTACAGCTATATAAGGACCTTAGAACAATTTATCAAAGCGACACCACTAAAAGAGCAATTCGAGTAGAAGAGAGCTACCTGGTCCACTAGTCCTTGTTCATACCTCAAACATTATCTTTGCCATGATCACATTAGATCTACCTGATTAATACTCACTACCTATGAAATTCTCAATCTCGACATCCCCCATGCAACAACCAAATTTAAGAAAAATGGGGAAGTACGGGAGTAGAGAAACACTAATAAGACCAATCAGGGACGGGTACCTGGGAATCCCTCCAGGATGAACATATCTCTGAATAAAAGGTGAGTGAGCTAATTTACACTTCATACCCGGTTGGGATGATGAACACCTTTTCTAATTTGGAAGCAACCGTGAGTAGGCAAATTTACACTTCATACGCGGTTGGGATGATAGCACATTTTCTAAATTGGAAGCTACTGTGAGTGGGTTTATTCACATCATACCCGGTTGGGATGATGAGCACATTGGAAATGAAAAACCACTTATATGTGGGATTTTAACATCACACCCGGTTGGAGTGATGTGAGAACTATGCGAAAAAACTACTTACCGGTTGTAAGTAGATTATACCCGATTGGTATGATGGATTTCCTGGAAGGAAGGAGAAAACCCGCTTGCTAGTTGTAAGCGGAGATGTCATCACACCCGGTTGGTGTGATGAGTTGAAAGATTTTTTTGTTAGAAGTGTTCTCCCCTGACTATTTGCCAATGCTTAAAATTTTTGGGAGACCTTCTTGATGAGAGCTAGAATAGCTTAGATAGACCAAAGGCCTAGGTTTTGGAACTTGTCGGGCTAAAATGCCCGATTTTGGAAAATCACGTACAATGGGCCCAAGGTTAGTTGGCACGAGCAGGAGCTCGTAAATAAACTTGAAATGTTAAAGCCATGAAAATTCTTAATGAATGGATTATGTGATTTCACCACGGTACCAAGACACGACCGACATACTCAATGGACTGGCGGCAGTGCGTCAGGGCCAGGTCGACGGACCGGCCTAGACAAATAGTTGCATGTCGAGGCCATTGGACCATTGACACCAAAGATAAATGGCTTTGTGGAAAACTATTTTTTGTGCATGCACTTGAGGTTTGGACCATTAAGACGCCCAAGAGGGGTAGTGATGTGTCCTAAGGGCTATTGGACGACATGGTGGGGATAAGGTCAGTTTGTCGTGCCAGTAGTCTGGGAAGCTCGACGTAGCTTCATGCACATGAGACTAGGGTGGGGTTGTGATGAGGTCTCCATCCTCATATGGACACAAAGTATTTTTGGATATAAGGGTTGAACATCGGAGATGTTCACCCAAACTCCGAGTAGAAGTTAGGGACTTCTATCAGGGTGGATGGTAAAGACGCTCCGATCCACAAGTGGGTGCAATTGGCGTAACTGCATCTCATGAATATGTGTAAACTTCCTAATGAAGGGCATGTGTTGTTTGTGAAACACACCTAATATGAAAATGAGAAAGAGGTTTTGAAAACCTTGGAAAGGATTTGAGAATCTTTGGAAAAGAATTGGTAAACCTTGGAAAAGGGGTTTTAAAAACCGATATTTGAGGAAAGAATATTCTTAAAGGAAATAAGGAGTTTGACACAATCCCATTAAAGTTGTTTTGTTTATGAAAACTCACTTCCAATACCCGCTCACTGAGTTGTAGAACTCACCATCCCTTTTACCCCTTTCATGTAACCAAGGGAAAAACCAAACATAAAGAACTCCTTTTATGGGAACTGTAAAGACATGTATGCTTGTTTTAAAGATTTTTAGTTTTGTATAATGTTATTCCAGGAAAGACAGGAAAAAAGACGCCTTACTCCTCGTGGTTTAGAAAAGGGAGAAACCCTTCACGAACCAAAGGGAGTGGCGGGTTGCTCACGGGGATCCGACCAAACTGGGTCGAGGCATGACAACTTGAGTGGTATTAGAGCCTGTTTCCTCGAATACATTATCAAGACTATATAACATAGTAACTAAGAGAAAATTTAGGGAAAAACCAAACATAAAGAACTCCTTTTATGGGAACTGTAAAGACATGTATGCTTGTTTTAAAGATTTTTAGTTTTGTATAATGTTATTCCAGGAAAGACAGGAAAAAAGACGCCTTACTCCTCGTGGTTTAGAAAAGGGAGAAACCCTTCACGAACCAAAGGGAGTGGCAGGTTGCTCATGGGGATCCGACCAAACTGGGTTGGGGCATGACAACTTGAGTGGTATTAGAGCCTGTTTCCTCGAATACATTATCAAGACTATATAACATAGTAACTAAGAGAAAATTTAGGGAAAAACCAAACATAAAGAACTCCTTTTATGGGAACTGTAAAGACATGTATGCTTGTTTTAAAGATTTTTAGTTTTGTATAATGTTATTCCAGGAAAGACAGGAAAAAAGACGCCTTACTCCTCGTGGTTTAGAAAAGGGAGAAACCCTTCACGAACCAAAGGGAGTGGCGGGTTTCTCACGGGGATCCAACCACACCGGGTCGGGGCATGGCAACTTGAGTGGTATCAGAGCTTGTTTCCTCGAATACATTATCAAAGACTATATAACATAGTAACTAAGAGAAGATTTTAAAATTTTTAGATGGCTCCCAAAAGAGAAACCAAGAAAACTAGGACTGATGTCGCCAACATTATCCAACAATCTGTCCCCGTAGGAAGACCACCCTAAAAGTTCTCCAATGCCTGAGGTGTAGTAGAAGTCATAAAGGACCAAGAGGCATTATGGAGAAGTACCCAATGCCACCAAGGAATGTGGTGCCAACACTTGTTGAGGTCACATCCATGAGTAAGAGGTGAGCCAACCTAACACCAAGGACACTGTAAGGGACTTATAACCAAGAAGGACGATTAGTAAAAACCTAGTTTAGTATCTCCACAAGCTGAAAGTACTTCTTGTAATAGGGAAAACGCCCAAAACGTATTGTACCCCTTATTAACAAAAATTCTAATTTTTCCAAAACTCTATCACTCAAACAAAGTCACGTTCTCATACCTCAGCTATATGAGGATGGGTCGTGGAAGATAAGAAGGACCAGAGGAAATACAATGTAGCAGAAAATAGATAAAAGGAAAAGAGAAGTAGGAGGAATATCTTAGGTGAGAAATGCAAGGATCAAGGAAGGACTGGTGACTAAAACCATGGAGCAAGTTAAGTAAGCTGTTCGCAAGGAGGTCAAGAAATAGCAGGATAAAGAAAACAATTCAAACTTCTTCATAAGAAGGTCAAACAAGAGAGGAATACCATAAGAATTGAGGTATGGTACATGGGAAGTACACCTAGAACCCCCTCAAAAAGGGCAAACGTGAAAAACGTCCTCCGACAACTTTAGGGTAGGACACAGAAAGAGTGAAGAAGGAAGAAATGTGCTAGGAAAGGGAACTCTAGGGGGGAGGGGAGGGGTTGATGTATACAACTGAGTACCCCTTGAAGGGACCATTTATGGGCGGTTGGACATAACGTGAAGTGCAATGAACCAACCCATAATCAGGAACTCCTTGAAGGAAGGATAAGGAACAAAAAGGGAATTGGAGGATAGTGAAGGATTAAGGGTGAATGACCGATGAGTGTAAGAAAGGAATGAAGAAAAAGCCTTCAAGGAGTGTTAGGGAGGTTGAATGTGAAACTCACAGTACGAAAGTCCCTAGGTAGAATGATAAAGCTAGGAAGTGAGACCATAAAACAAAAAAAGGGGGAAAGGAATCGATAGATGGATCATAAGAGGCTTAACCCAAAATAAGGAATCTCATAAAGGGGCATAAGTGATTAAGAATGTATCGAGATGGCCAAGTGTAACTGACTTTGGAAATGTAGAGGATTCAAATAGAGACTTCAGACGAACCTAATGAAAGGAAGCAACTAGTAACAACGGGATGGTCAGGGAGAATAAACGATGCCTTAAGAAGGACTGGAAAGTAATAAGGACTACGCCCTAAAGGGCAATAGGATGGATATTAAGAACAAATAGATTCAAGATAAACTATCTCAAGATAATTAGACAAGAAGAATAGTAGGGACGAGGTAGTTAATGAATTGACCCTTGGGAAGATCATAAATTTAAACTACAGTAAAGAAGGGAGAGTTGGAAAGACCAAACATTTGGTAAATAAGATGAAGGAAATCCTTAAAGAGATTGATGGTCAAGATCAGATTAACAACCAAACTCAATCCATGAGAAGGTTAAGTAAGCCTCTTGTAGGATGATCAAGAGATCTTGAAACAAGGAGAATTTGAGCTCTCTCTAAAAGAAATTGACGTGTACTAGGGTGTAAGTGGAAATGAGGATGGGGTACAAAAGATGTGCTCACAAGGCTTCAAGAGTAAAGGTAAGCATGAGAGGATGGCATCAAAGGATGTCATTTAAGGTTGGATGTCCTCAAGGGCGAATGAAAAGGGATGTCGAGAAACCTATAGTGGGAAAACATCCACAAGAGTAACATGAATGTTATTAAGAATGCGATATGTGGATTTTAGGGAGAAATCGGAAAATATCCTTATAAAAGATTCATCAAAAGTTTGGAAAGCTGAAAAGATATACAAGAAACCTTATGAATGATACTCGATAAAGGAGCCGAAGGAAATAAAATGGAATATGTAATTTCCTTACCTTAAACCTTTACATATGGAACGTAGTAAATATAAGTACTTTCATTTGAATTACCAAAATTTTTTACTAAATGAAACCCATGAAGGGAAATTTTATTGCAAGTAATAAGAAACTTGCTTGACTACTAATGATAACCGCAGGTATGTTGTGGAAAACTTATAAGAGCCTAACCCAGTTGATGAGATGTAACGGATCTAGAGCATGAGTCTAAAATAAGAGGTTCTAGGAAATGTGAGACAATGGTTTAATAAACCAAACACTCATGCAATACGCATAGAGTACCTAGATTTGGATTAATGGATACAACCAATGACAAATTTGAACGAGAGTAAAATCCTCAAATACCAATGTAATTAGTTCCTAAAGTTGGAAATTACTCGAGAGGGCATTAAAGGAAAGGCGGTCATATATGACTGAGATAAAATTCTCTAAAGCAATAGACTCAAATGTAAAAAAAGAAGTCCAATGAGATGAAAGTCTCAAAAAAAGAATGACTTATAAAGTAATAATTCGTAATAGAGAACAACGGAATGGCTATAAACAAATAACTAAATACCAAAGTATGTAAAGAATGGAAAATCTTGAGAATGATATACCAACATGTCATGATATGAGGAAGGGCATGATGATGGACGATGGAGTAAATAAAAGTGTACATGGTATCGTAGACCCAATAAGTTGGTACAATTTTTGTGGAAAAAGGACCCTGAAGAGGGAGGTAATATGTAAACCCCATCCTTTGATAATAAGAAAACCGAGAAAAGAACCGGTCATTTACAAAGAGAAAACCGAGTCAATTTATAAATCAGAACCAATAGAGAAAGGGCAAACCGGGAAATTTATGGATCTTGAGTGACCTAAAGAGTCACAAAAGTCATGAAAAAGGACTTTAGGATGAATTGGAGGTGAAAAACAAACTGGTTCTGGTGAACCAGACCTGAACTAGATTAAAACCGGTTTGAACTCGTTTGAACCAATTTGAACAACTATTGAACTCGTTTCTAAATTCATTTTTTCTAGGTGGCTTAGAAAATTAAAATTGGAGAATTGAGGCCACCATTTGATAGAGAAGGAATTTACAAATTTTTAATTTTGAAAAACTCGGTCGAATCGGGGATGAACTGGCCGGTTTAAGTTTTGAACCTGGTTTGGAACAGTGTTGTCTTCTTCCTTCAGATGACATCACTATTCACTCGCCGAAAAATCGAGCAGCACTGACGAAGATGAAAAGTCTCTGGCCAGGGAGTTTCAGGCAATAAATGACCGCCATTAAGGTGCTAATCGAGCGGCCAAGAAGTCCCCAAGCTTCCTATATAAAGAGCCCCTCCTCATTCATCCTCCTCACACCAGAAAACTCCACTTGCCCTCTACTGTCCATTTTTCGGTGAAGCTCAAGCAAGAGCTCCGACTTGGGCATTTTTCTAAGACAAAGAAGGCATGGTCAGGTTCTTTGGATTCTGGGAGAAGTCAGCTACACGCCTGTAGTCTCCATTTGCTTTGAGTGTGGTAGACTCCTTTCTTTAAAAAATCCTTTCATTTCAAATATTTGTTTTTACCACCATTTTCTTATTAATCATGTTGTGTCATCACCTAACACACATCCTTCATCATGAAGGTCAAACACACATTTGCAGTCTAGTACGTCCATTGAACCCACTTGTGGCATTGGAGCGACTTTACCGGCCACCTAGATAGAAGCACGTCCACTTCTACCTTGAGAATGAGTGGATGTACACGACATCCAACCCTCAATCCCGAAATTAATTCTCTGTGTCTGTAGGAGGACAGAGACCTCATCCTGTCCCACCCCCCCAATCTCATGCGCTTGGTGCTACTCCAAATTTTGCACGGTCACCTGGTACGACGAATTGCCCTAATTCTCACCAACTCGTATAGGGCCCTTAAGACACATCACTACCCCCTTGGGCATCTTGATGGTCCTGTAATCACAGTGCATGCACAATTAGTATTTTCTTATCATGCCATATAATTTGTGGTGCCACTGGTGCAACAACCCCGATCCTCAACTCAACCTGCAGTTGTTTGTCTTGATTGGTCTGTCGACTTGTCATGTTGCACTACCGCTAGTTGATTGAGTATGTCGGTCCTATCTTGGTACCATGGCCAAATAATTCATTTATTAATGTTTTATGGCACATATCTCATGTTTGTTTATGAGCTTCTGCTCGTGCCCACTGGCCTATGGCCTACTATTCAAGATTTTTAAAACCGGGCATAATAGCCCCCAAGTTCCAAAATCGAGGCCCCCAACCTATAAGAGCTATTCAAGCTCCCATCAAGAAGGTCTCCCAAATTTTTAGGAATTGGCACACAGTCAGGTGAGAGTACTTTTGACAAAAATATGTTTTCAACTGTCCATCATACCAACCGAGTATGAGGACATCTCCTCTCATAACCGATGAATGGGTTTTCCACTTCCTTTAAGGAAGTTTTATCATACCAATCGGGTATGATCTACTTATAACCGGTAAATAGTTTTTCCGCATGATTTTCATATCACTTCTCTAAGTTGTGATGTTTAAAATACCACTAAATAGTAGGTTTTCATTTCGAGGTACTTATCATTCCCAATCGGGTATGATATAAAATCCCACTCACTCGATCGTGTAGTGAAATTCCACTTAGTCAGTTTCCATCCCTAGCAAGCTCAACTTTAGCTGGCGTTCCTGATGTCTCGTTTTCCTACATGAAATGAGCATAGTTGTTCATTACTCTTTGGCCTAATAGCCCTCATTCATTGCAAATGAATGAGAAAATCAAACTTTCTACTTATTTGCAATTAGGCCACTAAAGGTATTTTTCTTTAACTTTAAGTCCCAAATGCCGGTGTTTCCTCAAATTGAATCCTGGAACTTTTAAAATTTATCTTAGGACCTTAATTTATTCAAATTCACAAAAAGGGATTTAATTTCTCAAATTTCTAATTTGGTCCCCCAACTTTTCCAAAATTACCATTTTGCCCTTCCTTTACAAAAATGGTAAGTTTCACCCTAGAAATTCTAAAATTCATCAATTGGCCCTCTAACATTCTTATCATGCCCAATTGACCCTCAATTTTATAAAATCACATCTTGGTTCTTCGAATTTTTGAAAACCCCCAATTTCCCCCCAATTTCAACTTACTAACACAATCAAATTTGATTTCATCAAATTGACTGATCAAACACTTATGATTATTGAAATTTAAGTTGAAATTGAGTTTATACATGTTCATATGATTCTCTAGCATTTTGAATCACAAGTTTTAATGCCGGAACAAACTCAAACGGAGCTTCGCCAGAAAATAAACTATAGAGAGATAAAGCTTCGATTGCTCACCGTTGGGGGCGCGACGGTCTGAGCTTTCTATCTGAGCAGGTAGCTCTCCTCCTGAGGTTCTTCCTAGGATCAAGAATGACATCAATTGATGTCAAATTGGATTAGAATTCTGTCATTGAAATTCGACCGATTCGCTCTCTAACACTGGTTAGAAATTGCAATGGGGAGTCAAATTGGCATACCTTCTGGCCCTAATTCAAATGTGGGAGGGCTGAGGGAGTGTTAAGAGGGCTTAGTTTAGCCTAAGGGGGTACGAATTGGCCTATTTCAGCTCTACCAAAAATAGGGTAGCTTCGGTCTGCTGGAGCTTCTTCACTATTCTATCAGGCTAGCGTTTCTCCGTTGACTCTTTAGAGCAAACAGAGACTATAGGCGTGTAGCTGACTTCTTCCTAGTTCTAAGGAACCCAACCTCACCTTCTTTGGCTCATAATTGACCCTATATTGAAGCTATGGTTCGAGCTTCACCGAAAACTAAGCAGCTGAGAGAGAGTGAGCTTTTCAGGTGTGGAGAGGTTGAATGAGGAGGAGGTCTTTATATAGGAAGCTCGGGGACTTCTTGGCCGTTCGATTGGAACCTTAATGGCGGTCATTCATTGCCTTAAACTCCCTGGCTAGAGACTTTTTAGCTTTGCCGGTGTTGCACGATTTTCCAGCGAGTGAACAGTGTTGTCATCTGAAGACGACACTGTTTCGAACTGGACCGGACTAGTCTTAAACGGGTTGGAAGCTTAAACAAGTTCACCACCATTCGACCGAATTTTTCAAATCTAAAGATTTCTAAATTCATTTTCTATCCATTGGTGGCCTCAAATCTCTTATTTAAGCCACCTAGAAAAATGAATTTAGAATTCGATTCAATAGTGGTTCAAACTGGTCCAAACCGATTCAATCCGGTTCACCTGAACCGGTTTGGTTTTCATCTCCAATTCCTTCTCAAGTCCATTTCCATGACTTTTGGGACTCTTTGGATCACTTGGGATCCATAAATTTCCCGGTTTTCCCTTTCTCTATCGGTTCTGGTTCATGAATCTACTCGGTTCATAAACCGGTTGTATCTGGTTTGGACCCAGTTCACTCGAACTGGTCTGGTTTTTCTCTCCCATTTTTTCCTCTGGTTCTTTTGAAAGGTTTATGAATCCTTTTGAGTAACATGGGAGTTGTAAATTCTCAAATTTTCATGTTTCCTAATAATCGGGCTTATAGACCGACTCGTTTTTAAAGTTTGAACTGATCGGCTTTCCCCCAATTTTTCTCATTATCAAAGGATAGGGTTTACATGAATTGAGGTGATTCTTGATCCTAGGAGGAACATTAGAACAAGTGCTATCTCCCTAGAATGAAAGCTCGGACCGCCGCGCCCCAAACGGTAAACTTTCGAAGCTTTCTCTCTCTCTACGTTCAATTTTCCGGTGAAGTTTCGTTTGAGCTCATTCCAATGTCAATTCATGCGATTCAAAGTACAATTGAATCGTATGGATGTGTGGGAACTCAAATCTACCTTCAATTCCAATAATTAACTTTGATTGATCAGACAATTTGTTGAAATCAAATCCGTTCAAGTTGGAAGGTTGAAATTGGGGGAAAATTTAGTGACTTCAAAAATTCGAGGGACTAAAGTGAAATTTCCTAAAATTGAGGGCCAATTGGGCATGAAAAAAGATGTGGGAGGACCAATTGGTCAATTTTGGAATTTATTGGAGTCAATTTTACCATTTTTGTAAAGTAGGGGCAAAATGGTAATTTTGGAAAAATTGGGGACCAAATTGGGAATTTGGGAAACTTGAACCCCTTTTTGTGCTTTTGAATAAATTGTGATCTCAAAGTGAATTTTAGATGTTTCAAGACTCAATTTAGGGGAAAATCGGCATTAGGGACCTAAATTTAAAAAAAAAGAACTTTAGGGACCTAATTACAAATAATTAAAAACTTTGAGTATTTTGTCCATTCATGATGAATGAAGGTAATTAGGCCAAGGGATAATGAACAAGGATGTTCACATCGTGTAGGAACACAAAGTACCAGGAACGCTTGCAAGGAGAAGCTCGCGTGAAGAGAAAGAACTGGTTAAGAGGAAATCACTACATTATCGGGTGAGTGGGATATTTATATCATACCCGTTTGGGATGATAAGCACATTAGAAATGAAAAACCACTACTAAGTGGAATTTTAACCATCACACATAAATGGAGTGATGTGAAAATTACACGAAAAAACTACTTACTGACTGTAAGTAGATCATACTCGGTTGATATGATGAACTTCCTGAAACGATGTAGAAAACCCGTTCATCGATTATGAGTGGAGATGTCCTCACACCTAGTTGGTGTGATGGACGGCCAAAAGATGTGTGCCACTACTTAAACTTTTTGGGAGACCTTCTTGATGGGACCTCAAATAGCTCAGATAGGTCAGAGGCCTCGGTTTTGGAACTTGGGGGCTAATATGCACGATTTTGAAAATCTCTTATAGAGGGCCCAAGGCCAGTTGGCACGAGCAAGAGCTCGTAAACAAACATGAGTTTAAACCATGAAAACTTTAAATGAATGATATGTTTGGACATAGTACCAAGACAGGACCGACATACTCGATGGACTGGCGGCAGTGCAACATGACAAGTCGACGAACCAGTCGAGACAAACAGCTGTAGGTCGAGTTGAGGGTTGGGGCTGTTGGACTAGTGGCACCACAGATTAAATGGGTTATGTGGAAAACTGTTACTTTGTGCATGCACTGAGATACGAGACCTTCAAGACGTCCAAGAGGGGTAGTGATGTGTCCTAGGGGAAACTCGATGACATGGTGGAGATAAGGGCAGATTGTTGTGCTAGCAGTCAGGGAAGCTCAACGTTGCTTCATGCGCATGAGACCGGGGTGGGGTCGGGATGAGGTTTCTATCCTCATACGGACACAGAGTTTTTTTATTTATGGGATTGAGGGTCGGATGTCACGTACATCCACTCATTCTCATGGTATAAGTAAACAGGCTTCTATCTAGGTGGCTGGTAAAGTAGCTCCGACGCCACAAGTGGGTGCAATGGACGTGCTGCCCTGCAAATGTGTATTCCCTTCATGATGAAGGGCATGTGTTGGTTGATAAACATACCTATTATGATTAATGATTGAGAAATGGCTATGAAAACTAAGATTTTGAGGATGAATTGTTTTAAAAGAAAATAAGAAGTCTAACACACTCCAAATCAAACTATTTTTCTAAAAGTCAAAGTTTAAACACCCATTCACTAAGTTGTTGAACTTACCCCTCCCTTATATCCCTTTTTAGGTAACCAAGGGAAATGTACCCAAAGACCTCATGTTAGTCACACCTGCAAGACAGGTATGTAAGGTTTAAAGTTTCATGTAGTTTTGATTAATGTTATTCCAGGAAAGGTACAAGTTTAAAGGATGCCTTACGCTTCCCAAGTTAAAGAAAGGGAAAACCCTTAATAAATCGGGAGAGTGGCGGGTTCCTCACGGGGATCTGACCAAACCTGGTCGGGGCGTGACAATATAGTCCAATGATGGATGCATGAACCGGTGGAGGAAAATTTGTTAAAGATTTTTAGAACCTTCATTGGATTAGAAGGTGTCAAACGAACCTCCTAAAAGAAATGAACAACTAGTAAATATAAAGACCATGTGATCATAGAACATCAAATCTCTAATGAGAGATAGGTATTTGAAAATACTCTAAAAGTGATATTTCCTTTTGAATGGTATATAAATAATGCTCGCTTAAGAAGGAAAAAGTCTTATGTAAACACTAAGTTATAGATTAAGATATGAAGATAGCATTAACCTAGTGTGCAATTCGACCTTATAAGTAAGCCCCAATCGAAAATTTTTACCGATAAGAATGTATGGCTAAATACCCAATTTGCTTTGGATGAATTAGATAAGAGAACCAAAGTAAAATTGTCCACTCATAAAATAAATAGTCTTGAGAAAAGATAACATTATCTTGAGAAGTTATTGTGGTAAAGTAAACAAATGTCTCAATAGAATGTTATTGAAAATGAAACCACATAAGTGCACAAAAAAGGGTAAGTAGAGACTAATGTTGCATGAGTTTTGGGGACAAAACTCCTAAAAAGGTGGGAAGTAGTTATCACACCGTGTTTTTTAGTAACCCGAAATTTCAGTAAGAAATAATTATGTAATTGTATTATAAGTTTAAAATTTAATTGATATAATTTGATTAAATTTTATTTAAAATAAAATAAAAAATGTTATTTTGACCCAAATAAATAACTCGATGCCTAGTAAATTCCTTTAAGTGAAAATAATAAGATAATTATATGAATTTGGTTTAGTATGAAACTATTAGCAAGTATTAGTTATACACCACTACCATAAATACCCATAAACTAACACCTAGATTCAATTATTGGAATTAATACCCATAAATACCCATAAATTAATATCTACATTCAATTATTGGAATTAATACCCATAAATTAATACCTATATTCAATTATTGGAATTAATACCCATAAATACCCATCTTTCCAAAATAACTAACAACATTAATACCCATAATATAGTAATAAATCTTCCCCATTTAACAAACAATTTTACTGCTATATAAGGAACTTAGAACAATTTATCATAGCGACACCAACTGAGCAAAGAAAGAAATTTGAGTATAAGAGAACTACTTGGTCCACTAGTCCTTATTCACACCTCAAACATCATTTTTGCCATGATCACATTAGATCTACCAGATTAATACTCCCCACCTATGAAATTCTCAATCTTGACATTTCCATGCAATAACCAAATTTAAGAAAAATGGGGAAGTATCGGAGCAGATAAACACCAATAAGACCAATAAAGGACGGGTACTTGGGAATCCCTCCAGGATGAACATATCTCTGGATAAACGGCGAGTGGACGAATTTACATTTCATACCTGGTTGGGATGATGAGCACATCGAAAATGAAAAAACACTTATATGTAGGATTTTAACATCACACCCAGTTGGATTGATGTGAGAACTATGCGAAAAAACTACTTAACAATTGTAAGTAGATCATACCCGATTGTATGATAGACTTCCTAGAAGGAAGGAGAAAACCTGCTTACTGGTTGTAAGCGGAGATGTCATCACACCCAGTTGGTGTGATGGGTTGAAAGCTTAGTTTGTTAGAAGTGTTCTCCATTGAATGTGTGCCAATGCTTAAAATTTTTGGTAGACCTTCTTGAAGAGAGCTAGAATAGCTCAAATAGGCCAGAGGCCTCGATTTTGGAACTTGTGGGGGCTAAAATGCCCGATTTTAGAAAATCACGTACAGTAGGCCCAAGGCCAGTTTTCACGTGCAAGAGCTTGTAAATAAACTTGATAGGTTAAAGCGATAAAAATTCTTAATGAATGGATTATGTGATTTTGCCATGGTACCAAGATAGGACCGACATGCTCAATGGACTATGTTAGGGTCAAGTCGACGGACTGGCCTAGACAAATAGCTGCATGTCGAGTTGTGGGTCGGGGCCGTTGGACCTGTGCACCAAAGATAAATGACTTTGTGGAAAACTATTGTTTGTGTATGCACTTGAGGTTCGAGACCATTAAGATGCCCAAGAGGGGTAGTGATGCATCCTAAGAGCTACTAGATGACATGGTGGAGGTAAGGATAGTTTGTCGTGCTAGTAGTGAGGGAAGCTTGACGTAGCTTCATGTGCATGAGACCGGGGTGGGGTCGGGATGAGGTCTCCATCCTTATATTGACACAAAGTATTTTTGGGTCTGTGGGTTGAACATCAGAGATATTCACTCAGACTCTGGGTAGAAGTGAGAGACTTCTATCATGGTGGATGGTAAAGACGCTCCGATCCACAAGTGGGTGCAGTTGGCGTAACTGCAACTCGTGAATGTGTGTACCCTTCGTGATGAAGGGTGTGTGTTGTTTGTGAAACACTCCTAATATGGAAATGGGAAAGAGGTTTTGAAAACCTTGGAAAGGATTTGAGAATCCTTGGAAAAGAATTGGTAAACCTTGGAAAAAAAGGTTTTAAAAACCGGTATTTGAGGAAAGAATATTCTTAAAGGAAATGAGGAGTTTGACACACTCTCATTAAGTTGTTTTATTTATGAAAACTCATTCCCAACACCTGATCACTGAGTTGTAGAACTCACCCCCTCCCTTTTACCCATTTTAGGTAACAAGGAAAAAACCAAAGTTAAAGACCTTCTATGGGAACTGTAAAAACAGGTATGTCTATTTAAAATATTTTCAGTTTTGTATAATGTTATTCCAGGCAAGACAGGAAAAATGACGCCTTACTCCTTGCGGTTTAGAAAAGGGTGAAACCCTTTATGAACCAAAGGAAGTGGCGGGTTGCTCATGGGATCTGACCAAACCGGGTCGGGGGGTGACAAAACACTTGAGAAACCTTAGAAAGGTAAGCCCTCCATTTTATAAGTGAATAAGAGAAACGATCACCGACATCAAGACTGGTCGTGGTTATCGATCACCTAATGGAGCCCAAAAGAGTGGATGACTGAACATAGTGTGGAATACACAAAATAAGACCAATAGTAGGAAGTTCTTGGATAGGGAATAGGGAATGAAATGGAGATTTTAATACAATGGAGGAATGAAAGCGGGTAGATGCCGCAATATAAAGGGTGTAAGGAGATGAAAAAAAGGGAACATGTAATGAATGTTAATAAGGTTGAACGTGTAGCTTCGACGGTGAAAGTCTCTACTTTGAGGTATGTAGTAGAGAATGAAATCATAAGTAGGGAAATCCCCAAACAAAGTAATCGACACATAGACCGAAAGGGGATCAACACGGAATAAATAATCATGTAATGGTTACAAGCGAGTAAGAATGGATAAAGGAAAGGGAAAGTCCTTGAGTAAAGTATGTCACTGGGACTAAGGAAGGACCTAAGAAGGGAAGAATCTCAGCGTGTCGGTAAATCATTGGGAAACCCAATAATTAGAACTGGAAGGATCCAATAAGGAAGTTGGGAAAGGACGAGTGGGTAAGGAAAACTGACACGATTATGTAAATTGATTGGATAACAGTAAAGGTAGTCAAGAAATACTACCAAACAAAAAGTAGGATGAAGTTATATGTCCTTGTAAGGTTGGAAAGTTGAGAACGACCCTAAAGGAAGTGTTATAGGAATCTAATGGATGGAAACAGATTCGAGAACATGTCATGCTGTAAGGGATATGTAAGCCCAATAGTTCCGAGGAAAAATGTGACTAAAGTAAGGAAGAGTTAGTTAGTAAGCATGATGAGGACAAACATAAGTTAGACCGAAGTTGTAATAAATAATAGATGGAGGAAAGGTCGAAATAGGATGAAGGGGTGATAACACCAAAACCCATGAAAACAAGTACGTAATGCTCGAAAGAACACAGAGCTAAGGGTTTCAACGATTAAGAGAATAACTAAACACGGGAATGATTGAGCATTTTGGAACTCCCAATCCTGAAGTTTTGGGAAAGAATCCCAAGAGGAAGAATCTTGCCCTATACCCCCGTTAAACATTACTACAAAAAAGATTAAGGTAGTCATGAAGGAAAACAAATAATGTACAATTGTGACGACAACTCTGTGTGAAGAGGACCCAAAATGGACCATACATAAAAGAAAAATCTCGTAATATCATGACAAGACTCTAAGAGATTTATAACCTCCGAAGGGTGAATGGGAAAAACTGCCACGTTGGTTCTTTAGTTTGCATGTTCCTACATGACATGTCTTCTACAACATTCCTTCGGGTCCATTCATGCATTAGATCATTTTTAGTACTCATGCCTCTTTGGTTTGAAGTCTTTGGGCCTTAGTTTCACCTCACTCTCCTATTTTTCAACCTTCTGCCTACCTTATTAACCTAGGGTTCTCTTACCCACATAGAATTTAGCACATGCCTTAGTGATACCTAGATGATGGTTGTATGTTTTTTGGTCATTTACGTAGGGTCCCCAATTACTTCCCCGTCCCTTAGTTTCACATGCTGAAACACTAATTCGTTGGGTTTTTTTGACCTTGTGTCAAGCGTGCCCTATCCCTTTGGTTGTTTGGCATTTAGGTAGAGCACCACCCTTCTAGTACTCACCCTCTTTGAGTTTTGCTCTCCGGTACTATCATACTTAGTTTACATTAATTTTCCTAAAAGTTATCAAGATAGAGGTCTACTCATGGCCTCTCTACACACCTATGCCTACATGTGGGAACACTTATGACTCATTTGTTTGATGTCATTACACCCAAACTATGTGGTCATACTTGGGATTTTGTCGAGACACTTCCTATTCATTTACTCCTTTTCATCCTCATTTCGTTTATTCATCATTTCATCCATTCATTTTTTCATTTTTAACGACCTTTCTGGTCTTACGAAATGTGCTGAGTTTCATTTCATAGCCCCCTTTTTCTTTCTAACACTTCATCATGCCCGTCCACATATTCGTCAGGTTCTCCCCACATTTGGAACATGTCAGGTTAGACCTAATTGTTGTTATAGGACAAAAATCGACTAAGTGGAATTTCACTGCACAATCGGGTGAGTGGGATTTTATATTATACTCGATTGGGAATGATAACTACCTCGAAATAAAAATCTACTACTTAGTGGTATTTTAAATATCACAACTTATGAGAGTAATGTGAAAATGACGCAGAAAACTAATTACAGATTGTAAGTAGATCATACCCGATTGATATGATGAAACTTCCTTGAAGAAAGTGGAAAACCCGTTCATCATATATGAGTGAAGATCTCCTTATAATCGGTTTGTATAATGTATAGTTAAAAATTTATTTTGTCAAATGTGCTCTCCCTTGACTGTGTGTCATTACTTAAATGATTTGGGAGACCTTCTTGACGCTGGAGGCCTCGATTTTGGAACTTGGAGGCTAATATGCCCAGTTTTGAAATTTTCGAACAGTGGGCCATAGGCCAATTGGCACGAGCATGAGCTCATAAACAAATATGAGATATATGCCATAAAACTTTAAATAAGTGAATTGTTTGGCCTTGGTATCAAGACAGGACCCGCATATTTAATCAACTAATGGCAGTGCGACATGACAGGTCGACGAACTAGTCAATACAAATAGCCACAGGTTGAGTTGAGGGTCGGTGCCATTGGACCAATGGCACCACAGATTATATGGCATGATGTAAAAATACTAATTGTTCATGCACTGTGTGTATGGGACCTTCAAGATGCCCAAGAGGGGTAGTGATGTGTCCTCGGGCCCTGGACGACATGGTGGGAATAAGGGCAGTTTGTTGGACCAGGTGACCTTGTGAAGCTCGACGTAGCTTCAAGCGCATGAGACTGGGGTGGGGTTGGAATGAGGTCTCTATCCTCATACGGACACGGAGAATTGATTTCAGGATTGAGGGTCAGATGTCACGTACATCCACTCATTCTTAGGGTAAAAGTGGACGTGCTTCTATCTAGGTGGTCGGTAAAGTCGCTTCGATGCCACAAGTGGGTTTAGTGGATGGGCTGGCCTATAATTGTGTGATTGACCTTCATGATGTAGGAAGTGTGTTGGGTGATGGCACACCGTGATTAATAAGAAATGGTGATAAAAATAGAGATGGTCTGACGAACCTGACCCTCAACCCGACTTGTAGCGGTTTGTCTTGGTCGGTCCATTGACGTGGCCTAGACGTTGTAGCCAGTCCATTGAGGATTGTCGGTCCTAACTTGATACCATAGAGAAATCACACAATAATTTCATTAGGAATTTTAATGGTTTTTCTTTACTCAAATTTATTTACGAGCTCTTGCTCATGCCCACTGGCCTTGGGCCCACTACACGTATTTTCCAAAATCAGGAATTTAACCCCTTGAGTTCAAACACTGAGGCCTCTAGCCTATCTGAGCTATTCTAGCTCCCATTAAAAAGGTCTCCCAAATCTTTTAAGCATTGGCACATAGTCATGGGAGAACACGTATGACAAAAAGTATATTTTCAACTTCATCACACCAATCGGGTGTGATAATATCTCTGCTTACAACCAGTAAGAGGGTTTCTTCTTTCCTCAAGGAAGTTCATCATACCAACCGGGTATGGTAAACTCTACTTACAACCAGTAAGTAGGTTTTATCAATTAAAGATGGTACTCTTCATCCCAACCGGGTATGAAGTTAGAAAAGCCCACTTACAACTGGTAAATGATTTTTAGCTTAAATTACTCATCACCCCAATAGGGTATGATGTTAAAGTCCCACTCACAAGTCACTTTTCATTTCTAAAGTACTCACCATCCCAAATGGGTATGATGTAAATATACCCACTCACCCGATGATTGTGATGTGTCCATCCATAGTCGGTTTTCCAAGTTTACGCAAGCTCTCTATTGTTGGCGTTCTGGTCACACGTGTCCCTACATGATTTGGGCATCCTTATCAATTAAGGTTTGGCATAACCACCAAGGCTAAAAAATTATTGATTAATTTCACTTATGTCCCTAAAGTTCATTTTCCTTAACTTTAGGTCCCCAAATGCCAACTTTTCCCCCAAATTGAGTCCCAAAACTTCCAAAATTCCATTTGAGTCCTCAATTTACTCAAAATTGTATAAGGGGCTCAAGTTTTCCAAATTTCCAATTTGGTCCCCCAACTTTTCAAAAATTACAAATTTGCCCCTACTTTCCAAAAATGGCAATTTGACCCCAAATGTTCCAAAAATTGACCAATTGGTCCTCCAATATCTTTATCATGGCCAATTGGCCTTCAATTTTGGGAAATTGCAAAGAAGTCACTCGATTTTTCAAAATTCCCAAAATTTTCCGCAACTTCTCCCCTTCAAACTGGCCGAATTTGATTCCTTCAAATTGACCATTTAATCGAGGTTAATTGTTTCAATTTGATCTATAAATCAGTTCCTACACATTTATACAATTCAATTGAGCTTTGAATCACATTAATTGAGTATGAAACGAGCTCAAGTAGGGCAACCTATCCACTACAACCACATGTGGCTCGGAGTGACTTTACCGGCCACCAAAATAGAAGCCCGTCCACTTTTACCCTGGGTCTGAGTGGATGTTCGCGACATCCGACCCTCAAACTTGAAAAAAACTCCATGTACGTATGAGGATAGAGACCTCATCTTGACCCCACCCTGGTCTCATGCGCATGAAGCTACGTTGAGCTTCCCTAACTGTTGGTAGGACAAATTGCCCTTATCTCCAACAGGTCATCTAGTAGCCCTTAGGATGCATCACTACCCCTCTTGGGTGTCTTGATGGTCCTGAACCTCAAGTTCATGCACAAACAATAGTTTTTCCACAAAGCCATTTATCTTTGGTTCCACTGGTCCAATGACTCCAACCCTCAACTCGACCTGCAGCTGTTTGTCTAGGCCAGTCCGTCGACCTGGCCTTGAGACACAGCCGCCAGTCCATCGAGTATGTCGGTCCTGTGTTGGAACCATGGCGAAGTCACATAATCCATTCATTAAGAATTTTCATTGCTTTAATATATAATGTTTTTTTACGAGCTCCTGCTCGTGCTAACTGGCCTTGGGCCCACTACATATGATTTTCCAAAACCAGGCATTTAGTCCCATAAGTTCCAAAACCGAGGCCCCTAGCCTATCTAAGCTGTTCTAGCTCTCGTCAAGAAGGTCTCCCATAAATTTTAAGCATGTGCACACAGTCAGGGGAGAACACTTCTGACAAAATCATCTATCAATTCATCACACCAACCGGGTGTGATGATATCTCCACTTACAACTGGCAAGCGAGTTTTCTTCTTCATTCAAGGAAGTCCATCATACCAACCGATTATGATTTTCCCTACTTACAACCGATAAGTAGTTTTCCGCTTAGTTCTCACATCACTCAAATTGGGTGTGATGTTAAAATAAAAAATATAAGTAGTTTTTCATTTACGAGGTGCTCATCATCCCAACCAGGTATGATGTGAATAAACTCACTCACCCGATATTCGTGGCGTATTCTTCTTCAACCAGCTTTTGCCTCCACACTAGCTTATCCTTGCAGGCGTTCCAGTTTCTCATGTTCCTATAGGATTTGGTCACTCTTATCCATTAGAGTTTGGCATAAAAGCCTTTGTTTCTCACATGAGCGACTAGACTCAAAAGTTGTTAGTTAATTGCACTTAGGTCCCTAAAGTGCACTTTTTCTTAACTTTAGATCCTTAGAGCTAACGTTTCTCCAAATTGAGTCCCCAAACTTCCAAAAATTCACTATGGGTCCTCAATTTACTCAAAATTGTTTAAGGGCTCAAGTTTTGCAAATTTCCAATTTGGTCCCCAACTTTTTAAAAATTACCATTTTGCTCATACTTTCCAAAAATGGCAATTTAACCCCAATTAATTTCAAAAATTGACATTATGCAAAAAAAATTTCAAAAATCAACCAATCGGTCTTCCAACATCCTTTTCATGGCCAATTGACCCTCAATTTTTGGAAATAGCAATTTGGTCCCTCAATTTTATGAAATCCCCAAATTTCCCCAAAATTTTTCTCCAATTTCCCCCTTTCAAATTGGCCGAATTTGATTTCATCAAATTGACCATTCAATCGAGGTTATTGCTTCAATTGGAGGTATAATTCAGTTCCTACACATCCATAGGATTCAATTGAGCTTTGAATAGCATGAATTGAGGCCGAAACGAGCTCAAACGGAGCTTCACTGAAAAACTGTGCGTAGAGAGAAGTGCGGCGGTCTGAGCTTTCTATTTGGGCAGGTAGCTCTCATTTTGAGATTCCTCATAGGATTAAGAATTGATATAATTCATATCGAATCTAGGGAGAATTTGGTTTGTAAAGTTTTCACAATTTCTCTCTCTAATGTCGATTGAAAATGACAAAGGTGGGGTCGAATTGGCTTACTTTTCAACTCTATTACGGGTTTGTGAGTGTTGGTAGGGCTTGATTTGGCATGAGGAGGCCTGAATTTGGCCAATTTCAGCTTAGCTGAAACAGGGCAGCTTCGGTCCGTTGAAGATACTTCATTGTTTGATTCCCCCGGCGCATCTCCAGCGGTTCTCGGATCGAACGGATGTGGCTATTAGATAGTTGACTTCCCTCGGAGTTTAAAGAATCCGACCTCACCTTCTAAGGTTGAGAAAAACCCCAATGTTGAAGCTCTAGTTCGAGCTTCACTAGAAAACTGAGTAGTTGAGAGAGAATGGAGATTTCAGGTGTGAGGAGAATGAATAGAGAGGGGCTCTTTATATAGGAAGCTCGGGGACTCTCTGCTCGACTGTTTGGCAACTTGGTCAAGCTCATTAATGACTAGAAACTCCCTGAACGGAGGCATTTCATCTTCACTAGCACTATCCATTCATCCATTGAATGAACAGTGTTGTCATCTTAAGGAAGAAGACAACACTGTTTTGAACGTGGTCGGACCGGTCCGACCGGGTTCAATGCTTAAACTGACCGGTTCAGGCCTGATTTGACCAAGTTTTTCAAAATTAAAAATTTCTAAATTCATTCTCTATCCAATGGTGGCTTCAATTCCCCAATTTGAATATTTTAAGCCACCTAAAAAAATAAATTTAGTAACTGGTTCAATGATGGTTCAAACTGGTCCAAACCGGTTCAGGTCCGACTCACCTAAACTGGTCTTGTTTTCTCTTCCAATTTGTCCCAAAGTCCCTTTCCATGGTTTTTATGACTCCTTGGGTCACTCTGGATTTTTAAATTTCCTAATTTGCCCTTTTTCTATTGGTTGGGGTTCGTGAACCGGTTCGGTTCTTTCTCTTGGGTTGACTGGCTCTTTCCTTGATTCTTTCATCTTGAAGGGGTGGGCTTTACATATGAAGTGTAAATAAGCCCACTCACCCAATGACTATGATGTGTTCCTCCCCAATTGGTTTTCCTAGTCCTGTCAAGCTCGTTTGCTCCCTTTCTTATCCGAATTTGTTCCTACACGGTTTGAATATCCTTATAAGGAACGACTTGGCATGAATAGCCCTTTTATTTTCATGTATTTACATTTTGGCCCTTATTTTTGCCTTATTGTAATTAGGTCCCTAAAGCCCATGATCTTTGCCTTTAAGTCCTTAATTCTCAATTATTTTCAGTTCAGTCTATGGGGTTTCCAATATACTCTTGGGTCTTAATTTTCTCAAAATTGTAAATGGGGCTCAAAATTTTCAAATTTCCAAATTGGCTCACAACTTTCCCAAAATTACCGTTTTCCCATAATTTCCAAAAATGGCCAATTGGTTCCAATTCTTTCAAAAATTGACCAATTGATTTGTCACGCCCCGACCTAGTTTGGTCGGATCCCCGTGATCAACCCGCCACTCTCCTGGTTTATTAAATGGTTTCCCCTTATTATAAAATATAAAGAGTAAGACGCCCTTTAATCAACACCTTTTCCTAGAATAAAATAAATCAAAACTGCATAATAATTTGGATTTATCAAACCTGTCTCACAGGCGTCTTAATGGATGGTCTTTAAGGGTAGGCTTTCTGAAATCTCCTGAAAGGGATATAAGGGAGGGGGTGAGTACGACTACTCAGTGAATGAGTTTTCAAAAGTTTGGACTTTCAAGAAAACATTTATTTTTGGAGTGTTCCAGAGTACTCTTTTTTAAAAAATCATTTCATTTAAATCTTGGGTTTTATCACCATTTCCTTATTTAATCATGGTGTGTCATCACCCAACACACATCCTTCATCATGAAGGTTAAACACATGTTCATAGGTAAGTACGTCCACTAAACCCACTTGTGGCTTCGGAGCGACTTTCTCGGCCACCCAGATAGAAGTACGTCCACTTCTACCCTGAGAATGAGTGGATATACGCGACATCTGACCCTTAATCTCGTAATCAATTCTTCGTGTTCATATGAGGACAGAGACTTCATCCCGTCCCCACCTCGGTCTCATGCGTTGGTGCTACTCCAAATTTCGCACTGCCCTTATACTCACTGGGTCATCCAGGGCCCTTAGGACGCATCACTACCCCTCATGGGCGTCTTAATGATCCCGTACTCATAGTGCATGCACAAACAATATTTTCTTATTATGCCTTGTAATCTGTGGTATCATTAGTCCAACGGTCCTGACTTTCAACTCAACATGACCATACAATTTACTTATTAAAGATTTATGGCACATATATCATGTTTGGCCTATGGCCCACTGTGCGAGATTTTCAAAACCAAGCATATTAGCCCCGAAGTTCCAAAACCGAGCCCCCCGGCCTCTAAGAGCTATTCGAGCTCCCGTCAAGAAGGTCTCCCAAATTGTTTAAGTATTGGCACACAGTCAGGGGAGAACACTTCCAACAAAAGTATGTTTTCACTATCCATTATACCGACCCAGTATAAGGACATCTCCGTTCATAACCGATGAACGGGTTTTCAACTTCCTTCGAGGAAGTTTTATCATACCAACCGGGTATGATCTACTTAGAACCGGTAAGTATTTTTTTCACATGGTTTTCACATCACTAGTGTCAGTCGTGATGTTTAAAATACCACATAGTAGTGGGTTTTCATTTTGATGATCTTATCATCCCTAATCGAGTATGACATAAAAACCCACTCACAACCGGTAAGTGATTTTTAACTTTACGTTGTACTTATCATCCCAACTGGGTATGTTGTTAGTAAACCCACTCACTCGTTAATACCGTGAATTCCACTAGACCGGTTCTTTGTATTCACGTGAGTTTGTCCTTACTAGTATTCCCGGTACTTCATGTTCCCACATGATATGAACATCTCGGTTCATTATCCTTCGGCCTAATAGCCTTCATTCATTCCAAATGAATGAAAAAGTCAAACTTCCATTTTTTTTTGCAATTAGGTCTCTAAAGTTATTTCTCTTTAACTTTAAGTCCCTAATGTCATTTTTTCTGCAAATTGAGTCCCGAAACTTTTAATATTTATCATAGGACCTCAATTTATTCCATTTCACAAAAAGGGGTTTAAATTTCCAACTTTCCAAATTTCCAATTTGGTCCCGCAACTTTTCCAAAATTACCATTTTGCCTGTCCTTTACAAAAATGGTAAATTTTACCCCCAAAATTTTAAAATTTCTCAATTGGCCCTCTAACATTTTTATCATGCCCAATTGACCCTCAATTTTAGGAAATTGCATTTTGGTCCTTTGAATTTTCAAAAATCCCCAATTTCCCCAATTTTTCCCCAATTCCAACTCTTTAACATAGTCAAATTTGATTTCATCAAATTGTCCAATCAAATACCTCTAATTGTTGAAATTGACTTTTTTCATGTTCATATGATTCCATAGAACATTGAATCGTGAGTTTTAACGCCGGAACAAGCTCAAATGGAGCTTCGTTGGAAAACAGACTATAGAGAGATAAAGCTTCGATTACTCACTGGTGAGGACACGGCAGTCCGAGATTTTGATACGGAGAGATAGTTCTCATCTTGAGGTTCATCCCAGAATTAAAAATCGCATCAATTGATGCACAATTGAGTTAGAATTTCATCATTGAAATTCTGCCGGTTCTCTCTCTAGCACCGGCCAGAAATTGTAGAGGGGAGCCAAATTGGGTTACCTTTCAGTTTTAATTCAACCGTGGGAGGGCTGAGGAAGTGTTGGGAGGGCTTGGTTTGGCCTGAGGAGTGTTCAAAATTGCCGATTTCTGCTCAGCCGAAACAAGGCAGCTTCGGTCCGCCGGAGCTGTTTCACTGTTCCGTCATGCCGACACTTCTCCGATGACCCTCGGAGCAAACGGAGATTGCATGCATGTAGCTAACTTCTCTATGGTTCTAAAGAACCCAGCCTCACCTTTTTTGGCTCAAAAAAGATCCCATATCGGAGCTCTGGTTTTAGCTTCGTCGGAAAATGGAGCTATTGTGAGAGAATGGAGTTTTCTGGTGAGGAGAGGATGAATGGGGAGGGGCTCTTTATATAGGGAGCTCGGGGACCCGTTGGACGTCCGTTTGGCACCTTTATGAAAACACATTGATGGCTTGAAATGTACCAAATGGAAATGTTTCTTCTTCGTCGGCACTGCTTCAATTTTTCAGTGAGTGAACAGTACTGTCATCCTAAGGAAGAAGATGACACTATTTCGAATCGGACCGGACCGGTCCGAATTGGGTTCAAAGTTAAACCGGCCGGTTCATTCCCCATTCGATCGAGTTCTTCAAATCTAAAAATTTCTAAATTAATCTAAATTCATTTTCTATCCAATGCTGGTCTCAAATCTCAAATTTGAATTTTTTAAGCCACCTAGAAAAATGAATTTAGAATCGTATTCAATATTGGTTCAAACAGGTCCAAACCGGTTCGGATCCAGTTCACCTGAACTGGTTTGGTTTTCATCCCAAATTCCTTGTCCATTTCCATGCCTTTTGTGACTCCTTGGGTCACTTAGGGTCCATAAAATTCTCTGTTTACCATCTCTTTATCGATTTCGGTTAATAAACCGATTTGGTTCTTAAATCAGTTTAATTTGGTTCGGGTCCGGTTCACCCAAATCGGTTTAGTTTTTCTCTCCCACTTTGTTCTAAGGTTCCTTCCCAAGGTTTATAAATTTCTTTGGAGCACAAGGGAGTTAAATTTCACTGATTTGCCCCTTCTCTTTCGGTTCTGGTTCATGAACAGACTCTGTTCATAAACCGGTTCAATGTAGTTTAATCCGATTCATCCAAACCAGTCTGGTTTTTCTCTTCCAATTCATCTTAAGGTTCTTTTCCATGGTATTATGAACCCTTTGGGTCACCCAAGAGTTGTAAATTCTCAAATTGCCCGTTCACAAATGATTGGGTTTGTGAACCGATTCAGTTTTCTCACTCGGTTTGACTGGTTCTTTTCCCGGTTTTTCATTAGCTTAAAAGGGTGGGGTTTACATGATCCACCAACATCTTTCTCATTGCCAATTGACCTTCAATTTTAAAAAATTGCATTGAGGTACTTCAATTTTTTAAAATCCCCAATTTCTCCCAATTTCACCTATTTCTGCAGATTGAATTTGATTTCTTCAAATTAGCCGTTCAAATAGGGTTAATTTCTCAAATTGTGGTGTGAATCAATTTCTATACTTCCTTACAATTCAATTGAGATTTGAATTGTGAAATTTTGGTCCGAAATGAGATCAAACATTGCTTCATTAGAAAATTGTACGTAGAGAGAGAGAGAGAGAGCTCTGAGAACTTACCATCGGAGGCGTAGCGGTCTGAGCTCTTGGTTTAGAAAGGTAGCTCTCGTCCTTAGGGTCCTTCTAGGATCAAGAATTGCTACAATTGATGTCAGGATCAGTGTGAATTTAGTAAGTGCAATTTAGCACTTTCTCTCTCTAAAACTGAACTATTGCAATGAAGAAGGGCCTATTTTACTTACCTTTCCCCTCGTGGGAGGTCGTGTGTGGTTGTGGGGGCTAAGGGATGGCTCGATTTAGCCGTAGCAGGTCTGAATTCGCCAAATTCAGGTAAGCCAAAATAAGGCAGCTTTGGAGCGACAGAGCTGCTTCACTGTTTGATCTCATCGGGACTTCTTCCGCGATCCTTGGGTCGAAGGGAGGTTGCTGTCAGGTAGCTGACTTCCCCTGGTATTTGTAGGACTCGAGTTTGCCTTTTAAGGCTCAGAAAAGTGCCCAAGTCGAATCTCTCATTTGAGCTTCACCGAAAAATGGAGAACTTTGGAGGAGGAGAAGATTTGAGGTGTGTGGAGTATGAATGGAGGGGAGCTCTTTATATAGGGAGCTTAGGGTCACTCTACCCTACCAGTTTCTATATTGGTCGAGCTTATCCTCTTTAGAAAATGCCCAAATTAGAGGGAATATTCTCTTGTCGGAGAAGGAAAGTTTTTTTGCCATGTGAACAGTGATGTCATTCCAAGGAAGAATAAGGCACTGTTATGTACCGGACCAGATTAGTCTGACCGGGTTCAATGGAAAAAATCAGCCGGTTCAGACATGATTCGACCGGTTTTATCAAAATTAAAAATTTCTAAATTTATCTAAATTAATTTTTTATCTGATGGTGGCCTCAATTTTCCAAATTGATATTTTTATACCACCTATAAAAATGAATTTTCCAATCCGGTTCATTATGGTTCAACCCGGTTCAATCCTGTTCAATCTAGTTTAGGTCCAATTCACCATGAACCGGTCTGGTTTTCCCATCCAACTTACTTCATGGTTCTTCCCCATGATTTTCATAACATTTTGGTCACTTGGGATTTTCCAATTTCCCATTTTAATCCCTCTTTATCATTCTCAGTTCCTTAAGTGTTTCGGTTTTCTCATTAAATTGACTGATTCATTCCTGGTTTTCATTGATCCGAGATGACGGGTTTCATAACTCTCCCCTTCTTTTAGGATTTTTGTCCCCAAAACATGATTACATATCCTTTATATCAGGAATAATTTCCCTTGATGTCAACTTAAGGTTTGCTTAACATACTACCAGTTTGGTTGTCTCTTCACTTAGCCCTTTAAACCACGTGTTTAAGGAATTTCTATTCCTTTCCATTATCTACTCATTCCATGGAGTTTATCATGATTAGTCATGTCTTACCCATTAGTCCAAAGGCACATCCTTAGGTTCATTTCTTACTCTGCTTATGGTAAGACTCTTGCTCTTGAAGGGTCTTGTCGAGAATATTAGGATTGGGAGTTCCAAAATGCCCAACCGTCCCCCATGTCCATTTACTCCCCTAGTTGTTGCAATTCCTTAGCTCAACATCCTTTCAAGCTTTTCATACTTGTTTTCACAAGTTTCAGCGTTATCACATTTTTTGTCTTATATTGTTCCTTCCTCCATCCTTTGTTTATTACAACTCTGGTCAAACTTTTATGTTTAACCTTATCATGCTTAACTAACTGACTCTTCCTTACTTGAGTCACATTTTTCTTGGGACTTTTAGGCCTACATGTTCCTTATAGCATGACATGTTCTAGAACTTACCTTTCTCCATTAGAATTCTAGAACATTTCCTTGATGGTTGTTCTCAACTTTCCAACCATTTGGGGATCGTATAATTTCGTCCCTTCTTTTCATCGGTTAGTATTCCTTGGCTACCTTTATCGTTATCCAATCATCCTTCTTACATTTGATGTCATGTCTTTCATAACCGTGTCGATTTTCCTTATCTACTCATCCTTTCCCAACTTCCTTATAGGGTTTTTCTGGTTCCAATCATCAGGCTTCCCGATTACTTCTTGAATTACCGACATGCTTTGGATTTTTTCCTTCCTTATGTCCTTCCACATCTCCAATGGCATCCTTTACTCAAGGATTCTCTTTCTTCATTCCTTCATTACTCACTTGTGACCATTTCACAATTCCTAATCCCGAATTGATCCCTTTCGGTCTACATGTCGATTCCTTTGTTTTGGAAGTTCTCTTTTGATGGTTTCATTCTCTACTATTTCCTTTAAAGTAGAGACTTCCACCTTAGGAGCTACATGTTCGATCTTCTTACCATTCCTTGAAGGTTTCCTTTCCTCATCTCCTTACACCCTTTTTATATTGGGGCATTTGCCCGCTTTTAATCCTTCATTGTCTTAAAATTCCAATTTCATCCCTTTTTCCCTATTCGAGAAACTTCCGAGTATCGGGTCTTACTACATGTACTCCACACTATGCCCAGCCGTCCACTCTTTAGGCTCCATTAAGCGAGTGTGGCCACAACTAGCCTTAATGTCAGTGGTTGTTTCCCTTAATCACTTCTTAATTGGAGGGCTTACTTCTCCAAGATTTCTCATATGTTCTTTCCTTTATTTCCTTATTATGGATAGTCCACCCCTTTATTACTTGTACAACATCTTTTGATGCTATCTTCCTACTTACCCGTTCCTTGGGTTTAACTTACTCCTTGGGCCCTCATGAGTACTTTTCCTTTGTACTTAATCTTTTCATCTCAACCATCATTTCATTTGCGAACTTATCTTCCTTTCCTTATTAAATCAGGTTCATCACCTCTTCGTTGGGATATATCTTTCCCATGACTCCCTTCCTTGGTAGGTTCCTCCTCTTCTCGGAATTTCCTTTTTTTTTCTTTCATCTTTGTAGGTATTTGTCTTTTAAATCGACCTCATGGCATCCTTTGATGTCACCCTCTCCCGCTTGACCCTAACTTTGGGAATCTTGCTGGCACCTCCTTTGTACCTTGTCATTATCCCTACTTGTAATCACTTTAATCTTATTTTATTAGGGAGGAATTTTGATTTCTTTTTGTTTCAAGGTTTCTCAACCTCCTTCTAAGGACTTGCTTAATCCCTCCCATGACCTGAGTTTGGTCACTAGTCCATTTTTCGGCCATTAAATTTCTTTAAGGATTTCCTTCATCCTTCTTTTCCAATGTTCGGCCCCTTTAACATCTCCCTTCATCATGTGGGTTTTAAATCCATGATTCTTATGAGGGTCAGTTCATTAACTACCATGTCCCTACTGCTCTCCTTGTCAAATTGTTTTGAGACAGTTGTCTCTATAATTCACTCGTCCTTCATGCCCATCATGTCGCCCTTTGTAGTGTGTAGTCGTTACTACTTCTTGGTCCTTCTTAAGGCATCATTTATTCTCCTTGATCATTTTGTTTGTTACTAGTTGCTTCCTACTTGGCTCCTCTGCTTTTCCAAAGCATGTCAAACTTGCCATCCTGGGACATCCTTTTTATCGTCCAATGTTCGGGATTGTCTTCTCTTGTGGAGGCGCTTCCTTCTTTACTCCTAGATGGCTTGTAACTCTCCTTAAGGAAAATTTCCCTTTTATCTATACTTTTCTTTGTTTGGTTTTCTTCCTTTGGTCCTTTTTGTCTTCTATGACCCCTCCTCATATAGTTGAAATATGAGAACACGTCTTTATTTGGGAGAGTATTTTTTTTTAAATTGGAATTTTTATTAATAAGGGGTATAATACTTTTTGGGTGTTATCTCTATTACAAGAAGTAGTTTAGCTTGGGAAGCTACTATACTAGGTTCTTGGTAAGCGTCCATCTTAGTTATAAGTCCCTTGTGGTGTCCTTGGTGTTAGGTTGGCTCTCCTCATACTCATGGATGTGACCATAACAGGTGCTGGCACCACATTCCTTGGTGGCATTAGACATTTCCCCACAAAATGTCCCTTGGTCCTTTGGGACTTCTACTATACCTTGGGCATTTGAGACCTTTTAGGGTTGTTTTCATATGAGGACAGAGTGTTGGGTGGTGTTGGTGATGTCAGTCCTAGTTTTCTTGGTTACTTTCTTGGGTGACATCTAAAAATTTTAAAAATTCTCTCTTAATTCTTATGTTATATAGTCTTCATAATGTATTCGAGGAAACATGCTATGATACCACTCAAATTGTCATGCCCCAATCCGGTTTGGTCGGATCCCAGTGTAGCAACACGAAGTACTAGGAATGCTAGCAAGGACAAGCTTGCGTGAATACAAAGAACCGATCTCGTGGAATTCACGACATTAACGGGTGGATGGATTTACTAACATCATACCTGGTTGGAATGATGAGTACAACTTAAAGTTAAAAACCACTTACCGATTGTGAGTGGGATTTTATATCATGCCTAGTGGGGGATGATAAGCATATCAAAATAAAAACCCACTACTATGTGGTATTTTAAACATCACAACTTAGAAGAGTGATGTGAAAATCAAGAGGAAAAACTACTTACCAGTTGTAAGTAGATCATACCTGGTTGGTATGATGAAACTTACTCGAAGGAAGTTGAAAACATGTTCATCGATTATGAATAGAGATGTCCTTATACCAGTGCAGTATAAGGGACAGTGAAAACATATTTTTTGTCAAAAGTGCTCTCCCTTGACTGTGTGCCAATGCTTAAACTATTTGGTAGACCTTCTTGACGGGAGCTCGAATAGCTCTTATAGGCTGGGGGCCTCGGTTTTGGAACTTGGGGGCTAATATGCCCGATTTTTGAAAATCTCATACAGTGGGCCCAAGGCTAGTTGGCACGAGTAGGAGCTCGTAAACAAACATGAATTATATGCCATAAAACTTTAAATAAAGGTATTGTTTGGCCATGGTACCAACATAGGACTGACATACTCAGTCAACTAGCGACAGTGCGACATGACAGGTCAATGGACCAGTCAAGACAAACAACTGTGGGTTGAGTTGAGAGTCGGGGCCGTTGGACCAATGGCACCACAAATTATATGGAATAATGAGAAAATATTGATTGTGCATACACTGTGAGTACGAGACCATCAAGACGCCCAAGAGGGGTAGTGATGCGCCCTAAGGGCACTAGACGACCTGGTGAGTATAAGGGCAGTTCGTCGTACCAGGTGACCGTGTGAAATTTGGAGTAGCACTAAGTGCATGAGACCGGGGTGGGGACGGGATGAGGTCTCTATCCTCATAACGGACACGAAGAATTTATTCTGGGAATGAGGGTTGGATGTCGCGAACATCCACTCATTCTCAGGGTAGAAGTGAACGTACTTCTATCCGAGTGGCCAGTAAAGTCGCTCCGAAGCCACAAGTGGGTTCAGTGGACGTACTGACCTGTGAATGTGTGTTTAACCTTCATGATGAAGGATGTGTGTTGGGTGATAACACACCGTCATTAAATAAGGAAATTGTGATAAAACCCGAGATTTTGAATAAAGGGCTTTTTGAAAGAAAGTAGTCTGGCACACTCCAATAATAAATATTTTCTTAGAAGTCCAAACTTTTGAAAACCCCATTCACTGAGTAGTTGTACTCACTCCCTCACTTATATCTCTTTTAGGAAATCCCGGAAAGCCTACCCTTAAAGACCATCAACTAAGAAGCATGTGAGGCAGGTATGATGAATTTAAAATGTTATGCAGTTATGATTATATTATTCCAGGAAAAAGGTGCTGGTTTAAAGGATGTCTTACTCTTTATGGTTTATAATAAGGGAAACCCTTTAATAAAACGGGAGAGTGGCAGGTTGATCAAGAGGATCCAACCAAATCGGGTCGGGGCGTGACAACTAGAGTGGTATAAGAGCCTGTTTCCTCGAATACATAATTAAGACTAGAAAGTATAGTAACTAATAGGATTTATCTTAAAATTTACAGATGGCTCCCAGGAGAGTAACCAACAAAACTAGGAATGACTCTACTCAACACCCTATCCTCGTTGGAAGACAACTCTAAAAGCTTCCTAATGCCCGAGATATAGTAGAAGCCTCAAAGGACCAAATGAGGAAACATCAAATACCGCCAAGGAGTACGGTGCTAGGGCATGTTAAGGTCATAGTCCTGTGTACAAAGGGAGCCAAGCCTAAAAGCTAGGAATGCTAGTACATAATCTTACCAAGGAAGATACTTGCCAAGAAAACCATAGGTTCCTATCGATTATGTGACTACTTTATGTGATAGGGCTAAAGTCTCAACCTTTTGTATCCCCTTGTTAATGAAATACTCAAATTCTTAAATCTCTAGCTCCCAATGATGTGATCTTGCTAGGAAGATGGCCAGAGGCAAATAAACCAAACAAACCCACAATATCCTAGAAACTAAGGAAAAGTTACATTTCAGTTATGGAAGATTAATCGGGGAATTAAGAAACCTAGGAGGACTCTTACTATGACCCTTTAGCAAAGGGGATTCAGCAAGAAAACTCAAAAACGGAGAAGCACCAAACCACTAGTAACCTTGGAAAAGCCCCACTCGAAGGAAAGAAGGAACCACCACAATCCATGCAAATGAATAACCTATTACAAGTATGAACGATGGGGACATTATGTGAAGAAGTGCCCAACTATACTAAAGACAAGTACCAAGATAAACTATTATAGGTGTAAGGAAAGAAGGAGTGTCCCACACCGTATAGATTTAGGGCAATACCTCCTCAAAGGTCACTAAAGACATGAAGGACTAGAGACATAAACTATGGAATAGGTTAAGTAAGCGGTTCACAAAGAGGTCAAGAAATGACGAGGTGAATGCCAAATTTAAACTTCTTCTTAAGAAGGTCAAACAGAGAAGGATACCACAAGAATAGAGATAAGGTACATGGGAAGTATACCTAGAACCCTCTTATAAGGGAGCAAACACAGAAAAACGTCCTCCAAAAACTCTAGGGAATGGTACAATGAGAGTGAAGAAGAGAAGGAATACGCTAGGAAAGGGAACTCTGGAGGGATGCATACAACTTAGTACCTTGAAGGAATGAATTAGCTTGGAAAAAGTAATGAAGCCAAATAGGGTCAGAGAGAATAAATGACACCCTAAGAAAGATCGGGGGGTAGAAAGGACTACACCCTAAAAAGGTCAGTGAGACGGATGTTAAGGACAAGAGGACTCGAGAAATAGCTACCCTAAGAAACTTAGACCAAATGAATGGTGGAGGCAAAGCAGTTAATGAACTAATACTTGGGAAAGCCATAATTTGAGTTCCAACAAAGAAGAGGGAGGCAGAAAGGCCAATTACTTAGGAAAAAAAGGATGAAAGAAATCCTTAAAAGGGACAAATGCCAACTAATGACTAAACTCAAGCCAAGAAAGGAATAGGCAAGCCTCTCACACAATGGTCAAGAAATCTTGAAACAAGGAAGATTTGTACGCATCCTAAAGAAATAGACAGGTACTGGGTGCGAATGAGGATGCGGATAGAGTATAAAAGATGTGCCTGCAAGATTTGAGGAGTAAAGGTAAATAGGAGAAGATGACATCAAGGGATGTCATTTAAGGGTAGAAATCCCCTAGAGCAAATGTAAGAAAAGAATGTTAAGAGAAAGACAAAGAATCCTACCAAGGAAGGAAGCCCCGAAAAGACATGCGTATCCTAATTAATAGGAAATGGAACCAACCGAAATGGAAAGAACGATAAGCTCACAAATGAAATGCTGGTTGAGATGGAAAGATCGAGTAGCAAGGAAAAGTACTCATGAGGTCTTAAGAAGTAAGTTAAACAAAAGGAATGGATAAATGGCATGGTAGCATCAAAGAATGCCATAACAAATAGGAGTGGGTGGACTACAATAATAAGAGAGTAAAAGAAAGAATATATGAGGAATCTTGGAGAAGTAAGCCCTCAATTAAGAAATCAATTAGGGAAAATGATCACTGACATCAAGACGGGTTGTGGACAATGCTCACTTAATGGAGCCTAAAGAATGGATGGATGAGCATAGTGTAGAGTATCAAAAAGAAGACCAACAATTAGAAATTCCTTAGATATGGAATGAAAGAAAAATTTAAGACAAATAAGGATTTTGAAATAAGACCGATAATCAGAAGCTACTCAAATAAGGAATAAGGGATGGAATGGAAAATTTAAGACAATGGAGGACTGAAAGCGAGCAAATGCCCCAATATAAAAATGGTGTAAGGAGATGAAGAAAGGAAACCTTCAAGAAATGGTAAGAAGGTTGAACATGTAACTCATAAGGTGAAAGTTTCTACTTTGAAGGAAATAGTAGAGAATGAAATCGTAAAAGGGGAAACTCCTCAAACCAAGCAAATCGACATGTAGACCGAAAGTAATCAACTCGGTATAATGAATTGTGAAATGATTACGAACAAGTAAGAGTGGATTAAGGCCAAAGTAAAAATCCTTGAGTAAAGGATGTCACTGGGAACAAGGATTGACCTAAGAAAGGATGAATCCCAGCTTGTTGATATAGTATTGGAAAAGCCAATCAATTGGAACCGAAAAGATCCAATAAAGAAGTTGGGGAAGGATGAGTAGGTAAGAGGAATCCATGTGGTTATGTGAGACATAACTTCAAAGGAATGATGGAGGAGAGGATAATGCTAAAAAGGATAATTGAGGAATGCTATCAAAAGAAAAGAGGGATGAAGTTGTACAATTCCTGAAAGGTCGAAAAGCTAAGAGAGACCCTCAAGGAAATGTTCTAGAAATCTAATGGATAGAGATAGGTCCTAGAAAATGCCATGCTGTAAGGGGCATGTAAGCCCAACAATCCCGAGGAGAATATGACTCAAAGTAAGAAAGAGTCGGCTAATAAGCATGACAAGGTTGAATATAGGAAAATTTTGAACCGAAGTTATAATAGACAACGAATGAAGGAAGGGTCAAAATAGGACGAAAAAGTGATAATAAAGAAAAATCGTAGAAACAAGTACGTGACGCTCGAAAGAACATCGAGCTAAAGGTTTCAACTACCAAAAGGATAATTAGACATGGGAATGATTAGTTATCTTGGAATTCCCAATCTTGAGTACAGAATCTCAAAGGGAAGAATGTTTCTCTAAACAAAGAAAGAGATCAAATCTAAGAATATACCCTGAAGTAAGGTATGTCTAGTTATGATAAACTCCATGGAGAGAGTAAATAATATAAAGGAAAAGGAATTCCTTAAGTGAAGGTTATAAAATGGGCTAATTAGAAGGATGGGAGAAGAGTTTGCATGTTAGGCAAACAACAAAGGGGCATCAAAGGAAATGATTCCTCATAAAAGGCTGATAATTTAGTTTTAGAGACAAAACTCCTAAAAGGAGGGGAGATTTGTAAACTCCACCCTTTTGAGCTAAGGAAAAACTAGGAAAAGAACCAGTCAAACCGAGTGAGAAAATTGAACCAGTTCACAAACCCTATCATTTGTGAACGGGAAATTTGGGAATTTAACACTCTCGGGTGAACCAAAGGATTTATAATACTATGGAAAAGAACCTTAGGATAAATTGGAAGAGAAAAACCAGACTGGTTTGGATGAACCGGATCCAACTAAATTGAACCGGTTTATGAACCGAAACCGATAGAGAAAGGGAAAATAGGGAAATTTATGGATCCCTTGTAACCCGAAGAGATTTATAAACCTTGGGAAGGAACCTTAGAACAAAGTGCGAGAGAAAAACTAGATCGGTTTGGGTGAACCAGACTCAAACCGGATTGAATCGGTTTAAGGACCAAGTCGGTTTATAAACTAGAATCGATAAAGAGATGGTAAACCAAGAATTTTATGGACCCTAAGTGACCCAAGGAGTCACAAAAGACATGGAAATGGACTTGTTAAGGAATTGGAGATGAAAACCAAACCAGTTCAGGTGAACCGGATCCAAACTAGTTTGGGCCTGTTTGAACCACTATTGAACCAGATCCTAAATTCATTTTTCTAGGTGGCTTAGATTTGAGGCCACCATTGGATAGAAAATGAATTTAGATGAATTTAGAAATTTTTATATTTGAAAAACTCGGTCGAATGAGGGGTGAACCGGCCAGTTTAAGCTTCGAACCCGGTTCGGACCGATCCGGTCCGGTTTGAAACAGTGTCATCTTCTTCCTCAGGATGACAACACTGTTCACTCACCGAAAAATTGAAGCAGTGCCAGTGAAGAAGAGATGCTTCCGTTCGGTATGTTTCAGGTCTTCAATACCTATTATAATGGTGCCAAACGGACGACCAACAGGTCCCCGAGCTCCCTATATAAAGAGCCCCTCCCCATTCATCCTCTCCACACCTGAAAAGCTCACTCTCTCTCAGTTACTTAGTTTTTCGGTGAAGCTCAAACTAGAGCTCCGATATAGGGTCAATTTTGAGCCAAAGAAGGCGAGGTCGGGTTCTTTAGAATTAGGGAGAAGTCAGCTACACGCCTGTAGTCTCTGTTTGCTCCGAGGGTCGCCGGCGAGGTCTGAGTTGAAATCAGCCATTTCAAGCTCTCCTTAAGCCAAACCAAGCCTTCCCAATACTTCCTCAGCCCTCCCACGGCCGAATTAGGACTGAAAGGTAAACCAATTTAGCTCCCCTCAACAATTTTTGGTCTGTGCTAGAGAGAGAACCAACAGAATTTCAATGATGAAATTCTAACTCAATTTGACATCAATTGATGCAATTCTTGATTCTAGAATGAACCTCAGGATGAGAGCTATCTGCCTAGATCGAAAGCTCGGACCACCATGCCCTCACCGGTGAGTAATCGAAGTTTTCTCTCTATATAGTCTATTTTTCGGCGAAGCTCCGTTTGAGCTCGTTCCAGCGTTAAAACTCACGGTTCAAAGTTCTATGTAATCGTATGAACATGGAGAAACTCAATTTCAACAATTAGAGTGTTTGATCGGTCAATTTGATGAAATCAAATTTGGTTGTGTTGAAGAGTTGGAATTAGGGAAAAATTGGGGGTAATTGGGGATTTTCAAAAAATTCGAGGGACCGAAACGCAATTTCCTAAAATTTAGGGTCAATTGGGCGTGATAAAAATGTTAGAGGGCCAATTGAGGAATTTTTAGAATTTTTGAGGAGAAACTTACCATTTTTCCAAAGGAAGGGCAAAATGGTAATTTTGGAAAAGCTAGGGGACCAAATTGGAAATTTATCCCCTTTTGTGAAATGGAATAAATTGAGGTCCTATGATAAATTTTAAAAGTTTCGGGACTCAACTTGAGGGAATACCGGTATTAGGGACTTAAAGTTAAAGAGAAATAACTTTAGATACCTAATTGCAAATAAATGAAAGCTTGACTTTCTCATTCATTTATAATGAATGAAGGCTATTAGACCGAGGGATAATGAACAAGGATGTTCATATTGTGTAGGAACACGAAGTACCAGGAACACTAGCAAGGACAAGCTTGCGTGAATACAAAAAACTGATCAAGTGGAATTCACGGAAATAACAGGTGAGTGGATTTACTAACATCATACTCAGTTGGGATGATGAGTACAACTTAAAGTTAAAAACCACTTACCGGTTGTGAGTGGGATTTTATATCATACCTGGTGGGGGATGATAAGCACATCAAAATAAAAACCCACTACAATGTGGTATTTTAAACATCACAACTTAGAGGAGTGATGTGAAAACCAAGCGAAAAAACTACTTACCGGTTGTAAGTAGATCATACCCGATTGGTATGATGAAACTTCCTCGAAGGAAGTTGAAAACCCATTCATCGGTTATGAATGGAGATGTCCTTATACCCATGTGGTATAAGGGACAGTGAAAATGTATTTTTTGTTAGAAGTGCTCTCCCTTGATTGTGTACCAATACTTAAACTATTTTGGAGACCTTCTTGACGGGAGCTTGAATAGCTCTTATAGGCCAGGGGCCTCAGTTTTGGAACTTAGGGGCTAATATGCCCAATTTTTGAAAATCTCATATAGTGCGCTAGTTGGCACGAGCAGGAGCTCGTAAACAAATATGAATTATATGCCATAAAACTTTAAATAAAGAAATTGTTTGGCCATGGTACCAAGATAGGATCGACATACTCGGTCAACTAGCAGCAGTGTGACATGACAGGTCGACGGACCAGTCAAGACAAACAACTGCGGGTTGAGTTGAGAGTCAGGGCCATTGGACCAGTGGCACCACAAATTATATGGCATAATGAGAAAATATTGATTGTGCATGCACTATGAGTACAGGACCATCAAGACACCCAAAAGGGGTAGTGATGCGTCCTAAGGGCACTGGACGACCTGGTGAGTATAAGGGCAGTTCGTCGTACCAGGTGACCGTGTGAAATTTAGAGTAGCACTAAGTGCATGTAACCGGGGTGGGGACGGGATGAGGTCACTGTCCTCATAATGGACACGAAGAATTTATTCTGGGAATGAGGGTTAGATGTTGCAAACATCCACTCATTTTCAGGGTAGAAGTGGATGTACTTCTATCCGAGTGGCCGGTAAAGTCGCTCCGAAGCCACAAGTGGGTTCAATGGACGTACTGACATGCAAATGTGTGTTTAACCTTCATGATGAAGGATGTGTGTTGGGTGATGAGACACCGTCATTAAATAAGCAAATGGTGATAAAACCCGAGATTTTGAATAAATGGATTTTTGAAAGAAAGGAGTCTGCACACTCCAATAATAAATATTTTCTTAAAAGTCTAAACTTTTGAAAACACATTCACTGAGTAGTCATACTCACCCCCTCCCTTATATCCCTTTAAAGAAATCTTGGAAAGCCTACCCTTAAAGACCGTCAACTAAGAAGCCTGTGTGACAAGTATGATGAATTTAAAATGTTATGCAGTTATGATTATGTTATTCCAGAAAAAAGGTGTAGGTTTAAAGGATGCCTTACTCTTTACGGTTTATAATAAGGGAAACCCTTTAATAAACCGAGAGAGTGGCAGGTTGATCATGGGGATCCGACCAAACCGGGTTGGGGTGTGACAAGAAATGTTGTGTGACTTGCCATAGGACCAAGATAGGATTGACAAGGCTCGATGGGCTAGTGGCAGTGCACCAAGACTAGGTCGATGGACCGGTCACGCAAACAACTACAAGTCAAGTCGAGTGCCTGGGCCGTTGGATCATTGGCATTGAAGATTATGGTTAATGATTCAAAAACTTTTGTTATGCATGCATGAGAATTTGGAAGCATCTAGACACCCATGAGGGGTAGCCGATGAGGATGACCTGGATGTAATAAGGGCAAGTTTATCATGCCTGTTAGTCATGAAGCTTAAAGTAAGCTTCCCGCCCATTGAGACCGAGGCAGCAGGGGAAATGAGGTCCCGTCCCACAAAAGTGGACACAAAAAATGATTAGGGTTTGAGGGTCAGACGTATTATTTCCACTCAAACTCTAGGTAGAGGCTATTAACCTCTACTCAAGTGGACAGTAAAGACGCACCATTCCACAAGTGGAGTAGACGGGGACTATTATGTGAATGTGTGATCCATTTCTACGAAAGAAAGGGCGTGTGAATGTTTGTTAAATGCCTCCTGAGCAAGGGGAAGTGCTAAAAAGAGATGAACTCATATCATAGTGAACTAAGAGGATAAAACGCTTTGATAAACTATTTGTTTTGAAAACACACTCCCAAACCCCTGCTCATTGAGTTGTAGAAACTCACCCCCTCCCCTAAACAATTTTAAGGAAAAACCTCTCATCAAGAAAAGTAGAAGCTAGGGCAAGTCCAAGGTATCACGAATAGGTAAACCATCATTTAAATGTTTTTTAAATTTTGTTATGGAAAACATGTGTACTCCTACACCTTTACCATCCTCAGTCTATTTGGTAAAAATACTAAATTAGTATAGGGAAGTGTGGCGGGTTGATCACGAGGATTCCAACCCAAATCAGGTTGGGGCGTGACATAGGAAGAGTCACCACTTCCCAAGACCGCGACGAGTTAAGCGTATCTTTCATCCTTGTACCTGGGAATAGCATTATATAAAACTAGCATAAAATTTTAAAATACCTGACTTAGGGCTTGGCCTCGAGATTTCCTTAAGGGTTGCCTCCTTTCCTAAAAAAATTTAAAGGGAGGGGTTGAGTTTCTACAACTCAAAGAGTGGGTGTTAGGTTGAGTTTTCAAAACAACTTTCATATTATGATTTTTGTTTACTTATAAGTGAGTTTAACTCTTTTAACACTTCCCCTTGCTCGGGAGGTGTTTAGCAAACAATCACACACCATTTATCATAAAGGGTTGAAATGTTTGTCGATGTAGTACGCCGACTACACCCACTTGTGGATCGAAGCGTCTTTATCGTCCACCTTTATAAAAGTCCTTGACTTCTACCCTAAGTTTGAGTGGATGTTACATGTTTGACCCTCAAACCTGAATGTACTTTGTGTTCGTGATGTGGGACGAGACATCATCCTTACCCCTCCCTGGTCTTAGTGCGCATGAAGCTACTCCAAGCTTCATGACTCACTAGCACAACAAAACTGTCCTTATCGTATCCTGGTCATCCAGCAGCCCTTAGAACCAACACTACCCTACTAGGTGTCACGCCCCGACCTAGTTTGGTCATATCCCCGTGAGTAACCAGTAGCCAAGCGTAATTTATGATCTTGTTCCCTAGAATGGCATTAATCAAAACTAAAGCAAGATAAAAAGAACTTTAAGTGTACCTGACTTAGAATTCATCTTCTCGAGCACTCTCTCAGTTTGATCTCCTTTTTCCTAAAAAGGGCATAAAGGGAGGGGATGAGTTTCTATAACTCAGTGAGTGGGTGTTGGGAGTGAGTTTTAAAAAAATACTTAGTTTATTAAAAACCCATTTTCACAAATTTTTCTTTGAAGCCTTTGTGTGTCTAGCTCTTTTAGCACATCCCCTTGCCTCGTGAGGCATTTAGCAAACGAACGCATGCCCTTTATCATAAAGGGTACACAAGTTCGTCAGTGCAACATGTCCACTACACCCACTTGTAGATCAGAGTGTCTTTATTGTCACGCCCCGACCCGGTTTGGTCGGATCCCCATGATCAACTGACCACTCTCCTGATTTACTAAAGGGTTTCCCCTTATATTATAAACCGTAAAGAGTAAGGCATTCTTTAGACCTGCACCTTTTTCTAGGAATATCATAAATTAAAACTGCATAAAAATTTAAAATAATCGTACCTGTCTTGCAGGCGTTTAATTATGCAAGTCTTTTAAGGTTCAACTTTCCGGGACTTCTTCAAAGGGGTATAAGGGAGGGTGTGAGTACAACTACTCAGTGAATGGGATTCAAATCTTTTGATTTTCAAGAAAAACATTTATATGGAGTGTGCCAGACTCCTTTCTTTTCAAAAATTCCTTCATTTAAAAATTCAGATTTTTCCATTATTTCTTAGTTACCAATGTGTCATCACCCAACACACATCCTTCATCATGAAGGTTACACACATTCGCAAGTCAGTATCACTACTGAACCCGCTAGTGGCTTCGGAGCGACTTTTCCTGCCACCCGAATAGAACTACAACCACTTCTACCCTCGGAATGAGTGGATGTACACGACATCCGACTCACAATCCCAAAATCACTTCTTTGTGTCCATATGAGGACAAAGATCTCATCCTATCCCCACCCCGGTCTCATGCGCTTGGTGCTACTCCAAATTTTGCACAGACACTTGGAACGATGATCTGCCCTTATACTCACCGGGTTGTCCAGAGCCCTTAAGACACATCAATACCCCTCATGGGCGTCTTGATCATCCTGTATTCATAGTGCATGCACAAACAATGTTTTCTCATATTGCCATGTAATCTGTGGTGCCACTAGTCGAACGGCCCCGACTCTCAACTCAACCCGCAATTGTTTGTCTTAACTGGTCCATCGACCTATCATGTTCTACTGCCGCTAGTTGACTGAGCATGTCTGTCCTATCTTGGTACCATCCGAACAATTCACTTATTAAGTTTTATGGCACATATATCATGTTCGTTTACGAGCTCCTGCTCATACCAACTGGCCTTGGGCCCATTGTGTGAGATTTTCAAAATCGGGCATTTAGCCCCTAAGTTCAAAAACCGAGGCCCCCAGCCTATCAAAGCTATTCGAGCTCCCGTCGAGAAGGTCTCCCAAATTGTTTAAGCATTGGCACACAGTCAGGGGAGAGCACTTTCGACAAAACATATATTTTCTCTATCCATTATACCGCCCGGGTATAAGGACACCTCCGTTCATAACCAATGAATGAGTTTTCAACTTCCTTCGAGGAAGTCTCATCATACCAACCGGGTTTGATCTACTTACAACTGGTAAGTAGTTTTTTTCCGCATGATTTTCACATCACTTCCTCTAAGTAGTGATGTTTAATATACCACTTAATAGTGGATTTTCATACCGAGGTACTTATCATTCCCAATTGGGTATGATATAAAATTTCCACTCATAACCGTTAAGTGGTTTTTAAATTTTAAGTTGTGCTCATCATCCCAATCGAGTATGATGTTAGTAAACCCACTCACCCGATATTGTAGTGAAATTCCACTTAGTCGGGTTCCGTGCTTAGTAAGTTGGACCACGACTGGCATTCCCGATGCCTCATTCTCCTACACGAAAATGAACACAGTTGTTCATTATTCTTTGGCCTAATAGCTCTTATTCGTTCCAAATGAATGAGAAAATCCAATTTTACATATATTTGCATTTAGGTCCCTAAAGTTATTTTTCTTTAACTTTAAGTACCTATTGTCGAGTTTTCCCTTAAATTTGAGTCCCAAAACTTTTAAAATTTACCTTGGGACCTCAATTTATTCAATTTCACAAAAAGGGGTTTAATTTCCCAAATTTCCAATTTGGTCCCCCAACTTTTCAAAAATTACCATTTTGCCCTTCCTTTACAAAAATTGCAAGTTTTGCCCCAAAAATTCGAAAATTTCTTGATTGGTCCTCCAACATTATTTTCATGCCTAATTGACCCTCAATTTCATAAAATTGCATTTTGGTCCTTTCAATTTCGAAAATCCCCAATTTCAACTCTTCAACACTGTCGACTTTTATTTCATCAAATTCACCGATCAAACACCTCTAATTGTTGACATTGGAGTTGAAATTGAGTTCTACATGTTCATATGAATCTAAGGAACTTTGAATCGTAGATTTTAACGCCGAAACGAGATCAAACGGAACTTCGCCGGAAAATAGACTGTAGAGAGAGAAAGCTTCGATTTCTCACCGGTGAGGGCACGACGGTTCGAGCTTTCGATCCGGGCAAATAGCTCTCATCTTGAGGTTCATCCTAGAATCAAGAATTACATCAATTGATGCTGAATTGATTTAGAATTTCATTATTAAAATTCTACCGGTTCTCTCTCTAGCACCAGTCGAAAATTATAGAGTGGAGCCGAATTGGCTTACCTTTCACTCCTAATTCGGCTGTGGGAGGGCTAAGGAAGTGTTAGGAAGGCTTGGTTTGGCCTGAGGAGGGCTTGAAATGGCCAATTTCAACTCAACCGAAATAGGGCAGTTTCGGTCTACCGGAGCTACTTCACTGTTCCATCATGACAATGCTTCTCCAACGATTCTCGAATTGACTAGAGTTTGCTATCAGATAGCTATCTTCTCCGCGATTCTAAAGAGCCCGACCTCTCCTTCCAAGGTTAAGAAAAATGTTTAGGGAAATGGAGCAGTAGAGAGAGAGAAGTGTTCAGGTGTGAGGAGAATGAATGGGGATTACCTCTGTAAAATTGTGTATTAAATTGGAGGGATTTATTACTAGTATTAATATTGCCATAAATTATTGGTATTAATTCCAATAATTTAATTTTGGTATTAAATTATTTGTATTAATTATAATAATTAAATATATAAATAATTAAATTATTTATGGCTATTAAATATATATATATATATATATATCATCCATCCTCACACTACTCTCATGCAAGCACACTTAACTTCAAAGTTCTTATGGGATATCGTTCACCTAAACCAATTTGGTTTTTCTCTTCTATTTTATCTTTAGTTTCTTTTCCAAGGTTTAATGAATACTTTGGATCACCCATAAGTTGTAAATTTCCAAATTGCTTTTTCCCAAATGATCGGGTTTGTAAACCGGCTTAGTTTTCTTACTCGATTTGACCGGTTCTTTTCCCAGTTTTCCTTAACTCAAAAGTGCGGGGTTTACAACTCTCCCCTCCTTTTAGAAGTTTTGTCCCCAAAACTTAATTTGCAACCTTGCATGAGGAATCATTTTCTTTTATGTCCATTTGTTGTTTGCTTAACATGCAAACTCTTTTCTTATTCTTTCAATTATCCATTTTTACCTCCTTCACTTAAGGGATTTCTTTTCCTTTAAATTATTTACTCCCTCCATGGAGTTTATCATAATTAGACATACCATATTCCAAGGTATATCCTTAGATTCATATCTTTCTTTGCTTAGAGAAACATTCTTCCCTTTGAGATTTTGTACTCCAAATTGGGAGTTCCACAGTATCAAACCATTCTCGTGTCTAGTTAACCTCTTGATCGTTGAAACCCTTAGCTCGATGTACTTTAGAGCATTACGTACTTGTTTTCATCGATTTCCTTATCCTCACCTTTTTGTCCTATTTCGACTCTTCCTTCATCTTTTGCTCATTACAATTCAGTCCAAATTTTAGGTTTAACATTGTCATTTTTACGATCTGACTCTTCCTTATTTTGAGTCACGTTTTCCTCTGGAGTGTTGGGTTTACCTGCCCTTTACAGCATGACATTTTCTAGATCTTGTCTTGATGTCTATTAGATTTCCAGAACACCTCCTTTAGGATTATTCCTAACTTTCCAACCTCTCAGGGATTGTATAACTTCATCCCTCTTTTCTTTTGCTAGTATTCCTCGATTACCTTTACCGTTGTCCACATCAACTTATAAAACGGTGTCGTTTCTCCTTACCCACTCGTCCTTCTTCAACTTCCTTATTGAGTCTTTCCGGTTCCAATTATTTGATTTTTAGATGTTTACTGACATGTTGGGATTCATCCTTTCTTAGGTCCATCCTCAATCCCAATAACATCCTTTACTCAAGGATTTCCTTTGGCCTTAATCCACTCCTACTTGTTCGTAATCATTTCATAGTTCATTATTCCTGTTTGACCCTTTTCAGTCTATTCTTTTGTTCGGGGAGTTCCCTTTTTACGATTTCATTCTCTAATATGTCCCTCAAGGTAGAGACATTCGTTCTAGGAGCTACATGCTCAACCTTCTTACTATTCCTTGAAGGTTTCTTTCTCCCTTTCTTCGCACCCTTATCTATGTTAGGGCATCTGTTTGCTTTGGATCCTTCTCTATCCACAACTTTTGTTTTATCCCTTATTCCTTATATGAGATACTTTCGATTATTAGTTTTATTCCATGCATTCCACACTATGCGCGTGTGGACTCTGACCCATCTTACCATTTGTGGTTATTCCTTCTTAGCCACATTTTATTTAGAAGACTTGCATTTCTTAATGTTTCTTGGACATTCATTCCTTTTAAACTACTTCCTTGGATCGTTCAAGTATGCTTTCTTGGTTCTTTCACATTGGCTTGCGCTTCATTTGCAAGTTTATTTCTTTGTCCCTTTTTCTTGGTTCCATTATTTCTTAGTTGGGATGCATATGTCTTTCCAGGATTTTCTTCCTTGGTAGGACTCTCCCCTTTTTCCCTGGTTCTGGGGAATATCTACCTTTAAATGGCATCCTTTGATTGTCGTCCTCTTCTGTTTATCCTTTCTCTTGAAATTTTGCAATTATATCTTTGGTTCCCTATCCTCATCCCTACTCATACCACAATACACATCCATTTCTTTTTGGGAGAGTTTAAATTTTTCCTTGTTTCAAGATTTCCTGACCATTATGTGAAAGGCTTACCTACTCCTTTCTTGGCTTGAATTTCATCATTAATTTGGTCATTAGTTTTTTTTTTCTTTTAAGGATTTCTTTCATCCTTCTTTTCTCCAATATTTGGCCTTTCCACCTCTTCCTTCTTTGCTGGAGTTTACTCTATGACCCTCACGAGAGTAGTTCGTTACCTGTCTCATCCCTAGTTTTCACCTTGTTTAGTTTTCTTGAGGTAGTTGTCTCTCTAATCTCCTTGTCCTTAATGATCCTTCCAGTGCCCTTTTTAGGGTGTATTCCTTACTACTTCCCGGCCCTCCTTAGGGTGTCGTTCATTCTTTTTTACCATCTCGTTGTCATGGTTTGCTTACTTCTGTTATGTTGCTCTGAATCTCCACTTTGACTTCTCTATATTTTCCAAAGGAAGTTGTACCTAAAATTATATCACTTTTCCAAAGCAGGTTAGTCTTGGCCTCTGATACATCCTTCCTTCAAGTAGTTTCTAATGAGGGGTTGGCTCCTTACACTCCACGTTATGTCCATCTGCCAACCAATGATTCCTTCAAGGCACTTGGTTGTATGCATCCCTCCAGAGTTCCCTTTCACAACGTATTGCTTCTCTTCTTCACTCTCACTGTGTCATTCCCTAGAGTTCTGGGGGACGTTTTTCTGTGTTTGCCCTTTATGAGAGGGTTCTATGTATGCTTCCCATGTACCTTATCCCTATTCATGAGGTATCCTTCTCGGTTTGACCTACTTAAGAAGTTTTGGCATTCACCTCGTCATTTCTTGACCTCTTTGTGAATCGTTTATGTAACCTGCTCCATGGTATCGGTCTCCAATCCTTCATGTCTTTCGTGACCTTTGAGGAGGTATTGCCCTAAATCTATGTGGTGTGGAACACCCCTTCTTTCCTTACACCTATAATAGTTCATCTTGGTACTTGTCCTTTAGTAGGGTTGGGCATCTCTTTAGGTAATATCCCATCATTATCCCCTACATGGATTGTTGTGTTTCCTTCTTTCCTTCGAGTGGGGCTTTTCCAGGGTTACTAGTGGTTTGGTGCTTTACCGTTCTTGAGTCTGATCACTTTGACAATTTTCTTGCTGAATCTCCTTTGCTAAAGGGTCATGGTAAGAGTTCTCCTTGGTTTCTTAATTCCCTGATTCATCTTCCATAACCGAGATGTGACTTTTCCTTAGTTTCCAAGATAGTGTGGGTTTGTTTTATTTTCCTTAGGCCATATTCCCAACAAGATCGCATCATCATGAGATAGAGTTTTGAGAATTTGAGTATTTTATTAACAGGGGGATACAAAAGATTAGGCTTTCAGCCCTATCACAGGAAATGGTCACAAAATAAGTAAGGAGCTATGGAATTCTTGATAAACATCCTCCTTCATACTTAGAGTTGTGCCATCGATAGGTCCTAGTATCATTCTCCAAGATACTTCCCCATTTGCTCTTTCAAGTGCTAGGTCTCAGGCATTTGGAAAGCTTCTAGGGTTATCTTTCTATGAAGATAGGGTGTTGAGTAGAGCCATTCTAAGTTTTCTTGGTTCCTCTCCTGGAAGCCATCTGTAAATTTTAGGATAAATCCTATTAGTTACTATATTTTCTAGTCTTAATTATGTATTAGAGGAAACATGCTCTGATACCACTCTAGTTCTCACGCCCCGACCTGGTTTGGTCAGATCCCCATGATCAACCCGCCACTCTCCCGATTTATTAAAGGGTTTCACCTTATATTATAAACCGTAAATAGTAAGGTGTTCTTTAGACCTGCACCTTTTTCCAAGAATATCATAAATTAAAACTGCATAATAATTTAAATTAATCATACATGTCTTGCAGGTGTTTAATTAAGCAAGTCTTTTAAGGTTCGACTTTTTGAGACTTCCTGAAAGGGGTATAAGGGAGGGGGTGAATACAACTACTCAGTGAATGGGATTCAAATCTTTTGACTTTCAAGGAAAATATTTATATGGAGTGTGTCAGACTCTTTTCTTTTAAAAAATAACTTCATTTAAAAATTCAGGTTTTTCCATTATTTCTTAGTTACCAGTGTGTAATCACCCAACACACATCCTTCATTATGAAGGTTACACACATTCGCAAGTCAGTATCACTACTGAACCCGCTAGTGGCTTCGGAGCGACTTTTCCTGCCACCCTGATAGAAGTACGACCACTTCTACCCTGGGAAAGAGTGGATGTACGCAGCATCCGACCCACAGTCCTGAAATCACTTCTTCGTGTTCATATGAGGACAGAGCCCTCATCCTATCCCCACCCCGATCTCATGCCTTTGATGCTACTCCAAATTTCGCACAGACACCTCGAACGACGATCTGCCCTTATACTCACCAGGTCATCTAGTGCCCTTAGGATGCATAATTACCCATCATGGGCATCTTGATGGTCCCGTACACACAGTGCATGCACAAATAATATTTTCTCATATTTCCATGTAATTTGTGGTGCCACTGGTCCAACGGCCCCGACTCTCAACTCAACCAGCAGTTGTTTGTCTTGACTCGTCCGTCGACCTGTCATGTCGCACTGCTGCTAGTTGACTGAGCTTGTCAGTCCTATCTTGTTACCATGGCCAAACAATTCACTTATTAAGTTTTATGGCACATATATCACGTTCATTTACTAGCTCCTACTCGTGCCAACTGGCCTTGGGCCCACTGTACGAGATTTTTAAAATCGGGCATTTAGCCCCCAAGTTCCAAAACCGAGGCCCCCGGCCTATTAGAGCTATTTGAGCTCCCGTCAAGAAGGTCTCCCAAATTGTTTAAGCATTGGCACACAGTCAGGGGAGAGCACTTCCGACAAAATATATCTTTTCTCTATCCATTATACCGCCCGGATATAAGGACACCTCCATTCATAACCGATGAACGAGTTTTCAACTTCCTTCGAGGAAGTCTCATCATACCAACCGGATATGATCTACTTACAACTGGTAAGTAGTTTTTTTCCGCATGATTTTCACATCACTTCCTCTAAGTAGTAATGTTTAATATACCACTTAATAGTGGGTTTTCATACCGAGGTACTTATCATTCCCAACCGGGTATGATATAAAATTTCCACTCACAACCGGTAAGTGGTTTTTAAATTTTAAGTTGTGCTCATCATCCCAACCGGGTATGATGTTAGTAAACCCACTCACCTGATAGTGTAGTGAAATTCCACTTCGTCGTGTTCTGTCCTTAGTAAGCGGGACCTCGACTGGCGTTCTCGATGCCTCGTTCTCCTACACGAAAATGAACACGATTGTTCATTATTATTTGGCCTAATAGCTCTCATTCATTCCAAATGAATGAGAAAACCTAATTTTACATATATTTACAATTAGGTCCCTAAAGTTATTTCTATTTAAGTCACTATTGTCGGGTTTTTCCCTAAATTTGAGTCCCGAAACTTTTAAAATTTCCCTTGGGACCTCAAATTATTTAATTTCACACGAAGGGGTTTAATTTCCCAAATTTCCAATTTGGTCCCTCAATTTTTCCAAAATTACCATTTTTCCCTTCCTTTGCAAAAATGGTAAGTTTTGCCCCAAAAATTCCAAAGTTCCTTAATTGGTCCTCCAACATTATTTTCATGCCCAATTAACCCTCAATTTCATAAAATTGCATCTTTGTCCTTTGAACTTCAAAAATCCCCAATTTTTCCCCTAATTTCAACTCCTTAGCAGAGCCAAATTTGATTTCATCAAATTGACCAATGAAACACCTCTAATTGTTGAAATTGAAGTTAAAATTAAGTTCCTCCATCCTCGTACAATTCAATAGCACTTTGAATCGCAAGTTTTGATGCCGGAATGAGCTCAAACGAAGCTTCGCTAGAAAACTAACTGTAGAGAGAGAAAGCTTCGATTACTTACCGGTGAGGGCACAGCGGTCCGAGCTTTCGATCTGAGCAGATAGCTCTCATCCTAAGGTTTGTCCTAGAATCAAAAATTGCATCAATTGATGTCGAATTGAGTTAGACCAGTTCTATCTCTAGCACTGGCCGGAAATTGTGGAGGGGAACCGAATTGCCTTACCTTTCAGTCCTAATTCGGCCGTGGGAGGGCTGAGTAAGTGTTGGGAAGGCTTGGTTTGGCTTGAGGAGGGCTCGAAATGGCTGATTTCAACTTGGCCAAAATAGGGTAGCTTCAGTCCGCCGGAGCTGCTTCAATGTTCCATCATGCCAACGCTTCTCAAGCGATTCTCGGATTGACTAGAGTTTGCTATCAGATAGTTGTCTTCTCCTCGATTCTAAAGAGCCCGACCTCTCCTTCCAAGGTTAAGAAAAATATTCAAGTCGAAGCTCTAGTTCGAGTTTCACCGGGAAATGGAGCAATAGAGAGAGAGAGAAGTGTTCAGGTGTGAGGAGAATGAATGGGGATGACCTCTTTATATAGGTGTAAAAATTGTGTATTAAATGGGAGAGATTTATTACTAGTATTAATATTATCATAAATTATTGGTATTAATTTCAATAATTTAATTTTGATATTAACTATTTGTATTAATTCCAATAATTTAATTTAGGTATTAAATAATTGGTATTAATTAAAATAATTAAATATATATTAATTTATGGCTATTTATGATAAGGCGTACATTGGCATAAAAAATTTTTACCGAAATTTTGGGTTAAAAAAATCATACTTCCCAAATCAGAGTTCTTATGGATTCTCATTCACCTGAACCAATTTGGTTTTTCACTTCTAATTTGTCTTAAGTTTCTTTTCCAAGGTTTAATGAACCCTTTGGATCACCCGGAAGTTGTAAATTTCCAAATTGCTTATTCCCAAATGATCGGTTTTGTGAACTGGTTCAGTTTTTCTCACTTGGTTTGACCGGTTCTTTTCCCGATTTTCCTTAGCTCAAAAGGGCGAGTTTTACAACTCTCCCCTCCTTTTAGGAGTTTTGTCCCCAAAACTTAATTAGCCAATTTGTTTGAGGAGTCATTTCCTTTGAAGCCCCTTTGGTGTTTGCTTAACCTGCAAACTCTTCTCTTGTTCTTTCAATTAGTCCTTTTTACAAACTTCACTTAAGGAATTCCTTTTTCCTTTGTATTATTTACTCCTTCTATGGAGTTTGTCATAACTAGATATACCTTACTTCAGGGTATGTTCTTAGATTTTATCTCTTTCTTTGCTTGAGAGCAACATACTTCCCCTTGAGGTTCTGTACTCAAAATTGGGAGTTCCAAGATACTTAACCATTCTTGTGTCTAGTTAACCCCTTAGTCATTGAAACCTTTAGCTTGATGTTCTTTCGAGCGTTAAGTACTTATTTCCACGGTTTTCTCAATTATCACTTTTTGTCCTATTTTAACCCTTCCTCCATTTGTTGTCTATTATAACTTCAATCCATGTTGTTATATTTGACCTCGTCATGCTTATTAGCCAACTCTTCCTTACTTTGAGTCATATTCTCATCGGGTTGTTAGGCTTACATGCCCTTGCAGCATGGCATTTTCTTGGACCTGTCTCTTTCAATTTGATTTCTAGAACATCTTCTGGAATGTCTCTCTTAGCTTTTAGACCTTTCAGAAATCGTATAACTTCATCCCTCTTTTCTTTTGATAGCATTCCTTCATAACCACATCTTATTTGGAGGGCTCACTTTCCCAATGTTTCTTAGACGTTCTTTCCTTCCTTACCTTATATTATGGATAGTCCACTCATTCTTACTTGCCACAACATCTCCTAATATGTTTCCTTAGGTTTCTTTCACTTCAGCATTTTATTTGTGAATTTGTCTCCTCACCTCTGGCCACCAGGTTCCATTTATTCTTTATTACGTCATGTATCCTTTCTTAGGATTTCCTTATTTGGCAGAATTCTTACCCTTCTCTCCCAAAATTTCTTTTTCATACATCCTTGAAGACACCTTACTTTAAATGACGTCCCTTGATGCTATTCTTTCATGTTTACCTTTACTCTTGAGATCCTACGGGTACGTCTTTCATACTCCATCCTTATTATCACTCGCACCTCAACACATGTCTAGAGCTCGCATCCACCTAGTTCCAAAATCCCTTAATTACCCTTTGAGAGGTTCATTTAACTGTCTCAAGACTATATAGTTCTGGTTCTGGCCATTGATTTCTTTTAAGGATTTTTCTTCGTTCTTCTTTTCCAATGATTTGCCCTTTTTACTTCTTCCTTCTTTATCGTGGTTTAAATTCTTGGTTCTCTCGAAGGTTAGTTCTTTAACTACCTCCTTTACAATATTTTTCTAATCCAATCATTTGGGCAGTTGTATCATTCTTCCTTCATGCCTATCCTTTTGTTCTTCATAGAATGTAGTCTTTACTACACCTCAACCTTTCTTAGGATTCTGTCCATTCTCTTTGGTTGCCCTCTACTACCAGTTTCTTCTTTCTACATGGTTCTTCTGTTCTCTCCAAATAGATCACACTAGGCCATTACGATACTTCCTTCCTCGAAAACATTTCCTAATTAAGGGTTGGTTCCTTGCACTTCACATTGTGTCCATCCGCCCATCAACATTTCATTTGTGAGCTTATCGTTCCTTCTATTTCAGTTGGTTCCATTCTCTCTTAATTGGGATACACATGTCTTTTCGGGGCTTCCTTCCTTTGTAGAATTCTTTCCCTTCCTCCTGACATTTTTTTTACATTTGCTCTGGGGGATTTCTACCCTTGATGTTGTCTTCTCCTGTTTACCTTTACTCCTTAGTTCTTGCAAGCACATCTTTTATACTCTATCCGCATCCTCATTCATACCCAACACCTGTCTATTTCCTTAGGAAGCGTAAAATTCTTCCTTTTTTCAAGATTTCTTGATCATTATGTGAGAGGCTTGTCTATTCCTTTCTTGGCTTGAGTTTAGTTATTAATTTGGCCTTTTGATCCCTTTAAGGATTTCTTTCATCCTTCTCTTCCCGAGTATTTGACCTTTCTGCCTCTATCTTCTTTGTCGAAACTTACATTATGGTTTTCCGCGTATTAGCTCGTTAACTACCCCGCCTCCACCATTCCTTTGGTTTAGTTTTTTCTTAGGGCGGTTTTCTTCTCGAGTACTCCTATCCTTAATATCCATCTCACTGACCTTTTTAGGGTGTAGTCCTTTCTATCTCTCGGTCTTCCTTAAGTTGTTATTTATTTTCTTTAACTATTTTGTTGTCACGGTTTGCTTCCTTCTATTATGTTGCTCCAAATCTCCAATTTGACTTCCCTACCTTTTTCCAAAGGAAGTCGTACTTGAAATCCCAAGACATCCCATTTGTCATTAAACGCTTGGCTTATCTCTCTTGTGGATGCACTCCCTCCTTCTCTCCTAAATTATTGGAAATTCTTCTTTAAGGGAGAGTTCTCTTCAGCTACCTTTTGTTTCATTTGTGGTTTTATTGAGGTCCTACCTTTACCCCTTACCATTTCGCTAAGATTTTGAAGAGCTTCCTCTTATCTGTGGTTGCAACTATGAGCTAGAGTTACATTTCTTGGGATGGTATCCTTTTGGATTTTCTATAGTTGTGAGGGCGTCTTCCTTGGAAAGTATTATTCTAAATCCTTGTGGTGTGGGATGGTACTTCATTTCATGCCCTTATTTCCTTTGTACCTTATAATTGGTTGCCCCTTGTTTAGTTACCCTAAAGTTCTCCTAGACTCCTTACCATGACAATTCTTTTGTCATGCCTTCCTTGCATAATAATCTCCTTGACATCCATGGTGTCTTTTGTTTAAGTATTTTTCTTGGGGCTATCTTCCTAACAAGATTATATCCTTTGATAAACAAAGTTCTTAGGAATTTGGAGTACTTTATTAATCGAGGAGTACAATTAGCCCTATTACAGAAAGTGGTCACAAAATAAGGAGCTACAGGGTTCTTGATAAACACCTAGGTAAGGTTATACAACCTTTACTGTCGTTTGTAGTTTTACGCTTGGCTTCCTTTATACTTAGAGTTGTGCCCTCAATAGATCCTAGCACATTCTCTGGGATACTACTCCATTTGGTCTTTGGAGATTTCTACCATGCCTCAGGCATTTGGGAAGCTTCTAGGGGGTATTGAGTAGAGTCATCCCTAGTTTTCTTGATTCCTCTCCTGGGAGCCATCTGAAAATTTTAAGATAAATCCTATCAGTTACTATATTTTCTAGTCTTGATTATGTATTCGAGCAAACAGGCTCTGATACCACTCTAGTTATCACGCCCTGACCCGGTTTGGTCAGATCTCTATGATCAACCCATCACTCTCCTGGTTTATTAAAGGGTTTCCCCTTATTATAAACCATAAAGAGTAGGGCGTCCTTTAAACCTGCACCTTTTCCTGGAATAGCAAAATCAAAACTACATGAAATTTTAAACTTTACATACTTGTCTTATAGGCATCTTAGTTGATGGTCTTTAAGGGTAGGCTTTCCAGGATTTCCTGAAAGGAGTATAAGGGAGGGGGTGAGTACAACTACTCAGTGAATGGTATTCAAATCTTTCGACTTTCAAGAAAAACATTTATATGGAGTGTGCTAGACTCATTTCTTTTAAAAAATTCGGGTTTTTCCATTATTTCTTAGTTACTGGTGTGTTATCATCCAACACACATCCTTCATCATAAAGGTTACACACATTCACAAGTCAGTATCACTACTGAACCCGCTAGTGGCTTCGGAGCAACTTTTCCTGCCACCCGGATAGAAGTATGACCACTTCTACCCTGGGAATGAGTGGATGTATGCGACATCCGACCCACAATCCCGAAATCACTTCTTCATGTTCGTATGAGGAAAGAGACATCATCTTGTCCCCTTCCCGGTCTCATGCGCTTGGTGCTACTCCAAATTTCGCACAAACACCTGGAACGACGAATTGCCCTTATAGCCACCAGATCGTCCAGTGCCTTTAGGATGCGTCACTACCCCTCATGGGCATCTTGATGGTCCCGTACTCACAGTGCATGCACAAACAATGTTTTCTCATATTGCCATATAATATGTGGTGCCATTGGTCCAACGGCCCTGACTCTCAACTCAACCCACAATTGTTTATCTTGGTTGGTCTGTCGACCTGTTATGTCTCACTGCCGCTAGTTAACTAAGCATGTTAGTGCTATCTTGTCACACCCCGACCCGGTTTGGTCGGATCCCCATGATCAACCCACCACTCTCCTGGTTTATTAAAGGGTTTCCCCTTATCGTAAACCGTAAAGAGTAAGGCGTCCTTTAACTTGCACCTTTTTCCTGGAATAGCATAATCAAAACTGTATGAAATTTAAAACTTTACATACCTGTCTTACAGGCATCTTAGTTGACGGTCTTTAAGGGGAGACTTTCCGGGATTTCCTGAAAGGGATATAAGGGAGGGGATGAGTACGACTACTCAGTGAATGGGTTTTTAAAAGCTTTTGACTTTTAAGAAAAACATTTATATGGAGTGTGCCAGACTCCTTTCTTTTCAAAAATCTCATCATTTAAAATTTTGGATTTTTCCATTATTTCTTAGTTACCACGGTGTGTCATCACCCAACACACATCCTTCATCATGAAGGTTACACACATTCGCAAGTCAGTATCACTACTGAATCCGCTAGTGGCTTCGAAGCGACTTTTCCTGCCACCCGTATAGAAGTACGACCACTTCTACCCTGGGAATGAGTGGATGTACGTGACATCCTACCCACAATCCTGAAATCACTTCTTCATGTCCGTATGAGGACAAAGACCTCATCCTGTCCCCACCCCAGTCTCATGCGCTTTGTGCTACTCCAGATTTCGTACAGACAGCTGAAACGACGAACTGCCCTTATAGCCACCAGGTCGTCTAGTGCCCTCAGGACACATCACTACCCCTCATGGGCGTCTTGATAATCCCGTACTCACAGTGCATGCACAAATATTGTTTTCTTATATTGCCATGTAATCTGTGGTGCCACTAGTCCAATGGCCCCGACTCTCAACTCAACCCGCAGCTGTTTGTCTTGACTAGTCCGTCGACCTGTCATGTCGCACTGCCACTAGTTGACTGAGCATGTCGGTCCTATCTTGGTACCATGGCCAAACAATTCACTTATTAAGTTTTATGGCACATATATCATGTTCATTTACGAGCTCCTGCTCGTGCCAACTGGCCTTGGGCCCACTGTACGAGATTTTCAAAATCAGGCATTTAGCCCCCAAGTTCCAAAACCGAGGCCCCTAGCCTATCAGAGCTATTCGAGCTCCCGTCGAGAAGGTCTCCCAAATAGTTTAAGCATTGGCACACAGTCAGGGGAGAACACTTCCGACAAAATAGGTTTTCACTGTCCATTATACCAACCGGTATAAGGACATCTCCGTTCATAACCGATGAACGGGTTTTCAACTTCCTTCGAGGAAGTCTCATCATACCAACCGGGTATGATCTACTTACAACCGATAAGTAGTTTTTTTTCTTTAAGTTGTGCTCATCATCCCTACCGGGTATTGATGTTAGTAAACCCACTCACAACCGGTAAGTGGTTTTTAACTTTAATTTGTGCTCATCATCCCAACCGGGTATGACGTTAGTAAACCCACTCACCCGTTAATGCCGTGAATTCCACTAAACTGGTTATTTGTATTCACGCGAGTTTGTCCTTGCTGGCGTTCCCGGTATTTAACGTTCCTACACGATATGAACAACCTTGTTCATTATTACTCGGCATAACAGCCTTCATTCATTAATGAATGAGAAAACCAAAACTTTTAGTTATTTGCAATTAGGTCCCTAAAGTTATTTCTCTTTAACTTTAAGTCCCTAATGTCGGTTTTTCCTCAAATTGAGTCCCGTAACTTTTAAAATTTATCGTGGGACCTCAATTTATTCAATTTCACAAAAAGGGGTTAAATTTTCCAAATTTCCAATTTTATTCCCCAATTTTTCCAAAATTACCATTTTGCCCTTCTTTCACAAAAATGGCAAGTTTTTCCCCAAAATTTCCAAAATTCCTCAATTGGTCCTCCAACATTATTTTCATGCCCAATTGACCCTCAATTTCATAAAATTGTATTTTGGCCCCTTTGAATTTCGAAAATCCCCAAATTTTCCCCCAATTTCAACTCTTCAACACTACCAAATTTGATTTCATCAAATTAACTGATCAAACACTTCTAATTATTGAAATTGGAGTTGAAATTGAGTTCTTGTATGTTCATATGATTCTAAGAAACTTTGAATCGCAGATTTTAACATCGGAACGAGCTCAAACGGAGCTTTGCCGGAAAACAGACTGTAGAGAGAGAAAGCTTCGATTACTCACCGGTGAAAGCACGACAGTCCGAGCTTTCGATCTGGGCAGATAGGTCTCGTCCTGAGGTTCATCCTAAAACCAAGTATTGTATCAATTGATGCAGAATTGGATTAGAATTTCGTCATTGAAATTCGGTCAACTCTCTTTCTAGCACCGATCGAAAAGTATAAAGGGGAGCCGAATTGGCTTACCTTTCGGTCCTAATTCGGCCGTGGAATGGCTGAGGAAGTGTTGGGAGGGCTTGGTTTGGCCTGAGGAGGGCTTGAAATGGCCGATTTCAGCTTGGCCAGAATAGGGTAGCTTCGGTCCGCCGGAGTTGCTTCACTATTCCATCATGTCAGCGCTTCTCCAACGATTCTCGGATTGACTGGAGTTTGTTATCAGATAGTTGTCTTCTCCTCGGTTCTAAAGAGCCCAACCTTTGTTCAAGTCGAAGCTCTGGTTCGAGCTTTACCGGGAAATGGAGCAGTAGAGAGAGAGAAGTGTTCAAGTGTGAGGAGAATGGAAATGGGGATAACCTCTTTAATAATCATACTTCCCAAGAAGGTCACCCATCCTCACACTACTCTCAGGTAAGCACGCTTAACTTTGAAGTTCTTATGGAATCTAGTTCACCTGAACCAATTTGGTTTTTGTTTTCTAGTTTGTCTTAAGTTTCTTTTCCAATGTTTAATAAATCCTTTGGATCAACTGAAAGTTGTAAATTTTCATATTTCTTATTCCCAAATGTAAACCGGTTTGGTTTTCTTATTCGGTTTAACCGGTTCTTTTCCCAGTTTTCCTTAACTCAAACGTGCGGGGTTTACAAAATGGGACCATAAAACATTCGGTACGAGGTAGTGATGGTTATGTGGGCGGCTGGTCAGCATAGTTAGTACAAGGGAAGCTATTGTTGGTCCAATATGTCAGGGGCTCTAGGAGTCCTATACACATTAGACCTAGTGAAGGTGAAAGGTCTAGTCACTCTATAGCGGACAACTTAAGCAATATATATAGGGGTTGGGCTACAGTACTCACACAGATGAATAGTCGAGGTCATAGACTTGTATCAATGTGGTCGGGGTTATAGACTTGTACCAAGGTGGTCAGTAAAGATGCTTCGACCACAAGTGGGACTGACGAATTTTCTGTTATACGAATGTGTGATCACTTTCATAATAAAAAGTGTGTTTGGTATGTTGTTGCTTATCTGATACAAGCCCATAAAATAAACTTAAAATAAATAAAATATATGGGAAGTCCTTCCAAGTAGGAACAAATGTGTAGTTAGCTAGTCTAATACAAGCCTATAATGAAAACTTTGGAAAGTCCATCCAGGGATGGTACGGGCATATTGATTAGCTTATCTGATATCTGCTTGAGAAATAAAAATCCAAACATATAAAGCATGTAGAAGGTTCTTCCATAATAGAATGGCAAGTTGGTAGCTTAACTATATACTAAAACTGGAAACCCCTTTTTTGGTAATCTTAAGAAAGAATTTTTAAAGTATCATTATAACTGTTTTAGAATATGTGTTGAATCATAGACATGACATCACAATGTCAGCCAACCCTACTCTCTAAGTTGTAAAATCACTCCACTCTAATACCCATTTTAGGAAACTAAAATGTTTTCTGAACACGTCCAAGAGTTGGAAAGCTATAAATTTTCCAAAGGTATGTCTTATATTTAATGCTTGGTTCTGGTATTGTTTATAATGTTTATTTTCCAATTCCAAATGAATATTTTTAGAAAATAACTTGATATATTTTATTATGAACCTTAAGTCATGTCGGGCTTACAATGATGAGGCGTCCATCGTTGTAAAACCAGGAGAATGTGGTGGGTTGTCTACAGGTTCGACCAGCAAAACCGAGTCGGGGTGTGACACAAAATATCAGGTCGAGGCATTACATTTTGGATTGTTTGCATCTGACTTGTACAAGGCGTTCACACTCATATGTCATGCTTATTATAATGGTCAAATTGGTCGAGCATCAAATACTCCACATTCTGTCACAAATGTCTAATGTCAGTCCTTTTATAAATATTTGGCATATATCTTATGAGTATCCAAGATATGATGCAAAGAGACACAACTCATTGAACTTGTTCTCATACTTCGTTACGGTATATGTGTCATGTCGAAGTTGGAATAATTCTTGTTTCTTCTCATTTATCAAATGTGAGGTGAAATACTCATTTTTGAATTTGCATTCAAATTTGCTCCACCCGAGTTGGATGGTTAAAGTGGCTCATATGTTCTCCCACCGATAATCAGCATTTACTTACAATAGAAATACAGCCATGATAACCATCTTATCAAGAGACACTCCAAGAATACTCATATGCATTTTTACTATTTTGAGCGAGTCCATCTACATTGTAGTATTCTTCTTTCCACTTGGTGCAAGGATTTTACGTATCTTAGTACATCAAAATAGGTTTTGCTCAGATCCTATATCGGGCATACCACTCTGAGTATGGTGTGTTATTGCAGCTCTTCTTCAATTGCCTCCCTAGATGGGGTATCCTCATTATCCATGAGAGAGTACACCAAAAATCATCACATACTCATTGTACATTTTTTTGTTGTTCCAGGTTGATTGATTTTTTGGGTATTTCTTCTACGTGGATACCACTCCTTTCAGGCTCAGTCGATTGTCCCTTGGTTCCTTGAGTCGGATAACCTAACAATTTCATGGTGTGGTCCTATAGGGGTGATAGTTTAGCATTCTAGATTATACATTATATGCCTTTCCTAGGGTCATACACTACAAGGATTTTATCCTTTATCAGTACTTTTGTACTAAATTTTCTCGGGTAAAATTTATATTGTCAATGAATATCAAATGGTATTTTCTTGATCTTTCTCATTTCTAAAAATATATTCATTTTTAAAATACTTTTTTTTTAATTTTATCTCTAATGCCACTTAAGTTGTGAATCTCCGACCTAATTTTCATCTCATGCGGGTATAACTATCACGCACTTTCAATACTATGATTGTGGAAATTAACACCATCATAGTACTGACGGGTTTTTTAGGGTCATAAGGCTCAGGCAAATAAAATATTTGAACATTTAGAAATGAATGGTAAACATTTATAATGCATCAAACATGGAAAACTAACTTATATGGAATTTCATGTATTATATGGGAGGGTTTTACCTCAAAGTTTTGTTAATAAGAGTCTTCTACTTTTGTTCTTTCTTCCTCCAATCGAGTACTCATCTCTTCGATTTATACTTAAAATATTAATACATGGAATTTTTCATTTATAAAATTTATGAATCAGTTCATAAATTTTTCACTTTTATTAAATAGTATTATTATATCTCGTGTCATCTACATGGTTTGCCACTAAACTTAAAATATCTTAAGTACAGTAAAATTCAAACTTAACACCCAGAATACATCATACAATACATATGAGTGATTGCGGCATTGTAAACACATCGCTTAAGTAACGTAATTATTGTTTGTTAGTATAGTGATATATTACTAACCACCCATCTAAAGGTCGTTTGAAATGAAGAACCTTTTAGTAATATTTTACACTCCGAAAATGATTGATTGTATCTATTGTACACCTAGTTAATCACAATGGACCATACCTTATAATTTTTAGGTCTGGAAACTCTTGCCACGGTCTAGAAACCCATTGGAAATAACTCAACATTTTCAAACAACCTTTGACTCTAGATTATTAACTCCAATTACACATCATGACAAAAGTATATAAACACACACTTAAGGTTGAGCTTATAATGTAACCACCACAAGTTCATCAAAATCAAGGGTTGACTTACTATTTGATCAACCATTTTATTAACATCATAAATTCTTAATTAAATTAGACCCATTGTGTAAATTAATTTCTATAAAAATAAATTATTATTTCTTGAAATATCATGTTGTGGTTCATCTTTTCTTAAAATATGGTTATCTAGCTTGTAAACGTGGGTTGTAATTTCTATTTATAAACATTGGATATTTACCCATTTTGTACCATTGAATCTTAACTCTTTTTTTAATGTGGGTTCTTCACCCATTTTTATGAGCATCGGGTGAAAGCCATTTTTCTAAATATTGGAAATTTTTATGTTTTCATAAATATTATATTTTAGTTAAATTTGAAATATATAAGTTTAGCTCTGAGAAAATTTTTTCACATATTTTTTTATATATTTTCAATAGTATTTTGTAAGTACACATAATTATATGATTTATAAAGATTTAAGTATTATTGGACGTATCAAACGTAATATCAAAAATTTCACTCACCTCAACTTGGTCTAGTTGGTCTCCCTTGACCTGATGAATATGCTCCTTGCATTTTAGCCTGTGCTACCCAGAAGCTCTTGGACCTATAATATTACACGTACCTAATTATTCCTATTCAATTATTGTCAGTCGGTTGAATCGTTACATTCATATTATTATTTAATTCTATGTAATTACAGTTTTATCATTTGGTTTTGCTCGATTTAACTGATTCGGCCATTTGTGAAACTTTACCTTATTATTTGACCGGTAAGTCATCAAATAGCAAAGTTATCCCGAAATATTTCTAAACTTATCATTTTGTTCATTTTTTTTTTAAGAATTTAAACTTAGATCCCTCAATTTTTCATTTTTACATTTTGGTCACTATATTCTCCCTTAATTATAATTAAGTCGTTAATATTCTCATCATTATATTTAAGTCCCCATGTCAATATTATTTACCTTTTAAGCCTTTATTTAGCTTAATTATGGATAAACCACTTAGTTTCCCCACATTTACGATGATACCCCATAAATTTTGATTTTTCCTTTAAATCATCGAATTCAAAATTCATTAAATTTAAGTTTTCAAGCTCCTAATTTAATCATTACTTGATCATAATTGACTTATCCATGCTCGTAGGATCATTTTAAAATTTGTATAAATTGATTTGGTCTATAATTGATCGAAATTGGAGATTCGTCCGAAAATATTTCTAGAGAGAGAAAATAATAAAATCTTATTGATTCTGGTGAGTTAGTTGAAGTGGAAGGTATTTGAAGGTAGCTCAAATCCTCGATTATATATTAGGCTCAAGTGTCGTACAATTTAGCTATTATAAGTACCCATATTTACCCTTTCATCGGAATTTGGTAAGAACCGGTTGAAGTTTGAGATTAACGGAGATGAGTGTAAATTGGCCTCCCAAATCTATTAAAAGTCTAGAGAGAGACTTAGTATCGAAATTTGGTAAGAACGGGTTGAAGCTTGAGATTAACGGGGATGGGTATAAATTGGCCTACCAAATCCATTAAAGGTCTACCGAGGAACTTCGTAAATTTTAGAGGTGATTTGAAAGTTTGTTCAACCATTTTTTACTATTGAAAGGGTCAGAATTAGGTTGTGAAGTTTTTTTCTGACTTTTTGGCGATATTGTTTTATACCACTAGTGACACTCCCACCCCATATGACTTTATTACTGCTAAAAATAGGATTTATGTAGGTTACATCGCATTAAGAAACAATTCATTTGATTAGAAAAATTAGTATATGAGAGCTCTACAACATAACTTGCTAAAAAATCGAGGAATGGATGTTTGAGATATGTGTTGAGTATAACAATAGTACTACCATTTTATAGGAGTTTCCAGGAGTAAAAGAGAGTCTATTTTATGCTTTGATCAGCATTAACTCGGCCTCAATTGCACGAGACAGTTCACCTTCTTGATTGAAAAATATGCAAAATAAAACAACTCACCCTTATTCAAATAATGTCAATCTTGGCACGGGTAGGCGACAGTTCACCTTCTTCATTGAAAAATATGCAAAAGAAGACAACTCAACCTCATTCAAATAATGTTCGCAAGGGTTTTCATAACGAAGACTATGAACACTATTGTGCTCGCAGTCTGTTTTATTCTGTTGACAGATTCTTTTATTTTTATTTTTAAATTTTTCTAAATTTATTTATTTGTATTTTTAGACTCAAAATTACACATTTTCATAAATATCAAGTTAGCGTGAATGTAATAGACATCATCCGAATTTCAAAGTAAAGCAATCTTATCGGAAGTCCCTGTGTGCACCTCTTCTATTTACTCGGATATTTAGCTTCTTATTCCAAATTGAGTGACATACATTCGCATTATTCACCATACTAAATTTATAATCTAAAATATTATCCTAAATTTGATCAAATATGAATTTAAATTTTTTTTAAAATATTCCGATTCAATTTGTTTCTTATTATCACATTTAACATTATTTTCTAATCCAACTTAATTTAACTCTTTTTTTTTTACTTTTAAAAAGGGTAATATATTTTAAAAATAAAGCATGAATTAAGATAATTTGAATTGTGATTCATGAGATGGGTGATGACATGTGAAGGAGTCACATTTCATTAAATGCTTTGCATTTGAAAAATAAATTATGAATTGAAATGACATTAAATCATGATGTAGTAAATTCCGTAGATACCGAATGTGATCCTATTTTAATGAGATTAAAGCAAAATAAATAATCAATCGAGATTGTAATGGAGGTATAAACACTCGTAAAGAAATTTACAAATAATTTTATATTTTTGTAAATATTTATATTATATTTTTATAAAAGTTAAATTTTTTTAATGAAATTGTGATATATAAAATATTATGAGTTTTATGTTCTAAATGTTTTAGAATAATGTTATACTCATTTTTGTAATATTAAGAGAAATGGTGGATTATTATATCTGTATAACTTAAAAATTGAATTGTTATATTATAAATTTAAAATAGAATAAATAATATATTTTATTATTTTGAATATCCAGATTTTTTTTATTTATGATCCTATTATAATTATATTTGTAATAACAATCCATCAATAGAAATAAAAATAAATTTAAATGAGTAAAATAATTTTTTGAGCTTTAAATCATATGTTTAAAAGCCAAAATATTCAAATAAGTGTTAAATAGCCTAATTGGAGTGATTATAAAAAAAATATAATTATAATATAATAGTATGTGATCCCCAATTGATTAGGTAAATTATTTATTATTTTAATAAATGTTATATAATATTAAAAAATAAAATTAGATATTTCATTATCTTATATATTTTAAGACAATATATTAAATTCATATATTTTTAAGTTAATTTATTAAAAAACATCTTAAATATATCATTTAGATTAATAATAACTAGTTGTTATGTAAATGATAAGATAATATCTTTTATGATATTACTAGCACTCGTGTGTATATATATATATAAGCTCATTGGCTACCTTGTAAACACGTTTAATTCAATAAATTTGTAAATTTATTACTTATGATGGGATAAATTTAATGAATACATTAATTATCACATAAAAATATTCAAAAATTATTTTCAAATTTCATAACTAACGTCATGCACGACATGCTGAATCTATTAGTTTGATGAGGGGGTGTCTACCTCATTTCATCATATCCTAAGGAAGAAATATAATATCGAGTGACACTTCTAAATATTTAGGCACCTCTAAAGACAAACTGTGATTTCTCCAACTGCTTTTACTACAACACACCCTCTCCAGACTCCATATACTTAGTGACATGCAAGAGACGATCGAGAAATAACATATTTTCACAGTATGAAACTTGGCAGGTGACAAGGCCGTATTTGGTTAGGCCCATTGGACGGATTTAATCCATGCCCGCAAAAGACCTAGAACCACATGTCAAGGAGTGGGGCATGACTATGACACCTAGCGAGTGATCCCATGGTACTTTACCAAAACTCGAAAACCTCCAAATCTGGACGAACTGGTTGCTAACAAGTGGTACACAAGACACCTTCGTATAATCGTCTTTCTACCTATTGTATGATTTGCAGGCAATGGTCCAAATATTGAAACTAGATGTACTACAAACACCCTAACAAGGGGACCTAGGGACAATGAAGGTGTGCATTGACCTAATATTCATTCTTATTCCTTTACTCTCTAGATTTTATTGATTTCTACCCAACAAAAAGATAAAAGCACCTCCAACTTCTCACTACAATACAAGACTTGCTTTATGCATATTCATATATACTAAAACCATACACGACTAGTTTGTGAGCATCCAAACACTAAATGATGGCAAGTTTGTCTACACGAGCAAAATGCAAAATCATTCATGACTTATGCCTTAAAATTTTATTAAGTTGTGATATATGAGAAATGTTGGTACAACAGTACCCTACTAATGTCATTTTCTTGGTAATGGAAGTTAAGTATAATAATAATAATAATAATAATAATAAATCCTTACCTACTATTATCAAACACAGGGAGTATAGATCAGCCGTCCCTAACTACCTCCCTTTATTATTTAATAATCACCCATATTTTTTTAAATATATACCACACGGCAATAAATAACTCAACAGATCTGGATCAATAGAAAATTGCTTTAAATCAATTTGATGTGCTTTCATATATTATTTTTTATTTATAATGCTCAGACTTATCCATTATGTATTTTTTCCCAGTTAACCCATCAACCCAACTACCCAAGTAATCACATGTACGAGCAAATTGAGGCATATCTTGAAAAAAGTCATTACTTGAAGGGAAAAATCGCTTATAGCATATAGGGATTCACAGAAATTCCCCCCACATGAGTTACCAACTAAACCGCCCTAAATCCAGGCATGTACCGATCGGAATTCTTCTATTTCCGCGTTCATGATTTAATCGAGATTTTTTTATTATTGGATTCGGCCTTGATCCAATTACCTTTACCCTGCAAAAATTGAAAGAAAATCTTGCTTTAACGTAATTGGCTTCTGTACTTAATTGATAGATTGAATTTCTTATCAAAAGATAATTAATATATTGAGTACATTGAATGACTCGCAGAATTTCCTCACTTCTTATTACAGATTTATCTGGAATTCCAGAATGATTCAGCTGACACTGAAAGAAACAGGATAACATATATAACGCAGATTGCTGAGCCGTGTCAATAGCTGACATCGTGTACAATTCAAATCCTAGAGGTAAATCAATAAACTTTGAGCTATATGTATATGAGTGGAGAATGAACCAGATTCTTGTAGGACTATGCAACGATTCGTTTGGAGAAGCGTCTCCTCTTTGGAGCCTCGATGGCGATCCTCGCTGATGCCAGACGGAAAAACTCTTCGATCTCTCCGCGGTGGAGCGTCCCCAAGGGATCCTGCTCCGATAGCTTCCTCTTACCAGAGAAAGCAGGCCTCGGCTTCTTCGGTGCCAAAGGACAGCCCAGGACGGCAGGAATCCGACTCTCTTCCGAAGTCGGTGTCCTGCACTCGTCGCGACTGTCTACATCAGGATGAACGGCGTCCGAATTGCCCGTGGCCTCGGTCATGGAAATGAAGGAAGCGGGTGGTGATTCTGATGGTGGAGTGGGGTCGATGGGGTGCAATCGGAGTTTTGGTAGATAGCGAAAGAGTTGGATATTGGTCGACATAGTTTTGGCGAATTTTCAGCTCAGAGAGAGCTTAGATGCGCCGGAAGAGTTGTCCGCCCTATTTAAGAACAGAAAACAGAAGAGTTTATACCAAATCCTGGTGCACAATGAGCCCACTTTTGAAGATAGAGAAGGGTACATGATATGGGACCCGCATCCTCGTAGCTCCGGAAATTGAAGAACCGTGTAGGACAAGCATACATGAAGTGGCTTGCTTCTTCATCCACCCTTGCCATACTTTCTTTTTACATAATGCACATAAATTTTAATGCTTAAATAACATGTATTATTGAATCATTTTACTTGATACCAGAGATTTAATAGTAAATATTAAGTGGGTATAGTAATAATAATTAATTATAGATATATATTTAAACAACCATATAAATTATTGACAATTCCTAATTATATCCCCTTAATATTTACTAAATCGTTGATATGTAATACATTACCTCCTAGATTATTCATTTATTATATTATTAAAATAATATTAATATTAAAATTTTAATTATTGAGAGAATGCATTATTTACTGAATTTTAATTATTTTTACTTAAAATTCATAAATTTTAAATAATAAATACATTTATTAGTTACAATTTCATACTTTCTATAATATTAGTATAATTTTTACGCAAAAAATTAAAATTGAATTGAATATTTTTTATTAATAATTGTGTAAAGTACCAGTCGAAATTTTAGTTTTAGGTCGGATTCGGGTTCGGGTTTGAATTTGAGTGCACTGATCTTAAGAAATTATTTATCAAAGTGCACTGATCTAATAGAATGTAAGAAATTATTTATCAATAATACGTAGTAGTAATTTATATTGATTAATGAATTGTAAATAGTATAATATTTATAATTTTATAAATGTATAATAATTATCTATTTTATTATGTGAGATAATATTTTTAACAAAAAAAATACATATATAACCATTGAAAGAAGGTGTATTATTATTATTATCTCAATTTCACGAGTTCATCAAGATTAATGATGTCATTTTCTACGAGGATTGAGTGCTCCTAGTGTGACTGATTTGTTGGATAGGCAAAAGAAAAAATATGCGTAGGGGAATAAATTGTAAAATAAGGCTCATACATTAATAGCTTAGGTCAAGTATGACAGCATGACAGCCCATGTTGAATGGAGGAACGAGTTAGATAGAAAGAATAGATATTGACGATACCATAAGAGTTTTGCTTTGCTCACAAGATCCAGAAATTCGGCCATGATGCATTGTTCTATGCCGTGATCATGGAAAGCGAAATCTGTCTGGTATTGCACTAGGAGGATTACAACCATGTAGAGAACAATTATCAGTCCATCTGTATATATAAATCATATCATAGATAGAATCCACTGTATGAAGGAACAAAGAAGCTTGTGTAGTAAAAATAAAACTACATACAAAACTCAATATCAAGAAGAAGAAGAAGATCAGTTCATCCAAACAGAACTACGAAGCCCTTGCCGGAAGATTTCCTCTTCTTCGTCACCTTGCGAGCCGATGAAAACGAGGAGCTATCAAGCCACCTGTCCTCGAGCCTCCTGAAAAGATCCTCCACCTCCTCTCTGCTCGTGGCTTCGAAGAACTGCAAAATCCTCAATTCTGATACAGCCTTCCTCTTGCCTGCAACTGCCTTTCTCGGAGCTGGCGGGCACTCGAGCGCCTGCGGAATCTTATGCTCACTGGATGTGGGAGTCCTGCAATCTGCATTTTCGACATGATCAGCTGCAAGATTATCCTTGATATTATCATCTGCTTCAGAACTCCGGGTCTTGATCGGCGGCAAAGAGAGGGTATCACCACTGAATTCGAGGCCTGCTGACATGTTGCCTGCAATGTCTCACTGTGACACAAGCATACCAGAGAATCGAAGGTTGATGATGAGAAGATGGAGGAAGAGAAGAGATTTGAATATCTACGTATATTTTTGTAGAGGAGGAAACGGTTGGCCGTGGGAGAGGAAGATGAACGCTTAAAGAGAGAGAAAGAGCTTTATTCCTTATCGACCTCACAAGGAAAACGACTGTATGTGAAGGTCTCCAAGCTGGAAAAGGAGATTGGTTAATTAGCTTGGATGGATCATCATCAATCTACAAAATCATATATTTTAATTGTATCAAATTATATAATAATAAATATTATATTTAAAAATTAAAAAAAATCGTAAGATTATATTCACATGTCCTTTTTTTGGGTCAAATTAACCTGTCCATATTAATTTAGGCTCCAATGATGAAGGCAGAGGTTCACATATGAAACTTGCACTGCACTACATGCTTTCTGTTTCTTGAACCTTTATACCCTCTCTCCTCACACACAACGACAAACACAGACTGTCGAGTTCTCTGATTCACGTTCTTTGGGACTTGGCTTTTACCTGATGATATATCCTATTAAAATCCCTAATTTCATTTCCGAAATTAAATATCCTCTGATGAGATCGGACTAATGGTCTTAAATTAATAGAATGCTGCAATCATTTGGTGACAAAAGCTGTTCAAGAGGGGAGTTAAAGCCACTCAAGCTCAAAGGAACATGCCTCGTGTTATCCGATCTTTTCTTCTTTTTTTTTTTGCATATGATGACGTACTTTTGTATTGCATTGCAGCAACTGAATAAAATGTTGGCAAATTGAAGCAGATATTTCAACTCTACTGCAAAGCTTCAGCGCAGGCTGCTAACTATATGAAATCTGCTATTCTCTTTAACTCGTACACTAATGCATACTGCTATGAGAACAAGTACTGGGACAACATCCGATATTGTTATAGTAGATAGGCTTGTGAGATATTGATCAGTACTTGTAAATTGCTTAGGCTAGAGTGGCAGAGATTAAAAGTGAGAGAGAATGGGTTTTAAGGACATGTGTGACTTCCATAAGTTCTCCTATCTAGAATGGAATGGATCATGTGATCCCTCCTCTCTTTGGGCTTGAGTACTTGAGAATTCCACACTGATTTTCTTTTTGCTACTAAAGTGTCCAAGTTTCATGACTATGCTTTTTAAAGGGAAGGGAATTGCTAGTTAAAGAGTTGTTTTGTTAGGTTGGGATGGTGGAAGAATTAAGGTTTTGGGATGATAGATGGCTCTCTATTTTTCACAATCCTAAAACACTTCAAAATTTTTTTTTTGATGAAATGAAAATCTTAAAGCAACATAGAAGCTATTTCTAGCTACTTTTTGTTATAATAGAGAGAATAAGTAGGTTTGGGAATGTGTGAAAAGGGGAGAGTTTTCAGTTGAATATGCTTATACCCTCATTAGGATGTCTAATCCTCATAAGAGTAAGTCTAGACAGACCCTCTTCTTGTCTAGTTACTCTAAGAATATATGGGATGTAATTTGGCAGATTTGTAGTCTTCCTAAAATGAAAAAAAAAAATTCTATGGAGAGGTTTGGTTAAAGGATTTGGTAGGGACAATTTCTAGGCTATTCCTAGCTTTAGTTAATTTTATTTTGTTTGTTAAATCCTCTAACTTGTGCTCGAGAGATAGCTGTTCCTCTTCCATTTATCTGCATACTTTTCTATCAGGTGGAATGACCGACCCATTTAAGGAACATAGAAGATGGTATTTGTTTGTGCCTATGGAGAAGTAGCTGAGGCATACATGAATGATGCTTTGAGACCTTACCTCTAAACGGTGACCCACCTCACCTATTCCTCTTATTTTGTCTACAATTTTTTTATTTAAAATGCCCTTCTTGATTTATAGGGCCTACGTGGTATCCACCATAAGCTTTTTTTTTTGTCACAGTTTAACTACTCCATCTATTCTGTTGGAAGGAAGTAGTATTATTTTGCTTACATTAAGGTACCTACTTGAATTATAGATGCACACCATCAACATTATTTTTAGGGAAGGGTTAGCCACTTGAATGTATCTATATCATGGATACTATCTCAAAATGTGAGTATATAACACTTTTCTATATTAAATACAATTGAAAATGTATTTATATTATATATATATTAAATATATATTCTAATGAATAATATCTAATAGTTTAATTTTACCCTTCAATTTAATTAATAAATTTATATGTGCACAATATTTTTTTACATATTATAAAAGTTATTGTACTTATATTATCTAAAAGCCCGATTTTATACAAATTATAAACCCACAATCAAACAACGAACAAACCCGTCTCTATTGGGAGAGGGTAGGGCAAAAGCAACTTTGTCTACTACGATCCGGTGCGTTGATTTCCGCGCAACTCTTTATTTCTGCGCTGAGTATGATTGATTTAACAGCCAAGTAGCAGAACGCGTGATGTCTTTGAGGTTCCACACCACGCGCTATGTGAGAGATGATTGGATTTGTAACGTGCCTAGCAATGCTCGAGGAAAGCGCGTGAGACGGGGCGTAATGGTCGCGTGGGAATAAACAGCAGCATATGCAATAGCATAGGATTCTCATAGAAGGAGCCTTCGTTACACTAATCCCACTGCCTTGTCGGGTAGTCTAACTGATAAAGCAGTCTCCCCTATGTGCCTGATTCAGCTCTCACATGAGTAAGCCGCAAAAAAGGCACTATCTATTTATCTATTTATTTATTGTTTTAAATGGAAAATATATGCATAATAAAATAATTAAATTAATTTCTAATTTTAAGTAAGGAGAATATATTCATAATTTAATTTTGCTTATATGCGAAAGAATAACAAGGATAAAATTTTTTGCCTGTATGAGAGGGATATAGGGAGCGGGTGAATTGTCATTAAAATACCAACTCAATGAAGAAGACTGCCATGTGTGCTGTCTAGCTTAATTGATACACCGCTTTGGCTATGGACACTGCTTTTCCCTCTATCTTCATGGTCAAGCTAATGACGCAATGCCCATCAATGTGGATCACATAAATTAATATGACCGAGTGATCAATTGGGGGCCATCCCTTTACCTTTTTTTTCTTATGCAGTTCTTCTCAACATCAGCTCGAATCTTTAGTTTAACTACCTGTATTTGCAAAAAGCAATAATTTAGCGTATAATATCTATAAAAGCTGCCAATTTATAGTTCTAGATGTTATTCTTCACATGCACATGATTTTTGGCTATGCTTAGCCCTTTTGAGTCGTAGGAATCCTATGCATGAGAGGAGTTTGTAAGGAGAATCAATCCTCCTGCTAAATGAGCTTATGGCTCTTTAGCATAGTGAATCTAAGATTTTCAAAATTCAACGTAAAATAATAAATGTGTAAAAGATAAAATTCATATATCACTTTTTTATAAATTAATAATATTTTTTATTTTACTAAATATATAATTATTTATTCGATAATTATAGTTATAATTATTTCAATATATTAGATAAAAAACAATCATTAATTTAATATTTTTATTATATACTCGTACAAAAAAAATACATTTTTAATCAATCTAATCAATTGATATATACCAATGACAATTATCATATTAACTGAATTAAACTTATAAGTGGTAATAAATTCAATTATTATAAGTTAATAATATTTATCTATTTTAATAAATATTAGTTCAATTTTCTCAATAATTACTTTTATATAAAATAGTGATACCCATGTTACTTATAATTAAGTAGGCACTTAACAATTATTTATAATTCATGTTTGATTTTTTTTCATTTTCGTATTATTAGGAATAACGTTAATAAATAATATTTTGATCACAAATGATGTGTGAATAAAATAAGTATGATATAATATTATAAATTATTTTATTTATATATGAACTTAAATTTATTTAAATATTTAAATTCATAAATAGTGTTATATTATTTTCTTATAAATTTAAAATATTTATTTATTTTATTAAATATAATAATTTTCTTAATCATAATTATTTTTAATAATAAAATGTAGGTGTCTAATAGTACAATTGCAGTGTCCAAGTGTACATAGAGATACCCGGCCCAATAAGGAGTCCCTCCACTTTCTCCGCTTGCTCTCCTCGCCTTCATCTTTGAATAATGGCCTGTAGGACCATGAAGCGCCAACTGTATGCATATTTATATTCTATGCAGAGACGTGAGGACCCATTCGACCAATTAATGGAAATCGTTTGACTCAGGAGGAATCCGAGATAGAGATGATAAGATGGCTTGGCAAATATCTTCATACTTGCATCCTTGATGGGTCAACCCGTGTAGGGACGGTAAGTTCGCTCAATTCCATCAAAATAAAATTAATTATTGAATGATAAAATGTTATATAATATGATACAAAATATAATAAACGTTTGAATATTTAAAATAATAATCTAACTTTAAAATCACATTTAAGCTTCATAAGCTTATTATTAAGCAAAATAAATTAAAAATTTTAAATAATTTAATAGCATTGTAGTATATATATATATATATATATATATATATATAATGTTCGTCTATAAGTTATTGTTCGTGCTAACTGATCTTGGTCCCACGATATTTTTAAAAATCGGACATTTAACTTATAAGTTCCAAAATCGAGACCTCCGACCTATAAAAACTATTCGAGTTCCCGTTAAAAAAGTCTATCAAATAGTTTAAGTATTGACTTAGAGAAGAATACTTCTGACAAAATAGGTTTTCACTATCCATTATATCGACCGGTATAAGGACATCTTCGTTCATAACCGATTAACGAGTTTTCAACTTCATTCGAGGAAATCTCATCATACCAACTGGATATAATCTACTTACAACCCGCAAATAGTTTTTTCGCATAACTTTCACATCACTTTCTCTAAGTAGTGATAATTAAAATTACCACTAAACAGTGGGTTTTTATGTCGAGGTACTTATCATCCCCAACCGGGTGTGATATATAATCCTACTCACCCGATAGTGTAGTGAAATTCCACTTAGTCGGGTTCCGTTCTTAGCAAGCTGAACCTTGACTGGTGTTCCCGATTTCTCATTCTCTTACACAAAATAAACATAATTGTTCATTATTATTTGGCCTAATAGCCCTCATTTGTTCCAAATTAATGAGAAAACCCAACAATTATTTGGCCTAATAGCCCTCATTTGTTCCTAATAGCCCTCATTATTATTTGGCCTAATAGCCCTCATTTGCCCCTTTTTTAGAAAAATGGTAAATTTTGCCCCAAAAATTCTAAAATTTCTCAATTGCCCCTCTAATATTCTTATCATTACCAATTGACTCTCAATTTTTGAAAATTATATTTTGTTCCTTCAAATTTTCGAAAATCCCCAAAATTTTCCAAAATTTCCCCAATTTCAACTCTTCAACACTACCGAATTTGATTTCATCAAATTGACCAATCAAACACCTCTAATTGTTGAAATTGGAATTGAAATTGAGTTCTTACATGTTCATACGATTCTAAGCAACTTTGAATAGTAGATTTTAATGCCGGAACGAGCTCAAACGAAGCTTCGCCGGAAAACAGACTATAGAGAGAGAAAGCTTCGTTTTCTTACCAGTGAGGGCGCGACAGTCGGAGCTCTCTATATGGGCAGGTAGCTCTCCTCCAGAGGTTCTTCCTAGGATCAAGAATGACATCAATTGATGTCGAATTGGATTAGAATTTCTTTATTGAAATTCGATCGACTCTCTCTCTAACAATGATCTAAAATTGTAAAGGGGAGCCGAATTGGCTTACCTTTCGATCCTAATTCGGCCGTGGAAGGGCTGAGGATTGTCGGGAGAGCTTGGTTTGGCCTGAGGAAGGCTCGAATAAGCCGATTTCAACTTGGCCGAAACAGGGCAGCTTCGATCCGACGGAACTGCTTCACTGTTTGATCACGCCGGCACTTCTCCGGCGACTCTCGGGATGGACGAATGTACCACCATGTAGCTGACTTCTCCCCAGTTCTAATGAACCCGACCTCGCCTTCTTTGGATCAGAATTAACCCTATATCGGAGCTCTGGTTTGAGTTCACCGGAAAACTAAGCAACTGAGAGAGAGTGAGCTTTTCAGGTGTGGAGAGGACGAATGGAGAGGGGCTCTTTATATAGGGAGCTCGGGGACCCGTTGGCCGTCCATTTGGCATCGTTATAACAAGAATTGATGACCTGAAACGTACCAAATGGAGGCGTTTCTTCAGTTTCCCGGCGAGTGAATAGTGCTGTCATCCTGAGGAAGAAGATGACACCGTTCCGAACCGGACCGGACCGGTCTGAACCGGGTTCAAAGCTTAAACCGGCCGGTTCACCCCTCATTTGACCGAGTTTTTCAAATCTAAAATTTCTAAATTCATTCTCTATCTAATGGTGGCATCAAATCTCCAATTTGAATTATTTAAGCCACCTAGAAAAATGAATTTAGGATTCAATTCATTAGTGGTTCAAACCGGTCCGAACAGGTTCGGATCCGGTTCACTTGAACCAGTTTGGTTTTCATCTCCAATTCCTTCACAAGTCTATTTTCATGTCTTTTGTGACTCCTTGGGTCATTTAGGGTCCATAAGATTCCTGGTTTACCATCTCTTTATCAATTCCAATTCATAAACCGACTTGGTCTTTAAACCGGTTTGATCCGGTTCACCCGAACTGATCTGGTTTTTCTCTCCCCCTTTGTTCTAAGGTTCCTTCCCAAGGTTTATAAATTTCTTTGGGGCACAAGGGAGTTGAATTTCTCTGATTTTCCCATTCTCTATCGGTTTCGGTTCTTGAATCGACTTGGTTCATAAATCGGTTCAATCTAGTTGGATTCGGTTCATCTAAACCGGTCTGGTATTTCTCTTCCAATTCATCCTAAGGTTCTTTTCCATGGTATTATGAACTCTTTGGATCACCTGAGAGTTGTAAATTCCCAAATTGCCCATTCACAAATGATCGGGTTTGTGAACCAGTTCTGTATCCTCACTTAGTTTGACCGATTCTTTTTCCCGGTTTTCCTTAGCTCAAAAGGGCGGGTTTTATAGGTTAATTCAATTTCCCAAATTGATATTTTTAAGTCACATAGAAAAATGAATCTTTGAATCGTTTCTTCCAAGTTCAATCCGGTTTGATCTAATTCTGGTCGAGTTTACCCTAAACCGGCCCGATTCTCCCATCCAATTTGGTTCTTGATCTATTTCCATTATTTTTTTTATCTTCATTTACCACTTGGAATCATTCAAATTTTCATTTTAGTTACTTTTTAACAATTTTGATTCACCTTGAACCATGGTTTTCTCTCTAAATTTTTCGGTTATCATTTCCAGTTTTCTTATTATGAGGAAACATGGTTTATAACTTCTCCCCTCCTTTTAAGGAGTTTTGTCCCCAAAACTTTCTATATATTAAATAATTGAGGATACTTTTCTTTCATAACAAATTTAGTTTCCCACGTTTCCTACTTTATAAACCCTGTCACTTTATAGTTAATGAAAAGAACCTTGGGACAAATGGGAAGAGAAAACCAGATCGGTTTAGGGCGAACCGGACATGAACCGGTTTGAACCAAACTTGAACAGGTTTCTAAATTAATTTTTCTTGGTGGCTTAAAATGATCAAATTAGGGAATTGAAGACATTAGATGTAGAATGAATTTAGATTAATTTAGAAAGTTCTAATTTTGAGAAAATTGGTTGAATCAAGCATGAACTAGCCAATTTACACATTGAACCCCATTAGACCGGTCCGGTTCAAAACAGTGTCATCTTCTTGCTCAGATTGATAGCACTGTTCATAAATGCAGAAAATGTGTAAACCTTGTCCGTTTATATGTAAGAAAACTGAAAAAAAAACTGGTCAATTCAAAGGAGAAAAACCGAGCCGATTCATGGACCTTAACCGATAGAGAAGGGTAAAATGGGAAATCAAAAAATTTCAAGTGACTCAAAGAGTCATAAAAAGCATGGAAAAAAAACCTTGGGACAATTGGGAAGAGAAAACCAGACCGATTCAGGGTGAACCAAATTGAATGGTTTTAACCATACATGAATCGATTTATAAATTCATTTTTCTTGGTGGCTTAAAATGATCAAATTTGGGAATTGAAGCTATCATTAGATGGAGAATGAATTGAGATGAATTTAGAACTTTTAATTTTTAGAAAATTGGTTAAATCTGGCCTGAACCGGCTGATTTACGCATTGAACTAGTTGGGCCGGTCTGGTCCGGTTCAGAATAGTGTCATCTTCTTCCTCCAAATGACAACACTATTCATTCAATGTAGAAACTGATAATACCGATGAAGGAAAAATAGCTTCGATCAAGTTGTTTCAGGGCGAGGATAAGCTTGACCAAAAAAGAAAGTTGTTGGGCAGAGGGTCTTTGAGCTCCCTATATAAAGAGCTCCTCTCCATTCATCTACTACACACCTGAAATCTCCATTCTCTCTCAATTGCTCCATTTTTCAGCGAAGCTCGAACTTGAGCTACAATATAGGCATTTTTCTTAGTCTTAGAAGGAAAGGTTGGGTCATATAGACTCTAGGGGAAGTCAACTACCTGATAGCATCTTCCTTTCGACCCGATGACCACCGGAGAAGCTCCGACGGAATCAAATAGTGAAGCTGCTCCGACGAATTGAAGCTGCCCTGTTTTGGCCGAGCTAAATTTGGCCAAATTCAGCCCTCCTCCGACCAAACCGAGCCTCCCCAACACCCCACACCCCTCATACGACCTCAACGGAGCTGAAAGGTAAGCCAATTCGACATTCCTTAGTCGTTGCAGATCGGAGTTAGAGAGAGAATGTGCTAAACTTTACTGATAGAATTCTTCTTTGATTTGATATCAATTGTAGCAATTCTTGATTGTAGAAGGAATCTCAGGATAAGAGCTACCTTCCCCAATCGAGAGTTTGGACCGCCATACCTCCGATAGTAAGCTTTCGAAGCTTTCTCTCTCTACGTACAGTTTTTCGGCAAAGCTCTGTTTGAACTCAATTTGGACCCAAATGATGCGGTTTATATCTCAATTGAATTGTATGGAAGTGTAGGAACTGCTGCATATCTTCAATTGGAGCAATTAACCTCGATTGAATGGCCAATTTAAAGAAATCAAATTTGGTCAGTTTGAAGGGAAGAAATTAGGGGAAACATTTGGGGAAAATTGGAGATTTCAAAAAATTGAGGGACCTCTTTGCAATATTCCAAAATTGAAGGTCAATTGGCCATGAAAAAGATGTTGGAGGACTAATTGGTCAATTTTTGAAACATTTGGGGTCAAATTGACATTTTTGGAAAGTAGGGGCAAAATGATAAGTTTGAAAAGTTAGGGACCAAATTGGAAAGTTGGAAAAACTTGAGCCCCGTATGCAATTTTGAGTAAATTGAGGACTCAAGGGGAATTTTGGAAGACTTGGGACTCAATTTGGGGAAAAGTTGGCATTGGAGACCTAAAGTTAAGGAAAATGAACTTTAGGTGCCTAAATGCAATTAATTAACAATTTTGAGCCTAGTCGCTCATACGTGGGAAAGCGACCAAATATTAATTGATAAGGATACCCAAATCATGTAGGAACACGAGAGACCAAAACTCTAGCAAGGAAAAATTAGCGTAGAGTCAGGAACCGACTAGAGACGAATACGTCACGATTATCGGGTGAGTGGTCTTAATCACATCATGCCTGGTTGGGATGATGAGCTTACTTTTATGAAAAGAAAACCTACTTACTGGTTGTAAGTAGAGATGATCATACCTATTTGGTATGACAAACTTCCTTAAGGAAATGATAAACCTATTTACTGATTATAAGCGGAGATGTCATGCCACCTGGTAGGTGTGATGAACTGGAAAATATACTTTTGTCAGAAGTGTTCTCCCTTGATTGTGTGCTATTGCTTAAAGTATTGAGAAGACCTTATTGATGGGAGCTAGAACAACTGAGATAGATTAGAGGCCTCGGTTTTTGAACTCATGGGGCTAAATGCTAGTTTTGGAAAATCATGTACAATGGGCCCAAGGCTAGTGGGCATGAGTAGGAGCTTTTAAACAAGCTTGAATAAAGGTAAGCTATGAAATTTCTAATGAAATTGTGTATGTGATTTCACCATGGTATCGAGTGAGAACCGATAATACTTGATGGGCTAGCAACAGTACGTCAGGGCCAGGTCAATGGACCGTCCTAGACAAACAGCTACAGGTCGGGTTGAGGGTCGGGGTCGTCAGACCATCGACACCAAAGAGAATAGCTAAGAAAATAAAAACTATTGTTTGTGCATGCACTTGTGGTATGGGACCATCAAGACACCCTAGGGGTAGTGATGGGTTCCAAGGTTTGCTGGACAACATGGTGGTGATAAGGGAAGGAGAAGATATTATGTTTGGGTTTCTCGTCATACCAGTTAGTCATAGAGTTACTGTGTTTGTACTCCATAGAGTTATTGTCTTTGGACTCCACGAAGCTACTGAGTTTGGGCTTCCTAAAGCTACTGTGTTTGGGCTTCATATGCACAAGACTGGGATAAGGTCTTTGTTCTCATACGAACATGGAGTGGTATTCGGGTCTGAGGGTCGGATGTCGAGAACATCCACTCAGACCCAGGGTAGAAGTGGACGAACTTCTATCTTGGTGGCTAGCAAAGACGCTTCGAACCACATGTGGATGAAATGGATTGGCTGCACCTACGAATGTGTGTTACCCTTCCTAATGAAGGGCGTGTGTTGGTTGCTAAACACACCTAATAAGGAAACGGGAAAAAGGTTTTGAAAACAAGAACTTGAGGAAAGATCCTTCTTAAAGGAATGAACATCTTGACACACTTTGAATAAAGCTATTTCTTGAAAACTTATTCCCAACACCCGCTCATTAAGTTGTAGAACTTACCCCTCACTTTTTACCCCTTTCTGGTAACCAAAGAAAAACCCTCCTTAAAGGCCTTACTAATTTGGAACAAGACAAGGTATGTCTATTTTAAAATACTTAGTTTTATATAATGCTATTCTAGGAAAGACAGGTAGAAGGACGCCTTACTCCTTGTGGTTTAGATAATTACCCGTTCTCTAATGATCGGGTTTTGAACCAGTTCGATTTTCTCACTCGGTTTGACCAGTTCTTTTCCTAGTTTCCTTAACTTTAAAAAGGGCGGGGTTTATAAGTCTTATTTTGTGTACTCCACACTATGCCCAAACGTCCACTCTTTAGGCTCCATTATGCGAGTGTGGACCACAACCCGTCTTGATATTAGCGGTTGTTCCCCCTTAACCAATTCTTATTTGGAAGGCTTAGTTCACCAAGGTTTCTTGGATGTTCTTTCCTTTATTTCCTTAATATGGGTAGTCTACTCATTCTTACTCATCACGACATCTATTGATGCTATCTTCCTACCTACTTGCTCCTTGGGTTCAACTTACTATGTGGGTCCCCTTAGTATGCTTCTCTTGGTTCTTTCACCTTAGCATGCACTTCATTTGCAAGTTCATCTCCTCACCCCTCGTCACTTGGTTCCATTACTCCTTAGTTGGGACATGTATCCCTCTACAGGGTTTCCTTCCTTAGGAGGATTCTTACCCTTTTCTCTCGAAATTCCTTTTTCATTCGCCCTTGACGGCACCTAACTTTCAATGACATCCTTTGATATCATCCTCTCCTATTTAGCTTTATTCTTGAAACCTTGTGGGCACACCTCTTGTATCCCATCCTCATTCTCACTTGTACCCCCGTACACGTCTATTTCTTTTATGGAGAGCTCACATCCTCCTTATTTCAAGATCTCTTGTTCATCCTGCGAGAGGATTACTTAACCTTCTCATGGCTTTTGGTCATTAATCTAGTCTTGGCCATTGATCTCTTTAAGGATTTCCTTCATCCTCATTTCCCAAATGTTTGGCCTTTCCACCTCTCCCTTCTTTGTTGGAGTTTTAAATTTATGACCTTCACGAGGGTTAGTTTGTTAACTGCCTCATCCCTACTATTCTCCTTGTCTAATTATTTTGTGACAGTTGTCTCTCGAGTCTTTTTGTCCTTAATGTCTATCCTATTGCCCTTTTTAGGGTGTAGTACTTACTACTTCCATGTCCTTCTTAGGGCATCGTTTATTCTCCTTGACTATCTTGTTGTTACAATTTGCTTCTTTCCACTATATTGGTCTGAAACTCCTATTTGGCTTCTTTGCTTTTTCCAATGCAGGTCGCACTTACCATCCTGATACAACCCATTTTCCGGCTAATGCTTGACTTGTATTATCTTGTGGAGGTGCTTCCTTCCTTGCTCCCAGATGACTGTAAATTTCTTTTTAAGGAAGAATTCTCTTCATTTACCCTTTGTTCTGTTTGTGGTTTATCGAGGTCTTACCTTCAATACTTTTTCCTTTCTCATGTAGTTGAGGCACACCATTGCACCATCATTGAGGGACATAAAAGTTTTAGGAATTCAAAATTTACATTTGAAATAGGATTACCAACTTGGGGCTTTAGTTTTTCTTAAAGGGAGATTGGGTCGGGAAGTACCCGCCACTACGCTAGGATCTTAAAGAGCTTTCTCTTGGGTGTGGTTAAAATTCTGAGCAAGAGTCGTGCTTCTTGGGGTGGTATCCTTTTGGTTTCATGTAGCTGTGGAGGCGTTGTTGTTAGAAAGTATTGCTCTAAATCTTTGTGGTGTGGGACAGTCATTTACTTCAAGACTCATTTCCCTTACACCTATAACAAGTTATCTTGATACCTGTCCTTAGTAGTGTTGAACACTTTCTCAAGTAGTGTTCCTATTGTCCTCGCCTTGTAACAGGTCATTTTCTTGCCCAATAGTTACTACAAGAGTTCTCCTAGACTCCTTAGTCCCTTAGTTCATTTCCTTATTTGGGATGGGATTCTCCCCTCTGTGGTGTCTAAGGGAACGTGATTTGTTTGGTTACTTTTCTTGGGGCAATCTTCCTACAGTTGAGGCGCAAGCTCACATCATTGTTTTTTGAGAGACATGATTTTAAGAACTTGGAATTCTTCATTAATGGAGAAGGAGTACAATATATTGGGGTCTTAACCCTATTACCAAAAGGTGGTTATGAAATCGATAGAGGGCTATAGGATTATTGATAAGCGTCCTCCTTGCTAAGGTTATAAGCCCTAGCTGGTGTCCCTACCTTTAGGCTTAGCTCCCTTCATACTCGGGGTAGTGACCTCAATAGGTCCTAGCGCCATCCTCCTGGATACTTCCTCCTACTGTTTCTTGGTTCTTTGGGACATCTACTATACCTTGGGTATTGGAGAGCTTTGTAGAGTGGTATTCCTACAAGGACAAAGTGTTGAGTAGCGTTAGTCCTACTTTTCTTGGTTCCTCTCCTATGAGCCATCTGTAAATTTTATTCCTCTTAGTTACTATGTTATATAGTCTTGATAATGCATTCGAGGAAACAGGCTCCGATACCACTCAATTTGTCATACCCCAACTCGTTTCGGTCGGATCCTCATGAACAACCCGCCACTCTCATATTCTATCAAGGGTGGGAGATTTACAACTCCTGAGTGACCCAAAGGGTTCATAAAACCTTGAAAAAGGACCTTAGGTCAATTTGGGAGAGGAAACCAGACCAGTTCAAGTGAACCAAATTCGAGCTGTATTGAATCAGTTTATGAACCGAAACTGATAGAGAAAGGGCAAATCGAAAAATTTTTGTATCCTGAGTGACCTAAAGAGTCACAAAAGTCATGAAAAAGGACTTTAGGATGAATTGGAGATGAAAACCAAACCGGTTCAAGTGAACTGGATCCAAACCGATTTGAACCACTATTGAACCAAATGCTAAATTCGTTTTTCTAGGTTGCTTAGAAAATTCAAATTGGAGAATTGAGGCCACCATTGGATAGATAATGAATTTAGAAATTTTTAATTTTGAAAAAATTGATTGAATCGGTCCTAAACACTCAGGTTTAAGCATTGAACCCGGTTCGGACCGGTCCGGTCTGGTTCGGAACATTATTGTCTTCTTCCTTCAGATGACATCACTGTTCACTCGCCAAAAAATTGGCTAGCGCCAGAAGATGAAAAGTCTCTGATCAGGGAGTTTCAAGCAATGAATGACCACTAGTAAGGCTCCAGTCGGACGACCAAGAAGTCCCCGAGCTTCCTATATAACGAGCCCCTCCTCATTCATCATCCTCACACTTGAAAACTCCATTCTCTCTTAATTGCTACATTTTCTGGTGAAGCTCAATCTAGAGCTCTGACTTGGCCATTTTTTTGAGCCAAAGAAAGCATGGACGGGTTCTTTGGATTCGGGGAAAAGTTAGCTACATGCTTGTAGTCTCCATTTGCTCCGAGTGTCGCTGGAGAAATGTCGGCGTGATAGATTAGTGAAGCAACTCCGACGGACTGAAGCTGCCCTATTTTGGTCGATCTAAAATTAGCCAATTTGAGCCCTTCTCAAGCCAAACCAAGCCCTTCCAACACTTCCACAACCCTCCTACAACTAAATTAGAGTGGAAAGGTAAGCCAATTTGGCTCCCCTCTATAAATTTCGGTTAAGATTAAAAGTCTCCGGCTAGGGAGTATCAAGCAATGAATGACCGCCATGAAGGCACCTATCAGACGACCAAGAAGTCCCTAAGCTTTCTATATAAAGAGCCCTTCTCCATTCATCCTCTAAACACTTGAAATCTCCATTCTTTCTCATCTACTCCATTTTCCAGTGAAGCTCGAACCAGAGCTCCGATATAGGCATTTTTGTTAGCCTCAGAAGGCAAGGTCGGGTCCTATAGACTCCGGGAGAAGTCAGCTACCTGTTAACATCTTCCTTTCGACCCGAGGACCGCCGAAGAAGTGCCGACTGAATCAAATAGTGAACTAGCTCTGACGAACCGAAACTGCCCTATTTTGGCCTAGCTAAATTCGGCTAAATCCAGCCCTCACTAGCCAAACCGAGGCTCCCCAACACACCTACAGCCCTCGTACGACCTTAACGAAGATGAAAGGTAAGCCAATTCGGCCTTACTTAGTCGTTGTAGATCGAAGTTAGAGAGAGAAAATGCCAAATTATTACTGATAGAATTTTTCTTTGATTCGATATCAATTGTAGCAATTCTTGATCCAAGAAGGAACCTCAAGACAAGAGCTATCTTCCTAGATCGAGAGCTTGACTGTAAGCTTTCGAAGCTTACTCTCTCTACGTATAGTTTTCCGGTGAAGCTCCGTTTGAGCTCAATTCAGACCCAAATGATTTAGTTCAATGCTTAATTGAATCATATGGAAGTGTAGGAACTGGTCCATACCTTCAATTGTAGCAATTAACCCCAACTGAATGGCCAATTTGAAGAAATCAAATTCGATTAGTTTGAAGGGGAGAAATTGGGGTAAAATTTTGGGGAAAATTGGGGATTTCGAAAAATTGATGACCTCTTTACAATTTCCCAAAATTGAAGGTCAATTGGCCATGAAAAAGATGTTGGAGGACCAGTTGGTCAATTTGTGAAACATTTGGGGTCAAATTGCCATTTTTGGAAAATAGGGGCAAAACTATAATTTTTGAAAAGTTGGGGCCCAAATTGGAAAGTTGGAAAAACTTAAGCCGCATAAACAATTTTGAGTAAATTGAGGACTCAAAGAGAATTTTGGAAAACGTGGTACTCAATTTGGGGAAAAGTTGGCAATCAGGACCTAAAGTTAAGGAAAATGAACTTTAGGGACCTAAATGCAATTAATTAACAATTTTGAGCCTAGTTGCTCATACGTGAGAAGGCGATAGCTATTATGCCAAACCTTAATTGATAAGGATCCCCAAATCCTGTAGGAATATGAGAGATTGGAAAGCCAGCAAGGAAAAACTAGTGTGGAGTCGGGAACCGACTAGAGACGAATATGTCACGATCATCGGGTGAGTGGGATTAATCACATCATATTTGGTTGAGATGATGAGCTTACTTTTATAAAAAGAAAACCTACATAATGGTTGTAAGTAGAGATAATCATACCCGATTGGTGTGATGAAGTGAAAAAGTTACTTTTGTCAAAATTATTCTCCCTTGACTATGTGCCATTGCTTAAATTATTTGGGAGATCATCTTGACGGGAGCTAGAATAGCTCAGATTGGCCAGAGGCCTCGGTTTTCTTGACGAATGTCCCTGTAGCATTTATGGATTTGATGAACTGAGTGTTCCAGCTGCACTAGGACAAGTTCATGATAGTATTTATAGATGACATACTTATATACTCACGAACTAGGCTGGAGCACAAAGAACATCTAACTATTACCTTGGAGGCACTATAAAATAATTGCTTATATGCAAAATTCTCCAAGTGTGAGTACTGGTTGCAGGAGGTAGGGTTCTTAGGGCACATAGTGTCCAAAGATGGAGTCAAAGTAGACCCAACAAAGGTGGAAGCCATATCCGATTGGAAGGCACCCAAGAATCCCTCTAAGATACGCAATTTCTTAGGCTTGGCAGGATATTATAAACGGTTTGTGCATGATTTTTCTAAAATAGCTACCCAGTTGACTCGTCTCACAAGAAAAGGAGTGGTGTAAACCCTGTCCTTTTGAGTTAAGGAAAACTAGGAAAAGATCCAGTAAAACCAAGTAAGAAAACCAAACCGGTTCACAAACTCGTTTACTAGGGAACGGGCAAATTAGAGAAATTTCAACTCTCTTGTGACACAAAGAGATTCATAAAACCTTGGAAAAGAACCTTAAGACAAATTAGAAGAGAAAAACTAGATCGGTTCAGATGAACTAGATACTATCAGAACACCAAAGTTAAGCATGCTTGCATGAGAGTAGTGCGAGGATGGGTGACCTCCTAGGAAGTTTTTTTTTTTGTAACTCAAAATTTCGGTCAAACAATTTTTATCCTATCATAAATAGCCATAAATTAATATATATAATTATTAGAATTAATACCAATAATTTAATATCTAAATTAAATTATTAGAATTAATAATAATAACTTAATACCTAAATTAAATTATTGGAATTAATACCAATAATTTATAGCAATATTAATACTAGTAATAAATCTCTCCCATTTAATACACAATTTTACACATATATATAGAGCTCATCCCCATTCATTCTCGTCACACCTCAACACTTCTCCCTCTTTCTACTGCTCCATTTCCCGGTGAAGCTCGAACCAGAGCTTTGACTTGAGCATTTATCTTAATCTCGAAAGGCAAGGTCAGTTATTTCAGAATCGGGGAGAAGTCAGCTGCACGCCTGTAGTCTCCGTTTGCTCCGAGGGTCACCAGAGAAGCACCAGTGTGATGGGATAATGAAGTAGCTCTGGTGGACCGAAGCTGCCCTATTTCGACCGAGCTGAAATTGGCCATTTTGAGCCCTCCTAAGGCCAAACCAAGACCTCCCAACACTTACTCAGCCCTCCCACGACCGAATTAGGATGGAAAGGTAAGCCAATTCGGCTCCCCTCTGTAATTTCCGACCGGTGCTAGAGAGAGAACCGATATAATTTTGATGATGAAATTCTAACTCAATTCGGTATCAATTGATACAATTCTTGATTATAGGATAAACCTCATGATGAGAGCTATCTGCCCAGATCGAAAGCTTGGACCGTCGTGTCCTCGATGGTAAGCTTTTGAAGCTTTCTCTCTCTATAGTCTATTTTCCGATGAAGCTCTGTTTGAGCTCGTTCTGGTGTTAAAACTTATGATTCAAAGTGCTATTGAATGGTATGAACATGTAGAAACTCAATTTCAACTTCAATTTCAACAATTAGAAGTGTTTGATTAGTCAATTTGATGAAATCAAATTCGGCTGTGTTAATAAGTTGAAATTGGGGGAAATTTTGGGGAAAATTAGGGGTTTTCGAAATTTGAAGGACCAGAATGCAATTTTATAAAATTGAGAATCAATTGGGCATGATAAGAATGATAGAGGGAGAATTGAGGAATTTTAGAATTTTTGGGATAAAATTTACCATTTTTGTAAAGGAAGGGCAAAATGGTAATTTTTGAAAAGTTGAGGGACCAAATTGGAAATTTGTGAAATTTAAACCCCTTTTTGTAAAATTGAATAAATTGAGGCCCCAAGTGAAAATTTAAATGTTTTGGGACTCAATTTGAAGAAAAACCAACATTAGGGACTTAAAGTTGAAGAAAAATAACTTTAGGGACCTAATTGCAAATAAATAGAAAGTTCAGTTTTCTCATTCATTTTGAATGAATGAAGGCTATTAGGCCGAAGGATAATGAATCGAGATGTTTATATCATGTAGAAACACGAAGTACCAGGAACGCCGACAAGGACAAGCTCGCGTGAATACAAAGAACCGGTCTAGTGGAATTCACGACATTAACGGGTGAGTGGGTTATTCACATCATACCCAGTTGGAATGATGAGCACCTTTTATAAATTAGAAGTCACTGTGAGTGGGCTTACTAATGTCATACCTGGTTGGGATGATGAGCACAACTTAAAGTTAAAAACTACTTACCGGTTGTGAGTGGGATTTTATATCATACCCGGTTAGGGATGATAAGTACCTTTTATAAATTAGAAGTCACTGTGAGTGGGCTTACTAATGTCATACTTGGTTGGGATGATGAGCACAATTTAAAGTTAAAAACTACTTACCAGTTGTGAGTGGGCTTACTAATGTCATACCTGGTTGGGATGATGAGCACAATTTAAAGTTAAAAACTACTTACCAGTTGTGAGTGGGATTTTATATCATACCCGGTTAGGGATGATAAGTACCTCAAAATGAAAACCCACTACCAAGCGGCATTTTAAATATCACAACTTAGAGGAGTGATGTGAAAATCATGCGGAAAAACTATTTATCAATTGTAAGTAGATCATACCGGTTGGTATGATGAAACTTTCTCGAAGGAAGTTGAAAACCCGTTCATCGGTTATGAGCGGAGATGTCCTTATACCTGGTCGGTATATTGGACAATTGAAAACATATTTGTCGGAAGTTATAAAACCCACCCTTTTGAGCTAAGGAAAATCAGGAAAAGAACTAGTCAAACCAAGTGAGGATTCAGAACCGATTCACAAACCTGGTCATTTCTGAGCGGGCAATTTGGGAATTTATAACTCTCGGGTGTTCCAAAGAGTTCATTTAACCTTCGAAAAGAAACTTAAGACAAATTAGAAGAGAAAAATCAAATTGGTTCAGGTGAATAAGAATTTATAAAAACTCTGAAGTTAAGTGTGCTTACCCAAGAGTAGTGTGAGGATGGGTGACCTCTTGTGAAGTATGATTCTTTTTGTAACCCAAAATTTTGGTTAAAAATTTTTATGCGAACGTACGCCTTATCATAAATAGCCATAAATTAATATATGTTTAATTATTGTAATTAATACCAATAATTTAATACCTAAATTAAATTATTGGAATTAATACAAATAATTTAATACCTAGGCAATATTAATACTAGTAATAAATCTATCATATTTAATACATGATTTTTACACCTATATAAAGAGGTCATCCCCATTCATTCTCCTCACACATGAACACTTCTCTCTCTCTGTATTGCTCCATTTCCTAGTGAAGCTCAAACCAGAGTTTCGACTTGAAAATTTTTCTTAACCTCGGAAGGAGAGGTCGAGCTCTTTAGAACCGAGGAGAAGACAACTATCTAATAGCAAACTCCAGTCAATCCGAGAATCGCTGGAGAAGCGCCGACATGATGGAACAGGGAAGCAGCTCCGGCGGACCGAAGCTGCCCTATTTTGGCGAAGATGAAATCGGCCATTTTGAGCCCTCCTCAGACCAAACCAAGCCATCCCAACACTTCCTCAGCCCTCCCACGGCTGAATTAGGACTGAAAGGTAGGCCAATTCGGCTCCCCTCTACAATTTCTGGCCGGTGCTAGAGAGAGAACCGGCAGAATTTCAATGATGAAATTCTAACTTAATTCGGCATCAATTTATGTGGTTCTTGATTCTAGGATGATCCTCAAGATGAGAGCTATCTGCCCAGATCGAAAGCTTAAACCATCGTGCCCTCACCTGTGAGAAATTGAAGCTTTGTCTCTCTACAATCTGTTTTTCGGCAAAGCTCCGTTTGAGCTCGTTCCAGTGTTAAAATCTATGATTTCAAAGTTCCTTAGAATTGTATAAACATGTAGGAACTCAATTTCAACTCCAACTTCAACAATTAGAGGTGTTTGATCGGTCAATTTGATAAAATCAAATTCGGCAGTGTTGAAGAGTTGAAATTGAAGGAAAAATTGGGGATTTTCGAAATTCAAAGGACGAAAATGAAATTTTATGAAATTGAGGGCCAATTGGGTATGAAAATAATGTTGGATGACCAATTGAGAAATTTTAGAAATTTTGGGGCAAAACTTACCATTTTTGTAAAGGAAGGGCAAAATGGTAATTTTGTAAAAGTTGGAGGACCAAATTGGAAATTTGAGAAATTAATCCCCTTTTAGTGAAATGGAATAAATTGAGGTCTTATGATAAATTTTAGAAGTTTCGGGACTCAATTTGAGGAAAATCGGCATTAGAGACTTATTGTGTACGATTAAGGCCGAAGGATAATGAATGAGGTCTTTGACTTTAACTTTCATTTGGAATGAATGAAGGGGATTAGGCCGAGGATAATGAACCGAGATGTTCATATCGTGTACGAACACGAAGTACTAGGAATGCCAGCAAGGACAAGCTCGTGTGAATACAAAGAACCGGTCTAGTGGAATTCACAGCATTAACGGGTGAGTGGGTTTACTAACATCATACCCGGTTGGGATGATGAACACAACTTAAAATTAAAAACCACTTACCGGTTGTGAGTGGAAATTTTATATCATACCCGGTTGGGAATGATAAGTACCTCAGTATGAAAACCCACTGTTAAGTGGTATTTTAAACATTACTACTTAGAGGAAGTGATGTGAAAATCATGCGGAAAAACTACTTACCGATTGTAAGTAGATCATACTCGGTTGGTATGATAAGACTTCCTCGAAGGAAGTTGAAAACCCGTTCATCGGTTATGAATGGAGGTGTCCTTATACCCTGGCAGTATAATGGATAGAGAAAACATATATTTTGTCGGAAGTGCTCTCCCCTGACTATGTGCCAATGCTTAAACAATTTGGGAGACCTTCTCGACGGGAGCTCGAATAGCTCTGATAGGCCGGGGGCCTCGGTTTTGGAACTTGGGGGCTAAATGCCCAATTTTGAAAATCTCGTACAGTGGTATAATGAACGAAGATGTCCTTATACCAGTTGGTATAATGGACAGTGAAAACCTATTTTGTCGGAAGTGTTCTCCCCTGACTGTGTGCCAATGCTTAAATTATTTGGGAGACCTTATTGACTGGAGCTCGAATAGCTCTTATAGGCCGGGGGCCTCGATTTTGGAACTTGAGGGCTAGAATGCCCAGTTTTTTTGAAAATCTCGTATAGTGGGCCCAAGGCCAATTGGCACGAGCAGGAGCTCGTAAACGAACATGATATATGTGCCATAAAACTTAATAAGTGAATTTTTTTGCCATGGTACCAAGATAGGACTGACATGCTCAGTCAACTAGCGGCAATGCGACATAATCGGTTGATGGACTAGTTAAGACAAACAACTGCGGGTTGAATTGAGAGTCTGGGTCGTTGGACCAGTGGCACCACATATTACATGGCTTGATAAGAAAACATTGTTTGTGTATGCACTATGAGTACGGGATCATCAAGACGCCCATGAGGGGTAGTGATGTGTCCTAAGGGCCCTGGACAACCTGGTGAGTATAAGGGCAAATCGTCGTTCCAGGTGTCTGTGCAAAATCTAGAGTAGCATCAAGCGCATGAGACCGGGGTGTGGATAGGATGAGGTCTCTGTCCTTATATGGACATGAAGAAGTGATTTCGGGATTGTGGGTTGGATGTGACGTACATCCACTCATTCCTAGGGTAGAAGTGGTCGTACTTCTATCCAGGTGGCAGGAAAAGTCGCTCCGAAGCCACTAGCGGGTTCAGTAGTGATACTGACTTGCGAATATGTGTAACCTTCATGATGAAGGATGTGTGTTGGTGATGACACACTGGTAACTAAGAAATGGTGGAAAAACCCAAATTTTTAAACGAATGGATTTTTGAAAAAGAAAGAAGTCTAGCACACTCTAATAATAATTATTTTCTTAAAAATTAAAAGCTTTAAAAAACCCCTTCATTGAGTAGTCGTACTTACCCCCTCCCTTATATCCCTTTCAAGAAATCCCAGAAAGCCTACCCTTAAGGACTGTCAACTAAGATGCATGTAAGACATGTATGTAAAGTTTTAAATTTCATGCAGTTTTGATTATGCTATTCCAGGAAAAGGAGCAAGTTAAAGGATGCTCTTACTCTTTACGGTTTACAATAAGGAGAAACCCTTTAATAAACCGAGAGAGTGGCGGGTTAATCACGGGAATCCATCCAAACCGGGTTGGGGCATGACAAAAGTATTCTCCCCTGTCTGTGTACCAATGCTTAAAAAATTTGGGAGACCTTCTTGATGGGAGCTTGAATAGCTCTTATAGGACGGGAGCCTCAGTTTTGGAAAATGGGGGCTAATATGCCCAATTTTGAAAATCTCATACAGTGGGCCAAAGGCCAGTTGGCACGAGCAGGAGCTTGTAAACAAAACATGAGTTATATGTCATAAAACTTTAAATAAATGAATTGTTTGGCCATGGTACCAAGATAGGACTGACATACTCAATCAACTAGCGGCAGTGCGACATGATATGTCGATGGACCAATCAAGACAAACAACTGTGGGTTGAGTGGAAGGTCGGGACCGTTGGACTAGTGGCACCACAGATTATATGGCATGATAAGAAAATATTGATTGTGCATGCACTGTGATTATGGGACCATTAAGATGCTCAAGAGGGGTAGTGATGCATCCTAAGGGCACTGGACGACCTGGTGGGTAAAAGGGCAGTTCGTCGTACCAGGTGACCACCGTGTGAAATTTGGAGTAGCACCAAGCGCATGAGACCGGGGTGGGGACAGGATGAGTTCTCTATCCTCATACGAACACACAGAATTGATTTCAAGATTGAGGATCAGATGTCGCGTACATCCACTCATTCTCCAGGTTGAAGTGGACGTGCTTCTATCTAGGTGGCCGGTAAAGTCGCTCTGACGCCACAAGTGGGTTCAATGGACGAGCTAGCCTGTGAATGTGTGTTTGACCTTCATGATGAAGGATGTGTGTTGGGTGATGATACACCATGATTAATAAGGAAATGATGGTGAAAACTGAGATTTGAAATGAAAGGTTTTTGAAAGAAAGGAATTAGGTGATGGTGTGCTAACCTATAAGGGTAGAATGTGTGTGCCTCAAGATAAGGAACTTAAGAGATTAATCTTGGAAGAGGCACATGACTTTGCCTATGTGATGCATCCGGGCAGTACCAAGATGTACCGCACCCTCAAACAAGGTTATTGGTGGAAATGGATGAAGTGTGATATTGTGGAATATGTAGCCCGATGCTTGTCCTGTCAACAAATTAATGCTAAGCACCAGAAACCTTCAAGACTGATACAACCCTTACCAATCCCCAAATGGAAATGAGAACATATTACCATGGATTTTATCATTGGACTACCTGTGACTAGGAAGAGACGAGACACAATTTGGGTCATTTTTTATAGATGAACCAAGTCCGCCCATTCTTGCCAACAAGAGTGACAGATTCAGTGTAACAATTAGCAGTGTTATACATGAGGGAAATTGTGAGACTCCATAGCGTCCCAATAAGCATAGTGTCAGATAGAGACCCTAGAATTACCTCGAGGTTCTGACATAGTTTGCAAAATGCCTTAGGGACCAAGCTCCACATGAGTACAACATTTCATCCTCAGACCGATGGACAGTTTGAGCGGACAATCCAGACTCTAGAGGACATGTTACAAGCACGCGTACTCACCATGAATAAAGGTTGGGAAGAATACTTGTTCCTTATGGAGTTTGCCTATAATAAAAGTTATCATGCCAGTATTCAAATGGCTTCTTATGAGGCCCTTTATTGTCGACCATGCCATTCCCCCTTATTTTGGGAAGAGGTTGGTGAAAGGATGCTAGAAAGGGTCGAATTAATAGAATACGCCTAAGAAAAGATTAGGATTATAAGGAGTCCACTTAAGTCCGCTCAAGACAGGTAGAAGAGCTATGCGGACCATCGAAGAAGGGATTTAGAATTTGAAGTAGGAGACCAAGTGTTTCTCAAGGTATCCCCATGGAGGGGAATACTTAGGTTCCAGCAACAGGGGTAGCTGAAACCTAGGTACATCGGTCCTTACACCATAGGCCAAAGGATAGGCCTAGTGACCTATAAATTAGAAATGCCTCCAGACTAATAATGAATACATGATGTATTACATATCTTGGTACTTTTGAAGTATCAGCTTGATCCCAGTCATGTGGTGGACCGACCCCCATTGGATTTAGATGAGAAGATGACTTATCAAGCAGAACTGATGCAAATCATCGATTGAGGAGACAAAGAACTTGAGGAACAAGAAGATTTCTATGGTTAAGGTTCTTTGGCAGAAGGGACCTGTGCAAGAGGAGACATGGGAAACCAAGAGTGTTATGAGGGCATGGGTACCCTCAGTTATTTGACATGTAAATTATTTTGGGGAAAAAACCCCTAAAAGGAGGTGAGAGTTGTAAACCATATCCCTTTATAGTTAATAAAACCGTGAAAAAAATTGGTCATTTCGAAAGAGGAAACCAAGTCAGTTCACAAACCATAACTAATAAGGAAAGTGTAAATAGGGGAATTGACAAATCTCGAGTGACTCAAAGAGTTATACAATTCATGGAAAAGAACCTTGGGACAAATGGGAAGATAAAACCAGATCGGTTAAGGGCGAACCAACATGAACCAGATTGAACAGGTTTGAACCATACTTGAACTAGTTTTTAATTCATTTATCTTGTTGGCTTAAAATGATCAAATTAGGGAATTTAAGCTACGATTAGATGAAGAATGAATTTAGAAAGTTCTAATTTTGAGAAAATTAGTTGAATCAAGCCTAAACCGACCAATTTATGCATTGAACCTAGTGGGACCGGTTTGGTTTGGTTCAGTTTAGTGTTATCTTCTTCCTCATGATGATAGCACAATTAATTAATGCAAAAAAAAAAAGATAAGCTGGTGAAGGAAAAAAATGGCTCCGATCAGATCGTTTTAGGGTGAGGATAAGCTCGACCAAAAAGGAAAGTTGTCGGATAGAGTGTCCCTGAGCTCTCTATATAATGAGCTACTCTCCATTCATCCTCCACACACCTCAAATCTCCATTTTCTCTCAACTACTCCATTTTCTGGTGAAGCTCGAACCATAGCTCTGATATAGGCCTTTTTCTTAGTCTTAGAAGGCAAGGTCGGGTTCTATAGATTTCAGGGGAAGTCAGCTACTTGATAGCATCTACCTTTTGACCCAATGACCGTCGGAGAAGCACCGGTGGAATCAAACAGTGACGCAGCTCCGACGATCTAAAGCTGCCCTATTTTTATTGAGCTGAATTTGGCCAAATTCAACCCTTCTCTAGCCAAACCAAGCCTCCCCAACACCCCCATAGCTCTCATACGACCTCAACATACCTGAAAGATAAGCCAATTCAGTTCTCCACAGTCGTTGTAGATCGGAGTTCGAGAGAGAAAGTGCTAAATTTCACTGACAAAATTCTCACTCGATTCGATACCAATTGTAGAAATTCTTGATCCTAGAAGGAATCTCAGGACAAGAGTTACCTTTCTAGATCGAGAGCTCGGAGCGTCACACCTCCGATAGTAAGCTTTCAAAGCTTCCTCACTCTACGAGTAGTTTTCTGATGAAGCTCCATTTGAGCTCAATTCGAACCCAAATGCTCTAATTCAAAGCTTAATTGGATCGTATGGAAGTGTAGGAACTGATCTGTATCTTCAGTTGTAGCAATTAACCTCAATTGAATGGCCAATTTGAAGAAATCTAATTCAGTCAGTTTAAAGAGGAGAAATTAGGAGATAATTTTGAGGAAAATTGGGGATTTTGGAAAATTAAGGGACCTATTTGCAATTTACTAAAATTGAAGGTCAATTGGCCATGAGAAAGATGTTGAGGGACTAATTGGTCAAGTTTTGGAACAATTGGGGTCAAATGGCCATTTTTGGAAAATAGGGGCAAAATTGTAATTTTTAAAAAGTTGGGGACCAAATTGGAAATTTGGAAAACTTGAGCCCCTTATATAATTTTGACAGGACTGAAAGGGAAGTTTGGAAGGTTTGGGACTCAATTTGGGGAAAAGTTGGCATTAGGGACCTAAAGTTAAGGAAAATGAACTTTAGGGACCTAAGTGCAATTAATCGATAGATTTTGAGCCTAGGCTATTATGCTAAACCTTAATTGATAAGGATGCCCAAATCGTGTAGAGACACGTGTGACCGGAATGCCAACAAGAGAAAACTCGCATAAACTTGGAAAACCGACTGGGGACGAACACGTCATAATCATCGGGTGAGTGAACATATTTACATCATACCAGTTAGGATGGTGAGCATTTTAGAAACAAAAAACTACTTGTAAGAGGGACATTAACATCATACTTGGTTAGGGGTGATGAGCCTTCTAAGTTAAAAACCTACTTATCGGTCGTAAGTAGAGGTAATCATACCTAGTTTGTATAATGAACTTCCTTGAGGAAAGGAGAAACCCGCTTACCGGTTGTAAGTGGAGATATCATCACACCCGGTTGGTGTGATGAAGTGAAAATATACTTTTTGTCAGAAATGTTCTCCCCTGACTATGTGCCAGTGCTTAAAAAATTTGGGAGACCTTCTTAACAGGATCTAGAACAGCTCATATAGGCCAGAGGCCTCGGTTTTTGAACTCAATGGCTAAATGCCTAGTTTTGGAAAGTCACGTGTAGTGGGCCCAAGGCCAGTGGGCAAGAGCAGGAGCTCACAAATAAACTTGATTAAGAAAGCCATTAAACTTCTAATGAAATGATTGTGTGATTTTTCCATGGTACCAAGTTAGTACCGACAATACTCGATGGACTGGCAGTAGTGCGTCAGGGCTAGGTCGACAAACTGGCCTAGACAAACAGCTGCAGGTCGGGTTGAGGGTCGGGGTCGTTGGACTATGGCACCAAAGACAATGGCCATTTGTAAAAAATTATAGTTTGTGCATGCACTTGTAATACAGGACCATCAAGACGCCCACTAGGGGTAGTAATGGGTCCTAAGGGCTACTGGACAACATGGTGGAGATAAGGGCACTCCGTCGTGTGAGTCAATCGGGAAGCTCGGAGTAAATTCTTGCTTATGAGACCGGGTTGGGGTCAGGATGAGGTCTCTATCCTCATACGAACATGGAATGGCATTCAGGTCTGAGGGTTAGATGTCGAGAACATTCACTCAGACCTAGGGTAGAAGTGGACGGGCTTCTATCTTGGTGGTCGATAAAGTCGCTCCGAGCCACAAGTGGGTGCAGTGGACGGGTTGCACCTACGAATGTGTGTACCCTTCCTGATGAAGGGTGTATGTTGTTTGTGAAACACAATTAATATGGTAATGGGAAAAAGGTTTTGAAAAGCAAAATTTGAGGAAAGATCATTCTTAAAGGAAAATGATAATATTGGCATAGTTTGAATAAAGTTATTTTTTTGAAGACTCATACCCAACTCCCGCTCACTGAGTTGTAGAACTCACCCTCTCCCTTTACCCCCTTTAGGTATCCAAGGAAAGACCCTTCTTAAAGACCCACTTAAATTGAACAGCAAGAAGATAGGTATGTCTATAAATACTCAGTTTTGTATAATGCTATTCCAAGAAAGACAGGTAAAATGGATGCCTTACTCCTCATGGTTTAGAAAGGGTGAAACCCTTGATGGATCAAAAGGGGTGGCGGGTTGCTCACGGGGATCCGACCAAACTGGGTCGGGGCTTGTCATGCTCAATCTGGCTACTTTGCCATAGTACATTTACCATAGAAATCTTCTTGTTCCTAAGATTCCTTTCTCATCTTTCGAGGATTTGAATTGGCACTACCTCATAGGATAGGTTCTCTTCCAGTTCGGGTGATGGGTGTTCCAATACTTGACTAGGGCGGGCTCATACTTCCGTAGTACAAATATGTGGAATACGTCATATATCCATTGTAAGTACGGAGGTAGTTGAAGCTTGTATGCCACATGTCCAACTCTTTGAAAAATGGGGTAAGGACCAATGTACCTTGGTTTGAGTTTCCCCTGCTGTTGAAACCTTAAAATCACTCTCCAGGGTGATACCTTGAGGAACACTCTATCCCCCACCTCGAACTCTAATTCTCGTCACCTATGGTCGGCAAAAAGCTTTTATCGGTCTTGAGCCACTTTAAATCGATTTCTTATCAACTTAATCTTTTCCGTGGCATCCTCAATAAGCTCAATCCTTTCAAGCTTCTTTTCTCTTACGTCATCCTAGAATAGGTCTATACGACATGGTCTCACATACAAGGCTTCATATGATGCCATCTGTATACTAGCCTAATAATTGTTGTTATAGGCAAACTCTATAAGGCAGTGGAGGAAGTGGGTTGATTTAGTCAGTTGAACTACGATTACTCAAATTGCATCATGTATACTTTTCGTTATGGGTAATCTTGTCAAGAAATCCATTTTGACATTTTGCCACTTACATTCGGGAATAGGCAAGGGTTGCAATAATCCGAAGGGTTTTTGGTGTTCTAACTTACTCTGTTGGTAGGATAGGTGTTGAAATAGTATAAGATATTTAAGGTAATTATGATATAATCTTGGTAATTAAGATTATATCATATATTCTATTTAAGGTAGTTAATAAATAGACATGTATATAATTGAGTTAGGGTTTGGTGAAAATATAGAGGTTTCAATTTCTCATCCTCGTGGCCTCTCTATCAATATATTCGTTTTCTCTTTCCCTAATCTAGTTTTCTAACATGGTATTAGAGCCAGTGTACTCGCACTCGTACCCGACCAGAGGTCGAAAACCCGGCTCGTGGTCTGCCCGAGTTGGATGGAGGAGGAAAAAATACCCAACTTGAGGTTATTGTATCCCCCCTCGTCCGAGACCGGAAGGGGAATACCCGACTCGTAGACAGGTGTTGAGAGGTGTTGAGAATTGCATGTGGCAAGTGTATCCACGTTGCATGTGAGGGCGGGTGTTGAGAATAGATCCCACATTGGATAAAAAAAGAGAAGTGTTGTGGGTTTATAAGGTTGGAAGGGTACCACTACTTACAAGTCATGACTTTTAAGTAGACATGGGCCCGACCCCTTATCGGTCCACAATACCTTCTCTAACATGGTATCAGAGCTAAGGTTTTCTACTATTTTCAAGGTTTTTTTATCTGAAGGCTCAAGACATGGCATAGCTGAATTGTCGTAGAAGATGGAGAAAATGATGCAGCATTAATAGGATGGGAGTTGAAGGAAATTTTAGAAGGTATGGCCAAATTGCTTGTAGGAAGAGACGATGTATCGCCTCAACATAATAATACTCTCAATCGAGTTTTGAAGTTGGAATTACTCCCAATAGAGTAGAGACTTGAAGGAACGAAAAACTATTTGAGTTGGTCGAGAAAGATGAGACTCATACTAGAGTCAAAATATTTGGAAGACTACATTGACGACTCATATGAAGAACCCACTGATACTACCAGCACATCATGGAAGGTGTGGAGGGCGACTAATTCTCTGGTGGTTGCATGGATAATATGATCACTTTCTCCTTCTATCGCGGGGTTGGTAGAAGTTATTAGTAAAGCATCTGATATATGGAAGATTTTAGCTACTTAATTCTCTGGTATTGGGAATACGATGACTGTGATTGAGATTGAAGATATGTTGGATGCACTAAAGCAGGGGGAGAAAAGTATAATAGAATACAGTACTAAGCTGAAAAGGTTATGGTCCAAACTTGATTATTATGATCCATTAATTACATCTGATCCTTCATATACATCTTCTATTAGAGCATGGATGGAGCGACGACGTGTGATTCGCCTCCTGAGGGGACTAAACCTAGAATATGAATACAAGAGAGCAATGATATGTCATCAGTCTCCAATTCCTCCGATGGAAGATGATATTGCTGCACTAATTCATGAGGAGTCAAGACAAAAGGTTATGAACACTTCTAAGATATCAATAATACCAGTTCGCTCTACTCTAGCAAAATCGATTATTGACAACCGACAATGCTATAATTGTGGGAAGAATGGACATATTAGCTAGAATTGTTCCTCGACACGTATTCCTACATGGGGTGGAACAAGTCATAGCATCAGAGGACGTGGAGCCCGAGGTCAAGGTCGAGGTTGTGGACGATTTGGGGGACAAACCTATTGTGCTAAAGGTGTTGACATTTTAAACGACGACATGTGTTATGCTAATGCTGACTTAGGTACTATTGCACATGTATTTTCTTCTAAACCATCTTCCATAGAATGGATTATTAATTTAGGCGCATCTAGACACGTGACAGGAACATCAGTAGATTTTATTACATATACTAGTTCCCATAATAGAGTTCAAACTGCTGATGGCACATTTCAACCGGTTAGGGGATTCGGGTCGATTAAGTGCACTTCATCAATTACATTATCATTAGTTCTACATGTCCCATCATTTCCGGTTAATCTATTATTAGTTAGTGCAATCAGTGATCAATTGAACTGTCAAGTAATCTTTGATCGAGATTCATGTGTCATTCAGGAAAGGAATACCAAGAGAATAATTGGGACTGTACGGAGGCTTGATGGATTGTGGTATCTTATGAGAGATGAGTCTAGCGCAGCTTTAACCACTACTTTGTCTGAACGAGCAATGAATGAAGTCATATTGGAGCATCATCATCTTGGTCATCTATCGTTTGAGAATCTTAAGAGGGTAAGGCTTGACTTGATGAGTAATGTAAAACTTAGCAAGCTTGTATGTGATGCTTGTGAGTTTGGAAAACATACAAGAACATGTTATTCTTCTATTGGTTTAAGAAGTATTTCACCATTTTTGTTGATACATTCTGATGTTTGGGGACCATGTCCAGTTACTTCGATTGGCGGATTCAGATGGTTTATTACATTTATTGATTGTTACTCAAGGATGACATGGGCATATTTGATGAAAAATAAATCTGAGACATTGGTTTGCTTTAAAGATTTTTTAGCTTTGGTGCAAACACAATATAATGCCAAAGTGAGTACTATTCGTACAGATAATGGTACTGAATATGTTAATAGAGAATTCTCATCGTATTTATCTACAAAGGGGATTCTGCATCAGACCACATGTCTAGATACACCAAAATAGAATGGAGTGGCAAAACGGAAGAATTGACACTTGTTAGAGGTAGCTTGCACTCTTCTATTTATAATGAATGTTCCAAAATATCTATGGAGTGAAGCAGTATTGACAGCAACATATTTAATTAACCAAATGCCTTCTCAGATATTAAACTTTCAATCTCCTTGTGAACTTTTGATGGGACGCAACATACATGTAGTCCGTCCTCGTGTATTTGGTTGCGTATGTTTTATGAGAGATCATCGTCCCACAGTAACTAAACTTGATCCACGTGCATTGAAGTGTATTTATGTAGGCTATTCTAGCACTCAGAAAGGTTACAAGTGCTGGTGTCTAAGCGAGAGAAGACTTTTTGTGAGTATGGATGTAACATTTCGTGAGAATGAACCCTTTTATGGTGAATCAACAACGTCATCCACAGTGCTAGATGATTTGACTGAAGCACAACATGGAAATGAAGAAAGAATTAGTGATAATAAAGAAGATGATGTCATTGTAGGTATAATCCCATGTCCTAAGAGATTGAGTAGCAATGAAGGAGGGACCAATGAACCGAAATTGAAGGTTTATAGTAGAAGGAACAAGAGTTGTGCTCAGGGGGAGGAAGATAAAGAAGATGATGGAGAGCGACAAGAATAGATACTTATACCACACTCATTGCCCCCATATGTCCCAGATACCCATCAATCTTCTGATAATTCCTCATCATCACTGGATGTCCCAAATACCTATCAATCTTCTGACGATTCCTCATCATCACTGGATGTCCCAGATACCCATCAATCTCCTGACAATTCCTCGTCATCACCAGATGGTAATGAATCTCTACCATTACTATTCGTAAAGAACCTAGAGCTAATGTAGGAAAACCTCTAATTAGATATGGTTATGAACATGATATATCTAACTATGCCTCATATGAATCTGTCCCATCTACATACAAGACCTTTATTGTATTATTATAGTTAGTGCACATACCAAGAAATTGGCAAGAAGCCAAAAATGATCCAAAGTGACTTGCCGCAATGCATGAGGAGATGCGTGCATTAGAGAAAAATAAGATTTGGGAACTTGCATTACTTCCAAGCAAGAAAAAAGGTTGTTGGATGCAAATGGGTATTTACTATTAAGCAAAATGTCGAAGGAAAGGTTGAAAGGTATAAAGCAAGATTGGTAGCAAAAGGCTACAACCAGATGTATGGAATAGATTATGATGAGACATTTGCACCAGTTGCTAAAATAAGTACCGTCAGAATACTTATATCATGTGTTGCCATCTTTGGATGGAAATTACATCAATTAGATGTAAAGAATGCATTTTTGCATGGAGACTTACAATAAGAGGTATATATGGAGATTCCACCTGGATTTGATATGATGAAGACCACTGGGAGGGTATGTAAACTTAAGAAGTTTTTGTATGGACTCAAGCAATTACCAAGAGCTTGGTTTGACCGATTCCGACATGCAATAGTTAGAATGGGGTATCAACAATGCAATGGAGATCAACAGTTTTCTATTGACACTCAAATAGTCAAGTTGCTATCCTTGCAGTATATGTAGATGATATTATTATAACTGGAGATGATAGCGATGAGATAGTGAGACTAAAGCAAAGATTGAGCAAAGAATATAAAGTGAAAGATTTTGGTGTACTTAAGTATTTTCTCGGTATTGAGATAGTCAAGTTTAGGATAGGCATAGTGCTTTCTCAGAGAAAATATCTATTGGATCTACTTACTGAAACAAGGATGTTGGGTTGTCGAACTGCTGCCACTCCAATTGAACCAAATCATAAGCTATGTGCTCACTTAGGGGACCTAGTGGATAAAGAACAATACCAAAGAATTGTGGGACGACTTATCTACTTGTGTCACACATGACCGGACATCACATATGCAGTTAGTATTGTAAGTAGATATATGCATGATCCTAATACAGAACATTGGGAGGCAGTTATGCGAATATTGAGATATCTAAAGAGTAGCCCGGGAAAAGGCCTTTGGTTCAAGTCTCAAGGTCATACTAAAGTTGAAGGATTTTGTGACTCTGATTGGGCTAATTGTGTAGATGATAGAAGATCGACATCAGGTTATTGAGTGTTTGTTGGAGGTAATCTTATATCTTGGAGAAGTAAGAAACAGGAGGTGGCCGCAAGATCAACGACAGAGGCAGAATACAGAGCTATGACTCAAGGCATATGTGAGATAATATGAATAAAGAACTTATTGATGGAGTTATGTTTATTCAGGAAAGAACTCATTAAGTTATGGTGTGATAATAAATCAGCGATCATCATTGCTAACAATCCAGTTCAAGATGATAGAACCAAACATATTGAAATTGATCGATTCTTCATCAAAGAGAAACTTGAGAGCAAGATCGTGGAGCTACACTACATGAAGACTGGCGAACAATTAGCAGATTGTTTAACTAAAGGATTAGGACCTAAAGAGTGGATTAGTATTTGTAACAAGATGGGAATGATAGATATTTATCGCTCATCTTGAGGGGGAGTGTTAAAATAGTATAAGATATTTAAGGTAATTACGATATAATCTTGGTAATTAAGATTATATCATGTATTCTATTTAAGGTAGTTAATAAATAGACATGTATATAATTGAGTTAGGGTTTGGAGAAAATATAGAAGTTTCAATTTCTCATCCCCATGGCCTCTCTATCAATATATTCGTTTTCTCTTTCCCTAATCCAGTTTTCTAACAATAGGCATCTTTCAAAATATTCAGCTATATCTTTTTTCATCCCTCTCCACCAATAACATTGTTTTAGAGTATAATACATTTTGTACTCCCAAGATGCATCGCATATACCGAATTATGGGCTTCTTCCATTATCAACCTTCTAAGCCCTCCTGTGTTTGGCACACATACCCTTCTTTTAAAATTTAGTAATCCATCTCCTCTTATGGCAAACTCTAGTGTTGGTCCATTGGCTACTTGATCAATGTGGTTCTTAAGTTGTGTATCCAAATTTTGTTGGATCTTAATTTGCTCCACTAAGTTGGGTCTCACCACCACATTAGCCAACAAACATGCTACCTTGGAATTTATTTCGAGTCCAATCTTTAGTTTGCCCAACTGCTCCAAGTGAGGTACGTATGTAGTCGTTATGTAGGCTACTCTAGTATGGTACTTCCGACTAAGTGTGCTAGCCACCACATTCACGTTTTTGGGATGATACTCAATGATGAGTTTGTAATCCTTAATTAGTTCAAACTATCTCCTTTGTCTTAGGTTGAGTTCCTTTTGGGTCATAAAGTACTTCAAACTTTTATAACCCTTACCAAGGATTGATGAACTATTTGACCAGTTGAGAGTGATAGCTTATTTTTCCAAGATCAACCTACGGTCCGGATATCATCAATGAAAGATCTATCAGGAAGACATATAGAAGATGACCTTTAGGTCACATTATGGACATTACAAATTTAGTGTAATGTCCTTTGGTTTGACAAACGCCCCTACAACCTTTATGGACATGATGAACCGAGTATTTCAACCCTACCTGGATAGGTTCATAATAGTATTCATAGACGATATATTGATATACTCATGAACCAAGGTGAAATACGAAGTACACTTGGGAATTACCCTAGGAGTCTTAAGGGACAACTAGCTCTACACAAAATTCTTGAAGTGTGAATTTTGGCTACAAGAGGTGAGCTTCCTGAGGCATATTATCACGAAGGATGGGATTAAGGTGGACCAGAAAAGATAGAAACGATCTCCAACTAGATAGCCCCCACTAACCCAACATAAATACGCAGCTTCCTAGGTCTCACGAGGTATTATCAGAAGTTTGTAGAGGATTTTTCTAAGATTGTATCCACGTTGACCCGACTAACCTGGAAAGGCATCGAGTATAAGTGGGATGAGAAGTGAGAGAGCTCCTTCCAAGAGCTTAAAACTAGGATAACTATGGCCTCGATACTAGCCTTACCCGACCCAAATGCATGGGAATATACAGTGTACATCGATGCATTTGGATAAGGCTTAGGATGCATCTTAATGCAACAAGGAAGGGTTATAGCATATGCATCATGACAGTTGAAGACCAACCAAAGAAATTACCCCATTAATGACCTAGAACTAGTTGCCATAGTCTTCGCCTTCAAGATCTAGTGACACTATTTGTATGGAGTCGGGAGCAAGATATTCACTGACAACAAAAGCTTAAAGTACTTCCTAACCCAAAAGGAACTCAACCTAAGGCAAAGGAGGTGGCTAGAATTGGTGAAAGACTATGACCTGATGATAGAGTACCATCCCGACAAAGCTAACATAGTAGCCAATGAACTCAATCACAAGTATTGCACCAGGGTAGCCTATGTGAGAGCGACTTACTTGCCATTATTGGAGTAGATGGGCAAGCTAAAGATAGGCATGGGTGTGGATAAGGAGAAGAAATGTTTTACGAGCAAAAAAGTTGTAAGGCCCAACTTGATGGAATAAATCGAAGCCCAATAGAAGCAAGATGAAGAACTCAAGTCGTTCTTCGATCAACTAGCTGACAGGAGTACACAAGATCTCACCGTAAGGGGTGATGGATTATTGGCTTTTAAGGGAAGATTAAGTTTACCAAACGAAAGGGAAATGGGAAGGGCAATCTTGGAAGAGGCTCATGACTTGGTATATGCCATGCACCCCAAGAGTACCAAAATGTATCCTACCCTAAAATGAGTATATTGGTGGACGGGGATGAAATGGTACATAGTAGAGTACGTAGCCAGATGCTTGTCCTATCAACAAATTAAAGGAGAACACCAAAAACCCTTCGGACTTCTGCAATCCCTACTTATCCCCAAGTGGAAGTGGGAACACATCACCATGGACTTTATAACCATGTTGCCAGTAAAAAGAAGGGGGCACGATGCCATATGGGTCATAGTGGAACGACTAATGAAGTCGGCCCACTTCTTACCTATCAAGGTGACAAACCCCATTGAGAGGTTAGCAAATCTCTATGTGGGAGAGACTGTAAGGCTACATGGGGTCCCCATCAGCATAGTGTCGAACAGAGAGATTTACATCTCGATTCTAGCATAGCCTATAGGAGGTGCTAGGGACCTGACTCCACATGAGTACGACCTTCCACCCACAAACTGACGGGCAATCTAAACGGACCATCTAGACACTGGAGGACATGCTATGAGCATGTGAACTGATGATGAATAAGGGTTGGGAGGACTACTTATGCCTCATGGAGTTCGCCTACAACAATAGCTACCAAGCCACCATAGAGATGGTGCCATAGGAGGCTTTATATGGGAGGTCGTGTTGTACACCTCTATTCTGGGATGAGGTAGGAGAAAGGAAACTTGAAAGGGTTGAGCTCATCAAGGATACCACAAAGAAGATTAAGATTACAAGGGTCTAGCTCAAAGCCACCCAAGATCAGTAGAAGAGCTGGAATTCAAGGAGCGAGATAAAGTATTCCTCAAGGTATCAGCATGGAGGGGAATGCTAAGGTTTCAACAATGACGAAAGATGAAACCAAGATACATCGACCCTTACACCATAATTCAAAGGGTCGGACTGGTGGAATACAAACTCGAGCTACCCCCAAAACTGCAACAAGTACATAATGTGTTGCACATATCGGTGCTAAGGAAGTATGAGCCCGACCCTAGCCACATACTAGACCAGCCACCACCTGAACTGGAAGGGAACCTATCATATGAAGTGGAGCCAACCCAAATTCTCAACAGTCGTGAGAGAAACTTGGGGAACAAGAAGATTCCAACGGTGAAGGTCCTTTGGCGAAGTAGTTAAGTAGAGGAAGAAACATGGGAAATTGTGTCCATGATTAGGGAGAAGTACCCCTCCCCCCTCCCCCATTTAATGTATAAAGATTTTTGGGGACAAAACTCCTTAAAGGTGGGGATAAGTTGTAAGCTATGTTTCTTCATAATGAGAAAGCTAGAGTCGGAAGCTGAAAATTTTTTTAAAAAAAATCGAGGATCGGAGTGGTTAGGAATTAACAAATAAAGGTCAAAATGGAAAAGAAGGAAACCCAAAGGGGCCAACAAATACCCAAAAAAAATTGGATTAGTTAATGGTTAATCGGATCGAACCGAGGGGTACCGGTTCAAAGATTGATTTTTCTAGGTAACTTAAAAATCTCAAATTGGGAAATTGAAGTCACCACTAGGTAGGAAATGAATTTAGATAAATTTAGAAATATTTAGATTTTAAAAAATCGGTCGAATCGGGCCTAAATTGGTCGATTTTTTATTTTAGGTCATCAAAATCGGTTCGATCGAACCGGTCTACAGTTGAGTTGGTCGACAAACTGCCTGCTAGGTTAGTGCCCAATCAGCAAGTGCAACCAATCTGAGCGCGACGCGTGGTGAAGCATGCCTAGTCAATCACACGGTTAGTGTCTAGAAACACTGACTAACTTGAGAGTGACACGTCTCTATGGTCAATTGTCAAAGCCACATCATCAATGACTAACCAATAGGAGAGCAACACGTGTACTCAGTCAACGAACAACTGAAGAGAAGCCCTATCAGCCATGCTTGCCAATGAGATACTGACACGTGACAAAGGTGCCACGTCAGCAGTTGACTAGAATGTCAGAGAAACGGTCGACCAATCAGGGAACGACACATTATAGAGCCATGTCAAATGGCCTCCTGTGCATAATAAGAGAAATCTAACATATTTAAATCAACCAATAAGAGAACGTCACGTGTTATGGTCAAATGGTTGATCGAATGCTGTCAGCTGTCAACTGCCACGTTGGAATGAGCGACCAATTTAAAATTAGCTTTGGAACTAATTCGGTTTAAATACCATTTTCGAAAATTCTCATATTACAATATTAATTTATAAAAGTAAAATTATTTTTATTATTTGACTTGAGTTTTATCACCTCACAAATATCTTAGTTAATTAATTTCAATACATGTGTTGCTTGATGATGTTTGGCATCCATTTGTTATTTTACAAGCCGGCAATTTGAGTATACTTATACTGAAATTTATTTGAAGTGTTGAACTAAATTTTTTGTGGATAAAATTCTGAGACATTTGTAGCTTAGATGATCGAATGGACGATGCCATAGTCGAGTTATATCATCAGCAATAATATGTAAACATGTATAGTAAATTTCATTGAAACTATTATTGTAAACATGTATAGGAAATATTATTGAAACTATTATTGTGAACACTTGCTTGTAAGATAGTTTCTTCTCTTAGGTGTAATATTATACATTTTTCTTGTTGCATTACAATTGTTAAACTCTTTTCTTGCCATTGTCTAAAACTTAAAAGGTTATTTTTTTAATTCTGCCGTATAATATACACTTGTCATCACATTGTGTAATCTCTTTTATTAAAAGTTTTACATTTCATTTTCCCTTTCCAACGATTTTAGAGTCAATCATGAATATTTTGGGTGTACGTTTCATCTAAATCAAAAAAACTTTTTTTTGTTTCTACTCAGATGACGACTACAAGGGTAATCAAAATACCAACTATTTTTAGAACTTGGAATCTTATATTTGTCTGCCGTCATCAAAAGCATTTTATTTTCGTATTTGCCCATTTCAGCATAGTTAGAGTATAGAATTGGGCACTTATATTGGAAGTGGTCAGTTTTATTACATTTGAAATATTACAAGACTCCATGGTTTCGTAAGTATCTTTCTCTTCCTCGACCACCAGTTCATTTAAATCCTCCACGATTTGGTGGTCTGAAATTTAATATGTTTTCAAAGAAATTCCTTCTATTCATACCTTGTACATTTAATTCTTCCATATATTGTATTATATATATATATATATATATCTTCTGAATCATCCCTTATGAGGATCAAAAAATATTTTTTATTCAAAAATATTTTTATTTTCAGTACCTTCAATATTAAGAGCATGCTACTCCAAATTCCAGTTTTGCATTCTTCCTTCTTGAATTAATAAACTGCTCAACACTTCATTCGCAGTCAACTTTTCAACACTTCATTCGTAGTTAAATTTTCAACGTTATTTGATTGTTTGATGGAACAAACTAAATAGTTGAATTTAAGGGTGTAAATTCTTATAATTTTTCCAACTACTTACTTTAATTTGGTTTTCTCTCCGAGTGCGTCCATTTGATTTATTGTGGCAAGTACTCTTGCAAAATGTTGATCTACATGTTCTCATTTTTAATGTTTTAAAATCAGTATTTAAAGATTGTACGGCACGACTTACCATTAGAGACAATTGATATGTTTGTCTAATAACCTCTTACTATCACTGGTTATTTTCGTTTTATAATGATTTTTATAATATTTCTATTAATTGATTGAAATAAATAATTTTTTACCTTTAATTATTTAATCTTTAATTATAGTGTTTTGGCATCCATATCTATATTTTAATCTGAAAACTACAAAAAAAAGTGAACGTAAGGTTATCCAAGTATATTATAACTTAATTCTTAATCTTGTTTACATGTGTAAGGTTATTTGAGGCATAATAACCACATAGGCAAGAATTACCTAGTGATATGTTGCAATTTCAAATCGCAATATATGCATAATACATTTTTATTAAAACCGTTTGATTTGAGTAAAAGTAATATTATATTATTTTAATTTTTTTACTTTCAAATTATTATTTCTTATTGTTCGAGTTAAGGTTTTTCGGGGTAATTAGAATGATCACAAGCAATACATAAATTTGATATACATAAATGGAGCTATGTATAATACATTATCTATACATAATCGTTTGTTCTAATATTTATTTAAAATTTAAAATTTGTAATTAATAAAATAATTTAAATATTATAAATTTATAAAATTTATATATTTTATCTAATTTATAATTATATTCTAATATTCGTTAAATTTAAATATATTTTTTTAACTGTAATTTTAAATTCACACCGTATACAAATTATATATTATTTTTAGAGTATCGAATAAAGAATAAATAGTAATAATATACTCAAATTATTTATTTTTTTTATATATTTAAAAAAATTACGGGCTGAATTTAATATAAAATTTTATTATTAACCGATAAAATATCATATCTATAAAGTTATAATTTATAATTAATATAATAATTAAAATTTTATAAATTAATAAAAATTATTTTATTTTATTTAATATAATATTATTAATATTATCATCAATTAAATTTGATTAATCACGGTAATTCCATAAAACCCACTTGAAATAACTTTATTGATTTATAAATTTTACACCCTAAAATCCTTTTATTTATAGTTCTAAATCCACTGGTTAATCTCAATCCATATACATTATAATTAAAATTTCAATTATTCTAATATATTATTTAATAGACCTTCACAAGAGGATCGTAGAAGAGACAAACTCGTAATAAGGTATAGTGCGAAAAAAAGTACAACAGGAGCTGCTTCAAGCAGACATATGTATAGTGCAAAAAAATCAGACATACAGACTTATCCTTTTACTCGAGCTCTAGCGATCCCAACACTTGAACACTTGGGAATCAGTACTAACACCGAACTTATTCTCTAGTACACAATAAGAAAAGAGAGTATAATTATCAAAGATACTAATTGTATATTAACTAGAGAAAACAGCTTCACGCATCCAACCTCGAAGCAGTCTGCATAAGATCTTATATCCCTATACCCTGGAGAGGCTGGTGACCCAGTGATGGTGAAGACATAGCCAGACCTTCATGAGAAAAGAGCCACAATGACCTAACCAATTTGGATGCACCTCCTAGTCTTGTGCATTTCTGTAATAGCCCTTTACTCTTGTATTTTTACGCCCATGCCATGCCAGAATCACGTTCTCATTTTAATTGAAATTAGGAATTCCATGTACAAAGGATCAACGGTCATATATGATGATTGCTATCGTGCAAAAAATATGTATACGATGAATAAGTATACGATCTTTATTCGGGTAATATTAAGCCATTTGTCAGGGTAGACAACCCTCTTCACCCACCCCTCACTCCTAGCTTAAATTGGAAAATCATATTTAATGTTAATATTATGATAAATAATTTTAAATACATAAAAAATGTATACACTTAAAATTAATAATTAATAATTAATAAACGAGGCATTATTCAAATTTTATAAAATTATAATATTTTTTTATTATATGTAATTTGAAATAACTAGATTATTAATTTTAATTAAATTTATTTTCAAAAACTATATAAAATATGCATTGTTTTAAATATTGGAGGATACGAGCAATTTTTCTGTCACCGATAATTAATAGTTATGAGAACACTCATTACGATATTATTTACAAAATTATTATAAATAAAAAATAATATAAACTCATATTCTCTTTAAAATCTTAAAAATTATAATCAATCTGTTAAGATTTTTATATTTTATTTAATGTAAGACACTATCAACAAATATACAGCAAATCAGCCCCAACCTGCATAAGATCTTCTAAGTTGGATAAAAGCCTCCCATAAACAAAAGTAAATAATAATCTCAAATGTTCCGTTGATCCGCAACCACAACAAGTGTCGATTTTGATATCACTCCCACAGGCCCACCGGGTGAAAAATCTTTCACCGGCCACGGTCATATCTTGCCCACGGTAGACCTAGGCCAGGTTATTGTGGCCTTCAACTCCATTATTTAAGAATAAAATTTATTCAGGCCCTACTAGTTTGGTCACACGATGAAGAATAGCGTGCAGATCTCCTCTCACAATCAACTCATCCATGCCATCCATTCATGCCCCAAGAGATGATAGAGGTAGGCAAGAATCAAGCAGTGCTTCAAAGATCAACATTGAACCAAGAAGCCTCAGCCAAACCTGAACAGCAATCCTCTAAATCCATGAACAGGAAAACCTCCATTACAAATATCATTCAATCCACTAAAACTAACAAGCTCAGTGTCTGAATTATTTGGGCTACCATGTCAAACTTCAACAGGGTCGATGGCTGAAAGGCATCACCATTCTCTAAATAGGAGAGGGTCAGCTTAAATGCTGTCCAAGTTGTTCCTTCCGCATTCATCTAAGTATTTGACGTTCATGATTAGAAACTGTCTCAGCTGGTCTTCTTTATCTTTTCACTTATGCTAGCTCTGATAGGGGGAGGACTCCAGCACATCGTAGTGGCCATATCCATGGAACAGGACATTAATGGGGCTCTCTTCATCCTTCCCATACTCTTCTCCATATTTTGATATATTGACCAAACCACCAGAGCTTCTATCAACCATGTATACTGATATGGGCGTCCTGAATGATCCCAAAGAGCAAAGAAAAAGAATTTCATTCACAGGATAGGCTCAAGTAAATGAATGATTCACAATTTCAGTATACAGTTTGTTTCAGATGAAAAATCAATGGCCAAATTAACTAAAAAATTACCAATTTTATTCATTTTGGTACTATAATAAAAATTTTATATATGCTAAAGCTTTTGCATTGTAAACATTATGTTACATAATGAGGATAACATGACATTGCTACTATCTACGCTGATTAGGGCTATGTGTTTTCGAGACAAAACCTCTAACTCCGCCAAATTCTTCAAACAATCCCCCAATTGAGGCATGAATGGTCCCAATGAAAAGAGGTAAAGAATACCACATAATCCTCCATATTTCACATTAACCAATTAAATAAACTGAATAGGTATTGCTATTAAATTCAGATGAAAAAGTGTTATGTTAAATGGGATACAAAATTAAAAGTTTAATACTAACAAACTCAACAGAAAAAAAATTGGTGATAAAATGAAGGGGGCTTCTTGAGTAAATAAATGAGGAAACATTTGGAGAGGTAGCATGAGAAGGATCAACTAGAATTGGCTTGTCATCATATATGATGTATCTAAATATAGGTAATTAAATAGCACATATACTCACTTCAGAACATGAGAGGCCATCAACAACTCAGGTTCACCACCCCAGACGAAAGGCTGTTGAATCCTCTCAATGTATGTATCAAAATCCCCTTCAATGAACCTGAAGAGGGAGAGTAAACCATATCATACACTAATCAATCAGCCAAATAATTCACTCAGATGATGTGTATTTGTTTTTGCACAGACCATTCAGATTCTTGTCGCCTTCTTAGGAGCTCATCCACAACCTAAAAAGGCATAAGAAAGGAACATGTAAAGCTAATAAATGAAGATTTAAAAGATTTCCCTGATCAGGACACAAAGCCCTAATTGGAAAAAAGGGGTATCTTGCATAGGCTTACTTGAGCTCTTAATTCATCAGCGAGTTCCCTCTGTCGATTATCATCAGGAAGCTCCTCCCCATTCCGCAAGCAAACACTGAGAGCAATTGATCTAAATAAGCAACGTCCATCAGCTAGCACACCTGCACAATGGTCAGTCATAGGCTCATAGCTCATAAGAGTTTCCGAAATTCTGGAAGGATCAAGTTTTAAGTTAGAAAACAGAACAAACTCCATGGGTATGAGAATTGAGAGGCCAGTTTCAGGAGCCAATCATAGTAAACCATTTCATCGAGCACTTTAGTATCAAAAGAGCCCTCGTATTAAAGAGTGGACGTCGAATGGAGCAGAGCAACCTCATAATAAAAAAAGGGAGCCAAATCATAGTGCAAATACAGAACAATCATTTATCTCTCGCCTGCATGTATATTTGATGAAATGTGTAGATGAATCCTATACATACCAGCATAATACTGAAGAGAAGAAAACTGATGCAAAAAACTAATGAAGAAAAGTCATATACATGGATGTTAATACGAAGAGGAGAAAACTGATGCAAAAAACTAATGAAGAAAAGTCATATACATGGATGTTAATACGAAGAGGATGACTCCACGAATGGTTCTCGCTCATAATGAGATGTTCGTTTATGTTCACTGACCTTTGACTCTGTAATCCGCTCGACTGTGTTCAGCATCGTTTGATTCACATGTGTCGGCCTCCTCCTCCACAATCGCCGCCTCGGTTTCAACGACGTCATTCCGATTGACCGGCACGAGGCAAGAGCACACGCCGAAAAGCAGCCAACCAGAGTCCAGCCGATGCAGCCACCGCGCTGGCCGAGCATCCCAGGCCACGTTCCATGAACCCTCGCCGTGGAGGACCGGCCGGGGGAGATCAATCCACCGGCGCTGACGGAGAGAGAGAAGCGCACCATCCCCGCCCGAGGGGAGGATCGCGTGCCAGATGGAAGCCGCGCCGCCGGCCGGGGAGCAACCTCCGCGGAGGCAGCAGGAGCTGGAGTGGTGGCGGCGGGGCGGAACATGGGCCGAGAAGGTGGCTAGCTGGGAAGGGAGAGCGGCGGCGAGGCGGGAGTGATGATGGAGTGTGGAGCCGTGGAGGAAGAAAGCGGAGGAGAGGATCCAAGGCCTGGAGCGTGAACACAGTGCACCGAGCATCAGTGGGTACTAGCGAGTCTCAATGATGGAGGCTGGCTGGCTGGCTGGCTATCAAGGGCCACGCTGTGGGTGACCACAACAGTACACAACCCATCCCATATATTTCATTTATAAATATTTATTTTATAAAATATTAACAATCAAAAGAGACAAAAGGTGATGGCTAATTGCCAACAAGGGCTCATACTTGCAAGTATTTCCTTTTATAACGTAAACCTTACTTTTTAGCAAAAATGATCCAAACTTTGGTCGCGGTCACATATATAATTTAAACAATGTTAGACAGTCCACGTCGTCATATATCTCTGTGTATATCATAAATTAGATTTTGTGTGTTTTTTTATTCCTTTAAAAATGGATTTAGAGAATCTGGTGGCGATTTGACGAGGGAGGACATTTGTATACGCAAGTAGCGGAACTGGTAAAAGGCCTCTCCAGCTGTGCATAAGGCGTTTGGTGGCTGCGAATCAACTTTTTAAGGAATCACCAGAAAAATTAAAAAAAAAACAAACAAACGATCAGGGGTGGTGGTGCCGATGGAGTCAAAGCACATCTCTCTATTTTTTAATAATTTAATATTTTAATTTATCTATCTAATTTTAATAATTAAAGGGAGAATCCGAATTATTAGTGAAAATAAAATGAAAGGATTAATTTGTTTAAAATTGAAATTGAAATTGAGAATCAAAATACTAGGTAAATGTAAATTTGAAAAAATGAATTATAAAAAATAAATAAAATTATTAATAACTAAATTTAGAGTATTAAACTATAAAATTACTTATAATTATTAATATGAAAAAAAATATTATCTATGTAAAAGCACATATATATCGATATTTATACACTCTATCTGTTTATTAAACTAATTATCAAATATATTAGATAAAAATGTGAAATGTAATGATAATCACCCAGTTTTATAATATATTAATTTGTATATATATTATAGGGATATTATGATATTAATAAATACAAATATCTTATACTTACTAGTAGATAGTAATTCGTATATTATAGAAATAAAATAAAATATATAATTTAAAACTAAGTCCGATAGAGGCAATAATAAAAACGAATTAGTATTAGAAAGGGTGCGAATCAAAATTTTAAATCGATATGTATTAAGATTTGGAATTGAGAGGATGAAATAATTTTGAAGATTTTATATTTTTTAGAATTTCGTTTGGAGACTAAATCTCACATAAATATCCAAATCCAGCTTGTCGGGTGTGTAGACCGGGACATAGCCTCAAACCCACCATGGCTGATTTTAGATTTTTTTTCCCACCTTTTTCAATTTTATTTTTTAAATATTAACAAAAACACTTCACCTGCCATCATGCAAGTATAAACGTCACGTGTGCAAAAATAATAAAAATTAAAGTTTATATTAAAAAATTAAATGCGACCCGTTGGGTTTTTCAAAAAATAACATTAAAAGTTTATTGGATGCAATTAATTCTTTGTAAATTAGATTCATTTAAAATGAACGATCTATTTCAAAATACTTTTGTTGCCTTTCATGGCCCATCATCCGTTTTCCGTTTTCGTTGCACCTTTACGTCAGTATTATGGCATGCCTCACACCTTATTTTTGAGGAATAAATAATTAAGACGGCCGCCATGGTAGGTGGAATAATAATAAATTATATGGTAATGTTAAACGAAAAAAATGTTTTTATTTAATCATTAGTTGAAATTTTATAACACTAGATATCATTATAGTGAATCATTTGGGGGAAATCCCATATGAAGTTAAATTATGCAAGTTCACGTAAAATAATTAAAATAAAAATGTAAATGACTTTGTTTTAAAGTCAGGATTCACTTTCATTAACTCAAATGCAATGCACATTCATTTTGGTGGGACTCATCTTTATCAACCATTTAAGATTTTCTTTCCTATAGGAAGGTAGGCACGGGCTGACTCAACTCAACCTACTGCAATCCACAATATTGGACATACCTCATTTTTCACACCACATAACATAATGTTGAGGCAAAGCAAAAGCCACATCACAATGTCCTCCACCTCCAAATAAGGGGAGATAGTTTTCTAACCAAGTTTGATATATTTTTAGTAGTAAAATATATAAAATACGTATTAAAAGATTTTAAACAAAATAAATCCTTTAAAAATAAGCTCTACAAGAAAATATTTTATTAAAATTTAAAATAGAACAATATGTAATGTTAAAAGATATAAAAATATAGATTTGGTAGTTAATAAATATAAATTATAAATTTATCAATAATTAACTCAATAAATTAAATAAGAGAAACTCTTATTTATATGCTTAGTATAGTAATAATATAAAAATAAATAATATGATAATATTAATTAATAAAATTATATTAAATATAATAATTATTTAAAATACTATATTAATAATTTAATATTTCAACACTTTCATTCAATATAATAAAACTCATCTAGTATAGGGTTTATTAAATGATACTAAAAATCGTTTTGTATTTCATTAAAAGTTATTTTCCATTTTAGGGGTAAAGTATACACAAAAAGTTATTTTATATTACATTAAAATAGCGTATTGAGTTTTAACTTAATTTGTAACTAGCAAAATTGTAGTGATAACGTTTTACACATTAGAATTATTTGATCTTAACACTCTCCTATACTGAAATTTAAAATAGCTCGATATATTATAAGACTAAACCACAACTTTATTTATAATTGATTAAATAAATTATATAATAGGTTTGTCTATTTATATATTTAGAATAAAATTAATATAAAAATAAATAATATGAGAATATAATAATATAAATTTAACTAATAATATTATATTATATATTATAATTAATTAAAAAATATTTTAACCATCTAATATTTTAATATCAAAATATTTGTGAGAACAAATATGTTAAAATACGAAATATGGATGTATTTATTATAAAAATTATTATTTAAATATAAAATATATTGAAAAGTGAAGTAAATATTATAAATCTATTTATGTTCTATATCACATTAATTAATTATTGTAGGTTGTATTTTGGGAGGAATGATCTTCCCTTCTACTCAAAGGATTTTGAGTTCATCTTCCTTCACATATTATTTTTCTACAATTTCTCAATTTCTTTTGAGGTTTAACACTTTCTTATAAGCATGTTCCTTTTATTTTTATGCTAAATCTTCATTTTTAAATCATTTCATAAATTTCATTCTTCATTTTCAATGCTCAATTATCCAACATTTTATGTTATTATTCTATGTTTTATACTTTTTTCAATAATATTATTTTTATTGTTTTTCAAGCTTTCCTCCTTCATTATTTGGTTGTAGAGTAAGAAAGAAAATATTAGGCATATTATAGTTAATAACACACCTCTTAATAAATGATTTACTCTCCATTTAATTCCTCATCTCCTATCCATTTAATACTTGACAAATGAATATGTTTTTAGTAAACATACCATTGTATAGTCTAAATATATTATATATATAGTAAATAATACAATTTTACAATACAATATCATATAATTTTATTTATTTTTTTCTATTTTAGTATTAGAATAAGTGTATTCACACCTATACTTGAGATCGGAAATCCGACTTATGGTTTGCCCGATTATGTATAAAAAATATCCAATTCAATATCGTTATTTCTATCATCCGATACTAGAAGAATCATACTGACTCATATAAAGTTATTGTGGATGAGTTTAAATTTACTCGTGACAAGTCTATATACATTGATAGAAAAGTGTTATGAGTTTATAAGATTATAAGAGTTCTACTATTTACTAGTCATAACTTTTACTTAGATATGAGTTTGATTCCTTATTAACCTACAATACTCTCTAACATGACATCAAAGTTAATAAAATATTATATAATTTATCTAATCATCTCTCATATAGTATCAGAGTCAGGTAGCTCGCACCTGTACCCAACTTGAGACTGAAAACTCAGCTCATGGTTAGTAGAGTATGGAGGAAAAATACCCAACTCGAGTTTGTTGTTTCCCCTCATACAAGACCAGAAGAATCATACATGACTCATAGATAGTTGTTAAGGATGTGTTTATAATTTCACGTGGAAAGTATATACATGTAGTATGTGAGGGCGAGTGTTAAGAATATAACTACACATTGGATAAAATAAAAAAGTGTTGTGGGTTTATAAAATTGAAATGTTCTACTAATTACAAGTCATGACTTTTAAGTAGATATGAGTTTATCCCCTTATTGGCTCAATTACTTTCTCACTCTTAATGAATAAGACTTGACTAAATAGAAATATATATTGTCAATATTTTTACTAAAGTTTCTATGATGCAATGTAAACTAGTGTCTACCTTGGTTATGACGGGTTCTTGTCTCTCTTTCATGGATAATCTCATATTACATAGACAAATTGTTGGTTACTTACAATATCTCACTTAAAGGAAACTTGATATTTCCTATACAATTAATCAAGTATATCAATTTATATATCAACCTACTACAACTTAATGGGTAGCAGTTAAATTTATATTTCGATATCTTTAAGGCATATCACATCTTGTACTATATTTCTACCGAGGTTCTCCATCACAACTTGATTATTTTTCTGACGCTAAATGGAATGGCAACCTTAATAATCGTCATTCCATCAATAATTTTTTAGTTTTTTTTTATCATAGCTTGATATCTTGTAGTGTCAAGAAATAATGTACTATTGTTTGATCAAGCACGAAAGCTGAATACAAAAATTTAGGAAATGCTATAACTGAAATTATTTGGATCAAATTTTTGCTTCAAGAAATTAGTTTCCATCTAAAGTCACCACCAACTCTCTGGTGTGACAATCACTCTACTATTTATCTTGACAATTTAGTATTTCATGCTCGTATCAAATAAATTGAGATTGGTTATCATTTTGTTAGAGAACATGTCAACCATTGAGAATTCAACATACACTTTATTGGGACGAAGTCTCAGCTTGATAACTTATTCACTAAACGTGGAACCCGTCCCCTTAGATCAAGGAAACCGGGAGGAGAATTGACACTATTGTCAAAAAATTAGGCCAATTTAATCAATAAAAAATAGTAAAGAAGGGTTAACATGGGAAATTAGAAAATCCCAAGTGACAAAAAACTCACAAAAATTGTGAGGAAGAACCGGGAAGTGGAATTGAGGGTAGAAGTGGACCAGTTCGGGGTGAACCGGACCCGAACCGGACTCAACCGAGATGAACCATAGTGAACTAGTTCACAAATTCATTTTTCTAAGTGACTTAAAAATGACAATTTGGGAAATTGAGGCCACCATTAGATAGAAAATAAATTTAAATAATTTAGAAATTTTTAAATTTTAGAAAACCGGTCGAATCAGGTCCGAACCAACCAATTTTCAAATTTGAGACAACGAACCCAGGACCGGACCGGTTAACGAACTGGACCGATCAATGGTTAGACTGGTCAGCGGACCAGACCGGTCAACGATGTCCCGTCAGTAGCCACACAGACACGTGTAGCCAATGGGAGAGGCTGCCATGCAGACACGAGCATCCAATGAGAGGCTACCACATGTCTGGTCAACGGGTTTAACGGCTAATGCGCCAGTTGAGCTAGAACTCCACGTCATAAAAACTGGCCAATCACAGTGCATCACGTGACACGACCGCCACGTCATCATCTTCAACCTTCAGACGATGACAGAGAGAACGGAGGAGAAGGAGACGTTGGAAAAGTTGAAGTTTTCGACGACTCGAAAAACTCTCTGATCAGGTCGTCGGTGACCGAGTCTTACCCCAGCGGGTAGCCTGAGCAGTTGCCGAGCTCTCTATATAAAGAGCACCCCTCCATTCATTCTCAGCATCCCACAATCAAGCGAAGAAGAAGAAGAGTGCATTTTTTGGCGAGCAACAAACCAAAGCTCCAATGATGGGCAAAATCTCCACCAAAGAATCTCTAGAGGGCAGCATTGGAATCGGGGAAGAACACATGAGCTCCAAGCACTCTTAGAACAAACCAAGACCTACCAGAGAAGTGGGAAGGGGATTGCACAATGAAGTCACTTTGAAGCTCAACACAGTGAGCTCCTAATTGACCTATCCTCGACACACCCGACCCTTCTGCCGCCTGCATTGGCCTTCTCTGACAGCATAAAACCCTTTGCAGCCTCCCTTCATGCCTCAGTAAACTCAATTTTGCCTCCTCTCATCAGAATTTCTGAGTTTTAAAGTTGCACCCCCAAAACTTCTCTCTTCAAATTCCCGCAGGACAGCGACGAATTGCAGTGGAATTCAGTCTTGGTAGGTTCCCCTCGACTAGCACTAGTTGCCCCCACCTCAAGCTTTGACCACCACCCCTCCATCGGTAAGATACGCAAGCTTTCTCTCTCTATTGTAAATTTTTCGGTGAAACTCCGATGAGGCTTAAAACTCAACCAAATTCGGAAATTCGAAGTGTAGGACGATCGAGGAGAGCTAGAGGAGACGAATTGAGGTGAGAATTGGAGAAATTAAGGAGTTATAGGCTACCAATTGGACAAGGTAATATTTGAAGCTTCATATTCTTAAATTGGGGAAGAAGATGAAGTTAGATTTGTGGATTTTAGGGACTTTTATGGAATTTTCGAAAATTTGAAGGATTGAATGGCAAATTCACGAAATTGAACGTGTTTTCATGAAATTCACCCCAATTGAGGGCCAATTAGGCAATTTGGGCAAAATAGAGGGCAAATTGAAAAATTCTAAAAGTTGGAGACCAAATTGTAATTTTTGAAAAAAAATTAAGGACTAAGGGCAATTTTGGTAAATTAAGGGACAATTGGTGAAATTAAGAGTTAAGGACCCAAAAAGAATGATTGGAAACCTAGGGGCTTAATAGAGATTAAAGGGAAAAGTAGGGACCTATGTGTAATTAAAGCAAAGTATGGGGCCCTAGGTGCAAATATGAGAAAGCATGTGACCTCTTCGTCACCGCATCCTGATACGAACACTCGTACACTGCAAGGATGGATCACTCGAGCACCGGCCCCTAGGAGGGCACCGAAGAGAGAGACACCACCGGCGCGACCTCATCGAGATCACCGGGTGAGTGGGAACCACTATAACGTTTATTCCGATTGGAAGGACGGCTCAACTTTGAAAATAATTTTCTTGAAATTAGCCTCCCTTGACTGGGTGACTCTGCTTAAAACATTTTTGAGCTAATTCCGAGTTTTGGCTCGATATGCCAGTGGGCCCAAGGCTGATGGATACGGGCATGGACCTATCCAGAATGAGTATGTAATGAATGATGCTAAAAGATCCAAATAATGGGAAGTTTGTGTGATACCCATCAAGCCAAGTCTAAGTTCTCGAGCTTGTTGGGCCAAACCGCTACTCTGCCGAAGCCAGGTCATCGAACCTGTTAGGCCAGTACACGTGGGCCGAAGCCAAGCCGACAGACCGTTGCGCTGGAGGGCCAAAGATAAAAGCTATAATTAAAAGATTATTGATTATGCATACACTGTGATGTTCGGGCCATCTGGACACATGGCATGAGGTAGTGATGGAGCCTAAGGACTGCTGGACGACCTAGGGTGCATAAGGATGGTATGTCATCCAGTAGGTCGTGAAGCTCGAGGAATTTTCCTGCGCATTGAGACTGAGGTTGTAGGAGAAATGAGGCCTCGTCCCACTAAGTGGACATGGTGAAGTGATCAGGGTTTGAGAGTCGTACTATTGATGTCCACTCAAACTCTGGGTAGAAGCAGTGCACCTCTATCAGGGTGGACGGTAAAGGTGCTCCGGTCCACAAGTGGAATGGTTGGGGATTGTTCTACCAACGTGTGATCCCTCCTGTGATAGGAGGGAGGTTGTTGACCATGTGAAATGTGTGAAAAATGACAAAGGAATAATTTAAAGGATAGAATAGATGAATTCAATTAAATGATATAGTAGTTTCCCTCACTAAGTATTTGTACTCACCCTCCTTCTCTCACCCTTTTCAGGCTTGTACCAAGATGGAAAGTTCCTAGACTGCTTGGACCCTCAAGGTACGTTTCCTACCCCCAATCTAAAGTAAGGGTTTGAATATAAACATGCCTTCACCTTCCCTGTCTCATTCGGGTAAGAGTACCTGTATGATGTAGGAAAGGGTGGCGGGTTGATCATGGTCCCAGATCAAATCGGGTCGTGGCATGACAACTTAAGTGGTATCAGAGCATAACTTTCTTGATAAGTTTTCCCCCAACCCGTCCTAATCCTTGATTCCCGACATCCCTTGCAGAAAACATGAATGGGAACACCCTCGAAGAGTATATCCCCTGGATACACGCCATGGAACAAAGGGTAGAGGCTCTAGAAGAGCCCATCCCATGAGATGCACCCCGATATAGGACTCCTTCCTACTTGATGGAGGACGAAGTATCCTCACCTAGGGAACCAAACCTGGCCCATATTCAAGCAGAAGCTGAAAGAAATTTTTGGGAGGCATACGCTAATTATGTGAGGATTTTTCACTGACTCCCCCCGATCCACAACAATGTGTGTACTGTAGGCCCCACGCAACACGCCCACGATATTGCTGTCTTATGCCGATATGTGATGGACATAGCACCACCCGTACAGGCGAGGAGGGCCCCTAGCATATCAGCATCCATGAAGTTCGAGGAACCAAGCATGAACCTGTGCCCTTGCTGCAGAATGTACCACAAAGATGAATGCCCACCTAGGAGGAGGAGGTGCATCCAGACACCTGATGCAGAATCTCGCAACCCACCTAGTTATAACTCTAGGTGAGTTAACTCGAGGGGATAAGAAAGGGACAATAAATTCTAGAAATTTTGATTGTAATAAACCCTGACCAGGATTTTCTGATAAAATAAATAAAAGATTTCAAGTGTTCTCAAAGGAAGAACCCAAATTTCTTGTCCGACCCTCGAAACCATGGAACTACAAAAAGGGGAGGGGTGGGGAGGAGGGAGGGGGACACAAAGGCACACAAAGTGCCAAGGAACCCTAAGGGAGTAATCAAGACTCGAAGCTAGCTTCGGATAGACTAGACGTCCCCTTCCAACATCTGTACCCCACATAACGATACTAGGGTGATAAGAGATCCCGAGGAGAACCTTAAAGGACAAAGGAAAGTTGGACCTAATGGGGTAAACCATGGCCAGCCCCGAAGGGCAAAGTAGGGAACCTTAGGGAATAGGTTAGGATGATGCACCATAAGCGAGTCAGCAAGGACCCTAAGATAGGATCAATGACCCAAAAGGGAGCCATATCAAGAAAGAGGAAGGCGACCCCAAAGGGATGTCAAGATATAAAGTAAGGACACAGACCAAGAATGGCATCAAGGCGAAGGCCCGACATAAGATGCCGGAGACGGGAACCTGAGAAAAAAATGGAAGATAGGTCAAGGATAAACCGAGAAAAGATCTAACCACCCCATAGGACCCTAGTGAGGAACAACCAAAATAACCGAGAGATAACAACAAAGTACCCTCGTAAGGGGGACTGAGAAGCAAGTCCGTGATGAAGGTATGGAACATCCAGACACCATAGATCAGGGGAAGGCAAAATGGAAGGAGCGGGCAAGCGTGGAGACTATTAAGTCGGATTAGGCAGTTATAGAAGGAAGTTATATCAAGAGACTCAAAGCTCGAGGAGGACACTGAATAGGAAGAGCAAATCAACTCGTAAGAAGGAATGCAAGGGAGAGGCACAAACCCCAAACACGAAGAGGGGCACAAACCAGGGAAGGAAGGATTGACACATAGGCATGACAACCTCAAGCGAGGAGTGGGTAGTCTGATGAGTTGAAATGAGACTATGATCCAAACAGAGCCACCAAGGACTGGAAAGGGAGGACCCACACTCGAGTCCTTAATGATGGAACCTAAGACCATACCTCGGAACAAGTGGAGAAACCTTTGGAAACCCTCACCAATCCCACGTGAAAGGTGGACGTCAGAAGGTTGGGGGGGGGGGGGGAGTCCCTCGAGGACCACTCAAATAAGAATTAATTCGGAAGGTAATCGTAGAATTAAACACCAAGCCTCGCCACCTAAAGCTAGAGAAAGGGGTAAATCTAAAAGGGTCCAGACATTACAGATCGGCAAGTGTAATGACCCATAGGCCAAGAGAGAAGAGAGGAGCAAGAAAAAGAAGGACACCTCGCTAGCTAGAGAACGCCAACAAACGTAAGAATGGACGGAGGCATGAGAACCAATAGGTCAATGGGGCTAACCTGGGGTTGGGAACTCGATAGAGGGAGACATTCAGACTCAATACGGAGATGGAATAGAATGAAACAACATGAGATACCCTAAGCTCGTATAAGGAATCTAACATCTATATTCCAGGGACATCGGAGCATGGAAGGGACATCAAAATCCAAGAATAAAATGGTCAAGTAACTAGGTAACATAGATAAAGCCAAGGACGAGAACTAGAGGGAGTATGCCTATCACGCCTCGACCCGGTTTGGTAAGATCCCCATGAGCAACCCTTTACTCTCCTGGTTTATTAAGGGTTTTCCCCTTCTCTAAACCGTGAGGAGTAAGACGTCCTTTTCACTTGTATCTTTCCTGGAATAACATTAATCAAAACTGAATACATTAAACATTACATACTTGTCTTGCAGGTTTAGCTAGCTACAAGAAAGTCTTTAAGTGGGTTTTCCCTTGGTTACCTGAAAAGAGGTAAAGGAAGGGGGTGAGTTTGACAACTCAGTGAATGGGTGTTGGGAGAGAGTTCTCATAAACCAGATATCTTTAATCGGAGTGTGCCAAACTCCTTATTTCCTTTTAAAAATGTTCTTACCTCAAATCAAGGTTTTCAAAACTCTTTTTCCTCATTTACCACATTAGGTGTGTTTAACAATCCACACACACCCTTCATCAGGAAGTGATCACACATTCGCAGGGTAGCCTGTCCACTACACCCACTTGTGGCGTCGGAGCGACTTTACTGGCTACCTAGATAGAAGCCCGTCCACTTCTACCCTAGGTATGAGTGGATGTTCATAACATCCGACCCTTAAACCCAAAAATCAACTTCATATCCATATGAGGACAGAGACCTCATCCCGACCCCACCCTGGTCTCATGCGCATGAAGCTACGTAGAGCTTCCCTGACTGCTGGCACGATAAACTGCACTTATCTCCACCATGTCATCCAGTAGCCCTTAGGACACATCACTACCCCTCTTGGGCATCTTAATAGTCTCAAACCTCAAGTGCATGAAGAAACAAAAGTTTTCCACAAAATCATTTATCTTTAGTGCCGCTGGTCCAATGGCCCCGACCCTCAACTCGACCTGCAACTATTTGTATAGACCGGTTCGTCGACCTGGTCTTGTTGCACTGCCACTAGTCCATCGAGTATATTGGTCCTATCTTGGTACCATGGCAAAATCACATAATTAATTCATTAAGAATTTTCATGGCTTAAACATCATGTTTTTTTATGAGCTCTTGCTCATGCCAACTGGCCTTGGGCCCACTGTACGTGATTTTCCAAAACCGGGCATTTGGCCCCACAAGTTCCAAAACCGAGGCCTCTGGCCTATCTAAGCTAGTTTAGCTCTTGTCAAAAAGGTATTCCAAAAGTTTTAGGCATTGGCACACAGTTAGTGGAGAACACATCTGACAAAATAATCTTTCCACTCATCACACTAATCAAATGTGATGACATCTCCGCTTATAACTAACAAGCGGGTTTTCTATTTCCTTCCAGGAAGTCCATCATATCAACTGGTATGATCTACTTACAACCATTAAGTAGTTTTTCTACCTAGTTCTCACATCACTCCAATCGGGTGTGATGTTAAAAATTCCACATATAAGTGGTTTTTCATTTCCGAGGAGCTCATCACCCCAACCGGGTATGATGTGAGTAAACCCACTCACCCAATAATCGTAGTGTATTCCTTCTTAGTTGGTTTTTTGCATCCACGCTAGCTTATCCTTGCTGACATTTCGGTCCTTCATGTTCCTACACGATTTGGACTTCCTTATCTATTAATATTTGTCATGATAGCCTACATTCCTCACGTATGAACAACTAAGCCCAAAATTTTCTGTTAATTGTATTTAGGTCCCTAAAGCTCTTTTTCCTTGACTTTAGGTCTCTAATGCTAACTTTTCCCCAAATTGAGTCCCAAAACTTCCAAAAATTCACTTTGGGTCCTCAATTTACTCAAAATCGTTTAAGGATTAAAGATTTCCAAATTTGCAATTTGGTCCACAACTTTTCAAAAATTACAATTTTGCCCCTACTTTACAAAAATGGCAATTTGACCCCAATTTTTTTCAAGAATCGACCAATTGATCCTCTAACATCCTTTTTATGGCCAATTAACCCTCGATTTTGTGAAATTTTAATTTGGTCCCTTAATTTTACGAAATCCCCAAATTTTCCCAAAATGTTTTTCCAATTTTCCCTTTTCAAACTGGCCAAATTTTATTTAATCAAATTGGCCATTCAATTGGGGTTAATTGCTCCAATTGAAGCTATGGATCAATTCCTACACTTCCATACGATTCAATTGAGCTTTGAATCACGTCATTTGGATCCAAATTGAGCTCAAACGGAGCTTCGATGGAAAATAGAGCGTAGAGAGAAAAAGCTTCTCTCTATCGGGGAAGATAGCTCCCTCCTGTGGTATCTTCTAGAATCAAGAATTCCTACAATTGACCTCAAATTAAGGGAGAATTTCATCAGTGAAATTCTGTAGTTTCTCTCTCTAACTTTGACCTGCAATGATTGAAAAGGGCCGAATTGGCTTACATTCAGCTCAGTTGAGGTCATCTAAGGGATGTGGGGATGTTGGGAGAGCTTGGTTTGGCCGGAGGAGGGCTAAATTTGGCTGATTTCAGCTCGGCCGAAATAGGGCAGCATTGGTCCGCTGAAGCTGCTTCACTGTTTGATTACGTCGGCGCTTCTTCGCTAGTCCTCAAATTGAACGGAGGTTGCTATCAGATAGTTGACTTCCCCCGAAGTCTAAGGAACCCAACCTCGCTCTCTAAGGTTGAGAAAATTACCCAAGCCGGTGCTTTGGTTCTAGCTTCACTAGAAAATAGAGTAGTTGAGAGAGAGAGAGAGAGAAATTTTCAGGTGTGACGAGGATGAATAGGGAGGAGCTCTTTATATAGGGAGCTCGGAGACTCTCTACACATCCGTTTGGCACCTTTATGGTGCTCATTCATGGCCTGAAATGCCCTGAACAAAGACGATTCAGCTTTGTCAGTGCTATCTGTTCTTCTGGCGAGTGAATAGTGCCGTTATCTGAAGGAAGAAGACAACATTGTTCTGAACTGGACCAGAACGATCCAAACCGAGTTCAATGCTTAAACAGCCGGTTTAGGTCCGATTTGACCGAGTTTTTTAAAATTAAAAATTAAAAATTCATTCTCTATCCAATGGTGGCTTTAATTCCCCAATTTGAATATTTTAAGCCACCTAGAAAAATGAATTTAGCAACCGGTTCAATTATGGTTCAAACCGGTCAAAACTAGTTTAATTTGGTTTGGATCCGGTTCACCTGAACCAGTCTAGTTTTCTTTTCTAATTCCTCCCAAAATCCTTTTCCATAATTTTTTTTATGCCACTTTAGGTCACTCAAGATTTGGAAATTTCCCAATTTGCCCTTTCTCTAATGGTTGGGGTTCGTGAACCAACTCAATTTTCTTTTAAGAAATGATAGGTTCCTTTCCCAATTTTCTTATTATAAAAGGATGGGGTTTACAATTCCCTAATGACACGAGTGAAAGGATGCGATCCCAACCATAAGATAGGTCGGGCCTAAGGCCTATGATAGAGTAAGAGGACGATGGGTCCTACTGTGAGGTACAATTAAGTTCAATAGCCAACCAAAAAGGGAACCCAAGTGTGAAAAGGACGAACTAAAGGACCAAGAAAGGGAAATAACACCGAGAAGGACAAATGCAATGGCCCAAAGGGGGTGAAGTGCCAAAGAGTCCCAAAGGACAAGGGAGTAAACAAACCCATATACGGTTAGATGTCGGAACTTCAAGTCAAGACAAAACCCTCAGAACGAAAGCCTAACCCTAAGTTGCAAGAAGTATTAAACCCAAGGGACTTCGAGAACATCGAGTGAAGGGTCGAGTCAAATTGACTATGTCCTCAAGAGTATAGGAAGTGAGGCAAAGGAAGTGTCCCAAAATGGTAGGATATCGACTTGTACCCCAAGGAGGCCGTGCAAGGATTCCTTCCGAGAGAAAAGAGGAACAACAGATTTTTTAGGACAAAACTCCTAAAAGGAGGGGAGAGTTTTGGAACCCGTCCTCGAACTAAAGAAATGGCAGGAGAACCGACACTATTATTGAAAAACTAGGCCAATTTAATCAATAGAAAATAGTAAAGAAGGGTCAATGTGGGAAATTAGAAAATCCCAAGTGACCAAAAAACTCACAAAAATTGTGAGGAAGAATCGGGAAGTGGAATTGAGGGTAGAACCATACCAGTTCGAGGTGAACTAGACTCGAACCAAACATAACCAGAATGAACCATAGTGAACCGGTTCACAAATTCATTTTTCTAGGTGGATTAAAAATGTCAATCTGGGAAATTGAGACCATCATTAGATAGAAAATAAATTTAGATGAATTTAGAAAATTTTAAATTTTAGAAAACTGGTTGAATCGAGTCCGAACCGACCGATTTACAAATTTGGGACAACGAACCCAATCAGACAGGACTAGTCAACAGTCAAATTGGTCAATGGTCAAGGGTGCCTCATTAGCAACCACGAAGACACGGGCACCCAATGGGAGGCTACCACATGTCTGATCAACGACCAGCTAGCGACCCGTCAACATGCCACACAGACACGAGCATCCAATGAGAGACTGCAACGTGTCTGGTCAATGGGTCAACGACTGATGCGGCAGCCAAACTGGAACTCCACGTTAGAAAAACTGGCCAATCACAATGCGTCACATGGCACAAAAACCACATCATCATTTTCAACCTTCAAACATTGACAGGGAGAACAAAGGAGAGGGAGACACTAGAAAAGCTAGTGTCTCAACTCTTCGGTCAGGTCGCTGACGACCGAGTTGGAGGCCGAGTCTTACACCAGCAGGTAGCCTGAGCAATTGCTGAGCTCCCTATACAAAGTGCTCCCCTCCATTCGTTCTTAGCATCTCACAATCAAGCGAAAAAGAAGAAAAGTGCATTTTTCGATGAGCAGTAAACCAGAGCTCTAACGATGGGCAAAATCTCCACCAAAGAAGCTCTAGAGGGCGATATTGGAACCAGGGAAGAACACTCGAGCTCAAGACACTCTTAGAATGAACCAAGACATACCATAGAAGTGAGAAGGGGATCATACAATGAAGTCACTTCGAAGCTCGACACAACGAGCTCTAAGCCGACCTATCCTTGACGCACCTAGCACTTCTGCTGCCCGCATTAGCCTTGCCTAACTGCATTGGCCTTGCCTGACCGCATAAGATCCTCTGTAGCCTCCCTTTAGGCCGTAGTAAGCTCAATTTTGCCTCCCCTCATTGGAATTTTCGAGTTTTAGAGAAATTGTCATGCTCTAACCCGATTTGGTCAGATCCCCATGATCAACCCGCCACTCTCTTAGTTTAAGAGGGTTTCCCCTTCTATTAATCAAGAGGAGCCATGCATACTTTTAAAACTTGTTCCCTGGAATATCATAAATCAATAAAAAAGGCAAGCTTAAAAGAAATTTTAAGCATACCTTACGGAGGATACATCTTTAGGTTTTCGTTGGTTAAATCTCCTTACTCCTGAAAGGGGTAAAAGAGAGGGGGTGAGTTCTACAACTCAGCGAGTGGGAGTTGGGAGTGAGTTTTTAAGAAAATTGGCTTCATTTAAATTATAACAAGGTATATTATTTCTTTTAAAAGAAGTTCTCCTCACATTCGGTTTTCAAAGCCTTTTTCACATTTCCATATTAAGTGTGTTTAGTAGACAACACACGCCCTTCATCAAAAAGGGTACACACATTCGCAGGTGCAGCCGTCCACTGCACCCACTTAGGGCTCGGAGTGTCTTTACCGACCACCAAGATAGAAGTCCCTCCACTTCTACCCTGGGTTTGAGTAGATGTTCTCAACATCCGACACTCATACTCGAATGCCACTCTGTGTTCGTATAAGGATAGACACCTCATCCCCACCCCACCCTAATCTCATGCACATGAAGCTACTCCGAGCTTCCCGACTGACTGGCACGACGAACTACCCTTATCTCCACCATGTCGTCTAGTAGCCCTTAGGACTCATCACTACCCATCTTGGGTATCTTGATGGTCCTGTACCTCAAGTGCTTGCACAAAATAATAATTTTCACATTTGGCCATTTATATTTAGTGCTATAGGTCTAGCAACCTCGACCATCAACTTGACATGCAACTGTTTGTATAGGCTAGTCCATTGACCTGGCCCTGACGCACTACCGCTAGTCCATCGAGTATTGTCAATCCTGACTTGGTACTATGGCGAAATCACACAACCATTTCATTAGAGATTTCATGGCTTTCTCAATTCAAGTTTGTTTACAAGCTTCTGTTCATGCCCACTGGCCTTGGGCTCACTACACTTGATTTTTTTCCAAACCGGGCATTTAGCCCCACAAGGTCTTTGGCATATCTGAGCTATTCTAGCTCCTATCAAGAAGGTCTCCCAAATAGTTTAAGTATTGGCACACAGTCAAGGGAGAAAACTTCTGACAAATATATATTTTCACTTAATCCACCAACCGAGTTTGATGATATCTACACTTACAACCGACAAGTAGGTTTCTCCTTCCTTCAAGGAACTTCATCATACCAACCGGGTATGATTTCCTCTACTTACAATCGGTAAGTAGGTTTTAGCTTAAATTGCCCATCACCCCAACTGGGTATGATGTTAAAGTCAACTCACAAGTGATCTTTTGTTTCTAAAGTGCTCACCTCATAACCGTGAGTGTTTGTCCTCGGTTGGTTTTCCAAGTTGATGAGAACTTTCTCTTGCTTGTGTTCTGGTCACACTTGTCCCTACATGATTTGGACAACCTTATCATTTACGGTTTGGCATAAAACCTAGGCTCACCAATTATCAATTAATTACACTTAGGTCCCTAAAGTTTATTTTTCTTAACTTTAGGTCCCTAATGCCAATTTTTCCCAAATTTGAGTCCCAAGGTTTCCAAAATTCCCTTTAAATCCTCATTTTAACACAAAATTGTATAAGGGGCTCAAGTTTTCCAAATTTCTAATTTGGTCCCCAACTTTTGAAAATTTACCATTTTGCCCCATACTTTCCAAAAATAGCAATTTGACCCCAAATGTATCAAAAATCGACCAATTGGTCTCTAAACATCTTTCTCATGGCCAATTGGCCTTCAATTTTTGGAAATTGCAAAGAGGTCCCTCAATTTTCCAAAATACCCAATTTCCCTCATAAGCTTCCCCTAATTTCTCCCCTTCAAACTGACCGAATTTGATTTCTTCAAATTGGCCACTCAATCGGGGTTATTTGCTCAAATTGAAGGTATGGATTAGTTCTTACACGCTCATACAATTCAATTGAGCTTTTAATTACAGCATTTGGGTCTAAATTGAGCTCAAACTAAGCTTCATCAAAAAATTGCTCGTAGAGAGAGAAAGGATCGAAATCTTACCGTCGGAGGTACGACGGTCTGAGCTTTCGAATGAGGAAGGTAGCTCTTATCCTGAGGTTCCTTCTAGGATCAATAATTGCTACAATTGATATCGAATTGAGGGAGAATTCTTTTAGTGAAGTTTTACACTTTCTATCTCTAATCTGACCAGAAATGACATAGGAGGGCTGAATTAGCTTACCATTCAGCTCGTGTAAGGGCCGTAGGGGTGTCGGTAAGGCTTGGTTTGGCCAAGTTCAGCTCGGCCAAAACAGGACAACTTTGATCCTTTGGAGCTACTTTACTGTTTGATTCCGCCGACGCTTCTCTAGCAGTCCTTGGGTTAAAAGGAAGTTGCTGTCAGGTAGCTGACTTCCCACAGAATCTATAGAACCCGACCTTGCCTCCTGAGGCTTAGAAAAGTGCCTATATTGGAGCTCTGGTTCAAGCTTCACTAGAAACTGGAACAACTAAGAGAGAATGGAGATTTGAGGTGTGTGGAGGATGAATAGAGAAGAGTTCTTTATGTAGGGATCTCTGGGACCCTCTACCCGATAACCTTCCATTTCGGTCGAGCTTATCCTCACCCAGAAACGGCTTGATCGGAGCAATTTAAGCTTCACCGGTGTTATTTATTTCTTCATTGAATGAATAGTGTTATCATCCTGAGGAAGAAGAGGACACTGTTCCAAACTAGACCGAACTAGTCCGACCAGGTTTAATGCGTAAATCGACCATTTCAGGTTCAATTCGACCTAATTTCTAAATTCATTCTCCATCTAATGGTGGCTTCAATTCCCCAATTTGATAATTTTAAGCCACTAAGAAAAGTGAATTTAGGAATTGCTACAAGTATGGTTCAAACTGGTTCACCCCGAACCGATCTGGTTTTCTCTTCCTAATTGTCCCAAGGTTCTTTTCCATACTTTTTATGACTCTTTGAGTCATTTGGGGTTTGTCGATTTCCCATTTTACCCTTTCTCTAGCAGTTAAGGTTCATAAATCGAGTCGATTTTCTTTCTTGAGTTGACCGGTTCTTTCCCTAGTTTTCTTATCTTTAAAGTAAGAGGTTTACAACTCTCCCCACCTTTTAGGGGTTTTGTCCCCAAAACTAAGTCCGCAATCATTTACACTGGGAGTGGCTTTGCTCAATGTCCTCCTAGGGTTTGCTCAGTATATTAGCACTTTGGCTATTCCTTTCACTTAATCCTTTAGCCACGAACTTGAGAAATCTTTCTTACTTTATATTTTTCATTCCCACCACAGAGTGTATCATGATAAATTATGTCCAAATTACCCATTTCAATGTACCTTCTTAGGTCTACTTCTTACTCTTCTTCGGGTAACACTTTCCTTCTCAAGGATTCTTATTCATGTCCTTGGGGTTGGACGTTCCATATTCATCCGATCGTCCCCGTTTCCCATCATTTTCTAGATTGTTGATGCTTTTAGTTTAGCATCCCTTACGACTTCTTGTCCTCAACCCCCTTGGGTATTTGATATACATCTTCCTTATCTTATTTTGGTCCTTCCTTCATTTTTGGTTTACCACAATTTTGGTTCAATTTCTTAGGTTTGATTAACGGACTCGGTCTCACTTGGGTCACCTTCCTTGGAACTATTGGCACTACATGTTCTTTACAACATGATCTATTCTGGAATTATCTTTGTCCATTATGGTTTCAGAATGTGTACCTTTGATAATGATTCATGCTTTCCCATCTATTTAGGAGTCGTATGGTTTCATTCCTTCTTACACCCCGGTAGTGTTTCCCAACTACCTTTTATGTTGTCCAAATGTCCTTTAAATTTCTTAACATCAGAATCGTGTCATTTACCTTTATCTACTCATTCTTTACCAACTTTCTATAGGTTTTCCCTCGGTTCCAATTGTCGATTTTCCAGCTTATCGACATGTTGAGATCCTTTCTCACTCATGTTCTTCCTCATTTACATTGGCCTATTTTACTCAAGGGCTTTCCTTTCCTCCATCCTTTCCTTCTTGCTTATGACATGTAAAACCCGCCCTTTGTGACCAAAAGAAAACCAGGAAAAGAACCGGTATAGGTTTATACATGAAGAACCAAATCGTTTAATAAATGAAAAATAGCTAACGTGGATAATTGGAAAATCCCAAGTGACCAAAAATTCACAAAAATTACAAGTATGAACCAGTAAGTGAAATTAAAGAGAGAACCAAACAAGTTAGAGGTGAATCAGACTCGAACCATACTGAACCGGCATAAACCATAGTGAACCAATTCACAAATTCATTTTTCTAGGCAGCTTAAAAAGTCAAATTGGAAAATTGAGACCACCATTAGATAGAAAACGAATTTAGATGAATTTAGAAAATTTTTAAATTTGAGAAAACCGGTCGAACTGGCCAAATTTTTAATTTTAGAAAGTGAACCTAGTCGGAGTGGATCAGTCAACGGTCCGACCAGAAAGCTCAATAGTCAACGAACCGGTCAACGATCAACATTCAATAGTCAATGGTGAATGGTCAACGGCTAGCTAGCGCCACGTCAGCTGCCATGCAGACATGGTCAACCAATGGGAGGCTGCCATGTGTCTGGTCAATGGACAGTTGGCACCGTCAACACGCCACACAGCCATAGACAACCAATGAGAGGCTGCCTCGTGTCCGATCAACGGTTGACCCAAGACAAAAAAACTGACCAATCACAGCACACCACGTGGCATGATCACCACATCATCATCTTCAACCATCACACGCTGACAAAGAAGAGAGAGAGAGAGAGGGAGTCACTTGAAAAGCTAGAGTCTCCAGCGACTCAAAAAATGCTCCGGTCAGGTCCCCGGTGTCTGAGTCAGAGGGCGAGTCTTATGCCAGCAAGTAGCCTGAACAGTTGTTGAGCTCCCTATATAATGAGCACCTCCTCATTCATTCTTAGCATCCCATAATTGAGCGAGAAAGAAGAAGAGTGAGTTTTTCTGTGAGCTACAAACTAGAGCTCCGACGACAGGAAAAACTTCCACCAAAGGAGCTTCGAAGGGTGGCATTGGAACCAGGTAAGAGTTCTCTAGCTCTAGACCTTCTTAGAACAACCAGAGGGTGGTCGGAGAGGTGCACAAAGAATCACATAGTGAAGCTGCTTCGGAGCTCGAAGCAGCGAGCACCTGCCCGATGCCTACTCGCCCCTTCCGGCCCTTCCACCACCTACATTGGCCACAACTAACCGCCTAAGACCCTCCACAACATCCCTGCATGCCCCGATAAGCTCAATTTCGCTTCCCCTCGTCAAAATTTCCAAATTTCAAAGCTGCACCAACTAGAACTTCTCTCTTTGAATTCCCACAAGGCAACAACGAATTGTAGTAGAATCTGATCCTGCTAGATCCCCCTCGACTATCTCTAGCTACCCCCCACCTCAAGCTTCGACTATCACCCCTCTGTCGGTAAGAAACACAAGCTTTCTCTCTCTATTGTAAATTTTTCGGCAAAGCTTCGACAAGGCATAAAAATCATCCAAACTTGGAAATTCGAAGTGCAGGATGATCAAGGGGAGCTATAGGAGGTGATTATAAGAAAGAATCAAAGAAAATAAGGACTTAAAGACTTCCAATTGTACGGGGTAAGATTCAAAGTTCCACATGCTTGAATTAGGGAAGAAGATGAAGGGGAGATTTGGGGATTTGGGGGGAGTTTTGTGCAATTTTCAAAAATTGGATGGCTGAACGAAAATTTCATAAAATCAAGGGTATTTTCATGAAATTCACCCTAATTGAAGGTCAATTGGGAAATTTGGACATATTTGGGGCTAATTGGAAATTTTGAAAAGTTGGGGGACCAAACTATAATTTTGGAAAATTAAGGACTAAAAGGAAAATTCAGTAAATTAAGGGCCAATTAGTGAAATTGAAAGAGTTAAGGATCCAAAAAGAGTAGGTAGGAACCCAGGGAATCCAATAGAAACTAAAGGGAAGTCAGGAACCCATGTGCAATTTATTCAAAGCACGGGGCCTTAAGTGCAGATATGAAAAAATATGTGACTCATTCATCACCCCCACCCTAATATGAACACTCGCACCCTACAGGAACGGAGTACTCAAGCACCGGCCTTAAAAGTGCATCGAGGAGAGAGATTCCATCGGCGCGACCCCATTGAGATCATTGGGTGAGTGGGAACCGCTATAACGTCCATTCTGATTGGAATTATGGTTTAGCTTTGGAGACTGTTTTCTCAGAATTAGCATCCCCTGAATGGGTGACTCTACTTAAAATATTTGGGAGCTAATTCTGGGCTTAGGTTCAAGATGCTAGTGGGCCCAAGGCCAGTGGATACGGGCATGGACCCGTCCAAAAAAGACAGGTAATATATGAGGCTAAAAAACCTGAATAATAGAACCTTGTGTGATACCCATCAAGCCAAGCTGAGTTGTCAAGCTTGTTGGGCCAAACTGCTGCTCTACCAAAGCTAGGTCATCGAACCCGTTAGGCCAGTACGCATGGTGGGCCGAAGCCAAGCTAACAGATGGTTGTGTGAGAGGTCCAAAGATAATGGCTATAATTCAAAAAGCTTGTTGGTTGTGCATGCACCGTGATGTTTGGGCCATCAGGACACCTGGCATGAGGTAGTGATGGAGCCCAAGGACTGCTGGACGACCTAGGGAGCATAAGGGTTGCTTTTTCGTTCTGTAGGTTGTGAAGCAAAGTAGCTTTCTCTGCATGGAGACCGAGGCAGTAGGGGGAATGAGGTCTCGTCCCATTGAGCCAACATGGTGGAGAAATTGGGGGTTTGATGTCGGACTATTGATGTCCTTTCCAACTCCAAGTAGAGGCAGTATCCCTCTATCAAGGTGGACGGTAAAGGCACTCTAGTCCACAAGTAGCACTATCAAGGAATGTCCTACGAATGTGTGATCCCTCCTATTATAGGAGGACAGTTGTTGATCGTGTGATTGTGTGAAATAACAAAAGGGATTAATTTAATAGACATAAAAGATGAATTTAAGTAAAACGTTACAGTAGTTTCCCTCACTGAGTGTTTCACTCACCCCTTTTCAGGATAACACTTAGACAGGAAGTTCCCGGACACGCTCATGCTCTCAAGGTACGCTTCCTACCCCAACTTAAAGTAAGGGTTCGAACATAGACACACCTTCATCTTCCTTGCCTCATTCAGGTAGATATACTTGAATGACGTAGGGAAAGGTGGCGGGTTGATCACGCACTCTAACCAAACCGGGTCGGGGCGTAACAATTTGAGTGGTGTCAGAGCAAAACTTTCCTAATTGGTTTTCCCAACCCATCCTAATCCCCGATTCTCGACAACCTTGTAGAAAACATGAATGAAAACGCTCCTGAAGAATATATTCCCTAGATCCACGCTATGGAACAACGGGTAGAGGAGCTAGAGGAGATCATCCCCTAGGAAGCACCCCAAAATAGGACCCTTCCCTACTCGGTGGAAGATGAATTGTCTCCACCTAGGGAACTGGACTTGGTCCAAGTTCAGGCTGAAGTTGAAAGAAATTTTTGGGAAGCATATGCCAACTACCTGAGGGTTTTTCACCAACTCCCCCCGTTCCACAGCACGATGTGTATAGTAGGTCCCGCCTAACACGCCTACGATGCAGCTATCTTGCGCCGATACGGAATAGATATAGCCCTTCTTGTACAGGCCAGGAGGGCCCCTAGTCTATTAGTATTAGCAAAATTCGAGGAGCCCAGCATGAACCCGTGCCTCCGCTGCGGCAAGTACCATCGAGGCGAATGCCCACCAAGAAGGAGAAGGCACCTCTAGACACATGATGCGGAGTCTCTCAATCCGCATAGGTATAATTCTAGGTTAGTTAACTGGTAGGGATAAAAAGGGGTAGTAGATTCTAGAAATGTCCATTGTAATAAACCTTGGTCGGGGTTTTTCCGATCAGACGAATAAAGAAGATTTCCTTTTCATAAACCCAAATCTCCTAACCTGTTTCCCTGAATAAGGGAGCTTCAGAAGCCCCCAAAATACCAAGTACCCTAAAAGAGTAAAACCAAGGTCCACCTTAGGTTGGTCGTCCCCTTCCAACACCTACACCCCACAGGACGGGGCTAGGATGACTAGAGGCCCGAGATGTGCCTGATAGGACTAAGGAAAGCTAAGGTAACCCATGACTATTCTAGAGAGCATAGTAGGAAACCATACATTCTAGCTGTCACCGACAACTTAGTAAGGACCCTAAGAGGTGATCCAAAGGAGAGAACCATCAAGAAAGACAACCCCAAAGAAATAGGGAAGAAGAACACGAACCAGGACTGATAGTAGGACAAAGGCCAAATTACCCGGGGGTAGACCTGGAAAAATGTCATGGACAGGCCAAGGGTAGACCTAATCATCCCACGAGGTAGCTGAGAGGTTGTAACATAGTACCCTAAGGGCGAGGGATAGAAAAACAAGGTCGTGACGAAGGAATGAAACATCCTGACCTAGGGACTAGGAAAAGGCAGAGGGAAGGAGCTAACAAGCATGGAAATTCTAAAGTCAAATGGGACAGTTGCGCAAGGAAGTCACATTGAGGGACTCAGAATTGGAGAAGGACACTAAAATTGAAAGGATGACTCAATTGTAGGATGAAAATAGAGGAGAGGCATGAACCCCAATACACGGGGAGGAACACAAACCCAAGAAGGAAGGATCAACACTTAGAACCACAACCCCAAGGGAGGAGTGAGTAGTAGGACCAATTGAGATAAAGCGACTATCTAGACAAAGCAATCGAGGACTAGTAAGGGAGGACTTGGCTCCTCGAGGGTAGAACCAAAGACCACACCAGTTCCATGTGGGAATAGACTTCACGGGAGGAAGAAGTTCCGTGAAGGACAATTGTAGTGAGGGGAGAGAAATTCTAAGGAGCACTACCATTGACAAAGGTAATAACCCCAAATCTCATTAGGAGTTGGACACCTACGTCTAGGGAACCTTGGGGTAGGGCTAGGACATAGGGAATCAAGACCCCGGGAGTAAGAGAGTCAAGCAATGAAGTGGCCTAGGCAATACAAATGACAAGAATGAGAGAGAGTAAACCCTAAAGGCAGGTTAGGCCTGAGGCCCAAGATGGAACCACAAGCTTAGGAGTCTTACTACAAGGGATAATTAAGTTAATCGTCAACTGGTAAAGAACTCAAGTAACCAAGGAGGGGCTAGAGGGACAGAAAAGGGGAAGTACGTCGAGAAAGGCAAACACAATAGCTGGCCGGACAAGGTGCCCGACCAACAAAGAATGTAAACGAACCCAGGTATGATGGTAGGTATCAGAACCCAAAAACCAGGCAACACCATGGAACGAAAGTCCGACCCCAATCTACTAAAAATATCGGACCAGTGAGGCTCTGTGAATGCTGTGAAAAAGGGGACAAATAAACTAAACGAACCCCGAAGAGTAGAGGAAGTGAGGTGAAGGAAATAACTTAAGGCGGTAGGATATCGACTTACACTCTAGGGAAACCACGTCAATACCTCTTTAGAGAGAAAAATAGGTGATAAATTTTTTAGGACAAAACTCCTAAAAAGAGGGGAGAGTTGTAAAACCCACCCTTTGGGACCAAAAGAAAACTGGGAAAAGAATCGGTATAGATTTATACATGAAGAACCGAGTCGTTTAATGAATGAAAAATAGCTAACATGGGAAATTAGAAAATCCCAAGTGATAAAAAATTCACAAAAATTACAAGGAAGAACCAGGAAATGGAATAAAAGAGAGAACTGAACCGATTCGGGGTGAACCGAACCCGAATCGGCATGAACCATAGTAAAATGGTTTACAAATTCATTTTTCTAGGTGGCTTAAAAAATTCAAATTGGAAAATTGACACCATTAGATAGATAATGAATTTAGTTGAATTTAGAAATTTTTAAATTTGAGAAAATTGGTCGAACCAGGTCCAAACCAGCCGATTTTCGAATTTTGGACAGCGAACTCGGTCGGATCGGACCGTTCAACGGCTACTTGGCGCCACATTAGCTGTCATGCATACACGGTCAACCAATGGGAGGCTGCCATGTGTCTAGTAACCAGACAGCTAGCTCCTTATCAGCATGCCCGCAGATACAAACAACCAATGTGAGGCTGCCACATGTCCATTCAACGGCTTACGCGGTGATTGAGCTGGTGCTCCATGTTAGAATAACTAACAAATCACAGTGCACCACATGGCATGACCACCACGTCATCATCTTCAACCTTCAGACCTTGACAAAGAAGAGAAAGAGAGAGGGAGTCACTAGAAAAGCTGGTGTAAAACCCACCCTTTTGAGCTAAGGAAAACCAGGAAAAGAACCGGTCAAACCAAGTGAGGATTCAGAACTGGTTCACAAACCCGATTATTTATGAACTAGCAAGTTGGGAATTTACAACTCTCGGGTGATTCAAAGGGCTCATTAAACCTTGGAAAAGAAACTTAAGACAAATCGGAAAACAAAAACCAAAGTGGTTTAGGTGAACTAGATTCCATAAAAACTTTAAAGTTAAGCATGCTTGCCTGGGAAGTATGGATTTTTTTGTAACCCGAAATTTCGGTCAAAAATTTGTATGTACACCTTATAAAAAAATAACCATAAATTAATATATATTTAATTATTGTAATTAATATCAATAATTTAATACCTAAATTAAATTATTGGAATTAATACAAATAATTTAATACCAAAATTAAATTATTGGAATTAATACCAAAATTTAATTTATTAGAATTAATATCGAAATTAAATTATTGGAATTAATACTAATAATTTATGGCAATATTAATACTAGTAATAAATCTCGCCCATTTAATACATAGGTTTTACGCCTATATAAAGAGGTTATCCTCATTTCATTATCCTCACATCTGAAAATTTATCTCTCTCTCTATACTACTCCATTTCCCGCTAAAGCTCGAACTAGAGCTTCGTCTTGAACAAAGGTCGAGCTCTTTAGAACCAGGGAGAAGACAGCTATCTGATAGCAAACTCCAGTCAATCTGAGAATCGTTGGAGAAGCGCCGACATGATGGAATAGTGAAGCAACTACGGCGGACCGAAGCTGCCCTATTTCGGCCAAGCTGAAGGATGTGTGTGCAGGAGAAGACCCGATTCGAAGCCACTAGCAGGTTTAGTAGTGATACTGACTTATGAATGTGTGTAACCTTCATGATGAAGGATGTGTGTTGGGTGATGACACATTGTGGTCACTAAGAAATAATGGAAAAACCTAGATTTTTAAATGAAGGGATCTTTTTGAAAAGAAAGGAGTCTCGCACACTTCATATAAATGTTTTTCTTAAAAAGTTAAAAGTAGACCTTTGAAAACCCATTCACTGAGAAGTCGTACTCACCCCCTCCCTTATATCCCTTTCAGGAAATCCCGGAAAGCCTACCTTGAAAGACCATCAACTAAGATGCCTGTAAGATAGATATGTAAAGTTTAAAATTTCATGCAGTTTTGATGATGCTATTCCAGGAAATGATGCAAGTTTAAAGGTTGCCTTACTCTTTACGGATTATAATAAGGGGAAACCCTTTAATAAACCGGGAGAGTGGCGGGTTGTTCACGGGGATCCGACCAAACCGCGTCAAGGCGTGATAGCTGAAGTCTCCGACAACTCGAAAAAAGCTCCGATCAAGTCTCTCATTGCAGAGTCAGAGGCCAAGTTTTACGCCGGCAGGTAACCTGAACAATTGTTGAGCTCCCTATATAAAGTGTAGCCCAACATTCATTCTCGGCATCCTACAATCGAATGAAGAAGAAGAAGAAGAAGAGTGAGTTATCCAATGAGCTGCAAACCAGAGCTCCGATGACGGGAAAAACTTCCACCAAAGGAGCTCTGAAGGGTGGCATTGGAACTAGGGAAGAGTTCTCTAGCTCTAGACCTTCTCATAACAGAGGGTGCTTGGAGAGGTGTGCAAATATTCGCACAATGAAGCTGCTTCAAAGCTTGAAGCAGGGAGCTCCTACCCAATGCCACCTCACCCCTTTCGGCCCTTCCACCACCCACATTGGCCACCACTAACCACCTAAGACCCTCCACAACATGCCTACAGGCCCCGATAAGCTCAATTTCACCTCCCCTCGTCGGAATTTCCAAATTTCAGAGCTGCACCAACATGAACTTCTCTCTTCGAATTCCCGTAGGGCAGTAGCGAATTGCAGCAGAATTCGATCCTGCTAGATCCCCCTCGACTAGCTCTAGCTGCCCCCACCTCAAGCTCCGGTGATTGCCCCTCCATCAGTAAGAAAAGCAAGCTTTTTCTCTCTATTGTAAATTTTCTAACGAAGCTCCCACATGGCATAAAACTTAGCTAAACTCGGAAATTCGAAGTGTAGGACGATCGATGGGAGTGTAAGAGGCGATTAGAAGCAAGAACCAAAGAAAATATGGACCTATAGACCACCAATTGGATGAGATAAGATTCGAAGTTCCACATGCTTGAATTGGGGAAGAAGATGAAGGGCGATTTGGGGATTTTGGGGGACTTTTGTGCAATTTTCAAAATTGGAGGGCTAAATGACAATTTCATGAAATTGCGGGTGTTTTTATGAAATTCACCCCAATTGAGGGTTAATTGGGCAATTTGGACAAATTTGGGGCAAAGTGGAAATTTTGAAAAGTTGGGTGACCAAACATCAATTTTGGAAAATTAAGGACAAAAAGGCAAATTCGGTAAATTAAAGGCCAATTAGTGAAATTGAAAGAGTTAAGGACCCAAAAGGAGTAAGTGGGAACCTAAGGGACCCAATAGAGATTAAAAGGAAATCAGGGACCTATGTGCAATTTAAGCAAAGCACGGGGCCTTAAGTGCAGATATGAAAAAGTATATGACCCATTTGTCACCTCGTCCTAATATGAACAATCGCACCCTGCAGGAACAGAGTACTCGAGCACCGACCCTAGAAGCGCACCGAGGAGAGAAATTTCGTCGACGCGACCTCGCCGAGATCATCGGATGAGTGGGAACTGCTATAATGTCCATTTCGATTGGAATAACGGTTTAGATTTGAAAACTATTTTCTCGGAATTAGCATCCCCTCATTGGGTGACTCTAGTTAAAATATTTGGGAGCTCATTTCGGGCTTAGGTTCAAGATGCCAATGGGCCCAAGACCAATGGATACGGGCATGGACCCATGCAAAATAGACATGTGATATGTTAGGCTAAAAGACCTAAAGAATGGGAACCTTGTGTGATACTTGTAAACCCCATCCTTTGATAATGAGAAAACCGGGGAAAGAACTGATCAGTTCAAATTTTAAAACCGAGTTGGTCTACAAGCAGATTATTAGGAAACGGGCAAATTTGAGAATACCACCCCATGTGACTCAAAAGGATTCATAAACCTTAGAAAATAACCTTAGGAAAAAATGGGAGAGAAAAATTGGACTGGTTCGAGTGAACCGGATCCGAACCAGATGGAACCGGTTTTTGAACTGAGTCAATTTATGAGTCGGAACCCATAGAGAGAGAACAAGCTGGGAAATATAGGGATCCTAAGTCACCTAAGGAGTCATAAAAGCCATGAAAAAGGATTTTAGGATGAATTGGAGATGAAAACCAAACCGGTTCAGGTGAAATAGATCCGAACCGGATTGAACCGGTTTGGACCAGTTTGAACCACTATTTGACCATATTTTAATTTATTTTTCTAGGTGGCTTAAAAAATTCAAATATGAGATTTGAGGCCATCATTGGATGGAAAATGAATTTAGATAAATTTAGAAATTTTTAGATTTGAAAAATTCGATCGAATGGGGGGTGAACCGGCCGGTTTGAGCTTTGAACCCAATTTGGACCAGTTCGGTCCGATTCGGAACAGTATCGTCTTCTTTCTTCAGATGACTGCACTGTTCACTCACCGAAAAATTGATGCAGCACTGGCGAAGAAGAAAAGTCTCTATTTAATACATTTTAGGCCATCAATGTTTGTCATAAAGGTGCCAAACGGATAGTCGACAAGTCCCTGAGCTCCCTATATAAAGAGCCCCTCTCCATTCATCCTCTCCACACCTGAAAAGCTCACTCTCTCTTAGTTGCTTAGTTTTTTGATGAAGCTCGAACTAGAGCTCCAATATAGGGTAATTTTTTAGCCAAAGAAGGTGAGGTCGGGTTCCTTAGAAGCGGGGAGAAGTCAGCTACGCGGTGGTGACATCCATTCATTTCGAGAGTCGCCGGAGAAGTGTCGGCGTCATCGAACAGCGAAGCAACTCCGGTGGACCGAAGCTGCCCTATTTTGGCCGAGTTGAAATTGGCCCATTCGAGCCCTTCTCAAGCCAAAACAAGCCCTCCCAACACTTCCTCAGCCCTCCTACGGCCGAATTAGGACCGAATGGTAAGCCAATTCGACTCCCCTCTCCAATTTTCGACCGATGTTAGAGAGAGAATCAGCAGAATTTCAATGAAAGAATTCTAATCCAATTCGACATCAATTAATGTCATTCTTGATCCTAGGAGGAATCTCAGGAGTAGAGTTACCTGCCCAGATAGAAAGCTCAGGCCGTCGCGCCCTCATCAGTGAGCAACTGAAACTTTCTCTATATACAGTCAGTTTTCAGATGAAGCTCCGTTTAAGCTCATTCCAACGTTAAAACTTATGATTCAAAGTGCTATGGAATCGTATGAACATGTAGAAACCCAATTTCAACTTCAATTTCAACAATTAGAAGTGTTTGATCGTCCAATTTGATAAAATCAAATTCGGTTGTGTTAGTGAGTTGAAATTGGGGATTTTCAAAAATTCGAAGGACCAAAATGAAATTTTCTAAAATTGAGGATCAATTGGGCATGATAAGAATGTTAGAGGGCTAATTGAGGAATTTTAGAATTTTTGGGGTAAAACTTACCATTTTGGTAAAGGAAGGGCAAAATGGTAATTTTGGAAAAGTTGAGGGACTAAATTGGAAATTTGGGAAATTAAACCCCTTTTTTGTGAATTTGAATAAATTGAGGTCCTAAGATAAATTTTAAAAGTTTTGGGACTCAATTTGAGGAAAAATCGACATTAGGGACTTAAAGAAAAATAACTTTAGGGACGTAAATGCAAATAAAAGAAATTTTGATTTTTTTCTCATTCATTTGGAACGAATGAGGGCTATTAGGCCAAAGAGTAATGAACAACTATGTTCATTTCATGTAGGAAAATGAGACATTGGGAACGCCAGCTGAAGTTAAGCTTGCTAGGGACGGAAACCGACTAAGTGGAATTTCATTAGACGATCGGGTGAGTGAGATTTTATATCATCCCCGGTTGGGGATGATAAGTACCTCAAAATGAAAACCCACTAATTAGTGGTATTTTAATCATCACAACATAAATGAGTGATGTGAAAATGACGTGGAAAAACTACTTACAAATCGTGAGTATATCATACCCGGTTGGTATGATGAAGCTTTCTTGGAGGAAGTGGAAATCTCGTTCATCAGTTATGAGCGGAGGTATCCTCATACTAGGTTGGTATGATGGATAGTTGAAAACTTATTTTTGTTGGAAGTGCTCTCCCCTGACTATGCCACTACTTAAACGATTTGGGAGACCTTCTTGTTGGGAGCTTGAATAGCTTTTATAGGCCGGAGGCCTCGGTTTTGGAACTTGAGGGCTATTATGCCCAATTTTAAAAATCTCGAATAGTGGGCCATAAACTAGTGGGCACGAGCAGGTGCTCATAAATAAACATGAGATATGTGCCATAGAACTTTAAAAAATGAATTATTTGGCCATGGTACCAAGATAGGAAGACATACTCAGTCAACTAGCGGCAGTACGACATGACAGGTCGACGAACCAGTCAAGACAAACAGCTGTAGGTGAAGTTGAGGGTCAGGGCCATTGGACTAGTGGTGCTACATATTATAAGGCATAATGTAAAAATACTAATTGTGCATGCACTGTGATTACAGGACCTTCAAGACGCCCAAGAGGGTAGTGATGTGTCCTAAGGGCCCTAGACGACCTAGTGGAAATAAGGGCAGTTCGTCGGACCAGGTGACCATGCAAAATTTGGAGTAGCATCAAACACATGAGACTGGGGTGGGGACAGGATGAGGTTTCTATCCTCATACGGACATGGAGAATCGTTACGGGATTGAGGGTTGGATGTTGTGAACATCCACTCATTCTCGGGGTAGAAGTGGATGTGCTTCTATCTAGGTGGTCGGTAAAGTCGCTATGACGCCACAAGTGGGTTTGGTGGACGTACTAGCCTACAAATGTGTGTTTGACCTTTATGATAAAGGATGTGCGTTGGGTAATGACACATCGTGATTATTAAGAAATGGTGGTAAAAACCGAGATTTGAAATGAAAGGACTTTTGAAAGAAAGGAGTATGGTACAGTCCAATACAAATCTTTTTCCTAAAAGTTAAAAGATTTGGAAACCCATTCACTAAGTAGTCGTACTCACCCCCTCCTTTATATCCCTTTTAGAAAATTCCAGAAAGCCTACCCTTAAAGAGCATTAACTAAGATGCCTGTGAGACAGGTATGATAAATTTAAAATATTATGCAGTTTTGATTTATATTATTCCAGGAAAAAGTGCAGGTTTAAAGGACGCCTTACTCTTTATGATTTATAATAAGGGGAAACCTTTTAATAAATTGGGAGAGTAACGAGTTGATCATGGGGATCCAACCAAACCGGGTCGAGGCGTGACAATACCCATTGAGCCAAGTTGAGTTGTCAAGTATGTTGGGCCAAACCGCTGCTCTACCGAAGCCAGTTCATCGAAAATGTTGGGCTAGTACGTGTGGTGGGCCGAAGCCAAGTTGACAGACCGTTGTGTGAGAAGGCCAAAGATAATGGCTAGAATTCCAAAAGCTTTTTGGTTCTGCATGCATCGTGATGTTCGGGCCATCAAGACACCTGGCATGAGGTAGTGATGGAGCCCAAGGACTGTTGGACGACCTAGGAAGCATAAGGGTAGTTTTGTCATTCAGTAGGTCGTGAAGCTGAAGAGCTTCCTATACATGGAGACCGAGGCAGTATGGGGAATGAGGTCTCATCGCATTGAGCGAACATGGTGGAGAAATTGGGGGTTTGATGTTGAACTATTGATGTCCACTCAAACTTTGGGTAGAGGCAGTATCCCTTTATCAAGGTGGACGGTAAAGGCGCTCCGGTCCACAAGTAGCACGATCAAGAACTGTCCTATGAATGTGTGATCCCTCCTATGATAGGAGGGTGGTTGTTGATCATTTGATTGTGTGAAATAACAAAAGGGATTAATTTTAAAGACAGAAAAGATGAATTCAAGTAAAACGTGATAGTACTTTCCCTCACTAAGTGTATTACTCATCCCCTTCTCTCACCCCTTTTCCGGATAACACCAAGATAGGAAGTTCTTAGACACATCCCCTTCTCTCAAGGTGCGCTTCCTACCTCAACTTAAAGTAAGGGTTCGAATGTAGTCACGCCTTCACCTTCCTTTCCTCATTCGGGTAGATATACCTGAATGACGTAGGGAAGGTTGGCGGGTTGATTACAAACTCCGACCAAACCGGGTCGAGGCATGACATGACCACTCCATTTCTCATTCCACGTTGACCCTTTTTTCGGTCTACGTAATGTTTCCTTGTTTTGGGAGAGGGCTCCCATTTGTGATTTTCATTCTCTACTATGTCCTTTAAACTAGAGACTTTCATTTTAGGGTTATACCTTCAATCTTCTTACCATTCCTTGAAAGTTCCTTCCCTTTACCTCTCTATTCTCTCTTTATCTTGGGATATTTTCCAGCTTTTAATTCTCCATCGTCTTAAAGTTCCCATTTCGTCCTTTATTTCCTAATGAACTCGTGATTCCTTGGTTTGATTTCGTGTATTCCACACCATACCCAGTCGTCATCCTTTAGGCTCCCTGAAGTGAGCATGGGCCATGACAAGTCTTGATGTTAGTGACCGTTTCCATTATCCATTTCTTAATTGGAGGGCTTACCTCTCCAAGGTTTCTCAGGTAGTCTTTTCTCTATGTCTTTATCATGGGCAATCCACCCCTTTCTTACTTATACGGCACCTTTCGATGCTATATCCGTCTCTACTTGTTCCCTAAATTTAACTTACTCCTTGGATTCTGGGTAAATTTCCCTTGTAACTGGTCCTTTATTACCAACTTTCACTCCATGTGAACTTTTCTCCTCTATTTCACTTTAGTTGGGTTCAATACTTCTTCGTTGGAATATGTATGCCTCTTTAGGGCTCCTTTCCTTAGTAGGCTTCCTCCTCTTTTTCCCGGATTTCTTCTTTCCTTTGTCTTCTTGGTTATCTATTTGTAATTTGACATCATGACGTCCTTGATGTCATCCCATCCGACTCATCCTTACTTTGGGAAGTTATACTAGTACATCCCTTATCCTTGTCTTTATCTCAACTTGTACTCACTATGACTTTTGTTCCTATTAGTGAAGGGTTCTCAGTCTTTTCCTTTCGAGGTTGCTCCATCCCCTTCTGAGAGCTTGCTTAATCCCTTCTGTGGCTTGGGTTTGGTCATCAATTCATTTTTTGCCATTTATTTATTCAAGGATTCCTTCGTTCTTCCTTTCTAATGTTTTGGCCTTTACACCTTTCCCTTCCTTGCAGGAGTTTAAATTTATGGTCTTCTTAAGGGTCAGTTCATTAACTGCCTCGTCCCCACTATTCTCCCGTTTCACTTGTCTTTGAACAGTTATCCCTCGAGTTTACTCGTCCTTAATGCTTATCCCGTTGTCCTTTTTAGGATGTAGTCCTTACTATTTTCCGGTCCTTCATAGGGCGTCGTTTATTTTCTTTAATCATTTCGTTATTTCTCGTTGTCTCCCACTTGACTACTCTCCTATTTCCAAATCAAGTCACACATGTCATTTAGAGACATCCTCAACTACTTATGCCCTTTTCGATTTTCTTATTTCGGGTTATGCATCTTATGATCCACCCTTTAGTTCCTTAGCTTGGAAATTTTCTTCTTATTGTCTCACTTCCTACCTTAATCCTTTTCTTAGGGACTTCCTTCCCGGGACATTCATGTTCAACCTCCCTAATGCTCCTTGTAGTCCTTTCCTTCTTTCCTTTCGTACACCCTTCCAATATCGGTATGGTTATCCATCCTTAATTCCTTTCCGTCCCCTAATTCCCTTCTTTTTCCTCATCCTTCCTTCGAGGAGTTCCTAATAGTTGGTGTGATCCTAGCACTTTGTATTATGTCTATCTACCTACCTATGGTTCTTTCAAGGGTACATACACATTTTTTTAGGGTTCCTTTTCCTAGCACATTTCTTTTCCTCTTCACTCTTACCATTCGATCCTAGAGTTGCCAGAAGAGGTTTTCCGCATTCACCCTTTTTAAGGGGTTATTGTACCTTACCTCTGCTCTTGGTTATCTTTCATTCAACTAATTCTTCCTAGAGGCAACCCAATTCTTCTTGGTCTCATAACTCTTGTATAAGGCTCTCTCAATTCCTTTATGGTCCTTAGGCTTTCCTCCACTCCTCCTATATCTTTTGAAGTTAACCTCCTTTTTCCCATATTCATCATATTTCTTTGACCCTGCTTCCCTCACACTCTTTCTTTCTTCCTTTGGTTAGGGTATGTCCTTCTTGATGAGCTCCTTTCTAGGTAGGCTCTTGGTTCCTCTCTGAAAACTCCATTCTTAGTCTTTTGTCTTATTGCTTTGTTACTAGGCGTTTCCTAGTTCTTATGGGGAACTATCTAGGTTGACTATCTTGGGGTTAGTGTTAACTAGAAGTGACTAGAAGTTTTCCACCTTAAGTGTCCCTCTCTCCATCTATTACCCCAATTATGATTGGTCTACTCCAATCTTGTTAGTTGTACTTGTCATTATTAGGAAGATTAACTTTCAATTAAGGAAAAATGAACTTTATTCATTCAAAGAGATAGTTTCTTGATGTACTCGGCTTATTTTAGGAATTTACTACTTCCTAGTCCCTTGGAGTCATAGGTCGGGAGTTAGCCTCCGAATGGTTTTGGGATTCGTGGTCTGAGGGCACTAACAAACTAGTTGATGTCTATCCGTACTCCCGTCAGGCTTCCCTGATAGGACGAACTCCACCTTGAGTCCCTACCTACTTAGCACCTCACCCACGCACTCATAAGTCCACCTCATCCATTGGGAAGGGTTGAAGTTGGATTGAGCTGGTGGGGGTACTTGGTGGACTTTAATAAAGGTGGCGTGGGCATCCCAATAGTTTTCTGAGGCCTCCTTCTTAGTTGGAGTCATTTTAGGTTGTTGTGGGGCTGGAGGTGTGTCGGACTCCTTGGAGGAGGGATAGGTTCTTCCTGTCTTGGACGAGGATATATGATGCCTTCTAACTCTAATAAGGCTCCAACAAGTTTCCTATAGTCTTCAGCCATATCCTTGGGTACTTTCTTTTCGACCTCTAATAATCGTTGGATGGTTGCCTCTCTCGAGGTAGGCATCTTTTTCATGATCTAGTGCGTAGGTTTAGTTCGCACAGCGAATTTCCTAGGAACTCTTCTTTCTATAGGGTACTTAAGTTTTTATTAGCGTCAGGACATAGTATTAATAATGCTTTCAATGGAACATGGCTCAGATACCACTCAACTTGTCACACCCCCACCTGTTTTGGTCGGATCCTCGTGATCAACCCACCACTCTCTTGGTTTAAGAGGGTTTCCCATTCTGTGAATCAAGAGGAGTCCGGCGTAATTTTAAACCTTGTTCCTTGGAATATCATAAACCAATAAAAAATGCAAGTTTAAAATAAATTTTAAGCATACCTGTCGGAGGATACATCTTCAGGGTTTCATTGGTTAAATCTCCTTACTCCTGAAAGGGGTAAAAGAAAGGGGGTGAGTTCTACAACTCAGTGAATGGGTATATTATTTCTTTTAAAAGTTCTCCTCACATTTGGTTTTTAAAGCCTTTTTCTCATTTCCATATTAGGTGTGTTTAGTAGATAATACACACCCTTCATCAGGAAGGGTACACACATTCACAGGTGCAGCTCGTCCACTGCACCCACTTGGTGCTCGAAGCGTCTTTACCAGCCACCAAGATAGAAGTTCGTCCACTTCTACCCTGGGTCTGAGTGGATGTTCTTGACATACGACCCTTAGACCCGAATAACACTCTGTGTACGTATGAGTACAGAGACCTCATCCGACCCCACCTCAATATCATGCGCAAGAAGCTACTCCGAGCTTCCTGATTGACTGGCACGACGAATTACCCTTATCTACACCATGTCGTCCAGTAGCCCTTAGAACCCATCACTACTCTTCTTGGGTGTCTTGATGATCATGTACCTCCAGTGAATGCACAAAACAATAATTTTCACATTTGTCCAATTATCTTTGGTGCCACTGGTCCAACGGCCCCGACCCTCAACCCGACCTACAGTTGTTTGTCTAGGTTGGTCCGTCGACCTGGCCCTGATGCACCGGTGCCAGTCCATCGAGTACTGTCGGACCTAACTTGGTACCATGGCGAAATCACACAACCATTTCATTAGAGATTTCATTGCTCAATTCAAGTTTGTTTGCAAGCTCCTACTCGTGCCCACGGGCCTTGGGCCCACTACACGTGACTTTTTTCCAAAACCAAGCAATTAGCCCCATAAGTTCAAAAATTGAGGCCTCTAGCCAATCTGAGCTATTCTAGCTCCCGTCAAGAAGGTCTCCCAAATAGTTTAAGCATTGGCACATAGTCACGGAAGAACACTTCTAACAAAAATATATTTTCACTTCATCCACCAACCGGGTGTGATGATATGTTACGCCCTGACCCAATTTGGTCGAATCCCCATGAACAACCTGCCACTCTCCCAGTTTATTAAAGGGTTTCCCCTTATTATAAACCGTAAAGAGTAAGGCGTCCTTTAAACCTACACCATTTCATGGAATATCATAATCAAAACTGTATGAAATTTTAAACTTTACATACCTGTCTTACAGTCATCTTAGTTGATGGTCTTTCAGGATAGGCTTTCCGGGATTTCCTGAAAAGGATATAAGGGAGGGGGTGAGTACGACTACTCAGTGAATGGGTTTTGAAAGGTCTACTTTTAACATTTAAGAAAAACATTTATATGGAGTGTGCCGGACTCCTTTCTTTTCAAAAATCCCTTCAGTTAAAATTTCTCTCGGGTTTTCCATTATTTCATAGTTACCAGTGTGTCATCACCCAACACACATCCTTCATCATGAAGGTTACACACATTCGCAAGTCAGTATCACTACTGAACCCGCTAGTGACTTCGGAGTGACTTTTTCTGCCACCCGGATAGAAGCACGACCACTTCTACCCTAAGATCGAGTGGATGTACGCGACATCCGACCCTCAATCCCAAATTCGGTTCTTCGTGTCCGTATGAGGATAGAGGCCTCACCCTGTCCCCACTCTGGTCTCATGCGCTTGGTGCTACTCCAAATTTCGCACAGACACCTGGAATGACAAACTACCCTTATAGCCACCAGGTCGTCCAGTGCCCTTAGGACGCATCACTACCCCTCATGGGTGTCTTGATGATCCCATACTCATAGTGCATGCACAAACAATGTTTTCTCATATTTCCATGTAATTTTTGGTGCCATTGGTCCAACAACCCCGACTCTCAACTCAACCCGCAGTTGTTTGTCTTGACTGGTCCATCGACCTGTCATGTTGCATTGCCGCTAGTTGACTGAGCATGTCGGTCCTTTCTTGGTACCATGGCCAAACAATTCACTTATTAAGTTTTATGGCACATATATCATGTTTGTTTACGAGCTCCTACTCGTGCCAAGTGGCCTTGGGCCCACTGTATGAGATTTTCAAAAATTTAGGCATTCTAGCCCTCAAGTTCCAAAACCGAGGCCCCCAGTCTATAAGAGCTACTCGAGCTCCCGTCAAGAACGTCTCCCAAATAGTTTAAGCATTGGCACACAGTTAGGGGAGAACACTTCCGGCAAAAAAGGTTTTTACTATCCATTATACCGACCGGTATAAGGACATCTCTGTTCATAACCGATGAACGGGTTTTCAACTTCCTTTGAGGAAGTCTCATCATACCAATCGGGTATGATCTACTTACAACTGGTAAGTAGTTTTTCCTCATAATTTTCACATCACTTTCTCTAAGTGGTGATGATTAAAATACCACTAAATAGTGGATTTTTATACTAAGGTACTTATCATCCCCTACCGGGTATAATATAAAATTTCCACCCATAACCAGTAAGTAGTTTTTATCTTTAAGTTGTGCTCATCATCCTAACCGGGTATGATGTTAGTAAACCTACTCACTTGATAGTGCAGTGAAATTCCACTTAGTTGGGTTCCGTCCTTAACAAGCTGGACCTCAACTATCGTTCCCAATGTCTCGTTCTCCTACACAAAATGAACATAATTGTTCATTATTTTTTGGCCAAATAGCCCTCATTCGTTCCAAATGAATGAGAAAACCCAACTTTATGTATATTTACAATTAGTTCCCTAAAGTTATTTTTCTTTAACTTTAACTCCCTATTGTCGGGTTTTTCCTAAATTTGAGTCCCATAACTTTTAAAATTTATCTTACGACCTCAAATTATTTAATTTCACACAAAGAGGTTTAATTTCCCAAATTTCCAATTTGGTCCCCCAACTTTTCCAAAATTACCATTTTGCCCTTCATTTACAAAAATGGTAAGTTTTTCCCCAAAAATTCCAAAATTCCTCAATTGGTCCTCCAACATCATTTTCATGCCCAATTGACCCTCAATTTCATAAAATTACATTTTGGTCCTTGGAATTTCGAAAATCCCCAATTTTCCCCCCAATTTCAACTCCTTAGCACAGCCGAATTTGATTTCCTCAAATTGACCAATCAAACACCTCTAATTGTTGAAATTGAAGTTAAAATTGAGTTCCTCCATCTTCTTACGATTCAATAGCACTTTAAATCGCAAGTTGACACCGGAACGAGCTCAAACGGAGTTTCACCGGAAAGCAGACTATAGAGAGAGAAAGCTTCGATTACTCATCGGTGATGGCACGGCGGTCCGAGCTTTCAATCTGGGCAGACAGCTCTCATCCTGAGGTTTATCCTAGAATCAAGAATTGCATCAATTGATGTCGAATTGAGTCAAAATTTCATCATTGAAATTCTGTCAGTTCTCTCTCTAGCACTAGTCAGAAATTGTAGAGGGGAGCCGAATTGGCTTACCTTTCAGTCCTAATTTGGTCGTGGGAGGGCGGAGGAAGTGTTGGGAAGGCTTGGTTTGGCCTGAGAAGGGCTTGAAATGGCTGATTTCAACTCGGCCGAAACAGGGCAGCTTCAGTTCGTCGGAGCTGGTTCACTGTTCCATCATGTCGGCGCTTCTCCAGCGATTCTCGAATTGACTAGAATTTGCTATCAGATAACTATCTTCTCCCCGATTCTAAAGAGTCTGACCTCTCCTTCCGAAGTTAAAAAATGATCAAGTCGAAGCTCTAGTTTGAGCCTCACTAGGAAATGGAGCAGTAGAAAGAGAGAGAAGTGTTCAGGTATGAGGAGAATGAATGGGGATGACCTCTGCATATAGGTGTAAAATCGTGTATTAAATGGGAGAGATTTATTACTAATATTAATACAGACATACATTATTTGTATTAATTCTAATAATTTAATTTAGGTATTAAATTATTTGTATTAATTCCAATAATTTACTTTAGTTATTAAATTATTGGTATTAATTACAATAATTTAATATATATTAATTTATGGCTATTTATGATAAGGCTTGCATAAAAAGTTTTGACCGAATTTTCAGATTACAAAAAAAATCATACTTTCACACTACTCTCGAGTAAGCACGCTTAACTTCAATGTTATGGATTCTCGTTCACCTGAACCAATTTAGTTTTTCTCTTATAATTTGTCTTAAGTTTCTTTTCCAAGGTTTAATGAACCCTTTGGATCACCCTAGAAGTTGTAAATTTCCAAATTGCTTATTCACAAATGATCAGGTTTGTAAACCAGCTCGGTTTTCTTACTCGGTTTGACTGGTTCTTTTCCCGGTTTTCCTTAACTCAAAAGTGCGGGGTTTACATGATATCTCTGCTTACAACCGACAAGCGGGTTTCTCCTTCCTTCAAGAAAGTTCATCATACCAACCGGGTATGATTTCCTCTACTTAGAATTGTTAAGTAGGTTTTAGCTTAAATCGCCCATCACCCCAACTAGGTATGATGTTAAAGTCCACTCACAAGTGGTTTTTCATTTCTAAAGTGCTCACCATCCCAATTGGGTGAGTGGACATATTTACATCATACCTGGTTGGGATGGTGAGCACTTTAGAAACGAAAAACAACTTGTGAGTGGACTTTAACATCATACCTAGTTGGGGTGATGGGCGATTTAAGCTAAAACCTACTTAACAATTCTAAGTAGAGGAAATCATACCCGGTTGGTATGATGAACTTTCTTGAAGGAAGGAGAAACCCGCTTGTTGGTTGTAAGCAGAGATATCATGTAGACCCTGCACTTTTGAGTTAAGGAAAACCAGAAAAAGAACTGGACAAACAGAGTAAGAAAATCGAGCAGGTTTACAAACCTGATCATTTGGGAACAATCAATTTGGAAATTAACAACTTCCGGGTGATCCAAAGGGTTCATTAAACCTTGCAAAAGAAACTTAAGACAAATTAGAAGAGAAAAACCAAATTGGTTTAGGTGAATGAGAATCCATAAGAACTCTGAAGTTAAGCGTGCTTGCCCGAGAGTAGTCAATTCGAGAAGACAGCTATCTAATGGCAAACTCCGGTCAATTCGAGAAGCACCGACATGATGGAACAGTGAAGCAGCTCCAGCAGACCGAAGCTGCCCTATTTCGGCCAAGCTAAAACCAGCCATTTCGAGCCCTCCTCAGACTAAACCAAGCCCTCCCAACACTTCTTCAGCCCTCTCACAGTCGAATTACGACTGGAAGGTAACCCAATTCGGCTCCTCTCTGCAATTTTTGGTTTGTGCTAGAGAGAACCGACAGAATTTCAATGATGAAATTCTAACTTAATTCGACATCAATTGATGTGATTCTTGATTATAGGATAAACCTCAGGATGAGAGCTATCTACCCAAATCGAAAGCTCGGACCGTCATGCCCTCACCGGTGAGTAATCGAAGCTTTCTCTCTCTACAGTCCATTTTCCGACGAAGCTTCGTTTGAGCTCGTTCCGGCATCAAAACTTACAATTCAAAGTGCTATTGAATCGTAAAAAGATGGAGGAACTCCATTTTAACTTCAATTTCAACAATTATATGTGTTTGATAGTCAATTTGATGAAATCAAATTCGGCTATGCTAAGGAGTTCAAATTTAGGGAAAATTTTGGGAAAATTGGGGATTTTTTAAATTCAAAGGACCAAAATGCAATTTTATGAAATTGAGGGTCAATTAGGCATGAAAATAATGTTGGAGGACCAATTGAGGAATTTTGGAATTTTTGGCGCAAAACTTACCATTTTTGTAAAGGAAGGGCAAAATGGTAAATTTGGAAATTTTGGGAAATTAAACCCCTTTTTGGTGAAATTGAATAAATTGAGGTTCCAAGATAAATTTTAAAAGTTACGGGACTTAATTTGAGGAAAAATCGACATTATGGACTTAAAGTTAAAGAGAAATAACTTTAGGGACCTAATTACAAATAACTAAAAGTTTGGGTTTTCTCATTCATTGGAAATGAATGAAGGCTATTATGCCGAGTAATAATTAACAAGGATGTTCATATCATGTAGGAACACAAAATACCGGGAACGTCAGCATGGACGAGCTCGCCTGAATACAAAGAACCGATCTAGTGGAATTCATTGCGTTAACGAGTGAGTGGGTTTACTAACATCATACCCGGTTGGGATGATGAGCACAACTTAAAAAGTAAAAACCACTTACCGGTTGTGAGTGGGATTACATATCATACTCGGCTGGGGATGATAAGTACCTCGGTATAAAAACCCACTATTTAGTGGTATTTTAATCATTACAACTTAGCGAAAGTGATGTGAAAACCATGCGAAAAAACTAATTACCGGTTATAAGTAGATCATACCCAGTTGGTATGATGAGACATCCTCGAAAGAAGTTGGAAACTCGTTCATCGATTATGAACGAAGATGTCATTATATCGATTGGTATAATGGACAGTGACAACCTATTTTGTCGGAAGTGTTCTCCCCTGAATATGTGCAAATGCTTAAACTATTTGGGAGACCTTCTTGACGGGAGCTCGAATAGCTCTTATAGGACGAGGGTCTCAGTTTTGGAACTTGGGGGCTAAATGGCCTATTTTGAAAATCTCGTATAGTGGGCCCAAGGCCAGTTGGCACGAGCAGGAGCTCGTAAACGAACATGATATATGTGCCATAAAACTTAATAAGTGAATTGTTTGGCCATGGTACCAAGATAAGACTGACATGCTCAGTCAACTAGCGGCAGTGCGACATGACAAGTCGATAGACTAGTCAAGGCAAACACCTGCGGGTTGAGTTGAGAGTCGGGGCCGTTGAACCAGTGGCACCAAAGATTACATGGAAATATGAGAAAACATTGTTTGTGCATGCACTATGAGTACGGGATTATCAAGACGCCCATGAGGGGTAGTGATGCATCCTAAGGGCCCTAGACGACCCGGTGAGTATAAGGGCAGATCGTCGTTCCAAGTGTCTGTGCAAAATTTGGAGTAGCACCAAGCGCATGAGACCGAGGTGGGAACAGGATGAGGTCTCTATCCTCATATGGACACGAAAAAGTGATTTTGGGATTGTGGGACGGATGTCGCGTACATCCACTCATTCCCAGGGTAGAAGTGGTCGTGCTTCTATCTAGGTGGCCGGTAAAGTCGCTCCGGAGCCACTAGTGGGTTCAGTAGTCATACTGACCTGCGAATGTGTGTAACCTTCATGATGAAGGATGTGTGTTGGGTGATGACACACCGTGGTAACTAAGAAATGATGGAAAACCAGAATTTTTAAATGAAGGGATTTTTTAAAAGAAAGGAGTCTGGCACACTCCATATAAATATTTTTCTTAAAAGTTAAAAGTAGACCTTTAAAAACTCATTCACTGAGTAGTTGTACTCACCCACTCCCTTATATCTGTTTCAGGAAATCTTGGAAAGCCTACCCTTAAAGGCCATCAACTAAGATGTCTGTAAGACATGTATGTAAAGTTTAAAATTTCATGCAGTTTTGATTATGCTATTCCAAGAAATGGTATAGATTTAAAGGACGTCTTACTCTTTACGGTTTATAATAAGGGGAAACCTTTTAATAAACCAGGAGAGTGGTGGGTTGATCACGGGAATCCGACCAAACCGGGTCGGAGCGTGACAACCAGAGTGGTATCAGAGCCTGTTTCCTCGAATACATAATCAAGACTAGAAAATATAGTTACTAATAGGATTTATCCTAAAATTGTCAGATAGCTCCGAGGAGAGGAACCAAGAAAACTTGGAATGGCTTTACTCAACACCCTATCTTCGTAGAAGGACAATCCTAGAAGCTTACCAAATGCCTAAGACCTGGAAAGAATCTCGGAAGACCAAATGGGGAAGTATCATGGAGAATGGTGCTAGGACCTATCGATGGTACAACTCTAAGTATAAAGGAAGCCAAGCGTGAAGCTACAAACGTCAGTAAAGGGTGTATAACCTTACCTAAGTGTTTATCAGGAACCCTGTAGCCCTTATTTTGTGACCACTTTCTGTAATAGGGTTAATTGTACTCATCAATTAATAAAGTACTCCAAATTCCTAAAAACTTTGTCTATCAAAGGATATAATCTTGTTAGGAAGATAGCCCCAAGAAAAATACCTAAACAAAAGACACCATGGATATCAAGGAGATTATTATGCAAGGAAGGCATGACAAAAGAATCGTCATGGTAAGGAGTCTAGGAGAACTTTGGGGTAACTAAACAAAGAATAACCTATTATAAAGTACAAAGGAAATAGGACATGAAATGAAGGACTGTTACACACCACTAGGATTTAGAACAATACTTTCCAAGAATAAACACCCCACAACTATAGGAAATCCGAAAGGATACCATTCCAAGGAACACAACTCCTGCATGAAATTTCAACCATAGATAGGAGAAAACTTTTTCGAGATCACAGCAATATGGCAGGAAGAAAAAAGGGTTGAAGGTAGGACCTCGATAAAACCATAAACATAACAAAAAGTAGCTGAAGAGAACTCTCCCTTAAAGAAGAAATTTCTAAATATTTAGGAGAAAAGGAGGGAGTGCATCCACAAGAGAAGACAAGTTGAGCATTTGATAACAAAGGGAATGTCTTGGGATTGCAAGTATGACTCCATTTGGAAAAAGTAGATAAGTCAAATTGGAGATTTGGAGCAATATAGCAGAAGTAAGCAAATCGTGACAAAAAAATAGTCAAAGAAAATAAATGACAGCCTAAGGAAGATTGGGAGGTAGAAGGGGCTACACCCTAAAAAGGTCAGTGAGATGGACATTAAGGATAGGAGTACTCGAGAAACAACTGCCCTAAAAAACTTAGACCAAAGGAATGGTGGAGGCGAGGCAGTTAACGAACTAATACACAGAAAAACCATAAATTGAGTTCCAACAAAGAAGAGAGGGGTGGAAAGGCCAAATACTCGGGAAAAGAAGGATGAAAGAAATCCTTAACAGGACCAAAGGCCAAATTAACGTCTAAATTTCAAGCCAAGAAAAGAATAGGCAAGCCTCTCACATAATTAGCAAGAAATCTTGAAACAAAGAAGATTTGAATGCTCTATAAAAAAAATACACTATGAAAGTAAACTTTGGAGGGATGCATACGACTAACTACTGTTGAAGGAATTTTAATGGGCGGATGGATATAATGTGGAGTGCAAGGAACTAACCCTTAATTAGGAAATGTTTCAAAGGAAGGAAGTATCATGATGGCCCAATGTGACCTGCTTGGAGAGAGCAGGAGAACAAACAATAATTTCAGGAGAACCAAGTAGAAAGAAGAAATGAGTAACAACAGGACGACCAAAGAGAATAAACAAAACCTTAAGAAATGCTGAGATGTAGTAAAGACTATACTCTATGAAGGACAAAGGATGGGCATGAAGGACGAGTGATACAGCTGCCTAGATGATTGGATCATAAAAAAATGGAGAGAAGGAGATAGTTGAAGAACTGGTCTTCGTGAGAACCCTGGATTTAAACCACGACAAAGAATGGAGAAGTGAAAAGGCCAAAACATTGGAAAAAGAAGAATGAAGGAAAATCCTTAAAGAAATTAATGGCCAAAACTGGATTTCTAGTTTAAAGTCTTGAGATGGTTAAGTGAGCTTCACGAAGGACGAACAAGAGATTTTGAAACAAGGAGGATGTGAACCCTCCTTAAACAAAAATAAGTTAATGGGTTGGCATCAAAAAGATGCTGTGACAAGTATGAATGAGTGGACAACCCATACTAAGGTAATAAAGTAAAGAATGTTCAAGAAACATTGGGAAAGTAAGACCTCCAAATAAGATGTGGCTAAGGAGGAATAACCACAATTGGTAAGATGGGTCATAGTCCACACGCGCATATGAAGCTTAAAGAGTGGACGACCGAGCATAGTGTGGAATGCATAGAATAAAACTAATAATCAGAAGTATCTAATCTAAGGAATAAGGGATAAAACAAAAGTTGTGGATAGAGAAGGATCCAAAGTAAACAAATGCCCTAACATAGATAAGGGTGCGAAGAAAGGGAGAAAGAACCATACAATAAATGATAAGGAGGTTGAGCATGTAACTCCTAAGATGGAAATCTCTATTGTAAGGGACATAGTAGAGAACAAAACCAGAAGGAGGGAACCTTCCCAAGTAAAGTAATCGACACATAGATTGAAAGCAATTATTGTAGAATGAAGAATCATGAAGCAATTATGAGTAAGTAAAAGTATATTAAGGAAAAAGGAAAAACCCTTGAATAAGGAATGCCAAGGACTTAAGATGGAAAGAATCCCAGTTTGTTGGTAAAGTATTGGGAAACCAAATAATTGGCACTAGAAAGACCCAATAAAGAAGTTAGGGAAGGATGAGTGGGTAAGGAAAACCGACACGGTTATTTAAGACATGTTGTCAAGATACGAATGATAATTGGGTAACAGTAAAGGTAGTTGAGGAATACTACACGATGAAAGGAGGGATGAAATTATACAGTCTCTATAAGGCTGGAAAGTTGAAAACAACCCTAAAAGAGGTGTTGTAGGAGTCTGATGGACTGAGACAGGTTCAGAACTATGTCATGTCGTAAGGGACATATAAGCACCAACAATCCCGAGTAAAATGTAACTCGAGTAAGAAGGAGTCAGTTGGTAAACATAATAAGGTCAAACATAAATTTGACCGAAGTTGTAATCAATGACAGATGAAGGATGGGTCAAATTGGGACAAAAGAATAATAACACAATAACCTGTGAAAATAAGTATGTAATGCTCGAAAGAACGTCGAGCTAGGGGTTTCAACAATGAAGAGAATAACTAGACAAAGGAACGATTGGGCACCTTGGAACTCCCAATCCTGAAATCTTGAGTAAAATCCCTAAAAGGAAGAACCTTATCCTAAATAAAGGGAGATGCAAACCTAAGAATATACATTAGGATTAATGAGCCATACATGCCTCGTTATTATAACTCCATGGAAGGAGTAAGCATGATAAATGAAAAGAAATTCCTTAGATAAATGATTACAAGGACTAAGCAAAAGAGCAATCAAAGTATTAGCATGTTAAGAAAACCCAAGTTGACATTAAGGGAAATTATTCCCGATGTGGAATATATTGGTTAAGTTTTGGTGACAAAACTCCTAAAATGAGGGGAGAGTTGTAAAACTTGCACTTTTGAGTTAAGGAAAACCGGAAAAAGAACCGGTCAAACTGAGTAAGAAAATCGAGCCGATTTATAAACCCGATCATTTGGTAACAAGCAATTTGGAAATTTACAACTTTCAGGTGATCCAAAGGGTTCATTAAACCTTGGAAAAGAAACTTAAGACAAATTAGAAGAGAAAAACCAAATTGGTTTAGATGAATGAGAATCCATAAGAACTCTGAAGTTAAGTTGCATAAATAGTCATAAATTAATATATATTTAATTATTGTAATTAATACAAATAATTTAATACCTAAATTAAATTATTGGAATTAATACAAATAATTTAATACCGAAATTAAATTATTGAAATTAATACCAACAATTTATGGTAATATTAATACTAGTAATAAATCTCTCCCATTTAATACATGATTTTACACTTATATAAAGAGATCATCCCCATTCATTCTCCTCATACCTTAACACTTCACTCTCTCTACTGCTCCATTTCCTAGTGAAGCTCGAACCAAAGCTTTGACATTAATATTTTTCTTAACCTTAGAAGGAGAGGTCGGGCTCTTTAGAACCGAGGAGAAGATAGTTATCTAATAGCAAACTCCAGTCAATTCGAGAATCACTAGAGAAGCGCCAACATGATGGAACAGTGAAGCAGCTCCCGTGACCGAAGCTGCCCTATTTCGACCAAGCTGAAATCGGCCATTTCAAGCCCTCCCACAGCCGAATTACGACTGAAAGGTAAGCTAATTCGGCTACTCTCTGCAATTTTTGATCGGTGCTAGAGAGAGAACCGATAGAATTTCAATGATGAAATTCTAACTCAATTCGACATCAATTGATATGATTCTTGATCCTAGGATGAACCTTAGGATGAGAGCTGCTCAAATTGAAAGCTTGGACAGCCATGCCCTCACCGGTGAGTAATTGAAGCTTTCTCTCTCTACAGTCAATTTTCCGTCGATGCTCCATTTGAGCTCGTTCCAGCTTCAAAACTTACGATTCAAAGTTCTATTGAATCATAAGAAGATGGAGGAACTCAATTTTAACTTCAATTTCAACAATTAGTTTTTGAAAATCTCGTATAGTAGGCCCAAGGCCAGTTGGCACAAGCAGGAGCTCGTAAACGAGCATGATATATGTGCCATAAAACTTAATAAGTGAATTTTTTGGCCATGGTACCAAGATAGGACCGACATGCTTAGTCAACTAGTGGCAGTGCGACATGACAGGTCGACGGACTAGTCAAGGCAAATAACTACGGGTTGAGTTGAGAGTCAGGGTTGTTGGACCAGTGGCACCAAATATTACATGGCAATATGAGAAAACATTGTTTGTGCATGCACTATGAGTACAGGATCATCAAGACGCCCATGAGGGGTAGTGATGCATCCTAAGGGCCCTAGACGACCTGGTGAGTATAAGGGCAGATCGTCGTTCCAGGTGTCTGTGCAAATTTTGGAGTAGCACCAAGCGCATGAGATTGAGGTGGGACAGCATGAGGTCTCTGTCCTCATATGGACACAAAGAAGTGATTTCGGGATTGCAGGTTGGATGTCGCGTACATCCACTCATTACCAGGGTAGAAGTGGTCATGCTTCTATCCGAGTGGCCAGTAAAGTCGCTCTAAAGCCACTAGTGGGTTCAGTAGTCATACTGACCTGCGAATGTGTGTAACCTTCATGATGAAGGATGTGTGTTGGGTGATGACACGCCGTGGTAACTAAGAAATGATGGGAAAACCCAAATTTTTAAATGAAGGGATTTTTTAAAAGAAAGGAGTCTGGCACACTCCATATAAATATTTTTCTTAAAAGTTAAAAGTATACCTTTGAAAACCCATTCCCTTATATCCCTTTCAGGAAATCTCGGAAAGACTACCCTTAAAGACCATCAACTAAGATGTTTGTAAGACAGGTATGTAAAGTTTAAAATTTCATGCAGTTTTGATTATGCTATTCCAGGAAATGGTGTAGGTTTAAAGGACGTCTTACTCTTTACGGTTTATAATAAGGGGAAACCCTTTAATAAACCAGGAGAGTGACGGGTAGATCACGGGGATCCGACCAAACCGGGTCAGGGCGTGACATGTTAGGCCAAAGAATATTGAACAAGAATGTTCATATCGTGTAAGAACACGAAATACCAAGAACGCTAGTTGAGAAAAGTTCAAGTAAGGATGACAAAGCCAGCCAAGAGAAATTTCACTGCATGATCGGGTGAGTGGGATTATTATATCATACCCGGTTGGAATGATAAGCACCTCGAAATGAAAATCCACTACTTAGTGGTATTTTAAACATCACCACTTAGAGGAGTGATGTGAAAATAACGTAGAAAAACTACTTACTGGTTGTAAGTAGATCATACTTGATTGGTATGATGAAACTTTCTCGGAGGAAGTAGAAAACCCGTTCATCGGTTATGAGCGGAGATATCCTCATACTCGATTAGTATGATGAATAGTTAAAAATATATTTTTGTCTGAAGTGCTCTCCCCTGACCGTGTGCCACTACTTGAACGATTTAGGAGACCTTTTTGATGGGAGCTCAAATAGCTCTAATAGGCCGGAGGCCTTAGTTTTGGAATTTGGGGGCTAATACGCCCAATTTTGAAAATCTCAAATAGTAGGCCATAGGCCAATTGACACGAGCAGGAGCTCATAAACAAACATGAGATATATGCCGTAAAACTTTAAATAAATGAATTTTTTGGCCATGGTACCAAGACAGGATAGACATATTTAGACAACTAGTGGTAGTGCGACATGACAGGTCTCCGGACTAGTCAAGACAAACAGTTGCAGGTTGAGATGAGGGTCGGGGCCGTTGGACCAGTGGCACCACAAATTATATGGCATGATGTGAAAATACTGACTGTGCATACACTGTGTGTACGGGACCTTCAAGATGCCCAAGAGGGGTAGTGATGTGTCTTAGGGCCCTGGACGACCTGGTGGGTATAAGGGCAGTTCGTCAGACCAGGTGACCTTGTGAAGCTCGATGTAGCTTCAAACGCACGAGACCGAAGTGGGGTCGAGATAAGGTCTCTGTCCTCATACGGAGACAGAGAATTTATTTCGGGATTGAGGATCAGATGTCGTGAATATCCACTCATTTTCAAGGTAGAAGTGGACGTGTTTCTATCTATGTGGCCGATAAAGTCGCTCTGACACCACAAGTGAGTTCAGTGGACGTGTTGGCCTGCGATTGTGTGTTTGACCTTCATGATAAAGGATGTGTGTTAGGTGATTACACACCGTGAATTAATATGAGATGGTAATAAAAATCGAGATTTGAGATAAAAGGTTTTTGTAAGGAAATAAGAAGTCCGGCACACTCCAAAACAAATGATTTTCCTAAAAATTTAATTTTGAAAACCCATTCACTAAGTCATTGTACTCACCCCCTCCCTTATATCCCTCAGGAAATCCCGGAAAGCCTACCCTTAGGAATCACCGACTAATATGCATGTGAGACAGGTATGATAAATCTAAAATTTTTATGCAGTTTGATGTATGTTATTCCAGGAAATGTGTAGGTTAAAGGACGCCTTACTCTTTACGGTTTATAACAAGGGGAAACCCTTAAATAAACTGGGAGAGTGGCTGGTTGATCAAAGGATCCAACCAAACCGGGTCAGGGCATGACAAGTACCAAGATGGAAAGTTCCCAGACCACTTGGACCCTCAAGGTACGTTTCCTACCCTCAATCTAAAGTAAGGGTTTGAACGTAAACACGCCTTCACCTTCCCTATCTCATTCGGGTAAGAGTACCCGTATGATGTAGGAAAGGGTGGCGAGTTGATCACGGACCCCAACCAAACCGTATCGAGGCATGACACTAAAGGTCTTTCATATTATCACTTTAGGACACTTTACTTCAAATTCAATATTTCAAATCTCACATTATGATTGGTGTAGTAATATCATGCATTTTAAAGAATGCCACTACTCATTTTCTTTTCATTTAATTCATTGTCTCCTCTTCAATGAATTCCTCTCAAATGAATAGGTTTTTTTTTATCATACTTGACCTTTCATATATATTCTAAAAGTTGATATATATACATATAGTGCATGAGATATGATGTAAACACACAAATAAAGTTCTTTCTATCAATAGTATTGCCTAAAGAATTAGATTTTCTTGAGATACACCTTCCTATTAAATCAAGGGTTGTGATTTGTTAGAAAGTAGAGTATATAGTATCTTCTCATTTTTCATTGCCCCATCACTCCTATTTACACCTTACTCAATCCCCCACTCTTACCCTAAATGGTAAATCTCTCCACTCTTACCCTAAATACTCAATTAATCTCTTCTTGTTGCAGATTTTTTCAACAACACTTTATTGATAATTATGTGAAAAGTGATATTTAAGATGTATTCACTTCAATAAGAACTAAAGGAAGTGAAGGAAAACCAAAAGAGTAAGAGCATATTCAATAGATATGAGATTATAAATTTTAGTGTATTATTAAGTACAGTAACTTATTCTATTTATACACAATTCAGTTATAAATAATAAGGATTTATAAATGAATAAATAAATATGTATAGCCAATATATTAAGTAGTGTGATAAATCCAAATAAATATGTACAGCCGCTACATTAAGTGGAATTTTAGTTATTGCTCTACTACAAGCTCAAGTGGAGTCCATGGATGTTGAGTTTGTCTCGTAAAAGAGAGAAACAGATAGAAGGAAAATCTTTAGTGAGAAAATCCATTAATTGTATAGTGGTGCCGATAAAATGGCTAATAAATGAATCCTGACGGACTTGTTCATAGATAAAATGGAAATCAATCTCAATATATTTGTTACGAGTGTGGAAGACAGGATTGGCATTGAGATAAATAGCCGAAAGATTATCGCACCATAGGATAGAAGAGTGAGTGAGAGAGATGACGAGTACTTTAAGAAAAAACTGAAGCCATATTAGTTCAATGGTTGCATTGACAATACTTTTGTACTCAATCTTAGTACTAAATTGAGCAATTGTACATTGTTTCTTACGGCTTCAAAAGATAAGATTATGACTGATAATAATTGTAAAACCACTAACAGAGCATCGATCATTTGGATTTCCAATCTAGTGAGCGTTATCAAAATAGTGAAGATCGAAAAGAGGATGATACCAAAGAGTAAAACCATGATGAAGTGTCCCTTGAAGATGGCGGAGGATGCGCTTAACAGCAATCCAATGGGTAATAGTGGGACGATACACAAATTGACATACATGATGAACCGCATAGGCGATATCATGATAAGTGAGAATGAGATACTGCAAAGAGCCCACAAGTTAACGATATTTAGTAGGATCAAAAAGGACAAGTCCATCATATTGTGAAAGTAGAGGTCCAAATGCAACTAACATGGAGATGGGCTTATAAGTATTCATGGCGATCCAAGAGAGAAGATCACGAATGCTTATGCTGAGTGAGATATAGACCATTAGAGTAAGTAGTGGCTTCAATGCCTAAAAAATGATGAAGGGGGCCAAAATTCTTAATAAAAAATTTAGTATGAAGCATAAAGGATGTTACCAATGGGCGCAACAAAATAACCAGTTATAATAATATCATCAACATAGATAGATAAGTAGAAAAATGAAAAACTCAAGTCATGTGATAGATAAATAGAGAGTTATCATCAGCAAAGCTATAAAAGCCAAGGTGATAAATGTAAGAAGGAAGAACCAATCACAAGGAGCTTATTTGAGGTTATAAAGAGATTTGCAGAGTTGACAAACATGGTTAGTAAAGCAATTATCGACAAACCCGGGGTTGATCCATATAGACTTTCTCAATGAGATAACCATTAAAAAAACCATTATCCACATCAAGCTTACAAATTGGTCAATTGAAAAATACGGCAAGGAAAATAATTACTCGGATAGTGACTAGTTTAATAACGAGGATGATGGTATCATAATCAAGACTAGGGCGCTCATAGTAGCTCTTGGCAACTAGACGGATATTATATCGAGTTATTGAGCCGTTAAAATGATACTTGATTTTATAAACTCATTTGCACCACAAATAGGTCGATAAGATGAAGCAGAACGAACCCAATATGCATAAACTGATCCAAAAAAAGTGAAGAACAGTTTGGAAATAATACGTTATGGAAATGGGGCAATAAAAAATGTAGTATCAATATGTATGTGAAATTAGAGATGGGCAATCCAACGAATTAAAGTAAGAATATTTAGAAGTTTATTATTTAATAAGAGGTTATAAATTATTTCAATAATATTTTATTAATAATTATGTGAATGACCATATTTAAGGTGTGTTCATTTCAATAAAATGAATATTTGAGATATAAGATTCACCCCATCATCTTTAAAGATGGTGGGATCACCATGCATGACACGCACTAATTTTAAGGTTGATGTGTGTTATTTAATGGAAATCAAATATCCAAAAGAGGTAATTATCTAATGAATAGGTGGCTACTAACATTGACACCTCCAAATTAGATAGCTACAAATCATGATGTGTAATTCGTACACTAATTTTAAGTCTCTAAGTAGTAACTTCTACCTATGAATTAAGTAACCGGTTTTGTCATACGGGTTATTATTGTGTGCTCTTGAGTACTTTGTGTGCCTATAAGTATTTGCTTTTAATTTATTTCATGTAATTAAGTTTGTCTCTCACTCTTAAAAACATTCCTTTTAAAAAATATTTTCTCTTAAGGGTTTTGTAAATTAATCTTACTTCATAAATTATAGAAAATTGTGTTTTGTTCTTTTGAAATAAAATGTTGCCTCTAGCTAGATAACACTAATAATTCTTTTTGAATAAAAAGTTATATGAAGGTCCAAATTTTATTTCCAACATTTATGCATCACTAACTAGTATTAATCTTGTTATGTTATGATAGGGTGACCAAGAAGATACCATGGTTCTCCGGGCTCTAATGGTTAAACGGTTCATGGGGAGTTCAAAAACATATTAGGGTGATGTTGTAATGTGATGATCATCTTAGATGTCATATCATGAGCACTCTTCTAGTGCTGTAAATAGCACATTGTAGTAAAAAATGATGAATGGTAGTTAAGAACGCCCGTTTAAAGAAAGCTAGCTACAGAACATAAAAGGGAATGGGCAACAATAACGAATGTTGAAACATATAATCTTTCTAAGTAGCTAAAATAAGAGAGCAGGTATTAAGAGACAGAAAATGTGAAGAGCAAGATACAAAGAAGCATTAATGCCAATATCATCGGAAAATATTGTTTTTAGTGCACAAAATTGAATATTTTAATAAGTTCAGCATGTAAAGCATGTTCAACATCTCCATGCAAGAAGGATCAACTAAAGAATACAAGTTTCCCCTCAAAAGAAATACATAATTCAAATTGAGTAAACATGGGCACTAAAATGATCTAGAATTATTTTTCAATTTCATGTGTATCTCTATATCCAAATCCATCTAGCTATAACGAAAACCCCAGGAATCGCCTGCAAGTTTCAAAGAACTTTCCTTCCCGCTTTCTTCTAGAGGGGCGCAGATTGATCAAACTCTCCTTCTCAAAGTTGGTCTGTATGCAGCTCTGATCCATCCTCCGATAACCTTCTGGAGTAGAAATTATTCGCCCCATAGAGAATGCTCTCCTAGCAGAACGAAGATCTCCCAGGTTGTCTGTTTCATCAGGAGCTCTTGGCCGCAGGAAATATGCAGACAGAGTCGAGTTGCTTCGCCCCGCGACGGCTCCGAATAGCAGCTCCTTTTCATCTTCTTCATCCACGTCTTCAAGCCCATTACCCAAGATGGAGCCGTTTCCATCCGTTTCACCGTTGTCGGCGACCCATTTTAGTCCTTGCGGCAGAGGCAAATGACCCGGATGGACACAATTTGTCATCCTTTTCCCCTGTTCTTCTGACCTCTCTGAGGTGGTGAGGTTCATGGTTTGTGTTTAGGCTGTAGCTTTGCCATCAGGCCACAAGCTAAAAAGGAGTAGCAGAGAAAGTAATGTGATGAAATTTGAAATTAACTTCTGATAATGGATTGACAGTTGATTGACCTCAACAGGAAAGCGACCATTTTTATGAGGCGTGGAAACAGTTGGAAGCTGGTGAAGGGGATGTTACAATAATTCTCCATCAGAAATAATTCTCACGATGGGACAGATTTTCTACACCACTAATAAAATACACATCCTTAAAGAAAAATGGTGCTAGAGTTTGCTATGTTATGGGGGAACCATATACCATGTTATAACTAAATAGATGTAGTGCAATGAATTTTGCTAACTGTAATGACCAATTTGTGATTCCAGATTTACCTAACAGCATCAGAGTAGAGCTGGAGCTCTCTCAGAGGAGGACAAAGAGAATGAAAATCAAGAGAGCGGGAATGAAGGAAGAGCTGCCACGGGACGTGGGACGCTAGCCATGTCAGCACACACGTCAGCAGGACGACGTTCTCCGGGTCCGGATCGGGGTCCGGATCCGGATCCGGTTCTAGCAGATTCCCGAGCTCCATGTTAAATAAGGGCAGCGGCCGCCGGCGGTTCTTCAAACCCCCTCATCAATGCCTCCTCACCCACTCTTCTTCCCTCGGGAGACTGGAATCGGAACTGCCTGCAAACCACAGAAACCTGGTTCTTGCTGGGCCCCTCGGGAATATTAAATTTAGGGTTCGAGAGGAGGCTGAAGAAGATGGTAACTGGAACAACAGTGAGGGGTTCCCCTGGGAGCCGGATGATATTAACAGAGAATCGATTCCCAACATGTCCACTCAACTACTGCTGCTGCCGGCTACAGCTACAGTACTATGCTGAATGTGATGTGATGTAAGGGAGGGAGGCACAAAAATAAAATAGAAACATGCATAGTCAATAGTGGATGACTGCACTTTATGGACTCATTTGAGCTTTATAGTAGGCCCAATGCTGAGCTCTTGCTGGATATGCACGCTTATCGGCCTAATAAGACATGCACCCGTGAAACAGTAACAAGATCCGAGACAGCACAGTCTTAGGATTTATTCCGTTAACATAATGCTGCTAAAGATTCATAATATAGTTTAAGAGATTCCTTTCACGAAAAAGTCATAAACCCCTAAGTATTTTAAATAATATATTTTCTGAATTTGTAATTTAAATTTTCTAGTTAAGAAAATGATATTATATTAAATAGAAATAGAAATAATATAATTTTAAAAAATAATGAACTATCACTTATCTATTTATATTTTTTATTAAATATATAATTAATTCTTTATAGGTTATTTTTTCATATAATATAAATTCACCCAACTCACATTTTTGCCTCATTTGATATTCTTTTATTCAATATTAAAAAAATTATAAATAATTCATAAATATTTATTAATAGCATATTTAAATATTTGCGTACAATATCATTTATTGAGAAATTTGTTTCTAATTAAATTAAATAAAAAAATATTAACACATCATATGTATTATATTATACACTTACATCACATGCATCTTTTACATGGCCTTCCCGGGGGCGTCAACATAGTGAGGTTAACATTTCTGATGTGACAAAAAAACTTTTTCCCCCACGTTTTGTTTTGTGTACAAAAAGATTATATAATGATTATTCACCGCAAGAAGATTATATAATGATGGGTCGCTAAAAGTGCTCTCTTTTCACCACCCCATTTCCAAGATTCTTTCCTACGAATATAAACACCACTCCATTTCCAAGATTCTTTCCTACGAATATGAACGCATCCCTAACCTTTATATATGATTTTAATATTATGGATACATACGTTGTACAATTAATATTTTCAAAAGAATTAAAAGCAAAATATATATATATATATTATCTTTTAAGTTATATATTTTTCAAAAAAAATAATCTTCTACACTTGTAATTATTTAGAGTGCACTAATAATTTAATCTTTTAAATATGCCGAACCAACGCTTAGATATATGTAATACTTTTTTTCCAACAAAAACCCATCAATTATAAAAAGTATAACACTTTAGTGCTACAAATATTTTTGCTAACAAATAATTCTCTCAATTGCAACATTATGTTAAAATTTGGAGTAAATGTCACATTAAAAAATATTTTTACTGATGTATCATGTGCTCAATGGAACCTACCTTTCATGTGTCAAAGTTAGGCATTCTAACAACTCGATAACAATTAAACATGTTGGAAAATATAATTAAATTTAAATGATAATATAATTTCTAATATTATTCACCTAAAATATTTTAATTATATACATCTATTTTCTTATTTAACTTAAAATATTTATATATTTAAAAATAATATATAAAATTTTGACTTAATAAAGTTATAGGCTAAAATTATATATAATTAACATTTTGTATAATCAATTAAAAATAATAAATTAATTTTATACAAATATGTCTTATTCACTATAGTTATATAATTTTATAAGTAAGTTATATAAATTTAGTATAAATAAAATGTCAATTTTAAGTTAAATATTTATACGGTATTATAATTAATATATAAATATTTTATTTTATTTAAATAACATATAAAATTTATTAATAACTTAAAAAAATATATCTCTTAATATTTTATTAAGTGAAAATTATATATAATTGTTTTTGTGTAATAAGCTTTAAATCATAAATGAAACTTATAGTTATTAACCATATATATTTTACACAAATAAATTTTCTATAATTATAAAATTTTAGAAGTAAATTATATATAATGAATAAAATATATATTTGTGTAAAATATTTAATTTATTTTTTCAAATTGATAATAAAACATATTAATTATATATAATTTTTACGTGAAAATTATATATAATTTATGGTTTTAAAATATATATAATTTAAGTTAAATAATATATATATATAAATAAATAAATATTATCATTTAAAGAAAATTATATTTATTAATTTGTCTTAGTCTTATTATGATATTAACTTTCATGAGACTCCTTCCTTGCAAGATGGTGTAACATGTCAAATGATTAAATTCATTTGAGTATATTTTAACAAAAGTTAAAATTGATGAGAATGATAAATGCTAAACTTTCAAAGTTTTAACATAAATAAAAATTATATTTATTCTAAAATTTTGATATACTACTATTATTTTAACTATTTTTATCTTTAAATAAATCTTTATTAGAATTTTATTTTTCAAAACTAAGCAATTTTTTAGGAATCATATTGATATTGACCTCAATTTTAACATATGTGAATCATATGTATTTTAGAAGAACTATTTCAATCTTACTTATAAAGTCATAAACTCATCAATGCTCTTTCAAATTGTGCAAAAAAAAAATAAATGCTCTTTCAAAGCAAAGAGCTGCCACCATCCCTTGGCACTAATAAATATTTGCTAGCCTTCTTTTTTTATCAAAATAATTATTGAAAATATGATTCTAAATATGATAATATTGTGAATTGTTATGGTTTTATAAAATTTGAAAATTTTCACTAGTTAAAAGTTATAATTTTTAAATATATATAGGTTAGACCCGATTTTATCGGTACACAATACATTCTCATATGGTATCACAGCTAGTGGGTTCGCATCGATATCCGACCTGAAACTGGAAACCCGACTCGTGTTCTGTACGAGTTTGGAAAAAAAAATATTCAACTAAAGGCTATTTGTTCCACTTGTAAAAATACCCAACTCGAGTTAATTGTTCCTATTATCGGTTTGTCCGAAATCGAAATAATAATAATAGAAAGTTGTTGAAAACAAGTTTAAAATTGCACTTAACATTGGAGAGCACGAGTATTGAAAATATAATTTCAAATTGGATAAAATTGAGAGTATAATGGATTTATAAAATTTAAAAGGTTAAACTATTTAAAATTAATAACTTTTAAATATAAATTAGCTAAACCACTCATTAGTAAATAATACATTTCTTACCATGATAATTGAAATTCTTTTTTTCTTTACACTAAAAGAAATGTTTTTCAATAGATCATCATCCATCATAAGGAGTAAACAACCACTCTATTTTAATGTAGGCATGTCTTCCACTCTTATTATGGTAGTAGCACATCAATCAATTTATTTGGTCTTTCCTACCTCCTCTCTAAACCTTAACTAGTTGGTTATCTCAAAGATCATCCAACCCATGCGGAAGAAAAAAGTGCTACAGGTAGAGAGGGCAATCACTATTCAAAACCAGCCATGAACTCCCAAGCTCGCCTGTGCCTTCTGATACATATAAGAAGACGTTACTGGCCCACAAGGTCATGAATCGATGAATGCATAAGTTTACCTGAGCAAAGATATATATGACATCCATGTATATATCAGTACTGACATGTTGATGAGATCATCTATGTTATAAGGGGTGAAGATCCATGTGCGATTGTTTGTGGGTGGTGGTGTATGTTTTCTGGTAGCTTTCTTTTCTGAGACTCCACAGGGTGACCTAACAGCGAAGAGGGGTCTCATATCGACGTGTTGATTGGACGGCTGAGATGGGATGGTTTTGTATCAGTGACACGAAACCCTAGATCAGGCTGCACTGATGGAGTAATAGTGATGCACAGATCAGATGACTGGGAGTAAAGCGACAGAGAGACGGAAGCGAAAATATCAGCCCAGCAACTTCTGGGACAAGCAATCAGGACTGACACTTTTTTGTTCTCACTGTGCGAGAAAAATCCAGATTCTATCCCTCTTCTCTCTTACAATGAGACTATTCATTATCAATATATAAATTAAGCATATGGATGTGTTTTTCGCCAAAATATTAGGCCCAGTATTATGTATTTAAGTGCAATATTGTTAAAAAATTAGACACTCATACTATAAGGTTCCTTAATAGAACATGCATAGCCATCAATTAGGTCCATAATTTGTGTTTCTTCATCTAAAAAACTCATGTGGCATTCATTACATGTGACGTAATAATGTGAAATAAAATCATTTGTATTTATATAACACAATTTAGTTTACTTTTTCTCCTCCATGGCAAAGGGTTGAGAAATACACATGTACAATTAATAAAATGATTTTCTATCCAATTTTCATGTCACATGTGATATACCATACATGCATTTTAAAGAGAAATGTAAACATGACAGACAACATGGTGGCTACACAAAAAAGTGTGAGAAAGTGAGGGTCACCATTCTTTTATGAGTTAATATATGCTTGTAGATTATGAGTAAACATAAAAGATTAAGATAGAGAATCAAACCTCTTTTTTTAATTATTAAGCTTATTATAATACTGATTATCAAGGGAAATAATCTGTCGTACACTATGCACACTTATTTCCCCATTTTTCCTCATCTTTTATAGGCTTATGGGCAACTGAAAAGGGAAATCTCAGTAATTTATTGCCCTGCTGTGTTTGTCTCTACTTGCAGAGTACACATACATTTACAACCTATCTGACACATACATTTTCATTATATATAGTACATATATTCCTACCTCTTTTAATTGATTATATTAATCCTAAATATTTCACATTTATGATAAGGCAAACCATGAATAAACTTATATAACATCAAATAATAAATTGAATGAGTGACGTACTCTCATACCAATTAATATATTGTTAGTTTAATTCACGTCATGAAACTTAATTTGCTTTTTAATATCATATTCCCACTATATTTGCTAAGTTAGCCAAAACTACCCATAATCACAAATATTGAAGTTAGACTTGATAATAACTTATTCAAGCCAGGTTGATTTTCTTAAAAAAAACTCCATTGACTTATGTTTTAATTTCACAAAATATTTCAAATAAAAATGTAAAAAATAGATATGGTAGCCACAATTCCTTTTAGATTCCACTCATTTACTATTTTGTATCAACTAAATTGATAATCTATAGGGCTTCTTTATGATGTAAAATCTCCTATTGAAAAATTCAACCATCAAATTATTGTACTATTGAATTTTGGTGAGCTAGAGACACTACATACCCCCTAGAAAGTTGAAGATGTCAAGTAAGCTAGAAACCCTAAAGAGTTTATAAAATACACATATATATATATATACATCAATAAGTTTATTAAATATATATATACACATCATTAAGTACACCATGCATGAAAAATATTCCTAGTAGTTCATAAGCACCTGATTAGATATTGAGTAGGATTATAGTTATATGTACATACCGCTCTTATAGTTATATTTTAACCTCAAGTTATAATTTATCATTACTTGAAATATAAATATATTTTCAAGAAAAATATATTAAAAAATGAGACCAACTACTTGTATTTTCACTTACTATATATATATATATATATATGATTCAGCAAAACAATTTTAATAGTTAATAAAGCCAAATTACATATAAGATTGGGATACATATTTTGAAATGTTGTACAATAAAAAGTTAAAACTGATAAATAATTGAAATCACCGTTTATAAACATGTATAACTTTTTTTAAATATATTATTCAATTGTTAAATAATATTTTTTTTAGTACATCACACATATTATGTATATGTAAACAATGACTAAATTATATTTGGGTACCTTTTTTTTTTGTAAAAATGACCGTCATATATTAAAACCTTTAATTTTTTATATCAAACATTTCTATAAATGTGATATTTTGTAATAAAAATTTTAAAATTCTCTTTTCAAGTCAATTTGTTTTTGATAAATGGACTAATTTAGTGGAACTTTATGTAACAAATTGACAAGTACATAATAGTAAAATCTAACATAAATTACTTCCGGTCCTAAATTAATTCATTTTAACAAACTTTTAGAAATGGTTAATTTTTACAAATATTTGATTAACTCTAAAAAAAACATGGAGAGATTGAAGGAAAAAATGGAGAGTCGAGAGCGGTAGACTCGGATCCTGTCCCTTTAAGAATAAAGAAAAAAGAATGGAAGAACAAAAAGCTCAAAGAGAATTAGCTTTTCCCCTCAAGATCATCATCGCACACACTTGACCCTCTCACTGAAAACCCTCGCTTCTTTCAAACCCTCGATAACTTGACAGCCATGGACGGTGATCAGTACGGGTTACCGGATCTTCGTCAACTGACGTCCGCAGACACTCATTTTCCAACAATCTCCCAACCCCTGGAGCAGCAACCCTTCTTTCAGTACTGGGACCTTAACCTAGGGACTGTTGTGCGGCCGCCCTCCAATCACTTCGGCCCAATTCATCATCAAATTGTCCCTAATAATATTTACACTCAATATGGTACCCCACAGGTTGGTTTCTCTGATCCATCATCTAGCTCAGCCCTGATAGATTCTGGTTCTGCTCCGCCACCCCCACTTGGGATGGAGGCAGTTTGTGTGGATAGGCTAATGGAGGGTGGAAGCGGGGGAGGCGGCCGGTGGCCGAGGCAGGAGACTCTAACCCTTCTCGAGATCAGATCCCGACTGGATTTCAAGTTCAAGGAAGCTAAACATAAAGGCCCCCTATGGGAGGAAATATCAAGGTAATTAACATGTCTATGTATATATTTTTGGAGCTCTACAATCATATAGTGATTATGTTTTACGAGAATATGGATCAAAGTTGAATTCCCAATTATCACTAATTTGTGGGCTTTCCAAGTATATAAGAAAATAAAAAGGATATACATTCACTTTAAGATCACAAAGAGAGGGCTTGTCTAAATTGTATAGAGATAAAAGTGACAGTTGAAGCATGCACACCTAATGTTCTTTTATTTGCAGGATAATGTTGGAGGAATATGGGTACCATAGGAATGGGAAGAAATGCAGAGAGAAATTTGAGAACTTGTACAAGTATTACAAGAAAACTAAGGAGGGCAAAGCCGGAAGGCAAGACGGCAAGAACTATCGGTTCTTTCACCAACTCGAAGCCATATATGGCGAGCCATCTTCATCAAGCAACAACACCCGAGTGCGAGAAGCTATCACCTACAACTGGCAAGACCAAAATAAGCTTGGCGGGGGCATTGGTTTCTCAATCTCCAACTCCTCAAATGAGCTTGAGGCATCTTCCTCTGAGAATCCCGAAGAGTATGACCTCTCAGCCATGGCCTTCGCGCTGAAGCACTCAATGGACAAGGAGGATAAGATGAAACACATCAATGATGATGATGATCCTGTTGATATCGACCAAGCCAATAAGAGGTGCAGGAAATTATGGTGGAAGGAGAAAGTGAAGGGCTTCGTGGACTCACAGATGAGCAAGCTCATGGAGAGACAAGAGGCTTGGGTCGACAATGTGCTGAAAAAAATCGAACAAAGGGAGGAAGAGAGGGCTTGGAGAGAGATAGAGTGGAGGAAGCAAGAGATGGCTCGGTTGGATCACGAACATAAGATTTGGGCCGAGCAGAGGGCACGGATCAAAGCTCGAGATGCCGCTCTTCTTGAAAACTTGAGAAGATTCGGTGGTAATCAGCACGAGCAACTGATCAACGTGAACCTATCACTTTCTAAGGCACAACTGCTATTACAAGAGAGGGGCCATTACCATACTCAGCTAGAAAACAGCACGGAAGAGACCAGGGGGATACTCAAGTGAAGGGCTATTGAACACTTGCTGATCAATGCAAGGAGAAATGGGTTTGGGCTAGACACTATTTAGTAACTTAGTTTATCATCTGCATGGCAATCTTGAACTCGTACTGAATGACAAGATTAGTGTGTATTGTGAGAGTGAGATAGCGAGAGGAGGAGGGAGAGAGCAAGGTATGACAAATAAAGGGTATGTATGCATTATAAGTTAAAATTTTAGGTTTTCTTTCGGCAGATGAGAAGATCCTCCAATGTCTTGTGAGCTCATAAAGAATGAGGCGTAGCACTATTTCCATACGTCTGCTTTATCTATATTAAGCTTTTTGTTCTCAATGAATGCAACTTCTTCATTTCATGTTTTGTTATATTTATATAAAGATGATTGCGGTTGAAGTCTTCTATATATATATATATAGTTTTTACACGTTTGTTTCTCTGCAATAAATATTTTATAATTTTGGTATATAAAATAAATGCTAAATTACATCAATATATTACACATTAAAAAATAATAGTTTGATATTAAATATTTTAAAATTTCTTTTAGCACATGCCATAAATTAGTGATAATTTGATATCAAACATTTTTTAAAATACTATTTTATTATAAAAATATTTGATGAAATAAACACATTAGCGTGAGAAATTTTTAACAAGTTATTTTGAATATTAAATAATTTATTTTATCAAATGATTCGATAATAAAAATGTTTTTAAAAAGATATATTATAATAATATTATATTTTGTAAAAAGAATTGACATTAAAATAATTTAAAAAATATTTAATATCAAACTTTTACTTTTATAAATATTTAGTACTATTAATATATTTTAACAAAAAAAATAAAACATATGAGACTTTTAGTAGCTGTACTATGTTATATCTACTATTACTACATACAAGCTTTACTGTGTAAGAATCTCCTGAGCAGAGTAAAAAAGAAGGCATCAGTGCAGATTTTTTTCCAATAAGGAGGTATGGAGTAGATAGAGAAGAGCACTGAGAATTCCATTGTCAATATTAAATTTACAATTCCTTATTTATGATTGCATTAGTGTGTGGTTTAAGTGGGTTGAACCAAATGGAATGTTTAATTGGTACACTTGGCGTTTTTTATTCAACTTAGCACAACTTGATACCACTGATAGAGATGGTAAAAGCACCCTACTCATTGATGGACAAATCTACACTGTAATGATCAATGTGAAAACGCACCAACTCAAGAGAAGAGATTTTCCGTGCATGTGCACGTAATTTATATCAACTTCATGCATATCATCTCCATCAAGCTGTGAGACGAGGTTGTTTCCCGTCCATATCTCGCTGCGCAGTGTGTGTTCACCATCATTCATTCATGCCATGCACTGCAAGCAAGCTTAAGCTTCTCTTCAGTTCCGGCGGCCCTCAAATTAACTTATCATCCTCATTATTCTCAGTCGAAGCCCAACACAATCCTCTCACATATACCTCCTAAGCCTGAGCTCAGAATATAACGGGCTTCTTGTGCTTCGTCGTCCTTATTGGCGAGCTAGCTTCAAGTCGACTTTCTAAGATGGGGGCCTAACGTATGATCCCATTGACAGCCATTGAATCCAGTCTTCTTGATAGATAAACGTGGCAAGGCTTGTAAAAAGCTTTTCCGTTAATGTTTTACACCAACAACAAATTTATCATAATATTTTACCATTAAAAGCTCATATGACAATCCCTCCATTCCTCATTTGGCAGATAGATCATGAGCCAACTGCATGGCTTTTGGATCAATTTGTGAGATAAATGTTAAATCCTGGATAATGTACATAACAAAAATGTATTATGCATAAATTTGATGGTTGGATAAAATATAAATGGTAAAATTGTAGAACAGTTCTATAATTAAAAATGGACTAGTAAATATTTTCTAGTTGGAGCACTATTTTCTAGATTTATTACAATTTAATGGGCATATCATTTGGATGGGTTTCTAGCGAACTACTGCTAGCACTAGCAGCAGGTCAACAACAAAGCAAATAACGTAAGATCAAGTCAACGTTGATTAAGTGATTGATCCCGTGCTGCAGACAAGAAAGAATGGGAAATGGAGGCCTATTTTTTTTTCTTTTATGCCCCAAATATAGGTAGATCTCATTATTGCATTAGTGGGAGGCAGCATCCTAAATAGTTAGGGGAAATAGACACAATCCATTAGGAAACTGGTGAATGTGAATGGCACTGTGAAAGAAAAAAAAAGATAGTTTTAGAGGAATATTAACGATTCACAAATTGGATGAGACTTTAATTGCTTTTCTTTTTCTTTGATTAATAATTTAAGCTAATAAGCCTACGAATTACTAGTCATATTTCGGTCATCAAAGTCGGGTTATTAGTCATATATATCCGTGAAAAGAGAGTATTTTTTAATTTAAAAGGATAATCATTTATGGGTGTGCATGTTAGAACACCTTATAAAAATGGTAATACCCAAATCCTACATTATATAAAATCTGTTCCAAAATTTAGGAACTAGCCTTATCATGTATTATATCACATATTTTGATTTTTCATATCATAAAATGTTGATTGTTCATTATAATATTTGATTATTGATGAGCAATAATATTCAACCAAAATATGATTTCATATTGAAATAATAATTGAGTTTTAATAGGTAAATTACTTTAAAGAATTAAGAAATAATATGTTATTTTATATATATATATATATATTAATTTATACTATAAATATGACCATTTCAAAAAATAAAAAAGGAATTCATTCCCCCTTTCACATGTGCCTCCCCTTTAGGTATCCTAACCAATCATTCTAACCCCAAACTCTATCATCTATTCGTCGTCCTTCCCCATCACTTTATTCCTCCGTTTCGTCACGTTTAGTCCACCAAGGTCCCTATAAATACTTAATTTTAGCACGATACTACTCCCAAAAACGAGCATTTTCTTTAATCCATTTAAATTGAGTACGAGAAGTTTTCTGAATTAATAATCTCACTTTATCATATTTTAACCTAATTTTTTTATTGTACATGTAATTAATTTATTACTTTCGATACTATGAGTATAAGTAGGATCGGGATAATTTAAAGTTAAATATATATATATATATTAAAAATAATTTTATCAGAAACATTTATTAAAACTTAAAAAATATATATATACTGAATTTTTGATGAAGTTAGGTACCTTTCTTCTCTGGATTATTTTTCTTCTCTAACTTAGTTCTTGCATGAGATGTTGAGGGGTGAGATTGAAATTCACTTAATAAGATTAGCTTATATCAGAATACTATGCTTATACTTCAGCCTATATTAAAAAATGTCTATATATTTGTATAAATATTTATAAATTTTTTAACTTTGACATTAAATCTTTCATATATAAACTTGATAATTCATGTTTGCAACCATATATATGTTATAATATTAATATTTTTATCTATCAAACATTATAACCATCGTACAAGTATATAAGGATCAAATTATACAACTCAGATATATCCACTCCATTATAAAATATTATCATTCTATTCGTAGTTTAAAGCGATTTTACCAACCACCATAATACGAATATTCATCCTTCACCACAAGTCTATAGGGATAAAATTACCTAAACTAGAACAACCTATATGAACTAAGTTACCCATCATAAATGTAAAGAGAATATTCACTATTGAGCGACTAAACCATCCCCTTTGTTAGGTCTATGCGTATTTGTAATGATTCAATCCGATATTTCGGATTGTACCAACTTCACAACTGCCACATTTTCCCGATACTACAATAGTGAGCCACTCATAATTGTAGTACCGGCAAGTTGTAAGACACAAATAATCTTATGTTCGATAAGAATTTAAAATATTTCTAAAATATTAGTATACAAATCCATTGTTACAAAATTTCCAACCCGAAACTTTTTGATACTGCTTGAAATACTCTCGTAGTACTTATTGATGGTCATTCTCCTAGAGAAAATGTGGCTTCATTTTTGGGCTTTTGTTGTATTTATCTAATTTGTAGTAAAAGGGGATTAGGGATGGTGGTGATTTACGAAACTTACTAAGTGGGGCACTCATGCCAGAATGTCATCCACGAGCATAATTCTTACTAAAATATCAGCACGAAAAAAATCATTTAAACTATTTTACTCATTTTAAAGCATTAATTTATCTCTTCATTGCTTATTAGGAGCACGAGTCCTCATCCATACTAGAACACATCACAACATAGTAATGTCTCATGCATTACTTCATAAACAATGTATTGTGACTTTCGTCATGATACTTACAGATCAATGTCACAACTTAGCAGTGGGGCCACAATACTCTCTGTCGGTGCCTAGTGGCGGGTCTCAACCGCTCTCCATTGAATTTTACTGAACCACGTCATGAAGAGTGCTGTAAACACCGTTTCCAATAATAAGGAAGCCGGAATTGGAAACCATAAAATTTTGAGAGAAACCCGAGGATCAAAGAGATCCAAAATTGGTATAGAGAACCCAAAATGGGGATTTGGGAAATTTCAAGTAGTCAACGGAGATCCAAAGCCATGAAAAAGAATCATGAAGTGAATTAGATATGAAAACCAGTTTAGGGTGAACCAAGTCCGAATCGGATTGAACTGCATTGAACCATTGAAGAATATGGTCAAAGATTCATTTTTCTAGGTGACTTAAAAATATCAATTTGAGAAATTGAAGTCACCAATAGGTAGAAATTTAGACTAATTTAGAATTTTTTAGATTTTAGAAATCTGGTCGAATCGGGACTGAACCGACCGATTTTGGATTTCAAGTCACTAAATCGATCAACGGACCACCTCCCAGGTCAGCACCCAGTCAGCGCACGCGACCAATGAGCGCATGATGCATGGCGATGTGCACCAAGTCAGCCGCTCAGTTAGCGATTGAAAGTGCTGAGCAAACAAAGTGTGACTCGTGTCCTTGGTCAATGGTCAAAGAAAGAAAAAATTCATGTCACCAACGAGCGACCAATAGGAGAGCGACATGTGTCCTCAGTGTCGATCAACTAAGGAGAAGCCTCATTAGCCAGGTTAGCCAATGAGGAGCTGACACGTGGTAAATATGCCACGTCATTGGTCGACTAGGATATCGAAGAAACGAGTGACCAATCAGAGGTTGACACATGGTAGAGCCACGTCGGATGGTCCCAACCAATCAGAGGCTAACACGTGGTAGTGGCACAATGTGTCAAGAGGGAAATCTGACTTATTTAAGTGAGCCACTCAGAGGATGTCACAGTTAAACGACTAGTCGAATATGGTCATTGGCCATGTTGGACTGAGCAACCAATGGAAGGTTGCCACGTGGCCAGTCAATGAGTCAAAGGATGACTCGAACGCTAAGTGGGAAGCCGTGTCAACAAAGCCAACCAATCATGGTGTGCCACATGGCAACTTGCATGTGCGAAGCTTGCATGCTCCGCACACGGTTGTCTTCAACAACTAAAAGTTGGCAAATAAGGATGACTGCTTGAGTTGTTCAATCTCCAGTGACCAAAAAACCCTCTCGATATGACTGTGAACGGGAGAGATTGGGGTTGATGATGGACGAAGGGATAACCCTCATAGTTAACGAGCTCCCTATATAAAGAGCTCCTCCCCATTTGTCCTCCTCATCCCTCAAATAACTAAAGAAGAAGAAGTACCCCATTTCTCGATAAAGCACGAATCAGAGCTCTGACTTGGGCCTTTTCCACAACCTCTAAAGGTGAATTCAGGTTCCATGGAACTAGGAAGAAGTCCCCTACCTTGCTGCAACCTCTTTTCAGCTCAAGTATCACCGGAGGAGCGCCAATGAGCTCACACAGTACCGTCACTTCGGTAGTTGTGAAGTAGTAGAATCCTTCGAGCTAAATTCTGGTCACCCCAACCTCCTACAACCTTGCTGACCCTCCTACAACCTTACCGACCATTCCTCGACATCCTGGAACCTCTAAGGTAAGCCAATTTTGCCTACTTTTGCTGGAATAATAGAATTACAGAACTTGGAGCATGAAAGCTTCTCTCATCCAATTCCCATGGCTCAAACTACCAATTGATGCACAATTTGATCCTAGGAGGATCCCCTTGACGAGCACTAGCCGCCTATATATAGAGCTCTGACAACCATCTCTTCACCGGTAAGAAAACGAAACTCTATTTCTAGGAAATATTTTTCGACGAAACTCCGTTTGAGCTCAATTTTGGGTCAAATGAAGCCATTTAAAGCTTAGGATGGTTGTAGGAAGATGGGGGAAATGATTAGTAGCATGCTAGAAGAAAATTAACAAGATTTCAACCCTCAATTTTATGAATCAATAATTTAGTGTCAATATTCAAATTTTGATAAAATTGGGTAATTTGGGGATTTTTCAAAAATTAGGGAATTTTGTGAAATTGACATCAATTGAGGGCCCATTGGTGATTAAGATGAAATTAAGGACTAGTTGCAATTAAAAATAATTTATAGGAATTTTGAGGGCCCATTGGAATTTTATTTTAATAAAATTATATGATTGGTGACATTGCAAATAAAGTAAAATAGGGAATTTTGGGAGCTAATTGTCAATAGAATAAACCTAGTGACTTCTATGTAATTAGTAGAAAACCTAGGAATTTATGTGAAAAGATTTGGATAAATGAATAATTCATTATCTGTGGTAATGGTTGTACAAAAACGAGACCTCTAACAACAACCGCAAAATGATCCAGAGACTTTGGAAATCCATCCGGGACGAACGAGTCATAAAACACGGGTGAGTGGGATTTTCGTCATCATGCCCGTTTGGGGTGATTAACGTACATTCGTATTTCCCAAAGTTAGAAATTTGTTTTCCAAAAATAGTCTACCCTGACTACTTGAACCTGCTCAAACTTTTTGGAAGATTTTTATGACGAGAGCATGAATCATGCATTACTTAGATCTAGAATTGCTCTATTGGGCCCATTGCCTCAGTTTTTGAACTAAAGTGGGCCCAAGGCCTATGGGAACGGGCTTAAACCCGTAGAAAAATTTACATTTATGAGCCTATAGATAAGCTCCATAAATGGATTATTTGTTTGATTTAATTGCCGAGCCAAAGCCATATCGTCGAACCCGTTGGGCTAGTAGCACCAAAAATAAAAAATTTAATTAAAAGACTTTTACTTGTGCATACTGAGATACGAAACCATCGAGGTGCCTGGTATGGGGTAATGTTGGTTCTAAGGGATGCTGGATGATCCAAAGAGTATAATGAAAGCTTTGTCGTCCAATAAGTCAAGAAGCTCTAGGAGCTTCATGCATATTGAGACCGAGGAAGAAGGGGGAAAGGTCTCATCCCACCATTGCAGACACGAAGCTTGATTTAAGTTTGGTGGATGGGTTGTGGAGCTCACCCAGACCTGTGGTAGAATGTGTAACCTCCTATCAGGGTGGTCGGTAAAGTCGCTACAGACCACAAGTGGAACAGTCGAAAACTGTTTTGCGAATGTATAATCCCTTTGATAATAAATGGCGTGTTTTTTATTGTTAAAACCCATAAAAGAAAATGGTGTGATAAGAATAACATTTAAAATAATTACCTTTTTGCTCACTCACTGAGTTGTAGAACTCACCCTTCCTCCTTGAAAACTTTCAGGAAAAATATGAAGAGGAATGTGGATGAAGAGTATATCCCTTTGTAAGCCTTATGCCATAATTATATTTCCGATATGTCTTACGAAAAAATATATTTTCGTAAATATTTTAAAAATTATTTTTAAGTTACACCTGACTCCTGCCGGTACCACAATGATTGTTAATTTATATTAGAAGGAGTGGCGGGTTGATAACGGAGTTCCAACCAAACTGGGTTGGGGCGTGACAAGTACCCTCTCATACCCTCGAAGATCCGTGTAAACCCTATTTCTACATAATAAGAAAAACAAAAAAGGAGAACCGGGAAATTTCAAGTGAAAACTAAGGTTAAAGAGAACCGAAAATGTATTTAGAAGCTAAAACAGGGATTTGGAAAATCCCAAGTGGTTAATACAAACCCAAAAATCATGGAAAGAAACCATGAATTGGGTTGAGTATGAAAATTAGACCGATTTAGGGTGAACTAGACCTGAACTGGATTGAACCATGAAAAACCGATTAAAAGATTCATTTTTCTAGGTGACTTAAAGATATCAATTTGAGAAATTGATGTCACCATTCAATAGAAAATAAATTTAGATGAATTTAGAAATTTTTACAATTTAGAAAACTCGTCGAATTGAGCCTAAATTGATCGATTTTCGATTTCAGGTCACCAAACTCGGTCTGACCGAACAAGTCAATGGACCGCCTGCCAGGTCAGCACATGTGACCAATCAGCGCATGATGCATGGTGAAGCATGCCTAGTCAGCCGTGCTTGGAAGTGCTAACCAATCCATGTCACCTACGTCTGACCAATATGAGAGCGACACGTATCCTTAGTCATTGAGGAGAAGCCTCATCAACTAGTCTTTCCAATGAGGAGTCGACACGTGGCAAAGATGCCATGCCAACGACCGACTAGGATATCAGAGAAATGACTGACCAATCAGAGGTTGACATGTGGTAGAGCCAAGTCAAATGGTCTTAGCCAATCAGAGGCTGACACATGGATGTGACATAGTATGAGAGGGAAATTTGACTTATTTAAATAATCCAATTAGAGGATGCCACATGTCACTATCAAACAGCTAGTCGAATATAGTCAACAACCATGTTGGACCGAGCGATCAATGAGAGATCGCCACATGGCTAGTCAACGAGTCAAAGGATGACTCAGGCACTGAGTGGGAAGCCATGCCAGTAGAGCCAACCAATGATAGTGTGCAACATGGCTAATTGCACGTGCGAAGCTTGCACGCGCCGCATAATGTCATCTTCAACCTTGGAACGTTGGTAGGATAAGGTCGATGGATTGGCTGTATTTCCTCCATTGACCGAAAAACCCTCCGATATGACTATGAAAGGGAGAATTTGGGGTTGATGGATGGACGAACGGATAGCCCCATCAGTTGTTGAGCTCCCTATATAAAGAGCTCCTCCCTATTTGTACTCCTAATCCCTCAAACGACTGAAGAAGAAGAAGTACTCCATTTCTTGGCAAAGCACGAACTAGATCTCCGACTTGGGCTTTTGCAGATACCTCCGAAGGAGAATTCAGGTTTTGTGGAACCGGAAGATGTTCCCTACATTGCTGTAACTTGCTTTCAGCTTGAGAATCGCTGAAGAAGCACCAACGAGTTTGCACAGTAACCTCGGACCCACCACTGCCAAACCAAGCTCCCCAAACCTTCCTTAGAGGAGTCCCGACCTTTCCTGAACCATCTTGGCAAGTCCCCTCTACGACCATTTGTTGGAATTCACTTTTCATAGTGTATTTTTCCCGAAAAATAAATTAGGAAATTTGCACTACTCAGACTATTAATTGAGGTGTAGTTTGATCCAGGGAGGATTCCCAGGGAGAGAGGAATTTAGTGGAAGCAAAAGCTTTGACTGCCGAATCCTCACTTGTGAAACCTGTCCTCTTGGACTAAGGAAACTGGAAAAGAATCGACACTTTTCATGAGAAAATTGTGCCCATAAATGAACAAAAAATGGTAAATAAGGGTTAAAATGAGAATTTGGAAAATCCCAAATAACCAAGAAATCCTAAAAATCATGAAGAAGAACTAGGGAATGGATTGGATGAGAAAAGCGGACTAGTTGAAGGTGAACTGAACCCGAACTAGAGTGAACCATGATGAACCAATTCATTAATTTATTTTTCAAGGTGGCTTAAAAATGTAAATTTGGAAAATTGAGGCTAGATAATAAATTTAGATTAATTTAGAAATTTTGAATTTTTAGAAAATTGGTCAAATCGGGCCTGAACCGGCCAATTTACATTTTTGAGTCACCAAACCTAGTCGGACCAGACCGGTAAATGGTCCAGCCAGTCAACAGACCGCTGCCAGGTCAACGCCGAGTCAGCACATGCAACCAATCGGTGTGCGACATGTGGCGAAGCATGCCCAGTCAGTGCCTGGAAGCGCTGACCAATCAGAAGGCAACACGTGTCCTTAATCAATGGTCAGGGGAAGATAATCCACCTCAGCAACGACCGACCAATAGGAGGGTGATACGTATCCTGGTCAACGATCAATGGACACCCGGTCAGTAGCTACGTAGACACAGACAACCAATGGGAGGGTGCCACGTGTCCAATCAACGGGTCAATGGCTGATAAGGTGGCTGAGTAGGAAGTCACGTCATTTGAGCCATCCAATCACGCACTGCCATGTGGCAAGCCCACACGTGCAAAGCTCGCACATGCAGAACTCTATCATCATCCTCATTCATATGATGACACTATTCATGAAGGAAAGTTGACCTTTCATTTCTGACGAGGGAATATTCCCTTTGATTATGGCATTTTTCGATGAGGATAAGATCAACTGATATGGAAACCGATATAGCTGAGGGTCCTCGAGATCTCTATATAAAGAGCTCCAATTCATTCATCCTTCATACACCTCAAACATCCGGAGAAGAAGAAGTGCTCGATTCTTCGATGAAGCTCGAACTAGAGTTTCGATTTGGGCACTTCTTTCAACCTCAGAAGGTGAATTCATGTCTTACAGACACCAGAGGAAGTCAGCTACATAACGACATCCTCCATTCGACCTATGGACCATTAAAGAAGCGGCAACGGGTTCAAATAGTGAAGCTGCACCATAAGACTCGAGGCTACCCTGTTCTGCACAATCCAAATTCGACCATCCCCAACCTCTTGTAGCCAAACCAAGCTTTCCTCTAGTCTCTCTAGCCTGCACTCGACCTCCTAAATCAAACGTGTAAGTCAATTCGGCCCTCCCTCGTCGGAATAGTTTGATTTTAGAGAGAGAAAGTGCCCATATTTCACTAACCAAATTCCCACTACTTAGGACACGAATTGTAGCAGCTCTTGATCCTCGAAGGACACTTTGGACAAGAGCTTTCATCCCAAATCAAGAGCTCAGACTACTGCAACTTTGATGGTAAGTTACTAAAGCTTTCTCTCTCTCTCTACATTCAATTTTCCAGCGAAGCTCCATTTGAGCTCATTTCGGACACAAAAACAATAATTCAAAGCTCAGTTAGATCGTATGGAAGTGAAGAAACCGATTTTCACCATAAAAAGGAACAATTTACCCCATTTGAAATGCCAATTTGAAGAAATCAAACTCGGGTCTATAGAAAGGGTGAAATTGGAGAAAATTTAGGGATTTCAAAAATTGAGGGACCTTTGTGCAATATTTCTAAAATTGAAGGTCAATTAGAAAAGTAGAGAACTTGGAGGGTTAATTGGTCATTTTTGGGAAAATTGGGGCCAATCAATAATTTTGGAAAGTTAAGGGGTTAATTGGAAATTTTTGGAAAAGTTAAGTTCCAATTGGTGATTTTTGAAAATTAAGGACCCAAGGAGGATATTGGAAATCCTAGGGACTTAATTGAAAGTAATGGAAGTATGAGGTTGTACATCGACTACCGGAAGTTAAACTAAGTAACTATCAAGAATAGGTACCCTTTACCAATAATATATGATCTATTTGATTAGCTGAAAGGAGCAACTTATTTTTCCAATATTGACCTATGGTCCGGATATCATCAACTAAAGTTAGAGAGGAGGATATACCGAAGAATGCATTTAGATCGTGTTACGAGCATTACAAATTCTGATTGATGCCATTACCAAACGCCCCTACGACCTTTATGGATCTAATGAACCAGGTATTTTAACCTTACTTGGATAAATTCATGATAATATTCATAAACGACATACTAATATACTCACGAACCAAGGCGTAGCATGAAGAACATTTAGGATCACTCTAAGTGTCTTAAAGGAAAACAAGTTCAACGCTAAATTCTCGAAGTGTGAATTTTGGTTGCAAGAGGTTGGCTTCCTATGACATGTCGATTTGAAGGAGGGATTTAAAGTGGATCTAACCAAGATAGAAACTATATGAAATTGGAAGGCTCACACTAACCCAATAGAGATACGCAATTTCCTGGGGCTCGCAGGTTATTATTGAAGATTCCTAGAGGATTTCTCAAGAATTGTAGCTCCATTAACTCGTCTAACAAGAAAGGGAGTAGAGTACAAGTGGGATGAAAGGTATGAGAACTCCTTCCAAGAACTTAAATAATGTAAACCCCGCACATTTGAGTCAAGGAAAACCGGGAAAAGAATCGGTCAAACTGAATAAGAAAACCAAACCGGTTTACATTTGGGAATAAGCAATATCGAAATTTACAACTTTTGGGTGATCCAAAGGGTTCATTAAATATTGGAAAAGAAACTTAAGACAAACTAAAAAAATAAAAACCAAATTGGTTCAGGTGAACTAGATTCCATAAGAACTTCAAAGTTAAGTGTGCTTACCTAAGAGTAGTGTGAGGATGGGTGACCTCTTGGGAAGTATGATTTTTTGTAACCTGAAATTTCGGTAAAAAATTTTTATATGAACGTACGCCTTATCATAAATATCCATAAATTAATATATATTTAATTATTAGAATTTATTTAATCTTTACAGATTATAATAAGGGAAAACCCTTTAATAAACCGTGAGAGTGGCGGGTTGTTCACGGGGATCCGACCAAACCGGGTTGGGGCATGACAAATAACGTCTAGCGTCAACTCTAGTACTAGCCTTACCCAATTCAAATGTGGAAGAATATATGGTGTATAGTGACACTTCCAAACAAGGCTTAGGATATGTCTTAATGCAACAAGGAAGGGTGATAGCCAATGCATCCCTACAATTAAAGACACACGAGTTGACTTACTCCACCCATGATCTAGAATTGTCTACGATAGTGTTTGCCCTAAAAATTTGGCGACACTATCTATATGGAGTTAGGTGTAGCATATTCACGGACCATAAGAGCTTGAAGTATTTCCTGATGTAGAAGGAGCTCAACCTTTGACAAACAAGGTAGCTATAACTGGTAAAACACTATGACTTGATGATAGAATACCATTCTGATAAGGCTAACATAGTAGCATACACACTTAGTCGCAAATATTGCGCCAGAATAGCCTACGTGAGGACGACTTATTTACAATTGTTGGAACAAATGTGTAAGCTAAAAGTAGATCCCGACTTGGATAAAGAGAGGAAGTGCCTAATGGCCAACATAGCGATAAGGCCCATTTTGATGGAACAAATTAGAGTTCAACAGAAACATGATGAAGAGTTCAAACCATACATAGACCAAGCAACCAATAGAGAGACACAAGATTTTGCCATTAGAGGTGACAAGTTATTAATATTTAAGGGAAGGGTGTGCATACCAAATAAAGAGGAGTTAAGATAGTCAATATTGGAAGAGGCTCACAACTCGATATATGCCTTGCATCCTAGAAGTACAAAGATGTATCATACTTTGAAATAGGGGTACTTGTGGAAGGAGATGAAAAGAGACATGGTCGTGTACATGGAAAAATGCCTATCCTGCCAACAGATTAAGGCGGAACATCATAAACCCTCTAGACTATTGCAACCTCTACCTATCCCCGAATGGAATTGGGAGAATATCACAATGGATTCTGTAACAAGGTTGCTAGTAACGAAGAGGGGGCATGATGCTATATGAGTAGATCGACTAACTAAATCGGCCCACATCCTGCCAATCAATGTGAGTGACTCCATAGAAAGTTTAGCAAACCTCTATATTAGAGAGATTGTGTGATTGCATGGGGTCCTAGTGAGCATAATATTGGATTGAGACCCGAGGTTCACATCCCAATTTTGGCCCAGCCTAAAAGAGGATCTAGGAACTAAACTTCATATGATCATGACCTTCCATCCCAAACTGATGGACAATCTGAACGGACCATCCAAACTCTAGTAGATATGCTTCAAGCATGTGTCCTAACTATGAATTAAGGCTGGGAAGATTACTTGTGCCTTATGGAGTTTGCCTATAATAGTAGTTATCAGACCAATATACAAAGGAAGAAGTAGGGGAAAGGAAGCTTGAAAAAAATTGAGCGCATAGAGGACACCACAAAAAAAGATTAAGATGATACGTAATCGGTTTAAAGTGGCACAAGATCGACATAAGAGTTATGCCGACCGATGAAGGAGGGATCTGTAGTTTGATGTAGGAGATAAAGTATTTCTTAAGGTATCACCCTAAAGGGGAATCCTATGGTTCCAACAATAGGGGAATATGAAACCAAGGTATATCGGTCCTTACCCTATAATTCAAAGGGTTGGACCAGTAGAATACAAGATTGAACTACCTCTGGACATACAAAGGATACACGACATGTTCCACATATTGGTACCAAGGAAGTACGAACCCAACCCTCATCATGTACTAGAACACCCACCACTCGAACTAGAAGAGAACTTTTCATATGAGGTGGAGCCAATCCAAATTATTGACAAATGAGAAAGAAATTTGAAGAACAAGAGGATTTCAATGGTTAAGGTCCTCAAGCGAAGTTGTCAAGTCGAGGAAGAAATATGGGAAAATGAGTCAGTAATTAGAGAAAAGTACCCTTATTTATTTGATGTATAAAACATTTTGAGGACAAAACTCCTCAAAGCTGGGGAGAAGTAGTAAACCCTATTTCTGCATAATAAGAAAAACTGGAAAGGAGAATCGGGAAATTTCAAGTAAAAACTAAGATTAAAGCGAATTGAAATTGTATTTAGAAGCCAAAATGGGGATTTGAAAAATCCCAAATGGTCAATAAAGACCCAAAAATTCTGTAAAGTAACCATGAATGGGTTTGAGTGTGAAAATCAAACTGGTTCAGGGTGAATTGGACCCAAACTAAAGTGAACCGAGAAGAACCGATTCAAATATTCATTTTTCTAGGTGACTTAAAGATATCAATTTGAAAAATTGAAGTCACTATTAGGTAGAAAATAAATTTAGATAAATTTAGAAATTTTTAGAATTTAGAAAATAGGTCAAATCGGGCCTAAACTGACCGATTTTCGATGTTGGGTCCCCAAACCTGGTCTGACCAAACCGGTCAATGGATCGCATGCCACGTTTGCACCCAGTCAGCGCACACAACCAATCAATGCTCGACGCATTGTGAAGGCGCCCAGTTAGCCACTCGGTCAATGCTTGGAAGCACTAACTAATCAGAGCATGGTGCGTGTGCTCGTTCAATGGTCAATGAAAGAAAATCTATGTCACCGATGACCGACCAATAGGAGAGCGACACGTGTTCTTAGTCAATGGTCAACTGAGGAGAAGCCTCGTTAGTCGGGTTGGATAATGAGGAGCTGACATGTGGCAAAAATGCCATGTCAACGGCCAACTAGGATATCGGAGAAACGACCGACCAATGAGAGGTCGACACGTGGCAGAGCCATGTCGAATTGTCCCAACTAATTAGAGGCTGACATGTGGTAGTGGCACAATATGTTAGGAGGGAAATCGAACTTATTTAAATAAGCCAAATAGAGGATGCCACATTTCACTATCGAACTTGTAAAACCCGCCCTTTTGAGCTAAGGAAAACCAGGAAAAGAACCGGTCAAACCAAGTGAGGATTTAGAACCGGTTCACAAACCCGATTATTTCTGAACGGGCAAGTTGGGAATTTACAACTCTCGGGTGATCCAAAGGGTTCATTAAACCTTGGAAAAGAAACTTAAGACAAATTAGAAAACAAAAACTAAAGTGGTTCAAGTGAATTAGATTTCATAAGAATTTTAAAGTTAAGCGTGCTTATTTGAGAGTAATGTGAGGATGGGTGACCTCCTGGGAAGTATGAATTTTTTTTGTAACCCGAAATTTCGGTCAAAAATTTGTATGTACGCCTTATCATAAATTAATATATAATTAATAGCAATAATTTAATACCTAAATTAAATTATTGGAATTAATACTGAAATTTAATTTATTGGAATTAATACCAATAATTTATGGCAATATTTATACCAGTAATAAATCTCGCCCATTTAATACACGGGTTTTACAACTATATAAAGAGTTCATCCCCATTTCATTCTCCTCACACCTGAACACTTCTCTCTCTCTCTCTACTGCTCCATTTCCCGGTAAAGTTCGAACGAGAGCTTTGACTTGAACAAAGGTCGGGCTCTTTAGAACCGGGGGGAAGACAGCTATCTGATAGCAAACTCCAATCAATCCGAGTATCGTTGGAGAAACGCCGACATGATGGAATAGTGAAGCAACTCTGGCGGACCGAAGCTGCCCTATTTCGGCCAAGCTGAAATCGGCCATTTCAAGCCCTCCCAACACTTTCTCAGCCTTTCCACGACCGAATTAGGACCGAAAGGATGAACCTCAGGATGAGACCTATCTGCCCAGATCGAAAGCTCGGACCGCCGTGCCTTCACCGGAACACGAAGTACCGGGAACGCCAACAAGGACAAGCTCGCGTGAATACCAAGAACCGGTCTAGTGGAATTCACAGCATTAACGGGTGAGTGGGTTTACAAACATCATACCTGATTGGGATGATGAGCACACCTTATAAAGTTAAAAACCACTTACCGGTTGTGAGTGGGTTTACTAACATCATACTCAGTTGGGGATGATAAGTACCTCGATATAAAAACCCACTGTTTAGTGGTATTTTAATCATCACTACTTAAAGAAACTGATGTGAAAGTTATGCGGAAAAACTACTTACGGGTTGTAAGTAGATCATACCCGGTTGGTATGATGAGACTTCCTGGAAGGAAGTTGAAAACCCGTTCATCGGTTATGAACGGAGATGTCCTTATACCTGTCGGTATGATGGATAGTAAAAACCTATTTTTGTCGGAAGTGTTCTCCCCTGACTGTGTGCCAATGCTTAAACTATTTGGGAGACCTTCTCGACGGGAGCTCGAATAGCTCTGATAGGCCAAGGGCCTCGGTTTTGGAACTTGGGGGCGAAATGCCCGATTTTGAAAATCTCATACAGTGGGCCCAAGGCCAGTTGGCACGAGCAGGAGCTCGTAAACGAACATGATATATGTGCCATAAAACTTAATAAGTGAATTGTTTGGCCATGGTACCAAGATAGGACCGACATGCTCAGTCAACTAGCGGTAGTGCGACATGACAGGTCAACGAACTAGTCAAGACAAACAGCTGCGGGTTGAGTTGAGAGTCGGGGCCGTTGGACTAATGGTACCACATATTACATGGCAATATAAGAAAACATTGTTTGTGCATGCACTATGAGTACGGGATCATCAAGACGCCCATGAGGGGTAGTGATGCATCCTAAGGGCACTGGACGACCTGGTGGCTATAAGGGCAGTTCGTCGTTCCAGGTGTCTGTGCGAAATCTGGAGTAGCACTAAGCGCATGAGATCGGGGTGGGGACAGGATGAGGTCTTTGTCCTCATACGGACACGAAGAAGTGATTTCGGGATTGTGGGTCGGATGTTTCGTGCATCCACTCATTCCCAGGGTAGAAGTGGTTGTACTTCTATCCGGGTGGCAGGAAAAGTCGCTCCGAAGCCACTAGCGGGTTCAGTAGTGATACTGACTTGCGAATGTGTGTAACCTTCATTATGAAGGATGTGTGTTGGGTGATGACACATCGATAACTAAGAAATAATGGAAAAAGATGAATTTTTAAATGAAATGATTTTTTTTGAAAACAAAGGAGTCTGGCACACTCCATATAAATGTTTTTCTTGAAAGTTAATAGATTTGAATCCCACTCACTGAGTAGTTGTACTCACCCCCTCCCTTATACCTCTTTCAGGAAGTCTCGGAAAGCCGAACCTTAAAGGACTTGCGCAATTAAACGCCTGCAAGATTGGTACAACTAATTTAAATTACTATGCAGTTTTGATTTATGATATTCCTGGAAAAAGGTGCAGGTTAACGCCTTACTCTTTATGATTTATAATATAAGGGAAAACCCTTTAGTAAATCGGGAGAGTGGCGGGTTGATCACGGGGATCCGACCAAACCGGGTCGGGGCGTGACAGAACTGCTAGTCGAATACGTTGAACAACCACGTTGAACTGAGCAACCAATGAGAGATTGCCACGTGGCGAGTCAGCGAGTCAAAGGATGATTTTACCGCTGAGTGAAAAGCCATGTCAGTAGAGCGAGTCAATCATAGTGCGCCACTTGGCTTCTCGCACGTGCTGCATAGTGTCATCTTCAACCTTGGAACGCTGGCATGATAAGGTTGACAAACTGGCTGCGTTTCCTCTATCGACTGAAAAACCCTCTGATATGATTGTGAATGGGAGCATCTGGGGCCAAGGGATGGATGAACGAATAGCCCCATCAGTTTTTGAGCTCACTATATAAAGAGCTCATCCCCATTCATCCTCCCCTTCCATCAAACGACTAAAGAAGAAGAAGTACTCCATTTCCTGATGAAGCATGAACTAGAGCTCCAACTTGGGCTTTTCCTACAAACTCCGAAGGCGAATTCGGGTTCCCTGGAACCAGGAAGAAGTCCCCTACCTTGATGTAACTTCCCTTTAGCTCGAGGATCGTAGGAGAAGCGCCGACAAGCTCGCACAGTAACCTTGCTCTCTTAGCAATTTACGACCAGAGTTGGTCGAGCTTAATTTGAGCTACCCTCAGACCCACCATGACCAAACCAAGCTCTCTAAACCTTTCCTAGATGAGTCTTGACCTTCCCTGAACCGTCTTGGTAAGCCCCCTCTTTCGAAATTCACTATTCATAGTTTATTTTGCCAAAAAAATAAATTAGACAATTCCTACTGCTTAGGCTATCAATTGAGGTGAAATTTGATCCAGGGAGGATCACTAGGTAGAGTGGAAGCAAAAGCTCCGATCGCCAAATCCTCACTAATGAGTAATCAAAGCTTTCACTCTCTAGGACAGTTTTCCAATGAAGTTCCATTTGAGCTCATTTTTAAGCCACATCAAGTATTTCAAATCTTGAAATGAGTCACGAGACATAGGGAAGATGATTAGGATTGTGTTAGAGCTCAATTGGGAAGGATTAAGGCTAAATTGACAAAAGAAAAAGTTGGAGGACTAAATTACAAAATTTGAAAGTTTATGGACTTGATTGTAATTTTTAAAAAATTGGGGATTTTCTGTAATTAAGAGAATCAAGGTACCCAATTGGAAATTTAAGGAAAATTAGCGACCTAAATGAAAGATTTGATAATCTTAGGGACCTAATTTGAAATGTGGTATACTTAAGAACTAAAACATAATTATTAGAAAGTTATGGGTCTTAAGTCTAAATATCTTATTATTTGGGACCTAATAGCCCAATTCATTATAGGAATGAATCACCTACAAGCTCGTGCATAGGAAAGGCACATCAAGATTGGAAATCAATTCGGGACGAATGAGTCACAAAATCCGGTGAGTGGAATTTTTGGTATCATGCCCATTTGGGGTGATGAACGTACTTTTGTTAAAAAACCATTTTCCAGAAATATTATCCCCTTATTGTGTGAACTTGCTCAAACATTGTGCGAGATATTTCTGATTAATGCATGTAGCATGTGTTATTAGAGCTAGAATTGCTCTAGTGGGCCCAAGGCTTGGGTTTTGAAACTGATGTGGCCTAAGGCCAAGTTTTGAAAATTTTGTGAAGTGGGCCTAAGGCCAAAGGGAACGGGCATAAACCCGTAGACAAGTTTATATTCGTGAGCCTATGAAAAAACTTTATAAAATGTTAATTGTGTGATCTAGCTATTGAGCTGAAGTTGGGTCGTCGAACTCGTTCGACTTATGGAACTAAAGATAACGATCTAAAATAAAAAGACATTTGCTTGTGCATGTTGAGATATAGAATCATCGAGGCACCCAGTATGGAGTAGTGTTGGTTCTAAGGGCTATTGAACTATCCATGGAGTATAGGGGAAGCTTTGTCATCCATTAAGTTAAGAAGCTCTGGGAGCTTCATTCGCATTAAGATTGAGGAAGAATGGGGAGAGGTCTTGTCCCACTATAGCGGACACAAAGGCTTGATTTAAGTTTGGGGGATGGGTAGTGGAGCTCACTCAGACTTGTGGTAGAAGGTGTGACCTCCTACTAGGGTGGTCAGTAAAGTCTCTCTGGACCACAAGTGGAACATGGGGACTACTCTACGAATGTGTAATCCCCTTGATGATAAATGACATGTGCTCATTTTTAAAACAACTACATAAAGGAAAAATGTAAAATTTCTTTTTGAAAAAAAGGGGAATAAATTACCCAAAAATGGGTATGAAATATGGTGTGAAAAATCAAACGATTCCTTATCCTTATTTCTAATACCACCTGCTCGCTAAGTTGTAGAACTCATCCCTCCCCTTTTTCCTTTTAACAAGAAGAAGGTTTCCAACCTCGTCGAGAAGAACCTCAAGCTAGCTCATGGTACAACGTGTATGAATTATTTCCTAGAAATAGTTTTGATAATATTGTTTAAGGGAAAACCATGGAGAATTAAGTTATGCCCGTCTCTTAATGGTATTGCAGAGCAAATTATCCTTCTATATCGGGAAGAGTGATAAGTTGATCATGGAGTTCCAACCAAATCGAGTTGGGGCATGACAACTTGAGTGGTATCAATGCCATGTTTCCCTCGAATAAATTATCAAAATTTTATAACTTAAGAATTAACCAAAATTCTTAAATTGTAGATATGGTTCCCAAGAAAGGAACTAAAAGAATTTGAGCAATTGCCTCAAAGGCCGCAAGAAATCATATTCCTGAAGAAGGGTCCAAGAGGACCCAAGTGACTCCACCAGTGTTAAACCCAAAGCACCAGAAACTGTACGAGGAGTTTACCATGGTGTTTGGAAAGCACAATCTCACCCCTGAAGCTGACTTAGACACAAATTCCCCTACTAGGCACGAAGAGGTACAATCCCAACACACCCCATGGTCACCCCTCCACTTTTCGACATCCTGAAGTATCTAAAGACACTCCATCAACTAGGATATAAACCCTTCTAAGGAGAAAAAAGATGTGGGTACAACTATGGACTGGTTAGCAAGCATCAAGAAATTTATGGGAATAATAAAAACACCACTAGAGGAGATGGTGACCCTGGAAAAATTCTTCTTGGAATGAAGCACTTAGAGATGGTGGGACAACATGAGGAACCTCTCGTCGGCCGTACCAACATGGGGAGAATTTGAGGAAAGGTACTTGAAAGAGTACTTAGCTCCCTAATTGATCAATGAGAAGAAACAATAATTCTTTTGGCTCCAGCAAGGATCACATGTCGTTTCAGAATACGAGATTAAGTTTAATGAGCTAAGGCCCTTCGCTCCTGATTTAGTTGGACCTGCTGATATCTGCCAAAAGTTTATGGATGGTCTCAATATGGATATACAAGACTAAATGGTGGTATTAGGATGACCCAAGGATCTAGTAGTTATTATTAGTATGGCACATGAGTGTGAACGTCTAGTGCAAATGAGATGTCGATGAATGGAACATACCAGCAAGAAGGAAGAAAGAAGCCATAACAGCCAAGCAAACCAGACGAACCAAGGTGTTTCTAAATGGGGGGAAAGAACGAGGTTTATTAAAATGGAGGAAGTATATAGATTGGGTAAGGAGGGAAGTCTGACTCTCCAAAGAAAGGTTCCTTACTGCCCTAGGTTCAAAAAGAATCACAATGGAACATGAAAAATGTGTTTTAGTTATGGGTAGCTGAGACACTTTGCTAGGAATTACCCAACCCTGTAAGGAAACATCCGAAGGGACACTTCTTAGCCACCACCCGAAGCCTAGAAGGCACCCAATGGAGGATGGAAAATACCTACAACGTCAAGAGTTCCAGCTAGGGTGTATAACCTTACACAAGAGGAGGCCATAAAGGACCCTAGTGTAGTGGCTGGTACTTTCCAAACCCTCATTTAAGGGAAATGTAACCTCCCCAACATTGTATTTCTTTTGAGTTAATAAAAATATCCTTTCCGCCCAAGAGAATTTTGTAATTGTGCTTCAACTAGGATATGTGTAATTATTTAGGAGAAAAACATATGCCCTCTTTGACTTTGGAGCCAAACGATCATTCATCAAGGAAATCTTGGTCCCAACTCTACCTCAAGAGCTTACGACTCTCGATCCAAGTTCAGCATCCTCACACCATTAGGGGAGGAAGTAGCTAGTGACAAACTCTTAAAAGAATGCGAGGTAAAGATCATGGGAATAAACTTGGAGGCTGATCTAATTCCACTACCTTTAAGGGAAGTGGCGATGATTTTGGGAATGGATTGGCTATTTGCACATCAAGAAAAGGTAGACTATAGAAACAAGAGGGTGATGTTCCATGCCTTGAAGGCACAAGGAGTAACATTGGAAGGAGATAGGAAGAGGAATGGAATACACTTGATATCATGTGTCAAGGTCCAAAGCATGCTACAAAAAGGATGTAGGTCATTTCTCGCTATGGTGACAAGCGTACGCCAGGAGAAGAAGGGACCAGAGGAGATCTCGATAGTACAACACTATTCGGAGAAATTTCTAGAGGAATTACCTGGATTACCTTCGCATTGCCAATTAGAGTTCACTATAGAGGTGATACCTAGAACACAACCCATTTCTCAAATACCCTATCGTATGCCCCTCCTCCCCCCATAGAGTTAGAGGAGTTGAAAGAATAATTGGATGAGTTATTGGAAAAGGGCTTTATACGCCCCAACCCATCTCCATAGGGTGCACTAGTCTTGTTCGTGAATAAGAAGGATGGAAGTATGAGATTATGCATTAACTACCGGAAGTTAAACCAAGTAACTATCAAGAATAGGTACCATTTACCAAGAATAAATGAACTATTTGACCAGCTGAAAGAAGACATGTATTTTTCCAAGATTGACCTACAGTCTGAATATCATCAAGTTAAGATTAGAGAGAAGGATATACCAAAGACTGCATTTAGATCACATTATGGGCATTATGAATTATGAGTGATGGCCTTTGGCTTAACAAACACCCTTACAGACTTTATGGATCTAATGAACTAGATATTTCAACCTTACATGGATAAATTCGTGATAGTATTCATAAATGACATACTAGTATACTCACTAACCAAGGAAGAACACGAAGAACATTTGGGGATCACTCTAAGTGTCTTAAAGGAAAACAAGCTCTACGCTAAATTAGTGAAGTATAAATTTTGGTTGCAAGAGGTGGGCTTCCTAGGATATGTCATTTCAAAGGAGGGAGATAAAGTGGATCTGGACAAGATAAAAACTATATCAAATTGTAAGGCTCCCACTAACCCAATGGAGATATGCAGCTTCTTGGGACTCGTAGGATATTATCGAAAATTCATGGAGGATTTCTCAAGAATTACGGCTCCATTAACTCATCTAACCAAAAAGGGAGTAGAGTACAAGTGGTATGAAATGTTTGAGAACTCATTCCAAGAACTTAAATGACATCTAATGACAACTCTAGTACTAGCCTTACCCGATCGAAACATAGGAGAATATACTGACTATAGTGATGCTTCTGGACAAGGCTTATGATGTATCTTAATGCAATAAGAAATGGTTATATCCTATGCATCCTGACCATTAAAGACACATGAGTTGACTTACCCCACCCATGGTCTAAAATTGGCTACGATCGTGTTTGCCCTTAAGATTTTGAGACACTATCTATATTGAGTCAGATGTATGATATTCATAGACCATAAGTGCTTGAAGTATTTCCTGACGTAAAAGGAGCTCAACCTCTGAAAAGATGGTGGCTAGAACTGGTAAAAGACTATGATCTGATTATAGAATACCATCCTGGTAAGCCTAACATAGTAGCAGACATGGTTAGTCGCAAATACCATGCTAGAATAGCCTACTTGAGGATAACTTATTTACCATTGTTGGAACAAATGGGCACTTAGTCGCCCGACATTGCTAGCACCCTAACCCAGGCTTTGCCCTTTACACTCTTGAGAGCTCTATGTCTTGCATCATCCTCGGTCTCTAGTTGCATGTGGGCTGCTTAGCTCTCCTAACCACTCCTCATTCCCACACCCATAAGACGATGATTCCATTTTAGGTATGGATTTGCATTCCTATTCCTTCATGCCTCTCAATAGTGGCTATAACTCCATTTCAACAACCTCTCCTCATATTTGCTGTCCTTGTTCCCATTAAACCACACACACCTGGAAGGAACTCCCAGCAACCCATGGGCCTCGATCTCAGCATGCCCACTTGACACTAATCTCTTCACTCCGACCTTACTAGAGCTTTGGATCATGGGTTTGCTTGTTATCCCAATGACCACTGAAGATTTCCATCGACTCCAATCGAATAGGTAATACTAGGTCAAATAGAGGGTGACATTTTGCAAGTTGTTCGAGTAGAGAGTTCACAAGATTTATGGGATTTGGGCAACACCCAACTATTATGTTGATTTTCATTGGAATGACTTCTATTTGGAATTTCAAGAGCTACATTATGGAGGAAGATTGCTCCCATGCATTGATGGTGGTTTGTGTCCCAACGGTAAAACATACATGAGATCTCTAGGATGATGGTTAGGCTATGACAGGGATTTGCTGCCCTGATCACCAGGGAGGGATGATTGACTTCCTTTGAGATAAAGGTATTTCTAGGCACCTTAAATTATGAGGTACATTTGTTTGGAATGATCTAGTAGTTTAATGCTCACACTTTCTTGCAGAGGGATCATCTCAGTTCATTCAAAATGATTTGCCTCAAGTACCTTGTTCTTCCTTTGGGTAACCTTAGAATAGTTATTTGAATGGCTAGGCTTGAATTGGATAGTTCAAAATTATTTAGATAGATTGTTTAATATTATGGATGCCATGAATGAAATTATGCATTTCACTAGGTTGACATTCAAATTTGTAAATGTTTTATTTCAGTTGTCTTAAGAAAGATTTAAGTAATATGGGTTTTCTTAGATGAAATGGTAATGACGTACTTGTGTCATGAGTGTGTGCATATTAACCCATATTTGTGCCTAAGCTTATAAGCAGATGCCAAACTTATTAGGTACAAAGTGCATGTTGAGGTTTTAAAGATAATTACCATAGTTCACCTTTAGCTCAAGCCCAAACCCAATCCATGGGTTAAACATCCTTTAGTCTAGCATTGATGTATTGGATGTTTAATAAAGGAAATGAGCATGGGCTTCATTGTAAGCTTCAATTGACATTCATTGGGTTGATAGGTATTCTTGTCGTCTATTATTTTCTCCCATGGTTGACCCAATGTCTCTATAGAAGATTAAGATTTCTTATTGGCCTTAGGCCAATGACAGCATGACCCATAAGTTAGTCATGTTTGATATAAATTGTAAACTTAATTTTCTTTCGCAGGTATATAGGTAAACACATAGATGAAATATATCCAACAACTTTCTCCCTTATAATATATATATATATATATATATTTAATGTTATTCAATTTCACAGGTTTGAATCGGTTTCTTTGGGATTAACCCACCTTAAGTTAATTTCATCCAACTTGTTCAGTAAATTAGACCTGATCGACAAAGTTTTCATATTCGATTCCTAAATCGAATATCTTAGTTGGATTCTCAAATCAGTAGTACTCCTTTTGATCGAAGTAGGAATTTACTTGAATCATTATTACGAATAGTTGTTTGGTTTAATGTCCCTGGTTTGGTTTTCCTGGAACATGGTGTTATAGCATTGGACTACTAGAGCCCTTGATGTACTAGAACCAAACTCCTCTTATTCTTTCTAGGATTCCAATTAGCCCTTTGAGATTATCACTACCTCTTTTATATGTTTAGTGATCTCTCATATCAAACACAATCAAGAGTGTTTTTAATAATTGAGAGTTGGCTTGTTATTTGGCAAATCTTGTCTATTTGTCTTTTGTACTACAAGCTCTACTGTGCGTGACCCATTTATAGCCCGATAATAATCACTAATTATGTATTGGTTCTACAAAATAATTAATTAAGTAGTTTTATTATTGAGACTTAACTTGCTATCTAGTAAATCACAACTATTGATATTTTTTTAACACGTAACCCATATTCAAGAGTTTCAAAATATGCAGAGTAAGATCCGCCTTTTATTTCAAATTTCCATTCTCACTTTGAAAAGGTTAGAGTCATGGCCCCTTTTCAAACCATGACCCTAGGCCCACTTCTTTCATAAATCATGGGCTCGAACCATTTTTATCGACTTTGGGCTTGGTCCATTTCTCATGTCGAGGTCGAGACTAGACCTGATCTTTAGAAAAGATTTTCTAAAACATATCCCATATAGTTTTTCATCTTATCGAAGAGTTTATAAACATACTCAATGTTTCAATTAGCAAGTAATAACACATCATCAGTATAATCATACATGATTCTAGAAATCTCACTCATCGATAGTCCGTGGACATATTCGTCACAGATGGATTCCCGAGTCTTTGTGCCCTTCCTTACACAATCAATTATATATAATCCTACAATAGTTTGACAAATATTTTTTGAATGACTTGGGTTCGATTCACATGGGTATTACTCAATCCATCTTGTAATTTTTCAACAAATTACAATTTTACCCATAGGGTCCGATTAACTTTATTGAACTTCCAAGGGAACCCATTTTTCTACATGACCCTTCATTGCTCCAAATTATCGAGTTTCCCCCAACATTATACCATATTTATTGATTGGCCTTATTCACAAAAAATATTTACCCTTAGGTCCTTTTAATTATAATGTTTTACACATAGGTTCTCAAGTTTTATTTATTCCCTAATTTCGACCATAAGTTTTTAGATCTTTTTCTTTAGATCTCTATCATTTATCTCACAGGTCCCTAAATTTATCTTTATTTGTAATTATGTCCCTAGGTTTCATGAATTTTGCAAAATGGTCCCCAAAATTTATTCTTCATGGAATAGAGTCTAAACCTCCTTATTTTGGCCCTATCATGATACTAATCATCTTTTGATGTCCTCACGATCATTTCAAGGTTTGAATCAAATGATTTGGCTTATAAATGACCAAGAATGGAGATTCAACAAAAAATGATTCTAGAGAGAGAAAGCTTTTAATTCTTACTGGTGACAGTACAACCCAAAGATGAGGATATGTGGAGTTAGCTCTCCTCCTATGGGATCTTTTAGGATCAAGCATCAATCTAGTTGATCACTGATGGTGTTTGTAATTGGTCTTGGAAGAAATTTAGTATTTATGGGAAGAATTCATGCTTTTTCGGCAAAAGGTGGCGGTAAGACTTACTACGATGGTGCATGGAAGATGTGGATACGACTTGACGTTGTTTGGGTGTCTTGGCTCGACCATTGATGGCAGGGAAGCTCAATTTTGGCTCAAATGGATCTATGCACATTCAGGTTTTGGTGTTGATGTCACGCCCCGACCCAGTTTGGTCAGATCCCCGTGAACAACCCACCACTCTCCAGTTTTATAAAAGGTTTTCCCATTCTCTAAACCGCAAGGAGTAAGGCGTTCTTTTCACCTGTATCTTTCCTGGAATAACATTAATAAAAATTGAATAGAAATTTTACATACCTATCTTAAGGTTTAGTGACAGTCAGATCTTTAAGGTTGGTTTCCCTTGTTTTCCTGAAAAGGGGTAAAGGGAGGGGGTGAGTTCAACAACTTAGTGAATGGGTGTTGGGTGTGAGTTTTCACAAAAATAACTTTAATATGAGTGTGTCAAACTCTTTATTTTCTTTAAAAATATTCTTTACTCAAGTTCTAGTTTTCAAAACCTTTTTCCAAGGTTTACCAATTATTTTTCAAAGATTCTCAAATCCTTCCCAAGGTTTTCATAACCTCTTCCCCATTTCCATATTAGGTATGTTTCACAAACAACACACACCCTTCATCAGGAAGGGTACACACACATTCGCGAGATACAGTTACGCTGACTACATCCACTTGTGGATCGGAGCGTCTTTACTATCCACCCTGATAGAAGCTCCTAACTTCTACCTAATGTCTGAGTGAACATCTCCGATGTGCTACCCTTAGACCCAAAATACTTCATGTTTATATGAGTATGGAGACCTCATCTCGACCAGACCTCGATATCATGCGCATGAAGCTATGTCGAGCTTCCCCGACTATTGGCATGACAAACTGCCCTTATCTCCACCATATTCTCTAGTAGCCCCTAGGACACATCACTACACCTCTTAAGCATATTAATGGTCCTGAACCTCAAGTGCATGCACAAACAAAGTTTTCCATAAAGCCTTTTATCTTTGGTGCCACTAATCCAACGGCCTCGACCCTCAACTCGACCTGTAGCTGTTTGTCTAGACCGGCCCGTCGACCTAGTCTTGTTGCACTGCCGCCAGTCCATCGAGTATGTTGGTCTGGTCTTGGTACCATGGCCAAATCACATCCATTCATTAAAATTTTCATGGCTTATTATCATATTTGTTTACGAGCTCTTGCTCGTGCCAACTGGCCTTAGGCCAACTATACGTGATTTTCAAAATCGGGCATTTTATCCCCCATGTTACAAAACTGAGGCCTCTAGCCTATATGAGCTACTTGGGCTCTTATCAAGAAGGTCTCCCAAAATTTTTTAGCATTGACACATAGTCAAGGGAGAACACTTCTGACAAAATAAATTTCAAGTCATCCCTCACACCAACCGGGTGTGATGACATGTTCGCTTACAACTAGTAAATGAGTTTTCTGCTTCCTTCCAGGAAGTTCATCATACCAATCGGGTATGATCTACTTACAATAGGTAATTAGTTTTTTTCCACGTAGTTCTCACATCTCCCCATCCAGTGTGATGTTAAAATTTCACATAGTAGAGGTTTTGCATTTCTGAGATACTCATCATCCCAACCGGGTATGATGTGAAAATTTTCACTTACCCTATAAGTGCAGTGTATTCCTCTTATTCGTATTTTTGCCTCCACACGAGCTTATCTTTGCTAGCATTCAGGTCCTTTGTGTTCCTACACAATTTTGGACATAATTGTTTATTAACATTTGGCATAATAGCATTCATTCCTCACGTATGAACAAAATGCCCAAACTTTTCAATTATTTACATTTAGGTCCCTAAAGTTCCTTTTCCATATCTTTAGGTCCCTAATGCAAAACTTTCCCCAAATTGAGTCCCTAAACTTCTAAAATTCTCTTTGGGACCTCAATTTATTCAAAATCACAAAAAGGGGTTCAAGTTTCCCAAATTTCCAATTTGGTCCCCAAGTTTTCAAAAATTACCATTTTGCCCCAACTTTACAAAAATGGCAATTTGACACCAATGATTTCAAAAATTGACTAATTGGTCCTCCAACATATTTTTCATGGCCAATTGGCCCTCAAATTTGGAAAATTTCACTTTGGTCCCCCAATTTTATGAAATCCCCAATTTCCCCAATTTGCCCCCTTTCAAACTGGCCGAATTTGATTTCATTAAATTGAACATTCAATCGGGGTTTATTGATCAAATTGAAAGTATGGATCAATTCCTACACTTCCACACGATTCAATGGAGATTTGAAACAGGTCATTTGGCTCCGAATTGAGCTCAAATGAAGCTTCATCGGAAATCTGAACTTAGAGATAGAAAGTTTCGAAAGCTAACCATTGGGGATGCGGCAGTTCGAGCTTTCGATCAGGGTAGATAGCTCTCATCCCGAGGTTTCTCCTAGGATCAAGAATTATAACAATTCATGTCGAATTGACGGAGAATTTGGTCAGTGAAGTTTCGTCGGTTATCTCTCTAACACTAATATGAAATTATAGAGGGGAGCCAAATTGGCTTACCTTTCTGTTCTAATTTAGTAGTATGAGGGCTGTGGATGTGTTGGGCGAGCTTGGTTTGGCTTGAGGATGGCACAATTTGGCCATTTTTAGCTCGATCGAAACAGGGCAGCTTCGGGCTGCTGTAGCTGCTTCACTATTTGATTATGCCGATGCTTCTCCAACGATCTTCGGATCGAATGGTGACCACTGTCAGATAGCTAATTTCTCCCCGAGTCTAAGGAACCCGACCTCACCTTCTTTGGCTTAGAAAAACCCCAATGTTGGAGCTCTGGTTCGAGCTTCACCGGAAATTGGAGTAGTAGGGAGAGAGAGGAGTTTTCATGTGTAAGAATGATGAATGAGGAGGAGCTCTTTATAGAGGAAGCTTAGGGTCTCATTGGTCGTCTGATTGGCACCTTTGTGGCGATCATTCATGTCCTGAAATGCCCTAAACGGAAACTTTTCATCTTCGACGGCGCTGCTCACTTTTCCTTCGAGTGAACAGTGCTATCAACTGAAGGAAGAAGACGACATTGTTCCTAACCAAACCGAACCGGGTTCAATGATTAAACCGGCCGGTTCAGGCCCAATTTGACCAAGTTTTTTAAAATTAAAATTTTCTAAATTCATGTAAATTCATTCTCTACCCAATGATGGCTAATTTTCCAATTTGAATATTCTAAGCCACTTAGAAAAATGAATTTAGATATCGGTTCAATCCGGTTTAGGTCCAGTTCACCTAAACCGGTCTGGTTTTCTCTTCCAATTCATCCCAAAGTCCTTTTGTCACACCTTGACCTGTTTTGGTCAGATCCCCATGATCATCCTGTCACTCTCCCGGTTTACTAAGGGTCGCCCCTTCTTTTTAAACTATGAGGAGTAAGGTGTCCTTTAAACTTTTACCTTTCCAGGAATAACATAAATCAAAACCGCATAAAATTTTAAACTTTTTATACCTGCCTTACACTTGTGTTAGCTGGTGGTCTTTGGGTAAACTTTCTGGGGTTACTTGAAAGGGATATAAGGGAGGGGGTGAGTACAATGACTCAGTGAATGGGTTTTCAAAATATAACTTTTAGGAAAAATGTTTGAATTGGAGTGTGCCAGATTCCTTATTTTCTTTTAAATTGATTTCATTCTCAATTTCAATTTTTATAACCATTTCTTATTACCACAGTGTGTCATCACCCAACACACATCCTTAATCATGAAGGTAAAACACACAATCGCAGGCCAGTCCGTCCACTGTACCTACTTGTGGCGTCAGAGCGACTTTACCGGCCACCAAGATAGAAGTACGTCCACTTCTACCCTGAGAATGAGTGGATGTTTACAACATCTGACACCCAATCTCATAATAAATCTCCATATTCGTATGAGTATAGAGACCTCATCCTGTCCCCACCCTGGTCTCATGCGCTTGAAGCTACTCCGAGCTTTACAAGACTTCTGGTACGACTAACTGCCCTTATATCCACCAGGTCGTCCAGAGCCCTTAGATGCATTACTACTGTCACGCCCTGATCTGGTTTGGTCGGATCCCCATGATCAACCCACCACTCTCTTGGTTTATTAAAGGATTTCCCCTTATTGTAAACCGTAAAGAGTAAGGCGTCCTTTAACCTGCACCTTTTCCTAGAATAGCATAATCAAAACTGCAAGAAATTTAAAACTTTACATTCCTGTCTTACAGGCATCTTAGTTGACGGTCTTTAAGGGGAGGCTTTTCGGGATTTCCTGAAAGGGATATAAGGGAGGGGGTGAGTATGACTACTCAGTGAATAGGTTTTTAAAAGCTTTTGACTTTTAAGAAAAACAATTATATGGAGTGTGCCAAACTCCTTTGTTTTCAAAAATCCCTTCATTTAAAAATTCGGATTTTTCCAATATTTCTTATTTACCACGGTGTGTCATTACCCAACACACATCCTTCATCATGAAGGTTATACACATTTGTAAGTCAGTATCACTACTGAACCCGCTAGTGGCTTCGGAGCGACTTTTCCTGCCACCCGGATAGAAGTACGACCACTTCTACCCTGGGAATGAGTGGATGTACGTAACATCCGACCCACAATTCCAAAATCACTTCTTCGTGTCCGTATGCGGACAGAGACCTCATCCTATCCCCACCCCGGTCTCATGCGCTTCGTGCTACTCTAGATTTCACACAGACACCTGGAACGACGAACTGCCCTTATAGCCACCAGGTTGTCCAGTGCCCTTAGGACACATCACTACCCCTCATGGCCATCTTGATGATCCCGTACTCACAGTGCATGCACAAACAATATTTTCTTATATTGCCATGTAATATGTGGTGCCACTAGTCCAACGGCCTCGACTCTGAACTCAACCCGCAGCTGTTTGTCTTGACTAGTCCCTCGACCTATCATGTCGCACTGCCGCTAGTTGACTGAGCATGTCAGTCCTATCTTGGTACCATGGCCAAACAATTCACTTATTAAGTTTTATGGCACATATATCATGTTCATTTACGCGCTCCTGCTCGTGCCAATTGGCCTTGGGCCCACTGTATGAGATTTTCAAAATCGGGCATTTAGCTCCCAAGTTCCAAAACCGAGGCCCCCGACCTATTAGAGTTATTCGAGCTCCCGTCGAGAAGGTCTCCCAAATTATTTAAGCATTGGCACACATTCAGGGGAAAGCACTTCCGACAAAAATAGGTTTTTACTATCCATCATACTGACTGGTATAAGGACATCTCCGTTCATAATCGATGAATGGGTTTTCAACTTCCTTCGAGGAAGTCTCATCATACCAACCGAGCATGATCTACTTACAACCCGTAAGTAGTTTTTCCGCATAACTTTCACATCACGTTCTCTAAGTAGTGATGATTAAAAATACCACTAAGTAGTGGGTTTTATACCAAGGTACTGACATAAAATTCCAACTCACAACCGTTAAGTGGTTTTTAAATTTTAAGTTGTGCTCATCATCCCAACCGGGTATGATGTTAGTAAACCCACTCACCTGTTAATGCCGTAAATTCCACTAGACTGGTTCTTTGTATTCACGCGAGCTTGTCCTTGCTGGCGTTCCTGGTATTTCACGTTCCTACACGATATGAACAACCGTGTTCATTATTACTCGGCATAACAACCTTCATTCATTTCCAATAAATGAGAAATCCCAAACTTTTAGTTATTTGCAATTAGGTCCCTAAAGTAATTTCTCTCTAACTTTAAGTCCCTAATGTCGGTTTTTCCTCAAATTGAGTCCCGTAACTTTTAAAATTTATCCTAGGACCTCAATTTATTCAATTTCACCAAAAAGGGGTTTAATTTCCCAAATGTCCAATTTGGTCCCCTAGTTTTACCAAAATTACCATTTTGCCCTTCTTTTACAAAAATGGTAAGTTTTGCCCCAAAAATTCCAAAATTCCTCAATTGGTCCTCCAACATTATTTTCATGCCCAATTGACCCTCAATTTCATAAAATTGCTAGAATCAAGAGTCGTGCCCTCACCGGTGATAACTCTCATCGACGACCCTCCAACATTATTTTCATGATAACTCTCATCTTGAGGTTCATCCTAGAATCAAGAGTCGCATCAATTGATGCATAATTGAGTTAGAATTTCATTATTAAAATTCTATCGGTTCTGTCTCTAACACCGATCGGAAATTGTAGAGGGGAGCCGAATTGACTTACCTTTCAGTCGTAATTCAGCCGTGGGAGGGCTGAGGAAGTGTTGGGAAGGTTTGGTTTGGCCTGAGGAGGGTTTGAAATGGCCAATTTCAACTTGGCCGAAATAGGGTAGCTTCGGTCCACCGGAGCTACTTCACTGTTCCATCATGCCGGCGCTTCTCTAGTGATTCTCGGATTGACTGGAGTTTGCTATCTAATAGCTGACTTCTCCTCGGTTCTAAAGAGCCCGACCTCTCCTTTCGAGGTTAAGAAAAATGTTGAAGTCGAAGCTCTAGTTTAAGCTTCACCGGGAAATGGAGTAGTAGAGAGAGAGAGAGAAGTGTTCGGGTGTGAGAATGAATGGGGATAACCTCTTTATATAGGCATAAAACCCGTGTATTAAATGGGCGAGATTTATTACTAGTATTAATATTGCCATAAATTATTGGTATTAATTCCAATAATTAAGTTCTTATGGAATCTCATTCACTTGAACCAATTTTGTTTTTGTCTTTATTTTGTTTTAAGTTTCTTTTCCAAGTTTTAATGAACCCTTTGGATCACCCGGAAGTTGAAATTTCCAAATTGCTTGTTCCCATATGATCGGGTTTGTAAACCGGCTCAGTTTTCTTACTCGGGTTTGACCGGTTCTTTCTCGGTTTTCCTTAACTCAAAAGTGCGGGGTTTACAACTACCCCTCTTGGGCATCTTGAAGGTCCCATAAACAAAGTGCATGCACAATCAAGATTTTTTTCACATAATGCCATATAATCTGTGGTGCCACTTATCCAACGGCCCCGCCACTCAACTTGACCTATAGCTATTTTTCTTGACTAGTCCGGAGACCTGTCATGTCGCACTGCTGCTAGTTGACTGAGTATGTCGGTCTTGTCTTGGTACCATGGCCAAAAAACTCATTACTGAATTTTTTATATCATATTAATCATGTTTGCTTACGAGCTCCTGCTCGTGCCAACTAACCTTGGGCCCACTGTTCGAGATTTTCAAAATCGGGCATATTAGCCCCCAAGATCGAAAACCGTGTCTGCCAGCCTAATAGATCTATTCGAGCTCCCATCAAGAAGGTCTCCCAAAATGTTTAAGCAGTGACACACTGTTAGGGGAGAGCACTTCCGATAAAATATACTTTTCAATTGTCCATCATACCAACCGAGTATGAGGACATCTCCGCTCATAATTGATTAACGAGTTTTCCACTTCCTCTGAGTAAGTTTCATTATACCAATCGGGTTTAATCTAATTACAACCGGTAAGTAGATTTTCCACTTGATTTCCACATCACTCGTCTCAGGTGTGATGATAAAAATACCACTTAGCATTTGGTTTTCATTTTCGAGGTGGTTATCATCCCAACTGGGTATGATATTAAATTCCCACTCACCTGATAGTGCAGTGAATATCCTCTTAGCCTACTTGTTATCCTTACTAGATCTTGTCTTAGTTGGCGTTGTTAGTACTTCATGTTCCTACACAATATGAACAATCTTGTTCATTATCCTTTGGTCTAATAGACCTCTTTCATCCCAAATAAATTATAAAATCAAACTTTTCCTTTATTTGCAATGAGGCCCCTAAAATTATTTTTTTCTTTAACTTTAAGACCCTAGTTTCGATTTTTCCTCAAATTGAGTCCTGAAACTTTTAAAATTCACCTTGGGACCTCAATTTACTCAATTTCACAAAAAGGTGTTTAATTTCTTAAATTTCCAATTTGGTCTCCCCAACTTTTCCAAAATTACCATTTTGCCCATACTTTACCAAAATGGTAAGTTTTGCCCCAAAAAATTCCAAAATTGCCCAATTGGTACTCCAACATCTTTATCATGCCCAATTGGTCCTTAATTTTATGATATTACACTTTTGTCCCTCAAATTTTGGAAATTCCCAAAAATTCCCCCAATTTCAAGCTTCTAACTCAGCCGAATTTGATTTCATCAAATTGATCAATCCGATAAGTTTAATTATTGAAATTGAAGTTAGATTGGTGTTCCTACATTTTTATACGATTCAATTGCACTTTGAATTGTACGATTTGATGCCGGAATGAGCTCAAATGTAGCTTTGCCGGAAAACTGGACTTAGAGAGAGAAAGTTTCGAAAGCTTACTGTTGGGGCGCAATGGTATGAGCTTTTGATCTAGCGGATAGCTCTCGTCCTGAGGTTCCTCCTAGGATCAAGAATTGCATCAATTGATGCTGAATTGAATAAGAATTTAATTATCGAAGTTCTGTCGGTTCTCTCTCTAGCACCCATGGGAATTTACAAAGGGTAGCCAAATTGGCTTAACTTTCAAGTCTAAGTCAGTTGTAGGAGGGCTGTGGAGGTGTTGGGAGGGCTTGGTTTGGCCTGAGGAGGGCTCGAATTAGCCATTTTCAGCTCAACCAAAATAGGGTAGCTTCGGTCCACCAAAGCTGCTTCACTGTTCTAATTGTCGATGTCTCTCCGGCGACCCTCGGAGCAAATGGAGACTACCGTCAGGTAAATGACTTCTCCACAATTCTAAAGAACTTGACCATGCCTTCTTTGGCTAAAAAAGGACCCTATATCTGAGCTCTGGTTCTAGCTTCACTAGAAATTGGAGTAGTTGAGAGATAATGAAGTTTTAAGGTGTGGAGAGGATGAATGGGAGGGGAGGGGGGGGGAGGGCTCTTTATATAGGAAGCTCGAGGGACTTCTTGGCTGTCTGATTGGTGCCTTAATGGCGGTCATTCATTGCCTGAAACTCCATCACCGAAGACTTTTCATCTTCGCCAGCGCTGCTCGATTTTTCGGTGAGTGAACAGTACTGTCATCTGAAGGAAGGGCCCAATTCGATCGAATTTTTCAAAATTAAAATTTCTAAATTCATTCTCTATCCAATTGTGGCCTCAATTCTCCAATTTGAATTTTCTAAGCCATCTAGAAAAATGAATTTAGCATTCGGTTCAATAGTGGTTCAAAATAGTCCAAACCGGCTCAATCCAGTTCACCTAAACCGATTTGTTTTTCATCTCCAATTGATCCTATGGTCTTTTTATAAGGTTTTATGAACCCTTTGGGTCACTCGAGAGTTGTAATTTTCCCAAATTGCCTGTTCTCTAATGATCGGGTTTGTGAATATGTTCGATGTTTCTCACTTGCTCTGGCCGATTCTTTTCCCGATTTTCCTTAACTCCAAAGGATGAGGTTTACACCTTTTCCATGACTTTTATGACCCTTTAGGTCACTTAGGAGTTGTAAATGTCCCTTTTTACCTTTTCTCTAATAGTTGGAGTTCGTGAACTGATTGGGTGGGGGGCTCTTTATATAGGAAGCTCGAGGGACTTCTTGGCTGTCTGATTGGTGCCTTAATGGCGGTTATTCATTACCTGAAACTCCATCACCGGAGACTTTTCATCTTCGCCAGCGCTGCTCGATTTTTTGGTGAGTGAACAGTACTATCATCTGAAGGAAGGGCCCAATTCGATCGAATTTTTCAAAATTAAAATTTCTAAATTCATTCTCTATCCAATTGTGGCCTCAATTCTCCAATTTGAATTTTCTAAGCCACCTAGAAAAATGAATTTAGCATTCGGTTCAATAGTGGTTCAAAATAGTCCAAACCGGCTCAATCCGGTTCACCTAAACCGATTTGTTTTTCATCTCCAATTGATCATATGGTCTTTTTTATAAGGTTTTATGAACCCTTTGGGTCACTCGAGAGTTGTAATTTTCCCAAATTGCCTGTTCTCTAATGATCGGGTTTGTGAATATGTTCGATGTTTCTCACTTGCTCTGACCGATTCTTTTCCCGATTTTCCTTAACTCCAAAGGACGAGGTTTACACCTTTTCCATGACTTTTATGACCCTTTAGGTCACTTAGGAGTTGTAAATGTCCCTTTTTACCTTTTCTCTAATAGTTGGAGTTCGTGAACTGATTGGGTGGGGGGCTCTTTATATACTAAGCTCGAGGGACTTCTTGGCTGTCTGATTGGTGCCTTAATGGCGGTTATTCATTACCTGAAACTCCATCACCGGAGACTTTTCATCTTCGCCAGCGCTGCTCGATTTTTTGGTGAGTGAACAGTACTATCATCTGAAGGAAGGGCCCAATTCGATCGAATTTTTCAAAATTAAAATTTCTAAATTCATTCTCTATCCAATTGTGGCCTCAATTCTCCAATTTGAATTTTCTAAGCCACCTAGAAAAATGAATTTAGCATTCGGTTCAATAGTGGTTCAAAATAGTCCAAACCGGCTCAATCCGGTTCACCTAAACCGATTTGTTTTTCATCTCCAATTGATCCTATGGTCTTTTTTATAAGGTTTTATGAACCCTTTGGGTCACTCGAGAGTTGTAATTTTCCCAAATTGCCTGTTCTCTAATGATCGGGTTTGTGAATATGTTCGATGTTTCTCACTTGCTCTGACCGATTCTTTTCCCGATTTTCCTTAACTCCAAAGGACGAGGTTTACACCTTTTCCATGACTTTTATGACCCTTTAGGTCACTTAGGAGTTGTAAATGTCCCTTTTTACCTTTTCTCTAATAGTTGGAGTTCGTGAACTGATTGGGTGGGGGGCTCTTTATATACTAAGCTCGAGGGACTTCTTGGCTGTCTGATTGGTGCCTTAATGGCGGTTATTCATTACCTGAAACTCCATCACCGGAGACTTTTCATCTTCGCCAGCGCTGCTCGATTTTTTGGTGAGTGAACAGTACTATCATCTGAAGGAAGGGCCCAATTCGATCGAATTTTTCAAAATTAAAATTTCTAAATTCATTCTCTATCCAATTGTGGCCTCAATTCTCCAATTTGAATTTTCTAAGCCACCTAGAAAAATGAATTTAGCATTCGGTTCAATAGTGGTTCAAAATAGTCCAAACCGGCTCAATCCGGTTCACCTAAACCGATTTGTTTTTCATCTCCAATTGATCCTATGGTCTTTTTATAAGGTTTTATGAACCCTTTGGGTCACTCGAGAGTTGTAATTTTCCCAAATTGCCTGTTCTCTAATGATCGGGTTTGTGAATATGTTCGATGTTTCTCACTTGCTCTGACCGATTCTTTTCCCGATTTTCCTTAACTCCAAAGGACGAGGTTTACACCTTTTCCATGACTTTTATGACCCTTTAGGTCACTTAGGAGTTGTAAATGTCCCTTTTTACCTTTTCTCTAATAGTTGGAGTTCGTGAACTGATTGGGTTTTCTCACCCAGTTTCCTTGTCTTTAAGGGACGTGGTTTATAATTGAGGTATTGTGTGACTTCGTCGGAGCTTCTCCAATCGTCCTCAAGTTTAGGCAAAGCTACTATTGTATAGAGGATTTCTTTAGGAACATGTAAAACCTTGTGTAGATCTTTTTGGTTAAAAAAAGGTCCTTGCCGGAGCTCTATTCTAGAGGTCATTGGAAAGTGGAGCTATTAGAAGAATTTAATTGTTTGAGGTGCAAGGAGACTAAGAGGGGAAGTATCCTTTATATAAGGATCTTGTGGACTCAATGGGCATTCAATCTCTTGACCCATTAGCTTCTAACATTCTTGACATCCCCATTGCCAGAGCGAATCTTCCATCACCAGTTATGGACAGAGATTCTAGTGTGAGGAAGTCATGTGACTAAAACTGTTAGATTAAGAAGAAGAAGGTGACATTGTGTGCACATGTGTGAGCTTGCACGTGTGAGTTACTACATGGCATACAACGATTGGTTAGAGCTGATTACATGGACTTCCACTGGTCTATGTCATTTTCTGACCATTTGAACAACCAGATGGCGACATTTGATTAGTTGTTTTATCCGACATGATGGTTGACTGAATTTGGTCATAAAAAACCATTTTGACATTGCCACATGGAATCCTATGATTGGTCGGTTTAAATATGATAGGTTTCTCACTCGGTGACACGTGCTAATGCCACATATCTTCTTAGGATTGGCTATGTCATTAGACGTGGCAATCTTACTCACTCTGCTCTTTGCCCATAGTTAATTGCCACATGTCATACACTAATTAGTCAGTTCCCTCAAAAATCTGAGTAGTCTACTAACTCAACACACTTTCCACATGACACTCTATGATTGGTCAGTCTAGCCGACATGGCTTGTTGACATAGATTCAATTCTAATAATCATTAATGACTATCACATATCATACTATGTTTGGTTAGTTCTTTAGAGTGCTCATCAGGCAGGTGACTCTGTGTGCTTTCCACGGAATGCTTTCTAGTTGGTCATGTCTGCTGATGTGGCATTGACTTGGCATTTTTGTCCGTTGACTAGGTTTTCCATGTTGACCTGATTAGACTATTTATTGGTTCAATCAAACTAGATTTCGATGATCTAAAATAATTTTTCAACCAGTTCGAACCCAATTTGACCAATTCTCTAATTTTTAAAAATTTCTAAATTAATTTTCTACATGCTAGTGATCTTAATTTACCATTTTCTCCTTCTAAGTCACGCAAAAAAATGAATCTATAAACTGGTTTCTCTCGGTTCGATATGCTTTAGTCTAGTTTAATTCCGATTTACCCTGGTTCTCACTTCCATCCTCTAATTGAATTAACTTCCCTCAAAGTTTATTGAAGTTTACCTTACTTAGGGTTACTTCCAACTCTTTGTTGGCCACTTTTTGTCACGCCCCAACCCAATTTGATTGGAACCCCACGATCAACCTGCTAGCCCTCCCTATACCAGAATGATATTTCTACCACAGTAGTCCAAAAAAGGTAAATTCTTATAAACATGAGTAATTTTCATAACAAAATTTTCCAAGAAACTTAAAAAATTTACCTCTCATTAGTAACATGATCTACTCATAGATTTGTGATGTGAATCAAATTGAGCATGCCGTAATTCACAAGTTTAGGGCTAAAAAATTTGAAGAAGCATTGAATGGGCTAATTGGAGCAATTGAAGAAATCCAAGTGGAAGCCCAAAGTAAGAGTACAATAAGATCTTAAGCCCAAAAGAAGAGTCAAGATCGCAAGCCCAAAAGAACAGTTCAATAAGAACTCAAGATGATAATTCAAATTCGAATTTCAAGTGAGAGATTTATTAACATAATAAATCTCCTAGAATATTGATTAATAAAGTAATATATTTTTAGATATGTGTAAGATAATATGCTAAGTTTACAATATTCATTATCTTAGATATCTCTAAATAAATGTATAACAAATATTTTCCATATGAATAATTAGTGGTTGGTATATAAACCATAATATTTTATTTCCTTATTTATAAGATAGCTAGTATTTATAAGTACCTATAAAAGGCCAATTTCATAGAATTGTAAAGAAAGATCTTTTATTTCAATAATATTGTGAGGTTTATGTCTTTTTTTCTCTTTTAAGAGAACTTTTGAACTTATGATATTTTTACTTGTGGCATTCAAGCAATCAGAATTATCATCAGGGTTTTTTAAGAGCTCTTCTAAGAGGATTTGGGTGTGGCATCTATATCTATCCATACGTTATTTCTCAACTAAACAAGTTGTATTCCATTCTTTGTACTTGTTTTATGAAAGTTTTAGGGTTTATTAAATATTTGGTGTAGAGTATCGTCAGTATATTGGCGGTGTTCGCATCTGTTGGTATTAGAGCACACGGTTGCACCGTAAGTCCCAAACCCTTTTAAATTTTATTATATTTTTCTTATCTTCTACCAATTTCTATTAATTATACAAAAAACAACAAAAAAATCTCTATTTTCTTTAATCTAGTTCTATTTCTATTCTCTTTAAAAAAAATCTCATTTTTTTTACTTTCTTTACATTAAAAAAAGTGCAAAAAGCCAAAACAAATCTTGGAAAAAAAGTAAATAAACGTGCAAAAAAAGTTTAAAAAAGAAAAAAAAACTAAGTGCATAAAAGAATAATGAAAAAGGAAAAAAAATGAAGTGCAATAAGGAAACAAAAGGAAAAAAAAGAGAGAGAATGAACACAAAAGTCTACACTTAGTATCTTATTCATTCTTTTCTATTAGATTTTATTTATTTTTTCTTTTAAAATTCTTTGAGTATCTTCATACCTCAAACTTAAATCCTTTTTAGAATTGCTTTTTGAAATATTGTTGATTTATCTTGATTATTCCTCAAGTTGAACTCCTTAATAAAAATTAGTTGTTCCTATGTTAAATTAATATTGAAAGAAGACATATGAGTGGAAAAAAAAGCAAGAGTCTTTTAAATCTATAAGAAAACTATAAACCTCGCCCTTTTGAGCTAAGGAAAACCAGGAAAAGAATCGGTCAAATTGAGTGAGAACCGAACCGGTTCACAAACCCAATTATCAAGAAATGGGAAATTTCGAAATTTACAACTCTCGGGTGATCCAAAGGGTTCATAAAACCTTGGAAAAGAACCTTAGGACAGGTTGGAAGAAAAAAACTAGACTAGATTAGATGAACCGGAACTGATAGAGAAAGGGCAAACAGGGAAATTTATGGATCCCTTGTGACCTGAAGAGATTTATAAACCATGGGAAGGAACCTTAGAACAAAGTGGGTGAGAAAAATCATACTGGTTCAGGTGAATCGGACCCGAACCAAATTAAACTGGTATAAGGACTGAGTCAGTTTATGAACCGAAATTGATAAAAAGATGGTAAACCAAGAATTTTATGGACCCTAAGTGACCTAAGGAGTCACAAAAGTAATGGAAATGGACTTGTGAAGGAATTGGGGATGAAAACCAAACCAGTTCAGGTGAATTGGATTCGAACCGGTTTAGACCGATTTGAACCACTATTAAACCAAATCCTAAATTTATTTTTCTAGGTGGCTTAAATAATTCAAATTGGAGATTTGAGGATACCATTGGATAGAAAATGAATTTAGAAAATTTTAAATTTGAAAAACTCGGTCAAATGAGGGATGAACCGGCCAGTTTAAGCTTCGAACCCGGTTCGGACCAATCCGGTCTGGTTTGGAAGAGTGTCATCTTCTTCCTCTAGTTGATGACACTGTTCACTCATCGGAAAATTGAAGCAGCGACAGCGAAGAGGAGACGTCTCCGTTCAATAAGTTTACGGCCATCAATGCCTGTCATAAAGGTGCCAATCGGACGGCCAATAAGTCCCCGAGCTTCCTATTTAAAGATCCCCTTTCCATTCATCCTCTATACATCTGAAAAGCTTACTCTCTCTTAGTTACTTAGTTTTCTGGCGAAGCTCAAACCATAGCTTCGATATAGGGTCTTTTCTGAGCCAAAGAAGGCTAGGTCGGGTTCTTTAGAACCAGGGAGAAGTCAGCTACAAGCTTGAAGTCTCCGTTCTCTCCAAGGGTCATCGAAGAAGCGTTGGCATGATGGAACAATGAAGCAGGTATGACGGGCCAAAGTTGTCCTATTTCGGCCGAGTTGAAATCGTCCATTTCAAGCCCTCCTCAGGCCAAACCAAGCCCTCCCAACATTTCCTCAGCCCTCCCACGACCAAATTAGGACTAAAAGGTAAGCTAATTCTATGAAATCGTATGAACATGGAGAAACTCAATTTCAACTTCAATTTCAACAATTAGAGGTGTTTGATCGGTCAATTTGATGAAATCAAATTCGGTTGTGTTAAAGAGTTGGAATTGGGGGAAAATTGGTGATTTTTGAAAATTCAAGGGACCAAAATGCAATTTCCTAAAATTAAGGGTCAATTGGGCATGATAAAAATGTTAGAGAGCCAATTGAGAAATTTTAGAATTTTTGAGGAAAATTTTACCATTTTTGTAATGGAAGGGCAAAATGGTAATTTTGGAAAAGTTAGGGGACCAAATTGGAAATTTGGAAATTTTAACCCCTTTGATAAATTTTAAAATTTTCGGGACTCAATTTGAGGAAAAACCGGCATTAGGGACTTAAAGTTTAAGAGAAATAACTTTATGGACCTAATTGCAAATAAATGAAAGTTTGACTTTCTCATTCATTTGGAATATATGTAGGCGATTAGGCCGATGATAATGAACCGAGATGTTCATATCTTGTAGGAACACGAAGTAACGGGAACGCCAGCAGGGACAAGCTCGTGTGAATACAAAGAACCGGTCTAGTGGAATTAACGACATTAATGGGTGAGTGGGCTTACTAACGTCATACCTGGTTGGGATGATTAGTACAATTTAAAGTTAAAAACCACTTACCGGTTGTGAGTGGAATTTTATATCGTACCCGGTTGGGGATGATAAGTACCTCAAAATGAAAACCCACTGTCAAGTGGTATTTTAAACGTTACAACTTAGAAGAGTGATGTGAAAACCATACAGAAAAATTAATTATCGGTTGTAAGTAAATCATACTCGGTTGGTATGATGAAACTTCCTCGAAGGAAGTTGAAAACCCGTTCATCGATAATGAGTGGAGATATCCTTATACTCAGTCGGTATAATGGACAGTTAAAAATATATTTTGTTGGAAGTGCTCTCCCCCGATTGTGTGCCAATGCTTAAACTATTTGGAAGACCTTCTTGACGGGAGCTCGAATAGCTCTTATAGGTCGGGGGCCTCAATTTTGAAAATTTGGGGCTATTAAGCCCAGTTTTAAAAATCTCGAACAATGGGTCATAGACCAGTGGGCACGAGTAGGAGCTCGTAAACGAACATGATATATGTGCCAAAAAATTTTAATAAGTAAATTATTTGTTCATGGTACCAAGGCATGTCCGACATACTCAATCAATTAGTAGCAGTGCGACATGACCGGCCTTCGGACCAGTCAAGACAAATAGCTGCAGGTTGAGTTGAAGGTCGGGACCGTTGGAGTAATGAGAGCTATCTGCCCAGATTGAAAGCTCGAACCGTCGTGCCTTCACCGGTGAGTAATCGAGGCTTTCTCTCTATATAATTCATTTTCCAGCGAAGCTCCGTTTGAGTTCGTCCCGACATTAAAACTTGCGATTCATATTTCTAAAGAATCATATGAACATGTAGAAACTCAATTACAACAATTGGAAACGTTTGATGGGTCAATTTGATAAAATCAAATTCGGTTGTGTTAAGAAGTTGGAATTGGGGGAAAATTGGTGATTTTCGAAATTAAAAGGACCAAAATGAAATTTTATAAAATTGAGGGTCAATTGGGCATGAAAATAATGTTGGAGGACCAATTGAGGAATTTTGAAATTTTTGGGGCAAAATTTACCATTTTTGTAAAGGAATGGCAAATGGTAATTTTGGAAAAGTTGGAGGAACAAATTGGAAATTTGTGATATTAAACCCCTTTTGTGAAATGGAATAAATTGAGATCCTATGATAAATTTTAAAAGTTTCGGGACTCAATTTCAGGAAAAACCGGCATTTGGGACTTAAAGTTAAAGAAAAATAACTTTAGAGACCTAATAGCAAATAAATGAAAGTTTGACTTTCTCATTCATTTGGAATGAATGAAGAGCGATTAGGCCGAAGGATAATGAACAAAGATGTTCATATCGTGTAGGAACACGTAGTACCGGGAACGCCAGCAAAGACAAGCTCGCGTGAATACCAAGAATCGATCTAGTGGAATTCACGATATTAACGGGTGAGTGGGTTTACTGACATCATACCCGATTGGGATGATGAGCACAACTTAAAATTAAAAACCACTTACCGGTTGTGAGTGGAAATTTTATATTATACCCGGTTGGGCAATGATAAGTACCTTGGTATGAAAACCCACTATTAAGTGGTATTTTAAACATCACTACTTAGAGGAAGTGATGTGAAAATCATGCGGAAAAACTACTTACCAGTTGTAAGTAGATCATACCCGGTTGGTATGATGAGACTTCCCCGAAGGAAGTTGAAAACCCGTTCATCGGTTATGAACGGAGGTGTCCTTATACCCGGGCGGTATAATGGATAGAGAAAACATATGTTTTGTCGGAAGTGCTCTCCCCTGACTATGTGCCAATGCTTAAACAATTTGGGAGACCTTCTCGACGGGAGCTCGAATAGCTCTGATAGGCCGGGGGCCTCGGTTTTGGAACTTGGGAGCTAAATGCCCGATTTTGAAAATCTCGTACAGTGGGCCTAAGGCCAGTTGGCATGAGTAGAAGCTCGTAAACAAACATGATATATGTGCCATAAAACTTAATAAGTGAATTGTTTGGCTATGGTACCAAGATAGGACCGACATGCTCGGTCAACTAGCGGCAGTGCGACATGACAGGTCGACGGACCAGTCAAGATAAACAACTGCAGGTTGAGTTGAGAGTCGGGGCCGTTGGACCAGTGGCACTACAGATTACATGGCAATATGAGAAAACATTGTTTGTGCATGCACTATGAGTACGAGATCATCAAGACGCCCATGAGCGGTAGTGATGCGTCCTAAGGGCACTAGACGACCTGGTGGCTATAAGGGTAGTTCGTCGTTCTAGGTGTCTGTGCGAAATCTGGAGTAGCACCAAGCACATGAGATCGGGGTGGGGATAGGATGAGGTCTCTGTCCTCATACGAACATGAAGAAGTGATTTCGGGATTGTGGGTCGGATGTCACGTACATCCACTCATTCCTAGGGTAGAAGTGGTCGTACTTCTATCCGGGTGGCAGGAAAAGTCACTCCGAAGCCACTAGCGGGTTCAGTAGTGATACTGACTTGCGAATGTGTGTAACCTTTATGATGAAGGATGTGTGTTAGGTGATGACACACCGTGGTAAATAAGAAATGGTGGAAAACACGAATTTTTAAATGAAGTGATTTTTGAAAAGAAAGGAGTCTGGCACACTTCAATAATAATTATTTTTCTTAAAAGTCAAAAACTTTTAAAAACCCATTCACTGAGTAGTCGTACTCACCCACTCCCTTATATCCCTTTTAGGAAATCCCGGAAAGCCTCCCTTAAAGACTGTCAACTAAAATGCCTGTAAGACAGGTATGTAAAATTTTAAATTTCATGCAGTTTTGATTATGCTATTCCAGGAAAAGGTGCAGGTTAAAGGACACCTTACTCTTTACGGTTTACAATAAGGGGAAATTCTTTAATAAACCGGGAGAGTGGCAGGTTGATCACGGGGATCCGACCAAACCGGGTTGGGGCGTGACAGGTTAGGATGAGGTCTTTGTCCTCATACAGACACAGAGTATTTTTGGTCTGAAGGTAGGACATTAGGGACGTTCACTCAAACTTCAGGTAGAAGTCAGGGACTTCTATTAGGGTGGATGGTAAATATGCTCTGATCCACAAGTGGGTCCAGTCGGCATAACTGTATCTCGCGAATGTGTGTGTGATTGGCCTTTATGATGAAGAATGTGTGTTGGGTGATGACATACCACGATTAATAAGAAATGGTGAAAAACTGAGGTTTTTAAAGTGGAGAAAATCTAAAGGAAATTAAGGAGTTAGGCACACTCCAACTTAAAAATGTCACCCTCGGTAGGGTAAAGGTTTTAAAAACTAGTATTTGAGGAAAGAATATTCTTAAAGGAAATAAGGAGTTTGGCACACTCCGATTAAATTTGTATTGTTTATGAAAACTCACTCCGAACCCCCGCTCACTGAGTTATAGAACTCACCCCCTCCCTTTTACCCCTTTCAGGAAACCAAGGGAATACCAATCTTAAAGACTTCCCTGTATAGGAACTATAAAATCAGGTATGTCTACTTTTCAATTTTGTATAATGTTATTCCAAGAAAGGTACAGGTTTAAAGGATGTCTTACTCCTCCTGGGCCTAAAAGAGAGGAAAACCCTTAATAAACTAGGAAGAGTGGCAGGTTGCTCATGGGGATCTGACCCAACCGGGTCGGGGTGTGACACAACTGCCTCAAGATAATTAGAGAAGATGAATAGTAAGGATGGGACAGGTAACGAACCAACCCTCGTGAGGGTCATAGATTAAATTCTAGTAAAGAAAGCAAAGATGGAAGGGCCAAACATTTGGAAAAGTAGGATGGAGGAAATCCTAAAAGAGATCAATAACCAAGACCAACTTGACGACCAAACTCAAAGCCAGGAGAAGATTAAGTAAGCCTCGCATAAAGAGATCTTGAGACAAACCATGTTTGAACCTCTCCCAAATAAGAAAACTTGCGCAGGATACAAGCAGAATTAATAGAATGGTACAAGGACATACCAATAGATTTCCCATAAAGGGTGAATGGGATGGATGACATCAAAGGGTGTCATTTAATGATTTGATACTTCCAAAGAACGAATAAAAAAGGAATTTTTGGATAAAGGGAAAGAATCCTACCAAGGAAGGAAGTCTCGGAAAGGCATACGTATCCCAACTAAGAGGAAAAAGGAACCAACCAAAATGGAAAGAAAGATAAATTCACAAATGAAATGCTGGTTGGGATGGAAAGATTAAGTACCAAGGAAAAGTACTCATTAAGGCCTAAGAAGTAAATTAAACCTAAGGAATGGGTAAGTCGAAAGATATCATCAAAAGATGATGTACGAGTAAGAAAGTGGAGGACTACCCATAAAAAGGAGGATAGAATAAAATACATCTAAGAAATCTTGGAGAGGTAAGTTCCCTAGTTAAGAAGTGACTAGAGTTAATGACCACTAATATCAAGGCCAGTTGTGGTCCATGCCCAAATGATTGGAATCGGAAAGCCCCAATAAGGAAGTTGGGAAAGTACAAGTGGATGAAGAAAACCAACACGGTTATATAAGTTGATTAGATAACGGTAAAAGTAGTTAAGGAATACTACTAAACAAAAGAGGAATGAAGTTATATGATGCCTGAAAAAATAATAGGTTGCAAATAACTCTCAAGGAGGTGTTCTGGAAATCTAATGGACATATAGACAAGATCTAGAAGATATCATGCTGTAAGGGGGATGTAAGCCCAACAGTTCCGAGGAAAACATGACTCAAAATAAGGAAGAATTAGTTAGTAAGCATGACAAGGTCAAACATAAAATTTAGTCTGAAATTGAAATGAACAACGGATGAAGGAAGAGTCGAAATATGACGAAAATGGTGATAACAAGGAAACCCGTGAAAATAAATATGTAACTCTTTAAAGAATATTGAGCTAAGGGTTTCCACGACCAAGTTGTTATTTAGACATGGGAATGGTTAGGTATCTTGGAACTCTCAATCCTGAGTATAGGGCCTCAAAAGGAAAAATATTGCTCTAAGCCAAAAAAAGATGTGAATCTAAGGATATACCCTTGAGTAAGGTATGTCTATATATGATAAACTTCATGGAGGGAGTAAATACTATAAAGGAAAAGAAATTCCTTAAGTAAATGATATAAAAAGGGCTAATTGAAAGAACAAGAGAAGAGTTTGCATGTTAAGTAAACACCAAATGGACATCAAAGGAAAATGTTTCTCGTGTAAAGGTTGCTAATTAAGTTTTAGGGACAAAACTCCTAAAAGGAGGGGAGAGTTGTAAACCCCGCTCTTTAGAGTTAAGGAAAACCGGGAAAAGAACCGGTCAAATCGAGTGAGAAAACCGAACTGGTTCACAAACCCGATTATTAGGAAATGGGAAAATTTAAGAATTTACAACTCCCAAGTGACTCAAAATGGTTCATAAACCTTGGAAAAGAACCTTAGGATAAATTGGGAGAGAAAAACCAGACTAGTTCGGGTGAACCAGATCCAAACCGGATTGAATTGGTTTATGAACTGAGCCGGTTCATGAACCAAAACCGATAAAGAGAGGGCAAACCAGGAAAATTATGGATCCCAAGTGACTTAAAGAGTCACATACGCCATGAAAAAGGACTTTAGGATGAATGGGGGATGAAAACAAAACCGGTTCGGGTGAACCGGTTTGGACTAGTTTGAACCACTATTGAACTAGATTGTAAATTCATTTTTCTAGGTGGCTTAAAAAATTCAAATTTTTTATTTGAGGCCACCATTGGATAGAAAATGAATTTAGAAATATATAGATTTGAAAAATTCAGTCGAATTGGGGGTGAACTGGCCAATTTAAGCTTTGAACCTAGTTCGGACCGGTCCGGTTCAGAACAATATTGTCTTCTACCTTCAGATGATAGCACTATTCACTCGCCAAAAAATCGTAAGCGTCGGTGAAGCTAAAAAGTCTCCAGCCATAGAGTTTCAGGCAATGAATGATCGATATTAAGCCACAAATTGGATGGCCAGGAAGTCTCCGAGCTTCCTATATAAGGAGTCCCTCCTCATTCATCCTCTCCACACCTAAAAACTCCATTCTCTCTCAACTGCTCCAATTTATAGTGAGGCTCGAACCAGAGCTCTGACTTGGGCATTTTTTTTAATCAAACAAGGTGAGGTCGGGTTCATTGGATTTGGGGAGAAGTCAGCTACATGCCTGTAGTCTCCATTTGCTCTAAGGGTCGTCAGAGAAACACCAACGTGATCGAATAGTGAATCAGCTCCAGTGGACCAAAGCTGCCATGTTTCGATCAAGCTGAAATCGGCCAATTCAAGCCCTTCTAAGGCCAAACCAAGCCCTCCTAACACCTCAACAATCCTCCTCAGCTGAATTAGAGCTGAAAGGTAAGCCAATTCAGTTTCCCTTTGTAATTTCTAACCAGTGCTAGAAAGAGAACCAACAAAACTTCTATGATAAAATTCTCACTCAATTTGGCATCAATTGATATAATTCTTGATCCTATGAGTAACCTCAGAACAAGAGCTACCTGCCCAGATTGAGAGCTCGAACTGTCGCGCCCCCAACAATAAGCTTTCGAAGCTTTCTCTCTTTAAGTCCAGTTTTATAGTGAATCTCCGTTTATGCTCATTTCGGCACCAAATTGCACAATTCAAAGTGAAATTGAATCATATGAAGGTGTAGTAACTCCAATCTAACTTCAATTTCAACAATTAAACTCATTTGATCAGTCAATTTGATAAAATCAAATTCGATAGAGTTAGAAGGTTAAAATTGTGAGAAAATTTGAGGGACTTAGTGTAATTTCATAAAATTGAGGACCAATTGGGCATGATAAAGATGTTGGAGGACCAATTGGGTAATTTTGGAATTTTTGGGGCAAAACTTACTATTTTTGTAAAGTAGGGGCAAAATAGTAATATTGGAAAAGTTGGGGGACCAAATTGGAAATTTGGGAAATTAAACCCTTTTTTGTGAAATTGAATAAATTGAGGTCCCAAGGTGAATTTTAAAAGTTTTGGGACTCAATTTGAGGAAAAACTAGCATTAGGGACTTAAAGTTAAAGAAAAATAACTTTTGGGACCTAATTATGAATAAATGAAAAGTTTAGTTTTGTCATTCATTTGAAATGAATGAAGGCTATTAGGTCGAGGGATAATGAACAAGGATGTTCATATCATGTACGAACATGAAGTACTGGGATCGCCAGCAAGGACAAATCTCACGTGAATACAAAGAACTGGTCGAGAGGAACTCACTACATTAACGGGTGAGTGGGATTTTTATATCATACCCAGTTGGGATGATAAGCACCTTGAAAATGAAAACTCACTGCTAAGTGGTATTTTAAACATACATCTAAGAGGAGTGATGTGAAAATGACGCGGAAAAACTACTTACCAATTGTAAGTAGATCATACCCGATTGGTATGATGAAATTTTCTCGAAGGAAGTGGAAAACCCGCTCATCAGTTATGAGCGAAGATATCCTCATACTCGGTTGGTATGATAGATAGTTGAAATATATTTTTTCGAAAGTGTTCTCCCTTAACTGTGTACTACTGCTTAAACAATTTGGGAGACCTTCTTGATGAGAGCTCGAATAGCTCTGTCAGGCCGGAGACCTTGATTTTTGGAACTTGAAGGCTAATATGTCCAAATTTTGAAAATCTCAAACACTGGGTCCTAGGCTGGTTGGCACGAGCAGGAGCTCGTAAACAAACATGATTTATATGCCACAAAAACTTAAGTAATTGAATTGTTTGGCCATGGTACCAAGACAAAAATTTAACTTTAATTTCAACAATTAAACTCATTTGATCGGACAATTTGATAAAATCAAATTCGGTAGAGTTAGAAGGTTGAAATTGGGGGAAATTTGGGAATTTCAAAAATTAGAGGGACTAAAGTGCAATTTAATAAAATTGAGAACCGATTGGGCATGATAAAGATTTTGGAGGACCAATTGGGCAATTTTTGAAATTTTTGGGGTAAAACTTACCATTTTTGTAAAGTATGGGCAAAATGGTAATTTTGGAAAAGTTGGGAGACCAAATTAGAAATTTGGGAAATTAAACCCCTTTTTTGTGAATTTGAATAAATTCAGGTCCTAAGATAAATTTTAAAAAGTTTCAGGACTCAATTTGAGGAAAAACCGGCATAGGTACTTAAAGTTAAAGAAAAATAACTTTAGGGACCTAATTGAAAATAAAGGAAAAGTTAGTTTTCTCATTCATTTGAGATGAATGAAGGCTATTAGGACAAAAAATAATGAACAAGAATATTAATATCGTGTAGGAACATGAAGTACCGAGAACGCAAACTAAAACGAGTTCGAGTAAGGACAACAAGCCGACTAAGAGGAATTTCACTGCACGATCGGGTGAGTGGGATTTTTATATCATACCCGGTTGGGATGATAAGCACCTCGAAAATGAAAACTCGCTGCTAAGTGGTATTTTAAACATCAGACCTAAGAGTAGTGATGTAAAAATCACGCGGAAAAACTATTTACCGATTGTAAGTAGATTATACCCAGTTGGTATAATGAAACTTCATCGAAGGAAGTGGAAAACTAGTTCATCTGTTATGAGCAAAGATGTCCTCATACTCGGTTGGTATGATGGACAGTTGAAAAATATATTTTGTCGGAAGTGCTCTCCCCTGACTATGTGCCACTGCTTAAACAATTTGGGAGACCTTATTGACAGTAGCTCGAATAGCTCTGTTAGGCTAGAGGCCTCGGTTTTGAAACTTGGGAGCTAATATGCCCAATTTTGAAAATCTCGAATAGTGGGCCATAGGCCAGTTGGCACGAGTAGGAGCTCGTAAACAAACATGATTTATATGTCATAAAAACTTAAGTAAATGAATTGTTTGGCCATTGAACCAAGATAGGACCGACACGGCAGTGCGACATGACATGTCTCCGGACTAGTCAAGACAAGCAGCTGCAGGTCGAGTTGAGGGTCGAGGTTATTGGACCAGTGGCACCACAGATTATATGGCATCATTGAAAAATGTTGATTGTGCATGCACTGTGTTTATGGGACCTTCAAGATGCCCAAGAGGGGTAGTGATGTGTCCTAGGGCCTTGGACGACCTGGTGGATATAAGGGCAGTTAGTCATACCAGAAGCCTTGCGAAGCTCGACATAGCTTCAAGTGCATGGGACCAAGGTGTGGTCAGGATGAGGTCTCTGTCCTCATACGGACACAGAGATTTGTTATGAGATTGAGGGTCGGATGTCACGAATATCCACTCATTCTCAAGGTAGAAGTGGACGTACTTCTATCTAGGTGGTCGGTAAAGTTGCTCCGACGCCACAAGTGGGTTCAGTGGACGGGCTAGCCTGCAATTGTGTTTTTGACCTTCATGATGAAGGATGTGTGTTGAGTGATGACATACCGTAGTTAATAAGAAATGGTTATAAAAATCAGAATTGAAATGAAAGGTTTTTAAAAGAGAATAAGGAGTCTCAAATACTCCGAATTAAATATTTTCCTAGAAGATAAATTTTGAAAACCATTCACTGAGTCGTTGTACTTACACCTCCTTTTTATCCCTTTCAGGTAACCCTAGAAAGCCTACCCTAAAGACCACCAGCTAATACGCCTGTGAGATAAGTATGATCAGTTTAAAATTTTATTTAGTTTTGATTTATGTTATTAAAAGAAAGGTATATGTTTAAATGATGTTTTACTCTTCACTGTTTATAAACAAGGGGCACCCCTTAGTAAACCGGGAGAGTGGCAGGTTGATCAAGGGGATCTGACCAAACCGGGTCGAGGCGTGATAGTCACCCTCCTATTGGTCGGTTTTCGCTAACGTGGATTTCCCTCTTCTAACCATTGATCGAGCGCTTCCAAGCACTAACTAAGCAGCTGACGAGCGCGCTTTGCCACGCATCGCTTGCTTATTGGTTGTGCTTACTAACTAGGTGTTGATCGCAGTGGTCCATTGACCGGCTAGACTGTTGACAAGTCTGGTCTGACCAAGTTCGGTGACCTAAAATCGTCAATCGGCTGGTTCAAGCCAAATTCGACCGATTTTTTAAAAATTAAAATTTTATAAATTTATCTAAATTCATTTTACATCTGATGGTGACTTCAATTTTCCAATTTGACATTTTAAGTCACATAGAAAAATGAATCTTTGAACCGGTTATTTATAGTTTAACTCGGTTCAATTTGATTTAGGTCCGGTTCACCCTGAACTGGTCTGGTTTTCAAATTCAATCCACTTCATGGCTCTTCTCCATAACTTCTATGATGTATTGGCTACTTGGAATTTTTCAAGTTCACTTGTGACCCTTCTTTACCCATTTTGTTTTGCTTAGATTCTCGGTCTTTCTCTCAAAGATTTCCAGTTTTCCAACTTCGGTCATCCTATGGTCGGGAACGGGGTTTACATAACCCACATCTCTAGAGACCCGGATGAAATGAACGCGGCCTAGGAGTTGACGAACCCTCTAGAGTCGCAAGGGGCATAAGCTCTAAGATAGTTTGATTAAAAGATAAATTTGTGATTTTGAATATAGGCGACATCGAGAAATGAAACACTCGATAAGTGGTACTCTCACTCACTAATCGTTAGCTCACCCCCTCCCAATACATTTTTCTAATTGTTGGTAAAGAATGAATTAGTAAAGTAAGGCCCGGTACATTAGGAAATGGTTTCGGCAGAGTCGATAATCGAGAAAGAGAATTTTGAGAGAAAAAGTACGAGCATTTTTCATTAGGTTATTATTTTCCCATGGTTAAACAATTATACTTATGAAAATTATATCATTCCTAAAAATTTTTAAACTTGGTTTTATCAGTGCTACTATAGTAATAGTATATACTATGGTTGTATTAGGCTTGTCAAAATTTCGGATTAATTTAGATTTTCGATGATCAGACCTGACCCGAAATAGACCCGGAACCGATGTTGGAGTCGTCGCTAGTAATTTTAATTTTATTAGTGTTGTATTCTGATATTTACTCTGGTACTCGAAAATCATTGGTCTCCTCCCATATTGGACTAACAATAATTTGTGAGGGATGTTTCAAACATAATGTCTGTATTTCTAATTAGATTTTTTTCTCATCTCGCAGGCAACGTATTCTTGAAACATGGTTGTGAGCTTTGTCTCATCCCCTTGATAGAGTGGGATGCGCTTGAATCCTTTGCCCGTATTACATCTTACCCAGATAAACTTAGGTGTTGGAGATTATATCTTGAATGAATCTTACTTTCTAGATTGATAAGCTTTCTCCCGGTAATATATTTGACATCATGAATTGAATCTAACATGAGTATCTGTTGGAGAAATGAATAAATGGAAAAGAGGATGGGTAAGCTGGGGTTATATGAACATATAATGTTCTTTTTAAGTGAATGGATTTTAGTAGATAAAAGAGACGATGGAGGGCAAATAATGAGAGTTATATACGGGAGAGAATGGCTTTGTTTGCGAGGTAGAATCTGCAGCACCTTTTAGCTTTCCATGACTCCTATTGCACTTTTCATGGAGGAGAATCTATCCAAGGGGGTCATAGAATCTTGTGAAGTACTCTATGTTCATATGATTTAAGTTGGCCGGTCTTAAATTCTCATAAAAATCACAAGTAAACAAGAAATAAAAAAGCTAAACAATGAAATTGTCACGTTGTTAATTGAGTGGATGCAGTCAATTATTATTGTACAAGTTTGCAAATCACATCATCTGAAAAATGTCTAATTTTACCAGGTCAAGTCAATAAATGCGCCATCTCCATCTTTGGCATCTAAAAGACTGCCCTTGCATTTGCATACTATACACAGTGTAGCCCACAAAGATTGTGGTACTTGTTACATTAAGTTGCAGTGTCGTCCCCTTGTACACTACAAGGTGGAGGAAAATATGAGAGAAATTTCAGAAGTTTCATCATAAAACAGTAGCTCTTTCACTTGGGACTCTGACTATGCATCAGACTGTGCAAGCTTGTAAGATGTTTCAGCACGAGCTTCTTCTAGGTTCAGTATGAGTTCCTTTATAAAGGGCGTGGTTGTCCCATGACCATGAGTAACCCGCAATATATGGACAACCTTAGTGAGTGATCTAACAGCATCATCTGTGTAACCTAGCAGCCTGAGAAAGTTGAAGAACTGAATCAGGTTCAAGCAGAGTCATTCATCTTCTCAAAGTGACTACAGCAGAACCAAAATATCCCCACCAAACAAACACACACAAAAGTGTAGCCGCTACTCCCGAAAACAGAGCAAGTCGGATGCTAGAAAAAATTAGAATGAATTCCTATCAATTTTTTTGAAAGGTCCTTCGCTTGAATAAAAGATATCAATCTTTCTTTTCTTCAATATTAGTAATTTCTATAATAATACAACTTAAAATTAATAAAACAGTGATTAAACACTTTATTATCGCATTAGTAATTTTACTTGTACCGTAAATATTTAATAGATAACGATACCGTACTCGATATTAGATTACAATATATTACTAATAAAAGTACTGAATCAGCACGGTATATGGAGGGATTTACTTGACCATTACAAGGTAATATACCAAGTAGTAAACATGTATCAACTCATCTGGAAATAGCCTAATCTCCATATTCATCAATTGGTTACCTATAAAGTTGTCTTGGTACTTCCATCATTCGTTCGTTATAGGGAAGGTGCGTCAATATCTACACAAAAATATATTGTTTGTGGTGTCTTGCTCACCAAATTGCCATATAATGTATTTGTAGTTTTCTTAGCAATGTAATGTTTCTTATATTTCCACTGTCATATCATACAAAGAGTCTTCCTATTTGTACATTTTGATGCCGCTACTCATTGTCCTTCAATATAATCATGCAAGTCCATGTGAAATAAATTTTTTATAACTTCCATATTAAATAATTAAAAATATTCAACTTTAACATTATAAGTCAATTCTTATTTTTATTGAAAATAATTTTGTATCAACTTTGAACTAATCTTTCTATTAGGCTTGTTAAATATTGATCAAAATTTCATTGCATATCAACAACCAAATAAGTTAAAGTAAATAATAATATAAATATTTTTATATGAAATATGGATACATAAAAATTACGATATTAATCCAAAAACAACTTGCATGATATAAATTAGAAATTAAAACATTGTCTAAATATCTAAGTAGCATTTGATCAATCAACCAACTTAAAAAATTAAGAAATGATCTTACATCAACTCAATAGATGTAACTCCATGATGTAGAAAAAATTATATTTTTTTATGAATTTCTCTGTGATTTTACCTCTATCCTAGTCTATTTTCGTCATAAAATAATCCTCATTTTGTCAAATGATTGCGATGATGAGAGAATGCCACGAGAGATCATGAAGCTTTTCTTCTTCATTTTTTTAATGGTGTCTTTAAAAGAATCCCTTTCACTTAGTGGTGAGAGCTCAAGAAATTGTTCTAATTAAACTAGGATTGACTCATTTATTTATTGTCTCCTATCCTCCAAATAGGAGGGGACCATCTATGAATTAGATTCTCCATATTAATCTTGCCAAATTGCTCCAAATTTGAACTCAAAATTCAACATTGGAGACCTCCAAGGTCATAGCTTCTGACCCTAAAATGTTGTCCCCCCATTGCTTCTCCCCTTTAGCACGTAATGTACATGGCTCCACTTTACTCCGAAGGGCCTTTGTTTTTTCGCAAGCTACAATGGAATCTACTCCGTGGATGGTAAGTCAAAATGTATGACAAGATGATAATATGAGGGTCTAATTGCTAAGCATCAAGTCTTACTTTAAAATCTTCCCGAATGGAATCATAGGCAAAAAAAACTAAAGGTAGTACAAGCAATTTGTTAGTGAGAAATAAATTTAGAATTTTTATCATTTTTCTTTAAATACTTGCATAAATTAAGTTATTTTATGTCGGTAGATCTTTACTAAGATATAATTGAATAATTAATTAATTAATATTAATTGGACATAGGAAATGGCTTCCCCTAGTTCAGTGGGCTGTCGTATATATGAGCTTGCAGTGGGGCCCACGCGTGCCACTGAGCGCGGGAAATGAAAGCGAGAGATTGGAAGCACTCCCCCCATACGGCCGTTGATCACGGACAAATCTTTCTCATGCGATCTTGGCCGTCCGATCATAACGGATATCACAGCCCCGGAAGGCTCTCAACTCGGAAGTGTCTCGACTAACTCCCCGTCATCATCTTGGCTTTCACTGGTTTATTAATATTTACCGTTAAGTTACCGTTATAATCTCATGATGCGTCTTGGTCTTCCATCTCGACCAACCACAAACACCTAAATCATTTGGGACTGATGATAGTGCTAATGAATCTCGGAAAGAAGAGGCAACCGAAATCTAAGACCTGGTTTGAATAAAGGAGGGGAAGTTAATGCCTCCTCACAAATGATTAATCAAAATAAAAATTCCCATTTCGGAAAAGAGGAAGAAGGAAATTCTCTGTAGAGCCAACTCTGTTTGTTTCATCATCTTCTTGCCCACAAGAGAAAAGCTATGCTCCCTCTCAATCTTCTCTCCCTCATTCGTGTGTCTCTCACTCTCTTCTTTTTTCCTCTGTGATTACTCATTCTCTTCTTCTGTCTGTCCTTTTATCTTTGATTTCTTGCTCTCTCCATAGAACAACATCATCGTGGTCCCGTCCATTCGGGAGTCATCGGTTGATTTGATTTCACGGAAGAAGGAAAGAGGAAGAGGCTTACTTAGCAGGTGTCGATATCTGATCGCCCCAGACTATACTGATTTGCAGATGAAGCAAAAAGGTCTGAAAGTTTGTAATTTTAATTTTAATTTTCATCTGATCGATGATCTCAGGGATGTAAAACGTTAAAACAGTTATTGATGTCGCATTCTTCTTATCTTACCAGTAATAAATTGATGGCCTTTTGGCCTTTTAAACGTCTGTGCTCGAATCAACTTCGCCCTCCATGGCTTTCTGGTCTGCCAGTTTGTGAATGAATTTCACGTTCGCTTCAAGTTGCAGCATATAGACGGTAGGCGTGGATCGACCAAAAGCTTCAAGGTATGGCCTTTAACGGGCTGTTAGAGATGGACCAAGGGACGAGCATAGACACGAACAAGCTCAGCTACGAGATCTTCTCCATACTCGAGAAGAAGTTCCTGTTCGGCGCTAACGACGACTCCAGGCCGTGGATTCCAAGACAAGTCTCCCGCTTGACGGCCGCCACTGACGCCGACACGGCGCTCCATGACTTGCTGACCGGTATCCAGATCGTGGACTCAAGCAGCTCCTTCCCCTTCGCCGCCGGCGGCGGCGGCGCACGGCCGAGAGTCCGCATCCTTAGCATCGACGGCGGTGGCTGCAGCAGCCTGGGAGGGGTCCTCCCCTGCAGGGCGCTGACCTACCTTGAGCGAGCGATAAGGCAGAGATCGAACAACCCGGCAGCGGCGATGGCGGATTATTTCGATGTCGTGGCCGGGACGGGGATCGGCGGCGTTGTGGCGGCGATGCTGTTCGCCACGAAAGACGGGGCTCAGCCTGCCTTTGGGGCGGAGGACACGTGGCGGCTCCTCGTAGAACAGGAAAGATGGATGCCTTCAAACGGCGGCGGCCGGAATGGTTTCATGCAGCGTTTGTTCGGCCGACGAAGAGGAAGAGGGGGAGTGGGCGTTGTGGGTTTTGAGGAATTCTTAAGGGAGACTTTCAGCGGCGGTGGCGGCGGAGAGTTGACTTTGAAGGACACGCTGAAGCCATTGCTCATCCCGTGCTACGACATATCGACGGCGGCGCCGTTTCTATTCTCCCGTGCGGACGCGCTGGAATCCGACGGCTATGATTTCCGGCTCTGGGATGTCTGCAGGGCCACGTCTACCGAGTTGGGCCGGATCGAACCGGTTCTGATGCGGTCTGTCGACGGGAAGAACCGGTGCGTGGGGTTAGACGGGGGGCTAGTGATGAGCAACCCGACGGCAGCGGCGATAACCCACGTGCTGCACAACAAGAATGAGTTTCCACACGTGCGCGGGGTGGAGGATATGCTGGTCCTGTCGCTGGGGACTGGCCAGGTTATTAAGGCGGACCGGGGTAGGCCCGGCTATGACTATGGGAACTTAAAGGGGTGGAAGGCCAATGCCTGGGCCGAGGCTGCCATCCGTATCACCAGAGACGGCTCTGCCGATCTCGTCGACCAGGCCGTGGCCAATTGTCTCCGTGGTTGTAGGGCAGGGGGCTACGTCCGGATTCAGGTAATCTTAGGATGGTTTTAATGGCAATTTACACTTATTTTAATACCAAATATGGATTTGAATAATTTTTAGTAAATTGTTAGGGCACTCTTTTTTTTCATTGGTATTGGAGTTAATGCTAATGCTATGATGATAAGGATATATCAAAGGAAAATGGACGTTCCACCTAACCTCTCAATATCATTTTCCTTTTGCCTTTCCTAAGTATCTCAATTAGCAAAAAAGAAAAAAAAAGGGTCACACGACGTCGACCATTTCATCGGCTCTAGGAAATGGGGCACGTCTGAACCAAAACATGTATAGGAGGTTCATTCAAGTTGAATCTCAACTCTATTAGGAATATTTAGGATCTTATTAAATTCTATTTTTTTAATTATAATATAAAATGTTATTAACTTTTTAGATATTTTTCCTATCTGATCGGTCCGCAAAGATCCTACTCGTATAATGATCCAGTCCGATTTAAAACGACCTGGTCGGGTTATCTGCAGATGGAATTGGGGTGAGTTTTCTTGGCCAGCCATAGCCACAATAGGTCTCTTCACAACAGTCTATTATAAATTCAAATATATTTATGCCAAATCTTATGGTTATGGGTAACACATATGGAGTTTTTCTCTTGGTTCATGCAAAGAGAGGGGAATCAAGGAGCCTCTTGAAACCTGGTCTGAAGAGGATCGGCTATTCATATCATTAGATCAAACTAGTATTGCTTGCTCTGCATTTCTGGGAATCTGTTTAAGCCTTTCACTAAATGGATTATAACAGGCTAATGGGAGCAACCTTTTCCTGGACGGCTCCCGTGTGGAGACGGAGCCAGGCCCTTGGGATGCAAAGAAGCTGGCTAATATTGCCGAAGAGATGCTGAAACAGAAGAATGTCGAATCGGTCCTCTTCGGCGGTAAGAGCGTCTCAGACTTGACCAACTATGAGAAGCTCGACACGTTTGCTGCTGACCTTGTGACGGAGCACAATGGGAGGCGGAATTTGAAAGCTTCTTCTGTTGCACTTGGCCAGGAATCTGCTGGACGATGAACAGGTAAATGTGTTCATTGTTAGATAAAATTGAGAGACATTGAATTTAAACTCTTGGAGGAGACCAGAAGTTAGGTCTACCATATTAGTTTATTCCCAAAAATGTTTTTTAATCATAAAATAGATTACTTATAGAATTGTCCCATTAGGTCAAATTTGGAATATTCTTGTGTGGGAGATAGAGAAAGGTGCTGCTACATTGATAATTGACTAATTTTCAATATATCCATCTTCACCAATATTGTTTAGTACAATTATTAATAATTTCTACATTATAAAATTTAATGTACCCTTTAATCTGATAAATAGACTCGTTAATCACTTATTATAATGGAAAAGGGAAAGATCCAACTGATATTTGGAGCATGTAAACCCTAGAATCCATCCCACACTTGATAAGTCTTTGAAGAACAAGATCCAACTGATGTTTGTTTTCCAAACTCCAGATGCAGGTGATGGTGAAGAAAGAAAGAGAAGGAAAGATGTGTGCAAAGTAAGGAGAATAAGCAAACGGGCAGCTTTTTAACTTGTATACAAAGTGAACGGGTCGATTTGATTATATTATATAGGAAGGAGGATGCATACATACATTATTTGGTTTCTTCATTAATTCGAGTCATCGAGTCAATTTGTTATCATTCCTCTCAAGAATTATAACTTCAATAATAATAATAATAATAATAAAGAAAAAAGAAAATAGACTTAAACTATACTTTCCAAGTTTATTTAAGAAAAATAAAATAAACTTAAAAGTATGATTTTGATGTCTACTTTTTTTTTGGCCATCTATTTTGAATTCTACTTAAAGAAAAAGGAAAATAGACTAATTGTCCATTTAATCTGTCTTCACCTTTATGGATGTAGATGTATCCTTAGTTATTTTCTCTTCACTATTAACCATTTCCTTGTTTGCTAGTTAGTATTAAATTGATTGGGATATGGATGGTTGATTGAAAAAAAAAGGTTGGATGGCTTAATTAGCTCTAGCCCATCAATCAACCATTCCCAATCAATTTAAGCCACCCCACCTTGACTCATCCACATTTGTTCCATTCCCCTTTTGTTTTGTTTTCCTCCTTTTTCACACCCATATAATATTGAAACCCAATAAAAATACTGAAAAAGAAATTGACAAACAAAATACCAATCCATCTCTCCATTTTCTCTATATTTAATTTTAAACTAATGAATGTAAGGAAGGAAGGATACAAAGGATGACCCATCTTGTCCTATGTTCCAACATGATTATCTCCTTATCTAACAATTTTGGGGGAAGATAAGATGATAATGGGACTGCAAGGAGAGCAAATCATTAGTGGACCTCATAATCCTTCTGAAGGATCGGAATTCCTGCATGATGGAAAATCAGCCCCCAAATGGATGAGGCAGTCTACTAAAACAGTGTAAACCAGATAGAGGAAGCTGTCGTCCGATCAACCGGCGAATTAAGGGGTCGATGTAGCCGTAGTCTGATTTAAATAAATAAGAAACACGTGAAGGTCTTGGTTTGTATAAGGCGTGTGAACATTTGTCTTGGAGGGCACATGCACGTTTTAGAGCTCTACAAGAACATCGCTTGAGCAACCGGTGGGTAAATTGGCTGCCTCTTAGACGATTAGATTTACCCCCTAAATGTCTAGTCCATTGATAAATGGCTAATAATAAGGAATAAGTCATGTCAAGGGTTCCTAACTCTTTAGTGTTAGTAGCAAAGCTAATACATAACTAGCCAAATGTTTGAAGGACGAGCTTATTTTTTTAAATGGTGCATAATATTTGAATCTAACTAATTTCAATGAGTAAAATGTCACAATACTTAATGTTTTCCAGTTAAATTCTTGAGGATGGATTTGGGGATTGTACAGATAAAATAAAATAAACATATAAAATTTATTTAATTTTTTGTATTTATTATCATATTATTTTATTATTTAAATTTAATATTATTATATTTTATTAATTTTCACCGCTAAATGTTCTAGATCTATCCTAGGTAGTCCTATTGCACAATTTGTTTTGCTAAAAAAAACCTGATATTATATTAACCTCTCTTAAAAATAGAAGAGTTACATATAAAATATAGTGTCTTGTCCTTTTTAATAAAATACAATAAAAATTGGATAAGTAGAAAATTACTATTTATTTCCTGATTCACTTTAAAGTAAACTAATGTGTTAATGCATTAACACAAGTATTTGTTCCTATGAGAACATGAAGATGAGACATGTGTAAACTTTTAAAATCATGTATTCTATTATGTTAAAATTTAATAAAAGGATAGAATTATAAAAAAAATTTCGATACCACGACTCTAAAATGCTTCTACCAGTATAAGATAGTCTATACCCTACTCTCCTTATTGCATATGTGAGTCCCGCAATGATCGTTCGCACTTCTGCCTCCAAAGGGGAACTCCATCTCGCTAAAACTACTCTTGCTCTTTCCATTTTCCCCCTCTAGTCTTTAATCATAAAATCTAATTATGCAAAAGTAGAAGACGTCTCATAGGAACTATCAAAGTTAATTTTAACTACATGTCTAGGAGTCTCATAGGAACTATCAAAGTTAATTTTAATTACATGTCTAGGAGGGACGCTAAGCATCTACTGCTCATCTATGTCATTTAATGTATCAACCATCACTTTATTTGATTGTGATCTATTACCATCAAATAAGCCAATATTTATGGTTTTCCAAACCATCAAACATATATAAGCTAGTTATTTTGTATTTTTTGTCAACTCTATGAGCACTAATTTATCTATGTATAAGATTAGATAAGGATAAAACATTATTGGTATTTATACCACATACAAAAAATCATATTGGTCTAGTCCAATCATATTTAAATAACATATGGTGCACAATTTTAAGTCTCCCACAAATATAACAATCAACACATTTACTAATATATATATCCCACATATTTGCAGTAAGAGCTAATGTATTTAAACAAGCTCTCCTTAGAAAGTTCCTAATTTTAGGCATACACTTCATGTTCAAAATGGTAGTCTAGACTAGTTTATGAGAAAAATAATAAGAGAAAGGTAACTGTAGTTGTTGGGACTCTCTAATAAGAAAGTAATGTATATGTGGATTTTATCGTTATCGTTTCTTTCCTTTTCCAAGTCCAAACCAACCTATCCTCTATAGGGATAACTGTAATAGAAATGAGTGGAATTGTTGTTGCATCATGTTTTGTAAGAAGGTGGTGAATTATGTTCAATTTTCGTTCCTCCTTCTTTTGGTCAATTAGGGAACTCATCGTGTTGGCTCCCATCTATATGGGAAGGGGGACTTGGTAGCCTATGAGCCATTAGAATTGGTGTAACACTAGAATTTTCCCCAACCTAGAAACACGAGTATGTGAGATCCATCATACCAATCGAGTATGAGTTATCAAATGGTTTAAGCGGTGGTATAAAGTCAGGGGAGAGCACTTCCGACAAAAATATATTTTCAACTTTCCATCATACTAATCGAGTATGAGGACATCTCCACTCATAACCGATGAATGGGTTTTCCACTTCCTCTGAGTAAGTTTTCATCATACCAATCGGGTATAATCTAATTACAACCGTTAAATAGTTTTCTCCATTATTTTCACGTCACTACTCTAAGTTGTAATATTTAAAATACCACTTAGTAGTGGGTTTTCATTTCCAAGGTACTTATCATCCTAACCGGGTATGACATAAAAATCCCACTCACTCGATCGTGTAGTGAAATTCCACTTAGTCGGTTTTCGTCCCTTGCGAGCTTAATCTCAGTTGGTGTTCCCGATGTCTCGTGTTTCTATACGAAATAAACATCATTGTTCATTATCACCTGGCGTGATCACCTCATTTAGTATAAATGGCTAAATTCATTATTTTTTAATATTTGTAAATTGGTTTCTAAAGTTATTTTTCTTTTTACTTTGGGCCCCAATTGCTGGTTTTTTCCCAAATTTAGTCCAAAAACTTTTAAAATTCCTCTTGGAACCTTAATTTACTCAATTTCATAAAAAGGGGTTTAAATTTTCCAAATTCCCAATTTTATCCCAACCTTTTCCAAAATTACCATTTTGTCCTTCCTTTACAAAAATGGTAAGTTTTGCCCCAAAAATTCTAAAATCGCCCAATTAGTCCTCTAACATTCTTATCATGCCCAATTGACTCTCAATTTTATAAAATTACATTTTGATCCTTCGAATTTTTAAAATTTCCCAATTTTCCCTCAATTTCAACTTTCTAACACAGCCGAATTTGATTTTATCAAATTGACCGATCAAACACTTCTAATTGTTGAATGGAAGTTAAAATTAAGTTTCTACATCTTCATACGATTCAATAGTACTTTGAATAGTAAGTATTGACGCGAGAACGAGCTCAAATGGAGCTTCGCTGGAAAATAGAACGTAGAGAGAGAAAGCTTCAATTGCTCACCATAGGGGGTGCGACGGTCCAAGCTTTCAATTAGGGCAGATAGCTCTCCTTCTAAGGTTCCTCATAGGATCAAGAATTGCATCAATTGATGTCGATTAGAATTCTATCATCAAAATTCTGTCGGTTCTCTCTCTAGCACCGGTCGAAAATTGTAGAGGGGAGTCGAATTGGCTTACCTTTCTGTCCTAATTTCGCCGTGGGAGGGTTGAGGAGGTGTTGGAAGAGCTTGGTTTAGTCTGAGAAGGGCTCGAATCGGCCAATGTTAGTCCGTTGGAGCTGCTTCACTGTTCGATCACACCGGCACTTCTCTGGCGACCCTCGGAGCGAATGGATGTTACCCCCGTATAGTTGACTACTCTCCGGTTCTAAGGAATCCCACCACGCTTTCGTTGGCTAAAAAATTACCCTATATCGGAGCTCTAGTTCGAGCTTCACTGGAAAACTAAGCAACTGTGAGAGAGAGAGGTTTTCAAGTATGGAGAGGATGAATGGAGAGATGCTATTTATATAGAGAGCTCGAGGACTCATCGGTCGTTCGTTTGGCACCTTTATGATAGTCATTGAAGGACCAATCGGGCATGATCTACTTATAACTCGTAAATAGTTTTTCCGCATCATTTTTACATCACTCCTCTAAGTTGTAATGTTTAAAATACCACTTAGTAGTGAGTTTTCATTTCTGAGGTACTTATTATCCCAATCGGGTATGATATAAAAATCTCACTCACTCGATCGTGTAGTGAAATTCTACTTAGTCGGTTTTCGCCCCTTGCGAGCTTAACCTCAGTTGGCGTTCCCGATATCTTGTGTTCCTACACGAAATGAACATCATTGTTCATTATCATCTGGCTTGATCACCTCATTTAGTATAAATGGCTAAATTCACAACTTTTCCAATATTTGTAAATTGGTCCCTAAAGTTATTTTTCCTTTTACTTTAGGCCCCAATTACCGGTTTTTCCCCAAATTGAGTCCCAAAACTTTTAAAATTTCTCTTGTGACCTTAATTTACTCAATTTCATAAAAAGAGGTTCAAGTTTCCCAAATTCCCAATTTTATCCCCAACTTTTCCAAAATCACTATTTTGTCCTTCCTTTAAAAAAAATGGTAAGTTTTACCCCAAAAATTCTAAAATTACTCAATTGGTTCTCTAACATTATTATCATTCCCAATTGACCCTCAATTTTATAAAATTGTATTTTGATTCTTTGAATTTTTGAAAATTCGTAATTTTCCCCAAATTTTCCCCCAATTTCAACTTCTTAACACAACCGAATTTGATTTCATCAAATTAACCGATCAAATACTTTTAATTGTTAAAATGGAAGTTAAAATTGATTTTCTACATGTTCATACGATTCAATAGCACTTTGAATCGTAAGTTTTGACGCCGGAACGAGCTTAAACGGAACTTCGCCGGAAAACCGAACATAGAGAGAGAAAGCTTCAATTGCTCACGGTCAGGGGCGTGGCGGTCCAAGCTTCCAATCGGGGTAGATAGCTCTCCTTCTAAGATTTCTCATAGGATCAAGAATTGCATCAATTGATGTCATATTGGATTAGAATTCTATCATCAAAATTCTGTCGATTCTCTCTCTAGCACCAATGGGAAATTACAGAGGAGAGTCTAATTGGCTTACCTTTCAGTCCTAATTCGATTGTGGGAGGACTGATGAGGTGTTGGGAGAGCTTGGTTTGGTCTGAGAAGGGCTTGAATCAGCCAATTTCAGCTCGGCCGAAACAGGGCAGCTTCGGTCCGTCGGAGCTGCTTCACTGTTCGATCACACCAGCGCTTCTCTGGCAACCCTTAGAGCTACCATCGTGTAGTTGACTTCTCCCCGGTTCAAAGAAACCTGACCACGCCTTCGTTGGCTAAAAAATGACCCTATATCGGAGCTCTAGTTCAAGCATCACCGAAAAACTAAGCAGTTGAGAGAGAGTGAGATTTTCAGGTATGTAGAGGATGAATGGAGATATGCTCTTTATATAGAGAGCTCGGGGACTCATCGACCGTCCGTTTGGCACCTTTATGACAGTTATTGAAGGACTGAAACGTACTGAATGGAAACGTTTCCTCTTTGCCAATGCTGCTTCGATTTTTTGACGAGTGAACAGTGTTATAATCTGAAGGAAGAATACGACACTATTTCGAATCGGACCGGACCTATCCGAACTGGGTTCAAAGCTTAAACCAGCCAGTTCACCACCAATTCGACTGAATTATTCAAATCTAAAAATTTCTAAATTTATCAAAATTCATTTTATATCAAATGTGTCCTTAAATCAAAATTTTGAATTTTTTAAGCCACCTAGAAAAATGACCGGTTTGAACCGGTTCAAAGGAGTCATAAGTTTGTGAAAAGTAAAAGCACGTAAAGCTTGGAAATCCCCGAAACGACTAAGTCTCAGAATACGGGTGAGTAGGATTTCCGACATCATGCATGTTTGGGGTGATGAATATACTTTCATATTACCAAAAGCTAAAAATCGTTTTCCAAAAACAATCTCCCCTAACTGTGTGAATCTACTTAAAACTTTTGGGAGTTATTTCTATTGAAAGCATGAAGCATGTATTACATAGAGCTAGAATTGCACTAGTGGGCCCAAGGCCTCGGTTTTTTAACTAAAGTGGGCCCAAGGCCCTGTTTTGGGAAAGACTCGTGAAGTGGACTTGGCCAATGGGAACGAGCTTAAACCCGTAGACAAATTACAATTTATGAGCCAGATGGAAAACTTTCATAAATGGTTAATTTGTGTGATGTAGTTACCGAGTCGAAGTCAGGTCGTTGAACTCGTTATGCTAGTAGCACCAAAGATAAATGCCTTAATTTGTGTAGTGTAGCTATGGGACCATTAAGGCACCCAATATGGGGTAGTGTTGGTTCTAAGGGCTGCTGGACAGCTTATGGAGCATAAAAGAAGCATTTTCATGCTAGTATATCAAGAAGCTCTGGGAGCTTCACGCACATTGAGACCGAGAAAGAAGGGGGAGAGGTCTTCTCCCACTATAGCGGACACAAAATTTGGTTCAAGTCTGGGGGTTGGGCAATGGTGCTCATACATACTTTTGGTAGAGGTTGTAATCTTCTACCAGGGTGGATGGTAAAGTCACTCTAGTTTATAAGTGAAGCAGTCGGGGACTATTCTACGAAAGTATGATCCCTTTTATGATAAATGGTGTGTGATTGTGTGTATGATTGTTAAATCGTAAAGGAGAATAGTGAAATATCCTTTTCATAAAAAAGGGTGCGAGATTAAACTAATAAAACCCTTAAATGAGAACGGTGATGAATGAACAACCGTTTATAGAAGTCACCTTATTACCCAATTACTTAAATGTAGAACTCACCCCCTTCCTTAAACCCTTTCAGGAAAAATTATGAAGAGGAACGTGTGAGAAGATTTAACTTCTTGGTAAGTCTTATGTGTTAATCATATTTCTATATGTTTTATGTGATCATATTTCCTTAAATGTATTTTAAAATATTTTCATATTACGTCTAACTCCTTTCGGTACCACAGTGGTGGTTATCCTTTTTAAATACCTGAAAGAGTGGCAAGTTGTTCACAGGGTTCCAACCAAACCGGGTCGGGTGTGACATATTTATTCGCATAACTCTATCATTTGTTTATCCTTAGTTCTTTAGCCTTAATCACCAAACTCATACCATGTCTCATTTCAAACATATTATCACAACAACCACATATGATATAATATCACAATCAATCATGGTCTAACCATATTCCCAAAGTCCTCACACACGAGGGTTCGAGGCGATGATAATTTGTGTGTTGCGTTATTAACTCACAAGGTACCACGAAAAGCTCATCTTCTATTGGGATGTTGAGGCAGTGCCCTCAAATCATTCGTATAATTTGGTTGTCTCTATCAACCACGCACAAGGTATACATATGTCTTGGTCATCCGCATCAACCATGCATGAAGGCATAGTCAGACCTTTTAGTGGTTCATAGGTGACTTGGGATACATCATATCACACAATCCGTCTTATTACTTCATCTCAGTCAACCCGAAACTTGACACTACCTTCTAGAGGTGTCCTATCGAGGCTCATTCCAACATACAATTCACAATCATGCCAACATATAATAGTGCTACACATAATAAGACGTAATCATCATGATACATATAATCATATTTACAACATCACTTAGTCATTTTATAATCGTAGAAAAATTATTTTCATATATGATTAACTTAACCAATCTTCCTCTTGTCCTCCTATTGCAATCATGTATAATTTTATTTTATTCACATTATATTGATTTCTCATTTCAATATATTTATATATTATATCTATATATATTTTTCTTTTCTCTTCTTATTATTGCATTTTCAATTCATAAGCATGGTAATTGATTTTTAATATAAAAGCTCATAAATGACAGTGGTCGGTCCAATCAGACTTGCCGACAATAAACCCACCCACTTTATGGTTAGAACTTATTCGTTCCGGCTTTTGCTCATAATTCACGGTAAGGCACAATTTTTGTGATTGAGCAATCTCAATACTCTATATAATTTAAATGTAATACCATGATCAGTTTGATCCATTTTGTTATGTTTGTATTGTCCCAAAATACTAATTTGGGGTTCTCTCCCACGACTCGATCTCGCTCATTATTAGTTAATGAAATCATTGCTCTTTCCTCATAAATTCACAATGCTCTTTCCTCGTAAATTCATAATTTATACAGTTATTTCTATAGTTAGCTCTATTCGCCCAAATGCCCATACATCTTTACACTTGTATATTTACAATTTTTCCAAAATTTACTTTTTTCCCCTTAACTTTTCATAAATGACCAAATTACCCTTCTTTATTTAATTTTTTTTCATTTAAGGATTTAACATTAAAATTTTCTCCATTTAGTCCCTATATAGTGTTTTAGTCACATGTAAGTTCTCAAGTCCTTAAAATTATAATTTGGCCTCAAATATTTTTTTTCTATTTACCATTTTACCCCTAAACTTTACAAAAAAATGTATTTAAATCTCTAACCTTTCTAAAACTACCAATTCAAATCCCTAAGTTTTCTAGCTTTTTTCTTAGGTCCTCATTCTCTTACTAACTTCTCCATGGGACCTCCTTTTTACTGAAATTACCAAATGACCCCCAATTTTTTTAAAAATTACACTTTAGTCCCTCGACTTTTCTTCCCACTAAAACATATCCATAAATTCGAAAAATATCTCTAAAATGGTCTTAAGATTGTTCTCAAGGGTTCTAAGGACTTGTTTTAGTAGACTACGACCAGAACAATGTCATTTTCGATTATTTTTTTCCATTCACAGAAAACTAACACAATGTCAGATTTATGGTTATATTCCATCGAAGAGAGGGTGATAGAGGTCGACCCAAGTGATGATGGAAAGCTAAATTCCCCATGAGTACATGACCACCTAGATCACACTTAGAGGTGACCAGAATTGCATGCAATACCTAATTTATAGAGTGGTGTTAAAAAGAAGGGACTAGCGGGCTTACCCTTTGCGTTGAGGGTCACTAGAATTCGCTTGTTATTGTCAAAAGGAGTCTACATGATTTTTTAGAGGATTTTAGGCCACCTTAAAATGGAGAATTTGACCTCGAAAAAAGTCAGTCACTTTCAAGAGTGCAGGGGTCGATTATTGTCTCGAAAGTCTCTGGTGTTAGAGAGTCACTAAAGAGTTTATCTCTCTACTTTTATATCAAAATTCAGCTATATGAGAGCATAAATTTCAAATTATTCTTATGGAGAGATAGAGTAACGAGTTGTTATCTCAATAACAATTTTTACTACGTGTAGTTTGGTCTAAAATTGAGCTTTTTGAGATATTAACTTTCACGTATTGCAGGAGAATTTCTAGGTCAAGGGGGAGTACGAATCGAGTCGTCAGTCGGGTCACTGACCCCTCGGTCGGGCGAGGGAGACGGTGTGACCAATTCGATATTCATATCTAACAATTTTCCACAAGTTGATGATGAAATGTATCATTTCCTTATATATGAGAAGAACTTATAAACCCGCTACAATGCATACAAATTCTCCCCAATTCAACTAAATCAAACCGATTTTCGACGAATTAATTTGTTGATTCGACCAATTTTGACATTTACTTGGTCAGTTCACTCATTTTTTGACCATTTTTTAACACAATTTATTTTCTAAAAATTCTTCGATAAATTTTCTATTACCTAGAGCAAAAAATTCTTATTTTCCTAATTATAAGTTTATTTGAAAAAATCATAACATTTTTTAGCATGTGTCGGTTCAGTCCGATTTGAATTAATTATAAGTCACGCTTGTCACGAGTCTTGATTCACTATAATGGAAATTTCAATATAGGTAAATTTTAGTACACTTATCTATTTCTCCAATATTGGGACGAACCGATTCTAATTACAGCTTGATTTACCCTTTTTGTTGGTTTGCATTCCCCGATTACATTCTTGGTCCATAGTAAAATTAAGTTAATTTTCTTTTGTAAATCTCAATGTTACAATAATTATTTGCATTTGATTCTTGAATTATCATATATATTTTGAAAGTTCTTAATTTGTCACACTTTCTTGCAAACACTTCCATCAATTATTATTATTAGGAAATATAGTAATGTTTCCTTATGATTCGATATGTCAATATAGTCTCATCTTCACAATCGTAGAATGCTTTTAGCTCAATGGGTACTCGTAACAATTGAGGCCAACTATGAACTACATCATCCATCCTTCAGCAAGACTCCAATGAATTCTTGTTGAATATTGGGTGGACCTTGAGCTTCTTAGGTAGCTCCACATGATAAGTAAACTTCCGAGTCCCGCATAGAACCTAGTAAGAGTCTCTCTTATGTGAGACAATCTATTGCAGTTCGACCCTTTCAAGATCGCTCAGTAAATAGTCGATCTAGAAGCTTGTTGAGACAAAAATAATGTAAATCAAACTGAACCAAAGCCCGTCTCACAAGGGCCAACCTCAGTAATGGTGGAAGCCCATTTCAGGAGTGCAACAAGAGCCCAACTCCAATACTGCAGGAAGAACGTATCTCTGACTAGAAGAATAAAGGTCATCTAAGAGTCCAACCTCAATCCAGAAGGAAGGAGGCTGTTTAAGACAGGGAGACCAGGCCGAGGAAATTTTACGTGAGTCGACTCGAGAGGCTGTCTAGGATCGATGAAGGCCATCTCCTTGGCTAAGAGTTCTCGTTGTCAGTGAAAGTGGCACGTCCATTAAGAGGATGTTTGAGACTGAAGGAGACCTTTCCTGTTGCCATGTTGTTCTCATTGGCAGTGGGGTGGCATGTCGATTTTGGCGTCCAAATTAAATCAAGAGTTCCATTACAATTTCAAGAATGATTTAATAAACAATTGAATACATTTTCTTTCCCCTGAATGCTTCCAACATCGAATCTCTGTAATCTTCTCCATAAACCATCCCGGACGAATTGCCTCCACATTGACAAAACTATTCCAGTTCCTATTCCGACGCCATGAGTTCTGCTCTCCTTGCCGGAGTAAGCTTTTGAATTTGTTCATCCAGCGGATCGTGATCTTACGTCCTGATGATTAGTGCTGATTCCAGTTAGTTTGAGGATGGGATTTCAGAGAGCAGTCTTGAATGGTGGATTCACAAAGCTCTGCAAGGGCTTGGCTGTGGTGCTTGTCAGCGGATACTTGACGGTGCATATCATCCCTGCCACTATCTCTTACTTGGCTCTGATTCCTGCCAGGTATCCCTACATTCACTTCTTTTTTATAAACTATTTATGGCTTATTTATTTGCTATATCGTGTGAGGTGTGAGGTGATGGTTCAGACAATTGAAGTAGGTACTAATTTTTTGATCGGAAAAAGTGAGTGTTGTTGTTGTGTATCAAATGTGAGATTCATCCGTGGCATTGATTTCATACTGTGATCTTCAAGTGCTATTATTTCCCTTGTATGACAGTAATAACTTCTTATTTGATACATGAGAGATGGAATTAACCTCAATACTCACAGATGATTGTTTCAGTATGTTAGATCAAGAAGACTATTGATGCACAATTTTGATTAGTCCAAACGCATAAAGTATTGAGCCCTTCATCGAATTTGTTTTCTCCTTGCAGGACAATTCCTTTTCCTTTGAATCTTGTAACTTCCGGTTACATTGAGCAATCAGTCTATGGAGTATGCATTTTTAAAGCCACTTCTTCTTATGAGAATTATGCTGACCTCTATTTTCATCGTCCAATAGTTCTTTTCCTCGATTTTTTTTCTAGGTTTTCATCAGCATTGTAGGTCTTCTTTTCATGGGAAGGCTGCTCGAGCCTATATGGGGTTCAAGGGAGTTGGTGAAGTTCATATTTGTGGTCAACTTTTTGACTTCTCTCTGTGTTTTTGTCACTGAAATCTCATTATACTACATGAGAAAGGAGGAAAGTTACCTGTAAGGGAATTTATATGTAATTTCTTACTGAAGAAATTTATATATTTCAGGGATTTATTTTACACTGCTGGCAGATGGTATGGTCTATTAAAATATATACTACTGTTTTTTAGTGGGTGTGTTCAAGTTTAGTCTAGATCCACAATTTTGAGGTTTTCATGAATATTTCTCTGTGCTAAATGGAATCTTCTATATATGCCAATAGGAGGCTCTGATTCATTTTGCTTCATTTTGTTTGTTATCAATTCGTCAAGGTATATGCCCATATCAGGTTTCCACGGGGTCCTTGCCAGTTTCTTGGTTGGCATCAAGCAAATTGTACCTGATCAAGAACTGCCTTTCTTGAGGATCAAAGCAAGGGTACATGGCAAATTTTAAATAGAATCATGCTCCTCATGTTTCATTTAATTTTAAATCTAGCTTTTTTTCTCATTCACTGCTTGTTGCTTTTGACATGATCCAGTGGTTTCCATCTATCATGCTATTATTGGCCATTGCTGCAAGCTTCTTTATACCGGAGCCGGCAGCTTATACTCCTATCTTGGTATTTGGTACATATATGGGCTGGATCTATCTTAGATTCATACAGAGGATGCCAGAAACTCAATTCAGGGGAGACACAAGTGATGATTTTTCACTTGCTTCATTCTTCCCAGAATTTTTGAGGTGTTTTACTGAGTTGTTTGTTCCATAACTCCCTAATACGCAATGCTTTCTTATTTGAAGTGCTGAGCCTGGAATATAGAAAGTTTTTTCAAAGTAAGAACTGCCTCCTTTCCTCTGGGATGACTCTTGTTGATTGAAATGTAGGCCAATCATTAATCCAATTGCTTCAGCATTTGCCCGTACACTGTGTGGGCCATTTGAAACATCTAATGATGCCCATGATTATACCCTCAAAGACTTCGGGATGCTTGGTTCACATCCTATTGATGCTACTAGAAGGAGGTAATTTCCTTTGATTGCCTTTTGCCATTTCAGTTGAAGCCTAGAAGTTCCAGATTTTAAAGAAAAGTTTTACTATAGCGTGCAACCACAGTAAGAAGCAGAATTGAAGATTGTGTTGACCTATATAATAAGATGATGATAAAGGACCTTTTCATGTTCTGGCTGAAAACTGGTAACAGAGAACGAGGAGCTCGGGCCTTGGAAGAGAGGCTTGCAGCAGAGAAAATGGCTTCTGCTCGGCCTGCAGAAGATTCTCAGAGAGAAGCGGCAGATACAGTTTGACACCTCTTGGACAATCAAAAGTGTATAGCACAAAAGAATCTGTGTTCTGGTTAAGTCACAACATTGGGCAACAGAGATGTGGAACATTGACACCTTGTTATACATTATTGCTCTTCCTCTTATTATTTTACTATAGGGACTGGATTTGCGAGTCACTACAATCATGTGCCTTATATGTGAAGAGGAATCAATTGACAGCCACCCAGAATCCTAACGGGCATTGGGTTGATGATGATCTACGGCTTAGCCCCACAGATAATAGTCATCTCCATCCATTGTCAACATGGAAAAGCTACCCTTAGTTGGGAAAGACGAAAAGCACATCACAGTACAGAGAAATTGAACGAAATTGAGGAATCCTTAACATATGGAATATTATACAGAGAGATTGATCAAATACATGCATATGCCGATCACTCTTAAAAGCAAAGCACTGAAGGAAAAAAAGGGGCAGAGGAGATGGAAAAAAATTGCTGATGAATTCAGCTCAGTATAGCCATTCTTTGAAGTCATGCCACCACCTCCACCTGTGACACACAACACACGTACACAGACAATGCAAGCATGCATTAATATTTCAGAGCCCCGAATATATTAAAAAAAAGATATAATGAGCGAAAATGGCTGGTGGACTTACCAGTAGTAGTCCCATCTGGGGCGGACCTTGCTCATCCGGTTCTCGCCGTGGGGGTAATCGGTCTCTGCGCGCCTCGCGTTCCTGAAGGCACAGCACCCGATCGAGTAGATGCCGATGAGCAGCACGAGCACCACGATGCACAGCACCGATATCTTGTGCCAGTTAGTCCTTATGTTCTCCAGCACCCCGGCCTTGCACGAGTCACACTCGTAGCATAGCATCGTAGGCGCGTTGCTCCACCTGTAGCAGTCGGGATCCTGCACCGTAGCAGCCACCACCACTGCGGTGTTGTACGTGCAAGCAGTCGGCGGCTTGCAGCAGCCTGACTGCAACGACGTGATAACGGAGGAAGACCATTAATGTCATGAAGGAATAGAAAGAGCATTTTGAGGCCTCCAGACAATTTTTTTTCTGGATTTGGAACAAATTCTTCAATTCACTTATATATTTTAATATCAATTTAATTATTATTCAAATATTTAATCATATCTACCTTCTAAGTTGAGCACATGTACTGTTATGGCAGCTCCGCGCGTACCTGAATCGGAGTCATATCCCGCTCAAGGTAATCAAGCGGTCCCCACGAGGTGATCTTCGCGCAAGTGCTGGAGCCGATGATGCAGTTCCGGATGGTGCTCCAGTACTGCGGGTCCCCCACCCGATTCCTCAGCCATGGCGAGTAGTCTCCTAGCCTGTACTCCCGGTAGTTCCTCCCTGGGACATCCACGCCACCGCCGGGCCCCGTGACCACGAGGCCGAAGATGGTGAGCCCTAGGAGTGTGCCGATGAGGCATAGCATCACCACCAGGTACACCCACAGGGCCCACGCTACGCGGAAGCAGGCTCCAATGAATCCCGCCAGCGAGACCACCAGCACCACGAATCCGATCACCAGCAGCGGCATCTGCAGGAAGTTCACGCAGGTCGTGCTGCTCTTCGCCATCCACAGCCCCGCCCCGATTATCGGTATCGACGCGAGGAGGGTGAAGAGGTTCAGGAACCCTATCACTGTGTTGCTGAAACGGTACATATTCCTTTCCGCTCAGAAAACTCTGTCCCTTCTCTCTCCTTGTTCTGCTCTGATTATCTCACGGTAAGATAGAATAGAGATAGCAAATGATGAACGTATAATATTGCTCTTAATTTAATTTCAGTTCTTCCTTTTGACAGAATAGAGCAACCAACAATCAAAAAGAAAATGCGGATACCCTTTTGCTGCAAGTGTCTGCCATTGAGATGTGATATGATATTCTCTCTAGCTTTATGCATACTTGACATAAACCATTAAGTAAACCAACAATCTTATCCTATCAACGTGCAAATTAGTGTAAAGACATGAGCTATGTATGGTCAGGTTAGTGTCTGGTAAATAGAGTTAGTTTTTACTGTCAGGTATGACCATTAGAGCAAAGTTTCTAGGGGTTTAGTACCAGGGTAAATGATCTGAAATGCACAAACTTTGCAGGGTTGCTTAATTCTATCACAAAATTTACACTAGAATTGAGAAAATGTGTGAAGTTAATGTATTTCGATATTGTTTTCTGTGATTGCCAAGTAGCAAAAGGAATTTGTAGATTTCATCATAATAGAGGTGATGAATATTTCTCATAGTTCTGTATGGGCCATAGGCCGTTCCTTTCAGAGGAAGAATTGATGTTCTAAAATTTGATGGAGAAGAATTTGTTCCTTCTTGCATTACTCAAGGCAAGGAAAGAATATATTAGAGGCAAAGGGGTGCAGGAAAATTTCTTGCGACCAGTGAATTTTGGTCCTTTATTTCTTGGTGGACCCCATTGCAGTAGCCTCGTTTGTAAGGCATGATCAAAACCAGAAAGCGGAGTGCTGTTTTTTCTAAAGCTGTAGGGTGAAGAATATTTTGATTCTCGATGGAGAAGCAAGTTGGTATAAAGAAATCGTCTTCCATCCAGTGCTCTCTTTACTTAGGTTTGAAATGGTCCATTTGGGTAAGTGTCCTCGTCCCTTGCTTGGGTGAATGTATCTTTTGCATTGAGATGGAGGTCTGTGTACATTTATCGCATCCGAGAGCCCAAGAGCCTCCCAGGAAATGAGCTCCAAAGGAATCTTTGTGGTTAGCAGAACAGTCATTTGTGATCGAAGTTCACAGCTAAAAGGAAGTCTGTTGGTTGTAAACTTTCCAGAAAAGGATTTGCACCTTTATTCCATATGCTGCACGAGTATCAGTAATTGAAGGAGATGCTAAACAATGAAACGGAAAGCAATTCCAAGTTATGCCTTTGTAGTGTTTGACTCGTTAAACTCTTTTTTCCTGCAGAAAAAAAGACAGGTGGAGAAATTACAGGAACTCACACCGGTGGCAATATGTGCATTACTATCTGCCAAAGATAGTAAAACATATATCCAGCAAATTTACAGGAGTGGTGAGGAAAAGGAAAATTCTGGTCTTCAGAGTCTGCTGGAGATGCTAGTGAAACAATTCTGCTACCCAACTTGAAACAGAGGCCACGGGAAGAAGCAAACAAACCCAAGGGCAAGCTATCTTCTAAATCTAGCAGCTTTTGCCCTTCTTTTTTGCTTTTTCTCCTCTTTTCCACATTTTGATTGCTAGAATCTTCCCAATTCCTCAAATCTCTAAGGCATAGGAGCAGATTGAATCATTTATTGAAAACCTTGATTCATTGGGTATTTGTAATTACTTCTCTATTCCTAAGTCATTTATAGATTTTTTTTCTAAAAGTTAAACCTGTAAAATCCTATACATTTGAGCTGGTGATAGCATACAGAAGAAATTCTCGAGCTCCTATGCTTTTCAACTGAAGTAATATCACCAGAATATTAAATCTCACAGGGAGAGACTTAAGCAACTTACACTATTTCAAAGACAGGCACATCAACAAGAAGCTTCCCAATTCCTCTTCCTTGTTCAACATCAGATGGAAAAGGGGACACTGGACTCACCAAGGAAATGATTGTATAGTATATAACATATGAATTACACCTCGGACCCAGAAGAATTTACTGGGTAGACAGCACAATAATGTCAAGTATCAGCAGAACACATCAGTTGAAGAAGAGGGTCCAGCCACCTCAAGAGTCAGTTGTTCCCACTCCATTGAGTTCCTGCAGTGGTGGCCTTTCACCTCAATCATCTTGAACTGACTGGCATCACCAACTTTGGACGCTGTCTCAAGTAGAGAAAGTTTCTTAGCAGCTATTGCCTTCAGTCGGTTGCGTTCTGCCCTTGACCCAATAACTTGACCCAGAACAGATGCACCAATAGTGAAGGCCATTGCTGATTTTGGCATCAAAATTGACTTCCTGAGCATTGCAATAAAGGGAACGGCAGCGTGGACAGCAGCAAACCAAGAAGGAGAGAACTTCTTAGTATGTTCCCTCCAAATACCTAAGGGGACATTTGCTGCCATTCCTAGAAGTCCGATCACAAGGACCTTTGCTGGTAAAGGCTGTGGCCTAAGGTTCTTAGCAAAAGTAGTCCGTGCTATGGCTGCTCGAGCTGCGACTATTGCTGGGGGGCACCTGAACTTCATCCCAGGAGGAGGCTGTAGGACCTTTGCCACAAGGGGCAATACACTGCTCACTGCACGATAAGACTTTGCAATAGGACAGTTTCCGCTTTCCAACCACTCATTGCCCACAGCCTCATGATCTGACTTTCCCTGATGTACATTCCCGTGAATCAATAATTAGAGCCAAAATACACACTTCAGAAGATCCAAATGCTTCCATAATAATTAGCAGATAGAAATGATCATTCATTTACCTGTGAAGAATTGTCCTTGGACGATTTTGATTTTTGTTTCTGACTGTCAGAATTCTGAAAGAATGAATCGAAGCCAAAAGGCCCTCCAAATCCAAAGGATGAGAGACTTATGGTAGCTGCCTTTGCAGCCAAAGGGTGAAACTGAGGTGGAGCAGCCTCATGCTGCTCTTTCTCCAAGCGGGTGCATGATCTCTCCGACAGTGGGACTACTCCATCATGGCCATGGAAAAGCCTGAATGCCATATCAAAATTGGGACCATCTTCAAATATTGGCACTTTGCCTCTACTTACCTGAATAAAAAAAGAAATATATTCCTCAGAATCTATTCATTCTATTCAATAACCTCTGTGATAAATACAATCCAACTTCTAAATGACACCTTTCAGTTTAAGAAAACTTCAACACCAATTTGAGATGCAGAGAGATAATATAAAGAGAAGTCTAAACTTACAAGCATTGAGGATGGCACGGTGGAGGCAAAAGAGAAATTAGTAGGTGCATTAATGTTCCTCAAAAATGGGCACCTAAAGATGTCCATCTGAGAAGGGATTGACTCCTCTCTTAACTCTCCGAAGAACGCATCCATCATTCACACAATAAAGTTGTATTTCTGCACGAATGGGATGCAAGTGCATATGAGCAGTTGTTTATGATAACAAGTCAAATGACAGAGAACCAACAGTTCTACACAAATATTTGGGATTTAAACACATGCTTGAGAAAGCAAGTGAAATGATCATGATTACAAGTTTCCGAATCAACCCTCAGAATTGAAAATGGCACACCACGTATGGATAGAATTAAAATGCATACAACTACGTGAAAAGCAGGAGAATGCAGGACCAGAAGTCATACTTCAATAACCATAAGAACCAAGCCATGAAGGATACAGCAAGATCGGTTGGGAATCATGCCTTATCTTATAAACAATCACTATTAAAACATTGGGAAACAAGCATCAAACTGATCAATCATTCCCATAATTCCACCAAGTAAAATCACAGAAGCCACGATAGAAAGAGGCTCACAATGTTTTAATCATCCTGTTCTTGAACTTCTTAATCATAGTTTGACTTCTTCAAAGGCCACTAATTCCTACGACGAGCATAAAGTCTCAGATCCCCATCAGATCCAGACATGAAATCACTTAATTTTCAACCACCAGAATCACAAATACAAACAAAAAACTAACAACTACGGAAACTAATGGTACTAAGCTAGCGACCAATACGAAGGATGCACCAGAAATCTTATGAAAGTTCCAGATGAGAACCCAAATTTAAGGAGAAAGATAAATCGTAAACAAAATTCGCTGAACAGAGAAATGAATGGATCAATGATTCAATCATATCGGCGGACGACATGAATCCTCGACTAAGAACAGCTCCTCAACAATGGAAATTGTCGAATAAAAACTCAACTTCATAAAAACAGAAAAAGGAATCCTGATGGGAGGTGGAATTCGAAGCAGTACCTCGATTGCAGCGACGGGAACACGGATTGGGTGGGAGGAGTTAGGTAAGAACAGGATGCAGGAGAGGAAGAAGATGAAGACTTCCTCCTTAACAAAGTAGTGGGGTGAACGAGCGAGGAAACGACGCCGTGCTATCCACACGCTGGTTCGGTTGAGTCTGCTGCTTAACTTTTAATACGAAAGCCGGGTGTTTGTACGCCTATGAGATAGAAGTGTGGATCTCACGTTCCCGGTTTGCTCAAAACTCTCGTAGTCCCGGGCGAACGCAGTATTTGCTCCTCTGGTTTGGTTCCTCCCAGAGATCAGGTAAAGGTCAACCATATCGGCCGGTCCAACTGCCCCCTATTGCCTTTTACCTTTTTTATTCATGTACCCAATTTTTTTTGGGCAAGAGAAACCTTCTTCTCTTTCTCAACCATAATAAAAGAAATAATGTTAGTAGATAGTGATTGTAAAAAAAAACTACTATAGCCATGTTCATCATTATACATATGTGTTATTGCATTTACACATAAATTTATTATTATTATAAGTATAAAACATGCAAATATCAAATTGGTATTTATGAATACATAACAAGTTTTATTTTTAATTTTAGGTTGTTATTTCATCTTCAAGATTAATTTTATACCTTCTTCTAAGTTATATAAGATGACGATACTAATGGTGCCTATTCATTTCACCTCGCTCAACAATAAAGCATATGCAAACTTCATACTAACATCCTATTTTCTATTTCATTGCCATAACACCCTATCAAGCATGTGTCATTCAAGAGATAACAATAATTGAAGTGTCCATCAATTAGTATACTCAAAGATATTTATACCTTCATTATGTAGGGAGAATGTCCTCTTACTAGGATCAACATAGATATTTGATACCTTCAATGGGATAGGGAGGTGCATGGTGCTAGGATCAACATATATTCTCATATTTGAACCAAATCACATCTCCTATATCCCATATAAGACCCTCTTTTGAGATATGATATCCGTAAATATACTTCTCTAAATTCAATATAGTATTTGAACTAGTTAGTCATAAAAAATATAATACTACATTTTTAGAAACTAAATTATATTGGAATACTATAGTTTAATCGAGAACAAAATAAAATTGAATCGAGAATAAATTCGAACTAAAATCTTAAAAATTGGTCAACTTATGTTTGATTAAACTTATAATGATTTTTTTTAATTTGTAATCGAAATTGGATTTTATGCCCCGACCCAATCAATAGGCCAAATTGACATAATAACTGTCACATACTATGATACTTGATAACACACTATGGTAGGACCAACATATTGAAAAACTAACATTATTACATAACAACAAAAACCACATAAAATTTAAACTTTTAAATATGATTTTAAATTGAACATAACTCACAATTAAAATACTAGAAAATGAGTATATGCTATGAATACACTTGTTAATCCAATTACCTTATCTTTAGTCATTTTACATTGTAGGGTACTCTTGTACTCATACTTTTTTGCTTAGAAATTATTGAAATGTTTTAAGGTGAGTGGGTGAGCAATACTTAGTGAGTGCAAAAACCGCTCATCGAGTCCTTCATGGCCTCGATGCTATCACAACTTAAAACTGCATATTTGGTTTTTTATTCTCACTTTTTTACGAGGTTCACTACTGAACCTACCGTTTGCACGTTATCTCCTAACCTAAGCACACAATGTTTGACGAGTATATTTATCTGAACCAACAATGTGATCATTGGACGGGTACTTATTGAAATACGAAAACTTTTGAAACCCGGGTTAAGCCCAGGTGGACTGAAAATCAAGGATAAGCTAGGAATGGAATCTCGAACTATGAATAAGAACCTAAGTAAGGAAATGAGACCCTTAATTGAGAATGAGAACTAAAACTGGGAATGAAATCCCGAACTAAGTATAAAATCTAAAACTGGTAATGAAATCCCGAACCAAGGATCAAAACCTAAATCGCGAATAGAACCCCAAACTAGAAATGAAACCCAATTCGAGATTTGGAAAATCAAATCGGATCATAACCCAATGTTGGAAATGAGAAATGAAACCCGATGCCGGGAATAGAGATTTGATTAGATTAGGGATTAGATCCCCAAGTATGAAAAATCGAGGTTTCTAGAAAAAAGTTGGTTTTCGCCCGAATGGGGCCATGATTTCAGATTAAATTATTGTGGGGACCCAAAAAGAGAAAAATGTTAATTTAATTTGAAGAAATAATGAGGAAAAGAAGGAAAGTCATGTTAGTTGGAATTGAGTCGAGTCAACCCAACTCACCCACGAGTTTCCCCCACTGCCCGACAAGAATTATGGTCGCACTGTCATAAATATTTTTGCAATTTATTCAATTTTGAATCAAATTGTACGCTACAAATTATAGAGATCAGCTGATAATTGAGCTATCGATCCCCCTATGAAGTTAATTGCATTAACTATGTAACACTAGGAAATTCTCAATTCACAAACGGGGAATGAGATCAAATCGGGAGACAAAATGCCAATCGAGAAACCCAACCGGACCAGAAAGGAAGAGATGGATCAATAGAGGGGCCAATAGGGGTAAATTGGAGCTTGGAAGACAATTGGGTGTGCCTTGAAACATGAGGATTGGAATGAAACCAGGATAGAACTGGTTTAGACTAAGGGGAGTCCCAAAATCCCTGAATTTTAGAGGGTACTAAACAAGTCCAAATGAAGTGGTTCTTGAGTCCATTAAATAGGAAATTGAATGTATAATTTTTAGGTAATTTTATTTTCTCAAGAACCGATCGGGAAAAGGGTGAACCGTGCCAAAAACTACTGAACCGACCAAAAAATTTGCCGAAAACCAGTTTGCTGTTGTGTCGAACCAGTCAGCTGGGACGTTGAGCACACGCATGTGTGGTCACACGTGTGTGTGTCATCTTTATCACCTGACTGCTTACGTGGATTCTCCTATTTTTACCCTAGAACTCATCGAGACAACCCGAATCCACCACTTGGAGAAATTAATCCATTACTGAGGTCTTAGGCTATGAAATGAATAAAGAAACCTATGAAAAAATTGCCACGTAGGTCTAGATTACCTCCATATAAATTGGGCTGCTCCCTATGTCACGCCTCGACCCGGTTTGGTCGAGGTCCTATGAACAACTCGCCACTCTCCCGGACCTCAATGAGGGGCTCCTCTAGGAGATCGAAGAGAGTCAAGCATAGTATCTGTCATGTTTTCCCTGGACAACATTAAAAAAAAACTAAAATTTTAAATCTTTATACTTAGGATGGGATCTGGGGAGGATGAGGCTAGCATAGTCGTGTTTCTTCCTAAAAATGTTCAGAGGGAGGGGGTGAGTTCGACAACTTAGTGAGTGGGGGAAAAATCTTTTAGGAAACGTTTGATTAAACATTTTCAAATGTTTGATTTTCCATCAATAGTTTCTTCTCAGATCTTTATGTTTACACGATCAACAACCGCCCTCCTATCATAGGAGGGATCACACGTTCGCAGAACAGTACCCGACCATTATACTTGTGGAGCGGAGCACCTTTACTGTCCACTCTGATAGAGGTGCACTACGTCTACCCGAAGTTTGAGTGGACATCAATAGTTCAACCCTCAAACCCTGATCGCTTTATCATGTCTGCTTAGTGGCACGAGACCTTATTTCCCCTATTGCATCGGTCTTAGTGCGTAGGAAGCTTCCTCGAGCATCACGACCTACTAAATAACAAACCATCCTTATGCACCCTGGGTTGTCCAGTAGTACTTGGGCTCCATCACTACCTCATGCTAAGTGTCCTAATGGCCCAACATCACAGTGCAGGAACAATCAACAATCTCTTTTTTTATTATAGCCTTTATCTTTGGCGCTCCAGTGCAACGATCTGTCGGCTTGGCTTCGATCCACGCGTACTAACCCAATAGGTTCGACAACCTGACTTCAGCAGAGTAGCAGTTTGGCCCAACAAGCTCGACAATTCAGACTTGGCTCAATGGGTATCACACAAAGTTCCCATTATTTGGATCTTTTAGCATCATTTATCACATACTCGTTTTGGATGGGTCCATGCCTGTATACATTGGCATTAGGCCCACTGGCATACCGAGCCTAAGCCCAAAATTAGCTTCCAAATGTTTTAAGCAGAGTCTCCCAATTAGGGGAGGCTAATTCAAAGAAAATGATTTTTAAAACTGAGCTATCATCCCAACTAGAATTGACATCATAACGGTTTCCACTCACCCGATAATCTTAGCGTGGTCGTCCCAACAGAGTCTACCCTCGCGATATCCTTCTGGAAGTTGGCGCTCGAGCAGTTTGCTCCTACATGACATGAATATCCTTATTAGGGTACTAGACTAAGGGATCGCATCACTTTGAGCATTTGCGTATAGGCTCTCATATTTTGCCTTAATTGCACTTTGGTCCATGAGGTTTGTGCATTTACCTTTAAGACCTTAATTGCCCCTTTTTCTTCAAGCCCCTAGGTTTTCCAATTATATTTTATGGGTCCTTATTTTTATCAAAATTTCCCATGGGCACCACAATTTTCTAAAATTGCCATTTAGCCACAAATTTTCCCAAAATTGTAATTTGACCCTAACTTCTCAAATTTTGCAAATTGGTCCTCCATTTTATCCAATTTGCCTAACTGACCCTTAATTTGGAGGGAATTTCATGAAAATGACCTCAATTTTATCAATTTTCCATTCGGCCCCCAATTTTTTAAAATCCCTAATTTTTCCAAATTTCTCAAAATTTGCATTTTGGCCCCGAATCTCAATTTCATCAAATTAACCATCAAAATGTGGTTAATTGTCCCCATTCGTGATTTGGATCACTTCCTTTATGTTTTTCTCGTCATTTTAAGCATAGAATCACTTCATTTGGCTAAAAAATGAGCTAAAATGAAGCTTCGTCGGAAAATACAATCTAGAGAGAAAAAGCTTCGATATCTTACCGGTTAGGGTTCAGTGACCAGAGCTTTGGCTACCAATGCATTGCTCTCATCGTAGGAATCCTCCTTGGATCAAACCACGTCTCAATTAATGACTTGAGTAATGCGAATTTTAGTGTTAAAGTTTTTGCAGAAATCGACTGTGAATAGTGTTTTTCGGTGAAGGAGGGAGGAGGGAGCATACCTTCTTAGCTCGAGGGAAGGTTGGCACACTTCTAGGTGGGTTGTAGGGGGATGGGTTTGGCCGCAATTGGTCATGGGGAAGCTCGAAGTGGTGGCAGAGGGTTGAGCAGTTTCTTGGCCAAGGAGTAGTGGTACTGTTTGGGTTTCCTCGTTCTTCCTCGGTGGCTCTCCGGCTAAACTGAGGGTAGGGCTGGGTAGAGAATTTCTTCCCGATTCCAAAGACACCCAATGTGGCTTTAGAGGCTGAGAAAAGTCATGTTGCTAGAACTTTGGTTTGTAGCTCGCCGAAAAATGCACTCTTCTTCTTCACTCAATTGTGGGATGTTGAGAATGAATGGAGGGGTGCTCTTTATATAGGGAGCTCGACAACTGTTCATGCTACCCGTCGGCGTAAGAATCAGCCTCCAACTCGGTCGTCGGCAACTTGACCCGAGAGTTTTTTGATTCGCTGGAGACTCCAGCTTTTTCGATGTCTCTCTCTCCTCCATTCTCTCTATCAGTGTATGAAGGTTGAAGACGGTGATGTGGTGGTCCTACCATGTGGCGTGCTGTGATTGGCTTGTTTTTCTGACTTGGAGGTCTAACTCGCCTACCGCGTCAGCCGTTGACCCATTGACCGAACACGTGGCAGCCACTCATTTCTGTGTGACATGGTGACAGGGCACCAATTGACCATTGACCGAATATGTGGCAGCCTCCCATTGGCTTCTCGTGGCTTCTGATAGGGTGCTATTGACCGTTGACTGGTCTGGTCCAGTCCGACCGAGTTCACTATCCCGAATTCGAAAATCGACAAGTTCAAAAATGATTCGACCGGTTTTCTGAAATTTAAAAATTTCTAAATTCATCTAAATTCATTTTCTATCTAATGGTGGCCTCAATTTCCCAAATTGACATTTTTAAGTCACCTAGAAAAATGAATTTGTGAACCGGTTCAATCTAGTTCGGGTCTGGTTCACCTCGAACCAGTCTAGTTCTATCCTCAATTCCTCTTCCCTATTCTTCCTTGTAATTTTTGTGAATTTTTGGTCACCTGAGATTTTTCAATTTCCCACATTAACTATTTTTCGTTCATTAATCGACTAATTTCTTCGCATATAAATCTATAATAGTTCTTTTCCCGATTTTCTTTGGTCCCATAGAATGGGTTTTACAACTCTCCCCTCATTTTAGGAGTTTTGTCCTCAAAACTGTTACATATTATACAATTGGGGGTATCTACCCCTCATGGTTGACTTAACTTCCCAAGTTTCCTGCTTCACTTGACCATTTTGCTAAAGAACCTTCACCATGGGAATATTCCTGTTTCGAAGGTTGTTCTCACGTCGGTCCAGGATCCGAATGGGTTCTACTTCATAGATCAGGTCTACCTCTATCATGCCCCACCAATTTGGTCAGATCCTTGTGATTAACCTGACACTCTCCTGGTTTATTAAGGGTTTTCCCCTTCTTTAAGATGCGAGGAGTAATGCGTCCTTTAAACATGTACCTTTCCTAGAATAACATTAATCAAAATTGCATGAAATTTAATCTTAACATACATGTCTTACAGGTGTAGTTAACTGGAGGTCTTTGGGTAGGTTTTCCCTTGGTTAACTAAAAAGGGGTATAAGGGAGGGGATGACTTCAACAACTCAGTGAATGGATGTTTAAAACTTGACTTTTAGAAAAATAGTTTGAATTGGAGTGTGCTCCTTATTTTCTTTTAAGATATTTCATCCTCAAAATCTTAGTTTTCAAAACTATTATTCCTCATTAACCACAGTCGATATGTTAACAATTAACACACGCCCTTCATCATGAAGGGATCACACATTCGCAGGGCAGCACGCCCACTACACACACTTGTGGCGTCGGAGCGACTTTATCGGCCACCTAAATAGAAGCCTATCCACTTTTACCTTGAGAATGAGTGGATGTACGCGACATTCGACCCTCAATCCCGTAAAGAAACTCCGTGTCTGTATAAGGACAAAGACCTCATCCCGACCCCACCCCGGTCTCATGTGCATGAAGCTACGTCGAGCTTCCGTGACTGCTGGCACGACAAACTGCCCTTATCTCCACCATGTCGTCCAATAGTCCCTATGATGCATCACTACCCCTCTTGGGCGTCTTGAAGGTCCCGTACCTCAGTGCATGCACAAAACAAGAGTTTTCCTCATAATCCATTTAATCATTGGTGCCACTAGTCAAACGGCCCCGGCCCTCAACTAGACCTACAGCTCTTTATCTTGACTAGTCTGTTGACCTGTCTTGTCGCATTGCCATCACATTGAGTATGTTGGTACTATCTTGGTACCATGGCCAAACACATCTTTCATTGAAGTTTTCATGGCTTAATCTCATGTTTGTTTACAAGCTCCTGCTCGTGCCAACTAGCCTTGGGCCCACTGTACGAGATTTTCAAAATTGGGCATATTAGCCCCTAAGATCCAAAACTGAGGCCTCCAGTCTATTTGAGCTATTTGAGCTCCCGTCAAGAAGGTCTCCCAAAAAGATTAAGTAATGACACATAGTCAGGGGAGAGTACTTTCGACAAAATAATCTTTTCATCTGTACATCACACCAACCGGGTATGAGGACATCTCCGCTTATAACCGATAAGCGAGTTTTCTACTTCCTTTTAGAAAGTTCATTATACCAACCGGGTATGATCTACTTAGAACCGATAAGTAATTTTTTCATGCATTTTCTCACATCACCCTACTAGGTGTGATGTTAAAATCCTACATAATAACGGGTTTTCATTACCGAGGTGCTCATCATCCCAACCGGGTATGATGTGAAAATTCCCACCCACCCGTTAATATAGTGAATTCCTCTTGGCCGACTTTTTGCCTTCATGTGAGCTTGTCTTAGCTGGCGTTCCTGGTACTTTGTGTTCTTACATGATATGAACATCCTTGTTCATTATCCTTTGGCCTAATAGCCTTCATTCATCACGAATGGGTAAAATACCTAAACTTTTCAATTATTTGTGATTAGGTCCCTAAAGTTCTTTTTCTTTAACTTTAGGTCCCTAATGCCAATTTTCCCCAAATTGAGTCTCGGAACTTTATAACTTTACTTTAGGACCTCAATTTATTCAAAATTACAATAAGGGGTTCAAGTTTTCCCAAATTTCCAATTTGGTCCCTAACTTTTCCAAAATTTCCATTTTCCCCTACTTTACAAAAATAGTAAAATTGACTCCAATAATTTCCAAAATTGACCAATTGGTCCTCCAACATCTTTTCGATGCTCAATTGGCCCTCAGTTTTAGAAATTGCACTTTAGTCCCTCAAAATTTTAAAATCCCCAAAATTTCCCCCAATTTTAACCTTTCAACCTGACCGGATTTGATTTTATCAAATTGACCAATCAATTGAAGTTAATTGTTGAAATTGAAGGTGGATTAGAGTTCCTACACATCCATATGATTCAATTACACTTTGAACCACATGAATTGATACCGGAATGAGCTCAAATGGAGCTCCATTGGAAAACTAGACATAGAGAGAGAAAACTTTGAAAGCTTACCGTTGGGGGCACAGTGGTCCGAGCTTTTGATCTAGGCAAATAGCTCTTGTCCTGAGGTTCCTTCTAGGATCAAGAATCGCATCAATTCATGTCAAATTGATGGATAATTTGGTAAGTAAAGACCCATCGGTTCTCTCTCTAGTACCGATCAGAATTTAGAGATGGGAGCCAAATTGGCTTACCTTTCCACTCTAATTCGGTCGTATGAGGGCTGAGAAAGTGTTGGGAGAGCTTGGTTTTGCTTGAGAAGGGCTCGAATTGGCCATTTTCAACTCGACCAAAATAGGGCACCTTCGATCTGCTAGAGCTACTTCATTGTTCTATGACGCTGACATTTCTCCGGCGATCCTTGGAGCAAATGAAGACTACAGTCGTGTGGCTGACTTCTCCCCGAATCTAAAGAACCCGACCTGGCCTTCTTTGGCTCAAAAAAATGCCCAAGTTGGAGCTTTGGTTTGAGCTTCACTAAAAAAATAGAGCAGTAGGGAAAGAGAAGAGTTTTTAGGTGTGAGAATGATGAATGAGGAGGAGCTCTTTATATAGGAAGCTTGTGGATTTCTTAGCTGTCCAATCGATGCCTTTATAGCAGTCATTCATTACCTAAAACCCCCTGGCCAGAGACTTTTCACCTTCGCCGGTGTTGCTCGATTTTCCGACGAGTGAACAGTGCTCTCATTTGAAGGAAGAAAACGACACTGTTCCGAGCTGGACCTTACCGATCTAAACTGGGTTCAATGCTTAAAATGGCAAGTTTAGGTCCATTCTCTATCCAATGGTGGCTTAAATTCTCCAACTTAAATTTTCTAAGCCACCTAGAAAAATTTAGAAACCAGTTCAATAGTGGTTCAAACCGGTTCAGGCCTGGTTCACCTGAACCGATTTGGTTTTCTCTTCCAATTTATCTGAAAGTGCCTTTCCATGGTTTTTATGACTATTTGGGTCACTCGGGATGTGTAAATTTCCCAATTTGCCCTTTCTCTAATGGTTGGGGTTCGTGAACCGGTTCGGTTCTCTCTGTTGGGTTGACCTATTCCTTCTCCAGTTTTCTTACCTTGAAGGGGCGGGGTTTACAACTCTCCCCTCCTTTTAGGAGTTTTGTCCTCAAAACTTAATTAGTATATTCCACATCAGGAATAATTTCCCTTAATGTCAACTTGGGTTTGCTTGACATGCTAACACTTTGATTATTCTTTCACTTAGCCCCCGTAAATCATTCATTTAAGGAATTTCTTTTTCTTTACAATGCTTACTCTTTCAATGGAGTTTATCATAATGAGGCATGTCTTGCCCATTAATCCAAATGTATATCCTTAAGTCACCTTCTTCCTATACTTAGGGTAAGATTCTTTCTTTTGGGGTTCTTGCCCAAGACTTCAGGTTTTGGAGTTCCAAAATGTCTAATCGTTCCCGTGTTTAGTTATTCTCTTGGTCATTGTAACCCTTAACTCGGTGTTCTTTTGAGTATTACGTACTTGTTTTCATGGGTTTCTATGTTATCACCTTTTGTCTTGTTTTGACCCTTTCCTCATCCGTTATTTATTACATCTTTGGTTCAAATTCAATGTTGACATTATTATGCTTAACTAACTGGCTCTTACTTAGTTGATTCATACCTTTCTTAGGCTGTTGGGTTTGCATGTCCCTTACAGTATGACAATGCTCCAGAATCTGTCTTTGACCATTAAAATTTTATAACACTTCCTTAATGGGTGTTCCCAACCTTCCAACCTTTTAGGGATTGTATAACTTCATCCCTCTTTTCATCGGGTAGTATTCCTCGACTACCTTTACCATTATTCAGTCATCCTTTTATGCATTGAAAAAATGTCTTACACAACCGTGTCAGCTTTCCTTACCCACTCATCCTTTCCCAACTTCTTTACTGGGTCTTTCTGGTGCAAATCATTGGATTTCGTGATGACTTACCGACATGCTGGGATTATTCTCTTCTTATGTCTTTCTACATTTTTGGTGACATCCTTTACTTAAGGATTTTTCTTTCCCCTAAACCTACTCTTACTTGTTTGTGACCATTTCATGATTCCGTTGTTTAGGAAGTTCTGCTTTAACGATTTTTCATTCTATACTATGTCCTTCAAAGTAGAGATTTTCACCTTTAGGCACTATATGTTCGAATTTCTTACAACTCCTTGAAGGTTTCCTTCCTTCGCATTCTTACACCCTTTTGAATTAGGGATTTTGCCCACCTTTAATCATTTACCGATCATAATTTTCCAGTTCACCTTTTACTTTCCTACTCAAGGTATCTCCGATCATCGGGTCTTATTTTGTGTACTCAACACTATGCCCACTCTATTACCCTTCTTTAGAGTGTAGTCTCCACTACTTCTTGATCCTTCTTAGGGTCTTGTTTATTCTCCTTGACCATCCTGTTGCTACTAGTTGCTTCATTCTGCTAGGTGCGTCGAAAATCCCTAATTAGCTTCTTTGCTCTTCCAAAATAGGTAACACTTGGCCGTCCAGATATACCCTCAACCACTTATGGTTCTTTATGAGGTTTCTTATGTCGAGTTAAGCCTCTTAGGATCTACCTGGTGGTTCCTTAGCTTTGGAACTTCCCCTTTTAAGGTCTCACTTCTTACTTTTATCCTACTACTTAGGGACTCCCGTCCTGGTTTAACCTTCTTAACGCTCCTTGGAGGGTTTTCCTTCTTTCCTTTCTTGCATCCTTCTGAGATCGGTATTGTTGCCCATTCTTTATCCTTCATTGTCCTCCATTTCCTTTTTGTTCCTTATCCTCTCTTCAAGGAACTCCTGCTGATAGGTTGGTTCCTAGTACTCTATTTTATGTCTAGCCGTCCACTCCTTGGGCTCTATTAAGCGAGTGTGGACCACGACCAGTCTTGATGTTATTGGTTGTTTTCCCCTTAAACACTTCCGAATTGGAGGGCTTACTTCACTAAGGTATTTTGGATGTTCTTTCCTTTATTTCCTTATTATGGGTGGCCCACCCATTCTTACTTGTCACTGCCTCCTTTGATGCTATTTTCTACTTACCCGTTCCTTGGGTTTAACTTTCTCCTTGGGTCCTCCTAGTATGCTTCCCCCGAATTTCAACCTTTCAACCTGACCGGATTTGATTTCATCAAATTGATCGATTAATCAAAGTTAATTTTTGAAATTAAAGGTGGATTGATTTCCTACACATCCATACAATTCAATTGGACTTTGAATCACATGAATTAACGTTAGAATGAGCTCAAATGGAGCTTCGTCGGAAAATTGGATGTAGAGAGAGAAAGCCTCGAAAGCTTACCATCAGAGGTGCGACGGTCCGATATTTTGATATGGTAAATAGCTCTTACCCTGAGGTTTCTCCTAATATCAAGAATCGCATTAACTCATGTCGAATTGATGGAGAATGTGGTCAGTAAAGATCTATCGGTTCTCTCTCTATCACCGATCGGAATTCACAAAGGGCAGCCAAATTGGCTTACCTTTCTACTCTAATTCGGTCGTATGAGGGCTGAGGAAGTGTTGGGAGAGCTTGGTTTGGCCTGAGAAGGGCTTGAATTAGCCGCTTTCATCTTGGCTGAAATAGGACAACTTTAGTCCGTTGGAGTTGCTTCACTGTTCTATCACGCCGGTGTTCTTCGATGATCCTCAGAATAAATGGAGACTATAGTCATGTAGCTAACTTCTCCTTGAATCTAAAGAACTTGACCTTGCCTTCTTTGGCTCAAAAAAATGTCCAAGTCAGAGCTTTGGTTCGAGCTTCACCAGAAAAGGGAGCAATAGGGAGAGAGAGAGGAGTTTTTAGGTGTGAGGGGGATGAATGAGGATGAGCTCTTTATATATGAAGCTCGAGAACTTCTTGGTTGTTCGATCAGTGCTTTTATGGTGGTCATTCATTGCCTGAAACCACATGGCCAGAGACTTTTCATCTTTGTCGGCGCTGCTTGATTTTTTGTCAAGTGAACAGTGTTGTAATTTGAAGGAAAAAGACCACACTGTGTCGAAATGGACCAGACCGGTCCAAACTGTGTTCAATGCTTAAATCGGCTGGTTCAAGCCCGATTTGATCGAGTTTTTCAAAATAAAAAATTTGTAAATTCATCTAAATTTATTCTCTATCCAATGGTGTCTTCAATTCTCTAATTTAAATTTTCTAAGCCACCTAGTAAAATAAATTTAGAAACCAGTTCAATAGTGGTTAAAATGATTCAATCCGGTCCAGGTCCAGTTCACTTGAACCGATTTGGTTTTCTCTTCCAATTTATGCCAAAGTCCCTTTTCATGGTTTTTATGACTCTTTGGGTCACTCGAAATCTGTAGATTTCCCAATTTTTCCTTTCTCTATCTGTTGGGGTTTGTGAACCGATTTGGTTCTCTTTCTTAGGTTGATCGATTTTTTCTCCAGTTTTCTTTCCTTGAATGGGCGGGGTTTACAACCTCGATCTCGAGTAGTGGTTGATCTTGCACGTGGTTGGGTCGGGCTCGTACTTTCGCAGTATTGACTCGTGGAAGACGTCGTGAATTCTTTGCAGGTCTGTGGGTAACTCCAGTCGGTATGCTACTAGTCCGACCATCTGGGTTATGGCGTACGAGCCAATGTACCTTGGTTTCAACTTCCCTCTCTATTGAAACCTGAGTAGCCCCATCCATGGTGTCACCTTAAGGAATACTCAGTCCCCGACTTCAAACTCTAGATTCTTCTGCCTATCCTGAGCCATCTTGAGTTGGCTCCTTATTATCCGGATTTTCTTAGACGCATCCTCTATCAACTCGACCTTTTCAAGTTTTCTTTCCCCTACTTCCTCCCAAAACAAGGGCATGCGAGAAGGTTGTCCATAGAGGGCTTCGTAGGGGGCCATTTGGATGCTGGCCTCGTAGCTGTTGTTATATGCGAACTCCATGAGGCACAGGTAATCCTCCTAACCCTTATTCATTGTCAAAACGCATGCCCAAAGTATGTCTTCTAGCATTTGGATGGTCTGTTCTGACTGTCCATCTGTATTGAGGGTGAAAAGCAGTGCTCATGTGGAGCCTAGTCCCTAGGGAAACTTGTGGGCTAGGCCAAAACCGAGAGGTGAACCTCGGGTCCCAATCTGATACTATACTTATAGGGACCCCGTAGAGTCGTATGATCTCCCCCACATACAGGGCAGCGAGTTTTTCTATCGAGTCTGTCACCGATATGGCTAAGAAATGTGCGAACTTGGTTAGCCGATCCATGATGACCCATATGGCATGCCGACCCCTTCTTATTACAAGCAGCCCTATCATGAAATCCATGGGGATATGCTCCCATTTCCACTTGGGAATCGAGTGAGGCTGCAGTAGTCTGGAGGGTTTTTGGTGTTCGGCCTTAATTTGCTGACATGATAGGCATCTGGCCACGTACTCAGTGATGTCCCTCTTCAATACCTTCCAACAATATCCCTATTTTAGGGTGCGACACATCTTGGTATTGCCTGGATGCATAATTTACATCAAGTTGTGGGCTTCTTCCAGTATCCCTCTTTTTAGTTCCTAGTGGTTCAGTACCCAAACCCATCCTTTGAAGGTCATTATCCCGTTTCTTCTTACAATGATGTCTTGGGTTGGGTCGTTTCCGATTTGTTCCCAATGGGGACGGAGCTCCTCGTCTTCCTTTTGTAGAGCCCATATTTGGTCTACTAGGTCGGGTCATACTACTAGATTAGCCACAAGGTTACCCTGGCTCTAGTCCAAGTTGAGGTCCACTCTTAAGTTGCGTAGTTGGCTTAATAAGGGTAGGTAACTAGTACTTACCGAGGCCACTCCCATGTGGTACTTGCGGTTGAGTGCGTCTGCCACCACATTCGCCTTACCGGGGTGGTACTCGATTGTCAGGTCGTAGTTCTTTACCAGCTCTAGCCACCTCCTCTACTGCAGGTTGAGCTCCTTTTGGGTTAGGAAGTATTTCAGACTCATGTGATCGGTGTAGATGTGACTTAACTCCATACAAATAGTGACGCCATATCTTTAGGGCAAACACTATTACTGCCAGCTCGAGATAATGGGTGGGGTAATTTTTCTCATGGGGCTTTAGCTGTCACGATGCATAGGCAATAACCTTTCCGTATTGCATCAAGACACATCCTAACCCTTGTCCAGATGCATCGCTATACATCGTGTATTCCTCAGTGTCGGCATCGGGTAAGGCTAGCACTTGGGCCGTCATCAATCAAGACTTGAGCTCTTCGAAGGACTCGTCGCACTTGGCATCCCACTTATAGTCCACTCCCTTCCTCGTGAGGCGAGTTAAGGGAGCGACGATCCTGGAGAAGTCTTCCACAAACTTTCGGTAGTACCTAGCGAGGCCAAGAAAGCTACGTATCTCGGTTGGGTTGGTGGGGGCTTTCCAATTTGAAATGGTCTCTATCTTGGCTAGATCCATCTTCACTCCATCCTCGGACACTATATGCCCTAGGAAGCCCACTTCTTGTTGCCAAAATTTACACTTAGAGAACTTGGCGTACAATCAGTTTTCTCACAGGGTACTCAGGGTCCTCTCTAGGTGTGCCTGGTGCTCTTCTTCGGTTCGTGAGTATATGAGGATATCATCTATAAACACTATCACAAATGTCACGCCCTAACTTAGTTTGGTTAGATCCCTGTGAGCAACCCGCCACTCTCTTGGTTCAAGAGGGTTCCCCCTTCCTTAATTCAAGAGGAGCTAGGTGAAATCTCAACCTCGTTCCCTAGAATAACATATATCAATAATAATACAAGTTTAAGAGAAATTAACCATACCTGACATAAGGTAAATCCTGATGTTATCCCTTGTCATTCTCTATTCCTCAAAAGGAATAAAAAGAGTGGGTGAGTTTTTACAACTTAGTGAATGGGTATTTTAAAAATAAATAAAGTTTCAATAAAATATTTTTAACTTGGAGTGTGCCATACTCCTTATTTCCTTTAAGATATTTCATTCTCAAAATCTCGCTTTTCAAAATCATTACTCATCATTTACCACAAACGGTGTGTTTAGCAACCAACACATGCCATTCATCATGAAGGGATCACACATTTGCAGGGCAGCCCATCCACTGCACCCACTTGTGGTGTCAGAGCAACTTTATCGGCCACCTAGATAGAAGCCTGTCCACTTCTACCCTGGGAATGAGTGGATGTATGTGACATCTGACCCTCAAACCCGAAAAGAAAATCTGTGTCTATATGAGGATAGAGACCTCATCTCGACCCCACCCTAGTCTTGTGTGCATGAAGCTACGCCGAGCTTCCCTAACTACTGGCATGACAAATTGCCCTTATCTCCGCCATGTCGTCTAATAGCCAGTCGGACGCATCACTACCCCTCTTGGGCGTCTTCATGGCCCCAAACCTCAGTGCATGCACAAAACAATAGTTTTCCTCATAAGAAATTTAATCTTTGGTGCCACTGATCCAACGGCCCTAACCCTCAACTCGACCTGTCTTGTCGTACTGCTGCCAGTCCATTGAGTATGTCGGACCTGTCTTGGTACCATGGCCAAACACATCATTCATTTAAGTTTTCATGGCTTAATCTCATGTTTGTTTACAAGCTTCTGCTCGTGCCAACTAGCCTTGGGCCCATTGTACGAGATTTTCAAAATTGGGCATTATAGTCCCCACGTTCTAAAACCGAGGCCTTTGGCCTATCTGAGCTATTTGAGTTCCTGTAAAGAAGGTCTTCAAACAAAAATAATCTTTTCAATCATCTATCACACGAACTAGGTGTGATGACATCTCCGCTTACAACCGGTAAACGGGTTTTCCACTTCCTTCTAGGAAGTCCATCATACCAACTGGGTTTAATTTACTTACAACCGGTAAGTAGTTTTTCCATATATTTTCTCACATCACTCCATCCAAGTGTGATGTTAAAACGCCACTTAGTAGTAGTTTTCATTTAGAGGTACTTATTATTCCAACCGGGTATGATGTGAAAAATCCCACTCACACGATAATGCAGTGAATTTCTCTTAAAGTGATTTTTGTATTCACACGAGCTTAGCCTTCCTAGCATTCCCCGTACTTTGTGTTCCGACATGTTGTGAATATCCTTGTTCATTATCCTTTGGCCTAACAACCTTCATTCATCATAAATGAATAAAATACCCAAACTTTTAATTATTTGCATTTACGTCCCTAAAGTTCTTTTTCTTTAACTTTAGGTCCCTAATGCCAATTTTCCCCAAATTGAGTCCCGAAACTTTCAAAAATTTATTGTGGGTCCTCAATTTATTCAAAATCTCAAAAAGGATTTAAGTTTCCAAAATTTCCAAATTGGTCCCTAACTTTTCAAAAATTACCATTTTGCCCCTACTTTGCAAAAATGACAATTTGACCCCCAAAAATTCCAAATTTCGACCCATTGGTCCTCCAACATTTTTTTCATGGCCAATTAGCCCTCAATTTTTGGAAATTGCACTTTAGTCCCTCAAATTTTCTAAATTCGTAATTTCCCCCAATTTTCCCATTTCAACCTGGTCGAATATGATTTCATCAAATTGACTGATCAAACGAGGTTAATTGTTGAAATTGAAGGTGGATTTGAGTTCCTACACATCCATACGATTCAATTGAACTTTGAATCGCATGAATTGACATTGAGATGAGCTCAAATGGAGCTTAGCTGGAAAATTGGATGTAGAGAGAGAAAGCTTCGAAAGCTTACCGTTGGGGGTGCGGCGGTCCGAGCTTTCAATCTGGGTAGATAGCTCTCATCCTGAGGTTACTCCTATAATCAAGAATCACCTCAATTCATGTCGAATTGAGGGAGAATTCGGTCAGCAAAGATTCATCAGTTCTTTCTCTAGCATTGATTGAAATTCATAGAGTTGAGCCAAATTGACTTACCTTTACGTTCTAATTTGGTCGTATGAAGATTGAGGGAGTGTGGGGAGAGCTTGGTTTGGCCTTAGGAGGGCTCGAATCGACTGATTTCAGCTTGATAGAGATAGGGCAGCTCTGGTATGCTAGAGTTGCTTTACTGTTCAATCATGCCGACGTAATTGGAGACTACAGTCATGTAGCTGTCTTCTCCCCAAGACTAAGGAACCTAACCACACCATCTTTGGCTAAGAAAAGACCCTATATCAGAGCTCTAGTTCGAGCTTCATAGGAAAACTGAGTAGCTGAGAGAGAGTGAGGTTTTTAGGTGTGCGAAGGATGAATGGAAAGAGGCTCTTTATATAGTGGTTCAAATCGGGTCAATCCAGTTCGGATCCGGTTGACATGAACTGATCTGGTTTACTTCCCCACATTGTCTTAAAGTTCCTTTTCAAGGTTTCTATGGCTCTTTGGGTCATTCAGGAGTCGTAAATTTCCCGATTTACTCATTCTCTAGGGGTTAAGGTTTGTGAACCGGTTCAGTTTTCTCGCTCCGGTTGACCAATTTTTTCCCAAATTTTCTTTAACTCTAAAGGGCAAGGTTTACAATGAACTTGTCTAAGTACGGCTAGAACAACTAGTTCATCAGGTCCATGAAGGCTATGGGTGCATTCGTCAGCCCGAAGGGCATTACCCTAAACTTGTAATGCCCATATCGTGATTGGAATGTGGTCTTCTATATGTCCTCCCGAATCTTCAATTGATGGTAACCAGATCACAGGTCGATCTTGGAGAAGAAGGCTGCCCCTCATAGCTGGTCGAATAAATCGTCTATTCTTCGGAGAGGGTACTTATTCTTAATGGTAACCTTGTTCAGCTTCGGATAGTCAATGCAAAGTCTCATGCTTCCGTTCTTCATTTTGACGAATAGAACCGGCGCTCCCCACAGGGATTGGCTTAGGCATATGAAACCCTTCTCTAACAGGTCGCCCAATTGGTCCTTCAGTTCCTTAAGTTTCGCAGGCACCATACGATAGGGGGCTTGCGATATGGAGTGGGTTCTTGGCACCACCTCAATTACGAATTCTAGGCTGAGTAGTTTTTTCGGGAAAACGTTGAGGTAATGGTTGACTATCAGAATTTATTCTATTTCCTTTTCCGACGAATCCTTGCAAGTGATATGTGCGAGGAATACCTTACATCCTTTTTGTAGTAAGTCCTGCGCTTCTATGTAGGACACTAGGTGTATTCTGGCTCTTCCTCTGTCCCCTTCAAATACAACCTCCTCCTTCCCAAGAGCCTAGAAGGTTATCCTCTTATTCCCACAGTCTACCTGGGCTTGATGCGTGCTTAGCTAGTCCATTCCCAAGATGACCTCTACTTCTCGTAGCGGAAGAGGAATCAAGTCAGCCTTTAGGGTGGTCCTTCCTATCTGCACTTTGTAGGCCTTAATGTACTCGTGCCGCTCCAGTGTTTCACCTAGGGGTGTGAGGATGTGGATGGGTGGCAGGAGAGGGGAGGGTTCCTTAAGGAGTTTCGGCACTAGGGCTTCCTTGATGAAAGATCATTATGCCCCTGAGTAAAAAAGGGCGTACCTTTCCTTTCCAATCACTTGTACAAAACCTAAGTGGATGTTAACAGACTTCTTAAAGGGAACATATTTTATTAATTGAAAGAAGGGGGACTACAAGACTCCAAACTATAGACTCGATTTAGCAGGAGGGTTGGGACATACTAGCCACCATGCTAGGGTCCTTTTGAGCTTCTTCCTCAGTCAGGTTGTAGACCTTGGTGGAGACTCTCTTAGGTGCTTCCCTTCCTCCGTTGGGTGCCCTCTAATTCATGGGCGGTGGTGGTGGAGCATTTCGTGGGGCATTTGCCTGTGCCCTCGAGCAATTTCTAATGCAATGCTTGGACTGTGCGCACCCGTAGCATGCTATACATGCCCCTTTATGGTTTCTCTAGCACTGGAGGTAGTAGGGGCCTCTCCTCGGAGGGAGTGCGTTAATCTCCCTATGGCCATGGTGGCCCTCCTCCCTTCATGGGAACCTTGGTCGGTTCCCCCATCAAGACTGGCCCTACTCTCTCGAACCTCCTCTGCTACCTTGTCCCCTGTCCTCCCTTTGTTCACCCATCTCCATCCTTCAGTGCCTTGTTTGTACCAACCGTTCACAATTGTACGCCATGCCAACGATGGCGGCCAGGTCAGTAGGGCATCCCAAAACCCCCATTCGGTCTCTTATATCTGTATTGACATGATTAATGAAGTAAACCCCGCACTTTTGAGTTAAGAAAAATCGAGAAAAGAACCGGTTAAACCAAGTAAGAAAACCGAGCCGGTTTACATTTGAGAACACACAATATGGAAATTTACAACTTCCGGGTGATCTAAAGGGTTAATTAAACATTGGAAAAGAAATTTAAGAAAATTTAGAAGATAAAAACCAAATTTGTTAAGGTGAACTAGATTTCATAAGAACTTCAAAGTTAAGTGTGAGTATGGGTGACCTTTTCGGAAGTACGAATTTTTTTTATAACCCGAAATTTCGGTTAAAATTTTTTATATACGCCTTATCATAAATAACCATAAATTAATATATATTTAATTATTGTAATTAATACTAATAATTTAATACCTAAATTAAATTATTAGAATTAATACAAATAATTTAATATTGAAATTAAATTATTGAAATTAATACCAAAATTAAATTATTGAAATTAATACCAATAATTTATGGCAATATTAATACTAGTAATAAATCTCGCCCATTTAATACACGGGTTTTACGCCTATATAAAGAGGTTATCCCCATTTCATTGTCCTCACACCTGAACACTTCTCTCTCTCTCTCTCTCTACTGCTCCATTTCCTGGTAAATCTCGAACTAGAGCTTCGACTTGAACAAAGGTCAGGCTCTTTAGAACCGGGGAGAAGATAGCTATCTGATAGCAAACTCCAGTCAATCCAAGAATCGTTGGAGAAGCACTAACATGATGTAATAGTGAAGCAACTCTGGTGGACCGAGACTGCTCTATTTCGGCCAAGCCGAAATCGGCCATTTCAAGCCCTCCTCAGGCCAAACCAATCCCTCCCAACACTTCCTTAGCCTTTCCACGGCCGAATTAGGACCAAAAGGTAAGCCAATTTGGCTCCCCTTTACAATTTTCGATTGGTGCTAGAGAGAGAGTTGACCGAATTTCAATGATGAAATTCTAATCCAATTCCACATCAATTGATGCGATTCTTGATTCTAGGATGAACTTCAGGACGAGACCTATCTGCCCAGATCGAAAGCTCAGACCGTTGTGCCTTCACCGGTGAGTAATCGAAGCTTTCTCTCTCTACAGTCTATTTTTCAGCGAAGCTCCATTTGAGTTCGTTTCGGCATTAAAATCTGCGATTCAAAGTTTCTTAGAATCGTATGAACATGCAGGAACTCAATTTCAAATCCAATTTCAATAATTAGAAGTGTTTGATCGATCAATTTGATGAAATCAAATTCGGTAGTGTTGAAGAGTTGAAATTGGGGAAAAAATTTGGGGATTTTCGAAATTCAAAGGGTAAAAATACAATTTTATGAAATTGAGGGTCAATTGGGCATGAAAATAATGTTGGAGGACCAATTGAAGAATTTTGGAATTTTTGGGCAAAACTTACCATTTTTGTAAAAGAAGGGCAAAATGGTAATTTTGGGAAAATTGGGGGACCAAATTGGAAATTTGGGAAATTAAACCACTTTTTGGTGAAATTGAATAAATTGAGGTTCCAGCATAAATTTTAAAAGTTACGGGACTCAATTTGAGGAAAAATCGACATTAGGGACTTAAAGTTAAGAAATAACTTTAGGGACCTAATTGCAAATAACTAAAAGTTTGGGTTTTCTCATTCATTGGAGATGAATGAAGGTTGTTATGCCGAGTAATAATGAACAAGGTTGTTCATATTGTGTAGGAATGTGAAATACCGGGAATGCCAACAAGGACAAGATCGCGTGAATACAAATAACTAGTCTAGTGGAATTCACGGCATTAACGGGTGAGTGGGTTTACTAACATCGTACCCGGTTGGGATGATGAGCACAACTTAAAGATAAAAACCACTTATCAGTGGTGAGTGGAAATTTTATATCATACCCGGTAGGGGATGATAAGTACCTCAGTATAAAAACTACTTACCAGTTGTAAGTAGATCATACCCGGTTGGTATGATGAGACTTACTCGAAGGAAGTTGAAAACCCGTTCATCGGTTATGAACGGAGATGTCCTTATACCAGTTGGCATAATGGACAGTGAAAACCTATTTTGTCGGAAGTGTTCTCCCCTAACTATGTGCCAATGCTTAAACTATTTGGGAGACCTTCTCGACGAGAGCTCGAATAGTTCTGATAGACCAGGGGCCTCGGTCTTAGAACTTTGGGGCTAAATGCCCAATTTTGAAAATCTCATACAGTGGGCCCAAGGCCAGTTGGCACGAGTAGGAACTTGTAAACAAACATGATATATGTGCCATAAAACTTAATAAGTGAATTGTTTGGCCATGGTACCAAGATGGGACCGACATGCTCAGTCAACTAGCGACAGTGCGACGTGACAGGTCGACGGACCAGTCAAGACAAACAACTGCGGGTTGAGTTGAGAGTTGGGGCCGTTGGACCAGTGGCACCACATATTACATGACAATATAAGAAAATATTGTTTGTGCATGCACTATGATTACGGGATCATCAAGATGTCCATGAGGGGTAGTGATGTGTCCTAAGGGCCCTGGACGACCCGGTGACTATAAGGGCAGATCGTCGTTCCAGGTGTCTATGTGAAATCTGGAGTAGCACCAAGCGCATGAGACCGGGGTGGAGATAGGATGAGGTCTCTATCCTCATATGAACACGAAGAAGTGATTTCGGGATTGTGGGTCGGATGTCACATACATCCACTCATTCCCAGGGTAGAAGTGGTTGTACTTCTATCCGGGTGGCAGGAAAAGTCGCTCCGAAGCTAATAGCGGGTTCAGTAGTGATACTGACTTGCGAATGTGTGTAACCGAAGGATGTGTGTTGGGTGATTACACACCGGTAACTAAGAAATAATGGAAAAATCCAAAATTTTAAATGAATGGATTTTTTTGAAAAGAAAGGAGTCTGGCACACTCCATATAAATGTTTTTCTTAAAATTTAAAAGTAAATCTTTGAAAACCCATTCACTGAGTAGTCGTACTCACCCCCTCCCTTATATCCCTTTTAGGAAATCCCGAAAAGTCTACTTTGAAAGACCATCAACTAAGATGCCTGTAAGACAGGTATGTAAAGTTTAAAATTTCATGCAGTTTTGATTATGCTATTCCAGGAAATGGTGCAGGTTTAAAGGACGCCTTACTCTTTACGGATTATAATAAGGGGAAACCCTTTAATAAACCGGGAGAGTGGCGGGTTGTTCACGGGGATCCGACCAAACCAGGTCGGGGCATGACAAATGAATTTCTAGAAGGGGTCGGCCGACCCTACCAAGTTAGGGGCGAAGGGTCTCAACTCGTTGAATTTGGTCTCATATTATAAGACCGTACGTGCTCCTTGGCGAAGTTAGAAAAATTCCACCTTCTTCTCATTGATTAGGTAGGGGACCAGACACTCTTCCGTATGCCTCCTTTCAAACTCCTCCAAGGTAAGGGTGGTCAGGAAGAGCCTCCTTGCATTGTCCCACCAATGCTTCGCGCTGGACTCCAGAAAGAATTTTGCCAGTGTGACCATTTCCTCCAGGGGTATCCTGATGATACCCATGAACTTCTTGAGGCTCGCCAACCAGTCCATGGTAGCTCTGACCTCCTTCTCTCCGTAGAAGGGCTTGCACCCCAATTGTCAGAGCGTCTTGAGGTACCTGAGGATGTCAAAGAGGGGTGGAGTAGGTGCAGAAGGGGGTCGGGATTGAACCTCCTCCTGGTGGGTTTGGGACTCAGAGTCTAGGTGGGGCTCCTTGAACACCCTTGTGAATTCCTCATAGAGCTTTCGGTGTTCAGAGTTGATGCCTTATGGGGCCGATGGAGCTCCCAGGAATTCTACCTCGGGGAGGGGGTTGTCGGCGGAGTCAACGGTTGCTGTCCTTGTTCTCTACCATTGTTAGGGTAAAGTTTTCTTTTATTAGTATTTTTGTTATAAAGTCTTGGTAATGTATCTAGGAAAACACATGATCTAATACCGCCAAAGTTGTCACGCCCCAAGTTGGTTTGGTTGAGGTCCTGTGAACAACCTGCCACTCTCCCAAACCTTAAAGAGGGGCTCCTCTAGGAGATCGAAGAGAGTTAGGCGTAGTACCTGTCATGTTTACATTGAACAACATTAAACAAAATTGAAATTTTAAATCTTTATACCTGGGATGGGATCTTGGGAGGATGAGGCTGGCATAGTTGCACTCCTTCCTGAAAATGTTCAGAGTGAGGGGGTGAGTTTGACAACTTAGTGAGTGGGGGAAAAATCTTTTAGTAAACGTTTGATTCAGCATTTTCAAATATTTGATTTTCCATCAACAGTTTGTTCTCAGATATTTATGTTCACATGATCAACAATTACCCTCCTTTCATAGGAGGGATCACACGTTCGCAGAACGGTCCAAGGCCATTCCACTTGTGGACTGGAGCACCATTACCGTCCATCCTGATAGACGTGCACTACCTCTACCTAGCGTTTGAGTGAACATCAATAGTTCGACCCTCAAATTTTGATCGCTTCATTATGTTCGCTTAGTGGGACAAGACCTCATTTCCTCTACTACCTCGGTCTTAGTGCACAAGAAGCTTCCTCGAGCTTCACAACCTATTGAACAACCAACCGCTCTTATGCACCCTAGGTTGTCCATCAGTCCTTGGGCTCCGACACTACCTAATGACAGGTGTCCTAATGCCTAAACATCATAGTGCATGCACAATCAACAGTTTTTTTTATTATAGCATTTATCTTTGGCTCTCCAACACAACAGTCTATCGGCTTGGCTTCGACCCACGCGTACTAACCCAACAGGTTCGACGACCTAGCTTCTGTAGCGTAGCGGTTTGGCCCAATAAGCTCGACAACTTAGACTTGGCTCGGTGGGTATCACACAATGTTCCCATAATTTGGATCTTTTAGCATCATTTATCACATACTCGTTCTGGATGGGTCCATGCCCCTATCCATTGACCTTGGGCCCACTAGCATACCGAGCTTAAGCCAGGAATTAGCTTCCAAATGTTTTAAGCAGAGTCACCCAGTTAGGGGATGCTAATTCCGAGAAAATGGTTTTCAAAGCTAAACCGTCATTCCAAACGGAATTGACGTCATAGCAGTTCTCACTCAGTCGGTAATCTTGGCGAGGCTGTCCCGACGGAGTCTGGCCTTGCAATATCCTTCCTGAAGTCGCCGCTCGAGCATCCTGCTGCTACATGGCATGAATATCCTTATTAGGGTATTGGACTAAGGGATCACATCTCTTTGAGCATTTGCATATAGGCCCTCATATTTTGCCTTAATTGCACTTTGGCCCCTAAGGTTTGTGCATTTACCTTTAAGACCTTAATTGGCTATTTTTCTTCAAGTCAAACCCTAGGTTTTCCAATTATCATTTTTGGGTCCTTACATTTATCAAAATTAGCCATGCCCCCCTCAATTTTCTAAAATTGCCATTTAGCCCAAAGTTTCCCAAAATTGCAATTTGACCCCAACTTCTCAAATTTTGCAAATTGGTCCTCCATTTTATCCAATTGACCCTCAATTAGGAGGGAATTTCATGAAAATGCCCTCAATTTCATCAATTTTCCATTTTGCCCCAATTTTCGAAAAATCCCCAATTTGCCCAAATTTCTCAAAATTTGCATTTTGGCCCCCAAATCTCAATTTCATCAAATTGGCCATCAAAACATGGTTAATTGTACCCATTTGTGATTTGGACCAATTCCTTTATGTTTTTCTCGTCATTTTAAGCCCTAAACCGCTTAATTTGTCTTGGAAATGAGCACAAATGGAGCTTCGCCAAAAAATACAATCTAGAAAGAGAAAGCTTTGATATCTTACCGATGAGGGTCTGGTGACCGGAGCTTTGACTACCATTGCGTTGCTCTCTTCGTAGGGATCCTCCCTGGATCAAACAATGTCTTAATTAATGACCTGAGCAGTGCAAATTTTAGTGTTAAAATTTTGGCAGAAATCGGCCGTGAACAGTATTTTTCGGCGAAGGACGCGGAGGGAGATTACCTTATTAGCTTAGGGGAAGGTCGAGATATCTCTAGGTGGGATTTAGGGGATCGGGTTTGGCCGCAATTGGCCATGGGGAAGCTCGAAGTGGTGGTAGAGGGTTGATCAGTTTCTTGGCCGAGGAGCGGCAGTACTGTTCGGGCTTCCTCATTCTTCCTCAATGGCTCTTTGGCTAAATTGAGTGTAGCATTGGGTAGAGAACTTTTTCCTGATTCCAAAGACACCTAATGTGGTTTCGGAGGCTGAGAAAAGTCCCGTTGTTGGAGCTCTAGTTTGCATCTCATAGGAAAATGCACTCTTCTTCTTCTTCGCTCGATTGTGGGATGCTGAAAATGAATGAAGATGTGCTCTTTATATAAGGAGCTCGACAACTATTCAGGCTACTCGCTGGCATAAGACTCAGCCTCTTACTTGGCCGCTGACGACCTGAATAGAGAGTTTTTTGAGTCACCAAAGACTCTAGCTTTTCCAATGTCTCTCTCTCCTTCATTCTCTTTGTCAGCGTTTGAAGGTTGAAGACGATGATGTGGCGGTCATGCCACATGGCACATTGTGATTAGCCAGTTTTTCTGATGTGGAGGTCCAGCTCGGCTGTCACGTCAACCCTTGACCCGTTGACCAGACACATGGCAGCCTCTCAATGGCTTCTCATGTCTGCGTGGCATGCTGACAGATGCCAGCTGACCGTTGACTGGACACGTGGCAGTCTCTCATTGGCTGCCCATGTCTGTGTGGCTACTAATGGGGCGCCATTGACCGTTGACTGGTCTGGTCCACTAACTGGTCTGACCATTGACCGGTCAAGTTTGTTGACCGATCCAGTCCGGTCCGACTAGGTATACTGTCCCGAATTAAAAAATCGGCCAGTTTGGAACTGATTCGACCGGTTTTCTGAAATTTAAAAATTTAAAAATTCATTTTCTATCTAATGGTGACCTCAATTTCCCAAATTGACATTTTTAAGCCACCTAGAAAAATGAATTTGTGAACCGGTTCACTATGTTTCATCTCGATTCAATTCGATTTGGGTCTAGTTCACCCCGAACCCATCCGGTTCTATCCTCAATTCCTCTTCCCTGTTCTTCCTTGTAATTTCTGTGAATTTTTTGTCACTTGAGATTTTCCAAACGTTAACTATTTTTCATTCATTAATCGGCTCATTTTTTCTCATATAAATCTATAGTGGTTCTTTTCTTGGTTTTCTTTGTTCTCAAAGGACGGGTTTTGCACCCACATTGCAATTTGCTAAAAAAACCTCTCACAACCACTGATTACTCCCTTTTTCAATGACCCGACTACTAGAGGAGATTTCTTCGTCGTCTGACCACCTCCGATGGTATTCTTGGTTCCCTTGAAAAGCTAAGAAACTCAATTTTTCATCGCCACCCCTCTCAACACTCAACTCTTCCTCTGCCATTGCCAGTGAGATCGCTCAATACCTGATCTTTAGCGACTCGAATTAGAGCAGTTGTTTAAAGAGCTAATTTTGATGGCCATGACGACCCTTGAGAGCTAAGAAAAATTAGGCGAGTTCCTTTATAAATCCTGTTTCTCAAAATAAAAAAATGGAAATGAGAACCATAAATTTTCAAAGAGAAAACCATGGATCAAAGTAAATCAAAATTTTTTAAAGAGGAACAAAATGAGAATTTGGAAAATTCCAAGTGGACAATGAATATTTAAAAATAATGGAAAAGAACCATAAATTGAATTGGATGTGAAAATTAGACCTGTTTAGGGTGAATCACACTTGAATCGGATTGAACCAAGAAGAGCCGATTCAAAGATTCATTTTTATAGTTAACTTAAAAATATCAATTTGGGAAATTGAAGTCACCAATGTATAGAAAATAAATTTAGATAAATTTAGAAATTTTATAAAATTGGTTGAATCGGGCTTGAACCGGTCGATTTTCAATTTTGGGTCACCAAACCCGATCCAACAGAACTGGTCAACTATCCAACCAGTCAACGAACTGCTTGCCAAGTCAATGCCCCGTTAGTGTGCGTGACCAATCAGTGCACAGCACATGATGAAGCATGCCCAGTCAGCCACTCGGTCAACGTCTGAAAGTGTTAGCCAAGTAGAACGTGACATTTGTCATTGGTCAACAGTCAAAGCCAGATCATTGGAAACTAGCCCATGGGAGTGTTACACATGTTCTCAATCAATGACCAGCTGCAGAGAATCTTCATCAGCTAAGTTGACCAATTAGTTGACACATGGCAAGGCCAAGTTGGATAGTCCCAACCAATTAGAGGAGGACATGTGGCATTAGCATAGTACGTGGGGCAAATGACAAATTTAAAATAGCCAATCATAGGATGTCATGTGGCATGGTTAACTCACGGTCAGATTTGGTGAAGTACCACGTCAGACAGAGCGAAAAAAAATGGGAGGTCACCACGTGTCTAGATAACTAGTCAACATATGACTGAGACGCTAAATAAGACTTTGCGCCAGTGATTCTAGCCAATCACGACGCGCCACATGGTAGCTCAAATGTCACACCCCAACCTAGTTTGGTCGAAACCCTGTAAGAAACCCGCCACTCCATTCGGTCTAAAGGGGTCGCTCCCTCTGAAACCGTAGGGAGTCAGACGTACTTCTTATCATAGTTTTCCTGGAATGCACACTATCAAAATTGTTATATCAAGAAATCTTAATTAATAAAGTATCTAGGTTTGGAGGATCTTACTATCGAGTTCTAGCGAGACCTCCCTTCCTGGAAAAAAAAAAGGAAAAGGGGAGGGGTGAGTCTTTCAAGTCAATGAGCGGGTATCGTAACAATGGATCCATTTAGACCTTTTTCATTTCATTATATTAATACTTATTATTTCTGTCATTTTCTCATTATCATCGTGAGGTGATCTATTCGTAAAATTGGGTTGACACACAACACACGCCCTTTTATTAACAAAAGGGATCACACGTTCGCAGAACAACCTCTAACTGTTCCACTTGTGGACCAGAGCGTCTTTACCATCTACCATGGTTGAGTGGGCATCAATTATCCGACATTAAGATCCACATCATACTTTGTGTCTGCAAATATATGACGAGACCTCTCCCCCTCCGACCTGGGTCTCTCTAGAACTCGTCCTCTCAATATAAGAAACCAAAAAGGAGACCAAGAAATTTCAAGAAAAAAAAAGGTTCAAAGAGGGTCGGAATTAGTAAACAAGGGTCAAAATGGGAAATTGGAAAATTCCAAGTGGCCAATAACCAAAAATCATGTAAAGGAACCATGAATGAAATTGAGTGTGAAAACCAGTCCAGTTCAAGGCGAACCGGACTTGAACCGGGTTAAATCGGAGTGAACCGCATAGAACTGATTTAAAGATTAATTTTTCTAGATAGCTTAAAAATGTAAAATTGGAAAATTAAAGCTCATTGGATAGAAAATGAATTTACATGAATTTAGAAATTTTTAATTTTCAGAAAACTGGTCGAATCGGGCCTGAATTAGCCGATTTTTTAATTCGAGTCACCGAACCCAGTCAGACCGGACTGATCAATGGTCAAGTCGGTCAACGGACCGCTGCCAGGTCAGTGCCCAGTCAATGAGTGCGACCAATCAGCGTGCGACACGTGGTGAAGCACACTTAGTCAGCCGCTCAGTCAGCGCTTGAAAGTGTTGACTAATCATAGTGTGACACGTGTACTCGGTCAACTATTAAAGGAAGAAAACCCACGCCAGCGACGACTGAGCAATAGGGGAGTGACACTTGTCCCGGTCAACTGTTAATGTCGGATGAGCCCGGTTAGCAAGGCTGACCAATGAGGAGCTGACACATGACAAGGATGCCTTATAAGCATTCGACAAGGATTTGGGAGAAATGACCGACCAATCAAAGACTAACACATGGCAATGGTACTGTGCATCAAGAGGGAAATCTAATGCATTTAAATCAGCCAATTAGAGCACTCCACGTGTCACAGTCAACAATCAGCACTTCATTTATGGTGGTTGAAGCCTCTAAGGTAAATAAATGAGCATTGTATTGTACAAAGCCTTGTTTAATATCTCATTTCTACTGAAGTCATTTCCCATTGGTATCCTTTACTAAGATATCCCTATTATGAGCCATGTGTTGTAATGATAGTTGGTGGAAGTACTTGTTATTTTTGTCTCCCTAAAAAATCCATTGTTTTGAACTCGCTAAGCCTAAAAAGTTTCCTCTTCTTTCCATACTTGGTTCAACTGCCTAATCAAGTCTTTACGAGCTTTAAAATGATGGGCCAAGTCCGAGGAGAAATTGTGTAGTTGTTGTTGTATTTCTTGGATCTTTAAACTAGTGTTTCTTACATTAGTTTTTCTCCATATATCTAGTGCCAGACCCATTTGCTTTAGTTTACAACTAATATCAAAGTTATTTGGCAAGTTGCAGGTTCTCTAAGCTGAAATGATAGTGGAATTGCATCCTACTTTAGTGAGCCATTTATTTTCAAAGCAAAAATGATGGAGAGGCCTTCTAATCTAGGGGATCTCATCAACAATGATGGGAAGGTGATCAAATTCAATGATTTTCCCATTAAGTAAATTCATATTGGGGAAGTGATCCCTCCATTCCATATTGCATAATGTCCTATCAAGTTTTTCAAAGACTATGAGAGATTGATAATGATTATTAATCCATGTGAATTTAAAACCCTTAAAATCGCAATCTATTGAATTCTATCATACTTTGTTTGTCTTTACAACCTCCACTAGATTTTTCTTCCATTTCAATAATGGCATTAAAATCCCCAATGATTAATAATGGATCAACTTATTGCTATATGAGCACTTTGGATCAACTTATGTATAGTGCTCTAGACTTGAGATTCAATCAAATAATCAATCTAAAATAAGATTTTAATATCTATTGTATTCCATCACAACGTTAAACTTCTTAAAAAGCCAGATGAATTTACATTATATCAATTCTTAAAGCTGAATTTTCTTTTCAACCGATCAACTTTGCACTGCTGATTTTTTGTTTACATTAGGAATAGTAGTTCAGGTTTGTGTATCCTAATTATGTCCTTTAAGTGGCAAACTGTTAAGGCAGACCCATTGCCTTGGTAGTTCTATGCTAAGAGTTTCATTGATTCCTTGTGATTGTTGAAGGTCAACCACCACCACCTTGAGTTCTAATAAATATGGATTCATCCACTCTAGTAACCGGGTGTAGGATATTTAGATTAAGTTCCTACTTCTTATCAGCAAGGTTTAATTTGATAGATGTTTTTCTAATTAGTTTTCTCCTGTGAGTTACTTTACTACAATTATTATTCTGCTTTATGAATGTTGTAGAAGCTAACCTCAGGTATTTATGTTATAAAACTGAATTCGAGTAAGGGAAAACGAATATATTGATAGAGAGGCATTGGGGATGAGAAATTGAAACCCCTTTATTTTCTCCAAACCCTAACTTAATATATATACATGTCTATTTATTAACTACCTTAAATAGAATATATGATATAATCTTAATATCCAAGATTATATCATAATTACCTTAAATAACTTATACTATTTCAACACTCCCCCTCAAGATGGGCGATAAATATCTATCATTCCCATCTTGTTACAAATATTAATCCACTCTTTAGATCCTAATCCTTTAGTTAAACAATCTGCTAATTGTTCGCCAGTCTTCATGTAGTGTAGCTCCACGATCTTGCTCTCAAGTTTCTCTTTGATGAAGAATCGATCAAGTTTCTATCATGTTGAACTGGATTGTTAGCAATGCTGATCGCTGATTTATTATCACACCATAACTTAATGGGTTCTTTCCTGAATAAACATAACTCCATCAATAAGTTCTTTATCCATATTATCTCACATATGCCTTGAGTCATAGCTCTGTATTCTGCCTCTGTCGTTGATCTTGCGACCACCTCCTGTTTCTTACTTCTCCAAGATACAAGATTACCTCCAACAAACACGCAATAACCTGATGTCGATCTTCTATCATCTACACAACTAGCCCAATCAGAGTCACAAAATCCTTCAACTTTAGTATGACCTTGAGACTTGAACCAAAGGCCTTTTCCCGGGCTACTCTTTAGATATCTCAATATTCGCATAACTGCCTCCCAATGTTCTGTCCTAGGATCATGCATATATCTACTTACAATACTAACCGCATATGTTATATCCGATCGTGTGTGACACAAGTAGATAAGTCGTCCCACAATTCTTTGGTATTGTTCTTTATCCACTGGGTCCCCTGACTAAGCACATAGCTTATGATTTGGTTCAATTGGAGTAGCAGCAGTTCGACAACCCAACATCCTTGTTTCAATAAGTAGATCCAATAGATATTTTCTCTGAGAAAGCACTATGCCTGTCCTAGACCTGACTATCTCAATATCAAGAAAATACTTAAGTGCACCCAAATCTTTCACTTCAAATTCTTTGCTCAATCTTTGCTTTAGTCGTATTATCTCATCGCTATCATCTCCAGTTATAATAATATCATCTACATATACTGCAAGGATAGCAACTTGACTATTTGAGTGTCGATAGAAAACTATGTGATCTCCATTGCATTGTTGATATCCCATTCTAACTATTGCATGTCGAAATCGGTCAAACCAAGCTCTTGGTGATTGCTTAAGTCCATACAAAGACTTCTTAAGTTTACATACCCTCCCAGTGGTCTTCATTGTATCAAATCCAGGTGGAATTTCCATATATACCTCTTCTTGTAAGTCTCCATGCAAAAATGCATTCTTTACATCTAATTGATGTAATTTCCATCCATAGTTGGCAGCACATGATATAAGTATTCTGACGGTACTCATTTTAGCAACTGGTGCAAATGTCTCATCATAATCTATTCCATACGTTGTAGCCTTTTGCTACCAATCTTGCTTTATACCTTTCAACCTTTCCTTCAGCATTTTGCTTAACAGTGAATACCCATTTGCATCCAACAACTTTTTTTCCGCTTGGAAGTAATGCCAGTTCCCATGTCTTATTTTTCTCTAATGCACGCATCTCCTCATGCATCGCTGCAAGCCACTTTGGATCATTTTTAGCCTCTTGCCAATTTCTTGGTATGTGCACTAACTGTAATGATACAATAAAGGTCTTGTATGTAGATGGGATAGATTCATATGAGACATAATTAGATATATCATATTCATAACCATATATAATTGGAGGTTTTCCTGCATTAGCTCTAGATTCTTTACGAATAGCAATGGACAGAGATTCATTACCATCTGGTGATGACGAGGAATCGTCAGGAGATTGATGGGTATCTAGGACATTTGGTGATGATGAGGAATCGTCAGAAGATTGATGGGTATCTGGGACATCCGGTGATGATAAGGAATCGTCAGAAAATTGATGGGTATCTGGGACATATGTGGGCAATGAGTGTGGTATAAGTATCTGTTCTTGTTGCTCTCCATCATCTTCTTTATCTTCCTCCCCCTGAGCACAACTCTTGTTCCTTCTACTATAAACCTTCAATTCTTGTTCATTGGTCCCTCCTTCATTGCTACTCAATCTCTTAGGACATGGGATTATACCTACAATGACATCATCTTCTTTATTATCACTAATTCTCTCTTCATTTCCATGTTGTGCTTCAGTCAAATCATCTAGCACTGTGGATGACGTTGTTGATTCACCATAAAAGGGTTCATTCTCATGAAATGTTACATCCATACTCACAAAAAGTCTTCTCTCGCTTGGACACCAGCACTTGTAACCTTTCTGAGTGCTAGAATAGCCCACATAAATACACTTCAATGCACGTGGATCAAGTTTAGTTACTGTGGGACGATGATCTCTCACAAAACATACGCAACCAAATACACGAGGACGGGTTGCATATATATTACGTCCCATCAAAAGTTCACAAGGAGATTGAAAGTTTAATATCTGAGAAGGCATCCGGTTAATTAAATATGTTGCCGTCAATACTGCTTCACTCCATAGATATTTTGGAACATTCATTGTAAATAGAAGTGTGCAAGCTACCTCTAACAAGTGTCGATTCTTCCGTTCTGCCACTCCATTCTGTTCTGGTGTATCTGGACATGTGGTCTCATGCAGAATCCCCTTTGTAGATAAATACGATGAGAATTCTCTATTAACATATTCAGTACCATTATCTGTACGGAAAGTACTCACTTTGGCATTATATTGTGTCTACACCAAAGCTAAAAAAATCTTTAAAGCAAACCAGTGTCTCAGATTTATTTTTCATCAAATATACCCATGTCATCCTTGAGTAACAATCAATAAATTTAATAAACCATTTGAATCCGCCAATCGAAGTAACTGGACATGGTCCCCAAACATCAGAATGTATCAACGAAAATGGTGAAATACTTCTTAAACCAGTAGGAGAATAACGTGTTCTTGTATGTTTTCCAAACTCACAAGCATCACATACAAGCTTGCTACATTCTACATTATTCATCAAGTCAGGCCTTACCCTCTTAAGATTCTCAAACGATAGATGACCAAGACGACGATGCTCCAATATGACTTCATTCATTGCTCGTTCAGACAAAGTAGTGGTTAAAGCTGTGCTAGACTCATCTCTCATAAGATACCACAATCCATCAAGCCTCCGTCCAGTCCCAATTATTCTCTTGGTATTCCTTTCCTGAATGACACATGAATCTCGATCAAAGATTACTTGACAGTTCAATTGATCACTAATTGCACTAACTGATAATAGATTAACTGGAAATGATGGGACATGTAGAACTGATGATAATGTAATTGATGAAGTGCATTTAATCGAGCCGAATCCCATAACCGGTTGAAATGTGTCATCAGCAGTTTGAACTCTATTATGGGAAAAAGGTGGAGAACCAGTATATGTAATAAACTCTACTGATGTTCCTGTCACATGTCTAGATGCGCCTGAATCAATAATCCATTCTGTGAAAGATGGTTTAGAAGAAAATGCATGTGCAATAATACCTAAGTCAGCATTAGCATAACACATGTCGTTGTTTGAAATGTCAGCACCTTTAGCACGATAGGTTTGTCCCCCAAATCGTCCATAACCTCGAGCTTGACCTCGGGCTCCACGTCCTCTGATGCTATGACTTGTTCCACCCCATGCAGGAATACGTGTCGAGGAACAATTCCAGCTAATATGTCCATTCTTCCCACAATTATAGCATTGTCGGTTGTCAATAATCGGTTTTGCTAGAGTAGTGCGAACTGGTATTGCTGATATCTTAGAAGTGTTCATAACCTTTTGTCTTGACTCCTCATGAATTAGTGCAGCAATAACATCTTCCATCGGAGGAATTGGAGACTGATGACATATCATTGCTCTCTTGTTTTCATATTCTAGATTTAGTCCCCTCAGGAGGTGAATCACACGTCGTCGCTCCATCCATGCTCTAATAGAAGTTGTATCTAAAGGATCAGATGTAATTAATGGATCATAATAATCAAGTTCGGACCATAACCTTTTCATCTCAGTACTGTATTTTATTATGCTTCGCTCCCCCTGCTTTAGTGCATCCAATTTATCTTCAATCTCAATCACAGTCATCATATTCCCAATACCAGAGAATTGAGTAGCCAAAATCTTCCATATATCAGATGCTTTATTAATACCTTCTACCAACCCCGCGATAGAAGGAGAAAGTGATCCTATTATCCATGCAACCACCAGAGAATTAGTCGCCCTCCACACCTTCCATGATGTGCTGGTAGTATCAGTGGGTTCTTCATACGAGTCGTCAATGTAATCTTCCAAATATTTTGACTCTAGTATGAGTCTCATCTTTCTCGACCAACTCAAATAGTTTTTCGTTCCTTCAAGTCTCTGCTCTATTGGGAGTAATTCCAACTTCAAATCTCGATTGAGAGTATTGTTATGTTGAGACAATACATCTTCTCTTCCTACAAGCAATTTGGCCATACCTTCTAAAATTTCCTTCAACTCCCTTCCTGTTAATGCTGCATCCGTTTTCTCCATCTTCTACGATAATTCAGTTATGCCGTGTCTTGAGCCTTCAAATCAAAAAACCTTAAAAATAGAAGAAAACCTTAGCTCTGATACCATGTTATAAAACTGAATTCGAGTAAGGGAAAACGAATATATTGATAGAGAGGCATTGGGGATGAAAAATTGAAACCCCTTTATTTTCTCCAAACCCTAACTTAATATATATACATGTCTATTTATTAACTACCTTAAATAGAATATATGATATAATCTTAATATCCAATATTATATCATAATTATCTTAAATAACTTATACTATTTCAACAATTTATTTGATAAACTCACTTCATGATCGATATTATAATGTCCCCGTGACATTTCAATTATAGGTCACCAATTAATGTAGTTAATTGATAAGGCACTATATCCACAGAAGACTTACAAATATTTGTTCTAACAACTCCACTAAGTACTCCGAACAAATAGGGGTGAAATTTAATGTATTAGATGATCTTGAGACATAATAGGAGCAAATAACTAATTTGTTTCTTGGGGATCTCATTTGTAGACATGTTTAAGAAGTGAATTACTGCTTTCTTGACCCCACTTGAAGATGACATCTTTACTCCTTTTAACTATTTATGTTAAGGGGACTGATTTGTTGATGTACTAGCGGGTGTTTTTTTACTAATTAGTATCTGTTGTTTATGTACTAACGGGTGCTTTTTACTGATGGGTATCCATTATTGATTACGGAATATGACCGCAGTGATCAAAGATGGTTGCTTATTAGGAGTGGCCCTAATCTAAAAGCCAAATAGAGATTTGGACACTACTTAATTGAGTGATCTATACTACCACATTTATAACATAAACAATATATCTTTTCATATTTGAATCGCACCCAATGTTCCTCCCGAGCTATATTACTACTCCATACTCCTAGGATTAGAGGTTCAACTACATTCAAACTAAGTTTAACAAATAGAGTCCAATGCTCATAGGGTCATCTATCTCAATGACATTACCCACTTGTTACCCAAGCTTCTTGCTATTATTTACTGTGAGATTATTTTTAGCTGAAATGTAAATTTGCATCAAGATGAGCATAGTTGTGAGGTCCAATTATTCATGCCTTTTCTTCCAATCCAATGGTTAAAACATGTTATTACCTTTGATAGAGCAAGTGTGGTGTTCAAGTGCTATTTAAGTAATACGGGATTAAGTAAATTCAATCGAAAAACAGTTACTACCCAGCGAGATAATTTGATCTAATTTTTCGAAAACGAAATATTTTTTGAATAATGAGTAGGATCCTAATGGATTGGGTAGGTACAGTTTGGGTTCAAAAGAATCCATATAATACGATGGTCTAATTTAAAAACAAGTTGAAGAATCCGATGAACGGATGTAGTGGCACTGATTAGTTTTTTAGTAAATGATTTTTTCGGATTTTAAGACGGAATGATGTCCGTCTCCTTCTTCCAACTTCTGAAAGTCGCCGTATTCCCGCGTCTTCATACGGGTTTCAATACCTGTTGTTGTTGTTCCATGGACGTAAAGAGTCATTTCAACAATTACGTTGGCGTGATGGGCAGAGAGATTCTGGCGATGGCCGACAAAAAGCATGGACGACAAAATTTGGGCTGGGCCGAAAAGTTGGCCCCTTGAAAGACCCAAAATAATTCTATTAATCAAGGAAAAAAAACATCTAGTCTTGCTCCTACTCGGAGGTGACGGTGAACGACGAAGTTGCAGAGAGGAGAGAAAATGGCGAGAGCGGCTCTTCTCCAATTAATCCGCTCCCAATCCAAGCAGCTCTCCTCCCCTTTAGGTCTTTATCTAGTACTACATCCCAATTATTCTCTTCTGTTAGCGATTTCTTGGAACCTTGTTCGACGTAGATTTGTGCTGTTTGTTGAGTTCCTTATTTCGTCAGTATGCATAAGCCTATACCCTTGAAATAGTTATCTTTAGCATCGGATTATAGCCCTAAAGGAGCTTACAATGAAAAGCCACCTGTTCATCTTCACGGGAGGCTGCTTAGTTAACTGGATTCGAACTTTCGATTGTAGGTCTGCAGTGAAAGGTTTTAGCCTTGTCATCAAACCATTCACACAGTATTGTATATTTGAGCTGATTCTTCCATGTTATTGTCTTGTTTATGGAGTCTTTCTGTTGCACTTTCGATGGAGCTTGGATCAACGTTGGATGAACAATTTGCTCTTTTTGATCTTTATGTCTTTCCATTTGAAGTGATTTTTGTTATATTCTTTTTGAAGTGCAAGGTCGTACCGATGAATTAGCAATGGTTAGCATGAATCTTGCCCAAAACAAACTATAAGAGATATTTCTCATTGTTGATTTGCTCAATTTCTTTTACAAAATAGCAAGTAGGTGATGATGTTTTGCTCACCAGGAAAAAAATATCTGCAATGCAAATAGATCTGAACTTTTGCTTAAAAGTCTGCCCGAGACTGTAACTATTGGATGTAACAGTCACACATCAGCCTTATAGTTCTTCACTCAAATTGCTCTTGAATATTTTTTTCATGTTGACCTGAAATGTAATTGAATTTTTATTCTTATGGCGATGGGAATCTATTTGCCATTGAAAGCTCCTTTGTTGTTGGGATGTAAAATCATGCTCGTTCCTTAATAAGCCCTTTGTTTGAACTTGACTAGAGCATTTTGGTTAATATGGAAAATTTTATGGTTAAAGATATCTCAAATCAAATAAAGATGCTAACCTTTATTATATATAGGCACTTAGTATTTCAATATTCTGCAGAGTAAAAGCAAGAAATATTCATGATTTTCACCCTTTGTATTTCTCTGGTTCAGGTTTCCAATTATGCAGGTATCGGGCAATCTCTAATGTGTGGAATCCCAACTTAACCTTCAGTTCCTCATACTGCCAACCTGCTCAGTCAAGGTGGTTTTCTCAGGCAACAACAGCGGAAGATGATACTCGTATCACAATTGGGCCGCCACGCAAGGTTTCAAATTCCCGGGAAGAAGAGAAGGGAGATGGTTTTGTCTACTACGGGCCCATCTCAAGCACCATCAAGAAAGTTAAGCTTCTCTCCCTCTCCACATGCTGCCTATCAGTTTCCCTGGGTCCAGTCATCACTTTCATGACATCTCCTGATATGAACGTGATCCTCAAAGGTGCTGTGGCGTCCACTGTAATCTTTTTAAGTGCTTCCACTACCGCAGCCCTTCATTGGTTTGTGAGCCCGTACATTCACAAGCTGAAGTGGAAGCCTGGATCTGATTCATTTGATGTGGAGATGCTGTCCTGGATGGCAACTTACTTACCAAGGACCCTCAAGTTCTCTGATATTCGGCTGCCAGAGACTAATAGGCCCTTTGTGACATTCAAGGCCAATGGGAGCTTCTATTTTGTGGATACAGAGCACTGCCCAAACAAGGCTCTGCTTGCAAGGCTGACTCCACAGAAGCCTCCCCCCACTCAAGAGTCTGCGTTTAAGAATTTGTGAAGGGAGTTAGATGCCTTGAGCTTGGTTCCATCCGTGCTAGGCTTACTGAATAACCTTGAGCTGCTGGGTGCTGTACTAGACTCTGAATGGGATATTTTGGATGAATCTTCTTTTGCTGTTATTTGAGGAAAACTAGGAGTCTTATCTTTGGCCGGAGTTTATTAGCCTGTAATTGTACCTGGTGCTTCTTCCAAACATATCAAAGCTTGATGCCATCTCATGGACTGTGAGAAAAGCTATATATTTTAATTTTTTTATTTTACCTTTGTTTATTTTAAAATTAAATAAACATAAACATAAATTATAAAGTTTGTAATAGTTTTTTTAATTTATTTACAATTTATGGTTGGATTAAATATTTTTTAATTTAAATTAATGACCAAAAAAATGCAGCTGATCCCAATTTTTGTTCCCATAAATGTCCCTGAAGTTTAGAGTTAGTGCCAAAAAAAATCATCTATCCACGTGGCTATTATGGGCAAGATTTGCTTTCTAGATGCTGCAATATAGAGTAGTTGGTGAAGAAACCTGCATGAAGGAGCCTCCCCATCTAGAAGAAGACCTCAACAGGGAGCCAAGAAAAGATTCTCCTCTTTTGTCGTCTCCTCTCTTGTCTTCTTCCAGAGCCCTCTCCTTTTCAACTCCATCACTTCCCCCAACTCGCAAGCTTATATAATTCCCATCGTCAAACAACTCTCAATATCATCATCATCTCTGCTTGATTCCTTTTTATTCACTCCCTCTATATCACCTCCTCCTCCACAGCTCTTTCTTTGAGGAACAAAACAAACAGGAAGAAGAAGAAGAAATGGTGGGTGATGAGAAGTCCCAACAGACTTCGGGCGGTGATCCCGTGGAGGACCAGTCGGAGGAAACAGAAGACACGCTCTCCCTCTGCGATCTGCCCATATACGGAGATTTCGGATGCGATGACTGGAGCGACGATTCCATCTCCAAGGGAAGCCGAGCCTCCGACCCTGACGAGGACTATTTCGAGTTCTCATCCCGAGAGTTCCATTCCCAATCCTCCTTCCAGTCGTTGTCAGAGAGTGTCGTCTTCTGCGGAAGAGTCATCCCTTACAAGAAGCCCATCCTCATCACGGAGAGGCCCCGCAAGCCCCGGAAGCAGAGGGGGCGGCTCTCAAAGTGGATGTCGCTCTTGTTACGGTGGGGCATTTCGTCGAATAATAGGTCATGCGTCCATAAGTATGGAAGTTTGCAGAATAGTAGGTGGTATCTGTTCGTGTTCGGGGTCGGCCGGTTCCCGGTGGAGATGGAGCTTAGGGATATCAAGACGAGGCAGAGCCGCCTCAAAGAGAAGACACCCATGCCGCCCACTTCCATAATATCTGCTAATTGGACGATTGAGAAGAAGAGCAGAACCCACCCTGAAAGTGGTGGCCGAAAGCCTTCTTCCTTTGGTTGCTTACCGCTCCTGTAAATTTCATGAGCCACAAGTCAAGACAAGATCGGCTGAGTTCATATCATGTGTGGGGGCAGTAGATCGGACTCAAACGAGGATCGATCGCAGAGCACCCTGGTGGTCATCTCCAGGATGATCCGCCGGATCAGAGAGGTTCGATATGGGAAGTTCCATATACAGCTCAGGACCATTGCAGGGTCCGAGAAGATCCGTAATCTTGCAGCTCTGTTCTGCATAGTTTCTTCATCCATCTCTTCCAGACATCCTTAAAAGCAGTACAGTGCATCCTTATGTACCATGGTGTAGTATGCAACGGTTCATGGACTAGACTGAAGTGTTGAGTGCGAGACTTGTACCTTCTTTTTTGGTAGCTATATGTACGGGAGATAATTTGCTATTGAGTAATTATTGGTCCATTTAATGGTTGAACTTGAAAAATTTCCGGTGAGTTTCTCTCTTATTTCATTAGAGTTTGTAGCCCCCGGCCCACGTCAGGTCAGACCATCCCTCTTGACCGCCCTACTTGGCCGGTAAGTCGTTGCCCCTCTACCATCCAGTCACTGCCCTCAGTTCTATTGTTAGCCTGGCGGGGTTGAACGGTTTCAGTCTTGCTTCGTGTCGGTTTATGAGCCGTCCAATTTGGAAGTGAATTAAGTGAGAAGCTTCTCGGGTCAATTCTTATCTTTGAAGTGGCACATAATCATGACAGATCATGATTTCGAACTTGGCTGCCAAACAACAAACGGCTACTTTTAAAAATTTTAAAAGCTTTGAAAAATAGAGAGACATAACGAGGGAGATCAACTATTTGCTGTCTACTTTGATTGTGTTTAATTTGGTGGGAAGATGAATTATGTATACATTTAAAATAATTAATTGGTTGGAGCCAAAATAAAATATTTTAAATATTTTAATTTGATATAATATTTATTGTATAATTAATTATGCCTAAATTTAAAATGTGGTACGATATAATTTTAATACTAAATTGTAAGCTTTAACGATTTTTGTATACGGAGGGAATATAAATAATATTTATATAAATTTAAAATATTTTAAACAAATTATTAAGGAATGCTATAAAATAATTACATAGTAATAAGTTTTGATTTTTTGAGTACCTTAGTTTCTTCTTATGATTTTGTGATTGTTCTTCCTTTATTATGCATTTTTCCGTTCGACTGAGGTTCAAACTCCTGAAAGAAAAAAAAACATGATTACAACTTCGCACAATCCATTCTTCCCAAGTTCAACAGTTATTTTGAATATCGAGTATTAACTATAGAAAAGATTTTACGATTAAGTGCTTATTACATCTTGTTTATGAAAGGAGATTGAAGGGATTGAAAAATAGTATAAATTAATTAATGAATAAATTATAAATAATTCTAAAGTAAAGAGTTTTTTTAAAAATTTTTATATGGAACTCCATCGGACTAAAGTATTAAGTAAGTTCTGCTCAACTATTTGTATTTAAGAAAAAAATTGAATTATTTAATATAAAAGAAAGAGAAATAATCAAGTATTACTTTTCAAAATTTCATACAAATATTAACAAGATCAAGTATGCCGAAAAAAAATATTTCGCAAATAGATTTGGTAGAAAAAATTGTACAATACTTAGTATTTAAGTTCAATTAGTTTACTTGTTCGTTACTTACTTGTTCAACACTCAATTCGAGTGTTGATGAGTTGTTGAATAATTTGATAGTTCATGAGCAAAAAAATATTACTACAAATGAAAGAAGACTAATTAGTAAAAATATCGGATTTGTACAAAAACAAATAGAAATTTGTACATACAAGGAAGTAGAGGCTCATTTTGTGGATGCTGCTCTAGAGAAGTTACACGCGGAACCTCATAATTGGGACGTGGAAGAGTTACGTTCATATCATCCAAAGACTAAGTAGAATATTTTAAATAATATGAGCCTCATTTTTTGTTTGAACGCCGGAATTGAAAATAATATACCAATTTCATTAAAACAGAAAACTGGATCACAATAAAACCATCCCTAATGTTAAAAAGTTGGGTATTTTTACTAATATAACTCCTGCTATAACAACATAAAATAATAAAATAATAAAATAATAAAATAATAAAATAATAAAAATTAGTAAAAATGTAATTAAAATTTTAAACCTTTTGTTTTAAGGGTGGTCGTGTGAATGAAATAATTAACCAAAAAATAGTAGTAATATGATAGTATAAAAAAATAAACATTCGTAAATGGGAGGTGAGATTATCTCGTACCATTACATGACTTACAATTCGGATTTTTCCCATAAATCACCTATTAGGCTATACTACTTCTATACTCGTATTTATCCTTATAAGTTCAGTGTTTTTCTTACGCTCCCTTGAGATGTGAGTCTCGGGCCATTTCGGCTCGTAGTCTAGGTTACGGTCGGGTTATTTTTGGTCTCCCCTTTTTAGTCTTTCATTTTTTAACATATTAAATGTAAACACCGGGACTTAGTCCCGTACACAAGCACGACCTCCACATAAACGGCACTCCCGGGTTATTTATGACCCTCACCTTTACCCAACAACTTAGGCATTAATAAAAACATGTGCATCTTATGGCCCTAAACATAAAATCATATGCCCGAAATCGAGTCACCACTCTTGTGATCCTTGACCGGAAGCTGGAGTGTGGGAGGCCCCATGGCTCTCTTCCCATAATCGATATTTCACTTGTACCGTCTCATAGCTTAGAGCCTCAGCACCCCGGGGTCCTGGCAGCCTTGTAGCCACTCTCTCGCATACGATGGCTCTCAGACCCACATATAAATGGGCTACAAACCCCACACATAAACACATATCAGCCCCTGTGTGTACCACCTTTCTTGGACGATACTAGATAGGGAAATTGGAGTGCGGGGGTCACGAACCCTCACTGCAACAAGCACCCTTACATGTCGTCTTACAACTGGGTTTCTTGACACCCGGGTCATGATTGCATAACTACCTCTTGCCAACCCATGCACGTACACATGCAACTCATCCTGCCATTCAACCCGTTACAGCAGTGTATTGGGACAATACCCGTACATCATCCAGGTATCCCGTGAAAACATGAAAGAATACACTATTTCTCATCGATCTCCTTTCCATTTTCCCTTAAATGATGACACAACCCCTTAGGCATCTATTTGTCACCCCATCCCTCATACTAGTATTCAAAAATATCAACATGACGCATAGTCATATTTATCACACCCCGACCCGGTTTGGTTGGATTCCCATGATCAACCCGCCTCTCCCTTAGTTTAAGAGTGGTTCCCTCTTTATTTAAATCAAGAGGAGCCATACGTAATTTTAAAACTTGTTCCATGGAATAGCATAGATCAATCAAATGCAAGTTTAAAAGGAACTTTAATCACACCAAACAAAGGGTACATCTTTACATTTTATTATATCTCCTTACTCTTAAAAAGAGATAAAAGGGAGATGGTGAGTTCTACAACTCAGTGAGCGGGTGTTGGGAGTGAATTTTTCAGGATAGCTTTTATTTATCTAAAACATGTCAAGGTTATCATTTCCTTTAAAAAGAATTTCCTCAAAGTTCGGTTTTCATAATTTTTTCTCATTACCACATTAGGTGTGTTTAGCTCTTTTAGCTGATCTTTCACGCCCCGACCCGATTTGGTTGGATTCCCGTGATCAACTCGCTGCTCCCTTGGTTCAAGAGGGGTTTCCCTCTTCCTTAATTCAAGAGAAGCCAGACGAAATTTCAACCTTGTTCCTTGGAATAACATATATCAATAAAATGCAACCTTAAAAGTAAAAGACTTTTAAGTGTACCTGACAAAGGGTAGATTATAGTATTATCCCTAGTAATTTTTCTCTACTCCTGAAAAAGTATAGAAAGGGAGGAGTGAGTTTCTACAACTCAGTGAATGGGTGTTTGAAATATGAGTTAAAAAAATAGTTTTTAATTGGAGTGTGCCAGATTGCTTATTTCCTTTAATATCATTTCTTTCTTAAATTTCAGTTATTCAAAATCAATTTCCTCATTATCAATAATCGGTGTGTTTAACAACCAACACATACCCTTTATCATGAAGGGATCACACATTCGTAGGGCAACCTGTCCACTGCACCCACTTTTGGCGTCGGAGTGACTTTACCGACCACCTAGATAGATGTCCGTCCACTTCTACCTTGGGAATGAGTGGATGTTCACGACATCCGACCCTCATACCCGAAAAGCAACTCCGTGTTCGTACGAGGACATAGACCTCATATTAACCCCACCTCGGTCTCATGTGCATGAAGCTACGTCGAGCTTTCTTGACTGCTGACATGACAATCTGCCCTTATCTCCACCATGTCGTCTAGTAGCCCTTAGGACGCATTACTACCCCTTTTGGGCGTCTTTATGGTTCCGAACCTCAGTGCATGCACAAACAAAATTTTCCATAAAGCCATTAATATTTGGTGTCACTAGTCCAATGACCCCAACCCTCAACTCGACCTATAGTTGTTTGTCTAAACCGGTCTGTCAACCTAGTCTTGTCACATTGCCGCCAGTCCATCGAGTATGTCGGTCTTGTCTTGGTATTATGGCCAAATCACATAACCATTAATTTAGAAATTTTTATGGCTTATCAACATGTTTGTTTACGAGCTCCTGCTAGTGCCAACTAGCTTTGGGTCCACTATATGAGATTTTCAAAACTGGGCAATTTAGCCCCCAAGTTCCAAAACCGAGGCCTTTGGCCTATCTGAGCTATTTCAACTCTCGTCAAGAAGGTCTCCCAAAATTTTTAAGCATTGGTACATAATCAGGGGAGAACACTTCTGAAAAAATAAATTTCAACTCGTCCCTCACACTAACCGAGTGTGATGACATCGCCGCTTATAACTAGTAAGCGGGTATTCTACTTTCTTCTAGGAAGTTCATCATACCAACCGGGTATGATCTACTTACAACCGGTAATTAGTTTTTCCGCGTAGTTCTCACATCACCCCAACCCGATGTTATGTTAAAATTCCACAAAGTAGTGTTTTTTTATTTCCGAAGTACTCATCATCCCAATTGGGTATGATGTAAAAAATCCCACTCACCCAATAAGTGCAGTGTATTCCTCTTGATTGGCTTTTTGCCTGCATGCGAGCTTATCTTTGCTAGTGTTCTAGTCCTTCATGGTCCTACCCGATTTTGGACATCCTTGTTTACTAACATTTGGCATAATAGCATTCGTTACTCATGTATGAACAAAATGTTCAAACTTTTAATTATTTACATTTATGTTACTAAAGTTCTTTTTCTTTAACTTTATGTAGCTAATGCTAATTTTTCCCCAAATTGAGTACCAAAACTTTCAAAATTCACTTTGGGTCCTCAATTTGTCCAAAATCACAAAAAGGGGTTCAAGTTTCCCAATTTCCAATTTGGTCCCTAACTTTTCAAAAATTACCATTTTGCCTATACTTTACAAAAATGGTAATTTGACCTTAATAAATTCAAAAAATCGACCAATTGGTCCTCCAATAACTTTTTCATGGCCAATTGGCCCTCAATTTTGGGAAATTGCACTTTGGTCCCTCAATTTTACGAAATCCCCAATTTCCCCCTTTCAAACTGTCTGAATTTGAATTCGTCAAATTGACCAATCAATCGAGGTTAATTATTGAAATTGAAGGTAAAATTGAGTTCCTACACATCCATACGATTCAATTGAGCTTTGAATCGCATGAATTGATGCTGAAATGAGATCAAACGGAGCTTCGCTAGAAAACTGAACTTAGAGAGAGAAAGCTTCGAAAGCTTACCATCGGGGGTGTGACGGTCCGAGCTTTCGATCGGGGTAGATAGCTCTCGTCCTGAGGTTTCTCCTAGGATTAAGAATCACATCAATTCATGTCGAATTGAACAAGAATCCGGTCAGTGAAGTTTTGCCAGTTCTCTCTCTAATACTGATTGAAAATTATAGAGAGTAGCCAAATTGGCTTACCTTTCCACTCTAATTCGGTCGTATGAGGGCTGAGAGAGTGTTAGGAGAGCTTGGTTTGGCTAGAGTAGGGCTCAAATCGGCCCATTTCAGCTTGACAGAAATAGAATAGCTTCGGTCGGCTAGAGCTGCTTCATTGTTTGTGTAAACTCCATCCTTTGATAATAATAAAACTGGAGAAAGAACCAGTCATTTATAAAGAGAAAATCGAGTCTGATTATAAACTAAATCCGATAGAGAAAGGGCTAAACCGGGAAATTTATGGATACCGAGTGACCTAAAGAGTCACAAAAGTCATGAAAAAGGACTTTAGAATGAATTGGAGATGAAAACCAAACTGGTTCGGTGAATCGAACCTAAATCGGATTGAACTGGTTTGAACCAATTTGAACCACTATTGAACTAGTTTTTAAATTCAATTTTTTAGGTGGCTTAGAAAATTCAAATTGGAGAATTGAGGCCACCATTTAATAGAGAATAAATTTACAAATTTTTAATTTTGAAAAACTCTGTCGAATCGGGCTTGAACCAGTCAGCTTAAACTTTGAACCCAGTTTGGACCGGTACGGTCATGTTCGAAATAATGTCGTCTTCTTCCTTTAGATGACAACACTGTTCACTCGCTGGAAAATCGAGTAGCGCCAACAAAGATAAAAAATCTCTGGCTAAGGAGTTTTAGGCAATGAATGACTGCCATTAAGGCACTGATCGGATGGTCAAGAAGTTCTTGAGCTTCTTATATAAAGAGCCCCTTCTCATTCATCCTCCTCACACCTAAAAACTCCACTCTCTCCCTACTGCTCCATTTTTTGATGAAGCTCGAACCAGAGCTCTAACTTGGGCATTTTTCTGAGCTAAAGAAGGTGTGGTTGGGTTCTTTGGATTTGGGGAGAAGTCAGCTACGCGCCTGTGGTCTCCATTTGCTTCGAGGGTCGCCGAAGAAATGTCGGCATGATAGAATAGTGAAGCAGCTCCGACGGACTGAAGCTACCCTATTTCGACTGAGCTAAAAATGGCCAATTTGAGCCCTTCTTAGACCAAATCTTGCTCTCCCAAAAAATCCACAACCCTCCTATAGCTAAATTAGAGCGTAAAGGTAAGCCAATTTGGCTCCACTTTGTGAATTTCGATCGGTGCTACAGAGAGAATCGACATAACTTTACTGACCAAATTCTCCCTCAATTCAACATGAATTGAGGTGATTCTTGATCCTAGGAGTAACCTCATGACAAAAGCTATATGCTCAGATTGAAAGCTAGGACTGCTGCGCTCCCAACAGTAAGATTTCGAAGCTTTCTCTCTCTATGCTTAGTTTTCTAGCAAATCTCCGTTTGAGCTTGTTCCGACATCAAATTGTGCGATTCAAAGTGCAATTGAATCGTGTGGAAGTGTAGGAACTCAAATCCACCTTCAATTTCAACAATTAACTTCGATTGATTGGTCAATTTAATGAAATCAAATCTGATCAGGTTGTAAGGTTGAAATTGGGGGAAACTTTAGGGATTTCAAAAATTCGAAGGACTATAGTGTAATTTCATAAAATTGAGGGCCAATTAGGCATGGAAAATATGTTAGAGGACCAGTTGGCAATTTTGGAATTTTTGGGGTGAAATTTACTATGTTGGTAAAGTAGGGGCAAAATGGTAATTTTGGAAAAATATTGGGGACCAAATTGGAAATTTGGGAAACATGAACCCCTTTTTGTGATTTTGAATAAATTGAGGCACCAAGGTGAATTTAAGAAGTTTCGGGACTCAATTTGGGGGAAAATCGGCATTAGGGACCTAAAGTTAAAGAAAAAGAACTTCAGGGACCTAATTGCAAATAATTGAAAAGTTTGAGTATTTCATCCATTCAAGATGAATGAAGGCTATTAGGCCAAGGGATAATGAACAGGGATGTTTATATTGTGTAGGAACACGAAGTACCGGGAACGCCAGCAAGGACAAGCTCGCGTGTAGATAAAGAACCGGTTAAGAAGAAATCACTACAGTATCGGGTGAGTGGGATTTTTATATCTTACCTGGTTGGGATGATAAGCACCTTGGAAATGAAAACCCACTACTAAGTGGAAATTTTAAACATCACACTTGAATGGAGTGATGTGGAAATTACACGGAAAAAACTCTTTATCGGTTGTAAGTAGATCATACACGATTGGTATGATAAACTTCCTAGAAGGAAGTAGAAAACCAGTTCATCGATTATGAGGGGAAATGTCCTCACACCCGGTTGGTGTAATGGATGACTAAAAGATTATTTTTGTCGGATGTGCTCTCTCCTGATTGTGTGCCACTACTTCAACCTTTTGGGAGACCTTCTTGATGGGAGCTTGAATAGCATAGATAGGATGGAGGCCTCGGTTTTGGAACTTGGGGGCTAATATGCCCGATTTTGAAAATCTCGTACAGTGGGCCCAAGGCCAATTGGCACGAGTAGGAGCTCGTAAAAAATATGAGTTTAAGCCATGAAAATTTTAAATGAATGATATGTTTGGCCATGGTACCAAGACAGGACCGGCATACTTGATGGACTGGCGGCAGTGCGACAAGACAGGTCAACGGACCAGTCAAGACAAACAACTACTGATTGAGTTGAGGGTCGGGGCCATTGTACTAGTGGCATCAAAGATTAAATGGCTTATGAGAAAAACTATTGTTTTGTGCATGCACTAAGGTAAGGGTCCTTCAAGATGCTCAAGAGGGGTAATGATGCGTCCTAGGGGCCACTGGATGACATGGTGGAGACAAGGGCAGATTGTCGTGCCAGCAGTCAGGGATGCTTGACGTAGCTTCATGCTCATGAGACCTAGGTGGGGTTGGGATGATGTCTCTATCCTCATACGGACATGGAGTTTTCTTTACGGGATTGAGGGTCGGATGTTGCATACATCCACTCATTCTCAGGGTAGAAGTGGATGGACTTCTATCTAGGTGGCTGGTAAAGTCGCTCCGATGCCACAAGTGGGTGCAGTGGACGTGCTGCCCTGTGAATGTGTGTTCCCTTTATGATGAAGGGCGTGTGTTGGTTGATAAACACACCGTTTGTGGTTAATGATGAGAAATGACTATGAAAATCGAGATTTGAGGATGAAATGTTTTAAAGAAAATAAAGAGTTTGACACGCTCCAATTCAAACTATTTTCTGAAAGTTATATTTTAAACACCCATTCACCAAGTTGTTGAACTCACACCCTCCCTTATACCCCTTTTCAGGTAACCAAGGGAAAGCCTACCCAAAGATGTTAAGTTAAATACACTTGTAAGACAGGTAGGTTAAGATTAAATTTCATGAAGTTTTGATTAATTTAATTCCAGGAAAGGTACATGTTTAAAGGACGCCTTACTACTCACGGTTTAAAATAAGGGGAAACCCTTAATAAACCAAGAGAGTGGCGGGTTGATCACGGGGATCTAACCAAACTAGGTCAAGCATGACAATTTGAGTGGTATTAGAGCCTATTTCCTCGAATACATAATCAATAATAGAAAATATAGTAACGAATAGGAATGATTTTAAAATTTTTAGAATGGCTCTGAAGAAAGGAACCAAGAGAACTAGAGTTGTAGTCTCCGACACTGCCCAACCACCCCTACATGTGGAAACTCTCAGAGGAGCCCAGATAACCCCTCTTGGACTTAGTTCGGAACACTAAAGGTTGTACGAGGAGTTCACTCGTGTATTTAAGCAACCTAACCTCGTCCCTGAGGCATGCACCAATTCTCGGGTTGAACCAGACGAAGTACATTCTCATCCCCCTCCTATTAACCATCCCCCTCTAGTAGACATCCCCATAAATCTCAAGACTCTCCGTCAACTGGGGTGTAAACCTTTCCATGGAGAAAAAGATGCTGGTGCCTTCATAGATTGGTTGACAAACATTAAGAAGCTGATGGGGATTGTCAGGATACCACCCGAGGATATGGTGATCTTGACATAATTCTTCTTGGAAGAAAGTGCTAAACGATGGTGGGACAATGTCCAAAACTTGCATACCTCCACCCCCACCTGGGAGCAATTTAAGGAGAGGTACGCGGAGGAGTACCTGGCACCTCATTTGATTAATGAGAAGAAGCAAGAGTTCATTTGACTCCGGCAAGGGCTTAACTCCATATAGGAATACGAAACGAAATTCAACGAGTTAAGACCCTTTTCTCCCAACCTAGCTGGGCCAGCATATATATGCTAGTGGTTCATGGACGGTCTCAATATGGACATACGAGACCGTATGGGAGTACTAGGATGCCCCACAGACCTGGCAACGATAATTAGTATGGCTCATGAGTGTGAGCGACTAGTGCAGACCTAACGCTGTCAGATGGAGCAAACGACCCAGAAGGAAGATAAGGGTTAAAATCGTTAGGGAGGACGAAAAGAGCATAATTGTCATACCCTTACCCGGTTTGGTCGGATCCCCATGATCAACCCTCCACTCTCTCGGCTTAGTAAGGGTTGTCCCTTCTTTTAAAACCGTGAGGAGTAAGGTGTCCTTTAAACCTACACCTTTCTTGGAATTTGGACTTACAAGTGTGTTAGTTGGTGGTCTTTGGATAAGCTTTCTGGGGTTACCTGAAAGGGATATAAGGGAGGGGGTGAGTTCAACGACTCAGTGAGTGGGTGTTTAAAGTTTGACTTTTAGAATAATAGTTTGAATTTGGATTGTGCCAGACTCCTTATTTTTCTTTTAAAATATTTCATTCTCCATTCTCGGTTTTTATAAATATTTATCATCATAATGGTGTGTTTATCAACCAACACACACCCTTCATCATGAAGGAACACACAATCGCATGCTAGCCCGTCCAATGTACCCACTTGTGGCGTCAAAGCGACTTTACCGGCCACTTAGATAGAAGTACGTCAACTTCTACCCTAAGAATGAGTGGATGTTCACGACATCTAACCCTCAATCCTGTAATAAAACTCCGTGTCCGTATGAGGACAGAGACCTCATCCCATCCCCACCTCGGTCTCATGCGCATGAAGTTATGTTGAGCTATGTAAGACTTATGGTACAACTAACTGCCCTTATCTCCACCAGGTCGTCTAGAGCCCTAGGATGCATCACTACCACTCTTGGGCGTCTTGAAGGTCCTGTAACACAATGCATGCACAAATCAATAGTTTTTCACTAAAGCTATATAATCTGTGGTGCCATTGGTTCAATGACCCCAACCCTAAATTAGACTTGCAGCTATTTGCCTTGACTACTCCAAAGACTTGTCATGTCGCACTACCTCTAGTCCATCGAGTATGTCAGTTCTGTCTCGGTACCATGGCCAAACAACACATTTACTTAAGTTTTCATGGCTTAATAATCATATTTGTTTACAAGCTCCTGCTCGTGCCAACTGGCCTAGGGCCCACTGTTCGAGATTTTCAAACTCGGGCATTTTAGCCTCCAAGTTCCAAAATCAAGGCCTCCAGCCTATCTGATATTCGAGCTCCCGTCAAGAAGGTCTCCCAAAAATTTTAAGCAGTGGCACACAGTCAGGGGAGAGCACTTCCGACAAAATAAACTTTTCAGTCATCTATAACACCAATCGAATATGAGAACATCTGCGCTTATAACTGATAAGCAGGTTTTCCACTTCCTTCAAAGAAGTTTTATCATACCAATCAGTTATTATCTACTCACAACCGATAAGTGGTTTTTTCGTGAGATTTTCACATTACTCCTCTCAGGTGTGATGATTAAAATACCATTTAGTAGTGGGTTTTCATTTCTGAGGTGCTTATCATCCCAATCGGGTATGATATTAACTATCCCACTCACCTGATGGTGCAATAAATTTCCTCTTAGCTAGCTTGTTGTCATTACGCGAACTTGTCTTAGCTAGTGTTCCTAGTACTTCGTATTCCTACATGATATGAACATCCTTGTTCATTATCCTTTGGCCTAATAGCCTTCATTCATTCCAAATAAATGAGAAAACCAAACTTTTCATTTATTTGTAATTAGGTCCCTACAGTTATTTTTCTTTAACTTTAAGACCCTAATGCCGATTTTTCCTCAAATTAAGTCCCAAAACATTTAAAATTCACCTTAGGACGTCAATTTATTCAAACTCACAAAAAGGGGTTCAATTTCCCTTATATCCAATTTGGTCCCCAACTTTTCCAAAATTACCATTTTGCCCCTACTTTACAAAAATGGTATGTTTTGCCCCCAAAATTCAAAATTTTACCCAATTGGTCCTGCAAAATCTTTATCATGCCCAATTAGCCCTCAATTTTATGAAATTGCACTTTAGTCACTCAAATTTTTGAAATTCCCAATTTTCCCCCAATTTCAACCTTCTAACTCAACCGAATTTGATTTTATCAAATTAACCGATCAAATTAGTTTAATTGTTTGAAGTTAGATTGGAGTTCCTACGACATCATATGATTCAATTGCACTTTGAATCGCATGATTTGGTGCTAGAATTGTTCGAACGGAGCTTCACCGGAAAACTGGACTTAGAGAGAGAAAGCTTCGAAAGCTTTCCACTCGGGGCGCAGCGGTCTGAGCTTTCAATTTGGGAAGATAGCTCTTGTCCTAAGGTTCCTCCTAGGATCAAGAATAGAATCGATTGATGCCGAATTGAGTGAGAATGTTACGATGCGGTAGTAGATCCTGGTGTTATCCCTAGTCATTTTTCTCTACTCCTGAAAAGGGATAGAAACGGAGGTGTGAGTTTCTACAACTCAATGAATGGGTGTTTATAATATGAGTTTCAAAAATAATAGTTTTTAATTGGAGTGTCCCAGACTCCTTATTTCCTTCAATATCATTTGTTCCATAAATTACCAGTTATTCAAAATCAATTTCCTCATTATCCACAATCGGTGTGTTTAACAACCAACACACACCCTTCATCATGAAGGGATCATAAATTCATAGGGCAGCCCATCCATTGCACCCACTTGTGGCGTCAGAGTAACTTTACCGACCACCTTGATAGATGCTCGTCCACTTCTACCCTGGGAATGAGTGGATGTTCATGAAAACCCTCACACCCGAAAAGAAACTCCGTGTTCGTATGAGGATAGAGACCTCATCCCAACACCACCCTGGTCTCATGTGCATGAAGCTACGTCGAGCTTCCCTGATTGTTAGCACGATGACCGCATCACTACCCCTCTTGGGCATCTTGATGGTCCCGAACCTCAGTGCATACGCAAGCAAAGTATTCCATAAAGCCATTAATCTTTGGTGCCATTGGTCCAACGACCCCAACCCCCAACTTGACTTGCAACTATTTGTCTTGACTGGTATGTTAACCTAGTCTTGTCGTACTGCCGCTAGTCCATCGAGTATGTCGGTCATGTCTTGGGACCATGGCCAAATCACATAACCATTCATTTAGAAATTTTCATGGCTTATCAACATGTTTGTTTACGAGGTCATGCTTGTGCCAACTGGCCTTGGGCCCACTATACGAGATTTTCAAACCCGGGCAACATAGCCCCCAAGTTTCAAAACCGAGGCCTCTGGCCTGTCTGAGCTATTCCAGCTCTCATCAAGAAGGTCTCTCAAAGTTTTTAAGCATTGACAAACAATTAGGGGAGAACACTTCTAAGAAAATAAATTTCAAATCATCCTTGACACCAACAAGGTGTGATGATATCTCCGCTTATAACCGGTAAGCGGGTTTTGTACTTCCTTCCACAAAGTTCATCATACCAACTGAGTATGATCTACTTACAACCAGTAAGTAGTTTTTTCGCGTAGTTCTCACATCACCCCAACCCGGTGTGATGTTAAAATTCCACATAGTACTAGTTTTTCATTTCTGAGGTACTCATCTTCCCAACCGAGTATAATGTGAAAAATCCCACTCACTCGATAAGTGCAATGTATTCCTCTTTACCGGCTTTTTGCCTCCATGCGAGTTATCTTTGCTTGCGTTCCGATCCTTCATGGTCCTACATGATTTTGGACATTCTTGTTTATTAACATTTGGCATAATAGCCTTCGTTCCTCATGTATAAACAAAATGCCCAAAATTTTAATTATTTGCATTTAGGTCCATAAATTTCTTTTTCTTTAACTTTAGGTCCCTAATGCTAATTTTCTCCAAATTGAGTTCCGAAACTTTCAAAATTCACTTTGGGTCCTCAATTTATCCAAAATCACAAAAAGGGGTTCAAGTTTCCTAAATTTCCAATTTGGTCCCTAGTTTTCAAAAATTACCATTTGCCCCTACTTTACAAAAATGGCAATTTGACCCTAATAAATTCCAAAAATCGACCAATTGGTCCTCCAATAACTTTTTCATGGCCAATTGGCCCTCAATTTTGGGAAATTGCACTTTGGTCCCTCGATTTTACGAAATCCCCAATTTCCCCCTTTCAATCTAGTCGAATTTGATTTCATCAAATTAACCAATCAATCGAGGTTAATTATTAAAATTGAAGGCAAAATTGAGTTCCTACACATCCATACAATTCAATTGAGCTTTGAATCGCATGAATTGACGCTGGAATGAGCTCAAACGGAGCTTTGCCAGCAAACAGAACTTAGAGAGAGAAAGATTCGAAAGCTTACCTTTGGGGGTGCGATAGTCAGAGCTTTTGATCGAGGCAGATAGCTCTCATCCTAAGGTTTCTCTTAGGATCAAGAATCACATCAATTCATGTTAAATTGAAGAAGAATTCAGTCAGTGAAGTTTCGCCGGTTCTCTCTATAACATTGATTAGAAATTAGAGAGTGGAGTTAAATTGGCTTAACTTTCTATCTAATTTAGTCGTATAAGGGCTGAGGGAGTGTTGGGAGATCTTGGTTTGGCATGAGGAGGGCTCAAATAGGACGGTTTTAGATTGATAGAAACAAGGTAGCTTTGGTCCACCGGAGCTCCTTCACTATTTGATTACGCCAACGCTTCTTCGGCATTCCTCGGATCAAATGGTGACCACCTTAGGTAGCTGACTTCTTCGCGAGTCTAAGGAACTTGACCTCACCTTCTTTGTTTAAAAAAACCACTATGTGGGAACTCTGGTTCGAGCTTCATCATAAAACTGAGTTGCTGAAGTCAGCTGCAACAATCCCAATTTTTCCATTCTCTAGTGGTTGGGGTTCGTGAACTGATTTGGTTTTTCTCACTCGGGTTAGCCACTTCTTTCCCCGGTTTTCCTTAACTCTAAAGGATGGAGTTTACATGACCCCCTTGCATTGGGAGGCATTTAGCAAACAAATACACACCCTTAATCAAGTAGGGTACACATATTTTTAGGTTCAACCTGTCCACTAAACTCACTTGTGGATCGGAGCGTCTTTACCGTCCACCAAGATAGAAGCCTGTCCACTTCGACCTTGGGTCTGAGTGAAACGTCCCAACGTTCGACCCTCAGACCTGAATGCCCCATCGTGTCTGAATGAGGATGGAGACCTCATCCTAACCCCACCCCAGTCTCATAAGCAAGAAGCTCCTAGAGCTTTATGACTGACTAGCACAACAAACTGCCATTATCGCCCCCATATCGTCCAACAGCCCTTGGAACCCATCACTACCCCTTAGGGCACCTTGATGGTATCATACCATAAGTGCATGCACAAACAACATTTTTTCACATAAAGCCATTTTCTTTGGTGTCAATGTTCCAATGGCCCCGACACTCAAACCGACCTGTAGCTGTTTGTCTAGGCCAATCCATTGACCTGGCCCTAATACACTATCTCCAATCCATCGAGCACTGTCGGTCCTGACTCAGTACCATGGCAGAATCACAGAATCAATTTTATTAGAAATTTTTCATGGATTTCTTTAATCAAGTTTGTTTACGAGCACATGGTCGTGCCCACTGGCCTTGGGCCCACTGCATGTGTTTTTTCCAAAACTAAGCATTTAGCCCCATGAGTTCAAAAACCAAGGCCCCTGGCCTATTTGAGCTGTTTTAGCTCCCGTCAAGAAGGTCTCCCCAATATTTTAAGAATTGGCACATAGTCAAGGGAGAACACTTCTAACAAAATTTTATTTTCAACTTCATCACACCAAATAGGTGTGATGATATCTCCACTTACAATCGATAAGTAGTTTCTCCTTTACTCAAGGAAACTCATCATACCAACCGGGTATGATTATCCTTGGTTCCCATTTTTTTTGTTCGTCATCTTGTTTGGTCTCGGGCCTTCCCTGATCCTTGTTACTTGACTCCTCTTAGGGAGTTATCATTCCGATCATATGCTAGACTTTTTATCGTTGCATTCATAAGTTCTTAGTCTTTTACCCATTTAGAGGGAAGCCTATCTATTTTCCCTAGGTCCTCCAGGTTTGAGGCCCTTTTGTCCTTCCTTTTTGAAGGAGGTTATTATTTATTTTTTGCTATCTTTTAATTTGACTCACAATTGGCATAAAGGACTATTTTTATTCAAAGAAATTTCCACAATAGGCTTATTACATGTACTCATCCCACTTTCTTCCTAACCCCACATGTTCACAGACTGAGAATCCACCTTTGGGTTGTTTTGGGATTCCTGGCCTAATGGTTCTGAGGAGGATGGGCTCGTGTCCACGTATTGTCCCTCGCATTCCTTGTACGAGTTCAGACTAGGTTCCTTGGATCGGGGTGGGACCGTGTCATTGGGTTCTCCTTGGGCTCTAACCTCGTATGTCACTTCGATCCTGTACCTCTCAAACAGTACGACTTCATACTCGTAGGCTTGTTGCATCCTATTTAGAGGCTCGTGGCTCACTCGGATGGGTGAGAGTTTGTGGAATACCCTCACATAATTGGCATACATCTCCCAGTAGTTCTTCCATGCCTCCTCTTGTGTTGGGGTGTGCTCTGGTTTTTGAGGTGTCGGGAGAGGTGCTTGGTTCCTTTCTAGGGGTGCATTTTTTTGTTGAGGGTTTATGTCACACCCCCACCCAGTTTGGTCGGAACTTCGTGAGCAATCCACCACTCCTTTTGGTCTAGGAAGGGTTACCACTACCAAATATCTGTGATGAGTCAGGCGTACCTTCTGTCATTGTTCCCTAGAATGACATTATATAAAACTGAAATACATCAAGAATAAATTACCTGGATATTTCAATACTTGACGTAAAGATTTCCTTAATATATTGTCTACTTTCCTAAAGAGGGTTAAAGGGAGGGGGTGAGTTTCTACAACTCAGTAAGTGGGTATTAGAGTAAATTTTCAAAATAAAGTTTATAATCTCTTTTATTGGATACAAATTCGTGAAGAGACTTCTTCAACTTTTCCCCTTGCTCAGGATGTATTTAGCAAACAATCACACACAGTTTATCATAAAGGGTTCAAACATTCACGAGATACATTTATGCCGACTGCACCCAGTTGTGTTTCAAAGCGTCTTTACCATCCACCCTTATAGAAGTCCTCGACATCTACTCGAAGTCTGGGTGGACATCAACTGTCTGACCCTCAGACCGAAAAATACTTCATGTTCGCTATGTGGGACGAGACCTCTCATGACCCTGCCTCGATCTCAATGCATCGGAAGCTACTACGAGCTTCATGACACACTGGACGACAAAACTACCCTTATTGCATCCTGGTTGTCCAACAGCCCTTAGAACTAACACTATCGCAAACTAAGCGTCTTGATGGTTCCGTTTCACAGTGCATGCACAAACAAAAGTCTTAGGATTTTGATCCATTATCTCTGGTGCTACCGGTCCAATGACCCGGACACACAACTTTGGCTCCATAACTGCTAGCCCAATAAGTTCGTCGACCTGGCTTGGCTCAACAACTACTAGCCCATCGAGTATGTCAGTCTAGATTCGACATGGTCGCGGTTCACACAAATAGCCAATTATGAAAATTTTCATGGCTCATAATCTTATTTATCTTTGGGCTACAACCCTTGCCCACTAGCCTTAGGCCCATTTCATGAGTTTTTAAAACTAGGTCTTAGGCCCTATAAGTTCAAAACCGAGGCCTTTAGCCTATTGGATCTGTCCCAGCTCTCTTCAGAAAAGTCTCCCAAAATGTTTAAGCAATTTCACACATTCAGAGTAGATCATTTTTGGAAAATGGTTTTCAATTTTTAAAGAGGGTACTTGTTGTGCTCCTCTACACACGTACTCATTCAACCCGTTCCAACATAGTTTGGGCATTCTCATAAGGGGAGGTTTGGCATAAAAGGTCTCTTACTTGCAATTATTTGAAACTAGACCCTTAATATATGCCTTATTGCAATTAGGTCCATAATGTTCTTAATCTTTGACTTTAAGCTCCAAATGCTCAAATTATTTTTAATTAAGTCAATAGGATTTCCAATATCTCTCTTACTTCCTTAATTTCTCCAAAATTACCAATTGGTCCCCACAATTTTCTCAAAATTACCAATTAGCCCTCCAGATTTCTACAAATTGCCAATTGACCCTCAATTTTTAGAAAATTGCACATAAGTACCTTAATTTTAAAAAATCCCCAAAATTTCCCCAATTCGACAATCTTTTGTCCTAAAATTTGATTTCATCAAATTGCCACCTCAATTTGTGTTAATTTTTAAACCCGTCCCTTAAAGATAAGAAAACCACGGAAAGAATCTATAAATCCAAGAAAGAAAACCGAACCAATTCATGAACCATAAACCATGGAGAAAAGGGCAAAATGGGAAATTAACAAACCCCAAGTGACCCAAAGAGTCATAAAAGTGATGGAAAAGGACTTTGGGACAAATTGGAAGAGAAAAACAGACCGGTTCAGGTGAACCGGACCTAAACCGAATTGAACCGGTTTGTACCATCCTTGAATTAGTTGCTAAATTCATTTTTCTAGGTGGCTTAAAATATTCAAATTTTAGAATTGAAGCCACCATTGCATTGAAAATGAATTTAGAAATTTTTAATTTTGAGAAAATCGGTCGAATCAAGCTTGAACCGACCGATTTAAGCATTGAACCCGATCGGACTGGTACGGTCTGATTCGAAATAGTGTCGTTTTCTTCCTTTAGATGACGACACTGTTTGTAAACCCCGCCCTTTGGAGTTAAGGAAAACCGGGAAAAGATCCAGTCAAATTGAGTGAGAAAAATTGAATCGGTTCATAAACTCGATCATAGGGGAACATGCAAATTGGGGAATTTACAACTCCCGACACTCAAGCCGACCTGTAGCTATTTGTCTAGGTCGGTCCGTCGACCTTGCCCTGACACACTACCGCTAGCCCATCGAGCAATTTCAGTTCTGACTTGGTTGTGGCAAATCACACAGTTAAATTCCATTTTAAATAAGAATTTTAATGGCTTTTCCTATTCATGTTTGTTTATGGGCTTTAGCCCATGCCCACTGGCCTTAGGCCCACTACATGTGTTTTCAAGACTGGACCTTAAGCCCTATGTGTTCAAAACTGAGGCTCTTGGCATGTTAGAGCTATTCTAGCTCATGTCAAGAAGGTCTCCCAAATTTTTTAAGCAATGGCACACAATTAGGGGAGAACACTTATGACAAAATCTCTTTTTAACTCATCACACCAACTGGGTGTTATGATAAATTTTCTTACAACTGGTACACGGGGTTTTCCTTTCCGTAAGGAAGCTCATCATACCAACCGTGTATGATGTTTAAATAATCCCACTTATAACTAGTAAGTAGGTTTTCCTTTAATAAAAGTGCTCAACACCCCAATTGGGTATGATGTTAAATAACCTACTCACAATGGATTCTTAATTTAAAATGTGTTTATCATCCCAACCGGTATGATGTATAAAAGTCCCACTCACCCATTGATTGTGACGTGTTCGTCTCTAGTCAGTTTCCAAGTCCACGCTAGCTCTCTCTCTAGCTGGCATTCTGGTCCCAAGTGTCCCTACACGTTTGGTTATCATTATCAATAAGGGTTCAACATGACAACCTTTGTTTTCTCACATATGAGTGACTATGCCCAAATCTTTGGTTTATTGCACTTAGGTCCCTAAAGTTCATGTTCCGTGACTTTAGGTCCCTAATCCTAACTTTTTCCCAGATCGAGTCCCAAGGCTTCCAATATCCTCATTGGGTCCTCAATTTACTTAAAATTGTGTAAGGGGCTCAAGTTTTCCAAATTCTCAATTTGGTCTCCAATCTTTCCAAAATTAAAGTTTTTTCCCTACTTTCCAAAAATAGCCAATTGACCCCAATTCTTTCGAAAATTGACCAATTGATCCCTAACATCTTTCTCATTGCAAATTCACCTTCAATTTTGAGAAATTGCAAGGAGGTCCCCCCCCCCCCCCCCAATTTCCACACCCTTTATTAACCGAATTTGATTTCTTCAAATTGGTCATTCAATTGGGGTTAATTGCTCCAATTGATGACATGGATCAGTTTCTACACTTCCATATGATCAAATGAACCTTTGAATGCAGAATTTGGGTCTGAAACGAGCTCAAACGGTGTTTCGCCGAAAAATTGTTCGTAGAGAGAGAAAGCTTCGAAAGCTTACCATCGGGTGGTGTGGTAGTTCAAGCTCTTGATCTGGAGAGGTAGCTTTTGTCCTTAGGGTCTTCCTAGGATTAAGAATTGCTACAATTGATGTCCATATCAATGGGAATTTCTTTAGTAATGTTTGGCACTTTCTCTCTAGCACCGATCTATAATGACGGAGGAGTGTGGAATTGGCTTACCTTTCACCTCTGTGCAGGTCATGTGATGGTCGTGGAAACTTTGGGGAGGCTTGGTTTAGTTGAAGGAGGTCTTATTTTGCCAAATTCAGCTCATCCAAAATAGGGTAGCTTTGAACTGATGGAGTTGCATCACTGTTTGATCCTGCCAGTGCTTCTCGGGTCAAAGGGACATTGCTGTTAGGTAGCTGACTTCCCCTGGAGTTTGTAGGACTCGACTTTGCTTTTTGAGGCTGAGAAAAGTGCCCAAGTCGGAGCTCTGGTTTGTGCTTCACCAAAAAATGGAGCACTTAAGAGAGGAGGACGATTTGAGGTATATGAAGGATGAATGGAAGGGAGCTCTTTATATAGGGAGCTCAATGACCCTCTACCCTACCAGTTTCCATATTGGTCGAGCTTATCCTCTTTAGAAAATGCCCAAATCAGAGGGAATGTTCCCTTGCTAGAGAAGGAAAGTTTTTCTGCCATATGAACAGTGCTGTTATCCCAAGGAAAAAGACAACACTGTTCTGGACCGGACAAGTCTGACCGGGTTCATCGCTGAAAATTGGCCGGTTCAGGCCCGATTCGACCTTTTTTCTCAAAATTAAAAGTTTCTAAATTAATCTAATTCATTTTCTATCTAATGGTAGCCTCAATTTTCTAAATTGAGATTTTTAAGCCACCTAGAAAAATGAATTTAGAAATCGGTTCATATATGGTTCAACCAATTCAATTTGGTTCCATCTAGCTTAGGTCTGGTTCACCCTAAACTGATCCAGTTTTCCCATCGAATTTACTTCATGGTTCTTTCCCATGATTTTCATGACTTTTTGGTCACTTGATATTTTCCAATTTCCCATTTTTACCTCTCTTTATCATTCTCAATTCCTTAAATGGTTCAGTTTTCTCATTTAATTGATCGGTTCTTTCTCGATTTTTCTTGATCTGAGATGATGGGTTTCACACTGCTGATGTGACATACTTGCCATGTGTTAGCTCCTCATTGGTCATTGAGCAAAAAAAAGCTCCTCATTGGTCGGCTATTTTTCCTCAGTTGACCATTGATTGAGGACATGTGTCGCTCTCCTATTGGTCAGTCGTAAGTGATGTGATTTTGACCGTTGACCGAGTACACATATCATGCTCTAATTGGCCAATGCTTCCAAACACTGCCTGAGCGTGCTCCACCATGTGTTCTATGCTAATTGGTCGCACTTGCTAACTAGGCACTGACTTGGTAGGCCACCCGTTGACTGGTTCAGTCAAACCGAGTTATGTGACGCAAAAAATGAAAATCGGCTGATTCAGGCTCGATTCGACTAGGTTTCTTGAAATTAAAATTCTCTAAATTTATCTAAATTCATTTTCTATCTAATAGTGACTTCAATTTTCCAATTTGATGTTTTTAAGCCACCTAGAAAAATGAATCTTTGAATCGGTTCAATCTAGTTTAGGTTTGGTTCACCCTAAACTGGTTTGGTTCTCACATCCAATTCACGTTGTGGTTATTTTCCATGATTTTTAGGTATTTATTGGCCATTTGGGGTTTTTTAATTTCCCGTTTGACCCTTATTTACCAATTTCGGTTCACTTAGATCTTTTGTTTTCTCTTGAAAAAAATTTTGTTCCCTTTGTTGTTCCTTATTCCGATAGAACAAGGTTTATAGTACGACCGACGTGGCGCACTGATTGGTCTAAACTATACCAAACCTATTTTTGGCAAATTTCTTGATTGGTTCAGTAGTTTTTGGCCAAGTTCACCCCTTTCCGGCCAATTCTTAGAAAAATAAAAATACCTAAAAATTCTACATTCAATTTCCTATTGAATGGGATCAAGAACCACCTTCTTTGGATTTGTTTAGAACCTACAAACATTTGGTGGATTTTACCTCTCTAGGACGGTTCGATCGGTTTTGGCCCTTCCTAGGCCGGCTCACCTCCAATTAGACCAGTTCCTGGCTCAATCAAATTTTATAAAAATTTTCATTCGAATTCTCTATTGATTGGTCTCAAGATCCTTCCTTTTTATGGGTTGTTTATGTACTCTTAAAATTGGGGCATTTTCCCATAATTTAGCTCTATCCCATTTTGGACCGGTTTTCAGTTTGTGCTTTTCCATCTCTCGACTCATGATCCTTTGGGGGTATTTTAGAGTCGTTTAGGGGTTCTACCCACTTCCATCATAAATTTATTTATTTGAATTGACTCTCCAAATCTCAGTTTGAGTTCCATTCCCAGTCCAGGTCTCCATTCTTGGATTTAGATTTTTGTCTCTTATCTGAAATTTCCTTCCTGGTTTCATTTCCCATTCCAAGCTTAGAATTTTATTCTTAGTTTGGGATTTCATTCCTGGTTCACACTCAGGTTTCGGTCTCCTAGAGCTTGACCCGGGTTCCGGGAGTTCCAGTGTTATATGGGTCCTTAAACTCTTAGAAATTTGCCTCTTTGGGCCAAACTTAAAATATTTACCATTTGATACTCAAACTTTTTTAAAAGTTTCACTTAGGTCCCTAGCTTATTTCAAGTTATATCTTCAAGTACTCAAGTTGTCTCATGCTTTATTTGAAGCCCCTACACTTCTATTAATTCTCATTTTGGTCCTCATTTTTGTTAGATTGTAGCTTTGCCACCAAACATTTTGAAATTTACATTTTAGCCCCCTAACTTCCCTCTCTTTTAAAACACATTTATAAACCTTTCAAAATCCTTTCTAGGTCCCTCATTCGGCCTTCGTCGAAAAATTGACACAAATCGAAAATAAGTTAGGAACTCATCAAATAAGGCGAGTCTGTAGTTGACATAGGTGGGGTTCAAAAGCTAACTTCCTTGCTCATTCGTGGCCTCTTGAACCACCCCAAATAGTAGTTTAATCTTCTAAAAAATGTGATTTACAGTTGATATTTAAAACAAGGTAGTCAACGGAGATTTCAAGAATTTTCAAAGCCATGAGGCTTATCTGCAGCTTAAACGACCGGTGATGTTCGCTAGAAGGGAATGAGAGGAGTCTTTATAATTATTTTGGATTGTGGTTGACTATCAGGGAGGTCAGGGAAGGCTCGGTAAAACTCTGTCATGTTCCCCGCTGAATGAGCAAGGTTACTATTTAATTACATTAGTGTCGGTAGAGAACATGTTGTCTCAGGGAGAGGTGGGGTTCAAGCTAACTTTAGTGCAGTTCCAATGCCACCAGAATGACCAAATTTGGTGGTAAGAAATGAAAGTTGTTAGTTCTTGTAATAAGGTCACTAGAAAACTCATAGAAATGAGTTTTAGAGAGAATTCCGGCCAAGGGCCAACGAGAGTGAGGCCGACCTTCATATGGATAGGTTGGAGACCAATGGTCTTTCACACCATGTCCATAGCTAGTCGGATAAGACCCTTTATACCCCATTTTCATTTAATTTCCCTCGTGGGTAGTATGCTAGAAATCACGGTGAAATCGAGTTATTTTTAGGTTCCAGGTCGGGTTTTAGGCATTGAGTCGAGCGAAGAAGATGACCACGCACACGTGTGGGTGCATCTTACGCATACGGCGAGTGCATGCACCACGCATAACTCGTCACTCGATTCATACTGTAGAGAATCAGATTTTAATGAATAAATTGGTCGGTTCAGCTATTTCTTGGCCAGTTCACCTCCAATTCGGCTGGTTCTTGACACAATTTATTTTTCTAGAAATTTCTTGTTTAATTTTCTACAAATTAGACTAAATAATGGTCAATTTCTAATTTATCTAGTATATTCTAAAATTTTGGGGTTTTATCGGTACGAGCCGATTTGATCGGTTTTGATTGTGTTTTGACTGGTTCACCTCTGATTCAACCAATACTTGATCCAATTCATTTTTTAAAAAAATATATTTGTCTAATTACATATCAATTGTGTATAAAAAGTGTTATTTTTTTATTTATCCGCCACTATTAAAAATCAAGCAATTTTGGATTAACCTAATTCAAAAATTTATTTTTCACTTTTAATTTTCCTAATCTCAAATTTTTGATCAAGTGATGTTTTTTCAGAGTAATTATATGAATTTACCGATTGTCTAAAGTCGCGGTAAGAACCAATTCCTAATCTAGTTTAATTTTTAATATTAGTTTGATTTTTCATTCACGGTTCATTATCGATTTATTATCCGCTTGAGTTTAAATTCCGTTTTCAAATATTTCGGTGGTAAATATATTATTCACTTAAGAAGTAAACAAATTAATATTCAATTTCACTAATTGAGAGATCTAACTAAATAAATATTGAAATGTAGTACTGAATTGTTCAAGAACTTGACCAATATTGTGGGAATAAGAGAGTATACTAACAGCAACAAATGAAGTTCTTAATTTCAACAAGTCATATACTACTCCAACCACAATACAATATCAAACAATAGCAGTCAATACAAGTTTCGTAGGAACAAGTTTTTGTACAGTTAATGGGGGCAATACCTATGACAATAAAGAATGAGGAAACTAACGAGAATGAGTTTCGATTTCTTTAGTATCTAATGTTTCTTATTGTGACTTTGTGATTGTTCTTCGTTCACTCTACGTTCTTCGTTGAGGGTTTGCCTTGACTGCCCTCGAACCTGCCATACGAGAGAGAGAGTAAGTATTAAAAATTACGAAATTACCAACAAATAGATTTAGCTTCTATATGGGTTAATAAAAAAACCAACAAGGATACCACCTCTACAATCTCTCGTCTCCCTTATTCCATGTCCCGACAATGAGAATGCATATACATTGCCAATTGTACAATTTCAAATCATTTTAATATTGTTCCAAAGAGCTAGAGCATTGATATACACCCTTGGTTGTTTATCATCAACATTCATTAACCTTTTTTTACAAGGAGTTGAGCCTGAGGAGCATGGGAGCTCTGATCAATGTATGGAATTCAGTCCAATTGTACAGTTTCAAATCATTTTTACTGCTATGCTATGATGAATTTAGTGTGAATAGGCTTACTGCCATTGCCACTTTACTCTGTTCCCAATAGATGTTCCAATTTTGCATTCCTCAAATATTCAGGCGAGGGAGGTTCGGACAAAATGGTGAAGTCAAGTTTGTATTTTTCAAAGCAGTCACCATATGAAGAACAAGGACATCTATTTCTACATGTAGTCGAGATATCCCTCCTCCCAAGCTATGTATAGGCCGCCTCTAATCCCAAAATGTTTATCTAATAGACTATTGGATACGCATAGGCTGTCTAATCCCCAAAAGTTAAGCTAACAGACTACTGGCTATGCATAGGCCATAGCTATTATGTGCAAGAGGGTCTCTCCTGGCCAACAGATAGCGAGTTGCCATATAGGCCTCTTATGAGTCTCGGCCACAAATGATATTCACCTAGATAGATACTTTTACCTCCCTTGGACAATATTCATGGATTCATCTAGGCAGATCGCACAAGCAAAAACTGGAGCATAATAAAATATATTTTAGGATAATAAGCAGGCAGTTTAAACCTCGAAGTTGTACACATTTGATATTAGGTTTCTAGACTTAGATGTGATAACCCATCAATTTTCTACCAGTGACGTAACTTGGAGCACTACAAGCTTATGCTTTTTGAAGAGGAACAGTGCCCTCCTTACTTAGGCATTGAATGAATGTGCATATTATTGATTACAAAAATAGAATGTTTGGGATGACTGGGGCTGCTACAAGACATGAGAATATCCGACAAACTTAATGCTAGGAAAATATATAATATCCCTTTCTACCAAAAAAAGAGAGACTGCTTGGACTGTTGTGTTGCTAATCAAACAAAGGAAAACGAGTCCAATTCCTCATATCTAGAAGTGTACAAAGCTTATTATGGCACCTATCAATGAGAATGCATATGTATGTAGCACAGAACGTCGATCGGAGATCTCATCCTCCAGAGTTCCAAATTCCATTCTTGCAAAACAATTTTCCCATACACATATTTTCTGGTCAGTCCAATGACTCTATTGAATGTGCAGAAAGACCGACAAGGTTCGTGCTTCCATGAAATTAACTTGTCGAAACCCTTAAATTTCCATCAGTAGGCTTGGAGTTTTCTTCGTTGGTCCGGAGTAGGCTTGGAATTCACCGATCAAAATTGTAGGCTTGAATTTCTTTTCATAGGGGTTGACCGATTTTCCATTGCGTATTGCGTGGTTCTCTCGAAGATTCGAAGATGTGTGTGTTGAATATTAGGTTAAGTTGAAATCTTGTCGGAAAATCCATTACTTTACTCTAAAAAAGGGCAAATGATTGAAAACGAACAAAAGTTGCAGCTCTTTGCTGATCTACAATTGTCAAGGCTGAATAATTTTCAATCTTAAAATATTACACTAATTCACATACTAAATTTTAGAGAAAATTAAGAATTTAGTAAATTTAGGGAAAATTTAAACGATTTTAATCATATTTAAAAGTTTAAGGAAATGTACACATAATGTTCACTCTCACACCAGCTACTCAAAAAATGTATGCCAATAAATATTATGCATGGTTTTATACTGCACTTTAATATATAAAAATAATTAATCCATTTTATTCCTGAACAAATTATATATTTTTTGAATGATTTATTTACCCTTTTAATAATTTTAGAAGTAAATTATTTATAGTTAAATAAATTTTGCGCCTTTTTTATTTTATAAATTAGTTCACAAATTCGTATTTTTTATTGAGTAAATTCCAATTTCTTATTTTCACAATATAATCCTTAAATTTTTTATTTTTGTGAATCAATCCTTTAAGTTTTCATATTTACAATATGGCCATCAAATTTTCAATAGTTTTTTTTAAATCAATTCCACATGTTCTCCTGACAAAAATCACACACTTTAATCGTATCTCAATTAGCCAGAATGAAAATTTGATCAGTACAACTAATCAAAACATAGAGAAAGGCTAGGCGAAATTGTTCAGAGGTGGAGTTGACGAATTTGTTGAGACTACCCTCATCAATCGTCATGAGGGAGGGCAGAGGTGGAGCGGCTTACTTCCAAGTGAAATCAAAGAAAGAAAAAAAAGAAGCAAAGTGTTGGATCAGGAGGTTTTCTATAAAGGAATAAAAATGGCAGGCAATCGGCAACCACCCAATGATCTATGTGACATGCAGTGAAGAAGAAGAATGGAGGGGAAGACGGGATGGACGAGTGTTTCGTTGTCACAAGAGGTAACAATTGATAGTCATTCGTTGTGGGAAGAGGTGATGTGTTCTTGCTTGTAGGAATATGGGAGCAATTGCGAGAGAAAATACCTTTTGTCACGGCTATCTTGACCAAGAAACGGCTGGCCTTTAAAAGAACCTGTTACATATTTTCTGTAATTAGCTACCAACAAATTTAGTATCGTTATGCTGTAAAACATAAAATATAAATTATATATCATTTCATACAAATTTTAAAGTTTCATAATTAAAATATAAATAGATACAAACAATCCAAAAATTTAGAAAAAATTTATAACTTAATAAATTTTTATATTATATATTTGAGTGTATATATTGATAACTTATTGTAAAGTGTTTATAATATTTTCTCAAATTCCTAAAAATGACCTTTGAATGAGCCACATTACTCCTATCACAAAGTTTTCACAATAAATAATTATATTTTCAATTCACTATTTACTCAAAACACAAATACAAACGTATTTCATAGCAAATAATTGTTATTTTAAAATAATAATTATAACATCAATTTTTTTAATAAAATTAAACTCAATTTTACCAAGATTAATAAATAAGGAAAATCTAAATTGCAGTCCCTAAATTGATTAAAATAGAAATTTAAAATTAAAAATAAATAAATATAAAGTAAAAGCAAATTTGGTAAAGAGAGTTGAGCCCTCCCTATTGTAATCTTGTATCATTAATCAAGTGTATGTAAATATACGAAATAGAAGTAGATCAAATCGAAATTAAATTGGTCCCGACTTAAAATTCTACATTTTTTAAATAGTCTAAAAATTTGGGAAATAAAAAATTTTGGTTCAAAATTGTAAAAAATTGATTAAATAATTTTTAGAAACTGTTTTAATTAGAGGTGAACCAGTCAATTTAATCATGGGAAATTTGTTCGCGATATTACGAATCAGTCGCACAAATGCGAAGCACGCACGCTATATTTCTCGCCTGACTCGGGGGTCTGTGACTCGAATTCCAACCCGACACTATTTCACCATCCACCTACTTTCTTAGGGTATTTTACTCTATTACACGTAAAATGGAATTGTTTAGAAAACTCAAAATTTTTTTTTTATCAAATCTCATTCAATAAAAAATGTTACTGTAAACCCTGTCTTAAAGATAAGGAAAACGGGGAAATAACTGGTTAACCCAAATGAAAAAATTGAACTGGTTCATGAAACTCAACTATAAACCCCGTCATTTAGAGTTAAGGAAAACCGGGAAAAGAACATGTCAAAACGAGTGAGAAAACTGAACCGGTTCACAAACCGATTACTAGAGAACGAGCAATTTAGTAGATTTACATCTCCTGAGTGACATAAAGGGTTCATAAAACCTTGGAAAGAAATCTTAGGACAAATTGGAAGAGAAAAATTAGACCGGTTCAGGTGAACCAGATCCAACTGAATTAAACTGATTTATGAACTGAGTCGGTTCATGAACTGGAATTGATAGAGAAAGGGCAAACCAGAAAATTTATGGATCCCGAGTAACCTAAAGAGTCACAAAAGTCAAGAAAAAGAACTTTAGGATGAATTGGAGATGAAAACCAAATAGGTTCAAGTGAACCAGATTCGAAACGGATTGAATCAATTTGGATCGGTTTGAACCACTATTGTACCAAATGCTAAATTCATTTTTCTATGTGGCTTAGAAAATTCAAATTTGAGATTTGATGCCACCATTAAATAGAAAATAAATTTAGATGAATTTTGAAAAGTTTAGATTTGAAAATTTTGGTCGAATTGGTGGTGAACTGGCCGGTTTATGCTTTGAACCCGGTTCGGACCGATCCGGTCCAGCCCAATTCGAAACAGTGTTGTCTTCTTCCTTCAGATGACAATAGTGTTCACTTACCGGAAAATCACGCAGCGCCGACGAAGCTGAAAAGTCTTCGGCCAAGGAGTTTCAGGCAATGATTGACTGCCATTCGTCAATCGGACGGCTAGGAAGTCCACGAGCTTCCTATATAAAGAGTCCCTCCTCATTCATCCTCTCTACACCTAAAAGCTCCATTATCTCTAACTTATTCCAATTTCCGGCAAATCTTGAACCAGAGCTCTAACTTGGACTTTTTCTAAGCCAAACAAGGCGAGGTCATGTTCTTTAGAACCAGGGAGAGGTCAGCTACACGTCTGTAGTCTTGTTTGCTTTGAGGGTCACCACAGAAGTGCCAGCATGATCGAATAATGAAGTTGCTACGACGGACCGAAGCTGCTTTATTTCGGCTGAGCTGAAATCAGCTAATTCGAGCCTTTCTCAGGCCAAACCGAGCCCTCCCAACACCTCCACAACCCTCCAACAGCTGAATTAGAGCTAAAGGTAAGCCAATTTGGCTCCCCTCTATAATTTTCGATTGGTGCTAGAGAGACAACTGGTAGAACTTCGATGATCAAATTCTCACTCAATTCGGTATCAATTGATGCAATCCTTGATCCCAAGAGAAACCTCAGGAGACGTGTTATCTGCCTAGATCGAAAGCTCCGATCGTCGCGCCCCCGACAGTAAGTTTTCGAAGCTTTCTCTCTCTAAGTCTAGTTTTTCGGCGAAGCTCCGTTTGAGCTCATTCTGACACCAAATCATGCGATTCAAAGTGCAATTGAATCGTATTAAGGTGTAGGAACTCCAATCTAACTTCAATTTCAACAATTTAACTCATTTGATCGGTTAATTTGATGAAGTCAAAATCGGCTAAGTTATAAGGTTGAAATTGGGGGAAATTTGAGAATTTCAAAACTTCGAGGGACTAAAGTGCAATTTCATCAAATTGAGGACCAATTGGGCATGCTAAAGATGTTAGAGGACCAATTGGGCAATTTAGGAATTTTTGGGGTAAAACTTACCATTTTTTAAAGTAGGGGCAAAATGGTAATTTAGGAAAAGTTGGGGGACCAAATTGGAAATTTGGGAAATTGAACACTTTTTGTGAATTTGAATAAATTGAGGCTGCAAGGTGAATTTTAAAAGTTTCGGGACTCAATTTGAGGAAAAACTGGTATTAGGGACTTAAAGTTAAAGAAAAATTACTTTAGGGTCCTAATTTCAAATCAATGAAAAGTTGGTTTTCTCATTCATTTAGAATGAATGAAGGCTATTATGCTGAGAGATAATGAACAAGGATGTTCATATCATGTAGGAACACGAAGTAGGGGGAACGCCAACAAGGACAAACTCACGTGAATATAAAAGAACTAGTCGAGAGGAATTCACTACACTATCGGGTGAGTGACAATTTAATATCATACCCAATTGAGATGATAAGCACCTCGAAAATGAAAACCCACTACTAAGTGGTATTTTAATCATCAATCCTGAGAGGGGTAATGTGGAAATCACATGGAAAAACTACTTACCGGTTGTAAGTAGATCATACCCTGTTGGTATGATGAAACTTTCTTGAAGGAAGTGGAAAACCCATTCATCAGTTATGAGCGGAGATGTCCTTATACTCGATTGGTATGATGGACAGTTGAAATGTATATTTTGTCAAAAGTGCTCTCCTTTGATTGTGTGCCACTACTTAAACCTTTTGGGAGACTTTCTTGATGGGAGCTCGAATAGCTCTATTAGGCCGAAGGCCTTGGTTTTGGAACTTGGGGGCTAATATGCCCGATTTAGAAAAATCTCGAATAGTTGGTCGTAGGCCAGTTTGAACGAGCAGGAGCTCGTAAACAAACATGATTAATATGCCATAAAAACTTAAGTAATGAGTTGTTTGGCTATGGTACCAAGACAGGACCAAATTACTCAATCAACTAGCGATAGTGCAATATGACAGGTCTCCAGACTTGTCACACCCCGACCTGGTTTGGTTGGATCCCCGTGATCAACCCGCCACTCTCCCGATTTACTAAAGGGTTTCCCCTTATATTATAAACCTTAAAGAGAAAAGAGTTCTTTAGACCTGCACCTTTTTCTAGGAATATCATAAATCAAAACTGCATAGTAATTTAAATTAATCGTACCTGTCTTGCAGGCATTTAATTGCGTAAGTCTTTTAAGGTTCGGCTTTCTAGGACTTCTCGAAAAGGGTATAAGGGAGGGGGTGAGTACAACTACTCAGTGAATGGGATTCAAATCTTTTGACTTTCAAGAAAAACATTTATATGGAGTGTGTCAGACTCCTTTCTTTTCCAAAATCCCTTCATTTAAAAATTCGGGTTTTTCCATTATTCTTAGTTACTGGTGTATTATCATCCAACACACATCCTTCATCATGAAGGTTACGCACATTCACAGGTCAGTACAAATACTGAACCCACTAGTGGCTTCAGAGCGACTTTACTTGCCACCCGGATAGAAGCACGACCACTTCTACCCTAGGAATGAGTGGATGTACGTGACATCCAACGCTCAATCCTGAAATCACTTCTTTGTGTCCATATGAGGACAGAGACCTCATCCTGTCCCCACCCCGATCTCATGCGCTTGGTGCTACTCCAAATTTCGCATAGACACCTGGAAAGATGATTTGCCCTTATACTCACTAGGTCGTCCAGGGCCGTTAGAACACATCACTACCCCTCATGGGCATCTTGATCATCATGTAATCATAGTGCATGCACAAACAATGTTTTCTTATCAACCCATGTAATATGTGGTGCCATTTGTCCCAACGGTCCCGACCTTCAACTCAACTTGTAGTTGTTTGTCTTGACTGGTCCAGAAACCGGTGATGTCGCACTGCTACTAGTTGACTGAGTATGTCGGACCTGCTTTGATACCATGAACAAACAATTCGCTTATTAAGTTTTATGGCACATATATCATGTTCATTTATGAGCTCCTGCTCGTGTCCATTGGCCTATGGCCCACTGTTCGAGTTTTTCAAAAACAAGGCATATTAGCCCACAAGTTCTAAAACTGAGGCCCCCGACCTATAAGAGCTATTCGAGCTCCTGTCAAGAAGGTCTCCCAAATAGTTTAAGCATTGGCACACTATCAGGGGAGAACACTTCTGACAAAATAGGTTTTCATTGTCCATTATACTGACCGGTATAAGGACATCTCCGTTCATGACCGATGAATGGGTTTTTCAACTTCATTCGAGGAAGTCTTATCATACCAACCAGGTATGATCTACTTACAGCCGGTAAGTAGTTTTTCTGCATGGTTTTCACATCATTTTCTCTAAGTTGTGAAGATTAAAATTCCACTAAGCAGTGGGTTTTTATACTGAGGTACTTATCATCTGCAACCGTGTATGATATATAATCTCACTCACATCCGGTAAGTGGTTTTTAAATTTTAAGTTGTGCTCATCATCCCAACCAGGTATGATGTTAGTAAACCCTCTCACCCGATAGTGTAGTGAAATTCCACTTAGTCGGGTTCTGTCCTTAGCAAGCTGGACCTCGACTGGTTTTCCCGATGTCTCGTTCTACTACACTAAATGAACATAATTGTTCATTATTCTTCGGCCTAATAGCCCTCATTCTTCCAAATGAATGAGAAAACCCAACTTTACATATATTTGTAATTAGGTCACTAAAGTTATTTTTCTTTAACTTTAAGTCCCTATTGTCGGGTTTTTCCTAAATTCAAGTCCCGAAACTTTTAAAATTTATATTAGGACCTCAAATCATTTGATTTCACACAAAGGGGTTTAATTTCCCAAATTTCCAATTTGGTCTTCAATTTTCCCAAAATTACCATTTTGCCCCTTCTTTAGAAAAATGGTAAATTTTGCCCCAAAAAATATAAAATTTCTCAATTGCCCTTCTAATATTCTTATCATGACCAATTGACCCTCAATGTTAGAAAATTACATTTTGGTCCTTTGAATTTTTGAAAATCCCCAAATTTCCCCAAATTTCAACTATTCAACACTGCCGAATTTGATTTCAACAAATTGATTGATCAAACACCTCTAATTGTTGAAATTGGAGTTGAAATTGAGTTCTTACATGTTCATAAGATTCTAAGGAACTTTGAATAGTAGATTTTAACTACGGAACAAACTCAAATGGAGCTTCGCCGAAAATAGACTGTAGAGAGAGAAAGCTTCGATTTCTCACTGGTGAGGGTGCGGCGGTCGGAGCTTTGTATCTAGGCAGGTAGCTCTCCTCCAGAGGTTCTTCCTAGGATCAAGAAGGACATCAATTGATGTCAAATTGGATTAGAATTTCTTCATTAAAATTCAGCCGACTCTCTCTCTAACAACGATCTGAAATTGTAAAGGGGAGTCGAATTGGCTTACTTTTCGGTCCTAATTTGGCCGTGGAAGGGCTGAGGAGGCTTTGGGTAAGCTTGGTTTGGCATGAGGAGGGCTCGTATTGGCCAATTTCAGCTTTGCCGAAATAGGGCAGCTTCGGTTCGTCAGAGCTGCTTCACTGTTCCATCATGTCGGCACTTTTCCAGCGATTCTCGAATTGATTGGAGTTTGCTATCAGATAACTGACTTCTCCCTGGTTCTAAAGAGCCCGACCTCTCCGTTCTGGTTGGAACTTCATCGGGAAATGGAGCAGTAGAGAGAGAGAAGTGTTCAAGTGTGAGAAGAATGAGTGGGGATGACCTCTTTATATAAGTGTAAAATCGTGTATTAAATGGGAGAGATTTATTACTAGTATTAATATTGCCATAAATTATTGGTATTAATTTCAATAATTTAATTGATGTATTAAATTATTGGTATTAATTATAATAATTAATATATATTAATTTATGGCTATTTATGATAAGGCGTTCACATAAAAAATTTTGACTGAAATTTCGGGTTACAAAAAAAATTCATACTTCCCAGGAGGTCACCTATCCTCACATTACTCTTAGACAAGCACACTTAACTTTACAATTCTTATGGGATCTCATTCACCTGAACCAATTTAGTTTTTCTCTTCTAATTTGTCTTAAGTTTATTTTCCAAGGTTTAATGAACCCTTTGGATCACCCGGAAGTTATAAATTTCCAAATTGCTTGTTCCCAAATGATCGAGTTTGTAAATTGGCTCAGTTTTCTTACTCGGTTTGACCAGTTCTTTTGCCGATTTTCCTTAACTCAAAAGTGCGGGTTTTATAGGACTAGTCATGACAAACAACTGCAGGTTGAGTTAAGGGTCAGGGTCGTCAGACCAGTGGCACCACATATTATATGGCATTATTTGAAAAACTATTGATTGTGCATGCACTGTGTTATAGGACCTTCTAGATGCCCAAGAGGGTAGTGATGCATCCTAGGGCTCTGGACGACCTGGTGGATATAAGGGCTGTAAGTCGTACCATAAGTCTTGTGAAGCTTGGGGTAGCTTCGAGCGCATGTGACTGGAGTGGGATAGGATGAGGTCTCTGTCCTCATACGAACATGGAGATTTGTTATGGGATTAAGGGTCAGATGTCGCAAACATCCACTCATTCTCAGGGTAGAAGTGGACGTGCTTCTATTTAGGTGGCCGGTAAAGTCGCTCCGACGCCACAAGTGGGTTCAGTAGATGGGCTAGCCTGCGATTTTGTGTTTTACATTCATGATGAAGGATGTGTTTTGGGTGATGACACACCGTGGTAATAAGAAATGGTTATAAAAACCAAAATTGAGAATGAAAGGTTTTTAAAAGAAAATAAGGAGTCTGACACACTTCGAATCAAACATTTTTCCTAAAAGTTAAATTTTGAAAACTCATTCACTTAGTCGTTGTACTCACCCCCTCCCTTATATCCCTTTTAGGTAACCCTGGAAAATTTACCCCGAAGACCACCATCTAACACACTTGTAAAGCAAGTAGGATAAGTTTAAAATTTTGTGTAGTTTTGATTTATGTTATTCCAAGAAAGGTACAGGTTTAAAGGACTCCTTACTCCTCATAGTTTATAAACAAGGGGCAACCTTTAGTAAACCATGAGAGTGGCGGGTTGATCATGGGGATCCGACCAAACCGGGTTGGGGCATGACAACTTGAGTGGTATAAGAGCTTGTTTCCTCAAATACATAATTAAGACTAGAAAATATAGTAACTGTAAACCCCACTCTTTGGAGTTAAGGAAAATCGGGAAAGAACCGGTCAAACCGAGTGAGAAAACTGAACCGGTTGACCAAACTAATTATTGAGGAATAGGAAAATTGGAGAAATTACAACTCCCATGTGACCCATAAGGTTCATAAGCCTTGGAAAAGAACTTTAAAACCAATTGGGAGAGAAAAAAAATCCAAAACGGTACTGGTGAACCGGATCCGAACCGGATTGAACTGGTTTATGAACTAAGCCAGCTTATCAACCGGAACTAATAGAGAGAGGGCAAACCGGGGAAATTATGTCTCCCAAGTAACCTAAAGAGTCACATAAGTCATGAAAAAGGAATTTAGGATGAATGAGGGATGAAAACCAAACCGGTTTAGGTGAATCGGATCCGGACCGAATTGAACTGGTTTGGACCGGTTTAAACCACTATTGAACTGAATGCTAAATTTATTTTTCTAGGTGGCTTAAAAAATTTTAATATGAGATTTGAGACCACCATTGGATAGAAAATAAATTTAGATGAATTTAGAAATTTTTATATTTGAAAATTTTGGTCGAATTGGGGTTAAACCGGCTGGTTTAAGCTTTGAACTCTATTCAGACCGGTCCGGAACAATGTTGTCTTCTTCCTTCAAATGACAACATTATTCACTCGACGGAAAATTGAAACAGTGCCAATGAAGAGGAAACATTTCTGTTCGGTATATTTTAGGCCATCAATGACTGTCATAAATGTGCCAAATGGACGACCGATGAGTCCCCGAGCTCCCTATATAAAGAGCCCCTCTCCATTCATCCTCTCCACACCTGAAAACCTCACTCTCCCTCAGCTTCTTAGTTTTTTAGTGAAGCTTGAACCAAAGCTATGATATAGGGTCTTTTCTTAGCTAGAGAAGGTGTGGTCAGGTTCCTTAGAACCGTAGAGAAGTCATCTACATGGTGGCAATATCCATTTACTTCGAGGGTCACCGAAGAAGCGCCGTCATGATCGAATAGTGAAGCAGCTCCGACGATCTGAAGCTGCCCTGTTTCGGACAAGCTGAAATCAGCCAATACGAGCCCTCCTCTGGCCAAACCAAGCTCTCCTAATACCTCCTTAGTCCTCCTATGGCCGAATTAGAAATGAAAGGTAAGCCAATTCGGCTCCACTCTATAATTTCCGACCGGTGCTAGACAGAGAACCGAAAAAGTTTTGATGATAGAATTCTCACCCAATTTGGCATCAATTGATGCATTTCTTGATCCTAGGAGGAACCTTAGGAGTAGAGCTATCTGCCACGATTGGAAGCTTGGACTACTGCGTGTCATGCCCCGACCCTGTTTGGTTGGATCCCCGTGATCAACCTGCCACTCTCTCGGTTTATTAAAGGGTTTTCCCTTATTATAGACCGTAAAGAGTAAGACGTCCTTTAAACCTACACCTTTTCTAGGAATAACATAAACAAAAGTGCATAATAATTTAGATTTATCATACCTGTATCATAGGCGTCTTAGTTGATGGTCTTTTAAGGGTAGGCTTTCCGAAATCTTCTGAAAGAGATATAAGGGAGGGGGTGAGTACGACTACTCAGTGAATGGGTTTTAAATCTTTTGACTTTCAAGAAAAAATATTTATATTGGAGTGTACCAAACTCCTTTCTTTTTAAAATCATTTCATTTGAAATCTCAGATTTATCACCATTTCTTTTTAACCACGGTGTGTTATCACCCAACACACATCCTTCATCATGAAGGTTACACACATTCACAGATCAACACGACCACTGAACCCACTTGTGGCTTCGGAGCGACTTTACTGGCCACACGGATAGAAGTATGTCCACTTCTACCCTGAGAATGAGTGGATGCTCGCGACATCCGACTCTCATTCCTGAAATAAATTCTTCGTGTCCATATGAGGACAGAGACCTCATCATGTCCCCACCCCGGTCTCATGCGCTTGGTGCTACTCCAAATTTTGCACAGTCACCTGGAACGACGAACTGCCCTTATACTCACCGGGTTGTCTAGGGCCCTTAGGACGCATCACTACCCCTCATGGGCGACTTGATGATCCCATACTCATAGTGCATGCACAACCAATGTTTTCTTATTATGCCATGTAATCTATGGTGTCATTACTCCAATGATCCCCACTTTCAAATCAACCTGCAGTTGTTTGTCTTGACTGGTCCGGAGACCAATCATGTCGCATTGCTGCTAGTTGACTGAGGATGTCGGACCAGCCTTGGTTCCATGACCATACAATTCTCTTATTAAAGATTTATGGCACATATATTATATTCATTTACGAGCTCCTGCTAGTTTTTACGCATGGTTTTCACATCACTACTCTAAGTCGTGCTCTTTAAAATACCACATAGTAGTGGGTTTTCATTTCGATGTGCTTATCATCCCCAACCGGGTATGATATAAAATCTCACTCACAACCGGTAAGGGTTTTTAACTTTAAGTTGTGCTAATCATCCCAATGGGTATGACATTAGTAAACCCACTCACAACCGTTAAGTGGTTTTTAACTTAAAGTTGTGCTCATCATCCCAACCGGGTTTGACGTTAGTAAACCCACTCACCCGTTAATGTCATGAATTCCACTAGAGTGGTTCATTGTATTCACGCGAGCTTGTCCTTGCCGGCGTTCCCGGTACTTAATGTTCCTACATTATATGAACATCTTTGGTCATTATCCTTTAACGTAATAGCCTTCATTCATTTCAAATGGATGAGAAAGTTAAGCTTTTATTTATTTGCAATTAGGTTCTTGAAGTTATTTCTCTTTAACTTTAAGTCCCTAATGCTATTTTTTCTTCAAATTGAGTCCCGAAACTGTTAAAATTTATATAAGACCTCAATTTATTCCATTTCACAAAAAAGGGGTTTAATTTCCCAAATTTCCAATTTGGTCCCCCAACTTTTTCAAAATTACCATTTTGCCCTACCTTTACAAAAATGGTAAGTTTCACCCCAAAAATTTTTAAATTCCTCAATTGGCCCTCCAATGTTTTTATCATGCCCCATTGAACCTCAATTTTAGGAAATTACATTTCGGTCCTTTGAATTTTCAAGAAACCCCAATTTTCCCCAAATTTTCCCCCAATTCCAACTATTTAACATAGTCGAATTTGATTTCATCAAATTGACCAATCAAACACCTCTAATTGTTAAAATTGAAGTTGAAATTGAGCTTCTCCATGTTCATACGATTCCATAGAACTTTGAATCATGAGTTTTAACGTCAAAACGAGCTCAAACGGAGTTTTGCCGAAAATAGACTATAGAGAGAGAAAGCTTCGATTACTGACCAGTGAGGGCATGACGGAACGAGCTTTCGATCTGGGCAGATAGCTCGCATCCTAAGGTTCATCCTAGAATCAAGAATCGCATCAATTGATGCTGAATTGTGTTAGAATTACATCATTAAAATTCTATAGGTTCTCTCTCTAACATCGATCGGAAATTACAGAGAGGAGCCAAATTGGCTTACCTTTCAGTCCTAATTCGGCCATGGAAGGGCTGAGGAAGTGTTGGGAGGACTTGGTTTCGCCTGAGGAGGGCTTAAAATGGCCAATTTTAGCTCAACCAAAACAAGGCAGCTTCGGTCAGCCGGAGTTGCTTCACTATTTCATTACGCCAGTGTTTCTCCGGCGACTCTCAGAACGATCGGATGTCACCACCATGTAGCTAAATTCTCCCTAGCTCTAATGAACCCGACCTCGCCTTCTTTAGTTCAGAAACCATATCGGAGCTTTGGTTCGAGCTTCACCGGAAAATGAAGCAGGTGTGGAGAGGATGAATGGGGAGGAGCTCTTTATATAGGGAGCTTGGGGACCTGTTTGCCGTCCGTTTGGCACCTTTATAATAGCTATTAATGACTTGAAACGTAGCGAACGGAAACATTTCTTCTTCACCGACGTTGCTTCGATTTTTCGGCGAGTGAACAGTGCTGTCATCCTGAGAAAGAAGATCACATTGTTCCGAACCGGGTTCAATGCTTAAACCGGCCAGTTCACCCCTCATTCGATCGAGTTTTTCACATCTAAAAATTTCTAAATTCATTTTCTATCCAATGGTGGCCTAAAATCTCCAATTTGAATTATTTAAGCTACCTAGAAAAATAAATTTAAGATTCAGTTCAATAGTGGTTTAAACTGGTCCAAACCGGTTCAAATCCAGTTCACCTGAACCGGTTTGGTTTTCAACCCGAATTCCTTCACAATTCCATTACCATCTCTTTTGTAACTCCTTGGGTCACTTAGGGTCCATAAAATTCCTAGTTTACCATTTCTTTATCGATTTCGGTTCATAAACTGGCTTGGTCCTTAAACCGATTCAATCTAGTTCGGGTCCGGTTCACCCGAACCGATCTGGTTTTTCTCTCCCACTTTGTTCTAAGGTTCCTTCCCAATGTTTATAAATTTCTTTGGGGCACAAGTGAGTTGAATTTCTCTGATTTGCCCATTCTCTATCGGTTTCGGTTCATGAACCGACTCGGTTCATAAACCGGTTCAATTCAGTAGGATTCGTTTCATCTAAACCGGTCTAGTATTTCTCTTCCAATTTGTCCTAAGGTTCTTTTACATGGTATTATGAACCCTTTGGATCACCCGAGAGTTGTAAATTTCTAAATTGTCCGTTCACAATTGATCGGGTTTGTGAAGCGGTTCGATTTCTCACTCGATTTGACTAGTTATTTTCCCAATTTTCCTTAGCTCAAAAGGGCAGGGTTTACAACTGTCCCCTCCTTTTAGGAGTTTTGTCCCCAAAACTTAATTCGCAACCTTGCATGAGCAATCATTTCCTTTGATGCCCCTTTGGTGTTTGCTTAACATGCAACTTTTCTCTAGCCCTTTCCATTAGCCCCTTTTACAACCTTCACCTAAGTAATTCCTTTTCCTTTATATTATTTACTCCCTCCATGGAGTTTGTCATTACTAGACATACCTTACTTGAGGGTATGTTTTTATATTTTATCTCTTTCTTTGCTTAGAGCAACATTCTTCCCTTTGAGGTTCTGTACTCCAAATTGGGAGTTCCATGGTACCAAACCATTCCCGTCTCTAGTTAACCTCTTGGTCGTTGACACCCTTAGCTCGATGTACTTTAAAGCATTAAGTACCTGTTTTTGCGGATTTCCATGTCCTCACCTTTTTGTCCTATTTCGACTCTTCTTTCATCTGTTGCTCATTACAATTCAATCCAAATTTTTGGTTTGACATTGTCATTTTTACTAACTGTCTCTTCCTTATCTTGAGTCACATTTTCCTCGGTGTTGTCGGGTTTACCTACCCTTTACAGCATGACGTTTCCTAAAATCTTATCTCTATGTCCATTAGATTTCCAGGACACCTCCTTTAGGATTATTCCTAACTTTACCAACTCTTAGGGATTGTATAACTTCATCCCTCTTTTCTTTTGGTAGTATTCATCGACTACCTTTACCGTTATCCACATCAATTTATAACAGTGTCATTTCTCCTTACCCACTCGTCCGTTTTTTACTTCCTTATTAAGTATTTCCGATTCCAATTATTTGATTTCCGATTGTTTTACTAAAATGCTGGGATTCGTCCTTTTTTAGGTCCATCATCATTCCCAATGACATCCTTTACTCAAGGATTTCCTTTGGCCTCAATCCACTCTTACTTGTTTGTAACCATTTCATAGTTTGTTATTCCTGTTTGACCCTTTTTCAATTTATTGTTTTGATCAGGGAGTTCCCTTTTAAAATTTCCATTCTCTAATATATACTTCAAGGTAGAGACTTTTGTTCTAGGAGCTACATGCTCAACCTTCTTACCATTGCTTGAAGGTTTCCTTTCTCCCTTTCCTCATACCCTTATCTATGTTAGGGAATTTGTTTACTTTGGATCCTTCTCTACCCTCCACTTTTGTTTTGTCCCTTATTCCTTACATGAGATACTTCTGATTATTAGTTTTATTCCGTGCATTCCGCACTATGCTCAATCGTCCACTCTTTAGACTTCATATGCGCGTGTGGACTTTGACCTATCTTACCAATTGTGGTTATTCCTTCTTAGCCACATTTTATTTAGAAGACTTGCATTTCCTAATGTTTCTTGGACATTCTTTCCTTTTAAACTATTTCCTTAGATCGTTCAAGCATGCTTTCTTGGTTCTTTCACCTTGGCTTGCGCTTCATTTGCAAGTTTATCTCTTTATCCCTTTTTCTTGGTTCCATTATCTCTTAGTTGGGATGCAGATGTCCTTCCAAGATTTTCTTCCTCAGTAGGACTCGCCCCTTTTTCCCTGGTTCTGGGGAATATCTACCTTTAAATGGCATACTTTGATTGTCGTCCTCTTCTATTTATCCTTTCTCTTGAAATTTTATAGGTATATCTTTGGTTCCCTATCCTCATCCCTACTCATACCACAATACACGTCCATTTCTTTTAGGGAGAGTTTAACTTTTTTCTTGTTTCAAGAGTTCCTGACCATTAAGTGAAAGGCTTACATACTCCTTTCTTGGCTTGAATTCCGTCGTTAATTTGGTCATTAGTTTTTTTTAAAGATTCCTTTCATCCTTCTTTTCTCCAATATTTGGCCTTTCCACTTCTTCCTTCTTTGCTGGAGTTTACTTTATGACCCTTACGAGAGTAGTTCGTTACCTATCTCGCCCCTACTTTTCACCTTGTTTAGTTTTCTTGAGGCAGTTGTCTCTCTAATCTCCTTGTCCTTAATGATCCTTCCAATGCCCTTTTTAGGGTGTATTCCTTACTACTTCCTGGTCCTCCTTAGGGTGTCGTTCATTCTCTTTGACCATCTCGTTATCATGCTTTACTTACTTCTGTTATGTTGCTCCGAATCTCCACTTTGACTTCTCTATATTTTCCAAAGAAAGTTGTAACTAAAATTATATCACTTTTCCAAAGCAGGTTTGTCTTGGCCTCCAATACATCCTTCCTTCAAGTAGTTTCTAATGAGGGGTTGGCTACTTGCACTCCTTGTTATGTCCATCTGCCAACCAATGATTCATTCAAGGCACTTGGTTGTATGCATCCCTCTAGAGTTCCCTTTTATAGCGTATTCCTTCTCTTCTTCACTTTCACTATGTCATTCCCTATTATTCCGGGGGACGTTTTTCTATGTTTGCCCCTTATGAGAGGGTTCTAAGTAAGCTACCCATGTACCTTATCCCTATTCATGAGGTATCCTTCTCAATTTGACCTTCTTAAGAAGTTTTTGCATTCACCTCATCATTTCTTGACCTCTTTGTGAACCGTTTACATAACTTGCTCCATGGTATCGGTCTCCAATCCTTCATGTCTTTCGTGACCTTTGAGGAGGTATTGCCCTGAATCTATGAGGTGTGGAACACCCCTTCTTTCCTTACACCTATAATAGTTCATCTTGGTACTTGTCCTTTAGTAGGGTCGGGCATCTCTTCAGGTAATGTTCCGTCGTCATTCCCTTACATGGATTGTTGTGGTTCTTCTTTCCTTCGAGTGGGGCTTTTCCAGGGTTACTAGTGGTTTGGTGCTTTACCGTTCTTGAGTCTGATCACTTTGACAGTTTTCTTAATGAATCTCCTTTGCAAAAGGGTCATGGTAAGAGTCCTTGTAGGTTTCTTAAATCCTTGATTCATCATCCATAACCGAGATGTGTCTTTTCCTTAGTTTCTAGGATAGTGTGGGTTTGTTTTATTTTTCTTAGGCCATATTCCCAACAAGATTGCATCATCAGGAGATAGAGTTTTGACAATTTGAGAATTTTATTAACAGGGGGATACAAACGATTAGGCTTTCAACCCGATCACAGGAAATGGTCACAAAATAACTAAGGAGCTATGGAATTCTTGATAAACATCCTCCTTCATACTTAGAGTTATGTCATCGATAGGTCCTAGAACCATTATCCATGATACTTCCCCATTTAGTCTTTCAAGATTCCTCCGAGGTCTCAGGCATTTGGGAAGCTTCTAGGGTTGACTTTCTACGAAGATAGGGTGTTGAGTAGAGCCATTCCAAGTTTTCTTAGTTCCTCTCCTGGGAGCCATCTAAAAATTTTAGGATAAATCCTATTAGTTACTATATTTTCTAATCTTAATTATGTATTCGAGGAAACATGCTCTGATACCACTCTAGTTGTCATGCCCCAACCCTGTTTGGTCGGATCTCCATGATCAACCCACCACTCTCCCGGTTTATTAAAGGGTTTCCCCTTATTATAGACCGTAAAGAGAAAGCGTCATTTAAACCTGCACATTTTCCAGAAATAACATAAACAAAACTACATAATAATTTAGATTTATCATAACTGTATCACAGGTGTCTTAGTTGATAGTCTTTTAAGGGTAGGCTTTCCAAAATCTCCTAAAAGGGATATAAGGGAGGGGGTGATTACGACTACTCTGTGAATGTGTTCTAAATCTTTTGACTTTATCGAAAAAAACATTTATATTGAAGTGTGCCAGACAGCTTTTTTTTTTAATTATTTCATTTGAAATCTTGGGTTTATCACCATTTCTTTTTAACCACGATGTGTTATCACCCAACACACATCCTTCATCATGAAGGTTACACACATTCGTAGGTCAGCACGACCACTAAACCCACTTGTGGCTTCATAGCGACTTTATCGGCCACCCGGATAGAAGTATGTCCACTTCTACCCTGAGAATGAGTGGATGTTTGCGACATCCGACTCTCATTTCTAAAATAAATTCTTCATGTCCATATGAGGACAGAGACCTCATCTTGTCCCCACCCTGGCCTCATGCACTTGGTGCTACTCCAAATTTTGCACGGTCACCTAGAACGATGAACTGCCCTTATACTCACCGGGTTGTCCAGGGCCCTTAGGACACATCACTACCCCTCATGGGCATCTTGTTGATCCCGTACTCATAGTGCATGCACAACCAATGTTTTCTTATTATGCCATGTAATCTGTGGTGTCAATAATCTAACGGTCCCAACTTTCAACTCAACTTGCAGCTGTTTGTCTTTACTGGTCCGGAGACCGGTCATGTCGCACTGTTGCTAGTTGACTGAGGATATCGGACCAACCTTGGTACCATGACCATACAATTCTCTTATTAAAGATTTATGGCACATATGTTATATTCATTTATGAGCTCTTGCTTGTGCCCATTGGCTTATGGCCCACCGTTCGAGATTTTTAAAAACCGGGCATATTAGCCCCCAAGTTCAAAAATCGAGGCCCCCGGCCTATAAGAGCTATTCGAGCTCCCGTCGAGAAGGTCTCCCAAATTGTTTAAGCATTGGCACACAGTAAGGGGAGAACACTTTCAACAAAAATAAGTTTTCATTGTCCATTATACCGACCCGATATAAGGACATCTCCGTTCATAACCGATGAATGGGTTTTCAACTTCCTTCGAGGAAGTTTCATCATACCAATCAGGTATGATCTACTTACAACCGGTAAGTAGTTTTTCTGCATGGTTTTCACATCACTACTTTAAGTCGTGATGTTCAAAATACCACATAGTAGTGGGTTTCATTTCAATGTGCTTATCATCCCCAACCGGGTATGATATAAAATCCCACTCACAACCGGTAAGTGGTTTGTAACTTTAAGTTGTGCTAATCATCCCAATGGGTATGACGTTAGTAAACCCACTCACAACCGGTAAGTGGTTTTTAACTTTAAGTTGTGTTCATCATCCCAACCGGGTATAACATTAGTAAACCCACTCACCTGTTAATGTCGTGAATTCCACTAGACCGGTTCTTTGTATTCACGCGAGCTTGTCCTTGCTGGCGTTCCCGGTACTTTGTGTTCCTACATGATATGAACATCTCGGTTCATTATCCTTTGGCCTAATAGCCTTCATTCATTCCAAATGGATGAGAAAGTCAAACTTTCATTTATTTGCAAATAGGTCCTTAAAGTTATTTCTCTTTAACTTTAAGTCCCTAATGCCGGTTTTTCCTCAAATTGAGTTCCGAAACTGTTAAAATTTATCATAAGACCTCACTTTATTCCATTTCACAAAAAGGGAATTAATTTCCCAAATTTCCAATTTGGTCCCCCAACTTTTCCAAAATTACCATTTTGCCCTTCCTTTACAAAAATGGTAAGTTTCACCCCAAAAATTCTAAAATTCCTCAATTGGCCCTCTAACATTTTTATCATGCTTAATTGACCCTCAATTTTAGGAAATTTCATTTTGGTCCTTCAAATTTTCGAAAATCCCCAAATTTTCCCCCAATTCTAACTATTTAATATAGCCGAATTTGATTTCATCAAATTGACCGATCAAACACCTCTAATTGTTGAAATTGAATTTGAAATTGAGTTTCTACATGTTCATACGATTCCATAGAACTTTGAATCACGAGTTTTAACGTCGGAATGAGCTCAAATGGAGCTTCACTAGAAAATAGACTATAGAGAGAGAAAGCTTCAATTACTCACCGGTGAGGGCACAACGGTCCGAGCTTTTGATATGGGCAGATAGCTCTTATCCTGAGGTTCATCCTAGAATTAAGAATTGCATCAATTGATGCTAAATTGAGTTAGAATTTCATTATTGAAATTCTACCGGTTCTCTCTCTAGCACCGGTCAGAAATTGTAGAGGGGAGCCAAATTGGCTTATATTTCAGTTCTAATTCGGCCGTGGGAGGGCTGAGGAAGTGTTGGTAGGGCTTGTTTTGGCCTGAGGAGGGCTCAAAATGGCCAATTTCAGCTCAGCCATAATAGGGCAGCTTCGGTTCGCCGAAGGTGCTTCACTGTTTCATCACGCCGGTGTTTCTCTAACAACTCTCGGAACGAAAGGATGTCACCACCGTGGAGCTCACTTCTCCCCGGTTCTAATGAACCTGACCTTGCCTTCTTTGGCTTAGAAAAGACCCCATATCGGAGCTCTAGATCAAGCTTCACCAAAAAATGAAGCAATTGAGAGAGATTTGATTTTTCAGGTGTGGAGAGTATGAATGGGAAGGGGCCCTTTATATAGGGAGCTCGAGGACTAGTTGGCTGTCTGTTTGTCATCTTTATGATAGTCATTGATGACTTGAAACATACCTAACGGAAATGTTTCTACTTCGCTGGTGTTGCTTCGATTTTCCAGCGAGTGAACAGTGCTATCATCCTGAGGAAGAAGATCACACTATTCCAAACCGGTCCAAATCGAGTTCAAAGATTAAATCAACCAGTTCACCCCTTAATCGACTGAGTTTTTCAAATCTAAACATTTTTAAATTCATCTAAATTAATTTTCTACCCAATGGTGGCCTCAAATCTCCAATTTGAATTATTTTAGCCACCTAGAAAAATAAATTTAGGATTTAGTTCAATAGTGGTTCAAACCGGTCCAAACTGGTTGGTATCTGGTTCACCTAAACCGGTTTGGTTTTCAACCCCAATTCCTTCACAAGTCCATTACCATGTCTTTTATGACTCCTTGGGTCACTTAGGGTCCATAAAATTCTCGGTTTACCATCTCTTTATCGATTCCGGTTCATAAATCGGCTTGGTCCTTAATCCAGTCCAATCTGGTTCAGGTCCGGTTCACCCGAACCGATCTGGTTTTTCTCTCCCACTTTGTTTTGAGGTTCCTTCCCAAGGTTTATAAATTTCTTTGGGGCACAAGGGAGTTGAATTTCTCTGATTTGCCCGTTCTCTTTCGGTTCCGGTTCGTGAACTAACTCGGTTCATAAACCAGTTCAATCCAGCTGGATTCAGTTCATCTAAACTGGTATAGTATTTCTCTACCAATTCGTCCTAAGGTTCTTTTCCATGGTATTATGAACCCTTTGGATCACTTGGTAGTTGTAAATTCCTAATATGTCCGTTCACAATTGATCGAGTTTGTGAATTGGTTCGATTTCTCACTCGGTTTGGCCGATTCTTTTCCCGGTTTTCCTTAGCTCAAAAGGGCAGGGTTAACAGCCGTGCCCCCAATGGGGAGCAATTGATGCTTTCTCTCTCTACATTCTGTTTTCCAGCGAAGCTCCATTTGAGCTCGTTCCGGTGTCGAAACTTGTGATTCAAAGTGCAATTCAATCGTATGAATATGTAGAAACTCTAATTTAACTTCAATTTCAATAATTAAACTTGTTTGATCGGTCAATTTGATGAAATCAAATTTGATTGGTTGGGAAGTTGAAATTAGGGGAAAAATTAGGGATTTGGAAAATTCGAGGGACCAAAATGCAATTTTATGAAATTGAGGGCCAATTGGGCATGATAAGAGTGTTAAAGGACCAATTGAGCAAATTTTAGAATTTTTGGGTTAAAACATACCATTTTTGTAAAGGAAGGGCAAAATGGTATTTTTGGAAAAAATGGTGGCCAAATGGAATTTGGGAAACTTGAACCCCTTTTTGTGAAATTGAATATATTGAGGTTCCAAGGTGAATTTTAAAAGTTTCAGGACTCAATTTGATGAAAAACCGACATTAGGGACTTAAAGATAAAGAAAAATAACTTTAGGGACCTAATTTCAATTAAATGGAAAATTTGGTTTTCTTATTCATTTAGAATGAATAGTGGTTATTAGACCGAGGGATAATGAACAAGGATGTTCATATCATGTAGGAACATGAAGTATCGGAAACGCCAGCAAGGACGAGCTCGCGTGAAATACAAAGAACCGGTCGAGAGGAGTTAACTACATTAACGGGTGAGTGAGATTTTTATTATCATACCCCATTGGGATGATAAGCACCATTAATATGAAAGCCCACTGCTAAGTGGTATTTTAATCATTACACTTGAGTGGAGTGATGTGGAAATCAAGCGGAAAAACTACTTACCAGTTGTAAGTAGATCATACCCGGTTGGTATGATGTAATTTTCTCAAAGGAAGTGGAAAACCCGTTCATCGGTTATGAAAGGAGATGTCCTCATACTCGGTTGGTATGATAGACAATTGAAAAGTATATTTTGTCGAAAGTGCTCTGCCCTGACTGTGTGCCACTGCTTAAATATTTTGGGAGACCTTTTTTACGGGAGCTCGAATAGATCTATTAGGCCGGAGGCCTCGATTTTGTAACTTGGAGCCTAATATGCCCAATTTTGAAAATCTCAAATAGTGGGCCCTAGGCCTGTTGGCATGAGCAGGAGCTCGTAAATAAACATTACTTATATGCCATGAAAACATAAGTAAATGGATTGTTTGGCCATGGTACCAAGACTGGATCAACATACTCAGTCAACTAGCGGTAGTACGACATGATAGGTCTTCGAACTAGTCAAGACAAACAGTTATAGGTCGAGTTGAGGGTCGGGGCCGTTGGACCAGTAGCACCACAGATTATATAGCATCATGTGAAAAATGTTGATTATGCATACACTGTATTTATGGGACCTTCAAGATGCCTAAGAGGGATAGAGATGCATCTCAGGGCTCTGGACCACCTGGTGGATATAAGGGTAGTTTGTCATACCAGAAGTCTTATAAAGCTCGGAGTAGCTTTAAGCGCATGAGACTAGGGTGGGGTTAGGATGAGGTCTCTGTCCTCATATGGACATGGAGATTTGTTACGGGATTGAGGGTTGGATGTCTCGAACATCCACTCATTTTCAGGGTAGAAGTGGACGTGCTTCTATCTAGGTGGCTGGTAAAGTCGCTCCGATGCCACAAGTGGCTTTAGTGGACGTGCTGGCCTGCGATTGTGTGTTCTACCTTAATGATGACGTATGTGTGTTGGGTGATGACACACCGTGGTTAATAAGAAATGATTTTTTTTTAAAATAGAAATTGATGATGGGAAAATTTAAAGAAATTAAGGAGTTTAGCACACTCCATTTTTGGAAAACTATTTTTCATCGAACTTAAATTTTTTTTAATACCCATTCACTAAGTTGTAGAAATTAACCCCTCTTTTTAGCCCTTTTCAGGAAATAAAGAAAATGACTAGGGATAACACCAAACCTTACCATGTGTCAAGTACACTTGGTCTATCTTAAGTTTGCATCTTATTTGATATATGTCTTTCCAGGGAACAAGGTTAAAGTTACGTCTGGCTCTACTTGAGTTAAAGAAGGAGGAAACTCCTCTTGAACCAAGAGAGCGGCATGTTGATCACGGGGATCCAACCAAACCGGGTTGGGGCGTGACAATTAGAGTGGTATCAAATTCTAGTTCCCTTGAAACATTATCAATATTATGCCCTGACAGTAATCGAACTATAAACTATCATGTAAGAAGGAGAGTCACTAGAAAACTCGCGGTGAAATCTAGTCCTCCACCTATAACCCTGAAAAAAACACCCAACCCAAAGGAGGAAGCCGTACAAAGGTTTTTAAAGGGTGAGAAATGAGTACCTAAGGATATGGTGGAAGACTACCGGAAACTGGTAGGAGTCTTACTAGAACCGGAAGGTATCATATAACCTCCTCCCATAAAAGAGGAATGAGTATCACTTCCTAGAAGTCCAACCCCTCCTCCTCCAGTTCCACAACAACCGGAGGGGAATCCAACCAAGAAGGGGGCCTGAGATAATTATTGGGATGTGTATGCCACCTTCATGAAGCTCCACCAAGTATCTCCACCTACTCAACCTGGCTTCAATCCCTCCCAATGGGTGAAGTGGACCTATGAGTGTGAAGGTGAGGTACTAAGGCTGTACGGATTGGATGTCATACATGAAATTCATCCTATTAGGGAACATGAATAGACCCCAACCAATTCATCATAGCTTTCTAATCAAGAGTCTCACAACTGTTGTAGGGTAAATTCTAGTCCTATGACCCCAAGGGATTCGGGGGTAGAGAATTCCTGTAATAAGCCAAGTATGGCAAGAAAATATTTCTTGAATGAATGAAAATAAAAGTTTTGTTAAAACTTCTGAGTTCTTTGAAAAATTAAAAAAAAAAGAGTATGATAATAAAAATTTAAGTAAAAAAAATCACTTATAGAAGAAAAGGAGGTTAGTTATAATTAATCTCAACCCTTAAGACTTACCCTTGGAAAGATGATAAGGAAGGATCCATCTAAGGAAGATCTTAAGAAAAGGAAAAAGAAGTTGGAACAAAGAGAAGCAATCATCAAAGAGTACATATTCATGGAGATTCCAAGGAGTCACATATAGGCTCAGAGAATGAAGAGTAAGGAAAAAGGAGTAGAACATTCCAAAGGGAACCACAAGAATAAAAGATGATCGAGAAGAAAAAAAAATAAGCATAGAAACCACCAAGGAAAGATGGGGAAAAAGTAGAATAACAGGAACACCCTAGTGTAACAACTACTTATAAAGAACTAAGATACAATTCCTTAGGAATTCCATAAGATAGTGAGACTTGTGGAAGGCAAAGGTATGGACCAAAGGAGGAAGAAAAGCAGGAGTGGATGAATCATACAAGATCCTTAAGTTAGGTAAAGAATTAAAAGAGAGAATTTCTAAAGAATGGTAGGGTGATCAAACAAAAAAATCCCCGAATGGAAGACACTAGAAGGAGGATGGAAATAGGAAGTTGGATCGGGGAAGGAGAAAGCTCTAGGTCAAGAAAATTAATCAAGGAAATGTCACAAAACTAGAGCCGAAATGGGAACCTCAGTAAGAAGTATGAATGGCTGAGTGAATGCATTGGAGGTTTAGTATGATCTATCGCAAGAAGACATAGAAACCCAAATAGAAATTTTAGACAGATCCAATTGAAGAAAATAACACGTATTGACCGAATCATTTAGAAAAGTAAACGAAGCTCTAATAAGAGCTAGGGAGTAATAAAAGAATACACCCTAATAAAGGCAAAGGGAGGTATACCAAGGACACGAAGATATGAAAGGTTTTGACACAAGAGGGATGAGAGATCCACCTCAAAGAAATAAACAAATGCTGGAGCAAGTGGGAATAAAGAAAGATAAATGAAAAGTACACATAGATCAGAAAAGTAAGGTGTAAGCTGGTAAAAATAACAACAAAGGACATCCCAAAATTTAATAACTGCAGTGGTAAAACCAGAAGGAAATCCTGGGAGAGAGTGAATGTGAAGCTCACCTGAGAAAGGAATATTGAGGAAATAGAGGTGTATCAATAAAGAGGAAATGTAACCAATGGAGTAGGAAAGAGAATAAGCTTCTCAAGAACAAGATGCTGAAGAAGAAAGGATCAAGTATAAGGGGAAGGAAATCGTAAATATCCATGGGATAAGTCAAACCCAAGTAACGTGCAAGTAGGAGGACGACACCAAAAGATGCCATACAAGTAATAAAGGAACTAACTCATAATAAAGAATAGTGGGGGAACATTAATAAGAGAAATAATAGATTTGGAAAGAGAAGAGATCTTTAAGAGGAAGGACGCAAGTGGGAATGAGGAATGAAGTAAGAGATCAAGAGTTTTAATATGTCAGTGAGTATTAGGAAGTTCAAGTATGTGAAGGTTGAAGGATTGAATAAAAAAGTTTGGAAAAGACGAGTAAGTACGAAAACCAAAATGGTTATAGGGATGTGAAATCAAAAACATCATGAAGAATATCATGTGGTAAGGGGCATGTAAACCTAATTGACTTAGGGGAAAATGACTTGGGCAAGGAAAGGTCTATAAGTAAGGCATAACGAATTCAAGTATAAAAGTGATAACCAAAGAATGAGGAAGGTATCCATGCAGGATGAAAAGGTGATAAATGCCGAAACTTGTGGAAGAAAAATGACTGGAACTCATAGTTCTAAAATTTTTGGGTAAAAGAAGTTAGGAATGGGAAATGGTGCCTTGGGAAGGAAGGATGTAAACCAAAGGAAATGATCCTAGATCTACAAGGAAGATATTCTAGGCTAAAGTAAGCTCCATGCAATGAAGAAAGGATGAGAATGAGACAAGAATCATAGGTATGTGATGAAAGGGATGAACGAAAAAAAAATCGATAAGGTTGTAAGACGATAAAATATAAAATTACATAACAATAAGAAGTTTAAGCCAATACGCAAATAGTGTGGAATAAGTTTTGGGGACAAAACTCCTAAAAAGAGGGGAGAGTTATAAACCCCGCTCTTTGGAGTTCAGGAAAACTGGGAAAGAACCATTCAATCAGAGTGAGAAAATTGAATCGGTTCACAAAACCGATTATTGAGGAACGGGGACATTAGAGAAATTACAACTCCCATGTTACCCAAAAAGGTTCACAAAACCTTGGAAAAGAACTTTAGAACCAATTGGGAGAGAAAAACCAAACTAGTTCAGGTGAACCGGATCCGAATCGGATTGAACCAATTTATGAACCGAGCCAATTTATGAACCATGCCGGTTTATGAACCGGAACCGATAGAGAGAGGGCTAACCGGGGAAATTATGGATCCCAAGTGATCTAAAGAGTCACATAAGTCATGAAAAAGGAATTTAGGATGAATGGGGGAAGAAAAACAAATTGGTTCAGGTGAACCAGATCCGAACCGGGTTGAACCACTATTTAACCGAATCATAAATTTATTTTTCTAGTTGGCTTAAAAAATTCAAATTTGATATTTTAGACCACCATTAGATAGAAAATGAATTTAGAAATTTTTAGATTTGAAAAATTCGGTCAAATTAGGGGTGAGTCGGCCAGTCTAAGCTTTGAATCCAGTTCGGACCGGTCTGGTTCATAACAGTGTCATCTTCTTCCTTCAGATGACAGCACTATTCACCCGCCAAAAAATCGAAGCAACGCCGATGAAGAGGAAACGTTTTTGTTCAGTACGTTTTAGGCTATCAATGATTGTCATAAAGGTGCCAAACGGATGACCGACGATTCCCCAAGCTTCCTATATAAGGATCCCCTCTCCATTCATCCTCTCCACACCTGAAGACCTCACTCTCTCTCAGCTGCTTAGTTTTTCGGTGAAGCTCGAACCAGAGCTCTAAGATATGGTATTTTCTATAAAATCACAAAAGTCATGAAGAAGAAACATGAAGTGGATAAGATGTGAGAATCAGACTAGTTCAAGGTGAACCAGATCTGAACTAGATTGAACCAGGGTAAATTGGGTTGAACCGTGAAGAACCAGTTCAAAAATTCATTTTTCTAGGTGGCTTAAAAACATCAAATTGGAAAATTGAAACCACCATCAAGTAGAAAATGAATTTAGATGAATTTAGAAAATTTTAACTTTTGCAAAATCAGTCGAATCGGGTCACCGGACCCGGTCGGACTGGACCGGTCAACGGACTCCTACCAGGTCAGCGCCTAGTCAGCAGGCACGACCAATCAGCGCGACATGTGGTGAAGCATGCCTAGTCAGTAGCTAAATCAACATGTGGAAGCAATGGCCAATCAGCGAGTGACACGTGTCATTAGTCAATAGTCAGAGGAGGAAAATCCACATTAGCGATGACCAACCAATAAGGGGTAGACACGTGTCCCAATCAATGGTTAATGTCGAACAAGCCCATCAGTAAAGGCCAACCAATGGGAAACTGACTCGTGGCAAAAGTGCCACGTAAGTGTCTGACTGGGACATCTCAAAAATGAATGAACAATCAAAGGTCGACACATGGTAATGCCATGTCAGATGAACTCAGCCAATCCAAAGCTCACACTAGCAATGGCACTGTGCGTCAGGAGGGAAATCTGACACATTAAAATAGCCGATCAGAGGGTTCCACGTGTCTCGGTCAACGCTCAATGGAAATCAGTCAGTGGCCACGTATGAAGCAGTAGCCAATGAGAGGCTGCCATGTGTTCGTTCAGTGAGTCAAAGGCTGACTAGGCTACTAATGAGGATGCTATGTCAGTAAAAACCAACCAATCACGATGCGCCATGTGGCAAGCTGACACGTGCGAAGCTTGCACGCGCGCCACAATGTCGTCTTCATTAGATGGCTAATAGGAAAAATAGGATAAGGGAGTGGGGAGTCTCCAACGACTTAGAAAAAGCTCTAATCCCCTCCGGCAGCTAGCCCAGGTAATTGTCGAGGTCCCTATATAAAGAGCACCCCTCCCCTCGCATTCATCATCCCACCAGCACCTTTTCTCTAGTCTCAAAAGGTGCATTCAGGCTCTGTGGAACTGGGAAGAAGTCCCCTACCAAGCCCTCACCTCCTTTCGAAACAAGGATCATCGAAAAAGCGTCGGGAAGTCAGTAAAGTGTCATCACTCTAGCAACCCCGAAATGACCGAAAAGCTCGAGCTAAATTCCAGCCACCATTAACCTCAGGTGACCGGGCAAAGCTCCCTCAGCTCCCCATGACCAACCCCCGACCTCTAGGAACCTTCAAGGTAAGCCAATTCCGTCCCATTTCACCGAAATAGTAAAGTTGTAGAAAATGAAATACTAAAACCTCTCTCTTTGAATTCTCCATGCTCACGCAACCAATTGACCTGAGGATAATCCTAGGAGACTCCCCTCGAAGGGCACTAGCCACACCCATCCAAAGCTCGAACCACCGTTGTAAAACCCGTCCTTTGGGATCAAAGAAAATTGGGAAAAGAACTGGTATAGGTTTATACATGTGGAAATGAATCGTTTAATGAATGATAAATAGTTAACGTGGGAAATTGGAACATCACAAGTGTCCAAAAAAAATCACAAAAATTACAAGGAAGAACCGGGAAGCGGAATTGGATACATAACCAAACCGGTTCGGGGTGAACCAGACCCGAATCGGCATAAACCATAGTGAACTTATTTACAAATTCATTTTTCTAGGTGGCTTAAAAATATTAAATTGGGAAATTGAGACTACCATTATATAGAGAATGAATTTAGATAAATTTAGAAATTTTTAAATTTCAGAAAAATGGTTGAACCGGGTCCGAACCGGCCTATTTTCAAATTTTGGACAGCGAACCCAGTCAGACCGGTTAACGGACCGGTCAGCGGACAAAAAACAGCGGTCAACGGTCAACGGACAGCCCGTTAGCATGCCACACAGACATGAGCAGCTAAAGAGAGGCTGCCACATGTCTGGTCAATGGGTTAACGACTGATGTGGCGGTCGAGCTGGCACTCAACGTAAAAAAAATTGACCAATCATAATGTGCCACATGGCATGACCACCACATCATCGTCTTCAACCTTCATACACAGATAGAGAAGAGGAAGGAGAGAGAGAGTCACCAGAAAAGCTAAAGTCTCCGACAACTTGAAAAACTCTCTGGTTAGGTCATCGGCGGTCGAGTCTTACGCCGACAGATAGCCTGAACAGTTGCCGAGCTCCCTATATAAAGAGCACCCCCTCATTCGTTCTCAACATCCCACAATCAAGCGAAGAAGAAGAAGAAGAAGAAGAGTGCATTTTCGGGTGAGTTGCAAACTAGAGCTCCTACGACGGGCAAAATCTCTACCAAAGGAGCTCTGAAGGGTGGTATTGGAACCGAAGAGGAGTTCTCTAGCTCCAGACCTTCTCACAACAACTAGAGGACACTAGGGGAAGTGCGCAGAGAATCGCACAATGAAGCTGCTCCAAACTTTGAAGCAGCGAGCTCCTGCTCGATGCCATCTCACTCCTTTCGGTCCTTTCACCACCCACATTGTCCATCTCTGAACACCTAAGACCCTCCACATTGCCCCTACAGCCCCCAGCCCAATTCCTCCTCCCCTCATCGAAATTTTCAAATTTCAGAGTTACAACAACTAAAACTTCTCTCTTTAAATTCTCGTAGGATAGTAGAGAATTGCATAATGATTCGGTGCTGTTAATTCCCCCTCAACTGGCTCTAGCTGCCCCCACCTCGAGCTTCGGCCGCTGTCCCTCCGTTGGTAAGAAACACAAGCTTTCTCTCTCTACTGTGAACTTTCCAGCAAAGCTTCGACAAGGCGAAAAGCTTAACCAAATTCATAAATTTAAAGTGTAGGATGATCGAGGGGAGTTGGAGAAGGCAAATAGAAGCAAGAATCAAAGAAATTAAGGACTTAGAGGCCGCCAATTGGACCAGGTAAGATCCGAAGCTCCACATGCTTAATTTGGAGAAGAAGATGAAGGGTGATTTGGGGATTTTTGGGCACCTTCTTGCAATTTTCGAAAATTGGAGGATTGAACTATAATTTCATGAAATTGAGGGTATTTTCATGAAATTCACCCCAATTGAGGGCCAATTGGGATATTTGGACAAATTTGGGGGTAAATTGGGAATTTTAAAAAGTTGGGGACCAAATTGCAATTTTTGGGAATTAAAGGACTAAAGGGCAAATATGGTGAATTAAGGGCCAATTGGTAGAATTGAAAGAGATAAGGACCCAAAAGGAAAAATTGGGAATCCAAGGGGCCTAATAGAGACTAAAGAGAAATCAGGGACACATGTGCACTATAAGCAAAGTACGGGGCCCTTGGTGCAAATATAAGAACAGGGGTAACCTCTCCCTAATACGAACACCCGTACCCTCTAGGAACGGATTCCTTGAGCACCGACACCCTGAAGTGCACCACTCTGCCGGTGCAACCCCGCCAAGATCATCGGGAGAGTGGGAATTGCTATGACTTTCATCCCAGTTGGAATGACAGTTCAGCTTTAAAAATTGTTTTCTCGAAATTAGCATCCCCTGATTGGGTGAATCTGCTTAAAACATTTGGGTGATAATTCTAGGCTTAGGCTCGAGATGCCAGTCGGCCCAAGGTCGATGAATACGGGCATGGACCCATCTAGAACGGACATATGATATATAATGCTAAAAGATTTGAATAATGGGAACCTTGCATCATACCCATTGAGACAAGCTAAATTGTCAAGCTTGTTGGGTTGAATCACTGCTCTGCCAAAGCCAGGTCGTTGAACCTCTTAGGCTAGTACGTGTGGGCCGATGGCAAGCCGACAAACCATTGTGCTAGAGGGCCAAAGATAAAGGCTATAATTAAAAAAGATTGTTGATTATGCATAAATTGTGATGTTCGGGCCATCAAGACACCAGACATGAGGTAGTGATGGAACCCATGCACTACTGGACGACATAGGTTGCATATGGGTGGTTTCGTCATTCAGTGGGTCGTGAAGACGAGTAGCTTCCTGCGTACGAAGACCGAGGCACTATGGGAAATGAGCTATCATCCCATTGAGCGGACACGATGAAGTAATTGGGAGTTTGATGTATCAGACTATTGATGTCCACTTAAACTCCGGATGGAGGCAGCATCCCTCTATTAAGGTGGACGGTAAAGGCGCTCTCATCCACAAGTGTCATGGTCAAGGACCATTCTGCGAATGTGTAATCCCTCCTATGATAGGAGAGCGATTGTTGATTATTGATCATGTGAAATGTATGAATAATGGCAAATAGAAAGAAAAAAATTAATGGACAGACAAATGAAATTAAGAAAATGTTATAGTAGTTTCCCTCACTCAATGTTTTACTCACCCCCCTCTCTCCCCCCTTTTCAAGATAATACCCTGACAGAAAGTTCCCGGACATGCTCAGGCCCTCAAGGTACACTTCCTTCCCCTAACATAAAGTAACGGTTTAAAGAAAATACATTTGTACCTTTCTTATCTCATTTGTATAGGTACACATGAATGATGCAAGAACGGATAGTGGGTTGATCAGGGACCCCAATCAAACCGAGTCGGAGCGTGATAACCGCCCCCTCACCTATAAGAAAATCAAGCTCTCTCTCTCTCTCTCTCGAAAACTTTTCTCGTGATGCTTCGTTTGGGTTCATTTCTAGGCCAAATGAAGTGTTTCAAGGCTTGAAATGACAAGGGGGGCTAGAGAAGGTGATTCTGATCATGAATGGAATCAATTTCCCACGTTTGGGTGGTCAATTGAAGGAAATAAGTTTTCGGGGTCAATGGTAATTTTGGGAAAATTGGGGGCCGAATTGTAGTTTTAGGAAAATTGGAGGAGTTTTATGAAATTAAATCCCAATTGAGGTCCAATTGGGCAATTTGATGAAATTGAGGACCAATTGGAAATTTTTGGAAGTTTAAGGACCAATTGGCAATTTTGGAAAAATTAAGTACCATGAGGGATAGTTGGAAATTCTAGATAATTAATTGAGAATTTTGAACTTTTGGGAGCCTTCCATCCCAGAATTTTTCCTCATGAGCATGTCTGAACTGTGTAGGGATATATTGAATAGGATTGTGTGCAAAGAAGCACGACCAGGACTACAAGTCTGACTAGGACGAATAAGTCACATTTATCAGATGAGTGAGAATTTCCAGCATCGGTCCCGGTTGGGATGATGGCCATGCATTTGAAATTGAAAATTGTTTTCCCAAAATTAGCCTTCCCTAATTGATGACTCTACTTAAATGATCTGGGAGCTAATTCCAGTGATGGACTAGATAACGCAAGTGGGCCCAAGGCCGAAGGGCACGATACAAGCCCGTTGAAAATGAGCAAGACATGAGCCATTAAAAGTTTCTATAATGGATAATTGTGTGATTGGGTTACAGTGTCGAAGCCGCACAGGCAAACTCATTGGGTGAGTAGCTGGTGAGTCGAAGCAGGGTCTTCAAACTCATTGGGCTTGCAATTATGAGGCCAAAGTTGAGTTATCGAGTCCGTTGGTCCAGTAACACCAAATATTAAGGTTATAATAAACAAAATTTTTTGATTTTGCATGCATGAAATGTGAAGTCATCGAGACGCCCGGTATGGGTAGTGGTGGTTCCAAGGGCTGTTGGATGACCTAGGGAGCATAAGAGTGGTCTGTCGTCCAGTATGTCTCCACAAGTGGAATAGTCGGGTACTGTTTTGCAAAAGTGTGATGCCTTTTCATGATAATAATGGCAAGTGATTGTGCGCAACTTGAGAAGGGGTAGATAATGGAATACCACGAATGTATCGAACACCCAGATAATTACATCCCTAAGATTTTCCCCACTCACTAAGTTATGAAACTCACCCCCTCTCCTTAACATATTTTTCAGGAAAGAAAAGATTATCAAAGAACTTCCCTCGTAGAGTCTTAAAACCAGGTAAGATTTATGCCATCAGTATTGTATAATGTCAATCCAGGGAATATGGCAGCCAATATGCTTGACTCTTCATGATCTAGGGGAGGAGCAACTCCTCAAGGTCTAGGAGAGCGGCGGGTTGATCACACGGTCCCAACCAAACCAGGTCAGGGCAAGACATGTAAAGTTTGATTGTGTGAACTTTGATGAAAAAATGGGTCAATTAGTCATGTTTCCATAACCTGATATGTAAACCTCGTCCCTTAAAGATAAGAAAATCAAGGAAAAAACCGATCAACCCGAGTGAGAAAACCAAACCGGTTCACGAACCCCAACCATTAGAGAAAGGGAAAACACACAATTTACAAATCCCGAGTGACCTAAAGAGTTATAAAAGTCATGGAAAAGGACTTTGGGATTAATTAGAAGTGAAAATCAAACTGGTTCAGGTGAACTAGACCTGAATTGGATTGAATCGGTTTGAACAACTATTGAACCAATTTCTAAATTCCTTTTTCTAGGTGGCTTAAAAATTCAAATTGGAGAATTTAAGCCACCATTGGATAGGGAATGGATTTAGATGAATTTAGAAATTTATAATTTTGAAAAACTTGATCAAATCAAGCCTAAACCGGCCAGTTTAAGCATTAAACCCGGTTCGGACCTATTCAGTTAGGTCTAGAACAGTGTCGTCTTCTTCATTCAGATGACAATACTGTTCACTCGTCGGAAAAGCTAACACCGGCGAAGATGAAAAAGTCTATTCAGGGCATTTTATGCCATGAATGATCGCCACAAAGGCGCCAAAGGAAGAAATCTTCAAAGAAGGGTAAGAAGGTTGAGCATGTAGCTCTTAAGGTTAAAAATCTCTCCTTTAAGTGATATAGTAGAGAATGAAACCGTAAGAAGGGAACTCCCCAAACAAAACAATCAACACATTGACCAAAAGGGATCAACTCAAAATAATGAATCGTGAAATGGTCACGAGCGAGTAGGAGTGGATTAAGGAAAAAGAAGGTCCTTGAATAAAGGATGCCACTAAAGAAGTGGAAAGACATAAGGGCAGAATCTGCGCATATCGGTAAGATAATGGGAAACCCAATGATTGGAATTAGAAAGACCCAATAAGGAAGTTGAGAAAGGACGAGTGGGTAAGAAAACTGACACGGTTATGAAAGGCATTACATCAAGGGCATGAAGGATAATTGAATAACGATAAAGGTAGTCAAGGAATACTACCAAATGAAAAGAGGGATGAAGTTATACAATCCCTAAAAGGTTGGAAAGATTAGAACGACCCTCAAGGAAGTTTTCTAAAAATATAATGGACAGAGACAGGTTCTAGAAACTGTCATGACTGTAAGGGGTATGTAAGCCCAACAGTCCCGAGGAAAATGTGACTCGAGTAAGAAAGAGTCAGTCAGTAAGCATGATGTGGTTAAATATAAAATTTGGACCAAAGTTGTAATAAACAATAGATGAGGGAAGGGTCAAAATAAGACAAAAAGGTGATAACACCAAAAATCGTGGATGCAAGTATGTAGCCCTCGAGAGGACACAGAGATATTGGTTTCAATGACCAAGAGAATAACTAGACAAGGGGACGATTGGGCAGCTTGGAACTCCCAAATCCTGAAATTCTAAGCAAGAACCTTCAAGAGGAAGAATCTTGCCCTATGTAGAGGAGGGAGTGAACTTAAGGATGTACCTTGGAGTAGTGGGTAAGAGATGCCTAATTATGATAAACTCCATGGAATGAGTAAATAATGGAAAGGAAAAGACATGCCCTAACTGAATGATATAAAAAGGGGCTAACTGAAAGAACAACCGAAGATTTAGCATGTCAAGCAAACCCCAAGTTGACACCAAATGAAATTATTCCTGATGCAAATGTTTCTAATTAAGTTTTGGGGACAAAACTCCTAAAAGGAGGGGAGAATTGTAAACCCCATCCCATAAAGACAAGGAAACCAGGAAAAGAACCGGTCAACCTGGGTGAGAAAACAAAACCGGTTCACGATCCCCAACCATTAGAGAAAGGGACAATGGGAAATTTACAAATCCCAAGTGACCAAAAGAGTCATAAAAGTCATGGAAAAGGACTTTGGGATGAATTGGAAGTGAAAACCAAACCGGTTCAGGTGAATTGGACTTGAACCATTTTGAACCACTATTGAACTAGTTTATAAATTCATTTTTCTAGGTGGCTTTAAAAATTCAAATTGGAGAATATAAGCCATCATTAGATAGAGAATGAATTTAGATGAATTTAAAATTTTTTAATTTTGAAAAACTCGATGGAATTGGGCCTGAACCAACCAGTTTAATCATTAAACCCGGTTCAAACTAGTCCGATTCGGAACAGTGTCGTCTTCTTCCTTCAGATGACAGAATTGTTCACTCACCGGAAAAGCTAACAGTGCCGGTGAAAATGAAAAGACTCCATTTAGGGCATTTTTTGCCATGAATGATCACCATAAAGGTGCCAATTGAACGATCAGAAAGTACCCGAGCTCCCTATATAAAGAGCTCCCATCCATTCCTTCTCCTCACACCTGAAAACTCCTCTCTCCCCCTACTACTCTAATTTCTGGTGAAGCTTGAACCAGAGCTCCGACATTGGGGTTTTTTTTAGCTAAAGAAGGTGAGGTCAGGCTCCTTAGACTCAAGAACAAGTTAACTACACGATAGTGGTCACCATTCGATATGAGAATTATCGGAGAAGCACCAGCGTAATCAAATAGTGAAGCAGCTCTGCCGGACCGAACCTACCCCATTTTGGCCAAGCTGAAGACGGCCAAACTGAGCCCTCCTAAGGCCAAACCAAGCCCTCCCAACACTTCCACAGCTTTCATACGACAAAATTAGAGATAAAAGTAAGAAAATTAGGCTTCTCTCTGTAAATTCCGATCAGCGTTAGAGAGAGAAATAGCGAAACTTCACTAATCGTATTCACACTCAATCCGACATGAATTGTTGCAAGTCTTGATCCTATGAGGATTCTCAGGACAAGAGTTCCCTGGCCCGATCGAAAGCTCGGATCGTCGCACCTCCCAGGGTAAGCTTTCGATGCTTTCTCTCCCTAAGATCAGTTTTCCGACGAAAATACATTTGAGCTCAATTTGAACCCAAATGACACAATTCAAAGCTTCATTGAATTGTGTGGAAGTGTAGGAACTGATCCATACCTTCAATTGGATCAATTAACCCCGATTAAATGGTCAATTTGATGAAATCAAATTCAGCCAGTCTGAAAGGGAGAAATTTTTGGGGAAATTTGGGAATTTCATAAAATTGAGGGACCAAAGTGAAATTTCCCAAAATTCAGCGCCAATTGGCCATGAAAAAGATGTTGGAGGACCAATTGGTCAATTTTTGAAATTTATTGGGGTCAAATTGCCATTTTTGTAAAGTAGGGGCAAAATGGTAATATCTGAAAAGTTGGGGACCAAAATGGAAATTTGGGAAACTTGAACCCTTAAGTAATTTTGAATAAATTGAGGAAACAAAGTGAATTTTAGAAGTTTCATGACTCAATTTGGGGAAAGTTTGCATTAGGGACCAAAAGTTAAGGAAAATGAACTTTAGGGATATAAATGTAAATAATTGAAAAGTTTGGGAATTTTGTCCATACGTGAAAAATTAAGGCTATTATGCCGAATGTTAATAAATAAGGATGTCCAAATCATGTAGAAGCACGAAGGACTGGAACGCCAGCAAGAGAAGCTCATGTCAAATTAGAAAATCAATTGAGGACGAACACGTCACAATAACGGGTGAGTGGGATTATTATATCATACCAGTTGAGATGATGAGTACTTTGAAAATGAAAAACCACTTCTATGTGAAATTTTAAAATCACATATGGTTGGAGTGATATAGAAACTATGCAGAAAAACTACTTACCAGTTGTAAGTAGATCATACCCAGTTGGTATGATAAACTTCTGAGAAGGAAGTAAAAAACTAGCTTACTGATTATAAGCGGAGATGTCGTCACACCCGGTTGGTGTGATGGACAAGATGAAAAGTTATTTTATAAGAAGTGCTCTCCACTGACTGTGTACCAATGATTAAAAATTTTGGGAGACCTTTTTGACAAGAGATAGAATAGCTCATATAGGTCACAGGCCTCAATTTTGGAACTTGGGGCTAAAATGTCCGGTTTGAAAATCTCGTACAGTGGGCCCAAGGTCACTTGGCACGAGCAATAGCTCGTAAAAAAACATGAAATTAAGAAAGCCATGAAAATTCCTAATAAAAGGATTATGTGATTTGGCCATGGCACCAAGACTAGACCAACAAACTCGATGGATTGGCGGCAATGCGACAGGACCAGGTCGACGGATCGGTCTAGACAAATAGCTGCAGGTCGAGTTGAGAGTCGAGGTCGTTGGATCAGTGGCACCAAAGATTAATGGCTTACTGGAAAACTTTATTTGTGCATGCACTTGAGGTTCAGGACCATCAAAAAGCCTAAGAGGGGTAGTGATGCATCCTAGGGGCTACTAGACGACATGGTGGAGATAAGGGCAGTTTATCGTGTAACGGTCAGGGAAGCTAGACGTAGCTTCATGTGCATGAGACTGGGGTGGGGTCGAGATGAGGTCTCTGCCCTCATACGGACATGGAGTTGCTTTTTGGGTTTTAGGATAGAAGTGGACGGAGTTCTATCTAGGTGAGCAGTAAAGTCGCTTTGACGCCACAAGTGGGTGCAGTGGATGGGTTGCCCTGCCAATGTGTGATCCCTTCATGATGAAGGGAATGTGTTGATTGTTAAACACACCGATTGTGGAAAATGAGGAAATTGTTTTTGAGTAACTAGGAAATTCAAGGAAGAAATGATTTTAAAGGAAATAAAGAGTGTAAACCTCGTCCTTTGATAATAAGAAAACCGGGAAAGAACCAGTCATTTTCAAATTTAAAACTGAGTCAGTCTACAAACCCGAACTAATAGAAAAAGGATAAACCGGAAAATTTATGGATTCCAAGTGACCCAAACAGTCCCAAAAGTCATGGAAATAGACTTAAGAATGAATTGGACATGAAAACCAAACCAGTTTAGGTGAACCAGATCCGAACCGGATTGAACCGATTTGGACCAGTTTGAACCACTATCGAACTTGATTATAAATTCATTTTTCTATGTGGCTTAAAAAAATCAAATTTGAGATTTGAGACCACCATTGGATAGAAAATGAATTTAGATGAGTTTAGAAATTTTTAGATTTGAAAATTTCAGTCAAATTGGGGGTGAACCGACCAGTTTAAGCTTTGAACCCGATCCGGTCCGATACAGAACAGTGTCGTCTTCTTCCTTCAGATAACAGAATTGTTCACTTGCCGGAAAATCGCACAACATCAGCGAAGCTGAAAAGTCTCTGGCCAGGGAGTTTCAAGTAATGAATGACTGCCATTAAGGTGCCAATCGGATAGCCAAGAGGTCCCCGACCTTCCTATATAAAGAGCCCCTCCTCATTCATTCTCTCTACACTTGAAAACTCCATTCTCTCTCAACTACTCCAATTTTCGGTGAAGCTCAAACCAAAGCTCTGACTTGAGTATTTTTCTAAGCCAAACAAGGTGAGGTTGGATTCTTTAGAACTAGTGAGAAGTCAGCCACACGCATGTAGTCTCCATTTCCTCCGAGAGTCACCGGAGAAACGCCAGCATGATCGAACAATGAAGCAGCTCCAGCGGACCAAAGCTGCCCTGTTTCGGCCAAGCTGAAATCGGCCAATTTGATCCCTTCTCAAGCCAAACCAAGCCCTCCCAACACCTCCTCAGCCACCCACGGCCAAATTAGGACTGAAAGGTAAGCCAATTCGACTCCCCTCTACAATTTTCGACAAGTACTAGAGAGAGAACCAGCAGAATTTTGATAACAGGATTCTAATCCAATTCGGCATCAATTGATGCAATTATTGATCCTAGGAGGAATGTTAGGACACAAGCTATCTTACCAAATAGAAAGCTCATACTGTCACACGGTGAGCAATTGAAGCTTTCTCTCTAGAGTCTATTTTCCGGCGAAGCTCCATTTGAGCTCGTTCCGGTGTCAAAACATGCGATTCAAAGTGCTATTGAATCGTATGAAGATGTAGAAACTCAATTTTAACTTCAATTTCAACAATTAGAAGTGTTTAATTGGTCAATTTGATGAAATCAAATTTGGATTTGTTAGGAAGTTGATATTGGGAAAAATTGGGGATTTTCAAAATTTTGAGGGACCAAAATGTAATTTTGTAAAATTAAGGGTCAATTGGGTATGATATAGAGGGCCAATTGAGCAATTTTAGAATTTTTGGGGTAAAACTTAGCATTTTTGTACAGGAAGGAAAAAATGGTAATTTTGGAAAAGTTGGGGGCCAAATTGGAAATTTGGGAAACTTGAACACCTTTTTATGAAATTGAGGTCCTAAGAGGAATTTTAAAAGTTTCGAGACTCAATTTGGGAAAAAAAAACCGGCAATTGGGGCTTAAAGTAAAAAAGGAAAAATAACCTTAGGGACCAATTTGCAAATATTGGAAAATTGTGAATTTAGTCATTCATACTAAATGAGGTGATCAAGCCAAATGATAATGAACATCAATATTCATTTCATGTAAGAACACGAGATATCGGGAACACCAGCTGAAGTTAAGCTTGCTAGGGATGGAAACTGACTAAGTGGAAATTTCACTACACGATCGAGTAAGTGGGATTTTTATATCACACCTGGTTGGGATAATAAGTACCTCGAAAATGAAAACCCGCTACTTAGTAGTATTTTAAACATCACAACTTAGAGGAGTGATGTGAAAATGACACAGAAAATCTACTTACTGTTTGTAAGTAGATCATACTAGAATGGTATGATAAAACTTCCCCAAAGGAAGTGGAAAATTCGTCCAACAGTTATGAGCAGAGATATCCTCATACTCAGATGGTATGATGGATAGTTGAAAATATATTTTTGTCAAAAGTGCTCTCCCCTAACTGTGTGCCACTGCTTAAACGATTTGGGAGACCTTCTTGATAGGAGCTCGAATAGCTTACTTAGGCCAGAGGCCTCGGATTTGGAACTTGGGGGCTAATATGCCCAATTTTGAAAATTTTCGAACAGTGGGCCATAGGCCAATTGGCATGAGCAGAGGCTCGTAAACAAACATGAGTTATATGCGATAAAAGTTTAAATAAATGAACTTTTTGGCCATGGTACCAAGACAGGACCAATATATTCTGTCAACTAGTGGCAGTGCAACATGCTAGGTCTCCAGACTAGTCAAGACAAAGAGTTGCAAGTTGAGTTGAAAGTTGGGGCTATTGGACCAAGACAGGACCGACATATTCTGTCAACTAGTGGCAGTGCAACATGCTAGGTCTCCAGACTATTCAAGACAAAGAGTTGCAGGTTGAGTTAAAAGTTGGGGCCATTGGACCAGTGGCACTACATATTATATGGCATGATGTGAAAATACTGATTGTACATGCAATGTGTTTACGGGACCTTCAAAATGCCCAATAGGAGTAGTGATGTGTCCTAGGGCCCTGGATGACCTGGTGAGTATAAGGGCAGTTCGTCATACCAGGTAACCTTGCAAAGCTCGACGTAGCTTCAAGCGCACGAGACCAGGGTGGGGTCGGGATGAGGTCTTTGTTCTCATACGGACACGGAGAATTATTATAGGATTGAGGATCGGATGTCACGAACATCCACTCATTTTTAGGGTAGAAGTGGACATACTTCTATCTAGGTGGCCGATATAGTCGCTCCGACGCCACAAGTGGGTTCAATGGACGTACTAGCCTGTATTGTGTGATTGGCCTTCATGATGAAGGATGTGTGTTGGGTGATGACACACCATAATTAATAAGAAATGGTGATAAAGAAAAGATTTGAAATTAAAGGATTTTTAAAAGGAAATAAGGAGTCTCGCACACTACAAATAAACCTTTTTTCCTAAAAGTCAAATTTTGAAAACCCATTCACTGTGTCATTACACTCACCCCTCTCTCATATCCCTTTTCAAGAAATCCCAGAAAGTCTATCCTCAAGGACCATTAACTAATACGCTTGTAAAACAGGTATGATAAATTTAAAATTTTATGTAGTTTTGATTTATATTATTACAGGAAAGGTACATGTTAAAGGACGCATTACTCTTTATGGTTTATAACAAGGTGAAACCTTTAAATAAACCGAGAGAGTGGCGGGCCAAGTCGGAGCGTGACAAAGAGTCACGCACGCTCCAATTCAAACTATTTTATAGAAACTCATTTTTCAAACACCCATTCATTGAGTTGTCGAACTCACCCCCTCCATTTATCCCGTTTCAGTTAACCAGGAAAAAATCTATTTAAAGACATTCCGCTAGCTAAACCTGCAAGACTGGTATGTAAGTTTAAATTTATTTAGTTTTTATTAATTTTGTTCCAGGAAAGGTATAGATATAAAGGACACCTTACTACTCACAATTTAAAGAAGGGAAAACCCTTAATAAACTAGGGGAGTGGCGGGTTGCTCATAGGGATCCAACCAAACCGAGTCGAGGCGTGACATGACATCTATAAAAACTGTCTGGAGTGGGTAGTGGGGTGATTTTGGGTGTATGACCATGAGTTGGATCGGGTTAGTCAAAATCGGGTTGAATTTGGCCCGACTTGGTCCCCCCATTTTCAAACTTTATAAAAACTAAAATTTCCTTCTTACCCTCTTCGGTTCCCTCAATAATTTAATCTAAAATCTCAACATCATTTGGGTGAAAACTGACTTTTTTCCAAAACTCTCAGTTTTTGTACTCAAGAATCCAAACCCTAATATATTGGGATCCTTATTCCCAACATCAGGTTCTCTTTCCCTCTTCCAAAATTAGGTTATGATCCAATTTGACTTTCAAATCTCGACTCAGGTTCCCTTCTCATTTTGGGATTCCATTCTCGATTTAGGTTTACATCCTCGATTTGGGATTCTATTCCCATTTTTCCCTTGGTTTTCTGATCCGATTCGACTCTTAGTCTTGTTCTATGGTTCCATTCTTAGTTATTGTTAGCATTACTAGTTTGGGATTTCATTACTGACTCGATCTCGGTTTCTGATCCAAGTAGCTTAAGTATGATTTTCAAAAATCCTGGTGTTATAATAATGGTCATGAGATGTTAATATGAGCTATTATGTGCATATAATATTGTTGTTAATGTAATTTAGGGAGAAATAGACCCGACGTAATTATTATTACGATTGTTGGAGGCCTGAGACATGAGTTTTAAGGGCTAGGTAAAAATAATGGAAATAACTAAATTTGTAAAATCATTAACAAATATTCGTGTTTATATTTTTATGTGAAATTTAAAATAATAAGTTATGTAGTGGTACAACATCTTATTCACTGAATTGTGAGCTGAGCTGGTACCCTTCTCAAACAATTAAAGGTGAAAGACAAGTTACATGAAATACAAGTTACAATATCACCTATAAAATATATGTAGCTTGAGGTATAAATCTCAAAATGGGCGTATAATTATTTTTAAGTTACTTATTATCTTGTTGTATTATTGTGATTATTATATAAAGTTTTTTAATTCATTATTTATAAAATAAAATTTTAAATTTTCACTAAAATTTATAATATTATTTATATTCTAATATTTGGTTTCTCCCATTTTAACTTAGTAAAAGTCGGCAATGAATGGAATGATAATAAAAGTCAAATACACATAATTTTTTATATATGGACAGAAAAATGACCATAATAAATATAATATATTGGTGGAAAGGGGAGTAACTAAAATAAAATTAGGTTAAAAGAGAGAAATCAAACAAAGATATAACATGTATAAATATAAATTTACAAATGTGTGTATTTATAATAGATCAAAATGATATAACACATTTAAATAAATAATAACAAATGTGTAATCATGGGATATTTGTGTTAGATAATATCTCATACTTTTGATATTAAAATATAAAATAATATTTATATTCTCTCAAAATTAATTTATTAAAAAATCCTAAAAAACTATAAAATAGCCGCAAAATATATTTGTCACTCAAAACTTTTTATGATGGTTTTGATACAAAAAGTTTTCATTAACTTTGTGACATATTATTAAGAAAAAAAGGATGGAGCATACTTAATCACTAATATGTGGCAAATTTACATGTCTCACTAAAAAATATGAGTAAGTTTGTAATGTCACGCGTTGATTCAAATAATTTTGGAGGGTAAACTGAGATTAAACAAATACAATATCATGAGATTAAGTGGCCTAACCGTTATACGAGATTCCAGTAAGTAAGGTGACGCAAGTATAGAGGCATACCTCTCAATAATATTATCAAAGAATTATTCCCCGGTCAGCTCATCATCCTAGCTGAAACTTGTAGCTCACGGGTAACTGGTGGGGTTGTTTGATCTAATTAATGAGTCATAATAGCTCATGATAGTATTGCATTGCAAATAGGGCTTTCATGAGATGATAGTCTATACTATCATAAAAGCATTGTGGATGCCTAAATGTTTCCTACTACCCACCAACTACGTTACCTTTATCTTTTTTGTTAGGGTTATATAGAATGTTAATATGTTTAGAAGGAATTATAAGATTGTTGGAATAATGAAATATGATAGGTTTTACCGTGTATGTACACTATAGATTTATTCATGGGTATATTTACCATTGTTAGAGAACTAAGGATGCATGTGTTCATCCATCCTTATTCATCCACCGATTATATGACTATTATTAATGATGAAACTCGGTTTGTAAATGATAGGGATGGGATGCATATGAGAAAACATAAACAAATGACAAAACGCACGCATACTTTGGTCGGCAGCCAACAGCATGGGTCACGAGGGTGAACGGGAAACCAGGAGAGGGGAAAATGGCCCGATTCCGGGAAAGACACCGATGGAAATTGTCCCCGCGGCTATGGCCCACTTTCTCATCTAGAAATCCACCGGCTGCTATCACACACTTTCTCTCATCTAGAAGGAGACCACTTCTTCTTTAACAAATGAAAATTTGATAAGTCTTAAAAAAGATACTCAATACATTAGTTAGTGGTCATTTGGTTCATTGATATGTCATATGCTAATATTTGAGAGTTTCAATGTTAAATTTTAACAATTTTATTCTTTAATTGATTATTCTATCTAACAAGTACACATTTTGTAAGAATTTTCAACAAAAATATGTTGTGGTGTTGGTACAAGTCATTGTGATATGTCAAAGTGATACCTCACAATTAGAGGAAATCATGATTATGAGACTAAATTATTGAAGTTTAACATTATTGGACCAATTTATTACTTTGGGTGTACTAGTAGAAAAATAATCACTGAAAATGTTGTCCCAAGTCTAAATTGTTATATATTGAAATTGATAAATTAAATTATTAAAATTATATACATTCCATGATGAATATGTTTGATGAGCAAAAAAATGATGAATATGTTAGTTCACTCCTAATTTTATATTTAATATATCATATAATATAATGGCATTAGAAACTTTTTCCTATGATTGAGTCAATTTATCAAATCAAAACATTTTTATTCATAAGGCTATAATTGCAATATTATTTAATTTAAAATATAATTCACAAGGGGAAATTAAAAAAAAAAGCTAGAACATGTCTCCAATTGAATTTTTTAACATTTTTCGTGTATTTTATTGAATATTCAAAAATCAATAAATGTATGTTTAATTCTTTTTCACTTTTTTGGATTTAAAAAAATAGTTGGGATATAAATTTTCTAAATGAAGGGAAGAAAAGTTCGGTAACTGTTCCTTTATCTCTTATAATCTCGCTCTTAAATAAAAATAATTAAAATAAATGAAATAAAAAAAAGATCTTATCAAATTTTATGCGTAAATATAAAAAATAAAATTATACCTAAAAGATAAGTTTAAACCTACAAGTTTTGAAAATTTAGAGAGATTACTTCACTCATTTTTTTTTTATATTTTTCATTCATTATCTCTCTCACCCTCCATATCTTGTCTAATACATGCAGTTTATTATAACTTTATACATATATTAAATATAATAATCTAACAGCCTTAAAATATATTTATCAATTTCAACTTATATAAGATTGTAGTTGTAGGTAATTGTTGGTTTAAAATGATAAAGAAGATGAAAAGACTAGATTTCTACTAGATGGATGGATGGAGTATTTCTATAAGTTTAATGACACCTAAAAGGTGACGAGTCAGGCCAGTTTGTTTGTTTCCCCATGCTATATGGTTCGTACGAGTTTAATGGATATTTGATGAAATTTTTAATATTTTATAATTGAGTAAATATATTAATTATCAATTAAATTATCAAAAAAATTTGTACATCAATCATAATTTTGTATTAAATAAGTTAATCTATACATTAAATATATTGTATATCAAATAAAATAATGGAATCTTATAAGTAAATCATTATATTATGTCCTTATATGAGACTAATTCTACACCTAAACTAAAAATTTAAGCAAAAATGCTAAAAAGATTTAATATATTTCCAACATTAAACTCCAATAATCTAGACGGTCAATGATGTGGGTTTGGTATACTAAATATGTCATTTGATTAAAAATTATAATAAAGATTGAGGCTATTTTATTGTTAATTAAATAACCTAATAAAATGATCCCATTGTCATTGAATGTTAGTGCACTTCAGATCTTCTCTATTACTAGAACACGAGAAATATCAACTATTAGATTGATTTCTTTTTATTATCTAGAGATACTATAAATAAAACCACGAGTGGTCCCTAATCGCCAGTCTTGGGCAAATTCCTTACTCTACTCTGCCCTCCTTCTCCATCCTCTCCGCAAATGGCTGCACTGGATCATGAGACGGCTGCTCCTGAAGCTCATGAGCATGACGGCCTTCTTCTACAGGACCTTGACGATGCAGAGCTCGAGACACTCTCCTTCTGCGACCTTCCGCTCTACAGCGACCAACACGATCTTCACTTCGAAGAAGATGGAAGCCATCAGTTCAGCAGCACGTCCCCGAACATTGACCACGAGGAGGACCCGTTCGAGTTCTCCAGCGAGGATCTGTCTGCCTCCAGCAGCGTGATATGTCGGGCGGAGAGCGTAATCTTCTGTGGCAGGCTCCTCACTTATAGGCAGGATGATCCGCCCTCCGAAGGTGCAGAGAGATCATCCCACAAGCTCAGGAAGAAGAAGAATAAGAATAAGAAATGGAGGAGATTCTTCAAGTGGAGACTGAGTCCCTTCAGGAGGAACCACGGAAGCCACTTGTCTAACTGCCATGAGGGGAAGATTGCTTCGGAGAACCAATATGGATCGGACGGTTTAGGGTGCTTGCCCCCCGAGAAATACAGGTTGAAATTTGAATTTTCTTTCAAATTTATCATGAATCTAGAATCAATTGAATGCCATTTATTAGATTGCTTGGGAGAAATAACATTATTGTAAGAGAGATATAATTTGAGAGCAAAAGTGATCCAAAGCACAAGTCATCAACTCTTGCCTTAATACAATATTGAAGACGGAAGTGTTAGGCCACTCTGTCCTCCCTTTTCCCTTAGTCTTATTCCCTAAACTTAATTTACTTCGAAAATCAGGTATGTTACGGAGAAGTACCCAAAGGAGGAGCACGGATTCTCGACCGGGAGATTGTCGGTATTGATGGGTTGGGCGAAATGCCGGTGGTACGTGCTTATGTTCAGGCCGGTGCAGTTTCCTGTGGAGATGAGGTTGAAGGATATGAAGAGCAGTCAAAGCCGAAGGAGTCTTTCTTCAAGGAGGCTCCGATCCATGGAGGTCGAGGATAGAGCCAGGAGTGGAAGCGGTGGACCCAAGTCCGGCGCCAAGGGGAATTGGAACTCGGGGTTGTGGCGGTTACTCGGGGCTTTGAGTTGTAGTCGCAGTCAGCAATGCGGTGGTTCTGCTATTAGGAAGACAGTCTAACTTCTAGATTGGGCAACAAGACATGAGGTCGTAGGTAGACTGAGAGTCTATGTAAATTATGTTATGTTTTGTCTTGTATAAAACATTATGTTTTTTTTGGTCATCAGTATAAAACATTATGTTGAAATTAGTTATAATTATATCGCAAATAATACTTCACCTTCTGCACCTAAAATAATGTATTCGTTAATATTTCACTTTCTACTCTCCGGGTTAAGATGGCAACCTTGCCAAGGGTAAGTCGCCCTCCCCACCGCCGCCGCCATGCCTAGCAGTCATGGCATGGCAATCAGGACCAGAGAGTTGCCGTCCCCGCGTCTTCCTGAGCCCTCCGATAAAAAATCGCATGGTCCATATCCATTCGTAGCCTCCTATGAAAAACCCTATGCCATGCATCATATGATCGACAAAAGAATAGCGTAGTGCTACGTGGCAAACCAACAACCGTAGGATGGAAAATTAAGATTAACAGTACAGAAGCAAACCCTAGTCTCCAATGAGATAAAACGATCCTCGGCCCTCCGGAAAGACACTCAGGTCTGTGACTGCCTCCATTTCTCTTGTACCTTCCATCGAATTTCTCTCCGGCAAATTCAGTTAAGGTCGATCATCTGATTCTACAATTTCATTCGATTCATCTACTCTTCATAATATCTGATCTGAGTTCTTGTTTTCTATTGGCGGACTGATGATACTGCTTAATCTTGGTAGTTCATTGCTATTCACGCTTCTTACGAAATTTGGTATCTTTAAATTTTATTTTGGTTTTTCATTTTTTTTATCTTATCTGATGTCGACTTTACTTATTGGATTAGCAACAATCTAATGCCTAGATCTGTTGTTTCGTATGTTGAGTTTCAATATGTTATTATGGTTGAAAAATTGAGGTTAAAATCGATCCATGAATTCAGTTGAAATATATATCTGTAAGATCTATTACACCTATCATTTTCCTTAAGTAGTGAACTATTATCATTACAAAATTCGCTAGCTGCTATTGTGTAATTGGTACACACTCTGCCTTATAAAGCAGTGGTATAACATCTTGGTTCGAATCCAAGTGGCGGCATGAAATCTTCAATTAGAATGAAGTAATTTATGGTAAATCGGTTTTGCTTTCCACAAGTAGAAGTATGTACTAGTTCAAAGATCGGAATTTTCAAGCATAGATTGATACACTTTTTAAACATCTGTGTTAAAAAATTTAAGCTGTGGATTGATACATTTCTGTGTGTAAGAAATGTTATGATTGTGAGTTGTTGGAGATCTGATATTAGGAGTGTTAATATGTGCAACCAGTGATTTTTAAAAGCAATTGCAATTTAAAGACTTGCCTTCTTAAAACTTTTCTTTTTGTTTAAAAGTACTACTTGATAAGTTGATGTTGGTGCTGAGCACTCTGTTGTTGTTCCACAGTTGCAGCTACTTTGATACTTTAAAATGGGTAAGGAAAAGGTCCACATTAACATTGTGGTCATTGGCCATGTTGACTCTGGAAAGTCGACCACCACTGGCCATTTGATATACAAGCTTGGAGGTATTGACAAGCGTGTGATTGAGAGGTTTGAGAAGGAGGCAGCTGAGATGAACAAAAGGTCCTTCAAGTATGCCTGGGTGCTTGACAAGCTCAAGGCTGAGCGTGAGCGTGGTATCACCATTGACATTGCCCTCTGGAAATTTGAAACAACAAAGTACTACTGCACTGTCATCGATGCCCCTGGTCATCGTGACTTTATTAAGAATATGATTACTGGAACCTCTCAGGCTGATTGTGCTGTACTGATCATTGACTCCACAACTGGTGGATTTGAGGCTGGTATCTCCAAGGATGGGCAGACCCGAGAGCATGCCCTCCTTGCTTTCACTCTGGGTGTCAAGCAAATGATTTGTTGCTGTAACAAGGTACCGTAGTATATGCTCATATATAATCAGTTTATCCATTATATGCTACTTTTATGTGCAAATTTCATTATTTCATCAAATATTTCTGTTCTCTTGAATAGATGGATGCTACTACGCCCAAGTACTCCAAGTCTAGGTATGATGAAATTGTCAAGGAAGTTTCCTCATACTTGAAGAAGGTGGGTTACAATCCTGACAAGATCCCCTTTGTGCCCATCTCTGGGTTTGAGGGTGACAATATGATTGAGAGATCCACAAACCTTGACTGGTACAAGGGACCCACCCTTCTGGAGGCTCTTGATCAGATCCAGGAGCCCAAGAGGCCATCTGACAAGCCTCTCCGACTTCCTCTTCAGGATGTCTACAAGATTGGTGGTATTGGAACTGTCCCTGTGGGTCGTGTTGAGACTGGTGTCCTCAAGCCTGGTATGGTTGTTACGTTCGGTCCAACTGGTCTAACCACTGAAGTCAAGTCTGTTGAAATGCACCACGAGGCCCTCCAAGAGGCCCTTCCTGGTGACAATGTTGGCTTCAATGTGAAGAATGTTGCTGTCAAGGATCTCAAGCGAGGGTTTGTTGCATCCAACTCCAAGGATGATCCTGCCAAGGAAGCTGCTAGCTTCACCTCCCAGGTCATCATCATGAACCACCCTGGTCAGATTGGCAATGGCTATGCCCCGGTGTTGGACTGCCACACCTCTCACATTGCAGTGAAGTTTGCTGAGATCCTGACCAAGATTGATAGGCGATCCGGTAAGGAGCTCGAAAAGGAACCCAAGTTCTTGAAGAATGGCGATGCTGGGATGATTAAGATGATTCCCACAAAACCCATGGTGGTGGAGACATTCTCTGAATACCCTCCTCTGGGACGTTTTGCCGTGAGGGACATGCGTCAGACTGTGGCTGTTGGGGTCATCAAAAGCGTGGAGAAGAAGGACCCCTCTGGCGCCAAGGTGACCAAGTCTGCTGCCAAGAAGGGTGGCAAGTGAGCATCTATATAGAGACCGCATGCACCATTTACCTTATTGGAGCCCATATCTCCATTGATGGTTGCTAGAGAGCTGTGTTTGTTTTCTCTCAAGTGAATGAACCTAAAACCTCGACATTTATCTTATTCAAGGTTTTCTATGTTTCAAGATTCCATGTAGTAATTTACCTTGTTGGGGCATGTTGGATAGCCACCTCTAATTCCAAAACAAAGTATTTTTGCACTTTTAGGTTTCTCATGAACATGTGTGTGGAAAAATGAATAAATGAGAACACGTGTTGGAACATGAATAAATGAACGTGGATAGCTACGTGAAGATAATCATGGGCCCAACTGTAGTACCAACAAAATATTTGTTACAAACTGTATGATGGCTTCATTTATGTTCATTTCAAATTAAACCCAGTTTAGGCCAAATTAAACCCAGTTTAGGCAAGTTTGAGTGGAAGACATCTCAAATTAGAATATTTCTGTTATGATTGGTTGGAAGAACAACAAATTTGTGTGGGGGATATATATAATCGGACACATATACAAGAATAAACAATGCTCTACCAATACTAGTTTTGATTATATTTTAGAAATAAAATATGACTTTGATCGGCAAATAATTCTCCACCTCCCTCTATTCAAGGTGGGTTCTTATAACATCCTGACCTTTGTAGGTTTCTTTCTAATTCCAATCCTCATTGTAAAATCTCCTCTCATTTTGCAGGGGATCTCTATGAGATCTCTCTCTCATTTCATACGTCTTGTAATTTAGACTTTGTTGGTACGCTCCTCTCTCTCTCTCGATCCTTCTGAATTTCCTCCATGTTGTGCCTGTCTGCATCTCTCCCTTTATAGATCCATTCGCTCCTTGCAGCTAAAATAAGCTGACAGATGTATTTCACCTTGGTTTGTGTTCTTGTTTTTTCGATTCTGGATATTCTGTGAATTGCATTGGATCAATTGTCGAAACATTTTTCTTTCCTTTTTGCTCCAATTTGTTGGGCTTGCGGTGGTTCCATAGATTCGAGTTAATATTTTCCATAAAATTTGTGATCTCCCCTCGAAAAATTGATCCATTTCAAGTTCTCAACATGTATGCCCAATGGTTCAGGCTAGTTATTTCCCCTGGCTTCGTTCTTGCATTAATGGCTAACGACTGGATGTTAAAACAGGTGAATGAGTTTGGCATGGGGAAGAAAGGGGGCTGGTTTTCTGCAGTAAGGAAAGCTCTGATCCCCGATCACAAGGAGAAGAAAGATCAGGTCTTCGATATTTCTATCGGAAAGATATGATAGATTGATGCAATTTAATCTTGATGTAATGTTGGATTGATCTACTTATAAGAAAGTTTCTGTTCTTCAGAGGCCTCACAAGTCGAAGAAGAGATGGCTCGGGAGACACAGCCGCACATATGAAGTCCCCTGCGATACGGGAGGAGGACTAGCTATAGCCATACCCCCATCGCCACCATCACCGCTGCCTTCACACCGTCTGGCCTATGGAGACTTGAAGCTTAACCATCTAGAGATTGAGCGGAACAGGCATGCCTACTCCCTTGTCCTTGCCACGGCAGGGGCTGTTGCAGCTGTAGCTGCAGAGGTTGTCCGCCTCACCTCTTTCTCCTATTTCTCTTTCAAGTCCAGGGAGATAACAGCGGCGGTTAAAATTCAAACGGCATTTCGAGCTTACACGGTATAAATATATTACTTCTACCATCGGCCTATATCTGGACGAAAAAATGAGATATTCTTGAGAAAACCTACAGCTTCTGTCATGGCTAATACTATCATGAAAATTTTCTTCTTTTTCTGTGTTGAACTTTCAGGCGAGAAGGGCATCGAGACCTCCTGGAGGTATGGTCCGGTTGAAGGATCTAATGGAAGGGGGATCGGTGAAGAGACAGACTGCTAAAGCATTGCAATATACGCAGACTCTGGCGAGGGTTCAGTCTCAGATCCGTGCCCGAAGGATCAGAATGTCGGAGCAGAACCGAGCTCTTGGAAAACAGCTCGAGTATCGACGAGAGAAAGAGCTCGTTAAGTTGAAAGTAAGTACATAAAGTTCACTTTCCAATTGAAGATCCAATCAAATTAATGGCTTGCTTTTTCTTTGTTTCTTTCTGGAGACTAACACCCTTGTTTCCATCTTGATATATATATATATATATATATATATAGCTGGGAGTTGAATGGAAGGATAGCAAGCGATCCAAGGAGCAGATGGAGAAGAGATTACAAAACAGACATGAAGCTTCTATAAGGAGAGAACGGGCATTAGCTTACGCTTTATCCCATCAGGTGGCTATACATTTTCTTGTTTATTATCACGACATGGCAACTCTGATCAGCCTAGAAGCAAACAACAAACCTGAGTTTCACTATCTATGGAGTTGTTTTTTGCCCTCCTTTTACCAAAGCTTAGATTAGAATAAAAAGGTGGAACTTTCTTCTTCATTTGCAGCCAACTTTGAAGAAATCGAGATCTTCAGACTCGAGCTTGACAGACCCGAACAATCCCACCTGGGGTTGGAGTTGGTTGGAGAGGTGGATGGGTGCACGGCCATGGGAAACCCGAAGCATCAACGATTACAACAACCGAGCCGCCATCAAGAGCGTGAACAGCCGAGCAATGTCTACAGGAGAAGCCACCCGGCGTTCTTACTCCAACAGGCGAAGCTCAGCAGGTCCGAACAATACTCGAAGACCTCTGGTATCCTCATATTGGACTTTTACTCATGCCGAGGGCCTAAAGCAGCAGCCGCGGAGTCCTTCTAGCCCGAGCAGCGCAAGCAACTGCAGTGCTGGAGATGATGACACGAAGAGCGTGTTCAGCATCCGTTCAGAGAAGCCTCACTTCAGGAGACATAGCATTGCAGGGTCATTGATGCCCACGTCCACGAACTCGCCCAAGGCAGCGGCCAAGTTCCAGTTCTACCGGAATGGACCGGCCTTTGAGAAGGGCTCGGTCATGGCAGGGCACACTGCAAAGAAGAGCCTCTCTTTCCAAGGTTCCCCATCAGGTCCCAGGCGGCTCCATGGGCCACCTAAGGTCGAAAATTGGTCCATTTCAAAGGGCCTAGGCGGATTCCTTAAGCGCAACATGTAGAGCTCAATAATGACGGTGGAGTGAGGGCCATGGATATGGAAAGTTGGTGTTTTTGTGCAATGGCCTCAAAGGTTCGTTAATGGGCTGAGTTTGCTGTCATGTCATTCCTGCGTATGAGACAGAAGAAACTGTCCTATGGTCCAAAGGATGCATGCATGCTCAAGTTGTTTGAATTATTGTGAGCAGACCAGTGGAAAGTGTACTTAATTTGAAGTAGAAGAGTCCAAGAAGTTCCTCATGTGCCGTTGAAATGGACCGATCTTTCTTCTTTTAGACTTTTGGTCGCCATGTGGGAGGAAACAACCATGAATTATGTGCTGCATCTGCCTAGATGGGCCACTTGGAAGAGGTTAGTTATGACTATATGAATCAACAAGGACAGCCTTCTAGATTTGATCAAAATATACATCAGCCCTTTTTTCCCCTTCCATCTTCCATATAATAACAATAATTTAATTAAAGATTATATATATATATTCACATTCAAAGTATGCATATTTTGACCCATATTCATTTTTTTGACACTATATTCATTCAAGTAGCACATCAATAGTCACATGATTATGAATATTTAGATAAATTTGCGGAAAAAATAAAGGGATGTATAAAACCTTTTTAAAAGTAATCCTTTAGCATATAATTTTAAAAATGTAACAATAGGGTATACCATCTGCCCACCCACGTGATTTTGAGAACAAAAGTAGTGAATCAACCTTCTTTCACGTGACGTATGCTCCATAGTAGTGTCACTACCAATGTAGTGATTCCATAGTAGGTCTCCAACAACAATCAATATGAGAACGTGGTTGTCACTTTGAATTTCAAGGAATTGTGAGATAGTTAGGTGACCCTATTCATAAAGACAAGTTTACCATGCAATAAATAACATTCAAATGGTCCAAAATTTTTCATCCAACCTGCCAATGTAAGTTCACTTCTAGTGACACCGTATCCAAACCACAGTTATATGATCCAAAATTCTTCATCCAACCTGCCAACTTATGATCATTTTACCCCTAAGAATATCTCCCCGCTTAAAATGTCATGCCTAACAATGTGACATGGTTGTGATGGTCTCATTTTCGCTTTGATTCCACTTGTCAAATACACACTCTTTGAGATTTGCATGCACGGTGAGGCCATACATAGACCCTAGGGACTGGTCATTCCCTCGGTTAGCATACTACAAGCATAATAAGAAAGCTCGATTAAGTAGATACTTACATATGTACAAGTGTTGACAATATAATAAACACAATAACCTTATAGAGTAACACTTGAAGGTTATAATCTTGTTGTTCTCCATTAGGTGGAGAATATTGTTTGTCATTTTGAAAAAAAATCCAGCTTGCAAACAACTCCCAGGCATGCTTTTTAGGTGGGTATTTCTTGAAATTCTCTCAAAGAACAAGAAATTCTATTTAAAGGTAGAAACACTACCACACTTAAGAGTGTAATACCATTCGACTGCTTGATCCCTCCTAGTTTTTCTGGAAAAAGAGATGGTGAATGACTGGTGGGGTAACAATGTTTTAGCGTATCTTAATCCTTTTCTAGTTAAGTTGATGGAAGGGGAACACTTTACCAACAAGGATTGATGTCACGCTCCACACGAATCCGATTGAGTCAACATCACAACTTAACAGGCTTTCCTATTTTATAAATGTGTATAGAAGGAACCAACAAGTGACAAGATTTAAAATATTTCTAATTTCTTCTAAAATTTAAAATTTTTTATAATTATAATCCCTTATAAACTAAATTAATATTTCAAATTTAAGGTTTATACCTAAATTTTCAAACTAATGCTAGTAAACAGAATATTAATATTATCGATATTAGTTTTTAATCAAATAAAAATATTTATATATTATTTCTCTTTTCAAAATCAATTATAAATGTCTCACATACTTTTAAAACTACATTATTAGGGGAAGATTTATTTTCCAAACTAAATAATTGAGTGTTCTTTATTAATATATACTCACCTACTTTTTCAAACCTTGTGTTATCTCAAACACATTCGACTAGGTTTACTTTTTTTTCATAAAATACAAGAAATATTAACACAAAAAAAGTGGTATTATCAAACGCACCACTCTACAAAGGTCTTACAGCCAAACTAAACATCTTAATGTTGTATCGTCTTTGTCAAACATTTAAATTTTTTGAAATGTGCAATTGACGTAGTGTGGTTAAGAGATACCGGTCTTCTCAATGTTGATGATCGTATACAACCTACATTCCATCGTCACATTGTACTACCGACTATAACTAGGTTTGGAAAGTAATAATACCAGCCCTATATAATTATTTCTTGGTATGTACCCCTTTCAGATCACTTGACCTCATACACATACTCTCATCATTTAGAGTGACAAACATGAATATGTAATTCAAAGTAGCTTATTTTCTAATCAATCACAATGAATTATGCAAAAATCATAGGTTGGTTTATTATTAGCCAACTGCATAATTAAAATTAAAAAATTAATTGTTAGGAATAAATTGGGTTGAATTATGATAATTTCATAGATTAAACAAAAATATCTATGTAAACCTCGTTCTCTTCAAATAAGGTGACAAAAATGAGAAACGGAAAATTTTGAGAGAAAATTGTAATTTAAACTGATTTGAAATTGATAAAAAGAAAACTAAAATGGGAATTAAAAAATCTCAAGTATTCAATTAAGATAAAAAATAATGGAAAAGGATTATTAACGAAATTTGATGTTAGAATCTGACAAGTTCAGGATGAACCAGATTTGAGACTGGTCAAATCAAGTACAACCAATTCAAAAATTCATTTTTCTAGATAACTTAAAAATATCAATTTGAGAAATTGAATTCACCAATGTATAGAAAATAAATTTAGATTAATTTAAAAAATTTTAAATTTGAGAAAATCGGTCGAATTGGACCTGAACTGACCAATTTTCTATTTCGAGTCACCGAACTTGGTCTGACCGAACCGGTCAACGGTCTAGTCGGTTAATGAACTGCCTGTTAGGTTAGCGCCTAGTTAGCATATGTGACCAATACGTGAGCGACATGTGGTGAAGTGTGCCCGATCAACCACTCGATCTAAAAGCACTTGCTAATTAGAGCATAGTCAATGATCATATAAATAAAAAGCCACGTCATTGGCAACTAACTAATGGAAGAGTAACACGTGCCCTTAGTCAATGCTCAACTAAGAAGAATCCCTGCCAGTTGGGCTGACCAATGAGAGGATGATGTGTGGAAAGGGTGTCAGGTCAGCGATCGACTAGGATGTTGGAGAACGGTCGACCAATCAAAAGTCAACACGTGGCAAAACTACGTCGAATGGACACATCCTGTGGAACCCGTCCCCCTTGGACCAAGGAAACTGGGAGGAGGACCAACCCTATTACCTAAAACCATGCAAATTTAATAAATAGAAAATAGTAAAGGAGGGTTAACATAGAAAATTGAAAAATCCTAAGTGACAAAAAATTTACAAAAAATGTGAGGAAGAATCGGGAAGTGGAATTGGGGAGAGAAGTGGATCGGTTCGGGGTGAACCAGACCCAAACCAGATTGAACCGAGATGAACCATAGTGAATCGGTTCACAAATTTATTTTTCTAGGTGGCTTAAAAATGTTAATTTGGGAAATTGAGGTAACCATTAAATAGAAAATCCATTTAGATGAATTTATAAAATTTTAAATTTTAGAAAACTAGTTAAATCGGGTGGGAACCGGTCGATTTTTGAATTCAGGACAACGAATCCTGTCGGACTGGTCAACGAACTGGATCGGTCTACGGTCAATGACACCCCATCAGCAACCACACAGACATAGACAACCAATAGGAAGCTGCCATGTGTCCGGTCAACGGTCAGCTGGCGACCTGTCAACATGCCACGCAGACACGAGCAACCAATGAGAGGCTGCCATGTGTCCAGTCAACAGATCAGCGGTTGACGCGACAGTCGAGTTGGACCTCCATGTTAGAAAAACTGGCCAATCACAGTGTGCCACATGGCACGACTGCCACATCATCGTCTTTAACCTTTAGCCATTGACAAAGAGAATGGAGGAGAGAGAGGTAAAAAAAGCTGAAGTCTCCAGCCACTTGAAAAACTCTACGGTCAGGTCACCGACGGCTGAGTCAGAGGTCGAGTCTTAAGCCGGTGGGTAGCCTGAACTATTGCCAAGATCCCTATATAAAGAGTACCTCTCCATTTATTCTCAACATCCCACAATTGAGCGAAGAAGAAGAGCAGTGTATTTTCTGACGAGCAGCGAACAAGAGCTCCGATGATAGGAAAAACCTTAGTCAAAGAAGCCCCGAAGGTTGGCATTGGAACCGGGGAAGAGTACTATATCTCCAGACATTCTCAAAATGAATTGAGACCGACTAGAGAAGTGGGAAGGGGATTGCACAATGAAGTTACTTTGGAGCTCGAGACAGCGAGCTCCTGACCGACCTATCTTTGACACACTCGACCCTTCCGCCGCCTGCATTGGCCTTCTATGACTGCCTAAGACTCGCCACAACCCCCTACAGACCACGGTAAGCACAATTTTGCCTTTGCTCGTCAGAATTTCTAAGTTTCAGAGCACCCCCAAAACTTCTCTCTTTAAATTCCTATAGAACAACGGCGAATTGCAGCAAAATTTAGTCCCCGTAGGTTCCCCTCAACTAGCACTAGTTGCCCCACCTCAAGCTCTAACCACCGCCCCTTCATCGGTAAGATACACAAGCTTTCTCTCTCTATTGTAAATTTTTCGGCGAAGCTCCGACAAGGCTTAAAACTCAACCAAATTCAGAAATTTGATGTAAACCCCACACTTTTGAGTTAAGAAAAACTGGGAAAAGAACAGGTCAAACCGAGTAAGAAAACCGAGCTGGTTTACATTTGAGAACACGCAATATGAAAATTTACAACTTCCGGGTGATCTAAAGGGTTCATTAAACCTTAGAAAAGAAATTTAAGAAACTTTAGAAAACAAAAACCAAATTGGTTCAAGTGAACTAGATTTCATCAGAACTTCAAAGTTAAGCGCCGACATGATGGAATAGTGAAGTAACTCCGACGGACCGAAGCTGCCCTATCTCGACCAAGCTGAAATCGGCCATTTCAAGCCCTCATCAGGCCAAACCAAGCACTCCCAACACTTCCTCAGCCTTTCCACGGCCAAATTAGGACCGAAAGGTAAGTCAATTCGGCTCCCCTTTACAATTTTCGATTGGTGCTAGAGAGAGAGTAGACCAAATTTCAATGACGAAATTCTAATCCAATTCCACATCAATTGATGCAATTCTTGATTCTAGGATGAACCTCAAGACGAGACCTATCTGCCTAGATCAAAAGCTCAGACCGCCGTGCCTTCACCGTTGAGTAATCGAAGCTTTCTCTCTCTACAGTCTATTTTCTGGCGAAGCTCCGTTTGAGCTCGTTCTGACGTTAAAATTTGCGATTCAAAGTTTCTTAGAATCGTATGAACATGCAGGAACTCAATTTCAACTCCAATTTCAATAATTAGAAGTGTTTGATTGGTCAATTTGATGAAATCAAATTCGGTAGTGTTGAAGAGTTGAAATTGGGGGAAAATTTGGGGATTTTCGAAATTCAAAGGGCCAAAATACAATTTTATGAAATTGAGGGTCAATTGGGCATGAAAATAATGTTGGAGGACCAATTGAGGAATTTTGGAATTTTTGGGGCAAAACTTACCATTTTTATAAAAGAAGGGCAAAATGGTAATTTTGGAAAAATTGGGGGAACAAATTGAAAATTTGGGAAATTAAACCCCTTTTTGGTGAAATTGAATAAATTGAGGTGCCAGGATAAATTTTAAAAGTTACAGGACTCAATTTGAGGAAAAACTGACATTAGGGACTTAAAGTTAAAGAGAAATAACTTTAGGGACCTAATTGCAAATAACTAAAAGTTTGGGTTTTCTCATTCATTGGAAATGAATGAAGGCTGTTATGCCGAATAATAATGAACAAGTTTGTTCATATCGTGTAGGAACGTGAAATACTGGGAACGCCAGCAAGGACAAGCTCGCGTGAATACAAATAACCAGTCTAGTGGAATTCACTGCATTAACGGGTGAGTGGGTTTACTAACATCTTACCCAGTTGGGATGATGAGCACAACTTAAAGATAAAAACCACTTACCGGTTGTGAGTGAAAATTTTATATCATATCCGGTAGGGGATGATAAGTACCTTGGTATAAAAACCCACTGTTTAGTGGTATTTTAATCATCACCACTTAGAGAAAGTGATGTGAAAATTATGCGAAAAAAACTACTTACCGATTGTAAGTAGATCATACCCGATTGGTATGATGAGACTTTCTCGAAGGAAGTTGAAAACCCGTTCATTGGTTATGAACTGAGATGTCCTTATACCGGTTGGTATAATGGATAGTGAAAACCTATTTTGTCAGAAGTGTTCTCCCCTGACTGTGTGCCAATGCTTAAACTATTTGGGGGGCCTTCTCGACGGGAGCTCGAATAGCTCTGATAGGCCAGGGGCCTCGGTTTTGGAACTTGGGGGCTAAATGCCCGATTTTGAAAATCTTGTACAGTGGGCCCAAGGCCAGTTGGCATGAGCAGGAGCTCGTAAACGAACATGATATATGTGCCATAAAACTTAATAAGTGAATTGTTTGGCTATGGTACCAAGATAGGACCGACATTCTCAGTCAACTAGCGGCAGTGCGACATGATAGGTCGACGGACTAGTCAAGACAAACAACTGCGGGTTGAGTTGAGAGTCAGGGCCGTTGGACTAGTGGCACCACAAATTACATGGCAATATAAGAAAAGATTGTTTGTGCATGCATTGTGAGTACGGAATCATCAAGATGCCCATGAGGGGTAGTGATGCATCCTAAGGGCACTGGACGACCTGGTGGCTATAAGGGCAGTTTGTCGTTCTAGGTGTTTGTGGGAAATCTGGAGTAGCACCAAGCGCATGAGACCGGGGTGGGGACAAGATGAGGTCTCTGTCCTCATATGGACACGAAGAAGTGATTTCGGGATTGTGGGTCGGATGTCACGTGCATCCACTCATTTCTAGGGTAGAAGTGGTTGTACTTCTATCCGGGTGGCAGGAAAAGTCGCTCCGAAGCCACTAGTAGGTTCAGTAGTAATACTGACTTGCGAATGTGTGTAACCTTCATGATGAAGGATGTGTGTTGGGTTCTGACACATCGGTAACTAAGAAATAATGGAAAAACCCAAATTTTTAAATGAAGGGATTTTTTTGAAAAGAAAGAAGTCTGGCACACTCCATATAAATGTTTTTCTTAAAAGTTAAAAGGAGACCTTTGAAAACTCATTCACTGAGTAGTCGTACTCATCCCTCCCTTATATCCCTTTCAGGAAATCCCTGAAAGCCTACCTTGAAAGACCATCAACTAAGATGCTTGTAAGACAGGTATGTAAAGTTTAAAATTTCATGCAGTTTTGATTATGCTATTCCAGGAAATGGTGCAGGTTTAAAGGACGCCTTACTCTTTACGGATTATAATAAGGGGAAACCCTTTAATAAATTGGGAGAGTGGCGGGTTGTTCACGGGGATCCGACCAAACTAGGTCGGGGCGTGACATTTGAAGTGTAGGACAATCGAGGGGAGCTGGATGAGACGAATTGAGGCAAGAATAGAAGAAATTAAGGACTTATAAGCCGCTAATTGGACGAGGTAAGATCTGAATGTTCATATGCTTGAATTGGGGAAGAAGATGAAGTTCAATTTGGGGATTTTGGTGACTTTTGTGCAATTTTTGAAAAATTGAAGGACCGAATGGCAAATTTTTTAAATTGAAGGTGTTTTCATGAAATTCACCCCAATTGAGGGCTAATTGGGCAATTTGGGCAAAATAGATGGCAAATTGGAAAAATTGGGGACCAAATTGTAATTCTTGGAAAATTAAGGACCAATTGGTAAAATGAAAAGTGTTAAGGACCCAAGAAGAATGATTAGAAACCCCAAGGGCTCAATAAAGATTAAAGGGAAATCAAGGACCTAGGCGCAATTAAGGTAAGATACGGGGCCCTAGGTGCAAGTATGAGAGAATGTATGGCCCTTTAGTCAATGCGTCCTAATACAGACACTTGTACCATGTAGGAACGGACTACTCAAGCGCCGACTCCCAGAAGCATACCGAGGAGAGAGACTCCGCTGGCATGACCTCGCCAAAATCACTAGGTGAGTGGCAACTTCTATAACATCTATTCTGGTTGGAATGACGATTCTTTTGAAAATGATTTTGTAAACCTTGCCCTTTTGAGTTAAGGAAAATCGAGAAAAGAACCGGTTAAACCGAGTGAGAAAAATCTAATAGGTTCACAAAGTCGATCATCACAAAATGGGCAATTTGGGAAATTTACAACTCCCAAGTGACCCAAAGGGTTCCTAAAGTCTTGGAAAAGAACCTTAGGACAAATTGGAAGAGAAAAACTAGACCAGTTTAGATGAACTGGATCCAACTAGATTGAATCGGTTTATGAACCGAGTCGGTTCATGATCCAGAACCAATTGAGAAAGGGCAAATTGGGAAATTTATGGATCTTGAGTGACCTAAAGAGTCACAAAAGTTCAGAAAAAGGACTTTAGGATGAATTGGAGATGAAAACCAAACCGATTCAGGTGAATTGGATCCGAACCAGATTGAACTAGTTTGAACCACTATTGAACCAAATGCTAAATTAATTTTTCTAGGTGGCTTAAAAAAATTCAAATTTGAGATTTAAGGCTAGCATTTAATAGAAAATGAATTTAGAAATTTTTATATTTGAAAAATTCGGTCAAATTGGAGATAAATCGGTCGGTTTAAGCTTTGAACCCCGTTCGGACCGGTCTGGTCCGGTTCGAAACAGTGTCGTCTTCTTTCTTCAGATGACAACACTGTTCACTCGTCAGAAAATTGCTCAGTGCCGGTGAAGCTGAAAAGTCTCCGACCAGGGTGTTTCAGGCAATGAATGACCACTATTAAGGCGTCAATCGGATGACCTGTAAGTCCCAGAGCTTCCTATATAAAGAACCTCTACTCATTCATCATCTCCACACCTGAAAACTCCATTCTCTCTCAACTGCTCCAATTTTCGGCGAAGCTTGAACCAGAGCTCCAACTTGGGCATTTTTTCGAGCCAAACAAGGAGAGGTCTGGTTCTTTAGAATGGGGGAGAGGTCAGCTACATGATTGTAGTCTTCGTTTGCTCTGAGGGTCGCGGGAGAAATGCCAACGTGATTGAACAATGAAGAAGCTTCGGTGGACTAAAGCTGCCCTGTTTCGGCCGAGTTGAAATCGATCGATTTGAGCCTTTCTCAGGCCAAACCGAGCCCTCACAACACCTCCACAACCCTCCTACAACTAAATTAGAGTTGAATGATAAGCCAATTTGATTGACTTCTATAATTTTTGACATGTGCTGGAGAGAGAACCGACAGAATTTTGATGATGAAATTCTCACTCAATTCGGCATCAATTGATGCAATTCTTAATACTAGGAGGAACTCAGGACACGAGCTATTTGACCATATCGAAAGCTAGGACCGTCGCACCCCCGACAATAAGCTTTCGAAGCTTTCTCTCTCTATGTCAAGTTTTCTGCTAAAGCTTTGTTTGAGCTCATTCTAGCACCAAATTGTGCAATTCAAAGTGCAATTGAATAATATGAAGGTGTAAGATCTCCAATTTAACTTCAATTTCAATAATTAAACTTATTTGATCAGTCAATTTGATGAAATCAAATTCAGTAGGGTTAGAAGGTTGAAATTGGTGGAAAATTGGGGGAAATTTAGGAATTTAAAAAATTGAGGGCCAATTGGGAATGATAAAGATGTTGGAGGATTGATTGGGTAATTTTTGGTTCAAAACTTACAATTTTTGTAAAGTAGGGGCAAAATGGTAATTTTGGAAAAGTTAGGGGGACCAAATTAGAAATTTGGGAAATTAAACATATAAACCCCATCCTTTGATAAAGAGAAAACCGAGGAAGAACCCATCATTTTCAAATTTAAAACCGAGTCGGTCTACAAACTCGATTATTAGGAAATAGATAAATTTGAGAATTTACAACTCTCAAGTGACTCAAAATACTTCATAAACCTTGAAAAAGAACCTTAGGACAAATTGGGAGAGAAAAACTAAATCGGTTCAGGTGATCTTGATCCGAACCAGATTGAATCGATTTGGACCGGTTTGAACCAATATTGAATCGGATTCTAAATTTATTTTTCTAGGTGGCTTAAAAAAATTCAAATTTGTGATTTAAGACCACCATTGGATAGAAAATGAATTTAGAAATTTTTAGATTTGAAAAATTCAGTCGAATCAGGGGTGAACCGACCAGTTTAAGCTTTGAACTCAGTTCGGACTTATCCGGTTCGGTTCGTAACAGCAGTCTTCTTCCTTCAGATGACAGCACTATTCACTCACCGAAAAATCGCGCAACGACGACGAAGCTGAAAAGCCTCCGGCCAGGGAGTTTCAGGCAATGGATGACTGCCATTAAGGCGTCAATCGAACGACCAAAAAGTCCCCAAGCTTCCTATATAAAGACCCCCTCCTCATTCACCCTCTCCACACCTAAAAACTCCATTCTCTCTCAACTACTTAGTTTTCCGATGATGCTTGAACAAAAGATCCGATATAGGGTTATTTCTGAGCTAAAGAAGGCGAGGTTGGGTTCCTTAGAACCAGGGAGAAGTCAACTACAAGCATGTAGTCTTCATTTGCTCTGAGAGTTGCTGGAGAAACGCTGGCGTGATAGAACAGTGAAGCAGTTCCAGCGAACCGAAGCTGCCCTATTTTAGCTGAGCTGAAATCGACCAATTTGAGCCCCCCTCAGGCCAAACCAAGTTCTCCCGATACTTTCTCAGCCCTCCCACGGCCGAAATAGGACTAAAAGGTAAGCCAATTCAGCCCCCTTTGTAATTTCTGATTAGTGCTAGAGAGATAGCCGACAAAATTTCAACGACAAAATTCTAATCTAATTCGGCATCAATTGATGCCATTTTGATCCCATGAGAAACCTCAGGAGGAGAGCTACTTGCCCAAATAGAAAGCTCAGACCGTCGTGTTCTCACTGGTGAGCAATTGAAGCTTTCTCTCTCCATAATCTATTTTCCGGCGAAACTCCATTTGAGCTCGTTCCGACGTTAAAACTTACGATTCAAAGTGCTATGGAATCGTATGAACATGTTGAAACTCAATTTCAACTTCAATTTCAACAATTAGAAGTGTTTGATCGGTCAATTTGTTGAAATCAAATTTGGCTGTGTTAGGGAGTTGAAATTAGGTGAAAATTTGTGGGAAATTGTGGATTTTCGAAAACTTTGAAGGACCAAAATGCAATTTTCAAAAATTGAGGGTAAATTAGGCATGATAAAAATGTTAGAGGGCCAATTGAGCAATTTTAGAATTTTTGGAGTAAAACTTACCATTTTTGTAATGGTAATTTTGGAAGATTTGGGGGCCAAATTAGAAATTTGGGAAACTTGAACCCCTTTTTATGAAATTGAGTAAATTGAGATCCCAAGAGGAATTTCAATGGTTTTTTGACTCAATTTGAGGAAAAACTTGCATTTGGGACTTAAAGTTAAAGAAAAGTAACTTTAAGTTGGTTTTTCTCATTCATTTGGAACGAATGAGGGCTATTAGGCCAAAGAATAATGAACAACTATGTTCATTTAATGTAGAAAATGAGACAACGGGAATGCCAGCTGAAGTTAAGCTTACTAGGGATGGAAACCGACTAAGTGGAATTTAATTGCACGATCGGGTGAGTGGGATTTTATATCGTACCCGTTTGGGGATGATAAGTACCTCGAAATGAAAACCCACTACTTAGTGGTATTTTAAATATCATAACTTAGAGAAGTGATGTGAAAATGACGTGGAAAAACTACTTACAAATTGTAAGTAGATCATACCCGGTTGGTATGATAAAACTTCATAAGAGGAAGTGGAAAACTCATTCATCAGTTATTAGCAGAGATATCCTCATACTCAATTGTTATGATGGATAGTTGAAAAATCATTTTTTCGGAAGTGTTCTCCCCTGACTGTGTGTCACTGCTTAAACGATTTGGGAGATCTTCTTGATGGGAGCTCGAATATCTCTTATAGGCCGAAGTCCTCAATTTTGGAACTTGAGGGCTATTATGCCCAGTTTTAAAAATCTCGAACAGTGGGCCATATGCTAGTGGGCACGAGCAAGAGCTCGTAAACAAACATGAGATATATGCCATAAAACTTTAAATAAATGAATTGTTTGGCCATGGTACCAAGACAGGACCAACATACTAAGTCAAGTATCGGCAATGCGATATGATAGGTTGATGTACCAGTCAAGACAAACAGCTGCAGGTTGAGTTAAGGGTCGCGGCTATTGGACTAGCGACACCATAGATTATATGGCATGATATGAAAATACTGATTGTGCATGCACTATTTGTATGAGTCCTTTAAGACGCCCAAGAGAGGTAGTGATGTTTCCTAGGGCCCTGGACGACCTAGTGGGTATAAGGGCAGTTCATCAAACCATGTGACCTTGCAAAGTTCGACGTAACTTCAAGCGCATGAGACTGGGGTGGAGTCGGGATGAGGTCTCTGTCCTCATACGGACAAGGAGAATTGATTTCAAGATTGAGGGTCAGATGTCGCATACATCCACTCATTCTTAGGGTAGAAGTGGATGCGCTTCTATCTAGGTGGTAAGTAAAGTCGCTCCGATGCCACAAGTGGGTCAGTGGACAAGCTGGCCTGCGATTGTGTGATTAACCTTCATGACGAAGGATGTGTGTTGGGTGATGACACACTGTGATTAATAAGAAATGGTGATAAAAACAAAAAATTGAATAGAAAGGATTTTTTTGATGGAATTAAGGAGTCTGGCACTTTTAAAAGTTAAAATTTTAAAAACCCATTCACTGAGTTGTTGTACTCACCCCCTTCCTCATCTCTTTTCAGGAAATCCTGGAAAGCCTACTCTTAAGGACCAACAACTAATACGCTTGTGAGACAGGTATGTTAAATTTAAAATCTTGTGCAGTTTTGATTTATGTTATTCTAGGAAATGTACATGTTTAAAGGACGATTTACTCTTTACGGTTTATAACAAGGGGAAACCCTTAAATAAACCGAGAGAGTGGCAAGTTGATCATGGGGATCTGACCAAACCGAGTCGGGGCGTGACAAAACCCCTTCTTGTGAATTTGAATAAATTGAGGTCCTAAGATAAATTTTAGAAGTTTCGGGACTCAATTTGAGGAAAAATCGGCATTAGGGACTTCAAGTTAAAGAAAAATAACTTTAGGGATCTAATTGCAAATTAAGGGAAATGTTGGTGTTCTCTTTCATTTGAAATTAATGAGGGCTATGAGGCCAAGGAATAATGAACGAAAATGTTCATATCGTGTTGGAACATGAAGTACCGAGAACGTCAACTAGGATGAGTTCGAGTAAGGACAACAAGCCGGCTAAGAGGAAGTTCACTGCACGATCAGGTGAATGGAATTTTTATATCATACTCGGTTGCGATGATAAGCACCTCAAAAATGAAAACCCATTACTAAGTGGTATTTTAAACATCACACTTGAGAAGAGTGATGTGAAAATCACGTGAAAAAACTATTTACCGGTTGTAAGTAGATCATACCCGTTTGGTATGATAAAACTTACTCGAAGGAAGTGGAAAACCCATTCATTAGTTATGAGTGGAGATGTCCTCATACTCGGTTAGTATGATGGATAGTTGAAAATTTTATTTTGTTGGAAGTGCTCTCCCCTGACTATGTGCCACTGCTTAAACCATTTGGGAGACCTTCTTTACGGGAGCTCGAATAGCTCTATTAGGCTAGAGGCCTCGGTTTTGGAACTTGGGGGCTATTATGCCCAATTTTGAAAATCTCAGACACTGGGCCTTAGGCCAGTTGGCACGAGCAGGAGCTCGTAAACAAACCTGGGTTATATGCCATGAAAACTTAAGTAAATGAATTGTTTGGCCATGGTACCAAAATAGGACCGACATACTTAGTCAACTAGCCGCTGTGCGACATGATAGGTCTCCGGACTAGTCAAGACAAACAACTGTAGGTCGAGTTAAGGGTCGAGGCTGTTGAACTAGTGGAACCACAAATTATATGGCATCATTTGAAAAATGTTGATTGTGCATGCATTGTGTTTATGGGATCTTCAAGATGACCAAGAGGGGTAGTGATGTATCCTAGGGCCCTGGACGACCTGATGGATATAAGGGCATTTAGTCGTACTAGAAGCCTTGCAAAGCTCGACGTAGCTTCAAGCACATGAGACCGGGGTGGGGGTTAGGATAAGGTCTCTGTCCTCATACAGACACGGAGAATTGTTAAGGGATTGAGGGTCGGATGTCGCGAACATCCACTCATTCTTAGGTTAGAAGTGGATGTGCTTCTATCTGGGTGGCCGGTAAAGTTGCTCCGACACCACAAGTGGGTTCAATGGATGGGCTGGCCCGCGATTGTGTGTTTTACCTTCATGATGAAGGATGTGTGTTAGGTGATGACACACCGTGGTTAATAAGAAATGGTGATAAAAATTGAAATTGAAAAATGAAAGTTTTTTAAAAGTGAATAAGGAGTTTGACACACTCCAAATCAAACATTTTTCCTAAAAGTTAAATTTGAAAACCCATTCTCTGAGTCATTGTACTCACCCCTTCCTTATATCCCTTTAAGGAAATCATGGAAGGCCTACCCCAAGGACCATCAACTAATATGCCTGTAAGACAGGTATGGTCAGTTTAAAGTTTTATGCAGTTCTTATTTATGTTATTCCAGGAAAGGTGCATGTTTAAAGGACGTCTTACTCTTCATGGTTTATAAACAAGGGGCAACCCTTAGTAAACCGGGAGAGTGGCAGGGTGATCATAGGGATTCGACCAAACAAGGTTAGGGCATGACAAATTTTCATGGAATTAGCCTCTCCTGATTGGGTGACTCCGCTTAAAATGTTTGGGAGATAATATTGATGCTTAGGCTCGGTATGCTAGTGGGCCCAAGGTTGATGGATACGGATATGGACCCATCCAGAACTAGTATATGAGGATTGATGCTAAAAGATCCAAATAATGAGAAATTGTGTGGGACACCCATTGAGCCAAGTCTGAGTTGTCGAGCTTGTTGGGCCAAACAGCTACTCTGCCAAAACTAGGTCATCGAAATTGTTGGGCTAGTACATGTGAGATAAAGCCAAGCCGACAAACCTTGCACTGGTGGGACAAGGATAAAGGCTATAATACAAAAGACTACTGATTGTGCATGCACTATTGTAAACCCCGTCCTTTGATAATGAGAAAACCGGGAAAAGAACCGGTCACTTTCAAATTTTAAAACCGAATTGGTCTACAAACTCGATTATTAGGAAATGGGTAAATTTGAGAATTTTCAACTCCCATGTGACTCAAAATGGTTCATAAACTTGGGAAAAGAACCTTAGGATGAAGTGGGGAAGAAAAATCGGATCGGTTCAAGAGAACTGGGTCCGAACCAGATAAAACCAGTTTATGAACCGAGTTGATTTATGAACTGTAACCGATAGAGAATGGGTAAACCAAGAAATTTATGGATCCCTTGTGATCCAAAGAGATTTATAAACCTTGGGAAGGAACATTAGAACAAAGTGGGAGAGAAAAACCAGATCGGTTCGGGTGAACCGGACCCGAACTGGATTAAACTGGTTTGAACCACTATTGAACCAGATTCTAAATTCATTTTTCTAGGTGGCTTAAAGAATTCAAATTTGAGATTTGAGGCCACCATTGGATAGAAAATGAATTTAGATGGATTTAAAAATTTTTAGATTTCAAAAATTCAGTCAAATGGAGGGGGGGAAGGGCGGTGAACCGGCCAGTTTAAGCTTGGAACCCAGTTTGGAACAACGTCGTCTTCTTCCTTCAGATAACAGTACTATTCACTTGCCGAAAAATAGAAGCAGCGTCGGCGGAGAACAAACGTTTCCGTTCAATATGTTTCAGGCCATCAATGTTTGTCATAAATGTGCCAAATGAACGACCAACAAGTCCCCGAGCTCCCTATATAAAGAGCCCCTCTCCATTCATCCTCTCCACACCTAAAAATCTCACTCTCTCTCAGTTACTTAGTTTTCCAGTGAAGCTCAAACCAGAGCTCCGATATAGGGTCATTTTTGAGCCAAAGAAGGCGAGGTCGTGTTCATTAGAACCGGGGAGAAGTCAACTACACGATGGTGACATCCGTTCATTCCGAGAGTCACAGGAGAAGCACCGGCGTGGACGAACAGTGAAGCAGCTCTGGCCGACCGAAGCTGCCCTATTTCGGCCAAGTTGAAATCGGACAATTCGAGCCCTACTCTAGCCAAACCAAGCCCTCCCAACACTTCCTCAGCCCTCCTACGACCGAATTAGGACCGAAAGTTAAGCCAATTTAGCTCCCCTCTGTAATTTCTAATCGGTGTTAGAGAGAGAGTTGACCGAATTTCAATGACAAAATTCTAATCCAATTTGACATCAATTGATGTCATTTTTGATCCTAGGAGGAACCTCAGGAGGAGAGCTACTTGCCAGGATAGAAAGCTTGAACTGTCATGCCGTCACTGGTGAGTAATCGAAGCTTTCTCTCTCTACAGTTCATTTTTCCACGAAGCTCTGTTTGTGCTCGTTCCGACATTAAAACTCTGGTTGTGCTCTGTTTGTGCTTTCTCTCTCTACAGGTCAATAGATAATGAACCGAGATGTTCATATCGTGTAGGAACATGAAGTACCAGGAACGCCAACAAGGACAAGCTCGTGTGAAAACAAGGGACTGGTCTAGTGGAATTCACTGCATTGACAGATGAGTGGCTTTTTATATCATACCCAGTTGGGGCTGATAAGTATCTCAAAATGAAAACCCACTACCAAGTGGTATTTTAAAATCACAACTTAGAGGAGTGATGTGAAAATCATGCGGAAAAACTACTTATCAGTTGTAAGTAGATCATACTCGGTTGGTATTATTAAACTTCCAAAGGAAGTTGAAAACCCGTTAATCGGTTATGAGTGGAGATGTCCTTATACCCGGTCGGTATAATGGACAGTTGAAAATATATTTTTGTTGGAAGCGCTCTCCCCTGACAGTGTGCCAATGCTTAAATGATTTGGGAGACCTTTTTCTAGAAACTCACCCCTCTTTTCTATCCTTTTTCAGGAAAAGAGAAAATGACTAGGAAGAACACCAAACCTTACCCTCTATCAGGTATGCTTAATTTTCCTTGAGCTTGCATTTTATTGGATATATGTCTTTCTAGGGAACAAGGTCAAAATTACGCCTGGCTCATCTCGAGTTAGAGTCAGAGGAAACTCCTCTTGAACCGAGAAAGCGGCGGGTTATTAATGGGGATCTAACCAAATCGGGTTGGGGCATGACAACTGTGTTGTTTAGGCCATGAGGACACCTGGCATGATGTAGTGATGGAAACCAAGAATTGTTGGACGACTCAAGGTGCATAAGGGTAGTTTGTCGTCCAGTAGGTTGAGAAGCTCGAGGAGCTTAATGTATAGTGAGATCAAGACAGTATGGGAAATGAGGTCTCGTCCCACTAAGCGAACATGGTGAAGTGATCAAAGTTTAAGGGTCGGACTACTGATGTCCACTCAAACTTCGGGTAGAGGTAGTGCACCTCTCTTAGGCTGGATGATAAAGGCGCTTCGGTCAACAAGTGGAATGGTCGGTGACCGTTCTATGAACGTGTGATCCCTCCTATGATCGGAGGGCAGTTGTTGATCATGTGAATTGCGTGGATAACGACAACTGGATAAATTAATGGGCAAAGAAATGAATTAAAGTAAACGTCATAGTAGTTTCCCTCACTAAGTATTTTGTACTCATTCCCCTTCTATCACCATTTCTAGCTAGCACCAAGATGAAAAGTTCCCGGACACGCTTGGACCCTCGAGGTACGTTTCCTACCCCTAACATAAAGTAAGGGGTTTGAATGTAATCACTCCTTTGCCTTCCCTGTCTCATTCGGGTAGGAATACATGCATGATGCGGGAAAAGGTGACAGGTTAATCACGAACCCCGATCAAACCATATCGGGGTGTGACAACTTGAGTGGTATCATAGCATAACTTTCCTTATAGGTTTTTCCCCTAACCCATCCTAATCATTGATTCTCGACAACCCTTGAAGAAAACATAAATGGGAGCGCCCCTAAAGAGTATATCCCCTGGACACACGCCATGGAACAAAGGGTAAGGCGCTAGAAGAGCCCATCCCATGGGATGCACCTCAAGATAGGACCCCTCCCTACTTGATGGAGGACGAAGTATCCCCAACTAGGGAAGCAGACCTGGCCCAAATTCAAGAGGAAGTTGAGAGGAATTTTTGGGAGGCATACGTTAATTATGTGAGGGTTTTTCGCCGACTCCCCCCGATCCACAACAGTGTGTGTACTAGGCCCCATGCAACACGTCCACTACGCTACTGTCTTATGTTGATATGGGATGGATATAGCACCAACAATACAAGCTAGGAGGACCCCTAGTTTATCAACATCCATAGAGTTTGAGGAATCGAGCATGAACCCGTGACCTTGCTACGGAAGGTACCATGGAGGTGAATGCCCACTTAGGAGGAGGAGGCACATCTAGACACCCGATGCAAAATCTCACAACCCGCCTAAGTACAATTCTAAATCGATTAATTGGAGGGGATAGGAAAGAGGTAATAAATGCTAGAAACTCGTGATTGTAATAAACCCTAGCCAGGGTTTTCCGGTCCAATAAATAAATGATTTCAAGTATTCTCCAGGGAAGAACCCAAATTTCTTGACCGACCCTCGACACCCTAAGGGGATTTAGAAAGGAAACCCAAAATACCAAGGAATCCTAAGAGAGTAGGAAAGACCCAAAGCTAGCTGCAGGGTAGATGAGTCATCCCCATCCAACATCCGTACCCCACACAACAAAACTAGGATGACAAGAGACCCTGAGGAGAACCTTAAAAGTTGGACCTAATGGGGTAGACCATAGTAAGCCCGAGGGACAAAGTAGGGAACCCTACGGAATAGGTTGGGGTAAGGTAGCAAGGACCCTAAGAAAGGCTCGATGACCCAAAGGTAGCCATATCAAGAACGAGGATGCCAAGATAGAAAGGAAAGACACGAACTAGGAATGGCATTAGAGTAAAAGTCAGTCATGACAAGGAAAAGCCCAAAGACAAGAACATGAGAAAATGGCAGACAAGTTAAAGATAATCCGAGAAAAGACCTGACCGCCCTGTAGGACACTAGCAAGGAACAACCAAGGTAATCGAGCAATAACAACAACGTACTCCAGTAACGGGAGAATAAGAAGCAAGCCAAAGACAAAGGTATGGAACGTCCCAACACCAGAGAGCAGAAAGCAAAAACTCAAGGAGGACACATGATCGGAAGGACAATTTACCCCTTAAGTAGGAAGCACGGGAGGACTCACCCCCAAGTCATCAAGAAGGGACTTAGGGCCATACCTTGGAACAAGTGGGAAGCCTTCGGAAACCATCATAGTCCCATGTGAAAGGTAGACGTAGAAAGAGAGGAGAAGTCCCTCGAGGATGCCTTCAATAGGAATTAAGCCATAGAGCAATCGTAGAGATAAACACCAAGACCTGCCATCCAGGACAAGAGAAAGGAATAAAAAGGGGGTCTAGTCTGTATGGATCGACAAGCACAATGACCCCAAAGCCAAGGGAGAATAGAGGAGCAAGGGAAGGGAATGACGCCCCGCTAGTCCAAGAACACCAATAGACGTAAGAGCTAGTAGAGGGAGGAGAACTGATGGGCCAATTGGGTCAAAATGGGACAGGAAACTTGACAGATGGAGATGAGCAGACTCAATGTGAGGATGGAGTAGAACAAATGAAAATGGAAAACCCTAAACTCATATAAGGAGTCTAACATCTATATTCCAAGGACATCGAAGCATGGAAGAGACATCGGAATCTAAGGGTAAAATAGTTGGGTAATGAAATAACCTAGATAATGAAAAGGACGAGAACAAGAGGGGGTACACTCTAAGGACTAGAGAGAAAGGACACGATTCCAACCGCAAGACAGACTGGGCCTTACGCCTAGGGTAGAGCCATCGGGCGTAGGAGTTCTACTACTGGGGGCAACTAAGTTCAAACACCAACAATAAGGGAGCTCGAGTACAAAAGGACGGACTAGAGAACCCATAAAAGAAAGTAACACCGAGAAGGACAAACGAAGCAATAGAAGGGATGGAGTGTAAAGGAGTTCCAACAAACCACGAAGTAAAGAACTCAAGTGCGATTGGAGGTGTCGGAACCTCGAGTCCAGACAAAATCCCTAGGAGGAAAGTATGACCCTAAGCCACAGGGAGTATCAGACCTAAGAGACTCCATGAGCACCAGGGGATAGGGCGAGCCAAACTGACTAGATCTTGGGGAGTAAGGGAGGTGAGGCAAGGGAAGTGACCCAAAATGGTAAGATATCGATTTGTACCAAAAAAAAGGAGGGTGCTCAGGGATTCCTTCTGAAAGAAGAGAAGAACAACAAAGTTTTGAGGATAAAACTCCTAAAAGGAGGGGAGAGTTGTGGAATTCGTTCTCTTTGGACTTAGGAAACCGGGAGGAGGATCGATCATATTACCTAAAATTGGAAAATTTAATAAATAGAAAATAGTAAATGAGGGTTAACATGGGAAATTGGAAAATCCCAAGTGACCAAAAATTCACAAAGATTGTGAGGAAGAACCGGTCACTTGAAGAAAGAAGTGCAACGAAAGGTAGGGGAAGAAAGGTAAAGGAATCAGAGGAAAGTAGAGAGGGGGCATCGGTGCAAGGAATTCCACCTCACATAGCAAGACACACTCATAGTTACAAAAGAAAAAGAAAGGAAGAAATTAGTATGATGGAAATACAAGATCCATATGATGGGTCAACTCACTTTGAACATTATGCAGTGGAAGTCCTCAATGAGGACAATACCTCATTTAAGGGTGCCATGATTCCCTACGGGGAAATTGGTTTAACACGTAGATGTGGTGAATCAAGTATTCAAGAGTTTGGTGAGGAGGTTTTAAAAAGGGACTCTCTTAACACGATTGAGGATAGAACATCAAACTCGAAGGAAATGAGGTCAGAGGTAAGGAGGTCTACGAGGCAAATTAAGCCTCCTATAAGGTACAAACACAAGGGGGTTGATAATTTTAATACCTATGTTTGTGTAAACCTCACCCTTTTGAGTTATGGAAAACTGGAAAAATAACCAGTCAAACCGAGTGAGAAACACTGAACCGGTTTACAAACTCGATCATCAAAGAATGGGCAATTTGGAAATTTACAACTCCCGAGTGATCCAAAGGGTTCATAAAATCTTAGAAAAGGACATCAGGGCAAATTTGAAGAGAAAAACTAGACCGGTTCAAATTAACCAAAACCAATTGGATTGAACCGGTTTATGAACCGAGTCAGTTCATGAACTAGAACCAATAGAGAAAGGGCAAACTGAGAAATTTATGAATCCCGAGTAACCCAAAGAGTCCCAAAAGTCATGGAAATGGACCTAAGGATGAATTGGGGATGAAAACCAAACCTGTTCAGGTGAACCAGATCCGAACCAAATTGAATCAGTTTGGACTGATTTGAACCACTATTGAACTGGATGCTAAATTCATTTTTCTATGTACCTTGAAAAATTCAAATTTGAGATTTGAGGCCACCATTGGATATAAAATGATTTTAGAAATATTTAGATTTGAAAACTTCGGTCGAATATGGGGTGAACCGACCGGTGTAAGCTTTGAACCCGATTCGGACTGGTCCGGTCCTATTCAGAACGGTGCATCTTCTTTCTTAAGATGACAACACTGTTCACTCACCGTAAAATTGCGTAGTGCCAGCGAAGCTAAAAAGCCTCCGTCCAGTGAGTTTTAGGCAATGAATGACAACCATTAAGGTGCCAATCAAATGGCCTGGAAGTCCTCGAGCTTCCTATATAAAGAGCCCCTCCTCATTCATCCTCTCCACACCTAAAAACTTCCATCTCTCTCAACTGCTCTAATTTCCGGTGAAGCTCGAACCAAAGCTCTAACTTCAGCATTTTTTTGGGCCAAACAAGGTGTGGTCGAATTACTTAGAACTGTGGACAAGTTAGCTACTTGTCTGTAGTCTCCATTTGCTCCGAGTGTCGCCAGAGAAACATTGGCGTGATAGAATAGTGAGGTAACTCCGACGAACCGAAGCCGACCTGTTTTGGCCAAGCTGAAATCATTTAATTTGAGCCCTTCTTAGTCCAAACCAAGCCTTTCAATTCTCATTCAATTTGGCATAAATTGATGAAATTCTTGATCCTAGGATAAACCTCAGAACGAGAGCAATTTGTCTAGATTGAAAGATTGGACCGCTGCACCCCCGAAAGTAAGCTTTCAAAGCTCTCTCTCTCTGTAGGTCCAGTTTTCAGGTGAAGCTCTGTTTGAGCTCATTCCGACACCAAATCATGCGATTCAGAGTGCAATAGGAAATCTAATTTAAATTCAATTTCAACAATTGAACTCATTTGATAGGTCAATTTGATGAAATCAAATTCGACAGAGTTAAATGGCTGAAATTGAGGGAAATTTGGGAATTTGAAAAATTAGAGGGACTAAGGTGCAATTTCATAAAATTGAGGACCAATTGGGCATGATAAAGATGTTGGAGGACCAATTGGGCAATTTTTGGGGTAAAACTTACCATATTTGTAATGTATGGGCAAAATGGTAATTTTGGAAAAGTTAGGGGATAAAATTTGAAATTTGGGAAATTAAACCCTTTTTGTGAATTTGAATAAATTGAGGTTCTAATATAAATTTTAGAAGTTTGGGACTCAATTTAAGGAAAAACTAGCATTAGGGACTTAAAGTTAAAGAAAAATAACTTTAGGGACCTAATTGCAATTAAAGGGAAAAGTTGGTTTTCTTATTCATTTGGGATGAATGAGGGCTATTAGGCCAAAGAATAATAAACAAGAATGTTCATATCGTGTAGGAACACGAAGTACCGAAAATGCAAGCTAAGACGAGTTCGAGTAAGGATAATATGTCGGTTAAGGGGAATTTTACTGCACGATAGGGTGAGTGGGATTTTATATCATACCTGGTTGGGATGATAAGCACCTTGAAATTTAAAACCCAGTACTAAGTGGTATTTTAAACATCACACCTAAGAGGAGTGATGTGAAAAACACGGGGAAAAACTACTTACCGATTGAAAGTAGATCATACACGGTTGGTATGATGAAACTTACTTGAAATAAGTGGAAAACTCGTTCATCGGTTATGAGCGGAGACGTCCTCATTCTCTGTTGGTATGATGGACAGTTAAAATTATATTTTATTGGAAGTGCTCTCCCTTGACTGTGTGCCACTGCTTGAACAATTTGGGAGACCTTTTTTATGGGAGCTCGAATAGCTCTATTAGGTTGGAAGACTCGGTACATGGGGCTATTATGCCCAATTTTAAAAATCTCGAACAATGTGCCCGAGGCCGGCTGGCACGAGTAAGAGCTCGTAAACAAACATAATTTATATGCCATGAAAACTTAAGTAATTGAATTGTTTTGCCATGGTACCAAGACAAGACCGACATACTCAGTCAACTAGCGGCAGTGCGACATGATAGGTCTCCGAAGTTGTCAAGATGAATAGCTACAGGTCGAGTTGAGGGTCAAGCCCTTTGGACTAGTGGTACCACAAATTATATGGTATCATGTGAAAAATGTTGATTGTGCATGGACTGTGTTTACTGGACCTTCAAGACGCCCAAGAGGGGTAGTGATGTGTCATAGGGCCCTAGACGACCTAGTGGATATAAGGGCAGTTAGTCGTACCAGATGCCTTGCGAAACTCGACGTAACTTCAAGTGCATGAGAATGGGGTGGGGTCGGGATGAGGTCTCTGTCCTTGTACAAACATGGAAAATTATTTTGGGATTGAGGGTTGGATGTCGTGAACATCCACTCATTCTCAAGGTAGAAGTGGACGTACTTTTATCTAGGCAGACGGTAAAGTTGCATCGACGCCACAAGTGCATTTAGAGGACGTACTGGCCTATGATTGTGTGTTCGACCTTCATGATGAGCAATGTGCATTGGGTGATGACACACCATGGTTGAAATGAAAGGTTTTTAAAAGAGAATAAGGAGTCTAACACACTGTGAATCAAACACTTTTCCTAAAAGATAAAATTTGAAAACCTCGAATAGGCTACCCTAAAGACCACTAGTTAATACGCATGTGAGATAGGTATGTTTAGTTTAAAATTTTATGCAGTTTTGATTTATGTTATTTCAGGAAAGGTGCGGGTTTAAATGATGCCTTACTCATCACAATTTATAAACAAGGGGCAACCCTTAGTTAATCGGGAGAGTAGCGGGTTTATCACAGGGATCCGATCAAACCAGGTCGGGGCGTGACAACTTGAGTGGTATCAGAGCATGTTTCCTCGAATACATAATCAAGACTAGAAAATATAATAACTAATTGGATCAATCTTAAAATTTTCAGATGGCTCCAGGAGAGGAACCAAGAAAACTAGGAATGACTCTACTCCTCACCCTGTCCTCATAGGAAGACTACCCAAGATGCTTCCTAATGCTCGAGACATAGCAGAAGTCCTAAAGAACCAAGAGACGTTTGTAGGAAGTATCCAGGAAGATAGTGCTAGGACCTGTAGAGGTCTCAATTTTGAGTACAAAGGGAGCCAAGCGTAAGGCCAGGAACACCATCAAGGGCTCATAACCTTACTAAGGAGGATGCTTGTCAAAAACCCTGTAGCTCCCCATCTATTTTGTAACTATTTTGTAATGGGGCTAAGACCCCAACATATTGTATTACTTCTCCACTAAAAAAGAATTTCAAGTTCCTAAAAACTATATCTCTAAAAAATAATGTGACCTTACACCTCAGCTATAAGAAAATTGCCCAAGAAAGGTAACCAAATAAACTCATGTTACCTTAGACATCATGGAGACCAAGGAGATTTTTGATCCCATATAAAGGAATGAATCAAGGGAATTATGGGGCAAAGAAGGCATGACAAAAGAATTGTAAAGTTAATTAAGGAGTTTAGGAGAACTCTTGGATTAACTAAGCAAGGAAACAATCTTTTACAAGTATAAGGAAATGGGACATGAAGTGAAGTACTATCCCACACCACAAGTATTTAGGACAATAAGCTCTAAATAATAAGATCCGACAACAACAGGAAACCCAAAAGGATACTATCCCTAGAAATACAACTCCTGCTCGGAATTTTAACTACATATAGGAGGAAACTCTTCAAGATCCTACCATAGTGTCAGGAGGGAAAAAGGACTAAAGTTAGGATATTGATAAACCACAAACAGAACATAGAGAATTCTTTTAAACCCTGATCTTTTGATTTAAGGAAAACTGGGAAAAGAACTGGTTAAACTGAGTAAGAAAACCGAACCAATTCACAAGCCCGATCATTTGGGAAGGTGCAATTTAGAAATTTATAACTCCCAGGACATCTAAAGGGTTCATAAAACCTTGGGAAAGAACCTTAGGACAAATTGGAAAAGAAAAACCAGATCGATTTAGATGAATCAGATCCAACTGGATTGAACAGGTTTATGAACCAAGCTGGTCCATGAACTGAAACCGATAGAGAAAGGGCAATCCGTGAAATTTATGGATCACGAGTGACCCAAAAAGTCCTAAAAGTCATAGAAATGGACTTGAGAATGAATTGGAGATGAAAACCAAACCGGTTTAGGTGAACTGGATCTAAACCGAATTGAACCGATTTGGACTGGATTGAACTACTAATGAATCAGATTCTAAATTCATTTTTTTAGGTAGATTAAAAAATTCAAATTTGAGATTTGAGGCCACCATTGAATAGAAAATGAATTTAAAAATTTTTAGATTTAAAAAATTCGGTCGAATTGGGGGTGAACTCGTCGATTTAAGCTTTGAACAATGCATGCAATCATCCTTTGGATTGTTAAAAGAACTCTTTGTCTATTTATAATTTTAATTATATTTTTACTTTTATTTTTTTGTATGTCTTATTATTTAAGTGGAATTGGGGAGAGAACCAGATTAGTTTGGGGTGAACCAGACCTGAAACGGACTAAACCGGGATGAACCTTAGTGAACTGGTTCACAAATTCATTTTTCTAGGTGGCTTAAAAATGTCAATTTGGGAAATTAAAGACAATATTAGATAGAAAATGAATTTAGATTAATTTAGAAAATTTTAAATTTCAAAAAATGGGTCAAATCGGGTCCGAACCGGCCGATTTTCGAATTTGGGATAGCGAACCCGATCGGACCAGTCAATGGTTTGATCGGTCAACGAAGCGGACCGATCAATGGTTAGATCAGTGAGCATACTAGACCGGTCAATGGTCAACGGTGCCTCATCAGCAGGCATGCAGACAAGGCAACCAATGGGAGTTTGCCATGTGTCTGGTCAATAATTAGCTTACGACCGTCAGCATGCCACGTAGACACAAGTACCCAATGAGAGGTTGCCACGTGTCCGATCAACGGTAAATGCCTAACACGGTAGTCAAGCTGGACCTCCACGTCAGAAAAATCGGCCAATCACAGCACGCATCGTGGCACGACTGCCATGTTATCATTTTTAACCTTCAGCCGTTGATAGTGAGAATGGAGGAGAGAGAGAGGCTGGAAAAGCTAGAGTCTCCAGTGACTCGAAAAACTCTCCGGTCAGGTCACCGATGGCTGACTCAGAGGCTGAGTCTTACTCCGGCAGGTATCTGCTGAGCTCCCTATAGAAAAAGTACCCCTCCATTCGTTCTCAGTATCCCACAATCGAGCGAAGAAGAAGAACAATGCATTTTTCGACAAGCAATGAACCATAGCTCCGAAGGGTGGCATTGAAACCAAGGAAGAGTACTCTAGCTCCAGACACTCTCAGAATGAACCGAGACTGGCCAGAGATGTCACGCCCCGACCCGGTTTGGTCGGATCCCCGTGATCAACCTGCCACTCTCCTGATTTACTAAAGGGTTTTCCCTTATATTATAAATCGTAAAGAGTAAGGCGTTAACCTACACCTTTTTCCAGGAATATCATAAATCAAAACTGCATAGTAATTTAAATTAGTTGTACCAATCTTGCAGGCGTTTAATTGCGCAAGTCCTTTAAGGTTCGGCTTTCCGGGACTTCCTGAAAGAGGTATAAGGGAGGGGGTGAGTACAACTACTCAGTGAATGGGATTCAAATATTTTAACTTTCAAGAAAAATATTTATATGGAGTGTGTCAGACTCCTTTGTTTTAAAAAAAATTATTTCATTTAAAAATTCATCTTTTTCCATTATTTCTTAGTTATCGATGTGTCATCACCCAACACACATCCTTCATAATGAAGGTTACACACATTCGCAAGTCAGTATCACTACTGAACCCGCTAGTGGCTTCGGAGCGACTTTTCCTGCCACCCGGATAGAAGTACGACCACTTCTACCCTGGGAATGAGTGGATGTATGAAACATCCGACCCACAATCCCGAAATCACTTCTTCGTGTCCGTATGAGGACAGAGACCTCATCCTGTCCCCACCCCGGTCTCATGCGCTTGGTGCTACTCCAAATTTCGCACAGACACCTGGAACGACGAACTGCCCTTATAGCCACCAGGTCGTCCAGTGCCCTTAGGACGCATCACTACCCCTCATGGGCGTCTTGATGATCCCGTACTCACAGTGCATGCACAAACAAAATTTTCTTATATTGCCATGTAATCTGTGGTGCCACTAGTCCAACGGCCCCGACTCTCAACTCAACCCGCAGCTGTTTGTCTTGACTAGTCCGTCGACCTGTCATGTCGCACTACCGCTAGTTGACTGAGCATGTCGGTCCCATCTTGGTACCATGGCCAAACAATTCACTTATTAAGTTTTATGGCACATATATCATATTCGTTTACGAGCTCCTGCTCGTGCCAACTGGCCTTGGGCCCACTGTATGAGATTTTCAAAATCGGGCATTTAGCCCCCAAGTTCCAAAACCGAGGCCCTTGGCCTATCAGAGCTATTCGAGCTCCCGTCGAGAAGGTCTCCCAAATAGTTTAAGCATTGGCACACAGTCAGGGGAGAACACTTTCGACAAAATAGGTTTTCACTGTCCATTATACCAATCGGTATAAGGACATCTCCGTTCATAACCGAGAACACTTACTAACCGGGTATGATCTGAATAACCCACTCACAACCGGTAAGTGGTTTTAAATTTTAAGTTGTGCTCATCATCCCAACCGGGTATGATGTTAGTAAACCCACTCACCCGATAGTGCAGTGAAATTCCACTTAGTCGGGTTCTGTCCTTAGCAAGCTAGACCTCGACTGGCTTTCCCGATGTTTCGTTCTCCGGTGAGGGCGTGGTGGTGGAGCTTTCAAATCTAGGCAGATAGCTCTTCTCCAGAGGTTCTTCCTAGGATCAAGGATGACATCAATTGATGTCGAATTGGATTAGAATTTCTTCATTGAGATTCAGTCGACTCTCTCTCTAACAACGATCTAAAATTGTAAAGGGAAACCGAATTGGCTTACCTTTTGGTCCTAATTCGGTCGAGGAAGGACTGGGGAAGTGTTAGGAAGGCTTGGTTCGGCCTGAGGAGGGCTTGAAATGGTCGATTTCAGCTTGACCAAAATAGGGTAGCTTTAGTCCGCTGGAGCTACTTCACTATTCCATCATGCCGGCGCTTTTCCAATGATTCTCGGATTGACTGGAGTTTGCTACCAGATAGTTGTCTTCCCCCTGTTTCTAAAGAGCCCGACCTTTGTTCAAGTCAAAACTCTAGTTCGAGCTTCACTGGGAAATGGAGTAGTAGGGAGAGAGAGAGAAGTGTTAAGGTGTGAGGAGAATGAAATGGGGATGACCTCTTTATATAGGCGTAAAACCCGTGTATTAAATGGGCGAGATTTATTACTAGTATTAATATTGCCATAAATTATTGGTATTAATTCTAATAATTAAATTTTGTATTAATTTCAATAATTTAATTTTGGTATTAAATTATTTGTATTAATTCCAAAAAATCATGCTTCCCAGGAGGTCACCTATCCTCACACTACTCTGAGGCAAGCACACTTAACTTTAAAGTTCTTATGAAATGTAGTTCACCTAAACCACTTTGGTTTTTATTTTCTAGTTTATCTTAAGTTTCTTTTCCAAGGTTTAATGAACCCTTTGGATCACCCGAAAGTTGTAAATTTCCATATTGCTTATTCCCAAATGTAAACCGGCTTGGTTTTTCTTATTCGGTTTGACCGGTTCTTTTCCCAGTTTTCCTTAACTAAAAAAAATGCAGGTTTTACAACTCTCCCCTCCTTTTAGGGGTTTTGTCCCCAAAACAGTTACACGTTAAATAACTGAGGATAACTATCCCTCATTAGAGACTCAGTTTCCCATGTCTGTTCCTTCATGGGTCCGTTTTGCCACAACACCTTAACTATAGGGATTTTCTTGTTCCTTAAATTCTTGTCTCTCCGGTCGGTGATTTGTACCGGCTCTGTCTGATAAGTCAGGTTCTCTTCCAATTCCATTGGAGATCGGTCCAGTACGTGACTAGGATCAGGCTGATATTTTCGAAGTACTGAAATGTGGAATACGTCATGTATTCTCTACAAATCAAGAGGCAGTTCTAATTTATATGCTACTGGTCCTATCCTTTGAATAATGGGATATGGACCGATATATCTGGGTTTTAACTTTCCTCTTTGCTGAAACCTAAGTATTCCTCTCCATGGAGAGACTTTGAGGAATACCTGATCACCCACTTCGAACTCCAAATCCTTCCTTCGATTGTCTGCATAACTCTTCTGCCTATCATGTGCAGTCTTAAGACGACTCCTTATTAATTTTATCTTCTCTATGGCATCCTCTATTATCTCGGTTTTCTCTAACTTCCTTTCGCCCACTTCTTCCCAAAACAAAGGGGTACGACATGGTCGTCCATAAAGGGCTTCATAGGGAGCCATTTGGATGCTGGCCTGATAACTATTATTATAAGCAAATTCCATAAGGCATAAGTATTCCTCCCATCTTTTATTCATGGTGAGTACACATGCCCTTAGCATGTCTTCCAAGGTTTGGATGGTTCGCTCAGACTGACCATCTGTCTGAGGATGAAATGCCGTACTCATGTGGAGTTTGGTTCCCATGGCGTTTTGCAAACTTGGCCAAAACCTGGAAGTAAATCTCGGATCTCTATCCGATACTATACTCACCGGGACACCGTGGAGTCTTATTATTTCCTTCATGTATAGGATGGCCAGCTGTTCTACTGTGTCTGTCACTCTTATAGGAAGGAAATGAGCTGATTTAGTCAATCTATCCACAATTACCCAAATTGCATCTCGACCTTTTCTGGTCACCGGCAGGCTCGTGACGAAATCCATGGTGATGTGTTCCCATTTCCATTCCGGAATTGGTAAGGGTTGTAGTAGTCCTGATGGCTTCTGATGCTCTGCTTTTATCTGTTGACAGGACAAGCATCGGGCTACATATTCCGCAATGTCCCTCTTCATACCCTTCCACCAGTATCCTTGTTTGAGGGTGTGGTACATTTTAGTACTGCCCGGATGCATAGCATACACTAAATCGTGTGTCTCTTCCAATATTAATCTTCGTAACTCTTTGTCTTGAGGCACACATACCCTACCCTTATAGGTCAGTATTCCGTCACCTCATAAATTGTAGTCCGATTTCCTTTCTCTGTTAGTTGAATCCAAGTAGGACTGAAGTTCTTTATCAATCTTTTGTTGGGCCTTTATCTCCTCGGTTAGATTGGGCCTTATCACTACATTCGCCACCAAGCATTTTTCCTGTCGGTCCATCCTCGGACTCACTTCCATTCTTCCCAATTGTTGCAACAAAGGTATGTAGCTTGTCTTGACTTGTGTCGCCTCAGTTTGATACTTGCGACTTAAGGCATCTGCTACCACATTTGCCTTTCCGGGGTGGTATTCTATCACAAGATCATAGTCCTTCACTAATTCTAGCCATCTCCTCTGACGAAGATTTAACTCCTTTTGAGTTAGGAAGTACTTAAGGCTCTTGTGATCTGTGTATATCCTGCACTTAACCCCGTAAAGGTAGTGTCGCCATATCTTCAAGGCAAACACTATTGCAGCTAATTCCAAGTCGTGAGTCGGGTAATTTCTCTCATGTATCTTCAATTGTCGCGAGGCATACGCGATAACCTTCCCTCGTTGCATTAAAACACATCCCAGTCCTTGTCCCGAGGCATCACTATAGACTGTGTACTCTCCTACAGTAGGATCGGGTAAGGAGAGTACTGGTGCAGTCGTTAGTCGAGTCTTTAACTCCTGAAAAGACTTTTCACAATCCTTATCCCATTTATACTCAACTCCCTTCCTGGTGAGTTGAGTTAGAGGAGTTGCTATTTTAGAGAAGTCTTGCACAAACCGCCTATAGTATCCTGCCAATCCTAAGAAACTTCTAATTTCTGTAGGATTCCTTGGAGCTTTCCATTCTGATATAGCTTCCACCTTGGCTGGATCCATCTTAACTCCGTCCTTAGATATGATGTGCCCTAAGAATCCTACTTCTTGCAACCAGAATTCACACTTGGAAAACTTTGCATATAATTGGTTTTTCTTCAAGATTTCCAATGTAATTGCCAGATGCTCTTCATGTTCCGACCTGGTTCGTGAGTATATAAGGATATCATCTATGAATACTATCACGAACCTGTCCAGATGAGGTTGGAACACGCGGTTCATCAAGTGCATGAAAGCTGCAGGGGCATTTGTCAGTCCGAACGGCATCACTCGAAATTCATAATGTCCATATCTGGATCGAAACGCCGTCTTAGGGATGTCCTCTTCTCTAATCCTTAGTTGGTGGTAGCCTGATCGAAGATCTATTTTTGAGAAGTATGCTGCTCCTTTTAACTGATCAAACAAATCATCTATCCTTGGGAGTGGGTATCGGTTCTTGATGGTGACTTGATTCAGCTTCCTATAGTCAATACATAGTCTCATGCTCCCGTCCTTTTTCTTTACGAACAAAACAGGAGCACCCCATGGAGACTGACTTGGACGTATGAAATCCTTTTCCAATAATTCGTCCAGTTGTTCCTTTAGTTCTTTCAGTTCTGCCGGAGCCATGCGATATGGGACTTGGGATATGGGGTTGGTTCCTGGGGTTATTTCTATAGTAAACTCCACTTGGCGACTTGGAGGTAGTCCAGGTAGCTCTTCTGGATAATGCCTGACTATCGGAATGTCTTTTATTTTCTTTTCTTCAAAATCCTCATTTACCACCATGGCCAGCACAACTGTACATTCTTTCTGAATCATCTTTTGAACCTTCAGGTGGGACACAAATTTTACTTCACTTTTTCTTTTATCTCCCTGGAACTTTAGTCCCTTAGCCTTGGAGGTATGGAAAGTTACCGTCTTCCTTCTACAGTCCATCCTTGCCTGATGATTACTTAGCCAGTCCATCCCCAGGATTACTTCCACTTCTCTCAAAGGTAACGGAATCAAGTCAGCTTCAAGTTTGATTCCTCTAATTTTTATCTCACACCCCTTTAGTTGTTTATTTCTATTCAGACCTTCTCCTAAGGGTGTAAGGACATTAAGGCTTTGTACAAGAGGAGTGAGCTCCAGGGGTATCTTAGAAACCAACTCTTCCTTGATAAATGATCGTTCTGCTCCAGAGTCAAATAGAGCATAAACTGGTTGTCCCCACAGCTGTATATACCCTGATTTAAGAAACGTATATTTTAGAATGAATTCTCTTTATTAATTTAAAAGACGTTCAGTTTACATGACTCTTTTGGACTAGTTGGTAGGGTTTTGGGATGTACTCGCTACAGTGCTAGGGTCTCCTCTAGCCTCCTCCTGAGTGAGGTTGTATACTCTAGCCGGTACTCTTGCTATAGCTTCTTGTCTAGGGTTCTTGGAGATTCCTTGAGGTGGTCCAAGAGTATTTTTCTGTCTGTTTTCCCAAAGAGTAGGACAATCCTTCACAAAGTGTCCTGCTTGTCCGCAGGCGAAACAGGCATGGCATGCTCCCTCATGATTCCTTTGGCACTTCGGACAGCGAGGGTTCCCTTGGGGTAAGGTAGGGACTACTCTGGGAAGGGGTGGAGGCATGTTCCTTCTCCGTTGCAATACATTTTTGTTTCCTCCCCTTGAGTTGGTATATTCTCTTCATCCTCCTTGATAGTTTGAATCTTTATCCCCCTTTCTAGTCGTCTGCTCCATTCGACGACGTCGGGTCTGCACCAGTCGCTCACATTCATGAGCCATACTAATTACAGCTGCTAGGTCTGTGGGGCGTCCTAGTACTCCCATACGGTCTCGAATATCCAAGTTGAGACCGTCCACAAACCTCTGGCATATGTCAGCTGGTCCGGCTAGGTCGGGAGCAAAGGGTCTTAACTCGTTAAATTTTGTTTCATACTCTGCTATGGAACTAAGCCCTTGCCGAAGTCGGATGAATTCTTGTTTCTTCTCATTTATTAGGTGGGGTGCCAGGTATTCTTCCGAGTATCTTTCCTCAAATTGCTCCCAAGTGGGGGTGGCAACATGTAGATTTCGGACATTATCCCACCACCATCTAGCACTCCCTTCCAGGAAGAATTCCATCAGGATCACCTTATCATCTGGCAGTATTCGGACAATTCCCATTAACTTCTTGATATTGGCCAGCCAGTCCATGGCGGTCCCAGCATCCTTTTCTCCGAGGAAGGGTTTACATCCTAGTTGTCGGAGAGTTTTGAGATTTCTAGGTATGTCTGTTGGAGTGGTTGGATTAGCAGGGGGAGGGTGGGATTGCACTTCTTCGGGCTCAGCCTGTGAGTTGGTACCTGCCTCAGGAGTAAGGTTAGGTTGGCCAAATACACGGGTGAACTCCTCGTACAATCTTTGATGCTCCCTGCTGAGTCCAGGAGGAGATGTCTGGGCTACTCTGGGAGTTTCTACCGATAGGGGTGGTTGAGCGGTGTTGGAGATGGCAGCCCTAGTTCTCTTGGTTCCTTTCTTCGGAGCCATTCTGTCAAATTTAAAAATAACGCTATTAGTTACTATATTTTCTAGTCTTGACTATGTATTCGAGGAAATAGGCTCTGATACCACTCTAGTTGTCACGCCCCGACCCGGTTTGGTCGGATCCCCGTGATCAACCCGCCACTCTCCTGATTTACTAAAGGGTTTTCCCTTATATTATAAATCGTAAAGAGTAAGGCGTTAACCTACACCTTTTTCCAGGAATATTATAAATCAAAACTACATAGTAATTTAAATTAGTTGTACCAATCTTGCAGGCGTTTAATTTCGCAAGTCCTTTAAGGTTCGGCTTTCCGGGACTTCCTGAAAGAGGTATAAGGGAGGGGGTGAGTACAACTACTCAGTGAATGGGATTCAAATATTTTAACTTTCAAGAAAAACATTTATATGGAGTATGCCAGACTCATTTGTTTTAAAAAAAAATCATTTCATTTAAAAATTCATCTTTTTCCATTATTTCTTAGTTATCGATTTGTCATCACCCAACACACATCCTTCATAATGAAGGTTACACACATTCGCAAGTCAGTATCACTACTGAACCCGCTAGTGGCTTCGGAGCGACTTTTCCTGCCACCCGGATAGAAGTACGACCACTTCTACCCTGGGAATGAGTGGATGTACGAAACATCCGACCCACAATCCCGAAATCACTTCTTCGTGTCCGTATAAGGACAGAGACCTCATCCTGTCCCCACCCCGGTCTCATGCGCTTGGTGCTACTCCAAATTTCGCAGAGACACCTGGAACGACGAACTACCCATATAGCCACCAGGTTTGTACATGCACAAACAAAATTTTCTTATATTGCCATGTAATCTGTGGTGCCACTAGTCCAACGGCCCCGACTCTCAACTCAACCCGCAGCTGTTTGTCTTGACTAGTCCGTCGACCTGTCATGTCGCACTGCTGCTAGTTGACTGAGCATGTCAGTCCCATCTTGGTACCATGGCCAAACAATTCACTTATTAAGTTTTATGGCACATATATCATATTCGTTTACGAGCTCCTGCTCGTGCCAACTGGCCTTGGGCCCACTGTACGAGATTTTCAAAATCGGGCATTTAGCCCCCAAGTTCCAAAACCAAGGCCCTTGGCCTATCAGAGCTATTCAAGCTCCCGTCAAGAAGGTCTCCCAAATAGTTTAAGCATTGGCACACAGTCAGGGGAGAACACTTTCGACAAAATAGGTTTTCACTGTCCATTATACCAATCGGTATAAGGACATCTCCGTTCATAACCGGTGAACGGGTTTTCAACTTCCTTCAAGGAAGTCTCATCATACTAACCGGGTATGATCTGAATAACCCACTCACAACCGGTAAGTGGTTTTAAATTTTAAGTTGTGCTCATCATCCCAACCGGGTATGATGTTAGTAAACCCACTCACCCGATAGTGCAGTGAAATTCCACTTAGTCGGGTTCTGTCCTTAGCAAGCTAGACCTCGACTGGCTTTCCCGATGTTTCGTTCTCCGGTGAGGGCGTGGTGGTAGAGCTTTCAAATCTAGGCAGATAGCTCTTCTCCAGAGGTTCTTCCTAGGATCAAGGATGACATCAATTGATGTCGAATTGGATTAGAATTTCTTCATTGAGATTCAGTCGACTCTCTCTCTAACAACGATCTAAAATTGTAAAGGGAAACCGAATTGGCTTACCTTTTGGTCCTAATTCGGTCGAGGAAGGACTGGGGAAGTGTTAGGAAGGCTTGGTTCGGCCTGAGGAGGGCTTGAAATGGTCAATTTCAGCTTGACCAAAATAGGGTAGCTTCAGTCCGCTGGAGCTACTTCACTATTCCATCATGCCGGCGCTTTTCCAACGATTCTCGGATTGACTGGAGTTTGCTACCAGATAGCTGTCTTCTCCCTGTTTCTAAAGAGCCCGACCTTTGTTCAAGTCAAAACTCTAGTTCGAGCTTCACCGGGAAATGGAGTAGTAGGGAGAGAGAGAGAAGTGTTAAGGTGTGAGGAGAATGAAATGGGGATGACCTCTTTATATAGGCGTAAAACCCGTGTATTAAATGGGCGAGATTTATTACTAGTATTAATATTGGCATAAATTATTGGTATTAATTCTAATAATTAAATTTTGTATTAATTTCAATAATTTAATTTTGGTATTAAATTATTTGTATTAATTCCAATAATTTAATTTAGGTATTAAATTATTGGTATTAATTATAATAATTAAATATATATATTAATTTATGGCTATTTATGATAAGCCGTACGTTCGCATAAAAATTTTCGACCGGTTATAAAAAATCATACTTCCCAGGAGGTCACCTATCCTCACACTACTTTGAGGTAAGCACACTTAACTTTAAAGTTCTTATGAAATGTAGTTCACCTAAACCACTTTGGTTTTTGTTTTCTAATTTATCTTAAGTTTCTTTTCCAAGGTTTAATGAACCCTTTGGATCACCCGAAAGTTGTAAATTTCCATATTGCTTATTCCCAAATGTAAACCGGCTTGGTTTTTCTTATTCGGTTTGACCGGTTCTTTTCCCGGTTTTCCTTAACTAAAAAAATGCAGGTTTTACAAGAGAAGTGGGAAGGGTATCACATAGTGAATTCACTTTGGAGCTCGAGACAGCGAGCTCCTAACCGACCTATCCTCGACACACTCAGCCCTTCTGTTGCCTGCATTGGCCTGTTCTGACCGCCTAAGACTCCCCACAACCCCCTATAGACCCTGGTAAGCTCAATTTCACCTCTGCTCGTTAGAATTTCTAAGTTTCAGAGCTGCACTGTAAACCCCATCCCTTAAAGATAAGGAAACTGGAGAAAGAACTAGTAAACCCATATGAGAAAATCGAACCAGTTCACAAACACCAACCGTTAGAGAAAGGGCAAATTGGGAAATTTATTAATCCCAAGTGGCCTAAATAGTCATAAAAACCATGGAAAGGGACTTTGGGACATATTGGAAGAAAAAACCAGATCGGTTCAAGTGAATTAGATCTGAACCGGATTCAACCAATTTGGATCGATTTGAACCATCATTGAATCATTTGCTAAATTCATTTTTCTTTGTGGGTTAAATTATTCAAATTGGGGAATTAAATCCACCATTAGATAGAGAATGAATTTAGATGAATTTAGAAATTTTTAATTTTCAAAAAATCGGTCAAATTGGGCTTGAACTGGCCAGTTTAAGCATTGAAGCTGGTTCGAACCGGTACAGATTGATTCGCAACAGTGTCGTCTTCTTCCTTCAGATGACGATACTGTTCATTCAACGGAAGATCGGACGACGTTGACAAGATGAAATGCCTTTGTTGAGGGTGTTTCAGGCCATGAATGAGCGTCAATAAGGTGCCAAACGGTCAGTCAGAGAGTCCTCGTGCATCCTATATAAAGGGCTCATCTCCATTAATCCTCCTGACACTTGAAAACTCCATTCTCTATCAACTACTTAATTTTCGGTGAAGAACGAACCAGAACTCCAACATTGAGGATTTTCTGAGCCTTAGAAGGTAAGGCCGAGTTATTTAGATTCCGGGAGAAGTCAGCTACTTAATAGTAAACTTCGTTTGATCCGAGGACTGCCGAAGAAGTGCCAGCGGAATCAAACATTGAAGCTGCTCCGGTAAACCGAAGCTGTCCTATTTCGGCCGAGCTGAAATGGGCCAAATTCAGCCCCTCCTCAAGCCAAACCGAGCCATCTCGGCACTCTCACAACCCTCACACGACCGTAATAAAGCTGAAAGGTAAGCCAATTCGGCCCTCCTCTTTCATTTTCGGTCGGCTTTAGAGAGAGAAAGTGTGAAACTTCACTAATAGAATTCTCCCTCAATTTGGGATGAATTGTATCGATTCTTGATCCTAGGAGTAACCTCAAGATGAGAGCTACCTGTCCAGATAGAGAGCTTGGACTACCACACCTCCGATGATAAACTTAAGAAGATTTCTCTTTCTACGCTTAGTTTTCCGGCGAAGCTCCATTTGAGCTCAATTCAAACCCAAATGACGCGGTTTAAAGCTCAATTGAATCACATGGAAGTGTAGGAACTGATCCATACCTTCAATTGGAGCAATTAACCCTGATTGAATGGTCAATTTAATGAAACCAAATTCAACCAGTTTGAAAGTGGGAAATTAGGGGAAATTTTTGGGGATTTCATAAAATTGAGGGATCAAATTGCAATTTCCCAAATTTGAGGGCCAACTGGCCATGAAAAGGATGTTGGAGGACCTATTGGTCATTTTTTGAAAATAATTGGGGTCAAATTACCATTATTGTAAAGTAGGGGCAAAATGGTAATTTTTGAAAAGTTGGGGACTAGATTGGAAATTTAAAAAACTTGAGCCCTTTAAACAATTTTGAGTAAATCGAGGATCCAAAGTGAATTTTCGGAAGTTTCAGGACTCAATTTAGGGAAAAGTTAGCATTAGGGACCTAAAGTCAAGGAAAATGATCTTTAGGGACCTAAGTGCAATTAATTGGAAATTTTGAGCCTAGTTGTTCATACGTGAGAAAACAGAGGTTGTTATGCCAAATATTAATAGATAAGGATGTCCAAATCGTGTAGGAACATGAGAGATCGGAATACTAGCAAGGACAAGCTAGCGTGGAATCAGAAACTAACTAGAGAAGAGTACACTTAAGTTATCGAGTGAGTGGGTTTATTTACATCATTTCCGGTTGGGATGATGAGTACCTCGAAAATGAAAAACCACTTATATGTAGGATTTTAACATCACACCTGGTTGGAGTGATGTGAGAACTAAGCGAAAAGCTACTTACCGGTTGTAAGTAGAGAAAATCATACCCGATTGGTATGAAGGACTTCCTGGAAGGAAGGAAGGAGAAAACTCGCTTGCTGATTGTAAGCGGAGTTGTCATCACACCCGGTTGGTATGATAAGTTGAAAAGATTATTTTGTCAGAAGTGTTCTCCCCTAACTGTGTTCTAATACTTAAAATTTTTGGGAGACCTTCTTGATGAGAGCTAGAACAACTCAGATAGGCTAGAGGCCTCAGTTTTGGAACTTGTGGGGCTAAAATGCCAGATTTTTGGAAAGTCAATACAGTGGGCCCAACGCTAGTTGGCACGAGCAGGAGCTTGTAAACAAACATGATATGTTAAAGCCATAAAAATTCTTAATGAATTAATTATGTGATTTCACCATGGTACCAAGACAGGACTAACATACTCGATGGACTGGCGGCAGTGCATCAGGGATAGGTCGACAGATTGGCCTAGACAAACAGTTGCATGTTGAGTTGAAGGTTAGGGTCGTTGGGCCAGTGGCACCAAAGATAAATGGCTTTGTGGAAAACTATTTTTTGTGCATTCACTTGAGTTTTGGGACCATTAAGACACCCAAGAGGGGTAGTGATACATCCTAATGGGCTATTGGATGACATGGTGAAGATAAGGGTTGTTTGTTGTGCCAGTAGTCAGGAAAGCTCGACGTAGCTTCATGTGCATGAGACTGGGGTCGGGTCGGGATGAGGTCTTTGTCCTTATACGAACATGGAGTTGATTTCGAGTTTGAGGGTCGAATGTTGTGAACATTCACTCAGACCTAGGATAGAAATGGACAGGTTTCTATCTTGGTGGCCGGTAAAGTCCCTCCGAGCCAAGAGTGGGTGCAGTGGATGGGCTGCCCCGCGAATGTGTGATCCCTTCCTGATAAAGGGTATGTGTTGACTATTAAACACTCTAGATGTGGAAAAATAAATTTTGAAAAAATCAGAATTTGAGAAAAATATATTTTAAAAAGAAATAAGGAGTTTGGCACATTCCAATTAAAGATGACTTGTTTATGAAAACTCTCTCTCCCAACACCTATTCACTAAGTTGTAGAAACTCACCCCTCTTTTATACCTCTTTTATATCCCTTTTTAGGAATAGGGGAAAATGACTATAGATAACAATAGGATCTACCCTCTGCCAGGTATGCTTGAAAGTTCTTTTAACCTTACAATTTATTGATTTATGCTATTCTAGGGAGTGAGGTTAAATTACATTTGGATCATCTTGATTAAAGAATGGAGGAAAGCTCTCTTAAACTAAGGGAGTGGTGGGTTGATCACGGGGATTTGACCAAACCGAGTCGGGGCGTAACATGTACCCCTGAAACTTCTCTCTTCAAATTCCTGCAATACAGAGACGAATTGTAGCAGAATTCAGTCCTGGTAGGTTCCCCTCAACTAGCACTAGCTACACCCACCTCCAGCTCTAGCCATCGCCCCTCCATTGGTAAGATATGCAAGCTTTCTCTCTCTACTGTAAATTTTTCGGTGAAACTTCGACGAGGCTTAAAACTCACCAAATTTGGAAATTCGAAGTGTAGGACGATCGAGAGGAGCTTGAGGAGACAAATTGAAGCAAGAATTGAATAAATTAAGGACTTACGGGCCGCCAATTGGACGAGGTAAGATCTAAAGGTTCATATGCTTGAATTGGGGAAGAAGATGACGTTCAATTTGGGGATTTTGGGGACTTTTGTGCAGTTTTTGAAAAATTGAAGGACCAAACGGCAAATTTTTGAAATTGAAGGTGCTTAAGGAAATTCACCCTAATAAAGGGCTAATTGGGTAATTTGGGCAAAATAGAGGGCAAATTGGAAATTTTGAAAAGTTCAAGACTAAATTACAATTCTTGAAAAATTAAGGACTAAACGGAAATTTTGGTAAATTAAGGACCAATTGGTGAAATTAAAAGAGTTAAGGATCCAAGAAGAATGATTGGAAACCCCAAGGGCTTAATAAAGATTAAAGGGACATCAGGGACCTAGGCGCAATTAAGGCAAGATACGGGACCCAACGTGCAAGTACGAGAGAATGTATGACCATTTAGTAAACGCGTCCTAATACGGACACTTGTACCATGTAGGAACGGACTACTCGAGCGTCGACTCTCGGAAGCATACCGAGGAGAGAGACTCCGCCGGCACGACCGCACCGAGATCACCGGTGAGTGGGAACCGCTATAACGTCTATTCTAGTTCTTTTGAAAATGTTTTTCTTGGAATTAGTCTCCCTTGACTAGGTGACTCTGCTTAAAATATTTGGGAGCTAATTCCAGGGCTTAGGCTTGGTATGCTAGTGGGCCCAAGGCCGATGGATGCGGGTATGGATCCGTCCAAAACTAGTATATGAGGATTGATGCTAAAAGATACAAATAATGAGAAATTGTGTGTGACACCCATCGAGCCAAGTCTGAGTTATCGAGCTTGTTGGGTCAAACCGCTGCTCTGTCGAAGACAGGTCATTGAATCTGTTGGGCCAGTACGCGTGGGCCGAAGCCAAGCTGAAAAATCGTTGTGTTGGAGGGCCAAAGATAAAGGTTATAATTCAAAAGACTGTTGATTGTGCATACACTATGATGTTCGAGCCATCAGTGCACCTGGAATGAGGTAGTGATGGAGCCCAATGACTGTTGGATGATGTAGGGTGTATAAGGGTGGTATGTAGTCCAGTAGGTCAAGAAGATCAAGGAGCTTCTTAAGCACTGAGACCGAGGCAGTTAGGGAAAGGAGGTCTCATCCCACAAAATAGACATGGTGAAGTGATCAGAGTTTAAGAGTTGGACTACTAATGTCCACTCAAAGTTCGGGTAGAGGCAGTGCACCTCTATCAGGGTGGACGGTCAAGGCACTCTGGTCCACAAGTGGAATGGTCGGGGACCGTTCTGTGAATGTGTGATCCCTCCAATGATTTGAGGGCAGTTGTTGATCATGTGAATCGCGTGGAAAACAACAAATGGATAAATTAATGGGCAAATAAATGAATTAAAGTAAACGTTATAGTAGTTTCCCTCACAGAGTATTTTGTATTCATTACCCTTCTCTTATCCTTTCAGGCTAGCACTAAGACAGAAAGTTCCCAGACGCACTTAGACCCTAGAGGTATGTTTCCTACCCCCAAATTAAAGCAAGGGTTTGAACGTAATCACTCCTTTAGTTTCCCTATCTCATTTGGGTAGGAATACCCGCATGATGCGGGAAAGGGTGGTGGGTTGATCATGGACCATGATCAAACCGTGTCAAGGCATCACACATCCAATCAGAGGCTGACACGTGAGAATGGCACAGTGTGTTAGGTGGAAAAATTAATGAATTTAAATAAACCAATTAGAGGATACCATGTGATATGGTCAATTGATGGTCAGATTTGACCAATCGCCACGTTGGACAAAGCGACCAATAGGAGGTCGCCACGTGTTCGGTCAATGAGTCAACAGACGACTTAGACGCTGAGTAAGACACCACATTAGTGAAGCTAGCCAATCATATAGCACCATGTGGCATCTCGCACGCAAGCACAATGTCATCTTCAACCTCTAAACAGGTAGGGAATAGAAAGGCCAAAACGACCGCCATTACTTCGGTGACCAATAAATCTCTCTGACAAGGCCTTAAATTAGAGAGTTACTAGCCAACCGATGGATAAACAAATAGAACAGTCAGTCCCTGAGCTCCCTATGTAAAAAGCTTCCCTCAATTCATGCTCTCCATCACTCAAAAGCCTGAATAAGACGAACTACTCTGGTTTCCGACCATCCCTGAACCAAAGATCTAACATTGACCCCTTTCACCACCTCCGAATATGAATTTGGGTTCCCTGGAATTGGGAGGAAGTACTCTACCTTGTTGCATACTTCCTTCAACTCAAGGATCACTAGAGAAGTGTCAATGAGATCGCACAGTACAGTCACTCTAACTGTGACTTTGAGCAGGATCTTTTGAGCTGAATTCAAGCCACCTCGGATCTCCTAAGGTCAGGCCGACCCTCCCACGAGTCTTCACAACTGAGCCTAGTCCTTCCTAAGCCTTCCAAGTAAGCAATTGTCGTCACCATTTGCCGGAATATTGAATTTACATGGAGAAAACTATGAAAATCTTGCTTATGAAATTCACCCTATTGAAGGCACCAATTAAGGTGAAATTTGATCCCAAGAGTATCATCTTGACGAGAGCTAGCTCCCCATATCAAGATCTCCACCAACCTCATCCTTGCTGGTAAAAAACCAAAGTTTTCTCTCTAGATATATTTTCTAGCAAAACTTCATTCAAACTTAATTTTAGGTCAAATTGGACAATTCAAAGCTTGAAATGGTCATAGAGAGGTAGGAGAGATGATTAGCAGCATGATATGAGGCAATTAACCGAGTTTAATTGGTTAATTTGATGAATTAAGATTTTGGGGCCAAAATGAAATTTTGGAGAAATTGGGCGATTTGGGGATTTTTGGAAATTTGGGAATTTGGGAATTTTGTGCAATTGACATAAATTGAGGGTCAATTGAGGATTTAAATGAAATTGGAGGCTTAATTACAATTAAAATGATTTTTGGAGAATTTAATTTCAATTAAAAGTGAATAAAATGGTTTATTTGTAATTTTGAATAATTTTATATTAAATAAAATTATTTGGGGATAAAATTATAAATGAAGTAAATTGGGGAAATTATGACAAATAATTTGGAGTTTATTTGTCAAGAAAAAAAATGTAGGGACTTATGTGTAATTATAGAAAATATAGGGAAATAAATGTAACTATCAAATAATTGATGGATTCGTTATCCGTAATCATATAGTTGTAAAAGGGAAACCTTTACTTACAGCCGAGAATCTAACTTGAGGTATCAGAATTTTGTTCAAAACGAACAAGTCACAGATCTTGGGTAAGTGGGATTTTTGGAATCGAGTCTGATTTTACCAATGATTCGTAATTACTTAGAAAGTGAAAGCATACTTAGTTAGAAAAACCTATTTTCCAAAAATGTGACCTGTGAAATCGATTATACCAATTTGGGACATATTCTCTAAATAAAACATAAATAGTGATTATAGGACTACTCTTGAAACAAGTATATGGATACAAATCATGAGAATTATCTAGAATGGACCGTCGATATAGGATATGGGTGAGGACCATGATCGATGTAGGGTCGGTTAGATCTAGTTTTGTGAAAATGGTACCAAGGCCACGATTTTGAAAAGTGAAGTGAGTACAAGGCCATATTTTTTAAAGTCGTACAAGTGGGCCCAAGATCAATGAAAAATGGGTCAAATCTCGTAAATAAGTTCTGATTTAAGATGTTGATAAAAATTATCACAATTTGATAATGTTTGCTAAAGTTGCTGAGCCAAAGCCAAGTAGAAGCCTCTTGGGCTAGCAGCCTAAAGATAAAGATCTTAAATCAAAATACTATTGTGTGTGATTGCAATCGTGCGGAACCAAACAAGGTCGACACAAGAGAAGTTATGTTGTTCTAATATGTCATGAAGCTTCAAGAGCTTCGTGCGCATTGAGCCCAAGGAAAAAGGGGAAGAGGTCTCGTCCCTCAATAGCAAACAGAAGAATCAATGATGTTTGGGGGTTGGGCAATGGTGCTCACACAGATAATGTGGTGGAGGTTGTGGCCTATGATCAAGTTGGGCGATAAAGACACTCCTGGCCACTAGTGGAACAAATTGAGGTTGTAGCCTCTGAGTGTCTGTTATACAACTATTTGATTGCTTTATTAAGAAAGGGTATTTGTGTGTTTATATGATACAAACCAATATAAACCCACCAATTATTAAGTATGAGAAATTCTTCCATCTAGGAAGTTGTTTTAAAGCTTGTATGAGATAAGTGGTGGATTTATCTAGGGGAATTTTTTTTTAAAATGATAAGACAAGTTGTAGCTTGTTTATCATAATATTTTTAACTCTTGGATTATGAAAAGGTTAAACTTTTGAGTATGTTATAACTTGTGAAGAGGAAATCACAATATTAGTAGAAACCCTAACGAGTTATGAACTCACCACATCCATTACCACTTTCAGGTCCTAAAAACATGGCATAAAAAATAAAGAATGTTAGATGACGAGTTACCAACCTGGTATGTTAATAGTTTTCTTTAAATATTCGTGTACTCCATTATCTACATTCTCGCAAGTTTTTAGAAAACTTATCTAATATATCATTTTTCTTTCAGTATTGTGCATTGCATCTGTCAATACTATGAAGATGAAAATGTTCCTATTATATTAATGAGAAATTTGGCGGGTTGTTTGGAGGGTTCCGTCCAAATTAGGTCGGGGTGTGACAACTTAAGTAGTATTAGAGCAAATGTTTTCAAATTTGAATTGTTGAAAAAAATTGAGTTGAGAAAACTTGAAATCTTGGTAAATATTAAAAAAATGTCGGAAGTACGTGCTATATAAATATAATTGAACTAAAGTAAACCTATCGTGTAGGAGAATTTTCCAAAGGAGAAGAACCCAATCCAAGTCTGTTAGGGATTAAATAATTTCTCCACCTGAGAACCAACCGGATTTGGGGATTAGAAACACTAACCCAACTCTTACTCAACAAGACGTTGAGAACAACTTTTGGGAGGCTTACGCGAACTATATAAGGGTGTTTAAGAAGTTACCACCCATTCAAATTCACCAAGATTCTGGACTTGCAACCCTTCTCAAACAAGCTTATGAATGTGAAGATATAATAATGAAGAGTTATGGGTTTCTAGAATGGTGGAACTACCAAACTCTCGAGTACAAGCCTCTTCATCGGAATATGAAAAACCAAATATGAATACTTGTGAACTGTGTGGGAAGTACCATGGAGGTTTATTCCCCTCCGAGAAGACAATATCAACTTCAAAATTTTCAGAGTAAGAATATCGCCATCAACCAGTAGTCAACTATGAGTTAGTTAATAAAGTATGAATGGTAAATTTTGATATAGTGACTAGAGTTGTGGGAGTGGGCAAGATTTTCTTTTTGACCCATATTCATTCAAGTAGCACATCAATACTCACATTATTATGAATATTTAGATAAATTTGTGATAAATGAATTTGCAGAAAAAAATTTAGGGATGTATAAAATCTTTTTAAAAGTAACCCTTTGGCATATAATTTTAAAAAATATTTAATTGAAAACCTAAAATGATAAGTTGTAAGTACATTTTTTTATAAAAAATATCATTATCTTAACATATTGTCTATAAATTTCAAATTTCAATAATTTTTCCGAATTCTTAATTTTTCAAACAATTAAATTATTCAGTTAAAATGTTAAATGAGAATCTTATGTTATGATGATATAACATAAATGCCAAATGTTCAATTCTTTACATTTTGATTTTTAGTGCCTAACATTTGGTTGAGTTAAAATACTAAGTTTATCTGTTCAACTTTAATCAGATATGATGACTTGACAGTACCTTGATATCATATCATCACAATACCTTGTCATAAAAAAAATTGTCATCTCACCATTCCGTATCATTTTTTCAGATACGTCATCTAGCCGTACCAATATAGCTAACAGTAGTTTAATGGTTGAGTTTAACATTGAGTATAGAGTATTAAAATGTTAGGTACTCAAATGTAATAGCATTTGATATGATCGAATAAACTATGGCAAGTTTTAATGACATGGACATCTATCTATCCAACCTTGTCTCTCTCTCTCTCTCGTGGTTTGTCTTGCGGGACAATTCTAGACATAGGATAGTTCGAGGACCAATGATGGAACCGAAAATAGCATATCTATCTATCTGTCGGTGTCATGAATTAATTCATACACACGCCAATTGGTCTACGCTTTGCCTTAGTTGAAAATAAAATAATGAACTCAATGTTCACATTGCAATTGTTTTACTTATATGTCTCTGTTAATTAATAATGCCTCTGTGGCTATGCTAATCAATTCTTATAATTGTAAGCTACAGACGTTAACTGGTCGAGATCCTCACGTCAAACTTAACAACCTCAAGCATGTGTTTCCTATCTCATTATACTATTCCATTAATTAATTCTCGTATATATATATATATATATATATGCACAGTAGTCAACTCATGCATGTATTTTCTTTTTCTTTTCCCTTAAACAACTGGTGCATGCACTCTCGGTGGACATTTGCAAGTGTATTAATACGATTGATGAAGTATTATTGGTCAAGTTGATTATACATTGGCAATTGTATAAGGAATGATTGATCAAGTTGATGCATTAATTTGAATGGTAGGCATTTTGGTCAATCTAAGCCACTGCATTATAAGAACTATTTTTTTTTTTTTTTGCAAAACTAGAAAGTTGACTAAGTTTCTAAATAATTAGGGTCGGTGATAATTGCATGAAGCGAGAAGAATGTACCATTAGAAATGGCAAACATATAAAATACTATGATATATAGCACTAGATAAGTATTTTATTTTGTGGATACCCTAAAAAATAAAATGTTACATAGGATCACAGTACTTGTAAAGAAAATTTTGAATGTCAAATAGTGTGGATACCAGACAGACAGTTCCCCTTGTAACAAAATCCAAATATAATGAGTGAAAGGGACAAGGCATCACAATTAACAATCAACCTTTGTCAGAATCCCTCTTAGGCATACAACATACAAGTAAAATTCTCAATTCAACAGACTTTGTTTTTTATGGTTTTTTTTTCACTCTTGTAGATATACCCAGCTAGCTTGTCAGGCAACTACGCCCTGCTCGGTCAATTCTGTGGGTTAATTCCATCGATCGGACTCTATTCAATTCAGCACCAGAGACCCTCATAGATGAAGGTGGAGTCGTCGTCCTCAAAGAAGCAACTGGTGTCGTTGAACTGCTGGAGGCTAATGCTGGTGGGCTCTAGTCGACAAAAATTAGGATGGTGTTGTTGAAGATGATAATCCTTAGAAGACATCTCCTTGCATATTAGGGCATCCTTGAGACTGGCGTGCTGAGCCTGCAGGCTGAACAGCTCGGCCTGTGACTTGGCGAGCTGTGCTTGGAGATCGCTCACCTCATTCTGGAGATGGAATATCGCACCGGCACAACCATAGACCGGATTCTGAAGCCTGGCGTTCGCCTCGTACACCATGCTGCTCACCGCATCTTCTCTATGGGACTCTGGGAGCTCCTACGTGCCTCATATAATGAATCAATATTTTGATTAATAATTAAAAGGTTAAATTTTTTAGTCTTACGAATAAGATTTTCCATCTACAGATGAGTCAGCTCATCACCTATTAATACTATATCTTTTATTGGAATTTTAATGATATGCTAATAAGAAGGTGATTCACCAACCTACTAAAATAAGCATGAATGAAAAAAATACTATATGTTCTGCCCAAATACAAGTTGAAGTTGGGTTTAAGATTCTTCCTATATAAATTATTAGTACTAATTATTTGACCGGTACATAAAATATTTTGAATGATGAAAATTTGTTATAAGTATTTTTTGCTATTCATTGATACAAATAATAAATAGGGTTAGGATATAAACTATTTAGAATAATCTAAATTAGTACAAATACTTATTTTTATTCTAAATTGGTATATAAACCCTTTAAATTTCTACTATAACTTGTCATGTTAATCATATAATATTATATTTTTTTAAGTAATAAATAATAAAAACATTATTTATATTAAATTAAAATATTAAAAAAATTGTACGAATACATTAATTAATCACATCAAATTCCCCAATTTATTTTACCATTTACTAATTATTTTAGTACCTAAATATTTACAACTTAAAATTTTAAAACATATTTTTAAACTACTTAAATATTATTTAATAAATAAAATTTGGAGAATTTATAATCCCAACCCATACCCTAATATTATTTTGAATTCGTTTAATTTGAATTAGTATTTTCTCTCTTATAAAAATGATCAACCCAACCCCATATGAGATTATGTTTTTAAGATAAAGAAATGTACTACTTTCTTAGTTTATGTGGGTGGAGCCCATACTAATTTTAGATCAATAATAAAATTACTTTTTTTAAAAAAAGAATAATAAAATCAGCTAGTGCCACCTATGCCATGCCAGATGGGCATCAGTATCGATTCTATATAAATATATTGCTCTTTTGACTCTTATTGCAAAAGAAGGTCAAATGTCCAATACACCAACCAAAGTGTGCATTAAATATGGTGATTATTAAGATAGCATGAGATGCATGTTCCAATTAATGTCCGTATCTATTATATGATTAATCATATAAAATTTTACCATAGGGTTAGAATGAAAATGCAATTTCTTAATAAATCTTTCACACCCTAAAGGTCTTATATATATAAATATATGTGATTAAATTATATTTATATTATCAAATATTTGTATAAAATTATATTTTATTGTTAATTATTTTTAAAAATATTTTAATATAAAATATCAGTTATATATTGAATCTTTTAAAAATATTATTTTAATATTAAACATTTACTATATTTGACTTGGAAGTAAAAAAATCTTTATCACACTACACAGATAAATTTTGTTAAATATTGATGCTAAAAAAAATATTTTAAATATTTAATGTTAAATTATTATATTTTGTAAATATTTAATATAATCAATATAATTTAATAGTAATGTTTGATGGAGAAATAAGTTTTTAAGAAGATTTAATACTAAATTATTATTTTTTTATAAATATTAAGTATTATCAATATAATTTAGTCATACATATATATAATTAAGAAGATCAACTAAATTAGGGTTCATAGAACCAAAATAATTTGGCTTAAATGGATGAATTCAAACAAGTTAGGATTAGAATATTCCGAATAAATGGAATTTATATTAAAAGAGTTATATACCTTTAAGGTGAATTGCATGATTCAAAGATAAATTGGTAATGTAAAAATAGGGTTTATGAATAATAAATGATTGCGATCGAAAGCATTAGCGTTGATAGCTCGGTGTCAATTACCAGCAAGAACTTGGTGATGTTGCTGGCACCAAAAACTCGGTGAGCAATGGTGAACTTTTGGGGTTCGGTGGGAGGGAAGTATGGTGCTAAGACGCAACCCATGGCACACCTGCGCCGGAGAATCTTGCAAGCGGCACAAGGGCTGGCAACCGCCCCTATCTGAGGTGGCTGAGCAGCAGTGGTGGTGCCCGTAGGTGTAGACAGATGAGGCGGCGATGATGACGATGTGTAGGAGCTCGAGGAAGAGATGGGAGGGGCGGATATGGTGAAGACTGGAGGGGCGTGGAATACTGTCTGACTCATGGCAGCGTTAGGGATTTCCATATTAGGGAGAGAGAGGAAGGAATCCTGATGGGAAAATAAATGGAGAAGGTGGAAGATACAGCTCTTGATAAAATGATCACAAGGTCAATGCGGTATATAGAGAGGGGAGTGATGTCATAATACGTCATAAGCATGAGATTGACGTATTTTAGTCTTAATTACATTGAATTTGAAGCCGTAGATATTATTTTCCGCTTTTAGAATATAATATATAATTTAATTTATGAAATACATATTTATAAAGTTGAATATAATTTAATTTATTTTTAAGAGTGTATATATATGTATAATACGTGGACTAAATTATAAATATTATTTATATATTTACCATATAAAAGGTCAGGGATGGTGGAGGGTTTTAGATATTGCCCATAGATGATGGGTGATTTTGATGTAATTACTACGTTTATGGCCAAAAAGGAAATTTAAGGATTGAATAGGTCGCAAAGGAGTTAAATGATGGCTTAGTTTAAGGTGGCTGCTGTGTGTAAACACCGGACAGGGAAGAGAAATTCTCCGTTTGCCGACTTAGTTTGGACGACCTACGAGGAAATAGTTCCAATCAGAGTCAAAGTCAAAGATTCCCGCCGTGGGCAACGATTTCCAGCTACCCATCACCAACCATTTCGTGAGAATTAATATTAGCCGATTCAATTGATAAAGAACGAGACCACCTGTCACGGGAGGTTGTAGCCCTGGCACAATCCCTAATGCGTGAGCTCCGACCTGAAGTGAACCCCGAGAAAGGGGAATACTTGCACTTCCACGGATGACCTTAGGTCAGATAAAGGTGTATAATTTGCTGGATTGACTAGTTGGGTGCTCCATCTCCAAGGCTTTGAGCGAGGCCTAGTACCACTCTAGGGTAGGGCCAATAAAAATCCTGCCCTAGGAATTGTGCCCAAGGACCAGACATGGAACCAACCACCATGTGATATACCACTTAGACAACCAGAGCGTCGTTACATACAGGATATCTCGAGAGCTAGAAATTCACTGGGGTAAAGGAGCCTACTAGGGTTAGGGTTATGGAATAGTTAAAGGTTGTCATGGCCAAGCTTAACATTTTGCATGTCTTTGAGGAAGATAGTGTTGGTAGGGAAATGTGAAGGGGCTAACCCGAACCCAATCACAAATCAGTTGGTGGAGCTTTGACTTGAGATTAACGGAGGAACACATGCTTGAGACATTGCATCAACTATAAAAAAAATAAGTGTTCCTTCCTGATATGATTGTGTGAAAGTGATATTTTTGGTTGAATTACATTTTTACTATACTTTTGGAGGGATTGATAATTTTAAATTAAATTCTTGAAATTTTATAATTTAGCATCAAATATTTTGGTATCAATTATTTGTGATATAAGATAAAAGGCATTGAAGTGATAATTTAAAAATAATTTTAAATAAAATATATAATTATAAAATAAATTGATAGGGAAATTGAATCTTGAGTTTTTAGATGAAAAAAAACACACTAACCATTGAATAACAATAAATTAACTTCAAATATAATTAGGAGTTATTCACATATTACCTCACAATCAATGATATAATGAATGAGAATATAACGAGAAGGATAACAACGGAATAGATTTACCAATTAGTGTTTGAACTAGGGTTTATAAAAACATGATGTTCAAATAATTTTTAATGGATATTTCTACTAAAAGTAATGGGACGTAGTACTAAATATTACAAATGTTATTATATAATATTTTTCAAGAGTAAATCTACCAAATGAGATAAATGAAATATATATAGTACTTATTCCAAATCTTCAATTTCAATCCATCTTTTTGTGCAATTTTATTTATAAAATTATTTAAAAATCTTTGTTGATTGCTTAAAGTTGTATATGAAAAGTAGTCTCCTGTAATCAAAGTTCTTTTATTTTAGGGCATAATATTCTCGATAATATAGTAGTTGCTCATAAATGTTTACAGTATTTTCGATCTAAAAAATGATAAAAAATGAGAAAAACATGAGTGATGTGCGATAAAACTAAACATGATAAAAGTTTATGATAAAGTGGAATGAAATTCCTTAAAACTCGAGAGAATAAGATTCTATCATACTTTTATAAATTGACTAATAATGTGTGTTACCTTTTTATCTTACAAAATTTTAGTGAGCATCCGACCTTAGAGGGGTTAAGACAAGGAGATCATCGCCCCTACTTGCTTATTTTACTAATAGACTAACTCTCCCACAATTTAATTACAACGAGTAACAATAAAATACTAACGAGTTTAAAGAATGAACGTATTATGAGATAATACACCTCTTTTTTAGAGATGTCTTAGTTTTTCTAGAAGCAAAGGAAAAGAAAATACTGCTTAACAACTAGACAAAATATTAGCACTTTTAAATTTTCATTTTACTTTAGTGCTAATACATGACAGACTAGTTAGAATCGTCTTATGACTTTGTTGCATGTACATGTGGGAGAACAAACAGACCGGTATCTTGGTCTACCAATAAGGGAAAAGTAAACAACAAGCCTTCCAGTTCATAAAGGATAAAATAACAAACAAGATCCAAGGCGGTAAATTGACCCTCCTTTCTTAGAGTGACATAAAAGTCTTAATTAAGTTTAGACTCAACTCTATTCCACATTATGTTATGGCTAATTTTCTATTTCCTCTATAGTGCAATAAAATAAGTACTTTGATTGCCAGGTTTTGGTGGGGTGGTAACCAAGGGACAAAAACTTGCCATGAGCTAAGTTAACAAGCATAAAAGAAAAAAGTGGAATAAAATTAAAGGAGGATCATGATTTTAATAAAGCTATACTTATAAAGTCAGCCTAGAGACTATTCTAACACCTGAAATCCTTAATGTGAAAATTAATAAAATGTAAGTATTTCAATAACTCGGATTTTCTAAATGCGGGTAATGGAAGATCCCCTTGTAGCTCTAGAGGAGCATGTGGGATGGGAAAATCTACTAAAAATGGAGTTATTTGACTAATAGGTAATTGAGAAAAAATGTCCTAAGTATAGAAAGACGATGGATATTGCACATACTAAATGAAAGACTAGCTAGCATAGCCTCGAGTGGTGAATTTCTATAAATGAAAGACTCCTCCTTAATTAATTTACCAACCAAAAGCTAGCAATTAGAAGTCATGAGGCATGATATTACTACTGAAGAAAAAAAGCGATTAGTGACATCCCTATTTCAAATTCAACTTGTTAAGATCGAATTATCTGACCTCACCTAGGGAAAATTCAGGGCAAATTACTGTGAGGTCTGCATATGTTTATCTATAGGACACACCACTATAAGCCACCAAGTAAGTACATTAAACGTTGATAATCATGATAAACAGTATGAACTAACATCTCTAAATTGTAATGTCCACAAAAAATTAGACAATTTGTTTAAAGAGTATATTTAAATAGCTTAATAGTAAAAATATTATTATATATAAGGAATATAGCTGTTAGTCCTATTTGATTATTTTGTGATAACAAAAAATCATTGAAGCATATATTGTCAGAATGTAGATGGGTTGCCCACGTTTGGGTACATTTTTTGGGAGATCATGACATACCCACGTTTGGGTACATTTTTTGGGAGATCATGACATAAGGAAAAGTACTGTCCAATTTTTGTCAAAGTTTCACGATAGGATATACCAAATTGGAATAGATGGACATGCTAAGGTAAAATTATTAGAACGAATAGTTATGATTTGATAAGTAATATTTAAAGAGAGTAACAATACATTTTATCAAACCTCTATGCCTTTTTATCAACGAACTATTTTTGCCATAAATACTGATTTACAAGTTTATTTAGAATATATGAGGAATTGGTCCGAGCACACTAGGCCCTCTACCAATTCACATCCAAAATAACACGGATAATGATAAAAATCAATAAGAGGTACTTATAAGATTACTTGCGATTATTTTTTGACCCGTTGAATTTATGTACAGAAACAAGCGTGATAATGAGAGACTGAGATGGACAATTCACCGAGTTTAGAGAAATTCGACTCCACTACAACTGAGCATTGGAAACAGAAACACTATTGGTGGGAGGTTAACTCAACTTTTTGAGAAGTTATAATTGAGACAGATACCTTCAACTATAAAAAACTATTATAGTAGAGAAATATAATACTTATGGATAATGCATCCTTATCTCATTAATATTATAATATTTATTATCTATTTTAGTAGTATTAAAATTGTACTAGCAAAAAAATAATTGTGATGACACTTTAACAAAACTACAGAACATAAGTTAGAAGTATCCTAAATACCATCCTACACAGTGTAAAGTTTTGATTGAGATAAAAAATAGAATTATTACATAAACATTTATTTATTTATTATTGAATGAATGAATTAGTCTTGTCTAAAAAATACCTTTTCAAATTAGTTATATGGACTATTAGAGCCAATCATTTAGTATTGGAGATTTTAATTAAAATTACATAAATGAATTTAGCTAAAGATGAAAATTGTTAATTTGTAAATCGAACAATGATAAAAATATATATATGGTTGAGTGTAATATGCACTAATAACTCACATTTGCGTTTGGTGTGGCGAAGTTTTAAACCATTCTAGAATTCTATTACTTCTATATATATAATCTGCAAAAAGCCACCGTATATCTCTCTTTATTTATTTATTTGATTATTACTTATTAGGGTACCATCTTAAACTATCCTAATGCTTCCAAGAATCAACCTCTTTATGACGTTTAGAAATGATAATAGAATCAACATTGAAAATAAACTTGGAGAAACCACGAAACAACATAACAATGGACATAATGGCCAATAAAAAAACAATGATCACTTCGCCTTAACCATAAGCCAATCCAATGGGCGATTGATTTGTTTAAGGCGCAAGTCTGCATCAAATTCAACCACGAGACAACTAGTTTAACTTGCTTCTAGACTTTGAAAGCAAATTGTCGTGGAGTCAAAAGTTTTTTCTACCTTCGATCGCTTTTCCACAAATTCAATTCTAGCAGACTTTTGATTTCTGGCTATGAGCCCCACTTAGCAAATATCTTTATATATATTTAAGCCCCCGCACATGCTCGTGTGGGCTGAGTAGACTTGTTCTGTCGGTCAATTCATACACTTGAATGGGGAATTGCCTCTTCGCCATGCCATGTAATCCATGCACTTCAAGTCCGATGGCGAAATGAGCACCAGTCAACTCAATGATTGAACCGGGTAAATGTCTCTCTTCCTCTATATGGAGTCTGCAAGTGGTGTTCTCGTGCATCTCTTTTGACATAATTAGATGGTCATCTCTGTTCATGAATTAGATCTATATATCTATAACTACTTATAAGACGAATATGCAAAAGGGCATCATGAAATTCCATAAGGAGATCTAAGAACAAGTAAATCTTGATATTGAGACCACATGCATGTTTTTTCTTCAAGATAATCTTTTGACTGACATCCAATGCATCCATGTGTTGTAAGCATGCCCTTGATATGTCATGCCAACTATAATGTTAAAGAGCAGTTAATCAAACCTTGATATGATCTCTCTCTGTTGATTAAGTTTAAACATGTATTTCAACTTTCAAGTCACAAAAGAAGAGATAATTTAGTTACATTCCAGTACATTTGGGGAAATAAAAGACAAGGATATCGCGAGCTATTCAATGTAAAAGTGAAAAATAGGAGTATAAGCATGATCCATGGTTTCTGGAAGCAATTGCTGAAATGATGGCTCAATGAGGAAAATGGACCAAATTAAAGAGCTTAGTACAGATACATAATTGGGTGAGAATGAGAGAAAGTTCCCTCTAGCAAACTCATTCCATCATCAAGCAATTTGAGTATCTAGAAATCTCAATGTACCCAAGGAGGGCTTTCTGAGTTGGAGCTTGATAACTTTCTAGTGCGTGCTCATTTCCTTATTTGAGTGAGAATGAAATTAAAGTTAATATTGACTTTATCAAATGTTACATAATGTGTCGTATGATTTCAAATGATTCGCACCTTAAACTTGACATGTAAATGATACTGATGTACACAAAATAATAAAAATAATGAGTAAAGGCGGAGCATAAGTTTCACCTCACAATTATAAGAGAAGTCAATTATTGAAACATCATAGACCAACTTCCAAGTGGTCAATGTGAGAGCAAAACTTATGAACATCTTAGAGACAAAAATAAGTAAGCTGGTAATTTATTGTAAACGTCCCATTTTGGGTCATCTAATTGAGTGCACTTAATTGTGTCTTCATTTATCACTTTCTTCTTGGGTTTATGGAGTATAGGCTTACCATAACCATGATTATTTACATCCTCTCCATAATCTACCCTACTTATGAAAGACTCAGGGCTTCTCGTCAGTGTCATAATAGATGATTCCTTGATAGACGGGAAATATAAAAATAATTTAACTATGAAAAATTGAACTGAGAATTCTTATGTCACTATGATTTTTCTGAATCGAATAAGATATCGATGGACTAGAAATTCAAGAAAAATCATACATAGAAATCTGAGTTATTAATTGAGATCAGATTAGATTGGATCGGATTGGGATCATAAGTTATTTCTCAAACAAGAGGACTCGAAGAAGAAAAAATGTACTTCCGGAAAATTGAGATGGAGGGGAAATAAAGTCGGGTCATATTTAACCTGACTTTGGTCGACCTGGCCTTACTCGTGGTCATTCAACCCGAACTTACCCTACTACCCATTCCCATACGATTTATGCATATGTTAAGTTATGGAAACACAACTAATTAATATAATTTTTCATCAAATTTCATGAAATCATACCTCATAATGCATTGACAACTCCCTGAGCAACATTCAGGTGAAGTTAATTACATTTTCACTACCCCATCAGATCGAATTTCACCTAATAAGTTCAAAAACCTGATATCACAAACCCTCCCGACACCCAAGGCTTTCGAGCGGCAATACTCCCTCATTCGACCACCAAATTTTGGCATTTTGGTGTCAAAATGTCGCTAAGAGACTCCCCTTCAAGTCTATGGTGAGGTCTCAATCAAATAGTAGTCGAAAAATGCCTCATAAGGGCTGTTCTGGCCGACCCTAACACAAGACAACAAAATAGCAAGCTGCTACCACACTTGTTAGGTCAAATTCGACCAGCTCCACCCTCCTCTCCAAACGACACAAATGCCAAAAGATTCCCCTACCTCACATCTACCTCCCCATGATCGTGGTTACCTTTGGAAAGGGAAGTTTCGGTCGCCACAAGTTTATTTCCTTTGTCAGGTCTGTGTTGGAATGCATGACCGTCGCCAGTTCAAGACAAAATTTGGCCAGCTCTGGCGACCATTTGGCTGTCCACCACCATAAAATGAAACGACACTTCCACGCATTCAAAATGCCTACTGACTGGCCATCGGTGGTGCTCTCTGGTGAGTATTTCTGAGCCGACTCCCATTTGTACAATTTCAGTCATTTTTAGATATGTTTAAGAAATTGTCAAATTTAGCCAACTATAGCTCAGGTGTCACACCCCGACACAGTTTAGTCAGAATCTTGTGTGCAACCCGCCACTCCTCAAAATACTATAATATAGGCTACAACCATTACTATAGTAATTACATGAGCAACACTAAAAAATAACGTTAAAATGTGCATCAAATACGCTTTCAAAATATGCCAAAATATATAATGTTGTACATAAATCTTAGAAGGCAATATCATACTAATTAGACAGTTTATCTTCTAATATCCTTCTTGACATTTTAGAACCTGAAAGGGACAAGGGAAGAGGTGAATTTACAACTTAGTGAGTAGGGTACTACTAATATTGTGAGTTCATATCCATGATTTATCACATACTCAAATGTATAAGGATTTCATTTCCCTAAATCAAAAGGATTTGGATAATCAAATAAACAAGTTACAAATTGTTTTTATCATTGAAAAATGTTTCACATGATTTTAAGATTAAATCCATTATTTGTATCTCACAATCTCAAAATAGGTTCCTTCCTCCCCAAATAATTTTCCGTGATTTGTTTATGGTTAGTTTCCCATATATTTGTATTAGACAAACAAAAAATCAAACGCCCTTTCTAATTAAAGTGATCATTCATTCATATAATAGACACTGTGAGGTTACAACCTTGATTTGTCCCACTTATGGCCCAAATAACCTTTACTGTTCACCTTGGTAAGAGGCTACAACCTCTACCATATTGGTGCGAGGCTACGACCATTTATCTATGCGCGCACCATTGCCCAACCCCAAACATTTCTGAATGAAGTTGTCTACTAGTGAGGGATGAGGCCTCTTCTACTTCCACTTGGTCTTAAAACTCATGTTTGTTTACGAGCTCCTGCTCATGCCAACTGGCCTTGGGCCCACTGCATGAGATTTTCAAAATCGGACATATTAGCCCCTAAGTTCCAAAATCGAGGCCTCTGGCCTATCTAAGCTATTCGATCTCTCGTCAAGAAGGCCTTCTAGAAAGTTTAAGTAGTGGCACATAGTGAGGGGAAAGCACTTTTGACAAAAATAATTTTCCAACTGTCCATCATACCAACTGGGTGTGAGGACATCTCTGCTCATAACCGATGAACGGGTTTTCTACTTCCTTCGAGAAAGTTCATCATACCAACTAGATATGATCTACTTACAACTAGTAAGTAATTTTTCCGTGTGTTTTCTCACATCACCCCATTCAGGTGTGATATTAATATCCCACATAGTAGCGGGTTTTTATTACTGAGGTACTCATCATCCCAATCGGGTATGATGTGAAAATCTCACTCACCTGATAGTGTAGTGTATCTTTCCTCTTAACTGGCTCTTTGCCTCACGCGAGCTTATCCTTACCGGCATTCCTGATATTTCGTGTTCCTACATAATATGAACATCATTTTTCATTAACCTTTGGCCTAATAGCCTTCATTTATCACGAATGAATAAAATGTCTAAACTTTTACTTATTTACATCCCTAAAGTTCTTTTTCTTTAACTTTAAGTCCCTAATGCCAATTTTTCCCCAAATTGAGTTGCGAAATTTCTAAAATTTCCTTTGGGGCCTCAATGATTCAAAATCACAAAAAAGGGTTCAAGTTTCCCAAATTCTCAATTTGGTCCCCAACGTTTCCAAAATTACCATTTTCCCCTACTTTACAAAAATGGTAAATTTTACCCCAAAAATTCCAAAAATTGACCAATTGGCTCTCCAACATCTTTTCCATATCCAATTGGCTATCAATTTTTGGAAATTGCACTTTAGTCCCTCGAATTTTTGAAATTCCCAAATTTTCCCCAATTTCAACCTTTCAACCTGACCGAATTTGATTTCGTCAAATTGATTGATCAATCGAAGCTAATTGTTGAAATTGAAGGTGGATTTGAGTTCCTACATATTCACACGATGGAATTGCACTTTGAATCATATGAATTGACGCCGGAACGAGCTAAAACGGAGCTTCACCGGAAAACTGGACATAGAGAGAGAAAGCTTCGAAAGCTTACCGTCAGGGGCACAATGGTCCAATCTTTTGATCTAGACAGATAACTCTTATCCTGAGGTTCCTCCTAGGATCAAGAATCACATCAATTCATATCAAATTGATGGAGAATTTGGTTAGTGAAGTTTCGCCAGTTCTCTCTCTAACACTGATCGAAATTTACAAAGGGGAGCTAAATTGGCTTACCTTTCCGCTCTAATTCAGTTGTATGAGGTATGTGGAAGTGTCGGGAGAGCTTGGTTTGGCCTAAGGAGTGCTCGAATTGGCCATTTTCAACTCAACCGAAACATGGCAACTTCAGTCCGCTGGAGATGTTTCACTATTCTATCACGCCGACATTTCTCCGGCGATCCTCGGAGCAAATGGAGATTACCGTTGGGTAGCTGACTTCTCCCCGAATCTAATGAACCCGACCTCACCTTCTTTGGCTTAGAAAAGTCCCAAAGTCAGGGCTCTGGTTCGAGCTTCACTGAAAAATGGAGTAGTAAGGAGAGAGTGGAGTTTTTAGGTGTGAGGAGGATGAATGAGGAGGGTCTCTTTATATAGGAAGCTTGGGGACTACTTGGTCGTCTGATTGGCACTTTAATGGCGGTCATTCATTGCCTGAAACTCACTGGCCAGAGACTTTTCATCTTCGTCAGCGCTGCTCGATTTTCCAATGAGTGAACAATGTTGTCATTTGAAGAAAGAAGATAATATTGTTCTAAACCAAACCGGACTAATCCGAACCAGGTTCCACGCTTAAATTGGTCGGTTCAGGTCCGATTCGACCGAGTTTTTCAAAATTAAAAATTTTTAAATTCATCTAAATTCATTCAATATCAAATGGTGGTCTCAATTCTCCAATTTGAATTTTCTAAGTCACCTAGAAAAATGAATTTATAAACGGTTCAATAGTGGTTCAAACCGGTTCAATCTAGTTCAGGTCCGGTTCACCTAACTAGTTTGGTTTTCACTTCCTATTCATCCTAAAGTCCTTTCTCATGACTTTTGTGACTCTTTAGGTCACTCGAGATTTATAAATTTCCCAGTTTACACTTTCTCAAACAGTTGGGGTTTGTGAACCGGTTCGGTTTTCTTACCCGGGTTAATCGGTTCATTCCCCAGTTTTCTTATCCTAAAGTAGCGGTTTACACATTGTCTATCTAATGGTGACCTCAATTTCCCAAATTGACATTTTTAAACCACCTAGAAAAATGAATCATTGAACCTGTTCACTATAGTTCCATCTAGTTTAGTCTGGTTCACTCCGAACCAGTTCAGTTTTCCCATCCAATTCACTTCATAGTCCTTTCCTGTGATTTTTATGAATTTTTGGTCACTTGAAATTTTCCAACTCCCCATTTTAACCCTTATTTTCTATTTTCGGTTCATTTGTTAACTCGGTTTTTCTCATGAAAATTGGTCGGTTCTTTTCTCGGTTTTCTTTAGTCCAACAGAATGGGTTTTATAGTTAATATGCGGCAACTCTAACACTTCTTCGATTATCGTCGAGCTCATACAAAACTGAAGTCATGTAGAGGAGCTTCGTAGAAAATTAGAGAACCTAAAAACAACATTTTTTATTGTAAAAATACATTGATCGGAGCTCTACATTGAGTTTTATCAAAAATTGGAGCTCCTAGATGTTCAAAGGAAATTGATGTATGTTGAAATGGAGAGGGGAGCAACTTTTTATAGGGTGCTTGAGAAATTCTATATAGAAATCCCTATATATTTGGTCAACATTCAATTGGACTCAATTTCTCATTCTACATTGTATTTTGAGATGTCCGAATTTCATTTCACAAAACATTTCTCTCTTATTCTTCTTCACACAACAAATACATAGAGAAGACAATATATGCATGTGTATGGGAACTTTCATTTGCGAGTTATCACGTGATACACATTGATTGATCGAATTAGAGTACATAAATTACTCTGAAATCCGCATCATTTTCTGATCATTTGACTTGACACGTGAGTTTAACCATTAGTCACCTTATTTAATGTAATCGTTGATTGGATTTGGGTATTATTTAACTGTTATGATTTTGCCACGTCCGATTATTTATCGATTTAAATTTGTGAAGTTTCTCACCTACTAACATCTACATTTGCCACATATAATACTAGAATTGGTTGTGTTGTCTGAAATGACAATCGAACTTACTCATATTTAGTTAATTGTTGATTGAGATGTGTTTAATCAAATTAAATTCTGATACCTTAAATTATTTTTCAACTAATTCAAGCCTAATTTTATTTATTTTCTAATTTTTTAAAATTTTATAAATTTATTTTCTAGATAATTATCACGTAAAAATGTGTGCATTAATTTGATTAAAAATTACATATTAATTAGATCCACCCATCAATTACGATAAATAATTAATATCAATTAAAGGTACTAAAAACTTAAGTCAAAATTTTATTTAATACTAAAAAATATTAATTAAGACTATGTTTCTTAATAATTAAAAAAAATAGACGAGATACAAAATATTTGAAAACAATTTAAACTTTTGGATATTTTAAAATTTTGGATATTTTTTACATAATATACAATTTTTTATCATAATTTTGAGTGAATTTGAATATTTTATTCGTATATTTGGAAAATTTTCCAAATTAAATATTCCATTTTCTATTGTTAATAAATTCTAAATTTGAGTTAATTTGAATATTTTATTCAAATATTTGATTGAAATTAATGTTATATTTTTAATTTAGATTTTACTCAAATTTGAAGATTAGATTTTTTTCGTAACTCATTGATGCATTTCCGCAAACAAATTGCCTACGTCAAAGAAAATAACCATTCTAATGCTTTCTCTTTCTCTCTCTCCAACAATGTGGAGAGCAATCCACTGGTACTCCATCATTCTCGTTCGCTAGATACATCTCTTCGTCTTCGTTGGAATGAGTCCGTCTCCGGTTCCCAGGTAGTTGGAGAGGTGGATATCAATGAAATCGAAGTCGAGAAGAATTTGAGACCCTCGATTCCTGTTCGGGCTTTCTTTTTCTCCACAAGGTCTTACCATTCTTTACATTTCTTGGCCGTTGGTCTTGTGTGTCCTCTTCGGGCTGCTGCCCTCACGTTCTTCTCTTTCAAGAAACATATTCTAAAATAGGAAATGCGTTTTGTGAAGAGTCCGATCTGCCATTCCATACAAGAGCGTGTAAGTTGTCAATTAGGAATGCAAATGCCATGTCAATTCTGAACTCTGCTTCTTCCTTTTGCGTGGAAGTTGAGTTTACTCTCGAGGAACACCTGTGCTTTGCATATGATTTCCTCTCTAAAATGGCTTATATAACTTAAAAGAGAACACTGAGAGCATGGTGTAATTAGCTTCATTACTCTTATCATCTTACCCGTCGGAAGTGTCTGTTTTCAGGAATCAGATGGCTGCTTAAGTGGGAGTGGCTGTTGCTACATGGTTGTTTTTTAATATGGCTCCATTGTCTTGTTTAATGTCCCTGAACATGAGGTCGATGGGTACCTGAAGATTGTAGAAGCACATTCTTTGGGGTTGCTTCCTGAGATGAGGAAGGACGGTAAGATCTCATACACATGGAACATTCCTGGATGCATTTTCTTTCTTTTTGATGATGAAGGGGAATATAATGTTAATACCATGGAATAAGATTTGAGCCCTTGCTATTAATGGGGGACCATAATGGACCGCTTAATATTATATTTAGCTATTAACAATTAATGATAGGTTTGCTTGGTAATGCAAGAGAAGCCATAAATAAGATACTGAACATGGTAAATTTTGTTGGGGTGTTTGAGCATCTGGCTTCTCTCTACTTTCTTCAACATCTATGACTACATCTTTGATATCCCTTTGAATTTCTGGAACTTGATTTCTTTTTTGTTATAATATAGAGTATGAGGTGAGGGAGAAACCAACACTAAACACATGGATGCTAGTTGGATTGGACTACATTATGTTGCAATACCTAAACATTGATGGAATACGTACAATTGGCAGTGTTCTTGGTCAAAGTATTGCGCTTGATTACTATGTTCGCCAGGTGAGTCTTGAATAAAATTTACACGGGGAGTTCCTTCAATTATAAAAGTGGATATTATGCTTGCTCCAACAAATCTAATGATTTAATGATGCCTTAGCTTGTACTGCCCATTTTCCAGCTAGTGGGAAAGGCAAATTCTAATCCTGTGAACCATAAATTTAAGTAGAGAAGATCCAGTGATAAAATAAATGAAGTTTGCTTTGGTCATCCTATTCAAGAAGAAGCCTCACATGTTTCTGTCATAATATGTTGTTGTTTATGATATATTTGCAGATCTGACATCCCATGGAAGAATGCCAAGTATGCTCAGATATGGGAATTCCTTAGGGATGAGTTTGAGTTGACCCAGAGATTTGCTAGTCTAGACTTCAAGCTTAAGTTTGTTGAGGTACTTGTCTTCTCCCTTCCTCCTTTATTTTGTTTCTCATTTGAGTGAATCTAAGAGGAGTGGAGCAAATGCACTCCATGACATTCTTGTCAATCCTCTTGCAGCACAACATCCGCTTTCTGCAGGAGATCCTTCAGAATCGGAAGTCAGACTTCCTTGAATGGCTTATCATTGTATTGATCGCTGCCGAGATTCTGATATCAGTTTATGACATTTTTGTGCGCTCAGCAATCACCAAGCGTTAGTATTTAGTAGTATACTAACTTCTGATGAGATGCACCAACATGATAATCGTGCAAACCACTCAACTCTTCAATTTTCTCTCCTGTACATAAACTACATATATACCAAGAGCATTTGAGCATTTACATCATGACTTCCCTGCCTCCATCTTCTTTGGGATGTTTGGCTTATTTGTACTGGCAAGTTCTTTTTGGATATAGAGAAAGCAATTAGGCATTATGTTGTGACACACCTTATTGATTCCCCTGGGATAAGCTCTTTGTCCACAGTTCACATATCTCAGCTCATGGGTCCTTTTATTCACCCAAATTTAATTCAGACGAGGCGGTTCCGAGCATATGGTGAACACCCAACAATAACAATACTTATAGAATGAAATAATAGCACATCAATTCACTTCTTCCAATGTTCAAAAGGTAGACATCAATTGAAATCCTCTTAGAATTTCTTCTAATCACAAAAGGTTTTAAGTTCAAAAAGGGATCTCACTCCAGCAAAAGCAGGAAAAAGGGAAAATTGCATAAAAGTTGTAATTCTTCCTAAGAGTCAAAACAGCAATTTCTACATCAGTGTCATCTGGAGTCCACTGAATCTACATTCAAAGTGTAGCAATTGATGCATCCCCGACTCAAAATCCCGCTAAACTGTGGAGAATGTGTTATCACTATTCCCTCCCACACTCAGAAAGTAGGATGGTCTATGCTATGATTTTAAGGCCTGAACTAAAATGTTAGCAGGGGTCACGAACGCATATTTGTTTTAGAAAACAATTTATTTCCACAGTAAGGCTTCAGCTAAAAGGGCACCATGCAAGCTTCACAAATAATACTGCAAACATCAGGCAACCAATATGAAAGCCAGGTAGTTTGAGATACTTGGAATTGATGTTACAACTGCAAGGATCAAACATTTAATGTGACAGGTACTCAGGTCCCATTTGATAGGGTGGAACAGATGAAATAGTATTTTTACTTGGCTACAGTCAAGTATAATTCCATTTTAATGAACTTTACCCTTAGTATTATGGAATGCATATTCAATGACTATTAAAATGGAATCCCCTACCTAAAATTTTATTATGTAGTTGGATAAAAATACGCTTCAAATTTCATTTAGATCCCATTACTCGCTATAAAACCAGGACAATACAAAAGCTTAAATCTTAAAGCTGTTGCTTGATCTAAGCCTGCTCTTAATACCCTGCTTTGGTTGGCTTTAAGAAGCTACTTCTACACATAATCCCTCCTTGAGCTTGTTAGTGCAAGTGTAATTCTTCATCTTCTATAACAATCTGCATTACACGACAAGACATACAGTAAGTCATTTGAGCAATTATAAGGTGTTCTTATGTGTCAGGTTGAAGTACTTGAAAATGCTAGAGGGGATAAATATAGAGGCATGACCAAGGCCAATGAACTGAGTGCTAAAAAGCTTCTTTTGCTTATTGTCAAGCCTGCTTAATAACAATCACCACTTTCCATGAGCAAAAAACATGGTTAATTACAGCAGGACATATCTTGGATAGAGGAACAAAAATTCCAAGCAGACCTATATAAACTGCATTAAGCTACTACAGTTTTCAAGAGGCACCAGGGGCAACCGTCCAGGGAAAACTGAATCAGACCTTAAAAATGCATACCTTTATGTTCACTCTTCTCCAGATCATCGTAGCTGTTCCTATATAAGGACTGTCTATCCATAAATATACGAATCTATCAAGATTCTTGCTCAGATCAGATCCCACAGACAAGATGGCAAAAGCAACTCACTGCCGGAGATAGAAGACTTTTCTAAACTAGGCCAACTAACAATAATTGCCCTTTACACTGAGAAACACTTCCAGACATCCATCCTAGCAGTGATGATTGATCCCAAGCACATGAAGCTTCTCTAAGAGGCAGAGCAGTAGCAGGAGAAGGCTCCTCCAACTTGCAATCTCAGGTCATATCTGAAGCTTCATTTTTAATGGCTATTCTTAAACTTCACCTTATTATCATTGTACACCCAAATCACAAGCAGGAAACAACTATTCCTATTCAGCCTAGTACTATCTTTCTTGAAGGCATGATCACCTGGAGAAATTCCTGCTAACTCAATATAATTAGTCCATGCTGGCAACTTCATAGCCCTGAACACACTGCTTCAATTCTAGGCAAGTGAATGCAAAAGTTTCTTAATAGTTAAAACATCTAACTAGGGTTGTGGCCGTGAAGAAAATTTGATATCTATGTACTCGGAATTCTTAGATGTTGATTGGGAAATTATTTTAGATGGGTTAAGTGACATAATACAGAAGTTAGAGAGTGTAGAAGATACTGGAAGAGAGCATGAAGTAGCTGAAGGAGAATTCTGAGACGACTTGGAAAGACACTTTGAGTTGTTGTTTGAATCGGAAGAAACAAAACTAGGAGAGAGATATGCAGGGGAGGAAGATAACGAGTAAGTTGATGAAGCTGGGGAAGAGCTAGGGGAATGCACAACCATCATAGAGTCAGAATAGGCTCTTGAGAGAGTTATCTTTGGAACTGCGGCAAACTCTTTCATATTACCGGGGGCAAATTTATGCCTAAGCATACTCCAATTGCTCTCTCTAGAAGGAAGCTGGGTTTCATGTTCATTCTCTGTCAATGCAAAAGGAGGAACTACACCACCATTAATAACTTTATGGAGTATCTCAAAATCAACATCATAGGAGTCCACCTTTCTTTCACCAATTTTCCCCATTCTTTGTTCCTTGCTTGCCACACCATTCCAAGATTTATTCATCTGCGGAAACAAGTCAGAAAATGCATCCCAAAAATATGAAGGCTCATCTCCTTCCTTGACCATTACCACTGGCCCTTGTACTCTCTCATATCTCGCAATCTGAAAAACAGCTCCTTGAGCATCTCTTTCCATAATAGCTTCACAAGTCTTACCAATCCAGACATACAAGGCAGATGGAACCTGCACAATAAATGCCCCTCTAGAGTCCAGGGCTGATGGGGAAGGATCAACCAACAATTTCGGAACCAGATGCAAGGGATCATAGGGCGAATGTGGAGCAATCCTGTACATCCTCAGCAGTGAGCTCGGACTCAACGGGAAAGCATGAACCCTTTTTTGACACTGCATCAGCTGGCAGGCAAAACCCATGTTTGGATCTGCAATCCCTCTTGCAGCCTTCACATACTGAAATGCATCATCAAAACTTTGACCCTCCCTCCACATTAGATACGCAATCACCAAGGAAGTCGACCTCGAAACACCCTGGCAGCAATGCACAAAAGCCCTTCCATGTTTCTCCCTCACATCCTCAAAATAATCAAATACATCATACAAGATACTGGTGATATCCTCTGTCGGACTATCCTGCAACCACAAGGTCATGTATATGAAATCTGCCTTGAAATATTCAGGGCAAACAAACCCAACACAGTTCAAGACATGAGTGATCCCATTCTGCTTCAGAATATCCCTATCTTTGGCCACAGAATCTCCACCAAGATAAATATGTTCAGCCACCTTGGAACACTCCTTATCAAAGAAAGCAATCTTTTCTCGCTTCACCATGCTGCCATTTTTATCAGAGCTCCTCTGGATTGCTGATATATCAAGCTTGAGCCTCTCCCCATCTCTACTGTTCCCACTTGGGGTAGAAGGCTGAGGCCACTCACCTACATCATCAGACCCAGCCTTTGGCCAGTCATCAAGGCTCCGGCGCATAATGGAGAGTGGCTGAGGAGGTCGTAAACAAGATCTATTCTTCCAGTTCTGCTGTGATCGTGGGATTAAAGGTGCTGTGAATCGATGATTAACCCCAAAATTCTCAGTATTGTTACCATCTTGATCTGAGTCATTAACTTCCTCAGCACCGTGAAGGTTTTTCTGGGCGGTCCTAGAGGCAGACCATGAGGCAGACCTCCAGAAGGTCTTTCCAGTGCTCCTCCCTTTCATAAAATTCTAAAAGAGTGAGAGAGTTGATTAGCTACTATATGCAGATAAAAATCAATAGAAGAAGTTTGCACACACAAAGTTCATTAGAGTATAATGAACCCAGGCACTAATAACCATATTCTGATCAGATTCACAAAAATGCTGATCATTGTAGGACAAAACACAGTCAAAGAGCATTGAGTAGATTCACAAAATACTGTCACAATGACTAGTGGCAGAAAGTTCCAACATCAGAAAGTAGGATTAAATGGCATCCAATATTTCAGATTCCAAGCATGAGTTCAGAAAGTTCTTGTAATACCTTCACATCAAGAAAATAACATAGTTATAAGTAAATAGAACATGTTAGGAAAAAAATTCAGAAACTGTAATTGAGATTTCCAAATTGGGAAATAAAATTGCTCAATGCACATAGAGAGAGGAATAATTTTAGCTGATAGAAAGAAAAAGGATGGATACTTGCTTGCATATGCAGGAAGAGAATAGATCTCATATCATATTTTAGAAACCCTTCAAGAACATAGTTATGCAATTGTTAGAACCAATTTATGTAAATGTTTCAAAAGATGTAATTGAGAACTCCAAATTGGGAAACAAAATTGCTCAATGCACATACAGAGATGATTAACTTTGGTTGATAGGAAGAAAAAAGATGGACACTTGCTTGCATATGCAGGAAGAGAATAGATCTCACCTCATATTTCAGAAACCCTTCAACAACATCCAACAACAAAGGAGACCTATCTCCATTCTGGTTCAGATCATATCCATTCTTGCTGCTAAATTCCTTCAATTCAGATTTCCAGGTATCGTTTTGCTGTGACGAGATATAATGATTATCATATATCATTTGGACATGAGACATGATTGACCAAACATAATATTTAAAAGCAATAATACAGGAAAGCAAAACTCATGAAAATAACTTGATTACCAAATTACATTCTGGCTGAAATACTACCAAAGTGTGATTAAGCCGAGCCCAATCTAAATATTCACATACTAGTGCAGTCAGCAACCTCCCTGCATTGAAAATATAAAGCATATAATACATGCAAAGCGGTAACCTTTATGGCGTACAAACCTATTCAATTAAGAAGATTCAAACATTACTACATGGTGAAAAAAGTTCCAAAATTATTATTGACAAAACCAAGCCAAGTTTATGAATAACCTGAAGGAGAAGAGTGAAGCTGTCTTGCGCGCTCATTACAGCTGCCTAGCAGAGCTGGAGATAAACCTTCGCTTTCAACCGCTCTCTCCCCCTCATTTTCCTCAAAAACACTTGCCAGCATTTCAGCCTAACAATAATAAAAAAAACGTTCAGAGGAAAATGGAACGATAATTTGGGCATTGCTACCACGAGAACTAAACAAAATATCAAAAGAATAAAAAGCACAAAAGTTCATATTAGCTATAAATTCAGCATGCTTGACGGATAAATATGCTCTTTGTTCTTTGAACACATCTCGAGTTATTGACCCAACTGCAACGGTCGGCACCTTACTCGGTAGGATTGAAGATAATAAACTACAACGAAACTAGCTCCACAATACCACTTACCAGTCGCAAATCAAAACTATGTTATTATGCTTATCATCCACATATCATAGTACGTCACTAATATTTCAGAGACTACAATCCTAGGACCCAAATCATGAGGATCCATATATTTTAAAAAAACAGCTACAACAGTGTAAGAGTCCAAATCCAATCACAAGAAGAGCAATTTAACCATGAAAAGCAAGATCATTGTTCAATTTGTAGCAAAAATAAGAAAACCCTAAAACAGAGCAAGGAAAATACTGATACACGCGTTCCTGCGCAGCTAAATCTGCAAATGCAGCAGTTCAGCTAAAAACAGACAAAGCTTATAAGTTTCAGTAGATTTTAATTTCAACAGTTGAAGAAGGAAAAAAGCTAGAGCATCGATGTAGATGCTATTTTACCCTGATTTTTGCGAGGACCCCTTTCTTCTCGAGCGAGCCACTGGTTAGGGTTTTGAGGTCCATCATTTCTCTCGTGTAATCGTCCATCTTTTTAAACCTATGTTGAGGATTACGAAGCTTCACCGGTAGGCAGAGAGAAGCAGAAGCAGCGAGCTCGCTCCCTCCGAGTTTAGGGTCCGATTCCGGCACTGCCCAAGCAAGCGCCGCCGAGAGAGGAAAAATGAGAGAAAATTATCAGGGAAGGGATAGAAAGGTCAATAATTATTTAATTTGGGGCTGGTGGATCCTAGCTGGACAGCTTCTTATTTAGCGGTCCATGTCCATGTCAGCATATGACCGACACTCTGGAGCCTACATCTGCACGTCCGACAACGGATCAACTGCGACAAATGCAACGGGAAAAAAATTCTTATAAGCAAGATCAGATTTTTCTTCTCTCTCCCTCTCCACTGGGTAGGGATAGCAAATAAAAAAAAAACTTCAGATCCGACATTCCCGATCTACCCATGGTTGAGCAGGGTGATTTAAGCCGTGGGAGTGGGTCCAACTACCCCTTCCCATATACGAGTTCAAATTAATTTGGGTTGTATTCAACCCCTCCACAAATTTTTAATATTTAATTTTTTACACTATTTTTGGACGGATTAATCACTCTGGTATATTTTTTTGGAGTTCGAATCACTTTATTTGAATTAAAATAGAGTAAAGTGTCTTCATTTTCTGGATAGCTAAGAATGGTAATATTTTTAATTCCTTAATTGTTAGGAGTGATATAACTCTTGATTTCTATAATTAAAATCATGTTTTTTTATATAGGGTAATATTTGGTTCTTTTATAATACTTTTTTAGCCATGTTTATATTTAAATAAAATAAGTGCAGAATAGGAATTATAATATATTAAATAGAACAAATATTTTTTTCTTGTTATATCGTGAATACTCTCATTTATATCTATATAATGTCTGAGTATAGATTATAGCAAAATAAGTTACAATTACATAAATGGTAATATATAATAATGTAAGATTTTCAATGGTACTTTACTACATAATTTTTCAAACTTACAATTTTATTCATTTTAGGTTGGATTTGCTCAAACTTTGTGTTTGTAACTCGCTTTTCTAACTCTCATTGGTAATCTTAAATTCTCAATATTTTTTCTTCTATTTTAAATATTTTTTCCATCCATGGTATTAAGTTATTTTCAACATTTTTCATTAAATTTTTTATATTTTTTATTTATTACATATTAATTTCTAACTTTTTAAAAATTATATTTTTATCATTCTACTTTTTATTCATTTCTTTTTAACTTAGATTTTGGTAATAACTATTTTTACTACGCTTGTTAAGTGATTCTTAACTTCTCCCATATTTTATTTTAGTCATCTAACTCTTAAAAATTACAATTTGTTCTATTAACTTTTCAAAAGTTACATTTTGGTCATTAATTCAATTTAAGCTATCATTTAAGCTCTCTAATACTTTTTCTTCTTTCCTCTAGGTCATTACACTCCTAATTAACCTCATTCAGGTGCCCATTTTCACGAAAATTATAAATAGGTCCCTAAACTTTCCAAAAGTTGCATTTCGACCCCTCTACTTTTATCTCTTTAAAACGAGCCTAATTACTCTTCCAAAAATCACATCTAGCTCCCTCATAATCTTCCCTAAGTCCCCACAATCACTCTTTGGCTAGCCTTGGCTGGAATAGTGCCAATCTAGCCCATTTTCACAAAAATTATAAATAGGTCCTTAAACTTTCCAAAAGTTTCATTTCGACCCCTCTACTTTTATCTCTTTAAAACGAGCCTAATTACTCTTCCAAAAATCACATCTAGCTCCCTCATAATCTTCCCTAAGTCCCCACAATCACTCTTTGGCTAGCCTTGGCTGGAATAGTGCCGATCCAAGCTTGATCATAAGCTCTTTGTAATTTAAACACAAAATCTGGTTTTGGCTAGAAACTCACCGGTGAGGAAGCGATGAGGGTCGAGGGTTATAGGATTGTGTAAGTGAATCTCCCACGAGTCTATGGACACCTGGATCTCGGTCTACGATGGTCGGAGCTGCCTTAAATGTCCGATATTTAGAGAAGTGTTAATAGTTAAGGGCCAACAAAGGTTATAAGATTTTTCATGGTTAGTAGGCTTACCTATAGCCCAAATGACTACCGTGGTTGGCACGAGTAGATCGAGAGGTTCTCTAGAAAAAGATTTGGCCTTAATTAGTCGTATGAGAGGTCGAGAGGGGCCCCAAAAGCTCTTGCTCTTTTTCTTGCCGATAGAGCAAGGTTACGATTCCGTCGATTTGTTGTTGGGAGAGAGAGCGTTGGTGGTTGAGAGGAGTAGGGTTTGAAAGCTAACTCTTGTCCAGTTGTAAGGACACCCATATCAGTAAGCTTTGTGTTCAAGAGTGAAAATGGGAATGTCTTGTTCAAAGGTCGTTGGAAACTTGAGGTGTTTGGCTTTAAGAGAGAATTTTGGTGATACTCCGACAAGAGGAGGGTTGAGCCTTATGTAGGGAGGTCAGGGACTTAGATGAAACTTTCTAGATTTCACTTTGCTTTTTATCTTGTTGGAGGAAACAAGTCAGAAAATCTTCCCTAAGACTTGGGTTATTTTTGAATTTTATACAAATCTGACTTTGGTTAGTCAGGCAAAAAATATGATACACACGCCGATTTGTGCATCATGCACCCTATGTGTACGACACATGTGTGCGCTCAGCGTAGCGTGCTGACCAGTTCACATGGTAGCGAATCTCAGTGAATTTCTCTATCGGTTTAGTTAATTTTGACTTTTATTTGGTTGGTTCACCCCTAATTCGGTCGGTTCTTGGCACAAAATAAATTTCTAAAATTTTTTCATTGAATTCCCTATTATTTGAGATTAAGAACGACCATTTTTTAATTTAAATTGCCCTTTATAAAAATTGGGGGTTTTACTGCTATGAACCGATTTGATCGATTTTGGCCTTCTTTTGGTCAATTCACCATTGACCTGACCGGTTCTTGGCCCAATTATTTTTCTAAAAATACTACATCCTTATCCAAGTTGTTTGGCTACAAGAATTGCCATTTTTGGATTTGTTTATCCCTTCATAAAAATTAGGAGCATTTTTTCTAAATTCCTTAGATAACTCTTTTTGGCTCAATTTCTATTTGGGCTTCTCCCAATCCTTTATCCATGTTTGCTTAGGGTTATTTGGGTTCACTTCTCACTCCCAAGTTTAGGGTTACGTATAGATTCTCCATTTAGTTTGGTTACCGTATTGGTTTGCCGGTATCCATATTGTCTTTCTCGTTCCTTTCGAGTGTAGGTCTCGGTTCATATTTTTCTAGTGTTACAACTCTCTCATGATTTTTAGGAGTTTTGTCCCCAAAACTATCATTTATTATTTTTGTCGGGACTTCAAACTTTACATCTTTTTGTATTTTTTTCAATTAAAACAAGTAAGGGTACTTTTCTTTCATGGCCGCCTTGAGTTCCCATGTTTCTTTTTCTATGTAGTCATTGTGACATAGTACCTTCGCCATTGGTATACCCTTGTTCCAAAGTTGCTTATCACGGTGGTCCATGATGTGCATTGGTTCCATAGTGTAGTTTAAGGTCTATTCGAGTTCAAGTGGGGGTTATTCCAATACGTGCCTCGGGTATGGTTCATACTTCATCAATACTGACTTGTGGAACACGTTGTGAATATTTCTAGTTCGGGTGGTATCTGTAACTTGTATGCCACTATAACACCTCTTTGTATGACCAAGTAGGGACCAATATACCGTAATTTAAGTTTCTCGTGGGGTTGAAAACGCAGTACACCCTTCCATAGAGTGACTTTTAAGAATACCACATCCTCAATCTCGATGTTTAGCTCTCGACGCCGATTGTTTATGTAGCTTTTCTATATATCTTAGGTGGCTTTGAGTCTATCCCTTATGGTTTTTATCTTTATTACTCTTGTAAATACCACCCTTTTGAGTTAAGGAAAAATCAGGGAAAGAACCTATCAAACCGAGTGAGAAAAATGAACCGGTTCACAAACTCGATCACTAGAGAATGGGTAAATTGGGAAATTTACAACTCCCGAATGACCCAAAGAGTAATAAAAATCTTGGAAAGGGGCCTTAGAACAATTTGGAAGAGAAAACTAGACCGGTTCAGGTGAACCGGATCCGAACCTGTTTAGATCGGTTTGAATCACTATTGAACCAAATAATAAATTCATTTTTCTAGGTGGCTTAGAAAATTCCAATTTGAGAATTGAGGCCACCATTTGATAGATAATGAATTTAGAAATTTTTAATTTTGAAAAACTCGGTCGAATTAGGCCTGAACCGACCTGTTTAAGCTTTGAATCCAGTTCGGTTCAGAATAGTGTTGTCTTCTTCCTTCAGATGACAACATTGTTCACTCGCCGAAAATCAAAGTAGCACCAATGAAGAGGAAACATTTTTGTTTAGTACGTTTCAGACCATCAATGACTGTCACAAAGGTGCCAAACGGACGACCGATGAGTCCCCGAGCTCCCTATATAAAGAGCCCCTCTCCATTCATCCTTTCCACACCTAAAAACCTCACTCTCTTTTAGCTACTCAATTTCTTGGAAAAGCCTGAACTAGAGCTCCCATATAGAGTCTTTTTGGAGCCAAACAAGGCGTGGTCGGGTTCCTTGGAACTAGAGAGAAATCAATTACACAGTGGTAGTCTTCATTCGCTCTAAGGGTCGCTGGAGAAGCGCTGGTGTGATCGAACAGTGAAGTAGCTCCGGTGGACCAAAGCTGCCCTATTTTTGTCGAGCTGAAATCAGCCAAATCAAGCCCTTCTCAGGCCAAACCAAGCTCTCCCAACAGTCACTCAGCCTTCCTACGACCGAGTTAGGGTGGAAAGGTAAGCCAATTTGGCTCTCCTTTGTGAATTCCGATCGGTGCTAGAGAGAGAACTGACAGTTCTTTACTAACCAAATTCTCCCTAAATTTGACATGAATTGAGGTGATTCTTGATTCTTGGAAGAATGTAAACCCCGTTCTTTGGAGTTAAGGAAAATAAAAAAGAACCGGTCAAACTGGGTGAGAAAACTGAATCGATTCACAAACCTGATTATTGGGAAATGGGCAAATTGGAGAATTTACAACTCCCAAGTGACCCAAAAGGGTTCATAATCATTGAAAAAGAACCTTAGGACAAATTGGGAGAGAAAAATTAGACCAGTTCGGGTGAACCGGATCCGAACCAGATTGAACCAGTTTATGAACCAGAATCAATAGAGAGAGGGCAAACCAGGAAAATTATGGATCCCAAGTGACCTAAAGAGTCACATAAATCATGAAAAAAACTTTAGGATGAATGGGGGATGAAAACCAAACTGGTTCAGGTGAATTAGATCTGAACCAAATTAAACCGGTTTGGACTAGTTTGAATCACTATTGAATTAGATGCTAAATTCCTTTTTTAGGTGGCTTAGAAAATTCCAATTTGAGAATTGAGGCCACCATTTGATAGATAATAAATTTAGAATTTTTTAATTTTGAAAAACTCAGTCAAATCGGGCATAAACCGATCGGTTTAAAATTTGAACCCAGTTCGTACTGATCTGGTTCGGAACAGTGTCGTCTTCTTCCTTGAGATGATAACACTGTTCACTCGTTGGAAAATCAAAGCAGCGCAAGTGAAGAGGAAATTTTTCTATTCAGTATGTTTTAGGCCATCAATAACTATTATAAGGGTGCCAAACGGACGGTTGACGAATCCCCGAGCTCCCTATATAAAGAGCCCCTCTCCATTTATCCTCTCCACACCTGAAAACCTCACTCTCTCTCAGCTACTCAAATTTTTGGCAAAGCTTGAACCAGAGCTCTGATATAGGGTCTTTTCTGAGCCAAACAAGGTGTGGTCAGGTTCCTTAGAACCGAAGAGAAGTCAACTACACGCTGGTAGTCTTCATTTGCACTGAGGGTCACCGAAGAAGTGCTGACGTGATCGAACAGTGAAGTAGCTCTGCAAACTGAAGCTGCCTTTTTTCTGTGGAGCTAAAATCAGCCAATTTGGTCCCTCCTCAAGCCAAACCAAGCTCTTCAACACTTCCTTAACCCTCCTACGACCGAATTAGAACTGAAAGGTAAGCCAATTCGACCCCCCTCTATAATTTCCGACCGGTGCTATAGAGAGAACCGACAGAAGTTTGATGATAAAATTCTCACCTAATTTGGCATCAATTGATGCAATTCTTGATCTTAAGAGCAACCTCAGGAGGAGACCTATCTGCCCAGATTAAGAGCTTGGACTGCCGCGCCTCCGACGACAAGCATTTGAACCTCTCTCTCTCTACGTTCTATTTTTCAGCAAAGCTTTATTAGAGCTTGTTCCGGCGTCAAAACTTGTGATTCAAAGTGCAATTGAATCGTATTAAGATGCATGAACTCCAATTTAACTTCAATTTTAACAATTAAACTTGTTTGATCGGTCAATTTGATAAAATCAAATTCAGGTGTGTTAGAAAGTTGAAATTGGGAGAAAATTGGGATTTCAAAATTTTGAGGGACTAAAATGCAATTTTATAAAATTGAGGGTCAATTGGCATGATAAGAATGTTGGAGGACCAATTGAACAAATTTTGGAATTTTTGGGTAAAACTTACCATTTTTGTAAAGGAGGGGCAAAACGGTAATTTTGGAAAAATTGGGAATTTGGGAAAATTGAACCCTTTTTTGTGAATTTGAATAAATTGAGGTACCAAGGTGAATTTTTAAAGTTTCAGAACTCAATTTGGGGAAAAATCGACATTTGGGGCCTAAAGTAAAAGAAAAAGAACTTTAGGGACCAAATTGCAAATATTTGAAAAGTTAGATATTTTTAGTCATTCATAATAAATGAAGGCTATCAAGCCAAATGATAATGAATAAGGATGTTCATACTGTGTAGGAACATGAGATATCGGGAACACTAGCTAAGACAAAGCTCGTAAGGGACAAAAGCCGATTTAGAGGAAATATACTTCACGATCGCGTGAGTGGGAATTTAATATCATACCCGGTTGGTATGATAAGCACCTCAAAAATGAAAAAAAAACCACTGCTAAGTGATTTTTTAATCATCACACCTAAGAGGAGTGATGTGGAAATAAAGCAGAAAAACTAATTACAGGTTGTAAGTAGATCATACACAGTTGGTATGATAAAACTTCCTCGGAGAAAGTGGAAAACCCGTTCATCGGTTATGAGGGAGATGTCCTCATACTTGGATGGTATGATGGACAGTTGAAAAGTATATTTTGTCAGAAGTGCTCTCCTCTGACTGTGTGCCACTACTTAAACATTTTGGTAGACCTTCTTGATGGGCTCAAATAACTCTATTAGGCCGGAGGCCTCAGTTTTGGAACTTTTTGGGCTAATAAGCCCGATTTTGAAAATCTTGAACAGTGGGCCCTAGGCCAGTTGACACAAGTAGGAGCTCGTAAACAAACATGATTAATATGCCATGAAAACTTAAGTAAATGAGTTGTTTGGTCATGGTACCAAGACAGGACCATCATACTCAGTCAACTAGCGGTAGTGCGACATGGCAAGTCTCCGGACTAGTCAAGAAAAATAGCTACAGGTCGAGTTGAGGGTTGGGGCCATTGGACCAGTGGCACCACATATTATATAGCATTATGTGAAAAACTATTGATTGTGCTTGCACTATGTTACGGGACCTTCAAGACGCCCAAGAGGGGTAGTGATGCATCCTAGGGCTCTAGACGACCTGGTGGATATAAGGGCAGTTAGTCGTACTAGAAGTCTTACGAAGCTCGATGTAGCTTCAAGCGCATGAGACTAGGGTGGGGACAGGATGAGGTCTTTGTCCTCATATGGACACAGAGTTCTGTTACGGGATTGTGGGTCGAATGTTGCGAACATCCACTCATTCTCAGGGTAGAAGTGGACATGCTTCTATTTAGGTGGCTGGTAAAGTCGCCCCGATGCTACAAGTGGGTACAATGGACGGGCTGGTCTACGATTATGTGTTCCTTCATGATGAAGGGTGTGTGTTGGTTGATAAACACACTATTGTGATGTGAAATGATTTTAAAAACTAAAATTTGAAGATGAGAAAATTTAAAGGAAATTAAGTAGTCTGGCACACTCCAATTTGAAAAATATTTTTATCGAAACTTCATTTTTTTTAAAATACCCATTCACTGAGTTGTAGAAACTCACCCCTTCTTTTATCCTTTTTCAGGAAATAGAGGAAATGACTAGGGATAACACCAAGCCTTACCCTTTATCAGGTATGCTTAATTTCTGTTAAGCTTGCATTATATTTGATATATGTCTTTATAGGGAACAAGGTTGAAAGTACGCTTGGCTCCTCTTGAGTTAAAGAAGGAGGAAACTCCTCTTGAACCAGGAGAGCAATGGGTTGCTCATGGGGATCTGACCAAACCGGGTCGGGGCGTGACAAAGAACCTCAGGACAAGAGCTATCAGCACAGATCGAAAGCTCGGATCGCCGTGCCTCTGACAGTAAGCTTTCGAAGCTTTCTCTCTCTACGTTCAATTTTCCGGCGAAGCTCCATTTGAGCTCGTTCTAGAGTCAATTCATGCGATTCAATGTGCAATTGAATCGTATGGATGTGTAGGAACTTAAATCTACCTTCAATTTCAACAATTAACCTCGTTTGATCGGTCAATTTGATAAAATCAAATTTGACCAAGTTAAAAGATTGAAATTGGGGAAAATTTGGGGATTTCAAAAATTCGAGGGAGTAAAGTGCAATTTCCTAAAATTGAGGGCCAATTGGGCATGGTAAAGATATTGAGGACCAATTGGCCAATTTTTGGAATTTTTGGGGTGAAATTTACCATTTTGTAAAGTAGTGGCAAAATAGTAATTTTGGAAAAATTGGGGACCAAATTGGGAATTTGGAAAACTTGTACCCTTTTTGTGATTTTGAATAAATTGAGGTCCCAAAGTAAAATTTTGAAGTTTCAAGACTCAATTTGGGGAAAAATCGATATTAGGGACCTAAAGTTAAAGAAAAAGAACTTTAGGGACCTAATTGCAATTAATTGAAAAATTGGATATTTTATTCATTAGTGATAAATGAAGGCTATCAAGCCAAAGGATAATGAACACGAATGTTCATATTGTGTAGGAATGCGAAGTATCGGGAATGCCAGCTAAGACAATCTTGCAAGGAGACGAAAGTCAGTTAAGAAGGATTCATGACATTCATGAGTGAGTGAGATTTTTATATCATACCCAGTTGGGATGATAATCACATCAGAAATGAAAACCCACTACAATGTGGGATTTTAATATCATACCTTGATGGGGTGATGTGAGAAAACACATAGAAAAACTACTTACCAGTTGTAAGTTGATCATATCCGGTTTATATGATGAACTTCCTAGAAGGAAGTAGAAAACTCGTTCATCGATTATGAGCGGAGATGTCCTCACAGTCGGTTGGTGTGATGGACAGCTAAAAGATTTTTTTTGTTGGAAGTGCTCTCCCCTAACTGTGTGCCACTTCTTAAACTTTTCAGGAGACATTCTTGATAGGAGCTCGAATAGCTGAGATAGGCTGGAGGCCTCAGTTTTGGAACTTGGGGGCTAAATGCCTGATTTTGAAAATCTCGTACAGTGGGCCCAAGGTTAGTTGGCACGAGCAGGAACTCGTAAACAAACATTAAGTTTAAGCCATGAAAAATTTAAATTAATGATATGTTTGGCCATGGTACCAAGACATGACTGACATACTCGATGGACTGGCGGTAGTGCGACATGATAGGTCGACAGACCAGTTGAGACAAATAGCTTCAGGTCGAGTTGAGGGTCGGGGCCATTAGACCAATGGCACCTAAGATTAAATGGCTTATGAGAAAAACTGTTATTTTGTGCATGCACTAAGGTACGAGACCTTCGAGACACCCAAGAGGGGTAGTGATGAATCCTAGGGGCTACTAGATGACATGGTGGAGATAAGTACAGTTTGTCATGCCAATAGTTAGGGAAGCTCGTCGTAGCTTCATGTGCATGAGACTGTGGTGGGGTCAAGATGAGGTATCTATCCTCATATGAACACGAAGTTTCTTTATGGGATTGAGGGTCAGATGTCACGTACATCCACTCATTCTCAGGGTAGAAGTGGATTGGCTTCTATCAAGTTGGCTGGTAAAGTCGCTCCGACGCCACAAGTGGTTGCAGTGGACGTGCTGCCCTACGAATGTGGGTTCCTTTCATGATGAAGGGCATGTGTTGGTTGATAAACATACCATTTGTATGATGAAAAATGGCTATGAAAACTGTGATTTTGAGGATGAAATATCTTAAAGGAAATAAGAAGTCTCGCACACTCCAATTCAAAAATTATTTTATTGAAACTTTATTTTTTTTAAAATTTCCCATTCACTAAGTTATAGAAACTCACCCACCCTTATTATCCCTTTTTAGGAAATAGAGAAATGACTAGGGATATCACCATGCCTTACCCTTTGTCAGGTATGCTTAATTATCTTGAGCTTGCATTTTTATTGATATATGCTATTCTAGGGAACAAGGTTGAGATTTCGCCTGACTCCTCTTGAATTAAAGAAGGGGGAAACCCCTCTTGAACTAAGAGAGTGGTAGGTTGATCATAGGGATCCGACCAAACCGGGTCGGAGCGTGATAGCTATAAGCCCCATCCTTTCGAGAATAGGAAAAATCGGGAAACCGGTCATTTCTAAGGAGAAAACTGAACTATATAATGAAGGGTTAAAATGGGAAATTAGAAAATCCCAAGCAACCAAAAGGTCACAAAAATCAAGGGGAAGAACCATGAAGTGAATTGGATGGGGAAATAGGATTGGTTCAGGATGAACTGGACCTGAACCGGGTTGAACCGTAATGAACCAAATTGGATAATTTATTTTTCTAAGTAGCTTAAAAATCTCAAATTGGAAAATTGAGGCCACCATTAGGTAGAAGATGAATTTTGGTTAATTTATAAATTTTTAATTTTTAGAAAACTGATCGAATTGGGCCTAAATCGACCGATTTTAATCACTGAACCCGGTTGGATCGGACTAGTACAATCTAGAACAGTGTCATCATCTTACTTATGATGACAACACTGTTCATCAATGTAGAAAATCTTTCCTTTTCTGGTGAAAGGAATATTCCCTCTGATTTGGGCATTTTCTGACGAGGATAAGCTTGACCAGTATGGAAACTTGTCACACCACGACTTGGTTTGGTGAGATACCCGTGAGCAACCCGCTACTCTCTTTGGTACATTAAGGGTTTCACCATTTTCTAAACCGTGAGGAGTAAGGCATCCTTTTACATATCTTTCATGGAATAGTATTATACAAAACTGAGTATTGTAAAACAGACACATCTGTCTTCTTATTGTTCCAATTTAGGAGGGTATTTAAGATTGGTGTTTCCTTGGTTACCTGAAAGGGGTAAAAGGGAGGGGGTGAGTTCTACAACTTAGTGAGAGCGGGTGTTAGGAGTGAGTTTTCAAAAGCAGCTTTATCTAAAAAGGTTTTCCCTAAATTTTGGTTTTTAAAACCTTTTTCCATTTTCATATTAGGTGTGTTTAGCTGTCTTAGTTCATCCCCTTGCCTCGGGAGGAGTTTAGAAAATAACATATGCCCTTCATCAGGAATGGTACACACATTCGTAGGTGTAGCCCATTCACTGTACCCACTTGTGGATCGGAGCGACTTTACTATCCACCAAGATAGAAGCGTGTCCACTTCTACCATGGGTCTAAGTGGAATGTCCCTGATGTTCGACCCTCAAACTCGAATGTCACTTTGTGTCCGTATGAGGATGGAGACCTCATGCCGACCCCACCTGGGTCCCATCCACAAGAATCTATTAAAAGCTTCAAGACTGACTGACATGACAAACTACCCTTATCTCCACCATGTCATCTAGTAGCCCATAGGATCCATCACTACCCCCTAGGGCATCTTGATGGTCATGTACCACAAGTGCATGCGCAAATATGAGTTTTTCATATCATAGCCATCATCTTTGATGCCAACGGTCCAACAGCCCTAATGCTCAACCCGACCTGCAGCTGTTTGTCTAGGTCTGTCCATTGACTTGGCCTTGATGCATTGCCGCCAGTCCATTGAGCATTGTCGGTCCTGACTCGGTACCATGGCAAAATCACATAATCAATTTCATTAAAAATTTTCATGGCTCTTCTTAATCAAATTTGTTTACGAGCTTCTACTCATGCCCACTGGCCTTGGCCCTATGCACGTGTTTTTCCAAAACTGGGTATTTAGTCCCATGAGTTCAAAAAACTAAGGCCCCTAACCTATCTGAGCTGTTCTAGCTCCCGTCAAGAAGGTCTCCCAAATGTTTTAAGCATTGGCACAGAGTCATGGGAGAACACTTCTGACAAAATTTCATTTTCAACTCATCACACCAACCAGGTGTGATGATATCTTCGCTTACAACCGGTAGGTGGGTTTCTCCTTTCCTCAAGAAAACTCATCTTACCAACCGATTATGATGTGAAATAATTCCACTCATAAGTGGTTTTTCATTTTTAAAGTACTCACCATCCCAACTGGATATGATGTATAATTAAGCCCACTCACGCGAAAACTGTGATGTGTTCGTCCGTAGTTGGTTTTCCAAGTCCACGCTAGCTCTCTTGCTTGCGTTCCGGTCACAAGTGTCCCTACACAATTTGGGTATCATTATCAGAAAAGGTTCAGCATGACAGCCCTTCTTTTTCTCATGTATGGGCGACTAGGTCTAAATCTTAGTTTATTGCACTTAGGTCCCTAAAGTTCATTTTCCTTAACTTTAGGTCACTAATGCTAACTTTTCCCCAAATTGAGTCCCAAGGCATCCAAAATTCCCTTTGGGTCCTCAATTTACTCAAAATTGTATAAGGGGCTCAAGTTTTCCAAATTTCCAATTTGGTCCCCAATTTTTCAAAAATTATGATTTTGCCCCTACTTTCCAAAAATGGCAATTTGGCTCTAAATGTTTCGAAAATTGACCAATTGGTCTCCCATCATCTTTCTCATTACCAATTGGCCTTCAATTTTGAGAAATTGCATGAAGGTCCCTCAATTTTTTGAAATCCCCAATTTTCCCAAAAATTTCCCCCAATTTCTCCCATTTAAACTGACTGAATTTGATTGCTTCAATTTGACCATTCAATCGGGGTTAATTGCTCCAATTGAGGGCATGAATCAGTTCCTATAGTTTCTTACGATTCAATCAAGCTTTGAACTGCAACATCTGGGTTCTGAATTGAGCTCAAATGGAGCTTCACCGGAAAAATGTTCGTAGAGAGAGAAAGTTTCGAAAGATTACCGTTGGAGGTGCGACGGTCAAAGCTCTCCATCAGGGGAGGTAGCTCTTGTCCTGAGGTTTCTTCTTGGATTAAGAATCGCTACAATTGAAGTCCAATTGAGGGTGAATTTAATTAGTGAAATTCATCACTTTCTCTCTCTAACACCGATCTACAACGATGGAGGAGGGTTGAGTTGGCTTACATTTCAGTCTGTTGAGGTCGTGTGAGGGCCGTGGGGGGTGTCAGGGAGGTTTGGTAAATTAATCTAAATTAATTTTCTATCTAATGCTGGATTCAATTTACCAATTTGATCACTTTAATTCACCACAAAAAATGAATTTAGAATCCGGTTCATGTATGGTTCAAACAGGTTCAATCTGGTTTAGGTCCGGTTCTGTAAACCCCATCCTTTGATAAAAAGAAAAATCGGGGAAAGAACCAGTTATTTCCAAAGAGAAAATTGAGTCGGTTCATAAATCGGAATCAATAGATCAAGCGCAAATCAAGAAATTTATGGATTCCGAGTGACCAAAATAGTCACAAAAGTCATAAAAAAGAACTTTAGGATGAATTGGAGGTGAAAACCGAACCGGTTTAGGTGAACTTGATTGAAATTGTTTGAACCAGTTTCTAAATTCATTTTTCTAGGTGGCTTAGAAAATTCAAATTGGAGAATGAAGCTACCATTTGATACAGAATGAATTTAGAAATTTTGAATTTTGAAAAACTCTATCGAATCGAGCCTGAACCGATTGGTTTAAGCTTTGAACATGGTTCAGACCAGTCCAGTCCGGTTCGGAACAGTGTCGTCTTCTTTCTTCAGTTGATAACACTATTCACTTGCCGAAAAATTGAGCAGCGCCGACGAAGATAAGTGATCAAATTGGTAAATGAATGACTATTTCGGTCGAACTGAAAATAGGCAATTCGAGCCCTTCTGAGGCCAAACCAAGCTCTCCCAACACTTTCACAACCCTCCTATAGCTGAATTAGAGTGGAACGGTAAGCCAATTCAGCTCCCCTCTATAAATTCCGATCAGTGCTAGAGAGAGTCGATAGATCTTTTCTGAGCAAATTCTCCCTCAATTTGACATGAATTGATGTGATTGTTGATCCTAGGAGAAACCTTAGGACAAGAGCTATTTGCCTAGATTGAAAGTTCGGACCACGACACCCTGATAGTAAGCTTTCGAAGCTTTCTCTCTCTACACTTAGTTTTCGAGCGAAGCTCCGTTTGAGCTCATTTTGGTGTCAAATTGTGCGATTCAAAGTGCAATTGAATTGTATGGAGGTGTAGAACTTAAATATAACTTCAATTTAAACAATTAACTTTGATTGATTGGTCAATTTGATGAAATCAAATCCAGTTAGATTGGAAGGTTGAAATTGGTGAAAAATTTGGGGATTTCAAAATTTTGAGGGACTAAAGTGTAATTTCATAAAATTGAGGCCAATTGGGCATGAAAAAGATGTTGGAGGACCAATTGGTCAATTTTTGGAAATTTTGGTTGAAATTTACCATTTTTGTAAAGTTAGGGCAAAATGGTAATTTTGGAAAAGTGTGGGACCAAATTGGAAATTTGGGAAACTTGAACCGCTTTTTATGATTTTGAATAAATTGAGGTCCTAATGTGAATTTTAGAAGTTTCGAGACTCAATTTGGGGAAAAATCGACATTAGGGACCTAAAGTTAAAGAAAAAGAAATTTAGGGACCTAGTTGCAATAAATTGAAAAGTTTGAGTATTTCATACATTAATGATGAATGAAGACTATTAGGCTAAAGGATAATGAACAAGAATGTTTATATTATGAAGGAACATGAAGTACCGGGAACGCTAGCTAGGACAAGCTGGGGTGTAGACAAAGAACTGGTTAAGAGAAAATCACTATGTTATCAGGTGAGTGAGATTTTTATATCATACTCGGTTGGCATGGTAAGTACCTCGGAAATGAAAACCCACTACTAAGTGAAATTTTAAACGTCACACCTGAATGGTGTGATGTGGAAATTTCATGAAAATCTACTTACTAATTGTAAGTAGATCATACACGGTTGGTATGATGAACTTCCTAAAATGAAATAGAAAACCCATTCATCGATTATGAGTGGAGATGTCCTCACTCTTGGTTGGTGTGATGGATGGCTAAAAGATTATTTTTGTCAGAAGTGCTCTCTCTTGACTGTGTTCCATTGCTTAATCCTTTTGGGAAACCTTCTTGATGGGAGCTCGAATTGCTCAGATAGGCTAGAGGCCTCGGTTTTGGAACTTGGGGGCTAATATGCTCGATTTTTTAAAATCTTGTACAATAGGCCCAAGGCCAGTTGAGATATGCTTGGCCATGGTACCAGGATATGACCAACATACTCGATGAATTGGGGGCAGTGCAACATGACAGGTCGATGGACCAGTTGAGACAAACAACTGTAGGTCGAGTTGAGGGTCAGAGCCGTTGGACCAGTGGCACCAAAGATTAAATGGCTTATTAGGAAAACTGTTGTTTTGTGCATGCACTGAGGTATGAAACCTTCAAGATGCCCAAGAGGAGTAGTGAAGCATCCTAGGGATTACTAGACGACATGGTGGTGGTAAGGGTAGAGTGTCATGCCAATAGTTAGGGAAGCTCAATATAGCTTCATGCTCATGAGACCGGGGTGGGGTCGGGATGAGGTCTCTGTCCTCATACGGACACAGTTTTCTTTAGGGGATTGAGGGTCAGATGTCATGTACATCTACTCATTCTCATGGTAGAAGTGAATGTGCTTCTATCTAGGTGGCCGATAAAGTCACTCTAACGCCTCAAGTGGGTGTAATGGACGTGCTTCCCTGCGAATGTGTGTTCCCTTCATGATAAAGGGCATGTGTTGGTTGACAAACACACCGTTGTGATGAGAAATGGCTATGAAAACTAAGATTTAAGGATAAAATGTTTTAAAAGAAAATAAGGAGTCTGACATACTCCAATTCAAACTATTTTTCTGAAAGTCAAGATTTAAACACCCATTCACTGAGTTGTTGAACTCACCCCCTCCCTTATATCCCTTTTTAGGTAACCAAGGGAAACCTACCCAAGCACCTCCTATTAGTCATACTTATAAGACAAGTATGTAAAGTTTAAAATTTCATGCAGTTTTGATTAATGTTATTTCAGGAAAGGAACAGGTTTAAAGGATGCCTTACTCCTTCCAGGTAAAATAAGGGGGAAAACCCCTAATAAATCGGGAGAGTGGCGGATGCCAAAGAGAGGTAGTGATGTGTCGTAAGGGCTACTGGACGACATGGTGGAAGTAAGGGCAGTTTGTCATGCCAGTAGTCAAGAAGCTCGACGTAGCTTCTTGCGCATGAGACTAGGGGTGAGGATGGGATGAGGTCTCTATCCTCATACAAACACGAAGTTGTTTTCGGTTTAGGGAGGGGGGGTCGAATGTCTTGAACATCCACTCAGACCCAGGGTAGAAGTGGATGAGCTTCTATCTTAGTGGCCGGTAAAGATGCTCCGAGACACAAGTAGGTGTAATGGATGGGCTGCACCTGCGAATGTGTGATTCCTTTCTGATGAAGTGGGTGTGTTGACTGTTAGCCGCACCTAATGTGAAAATGAGGAAAAAGGTTTTTGAAAAAAAAATGGAAATTTGAGAAAAGATCATTCTTAAAGGAAATAAGGATTTTGGCACACTTGTTTAAAGCTGGTTTGTTTATGAAAACTCACTCACAACACCCATTCACTGAGTTGTAGAACTCACCCCTCCCTTTTACCCCTTTCATGTAACCAATGGAAACCAACCTTAAAGACCTTTTTGTAGTTGAACCTTAAGACAGGTATATAAGATTTATATTCAGTTTTGTATAATGTTATTCTAGGAAAAATAGGAAAAAGATGCCTGACTCCTAGGCAGATAGCTCTCATCTTGAGGTTCATCATAGAATCAAGAATCACATCAATTGATACCGAATTGAGTTTGAATTTTATTATTGAAATTCTGCCAGTTCTCTCTCTAGCACCGACCGAAAATTGTAGAGGGGAGCCGAATTGGCTTACATTTCAGTCGTAATTCGGCCGTGGGAGGGCTGAGTAAGTGTTGGGAAGGCTTGGTTTGGCTTGAGGAGGGCTCAAAATGGACAATTTCAACTCGGCCGAAACAGGGCAGCTACGGTCCACCTGAGCTGCTTTACTATTCCATCATGTCGGCGCTTCTCTAGTGATTCTCGGATTGACTGGAGTTTTCTATCAGATATCTGACTTCTCCCTGGTTCTAAAGAGCCCGACCTCTCCTTTCGAGGTTAAGAAAAATGTTGAAATCGAAACTCTGGTTCAAGCTTCACCGAGAAACGGAGCAGTAGACAGAGAGAGAAGTGTTCAGTTGTGAGGAGAATGAATGGGGATGACCTCTATATAATCGTGTATTAAATGGGAGAGATTTATTACTAGTATTAATATTGACATAAATTATTGGTATTAATTCCAATAATTTAATTTCGGTATTAAATTATTTATATTAATTCCAATAATTTAATTTAGGTACTAAATTATTGGTATTAATTACAATAATTAAATATATATTAATTTATGGCCACTTATGATAAGGCGTACGGTCGCATAAAAATTTTTTGACTGAAATTTCGGGTTACAAAAAAATCATACTTCCCAAGAGGTCACTATCACCCCCCCCTCCCCCCCACCCGGTTTGGTCGGATCCCCGTGAACAACCCGCCACTCTCCTAGTTTATTAATGGGTTTCCCCTTATTATAATCTGTAAAGAGTAAGACGTCCTTTAAACATGCACCATTTCCTGGAATAGCATAATCAAAACTGCATAAAATTTTAAGCTTTACATACCTGTCTTACAGGCATCTTAGTTGATTGTCTTTCAGGGTAGGCTTTCTGGGATTTCCTGAAAGGGATATAAGGGAGTGGGGAGTACGACTACTTAGTGAATAGGTTTTTAAAAGTATACTTTTAACTTTTAAGAAAAACATTTATATGGAGTGTGCTAGACTCCTTTCTCTTCAAAAATCCCTTCATTTAAAAATTTGGGTTTTTCCATTATTTCTTAGTTACCGGTGTGTCATCACCCAACACACATCCTTCATCATTAAGGTTACACACATTCGCAAGTCAGTATCACTACTGAACCCGCTAGTGGCTTCAGAGCGACTTTTCTTGCCACCAAGATAGAAGTACGACCACTTCTACCCTGGGAATGAGTGGATGTACGCGACATCCGACCCACAATCCCGAAATCACTTCTTCGTGTCCGTATTAGTACAGAGAACTCATCCTGTCCCCACCCCGGTCTCATGCGCTTGGTGCTACTCCAGATTTCGCACAGACACTTGGAACGACGATCTGCCCTTATACTCACCGGGTCATCCAGGGCCCTTAGGACACATCACTACCCTTCATGGGTGTATTGATGATCCCGTAATCGTAGTGCATGCACAAACAATGTTTTCTTATCAAGCCATGTAATATGTGGTGCCCGTAGTTGTTTGTCTTAACTAGTCCGTCGACCTGTCATGTCGCACTGTCGCTAGTTGACTGAGCATGTCAGTCCTATCTTGGTACCATGGCCAAACAATTCACTTATTAAGTTTTATGACACATATATCATGTTCGTTTACGAGCTCCTGCTCGTGCCAACTGGCCTTAGGCCCACTGTACGAGATTTTCAAAAAAAACTAGACATTCTAGCCCTCAAGTTCCAAAATCAAGGCTCCCAGCCTATAAGAGCTAACTGAGCTCCCGTAAAAAAGGTCTCCCAAATTGTTTAAGCATCGACACACAGTAAGGGGAGAACACTTCCGACAAAATAGGTTTTCACTGTCTATTATACCAACCGGTATAAAGACATCTTCATTCATAATCGATGAACGGGTTTTCAACTTCCTTCGAGAAAATCTTATCATACCAACCGGGTATGATATACTTACAACCGGTAAGTAGTTTTTTTCGCATAATTTTCACATCACTTTCTCTAAGTGGTGATTATTAAAATACCACTAGATAGTGGGTTTTTATACCGAGGTACTTATCATCCCCAACTGAGTATGATATATAATTCCCACTCACAACCGCTAAGTGGTTTTTATCTTTAAGTTGTGCTAATCATCCCAACCGGATATGATGTTAGTAAACCCACTCACCCGTTAACGCAGTGAATTCCACTTAACCGGTTCTTTGTATTCACGCGAGCTCGTCCAAGCTGGCGTTCCTGATATTTCGTGTTCCTACACGATATGAACATCCTTGTTCATTATTACTCGGCATAACAGCCTTCATTCATTTCCAATAAATGAGAAAACCCAAACTTTTAGTTATTTGCAATTAGGTCCCTAAAGTTATTTCTCTTTAACTTTAAGTCCCTAATGTCGGTTTTTCCTCAAATTGAGTCCCGTAACTTTTAAAATTTATCTTGGGACCTCAATTTATTTAATTTCACCAAAAGGGGTTTAATTTCCTAAATTTCCAATTTGGTCCCCCAAATTTTCCAAAATTACCATTTTGCCCTTCCTTTACAAAAATGGTAAGTTTTGCCCCAAAATTTTCAAAATTCCTCAATTGGTCCTCAAACATTATTTTCATGCCCAATTGACCCTCAATTTAATAAAATTTCATTTTGAACCTTTGAATTTCAAAAATCCCCAATTTTCCCCTAATTCCAACTTCTTAACACAGTCGAATTTGATTTCATCAAATTGACCCATCATTCGTTTCCAATTGTTGAAATTGAGTTTATACATGTTCATACGATTCTTTAGAAATGTGAATCGCAAGTTTGAACGTCGGGACGAGCTCAAATAGACCTTTGTCAGAAAATGAACTACAGAGAGAGAAAGCTTTGATTACTCACCGGTGAAGGCACGTCGGTCCGAGCTTTCGATCTGGGCAGATAGCTCTCGTCCTGAGTTTCATCCTAGAATCAAGAATCACATCAATTGATGTGGAATTGGATTAGAATTTTGTCATTGAAATTCGGTCGACCCTCTCTTTAGCATCGATCGAAAATTGTAAAGGGGAGCCGAATTGGCTTACCTTTCGGTCCTAATTCGGCCATGGAAAGGTGGAGGAAGTGTTGGGATGGCTTGGTTTGGCCTGAGGAGGGCTTGAAATGGCCGATTTCCGCTCAGCTGAAATAGGGTAGTTTCAGTCCGTCGGAGCTGCTTCACTATTCCATCATGCCAGCGCTTCTCCATCGATTCTCGGATTGACTGGAGTCTGCTATCGGATATCTGTCTTCTCCCCGGTTCTAAAGAGCTCGACCTCTCCTTTCGAGTTTAATAAAAATGTTTTAGTTGAAACTCTAGTTCGAGCTTTACCGGGAAATGGAGCGGTAGAGAGAGAGAGAGAAGTGTTTAGGTGTGAGGAGAATGAATGTGGATTATCTCTTTATATAGGTGTAAAATCGTGTATTAAATGGGAGAGATTTATTACTAGTATTAATATTGCCATAAATTATTGGTATTAATTCTAATAATTTAATTTCGATATTAAGTTATTTCTATTAATTCTAATAATTTAATTTAGGTATTAAATTATTGATATTAATTACAATAATTAAATATATATTAATTTATAGCTATTTATGATAAGGCTACGCATAAAATGTTTTGACGGTGGTCATCCATCCTCACATTACTCTCAGGTAAGCATGCTTAACTTTAAAATTCTTATAGATTCTCGTTCACCTGAACCAATTTTGTTTTTCTGTTCTAATTTATCTTAAGTTTCTTTTCAAAGGTTTAATGGACTATTTGGATCCCCCGAGAGTTGTAAATTCCCAAATTGCCCATTCATAAATGATCGGGTTTGTGAACCGGTTCTGAATCCTCACTTGGTTTCACTGGTTCTTTTCATGATTTTCCTTAGCTCAAAAGGGCGGGTTTTACAACTCTCTCCTCCTTTTAGGAGTTTTGTCCCCAAAACTTAATTAGCAACTTTGTATTAGGTGTCATTTCCTTTGATCCCCCTTTGGTGTTTGCTTAACCTGCAACTCTTCTCTTGTTATTTCAATTAGCCCTTTTTATAACCTTCACTTAAGAAATTCGTTTTCCTAAATATTATTTACTCACTCAATGGAGTTTGTCATAACTAGACATACCTTACCTCAGGGTATGTTCTTAGATTTTATCTCTCTCTTTGCTTAGAGCACCATTCTTCCCCTTGAGGTTCTGTACTCAAGATTGGGAATTCCAAGATAACTAACCATTTCCATGTCTAGTTAGCCGCTTGATCATTGAAACCCTTAGCTTGACATCCTTTAGAGCATTACATACCTATTTTCACGGATTTCTTTATCACCACCTTTTCATCCCATTTCGACTCTTCCTCCATTCGTTGTCTATTATAACTTTGGTCCAAATTGTTATATTTGACCTCGTCATGCTTATTAGCCGACTCTTCCTTACTTTCAGTCATATTCTCCTCGAGTTGTTGGGCTTACATGCCCTTACAAGATGGCATTTTCTAGGACCCGTCTCTGTCCATTTGATTTCTAGAACATCTCCTAAAGTGTCTCTCTTAGCTTTTAGACATTTCAGGGATCGTATAACTTCATTCCTCTTTCTACTTGGTTCTCCTGTTCCCTCCAAACAGGTCAGCTTGGGCCATTATGATACTTCCTTCATTGGAAACATTTCCTAATTAAGGGTTGGTTCCTTTCACTCCACATTGTGTCCATCCACCCATCAATAATTCCTTTAGTTTAATTTCCTTCTTAAGACCTCATTTTTCCTTGGTACTAGACTTTTCCATCTCAACCAACATTTCATTTTTTAGCTTATCGTTCATTCTATTTCGGTTAGTTCCATTTCATCTCAATTGGGATACACATGTCTTTTCAGGGCTTCCTTCCTTTGTAGAATTCTTTCCCTTTCTCCTGACATTCCTTTTTACATTTGCTCTGGGGGATTTCTACTCTTAAATGACATCCCTTGATGTCGTCTTCTCCTATTTACCTTTACTCCTCAAATCTCGTAGGCACATCTATTATGCTCTATCTGCATCCTTATTCGTACCCAGTACCTGTCTATTTCTTTAGTGGGCGTACAAATCTTCCTTGTTTGAAGATCATTATGGGAGAGGCTTGCCTATTCCTTTCTTGGCTTGAGTTTAGTTGTTAATTGGCCTTTGGTCCTTTTAAGGATTTCTTGCATCCTTCTTTTCCCAAGTATTTGACCTTTCCACCTCTCTCTTCTTTGTTAGAACTTACATTATGGCTTTCCTGAGTATTTGTTCGTTAACTGCTTTGCCTCCACCATTTGTTTGGTCTAAGTTTCTTAGGGCATCTGTTTCTCAAGTCCTCCTGTCCTTAACATCCATCTCACTGACCTTTTTAGGGTGTAGTCCTTCTTAGGGTGTCATTTATTCTCCTTGACGCTATTTGGCTTCATTACATTTTCCAAGGTGATTCATTCCAATACATCCTGTTATTTGGCTCTATTACTCTTCCAAGCAGGTTATAATTGGCCTCCAATACATCCTTCCATCAAGAAGTTTCTAATGATGGGTAGGTGCCTTGCACTTCACATTATGTCCATCTGCTAATCCAATGATTCCTTCAAGGTACTTAGTTGTATGCATCCCTCCAGAGTTCCCTTTCCCAACGTATTCCTTCTCTTCTTCACTCTCATTGTGCCATTCTCTAGAGTTTCTAGAGGACGTTTCTCTGTGTTTGACCCTTATGAGAGGGTTCTAGATATACTTCCAATGTACCTTATCCCTACTCTTGAGGTATCTTTCTTGGGTTGACCTTCTTAAGAAGAAATTTAAATTTTACATTTACCTCATCATTTCTTGACCTCTTGGTGAACCCCTTACTTAGCCAACTCCATGGTTTCGGTCTCCAGTCCTTCATGGCCTTTGAGGAGTTGTTGCCCTGAATTATGAGGTGTGAAACACCCCTTCTTTCCTTACACCTATAATAGTTTATCTTGGTACTTGTCCTTAGTAGGGTTGGGCACTTCTTCAGGTAATGTCTCAATCGTTCATACTTGTAATAGGTTATTCCTTTACATGGATTGTTGTGGTCCCTTCTTTCCTTCGAGTAAGGCATTTCTAGGGTAACTATTGGTTTGGTGCTCTACCATTCTTTGAGTCTGATCACTTTGACAATTTTCTTACTAAATCTCCTTTGCTAAAGGGTAATGGTAAGAGTCTTCCTGGGTTTCTTAATTCCCTGATTCATCTTCCATAACCGTGATATAACTTTTCCTTAGCTTCCAGGATAGTGTGGGTTTGCTTTATTTTCCTTAGGCCATATTCCCAACAAGATTGCATCATCAGGAGAGAGAGTTTTGAGAATTTGAGTATTTTATTAACAGGGGGATACAAAAGATTAGGCTTTCAGCCCTATCACAGGAAATGGTTGCAAAATAACTAAGGTGCTATGGAATTCTTGATAAACGTCTTCCTCCATACTTAGAGTTGTGCCACCAATAGGTCCTAGCACCATTCTCCAAGATACATCCCCATTTGGTCTTTTGAAATTTCGGCCCTATCTCAAGCATTTGGGAAGCTTCTAGGGTTATCTCCCTACGGAGGTAGGGTGTTGAGTAGAGCCATTCCAAGTTTTCTTGATTGCTCTCCTAGGAGCCATCTGAAAATTTTACGATAAATCCTATTAGTTATTATATTTTCTAGTCTAAATTATGTATTCGAGGAAACAGGCTCTGACACCACTCTAGATGTCACGCCCCCACCCGGTTTGGTCGGATCCCCGTGAACAACCCGCCACTCTCCCGGTTTATTAAAAGGTTTCCCCTTATTATAATTCGTAAAGAGTAAGGCGTCCTTTAAACCTGCACCATTTCCTGGAATAGCATAATCAAAACTACATAAGACTTTAAACTTTACATACCTATCTTACAGGCATCTTAGTTGATTGTCTTTCAGGGATTTCCTGAAAGAGATATAAGGGAGGGGGTGAGTACGACTACTCAGTGAATGGGTTTTTAAAGGTCTACTTTTAACTTTTAATAAAAACATTTATATGGAGTGTGCCAGACTCCTTTCTTTTCAAAAATCCCTTCATTTAAAAATTTGGGTTTTTCCATTATTTCTTAGTTACCGGTGTTTCATCACCCAACACACATCCTTCATCATGAAGGTTACACACATTTGCAAGTCAGTATCACTGCTGAACCCGCTAGTGGCTTCGGAGCGACTTTTCCTGCCATCCGGATAGAAGTACGAGCTCTTCTACCCTGGGAATGAGTGGATGTACGCGACATCCGACCCACAATCCCGAAATCACTTCTTCGTGTCTGTATGAGGACAGAGACCTCATCCTATTCCCACCCTGGTCTCATGCGCCTGGTGCTACACCAGATTTTGCACAGACACCCGGAACGATGATCTGCCCTTATACTCACCGGGTCGTCCAGGGCCCTTAGGACACATCACTACCCCTCATGGGCATCTTGATGATCTCGTAATCATAGTGCATGCACAAACAATATTTTCTTATCAAGCCATGTAATATGTGGTGCCACTAGTCCAACGGCCCCGACTCTCAACTCAACCCGCAGTTGTTTGTCTTGACTAGTCCGTCGACCTGTCATGTTGCACTACCGCTAGTTGATTGAGCATGTCGGTCCTATCTTGGTACCATGGCCAAACAATTCACTTATTAAGTTTTATGGCACATATATCATGTTCATTTATGAGCTCCTGCTTGTGCCAATTGGCCTTGGGCCTACTGTATAAGATTTTCAAAAAAACTGGGCATTCTAGCCCTCAAGTTCCAAAATCGAGGCCCCCGGCCTATAAGAGCTATTCGAGCTCCTGTCAAGAAGGTCTCCCAAATTATTTAAGCATTGGCACACAGTCAGGGGAGAACACTTCCGACAAAATAGGTTTTCACTGTCCATTATACCAACCGATATAAAGACATCTTCGTTTATAACCGATGAACGGGTTTTCAACTTCTTTCGAGGAAGTCTTATCATACCAACTGGGTATGATCTACTTACAACCGGTAAGTAGTTTTTTTCGCATAATTTTCACATCACTTTCTGTAAGTGGTGATGATTAAAATACCACTAGACAGTGGGTTTTTATACTAAGGTACTTATCATCCCCAACTAGGTATGATATATAATTCCCACTCACAACCGGTAAGTGGTTTTTATCTTTAAGTAGTGCTCATCATCCCAACCGGGGATGATGTTAGTAAACCCACTCACATGTTAACGCAGTGAATTCCACATGACCGTTTCTTTGTATGCACACGAGCTCATCCATGATGGCGTTCCCGGTATTTCGCGTTCCTACATGATATGAACATCCTTGTTCATTATTATTCGGCATAACAGCCTTCATTCATTTCCAATAAATGAGAAAACCCAAACTTTTAGTTATATGTAATTAGGTTCCTAAAGTTATTTCTCTTTAACTTTAAGTCCCTAATATCGGTTTTTCCTCAAATTGAGTCCCGTAACTTTTAAAATTTATCTTGGGACCTCAATTTATTCAATTTCACCAAAAAGAGGTTTAATTTCCCAAATTTCCAATTTGGTCCCCCAATTTTTCCAAAATTACCATTTTGCCCTTCCTTTACAAAAAATGGTAAGTTTTGCCCCAAAATTTTCAAAATTCCTCAATTGGTCCTCCAACATTATTTTCATGCCCAATTGACCCTCAATTTCATAAAATTTCATTTTGATCCTTTGAATTTCAAAAATCTTCAATTATCCCCCAATTCCAACTTCTTAACACAGTCGAATTTGATTTTATCAAATTGACCCATCAAACATTTCCAATTATTGAAATTTAAGTTTAAATTGAGTTTCTACATGTTCATACGATTCTTTAGAAATGTGAATCGCAAGTTTAACGTCAGGACGAGCTCAAACAGAGCTTCGCTAGAAAATGAACTATAGAGAGAGAAAACTTCGATTACTCACCGGTGAAGGCCCAACGGTCCGAGCTTTCGATATGGGCAGATAGCTCTTGTCCTGAGGTTCATCCTAGAATCAAGAATCACATCAATTGATGTGGAATTGGATTAGAATTTCGTCATTGAAATTCGGTCGACCCTCTCTCTAGCACCGATCGAAAATTGTAAAGGGGAGCCGAATTGGCTTACCTTTCGGTCCTAATTCAGCCGTGGAAAGGCTAAGGAAGTGTTGGAAGGGCTTGGTTTGGCCTCAAGAGGGCTTGAAATGGCCGATTTCCGCTCAGCTGAAATAGGGTAGTTTCAGTCCGTCGGAGCTGCTTCACTATTCCATCATGCCAGCGCTTCTCCATCGATTCTCGGATTGAATGGAGTTTACTATCAGATAGTTGTCTTCTCCCCAGTTCTAAAGAGCTCGACCTCTCCTTTCGAGGTTAATAAAAATGTTTAAGTCGAAACTCTAGTTTGAGCTTCACCGGGAAATGGAGCAGTAGAGAGAGAGAGAGAAGTGTTCATGTGTGAGGAGAATGAATGGGGATTACCTCTTTATATAGGTGTAAAATCGTGTATTAAGTGGGAGAGATTTATTACTAGTATTAATATTTCCATAAATTATTGGTATTAATTTTAATAATTTAATATCGGTATTAAGTTATTTATATTAATTTCAATAATTTAATTTAGGTATTAAATTATTAATATTAATTACGATAATTAAATATATATTAATTTTATGGCTATTTATGATAAGGCTACGCATAAAAAGTTTTGACCAATATTTCGGGTTACAAAAAAAATTAGACTTCCCAAGAGGTCACCCATCCTTACACTACTCTCAGGTAAGCACAGTTAACTTCAAAATTCTTATGGATTCTCGTTCACCTGAACAAATTTTGTTTTTTTATTCTAATGAACTCTTTAGATCACTTGAGAGTTGTAAATTCCCAAATTGCCCATTCAGAAATGATTGGGTTTGTGAACCGGTTCTAAATCCTCACTTGGTTTCACCGGTTCTTTTCACGGTTTTCCTTAGCTCAAAAGGGTGGGTTTTACAGTCACCCATCCTCACGCTACTCTTAAGCAAGCACGCTTAACTTCAAAGTTCTTATGGGATCTTGTTCACATAAACCAATTTGGTTTTTTTCTTTTATTTTCACTTAATGAACCCTTTGGATCACCTGAAAGTTGTAAATTTCCAAATTGCTTGTTCCCATATGATCGGGTTTGTAAACTAGCTCGATTTTCTTACTCGGTTTGACCAGTTCTTTTCCCAGTTTTCCTTAACTCAAAAGTGCGGGGTTTACATGGCAGCCTCCCATTGGCTGACCATGTCTAAGTGGTAGCTGACGTGGTGCCAGCTGGCCATTGACCGTTGACCTGTTCATTGACTGTTGACCAGTCTGGTCGGACCGTTGACCGGTCCGGTCCGACCGGGTTCACGTTCCGAAATTCAAAAATTGGTCGGTTCGGACATGGTTTGACCGGTTTTCTGAAATTTATAAATTTTTAATTTCATCTAAATTCATTTTCTAAATGATGGTGGTCTCAATTTTCCAATTTGACATTTTTAAGCCACCTAGAAAAATGAATTTTTAAACCAGTTCACTATGGTTCATGTCGGTTCGGTCCAGTTCACCCCGAACAGGTTCGATTTTCTCATTAATTCCACTTTCCTGTTCTTCCTTGAAGTTTTTGTGAAATTTTGGTCACTTGGGGTTTTCCAATTTCTCATGTTAGCTATTTTTTGTCCATTAAACGACTCATTTATTCATGTATAATCCTATACCAGTTCATTTCTTGGTTTTTCTTTGCTTCCAAGGAACGGGATTTACAGTCTCACCCTGACGGTAAGCTTTCGAAGCTTTCTCTCTCCAAGTCCAATTTTTCGACGAAGCTCTGTTAGAGCTCAATTCGGATCCAAATGATGCAATTTAATGTTTCAATGAATCATGTGGAAGTGTAAGAACTCAATTTTACCTTTAATTTCAACAATTAAACCCGATTAAATGGTCAATTTAATGAAATCAAATTCAACTAGTTCATAAAAATGGGAAATTGGGGGAAAAGTTTGGGGAAATTTGGGAATTTCATAAAAATGAGGGACTAAAGTACAATCCCCCAAAATTGAGGACCAATTGGCCATGAAAAAGATGTTGGAGGACCAATTGGTTAATTTTTGGAATTATTGGGGTCAAATTTTCCATTTTTGTAAAGTATGGGCAAAATGGTAATTTTTGAAAAGTTGGGACAAAATTGGAAAATTTAGAAAATTTAACCCCTTTTTGTGATTTTGAATAAAGTGAGGTACCAAAGGGAATTTTAGAAGTTTCGGGACTCAATTTGGAGAAAATTGGCATTAAGGACATAAACTTAAAGAAAAAGAACTTTAGGGACCTAAATGCAAATGATTAAAAGTTTGGCATTTCATTTAATCATGATGAATGAAGGCTATTAGGTCAAATATTAATGAATAAGGATGTTCATATCGTGTAGGAATACAAAGTACCAGGAACAACAGTAATGATAAGCTCACGTGTGTCAAAGAGCCGGTTAAGAGGAAAAGTACGTTGCACTAATCAGGTGAGTAGGAATTTTCACATCATACCTGGTTGGGATGATGAGTACCTCGGAATGAAAAATCACTGCTAAATGGAATTTTAACATCACACTTGGATGGGGTGATGTGGAAACTACGTGGAAAGACTACTTATCGGTTGTAAGTAGATCATACATGATTGATGTGATGAACTTCCTCGAAGGAAGTGGAAAACCCATTTACCGGTTGTAAGAGGAGATGTCATCACAACCAGTTGGCTAAATCGATGAATGAAAACATATTTTTGTTAGAAGTGTTCTCCCCTGACTGTGTGCCACTGTTTAAAGATTTTGGGAGACCTTCTTGATGGGAGCTCGAATAGCTCAGTTAGGCTAGAGGCCTCGGTTTTGGAATTTAGGGGCTAAAATGCTCAATTTTGAAAATCTTGTATAGTAGGCCCAAGGCCAATTGGCACAAGCAGGAGCTCATAAACAACCATGATATTAAGCCATGAAAATTTTAAAGAATGATGTGATTTGTCCAAGGTACTAAGATAGGACTGACATACTCAATGAACTTGCGGCAGTGCAACAAGACCAGGTCGACAGAGCGGTCTAGACAAATAGCTCAGGTCAAGTTGAGGGTTGGGGCTGTTGGACCAGTGGCACCAAATATTAATGGCTTATATGGAAAATTATTGTTTGTGCATGCACTGAGGTTCGGGACCCATCAAGATGCCCAAGTGGGGTAGTGATACGTCCTAGGGGTGACTCGATGACATGGTGGAGATAAGGGTAGTTTGTCTTGCCCGCAGTCAGGGAAGCTCGACGTTACTTCATGTGCATGAGACCGAGGTGGGGTTGGGATGAGGTCTCTGTCCTCATATGGACACAAAGTATCTTTTTGGTTTTGAGGGTCGGATTTCGCATACATCCACTCATTCCCAAGGTAGAAGTGGATGGGCTTCTATCTAGGTGGATGGTAAAGTCGCTATGATGCCACATGTCACGCCTCGACCTAGTTTGGTCGGATCCCCATGAGCAACTCGCCACTCTCCCGGTTTACTAAGGGTTTTCTCCTTCTTTAAGTCAGGAGGAGTAAGACATCCTTTCAACCTGTACCTTTCCTGGTATAACATAAATTAAAACTGCATAAAAAAAATAACTTACATACATGTCTTACAAGTGTGACTAATATGAAGTCTTTGGGTAGTTTTCCCTTGGTTACCTAAAAAGGGATATAAGGGAGGGGGTGAGTTCAACAACTCAGTAAATGAGTAATTAAAGTTTGACTTTTAGGAAAAGTGTTTGAATTGGAGTGTGCTAGACTCCTTATTTTCTTTTAAAATAATTCATACTTAAAATCTTGTTTTCATAGCCATTACTCAATTTTCAAAAATAATCAGTGTGTTTATCAACTAACACAAGCCCTTCATTAGGAAGGGAACACACATTCACAGGCCAGCATGTCTACTGTACCCACTTGTGGCATCGGAGCGACTTTATCGGCCACCTAGAGAGAAGCATGAGAATGAGTGGATGTACACGACATCTGACCCTCAATCCCATAAATAAAACTCCGTGTCCGTATGAGAACAGAGACCTCATCCCAACCCTATCCCAGTCTTTTGCACATAAAGCTACATCGAGCTTCTAAGACTGCTGTCACAATTAACTACCCTTATCTCTACCATGTTGTCCAGTAGCCCTAGGATACATCACTACCCCTCTTGGGCATCTTGAAGGTCCCATAACTCAGTGCATGCACAAATCAATAATTTCTACATAAGACATATAATATGTGGTGCCACTAGTCCAACAGCCCCGACCCTCAACTTGACCTGCAGCTATTTATCTCGACTAGTCTGTAGAACTATCATGTCGCATTGCTGCCAGTCCATTGAGTATGTTAGTCTTGTCTTGGTACCATGGCCAAACAATTCATTCATTTAAAGTTTTCATGACTTAAACTCATGTTTGTTTATGAGTTCCTACTCGTGCCAACAAGCCTAAGGCCCACTGTTCGAGATTTACAAAATGCATATTAGCCCACAAGTTCCAAAATCGAGGCCTCCAACCTATCTGAGCTATTCGAGCTCCCGTCAAGAAGGGCATCCAAAAATTTTAAGTAGTGGCACACAGTTAGGGAGAGCACTTCCAACAAAAATAAACTTTTAGTCATTAATCACACCAACAGGGTATGAGGACACCTCCGCTTATAACCGATAAGCGGGTTTTCTACTTCCTTCCAGGAAGTTTCATCATACCAATCGGGTATAATCTACTTACAACTGGTAAGTAGTTTTTTCGTGTAATTTCCACATCATTCCTCTTAGGTGTGATGGTTAAAATACCACTTAATAGTGGGTTTTCATTTTTGAGGTGCTTATCATCCCAACCAAGTATGATATTAAATCCCACTCACCCGATAGTGTAGTGAATTTTCTCTCAACTGGCTTGTTGCCTCCCTGCGAACTTGTCGTAGCTGGTGTTCCCAGTACTTCGGGTTCCTACACGATATGAACATCCTTGTTCATTATCCTTTGGCAAAATAGCCTTCATTAATCACAAATGAATAAAATAACCAAACTTTTAATTTATTTGCAATTTGGTCCCTAAATTTATTTTTCTTTAACTTTAATTCCCTAATGTTGGTTTTCCCCCAAATTGAGTTATGAAACTCTAGAATTCACCTTAGGAACTCAATTTATTTAAAATCACAAAAAGTGGTTCAAGTTTCCCAAATTTCCAATTTGGTCCCCAATTTTTCCAAAATTACCATTTTGCCCCTACTTTACAAAAATTGTAAGTTTTGCCCCCAAAAATTGCCCAATTGGTCCTCAAACATCTTTATCATGCCCAATTGACCCTCCATTTTATGAAATTGCACTTTAGTCCATAAAATTTTTGAAATCCCCAAATTTCCACCAATTTTTCCCTCAATTTCAACCTTCTAACTCAGTCGAATTTGATTTCATAAAATTGACCAATCAAATGAGTTTAATGAAGTTAAAGTTTGATTAGAGTTCCTACACCTTCATATGATTCAATTGCACTTTGAATCACACGATTTGATGCTAGAATGAGCTCAAACAGAGCTTCACCGGAAAATTAAATATAGAAAGAGAAAGCTTATCGTTGTAGGTGCAGCGGTCCGAGCTTTCGATCTGAGCAGATAGCTCTCATCCTGAGTTTCCTCCTAGGATCAATAATTGCATCAATTGATGCCGAATTGAGGGAGAATTTAGTCACTGAAAATCTGTCGGTTATCTCTCTAGCACCGATCAGAATTTATAGAGAGGAGTCAAATATACTTACCTTTCTATTCTAATTCAGCTGTAGGAGGGCTGAGTAGGTGTTGAGAGAGCTTGGTTTGGTCTAAAGAGGGCTCGAATTGGCTATTTTCAGCTCGGCCAAAATAGGGCAGCTTCAGTCCGTCGGAGCTGCTTCAATGTTCTATCACATCAGCGTTTCTCCGATGACATTCGGAGCAAATGGAGATTACAGACATGTAGCTGACTTCTCCTCGAATCCTTCAATGTTCTATCACACCGACATTTCTCCTATCACCTTTAGAGCAAATGGAGACTATAGACATATAGCTAACTTCTCCCCAAATCTAAAGAACCCGACCACGCCTTCTTTGGCTCAAAAAAATGCCCAAGTCTGAGCACTAGTTTGAGCTTCACCGAAAAATGGAGCAATAGGGAGAGAGTGGAGTTTCTAGGAGTGTGAGGAGGATGAATGAGGAGGGGCTCTTTATATAGGAAGCTTGGGGACTTCTTGGCCATTCGATTGGCACCTTAATGATAGTCATTAATTGCCTGAAACTCTCTGGTCGGAAACTTTTCATCTTCGCCAGTGCTGTTCGATTTTCCGATAAGTGAACAATGTTGTCATCTGAAGGAAGAAGACGACACTATTCCAAACTTGTCCAAACCAAGTTCAAAGCTTAAACTGGCCGGTTCATGCCCGATTCGATCGAGTTTTTCAAAATTAAAATTTTCTAAATTCATGTAAATTCATTTTCTATCCAATGGTGGCCTCAATTTTCAAATTTGAATTTTTTAAGCCACCTAGAAAAAATGAATTTAGCATCTAGTTCAATAGTGGTTCAAATCGGTCCAAACTTGTTCAATCCGATTTGGATCTAGTTCACCTGAACCGGTCTATTTTTCTCTCCCAAATTGTCTTAAGGTCCTCTTCCAAGGTTTTTATGAACCCTTTGGGTCACTCGGGAGTTGTAAATTTCTCAAATTGCCCATTCTCTAATTATCGGGTTTGTGAACCGGTTCGATTTTCTCACTCGGTTTGACCAGTTCTTTTCCCAGTTTTCCTTAACTCTAAAGAGTGGGGTCTACAATACCAGTGGGTGTAGTGGATAGGCTACCTTGGGAATATGTGATCCCTTCATGATGAAATTCATGTGTTGATTATTAAACACACTGATGGTGAGGAAATTGCTTTTGAATAACTGGATATTCCAGGAAAGAATGGTTTTAAAGAAATAATGAGTCTAGCACACTCCAATGCAAACTATTTTTCAAGAAACCCATGTTTCAAAAACCCATTCACTAAGTTGTCGAACTCACCCCCTCCCTTTACCCATTTTCAAGAAACCGAGGGAAAAGCCTACCTAAAGACCTTCTGCTAGCTAAACCTACAAGATAGGTATGAAAGTTTAAATTTATTTAGTTTTGATTTATGTCATTATAGGAAAGCACATGTATAAAGGATGCGTTACTCCTCACGGTTTAAAGAAGGGAAAGCCCTTATTAAATTGATAGAGTGGTGGGTTGCTCACGGGGATTCGACTAAACAAAGTCGGGGCGTGACACTAAAACCGATAAGAAAAGGGTACAACGGGAAATTTATAAATCCTAAGTGTCTTAAAGAGTCATAAAAACCATGGAAAAGGACTTTGGGACAAATTGGAAGAGAAAACTAGACCGGTTCAGGTGAACTAGATTGAACTGGTTTGAATCGGTTTGAAACATCCTTGAACCGGTTTCTAAATTTATTTTTCTAGGTGGCTTAAAATATTCAAATTTGGGAATTGAATCCACCATTAGATAGAGAATGAACTTAGATGAATTTAGAAATTTTAAATTTTGAAAAAACCGGTCAAACTAGCTTAAACCGGCCGATTTACGCATTAATCCCGGTCTGGTTCGAAACAGTTTATCTTCTTCCTTCATATGATAGCATTATTCAATCAATGCAGGAATGAAAGATTCTGGTGAAGGAAAAATGGCTCTGATCAAGTCGTTTTAGGGAGAGGATAAGGTCGACCAAAAAGGAAAGTTGTCAGGCAGAGGGTCCCCGAGCTCCCTATATAAAGAGCTCCTCTCCATTCATCCTCCTCATACCTGAAACCTCCATTCTCTCTCCACTGCTCCATTTTTCGGTGAAGTTCAAACCAGAGCTCTGACTTGGGTAGTTTTTTTAGCCTTAGAAGTTAAGGGCGGGTCCTACAGACTTCCGGGGAAGTCAGCTACCTTATAGTAACCTCCTCTTGACCTGAGGACCACCGGAGAAGTGCCGATATAATCAAACTGTAATGCCCCGACCCAGTTTGGTTGGATCCCCGTGAGCAACCCACCACTCTTATGGTTTATTAAGGGTTTCCCCTTCAAAACATGAGGAGTAAGGCATCCTTTGTGTCATGCCCTGCCCCGATTTGGTGGGATCCCAACCCGCCACTCTCCTGGCTTATTAAGGTTTTTTCCATTCTCTAAGCCGTAGGGAGTAAGGCATCCTTTTTCACTTGTACCTTTCCTAGAATAAAATTAAGCAAAACTGAATATATTAACCTTACATACATGTCTTGTAGGTTCTACTTTAGGTGGGTTTTCCCTTGGTTACCTAAAAAGGGAGTCAAGGGAGGGGGTGAGATCAACAACTCAATGAATGGGTGTTGGGTGAGAGTTTCACAAAGTCAATTTTAATCGGAGTGTGCTAGACTCATCATTTCATTAAAAATGCTTTTCTTCAAATTGCGATTTATAAAAACTTTTTTCCAAGGTTTACCAATTCATTTCCAAGGAATCTCAAATCTTTTCCACGGTTTTCATAACCTCTTTCCCATTTCCATATTAGGTGTGTTTCACAAACAACACATGCCCTTCATCAAGAAGGGTTCACACACATTCGTGAGATGCAGTTACGCCGACTACACCCACTTGTGGATCGAAGCATCTTTACCATCCACCCTGATAGAAGTCTCCTAGGATCAAGAATCACATCAATTCATGCCAAATTGATGGAGAATCTGGTCAGTGAAGTTTCACTAGTTCTCTCTCTAACACTGATTGGAATTTACAGAGGGGAGCCAAATTGGCTTACTTTTCAGCTCTAATTCAGTCGTATGAGGGGTGTTAAAGTGTTGGGAGAACTTGGTTTGGCTTGAGAAGGGCTCAAATTAGTCATTTTTAGCTCGACTAAAATAGGGCAACTTCGGTCCACCGGAGCTGCTTCACTGTTCGATAATACCAGTGCTTCTCCGGCGATCCTCGAAGAAAATGGAGACTACCATTGGGTAGCTGATTTCTCTCCGAATCTAAGGAACCCAATCTCACCTTCTTTGGCTTAGAAAAATGCCCAAATCGGAGCTTTTGTTTGAGCTTCATCAAAAAATGGAGCAGTAGGGAGAGAGGGGAGTTTTCTGGTGTGAGGAGGATGAATGAGGAGTAGCTATTTATATTGGAAGCTCGAGAAATTCTTGGCCATCTGATTGGCACCTTTATGGTGGTCATTCATTACCTGAAACTCCATGGCCGAAAACTTTTCATCTTCACTAGCGCTACTTGATTTTCTTGTGAGTGAACAATGTTGTCTTCTGAAGGAACAAGACGACACTGTTCTGAACCAAACCGGATCGGTCCGAACCAGGTTCAATGCTTAAATCGGCCGGTTCAAGCCCTATTCGACTGAGTTTTTTAAAATAAAATATTTCTAAATTCATTCCCTATCCAATAGTGGCTTCAATTCTCATATTTGAATTTTCCACGCCACCTAGAAAAATGAATTTAGAAATCGATTCAATAGTGGTTTTAACCAGCTCAATTCGGTTCAGGTTCAGTTCACCTGAATCGAACTGGTTTTCACTTCCAATTCATCCCAAAGTCCTTTTCCATGACTTTTATGACTCTTTAGGTCACTCGGGATTTGTAAATTTCCCATTTTTCCCTTTTTCTAATGGTTGGGGTTTGTGAACTGGTTCGGTTTTCTCACCCAGGTTGACCGGTTCTTTCCCCAATTTCCTTATTTTTAAGGGACAGGGTTTACAACTCTCCCCTCCTTTTAGGAGTTTTGTCCCCAAAACTTAATTAGCAACCTTTGCATTAGGAATAATTTCCTTTGGTGTCAACTTGGGGTTTGCTTTACATGCTAACTCTTCGATTGTTCTTTCAGTTAGCCACTTTTTATATCATTCACTTAAGGAATTTCTTTTCCTTTCCATAGTTTACTCACTACATGGAGTTTATCAAAATTAGGCATGTCTTACCCACTACTCCAAGGTACACCCTTAAGTTCACTTCCTCCTCTACTTAGGGCAAGATTCTTCCTCTTGAAGGTTCTTGCTCAGAATTTCAGGATTGGGAGTTCCAAGATGCCCAATCTTTCTTGTGTCTAGTTATTCTATTTATCATTGAAACCCTTAGCTCGGTGTTCTTCTTTGCATTACGTACTTGTTTTCATAGGTTTTGGTGTTATTACCCCTTCATCCTATTTGACCCTTCCTCCATCTGTTATTTATTTCAACATCGATCCAAATTAGGTCTAACCTCATCATGCTTACCATCTGACTCTTCCATACTTGAGTCACATTTTTCCTCAAAACTGTTGGGCTTACATGTCCCTTCATACTCTAGAATTTGTCTTTGACCATTTTAAATTTTAGAACACTTATATAATGGTTGTTCTCAACCTTCCAACCTTTTAGGGGTCCTATAGCTTCGTGTCTCTTTTCATCTGGTAGTATTTCTAGACTACCTTTACCGTTATCCTCTCATCCATCTTGCCTTTGTCATCATGTCTTACATAATCGTGTCGATCTCCTTACCCACTCTTATTTGTTCGTGACCATTTCACGATTTCCTTATTTGGGGAGTTCTCCTTTAACAGTTTTCTTCCTCTACTATGTCCTTCAAGTCAAGACTCCCTCTTGAAGGTTCCTTTCCAATGCATTCTTACACCCTATAGAGCTTTTGTGCACCTTTAATCATTCACCGACCTTAATTTCCCAGTTCACCCTTTACTTTCTTATCCGAGGTATCGCCGATCGTCGGGTCTTATTTTGTGTACAAGATTTGTTTAGAGCTTCGAAGTTAAGTGTGCTTGGTGAGAGTAGTGCTAGGATGGGTGACCTATTAGGAAGTATTCATGTTGCATCCCCTCAATAGTTATCAAACCATATTTTTTTAGTAACCCAAAATGTAATAACATACTAGCACTAATGCACCAGATCCTATCAAAACATCAAAGTTAATAACATATGGGAAGTTATTTTTTTAGTAACCTAAAATTTCGGTCAAAAGTAGTTTATGGAATTATATCATAAGTTTAAAATTCAATTGATATAATTGGAATAAATAAAATGAAAAGTACAAATTATTAGGTGAAAACAATAAGATAAATATATATATATTGGTTTAATTAGTATTAATTCTACGTATTTAATACCTATATTTAATTGTTCGAATTAATACCCATAATTTAATACCTAAATTAAATTATAGGAATTAATAATAATAAATGCCCATCAATTTCCTAAGAATAAATGACAACATTAATATGGTAGTAATAAATCCTCCCCATTTAATACACAATTCTACTCCTATATAAATAGCTCATCCCCATTCATTCTCCCCACAAAAAACTTCGATTTGAGCATTTTTCTTAACCTTAGAAGGAGAGGTCAAGCTCTTTAGATTACAAGGGAAGTTAGCTATCTAATAGCAACCTCCATCGATCCGAGGATCACCGAAGAAGTGCCGACATAATCAAACAGTGAAACAGCTCCAGTAGACCAAAGCTGCCCTGTTTCGGCCTAGCTAAAATTAGTAGAATTCAGCCCTACTCTAGCCAAACCAAGCTCTCCCAACATCCCCACAACCCTCATACGACCACAATGATGTTGAAAGGTCAATAGTAGGAATTCTTGATCCTAGAAGGTACTTTAGGAAGAGAACTACCTTTCCCGATAGAAAGTTCAGACCGTCGCACCTCCGGGACAAGTGTGATCGGAACGCCAGCAAGAGAAAACTCACGTCAACTTGGAAAACCAACCGTGTATGAACACATCACGGTTAACGGGTGAGTGGGTTATTCGCATCATACCCGGTTGGGATGATGAGCACCTTTTCTAAATTAGAAGTCACCATGAGTGGGACTTTTAACATCATACCCGGTTGGGGTGATGGGCAAAATAAGTTAAAAATAACTTAACGGTTGTAAGTGGAATTTTATATCATACCCGGTTGGGGATGACAAGTACCTCGAAATGAAAAACACACTATTTAGTGGTAATTTAAACATCATAACTTAGAGAAGTGATGTGAAAATCATGCGGAAAAACTACTTACCGGTTGTAAGTAGATCATACCCGATTGGTATGATGAAACTTCATCAACGGAAGTGGAAAACCCGTTCATCGATTATGAGCGGAGATGTCCTCATATTCGATTGGTATGATGGACAGTTGATAACATATTTTGTCGGAAGTGCTCTCCCCTAACTGTGTGCCAATGCTTAAACGGTTTGGGAGACCTTCTTGACAGGAGCTTGAATAGCTTTTATAGGCCGGGGGCCTCGATTTTGGAACTTGGGGGCTATTATGCCCAGTTTTGAAAATCTCGAACAATGGGCCATAGGCCAGTGGGCATGAGCAAGAGCTCATAAACAAATATGAGATATGTGCCATAAAAATTTGATAAATGAATTGTTCAGCTATGGTACCAAGATAGGACTGACATATTAAGTCAACTATTGGCAGTGCGACATGACAGGTCTCCGGACCAGTCAAGACAAACAGCTGCAGGTTGAGTTGAAGATCGGGGCCGTTGGATTAATGGCACCATAGATTACATGGAATGATAAGAAAATACTGATTGTGCATGCACTGTGATTACGGATCCATCAAGACGCCCAAGAGGTGTAGTGATGTGTCCTAAGGGCCCTGGATGACCTGGTGAATATAAGGGCAGTTCGTCATACTAGGTGACCGTGTGAAATTTGGAGTAGCACCAAGCACATGAGACCAGGGTGGGGACGGGATGAGGTCTTTGTCCTCATATGGATACGGAGAATTGATTTCGGGATTAAGGGTCGGATGTCGCATACATTCACTCATTCTCAGGGTAGAAGTGGATGTGTTTCTATCTAGGTGGCCGGTAAAGTCGCTGCGACGCCACAAGTGGGTTTAGTGGATGTACTAGCTTGCGAATGTGTGTTTTAACCTTCATGATGAAGGATGTGTGTTGGGTGATGACACACCGTGATTAATATGAAATGGTGGTAAAAACCAAGATTTGAAAGGAAATGATATTTTAAAAGAAAATAAGGAGTTTGGCACACAACGATTAAAGTTATTTTGTTTATGAAAACTCACTCCCAACCCCCGCTCACTGAGTTGTAGAACTCACCCCCTCCCTTTTACCCCTTTCAGGAAATCAAGGGAAAACCAACCTTAAGGACTTCCCTATATAGGAACTATAAAATCAGGTATGTCTATTTTTTAGTTTTGTATAATGTTATTCCAGGAAATGTACAGGTTTAAACGATGTCTTACTCCTCTCGGGTTTAAAAAACGAGGGAAAACCCTTAGTAAACCCAGAAGAGTGGCAGGTTGTTCACGAGGATCTGACCAAACTGGGTTGGGGCATGACACATTCACTGAGTTGTTATACTCACCCCCTCCCTTATATCCCTTTCAGGAAATTCCGGAAAGCCTACCCTTAAAGACCATAAACTAAGATGCCTGTTAGACAGGTATGATAAATTTAAAATATTTTGCATATTTGATCTATGTTATTCTAGGAAGGGGAGCTAACTAAGCCTACCCCCCTTAAGGTTTAAAAGAGGGGGGGGGGGGACCCTTAATAAATTGGGAGAGTGTCGGGTTGCTCACGAGGATCTAACCAAAACGGGTCGGGGCGTGACAAAATGAATTTAGATAAATTTAGAAAATTTTAAATTTCAGAGAACTTACAGAATCGGGCCTGAACTGGTCGATTTTTGAATTCGGGTCACCAAACCCGATCGGACCAGATCGGTCAATGGTCTAACCGGTCAATGGACCAGTCAATGGTCTAGCCAATAAATAGACCAGACCGGTTAATGCTTAGCAGCGCCTAGTCAGCAGCCACATAGACACGGACAGGCAATGTGGGGCTGCCACGTGTCCAGTCAACCAGTCAACACCTAACGCGGCGGCTAAGTTGGAACGCCATGTTAGATAAATCAGCCAATCACAATGCGCCATGTGGCATGCTCACCACATCATCATCATCTTCCTCAATCAGCTAACAAAATGATAGAGAGAGAAGGAGGGTGGTTCCTCCGGCGACCCGGGAAGAGCTCCGGTATGACCATCGGCGGCCAAGTTGAAGGCCGAGTCCTATGCCGGCCGGTAGCCCAGTCAGTTGCCGACCTCCCTATATAATGAGCAACCCTCCATTTATTCTTAGCATCCCACAATCAAGTGAATAAGGTGAAGTGTCCCAGTTTCAAGCGAGCAGCAAATTAGAGCTCCAGCAGTAGGACTTTTCTCAGCCTCTAAATCCACATTCAGTGTCAATAGAACTGGGAGGAAGTCCTCTACCCAACTGCACCCTCCTTTCAGCTCGAGGACCACTAGAGAAGAGTGGGGAAGCTCGCATAGTGCCACCGCTCGTTGGTTGTCAGCAACCCAAGCTCAGTCGAGCTGTCCCCATGCCAATTCCAGCCAAACTGAGCTCCCCAAACTCCACTTAGAGGTGCCCCGACCTTCCCCACGCCCATCGCTGAAAAATATTGTTCATAGTGCATTTCTGTAAACATTTAAATTGAGAAATTCACACTGCTCAAGCCATCAATTGAGGTGTGGTTTCACCTAGGAAGGATCCTCACGAGGAGATCAACTCAGTGAAGGCAAGAGCTCCGATCACCGGTAAGATATTGAAGCTTTCTCTCTCTATAATGCATTTTTTGACAAAGCTTCGTTTGAGCTCATTTCTAAGCCAAATGAAGTGGTTCAAAGCTTGAAATAATGAGGGAAACATAGGAAAGATGATTTAGAACACGAATGGAGGCAATTAATAGAGTTTTGGGGATCAATTGAACAAAATTGTGATTCGGGGACCAAATTGCAATGTTTGAGAAATTGGGCAATTTAGGGATTTTTGAAAAATTAGGGCCTGAATTGTAAATTAAGAAAAAATGGGGTATTTTCATGAAATTAACTTTCAATTGTGGCCCAATTAGACAATTGGATGAAATGGAGGGCCAATGGGCAAATTTAAAAAATTCAAGGACCAATTGGCAATTTTTAGAAAAATTAAGGATCAATTGGTAATTTTTGAAAGGTTAAGGACCCATGAGGGATAATTGGAAGTCCTAGGGACTTAACTGAGATTTAATAAAGATTAGAGACCTAAATATAAAGTTTTAAACTTTAAGGGACCCAAATGAAATTAAGGCAAAATGAGAGGACCTATGCGCAAATACTTGAAAGTATGCAACCTCTTATGCCAATCCTCCGGATATGGATACTCATACCTTGTAAGAGCGGATTACCCAAGTATCAGCACAAGGAAATGCACAATATGAAATGGTGACGACACACCCAACATGTTTTGGGTGTGGCTAGCTTGGGCACTGCGTAAGGAATTGCCCAACTCTAAGGGGCAATGCCCAGCGAAACACCTCACAAACACTGCCTGAAATTCAGAGGGTACCCACTTGGGAAAGGGAGGCACCCACCTGAGTCCTAGCCCAAGTCTATAACCTCATCCAGGAGGAAGCTCGGAAGGATCCCAATGTAGTGGCTGATACGTCCCAACCACCCCTTTAAACCGAGTTTGTAATCCTGAGTCATGTAATCCCTTTTCCCAATTTAATGAAGTGCATTCTCTCAAAAGCTTGTTAACTCTCAATTAGGTCATGTATAAATATTCGAGAAGGAGATATATGCTCTCTTCGATTTAGGGGTAGATTGATCCTTCATTAAGGAGACCTTAATTCTAGTCCTTCCTAGGAAATTCACCACTCTCACACCACCCCTCAACATCCTTACTTCACTAGGGGAAGAACAAGTACGACACGAGGTCCTTAAGGCATGCAAGATCCAGATAGGGGGAACAAATTTGGAAGCAGATTTAATTCCCCTCCCGCTAAGGGAAGTAGAAGTCATCATGGGGATGGACTGGCTAATCACACACCAGGCCAAGGTATACTATGGGAATAAGCGAATAACTTTCCACACTCCCGGGAAGGAGGAGGTAGTATTTGAAGGGGATAAGGGATGAGCTCGGATACACTTGGTGTCCTACATGGAGGCATAAGACTTACTGCACAAATGATGTAAGTTGTTCCTCACACAGATCACCTGCAAGGATTCGCTGGAGAAAGGACTGGATGAAATTTTGATAGTTAACCATTACCCCGACGTGTTCTCGGAAGAACTACCCAGCCTACCTCCAGATCGCCAACTAGAGTTCATAATTGAGGTAGTGCCAGGAACCCACCCCATATCGCAAGCTCCCAACCGTATGGCGCCAGCTGAACTTCAGGAACTGAAGGACCAGTTGGATGAACTGCTAGAGAAGAGCTTCATATGCCCGAGCAAATCCTCGTGGGGTGCATCGGTTCTATTTGTCAAGAAGAAGGATAGAAGCATGAGGCTCAACATCGACTATCGGAAGATGAACCATGTAACCATTAAGAATAAGTACTCTCTCCCTAGATAGATGATTTATTCGACCAGCTATGGGGAGCAGCCTTCTTCTCCAAGATCAACCTACGATGCAGGTATCACCAGTTGAAGATCAAGGAGAAGAATATACAAAAAACAGCATTCTGATCACGGTATGGACACTACGAGTTTAGGGTGATGCCCTTTGGACTGACGAATGCACCTGTGACCTTCATGGACCTGATGAACTAGGTATTCCAACCATACTTGGATAAGTTTGTGATTGTGTTTATAGACGATATCCTCATATACTCTCGAATAGAAGATGAGCACCAGGCAAACCTAGAGACCACGCTAAGCACCTTACGGGAAAATTGACTCTATGCCAAATTTTCAAAGTGTGAATTTTGGCTACAAGAGTGGGCTTCTTAGAACATATAGTGCCAAAGGACGGAGTAAAGGTGGACCCGACTAAAATAGAGAGCATATCCAACTGGAAAGCACCCACCAGCCCAACCGAAGTACGTAGTTTCCTTGGACTCGTTGGATACTACCTAAAGTTTGTAAAGGATTTTTTTCCAAAATTTCAGCTCTGTTAACTTGCCTCACAAGAAAGAGAGTTGATTACAAGTGGGATGCTAAGTGTGAAGACTCATTCAAGGAGCTTAAGTCTCGATTGACGACGACCCCAGTGATGGCCTTATCCGACTCAGATGAAGAGGAGTTGTCATGCCCCGACCTGGTTTGGTTGAAGCCTTATGATCAACCTGTCACTCTTCCGGACCTCGAGGAGTGATCCCTCCACATGATCGAGAAGAGTCGAGCGTAGTACCTACCATGTTTTCCCAAAACAATATTAAACAAAACTAGAATTTAATATTGTACTTGGTTCAGGTCCTGGTGAAGAAAAGTTCGCGTGTAGTTCTCTTCCTTCCTGAAAAATGTTTAGAGGGAGGGGGTAAGTTCCACGACTCGGTGAGTAGGAGAAATCTTAGGGATGTATTTAATTAGGCAACTTTCAAGATTATAACATTTCACATTCAAACCCTTCTTAGGTTTGCACACAATCACACGCCCTTCCTATCATAGGAGGGATCACAAATTTGTAGAATGATCCCCAACCGCTCCACTTGTGGATTGGAGCATCTTTATCGTCCACCCTGATAGAGGTTAACAGCCTCTACCTTGAGTTTGAGTGGACCTTGCTCGTCTAACCCTCAAACCTCAATCACACTTCATGTTCGCTTTGTGGGACAAGGCCTCATTTCCCTCACTGCCTCGATCTAAGTGCGTAGGAAGCTCCCTGAGATTCTCGACATACTAGACGCCAAACCGCCCTTATGCACCCTAGGTCATCCAACAACCCTTAGACATCACTATCTCATACTAGGTGTCCTATTGCCCTGCATCACAGTGCATGCACAATTAAGAGTCTTTTTCATTTATAGCCATTATCTTTGGCCCTCTAGCTCAAGGGTCTATTGGCTTGGCTTTGGTCCACGCGTACTAGCCCAACATGTTCGACGATCTGGCTTTGACTTAGCAGCAGTTTGGCCCAACATTCCAAACTTGGCTCGGTGGATATCACACACAATTACCCATTATTAGGACTTTTAGCAGTTTTATCACATGTTGATTTTGGACGGGTCCATACCCGTCTCTATCGGCCTTGGGTCTACTTATATTACTGAGCCTAAGTCTTGGAATTAGCTCCCAAATATTTTAAGTAGAGTCACCCAGTTAGGGGAGTCTAATTCTGAGAAATTTATTTTTAAGACAAGTCATTGTTCCAATCGGAATTGACGTTATAGAGTTCTCACTCAACCAGTAATCGTGACAAGGTTGTCCCGACGGAACCTTGCTTCACGGTGCGCTTCCTTGAGTCAATGATTGGGAAGTCCGCTCCTACACGGTACGAATATCCATATAAGGATGATTTGCCTAAGAGGCCGCATATTTTTAAGTATTTGTGCATAGGCCCACACATTATGCCTTAATTACGTTTAGGTCCCTAATGTTTGTACTTTTACATTTGGGTCCCTATTTGCCCCTTTATTTCAATTAAGCCCCTAGGACATCCAATTATCCTTCTTGGGTCCATAATTTTACCAAAACCACCAATTGGCCCTCAATTTTTCCAAAAATTGTTATTTGGTCCCTAATTTCCTAAAAATTGCCAATTGGCCCTTAATTTCTCAAAATTTTCCAATTGGCCTTCCATTTTATCCAAATTGCCCAATTGGACCTCAATTGGGAGTGAATTTCATGAAAATGTCCTTAATTTCATCAATTTACCATTCGGCCCCAATGTTCTAAAAATCCCCAAATTTCCCAATTTCTCAAAAATTGCAATTTGGTCCCCGAATCACAATTTCATTAAATTGATCTCTAAAACTTGGTTAATTGCACCCATTCATGATTTGGATCACCTTTCATATATTTTCCTCATCAGTTCAAGTCCTGAACCGCTTCATTTGGCTCATAAATGAGCTCAAACAAAGCTTCACCAGAAAATGTAGTCTAGAGAGAGAGTTTCGATATCTTACTAGTGAGGGTCCGACAACCGGAGCTTTTTTCGTCACTGAGTTGCTTCGGCAATTCAAAGCTGGGGGATTTTTTTTCGAAATATTTTCTCTTCATGGGGATACTCCCTAGATCAAACCACACCTCAATTGATGACTTGAGTAGTGTGAATTTCTCAACTAAAGTTTTTACAAAAATACACTGTGAATAGTATTTTTCGACGAAGGGCAGTGGAGGTGACTTACCTTCTTAGCTTAGGTGAAGGTCGGGGCACCTCTAGGCAGAGTTTGGGGGGGAGGGGGTATGGTTTGGCCGGAATTGGTTGGGGGGCAACTCGATTTGTGGTTTAGAGGTTTGAAATGTTGTCTGGCTGAGGTGTGGCAACACTGTTGGAGCTTCATCACTCTTCCCTGGTGGTCCTCGAGCTGAAAGAGAGGTGTAGTTGGGTAGAGCATTTCCCCCTAGTTCCAACAACATCGAATGTGGCTTCTAAGGTCGAGAAAAGTCCCGTTGTCGGAGCTCCGGTTTGCTGCTTGCAGGGAATTGGGACACTTAACCTTCTTCGCTCGATTGTGGGATGTTAAGAATGAATGGAGGGGTGCTCTTTATATAGGGAGATCGACAATTGTCTGGGCTACCACTCGACGTGAGACTTGGCCCCCGCTCCACTTGCCGATGACCAAGTCGGAGCATTTTTCGAGTTTCCGGAGACTTTCCCCTTCATCGATCTCTCTCCTTTCTGTCAGTGGACTAAGTTTGAAGATGATGATGTGGCAAGTGTGCCACGTGGCATGCTATGATTGGTTAGTTTTTTAGACATGGCGTTCCCACTCAACCACCGCATCAGTCCTTGACGGTTGATCGAACACGTGGCAACCTCCCATTGGCTGCTCGTGTTTGCGTGGCAAGTTGATAGGTCGTCCGTTGATTGTTGACTAAACATGTGGTAGCCTCCCAATGGCTGCTCGTGTTTGCATGGCTACTGACTGGGCATGATTAAACATTGACCAAACCGTTCTATTGACCAATTGGACCGTTGACTAGTTGGACCCTTGATTGGTCTGGTCCGACCGAGTTCGGTGACTAGAATTCGAAAATCGGCCGGTTCAGGCCCGATTCGACCGATTTTCTAAAATTTAAAATTTTTTAAATTCATTTTCTATCTAATGGTAGCCTTAATTTCTCAAATTGATATTTTTAAGCCCACTAGAAAAATAAATCATTAAATTGGTTCACTATTATTCGACCCAGTTCAGTCTGGTTCACCCCGAACCGGACCGATTTTCCCTTTCAATTCACTTTATGGTTCGTTCCCATAATTTTTGTAAATTTTTGGACAATTGGAATTTTTCAATCTCCCATGTTAACACTTCTTTACTATTTTTCAGTTAATTAATTAACTCGGTTTTCATATGAAAATTTGTTGGTTGTTTTTATGGTTCTCCTTGTACCTAAAGGATGGGTTTTACAACTCTCCCCTCATTTTAAGAGTTTTGTCCTCAAAACTTTTACATATTGAACAATTGCGGATATCTACCCTTTATAACCGACTCAGTCTCCCACGTTTCCTTCTCTACTTAACCATTTTGCCAGAGGATCTTCACCCTGAGAATCCTCTTATTCCTGACTTTTTTCTCTCATTGGTCGAGGATCCGTATCGGTTCCACCTCATAGACTAGGTCTTCCTTGATCTCTGGCGATGGTTGATCTAGCACATAGCTAGGGTTGAGCTAATATTTTCATAGCACCGATACATGAAAAACATCATAAATTCTTTGCAGGTTCGAGTGTAACTACAACTTGTATGCTACTGGTCCGATCCACTAAATTATTACATACATACCTATATACCATGGTTTTAACTTTCCACTCTGTTAAAATCTAAGTATTCCCTTCAATGGTGATATTTAGAGGAATACTCAATATTCTACCTCAAATTCATACCATAAGCATTGTTATCGTTGGGTGTTCACCATATGCTTGGAACAGCCTCGTCTGAATTAAATTTGGGTGAATAAAAAGGACCCATGAGCTGAGATATGTGAACGGTGGACAAAGAGCTTATCCCACGGGAATGAATAAGGTGTATCACAACACAATGCCTAATTGCTTTTTCTATATCCAAAAAGAACTTGCCAGTACAAATAAGCCAAACATCCGGAAGAAGATGGAGGCAGGGAAGTCATGATGTAAATGCTCAAATGCTCTTGGTATACATGTAGTTTATGTACAGGAGGGAGAATTGAAGAGTTGAGTGGTTTGCACGATGATCATGTTGGTGCATCTCATCAGAAGTTAGTATACTACTAAATACTAACGCTTGGTGATTGCTGAGCGAACGAAAATGTCATAAACTGATATCAGAATCTCGGCAGCGATCAATACAATGATAAGCCATTCAAGGAAGTCTGACTTCCGATTCTGAAGGATCTCCTGCAGAAAGCGGATGTTGTGCTGCAAGAGGATTGACAAGAATGTCATAGAGTGCATTTGCTCCACTCCTCTTAGACTCGAATGAGAAACAAAATATAGGAGGAAGGGAGGAGACAAGTACCTCAACAAACTTAAGCTTGAAGTCGAGACTAGCAAATCTCTGGGTCAACTCGAACTCATCCCTAAGAAATTCCCATATCTGAGCATACTTGGCATTCTTCCATGCGATGTCAGATCTGCAAATATATCATAAACAACAACATATTATGACAGAAACATGTGAGGCTTCTTCTTGAATGGGATGACCAAAGCAAACTTCATTTATTTTATCACTGGATCTTCTCTACTTAAAAATTTATGGTTCACAGGATGGAATTCCTGTGGTAGCAGTTACCATCTTACCTCTCAAAAAGCCCAAGTTTAAGAATCACATCAGCTAGATTAGAATTTGCCTTTCCCACTAGCTGGAAAAGTTTTTTCCTTTCCATCTCAAATGTTCCTGTTTTTTCCATCCTGCGATTGATGTCAGTGAACTCTGCAACCATACCATCAACCTGAGAAAATGGGCAGTACAAGCTAAGACATCATTAAATCATTAGATTTTTTGGAGCAAGCATAATATTCACTTTTATAATCGAAGGAACTCCCCGTGTAAATTTTATTCAAGACCCACCTGGCGAACATAGTAATCAAGCGCAATACTTTGACCAAGAACGCTGCCAATTGTACGTATTCCATCAATGTTTAGGTACTGCAACATGATGTAGTCCAATCCAACTTGCATCCATGTGTTTAGTGTTGGTTTCTCCCTCACCTCATACTCTATATTATAACAAAAAAGAAATCAAGTTCCAGAAATTCAAAGGGATATCAAAGATGTAGTCAGAGGTGTTGAAGAAAGAAAACCCACTGAAATCAACAGTAGAGAGAAGCCAAATGCTCAAACACCCCAACAAAATTTACCATGTTCAGTATCTTATTGATGGCTTCTCTTGCATTACCAAGCAAACGAATCATCAATTGTTAATAGCTAAATATAATATTAAGCGGTCCATTCTGGTCCCCCATTAATAGCAAGGGATCAAACCTTATTCCATGGTATTTACATTATATTCCCCTTCATCAACAAAAAGAAGGAAAATGCATCCAGGAATGTTCCATGTGTATGAGATCTTACCGTCCTTCCTCATCTCAGGAAGCAACCCCGAAGAATGTGCTTCTACAATCTTCAGGTACCCATCGACCTCATGTTCAGGGACATTAAACAAGACAATGGAGCCATATTGAAAAACAACCATGTAGCAACAGCCACTCCCACTTAAGCAGCCATCTGATTCCTGAAAACAGACACTTCCGGCGGGTAAGATGATAAGAGTAATGAAGCTAATTACACCATGCTCTCAGTGTTCTCTTTTAAATTATATAACCCGTTTTAGAGAGGAAATCATATGCAAAGCACAGGTGTTCCTCCAGAGTAAACTCAACTTCCACGCAAAAGGAAGAAGTAGAGTTCAGAATTGGCATGGCATTTGCATTCCTAATTGACAACTTACGCTGTTGTATGAAAGATTCCCGAACTTGAGAAGAATATAATTTGTCATGCGTGAAGTCGGTGGGATAAAATTGGGTTTATTCTGCTCCACTAAGCTTTTCAAGTCCACACTGAGTAAAGAAAAAAACATAGAACTTAGAACCTTGGCATGAATGATGATCTATCCCAAATGCCTATAAAAAAGCATTCCAAATCCAGAAAAAAGGAAGAGAGCATTCCTCTATAGACATTCCCCGGGCCTCAATAGCAATGTGCCTTGTCATGAATGCTGTCTAGCTTCCATTAAAAATGTCCAATTCACGTGCCATGTCTTTCTAACCTTAAACTCAATTCAACTGGAAATATGGAATAGCAGACTCTTCACAAAGCGCATTTCCTATTTCAGAATATGTTTCTTGAAAGAGAAGAACGCAGCAGCCAGAAGAGGACACACAAGACCAACGGCCAAGAAATGTAAAGAATGGTAAGACCTTGTGGAGAAAAAGAAAGCCCGAACAGGAATCGAGGGCCTCGAATCCTTCTCGATTTCATTGATATCCACCTCTCCAACTACCTCGGAACTGGAGACGGGCTCATTCCACTCTAGCGTATGGGCTGGATTCAAAGAAGACGAAGAGATGCATCTAGCGAATAACGGACCAAACAACTTATGATGGATGGCCGGGGATGAGGTGGGTGAGGCGGTGAAAGGAGCTGCTGTGGCTATTGTGAGTGGCCTCAGGACCTTCAATAGATTTAAGGACCCACCTTGGACGAGGGGCTTACTGAATTTGAGAAGAGTTGTAGCCGTGAAAGGGATCAACTGGAGAGGAGGAGGAGGAAGCCATAAGAGGCGCGTAGTTCTGATGGAGTAGGCTCTCCGCATTGTTGGACAGAGAGAAAGAGAAAGCATTAGAATGGTTATTTTCTTTGACGCATGCAATTTGTTTGTGGAAATGCTTGCATCAGTGAGCTGAGCATTGTATATATAACATAATAGTGTGCTACGAATACTATTGCTTACCTACGAAAATAATCTAATCTTCAAATTTTAGTAATATCTAAATTAAAAATATAACATTAATTTCAATTAAATATTTTAATAAAATATTCGAATTAACTCAAATTTAGAATTTATATATAAAAGAAAATGGAATGTTTAATTTGGAATATTTCCCAAATATATGAATAAAATATTCAAATTCACTCAAATATATGATATAAAATTGTACATTTTTTTTCAAACATACCCAAAATTTTAAAATATCCAAGTTTAGATTGTTTTCAAACATTTTGTATCTCGTTTAATTTTTTGAATTATTAAGAAAATATAGCATTACTTAAGATTTTTTAGTATTAAATAAAATTTTGACTTAAGTTTTTAGTACCTTTAATTGATATTAATTATTTATCATAATTGATGGGTGGATCTAATTAATATGCAATTTCTGATAAAATTAATGCACACATCTTTATGTGACAATTATCTAGAAAATAATTTTCTAAAATTAAAAAAAGATAAAAAATTAGTAGAATTAGACTTGAATTAGTTGAAAAATAATTTAAGTTATTAGAATTTAATTTAATTTAATCGATTAATAGTTTTGGAACTTGGGGGCTAATATGCCCAATTTTGAAAATGTTGTATAGTGGGCCCAAGGCTAGCTGGCATGAGTAAGGGCTGGTAAACAAACATGAGTTTAAGACATGAAAATTTTAAAAGAATGATGTGTTTGGCCATGGTACCAAGTTATGACCAACATACTCGATGGACTGGCGGAAGTGCGACAAGAAAGGTCGACAAACCAGTTGAGACAAATAGTTTTAGGTTGAGTTGAGGGTCGGGGCCTTTGGACCAGTGGCACCAAAGGTTAAATGGCTTATGAGGAAAAATATTATTTTATGCATGCACTAAGGTATGGGACCTTCAAGATGCCCAAGAGGGGTAGTGATGCGTCCTAAGGGCTACTGGATGACATGGTAGAGATAAGGGCAAATTGTTGTGCTAGCTGTCAAGGAAGCTTAACGTAGCTTCATGTGCATGAGACCGGGGTGGGGTTGGGGTGGGGTCTCTGTCCTCATACGAACATGAAGTTTCTTTATGGGATTGAGGGTCTAATGTCGCATACATCCACTCATTCTCAAGGTAGAAGTGGATGGACTTCTAATTGGAAATGAGGATTCTGAAAACTGAGAAATTGAGGAAATATTTTTAAGAAAATAAGGAGTCTGACACATTTCAATTCAACTATTTTTTTGAAAATTGTGTTTTAAACACCCATTCATTGAGTTATAGAACTCACCCCCTCCCTTATACCCCTTTTGGGGAAACCAAGGGAAAAGCCTACCTAAAGACGTTCTGCTACCTAAATATGCAAGACAAGTATGAAAGTTTAAATTTATTCAGTTTTGATTAATGTCATTCTAGGAAAGGTACATGTATAAAGGACGCCTTACTCCTCACGGTTTAAAAGAAGGGGGGAAAACCCTTAATAAACCGGGAGAGTGGCGCGTTGCTCACGAGGATCTGACCAAAATGGGTCGGGGTATGACAAAATAAATTTAGAAAATTTTAAATTTCAGAGAACCGGTCGAATCGGGCCTAAACTGACCAATTTTTGAATTTGGGTCATCGAATCCGGTCGGACTGGATCGGATTGGTCAACTGTCCATCCAGTTAACGGACCGATCATTAGAACGGACCGGTCAATAGACCAGACCTGTCAATAGACCAGACCGGTCAATAGAACAGACCGGTCAATGGTCAGCGACGCCTAGTTAGTAGCCACATAGATACATGCAGTCAATGTGAGGCTGCCACATGTCCAGTTAACGGTCAGCAGAGGATCGGTTAGCCTGCCACATAGATAGGAGCAACCAATGGGAGGCTACCACGTGTTTGGTCAACCAATCATTAGCTAACGCGGTGGCTAAGTTGGAATGCTACGTTAGAAGAATCAACTAATCATAACGCACCACTTGGCATGCCCGCCACATCATCCTCATCTTTCTCAATCAACTAACAGCAGGATAGAGAGAGAAAGAGGACGGTTCCTCTGATGACCCGGGTAGAGCTCTGGTATGACTGCCGATAGCCGAGTCGAAGGCCAAGTTCTATGTCGGCCGGTAGCCCTATCAGTTACTGATCTCCCTATATAAAGAACACCCCTCCATTCGTTCTCAGCATCCCACAATTGAGCGAATAGGGTGAAGTGTTCCAGTTTTTGGTGAGCAGCAAACCAGAGCTCCAGCAGCAAGACTTCTCTCAGTCTCTGAATCCACATTCGGTGTCATTAGAACTGTGAGGAAGTCCTCTACCCAACTGCACCCTCCTTTCAACTCGAGGAACAACAGAGAAGAGTGGGGAAGCTTGGTGTCGCCGCTCCTCGGCTATCAGCAACTCGAGCTCAAGTCAAGCCATCCCCATGCCAATTTCGGCTAAACTAAGATTTGATGAAGATTAGAGACCTAAATATAAAGTTTTAAACTTTAAGGGACCCAAATGAAATTAAGGTAAAATGGGAGGACCTATGCGTAAATACTTGAAAGTATGCGACCTCTTATGCCCATCCTCCTGATATGGATACTCGTACCGTGTAGGAGCGGATTGCCCAAGTACCAACACAAGGAAGCGCACCATGAAGCAAGGTCTCACTGGGACGACCATGACGCTAGTACCGGGTTAGTGGGAAATTTATAACATCGATCCTAATTGGGGGCAATGACTTCGCCTTTAAACGATTTTTCTTGGAATTAGCCTCCCCTGACTGGGTGACTCTGCTTAAAATATTTGGGAGCTAATTCCAGGGTTTAGGCTCGGTGATACTAGTGGGCCCAAGGCCGATGGATACGAGTATGGACCCTTTAAGAATGAACATGTTATGAACTGCTAAAAGTCCTAATAATGGGTAATGTTGTGTGATATCCACCAAGCTAAGGATGGGATATTGGGCTTGTTGAGCCAAATAGCCACTGAGCCAAAGCTAGGTCATCGAACTTGTTGGGCTAGTGCGCATGGGTCGAAGCCAAGCCACAAACCCTTGAGTTGGAAGGCCAAAAATGATGGCTATAGATGAAAAAGACTCTTGATTGTGCTTGCAATGTGATGCAGAACCATCAGGACACGTGGTACGAGGTAGTGGTGGTCCCAAGGGCTACTGGATGACCCAAGGAGTATAAGGGCGGTATGTCGACCAGTATGTCGAGAAGCTCTGGGAGCTTCCTACGCACTGAGACCGAGGCAGCAAGCAGAAAGAGGTCTCGTCCCACAAAGCATACATGAAGTGTGATTGAGGTTTGAGGGTCGGACGAGAAGGGTCCACTCAAACTTGGGGTAGAGGCTGTTAACATCTATTAGGGTGGACAATAAAGGTGCTCTGGTCCACAAGTGGAACGGTCGGGGACTATTCTACGAACGTGTGATCCCTTTCTATGATAGAAAGGGCATGTGATTGTGTGCCAACCTGAGAAGGGGTAAAAATTGAAACACTATAAACTTGATGACACCTAATTTATTGCAACCTAAGATTTCTCCCACTCACTGAGTCATAGAACTCACCCCCTCCCTAAACATTTTTTAGGAAGGAAGAAATTGCGCAGCAGCTTTCCCTCGCCAAGACCCAAACTAGGTATGAATTAAATTTTTAGTTTTGTTTAATGTTATTCCAAGAAGCATAACAGATAATATGCTCGACTCTTCTTGATAATGGGGAGGAACCCCTCCTCAAGGTCCGGGTGAGTGGCGGGTTGATCATAGAGTTTTGACCAAACCAGGTTGGAGCATGACAACTTAGGTTGTATAAGAGCCAGGTTTCCCAAATACATTATCAAGACTTTATAACCTAAGGACTAATAAAAAAATCTTAAACCACCTATGGCACCAAAAAGGGGAGCTAAGAGAACTAGGGCAGCAATCACGGATTCCACCGGTAACCCCCTCTCAGAGGAAGAATCCCCAGGGGCACACCTGACCCCACAAGGACTTTACTTCGAGCACCAATGGCTGTACAAAGAGTTTACTAGGGTGTTCGGAGAACCCCACCTCAATAATAAACCTAACCTGGACTCTATGTCCCAAACCCGACCTGATGAGGTACAATTCCAGTCCACTTGCACCCCTACCCCGCCCCTCTTTGACATCCCTAAGTACTTGAAGACACTCCGACAACTGAGGTGCAAGCCCTTTCAAGGGGAGAAGGATGCCGGGGCAGACATGGATTGGCTAGCAAGTCTCAAGAAATTCATGGGGATCATAAGGATGCCCCCAGAGGAGATGGTAATGCTGGCTGAGTTCTTCCTAGAGTCCAGCACAAAGAGGTGGTGGGACAACGTGTGGAGCCTCTCCCCCGTCACTCCCTACCTAGGAGGAATTCAAAGAGAGATACTCAGAGGAGTACTTGGCTCCCCACTTAATCAATGAAAAGAAGATGGAGTTCTTCAGGCTATGACAAGCAGCAAGTACGGTATCAGAATACGAGACCAAATTTAACAAGCTGAGACCCTTCGCCCCCAACTTGGCGAGACCGACAGACATTTACCAAAAGCCTATCGATGGACTCACTATCGATGTAAGAGATCAAATGGGGGTATTGGGATGCCCCATCAACTTGGCCGCCATCATCAGCATGGCATATGAGTGCAAGCAGCTAGTCCAAACGAGACGCCATTGGATAGAGCATAACGGGCGAAAGGAAGACAAGGGCCAAGGTAGCAAAGGAGGCACGAGGGAACAAGGTGGACCGCGATGGGGGAACATGCCAAGGTTCCCAAGAAGAGAGCAGGGTTACCAAACTCAAAGGGAGGTGAACGCACCCCCTTAGAGGAAGGGCCCCTACTGCCCTAGGTGCCAAAGAAATCATGATGGGGCATGCCTAACGTGTTTTGGGTGTGGGCAGCTTGGGCACTACGTAAGGAATTGCCCGGCGCTAAGGGGCAACACCCAGTGAAATGCCCCACAAACACTACCCAAAATTTAGAGGGTACCCACTTGGGGAAGGGAGGTGCCCACCCGAGTCCTAGCCCGAGTCTACAACCTCACCTAGGAGGAAGCTCGGAAGAATCCCAACGTAGTGGCTAATACGTCCCAACCACCCCTTTAAACCAAGTCTTTAATCCTGAGTCATGTAATCCCTTTTCCCAATTTAATAAAGTGCATTCCCTCGAAAGCTCTCTTAACTTTCTCTCAGGTCATGTATAAATATTCAGGAAGGAGATATATGCTCTCTTTGATTCAGGGGTAGAGCAATCCTTCATTAAGGAGACCTTGATTCTAGTCCTTCCTAGGAAATTCACCCCTGTCATACCACCCCTCAACATAATTACTCCACTAGGGGAAGAACTGGTACGACATGAGGTCCTTAAGGCATGCAGGATCCAAATAGGGGGAACAACTCTGTAAGCGGATTTAATTCCCCTTCCACTAAGGGAATTAGAAGTTATCTTGGGGATGGACTGGCTAATCACACACTAGGCCAAGGTAGACTATGGGAATAAGAGAATAATGTTCCACGCTTCCGGGAAGGAGGAGGTAGTATTTGAAGGGGATAAGGGATGAGCTCGGATACACTTGGTGTCCTACATGGAGGCATAAGACTTACTGCACAAATGATGTAAGTTGTTCCTCACACAGATCACCTGCAAGGATTCGCTGGAGAAAGGACTGGATGAAATTCTGATAGTTAACCATTACCCCGACGTGTTCTCGGAAGAACTACCCAGCCTACCTCCAGATCGCTAACTAGAGTTTGTAGTTGAGGTAGTTCTAGGAACCCACCCCATATCGCAAGATCCCTACTACATGGCACCGACCTCCGTGTACGTGACATCCGACCCTCAATCCCATAAAGAAACTCCATGTCTGTATGTGGACAGAGACCTCATCCTAACCCCACCTCGGTCTCATGTGCATGAAGCTACATCTAGCTTCCCCGACTGCTGGCATGACAAATTGCCCTTATCTCCACCAGGTCGTCTAGCAGCCCCTAGGACGCATCACTACCCCTCTTAGGCATCTTGAAGGTCCCGTACCTCAGTGCATGCACAAAAAAAATAGTTTTACTCATAAGCCATTTAATCTTTGATGCCTCTAGTCCAATGGCCCTAACCCTCAACTCGACTTGCAGCTGTTTGTCTTGACTGGTCCGTCGACTTATCTTGTCGCACTACCACCAGTCCATCGAGTATGTCAGTCTTGTCTTTATACCATGGCCAAACACATCATTCATTAAAGTTTTCATGGCTTTATCTCTTGTTTGTTTATGAGCTCCTGCTCGTGCCAATTGGCCTTGGGCCCACTGTACGAGATTTTCAAAATCGGACATATTAGCCCCCATGTTCCAAAACTGAGGCCTCTATCCTATCTGAGCTATTCGAGCTCTCGTCATGAAGGTCTCCCAAAAAGTTTATGCAGTGGCACACAATCATGGGAGAGCACTTCTAACAAAATAATTTGTTAGCCATCCATCACACCAACCTAGTGTGAGGACATTTCCGCTCATAATTGATGAACGGATTTTCTACTTCCTTCTAGGAAGTTTATCATACCAATTGGGTATGATTTACTTACAACTGGTAAGTAGTTTTTCTGTGTGTTTTCTCACATCACCCCATCTAGATGTAATATTAAAATCCAACATAGTAGTGGGTTTTTATTACTGAGGTGCTCATCATCCCAATCGGGTATGATGTGAAAATCCCACTCACCCGTGAATGCCGTGAATCCTTCTTAACCGGCTTTTTATCTTCTCGCGAGCTTGTCATAGCTGGCGTTCCTACATGATATGAATATCCTTGTTCATTATCATTTGGATTGATAGCCTTCATTCATCACGAATGAATAAAATACCCAAAATTTTCAATTAATTGTAATTAGGTCCCTAAAGTTCCTTTTCTTTAACTTTAGGTCCCTAATAACAATTTTTCCCAAATTGAATTCCAAAACTTTAAAAATTTACTTTGGGACCTCAATTTATTTAAAAAATATAAAAAAGGGTTCAAGTTTCCCAAATTCCCAATTTGGTCCCCAACTTTTTAAAAATTACTATTTGCCCATACTTTACAAAAATGGTAAAATTGACCCCAATAATTTAAAAAATTGACCAATTGGTCCTCCAGCATCTTTTCCATGCCCAATTGGCCCTCAATTTTAGGAAATTGCACTTTAGTCCCTCGAATTTTTGAAATCCCCAATTTCAACCTTTCAACTTGGCCAAATTTAATTTCATCAAATTGACCGATCAAACGAGGTTAATTGTTGAAATTGAAGGTAGATTTAAGTTGCTACACATTCATACGAGTCAATTGCACTTTGAATTGCATGAATTGGCGTCGGAACGAGCTCAAACGAGCTTCGTTGGAAAACTAAATGTAGATAGAGAAAGCTTCGAAAGCTTACTATTGGGGGCGTGACGGTCCGAGCTTTCAGTCTTGGTAGATAGGTCTCATCTTGAGGTTACTCCTAGAATCAAGAATCACCTCAATTCATGTCAAATTGAGGGAGAATTTGGTAAGTAAAGATCTGTCAGTTCTCTCTCTAGCATCGATCGGAATTCACATAGGGGTGCCAAATTGACTTACCTTTTTGCTCTAATTCAGTTGCATAAGGGCTGAGGAAGTGTTAGGAGAGCTTAGTTTGGCCTGAGAAGGGCTCGAATCGGCTGATTTCAGCTCGATAGGAATAGGGCAGCTTCGATCCACCAGAGTTGCACACCGGCACTTCTACGGTGATCCTCGGAGTAATTTGAGACTATCGTTGTAAACTCCACTATTTGGAGTTAAGGAAAACTGGGAAAAGAACTGGTCAAAGCGAATGAAAAAACCAAACTGGTTCACAAACCCGATTATCAGGAAACAGGCAAATTGGAGAATTTACAACTTCCAAGGGACTCAAAATGGTTCATAAACCTTGGAAAAGAACCTTAGGACAAATTGGGAGAGAAAAACTAGACCGGTTCGGGTGAACTGGGTTCGAACTGGATTGAATAGGTTTATGAACCGAACCGATTTATGAATCGGAACCGATAAATAATGGACAAAACGGGAAATTTATAGATCCCGAGTGACCCAAAGAGTTCCAAAAGTCATGGAAATGGACTTAAGAATGAATTGGAGATGAAAACCAAACCGGTTCAGGTGAACCGAATCAGAACCGGATTGAACCGATTTGGACTAATTTGAACCACTATTGAACCAAATGCTAATTTCATTTTTCTAGGTGGCTTAAAAAATTCAAATTTGAGATTTGAGACTAGCATTGGATAGAAAATGAATTTAGATAAATTTAGAAATTTTTGGATTTGTAAAATTCGGTCGAATTGGGGGTGAACCGGTCGGTTTAAGCTTTAAACTCGATTCAGACCGGTCCAATCCTATTCGGAACAATGACGTCTTCTTTCTTTAGATGACAACACTGTTCACTCGCCGAAAAATTGTGCATCACTGACGAAGCTAAAAAGTCACCGGCCAGGGAGTTTCAGGCAATGAATGACTGTCATTAAGGCATCAATCAAATGGCCTGGAAGTCCCTGAGCCTCCTATATAAAGAGTCTCTCCTCATTCATCCTCTCCACACCTAAAAACTCCATTCTCTCTCAAGTCCTCCAATTTCTAGTGAAGCTCAAACCAGAGCTCCGACTTGGGCATTTTTTCGAGCCAAAGAAAGTGAGGTCGTATTGTTTAGAACCGGGGAGAAGCCAGCTATATGCATGTAGTCTCCATTTGCTCCGAGAGTTATTGGAGAAGTGCTAGCGTGATCGAACAGTGAAGCAGCTCCGACAGACCGAAGTTGCCTTGTTTCGGCCAACCTGAAATCGGCCAATTTGAGCCCTTCTCAGGCTAAACCGAGCCCTCCTTACACCTCCACAGCCCTGCTACAACTAAATTATAGTTGAAAGGTAAGCCAATTCGGCTCTCCTCTATAATTTTAGACCGGTGCTAGAGAGAGAACTAGCAGAACATCGATGATGAAATTCTCACTCAATTCGGTACCAATTGATACAATTCTTGATCCTAGGAAGAACCTCAAGACACAAGCTATCTTTCCAGATTGAAATCTCAGATTTCCGCGTCCCCGACGATAAGCTTTCGAAGCTTTCTCTCTCTAAGTCCAATTTTTTGGCAAAGCTCCGTTTGAGCTCATTCTGACACCAAATCATGCAATTCAAGGTGCAATTAAATTGTATGAAGGTGTAGGAACTCCAATTTAACTTCGATTACAACAACTAAACTCATATGATCAGTCAATTTGATAAAATCAAATTCGATAGAGTTAGAAGGTTGAAATTGAGGGAAAAATTGGGAATTTCAAAAATTAGAGGGACTAAAGTGCAATTTCATAAAATTGAGGACCAATTGGGCATGATAAAGATGTTGGAGGATCAATTGGGCTATTTTGGAAAATTTGGGGCAAAACATACCATTTTTGTAAAGTAGGGGTAAAATGGTAATTTTGAAAAGGTTGGGGGCACAAATTGGAAATTTGGAAAATTGAACCCCCTTTCGTGAAATTGAATAAATTGAGGTCTCAAAGTGAATTTTAAAAGTTTCGGGACTCAATTTGAGGAAAAATCGGCATTAGGGACTTAAAGTTAAAAAAACTTTAGGGAACTAATTGCAAATAAAGGAAAAGTTGGTTTTCTCATTTATTTGGGATGAATGAGGGTTATTAGGCCAAAGAATAATGAATAAGAATGTTCATATCATGTAGGAACATGAAGTACCAAGAATGCTAATTAAGAAGAGTTCGAGTAAGGATAATAAGCCGACTAAGAGGAATTTCACTACACTACGGGTGAGTGGGATTTTTATATCATACTCGGTTGGGATGATAAGCACCTCGATAATGAAAATCCCTTACTAAGTGGTATTTTAAACATCACTCCTCAGAGGAGCAATGTGAAAATCACCCGGAAAAACTATTTATCGATTGTAAGTAGATTATACCCGATTAGTTTGATAAAACTTTCTTGAAGGAAGTGGAATACCCGTTAATCGGTTATGGATGGAGGTGTACTCATACTTGGTTGGTATGATTGATAGTTAAAAATATATTTTTATCAAAAGTGCTCTCACCTGACTGTGTGCCACTATTTAAACAATTTGGGAGACCTTATTTACCAGAGCTCGAATAGCTCTGTTAGGCCGGAGGCCTAGGTTTTGGAACTTGGGAGTTATTATGCCCAATTTTGAAAATCTCAAATAGTGGGCCCTATGCCAGTTGGAATGAGCAGGAGCTCATAAAAAAATATGAATTATATGCCATGAAAACTTAAGTAATTGAATTGTTTGGCCATGGTACCAAGATAGGACCAACATACTCAGTCAATTAGCGGCAGTGCGTCATGAGAGGTCTTCGGACTAGTCAAGATAAACAGCTGTAGGTTGAGTTAAGGGTCAGGGCCGTTGGACCAGTGGCACGACATTATATGGCATCATGTGAAAAATGTTGATTGTGCATGCACTATGTTACGGGACCTTCAAGACGCTCAAGAGGTGTAGTGATGCGTCCCAGGGCCTTGGAGGACCTGGTGGATATAAGGGCAGCTAGTCATACCAAAAGCCTTGCGAAGCTCAACGTAGCTTCAAGCGCATGAGACCGGGGTGGGGTTAGGATGAGGTCTTTGTCCTCATACGGACACGAAGAATTATTACAGGATTGAGGGTTGGATGTCGCAAACATCCACTTATTCTCAGTGTAGAAGGGAATGACGTACTTCTTTCTAGGTGGCCGATAAAGTTGTTCCGATGCCACAAGTGGGTTCAGTGGATGTACTGGCTTGTGATTGTATGTTTGACCTTCATGATGAAGGATGTGTGTTGGGTGATGACACACGGTGGTTAATTAGAAATGGTGATAAAAACTGAAATTTGAAATGAAAGGTTTTTGAAAGAAAATAATAAGTCTAGCACACTAAAAATCAAACATTTTTCCTAAAATTTAAAATTTGAAAACCCATTCAGTGAGTTGTTGTACTCACCCCCTCCTTTATATCCCCTTTCAAGAAATCCTGAAAAGCCTACCCCAAGGACCACAACTAATATGCCTGTGAGACATGTATGAATAGTTTAAAATTTTATGCAGTTTTTATTTATGTTATTCCAGGAAAGGTGCAGGTTTAAAGGACACCTTACTCTTCATGGTTTATAAACATGAGGCAACCCTTAATAAACCGGGAGAGTGGCGGGTTGATCACATAGATCCGACCAAACCGGGTCGGGGCATGACAACTTGAGTGGTATTAGAGCCTATTTTCTTCGAATACATAATCAAGATTTGAAAAGATAGTAACTAATAAGAATGATTTTAAAATTTTCAGATGGCTCCCAAGAGTGGGACCAAGAAAACTAGGGCTGGTGTTACCAACACCACTCAACTATCTGTCCCCTTAGGAAAATCACCCTAAAATACCCGAGAAGTCCCAAAGAACTAAACATTTGTGGGAAGTATCCAGAAGGATGGTTCCAGGATCTATTGAAGTCATAATCTTGAGTACAAAGGAAGCCAAGCCTAAGGCCAGGAATGCCATCAAGGGCTTATAACCTTACTAAGGACGCTTGTCAAGAACCTAATAGCTTCCCATCTATTTCATAGACGCTTTTTGTAATGGGGCTAAAACCTCAAACTATGATAAAGATGTGACCTCTCTAATAATAAAGAACTCCAAGTTACTAAAAACTATGTCTCTAAAAAATGATGTGACCTTGCACCTCAAGCTGTAGGAAGATTGCCCAAGAAAGGTAAACAAACAAACCCACGTTACCCTAGACACCATAGAGACCAAGGAGATTCCCATCCCAAATAAAGGAATAAATCAAAGGAATTATTAAGCGAAGAAAGCATGACAAGAAAACCATCAAGGTAATTAAGGAGTCTAGGAGAACACTTGAAGTAACAACTGGACAAGAAAACGACCTATTACAAGCAGTAAGGGAAATAGGACATGAAGTGAAGAAATGTCCAACACCACAAGGATTTAGAATAATACTTTCCAAGGATAGCACCCCATAGCTATAGGAATTTGAAAGGATACCATCCCTAGAAATAGAACTCCTGCTCAGAATTTTAACCACATCCAGGAGGAAGCTCTTCAAGATCCTAGCGTAGTGGCAGGAAGGGCTAAAGATAGGACCTCAATAAACCACAAATAGAACAAGGTATAGTTGAAGAGAATTCTCCCTTAAATTTTCAGCCATCTAGGAGAAAGGAAGGAAGTGCCTCCGCAAGAGAAGACAAACCGAGCAATTGATGATAAATGGGATGTCACAGGATGATAACTGCGACCTACTTTGGGAAAAAGTAGAGAAGTCAAATTGGAGTTTCAGACCAACATAGTAGAAGTAAGCAGATCATAACAAGATAGTCAATGAGAATAAAAGACATCCTAAGGAGGATTGGGAAGTAGTAAGGACTGCACCCTAAAGGGGCAATGGAATGGTCATTAAGGATAAGAAGACTCGAGGGATAACTACCTCAAGATAATTAGACAAGGTGAATAGTAGGGGTGGGACAGGTAACAGACCAACCCTCGTGAGGGTCATAGATTAAACTCTAGTAAAGAAAGGAAAGATGGAAAGGCCAAACATTTGGAAAAGAAGAATGGAGGAAATCCTTAAAGAGATCAATAGCCAAGACCAAATTGACGACCAAACTCAAGCCAGGAGAAGGTTAAGTAAGCCTCGCACAAAGAGGTCTTGAGACAAACCATATCCGAACCTTTTCCAAGTAAGAAAACTTGTGCATGATACAAGTAGAATTAAGAAAATGGTACAAGGACGTATTGCTAGATTTCCCATAAATGGTGCATGGGAAGGATGAAATCAAAGGATATCATTTAATGATTAGATACTTCCAAAGAATGAATGAAAAAGGAATTTTAGGAGATTGGGAAAGAATCCTACCAAGGAAGGAAGTCCCGGAAAGACATACTTATCCCAACTAAGAGGAAAAGGAACCAACCAAAATGGAAAGAAAGATAAGCTCACAAATGAAATGCTGGTTAAGATGGAAAGATCAAGTACCAAGGAATAGTACTCATGAGGGCCTAAGAGGTAAATTGAACCCAAGGAACGGGTAAGTCGGAAGATATCATCAAAAGATGATGTACGAGTAAGAAAGCAGAGGACTATCCATAAAAAGGAGAATAGAATAAAATAAATCTAAGAAATCTTGGAGAGGTAAGTCCCCTAGTTAAGAAGTGACTAGAGTTAATGACCATGGATATCAAGGCCAGTTGTGGTCCACGTTCAAATGATTGGAACCGGAAAGACCTAATAAGGAGGTGGGAAAGGACGAGTAGGTAAGGAAAACCAACATAGTTATATAAGTTGATTGGATAATGGTAAAGGTAGTCAAGGAATACTACTAAACAAAAGAGGAATGAAGTTATACGATCCTTGAAAAGTTATAAGTTGTAAACAAATCTCAAGGAGGTGTCCTGGAAATCTAATGGACATAGAGACAACATCTAGAAAATGTCATGCTATAAGGGGCATGTAAGCCTAACAGTCCTAAGGAAAACATGACTCAAAATAAGGAAGAGTCAATTAGTAAGCATGAAAAGGTTAAACATAAAATTTGGATTGAAATTGAAATGAACAACGGATGAAGGAAGAAACGAAATAGGACGAAAAAGATGATAACAAGGAAATCCGTGAGAACAAGTATGTAATGCTCTAAAAAACATCGAGCTAAGGGTTTCAACGATCAAGAGGTTAATTAGACATGGGAATGGTTGGGTATCTTGGAACTCTCAATCCTGAGTGCATGACCTTAAAGGGAAAAATGTTGCTCTAAGCAAAGAAAGATGTGAATCTAAGGATATATCCTTGAGTAAGGTATGTTTAGTTATGATAAACTCCATGGTGGGAGTAAATAATATAAAGGAAAAGAAATTTATTAAGTGAATGATATAAAGGGCTAATTGAAAGAATAAGAGAAGAGTTTGCATGTTAAGCAAAAACCAAGTGGACATCAAAGGAAATTGTTCCTTGTGCAATGGTTGCTAATTAAGTTTTGGAGACAAAACTCCCAAAAGGAGGGGAGAGTTGTAAACTAAACTCTTTGGAGTTAAGGAAAACTTGGAAAAGAACTAGTCAAACCGAGTGAGAAAAACTGAATTAGTTCACAAACCCGATTATCAAGAAATGGGCAAATTGGAGAATTTACAACTTCCATGTGACTCAAAATGGTTCATAAACCTTGGAAAAGAACCTTAGGATAAATTGGAAGAGAAAAACCAGATCCATTTGGGAGAACCGGGTCTGAACCGGATTGAATAGGTTTATGAACTGAGCCGGTTTATGAATCTGAACCGATAGAGAATGGACAAACGTGAAATTTATGGATCCCGAGTGAGGGAAAGAGTCCCAAAAGTCATGGAAATGGACTTATGAATGAATTGGAGATGAAAACAAAACATGTTCAAGTGAACCGGATCCAAATCGAATTGAACCGGTTTGGACCGCTTTGAACCACTATTGAAGCAGATGCTAAATTCAATTTTCTAGGTGGCTTAAAAAATTCAAATTTGAGATTCAAGGCCACCATTGGACAAAAAATGAATTTGGAAATTTTTAGATTTGAAAATTTTGGTCGAATTGAGGGTGAACTAGCCGGTTTAAACTTTGAACCCAGTTCGGACTGGTCCGGCCTGGTTCGAAACAGTGTTGTCTTCTTCCTTCAGATGACAACACTGTTCACTTGCCGAAAAATCGTGTAGCACCGGAGAAGCTGAAATGTTTTCGGCCATGGAGTTTTACGCATTGAATAACCGCCGTTAAGGCACAAATCGGATGGCCAGGAAGTCCCCGAGCTTCCTATATAAAGAACCCCTCCTCATTCATCCTCTCCACACCTGAAAACTCCATTCTCTCTTGACTGCTCCAATTTTAGGCGAAGATCGAACCAAAGCTCTAACTTTGGCATTTTTTTTAGCCAAACAAAGTGAGGTCGGGTTCTTTAGAATTGGGGATAAGTTAACTACACGCGTGTAGTCTCCATTTGCTTTGAGAGTTGCCAGAGAAGCACTAGCGTGATCGAACAATGAAACAGCTCCAGCAGACCGAAGCTGCCCTGTAACGGTCGAGCTGAAATCAACCAATTTGAGCCCTTCTCAAGCCAATTTGAACTCCACAACCCTCCTACAGCTGAAAGGTAAGCCAATTTGGCTCCCCTCTATAATTTCAGACCAGTGCTAGAGAGAGAATTGACAGAACTTCAATGATGAAATTCTCACTCAATTCGACATCAATTGATGCAATTCTTGATCCTAGGAGTAAACTCAGGACATGAGCTATCTGCCTAGATCAAAAGCTCGGACCGCCGCACCCCCGACAGGAAGCTTTCGAAGCTTTCTCTCTCTAAGTCCAATTTTCCGGTGAAGCTCCGTTTGAGCTCATTCCCGCACCAAATCATGTGATTCATAGTGCAATTGAATCATATGAAGATGTAGGAACTCCAATTTAACTCAATTTCAACAATTAAACTCATATGATTGGTCAATTTGATAAAATCAAATTCGACAGAGTTAAAAGGTTGAAATTGGGGGAAAAATTGGAGGAAATTTTGGAATTTCGAAAATTAGAGGGTCTAATGTGCAATTTCATAAAATTGAGGACCAATTGGGCATGATAAAGATGTTGGAAGATCAATTGGGCAATTTTGGAATTTTTGGGGCAAAACTTACCATTTTTGTAATGTAGGGGCAACCTGGTAATTTTGGAAAAGTTGGGGGACCAAATTGGAAATTTGGGAAATCGAACCCCTTTTTATGAAATTGAATAAATTGAGATCCCAAAGTGAATTTTAAAAGTTTTGGGACTCAATTTGAGGAAAAACCGACATTAGGGACTTAAAGTTAATGTAAACTAACTTTATGACCTTATTGCAAATGAAGGAAAAGTTGGTTTTCTCATTTATTTGGGATGAATGAGGGCTGTTAGACCAAAGAATAATAAACAAGAATGTTCATATCGTGTAGGAATATGAATTAACAAGAACGCCAATTAAGACGAGTTCGAGTAAGGACAACAAGCTGGCTATGAGGAATTTCACTACACTATTGGATGAGTGGGATTTTTATATCATACCCAATTGGGATGATAAGCACCTAAATAATGAAAACCCCCTGCTAAGTGGTATTTTAAACATCATACCTGAGTGAAGTGATGTGAAAATCATGCTGAAAAACTATTTAACGATTGTAAGTAGATCATACTCGGTTGGTATGATGAAACTTCCTCGAAGGAAGTGGAAAACCCGTTTATCGATTATGAGTGGAGGTGTCCTCATACTCGATTGGTATGTTGGATAGTTAAAAATATATTTTTGTCAGAAGTTCTCTCCCCTAACCGTGTGCCACTACTTAAACAATTTGGGAGACCTTATTGACGGGAGCTCAAATAGCTCTATTAGGCTAGAGGCCTTAGTTTTGGAACATGAGAGCTGTTATGTCCAATTTTGAAAATCTCAAAGAGTGGGCCCTAGGCCGGTTGTCACATGCAGGAGCTCATAAACAAACATGAATTATATGCCATGAAAACTTAAGTAATTGAATTGTTTGGCCATGGTACCAAGACAAGACTGACATACTCAGTCAACTAGCGGTAGTGCGACATGACAAGTGTCCGGACTCGTCAAGACAAATAGCTGCAGGTTGAGTTGAGGGTCGGGGCCGTTGGATCAGTGGCACCACAGATTATATGGCATCATGTGAAAAATGTTGATTGTGCATGCACTTTGTTACGAGACCTTCAAGATGCCCAAGAGGGGTAGTGATACGTCCTAGGGCCTTGGAGGACCGAGTGGATATAAGGGCAGTTAGTCGTACTAGAAGCTCGACGTAGCTTCAAGTGCATGAGACCATGGTGAGGTCAAGATGAGGTCTTTGTCCTCATACGAACATAGAGAATTGTTACGGGATTGAGGGTCGGATGTCGCCAACATCCACTCATTCTCATGGTATAAGTGGACGTACTTCTATCTAGGTAGCCGGTAAAGTCGTTCCAACGCCACAAGTGGGTTCTGTGGATGTACTGGCCCGCGATTGTGTGCTTAACCTTCATGATGAAGGATGTGTGTTGGGTGATGACACACCGTAGTTAATAAGAAATGGTGATAAAAACTGAAATTTGAAATGAAAGATTTTTAAAAGAATGTAAGGAGTCTGATACACTCCAAATCAAATATTTTTCCTAAAAATTAAAATTTGAAAACCCATCCACTGAGTCATTGTACTCACCCCTCCCTTATATCCCCTTTCAGGAAATCTTGGAAAGCCTACCCCAAGGACTATCAACTAATATGCCTGTGAGACAGGTATGAACAATTTAAAATTTTATACAGTTTTAATTTATGTTATTCCAGGAAAGGTGTAGGTTTAAAAGATGCCTTACTCTTCACGGTTTATAAACAAGGGGGCACCCTTAATAAATTGGGAGAGTGGCAGGTTCATCACGTGGATCCGACCAAATCAAGTTGTGGCGTGACAACCATCATGTAGTTGACTTCTCCTCGATTCTAAGGAACCCGACCATGCCTTCTTTAGCTAAAAAAGACCCTATGTCAGAGCTCTAGTTCGAGATTCATTGGAAAACTGAGTAGCTAAGAGAGAGTGAAGTTTTTAGGTGTGTGGATGATTAATGGAGAGGGGCTCTTTATATAGGAAGCCCCCTTAATGATAGTTATTGATGGCCTGAAATGTACAGAACGGAACCGTTTCTTCTTCGCCAGCACTGTTCGATTTTCTGGTGAGTGAACAGTGTTGTCATATGTAGGAAGAAGATGACACTATTCCAAACCAGACCGGACCAGTCCAAACTGGGTTCAATGCTTAAACCGTCTAGTTCATGCTCGATTTGATTGAGTTTTTCAAAATTAAAAATTTCTAAATTCATTCTCTATCTAATGGTGGCCTTAATTATCCAATTTAAATTTTCTAAGCCACCTAGAAAAATGAATTTAGCATACGATTCAATAGTCGTTCAAACTGATCCAAACTGGTTCAATCCGGTTCGGATCTAGTTCACCTGAACTGGTTTAGTTTTCTCTCCCAAATTGTTCTAAGGTCCCTTTTTAAGGTTTTTATGAATCTTTGGGTTATTCGAGAGTTGTAGATTTTCCAATTTGCCCATGCTCTGGTGTTTGGGTTTATGAACCGGTTAGGTTTTCTCACTCGATTTAACCGGCTCTTTCCTTGATTTTTCCTTAACTCAAAAGGGTTGGGGTTTACATATATCCTTAGATTCACATCTTTCTCTTCTTAGAGAAACATTTTTCCCTTTGAGGTCTTGTACTTAGGATTGGGAGTTTCAAGATACCCAACCATTCCCGTGTCCCTCAAAGAAGAGATTCCCCCCTTAGGCGCTATATGCTCGAATTTCTTACAACTACTTGAAGGTTTCCTTCCTTCGCATTCTTATTCCCTTTTGAATTAAAGATTTTGCCCACCTTTAATCATTCATTGACCATAATTTCCTAGTTCACCCTTTACTTTCCTACCCAAGGTATCTCCAATCGTCAGGTCTTATTTCGTGTACTCAATAATATGCCTATCCTATTACCCTTCTTTAAAGTGTAGTCTCCAATACTTCCCAGTCCTTCTTATGCTCTCATTTATTCTCCTTGACCACCTTGATATACTCTCAACCACTTATGGTTCTTTATAAGGTTCCTTATATCGGATTTAAGTCTCTTATGATTCATCTGATGGTTACTTAGCTTTCAGAACTTCCTTTTTTTAAGGTCTCACTTCCTACTTTTATCCTTCTACCTAGGGACTCTCGTCCTATTCAACCTCCCTAGTGCTCCTTGGAGGCTTTTCCTTCTTTCCTTTCTTACACCCTTCTAAGATCAGTATTGTTGTCCGCTCTTGATCCTTCCCTATCCTCCATCTCATTTTTGTTCCTTATCCTCTCTTTGAGGAACTCTTGTTGATAGGTTGGTTCCTAGCACTCTGTTTTATATCAAACCGCCCACTCCTTGGGCTCTATTAAATGAGTGTAGGCCATGACCAATCGTGATGTCATTGGTTGTTTTCCCTTAACCACTTCCTATTTGGAGGGCTTACTTTCCTAATGTTTCTCAAACGTTCTTTCCATTATTTCCTTATTATGGGTAGTCCACTCATTTTTACTTGTCATAGCATCTTTTGATGCTTACTTCCTACTTACTCGTTCCTTGGGTTTAACTTATTCCTTGGGTCCTAGTATGTTTTCATGGTTCTTTCACCTCAACATGGGCTTCATTTGCAAGATTATCTCCTTATCCCTTTCACTTAGTTCCATTACCTCTTAATTGGGATATATATATATGCCTTTCTAGGGTTTTCCTCCTTGGTAGGACTCTTTCCCTTTTCTCCTAGACTTCCTTTTTCATTTGCTCTAGGGAATATCTACCCTTAAATGATATCCTTTGACGTCGTCATCTCCTGTTTACCCATACTCTTAAAACCTTGCGAGCACATCTTTTGTACCCTATCCTCATCACCACTTGTACCCCAGTATAGTCTATTTCTTTTAGGAAGAGTTCATATCCTACTTGTTTCAAGATCTCTGATCATCATATAAGAGGCTTGCCTACCCCTCTCTTGGCTTGAGTTTAGTTGTTAATTGGCCATTGGTCCTTTTAAGGATTTCTTTCATCCTTCCTTTTCCCAATATTTGGCCTTTCCACCTCTCCCTTCTTTGTTGGAGCTTAAATTATTATCTTCACAAGTATCAGTTTGTTAACTACCTTGTCCTTACCATTCCCTTGATCTAATTATCTTAGGGTAGTTGTTTTTGGAGTCTTCTTGTCCTTAATGTCCATCCTACTGCCCTTTTAGAGTGTAGTCCTTTCTATTTTTCAGTTCTTCCTAGGGTGTCTTCTCCTAAAGTTTCTAATTACACCTCCTCGCTAGCTCTGTCTACAACCCTACTTGGCTCCTCTGCTTTTCCAAGGTAGGTCACACCTTGTTATCTCGAGACATTTCATCATTAGGGGCTTGTCTTCTATGGATGAGTTGCTTCCTTCTTTGCTCCTTAGGTAGCTTATAATGACCCTTAAGGGAAAAATCCCTTTTATCCACATTCTGCTTTGTCTAGGTTTTCTTAAGGTCCTATCCTTGGTCTTCTTCCTATGATCCTTTCTCATGTAATTGAGGCACACAATTGTACTATTGAGGGATGTAAATTTTTTTAGGAACTCAAAATCTTATTCATTATTAAAGTAAAAATACAGTTTAGGGTTTTAACATCTGTTAAGTGAGATTGTTACAATGACGGTTTGGGGTGTACTCAGTACTATGCTATGGTCTAGAAAGATTTCTTCTTGGGTGAGATTTGGAATACCTAGCTGTAATTGTGGTTCTTGTAATGTTATCCCTTCGAGCTTCTGTAGGGGTGGAGGTGTCCTTATTGGAAGGTCTCGCTTTGATCCCTTGTGATGTGGGACATTCCTTTGCTATGTGTCCCACTCTCCTACACTCATAACAGATCCTCTCGGGTCTTGTCCTCCATAATGATGGGTATCTTCTAATGTAGTGTCCCCGTGAGCAACCGACCACTCTTTAAACCGTAAGGAGTAAGGCATCTTTTTATACATGTACCTTTCCTAGAATAACATTAATCAAAACTAAATCATTTAAACTTACATACCTGTCTTCCAGGTTTAGATAGCAGAATATCTGTAGGTAGGTTTTTCCCTTGGTTACCTAAAAAGGGGTAAAGGGAGGGGGTGAGTTCGACAAATCAGTGAAAGGGTGTTTGAAACATGAGTTTCTAAAAAAATGGTCTTGCATTAGAGTGTGCCAGACTCCTTATTTTCTTTAAAATCATTCCTTCCTTTAATCCATTTTTCCTCATTATTCATAATTGGTGTGTTTAACAATAAACACACGTCCTTCATCATGTAGGGATCACACATTCGCAGGGTAGCTCATCTACTGCACCCACTTGTGGCGTCGGTGCAACTTTACTGGCCACCTAGATAGAAGCTCGTCTACTTCTACCCTCGGAATGAGTGGATATTCGCGACATCCGACCCTCAAACCCAAAATCATCTCCATGTCCATATGAGGATAGAGACCTTATCCCAACCCCACCTCGGTCTCTTGCGCATGAAGCTTCATCGAGCTTACATGACTATTGGCACGACAATCTGCCCTTATCTCCACTATGTTGTTTAGTAGCCCTTAGGACGCATCACTACCCCTCTTGGGCATCTTGATGGTCCCGAACCTTAGTGCATGCACAAACAAAGTTTTTCCTTAAGCCATTAATTTGTGATGCCACTAGTATAACGGCCCCGACCCTTAACTCAACCTGTAGTTGTTTGTATAGACCAGTCCGTCGACCGGATCTCGTCGCACTACCGTCAGTCCATCGAGTATATTGGTCTGGTCTTGGTACCATGGCCAAATCACATCATTCACTCATTAAGAGTTTTCATGGCTTATCATCATGTTTGTTTACGAGCTCCTACTCGTTCTCACTGGCCTTGGGTCCATTGTACGAGATTTTCAAAAATATGGGTATTTTAGCCCCCAAGTTCCAAAATTGAGGCATGTGGCCTATTTGAGCTATTTGACAAATAGTCAGGGGACAACACTTCTAACAAAATAACTTGTTCACTTGTCCATCACACCAATTGGTTGTGATGACATCTCCGCTTATAACCGGTAAACGGGTTTTCTACTTCCTTCCAAGAAGTTTATCATACCAACCGAGTATGATCTACTTACAACTAGTAAGTAGTTTTTTCGCGTTTTTCTCACATCACCCCAACCGAGCGTGATGTTAAAATTTCCACTTATTAGTGGTTTTTCCTTTTCGAGGTACTCATTATCCCGACTGGGTATGATTTGAAAAATCCCACTCACCCGATAAGTGCAGTGTATTCTTCTTAATCGACTTTGTGCCTCCACGCAAGCTTATACTTATTGGCATTCCGGTCCTTTGTGTTTCTACACGATTTGAACATTCTTGTTTATTAACATTTGGCATAATAGCCTTCATTCCTCACGTATGGACAAAATGCCCCAAACTTTTCAAATTTTACATTTAGGTTCATAAAGTTCTTTTCCCTTAACTTTAGGTCCCTAATGCTAAGTTTTCCCCAAATTGAGTTCCGAAACCTCCAAAAATTCACTTTGGATCCTCAATTTACTCAAAATCACTTAAGAGGTTCAAGTTTCTCAAATTTTCACTTTGGTCCCCAACTTTTCAAAAAGTACCATTTTGCCCCTACTTTACAAAAATGGCAATTTGACCCCAATAATTTTCAAAAATTGACCAATTGGTCCTCCAACATCCTTTTCATGGCTAATTAGTTCTCAATTTTATGAAATTACACTTTGGTCCCTCAATTTTACAAAATCTCCAATTTCCCTCAAAATTTTCCCAATTCCCCCTTTCAAACTGGCCAAATTTGATTTTATCAAATTGACCATTTAATTGGGGTTTATTGATCCAATTGATGGTAAGGATCAGTTCCTACACTTCCACACAATTCAATGGAGCTTTGAATCGCACTATTTGGGTCCGAATTGAGCTCAAACGGAGTTTCGTTGGAAAACTTAACTTAGAGAGAGAGAGCTTCGAAAGCTTTTCGTCAGAGGTGCGACGGTCTGATCTTTTGATCGAGGTAGATAGCTCTTGTCCTATGGATCCTTTTAGGATCAAGAATTACAATAATTCATGTCGAATTGAGTGAGAATTTGGTCATCAAAGTTTCGACATTTCTCTCTATAACACTGATTAGAATTTACAGAGTAAAGCCAAATTAGCTTACCTTTCAGCCCTAATTCAGTCGAATGAGGGTTGTGGAAGTGTTGGGAGAGCTTGGTTTGGCCTGAGTAGGGCTCAATTTGGCCGTTTTTAGCTCGACGCAAATAGGGTAGCTCCGGTGTGCCGGAGCTGCTTCACTATTTGATTACACCGACACTTCTCCGATGATCCTTGGATCGAATGGTGACCACCGTCGGGTAGCTGACTTCTCCGTGAGTCTAAGGAACTTTACCTCTTCTTCTTTGGCTTAGAAAAATGCCCAAGTCAAAGCTCTAGTTCTAGCTTCACCAGAAAATGGAACAGTAGGGAGAGAGAGTTGTTTTCTAGTATGAGGAGGGGCTCTTTATATAAGAAGCTCGGGGACTCTCTAGTCGTCTGATTGGAGCCTTTATGGCGATCATTCATGGTAAAAAATGCCCTGAATGGAGACTTTTCATCTTTGCTGGTGCTGCTCTCTTTTTCGGTGAGTGAACAGTATTGTCATCTGAAGGAAGAAGACGATATTGTTTCAAATCGGACCAAACTGGTCCGAACCGGGTTTAATGCTTAAACTGGCCGGTTCAGGCCCGATTCAACCGAGTTTTTCAAAATTAAAAATTTCTAAATTTATTCTATATCCTATGGTGGCTTCAATTCTACAATTTGAAGCCACCTAGAATAATGAATTTGGAAACTATTTTAATAGTGGTTCAAACCGGCTAAATCCGATTTAGATCCGGTTCACCTGAACCGGTCTAGTTTTCACTTCTAATTCATCACAAAGTCCTTTTCCATGACTTTTACTACTCTTTAGGTCACTCAGGATTTGTAAATTTTCTATTTTTCCCTTTCTCTAACAGTTGGGGTTCGTGAACTGGTTCAATTTTTCTCACCTGGGTTGACCGATTCTTTCTCCCCAGTTTTTCTCACCCGGGGTTTACAGAAGTGTTCTCCCCTGCTTGTGTTACAACTACTTAAACAATTTGGGTGACCTTCTTGATGGGAGCTAGAGCAGCTCTAACAGGCCAGGGGCCTCGGTTTTGAACTCATAGGGCTCAAGGACCAGTTTTGAAAAACACGTGTAGTGGGCCCAAGGCCACTAGGCATGGGCTGAAGCCCATAAACAAACATGAATAGGAAGAGCCATGAAATCTCTCATTAAAAGTGGAATTAACTGTGTGATTCACCATGTTACCGAGTTTGGACCAATAAGGCTCGATGGGCTAGTGGCAGTGCGTTAGAGCCAGGTCGACGGACCGGTCATACCTAGGTTGAGTGTTGGGGCCGTTGGACCGTCTACACCAAAGAGAATGGCTAAGTATATGGCAATTATTGTTTGTGCAAGGACTTTGGTTCTAGACCATCAAGACGCCCAATGGGGTAGTGATGGGTTCCAAGGACTACTGGACGACATGGTGGTGATAAGGGAAGGAGAAGCTACTATGTTTGGGCTTCTTGTTGTACCAGTTAGTCATGGGGCTACTGTGTTTGAGCTCTATGAAGCTATTGTGTTTGGGCTTCATGCACACGAGATCGGGGTAGGGATAGGATGAGGTCTCCATTTTCATATGGACATGAAGTGGATTTCGGGTCTGAGGGTCGGACGTCTAGGACGTCCACTCAAACTCAAGTTAGAAGTTTGGGACTTCTATCAGGGTGGACAACAAAGTCATGTTGATCCCCACGTGGGTGCAGTCTGGGACTGCCCTACAAATGTTTGTACCCTTTCTGATAAAAAACGTGTGTTTGTTTGCTAACTGCCTCCCGAGGCAAGGGGTGTGCTAAAAGAGCTAAACACACATAATAAATGAAATGGTGAAACGTTTTAAAAACACATACGATTGTACTACGTGTAACACATCCTGAGCAAGGGGAAGTGTTAAAAGATTTAAACTTACATAATGGTGAAGAAATTTGAAGAGGATGCTTTATTTTTCTAAGATAAAGAGAAACCCCAAGATTTTTGTGAAGAAATAGTATTTTTGAAAAACTCATTTCCCAACACCCGCTCACTGAGTTGTAGAAACTCAGCCCCTCCCTTTAACTCCTTTTCAGGAAGGAAGATGAATCCTTAAGGAATACCTTGTATCCCAATCCTTAAGACAGATATGCAAAGTTGTTAATTCATTAAGTTTTATATAATGTTATTCCAGGAGGTTGGGACGTACCAGACACTATGTTGGGGTCTTTCCAGGCTTCATCTTGGGTTAGGTTGTAGACTCGTGTCGGGACTCGGGTGGGTGCCTCCCTTCCCCCATTGGGTACTTTCTAAATTTTGGGTTGTGTTTGGGGAGCATTTTGCGGGGTGTTGCCCCATAGAGTTGGGTAATTCCTTATGTAGTGTCTGAGCTGCCTGCATCCGTAGCACGTTGTACATGACCCATCATGATTTTTCTGGCACCTAGGGCAATAGGGGCCCTTCCTCGGAGGGGGTGCGTTCACCTCCCTTTGGGCCTGGTAGCCCTTCTTCCTTCTCAGAAACCTTGGCATGTTCCCCCATCGTGGTCTACCTTGTTCCCTCTAGCATCCTCTGCTACATTGGCCCCTTTCTCTCCTTCGCCCGTTCTGCTCTATCTTGCGATGCCTTGTTTGGACCAACTGCTCGCACTTGTGGGCCATGCTGACAATGGAAGCCAAGTTAGTGGGGCATCCCAAAACCCTCATCCGATCTCTTACGTCCATATTGAGACCATTAATGAACTTTTGGCAGATGTCTACCGGTCCCGCCAAGTTGGGGACGAAGGGTCTCAACTCATTAAATTTGGTCTCATATTCTCAGACAGTGCTTGCTTCTTGTCGGAGCCAGAAGAATTCCACCTTCTTCTCATTGATCAAGTGGGGAGCCAGGTACTCCTTCGAGTACCTCTCTTCTTGTAAACCCTGCACATTTGAGTTAAGGAAAACCGGGAAAAGAACTGGTCAAACCGAATAAGAAAACCAAGCCGGTTTACATTTGGGAATAAGCAATATGGAAATTTACAAATTTCGGGTGATCTAAAGGGTTCATTAAACCTTGGAAAAGAAACTTAAGACAAATTAGAAAATAAAAATCAAATTGGTTCAGGTGAACTAGATTCCATAAGAACTTTAAAGTTAAGCGTGCTTGCTTGAGAACAGTGTGAGGATGGGTGACCTCCTTGGAAGTATGATTAATTATTGGAATTAATACCAATAATTTATGGCAATATTAATACTAGTAATAAATCTCGGCCATTTAATACACGGGTTTTACGCTTATATAAAGAGGTCATCCCCATTTCATTCTCTTCACACCTTAACACTTCTCTCTCTCTCTCTCTACTGCTCCATTTCCCGATAAAGCTCGAACCAGAGCTTCGACTTGAACAAAGGTCGGGCTCTTTAGAACTAGGGAGAAGACAGCTATCTGATAGAAAACTCCAGTCAATCCGAGAATCGTTGGAGAAGCACCGACATGATGGAATAGTGAAGCAACTCCGGCGGACCGAAGCTGCCCTATTTTAACCAAGCTGAAATCGGCCATTTCAAGCCCTCCTCAGGCCAAACCAAGCCCTCCCAACACTTACTTAGCCTTTCCACGGCCGAATTAGGACCGAAAGGTAAGCCCATTCGGCTCCCCTTTACAATTTTCGATCGGTGCTAGAGAGAGAGTCGATCGAATTTCAATGATAAAATTCTAATCCAATTCTGCATCAATTGATGCAATTCTTGATTCTAGGATGAACCTCAGGATGAGACCTATCTGCCCAGATCGAAAGCTCGGACCGTCGTGCCTTCACCGATGAGTAATCAAAGCTTTCTCTCTCTACAGTCTGTTTTCCGACGAAGCTCCGTTTGAGCTCATTCTGACGTTAAAATCTGCGATTCAAAGTTTCTTAGAATCGTATGAACATGCAGGAACTAAATTTCAACTCCAATTTCAATAATTAGAAGTGTTTGATCGGTCAATTTGATGAAATCAAATTTAGTAGTTTTGAAGAGTTGAAATTGGGGGAAATTTTGGGGATTTTCGAAATTCAAAGGGCCAAAATACAATTTTATGAAATTGAGGGTCAATTGGGCATGAAAATAATGTTAGAGGACCAATTGAGGAATTTTGGAATTTTTGGGGCAAAACTTACCATTTTTGTAAAAGAAGGGAAAAATTGTAATTTTGGAAAAATTGGGGGACCAAATTGGAAATTTGGGAAATTAAACCCCTTTTGGTAAAATTGAATAAATTGAGGTCCCATGATAAATTTTAAAAGTTACGGGACTCAATTTGAGGAAAAATCGACATTAGGGACTTAAAGTTAAAGATAAATAACTATAGGGACCTAATTGCAAATAACTAAAAGTTTGGGTTTTCTCATTCATTGGAAATGAATGAAGGTTGTTATGCCGAGTAATAATGAACAAGGTTGTTTATATCGTGTAGGAACTCGAAATATCGGGAACGCCAACAAGGACAAGCTCGCGTGAATACAAAGAACTAGTCTAGTGGAATTTACGGCATTAACGGGTGAGTGGGTTTACAAACATTATACCCGATTGGGATGATGAGCACACCTTATAATTTAAAAACTACTTACCGGTTGTGAGTGGGTTTACTAACATCATACCCGGTTGGGATGATGAGCACAACTTAAAAATAAAAACCACTTACCGGTTGTGAGTGAAAATTTTATATCATACCCGGTAGGGGATGATAAGTACCTCGGTATAAAAACGCACTGTTTAGTGGTATTTTAATCATCACCACTTAGAGAAAGTGATGTGAAAATTATATGAAAAAACTACTTACCGATTGTAAGTAGATCATACCCTGTTGGTATGATGAGACTTCCTCGAAGGAAGTTGAAAACCTGTTCATCGGTTATGAACGGAGGTGTCCTTATACCCGGGTGGTATAATGGATAGAGAAAACATATGTTTTGTCGGAAGTGCTCTCCCCTGACTGTGTGCCAATGCTTAAACAATTTGGGAGACCTTCTCGATGAGAGCTCGAATAGCTCTGATAGGTCGGGGGCCTCGGTTTTGGAACTTGGGGGCTAAATGCCCAATTTTGAAAATCCCGTACAGTGGGCCCAAGGCTAGTTGGCACGAGCAGGAGCTCGTAAACGAATATGATATATGTGCCATAAAACTTAATAATTGAATTGTTTGGCCATGGTACCAAGATGGGATCGACATGCTCAGTCAACTAGCGGCAATGCGACATGACAGGTCGACGGACTAGTCAAGACAAATAGCTGTGGGTTGAGTTGAGAGTCGGGGCCGTTGGACTAGTGGCACCACATATTACATGGCAATATAAGAAACATTATTTGTGCATGCACTGTGAGTATGGGATCATCAAGATGCCCATGAGGGGTAGTGATGCGTCCTAAGGGCACTGAATGACCTGGTAAGGGCAGTTCGTCGTTCCAGGTGTTTGTGCGAAATCTGGAGTAGCACCAAGCGCATGAGACCGGGGTGGGGATAGGATGAGGTCTCTGTCCTCATACGGACACGAAGAAGTGATCTCGGGATTGTGGGTCGGATGTCACGTACATCCACTCATTCCCAGGGTAGAAGTGGTCGTACTTCTATCCGGGTGGCAGGAAAAGTCGCTCCAAAGCCACTAGCGGGTTTAGTAGTGATACTGACTTGCGAATGTGTGTAACCTTCATGATGAAGGATGTGTGTTGGGTGATGACACACCGTGGTAACTAAGAAATAATGGAAAAACCCAAATTTTTAAATGAAGGGATTTTTGAAAACAAAGGAGTCTGGCACACTCCATATAAATATTTTTCTTAAAAGTTAAAAGCTTTTAAAAACCCATTCACTGAGTAGTCGTACTCACCCCCTCCCTTATATCCCTTTCAGGAAATCCCGGAAAGCCTCCCCTTAAAGACCATCAACTAAGATGCTTGTAAGACAGGTATGTAAAGTTTTAAATTTCATGCAGTTTTGATTATGCTATTCCAAGAAAAAGGTGCAGGTTAAAAGACGCCTTACTCGTTACGGTTTACAATAAGGGGAAACCTTTTAATAAACCGGGAGAGTGGCGGGTTGATCACGGGGATCCGACCAAACCGGGTCGGGGCATGACACTTCTAACTCCTCCCATGTGGGGGTGCGAGAGAGAGACTCCTCATGTTATCCCACTATCTTTTTGTGTTGGACTCCAGAAAGAACTTCGTCAGCATCACCATCTGTTATGGGGACGTCCTTATGATCCCCATGAATTTCTTGAGGCTTGCCAGCCAATCCATGGGGGACCTAGCATCCTTCTCCCCTTGGAAGGTCTTGTACTCCGATTGTCGAAGTGTCTTAAGATATTTGGGGATGTCAAAGAGGGGTGTGGTAGGGGCGGAAGTGGATTGGAATTGTACCTCTTTGGGTCGGGTTTGAGACTCGGAGTCTAGGTGGGGGTTGTTGGTGAGGCGGGGTTCTCTGAACACCCTAGTAAATTCTTTGTATAGCCTTTGGTGTTTGGAGCTGAGACCTTGTGGGGTCGGCTGTGCCCCTGGGAATTCTTCTTCTGGGAGGGGGTTTCCGATAGAATCCTCGATTGCCGCCTTCCTTCTCTTAGCTCCCCGCTTTGGTGTCACGGCTGGTTCAAGATTTTTTATTAGTAATGTGAAACTCGTCATCTCAGATCAAGGAAAACAGGGAAAGAACCGGTCAATTTAATGAGAAAAATGAACCACTTAAGGAACCGAGAATGATAAGAGGGGTTAAAATGGGGAATTGGAAAATCCCAAGTGACCCAAAAGTCATGAAAATCATGGGGAAGAACCATGAAGTAAATTGGATGGGAAAACAAGACAGGTTCGGGGTGAACCAGACCTGAACTAGATTTGAACCGGGTTGAACCATACATGAATCAGTCTATTAATTTATTTTTCTAGGTTGCTTAAAAAGATTAAATTAGGAAATTAAGGCACCACTAAGTAGAAAATGAATTTAGACAAAATTAGAAAATTTTTATTTTGAGAAAATCGGTCGAATCGGGCCTGAACTGGCCGATTTTCGTCATTGAACTCAGTCGGACCAGTTCGGTCTAGAATAGTGTCATCTTCTTCCTTGGGATGACAACACTGTTCATATGGTGGAAAAACTTTTCTTCTCCAGCGAATGAATATTCCTTCCGATTTGGGCATTTTCTGAAGAGGATAAGCTCGACCAATATGGAAACTAGTAGGGCAAAGAGTCTCCGAGCTTCCTATATAAACAGCTCTCCTCCATTCATCCTCCACACACCTAAAATCCTCTCCTCCTCTGAAGAGCTCCATTTTCCGGCGAAGCTCAAACCACAGCTCCAACTTGGGCACTTTTATCAGCCTTAGAAAGCAAACTAAGGTCCTACATACTCTAGGGGAATTCAGCTACCTGACAGCATCCTCCCTTTGACCCAAGCATCGCCGGAGAAGCGCAGAGGGATCGAACAGTGAAGCTGCTCCATTGGTTTGAAGTTGCACTATTTTGGCCGATTAGAATTTGACCAATTCAGACCTCCTACAGCCAAACCAAGCCTCCCCATAGTCCACACGACCTCCACAAAAGCAAAAGGTAAGCCAATTTGACCCTCCTCTATCGTTGTAGATCGGTTCTAGAGAGAGTGATGAACTTCACTAACAAAATTCTCATTGATCCAGACATTAACTATAGCAATTCTTGATCCTAAAAGGACCCTAAGGATAAGAGCTACCTTCCTAGATCAAGATCTCAGATCACCGCATCTCCGATGAAAAGCTTTCGAAGCTTTCACTCTCCACGTACAATTTTCTGGTGAAGGTTCGTTTAAGCTTGTTTGAGCTCCATTTGATCGTATGGAAGTGTAGAAACCGAACTATGCCATCAATTGGAGCAATTAACCCTGTTTGAATGACCAATTTAAAGAAATCAAATTCGGTCAGTAGAGACGGGTAGAAATTGGGGAAAAATTATGGATTTTAGAAAATTGAGGGACCTCCATGCAATTTCTCAAAATTGAAGGTCAATTGGCAATGAGAAAGATGTTGGAGGACCAATTGGTCAATTTTTAAAAGAATTGGGGTCAATTGACCTTTTTTGGAACTTAGAGGCAAAATGGTAATTTTGTAAAAGTTGGGGGACCAAATATGAAATTTGGGAATTCTAAGCCCCATTTACAATTTTGAGAAAATTTAGGACTCAAGAGGGCTATTGGAAACCCTAGGGACTTAATTAAAAATAATTGAGCATTTAGGACATAAAGTCAAAGATTTTGGACTTTAGGGGCCTAATTGCAATAAGGTAAAAAAAGGGCCTAAATGGAAATACATGAAAATAGAAGGGCCATGCATGCTAAACTATTCCTTATGAGGATATTCAAATCATATAGGAACGAATTTGGATAAGGACGTGAGTAAATGAGCTCAAGCAGGACTTGGAAGCTGACTAGGGATGAACGTGTCACTATTATTAGGTGAGTGAGCTTAAATACACTTCATACTAGTTGGGATGATGAACATATTTTTAAAAGTTAAAAACTCGCATACCAGTTGTAAGCGGACCTATCATCACACTCGGTTGGTGTGATAAATTTAAAAGAAGATTTTGTCGGAAGCGATCTCCCCTAACTATGTGCCACTACTTAAACTATTTGGGAGACCTTCTTAACAAGAGCTAGAATAGCTCTAACAGGCCAGGGGCCTCGATTTTTGAACTCATAAGGCTCAAGGCCTAGTTTTGAAAAACACGTGCAGTGGACCCAAGGACAATGGACACGAGTAGAGACCTGTAAATAAACATGAATAGGAAGAGCCATGAAAACTCTTATTTAAAATGGAAATAAATTGTGTGATTCGCCATGATACCAAGTTAGGATAGGCAATGCTCGATGGGCTAGCGACAATCCCTCAAGGCCTAGTCGATGGACCAGCCAGAAAAATAGCTGCAGGCCGGGTTGAGTGTCGGGGTCGTTGGACCATTGGCACCAAAGAGAATGGCTAAATTATGAAAATTCTTTTGCATGCACTTATGGATTTAGGACCATCAAGATGCTCTAGGAGGTAGGGATGGGTTCCAAGGGCTGCTGGACGATATGGTGGCAATAAGGGAAGGAGAAGCTACTTATATTTGGGCTTCTCATCGTACTAGTTAGTAATGAAGCTATTATGTTTGGGCTTCCTAAAGCTACTGTGTTTGGGCTTCATGCACATGAGATCGGGGTGGGGACATGATGAGGTCTCTGTCCTCATTTGGACATGAAGTGAATTTCAGGTCTGAGGGTTAGACGTTTGGGACATCCACTCAGACTCATGGTAGAAGTCCGAGACTTCTATTACGGTGGATGACAAAGTTGCGCCGATCCACAAGTGGGTGTAGTCTGGGACTACCCTGTGAACACTTGTACCCTTTATGATAAAGGGCATGTGTCTTTTTGCTAAATGCCTCCCGAGGCAAGTAGATGTGCCAAGTGAAAAGGTGAAAGGTTTTAAAACACGTACGGTTGTACTATGTGAAACACTTCCCGAGCAAGGGGAAGTGTTAAAAGAGTTAAACTCACATAATTGGGATAAAATTTTAAAAGGATGATTTTTTTTCTTAGATAAAGAGAAACCCTAAGATTTTAGTGAAGAAAGAGAATTTTTGAAAAACTCATTTCCCAAACACCCGCTCACTGAGTTGTAGAAACTCATCCCCTCCCTTTAACACATTTTTTAGGAAGGAAGGCAAACCCTTAAGGAATGCCTCGAAGCCAAACCCTTAAGACAAAGAAAAGTATGTAAGTTTTTAACATATTCAGTTTTGTATAATGTTCTTTGAGGAAAATCAGGTAAAAAGGACGCCTGACACCTCATAGTTTAGAAGAAGGTGAAATCATTCCTAGACCCAAGGGAGTGGCGGGTTGCCCCCATTCATGATTTGGATCACCTTTCCTATGTTTCCCTCGTTATTTCAAGCCATGAACAGCTTCATTTGGCTTAGAAATGAGCTCAAATGGAGCTTCATCGGAAAATGCAATCTAGAGAGAGCTTCGATATTTTACTGGTGAGGGTCCGACGATCAGAGCTTTTGTCATCACTGAGTTGCTCTCTTCATGGAGATCCTTCCTAGATCAAACCACACCTCAATTGGTGACCTGAGTAGTGTGAATTTCTTAGGTAAAGTTTTTACAAAAATACATTATGAACAGTGTTTTCCTGCGAAGGGCGGTAGTGGGAACTTACCTACTTAGCTTAGGGGAAGGCCAGGGCACCTCTAGGTGGAGTTAGGGAGGGGGGGTCTGGTTTGGCTTGAATTGGTCGGGGGACAACTCGATTTGAGCTTTAGAGGTTCGGGCTATTGTTAGGCTAAGGAGTGGCAACACTATTGGAGCTTCCTTGCTCTTCCCTAGTGGTCCTCAGGCTAAAAGGGAGGTGTAGTTAGGTAGAGGATTTTCCCCTGGTTCCAATGACACCGAATGTGGCTTCTAAGGTCGAGAAAAGTCATGTTGTCAGAGCTCTGGTTTGTTGGTTGCCGGGAACTAGGACACTTCACATTCTTCACTCGATTGTGGGATGCTGAGAATGAATGGAGGGTTGCTCTTTATATAGGGAGCTCGACAATTGTACGGGCTATCAACCGATGTTAGACTCGTCCCCCATCTCCCTCGCCAGTTACTAGATCGGAGCATTTTCTGAGTTGCAGGAGACTTCCCCCCTTCATCGACCTCTCTCCTTTCTGTCAGCGGATAGAGTTTGAAGGCAATGGCGTGGCGGGCGTGCCACTTGGCATGTTGTGATTGGCTGATTTTTCTAAAGTGGCATTCCAACTTAGCCGCCACATCAGTCATTGACCGATTGACGGGACACGTGGCAGCCTCCTATTGGATGCTCATGTCTTCGTGGCAAGCTGACAGGTCATGCACTAATCGTTGACCAGACACATGGCAGCCTCCCATTGGCTACCTGTGTCTGTGTGGCTGCTAACTGGGCATCATTCATCATTAATTGGTCTAGTTCGTGGACCGGTTGGACCATTGACCGGTCCGGTCCGATCGGATTCGGTGATCAGAATTAAAAAATTAGCTGGTTTCGGCCTGATTCAACTGGTTTTCTGAAATATAAAAATTTCTAAATTCATCTAAATTCATTTTCTATCTAATGGTGCCCTCAATTTCCCAAATTAACATTTTTAAGCCACCTAGAAAAATAAATCATTGAATTGGTTCACTATGGTTCGACCCGTGGCATCAACCACGCTTCTTTCATAGAAGGGAATCACACATTTGCATAACAGTCCCTGACCATTCTACTTGTGGATCAGATCACCTTTACCGTCCACCCTAATAGAGGTTAATAGCCTCTACCCTGAGTTTGAGTGGACCTTGCTCGTCCGACCGTCAAACCGCAATCATGCTTTGTGGGAAGAGACCTCATTTACCCTACCGCTTTAGTCTTAGTGTGTAGGAAACTCCCCGAGCTTCTTGACATACTGGACGCTAAACTACCCCTATGCACCCTGGATCGTCCTGCAACCCTTGGGATCCATCACTACCTCATACTAGGTGTCCTGATGGCCCCACATCATAGTGCATGAACAATTAAGTGTTGTTTTTTCATTTTTAGCAATTATCTTTGGCCATCCAGCTCAAGGGTATGTTGGCTTGGCTTCGGCCCACGCGTATTGGGTCAGCAGGTTCGACGATCTGACTTTGGCTTAGCAGTGGTTTGGCCCAACAAGCCCAACATCCCAGAGTTGGCACAGTGGGTATCACACACAAATACCCATTATTAAATCTTTTAGCAGTATTTATCACATGCTAATTCTGGAGGTCGATACCTGTGTCCATTGGCCATGGGCCCACTGGTATTACTCAGCCTAAGTCCCAAAATTAGCTCACAAATGTTTTAAGTAGAGTCACCTAGTCAGGAGAGGCTAATTCCAAGAAAAATATTTTTTAGGCAAGTTGTCGTTCCAATTGAAATCGACGTTATAGAATTCCCACTCATCGGTAGTAGTGACGAGGTCACCCCGGTGAGATCTTGACTCATGGAGTGCTCCTTGGCGTCGGTATTTGGGGCCAATCCTCTCCTGCATGATACGAACATCCCCACTAGGCCATAAATTTCTCAAAATTGACCTTCCATTTTATCCAAATTTCCCAATTGGCCCTCAATTGGGAGTGAATTTCACAAAAATGCTCTCAATTTCATCAATTTGCCATTTCGCCCTCAAATTTTTGAAGAATTGCACAAAAGCCCCTTTTTCTTGAAAAATTCCCAAATTGCCCCTCCTCCCCTTCTTCCCCAAATTGAACTCTTGAAATTTTCTTAATCTTACCTCGTCCAATTGACAGCTTGAAAATCCTTAATTTCTTCATCTCTTGTTGTTATTCCCCTCCTCCAACTCCCCCCGATTGTCCTGCACTTCGAATTTCTGAATTGGGCTATGTTTTGAGCCTCATTGGAGCTTTGTCAGAAAATAACAGTAGAGAGAGAAAGCTTGTTGAGCTTACCGATGGAGGGGCGGTGGCGGGAGCTTGAGGTGTGGGCAGCTAGTGTTCGTTGAGGGGGTCCTACCAGGATTGAATCCCACTAAAATTTGTTGCCGCACTGCGGGAATTCAAAGAGAGAAGTTTTGAGGAGGTGGTTCTCTGGAACTGAGAAAATCTGACAAGGAGAGGTGAAATTGAGGTTACAGGTATCTAAGAGGGGACAGAAAGGGTCTCATGATGCCGGAGGTGGTCAATTCCCTCGACGGGAGGCCTAAGAGGGTCGGGGTTGGGTCGGTTGAAAATTCGCTGCTTCAGTGCTCTTGAGTGACTTCATTGTGCGATTACTTTGACACTTCTCCGACTATCCTCCAGTTGAGCTGAGGGTTCTCCAAGCTCAAGGACTCCTTCCCAATTTTGATGCCACCCACCAGAGTTCCTTTGGTTGTGAAATTGCTCGTCATCAGATTCTTGATCGGCACTTCATCAAAAAATGAGCCGTTTCTCTACAGAGGGTGCTTGAGAGTTGAGGAGGCTGAGTGGAAAGGTGCTCTATTTATAGGGAGCTCGACAACTATTTGGGCTACCAGCCGACATGAGACTCGGTGTCACGCCCCGACCTGGTTTGGTCAGATCCCTGTGATCAACCCGCCACTCATCGTGTTTGTTAAAGGGTTTCTCCTTATTATAAATCGTAAAGAGTAAGGCATCCTTTAGGTCAGTACTTCCACTGAACCCACTTGTGGCTTTGGAGCGACTTTACCGGCCACCCAAATAGAAGTACGTCCACTTCTACCCTGAGAATGAGTGGATGTTCAAGACACCCAAACCTCATTCTCGGAATAAATTCTTCGTGTTCGTTATGAGGACAGAAACCTCATCCCATCCCCACCCCAGTCTCATGCGCTTAATGCTACTCCAAATTTCACACGATCACTTGGTACGACGAACTGCCCTTAAACTCACCAGGTTGTCGAGTGCCATTAGGACACATCACTACCCCTCTTGGGCGTTTTGATGGTCTCGTACTCATAGTGCATGCACAAACAATGTTTTCTGATCAAGCTATGTAATTTGTGGTGCCACTGGTCTAGCTACCCCGACTCTCAGCTCAACTCAACTCATAGTTGTTTATCTTAACTGGTCCATCGACCTGTTATGTCGCACTGCCGCTAATTGACTGAGTATGTCGGTCTTATCTTGGTACCATGGCCAAACAACTCCTTCATTTAAAGTTTTATGGCATATAATTCATGTTTGTTTATGAGCTCTTGCTCGTGCCAAGTGGCCTTGGGTCCACTGTACAAGATTTTCAAAATTGGGCATATTAGCCCCCAAGTTCCAAAATCGAGGCCCATCAAAGCTATTCGAGCTCCCATCAAGAAGGTCTCCCAAACAGTTTAAGCATTGACACACAGTCAGAGGAGAGCACTTCCGACAAAATTATATTTTCAACTGTCCATTATACCGATCGGGTATAAGGACATCTCCACTTATAACCGATGAACGGGTTTTCAACTTCACTCGAGGAAGTTTCATCATACCAACTGGGTATGATCTACTTACAATCGATAAGTAGTTTTTTCGCATATTTTTCACATCACTACTCCGAGTTGTGATGTTTAAAATGCCACATACTAGTGGGTTTTCATTCTGATATCTTTATCATTCCTAACTGGGTATGATATAAAATCCCACTAACAGCTGGTAAGTGGTTTTCATTCTGATATCTTTATCATTCCCAACCGGGTATGATATAAAATCTCACTCACAACCGATAAGTGCTCATCATCCCAACAGGGTATGATGTTAGTAAACCCACTCACCCATTAATGTCGTGAATTCCACTAGTCCAGTTCTTTATATTCACGTGAGTTTGTCCTTGCTAGCGTTCCCGATACTTTGTGTTCCTACATGTTATGAACATCTCGGTTCATTATCCTTCAGCCTAATAGCCTTCATTCATTCCAAATGAATGAGAAAGTCAAACTTTCTATTCATTTGCAATTAGGTCCCTAAAGTTATTTCTCTTTAACTTTAAGTCCCTAATGCCGGTTTTTCCTCAAATTGAGTCCCAAAACTCTTAAAATTTATCATAGGACCTCAATTTATTCCATTTCACAAAAAGGGGTTAAATTCTCAAATTTTCAATTTGGTCCCCTAACTTTTCCAAAATTACCATTTTTCCCTTCCTTTACAAAAATGGTAAGTTTCACCCCAAAAATTCTAAAATTCCTCAATTGGCCCTCTAACATTTTTATCATGCCCAATTGATCCTCAATTTTAGGAAATTACATTTCGGTCCCTCAAATTTTCAAAAATCCCCAAATTTCCCCCCAATTCCAACTCTTTAACACAACCGAATTTGATTTCATCAAATTGACCGATCAAACACCTCTAATTGTTGAAATTGAGTATCTCCATGTTCATACGATTCCATAGAACTTTGAATCGCGATTTTTAACGCCAGAATGAGCTAAAATGAAACTTCGCTGGAAAATAGACTGTAGAGAGAGAAAGCTTTGATTACTCACGGTCACGGCGGTACGAGCTTTCGATCTGGGCAGATAGCTCTCATCTTGAGGTTTATCTTAGAATCAAGAATCGCATCAATTGATTCTGAATTGGATTAGAATTTCATCATTGAAATTTGGCCGACTCTCTCTCTAACACCGATAGGAAATTGTAAAGGGGAGCCGAGTTGGCTTACCTTTCAGTCCTAATTCGGCCGTGGAAGGGCTGAGGAAGTGTTGGGAGGGCTTGGTTTAGCTTGAGGAGGGCTCAAAATGTCCGATTTCAACTCGACCGAAACAGGGTTTCTTCTACGCCGGTGCTGCTTCAATTTTTCAGCGAGTGAACAGTACTGTCATCCTAAGGAAGAAGATGACACTATTTCGAACCAGATCGGACCGGTCCAAACCGGGTTTAAAGCTTAAACAAGCCAGTTCACCCCTCATTCGACCGAGTTTTTCAAATCTAAAAATTTCTAAATTCATTTTCTATCCAATGGTGGCCTCAAATCTCAAATTTGAATTATTTAAGCCACCTAGAAAAATGAATTTAGGATCCGGTTCAATAGTGGTTCAAACTGGTCCAAACCGGTTCGGATCTGGTTCACCTAAATTGGTTTGGTTTTCATCCCCAATTCCTTCACAAGTCCATTTCCATGTCTTTTGTGACTCCTTGGATCACTTAGGGTCCATAAAATTCTTGGTTTACCATCTCTTTATTGATTTCGGTTCATAAACCGACTCGGTCCTTAAACCGGTTTAATCCAGTTTGGGTTCGGTTCACTCGAACCTGTCTGGGGTATTATGAACCCTTTGGATCACCCAAGAGTTGTAAATTCCCAAATTTCCCATTCACAAATGATCGGGTCTGTGAATCGGTTTGGTTTTCTCACTCGTTTTGATCGGTTCTTTTCCTGATTTTCCTTAACTCAAAATGGTGGGGTTTACAATCATGGTGTGTCATCACCCAACATACATCCTTCATCATGAAGGTAAAAAACACACAATCGCAGGCCAGCCCGTCCACTAAACCCACTTGTAGCGTCGAAGCGACTTTACCGACCACCTAGATAGAAGCACGTACACTTCTACCCTAAGAATGAGTGGATGTACGTGACATCCGACCCTCAATCCTGAAATCAATTCTTCGTGTTCATATAAGGACAAAGACCTCATCCTGACCCCACCCCCCCAGTCTCGTGCTCTTGAAGCTACGTCGAGCTTTGCAAGGTCACCTAGTCCGACGAACTGCCCTTATATCCACCAAGTCGTCCAGGGCCCTAGGACACATCACTACCCCTTTTGGGCGTCTTGAAGGTCCCGTACAAATAGTGCATGCACAATTAGTATTTTCACATCATGCCATATAATCGGTGGTGCCACTGGTCCAACGGCCCCGACCTTCAACTCAACATGTAGCAATTTGTCCTAATTAGTCTGGAGTCCTATCATGTCGCGCTACCACTAGTTAATTGAATATGTCGGTCATGTCTTGGTACCATGGCCAAACAATTCATTTATTTAAAGATTTATGGCATATATCTCATGTTTGTTTACGAGCTCCTACTCGTGCCAACTAGCCTATGGCCCACTATTCGAGATTTTTAAAATCAGGCCTATTAGCCCCCAAGTTCCAAAATCGAGGCCCCCAGCCTATAAGAGCTATTCGAGCTCCCGTCAAGAAGGTCTCCCAAATCGTTTAAGCAGTGGCACATAGTCAGGGCAGAGCACCTCCGACAAAATATGTTTTCAACTGTCCATCATACCAACCGGGTATAAGGACATCTCTGCTCATAATTGATGAACGGGTTTTCCATTTCCTTCGAGGAAATTTCATCATACCGATCATGTATGATCAACTTACAATCGGTAAGTAGTTTTTCCGCGTGATTTTCACATCACTCCTCTAAGTGGTGATGTTTAAAATACCACTAAGTAGTGGGTTTTCATTCCGAGTTACTTATCATTCCAACCGGATATGATATAAAATCCCACTCACCCGATCGTGCAGTAAAATTCCACTTAGTTGGTTTCCTTCCCTAGCAAGCTTAAGTTCAGCTGGTGTTCTCGATGTCTTATTTTCCTACATGAAATGAACATGGTTGTTCATTATTCTTTGGCCTAATATCCCTCATTCGTTCTAAATGAATGAGAAAAATCAACTTTTCCTTTATTTGCATTTAGGTCCCTTAAGTTATTTTTCTTTTATCTTTAAGTCCCTAATGCTAATTTTTCCTCAAATTTAGTCCTGAAACATTAAAACTCCTCTTGGGATCTCAATTTACTCTATTTCATAAAATGGGGCTCAAGTTTCCCAAATTCCTAATTTGGCACCCCAAAATTTCCAAAATTACTATTTTGCCCTTCGTTTACAAAAATGGTAAATTTTGTCCCAAAAATTCTATAAGTATTCAATTGGCCCTCTAATATTCTTATCATGCCCAATTGAACCTCAATTTTATAAAATTGTATTTTGGTGCTTCGAATTTTTGAAAATCCCCAATTTCCCCAAAATTTTCCCCAATTTCAACTCTCTAACACAATCGAATTTGATTTAATCAAATTGACCGATCAATTACTTCTAATTGTTGAAATTGAGTTTCTACAACTTCATACGATTCCATAGCACTTTGAATCGCAAGCTTTAACACTAGAACAAGCTCAAACAGAGCTTCGCCGGAATATAAACTATAGAGAGAGAAAGTTTCAATTGCTCACCAATGACGGTGCGACGGTCTGAGCGTTCTATTTGGGTAGGTAGCTCTCCTCCTAAGGTTCCTCCTAGGATCAAGAATGACATTAATTGATGTCGAATTGGATTAGAATTCTGTCATTGAAATTCGGTCGACTCTCTCTCTAACACCGGTTAAAAATTGTAGAGGGGAGTCGAATTGGCTTACCTTTTGGCCCTAATTTGGCCATGGGAGGGCTGAGGGAGTGTTGGGAGAGCTTGGTTTGGCCTGAGGGGGCTCGAATTGGCTGATTTCAGCTTAATCAAAATAGGGTAGCTTCGGTCTATCATAGCTGCTTCACTATTCTATCACGCCAGCATTTCTCCAATGACTCTTGGAGCAAACGAAGACTACAAGCATGTAGCTGACTTCACCCTAGTTCTAAGGAACTTGACCTCACCTTCTTTGGCTTAAAAATGACCCTATATTGGAGCTTTGGTTTGAGCTTCGCCAGAAAACTATGCAGCTGAGAGAGTGAGCTTTTCAAGTGTGGAGAGGGTGAATGAGGAGGGGGTCTTTATATAGGAAGCTTGAGAACTTCTTGGTCGTCTGATTGGCGCCTTAATGGTGGTCATTCATTGCCTGAAACTCCTTGGCCAAAGACTTTTCAACTTTTTCAGCGCTGTGCGATTTTCCAACAAGTGAATAATGCTATCATTTGAAGGAAGAATACGACACTGTTCCGAACCGGACCAGATCGGTCCGAACAAGGTTCAAAGCTTAAACCGGTCAGTTCACCCCCCATTCGACCAAAATTTTCAATTCTAAAAATTTCTAAATTCATTTTCTATCCAATGGTGGCCTCAAATCTCAAATTTGAATATTTTAAGCTACCTAGAAAAATGAATTTAGAATTCGGTTCAATAGTTGTTCAAGCCGGTTCAATCCGGTTTGGATTCGGTTCACCTGAACCGGTTTGGTTTTCATCTCCAATTCCTTCTCGAGTCCATTTCCATGACTTTTGGGACTCTTTGGGTCACTCGGGATCCATAAATTTATCGGTTTGCCCTTTCTTTATCGGTTCTGGTTCATGAATCGACTTATTTCATAAATCGGTTCTATCCGGTTCGGACTCGGTTCACTCGAACTTGTCCGGTTTTTCTCCCCCAATTCATCCTAAGGTTCTTTTCCAAGGTTTATAAACCATTTTGAGTCACATGGGAGTTGTAAATTCTCAAATTTGTCCATTTCCTAATAATCAGGTTTGTAGACCGACTCAGTTTTAAATTTGAAACTAACTAGTTCTTTCCCTGATTTTCTCATTATCAAAGGACAAGGTTTACAACTCTCCACTCCTTTTAGGGGTTTTGTCCCCAAAACAATTACACGTTAAATAATTGAGGGTAACTATCGCTCATCATACTCTCAGTTTCCCATGTCTCTTCCCACACGGGTCCATTCTGCCACAAAACCTTGACCATAGGAATTTTCTTGTTTCTCAAATTCTTGTCTCTCCAATCAATGATTCGTACCGGTTCTGTCTAATAGGTTAGGTTCTCTTCTAGTTCCATTGGAGGTCGGTCCAATACATGACTAGGATTAGGTTGATATTTCTGAAGCAATGAGATGTGGAATACATCATATCTTCTCTATAAATCAAGATGTAGTTCCAATTTATAAGTTATCGGTCCTATCCTTTGAATGATAGGATATGGACAGATATATCTTAGTTTCAACTTTTCTCTTTGCTGAAACCTAAGTATTCCTCTCCATGGGGATACTTTGAAGAATACTTGATCTCCCACCTTGAACTCCAGATCTTTCCTTCGATTGTCCGCGTAACTCTTTGGCTTGTCCTTTGCGGTCTTAATTTTATCTTCTTAGTGGCATCCTCAATTAGTTCTGCCCTTTCTAACTTCCTTTCCCCCACTTCTTCTCAATATAGAGGGGTATGACATGGTCATCCATAAAGGGATTTATAGGAAGCCATCTGAATACTGGCCTGATAACTATTACTGCAAGCAAATTCCATCAGGCATAAGTATTCTTCCCAGTTTTTATTCATGGTAAGTACGCACGCTCTCAACATGTCTTCCAAGGTTTGGATGGTTCACTCAGATTGACCATTTGTCTAAGAGTGAAGTGCCGTGCTCATATAAAGCTTGGTCCCCATAGCATTTTGTAAACTTGGCCAAAATCTGGAAGTAAATCAAGGATCTTTATCCGATACTATACTCACAAGGATACCATGGAGTCTTATGATTTCCTTCATATATAAGACGACCAGTTGTTCTATCGTGTCTATCACTTTTATAGGAAGGAAATGAGCTTATTTGGTCAATCTATCCACTATGACCCAAATCGCATCTTGATCCTTTCTAGTCATTGGTAGACCCGTGACAAAGTCCATGGTGATGTGCTCCCATTTCCATTCTAGAATTGGTAAGGGTTATAGCAGTCCTGATGGTTTCTGATGCTCTACTTTTATCTGTTGAGAGGACAAACATCGAGCTACATATTCCGCAATGTCCCTCTTCATACCCTTCCACTAGTATCTTTGTTTGAGGGTGCGGTACATCTTAGTATTGCCCGGATGCATTGCATACACCGAATCGTGTGCCTCTTCCATAATTAATCTTTTCAACTCCTTATCTTGAGGCACACATACCCTACCCATATAAGTTAGTACTTTGTCACCTCGCACGTCGTAGTCCAATTTCCTTTCTCTATTTACCAGGTCCAAATAAGATTGAAGTTATTTATTAGTCCTTTGTTAAGCCTTAATATGCTCGATTAGACTAGGCCTTACTGCCACATTAGCCACCAAGCATTTTTCCTACTTGTCTATCCTCACGTCCACCTCCATCCTTCCCAATTGTTGCAACAATGGTAGGCAACTTGTCTTTACTTGTGTCGCCTCAGTTTAATACTTGCGACTTAAGGCATCTACTACAACATTTGCCTTTCCGGGGTGATATTCTATCACAAGATCATAATCCTTCACCAATTCCAGCCATCTCCTCTGACGGAGATTTAACTCCTTCTAAGTTAGGAAGTACTTAAGACTCTTGTGATCTATGTATATCCTGCACTTAACCTCGTAAAGGTAGTGTCACCATATCTTTACGGAAAACACTATTGCAACTAATTCCAAGTCATGAGTCGGGTAATTTCTTTCATGTACCTTTAATTGTCGCGAGGCATACGCGATAACCTTCCCTTGTTGCATTAAGACACATCCAAGCCCTTATTTAGAGGCATCACTATAGACTGTGTACTCTCCTGCATTACGATCAGGTAAGGAGAGTATCAGTGCAGTTGTTAGTCAAGTTTTTAACTCTTGAAAAGACTTCTCACAACTCTCATCTCATTTATACTCAACTCTCTTCCTGGTGAGTCGAGTTAGCGGAGCTGCTATTTTAGAAAAGTCTTGCACAAACCGTCTATAGTATCCTTCCAATCCTAAGAAACTTCTTATTTCTATAGGATTCCTTGGAGCCTTCCAATATGATATGGCTTCCATCTTAGCTGGATCTACTTTAACTCCGTCCTTAGATACGATGTGCCCTAAGAATCCTACCTCCTACAGCTAGAACTCACACTTAGAAAATTTTGCATATAATTGGTTTTCCTTCAATATTTCCAATGTAGTTGCCAAATGCTCTTCATGTTCTGACCTGGTTCGTGAGTATATAAGGATGTCATCTATGAATACTATCACAAACCTATCCAAATGAGGTTGGAACATGCGGTTCATTAAGTCCATGAAGGTTGAAGGGGCATTCATCAATCCAAACGGCATCACTATGAACTCATGGTGTCTATATCTAGATCGAAATGTCATCTTAGAGATGTCCTCTTCTCTAATCCTGAGTTGGTGATAGCCCGATCGAAGGTCTATTTTAGAGAAGTAAGCTGCTCCCTTTAACTGGTCAAATAAATCATCTATCCTTGAGAGTGGGTATCGATTCTTGATGGTGACTTGGTTCAGCTTTCTATAGTCGATGCACAGTCTCATGATTCCATCCTTTTTCTTTATGAATAGAACAGGAGCACCCCATAGAGACTGACTTGGATGTATGAAATTCTTTTCCAATAATTCATCCAGTTGTTCCTTTAATTCTTTCAGCTCTGCTGGAGCCATGCGATATGGGGCCTGGGATTTGGGGTTTGTTCCTTGGGTTATTTCTATGGTGAACTCCACTTGTCGACTTGGAGGTAGTCCATGTAGCTCTTCTGGAAAAAACCTTGGGATAATGTCTGACTATCGGAATGTTTTCGAGTTTCTTTTCTTTAGACTTTTCGTCCACAACCATGGCTAGGAAAGCTGTACAGCCTTTCTGTATCATCTTTTGAGCTTTGAGGTGGGACACCAATTGTACTTTACTTTTCCTTTTATTTTCCATGGAACTTTAGTCCTTTCATTTTGGAAGTATGGAAGGTTATCATCTTCTTCCTACAGTTCATCTTTGTCTGGTGGTTACTTAGCAAATCCATTCCCAGGATTACTTCAACCTCCTTTAGGGATAATGGGATCAAGTCAGCTTCAAGTTGGATTCCTCATATTTTTATCTCACATCACTTTAATTGTTTATTCATGTTTAAACCTTCTCCTAAAGGTGTAAGGATATTAAGGCTTTATACTAATGGGTGTGCTCTAGGGATACTTTCAAAAGCAACTCTTCCTTGATGAATGCTCTCTCTGTTCCGGAGTCAAAGAGAGCATAAACTTGTTGTCCCCATAGTTGTATATACCCTGATTTAAGAAACATATGGTTTAGTAGGAATTCCATTTATTAGATCAAAAGATGCTTAGTTTACATGACTCCCTTGAACTTGCTACAATTTCTTGAACTTTTTAAGAAACTTTGTAGTATTTTGGGATGTACTTTCTACAGTGCTAGGGTCTCCTCTAGCCTCCTCTTGGGTGAGGTTGTATACTCTAGCTAGTACTCTTGTTGTAGCATCTAGCCTAGGGTTTCTAGAATTCCCATGAGGTGGTCCAAGAGTATTCCTCTGCCTGTTCTCCCTAAGGGTGGGACAATCCCTTGCAAAGTGCCCCAATTGCCTACATGCAAAGCAGGTAAGGCATGCTCCCTAATGGTTCCTTTGATACTTTAGACAATGCAGGTTTCCTTGGAGTAAGGTGGGGACTACTCTGGGAGCTGGTGGCATGTCTCTTCTATTTTGGAAAGTTGTTCTATTTCCCCATATTGGAGTGTTAGGTTCCTTCCGTCCTCCCTGACGGTTTGGACCCTTATCCTCTTTTTTGGTCGTCTGCTCTATTCGACGACATCGGGTCTGCACCAGTCGCTCACATTCATGAGCCATACTGATTACGGCTGCCAGGTCCATGGGGCATCCTAGTACCCCCATACGGTCTCTAATGTCCATATTGAGACTGTCCACAAACATCTGACATATGTCAGCCGGCCTAGCTAGGTCAGGGGCAAGGGGTCTTAACTCGTTGAACTTTGTCTCGTATTCTGCTATGGAGTTAAGCCCTTATCGAAGCCGGATGAATTCTTGCTTCTTCTCATTTATCATATGGGGTGCCAAGTACTCCTCTAAGTACCTCTCCTCAAATTGTTCCCAATTGGGGATGGTGGTATGCAAGTTTTGAACATTGTCCCACCATTGTTTACTGCTTACCTCTAGGAAAAACTCTGTTAGGGTCACCATATCCTCTGATGGTATCCTAACAATCCCCATCAGTTTATTGATGCAGGCAAGCCAATCCATGGCGGCTCTCGCATCCTTTTCTCCAAGGAAAGGCTTACATCCAAGTTTTCGGAGAGTCTTGAGGTTTTTGGGGATGTCTATTGGAGCAGGATGTTTGATAGGGGGAGGGTGAGATTGCACCTCCTCTAGCTCAACTCAAGAATTGGTGTGTCACGCCCCGACCCAGTTTGGTCAGATCTCCATGATCAACCCGCCACACTCTAGGTTTATTAAAGGGTTTCCCCTTGTTATAAACCGAAAAGAGTAAGGCGTCCTTTAAACTTACACTTTTCTTGTAATAACATAAATCAAAACTATATAATATTTTAATTTTATCATACCTATCTTATAGGTGTCTGGGTTAATGCACTTTAAGGGTAGACTTTCCGGAATTTCCTAAAAGGGATATAAGGGAGGGGGTGAGTATGAATACTCAGTGAATGGGTTTTCAAAAATTAACTTTTAGGAAAAGAGTTGTATTGGAGTGTGCCAGACTCCTTTCTTTCAAAAATCCTTTCATTTAAAATCTCGAGATATATCACCATTTTCTTATTTAATCACGGTTTTTCATCACCCAACACACAACCTTCATCATGATAGTCAAATACGCATTCGCATTCAAGCACATCCACTGAATCCACTTGTAGCATCGGAGAGACTTTACCGGCCACCTAGATAGAAGCACGTCCACTTCTACCTTGAGAATGAGTAGATGTACGCGACATCCGACCCTTAATCCTGAAATCGATTCTTCGTGTCCATATGAGGATCAAGACCTCATCCCATCCCCACCCTGGTCTCATGCGCTAAGTGCTACTCCAAATTTCGCACGGTCACCTGGTACGACGAACTGCCCTTATACTCACCAAGTCGTCCAAGGCCTTTATGACGCATCACTAACCCTCATGGGCATCTTGATGATCCCATAATCATAGTGCATGCATAAACAGTATCTTCTTATCATGCCATATAATCTATGGTGTCACTAGTTCAACAGCCCCAACCCTCAACTCAACATGCAGCTATTTGTCTTGACTGGTTCAGAGACCAGTCATGTCGCACTACCACTAGTTGACTGAATATGTCGGTCTTATCTTGGTACCATGTGCAAAAAATTCATTTATTAAAGTTTTATGGCACATATCTCATGTTTGTTTACGAGCTCTTGCTCGTGCCCACTAGCCTATGTCACACTTGTTTGAGATTTTCAAAACTGGGCATAATAGCCCCCAAGTTCCTATAAGAGCTATTCGAGCTCCCATCAATAAGGTCTCCCAAATCATTTAAGCATTGGCACATAGGCAGGGGAGAGCACTTCTGACAAAAATATATTTTCAACTGTCCATTATACCGACCGGGTATAAGGACATCTCCGCTCATAACCGATGAATGGGTTTTCAACTTCCTTTAAGAAATTTTCATCATACCAACCGAGTATGATCAACTTACAATCGTTAAGTAGTTTTTCCGCATGATTTTCACATCACTCCTCTAAATTGTGATGTTTAAAATACCACTTGGTAGTGGGTTTTCATTTAGAGGTACTTATCATCCCCAACCGGGTATGATATAAAATCCCACTCACCCATTAATGAAGTGAATTTCCACTAGACCGGTTTCTTGTATTCACGCGAGCTTGTCCTTGTTGGTGTTCCAGGTACTTCATTTTCCTATACGATATGAACATCTCAGTTCATTATCTCTTGGCCTAATAGCCTTCATTCATTCTAAATGAATGAGAAAAATCAAACTTTTACTTATTTGCAATTAGGTCCCTAAAGTTATTTTTCTTTAAGTCCCTAATGCCGATTTTTCGTCAAATTGAGTCCCAAAACTTTTAAAATCCCCCCTGGGGCCTCAATTTATTCAATTTCACAAAAATGGTTTAATTTCTCATATTTCCAATTTGGCCCCCCAACTTTTCCAAAATTTCCATTTTGCCCTTCCATTACAAAAATGGTAAATTTTACCCCAAATATTCTAAAATAACTCAATTGGCCCTCTAACATTTTTATCATGCACAATTGATCCTAAATTTTTGAAAATTGCATTTTGGTCCTTCAAATTTTCGAAATTCCTCAAATTTTCCCAAATTTTCTCCCAATTCCAACTTCTTAACACAACTGAATTTGATTTCAACAAATTGACCGATCAAACGCTTCTAATTGTTGAAATTGAAGTTCTACATGTTCATACGATTCTTAAGCAATTTGAATCGCAAGTTTTAACGCCGGAACGAGCTCAAACGGAGCTTCATCGAAAAATAGACTTTAGAGAGAGAAAGCTTCGATTACTTACCGGTGAGGGCGCGACGGTCTGAGCTTTCTATCTGAGTAGGTAGCTCTCCACATGAGATTCTTTCTAGGATCAAGAATGACATCAATTGATGTCAAATTGGATTAGAATTTTATCATTGAAATTCGATCGACTCTCTCTCTAACACCGATCGAAAATTGCATAGGGGAGCCGAATTGGCTTACCTTTCTATCCTAATTCGGTAGTGGGAGGGCTGCGGATGTGTAGGGAGGGCTTGGTTTGGCCTGAGGAGAGCTCGAATTGGCTGATTTCAACTCGAACGAAAAAGAGCAGCTTCGATTTGCCGGAGCTGCTTCACTATTCGATTATGCCGATGCTTCTCCGGTGACTCTCGGAATGAATGGATGTCACCACCGTGTAGCTGACTTCTCCCTGGTTCTAATGAACCTGACCGCACCTTCTTTGGGTAAAAAATGACCCTATATCGGAGCTCTAGTTCGAGCTTCGCTAGAAAACTAAGCAACTGAGAGAGAGTGAGCTTTTCAGGTGTGAAGAGGATGAATGGAGAGGGGCTTTTTATATAGGGAGCTCAGGGACTCGTCGGCCATCCGTTTTGCATCTTTATTACAGGCATTGATGGCCAAAAATTTATTGAACAGAGACATTTCTTCTTCACTAACACTGCTTCAATTTTCAGTGAGTGAACAATGCTATCATCTGAAGGAAGAAGACAACACTATTTTGCACCCGACCAGACCGGTTCGAACCATGTTCAAAGCTTAAACCGGCTGGTTCACCCCTCATTTGACCGAATTTTTCAAATCTAAAAATTTCTAAATTCATCAAAATTCATTTTCTATCCAATGGTGGCTTCAAATCTCGGATTTGACTTATTTAAGCTACCTATAAAAATGAATTTAGAATTCGATTCAATAGTAGATCAAACAGGTCTAAATCGGTTCAGGTCCGGTTCACCTGAACTAGTTTGGTATTCATCTCCAATTCCTCCTCAAGTCTATTTCCATGACTTTTAGGACTCTTTGGGTCACTTGGGATCCATACATTTCCCGGTGTACCCTCTCTCTATCAATTCTGGTTCATGAGTGATCCGGTTCATAAAGTAGTTCTATTCGGTCCGGACCCGATTCACTTGAACTAGTCCAGTTTTTCTTCCCCAATTCATCCTAAGGTTCTTTTCCAAGATTTATGAAGCACTTTGAGTCACATGGAAGTTGTAAATTCTCAATTTTCCCATTTCCTAATAATCAAGCTTGTAGACCGATTCAGTTTAAAATTCAAAACTGACCGGCTCTTTCCCCGATTTTCTCATTATCAAAGGACGGGGTTTACAACCCTCCCCTCATTTTAAGGGTTTTGTCCCCAAAACAGTTACACGTTAAATAATTGTGGGTAACTATTCCTCATCATAAACTCGGTTTCCTATGTCTCTTCCTGCACGGGTCCGTTCTACCACAACACCTTGACCATAGGAATTTTCTTGTTCCTCAAATTCTTGTCTCTCCGATCGATGATTCGTACCGGCTTTGTCTAATAGGTTAGGTTCTTTTCTAGTTCCATTGGAGGTCGGTCCAATACATGACTAGGATTAGACTGATATTTCTGAAGTACTGAGATATGGAATACATCATGTATTCTTAGCAGGTCAGGAGGTAGTTCTAATTTATAAGCTACCGGTCCTATCCTTTGAATGATGGGATATGGACCGATATACCTTCATTTCAACTTTCCTCTTTGTTGGAACCTTAGTATTCCCCTCTAGGGGGACACTTTGAGGAACACTTGATCTCTTACCTCGAACTTTAAATCTTTCCTTCGATTGTCCGCATAACTCTTTTGCATGTCTTGAGCGGTCTTAAGATGACTCCTTATTAATTTTATCTTCTCGATGGCATCCTCAATTAATTCTACCCTTTCTATTTTCCATTCTCCCACTTCTTCCCAAAATAGAGGGGTATGGCATGGTCGTCCATAAAAGGCTTCATAGGGAACCATCTAAATGCTGGCCTGATAACTATTGTTGTAAGCGAATTCCATCAGACACAAGTATTCCTACTAGTTTTTATTCATGGTGAGTATGCACGCTCTCAGCATGTCTTCTAGGGTTTGGATGGTTCGCTCCGACTGACCTTCTGTCTGTGGGTGAAATGCCATGCTCATATGAAGTTTAGTCCCCATGGCATTTTGTAAACTTGGCCAAAACTTGGGGGTAAATCTCGGATCTCTATCTAATGTGCTGATTTGTTCAATATATCCACTATGACCTAAATTGCATCTCGGCCCCTTTTGGTCACCGGTAAGCCCGTGACGAAGTCCATGGTGATGTACTCCCATTTCCACTCTAGAATTGGTAAGGGTTGTAGTAGTCTTAACGGTTTCTGATGTTTTGCTTTTATCTGTTGACAAGACAAACATCGGGCTACATATTCCGCAATGTCCCTCTTCATACCTATTACAGCTAATTCCAAGTCTTGAGTTGGGTAATTTCTCTCATATACCTTCAACTATCGTGAGGCATATGCATTAACCTTCCCTTGTTGCATTAAGAGACAACCAAGCCCTTGTCCAGAGGCATCACTATAGACTAAGTACTCTCTTGCATTAGGATCATGTAAGGAGAGTATGGGTGTGGTTGTTAGTTGAGTCTTTAACTGTTGAAAAGACTTCTCATAATACTCATCCCAATTATACTCAACTCCTTCCCTGGTGAGTCGAATTAGCGAAGCTGATATTTTAAAAAAATCTTGCACAAACCGCCTATAGTGTCATGCCAATCCTAAGAAACTTCTTATTTTTGTAGGATTTCTTGGAGTTTTCCAATCTAATATGGCTTCCACCTTAGTCGAATCCACTTTAACTCAGTCCTTAGATACGATGTGCCCTAAGAACCCTACCTCTTATAGCAGAACTCACACTTGGAAAATTTTGAATATAATTGGTTTTCCTTCAATATTTCTAATGTAATTGCCAAATGCTCTTCATGTTCTAACCTGGTTCGTTAGTATATAAGGATGTCATCTATGAATACTACCACGAACCTGTCCAAATGAGGTTGGAACATGCGGTTCATTAAGTCCATGAAGGTTGTAGGGGCATTTGTCAATCCAAATGGCATCACTCTAAACTCATAGTGTCCATATTTGGATCTAAATGTCTTCTTAGGGATGTCCTCTTCTCTAATCCCGAGTTGGTGATATCCCGATCGAAGGTCTATTTTAGAGAAGTAAGTTGCTCCCTTTAATTGGTCAAACAAATTGTCTATCCTTGGGAGTGGGTATCGGTTCTTGATGGTGACCTGGTTCAGCTTTCTATAGTCGATGCACAGTCTCATGCTTCCATCCTTTTTCTTTACAAATAGAACAGGAGCACCCCATGGAGACTGACTTGGACATATGAAATTCTTTTCCAATAATTCTAGAAAAATCTCTGGATATTGTCTAACTACCGGAATGTCCTCCAGTTCTTTTTCTTTAAACTTCTCGCCTATAACCATGGCCAAAAAGGCTATACATCCTTTATGTATCATCCTTTGAGCTTTTAGGTGGGACACCAATTGTACTTCTCCTTTCCTTCTATCTCCTTGGAACTTTAGTCCTTTTGTTTTGGAAGTGTGGAAAGTTACCGTTTTCCTTCTACAGTCCATCCTTGCTTAATGATTACTCAGGAAGTCCATTCCTAGAATTACTTCAACCTCCCTTAGGGGTAACGGGATCAAGTCTGCCACAAGTTTGATTCCTCCAATCCTTATCTCACATCCCTTTAATTGTTTATTCTTGTATAAATCTTCTCCTAAAGGGGTAAGGATGTTAAGGCTTTGTACTAGTGGCGTGAGCTCCAGGGGTACTTTCAAAACCAACTCTTCTTTGATAAATGATCTCTCTACTCCGGAGTCAAGGAGGGCATAGACTAGTTGTTCCCATAGCTGTATATACCCTGATTTAAGAAACGTATGGTTTAGAGTTCTCTTTTATTAAAATAGAAGATGTTTAATTTCACGACTTCTTTGGACAAATTTGTAGGGTTCTGGGATGTACCCGCTACAGTGCTAGGGTCTCCTCTAGCCTCCTCCTAAGTGAGATTGTATACTCTAGTTGGTACTCTTGCTGTAGCTTCTGGTCTAAGGTTTTTGGGATTCCCTTGGTCCAAGAGTATTCCTCTGTCTATTCTCCCTAAGGGTGGGATAATCCTTTACGAAGTGTCTTACTTGTCCGCATGCGAAATAGGTATGGCATGCTCCCTCATGGTTTCTTTGGCACTTCGGGTAGCGAGGGTTTCCTTGGGGTAAAGTAGGGACTATTCTGGCAGAAGGTGGTGGCATGCCCCTTCTCCATTGGAATACCATTTTGTTTCCTCCTTTTGGACTGGTATATTCTTTCTGTCCTCCTTGACGGTTTGGATCCTTATCCCCATTTCTAGTTGTCTGCTCCACTCGACGTCAAGTTTGTACCAGTCGTTCACATTCATGAGCCATACTAATTACCTTTCTGTCCTAATTCGGTCGTGGGAGGGCTAAGGAAGTTTTGGGAGGGCTTGGTTTAGCCTGAGGAGTGCTCAAATTGGCTGATTTCAACTCGGCCGAAACAGGGTAGCTTCGGTCCGCCGGATCTGTTTGACAATTCGATCCTGCCAGCGACTCTCAAAACGAATGGATGTCACCACCGTGTAGCTTACTTCTCCTGGGTTCTAATGAACCCGACCTCGCCTTCTTTGGCTAAAAAATGACCCTATATCGGAGCTCTGGTTTGAGCTTCACCAGAAAACTAAGCAACTGAGAGAGAGAGAGAGAGAGAGAGACCTTTTCAGGTGTGGAGAGGATGAATGGAGAGGGGCTCTTTATATAGGGAGCTCGAGGACTCGTTAGTCATCTATTTGGCATCTTTATGACAAGCATTGATGGCCATAAATGTATTAAATGGAGACATTTCTTCTTCGTCTGTGCTGCTTCAATTTTTTGGTGAGTGAAGTCATCTAATCGAAGAAGACGACAGTGTTCCGAACCGCATTGGATCGGTCCGAACCGGGTTCAAAGTTTAAACCGGCCAGTTCACCTCTCATTTGACCGAATATTTCAAATCTAAAAATTTCTAAATTCATCTAAATTCATTTTCTATCCAATGGTGGCTTCAAATCTCGGATTTGAATTCTTTAAGCCACCTAGAAAAATGAATTTAGAATTCGGTTCAATAATAGTTCAAACCAATCCATACCGATTCAGATCCGATTCACCTGAACCAGTTTAGTATTCATCTCCAATTCCTCCTCAAGTCCATTTCCATGACTTTTATGACTCTTTGGGTCACTTGGGATCCATACATTTCCTCTCTATCAATTCCGGTTCATGAGTCGATTCGGTTCATAAATCGGTTCTATCCGGTTCGGACCCGGTTCACTTGAACCGATCCAGTTTTTCTTCCCCATTTCCTCCTAAGGTTCTTTTCCAAGATTTATGAACAATTTTGAGTCACATGGAAGTTGTAAATTCTCAATTTTCTTGTTTCCAAATAATCGAGCTTGTAGACCGATTCAGTTTAAAATTCAAAACTAGCTGGTTCATGGACGAGGTTTACATGATGCCTGCCTCGGGGATGAGGTTAGGTTGTCCAAATACATGGGTGAACTCCTCATACAATCTTTGGTGCTCCCTGCTGAGTCCAGGAGTTGTCTGGGCTTCTCTTAGAGTTTCTATAGGTAGGGATGGTTAAGTAGTGTTGGAGATGGTAGCCCTAGTTCTCTTGGTTCCTTTCTTTGGAGCCATTTTTTAAAATTTTAAATAAATCCTATTAGTTCCTATATTTTCTAGTCTTGATTATGTATTCGAGGAAATAGGCTCTAATACCACTCAAGTTGCCATGCCCCAACCCGATTTAGTTGGATCCCCGTGATCAACCCGCCACTCTCCGGTTTATTAAAGGGTTTCCCCTTTTTATAAACTATAAAGAGTAAGGCGTCCTTTAAACCCGCACCTTTCCTGGAATAACATAAATCAAAACTGCATAAAATTCTAAATTTATTATACATGTTTCATAGGCATCTTAGTTGATGGTCTTTAAGGGTAGACTTTCTGGACTTTCCTGAAAAAGATATAAGGGAGGGGGTGAGTACGACTACTCAGTGAATGGGTTATCGAAATTTAATATTTAGGAAAAAGATTTGTATTGTAGTGTGTCAGACTCCTTATTTTCTTTAAAAAATCCTTTCATTTGCATTCTTTGTTTTTATCACCATTTCTTATTAATCATGTTGTGTCATCACCCAACACACATCCTTCATCATGAAGGTTAAAAACACACAATCGTAGGCCAACCCATCCACTGAACCCACTTGTGTCATCGGAGCGACTTTACCGGCCATCTAGATAGAAGCACATCCACTTCTACCCTTAGAATGAGTGGATGTATGCAACATCCGACCCTCAATCCCGAAATCAATTCTCTGTGTCCGTATGAGGACAGAGACGTCATCCTGACCCTACCCCGGTCTCGTGTGCTTGAAGCTATGTTAAGCTTTGCAAGGTCACCTAGTCCGACGAACTGCCCTTATATCCACCAGGTTGTCTAGGGCCCTAGAACAATCACTACCCCTCTTGGACGTCTTGAAGGTCTCGTACACACAGTGCATGCACAATCAATATTTTCACATCATGCCATATAATATGTGGTGCCACTGGTCCAACGGCCCCGACCTTCAACTCAACCTGCAGCTGTTTGTCTTGACTAGTCTAGGGATCTGTCATGTCGCACTACCACTAGTTTACTGAATATGTCGGTCCTGTCTTGGTACCATGGCTAAACAATTCATTTATTTACAATTTTATGGCATATATCTCATGTTTATTTATGAGCTCCTGCTCGTGCCAATTGGCATATGGCCTACTGTTCGAGATTTTTAAAATTGGGCCTATTAGCCCCCAAGTTCCAAAACTGAGGCCCTCGGCCTATAAGAGCTATTCGAGCTCCTGTCAAGAAGGTCTCCCAAATCGTGTTAGTAGTGGCACACGGTCAAGGGAGAGCACCTCTGACAAAATATGTTTTCAACTATCCATCATACCAACTAAGTATAAGCACATCAACGCTCATAATCGATGAACAGGTTTTCCACTTCCTTCGAGGAAGCCAGGTATGATCTATTTACAACCGGTAAGTAGTTTTTCCGTGTGATTTTCACATCACTCCTCTAAGTGGTGATGTTTAAAATACCACTAAGTAGTGGGTTTTCATTACGAGGTACTTATCATCCCAACCGGGTATTGTAGTGGTCCAATGGCCACTAAGTAGTGGGTTTTCACTCCTCTAAGTGGTGATGTTTAAAATACCTCTAAGTCGACTTCTCTCTAACACCAGTCGAAAATTGTAGAGGGGAGCCAAATTGGCTTACCTTTCGGCCTAGTTCGGCTATGAGAGGGCTGAGGGAGTGTTGAGAGAGCTTGGTTTGGCCTGAGGGGGCTCGAATTGACCGATTTCAACTTAGCCAATACAAGGCAGCTTTGGCCCGCCAGAGCTTTTCAATGTTCTATCATGTCAGCATTTCTCCGATGACTCTTGGAGCAAACGGAGACTACAGGCATGTAACTGAATTCTCCCCAGTTCTAAGGAATCTGACCTCATCTTCTTTAACTCAGAAATGAACTTATATCAGAGCTTTGGTTCGAGCTTCACCAGAAAACTAAGCAACTGAGAGAAAGTGAGATATTCAGGTGTGGAGAGGGTGAATGAGGAGGGGGTCTTTACATAGGAAGCTCGAGGACTTCTTAGCCGTCTGATTAGTGCCTTAATGGCGGTCATTCATTGCCTAAAACTCTCTGGGCGGAGACTTTTCAGCTTCGTCGGCACTACATGATTTTTCGGCAAGTGAATAGTGCTGTCATCTAAGGGAAGAAAACGACACTGTTCCAAACCGAACCGGATCGGTACGAACCATGTTTAAAGCTTAAATTGGTCGGTTCACCCTCTATTCGACCAAAATTTTCAATTCTAAAAATTTCTAAATTCATTTTCTATCCAATGGTGGCCTCAAATCTCAAATTTGAATTTTTTAAGCCACCTAAAAAAATGAATTTAGAGTTTGGTTCAATAGTGGTTTAAATCGGTTCAATCCAGTTCAGATTTGATTCACATTAACTAGTTTGGTTTTCATCTCCAATTCCTTCTCAAGTTCATTTCCATGACTTTTGGGACTATCTGGGTCACTCGGGATCCATAAATTTCTTAGTTTGCCATTTCTCTATCGATTTCGGTTCATGAATCGACTAAGTTCATAAATCGGTTTTTCTCCTCCAATTCGTCCTAAGGTTCTTTTCCAAGGTTTATGAACCATTTTGAGTCACATGGGAGTTGTAAATTCTCAAATTTGCCCATTTTTGGATAATCGGGTTTGTAGACTGACTACGTTTTAAATTTGAAACTAACGAGTTCTTTCTCCGGTTTTCTCATTATCAAAGGATGGGGTTTACACTCGGCCCCCACCCCGCTCACCGACGACCTAACCAAAGCATTTTTTAAGTTGTTGGAGACTTCTCCCTTCGTCGGCCTCTCTCTCATCTGTCAGTAGACTAAGGTTGAAGATGATGATGTGGCGGGTGTGCCACATGGCACACTATGATTGACCAGTTTTTCTAGACATGGTGATCCAACTTAGTCGTCGCGTTAACCGTTGACCTGTTGACCGGATATGTGGCAACCTCCCATTGGCTGCTCGTGTCTACGTGGCAAGCTGACGGGTCATCTACTAACCATTGACCAGATACGTGGCAGCCTCCCATTGGTTGCCCATGTCTGTGTGGCTATTGACTGGGTGTCGTTGACCGTTTACCAGTCCGGTGTGTTGACTGGTGCAGTTCATTGACTGATTGGACTGTTGACCGATCAGGTCCGACCGGGTTTGGTGACCAGATTTTGAAAATCAGTCGGTTCAAGCCTAATTCGATCGGTTCTTTGAAATTTAAAATTTTCTAAAATTATCTAAATTAATTTTCTAGCTAATGGTGGCCTCAATTTCCCAAATTGTCATTTTTAAGCCACTTATAAAAATGAATCATTAAACTGGTTCACTATGGTTCAACCTGGTTCGAGTCCAGTTCACCCCGAACTGGTCCGATTTTCCCATCCAATTCCCTCCATGCTTCTTCCCCATGATTTTTGTGAATTTTTTATCATTTGGAATTTTCCAATCTCCACTATTCACCATTATTTACTATTTTATGTTGATTAATTGGCTCGGTTTTCAATAATATTGCCAGTTCTTCTTCTAGTTTCCTTGGTCCAAGAGGATGGGTTTCACAACTCTCCCATCCTTTTAGGAGTTTTGTCCTCAAAACTTAGTTATTCATCTTTTCTATTGGAAGTGGTTCCACGTGCGGTCTGATTATGGTATGAGTTGATACCCTACCATTTTGGTTACCTCCTTTTGACTCAATCCCCTTACTCCCTTGGATTTTGTTAGTTTGACTTGTCTTGCCTCTGGTGTCCACGAAATTGCTTAGGTCCCATAGTTCCTACCATTTTGGGTCAGACTTTTCTTTTGGAGGGTATTGTTCGAAATTGGGACTTCCTACATGTATAGTCGTATCTTGGTCTATTTACTTCCTTGGTCGTTGGAACTTCTTAGCCTGTCATCCTTTCAAGCTTTTGCACTTTCTTTTCATAGGTGTTGGTGTTATTCCACTATTGTCGGGTTGTTGGACCTACATGTCCTTGGTAGTAGGTCTCCCGCATTCTATTAGTTCTCCCTTGAATTGAAGTCCTACTTACCTTGTAGTTAAGATCACGTTTCTTCCCCTCCCTTCCTTAGAGCGTACTCCCTTTGTCCCCTCTCTTGTGTCGTCAAAATACTTTATTACTCGATTTCGACTCACACATCAGTTCAGATTCGTATGCCCCTTCCATGCTCCAATGTCCTTTGGATGTGGGCATCATGCTCCTAATGAGGGTTTGGGGTTTCCCGCATTTATTTGAACTACTCCATTTCCATATTGGGTCTTCCCATCTCCAATTGTCGGGTTTTCCATCCCCTTCGAGACTTAGCGGCCTATCGGGGTTCTCCTCCCTCAGTTCGTTCTCACATCCAATGGCGTCCTCTGACCAGTGAAGGGTTCTTCCCTCCCCTTCCTCCTCTCTTCTTCCCCTGTTTCGAGGCCACTATGCCTGTTGACCCTTGGCAATCGGACCTCCCTGGGGTTTAGTCTTTTCCCTAGTTCCAAATGGCGGGGCTTGGTGTTCACCCCTATGATTGTTTCCTTGTTTAGTCCCTATTTAATTCACCCTCGGGGACTTCTCCTCTCTCCCGACGTCTACCTAACCCGTGGGGCTTACATTGATTTCCTAAGGTTTCCCATTTGTTATAGAATACGGTCTTAGATCCCATTTTTCTATAGCTTGAAGTGGGTTTTCCATTAGATGGGATATCTCTCCTATAATCCCCATAGGTGTCGTTCCCTTGAAATTCTGGGTTCCAGTAGATGGTGTCCTTCCACGCTTTCCTCGTTACGGGGTAGGATACCTTTCCTACCTCGTATTTCCCTTGATTATTGAATTTCTCCTCATTGTTTTCCCTATATCGCACCCTAACCCACCTTATTTCTGACTCCACACTTGTTCACCCAATTCTCCTTGTTGTTTCACTTTTCCAGATTCCTAGTGCTAGGGTTTCTTATCCCTTCGCCACGGACTCGTCTCTCACTCTTCCATTCAATGGAATACCTCATCGCTATTTCCCGATCATCCTAGCTGTCACTCACTAGGGTTCCTCTAGGGTGGGTAGGCCTCCTTTTGATTCGTCCTTAGGAGGTCCTTGGCCTGCCCCAGTTTCTATTCATATGTACTAGGCTTGGGCTTCTACCTTCTTGGTCGGGCACTTACCCTATTGTTACCCTTGGTTAGTATCTACTCTTGGGAACTCACCACTTTCCCTTGTGGTCACCTCTTTAGTTCCTATTGTGGGCTCTTCATCCTCTACTTAGTTCGTCGACCCTACCTTACCCTTACTGTGGTTGATCATGTTTTTACTTAAGGTTCTCGCCCTTCGGTACCTAGTGGCCTTATTGGGGTTCTTTTATGGCATCCCACTCTAGCTTATCTTGTATGGTTTCCCAGGTGACCCTCCGGCTCACTAAGGGTTTACTCTGTTGGCTCCAATATCCTAGGTTTCGAATCTCCCTTGTCCCTCTTAGGGTTTCTTTGTCCTGGCCTTTCTATCCCCTAAGGTTTCTTGTTCTAATGTCCTACTTTGGGGTTGTTGCTACTAACTTCGTGAGGCTGGTCGACTAATCACTTTTCTCACCTTGTAAGGTTTCTTGGCACCCTTGGCTCTCTTTGTATGTGGACTTGTCCTTACTTCCAGTGTCCCTATATTTCACGAGGGCTTAGTAGGTCGAAAGATTCCTTTTTGTCCTTCCCTGGGAACTTCTAACTTTTTGGAGGTTTCTAGGCTGGGGGCATTTGCACATTGGGCATTGTGCGAGAGTGAAATAATTGGAACCTTTTTATTCATTGACCAGTGAAGCCCCGGTTAGGGTTTAATACAGTATTTTATCCAATAAATTTATTGTTATGTCTCTAGCATCTCCAATTAATTGACCTAGAGTTAAACATAGGCGGGTTTCGAGACTCAGCATCGGTCGCCCTAGCGTGTCTCCACGTGTGGACCACAACCAGCCTTGATATCAGTGGTCATTTACTTATAATCACTTCTTAACTAGAGGGCTCACTTATCCAAAGTTTATTTTCTTGGTAGGATTTATACTCCTTTCTCCCAGAATTCTCTTCTCATTTGCCATTGAGGACATCTCACCTTAAAAGACATCCTTTATTGTCGTCTTCTCTTGCTTAGCTTTACTTTTGAAACCTTACGTGCACATCTCTTTTGCACCTCATCCTCATTATCACTTGTATCCCAGTACATGTCTATTTCCTTTAGGGAGAGCTTACATCCTCTTTATTTCAAGATCTCTTTAAGATTTTGCCTTTATCCTCATTTCTCAATGATTTTGGCCTTTTCACCTTTCCTTTCTTTGCTGAAGTTTTATCCTTCACGACGATCAGTTTGTTAACTGTCTCGTTTTGACTATTCTCCTTGTTCAATTGTTTGGCCAGTTGTATCTAGAATTCAGTCGCTCTTTATGCCCATCATATTGCCCTTCTTAGAGTGTAGTAATTACTACTTCTTGGTCCTTCATAGGGCGTTGTTTATCCTCCTTGACCATCCCATTGTCACTAGTTGTTTTCCTCTATTAGATTTTTCTAACATCCCTATTTGGTTCCTCTGCTCTTCCAAAGCATGTCACATTTGGCCATCCCGATACAACCTTAAATACTTATGCCCCTTAATGAGGTTCCCTATTTCGGGTTACTCCTCTTATGATCCACGTGTTGGTTACTTAGCTTGGAAATTTCCCTTTCTATGGTCCCACTTCCTATCTTTATCCTTCTACCAAGGGGCTTCTGTCCTGGGAGTTTTACATTCAACCTCCCTAACGCTCCTTGAAGGCTTCTCCTTCTTACTTTCTTACATCCTTCCCCATCCTCCAAATTCCCTTTTTTGTCTCTTATCCTCCCTTCGAGGAGCACCTAATCATGGGATGGTTTCTAGCACTCTGTTTTATGTCCAGTCATCCACTCCTTGGGCTCTATTTAAGTGAGTGTGGGCTACAACCAATTGTGATGTCATTGGTTTGTTTTTTCCTTACTTCCGAATTGGAGGGCTTACTTCTCTAAGGTTCTTCGGATGTTCTTTCATTTTGGTGTGCTCTTCACCTCCTCACCCTTCGTCACTTGGTCTATTACTTCCTAGTTGGAACATGTATGCCTTCCCAATGCCTCCTTTAATGGGAAAGGTTCATGCACTATTTGCTACAAGACTTCTTTGTGTGGAACTTACTAATCCTCCTTATGGCTTGCATGTGGTCATCATTTCATTTTCAGCCATTTATTTCTTCAAGGATTTCCTTCATTCTTCCTTCAACTGTTTTGGCCTTTCCATCTCCCTTTCCTTACTAGGTTAGTCTACAACCCTACCTGGTTATTCTGTTTCTCCAAGGTAGATAATACCTTGCTGTCTCGAGACATCCCAGTTATCTTTCATCATTCGGCTTGTCTTCTAAGGAGAAGGTGTTTCCTTCTTTACTCCTAGGTGGCTTGTAGTGCCCCTTAAGGAAAATTCTTTTTATCTACCTTCTTGATATATCTGGATTTTCTTAAGGTCCTTCCTTCGATCTTTCTCCCGTGATCCTTCCTCATATAATTGAGGCATACAATAGTATTATTTTATGGGACAGAGGAATTTTCAGGAACTCAAAATTTTATTCATTGAAGTAAGAGTACAACTTTGAGGTTTTAACATCTCTTGAGAGAGATTTTCAAAATGATGGTTTGGGGAGTACTCAGTACTATGCTATGGTCTAGAAAGTTTTCTTCTTGAGTGAGGTTGGAATCCCTGGCCAGAGTTATGGTCCTTGTAGCATTATCCCTTTGGGCTTCTCTAGGGATGGAGGTATCCTTATTGGAAGGTAACGCTTTTATTCCTTGTGGTGTGGGACAGTCCTTTGCTATGAGTCCCACCCTCCTACATGCATAACAGATCCTCTAGGGTCTTATTCTCCAAAATGTTGGGCATCTTCTTATGTAGTGTCCCCATTACCCACATCTATAATAGGCCATCTCCTTGCATGGACCTTTGTGGTTCCTCCAATAATTTGAGCATTGTGGGGCTTTTCTAAGGAAATCCTGGTGGTTCGATGGTTTGCCGACCTTGAAACCGAACATTTTTGAGGTTGTCTTGTCGAGTCCTCTTTAACCCGGGATTACTCCAAGAGTTCTCCTATACTTCTAGTTTATTTCTTCCTTTGGAATGGGGTTCTTCTTGGTTTACAGGGTGACTAAGGTAGTGCAGGTTTGTTTGGCTACTTTTCTTGGGGCCATCTAAAAAAATTTTAAATTATTCCTATTAGTTACTATATTATATAGTCTTGATAATGTATTCGAGGAAATAGGCTCTACTACAACAGTGAGGGTGTCACGCCCCGACCAAGTTTGGTCGGATCCTCGTGATCAACCCGCCACTCTCCCGATTTATTAAGGGTTTCCCCTTCTTTTAAACCGTGATGAGTAAGGCGTTCTTTAAACATATGCTTTTCTTGGAATAACATTAATCAAAACTAAATGAAATTTAAACTTTCCATACATGTCTTGAAGGTGTATTTAACTGGAAGTTCTTGGGTAGGCTTTTTGGGCTTACCTGAAAGGGATATAAGGGAGGGGGTCAATGAATGGGTGTTTTAAGGTATGACTTTCATAAAATAGTTTGAATTGGAGTGTGCCAGACTCCTTATTTTTCTTTTAAAACATTTCATTCTCAAATCTCATTTTAATAACCATTTCTCATCACAATAGTGTGTTTATCAACCAACACATGCCCTTCATCATGAAGGAAACACACATTCATAAGGCAGTCCGTCCATTGTACCCACTTGTGGCATCGAAGCGATTTTACCGGCCACCTAGATAGAATCACGTCCACTTCTACCCTAAGAATGAGTGGATGTACATGACATCCGACCCTCAATCCCATAACAAAACTTCATGTATGTATAAGGACAGAGACCCCATCCCGTCCCCACCCCGGTCTCATGTGCATGAAGCTAAATCGAGCTTCTCAAGACTTCTGGTATGACTAACTGCCCTTATCTCTACCAGGTCGTCTAGAACCCTAGGATGTATCACTAACCCTCTTGGGCGTCTTGAAGGTCCCATAACATAGTGCATGCATAAATCAGTACTTTTTCCACATAAGCCATATAATCTATGGTGCCACTGATCCAACAGCCCTGACCCTTAACTCGACTTGCAACTGTTTGTCTTGACTAGTCTGAAGACTTGTCAAATAGCACTGTCGCCCGTCCATCGAGTATGTTAGTTCTATCTCGGTACTATGGCCAAACAATTCATTCACATAAGTTTTCATAGCTTAAATCATATTTATTTATGAGCTCCTGCTCGTGCCAACTGGCCTAGGGCCTACTGTTCGAGATTTTCAAAATCAGGCATATTAGCCCCAAGGTTCCAAAACCGAGGCATTCGGCCTATCTGAGCTATTCAAGCTCCCGTCAAAAAGGTCTCCCAAAAATTTTAAGTAGTGGCACATAGTCAGGGAAGAGCACTTCCAAGAAAAATAAACTTTTCATTTGTCTATCATACCAACCAAATATGAAGACGTCTCCGCTTATAACCGATAAGCAGGTTTTCTAGTTCCTTCCATTAAGTTCATCATACTAATCAAGTATGATCTACTTTCAACCCATAAGTAGTTTTTTCCATTTAATTTCCACATCAATCCTATCAGGTGTAATGGTTAAAATACGACTTAATAGTGAGTTTTCATTTCCGAGGTGTTTATCATCCCAACCGGGTATGATATTAAATCCCACTCACCCGATCGTGCAGTGAATTTCCTCTAGTAGGCTTGTTGCCTTCGCACGAACTTGTCTTAGTTGGTGTACCCAGTACTTCATGTTCCTACACAATATGAACATACTTATTTATTATCCTTTGGCCTAATAGCCTTCATTCATCCCGAATAAATGAGAAACAAAAATTTTCATTTATTTGTAATTAGGTACCTAAAGTTATTTTTCTTTAACTTTAAGACCCTAATGTCAGTTTTCCCCTAAATTGAGTTCCAAAACTCTAAAATTCACCTTAGAACCTCAATTTATTCAAAATCACAAAAAGGGGTTCAAATATCCCAAATTTCCAATTTGGTCCTCAACTTTTTCAAAATTACCATTTTGCCCCTACTCTACAAAAATGGTAAATTTCACCCCAAAAATTGACTAATTGGTTCTCCAACATCTTTTCAAAGCCCAATTGGCCCTTAATTTTGGAAAATTTCACTCTAGTCCCTTGGATTTTTGAAATTCCCAAAATTTCCCCAATTTTACCCTAATTGAAACCTTCAAACTCAGTCGAATTTGATTTCATCAAATGAGTTTAATTGTTGAAATTGAAGTTAGATTGAAATTCCTACACTTTCATACGATTCAATTGCACTTTGAATAGCACGATTTGAGGATGGAATGAGCTTAAACGGTGCTTCACCAGAAAACTGGACTTAGAGAGAGAAAGCTTCGAAAGCTTACCGTCGAGGGAGCAGTGGCCCGAGCTTTCAATCTGGACAGATAGCTATTGTCCTGAGGTTCCTCCTAGGATCAAGAATGGCATCAATTGATGTCGAATTGAGTGAGAATTTTGTCATCAAAATTTTGTCGGTTTTCTTTCTAACACCGGTCGAAAATTAGAGAGGGGAGCAAAATTGGCTTACCTTTCCACTCTAATTTATCTATAGGAAGGTTGTTGAGGTGTTGGGAGGGCTTGGTTTGGCCTGAGAAGGGCTCGAATTAGCCAATTTCAGCTTGGCCGAAATAGGGCAGCTTTGGTCCGTCGGAGCTTCTTCACTGTTCGATGACATCGGCGCATCTCCGGTGACCCTCGGAGCAAATGGAGAATACAAGCATGTAGCTGACTTCTCCTCGCATACAAAGAACCCGACCGCACCTTCTTTGGCTCAGAAAAATGCCCAAGTCGCAGCTTTGGTTTGAGCTTCACCGAAAAATGGAGCATTTGAGAGAGAATGGAGTTTTCACATGTGAGGAGGATAAATGAGGAAGGGCTCTTTATATAGGAAGCTCAGAGACTTCTTGGCTGTCCGATTGGTACCTTAATGGTGGTATTTATTGCATGAAACTCCCTAGCTGTAGACTTTTCATCTTCACCAGCGTTGCTTGATTTTCCAGCAAGTGAACAGTGCTGTCATCTAGTTCATCTAAACCAATTTGGTTTTCATCTCCAATTCATCCTAAAGCCCTTTTTCATGACATTTTTAACTCTTTAGGTCACTCGGGATCCATAAATTTCCTGGTTTGCCCTTTCTCTATTGGTTCCGTTTCATAAACCGACTTGGTTCACAAATCGGTTCAATCTAGCTTGGGTCCGGTTCTCTTGAACCGTTCTGTTTTTCTCTCCCAAATTATCCTAAGATCCTTTTCCAAGTTTTTATGAACCCTTTGGGTCACTCAGGAGTTGTAAATTTTCCAAATTGCTCGTTCTTTGATGATCAAGTTTTGCGAACCGGTTCGGTGTTTCTCGCTCGGTTTGACCAGTTCTTTTCCTAATTTTCCTTAATACAGAATGGTGAGGTTTACAAAGGGAAACTTCTACAACGATTGATTTATTTAATTTATCACTTCATTCATTAGTCATTATTGGCATATCATTCACACATCAACTACCCTTCTATTATAGAAGGGAATCACACGTTCCCAGAATAGTCCCCAACCATTCCACTTGTGGACCGGAGCGCCTTTATCGTCCACCCAAATAGAGGTTAACAGTCTCTACCCATGTTTGAGTGAACATTGCTCGTCTAACCCTCAAACCTCAATCATGTTTCGTGTTCACTTTGTGGGACGAGACCTCATTTCCCCTATTGCCTCAATCTTAGTGCGTAGAGAGCTCTCTAAGCTTCTCGACATACTAGACGCTAAACTGCCCTTATGCACCCTAAGTCGTCCAGGAGCCCTTGGGATTCATCACTACCTCATACCAGGTGTCATGATGGCCTCGCATTATAGTGCATGTACAATCAAGAGTCTTTTTCATTTATAGCCATTATTTTTTACCCTCTAGCTCAAGGGTCTGTTGGCTTTGCTTCAGCCCACGTGTACGGCCCCCAACAGGTTCGATGACCTAGATTCGACTTAACAACGATTTGGCTCAACAAGCCTAACATCCCAGACTTGGCTCGGTGGGTATCACACAATTACCCATTATTAAATCTTTTAGCAGTATTTATCACATGCTGATTTTAAACGAGTCCATACACATGTCCATCGGCCTTGGTCCCACTGGTATTACCGAGCCTAAGCCCCGAAATCAGCTCTCAAATATTTTAAGCAGAGTCACCCAGTCAGGGGAGGCTAATTCTAAGAAAATTATATTTTTTAGGAAAGTCACCGTTCCAATTGGAATCGATGTCAAAGAATTTCCACTCATTCGGTAGTAGTGATAGGGTCGCCTCGGTGAGATCTTGACTCATCGTATGCTCCCTGGCACCAGTATTTGGGGGCAATACTCTCCTGCATGGTATGAACATCCCCATCAAGACGATTCGTTTAAGAGGCCGCATGTTTCAAGTATTTCCACTTAGACCCTCTCATTATGCCTTAATTACATTTAGGCCCCTAAAGCTAGTACTTTTACATTTAGGTCCCTATTTGCAATTATCCTTCTTGGGTCCTTAATTTTATCAAAACTATCCACTGCCCTTAATTTTTCCAAAAATTGCCATTTGGTCTCTAATTTTCCAAATTTTACAAATCGGCCCTAAATATCTCAAAATCGTTAATTGACATCCATTTTATCCACATTGCCCAATTGGCCCTCAATTGGGAGTGAATTTCATGAAAATGCTCTCAATTTCATCAATTTTCCATTCGGCCCTCAAATTTTTGAAGAATTGCACAAAAGCCTCTTTTTCTTGAAAAATCCCCAAATCCCCGCCCCTCCCCAAATTGAACTCTTGAAATTTCCCGAATCTTACCTCATCCAAATGACAGCCTAAAAGTCCTTAATTTCTTCATCTCTTGTTGTTATTCACCTCCATCAGCTCCTCCCGATCATCATACACTTCGAATCCCCAAATCCCCGCCCCTCCCCAAATTGAACTCTTGAAATTTCCCGAATCTTACCTCATCCAAATGACAGCCTAAAAGTCCTTAATTTCTTCATCTCTTGTTGTTATTCACCTCCATCAGCTCCTCCCGATCATCATACACTTCGAATTTCTGAATTTGGCCAAGTTTTGAGCCTCGTCGAAGCTTCGCCGAAAAATAACAATAGAGAGAGAAAGCTTGTTGAGCTTGTCGATGAAGGGGCGGTAGTCGGAGCTTGAGGTGTGGGCAGCTAATGTTTGTCAAGGGGGTCCTACAAGGATTAAATCCCGCTGTAAACCCCACACTTTTGAGTTAAGGAAAACCAGGAAAAGAACCAGTCAAACCAAGTAAGAAAACTCAGCTAGTTTACAAACCCGATCATTTGGGAACAAAAAATTTGGAAATTTACAACTTCCGGGTGATCCAAAGGGTTCATTAAACCTTGGAAAAGAAACTTAAGACAAATTAAAAGAGAAAAACCAAATTGGTTCAAATGAATGATAATCCATAAGAACTCTGAAGTTAAGCGTGCTTGCCCAAGAGTAGTGTGAGGATGGGTGAACTCCTGGGAAGTAATGCTTTCTGGAATTTCCTAAAAGGGATATAAGGGAGGGAGTGAGTATGACTACTCAATGAATGGGTTTTTAAAGGTCTACTTTTAACTTTTAAGAAAAACATTTATATGGAGTGTGTCAGACTTCTTTCTTTTCAAAAATCCCTTCATTTAAAAATTTGGGTTTTTCCATTATTTCTTAGTTATCGGTGTGTCATCACCCAACACACATCCTTCATCATGAAGGTTACACACATTTGTAAGTCAGTATCACTATTGAACTCGCTAGTGGCTTCGGAGCGACTTTTCTTGCCACCCGAATAGAAGTACGACCACTTCTACCCTGGTAATGAGTGGATGTACGCGACATCCGACCCACAATCCCAAAATCACTTCTTCGTGTCCATATGAGGATAGAGACCTCATCCCGTCCCCACCCCGGTCTCATGTGCTTGGTGCTACTCCAAATTTCGTACAGACACCTAGAACGACGATTCGCCCTTATACTCACCGGGTCGTCCAGGGCCCTTAGGACACATAACTACCCCTCATGGGCATCTTGATGATTCCGTAATCATAGTGCATGCACAAACAATGTTTTCTTATCAAGCCATGTAATATGTGGAGCCACTAGTCCAACGGCCCCGACTCTCAACTCAACCCGCAGTTGTTTGTCTTAACTAGTCCGTCGACCTGTCATGTCACACTGCTGCTAGTTGACTGAGCATGTCGGTCCTATCTTGGTACCATGGCCAAATAATTCACTTATTAAGTTTTATGGCACATATATCATGTTCGTTCACGAGCTTCTGCTCGTGCCAACTGGCCTTGGGCCCACTATACGAGATTTTCAAAAAATTGGGCATTCTAGCCCTCAAGTTCCAAAATCGAGGCCCCCGGCCTATAAGAGCTATTTGAGCTCCCGTCAAGAAGGTCTCCCAAATAGTTTAAGTATTGGCACACAGTCAGGGGAGAACACTTCTGACAAAATAGGTTTTCACTGTCCATTATTCCAACCGGCATAATGACATCTCTGTTCATAACCGATGAACGGGTTTTCAACTTTCATCAAGGAAGTCTCATCATACCAACCGGGTATGATCTACTTACAATCGGTAAGTAGTTTTTCCACATAATTTTCACATCACTTTCTCTAAGTGGAAATGATTAAAATACCACTAAATAGTGGATTTTTATACCAAGGTACTTATCATCCCCTACCGGGTATGATATAAAATTTTCACTCACAACCGGTAAGTGGTTTTTATCTTTAAGTTGTGCTCATCATCCCGATAACCGAGTATAGTGTTAGTAAACCCACTCACCCGTTAATGGAGTGAATTCCACTTGACCGGTTCTTTGTATTCACGTGAGCTCGTCCATGCGAGCGTTCTTGGTATTTCACGTTCCTACATGATATGAACATACTTGTTCATTATTACTCGGCATAACAGCCTTCAGAGAAAACCCAAACTTTTAGTTATTTGCAATTAGGTCCCTAAAGTTATTTCTCTTTAACTTTAAATCCCTAATTTTGATTTTTCCTCAAATTGAGTCCCGTAAATTTTAAAATTTATCTTGGGACCTTAATTTATTCAATTTCACCAAAAAGGGGTTTAATTTCCCAAATTTCCAATTTGGTCCTCCAACTTTTTCAAAATTACCATTTTGCCCTTCCTTTACAAAAATGGTAAGTTTTGCCCCAAAAATTCCAAAATTCCTCAATTGATCCCCCAACATTATTTTCATGCCCAATTGATCCTCAATTTCATAAAATTGCATTTTGGCCCTTTGAATTTCGAAAATCCCCAATTTCAACTCTTCAACACTACCGAATTTGATTTTATCAAATTGACCTATCAAACACTTCTAATTATTGAAATTGGAGTTGAAATTGAGTTCATGCATGTTCATAAGATTCTAAGAAACTTTGAATCGTAGATTTTAACGCCGAAACGAGCTCAAAAGGAGCTTTGCCGGAAAACAGACTGTAGAGAGAGAAAGCTTCGATTTCTCACTGGTGAGGGCATGGCAGTCCAAGCTTTTGATCTAGGTAGATAACTCTCATCTTGAGGTTTATCCTAGAATCAAGAATTGCATCAATTGATGCCGAATTAAGTTAGAATTTCATTATTAAAATTCTACCGGTTCTCTCTCTAACACCAGTAGGAAGTTGTAGAGTGGAGCCGAATTGGCTTACCTTTCAATCCTAATTCGGCCGTGGGAGGGTGGAGGAAGTGTTGGTTACGCTTGGTTTGGCCGAAGTAGGGCTCGAAATGGCCAATTTCAACTCAGCCGAAACAGGGCAGCTTCGGTCCGCCGGAGCTGCTTCACTATTCCATCATATCAGCGCTTTTCTAGTGATTCTCGGATTGACTAAACTTTGCTATCAGATAGCTGACTTCTCCCCGGTTTTAAAGAGCCCAACCTCTCCTTCCGAGGTTAAGAAAAATTTTAAAGTCGAAGCTTTGGTTTTAGCTTCACCAGGAAATAGAGCAGTAGAGAGAGAGAAAAGTGTTCGGGTGTGAGGAGAATGAATGGGGATAACCTCTTTATATAGGTGTAAAATCGTATATTAAATGGGAGAGATTTATTACTAGTATTAATATTGAAATAAATTATTGGTATTAATTCCAATAATTTAATTTCGGTATTAAATTATTTGTATTAATTCCAATAATTTAATTTAGGTATTAAATTATTGGTATTAATTACAATAATTAAATATATATTAATTTATAGCTAATTATGATAAGGTGTACATTTCACCCATCCTCACACTACTATCGGGCAAGCACGCTTAACTTCAAAGTTCTTATGAATTCTTGTTCACCTAAACCAATTTGGTTTTTCTATTTCAATTTGTCTTAAATTTCTTTTCTAAGGTTTAATGAACCATTTGGATCACCCGAAAGTTGTAAATTTTTAAATTACTTGTTCCCAAATGATCAGGTTTGTAAACCGGCTTAGTTTTCTTACTCGGGTTGGCCGATTCTTTCCCGGTTTTCCTTAACTCAAAAGTGCGAGGTTTACACCTGAACACTTCTCTCTCTCTCTCTCTCTCTCTCTCTCTCTCTCCTGCTCCATTTCCCGATGAAACTCAAACCAAAGCTACGACTTGAACATTTTTCTTAACCTCGGAAGGAGAGGTCGGGCTCTTTAGAACTGGGGAGAAGACAACTATCTGATAGCAAACTCTAGTCAATCCGAGAATCGCTGGACAAGCGCCGGCATGATGTAACAGTGAAGCAGCTCCAGCGGACCGAAGCTGCCCTATTTGGGCAAAGCTGAAATCGGCCATTTCAAGCACTCCTCAGACCAAACCAAGCCCTCCCAACACTTCCTTAGCCCTCCCATGACCAAATTAGGACTGAAAGGAAAGCCAATTCGGCTCCTCTCTGCAATTTTTGGTTGATGCTAGAGAGACAACCGGCAAAATTTTAATGATGAGATTCCAACTCAATTCGGCATCAATTGATCTGATTCTTAATTCTAGGGTGAACCTCAAGATGAGAGCTATCTGTCTAGATTGAAAGCTCGGACCGTCATGCCTTCACCGGTGAATAATCGAATCTTTCTCTCTCTACATTCTATTTTTCGGCGAATCTCCGTTTGAGCTCGTTCTGGTGTCAAAACTTATGATTCAAAGTGCTATTGAATCATAAGAGTTTGGAAGAACTCAATTTTAACTTCAATTTCAACAATTAGAGGTATTTGATTGGTCATTTTGATGAAATCAAATTCGGTTGTGCTAAGGAGTTAAAATTGGGGGAAATTTTGGGAAAATTGGGGATTTTTGAAATTCAAAGGACCAAAATGCAATTTTATAAAATTGAGGGTCAATTGGGCATGAAAATAATGTTAGAGGACCAATTGAGGAATTTTGGAATTTTGGGGGCTAATCTTACCATTTTTGTAAAGGAAGGGCAAAATAGTAATTTTGGAAAAGTTGGGGGACCAAATTGGAAATTTGGGAAATTAAACCCCTTTTGGTGAAATTGAATAAATTGAGGTCCCAAGATAAATTTTAAAAGTTTTGGGATTCGATTTGAGGAGAAAACTGACATTAGGGACTTGAAGTTAAAGAGAAATAACTTTAAGGACCTAATTGCAAATAACTAAAAAGTTTGGGCTTTCTCATTCATTTGAAATGAATGAAGGCTCTTATGCCAAGTAATAATGAACAAGGATGTTCATATCGTATAGGAACGTGAAGTATTGGGAATATCAGCATGGACGAGCTCGCATGAATACAAAGAACCGGTCTAGTGGAATTCACTACGTTAACGAGTGAGTGGAAATTTTATATCATACTCGGTTAGGGATGATAAGTACCTCGGAATGAAAACCCACTATTAAGTGATATTTTAAACATCACAACTTAAAGGAAGTGATGTGAAAATCATGCGGAAAAACTAATTACCGGTTGTAAGTAGATCATACTCAGTTGGTATGATGAGACTTTCTCGAAGGAAGTTGAAAACCCGTTCATCGATTATGAATGGAGGAGTCCTTATACCATGCGGTATAATGGATAGAGAAAGCATATGTTTTGTCGGAAGTGCTCTCCCCTCACTATGTGCCAATGCTTAAACAATTTGGGAGACCTTCTCGACGGGAGCTCGAATAGCTCTGATAGGTCGGGGGCCTCGGTTTTGGAACTTGGGGGCTAAATGCCCGATTTTGAAAATCTCGTACAATGGACCCAAGGCCAGTTGGCACAAGCATGAGCTCGTAAACGAACATGATATATGTGCCATAAAACTTAATAAGTGAATTGTTTGGCCATGGTACCAAGAGAGGACCAACATGCTCAACCAACTAGCGGCAGTGCGACATGATAAGTCGACGGACCAATCAAGACAAACAATTGCGGGTTGAGTTGAGAGTCGGGGCCGTTGGACCAGTGGCACCACAGATTACATGGCAATATGATAAAACATTGTTTGTGCATGCACTGTGAGTACGGGACCATCAAGATGCCCATGAGGGGTAGTGATACGTCCTAAGGGCAGTTCGTCGTTCCAGGTGTCTGTGCAAAATTTGGAGTAGCACCAAGCGCATGAGACCGGAGTTGGGACAGGATGAGGTCTTTGTCCTCATACGGACATGAAGAACTGATTTCGGGATTGAGGGTCGGATGTCGTGTACATCCACTCGATCTCAAGGTAGAAGTGGTCGTGTTTCTATCCGGGTGGCCAGTAAAGTCGCTCCGAAGCCACTAGTGGGTTCAATGGTCATGCTGACCTGCGAATGTGTGTAACCTTCATGATGAAGGATGTGTGTTGGGTGATGACACACCATGGTTAAAAAGAAATGGTGATAAACCCGAGATTTGCAAATTAAATGGTTTTGAAAGAAAGGAGTCTGACACACTCCAAAACTATTATTTTCCTAAAAGTTAAAGTTTGACCTTGAAAACCCATTCACTGAGTAGTTGTACTCATCCCTCCCTTATATCCCTTTTCAGGAAATTCTGGAAAGCCTACCCTTAAAAGACTGCCAAATAAGACACCTGTGAAACTGGTATGTTTAATTTATTACAGTTTTGAGTTATGTTATTCCAAGAAAGGTGTAGGTATAAATGATGTCTTACTCTTTATCGTTTAGGATAAGGGGAAACCCTTTAATAAACTGGGAGAGTGGCGGGTTGTTCACGGGGATTCGACCAACCAGGGTCAGGGCATGACACCCGCTGCAATTTGTCACCGCACTACGAGAATTCGAAGAGAAAAGTTTTGGGAAGGTGGAACTCAAGATCTTAGAAAATCCAACGATGAGAGGTGAAATTAAGCTTATCGGATGTCTGAAAGGAGTCGGAAGGGTCTCAAGAGGTCGAAGATGGTCAATTCCCATGGTGGGAGGCCTGAGAGGATCGAGGTTGGGTCGGTTGGAAATTTGCTGCTTCGAAACTCTATAGTTACTTCATTGTGCAATTAGTTTGGCACTTGTTCGGCTGCCCTCCAGTCGAGCTGAGGGTTCTCCAAGCTTGAGGACTCCTTCCCAGTTCTTATGCCACCCACCGGAGTTCTTTGGGTTGAGAAATGGCCCGTCGTCGAAGCCTTGATTGGCACTTCATCGAAAAATGAGTCGTTTGTCTTCAGAGGGTGCCTCAGAGGTGAAGAGGCCAAGTGGGAGGGTGCTCTATTTATGGAGAGCTCGGCAACTGTTTGGGCTACCAGCCGACGTGAGACTCGGCCCACGCCCTGCTCAACAACGACCTGACCAAAGCATTTTCCAAATTGTTAAAGACTTCCCCCTTCATCGGCCTCTCTCTCTCTTCTGTCAACGAACTAAGGTTGAAAATGATGATGTGGTGGGCGTGCCACGTGGAGCGCTGTGATTGGCCGATTTTTCTAATGTGGTGATCCAACTCAACCGCTGCGTCAGTCGTTGACCAGTTGACTAGACATGTGGCAGACTCCCACTGGCTGCTTGTGTTTATATGGCAAGCTGACGGGTCGTCTGCTAGCCGTTGACCAAATACATGGCAGCTTCCTATTGGCTACCTGTGTCTACGTGGCTACTGACTGGGCACCGTTGACCGTTGACCGATCCGATCTATTAACTGGCTGGACTGTTGACTAGTCTGATTCGTTTACCGATTGGACCGTTGATCGGTCTGATCTAACCGGGTTTGGTGATCAGATTTGAAAATTGGTCGGTTTAGGCCGTATCATGCCCCGACCCGGTTTGATCGGAGTCCATGATCAATCTGCCACTCTTCCTTGTACTAATAGAACGAGGAAGGTAAAGGTATTAGAGTACCTGTTTTCCATAACAAAGTTAACAAAACATAAAAGTTACCTGATTGTGAGACCATTGGCCTCTTTTCCAGCCTATACTTGTCGTGACAAGGTGTTTCTTCAGAAAAAGGTTAATGGGAGGGGGTGAGTTCAACAACTCAGTGAGTGGGGAAAATCATTTATGAAGGTTCCAATTCAGCAATTTCAATTATTAGATATTTTAGTAGTTTCTTCTTAGGTTTTTCAATTCACATCAATAATCGACCATTTATCATAGGAGGGATCACACATTCGTAGAACGGTCCTCGACCGTGTCACTTGTGAACCGCAGTACCTTTATCGTCCACCCTGATAGAGGGATCTGCCTCCACCTGTAGTTTGAGTGGACATCAATAGTCTAACACATCAAACCCCAATTACTTCATCATTTCTACTCTGCCTCGATCTTCGTGCGCAACAAGCTACTTGGCTTCACGACCTACTATACAACAGAACCGCCCTTATGCTCCCTTGGTCGTCCAACAGTCCTTGGATTCCATCACTACCTCATGTTAGGTGTCTTAATAGCCCGAATGTAATAGTGCATGCACAATCAAATGTCTTTTCAAATTATAACATTTTTCTTTGGCCCTCTAGCGCAATGGTTTGTCGGCTTGTTTCTGGCTCGCACGTATTGGCCAAACAGGTTCGACGACCAAGCTTCGGCAAATTAGTGATTTGGCCCAACAAGCTCGAAAACTTAGCTTGGCTCGATAGGTATCACTTAAATTATAACCTTTATCTTTGGCCATCTAGCACAACGGTCTATCGACTTGGCTTCAACCTACACATATTGGCCCAATAGGTTCAACGACCTTGCATCGATAGAGTAGCAGTTCAGCCCAACCAGCTTGACAACTCAGCTTGGCTCAATGGGTATCACACAATGTTTTCATTATTCAGGTATTTTAGCATCATATATCACATATCTATTTTGGACGGGTCCACACCCATATCCATTGGCCTTGAGCCCACTAGCATCACAAGCACAAGCCTGAAATTAGCTCCCAAATATTTTAAGCAGACTCACCCAGTTAGGGAAGGCTAATTCTGATAAAATAGTTTTCAAAGTTTAACCGTCATTCCAACAGGAATTTACGTCATAGAGATTCTTACTCACCAGGTAATAGTGACGTGGTTGTCCCTGTGAGATCCTGACTTGTGGTGTGCCTCCTTCCACTAGTACAGGAACAATCAAGTCCTACATGGTTCGGGTACCTTATTAGGAGATTCGACATAAGCGACTTCCTAATTTCGAGTATTTACGCATAGATCCTCGTACTATGCCATAATTGCATTTAAGTCACTCAATATTTATAACCTCACATTTGGGTCCCCAATTTTCATTAAATCTCTGTTAAGACCCTATGACTTCCAATTATCCTTCATGGGTCCCTAACTTTTCCAAATGTACCAATTGATTCTCAATTTTCCCAAATTTACCCATTGGTTCTTAATTTTCCAAAAATTGCAATTTGGTCCTTGAACTTTCAAAAAATATCAATTGGTCCTCCATTTCATCCAATTGCCCAATTGGTTCCCAATTGGAAGTTAATTTCATGAAAATGTGCCAATTCTCCTTAAATTGTAATTTGGCTCCCAATTTTCCAAAAATCCCCAAATTGCCCAATTCCTCAAAATTGCATTTTGGTCCCCAGATCATAATTTCATTTAATTGACCCCCAAAACATGGTTAATTGTCTCAATTGGTGATCTGGATCGTCTTCCCTACATCTCCCTCGTCATTTTAAGCTTTGAACCATTTCATTTAGCTTAGAAATGAGCTCCAACGGAGCTTCACTAGAAAATTCAGTCTAGAGAGAAAATGCTTCAATATCTTATCGGTGAGGGTCTGGCGACCAGAGTTCTTGCTTTCTCTGAATTGCTCTCCTCTTGGGGATCCTCCATGGATCAAACAAAGCCTAAATCGGTGGCCCGAGTAATGTGAATATCAGTGTTAAAGTTTTTGCATAAATCGACTGTGAATAGTGTTTTCCAGTGAAGGGGCGGTGGAGGGGCTTACCGTGCTTGTAAAACCCGCCCTTTTGAGCTAAGGAAAACCAGGAAAAGAACCGGTCAAACCAAGTGAGGATTCAAAACCGGTTCACAAACCCGATTATTTCTGAACGGGCAAGTTGGGAATTTACAACTCTCAGGTGAACCAAAGGGTTCATTAAACCTTAGAAAAGAAACTTAAGACAAATTAGAAAACAAAAACCAAAGTGGTTCAGGTGAACTAGATTCTATAACAACTTTAAAGTTAAACGTGTTTGCCCGAGAGTAGTGTAAGGATGGGTGACCTCTTGGGAAGTATAAAATTTTTTGTAATCCAAAATTTTGGTAAAAAATTTGTATGTACGCCTTATCATAAATAACCATAAATTAATATATATTTAATTATTGTAATTAATACCAATAATTTAATACCTAAATTAAATTATTGGAATTAATACCAAAATTTAATTTATTGGAATTAATACCGAAATCTAATTTATTAGAATTAATACCGAAATTCAATTATTGGAATTAATATCAATAATTTATGAAAATATTAATACTATTAATAAATCTCGCCCATTAAATACACGGGTTTTACGCCTATATAAAGAGGTCATCCCATTTCATTCTCCTCACAACTGAACATTTCTCTCTCTCTCTCTCTACTACTCCATTTCCCGGTAAAGCTCGAACTAGAGCTTCGACTTAAACAAAGGTCGGGCTCTTTAGAATCGGGGAGAAGATAGCTATCTGATAGCAAACTCCAGTCAATCCGAGAATCGTTGGAGAAGCGTCGACATGATCGAATAGTGAAGCAACTTCGGTGGACCGAAGCTGTCCTATTTCGACCAAGCTGAAATCAGCCATTTCAAGCCCTCCTCAAGCCAAACCAAGCCCTCCCAACACTTCCTCAGCCTTTCCACGGCCGAATTAGGATCGAAAGGTAAGCCAATTCGGCTCCCCTTTACAATTTTCGATCGGTGCTAGAGAGAGAATCGACCGAATTTCAATGACAAAATTCTAATCCAATTCTGCATCAATTGATGCAATTCTTGATTCTAGGATGAACCTCAGGACGAGACCTATCTGCCCAGATCGAAAGCTCGGACCGCCATGCCTTCACCGGTGAGTAATCGAAGCTTTCTCTCTCTACAGTTTGTTTTCCAGCGAAGCTTTGTTTGAGCTCGTTACGACGTTAAAATCTGCAATTCAAAGTTTCTTAGAATCGTATGAACATGCAGGAACTCAATTTCAACTCCAATTTCAATAATTAGAAGTGTTTGATTGGTCAATTTGATGAAATCAAATTCGGTAGTGTTGAAGAGTTGAAATTGGGGGAAAATTTTGGGGATTTTTGAAATTCAAAGGGCCAAAATACAATTTTATGAAATTGAGGGTCAATTGGGCATGAAAATAATGTTGGAGGACCAATTGAGGAATTTTGGAATTTTTGGGGCAGAACTTACCATTTTTGTAAAAGAAGGGCAAAATGGTAATTTTGGAAAAATTGGGGGACCAAATTGGAAATTTGGGAAATTAAACCCCTTTTTGGTGAAATTGGATAAATTGAGGTGCCAGGATAAATTTTAAAAGTTACAGGACTCAATTTGAGGAAAAACCGACATTAGGGACTTAAAGTTAAAGAGAAATAACTTTAGGAACCTAATTGCAAATAACTAAAAGTTTGGGTTTTCTCATTCATTGGAAATGAATGAAGGCTATTATGCCGAGTAATAATGAACAAGGTTGTTCATATCATGTAGGAAAGTAAAATACCGACAATGCCAGCAAGGACAAGCTCGCGTGAATACAAATAACCAGTCTAGTGGAATTCACGGCATTAACGGGTGAGTGGGTTTACTAACATCATACTCGGTTGGGATGATAAGCACAACTTAAAGATAAAAACCACTTACCAGTTGTGAGTGGAAATTTTATATCAAACCCGGTAGGGGATGATAAGTACCTCGGTATAAAAACCCACTGTTTAGTGGTATTTTAATCATCATCACTTAGAGAAAGTGATGTGAAAATTATGCGAAAAAAAAACTACTTACCGGTTGTAAGTAGATCATACCCGGTTGGTACGATGAGACTTCCTCGAAGGAAGTTGAAAACCCGTTCATCGGTTATGAACGGAGATGTCCTTATACCGGTTGGTATAATGGAAAGTGAAAACCTATTTTGTCGGAAGTGTTCTCCCCCGACTGTGTGCCAATGCTTAAACTATTTGGGAGACCTTTTTGACAGGAGCTTGAATAGCTCTAATAGGCCAGGGGCCTCGATTTTGGAACTTGGGGGCTAAATGCCCGATTTTTAAAATCTCATATAGTGGGCCCAAGGCCAGTTGGCATGAGCAGGAGCTCGTAAACGAACATGATATATGTGCCATAAAACTTAATAAGAGAATTGTTTGGCCATGGTACCAAGATAGGACCAACATGCTCAGTCAACTAGCGGTAGTGCGACATGACAGGTCGATGGACTAGTCAAGACAAATAGCTGCGGGTTGAGTTGAGAGTCAGGGCCGTTGGACTAGTGGCACCACAGATTACATGGCAATATAAGAAAACATTGTTTGTGCATGCACTGTGAGTACAGGATCATCAAGACACCCATGAGGGGTAGTGATGCGTCCTAAGGGCACTGGATGACCTGGTGGCTATAAGGGCAGTTCGTCGTTCCAGGTGTCTGTGCGAAATCTGGAGTAGCACCAAGCGCATGAGACTGGAGTGGGGACAGGATGAGGTCTCTATCCTCATACGGACACGAAGAAGTGATTTCGGGATTGTGGGTTGGATGTCACGTACATCCACTCGTTCCTAGGGTAGAAGTGGTCGTACTTCTATCCGGGTGGCAGGAAAAGTCGCTCCGAAGCCACTAGCGGGTTCAGTAGTGATACTGACTTGCGAATGTGTGTAACCTTCATGATGAAAGATGTGTGTTGGGTGATGACACACCGTGGTAACTAAGAAATAATGGAAAAACCTGAATTTTTAAATGAAGGGATTTTTGAAAACAAAGGAGTTTGGCACACTCCATATAAATGTTTTTCTTAAAAGTCAAAAGCTTTTAAAAACCCATTCACTGAGTAGTCGTACTAACCCCCTCCCTTATATCCCTTTCAGGAAATCCCGGAAAGCCTCCCCTTAAAGACCGTCAACTAAGATTCCTATAAGACAGGTATGTAAAGTTTTAAATTTCATGCAGTTTTGATTATGCTATTCCAGGAAAAAGGTGCAGGTTAAAGGACGCCTTACTCTTTACGGTTTACAATAAGGGGAAACCCTTTAATAAACCGGGAGAGTGGCAGGTTGATCACGGGGATCCGACCAAACCGGGTCGGGGCGTGATAGTGCTAGCTCGAGGGATGGTTGGGGCACTTCTAGGTGGTGTTTGAAGGGCTTGGTTTGGCTGGAATTGGCCTAGGGACGGCTCGAGTTGAGCTAGAGCAGCACGGGCTGTTGACAGCCGAGGACTATTTGAGCTTCCTCATTCTTCCACGGAGGCTCTCGAGCGGAATGGAGGGCGCAACTACAAGAGGACTTCCTCCCGGTTCTAATGGTAATGAATGCAGCCTTAGAGGTGGAGAAAAGCCCTAATGTCGCAGCTCTGGTTTGTTGCTCATCATAAAACTAAGTAGTTTGTCTTCTTCGGTCGATCGTGGGATGCTGAGATTGAATGGAGGGGTGCTCTTTATATAAGGAGCTCGACAACTCTTTAGGCTACCTGCTGGCATAAGACTCGGCCTCCGACTCAACCACTGGAGACCTAACTGGAGCATTTTTCGAGTCGTCGAAAACTCCACCTTTTCTGGCGACTCCCTCTCGCTCTCTCTTCTCTATCAGTGTCTAAAGGTTGAAGATGATAATGTGGTGGTCATGCCATGTGGCGCATTGTGATTGGTTAATTTTTCTTACATGGAGTACTAGCTCGACCGCTGCGTAGTCGTCGACCCGTTGATTGGGCACGTGGCAGCCCCTCATTGGCAACTAGTGTCTACATGGCGTGCTGATGGGCAACAGCTGTCTATTGACCGGACACGCGGCCGCCTCCCATTAGCTTACTGTGTCTGCATGCTAGTTGATGTCGTGCCAGCTGGTCGTTGACCGGTCCATTGATTGTTGACCGGTCCGGTACAACCGGATTCGCTGCCCAAAATTCAAAAATCGGTTAGTTCGGACCTTGTTCAACCGTTTTTCTCAAATTTAAAAATTTTTAAATTCATTTTCTATCTAATGGTGGTCTTAATTTTCTAAATTGACATTTTTAAGCCACCTAGAAAAATGAATTTGTGAACCGGTTCACTATGGTTCATGTCGGTTCGGTCTAGTTCGGGTCTAGTTCACCCCAAACCGGTCTGGTTCTCTCATCAATTCCATTCTAGTTCTTCCTCATGATTTTTATGAATTTTTGGTCATTTTGGATTTTCTAATTTCCCATTTTAACCCTCTTTTGTCATTTTTGGTTCCCTTTTTCGGCTCGGTTTTCTCAAAATCGTCGGTTCCTTTCCCGGTTTACTTGGTCCGAGGGTCGGGTTTCACAACTCTCCCTCCTTTTAGGAGTTTTGTCCTCAAAACTTAGTTGTCCATCCTTGACATCGGAAATGGATTCTCTTGCGGTGAACTCGAGGTTTGATGTGACATCCTATCGCTCTAGTTTCCCCCTTTTTGTTCACTCATTTAATCCTTTGAACTTAGTTCCTTTGTTTTGCCTTACCCACGTGTCCATGTAATCACCTCTTAGTTGAAAGGCATGTTTTCCAAGGTTTCTCGGGTATCCTTCCTTAGGTTCTTTTATTAGGGGTATTTCACCCATTCACACATGTTACGGTATTATCTATGTTTGTTATCCTATCATCTGCTCCTTGGGTTTCGCTTCACTCCTTGGGCTTGGGCACACTCTCCTTGTCATCCGTCCTTGGGGTATCAGATCCTTAACTGACTCTGTAACATACTTTGATGTCTTCCTTTATCTTCTTGCCCTTCCTTTGTATCCTTTCCTTATTCCCACAAGTTTACTTTATTTTGGGAAAGTCCAAGTTCTTTTTATGTTGATGTCTCTTAGTTGCCTCACGAAAGGTGTACTTGGTCCTTCTCGTGGTGCGAGGGTGGTTGCCAAATTCCTTTTGGCCATGAATCGTCCTAAGGATTTCCTTCATCGTTTTCTTCCTATGTTTGCCTCTCTTTACTTTTCCCTCCTTGTAGGGGTCTGAATCCATGAGCCTCACGAGGGTTGGTTCGTTCAACCACCTTGTTCCAATTGCTCTCTTTATCTCGAGAAAGTTGTCTCTCGAGTTTGCTTAAGGCCCATTCTATCACCTTCTTCAGGGTGTAGTTGTCACCACTCCTTTCGGTCCTGCTTAGGGCATCATTTTTGTCTCCTTTGCTTATCCCACGGTTACTAGTTGTGTACTTGGCTCCTCTGCCTTTCCAAAGTGGTTACACTTTTCCATTCCTAACACCATGTTCTTACATGATAAACTTCTAGTTCTCGTCCTCGTCTTGCGCACCCCTGATTATGCCTCGTCATTTTATCCTAGGTTTCCTCAAGTAGGCGGGGTTAGAGACTAGTGTGAGGTTTGTCGTGCTTTAGTCAGTGGGCATACATCCTCCAAGGTTTCCCTCTTCTCGAAAATTCTTTCCTTTATTTCCTGGTCATGGTTACCTTTCCTATCCCGACGGGGTTGTTGCCTCCCTTGTTGTTGTCCCCTCGTTCGCCCGCTCTTTGGGTTTAGCTCTATACATGATCCTACCTTTCCTTTTACATAGGCATGCTTCCTTTGGGGATGTTGGGGTGTTTGACCTCCTAGTCTAGAGGATCCAAAGGCGTTATTTGTCCTTCCTAAGTTTTTAAATAGGTTGGCAAAATCCTTTGGGTCTTAGTTCTCCAACCCTTCCTATCTGAGGTTTGTCCTTCTCGTTTCTTATTTGTTTCGAGGCAAGAGAGCTGGATTGGACACACTATGATTTGGGTGACAGTAACTTGAAGTTTTATTTATTGGAAATCAAATATAATAAACAATTGGTGATTTATTCCCTCTAAGGAAGATGGTTAAAAGAAAGGTCGGGAAGTTCTATGCTAGAAACTTGAGGAACTCTCCCTGGAATGGGTCTAAAATCCTCACTTTGAGTTGTGGCTCCTTGGGTGGCCTCTTGTCTCCCATCCCTTCGGATTCCAGGAGTTGGGGAGATATCCCTATTAGGAGGTATTGCCATCCATCCTTGTGGCGTGGGACACTTCCTTGCCATGTGTCCTATTTCCCCACACCTATAGCAGGTTATCTCGTCACTAGCTCCTATGTGGGTCCTTCGGTATTTACATGATCGAGAGGCTTCCTCTGCCTTCTTCTCCTTTCTCTTCCTTTTTTCATGTCCTTCCCCACTTGCGAAAGTAGTGCTCGCAGGAGTAGGTACCGCATTCCTTACTGGTATTGGGCACTATCGTGCATAGTGTTCCTTTTGTCCACAATTGTAGTAGGTGACCTTCCTATGTGGACCTTTATAGCTCCTTCTCCTTCTCAAGCTTTGGGAAGTTTTTCTCGGTGCTTGCTGGGAGCTTCCACGTGTCACCAACCTCGGGTGCGTACTTCCTATGGAACGGTCCCTACTCTTAAGCGCGAAGCAAGGTTCCCCAAAGAATTCTTCGTAAAGTCTCCTTGGCTCAAGATACATCCTTGGTCTTATGGGTTGGGTCCTTCTAGGCTCTTGAGCTTCCAAGCTAATTCTCTTACGCGGGGTAGGATTTCTGCCTAGTTCTGGGGTGGCTACAGTAGCGTGTGTCCGTTCAATTTCTATAGAGGTGGTCATATCTATTGATAGAAATTTATTATGGGTTAGTGTTCTAGGGCTTTTAGTTTTGAAACTTTGTTTGGAAAACCTAGCTCTGATACCACTTAAGTTGTCATGCCCCGACCTGGTTTGATCGGAGTCCGTGATCAACCCGCCATCCTTCCTTGTACTAATAGTTCGAGGAAGGTAAAGGCGTTGGAGTACCTGTTTTCGATAACAAAGTTTACAAAACATAAAAGTTACCTGATGGTGATACCATTGGCCTCTTTTCCAAACTAAACTCATCGTGGCAAGGTGTATCACTTGAAAAAGGCTCATGGGATGGGGTGAGTTCGACAACTCAATGAGTGGGAAAAATCTTTTATAAAGGTTCCAATTCAGCAATTTCAATTATTAGATATTTCACTAGTTTCTTCTTGGGTTTTTCAATTCACATCAACAACCGCCCTCCTAACATAGGGGGGATTACACATTCGCAGAACGGTACTCGACCATGCCACTTATGGACCGAAGCGCCTTTACCGTCCACCTTGATAGAGGGATATTGCCTCTACCCAGAGTTTGAGTGGACATCAATAGTCTAACATATCAAACCCCAATTACTTCACCGTATCTGCTCAATGGGACCAGACCTCATTTCTCCTATTGTCTCGGTCTCCGTGCGCAAGAAGCTACTCTACTTCATGGCCTACTCAATGACAGAACTGCCATTATGCACCATTGGTCATTTAGTAATCCTTGGGTTCCATCACTACCTCGTGTTAGGTGTTCTAATGGCCTAAATATCATAGTGCATGCACAATCAACAGTCTTTTCAAATTATAACATTTATCTTTACCCCTCTAGCGCAACGGTCAGTCGGCTTAATTCTAGCCCACGTGTACTGGCCTAACAGGTTTGATGACCTGGCTTCGGTAGAGCAACAGTTTGGCCCAACAAGCTCAACAACTCGGCTTGGCTCGATAGATATCACTTAAATTATAACCTTTATCTTTGACCCTCTAGCACAACGGTCTGTCAGCTTGGCTTTGGCCCACGCGTATCGACCCAATAGGTTCAACGACCTAGCTTCGCAAAGTAGCGATTCGGCCCAACCAACTTGACAACTCAGCTTGGCTCGATGGGTATCACACGATGTTTCAATTATTCTGGTCTTTTAGCATCATATATCACATATACATTATGGACGGGTCCACACCCGTATCCATCGGCCTTGGGACCACTAGCATCTCGAACCTAAGCCCAGAATTAGCTCCTAAATGTTTTAAGCAAAGTCACCAAATTAAGGGAGGCTAATTCCGAGAAAATAGTTTTCAAAGTTAAACAGTTATTCCAACCGGAATTGACGTTATAGAGGTTGTCACTCATCCGGTAATAGTGATGTGGCCGTCCCGGTGAGATCCTGACTCATCGTGTGCTTCATTGCACCGGTACGCGAACAATCAGCTCCTGCATGGTTCGGGCACCCTTATCAGGAGAATCGACATAAGGGACTTCCTAATTTTAGGTATTTACGCATAGGTCCTCGTACTATGCCTTAATTACATTCAGGTTCCTCAATCTTTATAACCTCACATTTGGGTTCCTAGTTTTCATTAAATCTCTGTTAAGTCCCTAGGACTTCCAATTACCCTTTATGGGTCCCTAACTTTTCCAAATTTACCAAATGCTACTTAATTTACCCTAATTTACCCATTGGTTCTTAATTTTCCAAAAATTGCAATTTGGTCCTTGAACTTTCAAAAATTGCCAATTGGCCCACCATTTCATCCAATTGTCCAATTGGAAGTTAATTTCATGAAAATTCCCTAATTTTCCTTAAATTGCAATTTGGTCCCCGGATCATAATTTCGTTCAATTGACCCCCAAAACATTGTTAATTGTCTCAATTGGTGATCTGGATCATCTTGCCTATGTCTCCCTCATCATTTTAAGCTTTGAACCGCTTGATTTGGCCAAAAATGAGCTCCAACGGAGCTTCGCCAGAAAATTCAGTTTGGAGAGAAAAAGCTTCAATATCTTACCGGTGAGGTTCCGACAATCAAAGCTCCTGATTTCTCTAGATTGTTCTCCTCTTGGGGATCCTCCATGGATTAAATCATGCCTCAATTGGTGGCCTGAGTAGTGTGAATTTCAGTGTTAAAGTTTTTATAGAAATCGACCGTGAACAGTGTATTCTAACAAAGGGGCAGCGGAGGGGCTTACCATGCTAGCTCACGGGAAGGTAGGGGCACCTCTATGTGGTGTTTGGGGGGCTTGGTTTGGCCAAAATTAGCCTAGGGACAGCTCGAGTTAAGCTTGAGTAGCTCAAGTTGTTGACAGCCGAGGAGCAGTGTTACTATTTAAGCTTCCTCGTTCTTCCATGGTGGCTCTCGGGTGGAATGGAGGGTGCAGCTATGTAGAGGACTTCCTCCTTATTCTAATGGTACTGCATGCAGCTTCAGAGGTGGAGAAAAGCCCCGATGTCGGAGCTCTAGTTTGCTGCTCATTGGAAAACTGAGCAGTTCATCTTCTTTGGTCGATTGTGGGATGCTGACATCAAATGGAGGGGTGCTCTTTATATAGGGAGCTCAGCAACTGTTTAGGCTACCCGCCAGTGTAAGACTCGGCCTTCGACTCGGTCGCCAGAAACCTAATCGAAGCATTTTTTTAGTCATCAGAGACTCCAGCTTTTCTAGCAACTCCCTCTCTCTCTCTCTCTTCTCTATCAGTGTCTAAAGGTTGAAGATGATGAGGTGGTGGTCGTGCCACGTAGAGCGCTGTGATTGGTCAGTTTTTCTGACGTGGAGTGCCAACTCAGCCACCACGTTAGTCATTGACTAGACATGTGACAACCTCTCATTTGTTGCTCATGTCTGCATGGCGTGTTGATGGGGTTCCAGTTGTCCATTAACCAGACATGTGGCAGCCTCCCATTGGATGATCGTGTATGTGTGGCAGCTGATGTGGTGCCAGCTAGCCGTTGACTGGTCTGGTCCGATCAGGTTTGCTGCCCAAAATTCGAAAATCGGCCGGTTTGAACCTAGTTCGACCATTTTTCTCAAATTTAAAATTTTAAAAATTCATTTTCTATCTAATCGTGGCCTCAATTTTCCAAATTGACATTTTTAAGCCACCTAGAAAAATAAATTTGTGAATCGGTTCACTATGGTTTATGTTGGTTCAGTCCAGTTTCGGTCTGGTTCATCCCGAACCGGTCTAGTTCTCTCATCAATTCCACTTCCCGGTTCTTCCTCATACATTTTATGAATTTTTGGTCATTTGGGATTTTCCAATTTCTCATTTTAACCTTCCTTTGTCATTTTTGGGTCCCTTTTTCTGCTCGATTTTTCTCAAAACCGCTAATTCCTTTCCCGGTTTACTTGGTCCGAGGGTCGAGTTTCACAGGCCCAATTCGACCGGTTCTTTATATTTTAAAAAAATTTGAATTTATCTAAATTCATTTTCTATCTAATGATGGCCTCAATTTCCCAAATTGACATTTTTAAGCCACCTAGAAAGATGAATCATTGAACCGGTTTATTATGGTTCAACTCGGTTCGGGTCTCGTTCACCCCGAACCGGTCCGGTTTTCCCATCCAATTCCCTTCATGGTTCTTCCCATGATTTTTGTGAATTTTTGGTCACTTGGAATTTTCTAATCTCTGTCGTTAACCCTTTTTTACTATTTTATGTTGATTAATCAGCTCAGTTTTCAAAAATATTATCGGTTCTTCTCTCAGTTTCCTTGGTCTGGGAGGATGAGTTCTACATTTCTTCCCTAGCTTCTGCTCTTCTTCGTGTGGTGTTTCTCTTGAAAAAGGTTTAAGGGGAGAGATGAGTTTCTACAACTTGGTGAGCGGGGGTTGGTTAGTGAGTTTTCAAAACAATTAGTTCATCAAAACGTTTTATACTTTTGGTTTATTGTAATATGAGTCCCTTTCTTCTTTAACACTTCCCCTTGCTCAAGAGGTTTTTCAACAAACATTCACACGCCTTTCTATCATAGAAAGGGATCACACGTTCGTAGAATAGTTCCTGATTATTCTACTTGTGGATCGGAGCACCTTTACCATCCATTAGAGTAGAGGTTAAGTGGCTCTACCCAGAATTTGAGTGGAAATCACACGTACGACCCTCAAACCCTAATCACTTCATGATGTCCACTTTATGGGACGAGACCTCATTTCCCCTCTGGCCTCAGTCTAAGTGCGTAGGAAGCCACCTTTTCATGACTAACTAGCAGGATAAACCCGCCCTTATTGCATCTAGGTTGTCCAGCAACCCTTGGGATCCATCACTACCTCACACCAGGTGTCGTGATGGCTCCGCATCATAGTGCATGCACACAATAGTTTTGAATCATTAACCATGATCGTTGGTGCCAACGGTCCAACGACCTCGACACTCGACCTAACCTGTAGTTATTTGCTTTGACCGGCCCGTCGACATAGTCCTAGCGCACTATTACTATCGAGCTTTGTTAGTCCTATCTTGGTGTCGTGGCAAGTCACACAACATTTCCAGTTTTATGAGATTTTTCATGGTTCTTAAAATTATGTTTGTCCACGGGTTCCAACCCGTGCATAGTGGCCTTGTGCCCACTTCAAGAGTCTTTTTTTCCAAAACTAGGCATTCAGCCCTATTGTTTTCGAATTCGAGGCCTCGAGCCTATTAGAGAAATTCTAGCTCCCATCAAGAACATCTCCCAAAATATTTATGCAGTTTCATGCAATCAGGGGAGACCATTCCTAGAAAAATGATTTTCAAACTTAAAAGCGGTTCTCATCACCCCCAAATGGGTATGACGCTGAAAATCCCACACATCGGGTACTATGTCAAACTCGTCACAGCTAGATTCCAATCTCCAATGTGCTCCTTGGCACTTGTACCCGTATGACCAGTTCCTACATGGTTAGGGTATTTGCATCAAGATGGTTTGACATAAAATACCTCTTACTCCTATATATTTGCATATAGGTTCTTAATTTATGCCTTATAGTAATTAGGACACTAAAGTTCATAAATTTTGACTTTAGGTCCCTAATACTCAACTTATTCTTAATTAAGTCCCTAGGATTTCCAATTATCCCTCATGGGTCATTAAATTTTCCAAAATTATCAATTGGTTTTCAATTTTTCAAAATTGCCAATTAGTCCTTAATTTCTCAAAAATTGCAATTTGGTCTCCAAATCATATTTTCATCCAATTGATCCCCTAAACTTGGTTAATTGTCCCCATTCGTGATTGGAATCATCTTCCCTATATTTCCCTCATCATTTCAAGCTTTGAACCACTCAATTTTGCTCGAAAATGAGCTCAAATGGAGCTTCACCAGAAAATGCAGTCTAGAGAGAGAAAGCTTCCATATCTTATCGGTGGGGGCCTGGTGACTGGAGCTCTTGCTTTCTCTGAATTGCTCTCCTCTTGGGGATCCTCCCTAGAACAAACCACACCTCAATTGGTGGCTTGAGTAGTGTGAATTTCTCAGTTTATGTTTTTACAGAAATGCATTATGAATAGTGTTTTCCGACGAAGGGGTTTACTATCTTAGCTCAGGGGAAGGTTGGGGCACCTCTAGGTGGAGTTTGGGGGGCTTGGTTTGGCCGAAATTGGCCTGGGGATGGCTCGACTTGAGCTTGAGTAGCTCAGGCTACTGACAGCCAAGAAGCGACGGCAATGTTTGAGCTTCCCTGCTCTTCTATGATGGTCCTTGGGCTAAAGGGAAGGTGCAACTGGGTAGAGGACTTCCTCCTGGTTGTAATGACACTGAATGCAACTTTAGAGGTGGAGAAAAGCCCCAATGTCAAAGCTCTAGTTTATTGCTTGTCAAAAAACTAAGCACTTCACCTTCTTCGCTCGATTATGGGATGCTAAGAATGAATGGGGGAGTGCTCTTTATATAGGAAACTCGGCAACAGACCGGGCTACCGGCCAGTGTAGGACTCGGCCGACGGCAGTCATACCAGAGCTCTTCTCGGGTCGCCAGAGGAAGCGACCTCTCTCTCTCTCTACTCTTTCTATCAGCGGACTAAGGTTGAAGACAATGACATGGCTCGTGTGCCACATAGCGCGCTGTGATTGGTCAATTTTTTTGACGTGGCATTTCAAATCAGTCGTCACATCAGCCATTGACCGGACACATGGCAGTCTCCCATTGGTTGCTCATGTCTGTGTGGTAGCCTAACCGGTCGTCTGTTGGCTGTTGATAGGACATGTGGCATCCTCCCATTGGTTGTTCGTGCTTGCATGGCTACCGATTGGGCACCATTAACCATTGTCCGGTTCAGTCCGACCGGGTTCGGTGACCCAAATTCAAAAATTAGCCGGTTCAGGCCCGATTCGACTAGTTTTATGAAATTTAAAATTTTTCTAAATTTATCTAAATTCATTTTCTATCTAATGGTGGCCTCAATTTCCCAAATTAACATTTTTAAGCCACCTAGAAAAATGAATCATTGAACTGGTTCACCCCGAACCAGTCTGGTTCTCCCATCCAATTCACTTCATAGTTCTTCCCCATTATTTTTATGAATTTTTTATCACTTGGGATTTTCCAATTTCCCATATTAACCCTACTTTACTATTTTTAGCTCATTAATTGACTACCACATGTCCAGTCAACCGGTCAATGGCTGACACGACGGCTCAGTTGGAACGCCATGTTAGAAAAACTAGTCAATCCTAGTGCGCCACGTCATCGTCATCGTCATCTTCCTCAATCAGCTGATAAAAGGATAGAGAGAGAAGGAGGGCAGTTCCTTCGGTGACCTAGGAAGAGCTCCGGTATGACTGCCATCGGCTGAGTCCTACATTGGTCGGTAGCCTAGTCAGTTGCCGACCTCCTTATATAAAGAGCACCCCTCCATTCGTTCTCAGCATCCCACAATCGAGCGAAGAAGGTGAAGTGTCTAAGTTTCTAGTGAGCAGCAAACTGGAGCTCTAGCAGTGAGACTTCTCTCAACCTCTGAAGCCACATTTGGTGTCATTAGAATGGGGAGGAAGTGCTCTACCCAGTTGCACCCTCCTCTCAGTTCGAGGACCATGGAGAATAGCGGGGAAGCTCGCATAGTGTCGTCGCTCCTCGGCTGTTAGCAACCCGAGCTGCTTGAGCTCAAGTCAAGCCGTCCCCAAGCTAATTCCAGCCAAACCGAGCTGCCCAAACTCCACCTAGAGGTGCATCGACCTTCCCCCAAGCAAAGACGGTAAGTCCCCTCCGTGGCCCCTCATCAAAAAATACTGTTCATAGTGCATTTCTGTAAAAATTTAAACTAAGAAATTTGCACTACTCATGCCACCAATTGAAGCATGGTTTCATCTAGAAAGGATCCCCATGAGGAGAGCAACTCATTGACGGCAAGAATTCTGATCACCGGTAAGATATCGAAGCTTTCTCTCTCTAGACTGCATTTTTTGGTGAAACTTTGTTTGAGCTCATTTCTCAGCCAAATGAAGTAGTTCAAAGCTTGAAATGACGAGGGAAACATAGGAAAGATGATTCAGATCATGAATGGGGGAAATTAACTGAGTTTTGAGGATCAATTGAACAAAATTGTGATTCGGGGACCAAATTGTAATTTTTGAGAAATTGGGCAATTTGGAGATTTTTGGTAAATTGGGGGCTGAATTGTAAATTAAGAAAAATTGGGGCATTTTAATGAAATTAACTTCCAATTGGTGCCCAATTGGATAATTGGATGAAATGGAGGGCCAATGGGCAAAATTTGAAAATTTAAGGACCAATTGGTATTTTTTGAAAAATTAAGGATCAATTGGTAATTTTGGAAAAATTGAGGACCAATTGGTAATTTGGGGAAGGTTAAGGACTCAAGAGGGATAATTGGAAGTACTAGGGACTTAATTGAGATTTAATAAAGATTAGGGACCTAAATATAAAGTTTTAAACTTTAAGGGACCCAAATGAAATTATGCCAAAATGGGAGGACATGTGCACATACTCGAAAGTATGTGGCCTCTTATGTCAATCCTTCTGATATGGATACTCATACCTTGTAGGAGTGGATTGTCCAAGTACCGGTGCAAGGAAGCACACCACGAAGTGAGGTCTTACCGGGACGACCACATCCTAGTACCGGGTGAGTGGGAAATTTACAACATCGGTCCCGATTAGGACGATGGCCTCACCTTAAAATAATTTTTCTCAGAATTAGCCTCTCCTGATTGGGTGACTCTACTTAAAATATTTGAGAGCTAATTCTGGGGTTTAGGCTTGGTGATACTAGTGGGCCCAAGGCCGATGGACATGGGTATGGACTCGTTAAGAATGAGCATGTTATGAACTGCTAAAAGTCCTAATAATGGGTAATGTAGTGTGATACCCACCGAGCCAAGGATGGGATGTTGGACTTGTTGGATCGAATAGCTGCTAAGTCGAAGCCATGTTGTCGAATTTGTTGGGCTAGTGCACATGGGCCGAAGCCAAGCCAACAGACCATTGAGCTGAAGGGCCAAAAATGATGGCTATAGATGAAAAAGACTTTTGATTGTGTATGCAATGTAATGTGGGACCATCAGAACACCTGATATGAGGTAGTGGTGGTCCCAAGGGCTGCTAGACGACCTAGTGTGCATAAGGGCGGTCTATTGTCCAGTATGTCGAGAAGCTCTGGGAGCTTCCTGCGCACTAAGACCGAGGCAGTGGGGGGAAAGAGGTCTCGTCCCACAAAGCAGACATGAAGTGTGATTGAGGTTTGAGGGTTGACGTGCAAGGTCCACTCAAACTCGAGTAGATGATGTTAACCTCTATCAAGGTGGACGGTAAAGGCGCTACGGTTCACAAGTGGAACGGTCAAGGAATGTCCTGCGAACGTGTGATCCCTTTCTATGATAGAAAGGGCGTGTGATTGTGTGCCAACCCGAGAAGGGGTAGAAATTGAAACACCAAAAACTTGATGACACCTAATTAACTGCAACCTAAGATTTCTCCCACTCACTGAGTCATGGAACTCACCCCCTCCCCTAAACATTTTTCAGGAAGGAAGAAATTGCACAGCAGCTTTCCCTCACTAAAACCCAAACCAGGTACGAATTAAATTTTCAGTTTTATTTAATGTTATTCCGGGAAACATAACAGGTAATACGCATGACTCTTCCCGATCATGGGGGGGAACCCCTCCTTAAGGTCTAGGAAAGTGGCAAATTGATCACAAAGTTCCAACCAAACCGGGTTGGGGCGTAACATTAACTCTGGTTCTGGAGTCTGAAATTGTGTACCTTCTTCCCAAAGGAATTTTGGCCAATTCCAAGGCCAACCTCTTAGAGATTCCCAAATCTTCCCAACATAACCTCGATAAGTTTATCATGCCTTGATCTGATTATGTCGGCCAGAGACTTGTACCCTCTTCCCGTCCCTGTTGATCATCACTATGGTGGGTACCTTCACCATAGTGAAAATTGAAGGGACTAGTGCTTCTGATAAAACTTGTAAAATACAGTAGAAATTTGAATTTTTTTTAAAGTTTCTCGATTAAGCCCACAAAATGGTTTACCAAAATATAGCGGGAAAAATAGCAATATGATAAGAACCTAAAGCACCTTTGTGAGCAGGGTACGAAGTTAACTTAGGTGATACTCACCTCGGGAAGATCCTTCCCCTTGTTGCCTCGAGCCTACTTGACTTATCCTACAATTCGTTTAGGGGAGGGAAGTGAGCATATAGCTTAGTGAATAGGGTACTAACGTTGGGCCACTACATGGCTTATGACTCAGACATTCCCCGAAAACCACCACTTATAATTTTTCATCTTATTATCTGGACTTAACGATTTCGAGTCTCGTGATTTATCTTGCCCCTTTTTGAGACCTCTGTCTCAGGCTATCCGTCCCGTAGTCTACCCTATGTTACTCTCGGTCTCCCTCGTTGGTTCCACATGAACAATAGTAAGTGCACAAATCACACAATCATACATACACTAGGAACTCATGTCTCACACACAAGTATGGCCTACACTCGACCGACACTTCCGAACTACTCATAATCACCCCTCATTATGTGTACCATATTCGCCACTCTCTCTATGACCTCAAACAATCCCCTCGTGTCTAGTTTCCTCGTCTCACCTCCTTCCTTTAGACTTTGGGCTTCCACAGTTTTGTCATAGGCAGGTCTTTGTTTATTTATTAGATCGCGAGCTCTATCATCTTCATTCTCATCTATGTTGATGGTCTTATTATCACCGACTTACCCAATACTCCTCTTAAGTCCACTATTCGAGCTCTCCAAAATGAGTTTTCCCTCAAGGATCTAGGGTCATTGCATTATTTTCTCGGTATTGAAGTCCAACCTTCCTCTCAAGATCTTCTCCTTACGCAAACCAAATATATATGATCTTTGTCAAGGTTGCCATGAGCATTAGTTGGCCATCTCTACATCTGTTGCTCATGGGCTCCGCCTCTTTACTCATTTTGGGACTCATCTTTCTGAACCAACTCAGTATAGTCAAATTGTGAACTCTCTTCAATACCTTACTCTCACTAGCCCCGACATCACTTAAGTTATTCATCAATATTATCAATTTATGCATTAACCCACTAATATTTATTAGACTACGGTCAAGTAGATTTTTTGTTATCTATAGTAAACTTCCCATCTAGGCCTTTTTCTTTCATATCACTCACCTCTTAAGCTTTGGGCTAGGAACATCGATGATCGCTATTCCATAAGTGAATTTGTCATTTTTATTTGTCGTAATCTAATTTTATGGAGTTCTCATAAACAACGTATTATTACACATTCTAGTACTGAGATTAAATATAAAAAGTATACCCTTAATTTATTTGGCTCCATTCTATTCTACAATAGTTTTGTCTTTCACTCTCTCGACCACGTGTTATTTGGTGTGATAATTTTTTCATTATCTATTTCACAATCAATCTAATTTTTCATACTCATACTAAATAAAATGAAATTAATTATTATTTTATCTATAAATAGGTGATATTTTTTTATTCATTTTATCTGTATTTACACTTAATTAACTTATATGCTAACTAAAGAAATTTCATCCACCCATTTTCTTTTTTTTCAATCCAATTTCAATTTTAGTGAACAGCTCGGAAGGTACACAACACATAAGGAGCACCACCATTTGTACAATGGCAAGTTGTACAAATGGAATATTTTCATGGTTATTTTATCTTTTTCTGTTGATATGATTGGTATAAATGGTAACATGATAGACAAATGAAGTGTGCAGTATTACGGAGCAAATACTTGTCTTCACTCTTCTTTATAATCTCTTCTTTTTGTGTTAATGTTTTACACTTTTAAGAATTTTTATACTAATGAAGAAGAAAAAAAAGTATTTGTACTATATTGCAATATTCAAAATAATTTAAAAATCAAGAAGAACTTAATTAACTCTTTTTCTTTTTCTTTTAAATTCGCTTTATATCAAATTTTATATACGATGTATAAAAGTACTCTTAATAACTTTAATTGATTGTTGTTACTCCATAGTTTGACTGTTTTTGCATAGTAATACATTAAGGCGAGATGTTATTATTTACATATTAATTACATGAATATTATAAAATGTATTATTAATATTTCAATTTATTGTAAAAAAATATTTTCTATTGACATCATAAATATATATTATTTTCATTTTTTTGTAATTAACAAAATATTTTCATATTATTTTCAATTGATACAAAATAGGAAGATGGCATTACCTCAACAATATATATATATATATATATATATCAATATAATATAATTTTAAAAGATTTTATATCAATAAAAAATAATTTTTAATTTCCGTAATATTGATAAGGGCCATTCGAACGTCGTCGTTCGATGCCCCTGAATCAGGGGGTCCCTGATCTCCTCTTATTCAATCGAAGAAGGATCCTTCTCTTCTTTACTTCAGGAAGCTGAACTGAGGCATCAATTTGTCTCTGATTCGTAGAAATGGAGATCGATCCACCGCAATCTAACGGAAGCCCTCCGCCGGCCGGAAACGTTGCCGATGTGGCGATCACCTCCGCTGCAGCCGCTGCTTCACTTGCTGCGTCCAAGATGACTCAGCTGACGGAATCTCTGAAGCTGGAGCACCATTTCCTCAGGGTGCCGCTAGAGCACTATAGGAAGTTGATCCGCGCCAACCACCGCGTTGTGGAGAAGGAGCTGTCCGCCGTCATGTCCGGCGTCTGCGAGGTCGCCGATTCAGCAGACATATCCCGTGATGAAGCGGTTAATCGCCTCCAGTCGCTTGTTTCCAGGCTGCAGGGTCTCAAGCGGAAGGTATGGTCAACTTTCTTTTAATCGCTTAATGAATATATACAGAGGTGCTATAGCATTTCTCGACGAGTTATGATTCGGCGGTCTCGCTCATTTTCTCGAGGAAATTGGGGGTTCTAAGGTGCGGGCTTTGCTTGATTCACTCATCGTACAAGGGAAAAAATAACACTGTTTAGATATGTCATTTGATGGATGAGATGCAAATTTGTGTTTATCAGATTGACGAATTAGTATCGCTCAGCTAAATGATTCTTTCACCTAGCTTGTCTAATCTGATTTATATGATTTTGCCCCCAAATGGCAAAAGATTGCTGATACACACATTTCTGCGTTCTTGGATGAAAACTTGACTTTATTTCTTGTAAACCTCTCCTTCTTTTGTGTCTGAATGCTTTTGGGAAATTAACCAAAGCAGAGAATGGGGAAATTCTATAGATGACCGCGGTGGCACTCTATGCACTAGTTTGGGGGTGCATAAGTTGGTTTCATAAGAACTTTTGGAGAGACGGTTCTCTTGTTTAGATGAGAACTGGTCAGAATTGACGTTAGGAACTGTACAATGTTCTCAATAAAAATAGATAATGGTTCAGTTTATTTTATTATTTTAATTTCTTGATTACCTATCTTTTGTGTTTTCTTTACTATATTCCTGTTCATCTAGTTGGAGGAGGGAAGTCGGACTGAAAACTTGCAAGCCCAAAGATGCCGAGCTCGAATAGATCACTTGGAATCAGCAGACCCAGACAACTTATCAGAGTGGCACAGTACTCGATTGAAGCGGATTCTTGTAGATTACATGTTGCGAATGTCCTATTATGAGACTGCAGCGAAACTTGCAGGAAGCAGTAACATAATGGTACTGGCCTTTCATTGCTTCTTATACACGCTTACTCTTCTAGTGGTTGTTTCACTGGGATTTTGGAACAGGACCTTGTTGATTTGGACGTATTTCAAGAAGCAAAAAGAGTCATTGAGGCCCTTCAAAACAGAGAAGTGGGCCCAGCACTTACTTGGTGTTCTGAAAACAAGTCAAGATTGAAGAAGTCCAAGGTAGACTGTGCTCATTTTCTGTCTTATAATATGTACTTCCCTCTGCTATATTTTCTATTAAAGCAATGATCTCCACATGCTCTAAGCCTTGTATGTTGATATATGTTGTCTTGGTTTTTTTCTTTTCAGTTCTTGTTCAGATATTTATGGGAGAAAAAATGTCCATGGTCCCATTTCTCCCTCTACTATAACTTAATGAGGAAACAATTGTTATTTGGAAATGTTGACCAAGAATGGAAAATTGTCCCTTTAGTGTTCTTGTTTCTATTTCTGTGTATTTGTTGGCTTCTTTGATTTTTACCTGTCTTGTCATGAATGCTTTGATCTATGGAAAAATTTGCCTTATCCTCGGAGACTTTTAAACTTCGCACTCACCCTCTCAATGTAATGATTTTTCCAGAGCATATTTGAATTTCAGTTGAGACTTCAAGAATTTATAGAGTTGGTCAGAGCAGAGAGTTATATGCAAGCTATTGCATATGCTCATAAGTTCCTGGCACCATGGGGAGCAACCCATATGAAGGAACTACAACAGGTTATGTCCACATTGGCATTCAAGAGTACTACTGAATGTGCAACCTATAAGGTGATCTTTTCTCTTTGGTCGGTGGATACCTTGATCATGGATGCAGTTTTCTACTGCTTGATTCACCTTTTATGAAGTTTATAATTGCATATTCTTATTGCTAGTCTATTGCCTGCTTCTAACATGTTTTCATCTTCAGTATGATTACAAATATGCTGATCTGAATTGAAGCTGAGTAATCAATTTTGTATTCAGGTTTTATTCGAACCAAAGCAGTGGGATTCCCTTGTGGACCAATTTAAACAGGAATTCTGCAAACTATATGGCATGCCGCATGAGCCTTTGCTAAATATATATTTGCAAGCTGGCTTATCTGCTCTGAAAACACCGTATCCAGCACTACTTACCCAGACATTTATTGCTGCATATCTGGGTTTAATCTTAAGGACTTAAATATCTAGAAAGGAGGAGAAACTATAGGATATAATTATTGTCAGATGAATATGAAAAAATAAGTAAAAGATTGCAGTATAGAGCGCCAATTTCTTTGCCCACTGCTCAGTTTGCTTCCCATCTGATTGTTAGAGTGGCATGACCTGCTAAAATTGGTTGTAGGGTTTTGCACTTGTGTGGGGCTGCATATTGTTCTTTGGTACACATGCATACCATATATGTGTTATCCTTTATCTGCAGTAGATACTGTTATGAGGATGATTGCGCCAAGGAGGACCCACTGTCGCAAGAAAGCTTTAGAAAGCTTGCCATGCCCTTGCCTTACTCAAAGCCGCATCAGTCGAAGCTTGTGTGTTACATAACAAAGGAGCTGATGGACTCAGGGAATCCTCCCATGGTGCTACCCAATGGTTATGTCTACAGTGCCAAGGTATCATTGCAGCACGTTAAGGTCACGATTAGGTACCAGAGAGTTATTGTTGCCTAACGAGAGCCTTGCCTTACAGGCACTTGAAGACATGTCTAGGAAAAATTGTGGTAGGATCAGTTGTCCCCGGACGGGTATGGTGTGCAACTACACAGATTTGGTCAAAGCATATATCTCTTAGCCTGTTGTAACTAAAATCGTCCGCAGATTCACCTGCCTCAGTGTACATAATAAACATACATCCCGTGTTCTTTTCGTGTATCAATGGAAGAAGACTCTATGAGATGGTACATAATAAACATACATCACGTGTCCTTTTGTACTTTCGTGTATAAATGGAATAATAGCCATGCCGCTGTGTGGTCCATGATAACAATTCGCAGTGGCTGGGATATTCGCCTGTTGGGTGGAAGCCTAATAGTCGAGTTCAGACCTTCTGAGGCCATGCCTAGCTCATGTCCCTATTACCGTTTGTTTGCATCTATACTAATATAAGTTTATATAAAAAAAAATTAATATTAAGCAGTCCAGTGCTGAGTGCGCATTAGGAAGCAGCCTCAAGATAGTATACTGAATGCTAATAGCTCCGCACTGGTTTGGTCCAAAGCGATATGAGATTAGGGTTAAATTCAATTTGATCCTGTATTGACTCAGCTAACATTGGATTGGGCCATCTTTTACTAGAAGTTTTACATCCCATAGAACCACTTTAAAGCTTGAAAGAGAATAAATATCCGCAGGATGTAAGAGTCAGACAACCGTATCCGCAAACATTTGAGTAATAAGTATCACTTGAGATGCATAAAAGTAATCCGCACTAGGCCGGTTCTAGAAGGTGAAGCGCCATTCTCCTTTAGACTGGATACCCATCATTTGTTGGGGGCAGGACTTGCACTGCGGCTGCGGCCATTCTCCTCAGCAGGGCTCCTATTGTAATCATTATTATGACCATCCTCTCCCCGTTCACCATTGGGGCTCTTGCTCCTTCCACGAGGGCTCTGGCTGTAGTCAGACCCATTCGCATACTGGCCATCCTTAGGGGATGGGTCATCCCTTTCCCGGGGGCTCCTATCTTCAGGGCTCCGGTCATCCCTAGCCCGAGGGCTCCAGTCATCCCTCGCCCGAGGGCTCCTTTCTTCAGGGCTCATGTCATCCCTAGCCCGAGGGCCCCTGTCTTCAGGAGTCAAGCTCCTCCTCATGGAGGGTGAAGGGCTCATGTCTTTGGGAGTTGGGCTCCTCTTCCTCCCCCTCGAGGGTGAAGGGCTCATGTCTACGGGAGTGCTCCTCCTCCTTCCCCTCAAGGGTGAAGGGCTCCTGTCTTGGGGAGTGCGGCTCCTCTTCCTCCCCCTCACGGGTGAAGGGCTCCTGTCCCGGGGAGTGTGGCTCCTCTTCCTCCCCCTCAAGGGTGAAGGGCTCCTGTCCCGGGGAGTGCGGCTCCTCTTCCTCCCCCTCAAGGGTGAAGGGCTCCTGTCTTGGGGAGTGCGGCTCCTCTTCCTCCCCCTCAAGGGTGAAGGGCTCCTGTCCTGGGGAGTGCGACTCCTTTTCCTCCCCCTCGAGGGTGAAGGGCTCCTCCTGTCATCTGGAGTCAGGCTCCTCTTCCTTGAGGGTGATGGGCTTCTAACCACCCTTTCAGGACTGTGAGGGCTCATTGATCTTCTGCGTGTATCATTATTTCCATCTCTCTTGGCAGGAGACATTGACCTACTGAAATATGGAAGCCACATGTAAATAACAATCCAAGATCATTTAACCATTATCCATGCTCCTACCAGATTGCAACCATGCAATACACTCGAGTTAAGACAAAAGCACCAGTACCTGCGACTTCTGCTGTAACTGTGACTTCTGCGATAGCGGTGGGGAGATGGTGAGTTTGAATAACTGTGTCCACGTCTGCTCCAGAAAAAAAAAATCAATTCAACAACTAAAAGAGCATCACAGCATAGATATATATATATCTAGTGCAGTTATTATTCAGCAGAGATAACTTGTAAAAACAAAAAAAACAAGAGGCCTAAAATACTTCAATTTCTTCGGACTGTTCTGACAATTCCTTTCAATGTGACCCCTTTCTCCACAACGGTAGCATCTATTCTTCCAGTCTCCAGCATTGCAGTCTCTTGCCCAATGGCCATCAATTCCACAATTAAAGCACCGGCCTGAACCAGGAGGAGGGCCTCTACCCAGGTAATCACGAGATCCACCAGGTCCGCGGGGGACCTGTGTGCAGCAAACACGTGATCTATACTTGGCTTTGTTTATCACTCATTGTATATAGAAAGGTGAAAAAATACAAAACTTTTTACTAGCATTTCCTGTGTCAGGCTACATAATCACAGTATTTTGTTAAAAAATTTATACAATCCATAAATCCAAATACTCTTTATACAGATCTCTAGAATTAAAAGAACCAAATACACTTTCTCTTTCATTTTTTTGTCCAAAAGATACTCAAAAAGGACTAAGATCAACAAACAGTTGGAAAACACTAATATTCCGACACAACATATAATTTTCAGATGAAAAACTCCGAAAAAAATCTAGAATGGCCCAGCAAAGGCAAATGATCCAACCATACAACCAACCTTGCAACATATTTGTGACTTGCCAACACACTAGTTAGTGTTCAAAGGGAGAGTATTTCAAACCATATCACAATCAGATAAGACGACATGCAAAAACCATAAAAATTATTAATTTTTAAATGAGAAAGATATTTTATAGGTACCCCTTTTGAGAATTCTACAACAATACGGCTTCCCCTAATCTCCCTTCCATTTAAATTATATTGGGCATCGTCTGCATCGCGAGGATCGCTAAATTCCTGGAAAGAGAGAAAACAAGCAAAGCAACGATGATATATGCAATAAATAACAATGGTTAATGGCTTTGTGAAAAAGGTACTCCTTTCTATCATTTCCAGTGTCTAATAAAATAAATAGATATATAGTTAGAAAAAGAAATACGTACAACAAAAGCATAGTCGCGCTTCATATCCACATCACGAATTCTGCGAAATGGGTGGCAGAAACAGTAAGGCCATCACAACATCAGTAGCAAAGGGAATGGTTCGCCTCTCACAGGTTAATTAAACACCAGTGGGGAATCTTGCCATTTCAATAGAACATTCATATTATAAAAAGGGGCCAAATCCACCAAGACACCATCTCACCATAGATCTCCAGGTTAGGATTAGGCCAATAAACCTTCAACAAGATTATTCAAGTTAAGCAGGAGGGCATTCCATGCAAGAAAACCATGTAATTATAAATCTAAGACCCAAAAACTCAGACAAAAAGGATTATGGATGTCACTATAAAAAAGTTCTTTTACAAATGATATGAAGCACAAAGTCAACAAATTAAAATTCATTAACAAAAGAAAGGAAAATAGAAAATAAATTCAGCAATTTAATCTCTTGATGAAAAGAAAAAGGTGGGTGTTATATTGTTTGAATAAAATGTGATCACTATATATTTTTCTTCTAGCTTCTTTTGCACATTCTAGTGTTAAATAAAGGTGTCTAGTTACCTTCCATATCTGCTGAAGATATCCTCAAGGTCACGTGACCTTAATCGAGTGGATAGGTGACCAACATAGAGCCGTGTACTACTGCTGCGACGATCATCATAGCGAGGCATTTCTGTTGCTGCACAAAATGAATGCATATCAGAATATATCACAGTCAAATTAGCCATCCACTTACAGACTTATTACAAACAATCCATGGGACATTCAACTCACTTTTCCCGCCTAATAGTCTATAAATCTAAATTAGTGTCTACAATAAATTCTCTAGCCCTTCATAAGCTTTTGGTATGATACCACATTGACAAGAAAAGAGAAATATTATGAATCTATAAGGAGATTGTATATAACCAATGAGGTTATACTTTTAAGTGAAAATGGGGTCGATTGCAATCCTAGTATGCCCACAGCCATTTTTGGTAAGCAAAGAAACTATATTTGAAAACAAGGAATTCTCCGTACAGAATATTTCAGAAAACCCGCAATTTCCTCAATGGTGTAACGTACAAACATCTAGAATACTCACAAAGGTGTCATCTGAAACGATCGATGAATTTATAAACTCAAACCTATACAAATTATGAATATATAAAATTGAACGACGTACAGGCCGTTTGAGGGACCACCTATCCAATTCTAGAAAACGAAGTGAAAGAAGAAAGGACACGCAAGTGAAACTCAGAAATTGGAATAAAAGTAGAAGGCACTCATCTACTACTACAATTAAGCGGCAACGGCAGGTGAACAACGACAAATCCAAATATCATCCGATCCAAATCACAAGAAAACGATGGAACTTAGAAGAACATCACAAATCGATCAAAACACAGAAGATATGGAGATCGGTTGAAAGAGAGGGAGAGAGCACACCAAGTGAACCAAACCTTGCGAAGCGCTACCCACAATCCTGACAATCGAAAAACCCTAGCACAGCTCGCTTCTAATTCACATAAAACTGCATATGACCACCTAATCCTTTTCTGCCTCAGTTATATATAGCTTATGTGGACAGGCATGTGGACTAAATGACGGATATGCCCCGGTAAGGGTTAATAATGTATGTCTGAGTATAATTTATAGTATTTTTAAAAAATATTGTTTATTTAAGATTTTACCCATATTTATAACTTATGTTGATTCAATATAAACATTAATCGACTTTTTAATAACCATATGGTCATCCATATGGTTGATGCTAAATATATTTGTATCATTAGACTACTTTGTATAGAATATATTATATATAATTATTAAAATCTAAAAATTCTTTAACTGCTAAATAATCTAAATTATATAGATCGATAAATTATGGCTATTTTGTAAAAGATACACAATACTTACCCTCATCCTCTCAATACAATATACTCACTCACTACACACACGAATTAAATGAAATTGGATTGAAACGTCTAACCAAATATTCAAATATACTATTAAAATTTATAACAAAATATTTTTAATATTATATATTCAATATATTTATCTTTAATTAATATAAAAATTACTATCATTAGTACCACATGAAATGTAATATATTAAAAATAATATTTGTCTCACGTGTTTAATGGCCTAATATTATAGCATATCTCCTATTTAAGCCAACCTAAAATGAATAAAAAAACTTGCCATTATAGATTGACGCAGCACCCAATCCCATAAGAAACCTAACATGGTTAAGAATTAAGATTGACAAAAGGGATCGTTAAGTAGGACTTCACCCTAGGAAAAAATCCTCACAGGGAGAAATTACATAGTGAACATAATGTTTTAGAACAAAAACTTTAAAATATAGCTTTAGTACATAATATTTTGAAAAATGTAACATTAGGTTAATATTTCCAAATCAACACTAACATCTTTAGTATTTGGTGACTTGAAAACACATACACGCTTGTAGTAAAACGAAAACCTAGCAACCAAAGGTCACCCGAAGCTAATAGGTATACTAAACTATGTTATTTAAATTTATTGAAAATATAATTTTATATTTAATAAAATAGAGAAATATTTTATATTTATAAATTTATAAAAATTCAATTACTTACCATTTATAACTTTTAAATATATATAATTTTGATCACTTATATAATACCTACTCAATGCTATCAGAGCATTTTACAAAAAAAAAATGTTATAAGAGCCAGTGTAATCGCAACAGTATCCAACACTGGAAACCTAACTCATAATTTCCCCGATTATTGAGAAAAAATACCCAACTTGAGTCAATTATTCCCACTCTTCGAGACCAAAATAATAATACTCGACTAGTAAACAATTGTTGAGTGCGGGTTTGAAATTACACATGACAAGTGTATTCACGTTGCACGTGAGAACATGTGTTAAGAATATAATTCTAAATTTGATAAAATAGAGAAGTATTGTGTACCGATAAGGGGTCGGACACAATACTTCTCTATTTTATCAAATATGTTATCATATTCTTAACACCCACCCTCAAGTAAAACATGAATACACTTGTTACGTGCAATTTTAAATTCAGCGGTCAACAACTGTATACAAATCGGGTATTATTTTTACGACCCCGCACGAGTGTGAACAATTGCCTCGAGTTGGGTATTTTTTCTCCATACTCATAAAAGTGAACTGTAATTGGTTAAAAAACCCAAAACGAGAATATAAATGATCTCAAATGATCAATTAAGATTCTAAAATAATAGAAATGGATCATTAAGTAAAATGATTATGAGAACCGAACCGATTTAAGGTGAATTGGGCATGAATCAAGTTGAACCAAGAAAAACTGATTCAAATATTCAATTTTCTAGATGATTTAGATAAATTTATTTTTTAAAATTTTTAGAAAATATGTCAAATCAGGCTTGAACCAATTAATTTTTTATTTTAGGTTACCAAACTTGATCCAACCGAACTGGTCAATGTACCGTCTATTATGTCAGCGCCTCGTTAGTGGGCGCGAAGTGTGGCGTAGCACGACCAGTCAACTGCTCGATCATCATCTAAAAGCATTGGCCAATAATAGTGTGACACGTGTCTCTACTCAACAGACATACGAATAAAAAGCCACTTCATTGGCAACTAACCAATAGAAGTGTGACACATGTACTCACTCAACGATTAGTTGAGAAGAATCATCGTCAGTTAGGCAGACCAATGAGACTCTAACACATGGAAAAGGTATCATATAAAACCCACCCTTTTGAGCTAAGGAAAATTGGGAAAAGAACCGGTCAAACCAAGTGAGGATACAGAACCGGTTCACAAATCCGATCATTTGTGAACGGGCAATTTGGGAATTTACAACTCTCGGATAATCCAAAGAGTTCATAATAGCATGGAAAAGAACCTTAGGACGAATTGTAAGAGAAATACCATACCGGTTTAGATGAACTGAATCCAAGTGGATTGAACCAATTTATGAACCGAGTCAGTTCATGAACCGAAACCGATAGAGAACAGGCATGTCAAGCCCCGACCCGGTTTGGTCGAATCCCCGTGATCAACCCGCCACTCTCCCGGTTTATTAAAGGGTTTCCCCTTATTGTAAACCGTAAAGAGTAAGGCATCCTTCAACCTGCACCTTTTTCCTGGAATAGCATAATCAAAACTGCATGAAATTTAAAACTTTACATACTTGTCTTACAGGCATCTTAGTTGACGGTCTTTAAGGGAAGGCTTTCTGGGATTTCCTGAAAGGGATATAAGGGAGGGGGTGAGTACGACTACTCAGTGAATGGGTTTTTAAAAGCTTTTGACTTTTAAGAAAAACATTTATATGGAGTGTGCCAGACTCCTTTGTTTTAAAAAATTCCTTCATTTAAAAATTCGAATTTTTCCATTATTTCTTAGTTACCACGGTGCGTCATCACCCAACACACATCCTTCATCATGAAGGTTACACACATTCACAAGTCAGTATCACTACTGAACCCGCTAGTGGCTTCGGAGCGACTTTTCCTGCCACCCGGATAGAAGTACGACCACTTCTACCTTGGGAATGAGTGGATGTACGTGACATCTGACCCACAATCTCGAAATCACTTCTTCGTGTCCGTATGAGGATAGAGACCTCATCCTGTCCCCACCCCGGTCTCATGCGCTTAGTGCTACTCCAGATTTCGCACAGACACCTGGAACGACGAACTGCCCTTATAGCCACCAGGTCGTCCAGTGCCCTTAGGACGCATCACTACCCCTCATGGGCGTCTTGATGATCACGTACTCACAGTGCATGCACAAACAATATTTTCTTATATTGCCATGTAATCTGTGGTGCCACTAGTCCAACGGCCCCGACTCTCAACTCAACCCGCAGCTGTTTGTCTTGACTGGTCTGTCGACCTGTCATGTCGCACTGCCGCTAGTTGACTGAGCATGTCGGTCCTATCTTGGTACCATGGCCAAACAATTCACTTATTAAGTTTTATGGCACATATATCATGTTCGTTTACGAGCTCCTGCTCGTGCCAACTGGCCTTGGGCCCACTGTACGAAATTTTCAAAATCGGGCATTTAGCCCCCAATTTCCAAAACCGAGGCCCCTGGCCTATCAGAGTAATTCAAGCTCCCGTAGAGAAGGTCTCCCAAATAGTTTAAGCATTGGCACACAGTCAGGGGAGAACACTTCTGACAAAATAGGTTTTCACTGTCCATTATACCAACCGGTATAAGGACATCTCCGTTCATAACCGATGAACGAGTTTTCAACTTCCTTCGAGGAAGTCTCATCATACCAACCGGGTATGATCTACTTACAACCGGTAAGTAGTTTTTTTCGCATAATTTTCACATTACTTTCTCTAAGTGGTGATGATTAAAATACCACTAAACAGTGGGTTTTTATACCGAGGTACTTATCATCCCCTACCGGGTATGATATAAAATTTCCACTCACAACCGATAAGTGGTTTTTATCTTTAAGTTGTGCTCATCATCCCAACCGGGTATGATGTTAGTAAACCCACTCACAACCGGTAAGTGGTTTTTAACTTTAAACTGTGCTCATCATCCCAACCGGGTATGATGTGAATAACCCACTCACCCGTTAATGCCGTGAATTCCACTAGACTGGTTCTTTGTATTCACGCGAGCTTGTCCTTGCTGGCGTTCCCGGTATTTCGCGTTCCTACACGATATGAACATCTTGGTTCATTATCCTTCGGCCTAATCGCCTTCATTCATTCCAAATGAATGAGAAAGTCAAACTTTCATTTATTTGCAATTAGGTCCCTAAAGTTATTTCTCTTTAAGTCCCAAATGCCAGTTTTTCCTCAAATTGAGTCCTGAAACTTCTAAAATTTATCATATGACCTTAATTTATTCCATTTCACAAAAAAGGGTTTAATTTCCCAAATTTCCAATTTGGTCCCCTAACTTTTCCAAAATTACCATTTTGCCCTTCCTTTACAAAAAATGGTAAATTTTGCCCTAAAAATTTTAAAATTCCTCAATTGGTCCTCCAACATTATTTTCATGCCCAATTGACCCTCAATTTCATAAAATTTCATTTTGGTCCTTTGAATTTTGAAAATCCCCAATTTTCCCCCAATTCTAACTTCTTAACACATCCGAATTTGATTTCATCAAATTGACCCATCAAACGTTTCCAATTGTTGAAATTGAGTTTATATATGTTCATACGATTCTTCAGAAATGTGAATCGCAAGTTTTAATGTCGGGACGAGCTCAAACGGAGCTTCGCCGGAAAATGAACTATAGGGAGAGAAAGCTTCGATTACTCACCGGTGAAGGCACGACGGTTCGAGCTTTCGATCTGGACAGATAGCTCTCATCCTGAGGTTCATCCTAGAATCAAGAATCTTACCAATTGATGCGAAATTGGATTAGAATTTCTTCATTGAAATTCGGTCGACTCTCTCTCTAGCACTAATTGAAAATTATAAAGGGGAGCTGAATTAGCTTACCTTTCGGTCCTAATTCGGCCGTGGAAAGGCTGAGGAAGTGTTGGGAGGGCTTGGATTGGCCTGAGCAGGACTTGAAATGGCTGATTTCAGCTTGGCCGAAATAGGGCAGCTTCGGTCTGTCGGAGCTGCTTCACTATTCTATCACGCCGGCGCTTCTCCAACGATTCTCGAATTGACCGGAGTTTGCTATCAGATAGCTGTCTTCTCCCCGGTTCTAAATAGCCCGACCTTTGTTCAAGTCAAAGCTCTGGTTCGAGCTTTACCGGGAAATGAAGCAGTAGTGAGAGAGAGAGAGAAGTGTTCAGGTGTGAGGAGAATGAAATGGGGATGACCTCTTTATATAGGTGTAAAACCTGTGTATTAAATGGGCGAGATTTATTACTAGTATTAATATTGCTATAAATTATTGGTATTAATTCCAATAATTTAATTTCGGTATTAATTTCAATAATTTAATTTCTGTATTAAATTATTTGTATTAATTACAATAATTAAATATATATTAATTTATGGTTATTTATGATAAGGCGTACATACAAATTTTTGACCGAAATTTCGGGTTACAAAAAAATTTATACTTTCCAAGAGGTCACCCATCCTCACATTACTCTCGGGCAAGCACGCTTAACTTTAAAGTTCTTATGGAATCTAGTTCACCTAAACCACTTTGGTTTTTAATTTGTCTTAAGTTTCTTTTACAAGGTTTAATTAACCCTTTGGATCACTCGAGAGTTGTAAATTCCCAACTTGCACGTTCAGAAATAATCGGGTTTATGAACGGGTTCTTAATCCTCACTTGGTTTGACCGGTTCTTTTCCTGGTTTTCCTTAGCTCAAAAGGGTGGGTTTTACAAGTAAGGTGTACTTTAACCTGCACATTTTCCTGAAATAGTATAATCAAAACTGTATGAAATTTAAAACCTTACATACCTATCTTACAGGCATCTTAGTTGACAGTCTTTAAGGGAAGGCTTTTCGGGATTTACTGCAAGGGATATAAGGGAGGGGTGAGTACGACTACTCAGTGAATGGGTTTTTAAAAGCTTTTAACTTTTAAGAAAAATATTTATATGGAGTGTGCCAGACTCCTTTGTTTTCAAAAATCCCTTCACTTAAAAATTTGGGTTTTTCCACCATTTCTTATTTACCACGGTGTGTCATCACCCAACACACATCCTTAATCATGAAGGTTACACACATTCGCAAGTCAGTATCACTACTGAACCCGCTAGTGGCTTTGGAGCGACTTTTCCTACCACCCGGATAGAAGTACGACCACTTCTACCTTGAGAATGAGTGGATGTACGTGACATCCGACCCACAATCCCGAAATTACTTCTTCATGTCCGTATGAGGATAGAGACCTCATCCTGTCCCCACCCCGGTCTCATGCGCTTAGTGCTACTCCAGATTTCGCACAAACACCTGGAACGACGAACTGCCCTTATAGCCACCAGGTCGTCCAGTGCCCTTAGGATGCATCACTACCTCTCATGGGCATCTTGATGATCCCGTACTCATAGTGCATGCACAAACAATTTTTTCTCATATTGCCATGTAATTTGTGGTGCCACTGGTCCAATGGCCCCGACTCTCAACTCAACCCGCAATTGTTTGTCTTGACTGGTCCATCAACCTATCATGTCGCACTGCCGCTAGTTGACTGAGCATGTCGGTCCTATCTTGCTACCATGGCCAAACAATTCACTTATTAAGTTTTATGGCACATATATCATGTTCGTTTACGAGCTCCTGCTCGTGCCAACTGGCCTTAGGCCCACTGTACGAGATTTTCAAAAAACTAGGCATTCTTGCCCGCAAGTTCCAAAATCGAGGCCCCCGGCCTATAAGAGCTATTTGAGCTCCCGTCAAGAAGGTCTCCCAAATAGTTTAAGCATTAGCACACTGTTAGGGGATAACACTTCCGACAAAATAGGTTTTCATCTTGATTTGGCTTGAGGAGGGCTTGAAATGGCCGATTTCAGCTTGGCCGAAATAGGGCAGCTTCGGTCCTCCGAAGTTGCTTCACTATTCCATCATGTCGGCGCTTCTCTAACAATTCTCGGATTGATTGGAGTTTGCTATCAGATAGCTGTCTTCTCCCTTGTTCTAAAGAGCCCGACCTTTGTTCAAGTCGAAGCTCTGGTTCGAGCCTTAAGCAATAGAGAGAGAGAGAGAGAGAGAAATGTTCAGGTGTGAGGAGAATGAAATGGGGATGACCTCTTTATATAAGTGTAAAACCCGTGTATTAAATGGGCGAGATTTATTACTAGTATTAATATTGCCATAAATTATTGGTATTAATTCCAATAATTTAATTTCGGTATTAATTCCAATAAATTAAATTTTGGTATTAATTCTAATAATTTAATTTCGGTATTAAATTATTGGTATTAATTACAATAATTAAATATATATTAATTTATGATTATTTATAATAAGATGTACATACAAATTTTTGACCGAAATTTCAGGTTATAAAAAAAACTCATACTTCCCAAAAGGTCACCGATCCTCACACTACTATCGGGCAAGCACACTTAACTTTAAAGTTCTTATGGAATCTAGTTCACCTGAACCACTTTAGTTTTTGTTTTCTAATTTGTCTTAAGTTTCTTTTCCAAGGTTTAATGAACCATTTGGATCACCCGAAAGTTGTAAATTCCCAACTTGCCCGTTCAGAAATAATCGGATTTGTGAACCGGTTCTGAATCCTCACTTGGTTTGACCGATTCTTTTCCTAGTTTTCCTTAGCTCAAAAGGGCAGGTTTTATAGGTCCAGTCTGGTTCGGAACAGTTTCATCTTCTTCCTTAGAATGACATCACTATTCACTCTCTAGGAAACTGAAGAAACGCCTCCATTTGGTACATTTCAGGTCATCAATTCCTATCATAATGGTGCCAAACGAATGGCCAACGGGCCCCCGAGCTCCTTATATAAAGAGCCCCTTTCGATTCGTCTTCTACATACCTAAAAAGCTCACTCTCTCTCAGTTGCTTAGTTTTCCGGCGATGCTCAAACAAGAACACCAATATAGGGTCAATTCTGAGCCAAAGAACGTGAGGTTGGGTTCATTAGAACCAGGGAGAAGTAAGCTACACGGTGGTAGCATCCGTTCATCCCAAGAGTTATCGGAGAAGCGTCGGCGTGATCAAACAGTGAAGCTGCTCCGGCGGACCGAAGCTGCCCTGTTTCGGCTGAATTGAAATTGGCCAATTTGAGACCTCCTCAGGCCAAACCAAACTCTCCCGACACCTTCTCAGCCCTTCCACGACCGAATTAGGATCGAGAGGTAGGCCAATTCGACTCCCCTTTACAATTTCAGATTGTTGTTAGAGAGAGAGTCAACCGAATTTCAATGAAGAAATTCTAATCCAATTCAACATCAATTGATGTTATTCTTGAACCTAGGAATAACCTCTGGAGTAGAGCTACCTACCCAGATAGAAAGCTCCAACCATTGCAGCCTCACCAGTGAGAAATCGAAGCTTTCTCTCTCTACAGTCTATTTTTCGGCGAAGCTCCATTTGAGCTCGTTCCGGCGCTAAAACCTACGATTCAAAGTTCCTTAGAAATGTGTGAACATGTAGGAACTCAATTTCAACTCCAATTTTAACAATTATAGGTGTTTGATTGGTCAATTTGATGAAATCATATTCGATAGTGTTGAAGAGTTGAAATTGGTGGGAAATTGGGGAAATTTGGGGATTTTCAAAAATGCGAAGGACCAAAGTGTAATTTTCTAAAATTGAGTGTCAATTGGTCATGATAAGAATATTAGAGGACCAATTGAGAAATTTTAGAATTTTTGGGGTAAATTTGACCATTTTTCTAAAGAATGGGCAAAATGGTAATTTTGGAAAATTTGAGGGACCAAATTGGAAATTTGAGAAATTAAACCCTTTGTATGAAATTAAATAATTTGAGGTCCTAAGATAAAATTTTAAAAGTTTTGGGACTCAAATTTAGGAAAAACTCGGCAATAGGGACTTAAGGTTAAAGAAAAATAACTTTAGGAACCTAATTGCAAATATGTGTAATGTTGGGTGTTCTCATTGATTTGGAACGAATGAGGGCTATTAGGCCAAAGAATAATGAACAATTATGTTCATTTCATGTATGAGGACGAGACATTGAGAACGCTAGTCGAGGTCCAGCTTGCTAAGGACGAAACCCGACTAAGTGGAATTTCAATGCACTATCGGGTGAGTGGGATTATATATCTTACCCGGTTGGGGATGATAAGTACCTTGGTATAAAAACCCACTGTTTAGTGGTATTTTTAATCATCACTACTTAGAGAAAGTGATGTGAAAGTTATGTGGAAAAACTACTTACCGGTTGTAAGTAGATCATACCTGGTTGGTATGATGAGACTTCCTCGAAGGAAGTTGAAAACCCGTTCATTGGTTATTGTAAACCCCGCACATTTGAGTTAAGGAAAACCAGGAAAAGAACCAGTTAAACCGAATAAGAAAACCAAACCGGTTTACATTTGGGAATAAGCAATATGAAAATTTACAACTTTTGGTTGATCCAAAGGATTTATTAAACATTGGAAAAGGAACTTAAGACAAATTAGAAAACAAAAACCAAATTAGTTCATGTGAACTAGATTCCATAAGAACTTCAAAGTTAAGCGTGTTTACCTGAGAGTAGTGTGAGGATAGGTGACCTCCTGGGAAGTATGATTTTTTGTAACTCGAAATTTCGGTCAAAAACTTTTATGCGAACGCTTATCATAAATAGCTATCAATTAATATATATTTAATTATTAAAATTAATACCAATAATTTAATACCGAAATTAAATTATTGGAATTAATACCAATAATTTATGGCAATATTAATAGTAATAAATCTCGTCCATTTAATACACGAGTTTTACGACTATATAAAGAGGTCATCCCCATTTCATTCTCCTCACACCTGAACACTTCTCTCTCTCTACTGCTCCATTTCCCGGTAAAGCTCGAACCAGAGCTTCGACTTGAACAAAGGTCGGGCTCTTTAGAACCGAAGAGAAGACAACTATCTGATAGCAAACTACAGTCAATCCGAGAATCGTTGGAGAAGCGCCGACATGATGGAATGGTGAAGCAACTCCGGCGGACCGAAGCTGCCCTATTTTGGCCAAGCGGAAATCGGCCATTTCAAGACCTCCTCAGGCCAAACCAAGCCCTCCCAACACTTCCTCAGCCTTTCCACGGCCGAATTAGGACCGAAAGGTAAGCAATTCGGCTCCCCTTTATAATTTTCGATCAGTGCGAGAGAGAGAGTCGACCAAATTTCAATGACGAAATTCTAATCCAATTCCACATCAATTGATACAGTACTTGATTTTAGGATGAACCTCCAGACAAGACCTATCTGCCCAAATCGAAAGCTCGGACTGTCGTGCCTTCACCTGTGAGTAATCGAAGCTTTCTCTCTCTACAGTCTATTTTCCGGCAAAGCTCCGTTTGAGCTCATTCCGATGTTAAAATATGCGATTCAAAGTTTCTTAGAATCGTATGAACATACAGGAACTCAATTTCAACTCCAATTTCAATAATTAAAAGTGTTTGATCGGTTAATTTGATGAAATCAAATTCGGTAGTATTAAAGAGTTGAAATTGGGGGAAAATTTGGGGATTTTCGAAATTCAAAGGGGCCAAAATACAATTTTATGAAATTGAGGGTCAATTGGGCATGAAAATAATGTTGGTGGACAAATTGAGGAATTTTGGAAATTTTGGGGAAAAACTTACCATTTTTGTGAAAGAAGGGAAAAATGGTAATTTTGGAAAAATTGGGGAACCAAATTGCAAATTTGGAAAATTAAACCCCTTTTTGGTGAAATTGAATAAATTGAGGTCCCACGATAAATTTTAAAAGTTACAGGACTCAATTTGAGGAAAAACCGACATTAGGGACTTAAAGTTAAAGAGAAATAACTTTAGGGACCTAATTGCAAATAACTAAAAGTTTGGGTTTTCTCATTCATTAATGAATGAAGGCTGTTATGCCGAGTAATAATGAACAAGGTTGTTCATATCGTGTAGGAACGTTAAATATCGGGAACGCCGGCAAGGACAAGCTCGCGTGAATACAAAGAACCAGTCTAGTGGAATTCACGGCATTAACAGGTGAGTGGGTTTACTAACATCATACCCGGTTGGGGATGATAAGTGCCTCGATATAAAAACCCACTGTTTAGTGGTATTTTAATCATCACTACTTAGAGAAAGTGATGTGAAAGTTATGCGAAAAAAACTACTTACGGGTTGTAAGTAGATCATACCCGGTTGGTATGATGAGACTTCCTCGAAGGAAGTTAAAACCCGTGTATCGGTTATGAACGGAGATGTCCTTATACCGGTCGGTATGATGGACAGTAAAAACCTATTTTTGTCGGAAGTGCTCTCCCCTTACTGTGTGCATATGCTTAAACAATTTGGGAGACCTTCTCGACGGGAGCTCGAATAGCTCTAATAGGCCAAGGGCCTCGATTTTGGAACTTGGGGGCTAAATGCCCGGTTTTGAAAATCTCGTACAGTGGGCCCAAGGCCAGTTGGCACGAGCAGGAGCTCGTAAATGAACATGATATATGTGCCATAAAACTTAATAAGTGAATTGTTTGGCCATGGTACCAAGATAGGACCAACATGCTCAGTCAACTAGCGGCAGTGCGACATGACAGGTCAACGGACTAGTAAAGACAAACAGCTGCGGGTTGAGTTGAGAGTCGGGGCCGTTGGACTAGTGGCACCACAGATTACATGGTAATATAAGAAAACATTGTTTGTGCATGCACTGTGAGTATGGGATCATCAAGACGCCCATGAGGGGTAGTGATGCGTCCTAAGGGCACTGGACGACCTGGTGGCTATAAGGGCAGTTCGTCGTTCCAGGTGTCTGTGCGAAATCTGGAGTAGCATGAAGCGCATGAGACCGGGGTGGGGACAGGATGAGGTCTCTATCCTCATACGGACAAGAAGAAGTGATTTCGGGATTGTGGGTCGAATGTCACGTACATCCACTCATTCCCAGGGTAGAAGTGGTCGTACTTCTATCCGAGTGGTAGGAAAAGTCACTCCGAAGCCACTAGCGGGTTCAATAGTGATACTGAATTGCGAATGTGTGTAACCTTCATGATGAAGGATGTGTGTTGGGTGATGACACACCGTGGTAACTAAGAAATAATGGAAAAATCCAAAATTTTAAATGATGGGATTTTTGAAAATAAAGGAGTCTGGCACACTCCATGTAAATATTTTTCTTAAAAGTCAAAAGCTTTTAAAAACCCATTCACTGAGTAGTCATACTCACCCGCTCCCTTATATCCCTTTCAGGAAATCCCGGAAAGCCTTCCCTTAAAGACCGTCAATTAAGATGCCTGTAAGACAGGTATGTAAAGTTTTAAATTTAATACAGTTTTTATTATGCTATTCCAGGAAAAAGGTGCAAGTTAAAGGATGCCTTGCTCTTTACGGTTTACAATAAGGGGAAACCCTTTAATAAACCGGGAGAGTAGCGGGTTGATCACGGGAATCCGACCAAACCGGGTCGGGGTGTGACAGTTATAAATGAAGATGTCCTTATACTGGTCGGTCTAATGGACAGTAAAAACCTATTTTGTCAGAAGTGTTCTCCCATGACTGTATGCCAATGCTTAAACTATTTGGGAGACCTTCTTAACGGGAGCTCAAATAGCTCTTATAGGCCTGGGGGCCTCGGTTTTAGAACTTGAGGGCTAAAATGCCCTGTTTTGGAAAAACTTGAACAGTGGGCCATAGGCCAATGGACACGAGCAGGAGTTCATAAAAGAACATGATATATATATATATATATATGTGTGTGTGTGTGTGTGTGCCATTAAAACTTAATAATTGAATTGTTTGGTCATGGTACCAAGGCAGGTCCGACATACTCAGTCAACTAGTAGCAGTGCGACATGACCAGTCTCCAAACCAGTCAAGACAAACAACTACAGGTTGAGTTGAAGGTCGGGACCATTGGGACAAATGGCACCACATATTACATGGTAATTTAAGAAAACTTTGTTTGTTCATGCACCATGAGTTCGGGATCATCAAGACGCCCATGAGGGGTAGTGATGTGTCCTAAGGGCCCTGGACGACCCGATGAGTATAAGGGCAGATCATCGTTCCTGGTGTTTGTGCGAAATTTGGAGTAGCAACAAGTGCATGAGACCAGGGTGGGGACAGGATGAGGTCTTTGTCCTCATACGGACACGAAGAAGCGATTTCAGGATTGAGGGTCGGATGTCGCGTACATCCACTCATTTCTAGGGTAGAAGTGGTCGTGCTTCTATCCGGGTGGCTGGTAAAGTCACTCCGAAGCCACTAGTGGGTTCAGTAATCGTACTGACCTGCAAGCGTGTGTAACCTTCATGATGAAGGATGTATATTGGGTGATGACACACATGGTAACTAAGAAATGATGAAAAAACCCGAATCTTTAAATAAAGAGATTTTGAAAAGAAAGGAGTCTGGCACACTTCATATAAATGTTTTTCTTTAAAGTTAAAAGTAGACCTTTGAAAAACCCATTCATTGAGTTTTAGAAACTCACCCCTCTTTCTACCCCTTTTCAAGAAAAGAGAAAATGACTAGAAGTAACACCGAGCTTTACCCTTTGTCAGGTATGCTTAAGTTTATCTTTAAACTTGCATTTTATTTGATATATATCTTACAGGGAACAAGGTTGAAATTTCGTCTAGCTCCTCTCGACTAAAAGAATGGGAAAACTCCTCTTGAATCGAGAAAGAGCGACAGGTTGTTCATGAGGATCCAACCGAACCGGGTTGGGGCGTGACAACTTGAGTGGTATCAGAGCCTAGTTCACTTGAAACATATCAATAATATGCCCTGATATTAATCCAACTCTAAATTATCTTGTAGGAATGAGAATCCCTAGGAAATTCGCAAGAAAATCGAGTCCTTCCCCTATAAGCGTGAAAAAGAAATCAAACCCAAGGGAGGAAGTCGTTCATAGGTTCCTAAGGGGCGAAAAACAAGTACCCAAAGACATGGTGTAGGACTATCGGAAGCTAGTTGGAGCCTTACTGGAACCAGAAGGCATCACATACCCTCCTTCCAGACAAGAGGAACCATCACCACCTCCTAGAAGTCCAACCCCTCCTCCAGTATCACAACCACAGAAGAGGAACCCTACCATGAAGGAGGCCTGGGATAATTATTGGGATGCTTATGCCACATTTATGAAGGTCCACCAAGTACCTCCACCCACTCAACTTGATTTTAATCCGTCTCAATGGATGAAATGGACATATGAGTGCGAGGCAGAAGTACTAAGGCAGTAGGTACGGGTTGGAGGCCACACATGAAATTCATCCTATTAAGGAGCACGAATGGACCCCAATCAATTACTCAGACCCTTCCGACCAAGAGTCTCATAATCATTTTAGGGTTAACTCTAGTCCTATGACCCCAAGGGATTAGGGGGTAGAGAAGTCATGTAATAAGCCAAATTTTTGGCAAGAGAATATTTCCTGAATGAATTAAGAGGTTTATTAAAACTCCTGAGTTCCTTGAGACAAATCTAAGTAGATGAAGGTGTAAGAGAACAAAATCCTCCTGAGGAAGAATGGCTTATGAATAGCTAAACTCAAACTCAGGACTTAGAAAAAGAGAAATTATTTGGTGGAGATCCTAAAGAAAGGAAAATGGATTTGGAGGAGCAACCATTCAAGGACACATAACTTTCGAGAGACCCAAGAAGAAGTATGACCACAAGAATAAAAGATGATCGATAGAGAAAAGATATTAAGAATTCACCTAGCAAGGATGAAGAGAAAGTGCAACGACGGGAAGCCCCAAGTATAACAAACTTCTTAGAAATTTAAGAAGATAAGAAATGGATGAAAGGTAAAGTATGAGTCGAATAAAAATAAGAGTAGAGGAGGTGTACCGAGTTTACAAGATAGGAGAGAATTTTTCAAAGAATAAGGCGATCAAGCATCAGAGAGTATGAGTGGTTAGGTAAGAGTGTTAGGGGGTTGAGCATGATCCACTACAAGAAGGCCTAGAAAACTTGAATTTGGAACGTCAAAGGAATATTATGTAATGAAATAACTAAATTGGACCAAACGATTTGTAGGAGTAAGTGAAGTATAACTAGAGATGGGAAATAGTGGGAGAATACACCCCAACCAACACAAAAAAAAGAAAAAGAAAAGGGAAACACTAGGGATATAAAGGTACAAAAGCTTTGAAAATGATAAGGATAAGAATACCACCTCAAGGGAGTAGGAGAATATGGAAGCGACTGGGAATAAAGCAAGGTCAAGCGAAGGTACTACTGGATTTAAAGAGCAAGAATAGGCTAAAAAATTTAAGGAGCTCAATGGTAGAATTAGAAGGAAATACGGAGGGAAGGAGAAGGGAAAGCTCATCAAAGAAAGAAATTACCTAACTCATTACTTAGAAATTAGCCGCGATAATGTTGGCCCTAAAGGTATCGTACCCCTACCCGCACGGGATTGAGTACATGATATACACAGATCACAAGAACTATAAGTACTTCCTAACTAAAAAGGAATTAAACCCCACCTAGGGAAACAACTGAAAATGTGAAGGATTATGATCTTACAATGAAATACCACCCGAAAAGGCTAATGTGGTAGCAGATGCTTAAAATCGTGAGTATCTAACTGAGACGACATAAGTAAAGACAAATTTCATATCCTGTTACAACAAGGGAGAGACAGAAAGGCCAAATACTTGGGGAAAAGAAGGATGAAAGAAAACCCTTAAAAGGACCAAAGGTCAATTAACGACTAAACTCAAGCCAAGAAAGGGGAAGACAAGACTCTCACAATATGGTCAAGAAATCTTGAAACAAGGAAGATTTGTAAGCTCCCTAAAGAAAAAGACAGGTACTGGGTACGAATGAGGATGCAGATAGAGTATAAAGGATGTGCCTGCAAGAATTGAGAAGTAAAGGTAAATAGGAGAAGACGACATCAAGGGATGTTATTTAAGGGTAGAAATCCCCTAGAGCAAATGTAAGAAAAGAATGTCAGGGGAAAGGCTAAGAATCCTACCAAGGAAGGAAGCCCCGGAAAGACATGTGTATCCCAATTAAGAGGAAATGGAACCAACCCTTAATTAGGAAATGTTTCCAAGGAAGGAAGTATTGTAATGGTCGAGTGTGACCTGTTTGGAGAGAATTGGAGAACCATGTAGAAAGAGGAAAACTAGTAACGACGGACAGCCAAAGAGAATGAACAAAACCCTAAGAAAGGGTGAGATGTAGTAAAGACTACGCTCTATGATGGACAATAGGATGGGCATGAATACAATTGCCTAGATGATAGGACCAGAAAAATAAAGAGAAAGAGACAGTTAAAGAACTGGTATTCGAGAGAACCACGAATTTAAACCACAATAAAGAAGGGAGAAGTGAAAAGGCCAAAACATTGGGAAAGAAGAATGAAGGAAAATCCGTAAAGAAATCGATGGCCAAAACCGGGTTTATAGTTTTAAGACGGTTAAGTGAGCCTCACGAAGGGCGAACAAGATAATTTGAAACAAGGAGGATGTGAACCCTCCTTAAACGGAAATAATCTAACGGGTTAACCCCAAAGATGTTGTGATAAGTATGAATGGGTGGACACCTATACTAAGGTAATAAAGGAAAGAATGTTCGAGAAACATTGTAATAGTAAGTCCCCCAAATAAATGTGGCTAAGAAGGAATAACCACAATTGGTAAGACGGGTCAGAGTCCACACGCGCATATGAAGTCTAAAGAGTGAACAATTGAGCATAGTGTGGAGTACACGAAATAAGATCGATAATCGAAATCTACTCAAATAAGGAATAAGGGATGGAATGAAGAATTTAAGACAATGGAAGACTGAAAGCAGGCAAATGCCCCAATATAGAAAGGGTGTAAGGAGATGAAGAAATGAAATCTTCAAGAAATGGTGAGAAGGTGGAACATGTAACTCCTAAGGTGAAAGTCTCTACTTTAAAGGAAATAGTAGAGAATGAAACCATAAAAAGTGAAACTCCCCAAACCAAGCAAATTGACATGTAGACCGAAAGGAATCAACTCGGTATAAAGAATTGTGAAATGATTATGAACAAGTAAGAGTGGATTAAGGCCAAAGTAAAATTCTTGAGTATAGGATGTCATTGGGAACAAGGATGGACCTAAGAAAGGATGAATCCAAGTCGGTCGGTATAGTATTGGAAAACCCAATCAATGGGAACCGAAAGGACCTAATAAAGAAGTTGGGGAAAGATGAGTAGGTAAGAGGAATCCACGCGGTTATGTGAGATATAACTTCAAAGGCATGATGGAGGAGATGATAATGGTAAAAAGAATAGTTGAGAAATTCTATCAAAAGAAAAGAGGAATGAAGTTATATGATCCCTGAAAGGTCTAAAAGCTAAGAGAGACACTCCAAGAGATGTTCTAGAAATCAAATGAACAGAGACAGGTCCTAGAAAATGCCATGCTGCTAGGGCATGTAAGCCCAATAACCCGAGGAGAATGTGACTCAAAGTAAGGAAGAGTTAACTAATAAGCATAACGAGGTCAAATATAAAAATTTGGACCAAAGTTATAATAGACAATGAATGGAGGAAGGGTTAAAATAGGACGAAAAGTGATAATTATGAAAACCGTGGAAGTAAGTACTTAACGCTCAAAAGAACATCGAGCTAAAGGTTTCAATGACCCAGGGGTTAACTAGACACAAGAATGGTTAGGTATCTTGAATTCCCAATTTTGAGTACAGAACCTCAAGGGGAAGTATGTTGCTCTAAAGCAAAGAAAGAGATAAAAATCTAAGAACATACCCTGAAGTAAGGTATGTCTAGTTATGACAAACTCCATGGAAGGAGTAAATAATACTAAGGAAAATGGAATTACTTAAGTGAAGTTTGTAAAAAGGGCAAATTGAAAGAACGAGAGAACAGTTTGTAGGTTAAGCAAACACCTAAGGGGCATCAAAGGAAATGACTCCTCATACAAAGTTGCTAATTAAGTTTTGAGGACAGAACTCCTAAAAGGAGGGGAAAGTTGTAAAACTCACCCTTTTGAGCTAAGGAAAACTGGGAAAAGAACCGGTCAAACCAAGTGAGGATACAGAACTGGTTCACAAACCCGATCATTTGTGAACGGGCAATTTGGGAATTTACAACTCTCGGGTGATCCAAAGAGTTCATAATAGCATGGAAAAGAACCTTAGGATGAATTGGAAGAGAAATACCAAACCGGTTTAGATGAACCAAATCCAACTAGATTGAACCAGTTTATGAACCGAGTCGGTTCATGAATCGGAACCGATAGAGAATGGGCAAATTAGAGAAATTCAACTCCCTTGTGCCCCAAAGAAATTTATAAACCTTGGGAAGGAAACTTTGAATAAAGTGGGAGAGAAAAACCTGATCGGTTTGGGTGAACCAGACTCGAACCGGATCGAACCAGTTTAAGGACCAAGCTGATTTATGAACCGGAATCGATAAAGAGATGGTAAACTAGGAATCTTATGGACCCTAAGTGACCCAAGGAGTCACAAAAGACATGAAAATGGACTTGTAAAGGAATTGGGGATGAAAACCAAACCGGTTCGGACCAGTTTGAACCACTAATGAACCAAATCATAAATTCATTTTTCTAGGTGACTTAAATAATTCAAATTGGAGATTTGAGGCCATCATTGGATAGAGAATGAATTTAGATGAATTTAAAAATTTTTAGATTTGAAAAACTCGGTCGAAGGAGGGGTGAACCAGCCGGTTTAAGCTTTAAACCCGGTTTGGACCGGTCCAGTCCGATTCGGAAGAGTGTCATCTTCTTCCTCAAGATGACAACACTGTTCACTTGTCAGGAAACTGAAGAAACACTGACGAAGAAGAAATGCCTCTGTTTGGTACGTTTTAGGTCATCATTACCTGTCATAACGGTGCTAAACGCACAACCAACGAGTCCCTGAGCTTCCTATATAAAAAGCCCCTCTCCATTTGTCCTCTCGACACCTAAAAAGCTCACTCTCTTAGTTGCTTAGTTATCCAGTGAAGCTCGAACTAGAGCTCCAATATAGGGTCAATTCTGAGCCATATAAGGCGAGGTCGAGTTCATTAGAACGGGGGAGAAGTCAGCTACATGGTGGTAGCATCCGCTCATCCTGAGAGTCGCTGGAGAAGTGATGGCTTGATCAAACAGTGAAGCAGCTCCGGCGGACCAAAGCTGCCTTGTTTCGGCTGAGTTGAAATCGGCCAATTCGATCCCTCCTCAGGCCATACCAAGCTCTCCCGACACCTCCTCAGCCCTTCCACGGCCGAATTAGGACTGAAAGGTAAGCCAATTCGGCTCCCCTTTACAATTTCATAATGTTGTTAGAGAGAAAGTCGACCAAATTTCAATGAAGAAATTCTAATCTAATTCGACATCAATTGATGTCATTCTTGAACATAGGAAGAACCTTTGGAGGAAAGCTACCTGCCGCACCCTTACCAGTGAGAAATCGAAGCTTTCTCTCTCTATAGTCTATTTTCCAGCGAAGCTCCGTTTGAGCTCGTTCCAGCATTAAAACCTACGATTCAAAGTTCCTTAGAATTGTGTGAACATGTAGGAACTCAATTTCAACTCCAATTTCAATAATTAGAGGTGTTTGATCGGTAAATTTGATGAAATCAAATTCAGTAGTGTTGAAGAGTTGAAATTGGGGAAATTTGGGAATTTTCTGAAATGCGAAGGACCAAAATGTAATTTTCTAAAATTGAGTGTCAATTGGTCATGATAAGAATATTAGAGGACCAATTGATAAATTTTAGAATTTTTGGGGTAAAATTTACCATTTTTCTAAAGAAGGGGCAAAATGGTAATTTTGAAAAATGTGAGGGACCAAATTGTAAATTTGGGAAATTAAACCCTTTGTGTGAAATTAAATAATTTGAGGTCCTAAGATAAAATTATAAAAGTTTCGGGACTCAAATTTAGGAAAAACTTGGCAATATGGACTTAAGGTTAAAGAAAAATAACTTTAGGGACCTATTGCAAATATATGTAAAGTTGAGTGTTCTCATTCATTTGTAATGAATGAGGGCTATTAGGCCAAAGAATAATGAACAATTATGTTCATATCATGTAGGAGAACGAGATATCGGGAATGTCAATCGAGGTTAAGCTTGCTAGGGATGGAGCTCGACTAAGTGGAATTTAACTGCACTATCGGGTGAGTGGGATTATATATTATACCCGGTTGGGGGTGATAAGTACCATGGTATAAAAACCCACTATTTAGTGGTATTTTTAATCATCACTACTTAGAAAAAGTGATGTGAAAGTTATGCGAAAAAACTAATTACCGGTTGTAAGTAGATCATATGCGGTTGGTATGATGAGACTTCCTCGAAGGAAGTTGAAAACCCGTTCATCGGTTTTGAACAGAGATGTCCTTATACAAGTCGGTATAATGGATAGTAAAAAACTATTTTGTCGGAAGTGTTATCCCTTAACTATGTGCCAATGCATAAACTATTGCATTGGCACATAGTTAAGGGAGACCTTCTTTACGGGAGCTCGAATAGCTCTTATATGCTGGCGGCCTCGGTTTTAGAACTTGAGGGCTAAAATGCCCAATTTTTTAAAAACTCGAACAGTGGGCAATAGGCCAATGGACACGAGTAGGAGCTCGTAAAAGAACATGATATATATATATGTGTGTCATTAAAACATAATAATTGAATTGTTTGGTCATGGTACCAAGGCAGGTCCGACATACTCAGTCAACTAGTAGCAGTGCGACATGACCAAACTTCAGACCAGTCAAGACAAACAGCTACTAGTTGAGTTGAAGGTTGGGACCGTTTGGACAAATGACACCACATATTACATGGTAATTTAAGAAAACTTTATTTGTGCATGCACCATGAGTACGGGATCATCAAGACGCCCATGATGGGTAGTGATGTGTCCTAAGGGCAGATCGTCGTTCCAGGTGTCTGGGTGAAACTTGGAGTAGCACCAAGCGCATGAGATCGGGGTGGGGAGAGGATGAGGTCTCTGTCCTCATATGGACATGAAGAAGTGATTTCGGGATTGAGGGTCGAATGTCGCGTACATTCACTCATTCCTAGGTTAGAAGTGGTCGTGCTTCTATCCGGGTGGCCGGTAAAGTCACTTCGAAGCCACTAGTGGGTTCAATAATCGTACTGACCTGCGAACGTGTGTAACCTTCATGATGAAGGATGTGTGTTGGGTGATGACACATCGTGGTAACTAAGAAAAGATGAAAAAACCAGAATCTTTAAATGTAGGGATTTTGAAAAGAAAGGAGTCTGGCACACTTCATATATATATTTTTCTTAAAAGTTAAAAGTAGACATTTGAAAAACCCATTTACTGAGTTTTTGAAACTCACCCATCTTTCTACCCCTTTTCAGGAAAAAAAATGACTTGAAGTAATACCGAGCCTTACCCTTTGTAAGGTATGCTTAAATTTGTCTTTAAGCTTGCATTTTATTTGATATATGTCTTCCAGGGAACCGAGTTGAAATTTCGCCTAGCTTCTCTCGACTAAAAGAAGGGGGAAACTCCTCTTGAACCGAGAAAGAGCGGCGGGTTGTTCATGGGGATCCAACCAAACCGGGTTGGGGCATGACAAATAGACTTGATGAAAACCAAACTGGTTCAGGTGAACTTGATCCGAACCACATTGAACAATTTTGAACAACTATTGAACCAGATCCTAAATTCATTTTTCTAAGTGGCTTAAAAAATTCAAATTTGAGATTTGAGGCCACCATTGAATAGAAAATGAATTTAGATGAATTTAATTTTTAGATTTGAAAAATTCGGTCGATCGGCCGGTTTATGCTTTGAACCCGGTTCGGACCGGTCCGGTCCCGTTTGGAACAGTGTCGTCTTCTTCCTTCAGATGACAGCACCGAAAAATTGCGCAATGCCAGCGAAGCTGAAAAGTCTTCGGACAGGGGGTTTCAGGCAATGAATGATCAACTTTAAGGTGCCAATCGGATGGCCAAGAAGTCTCCGAGCTTCCTATATAAAGATCCCCTCCCCATTCATCCTCTCTACACCTAAAAAGCTCACTCTCTCTCAGCTGCTTTGTTTTCTGACGAAGCTCGAACCAGAGCTTTGATATAGGGTCATTTCTGAGCCAAACAAGGTGAGGTCGGGTTCTTTAGAACTAGAGAGAATTCAGCTACACACCTGTAGTCTCTGTTTACTCCGAGGGTTGCCGAAGAAGCGCCGATGTGATGGAACGGTGAAGCAGCTCCGACGGACCGAAGCTGCCCTATTTCGGCTGAGCTCAAATTAGCTAATTCGAGCACTCCTTGGGCTAAACCAAGCCCTCCCAACACTTCCTCAGCCCTCCCACGGGCGAATTAGGACTAAAAGGTAATCCAAGTCGGCTCCCCTCTGCAATTTTCGATCGGTGCTAGAGAGAGAACCGACAGAATTTCGATGATGAAATTCTAACTCAATTCGGTATCAATTTATGCAATTCTTGATTCTAGGATGAACCTTAGGATGAGATCTATCTGCCCAAATTAAAAGCTTGGACTGTCGTGCCCCCGACGGTGAGTAGTTGAAGTTTATTCTCTCTATAGTCTGTTTTTCGACGAAGCTCCTTTTAAGCTCATTCCGGCATCAAAACTTGCAATTCAATGTGGTATTAAATTGTATGAAGATGTAGGAACTCGATTTTAACTTCAATTTCAACAATTATAAGTGTTTAGTCGGTCAATTTGATGAAATCAAATTCGGTTGTGTTAGGAAGTTGAAATTTGGGGGAAAAATTAGGGACAACTTGGCGATTTTCGAAAATTCGAAGGACCAATTAGGCATGATAAAAATGTTAGATGGCCAATTGAGGAATTTTAGAATTTTTCTAATGAAACTTACCATTTTTGTAAAGGAAGGGCAAAATTGTTATTTTGGAAAAGTAGGGGGACCAAATTGGAAATTTGGAAAATTAAACCCCCTTTTGCGAATTTGAATAAATTGAGGTCCTAAGATAAATTTTAAAAGTTTTGGGACTCAATTTGAGGAAAAACCGGCATTAGGGACTTAAAGTTAAAGAAAAATATATTTAGGGACCTAATTGCAAATAAATAGAAAGTTTGATTTTCTTATCATTTGAAATGAATGAAGGCTATTTTCTTATTCATTTGAAATGAATGAAGGCTATTACTTTTATTTAATGAAGACCTACTTACCAATTGTGAGTGGGACTTTTAACATCATACCCGATTGGGGTGATAAGCAAATTAAGCTAAAAAACACTTATCGGTTGTGAGTGGGATTTTATATCATACTCGATTGGGGATGATAAGTACCTCAAAATAAAAACCCACTACTTAGTGGTATTTTAAACATCACAACATAGAGGAGTGATGTGAAAATGACATTGTAAAACTACTTACAAATCATGAGTAGATCATACCTGGTTGGTATGATGAAGCTTACTCAGAGAAAGAGGGAAAACCCATTCATCAGTTATGAGCGAAGATATCATCATACCTAGTTGGTATGATGGATAGTTGAAAACTTATTTTGTCAGAAGTGCTCTCCCCAAACTATGTGCCACTTCTTAAACGTTTTGGGAGACCTTCTTGATGGGAGCTCGAATAGCTCTTATAGGCCAGAGGCCTCGGTTTTGAAACTTTAGGGCTATTATGCCAAGTTTTAAAAATCTCAAACAGTGGGCCATAGGCCAGTGGGCAGGAGCAGGAGCTCATAAACAAACATGAGATATATGCCATAAAACTTTAATAAATGAATTGTTTGGTCATGGTACCAAGACAAGACGACATACTCAGTCAACTAGCAGTAGTGTGACATGACAGGTCGACGGACCAATCAAGACAAACAACTACAGGTTGAGTTGAGGGTCGAGGCTGTTGGTGTAAACCCCGCACATTTGAGTTAAGGAAAATCGGGAAAAGAACCGGTCAAACCGAATAAGAAAACCAAGCCGGTTTACATTTGGGAATAAGCAATATGGAAATTTACAACTTTCGGGTGATCCAAAGGGTTCATTAAACCTTGAAAAAGAAACTTAAGACAAACTAGAAAACAAAAATCAAATAGGTTCAGGTGAACTAAATTCCATAAAAACTTCAAAGTTAAGCTTGGTTACCTAAGAATAGTGTGAGGATGGGTGACCTCCTGGGAAGTATGATTTTTTGTAACCTGAAATTTCAGTCAAAAATTTTTATGTGTACGTACGGCTTATCATAAATAGCTATAAATTAATGTATATTTAATTATCATAAATAGCCATAAATTAATATATATTTAATTATTGTAATTAATACCAATAATTTAATACCTAAATTAAATTATTGGAATTAATACAAATAATTTAATTTCAAAATTAAATTATTAGAATTAATACAGAAATTAAATTATTGGAATTAATACAAATAATTTAATTTCAAAATTAAATTATTAGAATTAATACCGAAATTAAATTATTGGAATTAATACCAATAATTTATGGCAATATTAATATTAGTAATAAATCTCGCCCATTTAATACACGGGTTTTACGCCTATATAAATAGGTCATCCCCATTTCATTCTCCTCACACCTTAACACTTCTCTCTCTCTACTGCTCCATTTCCTGGTAAAACTCGAACCAGAGCTTTGACTTGAACAAAGGTCGGGCTCTTTAGAACTGGGGAGAAGACAGCTATCTGATAGCAAACTCCAGTCAATCCGAGAATCGTTGGAGAAGCGCCGACATGATGGAATAGTGAAGCAACTCCGGCGGACCGAAGCTACCCTATTTCGGCCAAGCTGAAATTGGCCATTTCAAGCCCTCCTCAAGCCAAACCAAGCCCTCCCAACACTTCCTCAGCCTTTCCATGGCCGAATTAGGACCGCAAGGTAAGCCAATTCGGCTTCCTTTTACAATTTTCGATCAGTACTAGAGAGAGAGTCGACCGAATTTCAATGACGAAATTCTAATCCAATTCTGCATTAATTGATGCAATTCTTGATTCTAGGATGAACCTCAGGACGAGACCTATCTGCCCAGATCGAAAGCTCAGACTGTCGTGCCTTCACCAGTGAGTAATCGAAACTTTCTCTCTCTACAGTTTGTTTTCCGGCGAAGCTCCGTTTGAGCTCGTTCCGACGATAAAATCTGCGATTCAAAGTTTCTTAGAATCATATGAACATGCAATAACTCAATTTTAACTCCAATTTCAATAATTAGAAGTGTTTGATCGATCAATTTGATGAAATCAAATTTGGTAGTGTTAAAGAGTTGAAATTGGGTGAAAATTTTGGGGATTTCTGAAATTCAAAGGGTCAAAATACAATTTTATGAAATTGAGGGTCAATTGGGCATGAAAATAATGTTGGAGGACCAATTGAGGAATTTTGGAATTTTTGGGGCAAAACTTACCATTTTTGTAAAAGAAGGGCAAAATGGTAATTTTGGAAAAATTGGGGGACCAAATTAGAAAATTGGGAAATTAAACCCCTTTTTGGTGAAATTGAATAAATTGAGGTCCCAGGATAAATTTTAAAAGTTACGGGACTCAATTTGAGGAAAAATCGACATTAGGGACTTAAAGTTAAAGAGAAATAACTTTCGGGACCTAATTGCAAATAACTAAAAGTTTGTGTTTTCTTATTCATTGGAAATGAATGAAGGCTGTTATGTCGAGTAATAATGAACAAGGTTGTTCATATCGTGTAGGAACACGAAGTACCGGCAACGCCAGCAAAAACGAGCTTGCATGAATACCAAGAACCGGTCTAGTGGAATTCACGACATTAACGGGTGAGTGGGTTTATTAACATCATACCCGGATGGGATGATGAGCATAACTTAAAATTTAAAAACCACTTACCGGTTGTGAGTGGGATTATATATCATACCCGGTTGGGGATGATAAGTGCCTCGGTATAAAAACCCACTGTTTAGTGGTATTTTAATCATCACTACTTAGAGAAAGTGATGTGAAAGTTATGCGGAAAAACTACTTATGGGTTGTAAGTAGATCATACCCGGTTGGTATGATGAGACTTTCTCGAAGGAAGTTGAAAACCCATTCATCAGTTATGAACAGAGATGTCCTTATACCGGTTGGTATGATGGACAGTAAAAACCTATTTTTGTCAGAAGTGCTCTCCCCGGACTGTGTGCCAATGCTTAAACAATTTGGGAGACCTTATCGACGGGAGCTCGAATAGCTCTAATTGGTCGGGGGTATCGGTTTTGGAACTTGAGGGCTAAATGCCTGATTTTGAAAATCTCGTACAGTGGGCCCACGGCCAGTTGGCACGACCTGGTGGCTATAAGTGCAGTTCGTCGTTCCAGGTGTCTGTGCGAAATCTAGAGTAGCACGAAGCGCATGAGACCGGGGTGGGGACAGGATGAGATCTCTGTCCTCATATGGACACGAAGAAGTGATTTCGGGATTGTGGGTCGGATGTCGCGTACATCCACTCATTCCCAGGGTAGAAGTGGTCGTACTTCTATCCGGGTGGCAGGAAAAGTCGCTCTGAAGCCACTAGCGGGTTCAGTAGTGATACTGACTTGCGAATGTGTATAACCTTCATGATGAAGGATGTGTATTGGGTGATGACACATCGGTAACTAAGAAATAATGGAAAAACCCAAATTTTTAAATAAAGGGATTTTTTTTGAAAGAAAGGAGTCTGGCACACTCCATATAAATATTTTTCTTAAAAGTTAAAAGTAGACCTTTGAAAACCCATTCACTGAGTAGTCGTACTCACCCCCTCCTTTATATCCCTTTCATGAAATCCCGAAAAGCCTACCTTGAAAGACAATCAACTAAGATGCTTGTAAGATAGGTATGTAAAGTTTAAAATTTTATGCAGTTTTGATTATGCTATTCCAGGAAATGGTGCAGGTTTAAAGGATGCCTTACTCTCTACGGATTATAATAAGGAGAAACCCTTTAATAAACCGGGAGAGTGGCGTGTTGTTCACGGGGATCCGACCAAACCGGGTCGGGGCATGACAGTTAGACTAGTGGCACTACAGCTTATAAGGCATAATGTAAAAATATTGATTGTGCATGCACTGTGATTACATGACCATCAAGATGCTCAAGAGGGGTAGTGATGCGTTCTAAGGGCCCTGGATGACCTGGTGGGTATAAGTGCAGTTCATCGGACTAGGTGACCATGCGAAATTTAGAATAGCATCAAGCGCATGAGACCGGGGTGGGTACGGGATGAGGTCTCTGTCCTCATACGGACATGAAGAATGGTTACGGGATTAAGGGTCGAATGTCGCGAACATCCACTCATTCTTAGGGTAGAAGTGGACGTGGTTCTATCTAGGTGGCCAGTGAAGTCGCTCCGACGCCACAAGTGGGTTCAGTGGATGTATTAGCTTGCGAATGTGTGTTTGAATTTCATGTTGAAGGATGTGTGTTGGGTGATGACACACCGTGATTAATAAGAAATGGTGGTAAAAATTGAGATTTGAAATAAAAGGATTTTTGAAAGAAAGGAGTCTGGAACACTCCAATACAATTCTTTTTTTCTAAAAGTTAAAAATTTTGAAAACCCATTCACTAAGTCGTTGTACTCATCCCCCTCCCTTATACCCCTTTTAGAAAATTTCGGAAAGCCTACCCTTAAAGACCATGAACTAAGATGTCTGTGAGATAGGTATGATAAATTTAAATTATTATGCAGTTTTGATTTATGTTATTCTTGGAAAAGGTGCAGGTTTAAAAGACACCTTAGTCTTTACAGTTTATAATAAGGGGAAGCCCTTTAATAAATTGAGAGAGTAGCGGGTTGCTCACGAGAATCCGACCAAACCGGGTCGGGGCGTGACACCTTTGCTATGTGTCCCACCCTTCTACACTCATAACATGTTCTCCCGGGTCCTCTCCTCCGTAATGTTGGGCACCTTCTCATGTAGTGTCCCAATTGCTCACATCTATAATAGGTCCTCTCTTGTGTGGGCCTTTGTGGTTCCTCCTATTATTTGAGCATTGCGGGGCCTTTCTAAGAAATTGTTGGTAGTTCAGTGCTTTGTCTTCCTTGAGCCCAAACACGTTGAAAGTTTTCTTGTCAAGTCCCCTTTGACCCGGAGTTACTCTAAGAGTCCTCCTATACTCTTGGTTCAATTCCTCATTTGGGATGAGATTCTCCGTAGTTTTCCGAGGTGGCTAAGGTAGCACAGGTTTGTTTGGCTCTTGAGGCCATCTTCCTACAAGGTAGGTAGTTTTAACTAAATCCTTATGTTATATAGTCTTGATAATGTATTCAAGGAAACATGCTCTGATACCACTTAAGCTGTCACGCCCCGACCCGATTTGGTCGGATCACCGTGAGCAACCCACCACTCTCCCAGTTTATTAAGGGTTCCCCCTCCCTCTCCCCCCTCTTTTAAACCATGAGAAGTAAGGCATCCTTTATACTTGTACCTTTCCTGGAAGGACATTAATCAAAATGGAATAAATTTAAACTTTTGTACCTGTCTTGTAGGTTTAGCTAGCATAAGGTCTTTAGGTAGACTTTTCCCTTGGTTTCTTGAAAAGGGCTATAAGGGAGTGGGTGAGTTCTACAACTCGGTGAATGAGTGTTTTAAACACAATTTTCAGAAAAATAGTTGAATTGGAGTGTGCCAAACTCCTTATTTTCTTAAAACCATTTCCTCAATTTTTCAGTTTTCAAAATCCTCATTTCCCATTAACCACAGCTGGTGTGTTTAACAATCAACACATGCCCTTCATGATGAAGGGATTACACATTTGTAGGGCAGCACGTCCACTACACTCACTTGTGGTGTCGAAGCGATTTTACCGACCACCTAGATAGAAACCCGTCCACTTCTACCTTGAGAATAAGTGTATGTATGTGACATCTAACCCTCAATCCTGTAAAGAAACTCTGTGTCCGTATGAGGACAAGGACATCATCCCGACCCCACCCCTTGTCTCATGTGCATGAAGCTACGTCAAGCTTCCTTAACTACAATCTGCCCTTATCTCCACCATGTCGTCCAAAAGCCCCTAGGACGTATCACTACCCCTCTTGGGCATTTTGAATGTCTCATACCTTAGTGCATGCACAAAACAATAGTTTTCCTCATAAGCCATTTAATCTTTGGTGCCACTGGTCCAATGGCCACGACCCTCAACTCGACTTGTAGCTGTTTGTCTCGACTGGTCCGTCAACCTGTCTTATTGCACTACCGCCAGTCCATCGAGTATGTCAGTCTTACTTATTACCATGGCCAAACACATCATTCATTTAAAATTTTTATGGCTTAAACTGATGTTTGTTTATGAGCTCTTACTTGTGTCAACTGGCCTTGGGCCCACTATATGAGATTTTCAAAATCGGGTATATTAGCCCACAAGTTCCAAAACTGAGGCCTCCAGCCTATTTGAGCTATTTGAACTCTCGTCAAGAAGGTCTCCCAAAAAGTTTAAGTAGTGGTACACAGTTAGGGGAGAGCACTTCTGACAAAAATAATTTTACAGTTGTCCATCACACCAACTGGATGTGAGGACATCTCCGCTCATAATCGATGAACGGGTTTTCTACTTCCTTTTAGTAAGTTCATCATACCAACCGGGTATGATCTACTTACAATCGATAAGTAGTTTTTTCATGTGTTTTCTCATATCACCCCCATTCAGGTGTGATAATAAAATCACACATAGTAGCGGATTTTTATTACTGAGGTGCTCATCATTCCAAGCGGGTATGATGTGAAAATCCCACTCACCCGATAGTGCAGTGTATCATTCCTCTTAACCGGCTCTTTGCCTCATGCGAGCTTATCCTTACTGGCATTCCTGATACTTCGTGTTTCTATACAATATGAACATCCTTCTTCATTAACCTTTGGCCTAATAGCCTTCATTCATCACAAATGAATAAAATGCCTAAACTTTTACTTATTTGCATTTAGGTCCCTAAAGTTCCTTTTCTTTAACTTTAGGTCCCTAATGCCAAATTTTCCCCAAATTGAGTCGCGAAAATTCTAAAATTTCCTTTGGGCCTCAATTTATTCAAAATCATAAAAAGGGGTTCAAGTTTCCCAAATTCCCAATTTGATCCCCAACTTTTCCAAAATTACTATTGTGCCCCACACTTTACAAAAATGATAAATTTCACCCCAAAAATTCCAAAAATTGACCAATTGGTCCTCCAACATCTTTTCCATGTCTAATTGACCCTCAATTTTGAGAAATTTCACTTTAGTCCCTCAAATTTTTTAAATTACCAAAATTTCCCCCCAATTTTAACCTTTGAACCTGACCGGATTTGATTTCGTCAAATTGACCGATCAATCGAAGTTAATTAGTGAAATTGAAGGTGAATTTGAGTTCCTACATATCCATACGATTCAATTGCACTTTGAATCGCATCAATTGACACCTGAATGAGCTCAAATGGAGCTTCACCGGAAAATTGGACGTAGAGAGAGAAAGCTTCGAAAGCTTACCGTTGGGGGCACGACTGTCCGAGCTTTCGATCTGGACAGATAGCTCTTGTCCTGAGGTTCATCCTAGGAAGAATCGCATCAATTCATGTCGAATTGATGGAGAATTTAGTTAGTGAAGTTTCGCCGGTTCTCTCTCTAACACTAATCAGAATTTATAGAGTGGAGCCAAATTGGCTTACCTTTCCGCTCTTATTCAGCTGTATGTGGGCTGTGGAAGTGTTGGGAGAGCTTGGTTTGGCCTGAGTAGCACTCAAATTGGCCATTTTTAGCTCGACCAAAATAAGGTAGCTTCGGTCCGCCAGAGTTGCTTCACTATTCTGTCACGTTGGTGTTTCTCCAGCGATCCTCAGAGCAAATGGAGACTATCGTTGAGTAGCTAACTTTTCCTCGAATTTAATGAACATGACCTCACCTTCTTTGGCTCAGAAAAGTACCCAAGTCGGAGCTCTGGTTCGAGCGTTACCGGAAAATGGAGGAGAGAGTGGAGTTTTTAAGTGTGAGGAGGATGAATCAGGAGGGGCTCTTTATATAGAAAGCTCATAGACTTCTTGATCGTCCAATTGGCGTCTTAATGGCGATCATTCATTGCCTGAAACTCCCTGGCCGAAAACTTTTCATCTTCGCCGATGTTGCTCGATTTTCCGACGAGTGAACGGTGCTGTCATATAAAGGAAGAAGACAACACTGTTCTGAACCGGGTTCAACGCTTTAACCGGTCGGTTCAAGCCCAATTCGACCGAGTTTTTTAAAATTAAAATTTTTTAAATTCATCTAAATTCATTATCTATCAAATGGTGGCCTCAATTCTCCAATTTTAATTTTCTAAGCCACCTAGAAAAATGAATTAAAAACCGGTTCAATAGTGGTTCAAATTGGTTCAGGTCCGATTCACCTAAACCGATTTGGTTTTCACTTCCTATTCATCCTAAAGTCCTTTCTCATGACTTTTGTGACTCTTTAGGTCACTCGAGATTTATAAATTTCTCGGTTTACTCTTTCTCTAATGGTTAGGGTTCGTGAACCGGTTCAGTTTTCTTACCCAGATTGACCGATTCTTTCCTCGATCTTCTTATCCTAAAGGAGCGGACTTTACACATTTTCTATCTAATGGTGGCATCAATTGCCCAATTTAACATTTTTAAATCACCTAGAAAAATGAATCATTGAACGAATTCACTATGGTTCCATCCAGTTTAGTCCAGTTCGGGTCCGTTTCACCTCAAACCAGTCGTATTTTCCCATCCAATTCACTTCATGATCATTTCTCATGATTTTTATGAATTTTTGGTCACTTGGGATTTTTCAATTCCCCATTTTAACCCTTATTTTCTATTTTCGGTTCATTTGTTAACTCGGTTTTTCTCATAAAAATTGGCCATTTTTTTTTTCAGATTTTCAATGGCCCGAGAGGACGGGTTTTACAATTAATATGCGACAACTCTGATACTTCTTCGATCATCGTTGAGCTCAAAGAAAACTGAGGTCATGTAGAGGAGCTCCGTAGGAAATTAGAGAACCTAAAAATAACATTTTTTTGATGTAAAAAGGCATTGATCGGAGCTCTACATTGAGTTTTATTGGAAATTGGAGCTACTAGATGTTTAGAGGAAATTGATGTATGTTGAATTGGAGAGGGGAGCAACCCTTTTATAGGGCACTTGAGAAATTCTAGATAGAAATCCCCATATATTTGGTCCACATTCAATTGGCCTCAATTCCCCTTTCTACATTGTATTATGAGATGTCAGAATTTCATTTCAGAAATCCTTTCTCTCTCATTCTTCTTCACACAACAAATACATAGAGAAGACGATATACTGTATGCATGTATGAGGGAACTCTTATGTGCGAGTTGTGACATGACATATATTGATTGATTGAGTTAGAGTACATAAATTACTCTGGGATCCACTTAAATTTGTCAAGTTTCTCACCCGTTGATATCTGCATTTGGCACATATAATCCTAGAATTGGTTATGTTATATGAAGTGACAATCGAATTTACTCATATTTAGTTGATTGTTGATTGAAACATGTCACTTGAGAATTAGTCGATCCTTTTATAAAATATACTATATATTGACTCAATGTGCATTCCAAGCATATAATGGTTGGTTATATTAGTTGATGTAACTTGCTTGTTAATATTCCTTTTTTGTTAATCATTAAAATCTCTCATTTAGGGCAAAATTATTAATCAACTTATCATATTGTATTAAATGTCTACTAATTGTGGGCACTTTTGGGACCTCTTGACGTAGCATGTTAATTAGATTGTTTAATAGTTGGATGAATTTTGACAATTTTACCATTAATCATTTTAATTAAATTAAATTCTGATAACTTAAATTATTTTTCAACTAATTCAAGTCTAATTCTACTAATTTTTTATCTTTTTTTAATTTTAGAAAATTATTTTCTAGATAATTGTCACATAAAGATGTGTGCATTAATTTTATCAGAAATTGCATATTAATTAGATCCACCCATCAATTATGATAAATAATTAATATCAATTAAAGGTACTAAAAACTTAAGTCAAAATTTTATTTAATACTAAAAAATCTTAAGTAATGCTATATTTTCTTAATAATTCAAAAAATTAAACGAGATACAAAATGTTTGAAAACAATCTAAACTTGGATATTTTAAAATTTTGGGTATGTTTGAAAAAAAATGTACAATTTTATATCATATATTTGAGTGAATTTGAATATTTTATTCATATATTTGGGAAATATTCCAAATTAAACATTCCATTTTCTTTTATATATAAATTCTAAATTTGAGTTAATTCGAATATTTTATTAAAATATTTAATTGAAATTAATGTTATATTTTTAATTTAGATATTACTAAAATTTGAAGATTAGATTATTTTCGTAGGTAAGCAATAGTATTCGTAGCACACTATTATGTTATATATACAATGCTCAGCTCACTGATGCAAGCATTTCCACAAACAAATTGCATGCGTCAAAGAAAATAACCATTCTAATGCTTTCTCTTTCTCTCTGTCCAACAATGCGGAGAGCCTACTCCATCAGAACTACGCGCCTCTTATGGCTTCCTCCTCCTCCTCTCCAGTTGATCCCTTTCACGGCTACAACTCTTCTCAAATTCAGTAAGCCCCTCGTCCAAGGTGGGTCCTTAAATCTATTGAAGGTCCTGAGGCCACTCACAATAGCCACAGCAGCTCCTTTCACCGCCTCACCCACCTCATCCCCGGCCATCCATCATAAGTTGTTTGGTCCGTTATTCGCTAGATGCATCTCTTCGTCTTCTTTGAATCCAGCCCATACGCTAGAGTGGAATGAGCCCGTCTCCAGTTCCGAGGTAGTTGGAGAGGTGGATATCAATGAAATCGAGAAGGATTCGAGGCCCTCGATTCCTGTTCGGGCTTTCTTTTTCTCCACAAGGTCTTACCATTCTTTACATTTCTTGGCCGTTGGTCTTGTGTGTCCTCTTCTGGCTGCTGCGTTCTTCTCTTTCAAGAAACATATTCTGAAATAGGAAATGCGCTTTGTGAAGAGTCTGCTATTCCATATTTCCAGTTGAATTGAGTTTAAGGTTAGAAAGACATGGCACGTGAATTGGACATTTTTAATGGAAGCTAGACAGCATTCATGACAAGGCACATTGCTATTGAGGCCCGGGGAATGTCTATAGAGGAATGCTCTCTTCCTTTTTTCTGGATTTGGAATGCTTTTTTATAGGCATTTGGGATAGATCATCATTCATGCCAAGGTTCTAAGTTCTATGTTTTTTTCTTTACTCAGTGTGGACTTGAAAAGCTTAGTGGAGCAGAATAAACCCAATTTTATCCCACCGACTTCACGCATGACAAATTATATTCTTCTCAAGTTCGGGAATCTTTCATACAACAGCGTAAGTTGTCAATTAGGAATGCAAATGCCATGCCAATTCTGAACTCTACTTCTTCCTTTTGCGTGGAAGTTGAGTTTACTCTGGAGGAACACCTGTGCTTTGCATATGATTTCCTCTCTAAAACGGGTTATATAATTTAAAAGAGAACACTGAGAGCATGGTGTAATTAGCTTCATTACTCTTATCATCTTACCCGCCGGAAGTGTCTGTTTTCAGGAATCAGATGGCTGCTTAAGTGGGAGTGGCTGTTGCTACATGGTTGTTTTTCAATATGGCTCCATTGTCTTGTTTAATGTCCCTGAACATGAGGTCGATGGGTACCTGAAGATTGTAGAAGCACATTCTTCGGGGTTGCTTCCTGAGATGAGGAAGGACGGTAAGATCTCATACACATGGAACATTCCTGGATGCATTTTCCTTCTTTTTGTTGATGAAGGGGAATATAATGTAAATACCATGGAATAAGGTTTGATCCCTTGCTATTAATGGGGGACCAGAATGGACCGCTTAATATTATATTTAGCTATTAACAATTGATGATTCGTTTGCTTGGTAATGCAAGAGAAGCCATCAATAAGATACTGAACATGGTAAATTTTGTTGGGGTGTTTGAGCATTTGGCTTCTCTCTACTGTTGATTTCAGTGGGTTTTCTTTCTTCAACACCTCTGACTACATCTTTGATATCCCTTTGAATTTCTGGAACTTGATTTCTTTTTTGTTATAATATAGAGTATGAGGTGAGGGAGAAACCAACACTAAACACATGGATGCAAGTTGGATTGGACTACATCATGTTGCAGTACCTAAACATTGATGGAATACGTACAATTGGCAGCGTTCTTGGTCAAAGTATTGCGCTTGATTACTATGTTCGCCAGGTGGGTCTTGAATAAAATTTACACGGGGAGTTCCTTCGATTATAAAAGTGAATATTATGCTTGCTCCAAAAAATCTAATGATTTAATGATGTCTTAGCTTGTACTGCCCATTTTCTCAGGTTGATGGTATGGTTGCAGAGTTCACTGACATCAATCGCAGGATGGAAAAAACAGGAACATTTGAGATGGAAAGGAAAAAACTTTTCCAGCTAGTGGGAAAGGCAAATTCTAATCTAGCTGATGTGATTCTTAAACTTGGGCTTTTTGAGAGGTAAGATGGTAACTGCTACCACAGGAATTCCATCCTGTGAACCATAAATTTTTAAGTAGAGAAGATCCAGTGATAAAATAAATGAAGTTTGCTTTGGTCATCCCATTCAAGAAGAAGCCTCACATGTTTCTGTCATAATATGTTGTTGTTTATGATATATTTGCAGATCTGACATCGCATGGAAGAATGCCAAGTATGCTCAGATATGGGAATTTCTTAGGGATGAGTTCGAGTTGACCCAGAGATTTGCTAGTCTCGACTTCAAGCTTAAGTTTGTTGAGGTACTTGTCTCCTCCCTTCCTCCTATATTTTGTTTCTCATTCGAGTCTAAGAGGAGTGGAGCAAATGCACTCTATGACATTCTTGTCAATCCTCTTGCAGCACAACATCCGCTTTCTGCAGGAGATCCTTCAGAATCGGAAGTCAGACTTCCTTGAATGGCTTATCATTGTATTGATCGCTGCCGAGATTCTGATATCAGTTTATGACATTTTCGTTCGCTCAGCAATCACCAAGCGTTAGTATTTAGTAGTATACTAACTTCTGATGAGATGCACCAACATGATCATCGTGCAAACCACTCAACTCTTCAATTCTCCCTCCTGTACATAAACTACATGTATACCAAGAGCATTTGAGCATTTACATCATGACTTCCCTGCCTCCATCTTCTTCCGGATGTTTGGCTTATTTGTACTGGCAAGTTCTTTTTGGATATAGAAAAAGCAATTAGGCATTGTGTTGTGATACACCTTATTCATTCCCGTGGGATAAGCTCTTTGTCCACCGTTCACATATCTCAGCTCATGGGTCCTTTTTATTCACCCAAATTTAATTCAGACGAGGCTGTTCCAAGCATATGGTGAACACCCAACGATAACAATGCTTATGGTATGAATTTGAGGTAGAATATTGAGTATTCCTCTAAATATCACCATTGAAGGGAATACTTAGATTTTAACAGAGTGGAAAGTTAAAACCATGGTATATAGGTATGTATGTAATAATTTAGTGGATCGGACCAGTAGCATACAAGTTGTAGTTACACTCGAACCTGCAAAGAATTTATGATGTTTTTCATGTATCGGTGCTATGAAAATATTAGCTCAACCCTAGCTATGTGCTAGATCAACCATCGCCAGAGATCAAGGAAGACCTAGTCTATGAGGTGGAACCGATACGGATCCTCGACCAATGAGAGAAAAAAGTCAGGAATAAGAGGATTCTCAGGGTGAAGATCCTCTGGCAAAATGGTTAAGTAGAGAAGGAAACGTGGGAGACTGAGTCGGTTATAAAGGGTAGATATCCGCAATTGTTCAATATGTAAAAGTTTTGAGGACAAAACTCTTAAAATGAGGGGAGAGTTGTAAAACCCATCCTTTAGGTACAAGGAGAACCATAAAAACAACCAACAAATTTTCATATGAAAACCGAGTTAATTAATTAACTGAAAAATAGTAAAGAAGTGTTAACATGGGAGATTGAAAAATTCCAATTGTCCAAAAATTTACAAAAATTATGGGAACGAACCATAAAGTGAATTGAAAGGGAAAATCGGTCCGGTTCGGGGTGAACCAGACTGAACTGGGTCGAATAATAGTGAACCAATTTAATGATTTATTTTTCTAGTGGGCTTAAAAATATCAATTTGAGAAATTAAGGCTACCATTAGATAGAAAATGAATTTAAAAAATTTTAAATTTTAGAAAATCGGTCGAATCGGGCCTGAACCGGCCGATTTTCGAATTCTAGTCACCGAACTCGGTCGGACCAGACCAATCAAGGGTCCAACTAGTCAACGGTCCAATTGGTCAATAGAACGGTTTGGTCAATGTTTAATCATGCCCAGTCAGTAGCCATGCAAACACGAGCAGCCATTGGGAGGCTACCACATGTTTAGTCAACAATCAACGGACGACCTATCAACTTGCCACGCAAACACGAGCAGCCAATGGGAGGTTGCCACGTGTTCGATCAACCGTCAAGGACTGATGCGGTGGTTGAGTGGGAACGCCATGTCTAAAAAACTAACCAATCATAGCATGCCACGTGGCACACTTGCCACATCATCATCTTCAAACTTAGTCCACTGACAGAAAGGAGAGAGATCGATGAAGGGGAAAGTCTCCGGAAACTCGAAAAATGCTCCGACTTGGTCATCGGCAAGTGGAGCGGGGGCCAAGTCTCACGTCGAGTGGTAGCCCAGACAATTGTCGATCTCCCTATATAAAGAGCACTCCTCCATTCATTCTTAACATCCCACAATCGAGCGAAGAAGGTTAAGTGTCCCAATTCCCTGCAAGCAGCAAACCGGAGCTCCGACAACGGGACTTTTCTCGACCTTAGAAGCCACATTCGATGTTGTTGGAACTAGGGGGAAATGCTCTACCCAACTACACCTCTCTTTCAGCTCGAGGACCACCAGGGAAGAGTGATGAAGCTCCAACAGTGTTGCCACACCTCAGCCAGACAACATTTCGAACCTCTAAACCACAAATCGAGTTGCCCCCCAACCAATTCCGGCCAAACCATACCCCCTCCCCCCCAAACTCTGCCTAGAGGTGCCCCGACCTTCACCTAAGCTAAGAAGGTAAGTCACCTCCACTGCCCTTCGTCGAAAAATACTATTCACAGTGTATTTTTGTAAAAACTTTAGTTGAGAAATTCACACTACTCAAGTCATCAATTGAGGTGTGGTTTGATCTAGGGAGTATCCCCATGAAGAGAAAATATTTCGAAAAAAAATCCCCCAGCTTTGAATTGCCGAAGCAACTCAGTGACGAAAAAAGCTCCGGTTGTCGGACCCTCACTAGTAAGATATCGAAACTCTCTCTCTAGACTACATTTTCTGGTGAAGCTTTGTTTGAGCTCATTTATGAGCCAAATGAAGCGGTTCAGGACTTGAACTGATGAGGAAAATATATGAAAGGTGATCCAAATCATGAATGGGTGCAATTAACCAAGTTTTAGAGATCAATTTAATGAAATTGTGATTCGGGGACCAAATTGCAATTTTTGAGAAATTGGGAAATTTGGGGATTTTTAGAACATTGGGGCCGAATGGTAAATTGATGAAATTAAGGACATTTTCATGAAATTCACTCCCAATTGAGGTCCAATTGGGCAATTTGGATAAAATGGAAGGCCAATTGGAAAATTTTGAGAAATTAAGGGCCAATTGGCAATTTTTAGGAAATTAGGGACCAAATAACAATTTTTGGAAAAATTGAGGGCCAATTGGTGGTTTTGGTAAAATTATGGACCCAAGAAGGATAATTGGATGTCCTAGGGGCTTAATTGAAATAAAGGGGCAAATAGGGACCCAAATGTAAAAGTACAAACATTAGGGACCTAAACGTAATTAAGGCATAATGTGTGGGCCTATGCACAAATACTTAAAAATATGCGGCCTCTTAGGCAAATCATCCTTATATGGATATTCGTACCGTGTAGGAGCGGACTTCCCAATCATTGACTCAAGGAAGCGCACCGTGAAGCAAGGTTCCGTCGGGACAACCTTGTCACGATTACTGGTTGAGTGAGAACTCTATAACGTCAATTCCGATTGGAACAATGACTTGTCTTAAAAATAAATTTCTCAGAATTAGACTCCCCTAACTGGGTGACTCTACTTAAAATATTTGGGAGCTAATTCCAAGACTTAGGCTCAGTAATATAAGTAGACCCAAGGCCGATAGAGACGGGTATGGACCCGTCCAAAATCAACATGTGATAAAACTGCTAAAAGTCCTAATAATGGGTAATTGTGTGTGATATCCACCGAGCCAAGTTTGGAATGTTGGGCCAAACTGCTGCTAAGTCAAAGCCAGATCGTCGAACATGTTGGGCTAGTACGCGTGGACCAAAGCCAAGCCAATAGACCCTTGAGCTAGAGGGCCAAAGATAATGGCTATAAATGAAAAAGACTCTTAATTGTGCATGCACTGTGATGCAGGGCAATAGGACACCTAGTATGAGATAGTGATGTCTAAGGGTTGTTGGATGACCTAGGGTGCATAAGGGCGGTTTGGCGTCTAGTATGTCGAGAATCTCAGGGAGCTTCCTACGCACTTAGACCGAGGCAGTGAGGGAAATGAGGCCTTGTCCCACAAAGCGAACATGAAGTGTGATTGAGGTTTGAGGGTTAGACGAGCAAGGTCCACTCAAACTCAAGGTAGAGGCTGTTAACCTCTATCAGGGTGGACGATAAAGATGCTCCAATCCACAAGTGGAGCGGTTGGGGATCATTCTACAAATTTGTGATCCCTCCTATGATAGGAAGGGCGTGTGATTGTGTGCAAACCTAAGAAGGGTTTGAATGTGAAATGTTATAATCTTGAAAGTTGCCTAATTAAATACATCCCTAAGATTTCTCCTACTCACCGAGTCGTGGAACTTACCCCCTCCCTCTAAACATTTTTCAGGAAGGAAGAGAACTACACGCGAACTTTTCTTCACCAGGACCTGAACCAAGTACAATATTAAATTCTAGTTTTGTTTAATATTGTTTTGGGAAAACATGGTAGGTACTACGCCCGACTCTTCTCGATCATGTGGAGGGATCACTCCTCGAGGTCCAGAAGAGTGACAGGTTGATCATAAGGCTTCAACCAAACCAGGTCGGGGCATGACAACTCCTCTTCATCTGAGTCGGATAAGGCCATCACTGGGGTCGTCGTCAATCGAGACTTAAGCTCCTTGAATGAGTCTTCACACTTAGCATCCCACTTGTAATCAACTCTCTTTCTTGTGAGGCAAGTTAACAGAGCTGAAATTTTGGAAAAAAATCCTTTACAAACTTTAGGTAGTATCCAACGAGTCCAAGGAAACTACGTACTTCGGTTGGGCTGGTGGGTGCTTTCCAGTTGGATATGCTCTCTATTTTAGTCGGGTCCACCTTTACTCCGTCCTTTGGCACTATATGTTCTAAGAAGCCCACTCTTGTAGCCAAAATTCACACTTTGAAAATTTGGCATAGAGTCAATTTTCCCGTAAGGTGCTTAGCGTGGTCTCTAGGTTTGCCTGGTGCTCATCTTCTATTCGAGAGTATATGAGGATATCGTCTATAAACACAATCACAAACTTATCCAAGTATGGTTGGAATACCTAGTTCATCAGGTCCATGAAGGTCACAGGTGCATTCGTCAGTCCAAAGGGCATCACCCTAAACTCGTAGTGTCCATATCGTGATTAGAATGTTGTTTTTTGTATATTCTTCTCCTTGATCTTCAACTGGTGATACCTGCATCGTAGGTTGATCTTGGAGAAGAAGGCTGCTCCCCATAGCTGGTCGAATAAATCATCTATCTAGGGAGAGAGTACTTATTCTTAATGGTTACATGGTTCATCTTCCGATAGTCGATGTTGAGCCTCATGCTTCTATCCTTCTTCTTGACAAATAGAACCGATGCACCCCACGAGGATTTGCTCGGGCATATGAAGCTCTTCTCTAGCAGTTCATCCAACTGGTCCTTCAGTTCCTGAAGTTCAGCTGGCGCCATACGGTTGGGAGCTTGCGATATGGGGTGGGTTCCTGGCACTACCTCAATTACGAACTCTAGTTGGCGATCTGGAGGTAGGCTGGGTAGTTCTTCCGAGAACACGTCGGGGTAATGGTTAACTATCAGAATTTCATCCAGTCCTTTCTCCAGCGAATCCTTGCAGGTGATCTGTGTGAGGAACAACTTACATCATTTGTGCAGTAAGTCTTATGCCTCCATGTAGGACACCAAGTGTATCCGAGCTCATCCCTTATCCCCTTCAAATACTACCTCCTCCTTCCCGGGAGTGTGGAAAGTTATTCGCTTATTCCCATAGTATACCTTGGCCTGGTGTGTGATTAGCCAGTCCATCCCCATGATGACTTCTACTTCCCTTAGCGGGAGGGGAATTAAATCTGCTTCCAAATTTGTTCCCCCTATCTAGATCTTGCATGCCTTAAGGACCTCGTGTCGTACTTGTTCTTCCCCTAGTGAAGTAAGGATGTTGAGGGGTGGTGTGAGAGTGGTGAATTTCCTAGGAAGGACTAGAATTAAGGTCTCCTTAATGAAGGATCAATCTACCCCTAAATCGAAGAGAGCATATATCTCCTTCTCGAATATTTATACATGACCTAATTGAGAGTTAACAAGCTTTTGAGAGAATGCACTTCATTAAATTGGGAAAAGGGATTACATGACTCAGGATTACAGACTCGGTTTAAAGGGGTGGTTGGGACGTATCAGCCACTACATTGGGATCCTTCCGAGCTTCCTCCTGGATGAGGTTATAGACTTGGGCTAGGACTCAGGTGGGTGCCTCCCTTTCCCAAGTGGGTACCCTCTGAATTTCAGGCAGTGTTTGTGAGGTGTTTCGCTGGGCATTGCCCCTTAGAGTTGGGCAATTCCTTACGCAGTGCCCAAGCTAGCCACACCCAAAACATGTTGGGTGTGTCGTCACCATTTCATATTGTGCATTTCCTTGTGCTGATACTTGGGTAATCCGCTCTTACATGGTATGAGTATCCATATCCGGAGGATTGGCATAAGAGGTTGCATACTTTCAAGTATTTGCGCATAGGTCCTCTCATTTTGCCTTAATTTCATTTGGGTCCCTTAAAGTTTAAAACTTTATATTTAGGTCTCTAATCTTTATTAAATCTCAGTTAAGTCCCTAGGACTTCCAATTATCCCTCATGGGTCCTTAACCTTTCAAAAATTACCAATTGATCCTTAATTTTTCTAAAAATTGCCAATTGGTCCTTGAATTTTTTAAATTTGCCCATTGGCCCTCCATTTCATCCAATTGTCTAATTGGGCCACAATTGAAAGTTAATTTCATGAAAATACCCCATTTTTTCTTAATTTACAATTCAGGCCCTAATTTTTCAAAAATCCCTAAATTGCCCAATTTCTCAAACATTGCAATTTGGTCCCCGAATCACAATTTTGTTCAATTTATCCCCAAAACTCTATTAATTGCCTCCATTCATGTTCTAAATCATCTTTCCTATGTTTCCCTCATTATTTCAAGCTTTGAACCACTTCATTTGGCTTAGAAATGAGCTCAAACGAAGCTTTGTCAAAAAATGCATTATAGAGAGAGAAAGCTTCAATATCTTACCGGTGATCGGAGCTCTTGCCTTCACTGAGTTGATCTCCTCGTGAGGATCCTTCCTAGGTGAAACCACACCTCAATTGATGGCTTGAGCAGTGTGAATTTCTCAATTTAAATGTTTACAGAAATGCACTATGAACAATATTTTTCAGCGATGGGCGTGGGGAAGGTCGGGGCACCTCTAAGGGGAGTTTGGGGAGCTCAGTTTGGCTGGAATTGGCATGGGGACAGCTCGACTGAGCTTGGGTTGCTGACAACCAACGAGCGGCGGCACTATGCGAGCTTCCCCACTCTTCTCTAGTGGTCCTCGAGCTGAAAGGAGGGTGCAGTTGGGTAGAGGACTTCCTCCCAGTTCTATTGACACTGAATGTGGATTTAGAGGCTGAGAAAAGTCCTACTGCTGGAGCTCTAATTTGCTGCTCGCTTGAAACTGGGACACTTCACCTTATTCACTTGATTGTGGGATGCTAAGAATAAATGGAGGGTTGCTCATTATATAGGGAGGTCGGCAACTGACTGGGCTACCGGCCGGCGTAGGACTCGGCCTTCAACTTGGCCGCCGATGGTCATACCGGAGCTCTTCCCGGGTCGCCGGAGGAACCACCCTCCTTCTCTCTCTATCATTTTGTTAGCTGATTGAGGAAGATGATGATGATGTGGTGAGCATGCCACATGGCGCATTGTGATTGGCTGATTTATCTAACATGGCGTTCCAACTTAGCCGCCGCGTTAGGTGTTGACTGGTTGACTGGACACGTGGCAGCCCCACATTGCCTGTCCGTGTCTATGTGGCTGCTGACTAGGCGCTGCTAAGCATTAACCGGTCTGGTCTATTTATTGGCTAGACCATTGACTGGTCCATTGACCGGTTAGACCATTGACCGATCTGGTCCGATCGGGTTTGGTGACCCGAATTCAAAAATCGACCAGTTCAGGCCCGATTCTGTAAGTTCTCTGAAATTTAAAAATTTCTAAATTTATCTAAATTCATTTTGTCACGCCCCGACCCGTTTTGGTTAGATCCTCGTGAGCAACCCGACACTCTCCCAATTTATTAAGGGTCCTCCCCCCCCCCCCCCCCCCTCTTTTAAACCTTAAGGGGGGTAGGCTTAGTTAGCTCCCCTTCCTAGAATAACATAGATCAAATATGCAAAATATTTTAAATTTATCATACTTGTCTAACAGGCATCTTAGTTTATGGTCTTTAAGGGTAGGCTTTCCGGAATTTCCTGAAAGGGATATAAGGGAGGGGGTGAGTATAACAACTCAGTGAATGTGTCATGCCCCAACCCAGTTTGGTCAGATCCTCGTGAACAACCTGCCACTCTTCTGGGTTTACTAAGGGTTTTCCCTCGTTTTTTAAACCCGAGAGGAGTAAGACATCGTTTAAACCTGTACATTTCCTGGAATAACATTATACAAAACTAAAAAATAGACATACCTGATTTTATAGTTCCTATATAGGGAAGTCCTTAAGGTTGGTTTTCCCTTGATTTCCTGAAAGGGGTAAAAGGGAGGGGGTGAGTTCTACAACTCAGTGAGCGGGGGTTGGGAGTGAGTTTTCATAAACAAAATAACTTTAATCATTGTGTGCCAAACTCCTTATTTTCTTTTAAAATATCATTTCCTTTCAAATCTTGGTTTTTACCACCATTTCATATTAATCACGGTGTGTCATCACCCAACACACATCCTTCATCATGAAGGTTAAAACACACATTCGCAAGCTAGTACATCCACTAAACCCACTTGTGGCGTCGCAGCGACTTTACCGGCCACCTAGATAGAAACACATCCACTTCTACCCTGAGAATGAGTGGATGTATGCGACATCCGACCCTTAATCCCGAAATCAATTCTCCGTATCCATATGAGGACAAAGACCTCATCCCGTCCCCACCCTAGTCTCATGTGCTTGGTGCTACTCCAAATTTCACACGGTCACCTAGTATGACGAACTGCCCTTATATTCACCAGGTCATCCAGGGCCCTTAGGACACATCACTACACCTCTTGGGCGTCTTGATGGATCCGTAATCACAGTGCATGCACAATCAGTATTTTCTTATCATTCCATGTAATCTATGGTGCCATTAATCCAACGGCCCCGATCTTCAACTCAACCTGCAGCTGTTTGTCTTGACTGGTCCGGAGACCTGTCATGTCGCACTGCCAATAGTTGACTTAATATGTCAGTCCTATCTTGGTACCATAGCTAAACAATTCATTTATCAAATTTTTATGGCACATATCTTATATTTGTTTACGAGCTCTTGCTCGTGCCCACTGGCCTATGGCCCATTGTTCGAGATTTTCAAAACTGGGCATAATAGCCCCCAAGTTCCAAAATCGAGGCCCCCGGCCTATAAAAGCTATTCAAGCTCCTGTCTAGAAGGTCTCCCAAACCGTTTAAGCATTGGCACACAGTTAGGGGAGAGCACTTCCGACAAAATATGTTATCAACTGTCCATCATACCAATCGAATATGAGGACATCTCCGCTCATAATCGATGAACGGGTTTTCCACTTCCGTTGATGAAGTTTCATCATACCAATCGGGTATGATCTACTTACAACCGGTAAGTAGTTTTTCCGCATGATTTTCACATCACTTCTCTAAGTTATGATGTTTAAATTACCACTAAATAGTGTGTTTTTCATTTCGAGGTACTTGTCATCCCCAACCGGGTATGATATAAAATTCCACTTACAACCGTTAAGTTATTTTTAACTTATTTTGCCCATCACCCCAACCGGATATGATGTTAAAAGTCCCACTCATGGTGACTTCTAATTTAGAAAAGGTGCTCATCATCCCAACCGGGTATGATGCGAATAACCCACTCACCCGTTAACCGTGATGTGTTCATACACGGTTGGTTTTCCAAGTTGACGTGAGTTTTCTCTTGCTGGCGTTCCGATCACACTTGTCCCGGAGGTGCGACGGTTTGAACTTTCTATCGGGAAAGGTAGTTCTCTTCCTAAAGTACCTTCTAGGATCAAGAATTCCTACTATTGACCTTTCAACATCATTGTGGTCGTATGAGGGTTGTGGGGATGTTGGGAGAGCTTGGTTTGGCTAGAGTAGGGCTGAATTCTACTAATTTTAGCTAGGCCGAAACAGGGCAGCTTTGGTCTACTGGAGCTGTTTCACTGTTTGATTATGTCGGCACTTCTTCGGTGATCCTCGGATCGATGGAGGTTGCTATTAGATAGCTAACTTCCCTTGTAATCTAAAGTGCTTGACCTCTCCTTCTAAGGTTAAGAAAAATGCTCAAATCGAAGTTTTTTGTGAGGAGAATGAATGGGGATGAGCTATTTATATAGGAGTAGAATTGTGTATTAAATGGGGAGGATTTATTACTACCATATTAATGTTGTCATTTATTCTTAGGAAATTGATGGGCATTTATTATTATTAATTCCTATAATTTAATTTAGGTATTAAATTATGGGTATTAATTCGAACAATTAAATATAGGTATTAAATACGTAGAATTAATACTAATTAAACCAATATATATATATATTTATCTCATTGTTTTCACCTAATAATTTGTACTTTTCATTTTATTTATTCCAATTATATCAATTGAATTTTAAACTTATGATATAATTCCATAAACTACTTTTGACCGAAATTTTAGGTTACTAAAAAAATAACTTCCCATATGTTATTAACTTTGATGTTTTGATAGGATCTGGTGCATTAGTGCTAGTATGTTATTACATTTTGGGTTACTAAAAAAATATGGTTTGATAACTATTGAGGGGATGTAACATGAATACTTCCTAATAGGTCACCCATCCTAGCACTACTCTCACCAAGCACACTTAACTTCGAAGCTCTAAACAAATCTTGTACACAAAATAAGACCCGACGATCGGCGATACCTCGGATAAGAAAGTAAAGGGTGAACTGGGAAATTAAGGTCGGTGAATGATTAAAGGTGCACAAAAGCTCTATAGGGTGTAAGAATGCATTGGAAAGGAACCTTCAAGAGGGAGTCTTGACTTGAAGGACATAGTAGAGGAAGAAAACTGTTAAAGGAGAACTCCCCAAATAAGGAAATCGTGAAATGGTCACGAACAAATAAGAGTGGGTAAGGAGATCGACACGATTATGTAAGACATGATGACAAAGGCAAGATGGATGAGAGGATAACGGTAAAGGTAGTCTAGAAATACTACCAGACGAAAAGAGACACGAAGCTATAGGACCCCTAAAAGGTTGGAAGGTTGAGAACAACCATTATATAAGTGTTCTAAAATTTAAAATGGTCAAAGACAAATTCTAGAGTATGAAGGGACATGTAAGCCCAACAGTTTTGAGGAAAAATGTGACTCAAGTATGGAAGAGTCAGATGGTAAGCATGATGAGGTTAGACCTAATTTGGATCGATGTTGAAATAAATAACAGATGGAGGAAGGGTCAAATAGGATGAAGGGGTAATAACACCAAAACCTATGAAAACAAGTACGTAATGCAAAGAAGAACACCGAGCTAAGGGTTTCAATGATAAATAGAATAACTAGACACAAGAAAGATTGGGCATCTTGGAACTCCCAATCCTGAAATTCTGAGCAAGAACCTTCAAGAGGAAGAATCTTGCCCTAAGTAGAGGAGGAAGTGAACTTAAGGGTGTACCTTGGAGTAGTGGGTAAGACATGCCTAATTTTGATAAACTCCATGTAGTGAGTAAACTATGGAAAGGAAAAGAAATTCCTTAAGTGAATGATATAAAAAGTGGCTAACTGAAAGAACAATCGAAGAGTTAGCATGTAAAGCAAACCCCAAGTTGACACCAAAGGAAATTATTCCTAATGCAAAGGTTGCTAATTAAGTTTTGGGGACAAAACTCCTAAAAGGAGGGGAGAGTTGTAAACCCTGTCCCTTAAAAATAAGGAAATTGGGGAAAGAACCGGTCAACCTGGGTGAGAAAACCGAACCAGTTCACAAACCCCAACCATTAGAAAAAGGGAAAAATGGGAAATTTACAAATCCCGAGTGACCTAAAGAGTCATAAAAGTCATGGAAAAGGACTTTGGGATTAATTGGAAGTGAAAACCAGTTCGATTCAGGTGAACTGAACCTGAACCGAATTGAGCTGGTTAAAACCACTATTGAATCGGTTTCTAAATTCATTTTTCTAGGTGGCGTGGAAAATTCAAATATGAGAATTGAAGCCACTATTGGATAGGGAATGAATTTAGAAATATTTTATTTTAAAAAACTCAGTCGAATAGGGCTTGAACTGGCCGATTTAAGCATTGAACCTGGTTCGGACCGATCCGGTTTGGTTCAGAACAGTGTCGTCTTGTTCCTTCAGAAGACAACATTGTTCACTCACAAGAAAATCAAGTAGCGCTAGTGAAGATGAAAAGTTTTCGGCCATGGAGTTTCAGGTAATGAATGACCACCATAAAGGTGCCAATCAGATGGCCAAGAATTTCCCGAGCTTCCAATATAAATAGCTACTCCTCATTCATCCTCCTCACACCAGAAAACTCCCCTCTCTCCCTACTGCTCCATTTTTTGATGAAGCTCAAACAAAAGCTCCGATTTGGGCATTTTTCTAAGCCAAAGAAGGTGAGATTGGGTTCCTTAGATTCGGGGAGAAATCAGCTACCCAATGGTAGTCTCCATTTTCTTCGAGGATCGCCGGAGAAGCACTGGTATTATCGAACAGTGAAGCAGCTTCGGTGGACCGAAGTTGCCCTATTTTAGTCGAGCTAAAAATGACTAATTTGAGCCCTTCTCAAGCCAAACCAAGTTCTCCCAACACTTTAACAGCCCTCATACGACTGAATTAGAGCTGAAAAGTAAGCCAATTTGGCTCCCCTCTGTAAATTCCAATCAGTGTTAGAGAGAGAACTAGTGAAACTTCACTGACCAGATTCTCCATCAATTTGGCATGAATTGATGTGATTCTTGATCCTAGGAGACTTCTATCAGGGTGGATGGTAAAGATGCTTCGATCCACAAGTGGGTGTAGTCGGCGTAACTGCATCTCACGAATGTGTGTGAACCCTTCTTGATGAAGGGCATGTGTTGTTTGTGAAACACACCTAATATGGAAATGGGAAAGAGGTTATGAAAACCGTGGAAAAGATTTGAGATTCCTTGGAAATGAATTGGTAAACCTTGGAAAAAAGTTTTTATAAACCGCAATTTGAAGAAAAGCATTTTTAATGAAATGATGAGTCTAGCACACTCCGATTAAAATTGACTTTGTGAAACTCTCACCCAACACCCATTCATTGAGTTGTTGATCTCACCCCCTCCCTTGACTCCCTTTTTAGGTAACCAAGGGAAAACCCACCTAAAGTAGAACCTACAAGACATGTATGTAAGGTTAATATATTCAGTTTTGCTTAATTTTATTCTAGGAAAGGTACAAGTGAAAAAGGATGCCTTACTCCCTACGGCTTAGAGAATGGAAAAAACCTTAATAAGCCAGGAGAGTGGCGGGTTGGGATCCCACCAAATCGGGGCAGGGCATGACACAAAGGATGCCTTACTCCTCATGTTTTGAAGGGGAAACCCTTAATAAACCATAAGAGTGGTGGGTTGCTCACGGGGATCCAACCAAACTGGGTCGGGGCATTACAGTTTGATTATATCGGCACTTCTCCGGTGGTCCTCAGGTCAAGAGGAGGTTACTATAAGGTAGCTGACTTCCCCGGAAGTCTGTAGGACCCGCCCTTAACTTCTAAGGCTAAAAAAACTACCCAAGTCAGAGCTCTGGTTTGAACTTCACCGAAAAATGGAGTAGTGGAGAGAGAATGGAGGTTTCAGGTATGAGGAGGATGAATGGAGAGGAGCTCTTTATATAGGGAGCTCGGGGACCCTCTGCCTGACAACTTTCCTTTTTGGTCGACCTTATCCTCTCCCTAAAACGACTTGATCAGAGCCATTTTTCCTTCACCAGAATCTTTCATTCCTGCATTGATTGAATAATGCTATCATATGAAGGAAGAAGACAAACTGTTTCGAACCAGACCGGGATTAATGCGTAAATCGGCCGGTTTAAGCTAGTTTGACCGGTTTTTTCAAAATTTAAAATTTCTAAATTCATCTAAGTTCATTCTCTATCTAATGGTGGCTTCAATTCCCAAATTTGAATATTTTAAGCCACCTAGAAAAATAAATTTAGAAATCGGTTCAAGGATGTTTCAAACCGATTCAAACCAGTTCAATCTGGTTCACCTGAACCGGTCTAGTTTTCTCTTCCAATTCGTCCCAAAGTCCTTTTCCATGGTTTTTATGACTCTTTAAGACACTTAGGATTTATAAATTTCCCGTTGTCCACCGTTCACATATCTCAGCTCATGGGTCCTTTTTATTCACCCAAATTTAATTCAGACGAGGCCGTTCCAAGCATATGGTGGAACACCCAACAATAACAATACTTATGGCATGAAATAATAGCGCATCAATTCACTTCTTCCATGTTCAAAAGGTAGACATCAATTGAAATTGATGTTACAACTGCAAGGATCAAACATTTAATGTGACAGGTACTCAGGTCCCATTTGATAGGGTGGAATAGATGAAATAGTATTTTTACTTAGCTACAGTTAAGTATAATTCCATTTTAATGAACTTTACCCTTAGTATTATGGAATGCACATTCAATGACTATTAAAATGGAATCCCCTACCTAAAATTTTATTATGTAGTTGGATAAAAATACACTTCAAATTTCATTTAGATCCCATTACTCGCTACCAACCAGGACAATAGCCTGCTTTGGTTGGCTTTAAGAAGCTACTTCTACACATAACCCCTCCTTGAGCTTGTTAGTGCAAGTGTAATTCTTCATCTTCTTTAACAATTTGCATTACACGACAAGACATACAGTAAGCCACTTGAGCAATTATAAGGTGTTCTTATGTGTCAGGTTGAAGTACTTGAAAATGCTAGAGGGGATAAATATAGAGGCATGACCAAGGCCAATGAACTAAGTGCTAAAAAGCATCTTTTGCTTATTGTCAAGCCTTCTTACTAACAATCACCACTTTCCATGAGCAAAAAACATGGTTAATTACAGCAGGACATATCTTGGATAGAGGAACAAAAATTCCAAGCAGACCTATATAAACTGCATTAAGCTACTACAATTTTCAAGAGGCACCAGGGGCAACCGTCCAAGGAAAACTGAATCAGACCTTAAAAAATGCATACCTTTATGTTCACTCTTCTCCAGATCATCTATGTCCGTAGCTGTTCCTATATAAGGACTGTCTATCCATAAATATACAAATCTATCAAGATTCTTGCCCAGATCAGTTCCCACAGACAAGATGGCAAAAGCAACTCACTACCGGAGATAGAAGACTTTTCTAAACTAGGCCAACTAACACTAATTGCCCCTTACACTGAGAAACACTTCCACATCCATCCTAGCAGTGATGATTGATCCCAAGCACATGAAGCTTCTCTAAGTTGCAGGGAAGTAGCAGGGGAAGGCTCCTCCAACTTGCAATCCCAGGTCATATCTGAAGCCTCATTTTTAATGGCTATTCTTAAACTTCACCTTATTATCATTGTACACCCAAATCACAAGCAGGAAACAAATATTCCTGTCTAGCCTAGTACTATCTTCCTTGAAGGCATGATCGCCTGGAGAAATTCCTGCTAACTCAATATAATTAGTACATGCTGGCAACTTCATAGCCCTGAACACACTGCTTAAATTCTAGGCAAGTGGTAGCATCCCATTGGCTGCTCGTGGACCGAACACGTTCTAATGTGGCATTCTAACTCGAGGACCATTGCCTAGAGCAGCCAATACCACTCTAATGTGGCATTCTAACTCAGCCACCGCGTTAGCCATTGACCGAACACGTTGTAGCATCCCATTGGCTGCTCGTGTCTACGTGGCAGGCTGTCCATTGATCAGACACATGGCAGCCTCACATTGGATGCTCGTGTCTCTGTGGCTGCTGACTAGGTGCTGCTAACCATTGACCGGTTAGACCGTTGACCGGTTCGGTCCGGTCCGACTGAGTTCGGTGACTAGAATTTAAAAATCGATCGATTCAGGCCCGATTCGGCAGGTTCTCTGAAATTTAAAATTTTCTAAATTTATCTAAATTCATTTTGTCATGCCTTAAGCCATTTTGGTCGGATCCCCATGAGCAAACCCCTACTATCCCAGATTATTAAGGGTCTTCCCCCTTCTTTTAAACCGTGAGGAGTAAGGTGTCGTTTATACTTGTACCTTTCCTAGAAAGACATTAGTCAAAACTGAATAAATTTAAACTTTCATAACTGTCTTGCAGGTTTATCTGGCAGAAGGACTTTAGGTAGACTTTTCCCTTGGTTTCCTGAAAAGAAGTATAAGAGAGGGTGTGAGTTTTACAACTTAGTGAATTGGTGTTTAAAACACAATTTTTCAGAAAAATAGTTAAATTGTAGTGTGTCAAACTCCTTATTTTCTTAAAACCATTTCTTCAATTTCTCAGTTCTCAAAATCCTCATTTTCCATTAACCACAATTGGTGTGTTTAACAATAAAAACACGCCCTTCATCATGAAGGTATCACACATTCGCAGCGCAGCACGTCCACTGCACCCACTTATCGCGTCAGAGTGACTTTACTGGCCATCCAGATAGAAGCCCGTCCCCTTCTACCATGAGAATAAGTGGATGTACGCGACATCCGACCCTCAATCCTGTAAAGAAACTCTATGTCCGTATGAGGACAGAGAACCTATCCTGGTCTCATGCGCATGAAGCTACGTCGAGCTTCCTTTACTGTTGGCACGACAATCTGCCCTTATCTCCACCAAGTCGTCCAATAGCCCCTAGGACGCATCACTACTCCTCTTAGGTGTCTTGAAGGTCTCGTACCTTAGTGCATGCAAAAAATAATAGTTTTCTCATAAGCCATTTAATCTTTGGTGCCATTGGTCCAATGGCCATGACCCTTAACTCGAGCTGCAATTGTTTGTCTCGACTGGTCCGTCGACTTGTCTTGTCGCGCTACTGCCAGTCCATCGATTATGTCGGTCCTGACTTGGTACCATGGCCAAACACATCATTCATTTAAAATTTTAATAGCTTAAACTCATGTTTTTTTACGTGCTCCTGCTCATGCCAACTGGCCTTGAGCCCACTGTATGAGATTTTTAAAATCGGGCATATTAGCCCCCAAGTTCGAAAATTGATGCCTCCGGCCTATTTGATCTATTCGAGCTCTCATTAATAAGGTCTCCCAAAAATTTAAGTATTTGCACATAGTGAGTGGATAGCACTTTTAACAAAAATAATTTTCCAGCTGTCTATCACATCAACTGAGTGTAAGGACATCTCCGCTCATAATTGATTAACGGGTTTTCTACTTCCTTCCAAGAAGTTCATCATACCAACCGAGTATGATCTACTTACAACCGGTAAATAGTTTTTCCGTGTGTTTTCTCACATCACCCCATCTAAGTGTGATATTAAAATCTCACATAGTAGCGGATTTTTATTACCGAGGTGCTAATCATCCCAACTAGGTATGATGTGAAAATCCCACTCACCCTATAGTGTAGTGTATCATTTCCCTTAATATGCTCTTTGACACACACGAGCTTATCCTTACTTTAGGTCCCTAATGACAAATTTCCCCCAAATTGAGTCTCAAAACTTCTAAAATTTTCTTTTGGATCTCAAGTTATTCAAAATCACAAAAAGGGGTTCAAGTTTCCCAAATTCCCAATTTGGTACCCAACTTTTCCAAAATTAGCATTTTGCCCTTACTTAACAAAATTGGTAAATTTCACCTCAAAAATTCCAAAAATTGACCAATTAGTCCTCCAACATCTTTTTCATGTCCAATTGGCCCTCAAATTTGGGAAATTGTACTTTAGTCCCTCAAATTTTTTAAATTTCCATAATTTCTCCAAAAATTCCCCCAATTTCAACCTTTCAACCTCACCGGATTTGATTTTGTCAAATTGATCGATCAATCAAAGTTATTTATTGAAATTGAAGATGGATTTGAGTTCTTACACATCCATATGATTCGATTGCACTTTGAATTGCATGAATTGATGTCGGAACAAGCTCAAACGGAGCTTCATCAAAAAACTAGACGTAGAGAGAGAAAGCTTCGAAAGCTTACAGTTGGGGGTGCACTGGTCCGAGCTTTCGATCTGGGCAGATAGCTCTTGTCCTGAGGTTCCTTCTAGGATCAAGAATCACATCAATTCATGTCGAATTGATGGAGAATTTGGTCAGTGAAGTTTCGTCGGTTCTCTCTCTAACACTGATATGAATTTACAGAGGGGAGCCAAATTGGCTTATCTTTCCACTCTAATTCAGCTTTATAAGGGCTATGGAAGTGTTGGGAGAGCTTGGTTTGGCTTGAGGAACACTCAAATTGGTCATTTTTTGCTCGGCCGAAACAGGGCAGCTTCGGTCCGCTAGAACTGCTTCAATATTCTATCACGCCAGCGTTTCTTCGGCAACCCTCAGAGCAAATGGAGACTATTTTTGGGTAGCTGACTTCTCCTTGAATCTAATGAACCCAACCTCACCTTCTTTGGCTAAAAAAAGTGCCTAAGTTGGAGCTTTGGTTCGAGCTTTATCGGAAAATGGAGCAATAAGAAGAGAGTGGAGTTTTCAGGTGTGTGGAGGATGAATGAGGAGGGGCTCTTTATATAGGAAGCTCGATGACTTCTTGTCTGTCTGATTGGTGCCTTAATGGTGGTCATTCATTACCTAAAACTCCCTGGCCGGAGACTTTTAATCTTTGTTGGCACTGCTCATTTTTTCGATAACTGAACAGTGCTATCATCTGAAGGAAGAAGATAACACTGTTCTAAACCAAACCAGAACGGTCTGAACTGGGTTCAACACTTGAACCGTTTGGTTCAGTCCCAATTCGACCGAGTTTTTCAAAATTAAAAATTTGTAAATTTATCTAAATTCATTCTCTATCAAATGGTGGCCTCAATTCTCCAATTTAAATTTTCTAAGCCACCTAGAAAATGAATGTAGAAATTGATTAAATAGTGGTCAAATCAGTTCAATCCAGTTCAGGTCTGGTTCATCGGAACCGGTTTGGTTTTCACTTCCTATTCATCCTAAAGTCCTTTCTCATAACTTTTGTGACTTTTTAGGTCACTCAGGATCTGGTTTACCCTTTCTCTAACGGTTGGGGTTCGTGAACCAGTTTGGTTTTCTCACCCAGGTTAACTGGTTCTTTCCCCGATTTTCTTATCCTAATGGAGCTGGGTTTACAACTCTCCCCTCCTTTTAGGAGTTTTGTCCCCAAAACATAATCAGCATTTTTTTTCACTACGGGATAAACTTCCCTTAATGCCAACTTGGACATATTAATACTTTGGTCGTTCTTTCACTTAGCCTACTTTAAATCACACGCTTAAAGAATTTCTTTTCCTTTACCTTGTGTACTCCTTCCATGGAGTTTATCATAACTAGTATGTCTTGCCCGCCAGTCCAAAAGTATATCCCTATGTTCACATCTCCCTTTACTTAGGGCAAGATTCTTCCCTTTGTGGTTCTTACTCAAGATTTCAAGATTGGGAGTTCCAAGATGCCCAATCATTCCTTTGTCTAGTTATTCTCTTCATCGTTGAAACCCTTAGCTCGGTGTTCTTTCGAGTATTGCGTACTTGTTTTCACAAGTTTCGGTGTTATTACCCCTTCGTCCTATTTTGACCCTTCCTTCATACATCATTGATTACAACTTCAGTTAAAATTATGTTTGACCTTGTCATGTTTACTAACTGACTCTTTCTTACTTGAGTCACATTTTACTCGGGAATGTTGGTGCTTACATGTCCCTTACGACATGACATATTCCAGGACCTGTCTCTATCCATTAGACTTCTACGACACCTCCTTTATGGTTGTTCTCAACTTTCTAATATTTCCGGGATTGTATAACTTCATCCCTCTTTTCATCGAGTAATATCCTTCGACTACCTTTACCATTATCCATTCATCCTTCATGCCTTGACAAAATGTCCTACACAACCGTGTTGGCTTTCTTTACCCATGCGTCCTTTCCTAACTTCTTTGTTGGGTCCTTCTGGTGCAAATCATTGAATTTCCTGATGACTTACCGACATGCTGGGATTCTTCCCTTCTTATATCTTTCTTCATTTCTATTGACATGCTTGACTCAAGGATTTTCCTTTTCCCTAAACTCACTCTTATTTACTTGTGACCACTTCATAATTTCATTGTTTGGAGAATTCTCCTTTAACAATTTTCATTCTCTACTATGTCCTTCAAAGTAGAGATTTCCCCCTTAGGCACTATATGTTTGTAATTCTTACTACTCCTTAGTGGTTTCCTTCCTTCGCCTTCTTACACCCTTTTGAATTAGGGCTTTTTGCCCACCTTAATCATTTGTCGACCATAATTTCCTAGTTCACCCTTTACTTTCATACCCAAGGTATCTCCAATCGTCGAATCTTATTTCATGTACTCAATACTATGCCCACTCTATTACCCTTCTTTAGAAGGTAGTCTCCACTACTTTCTGGTCCTTCTTAGGGTCTCATTTATTTTCCTTGACCATCTATTAATACTAGTTGCTTCCTTTTTCTAGGTTCATCAGAAATCTCCAATTGGCTTCTTTGCTATTCCAAATCAGGTAACACTTGATCATCCCGTTATACCCTTAACCATTTATGGTTCTTTATGTCGGGTTAAGCCTCTTAAAATCCATTTGGTGGTTCTTAGCTTCAGAACTTCCCTTTTTAAGGTCTCACTTCCTACTTTTATTCTTCTACCTAAGGATTCCCATCCTGGTCCAACCTCTCTATCACTTCTTGGAGGCATTTCCTTCTTTCCTTACACCCTTCTAAGATCGGTATTGTTGCCCGCTCTTTATCCTTCATTGTCCCCCATTTCCTTTTTGTTCCTTATCCTCTCTTCAAGGAGTTCCTACTGATAAATTGGTTCCTAGCACTCTATTTTATGTCCAGCCATCCACTACTTGGGTTCTATTAAACGAGTGTGGGCCACGACCAATCTTGATGTCATTGGTTGTTTTCTCCTTATCCACTTTTGAATTGGAGGGCTTACTTCTCCAAGGTTTTTCGGATGTTTTTTCCTTTATTTCCTTATTATGGGTAGCCCACCCATTATTACTTGTCACTGCATCCTTTGATGCTATTTCCTACTTACCCGTTTCTTAGGTTAACTTTCTGGGTCCTCTTAGTATACTTCCCTCGGCTCTTTTATCTCGGCGTGCACTTTATCTCCTCATTCTTCATCACTTGGTCCATTTCTTCTTAGTTGGAACATGTATGCCTTCCCAAGGTCTCCTTCAAGCACTAGTTACTCCAAGACCTCTTTGTGCATGACTTACTAAATCCTCTTTATGGCTTGAGTGTGGTCATCATTTCATTTTCGGCCATTTATTTCTTCAAGGATTTCCTTCATCCTACCTTTCCACTGGTATGGCATTTCCACCTCCCCTTCCTCGCTAGGTTAGTTTACAACCCCACTTGGCTTCTATATTTTTCCAAAGTAGATCATGCCTTGCTTTCTCGAGACATCCTAGTTGTCTTTCATCGTTTAGCTTGTCTTCCATGGAGGAGGTGTTTTCTTCTTTGCTCCTAGGTGGCATGTAGTGTTACTTAAGGGAAAATTTCCTTTATCTATATTCTGCTATTTTTGGGTTTCTTAAGGTCCTACCCTTGATCTTCTTTCCGTGATCCTTTCTCGGGTAATTGAGGCATACAATCATATTATTAAGAGACAGAAATTTTCAGGCACTCAGGATCTTATTCATTGAAGTAGAATATAGTTTTGGGGTTTTAACATCTCTTGAGAGAGATTGTTACAATGACGGTTTGGAAAATACTCAGTACTAAGCTATGGTCTAGAAGGATTTATTCCTAGGTGAGATTGGATTCCCTAGCCACAATTGTAGTTCTTGTAATGTTATCCCTTCGGGCTTCTGTAAGGGTGGAGGTGTCTTATCGAAAGGTATCGCTTGAATTCCTTGCAGTGTGGGACAGTCCTTTTGTAAACCCCGCCCTTTTGAGTTAAGGAAAATCGGGAAAAGAATTGGTCAAACCAAGTAAGAAAATTGAACTGGTTCACAAATCGGATCATTTAGGAACGGGCAATTTGGAAATTTACAACTCCCCGGTGAACCAAAGGGTTCATAAAACCTTGAAAAAGAACCTTAGGACAAATTGGACGACAAAAACCAGACTGATTTAGATGAACCGAATCCAATTGGATTGAACCGATTTACGAACCAAGACGGTTCATGAACTGAAACCGATAGAGAAAGGGCAAACCGGGAAATTTATGGATCCCGAGTGACCCGAAGAGTCCCAAAAGTCATGGAAATTGTAAAACCCGCCCTTTTGAGCTAAGGAAAACCAGGAAAAGAACCAGTCAAACCAAGTGAGGATACAGAACCGGTTCACAAACCCAATCATTTGTGAACGGGCAATTTGGGAATTTACAACTCTCGGGTGATCCAAAGAGTTCATAATACCAAGGAAAAGAACCTTAGGATGAATTGGAAGAGAAATACCAGGCCAGTTTAGATGAACAGAATCCAACTAGATTGAATCGGTTCATGAATCATCGGTTCATAAACCGAACCGATAGAGAACTGGAAAATCAGAGAAATTCAACTCTCTTGTGCCCCCAAAAAAATTATAAACCTTGGTAAGGAACCTTTGAACAAAGTGTGAGAGAAAAACCTGATCAGTTCGGGTGAACCGGACCCGAACCAATTTAAGGACCAAGCTGGTTTATGAACCGGAATCGATAAAGAGATGGTAAATCGGGAATCTTATGGACCCTAAGTGACCCAAGGAGTAACAAAAGATATGGAAATAGACTTGTGAAGGAATTGGGGATGAAAACCAAACCGGTTTAGGTGAACCGGATCTGAACCAGTTCGGACCGGTTTTGTAAAACCCGTCCTTTTGAGCTAAGGAAAACAGGGAAAAGAAACTTAAAACAAAATAAAAGACAAAAACCAAATTGGTTAAGGTGAATAAGATTTCATAAGAATTTTGAAGTTAAGTGTGGTTACTCGAGAGTACTGTGAGGATAGGTGACCTCCTAGGAAGTAAGAATTTTTTTGTAACCCGAAATTTTGATCAAAAATTTTTATGTGAGTACGCGTTATCATAAATAACCATAAATTAATATATATTTAATTATCAGAATTAATACAAATAATTTAATACTGAAATTAAATTATTGGTATTAATACCGAAATTAAATTATTGGAATTAATACCAATAATTTATGGCAATATTAATACTAGTAATAAATCTCTCCTATTTAATACACGGGTTTTACACCTATATAAAGAGGTCATCCCTATTCATTCTCCTCACACCCGAACACTTCTCTCTCTCTCTCTCTCTCTCTCTCTCTCTCTCTCTATCTACTGCTCCATTTCTTGGTGAAGCTTAAACCAGAGCTTTGACTTCAACATTTTTCTTAATCTCGAAAGGAGAGGTCGGGCTCTTTAAAACCGGGGAGAAGACACCTATCTGATAGCAAATACCAGTCAATCCGAGAATCGTTAGAGAAGCGCCGGCATGATGGAATAGTGAAGCAGCTCCAGCGAACCGAAGCTGCCCTATTTCGACCAAGCTGAAATCGGCCATTTCAAGCCCTCCTCAGGCCAAACCAAGCCCTTCCAACACTTCCTTAGCCTTTCCACGGCCGAATTAGGACCGAAAAGTAAGCCAATTCGGCTCTTGTCACGCCCCGACCTAGTTTGGTCGGATCCCCGTGATCAACCCGCCACTCTCCCCGTTTATTAAAGGGTTTCCCCTTATTGTAAACCGTAAAGAGTAAGATGTCCTTTAACCTGCACCTTTTTCCTGGAATAGCATAATCAAAACTGCATGAAATTTAAAACTTTACATACTTGTCTTACAGGCATCTTAGTTGATGGTCTTAAGGGGAGGCTTTCCGGGATTTCCTGAAAGGGATATAAGGGAGGGGGTGAGTACGACTACTCAGTGAATGGGTTTTTAAAAGCTTTTAACTTTTAAGAAAAACATTTATATGGAGTGTGTCGGACTCCTTTGTTTTCAAAAATCCCTTCATTTAAAAATTCAGATTTTTTCATTATTTCTTAATTACCACGGTGTGTCATCACCCAACACACATCCTTCATCATGAAGGTTACACACATTCACAAGTTAGTATCACTACTGAACACGCTAGTGGCTTCGGAGCGACTTTTCCTGCCACTCGGATAGAAGTACGACCACTTCTACCCTGGGAATGAGTGGATGTACGTGACATCCGACCCACAATCCCGAAATCACTTCTTCATGTCCGTATGAGGACAGAGACCTCATCCTGTCCCCACCTCGGTCTCATGCGCTTCGTGCTACTCCAGATTTCGCACAAACACCTGGAACGACGAATTGCCCTTATATCCACCAGGTCGTCCAGTGCCCTTAGGACGCATTACTACCCCTCATGGGCAACTTGATGATCCTGTACTCACAGTGCATGCACAAACAATGTTTTCTTATATTGCCATGTAATCTGTGGTGCCACTAGTCCAACGGCCCCGACTCTCAACTCAACCCACAGCTGTTTGTCTTGACTAGTCCGTCGACCTGTCATGTCGCACTGCCGCCAGTTGACTGAGCATGTCGGTCCTATCTTGGTACCATAGCCAAACAATTCACTTATTAAGTTTTATGGCACATATATCATGTTCATTAACGAGCTCCTGCTCGTGCCAACTGGCCTTGGGCCCACTGTACGAGATTTTCAAAACCGAGCATTTAGCCCCCAAGTTCCAAAATCGAGGCCCCCGGCCTATTAGAGCTATTCGAGCTCCCGTCAAGAAGGTCTCCCAAATTGTTTAAGCATTGGCACACAATCAGGGGAGAGCACTTCCAACAAAAATAGGTTTTTACTGTCCATCATACCAACCGGTATAAGGACATCTACGTTCATAACCGATGAACGGGTTTTCAACTTCATTCGAGGAAGTATCATCATACCAACCAGGTATGATCTACTTACAACCCGTAATTAGTTTCTTTTTGCATAACTTTCACATCACTTTCTCTAAGTAGTGATGATTAAAATACCACTAAATAAAGGGTTTTTATATCAAGGCACTTATCATCCCCAACCGAGTATGATGTTAGTAAACCCACTCACCCGTTAATGCCGTGAATTCCACTAGACTGGTTCTTTGTATTCACGCGAGCTTGTCCTTGCTGGCATTCCCGGTATTTAACGTTCCTAAACGATATGAACAACCTTTTTCATTATTACTCGACATAACAGCCTTCATTCATTAATGAATGAGAAAACCCAAACTTTTAGTTATTTGTAGTTAGGTCCCTAAAGTTATTTCTCTTTAACTTTAAGTCCCTATTGTCGGTTTTTCCTCAAATTGAGTCCCGTAACTTTTAAAATTTATCATGGGACCTCAATTTATTCAATTTCACCAAAAAGGGGTTTAATTTTCCAAATTTCCAATTTGGTTCCCCGATTTTTCCAAAATTACCATTTTGCCCTTCTTTCACAAAAATGGTAAGTTTTTCCCCAAAATTTCCAAAATTCCTCAATTGGTCCTCCAACATTATCTTCATGCCCATTTGACCCTCAATTTCATAAAATTGAATTTTGGCCCCTTTGAATTTCGAAAACCCCCAAATTTTCCCCCAATTTCAACTCTTCAACACTACCGAATTTGATTTCATCAAATTAACCGATCAAACACTTCTAATTATTGAAATTGGAGTTGAAATTGAGTTACTATATGTTCATATGATTCTAAGAAACTTTGAATCGCAGATTTTAACCTCGGAACGAGCTCAAACAGAGCTTTGCCAGAAAACAGACTGTAAAGAGAGAAAGTTTCGATTACTCACTGGTGAAGGCACGACAGTCTAAGCTTTCGATCTGGGCAGATAGGTCTCGTCCTGAGGTTCATCCTAGAATCAAAAATTGCATCAATTAATGCAGAATTGGATTAGAATTTCGTCATTGAAATTCGGTCGACTCTCTCTCTAGCACCGATCGAAAATTATAAAGGGGAGCCGAATTGGCTTACCTTTCGGTCCTAATTCGGCCGTGGAAAGGTTGAGGAAGTGTTGGGGAGGGCTTGGTTTGGCTTGAGGAGGGCTTGAAATGGCCGATTTCAGCTTGGCCGAAGTAGGGCAGCTTCGGTCCGCCGGAGTTGTTTTACTATTCCATCATGTCGGCGCTTCTCCAACGATTCTCGGATTGACTGGAGTTTGCTATCAGATAGCTGTCTTCTCCCCGGTTCTAAAGAGCCCGACCTTTGTTCAAGTCAAAGCTCTGGTTCAAGCTTTACCGAGAAATGGAGCAGTAGAGAGAGAGAAGTGTTCAGGTGTGAGGAAAATGAAATGGGGATGACCTCTTTATATAGTTGTAAAATAATTATTTGTATTAATTCTAATAATTTAATTTAGGTATTAAATTATTGGTATTAATTTCAATAATTAAATACATATTAATTGATGGCTATCTATGATAAGCCGTACGTTCGCATAAAAATTTTTTGCTGAAATTTCGGGTTACAAAAAATCATACTTCCTAGGAGGTCACCCATCCTCACACTACTCTCAAGTAAGCACACTTAACTTTGAAGTTCTTATGGAATCTAGTTCACCTGAACCAATTTGGTTTTTGTTTTCTAGTTTGTCTTAAGTTTCTTTTCAAATGTTTAATAAATCCTTTGAATCAACCAAAAGTTATAAATTTTCATATTGCTTATTCCCAAATGTAAACCAGTTTGGTTTTCTTATTCGGTTTGATCGGTTCTTTTCCCAATTTTCCTTAACTCAAATGTGCGGGGTTTACAGCTCCCCTTTACAATTTTCGATCGATGCTAGAGAGAGAGTCGACCGAATTTCAATTACGAAATTCTAATCCAATTCCACATCAATTGATGAGATTCTTGATTCTAAGATGAACCTCAGGACGAGAGCAATCTGCCTAGATCGAAAGCTCGGACGTCGTGCATTCACCGGTGAGTAATCGAAGCTTTCTCTCTCTATAGTTCATTTTTTGGCGAAGCTCCGTTTGAGCTCGTCCCGACGTTAAAACTTGCGATTCACATTTCTTAGAATCGTATGAACATGCAGGAACTCAATTTCAACTCCAATTTCAATAATTAGAAGTGTTTGATCGATAAACTTGATGAAATCAAATTCGGTAGTGTTGAAGAGTTGAAATTGGGGAAAAATTTGGGGATTTTTGAAATTCAAAGGGCCAAAATACAATTTTATGAAATTGAGGGTCAATTGGGCATTAAAATAATGTTGGAGGACCAATTGAGGAATTTTGGAATTTTTTGGCCAAAACTTACCATTTTTGTAAAAGAAGGGCAAAATGGTAATTATGAAAAAATTGGGGGACCAAATTGGAAATTTGGGAAATTAAACCCCTTTTTGGTGAAATTGAATAAATTGAGGTCCCAGAATAAATTTTAAAAGTTACGGGACTCAATATGAGAAAAAACCGACATTAGGGACTTAAAGTTAAAGAGAAATAACTTTAGGGACCTAATTGCAAATAACTAAAAGTTTGGGTTTTCTCATTCATTGGAAATGAATGAAAGCTGTTATGCCGAGTAATAATGAACAAGGTTGTTCATATCGTGTAGTAATGCGAAATATCAGGAACGGCAGCAAGGACAAGCTCGTGTGAAAACAAAGAACCAATCTAGTGGAATTCACGACATTAACGGGTGAGTGGGTTTACTAACATCATACCCGGTTGGGATGATGAGCACAAATTCAAGATAAAAACCACTTACCGATTGTGGGTGAAAATTTTATATCATACCCGGTAGGGGGTGATAAGTAACTTAGTATAAAAACCCACTGTTTAGTGGTATTTTAATCATCACTACTTAGACAAAGTGATGTAAAAATTATGTGGAAAAACTACTTACCGGTTGTAAGTAGATCATACCCGGTTGGTATGATGAGACTTCCTCGAAGGAAGTTGAAAACCCGTTCATCGATTATAAACGAAGATGTCCTTATGCCAGTCGGTATAATGGATAGTAAAAACCTATTTTGTCGGAAGTGTTCTCCCCTGACTGTGTGCCAATGCTTAAACTATTTGGGAGACCTTCTTGACAGGAGCTCGAATAGCTCTTATAGGCCGGGGGTATCGGTTTTAGAACTTGAGGGCTAGAATGCCCAAATTTTTGAAAATATCGTACAGTGGGCCCAAGGCCAATTGGCACGAGCAGGAGCTCGTAAATGAACATGATATATGTGCCATAAAACTTAATAAAGTGAATTGTTTGGCCATGGTACCAAGATAGGGTCGACATGCTCAGTCAACTAGCAGAAGTGCGACATGACAAGTCGATAGACTAGACAAGACAAACAACTGCGGGTTGAGTTGAGAGTCGGGGCCATTGGACCAGTGGCACCACATATTACATGGCTTGATAAGAAAACATTGTTTGTGCATGCACTATGAGTACGGGATCATCAAGACGCCCATGAGGGGCAGTGATGTGTCCTAAGGGCCCTAGACAACTCGGTGAGTATAAGGGCAGATCGTCGTTGCAAGTGTTTGTGCGAAATTTGGAGTAGCACCAAGCGAATGAGAGCGGGGTGGGGATGGGATGAGGTCTCTGTCCTCATATGGACACGAAGAAGTGATTTCGGGATTGTGGGTCAGATGTCGCGTACATCCACTCATTCCCAGGGTAGAAGTGGTCGTACTTCTATCCGGGTGGCAGGAAAAGTCGCTCCGAAGCCACTAGCGGGTTCAGTAGTGATACTGAATTATGAATGTGTGTAACCTTCATGATGAAGGATGTATGTTGGGTGATGACACACCAATAACTAAGAAATAATGGAAAAACCTAAATTTTTAAATGAAGAGATTTTTTAAAAAAAATTAGTCTGGCACACTCCATATAAATGTTTTTTCTTAAAAGTTAAAAGTAGAACTTTAAAAACTCATTCACTGAGTAGTCGTACTCACCCCCTCCCTTATATCCCTTTCAGGAAATTCCGGAAAGCCTACCCTTAAATACCGTCAACTAAGATGCCTGTAAGACAGGTATATAAAGTTTTAAATTTCATGCAGATTTGATTATGCTATTCTAGGAAAAAGGTGCAGGTTAAAGGACGCTTTACTCGTTATGGTTTACAATAAGGGGAAACCCTTTAATAAACCGAGAGAGTGGCGGGTTGATCACAGGGATTCAACCAAACCGGGTCGGGGCGTGACAGGTTTGAACCACTAATGAACTGAATCCTAAATTCATTTTTCTAAATGGCTTAAATAATTCAAATTGGAGATTTGGGGCCACCATTGGATAGAGAATGAATTTAGATGAATTTAAAAATTTTTAGATTTGAAAAACTCTGTCGAATGAGGGATGAACCGCCTAATTTGAGCTTTAAACCTGGTTCGGACTGGTCTGGTCCGGTTCAGAACAGTATCATCTTCTTCCTCAAGATGACAGCACTGTTCACTCATCGGGAAACTGAAGAAACACCGGTGAAGAAGAAATGCCTCCATTTGGTACGTTTCAGGTCATCAATTCCTGTCATAACAGTTTCAAACGAACGACCAACGGGTCCCCGAGCTCCCTATATAAAGAGCCCCTCTCCATTCATCCTCTCCACACCTAAAAAGCTCACTCTCTCTCATTTTCTTAGTTTTTCGACAAAACACAAACCAGAGCTTCAATATAGGGACAATTCTATGCCAAAGAAGGCGAGGTTGGGTTCATTAGAACCAGGGAGAAGTCAGCTACACAGTGGTAGCATCCGGTCATCCCGAGAGTCGCCGGAGAAGTGTCGGCGTGATCAAACAGTGAAGCAGCTCCGGCGGACCGAAGCTGCCCTGTTTCGGCCGAGTTGAAATCAACCAATTTGAGCCCTTCTCAGGCCAAACCATTCTCTCCCGACAGCTCCTCAGCCCTTCCATGGCCGAATTAGGACCAAAAGGTAAGCCAATTCGGCTCCCCTTTACAATTTCAAATCGTTGTTAGAGAGAGAGTTGGCCAAATTTCAATGAATAAATTCTAATCCAATTCGACATCAATTGATGTCATTCTTGATCCTAAGAAGAACCTCTGGAGGAGAGCTACCTACCCAGATAGAAAGCTCCGACCGTCGCGCCCTCACTGGTGAGAAATCGAAGCTTTCTCTCTCTATAGTTTGTTTTCCGGCGAAGGTCCGTTTGAGCTCGCTCCAGCGTTAAATCCTATGATTCAAAGTTCCTTCGAATCATGTGAACATGTAGGAACTCAATTTCAACTCTAATTTCAACAATTAGAGGTGTTTGATTGGTCAATTTGATAAAATCAAATTCGGCAATGTTGAAAAGTTGAAATTTGGGGAAATTTTGGGATTTTCAAAAATTCGAAGGACCAAAATGTAATTTTCTAAAATTGAGGGTCAATTGATCATGATAAGAATATTAGAGGACCAATTGAGAAATTTTAGAATTTTTGGGGCAAATTTTACCATTATTCTATAGAAGGGGCAAAATGGTAATTTTGGGAAAATTGAGGGACCAAATTGGAAATTTGGGAAATTAAACCCTTTTTATAAAATTAAATAAATTGAGGTGCTAAGATAAAATTTTAAAAGTTTCGGGACTCAAATTTAGGAAAACCCGACAATAGGGACTTAACGTTAAAGAAAAATAACTTTAGGGACCTAATTATAAATATATGTAAAGTTGGGTGTTCTCATTTATTTGGAACGAATGAGGGCTATTACAAAGAATAATGAACAATTATGTTCATTTCCTGTAGGAGAATGAGACATCGGGAACGCCAGTCGAGGTCCAGCTTGCTAAGGACGGAACCTGACTAAGTGGAATTTCACTACACTATCGGGTGAGTGAGATTATATATCATACCCGGTTGGAGATGATAAGTACCTCGGTATAAAAACCCACTATTTAGTGGTATTTTTAATCATCACTACTTAGACAAAGTGATGTGAAAGTTATGCAGAAAAACTACTTACCGGTTGTAAGTAGATCATATACCCGGTTAGTATGATGAGACTTCCTCGAAGGAAGTTGAAAACTCATTCATTGGTTATGAACGGAGATGTCCTTATACCGGTCGGTATAATGGACAGTAAAATTCTATTTTGTTAGAAGTGTTCTCCCCTGACTGTATGCCAATGCTTAAACTATTTGGGAGACTTTCTTGATGGGAGCTCAAATAGCTCTTATAGGCCGGGGGCCTCGGTTTTAGAACTTGAGGGCTAAAACGCCCAGTTTTTGAAAAACTCGAACAGTGGATCATAGGCCAATGGACACGAGTAGGAGCTCGTAAAAGAACATGATATATATATATATATATATATATGTGCCATTAAAAGTTAATAATTCAATTGTTTGGTCATGGTACCAAGGCAGGTCTGACATACTCAGTCAACTAGTATCAGTGCGATATGACCGGTCTTCGAACCAATCAAGACAAACAACTACTGATTGAGTAGAAGGTTGGGACCATTTGGACAAATGGCACTACATATTACATGGTAATTTAAGAAAACTTTGTTTGTGCATGCACCATGAGTACGGGATCATCAAAATGCCCATGAGGGGTAGTGATGTGTCCTAAGGGCCCTGGACAACCCGGTGAGTATAAGGGAAGATCGTCATTCTAGGTATTTGTGCAAAACTTGGAGTAACACCAAGCACATGAGACCAGGGTGGGGACAGGATGAGGTCTCTATCCTCATACAGACATGAAGAAGCGATTTCGAGATTGAGGGTCAGATGTCGCGTACATCCACTCATTCCCAGGGTAGAAGTGGTTGTGCTTCTATCCGGGTGGCCAGTAAAGTCACTCTGAAGTCACTAGTGGGTTCAGTAATCGTAATAATCTACGAACGTGTGTAACCTTAATGATGAAGGAGGTGTGTTGGGTGATGACACACCGTGGTAACTAAGAAATGATGAAAAAACCCGAATCTTTAAATGAAGGGATTTTGAAATGAAAGGAGTCTGGCACACTCCATATAAATATTTTTCTTAAAAGTTAAAAGTAGACCTTTGAAAAACCCATTCACTGAGTTTTAGAAACTAACCCCTCTTTCTAGCCCTTTTCAGGAAAAGAGAAAATTACTAGAAGTAACACTGAGCCTTATCCTATGTCAGGTATGCTTAAATTTGTCTTTAAGCTTGCATTTTATTTGATATATGTCTTCCAGGGAACAAAGTTGAAATTTCGCCTGTCTCATCTCGACTAAAAGAAGGGGGAAACTCCTCTTGAACTGAGAAAGAGCAGCGGGTTGTTCACGGGGATCCAACCAAATCGGGTTGGGTCATGACATGTCACGTCAGTGACCAACGAGTATGTCTGAGAAATGTCGACCAATTAGGAGTCAACACGTGGCAAGACTACTCGGACGACCATAGCCAATCGAAGAATGACACGTGGCAATGATAAAGTATGTCAGGTGGGAAAAAACTGACAAATTTCAGTCAATCAAATAATACCGCATGTAATGGTCAATGGAAGGCTAGATTCGATTAGCGGTCATGTCGGTTTAGGCAACCAATGAGAGACTACTACATGTTTGGTCAACGAGTTAAGGGGTGACTCACATGTTGAGTGTGAGGATGTGTTAGCAATGTCAGCTAATCACTGTGTGACACTTCGCAACTCGCACGTGCAAATCTCAAACTCGTGCATAGTGTCGTCATATTCATTTAAACTTTTGAACATGAAGGGAGAGAGACCGACACTTTAACTTTGACAAGCTTTAAATTGCTCCGACAATGCATTAATTTGGTGAGTTATTGGTCAATTGATGGATGGATGGCTAGAACGGTCAGTCCACGAGCTCACTATATAAAAAGTTACTATCCATTCATCATCTACACTCCTCCATTGATTAGAGAACTCAAATACCTCCAAATTTCGACCATCCCTGAACCATTGCTCCAACATCGACCATTTTCTCCACCTCCGAAGGCGAATTTGGGTTCCTTAGAACTAGGAACCTCGATGTAAACTCTGTCCTTTTGAGTTAAGGAAAATCGGGAAAAGAACTGGTCAAATCGAGTGAGAAAATCGAACCGGTTCACAAACCTGATTATCAGGAAACAGGCAATTTAGAAATTTACAACTCCCGAGTGATCCAAAGGGTTCATAAAACCTTGGAAAAGATCCATAGGACAAATTGGAAGAGAGAAAATAAAGTGGTTCAAATGAACCGGATCCAACTGGATTGATAGTTAAAAATATATTTTTGTCAGAAGTACTCTCCCCTGACTGTGTGCCATTGCTTAAACAATTTGGGAAACCTTCTTGACGGGAGCTCGAATAGTTCTGATAGGTCGGAGGCCTCGGTTTTGGAACTTAGTGGCTAATATGCCCGGTTTTGAAAATCTCAAACAATGGGCCATAGGCCAGTTGGCACAAGTAGGAGCTCGTAAACAAACATGAGATATATGCCATAAAAATTTAAATAAATGAATTGTTTGGCCATGGTATCAAGTCAGGACCGACATATTCAATCAACTAGTGGTAGTGCGACATGACAGGTCTCCGGACTAGTCAAGACAAACAGCTGCAGGTTGAATTGAGGGTCGGGGCCGTAGGACTAGTGGCACCACAGATTATATGGCATGATGTGAAAATACTGATTGTGCATGCACTATGTTTACGGGACCTTCAAGACACCTAAGAGGGGTAGTGATGTGTCCTAGGGCCCTAGACGGCGTGCTGGGTATAAGGGCAGTTCGTTGGACCAGGTGACCTTGCAAAACTCGAAGTAGCTTCAAGCGCATGAGACTAGAGTGGGGACGAGATGAGGTCGATGTCCTCATGCGGACACGGAGATTTGTTACAGGATTGAGGGTCGGATGTCGCGAACATCCACTCATTCTCAAGGTAGAAGTGGATGTGCTTCTATTTAGGTGGCCGATAAAGTCGCTCAAACGCCACAAGTGGGTTCAGTGGATGTACTGGCCTGCAATTGTGTGTTTGAGCTTCATGATGAAGGATGTGTGTTGGGTGATGACACACTGTGACTAATAAGAAATGGTGATAAAAACTAAAATTTGAAATGAAAGGTTTTTAAAAAGAAAATAAGGAGTTTGGCACACTCCAAATCAAACATTTTCCTAAAAAATTAAGTTGTAAAAACCCATTCACTTAGTCATTGTATTCACCCCCTCCCTTATATCCCTTTAAGGAAATCCCGAAATGCCTACCTCGAAGACCATCCCAACCGGGTATGATATAAAAATCTCACTCACACGTTAATTCAATGAATTCCTCTTAACTGATTTTTTGCCTCCATGCGAGCTTGTTTTGGTTGACGTTCCCGGTATTTCATGTTCTACACTATATGAACATCCTTGTTCATTATCACTTGGCCTAATAGCCTTCATTTATCATGAATGAATAAAATACCCAAACTTTTCAATTATTTACCATTAGGTCCCTAAAGTTCTTTTTCTTTAACTTTAGGTCCCTAATGCCAATTTTCCCCAAATTGAGTACTGAAACTTCTAAAATTCACTTTGAAAAGGGGTTCAAGTTTCCCAAATTCCCAATTTGGTCCCCAACTTTTTCAAAATTACCAATTTGCCCCTACTTTAAAAAAATGGTAAATTTCACCCAATGATTCCAAAAATTTACCAATTGGTCCCCCAACATCTTTTTCATGCCCAATTAACCCTCAATTTTGATAAATTGCACTTTAGTCCCTCGAATTTTTGAAATCCCCGATTTCCCCCTTTCAACCTAACCGAATTTGATTTCATCAAATTGACCAATCAATCGAGGTTAATTGTTGAAATTGAAGGTAAAATTTAGTTCCTACACTTCAACACGATTTAATGGAACTTTGAATCGCGTCATTTAGATCCGAATTGAGCTCAAACGGAGCTTCGTCGAAAAACTAAACTTTGAGAGAGAAATCTTCGAAAGCTTACCGTGGGAGGTGCGGCGATTCGAGCTTTTGATTTGGGCAGATAGCTCTCGTCCTAATGTTACTCCTAGGATCAAGAATCACATCAATTCATGCTAAATTGAGGGAGAATTTGGTCAGTGATGTTTCATCGGTTCTCTCTCTAACACTGATCAGAAATCACAGAGTGGAGCCAAATCGAATTACCTTTCAACTCTAATTCAGTTGTATGAGGGCTGTGGAAGTGTTGAGGGGGCTGGGTTTGGTTTGAGAAGGCTCAAATTGGTCATTTTTAGCTCGGCCAAAACAAAGCAACTTCGGTCCATCGGAGCTGATTCACTGTTCTATCACGCCAACGTTTCTCCGGCGATCCTCAGAGCAAATAGAGACTATCGTCATGTAGCCGACTTCTCCCGAATCTAAAGAACCTCACCTCACCTTCTTTGGCTCAGAAAAATGCCCAAGTCAGAGCTCTAGTTCGAGCTTCATAGGAAAATGGAGCAGTAAGGAGAGAGTAGAGTTTTTAGGTGTGAGGAGGGGCTCTTTATATAGGAAGCTTGGGGACTTCTTGGTCATCTGATTGGCACCTTTATGGTGGTCATTCATTACATGAAACTCCCTGATCGGATACTTTTCATCTTCACTGGCGCTGCTCAATTTTTCAGTGAGTGAATAGTGTTGTCATCTAAAGGAAGAAGACGACACTGTTCCGAATTGGACCTGACCGGTTCGAACCAGGTTCAACACTTAAATCGGCCAGTTCAGGCCCGATTCGACTAAGTTTTTCAAAATTAAAAATTTATAAATTCATCTAAATTCATTCTCTATCCAATTGTGGCCTCAATTCTCCAATTTGAGTTTTCCAAACCACCTAGAAAAATGAATTTAGCATCCGGTTCAATAGTAGTTCAAACCGGTTCAATCCGGTTTACCTAAATCAGTCTGGTTTTCTTTCCCAAATTGTCCTAAAGTCCCTTTCCACATTTTTTATGACTCTTTGGGTCACTCGAAAGTTGTAAATTTCCCAATTTGCCTGTTCTCTAGTGGTTGGGGTTTATGAACCGGTTCGATTTTCTCACTCGGGTTGACCGGTTCTTTTCCCGATTTTTCTTAACTCAAAAGGGCAGGGTTTACATCAAACCTATCTTCAAGCTAGTCAGCATCTCTATTGGCGGAATGGCATGTTCGATGAACTATTCGCTTTATCTTCCAATCATACCTGGGATCTAGTGCCTCCTCCACCCAATCGGCATATTGTGGGTTGTAAGTGGGTTTACAAAATCAAACAACACCCTGATGGATCCATTGTTCATTATAAGGTTTGTCTCGTTGCTCTGAGTTTTTCTCAACAACATGGTCTCGACTATGATGATACATTCAACCTTGTTATCAAACCCGTCACTATATAGGTGATTCTCTCTCTTGCTGTCTCTTTTGGCTGGGTTACTCGTCAACTTGACATGAATAATGTATTCATTCATGGCCATCTCACCGAAGAAGTTTATATGGCTCAGGCGCCAGGTTTTGTTGATCCTGCTCATCCTCATCATGTTTGTCGCCTCTGATGCTCTCTTTATGGCCTTAAGAAAGCTCATCGAGCGTGGTTTCTTCATCTGAGCTCATTTTTACTCCAGTTGGGCTTCACATGTTATGTTGCTGACACTTCTCTTTTCATCTATCTTACTCAAGCAGTTGTTATGTTGCTACTTGTTTATGTTAATGATATCATTCTCACCGGCTCAGCTCATGCTCCTATTAATCATTTCTCCTAGCCCTTCATCAAGAATTTTCCATTAAAAACTTAGGCACATTTCATCACTTTCTTGGTACTGAAGTTCACTCTCACTCCGATGATATTTACCTTACTCAATAGAAGTATATTTGTTATTTGCTCTCTGAAGTTATTATGCCTACTTGTCAGCCCATCTCCACTCCGGTAGCTACTGAGACTCGCCTTTCGCTCATTGATGGGACTCCCCTTTCTAATCCTATTTCATACCGGTAAATTGTGGGATCTCTCCAATATCTCACTCTTACTCGCCCAGATCTTGCATATGCAGTACATCAGGTTTGTCCGTTCATGCATCATCCCACCATTACTCATTGGACTAATGTAAAGTGCATTCTCTACTATCTTCAAAATACTCTCCATTTTGGTCTTTTTTTGTGGTGGGATTCACCCATCTCACTTCACTGTTTTCAGATTGGACGGGCAATCCTAATAATCGTCGTTCTATCAGTGGTTTTGCTGTTTTCATGGGACTTAATCTTATCTTTTGAAATTTTAAGAAACAACGAATTGTTGCACGTTCGAGTACGGAGGCCGAATACAAGAGTCTTGCCAATGCTACTGTTCAGTTAATTTGGCTTCAATCTATTTTTCGGGAGTTTGGTATTTTCATTTCTCAGCCTCTCAATTTATGGTGTAACAACGTATCTGCTATTTATCTTACCGCTAATCCTATTTTTCATACTCGCACAATATATATCGAGATCGATTATCACTATGTTCGGGAACATGTTCGTCATCACCTACTTCAGGTATATTTCGTTGGCACCGATGCTCAACTTGCTGACCTAGTTACTAAAGACATGCCATCCACCCGTTTCTATTCATTAGTATTATACCTATAATTGAGAAAGATAAAATAGGTTAAGAGCTATAAGGAATCACCACATCCAAGCCAAATATTGCATAACAAAAATGACAGCACATACCACCTTATATTCTCCACCATTGCATTTATTATAACAAAAATTGTAGAATATTATTTTTAATTTATTTTATCTTTTATCATACCAAACTTATATAAAATGTAGATAAATTATCAATAAAAGGTACACAGAATTCTTCTCCTACTCTTAATTCTTATATAAGTTTTTTCAATAAAAATTAATAATATATAAGATTAGGCAATTATTTTGAAAGAGACAATATGATGAAGGTTGTTATATGATGAAGCTTGTTATAGGACAAATCAAAATTATATACTAAGTATATAGATAACAATGGTATAATATTTTACTAAAAATAGTATTTGTGTGTTTGTAATATCATAGAGTTACATAATTAAATCTTTCAAACTAGAAAAGTTTATATATTAAACTGAATAAGTAATTAATCTAAATGAACCCTATTAAATTTATAATAACAAGTAATTAATCTAAATAAACCCTTTCTAAAAACTTTCTAAAAAATAGGACAAGTGTTGGCTTATTCATCACGTTATACTTTAATGATTTAAAAAAAAGAAAATAATTCTATTTAAGAATACGATGGATCGTGTACAAAAAAATCAGTATTAAATTAACACTACTCAATTAAAAACCCAAATTTCTCCCTAAATCAATTTCAACAAGTAATCACTTCAGAAAATTATAGAATTTCACGTGCGGACAACCCATTTCAATAATAAATTTACTATTATATTTATTTTGTAAATTTTATTATAAAAAATATTCAAATTATTAAACAATTAATGATTAATATACTATATAGAATAATGACGGAATGATCCCAAAACCGAGATGGAACGTAACATTTATCATGCCAAACATAATATTCAAAAGCCTTTGTATCCATGTACAGGTTTTATGTTAAAAAATTGCATAACATTGCAAATGTTTTGTACCAGCGTGCAATTTACCCACAAAACACACAGCCTTCTCTATGCTTTCATGCATTATTGCATGCAAGCACTAAATCTGGACTTTCATGCCAGTATTGTGTTTGCAGTCAATCTCAGTATTCAAAGAACATTGTGTTTTGCAGAATGCTGTCAGAGGCTCGAGATGTAACTCTGCAACCACGCAGATGCAGATTTGAGGATGCGAAGCTCACCTGCCAGGAGATCAAAGGCCATTCTCTTACGGACAGATTGTTTACAGTCTCCTCGATGAATGCTGTCCAACCCCAGTGACTGCAACTTGGTATAGTGGAATCAACATATTGGCAATTTTGCATTCAAAATAAGAGCCCAATGTGAGAGTTCTAGCATTGGCATTGATGCAAAGTTACTAGTGTCTACACTGTGTTATTGTCTAAATCATAATAAACCAGTTGTCCTATCATGAGATTATTAATTGCTTGAGACAGAGCAGTTTCTAACCTTTATGGATTCATTGTATTCACTGATCATTGCAGTAATGTGAGATAGAAGCATATCATGGGCTTGGACCTCTCTGTCAATGTCCTTGAAAGGGCGGCGACCTAACCGTCCATCATTTTTTGCAGCTTCCTCCACCATATATCTCAATTCTTGAAATACATTTTAATAGTTAAAATTGAATCAGTATGACTTATGCAGAGCTGCTGATGAAAAACTAAATTAAGAAAATGGCACAAGAGACACCTTCTGCAGAAGTGCAGCACAGAACACGAGCAGCGGCGCGAAGTGACTGTGGAATACCCCTGCTCTTTCCTATGGCAGATCTAACTTCCCTGAGAAATAAAGAATTACAAGAGAAAAAGTAAATTGGCTTGAACAATGAAAATTTGTGCAGAATAAGAGAATGTATTTGAGTTCATATATCATGCACCAAGTCTGACTTGTTTCACCAGGTAAATATCAAGAATGTAGGATTCAGGAATAACTAAAGTAGAGGATTTGTGAATTGCTTATTTTGAAACTAACGTTATAGTAAAGGAACTGCCAACACACTTGAAGCCCCTCAAGTCTGTCAATGTTGGAAAGCAATGTCTCTCCAAGAGTTCTGACTTCATCTCATACAGAGGATCACGAGAAGGTATCTTAAATGTGATTTGGACCTAAAAGTTGGCAATTCCATCCAAAAGAAATAAACTTTTTAAATCATTTGTAAACAAGAAGCACATAATGAGACCCTCATCAGCAGTCACTTTTAAATTACTGAAAGCAAATTGAATTTCTTAAACTGCAAACCAGAAAGATGCCAACTGAAGTAGTTCAAACACTGCAACTTTAAATAAAGGATTTGCTTACAACTGAATTAGTTATCAAATATAGAGTATTTCTTGAGAGGCAATTACAAAACCGACCTCATCAAAAGTATTGTGTGGTAGTGTAAACCCAAACTCCAAAAGCAGAATCGCATTTGAAAATTTACCATAGGTTATCCAAATCTGCAAAAGTTAAATTTGGAATCTATTGAAATTTCAATAAGCCTGGAATCTATTTTAAGCATAACCTCAGTCAGAATAACCAATTCAAACTACCATATATAAAGCTCAGCACCAGAGGTCATTACTTATATTCATCTTATAATTAATGGGTTAGATATGGGAGCCTACCCAGGATCCCTTAAAACATCAACAGCAATCAGTTCATTTAGCATATAATAAACTCAAAATACCTCGGCACAAATAGGGTAAAAAATCTGAGAACATTAATAACTTCAAAACAAAACTTCATTATGCTTTTTTTAAACCCTCAAAAATTTTCTAATCACTAATGCACACAAACCACTAGAAATTATGAAAGATGATTGGTTACATTGTCCACACATCACAAAAAGGACCATCTTAAACACAATCCGCATTTGAAGAAGGCAAGCAAATTTACAATAACAAGATATACGAAGTGCATGCTCGAACCTGATCCCCTGCAGCATAATCACGGTCTGCAATTACCTGCCACATATAGGTAACTGACTTGAATAAGACAGCGGTAAGATTAGGTCAACTCCTACAGAACCCCACCTGCAAACTCATATGCTACAGTTGTACAATGAGTACATTGATGGAACTTGAATTTTTTCAGATGCAACTTTGGCTCATCAAGCACCAGCATATATACATGTTTTAAGATATATAAAGAAATGGATATAGATGCATACACATCAACATGTGTCAAGGATAAAAGCTAATCTAGTTTAAACAATAAGATGAATTTCAGATAATGCAGTTTGATATATTTATTTCTATTCTGCATCATCCTAAGAAAACTAGAACATGGATCATGAAAAGGATACCTCTGAGATTTGTTCCTTTTCATCATTCAATACAATAGATTTTGCATGTCCATCGTGATTTAGAAAATCTGCAAGTGGAATCTATTGAAATTTTAAATTTCTGTAGGAATACAATAAGAATTTATGGTACAAAAATAACCATATACATTAAATGGAGAAAAATCTCAATAAATTTACCAAAGAAAAACCCTTGCTACTTTCCCAAGCTCGAGATTCAACTGAAAATATAACATGGTAGTTGTCAGGCATAACCGGACATTAGACAAATATATACAATATTGAATTTGTAGGAAAAAATGAGTACAATCTGTCTCATTTTATCCTTAAACCCCATAGATTTGACCCAGTACAATATGAGCCATTCTTGGATAAGTGTTTCTCACCTAAAGTATAGGCATGCAAGAAATCTTCAAATTTGATGTCACCAAAATTTTGAGGGAAGTGATCAAGAACCTGGAAGCGAAGTATTATGATATGAAAATTCTCTGTAGACAAATCAGATCAACAATGCCCTCCTAGGAATACTAATGAAAGGAAAATAGCTCTATTCAACAAACTAATTCATGTTATTAATAACAGGATGATTTATCTCATTGACTATAATGCAAGAAGCAGTACTAGACAAATTACAGTGTACATGAACGGTGATATCAATGCTTCTAAAATAATCCCGAATAGAATGATGAAGAGGGATAATTAAAATCAATGTAAATAAAAGGCTTACAGGCTTAAGTGCCAAAAATTGTCTTCTGATTTCAGCTTTCTTTTGTATAGTTTCTTGATATATGAAGCTTTGCTTGATCATATCGAGCTCATCTTCACTCCAAAATGACTAGACAATTTGAGTGGCCTTGTTAAACAAGTTTCACAGTAAAACCATTCAAAGTGTGTGGTGCAAAGGCATCAAACATGAAATTAATAATAGGTAGAAAATATCGGTTGTTGGAACTGGGAACAGGGATATATATATGCATGACTACAAAAAAAAATGTTGATCTTTTTGTATACAGGTCAATTAAAATCACATAAAAAATTAAATGAGTTTGCCCATTAGCTCGTATTAGGGAATAGATTGTGTAAGACTCATATCTGAAATTTGATCATAGGATTACTGAAGAATTTCTTTTTTCATTCCAATTTGATTTGAACCTTTTTATAGCACTTATCCTTCTGGTTATTGCAAGATGTAGCAAAAAACAAAGGATCCAGATCTCTATTATTAGAAGATCATAATTATTTGCACAATCATTTAATTATATCAACTGCCTTGAAAATGCAGTAGAAGTGTTAGGCATGCTTACAGTGGTTTGCATCTCACCCAACAATGGAAGGCAGCTGATATAAGGAGCCCATTCAGAATGCTGCCATAACAAGCAAAATGACTTATAACAATTTTTTTTGGACAATGACAGAGAGTTGTATCCAAAGCTAAAAACATCAGCAAGAAAAGTTATTACAGGGCCATTTTTCTTCTCAGCTAGGATAACTGTTGCAAGTTTTGCTATATTTCCTATTTCATCCCCCAATAAAATCTTAATTTCTGGGAGAAGATCATCTGGTGATATTTGCTGCAACACAAATAAGAAATGATGTTCTCAGTTCTGGTGCACACATGAAATATTGTAGATAGTTCTGGTGTCTGAATTGGTTCATAGAAAGTCTAACCACGCCAAATGGGACCTTCAACACAGAGGACCCAGCTTTGATCGTCTTTGAAGCAAAAAGAGACCTGCAGTTGATGGAAATGAATAAATTTATAATACAACATAAGTAAAGTAAACGCAATTTGACAAATTCCCTTTTCCTGTGTATTTTCTTGGAGAGGCCTGCATGTCCATCATTTGTAAAACCCTTTTTTGCCTTAAGAGAAAGTGGAGACAAATAGATTTTGTTCAGTCCCTGATCCATTAATCCATTCTCCCCCTACGATGAAGCAAGGATAGAAACTACAAAATTTACTTTGAGAATGGACATAGGAGAATTGACCTCCCATAGGCAGATCTTCCTATCATAACAACTGAGGAAATTTTAACACCAGCTTTCTGCTCCAACCATGGCAAGAAGCCAGGGCATCCCGCATGAAGATTGTTCCATGCCTAAGATATAAAGAAGAGCCGTAAATTGCATATTGACAACTTAATTACATTATCGACAAAGAAAAAAAAGACAAGTTTGTTCCATTTAAATGAGAAGAGGACGTCCAGAAATATTCGGAATCTTTTCTTTTGGCCAGACATGTTTTGAATTTTAACTCCGAAGAATTCACGCTGGATTTCTAGGAAAATCATCTTGATATACAAATTTCATTCCCACATAGGAAGATGTTTTCAATAAAAAAAAAAGCAAGGATAAAATTTCAATAGAACATTCAAAAAATCTGCACCAAACAACGAAGATTGAAGGCAGGTGAATTATTCGGAGCAATAAATTTCAAATGATATGACCACTGATGGTTCCCATTCAAGCTGGGCTGGAACGGTATCTATGAGCAACGCAAATTATAACTACGAAGACTGGCAGGCATACCTCAGATTGACAAAATGATATAGTAGCGAATTTGGAGCAGAAGCAATGCTGCACGGTGAAGAATTGACGAGGAAAAACCAGCAGATTTGTGATTCTGGCGCAGGGAAGCATCTGAAAGGGAAAGATCTTTTCTCTTTGCCGCCGGAGAGGGTACTAGCTGACCGGCGAACAGCAGGGAACACCGGAAGGATCGTCACTCCGGTTGATTTTTAGCTGTGATGTTTGGAGGGTGAAAGATTTTGTAATAATTTAATTTTTAAATTCACTCAAATTATATAAGTGAATGAACGCTATAATTAGATAGAAAATATAATATTTAGAAAAATAAAATCAGATTATAAAAAGTATTAAAAAATAAAATTATGAAATCAAATTTTACTATTAAAATAAACAGATGTGGCTTGTAAGCGGGAAAGGGGGAAATGCCAAAAATATGAAAATGAAAGTTTGGGGCGGGGATACATGCCACGTCATCGATCCGGTAGCCAAGTTCATAAAAGGATTATCACCGTTGGATTTAAATCGACGCAAGATAGTAGTTAAGGACCACTTCCGCTCGGATCGTCACGCGAGTAAAGCCTTCCGTCTGCGACAACGAATCACCATAAATAACAGCTCGGAGCTCTAAAATTTTTTCATAACGCAGCTTTCCATTCCATCATCTCAGATCTAGTTAGTGTTCAAAGTTTGAGGTTCGCTTCCTTTACCTTCTGTATCCTCTGGTGCACTTCCATCTTTGAATTGCTCAAAATTTGAAGGATTTCATCTCGATTCTGGCAAGTAAGCTTGATTTTGTGTATAAGCTTACTGAAATGATTTCTGTTTCATCGATTACTTCTGCAGTGATTGAAAATGTCGGGACGTGGAAAGGGAGGCAAGGGGCTCGGGAAGGGGGGAGCCAAGCGTCACCGTAAGGTCCTGCGGGACAACATCCAGGGAATCACCAAGCCTGCCATCCGCCGGCTGGCCCGTAGAGGAGGCGTGAAGCGCATCAGTGGTCTCATCTACGAGGAGACCCGAGGGGTGCTGAAGATCTTCCTCGAGAATGTTATTAGAGATGCTGTCACCTACACCGAGCATGCCCGCCGTAAGACGGTGACCGCCATGGACGTCGTCTACGCGCTCAAGAGGCAGGGCCGAACCTTGTACGGATTCGGCGGTTAGGGTTAACAGTATTAAGTCTTGCTGTCAAGAAAAAGAGGCACCTGCTACTCGGGCAGGAGTCGGCTGTTGATTTTAGGTTGTCTTTACTGTTAGACGCATAGGATTGTCGTGTAAGCTACTGAAATGTTTGAATCAATGAAGATTATCTGCTTGATTGCCTTCAAAAGATTGCTTGAATCTCCGATCTTTTATAATCTTGATTCATTGATTATGAAATATTGAAATTAATATGTTTAATTATAATTAATATTGCGAATAAAATATGAATAATAAATTAATATAAAATACCCTAAAAATTAGAAAGGTTAGATGAGGAGGGATCACACTTGGTTCAGGTTTTGCATAACCTGTACTTGACCCCATACCTGATTTTAATTTAAATAACTAAATCTAAAATATATATTTAACCATTCAATCATATTAAGTTTTATTCATTTTTATATAGTAATAAATAATATAAATAGTTTTATTTAAATTTTTTATTTTGAATTAAATAAAATAAAAATGTGTGCACTTAGAATTTAACGTGAACAAATAAAGGCGTAGCACACTTCCCCATATTGAATTTAATTTAAATTTATATAGTAATAAATAATAGAATTGAATATATTAATGATTTTTTTATTTTAAAATTTTAAATAAAATAAAAATACTTATAGAGTAATTTGAACCAATAAAGTAAATATTAATAGTATTTTCTTAACCACGGCCTATATTCACTTTAATAAAATTTTACAAACTAATAAGCAATATAATTATTCTATATTAAGAGTTTTTTATTTAAATAAAAAATGTGCACATGAATTTGAAAATACAAATTGAATTTTAAGTATATGTTATTTACTTGTTTATATTAATTTTGATATAATATTACATATTAATAATATATTTAAAAAATCGAATTGATATAAAAAATAAAAAATATATTTTAATATACTCGAAAAAATGAAGATATTTCTTATTTTTTTGGAGATTTATTTGTTTTAAATATATTATTACTATTTAATTTTGCATAAAATTCAATATAATCAATTAAATAGATATATTTAAGATTTGTAAGTGCATATTTGGATTATATATTTCTATTTTTTTAATCTAAAAAATATAAAAAATGTCTTAAGGGTATAATTTTTTTGTTTTGAATATATTATTAATTTATAAAATTATATCAAAACCAATATAGTTGAGTGTTTAAATATATAAAATTAAGTTTTATTTATTATATTCGAATATTTGTTTACTTATTTTTCATTTATTTATTTGAATCTAAAAAAAATTTAATATTGATTAATTCTATTATTTATTATTTTGTAAAATTGTATTAAAGGCAATATAGGTAAGTGGTAAATTAAATAGATTTAAAATTGGTTAAAATTATTGTGTATATATTTTTTTATTTGAATAAAAAAATTAAAATAAAACTATTAATGAAAATTTATTTTTCTGTAAAATTATATAAAATTGAATATGATATAGTGATTAAAAACATAGATTTGATCTTTTTTTTAATGTTACAAAAAAACCTTAATATAAATCAATTATAAATGTGTTGGTTCAAATATCTATAAATGTATATTTATTTTATTTAATTAAATACAAAAAAATTTTGAAGATAAATTTTATTATTTATTACTCTATAAAATTATATAAAATATTGATGGATTAATTTAATAAATTTTTATATGTTCAAATTTTTATTAATATATTTTTGTTTTATTTATTATAATTGAAAAATACTTTTAATAAATATCAATTCTAATATTTATTATTTTATAAAATTTTATAAAAAGTTAATTTGGCCGAGTGATTAATAAAGTAAAACTGAACTTTGTTTCTGTAAATTAAAATATATGTTAATAAATATTTACTTTATTTATTTAAATACAAAAAATATGAATAAAAAATAATTTTATTATTTATTACTCTTTAAAATTACATTAAAATTAATATAGCATTAATTAAATATAAATATATTTATTTTAGAACTATTTAGTTCATAGATTTAGGTAAAAGTACAAGGTTAAATCTTATGGTATGGGTATAAAATGGAGGTAATGTATTGAAGCGATTTCTGAAAATTTTATTGGTTTCGAGTTCAAAATCTTCGGGTTTTAAATATATTTTATATTACTCTTAAAAATAGATTGAGATCGAAAGTGGGATGAGACATAAAATAGTAGAAAGTTTTTATAAATATAATTTATTAAAATTTATATCTTTTAAAAATAAAAAAAATGAAACTTATATTATCACACAATAAAACTATTAAAATATATAAATTTTTTTTAAGGTAACCCAAATTTAAATCTCAAGAGGTAAAAATAACTTGATTATTTTAACAATTATGTCAATGGAATTAAGACCCTGCGATTAATGTAAAGCTAGAAATCACTTGACTCATATTATAAGTATAAATAAATATAATAAAAAATAATTTTAATTTAAAATATAATATAAATAATAATATATTTAACCATAAATGAATTAGGTAAAAATGATAGAATAAGTAAATAAAACTGCTGGACAATAACTTGACTCATATTACAAGTATAAACAAATATAATAAAAAATATTTTTAATTTAAAATATAATATAAATAATAATATATTTAACCATAAATGAATTAGGTGAAAATGATAGAATAAGTAAATACACAATGACTTGACTCATATTACAAGTATAAACAAATATAATAAAAAAATATTTTTAATTTAAAATATAATATAAATAATAATATATTTAACCGTAAATGAATTAGGTAAAAAATAATAGAATAAATAAATAAAACTCAAACTATGTATGAAATTTTTTAAATAAGCATTTAAATGAAAGATAAATATAATAAAAATAATTCAACATTAAATTAGATTGATTGAGGAATAACATAAAATAAAATGATAAATAATAAATACATAGATTATTGAAAGTATAAGAGTAAATATATGAATTTGTACTTTTTCAAGTGTACATCAGTTAATTACCCAACTGAATTTGTACATTAACTAGGTATATCAAATGTGTCACCAAAATATATATATATAAAAAAGGTGTTGCTAGGTTATGTATAATTTTATGGGTTCCTATACATATTTGTTCTTGTTTTCTATGAAAAACTAAGTCAATTTTATGTATTTCTCTTATAGCATGGTATGAATCCATTTGAACTTATTTACTTCATTATATGTGAAAAAATATTTTATGAATATTTTTCACAAAATAGGAAGGTGATTGGCCATTCTCATGACTACATCTCCCCTTTTATTTATATTTTTACTATTGCAAGGATGTGTGTTGTGTCCCTTAAAAATTTATCCAGGGCCGAGAAATGTCATCCAATGATGGTTGGAAGCCAGATAGGATATATGAGGAGGAAAAAGGTAGGTTTAGGTTAGCTAAGTTAAAAGAATTGTTTTCACCATTTAAATGAAACAAAAAATTATAAAATAAGTTAAATAGGTCTATATTTGATTGTAAGTTAAAAAGAATTGTTCCGGCCACTTTTAAATGAAATAAAAAAGATTAATTTTGTGATAATGTATTTTGTAATAATAAGTGGTTAGTTAAATATATACTTAAAAATTATAAATAATAAAATATTTTATTAAATAACTATATACTAGTGTAGTATTATTTTTTTGATATCAGATAAGTGAGAATAATAAGTTTAACTTAAGTATTTTTCCTTAGATAATAAGTTGGATTTATAGTTTAAGATCGAATATATGTGTGAATATATTGATTATAATATTGTATGATAAGATATTTTGAATCGATAATAAATAATGCATATATATACTTAAAAATAATTATTTTAATTAGTTAAACTTTTTTCTCAACAAATATATACAATTCAGTTATTATTTTTTTGATATCGTACCATTGGAATAATTAATTCGAATTTGGTATTTTTTCTCCATATATTTATTAAATAAATTTATGTTAATTTTGTTAAATATTTAAAATATAAAAATTAATTAGATAAAAAATAAAAAAATTTAAAATTTTTGACAAAAAATTTGATACGGTTAGAATTTTTAAATTTATTACTAATTTTTTTATATTATATTACAATTTGAATAAATAATAAAAATATATTTAATATAAATAGTATTCAAAATTGAATTTTCCTCTATTACATAATAAAATACTATTATTAGGTAAAGGAAAAGGGGGTATATTAAAAATAGGGATCAATTTAAAATTTATTTACTTTTGTAAGTATATTTTAATTTTATTAATGAAAAATATAATAACTAATTTTATAATATTACAAAAGAGAACTTTCAAATTGGGCCTGATATACTGGACCGGCCCATATAAAATGATAGACATGGGATTCAATATACTGATACTCGCCGGAGAGGAAATAGCTGATCGGCCCAAAAATGAAAAATTGGTTTGAGTGAGAGAGGTCGAGATTTTAGAGCTCTAGGGTTCTCTCTGCATATTGAACTACGGGGATTCTGTGAGAGAGAGTGAGAGAGAGAGGAAGGAATGGGGAGGAGAGTATTGAGCAATGCGCTGAGCGCATTAGTGAATGCGGAGAGGAGAGCGAAGGCGACGGTGCAACTCCAGCCTATCTCCACCGTGGTCTCCTCCTTCCTCAAGATCATGAAGGATCGAGGTAAGTCGAGATCGTCCTGCTAAGCAGTCATTTAGTTTCTATTTCACTTTCTTTTGTATTTCGTATTTTAATATTTGTATTTTTTTTCATTTCCTTGTGGGGGCAGTTTGAATTTTCTAGTTGTCAGTTGGATTGTGAATTTTCATCATCTTCGTCGTAAGGATACAGCGGTTAATTGGATGTAGGATGTAATTTGGTTATACTGTATGTCATGATTCAAGCTCCTGGACACTGAAAATTTCTGGCTTGATGAGTGAAAGTACATTAAAAATAATTTCTTCCGATGTTCTGTAAAAGTGACAATTATTATGTGAAGCAACGAAAATGTTAGCTTCAACCTTCTCAAAGAATTTAAAAAAAAAGAGAAATAATAACTTTGATGATAATGGGTCTGGTGAGTGGGTGACAATGTATCTGCTGCATCAAGCTAGAAGTAATTTGTTGAATCTCCAAGTAAGGCAGCCTCTCTTTCATTGTCACTATTTTCAATGCTATAAGTTTTTATTTCATAGCAGTTGGGAAAGTACGAATTAGTGTCTCTTGGGGAATGAGTGATGGGTGCTCGGTTACATTTTTACCCAGATTCTTGGCCTTTAATATTCTTAGGTTGGTGTGACAGTGAGTTCTGTTTTGGTTTCTGTGACACCTAGCTCCTGTGGTTTACTTTCTGGTAATGGCATTTGAAAATTTGATTGAATGTGCAACAACTAGTATGTCCCTTGAAAGCCAGTTTTCTGATGGTAGTATTGTTCCTATTTGTTAGGATATATCAAGAACTTTGAGGTCCACGACCCGCATAGAGTAGGGAAAATAACAGTGGAGCTACAGGGTAGGTTAAAAGATTGCCGAGCTCTGATGTACAGGCAGGACCTCAAGGCCAGGGATATTGAACAGTACCGGTTGCGAATGCTTCCCACTCATCAAGTGAGTTTCTAATTCTGAACAACTACTTGGTTCACTTATGATTAAAGTGTTGCAGGAAGTAGAATGCCCTGCTAGATCAACTAAATTCTGTCTAACTCAAACATGCAGTGGGGTTACGTTGTTATGACAACACCAGAAGGTGTCTTGGATCACGAGGAAGCAATGAAGAGGAATGTTGGAGGCCAAGTGCTTGGTTATTTTCACTAGATATTTGAGGTCTGAAGCCGGGAGATTGAGATTAAAAAAGTTCCTCGAGTCACAAGAGTTAGTTTTGGGGCTTTTTATTGACTTCAAGGGGGTCTTTGGCTCATATTGGCTGTGGATGATGGCAACACTTTGTACTTTCTGTGCAATAAGGTGGGTTGTGTTTGAGGATCTTCCATATTTTCATATGCAGTACCAACTTCCTAAAAAATTGCACCTCTTGGAAACAGCTATTTTTCATATGCTGCAATGCATCAAACCTGGAGTGGTTTTTCTTCACAAAGCACTCCTTTGAATTTTTCATTATTAACTTTTCATCACTTCCAGATGACCTCTATCTGCTGCACTGAACAATGCGGCCTCCTCCCCACTTGGGCATCTAAATCTGCATCACTTAAGCTCCTAACCATCTGTGAGTCAATATCATTGAGAATATTCCTCACGGCTGTGTCACCACGCTGTTGTGCCCACAAGTTCCGGTCACCTGCTCTACATACTGCAGCATGATCAATTCTCTTGCCAGAATTGGATAGAAAAAAGGGTGCAGGCTGCTGCTGAAGGGGACACCTTAGGTCATAGATCAGCAGCAGTGCTTTGCTTTTGAACATCTTGAGGGATCAGCAGCAGTGCTTTGCTTTTGAACATCTTGAGGTACTAAAGTTGGCCTTTCTCGAAGTATCTCTCAGCGCCTGCAATATTAATAAACACAGAAAAAAATATAAAATTACATAAAAAATGATTAAAATTACTTAAAATATAATACATTCAATTTTTTTTATTTTTCATTAATTTTTTATTTTCCCTCTGTAAAGTTCCATTTTAAAGAAATTATCAAACCTGCAATAAAAGAATTCACTCAAAGAATACAACAAGACATGATTGATTATTAAATTGTACAAAAAAAATTTAATTCAAACTAATTTATTATTAAAAAAAGCAACGGCTATTTTCAGAAATAATAATGATTTCAATCTCATTTAGACCTTACTTAGCATGCCTTTCCATCATAATTCCACCCCTCAAATTCTTAAGGAAGTACTCACCAAAGAACTTCACTTTTAAGAGATTCTAGCAGTGGTGGTAGGGAATGGAGAGTGGAGACACCATCCACGGATTTTTTTGGTTACGGTAGAATCTATAATAAAAAAATATAATTTATTAATTAATAAATTTAATTTGATATTTAAAAAAATAATAATATTCATAATTTATTAAATGAGTTACTATTTATTTTATTTAAAATAAAATATTATAATAATATTTAAATAACTTAAAATTTTAATATAAAAACTTATAATATAATATTTATATTTTAAATATATAATAAAAAATTTTATTAAAAAACTTATTATTATATTTAATTCGATTCTTTTAATCCCTATAATTCTAAAATATATTTTAGATATTTACAAAAAAAACTCCATATAATTTACTCTCTTAATACCAACCATGGGATTCGGCCAGGACGGCAGGAATCCGGTTATGGTATTGGTTGATTCTGTTCTACTAAACTTGTATCCAAATCCTCTGAAGTATGTGAGAACCGGATGCTTTTACACCCGTTGAGCAGTGCCACCTACAGATAGAAGATACGGACGAACAACGATCTCGAGCGTCAGCAAGTGAGGAGATCCAATTACTAGTCTTTGGTAAAGTGAAGGGTAAAGTTAAAGAAAGGGAGATAAAAGAGAAAGGATACGTAATAATGAGATAAACAGAATGCAGAGAGCTGAGAACGTCTTCGTTCATTTGATCGGAAGGGGGAAGTGTGGATTGAAAGAGAAATATTATATTTTTTTATATTTGATATAAATACAAATTATATCAAGTCCCTTATAATTGTAAGCCAATGGGAATAAATAGGGAGCTCAAGTTTATGAAAATATAATAAATAGTGTATTTGAATAGAAAATTGCATTAAATCCATGAATTTGAAGTTGTAAGCATGGTGAGACAACCACTATGACTCATGAAATAAGATGCAAAAATTGTCCAAGCAAAACAATGATGGCACCTACACCTTGACGGCATATTTCCTCACCGGGAAGTACATCTCCTTCTTCTTCTCCTTCTCCGTCTTCTTGGAGACCTGAAGGAAGAAGTTCCAGGTGTTAGAGATTAAGGACAAGCATCATCAGACACATTATTCTTTACTTCTATGGCCCTACGAGGAGGGAACTAACTACAGAATCCTTGCATATATTGCAGAGAGATAAAAACAGAAGAAAGTCTCACAACGAGAGGCAACCATCCATCTATCAGAAGAAAGTTCCAAACTATTACGTGGCTTTATAGTTTCAAGAAAACAAAAAATAACAAACTATGCAAATTCATTTGGCAATAATTCATCAACAATCAATAACAACAAAAGAATGCATGTAGCTTGCTTAGCACAATGTACGATCAATATGGAACATTATCTAATCCAGTTCATGGAAATAAAAATAAGCTTCTGTAAGTAAAAACTATCAAAGACCAAGGTCTTAAGAAATTCAGACATGGAATTCTATTATACTAATACCAAGTCATAAGGAAACATTTCCAATGGTTCCACGGGTAGCAAGTTTTCAGCTCTGCAGCGAGTGTCAACTGTTGACTCAATGTGCAGGTGAAGAACCACTAAAATGGCGATGATGATAATGAATATATGATCATGCGGAAAGAAGCATTACCTGGTGTTTGGTGAGCCTTCTTCGAATGGCCCTGGTCTTCTTGGGACGGAGGTCAAGCGGCAAGAACTTCTTGTTCTTATAGGCTTCCCTTAATGCGGCCTTCTGCTTCTGTGAGATCACTGTCAAAACTTGTGCAATCGACAATCTCACCACCTTTCTGTGAGAAGCGCACAAAAAATCTCCAAATTAAGAAAATATGGCGAGACCTAATAGAGTAAATAGGTCTGAGGCGAAGCCTAAAATTCAAAAAAATCACAAGCTAGACAGAACTAAACCTACAGCTATCAGCATGCACTTTAACTTGCATCATTGACGACAGAAGATGCAAAAGATAGAAGGAATATACGTACATCTTGGAGAGCTTATTCGGAGCGCCACCGGTGACCTTAGCGACACGGAGGAGAGACAGCTCCGTCTTGAGATCCTTCAACTGATTCAACAGATCGGCCTTCGACTTTTGCCTCAACTCATGAACCTTGATCCTCGCTGTTCCCAATTTCCACATCCGGAGATGATAAAATATCAATCAGAACGCCAAAACTGGAAAGAAACGGTCGAAACAGTAGACGAGACAAGCACCATCTTACCCATAGCTGTGATTTGCCTGCTCGAGATCGGCCGCTTCCTTTGCTAAACCACCTTCGGCAGGAAGATAAATGGAACCCTAACTCTCCGTGGTGATATTATATAGTAGGCCGAGTTCGAAATTTGAACTAAAATTGGGCTTCACAGATATGGGCCAATATTGACTCGTTCGTGACCCATCATATAGTGTTAATATTCAAAACTTTAGTTTAATATTTTAAAAAATTAAAAAATTAAAAATCTAATAAATAATTACAGGCATCTCCCATATTATCTTGTCATCATTCTTCCTTAAATTCCGACCCGAATAAACAGATCGAAGTGCGGGTTGCGGGTTGCGGGTTGCTGGTTGGGGGAAGTTACACTTACCCTTTTCTCCCCGTAAATCTCCGTTCTTCCTTGGTCTTTTAGATATCCTTCCTCTGTCCACCGGACCTCACAAATTCAGTTGATGGCGTTAGAGATCTGTAACTAAATTTGAGTATGATACTAAGAACATATAAGTGCATGCTATTATTTTGAGATGACGAATAACTATCTTTAGGTATGATACTAAAAACATATAAGTGCATGCTATTATTTTGAGATGACGAATAAATATTACTTTGTCACTATTTTCTCTCCATCTTCTTTCTCCTAAATATTACCTTGTCTGTACTTTCTCTACTCCATTTCTTCCTCCAGCATTTCATCTTCTCCTACAATGGCATGATAGTCTAACAGAGATTTGTAAACCTAATTTTCGTATGCCTATTACAGTACTGAAACACAGTACTTTTTTTAACTCCGGTTGTTGCTATGAGGTCTTCGTTCATAGTTTAATCCTTCTCTCTCTCAAGTGCTCAAAACTAAGCACAACAATAAATCTCACGATGAAGTCCCTACATACACAACAAAATATCTTATAGATTGAGTGTAACACTTTGATTATTAAAAACTGAATTTGAGTTACTTAGATAGAAAATCAAGATTAAAATAGTAATAGAATTTCAAACTAATAATATAATTTTAAATTGAGAATAAAACCCTTAATTGATAAGGTAATTTGAGTAAAATTTTAAAAATTAAATTAGATCCTTAATATGAGAATTTAGAAATGAAATCCAATATTATAAATAAGGATTTGATCAAATTGGACTTTGGATATCAAAGTACAAAAATCTAGAATTTTAAATTTTTTTTATTTTTATATGAATAGTGTCAATATTTCATATTAAATTATCGATAGATTAAATAATACAATAATTTAATTATAAATTTTAGAAAATTAAAAAATAAGGGACCAAGTCGGGTTGGATTTAACCTAAATTTGACCGATCTGACTCGACTCGTGATCATACACATGAAATCACCCATCTACATACTACTATATGGTTTATACAGAAAGCATGTTATGGAAACATGCTTAATTGACATATTTTTTCATCAAATTGCATATTATCAGACCTGACAATACCATGACAACTCCGTAAGTGATCTATATGTGAAGTTAATTGTATTTCCATCACTAAATTATATTGAATTTGATCGGAGAAGTTCAAAAACCCGTTCTTAGAATCGCTCCGATACTCGATTTTTTATACTCAAAATTCTCCTTCGTCCACCAAATGAAGTGGTTTTGGTGTCAAAATGACACTAATGGACTCATTTTGAGTTATATGGTGGGTCCTGACCTATTAGTGGCCATAAAATACCGCACGAGGTCCATTTTGGACGACTCCGATTTGGGATAAAGAATCGTTGATGCACCACCACACTTTCAGGGTCAAATTTGGCAACCTTCAAGTACCATTCCAACTGACACTGGTGTCAAAATGTCTGTTTGCCTCCTCTATACCTCTCAATGGAAAGGCCTAACCTCTACTAAGGGGAAAATCGACCGACACGAGCCGATTTCTACTGGTAGATATGTCAAGTTCCACCTAATCACAGCTAGTCGAAAACTAAATTCTCCAAACCCTTGTGACCACTTAGTCAGCTACTACCATAGAAAGTTTCGCTTGAACCTTGGCTATAAAATGAATAAGTTCCGACCATCTCTTTGACCACCTCCAGTGAGAATATTTGACAACTCCCTACATAGCTCTATTTCAGGCAATTTTGGTACTTGGCCAATTTCGTTCGGGGTAAGACCCCTTCACTCCACCCATGAGCCATTAGGAGTATAATAAAGGTATTTGGGATGAATTAGTGAAAATGAAATTTAATTTAGTTGATCTTTAAAGTCCGGGAGCCGAACTGTAAATTTGGAAAATTTTGGGAACCGAATTGTAAAAAGGGAAAACTTGTGGAAAATAGCCCCCAAGGGTAGCATAAGGGTCTACGAAGTGCTTTCAGAATAAACAAGAATGTTTAAAGTTATTTTTGGAAGTTTGGAGGCTAAACTTTAATTTTCGGTAAATTAGGAGCAAATAGCTAATTATGCCCAATGGAGGTTAAAATTGTTCATTTTAAACCATAGAGGGCAATAGTGGATTTTTTCAAAGTAAATAAGGCATAAATGGGACTTTTGCAAGTGAGGGGCAAAATGGTAGTTTTACCCATTTTAGGGACCTAAGTGTAAAGTCATGAATATTGGGCATCCATGAGTAATCTTTGGGAACTTAGATACCCAAATAAGTGTAAAGGAAAGTTGGGGAACCAAATAAGAGACTTAGAAAGTTTAGGGTATAAAATGAGAGAATTTGGATAAGAGCAAAATGGTAATTTTGCCCTACTAGCGGACCAAAATGCAACTTCAGAAAAGTTAAGTATCTAAGTGAGAATATTGGAAACTTTAGGCATTTTGGCTAATATGATCAAATATAGACATACTTTCGATAGGTGGAATGAAACCACAAAATGAGCTTAGCTAAAATGGATTCATCGACGCATAAGTCGAGCAAACCCTATCGAAGTGGTAAAACCGTAATTTTGAAAAAAATACTGGGCAACACTATAGATACACGAGTAAAATCAAATTTGACTTTGTTCATGTAACTTAATTTGTGTAGTGAAATTATCATCCAAATGACACAGAAGTAAACACATCTAGAGGCATTCATAAATCTCTTTGGTATGAACAAGTATCAGATATAATAGTGAGTTTATAGACGATGAGTCCTACAACACCGATCATGGTGGTTTACCTTAAGTAACTACAAGACGTAGAGAGCATGATAGGTGTAACACCGTATTTTTTTTAATAAAAAAATTTCTATTAGAATTGGAACTAGAAGTGAAATAATTATGTTAGAGAATATATTTTATTTTTAAAATTTAAAATAATTCGATCGAAAATCAAATATGAATTAAAATTGCTCTAATTTAATTATGAGGTAAATTAGTTATAAATTAATGATCTTAGTTAAATTAAAAGAATTAAGTGGAAATCTTGTAAACCCCGTATTCACATAATAAGAAAAGCTCGACTAGAGAACCAGGGAATTTTGTGTAAAAATCGAGATTCGACCTAACCAGAATGGATAAGTACAAGTCAAAACAGGAATATAAGAAATCCCAAGTGGCTGATAAATACAAAAAAATTTATGAGATGGAACCATGAGTGAAAATTGGTACCAGAATCGGACCAGTTCAGATCGATTCATATCTAAACCGGATTGAACCAGGATAAACCGTATGGAATTGGTTAAAAGAATTATTTTTTCTAGGTAGCATAAAAACATAATTTGGGAAATTTAGGCCACCATTAGATAGGAAATGGTTTTAGAAAAATTTAGAAAATTTTAAATTTCGGAAAACCAGTCAAATCGAGCCTGAACTGGCTAGTTTTTGAATTCGGGTGACCAAACTTGGTCAGGCCAGACCGATCAGCGGTCCAGCCGGTCAATGGATCACTACCAGGTCAACGTACAGTCAGCAGACGTGACCAATCAGCATGCGACGCATGACAAAGTGCACCAAGTCAGCGCTTGGAAGCATTGGCCAATTAGGATACGACATATGTCCATGGTCAACGGTCAATGTAAGCCCCGTCCTTTTAAAGACAAGAAAATCGAAAAAAGAATCGGTCAATTCAAAAGAGAAAACCGAGTCAATTCATGAACCATAACTGGTAAAGAAAGGGTAAAATGGGAAATTGACAAATCCCAAGTGACTCAAATAGTCATAAAAATCATGGAAAAGAACCTTGGTACAAATGGGAAGAGAAAAGCAGACCAATTCATGGTGAACTAGACCTGAACTAGATTGAACCGGTGTAAACCCCGTCCTTTGATAATAAGAAAATCGGGGAAAGAACTAGTCATTTCTAAAGAGAAAACTGAGTCGGTTTATAAATTGGAACCGATAGAGAAAGGGTAAATCGGGAAATTTATGGATTTTGAGTGACCTAAATAGTCACAAAAGTCATGAAAAAGGACTTTAGGATGAATTGGAGATGAAAACCAAACCAGTTTAGGTGAACCGGATCTGAATTGGTTTGGACCGGTTTGAACCACTATTGAACCGGATGCTAAATTCATTTTTCTAGGTGGCGTAAACAATCCAAATTGGAGAATTGATGCCACCATTAGATAGAGAATGAATTTAGAAATTTTTAATTTTGAAAAATTTGGTCGAATCAGGCCTAAATCGATTGGTTTAAGCTTTGAATCTGGTTCGGACCGGTCCGGTTTGGTTCGGAACAATGTCGTCTTCTTCCTTTAGATGACAACACTGTTCATTCCCCGGAAAATCGAGCAGCATCAATGAAGATGAAAAGTCTCTGGCTAGGGAGTTTCAGGCAATGAATGACCGCCATTAAGGCACCAATTGAACGACAAAGAAGTCTTCAAGCTTTCTATATAAAGAGCTTGTAAACTTCACTCTTTGGAGTTAAGGAAAATCGAGAAAATAATCGGTCAAATCGAGTGAGAAAACCAAACCGGTTCAAACCGGTTCGTAAAACCCATCATCGGGGAACGTGCAAATTGGGGAATTTATAGCTCCCGAGTGACCCAAAAAGAGTTAATAAACCTTAGAAAAGAACCTTATGACAGATTGGGAGAGAAAAACCAGACCAGTTCGGGTGAACCAGATTGAACCGGTTTATGAACCAAGATAGTTTACGAACCGGAACCGACAGAGAGAGGGAAAACCGGGAAATTTATGGACTCCAAGTGATCTAAATAGTCACATAAGTTATGAAAAAGGACTTTAGGATGAATGGGGGATGAAAACCAAACCAGCGAAAGTGTAAGTTATGAAAAAGGAAATTCATCATACCAATCGGGTATGATTATCTCTACTTACAACCAGTAAGTAGGTTTTATGCGTTAATGTTAATGCTCATCATCCCATTCGGTATGATGTGTAAATTAACCCACTCACCCGATGACCATGACATGTTCGTCCAATTCCACGCTAGATTTTCCTTGCTGGCGTTCTGGTCTCACGTGTCTCTACACGATTTGGGCATCTTTGTAAATTAAGGTTTGGCATGACATCCTTCGTTTTCTCATGTATGAGCAACTAGGCTCAAAGTTGTTGCTTAATTGCACTTATGTCCCTAAAGTTCATTTTCCTTGACTTTAGGTCCCCAATGCTAACGTTTCCCCAAATTGAGTCCCAAGGCTTCCAAAATACCCTTTGTGTCCTCAATTTACTCAAAATTGTATAAGGGGCACAAGTTTTCCAAATTTCCAATTTAGAAATTACAATTTTGCCCCTACTTTCCAAAAATGGCAATTTAGCCCCAAATTTTCCAAAAATTTACCAATTGGTCCCTCAACATCTTTCTCAGGCCAATTGGCCTTCAATTTTTGGAAATTGCATAAAGGTCCCTCAATTTTTCGAAATCCCCAAAATTTCCCCAAAATTTGCCCCAATTTCTCCCCTTTAAATTGACCGAATTTGATTTCTTCATATTAGTCTTTCAATCGGTGTTAATTGTTTCAATTTAATGTATGGATCAATTCCTATACTTCCATACGATTCAATTGAGCACTGAATTGCAAGATTTGTGTCTGAAACGAGCTCAAACAGAGCTTCAGTGGAAAACTGTTCGTAAATAGAGAAAGCTTTGAAAGCTATCCATCGAAGGTGCGACGGTCTGAGCTCTCGATCTGGGGAGGTAGCTCCCGTCCCGACCTCTTTCCATTTTGGCCGAGCTTATCCTTACTTGGAAATGGCCTGATTTGTGCAGTTACACCTTCGCCAGAGAAGGAACTTTTCTGAATTTATGAACAGTGCTGTCATCTTGAGGAAGAAGATGACACTCTTTAGAACCAGACCAGACCGGTCCGACTAGTTCAGGCCTGATTCCATCAGTTTTCTCAAAATTAAAAATTTCTAAATTAATCAAAATTCATTCTCTATCAAATGGTGTCTTCAATTTCCCAATATGAATATTTTAAGATACTAAGAAAAATGAATTTAGAAACCGGTTCAATCCGGTACACCCTAAACCGGTCTGGTTTTCTCTTCCCATTTGTCCCAAGGTTATTTTCCATGATTTTTATGACTCTTTGAGTCACTCGGGATTTTTCAATTCTCCAATTTACCCTTTCCTTATTGGTTATGGTTTTTGAATTGGCTTGGTTTTCTCTTTTGAAATTACCGATTCTTTTCCTAATTTTCTTATCTTTAAAGGGATGAGATTTACAACTCTCCACTCCTTTTAGGGGTTTTGTCCCCAAAACTAAGTCAGCAATCCTTTTGCCCCGGGAGTGACTTCCCTTGATGTCCTCTTGGGGTCTGCTCGGCATGTTACCACTTTGGTTATTTCCTTCACTTAGTCCTTTAGCCACGTACTTAAGAAGTCTTTCTCCCTTTCTCTCTTTCACTCATTCCATGGAGTGTATCACGATCAATCATGTCCGAACTACTCATTCCAAGGTACCTCCTTGGGTCTACTTCTTACTCTACTTAGGGTAAGACTCTTCTTCTTAAGGGTTCTTATTCATGTCATTAGGTTGGACGTTCCATATATCTAATCGTCCCCGTTTCCAATCATTCCCCTAGTTGTTGATGCTCTTAGTTAAGCATCCTTTAGGACTTTTCATCCTTAACCCCGTGGGTTTTGTTATAATTTCTTTCTTATCTTATTTTGGTCCTTCCTCCATTTTTTTGGGTTACTACAACTTTGATTCCTTTTCTTAGGTTTGACTAACAAACTCGGTCTTACTTGGGTCACCTTTTCTTGGTACTGTTGGAACTACATATCCTTTATAGTATGACATGTTCTAGAAATGTCTTTGTCCATTATAGTTCCAGAATGTGTGTCCTTGATAACTGTCCATGCCTTTCCATTCATTTAGGAGTCGTATGGCTTCGTTCCTTCCTATTACCTGGTAGTGTTTCCCAACTACCTTCGGTGTTGTCCAATTGTCCTTTAAATTTTGACATTAGGACCATGTCAGTTTCTCTTTATCTACTAATTCTTTGCCAACTTTCCTATGGGTTTTTCCCTAGTTCCAACCATCAGGTTTGTTGATAGCTTACTGACACATTAGGATCTTTTCTTACTTATGTCCTTCCTCATTTACAATGGCATCTTTTACTCAAGAGCTTTCCTTTCTTCCATCCATTCTTGCTCGCTTGTGACCATTACACCATTCCTTATTTTGAGTTAACCCTTTTTGGTCTACGTGTTGATTCCTTGTTTGGGGAGGTCTCCCTTTTATGGTTTTCATTCTCTACCATGTCCTTCAAGGTTGAGACTTCCGTCTTAGGGATATACCTTTACAATTCCTTGAAGGTTCCTTCCATTTACCTCCTTACGCTCTTCTCTATCTTGGGGCGTTTGCCTGCTTTTAATCTTTCATCGTCTTGAAATTTCCATTTCATCCCTTAGGATCTTTTGATTATCGATCTTATTTCATGTACTCCACCCTATGCCTAGCCGTCCACTCCATAGGCTTCATTAAGTGAATGCGGACCATGACCATTCTTAATGTCAGTGGTCAATTCCTTTAACCAATCCCTAACTAGAGAGCTTACTTCTCCAAGGTTTCTTAGATGTGCTTTCCTCTATTTCCCTATTATGGGTAGTCCAGCCTTCTCTTACTTGTATGACATCTTTGGATGCTATCTTCCCCCGTAGCCATTCCTTGGGTTTAACTTACTCTTTGGGCCCTCATGAGTACTTTTCCTTTGTACTTGATCTTCCCATCTCAACTAGTATTTCCTTTATGAACTTACCTTCTCTCCCCCATTTAATTAGGTCCATCACTTCTTCGTCCTTAATGCCCATCCAGTCGCCCTTTATATGGTGTAGTTGACATTATTTCTCAGTCTTTCATAGGGTGTCGTTTAGTCTCCTTGATCATTCTGTTGTTACTAGTTGCTTCCTACTTGGTTACCGTCCTTTTTCCAAAGCAGTTCATACTTGCCATCCCGAAACATCCTTAACCACTTATTCCCCTTTTTGAGGTTCCTTATTTTGGGTTAAACCTCCTATGATCCACTTGTCGGTTCCTTAGCTCGGTAATTCCCTTTTGTTCCTTATCCTCCCTTAGAGGAGTTCCTGTTTATGGTTTGGTTTCTTGCAGTCCATATTATGTCCAATCACCCATCAATGATCCCTTCAAGGGATTCTTAGTCATATACATCCCTCTAGAGTTCCCTTTCCTAGCACATTTCTTCTCCTCTTACCGTGTCCTACCCTAGAGTTACCGAAAGGAGTTTTTCCGTGTTTGCCCTTTCTGAGGGTGTTTCAGGTGTACTCTTCTTGTACCTTACCTCTATTCTTTGTTGTCTTTCATTCGACTTGTCCTTCTTAGAGGCAAACCTAATTCCTCTTTGTTTCTTAACTCTTGTAAGGGGGTCGCACAATCCCTTTAGGTTTTTCCTTCTAGTACCAGTCCTCCCACTCCTACCGCATCTCTTGATGTCGTCTTCTCCTTTTCCCCTTTCCCTAGGTTTATCCTATCCTTTGACTCTGTAGTAGTATTGTTTCCCTTACACACGACCCTTTATGTAGATTCTTTCCTTTTTCCCATTTCAATTGGGTTTTTTTTTGTCTCTTGATGAGGGCATGTCCCTTCCGATGACTCCCTTTCTAGGTAGGTTCTTTGTTCCTTTTTAGAAACTTCCTTCCTAGTCTTTTGTCTCGTCTTATTGCATTGTTTCCTAGTTCTTGTGGGGGAACTATTTAGGTTGGCTATCTTAGGTTTAGAGGTGACCTGCAATCCTCCTTCTTAGGTGGCCTTCTCTCCACCTACTACCCCGAGTCCTAATTGTTATATTCCAATCGGTTAGTTGTACTTGTCGTTAACTGGGAGACTAACTTTTAAATGAAAAAAAATGGTATTTTATTCATTCATGGAGGTAGTTTCTTGCTGCACTCAGCTTATTACAATAAATTTCTCACTACTTCCTATTCTAGTTCCTTGGGGTCATATGCCGGGAGTTAGCCTTCGAGTTGATTTGGGATTCGTGTTCCAAGGGCTCTCACAAACTGGTTGACGTTTGTAAACCCCGCCCTTTTGAGCCAAGGAAAACCGGGAAAAGAACCGGTCAAACCGAGTGAGAAACTGAACTGGTTCAAAAACTGATCATTTGTCAATGGACAATTTGGGAATTTACAACTCCTGGGTGATCAAAAGGGTTCATAATACCATGGAAAAGAACCTTAGGACGAATTGGAAGAGAAATACCAGTCCAGTTTAGATGAACCTGATCCAACTGGATTGAACCAATTTATGAACCGAGTCGATTCATGAACCAGAACCAATAGAAAATGGGCAAATAAGAGAAATTCAACTCCCCCGTGCCCCAAAGAAATTTATGGGAAGGAACCTTAGAATAAAGTGGGAGAGAAAAACTAGATCGGTTTGAGTGAACCGGACCCGAACCAGATTGAACCGGTTTAAGGACCAAGCTGGTTTATGAATCGGAATCGATAAAGAGATGGCAAACTAGGAATTTTATGGACCCTAAGTGACCCAAGAAGTCACAAAAAACATGGAAATGGTGTGAAGGAATTGGGGATGAAAACCAAACCGGTTCAGGTGAACCAGATCCGAACCGGTTTGGACCGGTTTGAACCATTATTGAACCAGATCCTAAATTCATTTTTCTAGGTGCTTAAATGATTCAAATTTGACATTTGAGGCCACCATTGGATAGAAAATCAATTTAGATTAATTTAGAAATTTTTAGATTTGAAAAACTCAGTCGAATGAGGGGTGAACCGACCGATTTAAGCTTTGAACCCGATTCGGACCGGTCCGGTCCGGTTTGGAACAATGTCATCTTCCTCAGGATGACAACACTATTCACTCGCCGGAAAATTGAAGCAGTGCCGGCGAAGAAGAAATGCTTCCGTTCAATAGATTCCAGGTCTTCAATGCCTATCATAACGGTGCCTAACGGACGGCCAACGGGGCCCCGAGCTCCCTATATTAAGAGCCCCTATCCATTCATCCTCTCCATACCTGAAAACTCCATTCTCTCTCAACTACTACATTTTCTGGTGAACCTCGAACGAAAGCTCCGATATGGGGTCTTTTCTAAGCCAAACAAGGTGAGGTCAGGCTCTTTAGAACCAGGGAGAAGTTAGCTATACACCTGTAATCTCTGGTTGCTTTGAGGGTCGCCGGCGAAACGCCAGCGTGATGAAATAGTGAAGCAGCTCCAGCGGATTGAAGCTGCCCTCTTTCAGCCAAGTTGAAATCAGCCATTTCGAGCCCTCCTCATGCCAAACCAAGCCTTCCTAACACTTCCTCAGCCCTCCCACGGCCGAATTAGGACTAAAAGGTAAGCCAATTTGGCTACCCTCTACAATTTTCAGTCGGTGCTAGAGAGAGAACTGACAAAATTTCAATGATAAAATTCTAACTCAATTCGGCATCAATTGATGTGATTCTTGATTCTAAGATGAACCTAAGGATGAGAGCTATCTGCCCAGATTGAAAGCTCGAACTACTGTGCCCTCACTTGTGAGTAATCGAAGCTTTCTCGCTCTACTGTCTGTTTTCCGGCGAAGATACGTTTGAGCTCGTTCCGGTGTTAAAACTTGCGATTCAAGTTCTATGGAATCATATGAACATGGAGAAACTCAATTTCAACTTCAATTTCAACAATTAGAGGTGTTTGATTGGTCAATTTGATGAAATCAAATTCGGCTGTGTTAAAGAGTTGGAATTGGGGGAAATTGGGGATTTTCAAAAATTCGAGGGATCGAAATGAAATTTCCTAAAATTGAGGGTCAATTAGGCATGATAAAAATGTTAGAGGGCCAATTGAGGAATTTTAGAATTTTTGGGGTGAAACTTACCATTTTTGTAAAAGAAGGGCAAAATGGTAATTTTGAAAAAGTTGGGGGACCAAATTGGAAATTTGGGAAATTAACCCTCTTTTTGTGAAATAGAATAAATTGAGGTCCTATAACAAATTTTAAAAGTTTTGAGACTCAATTTGAAGAAAAACCAACATTATGGACTTAAAGTTAAAGAGAAATAACTTTAGGGACCTAATTGCAAATAAATAAAAGTTTGACTTTCTCATTCATTTAGAATGAATGAAGGCTATTAGGCCAAAGGATAATGAATCAAGATGTTCATATCGTGTCGGAACATGAAGTACCGGGAACGTCAGCGAGGACAAGCTCGCGTGAATACAAAGAACCGGTCTAGTGGAATTCACTGCATTAACGGGTGAGTTAGTTTACTTACGTCATAAACAGTTGGGATGATGAGAACAACTTAAAGTTAAAAACCACTTACCGGTAGTGATGTGGTATTTTAAATGTCACGACTTAGAGTAGTGATGTGAAAATCATGAGGAAAAACTACTTACCGGTTGTAAGTAGACCATACTCGGTTGGTATGATGAAACTTCCTCAAAGGAAGTTGAAAACCCATTCATCGGTTATGAATGGAGATGTCCTTGTACCCGGGCAGTATAAGGGACAGTGAAAATATATTTTTGTCAGAAGTGCTCTCCCATGACTGTGTGCCAATGCTTAAACTATTTGGTAGACCTTCTTGACGGGAGCTCGAATAGCTTTGATAGGTCGGGGGCCTCAGTTTTTGGAACTTGGGGGCTAATATGCCCGATTTTGAAAATCTCGTACAGTGGGCCCAAGACCAGTTGGCACAAGCAGGAGCTCATAAACAAACATGAATTATATGCCATAAAACTTTAAATAAATGAATTGTTTGGCAATGGTACCAAGATAGGACCGACATGCTCAGTCAACTAGCGGTAGTGTGACATGACAGGTCGACGGACTAGTCAAGAGAAACAACTGCGGGTTGAGTTGAGAGTCGGGGTCGTTGGACCAATGGCACCACAGATTATATGGCATAATGAGAAAACATTATTTGTACATGCACTATGAATACGGGATCATCAAGATGCCCATAAGGGGTAGTGATGCATCCTAAGGGCCCTAGACTCTTAGGAGAGGAACCAAGAAAACTTGGAATGGCTCTACTCAACACCATATCTTTGTAGAAAGACAACCCTAGAAGCTTCCCAAATGCCTAAGACCTGGCAAGAATCTCGAAAGACCAAATGGGGAAGTATCCTAGAGAGTGGTGCTAGGACCTATCGATGGCACAACTCTAAGTAAGAAGGAGGATGTTCATCAAGAATTCCATAACTCCTTAGTTATTTTGTAACCATTTCCTATGATAGGGTTGAAAGTCTAATCTGTTGTATCCCCCTGTTAATAAAATACTCAAATTCTCAAAACTCTATCTCCTGATGATGCGATCTTGTTGGGAATATGGCCTAAGGAAAATAAAATAAACCCACACTATCTTGAAAACTAAGGAAAAGTCACATCTCGGTTATGGAAGATGAATCAAGGAATTAAGAAACCTAGGGTGACTCTTACCATGACCCTTTAGCAAAGGAGATTCAGCAAGAAAACTGTTAAAGTGATTAGACTCAAGAATGGTAAAACACCAAACCACTAGTAACCTTGGAAAAACCCCCACTCGAAGGAAAGAAGGAACCAAAATAATCTATGTAGAGTTTCAGCTTCAGAGCAAATAAAATCTCTTCCCAGTGTGCAATGCTCCTAACTATACAAGGTAAGATTGGAACACTATCTCGTGTACACTTTTCTTTCTCGAGCTATTCCCTTCACCCATTTTCTTCCCGAGTGTTGTTGGTTAACAGAGACTCAGAGTTGATATATACCATTGAACCATGGAACTCTGTGATGCTTGGATCTGATTTCTTAATTTGTCTATTAATTTGTTTGTATGTAGTTCAATGTATAGTGTTCAATCCTGTTATGCACAACTTCAGAGAGAGATTAATACGCCAATCATTGCATTTGTTGCTAAAGATCTGGTTTGATGGGGCAGAGTGAAATTACAAGTGTTGTGCCCATGTCTTTTTTTGTTATCATCATAGTAGATTTCTGTAATTCTCAGGGATTAATACCCTAAAGTACTTGAATCAGTGGAGGCAGGAGGTTGTTGAGCTTGATGTATCAAAACTAGGAGAAAAATTGGAACATACTTGGGAATCCACAAGCTCCTGGAGTTGCCCCGCTGTTGCCTCCTGAAGTACTTACATTTCTTCATTTTAGGCACCTGTTGTACTTCCATTGCTTACTCTCTGCAATTCATTGATACAGAGGTAATTCACATGGTGTCAATAGATTATGCTGTCCCAATCAATAGAACGTGTGTCCATTCAAAGCTTCTATCTTGCTTAACCAGCATACGGAGACAACACCAGAGTGGCAGTATTCCATAATCACAGAGATTGCAATATCGAGAAAATGTGAAAATTATATATATATTAATTCACAATAATTGAACTAAATCATTGCAGCAAAAAGGCGATTTTTTTCCTCCAAAAAAATAGTTTTTTCTTCTGAATATTTTTTTAAACCGCCGGTCTGGTCTCAGCGGGCATGTCAATCTAAACCCTATCATATATTTATTATCGGTTGAACCTCTGTGAATTGGTGGTGGTGACGACGATGGGTGAATCCGACAGACGTCGAGCCTACAGTCCTCCGTCTCGACCGGATCGATCGCCAGGGTGTCGCCGGAGCTCCCACCGAGGTGTCTCTCCTCCGAGGGACAAGCTTTCTAGTCGAGCTAAGTCTCCTCGCCCGGGGAAGTCCTTTTCTCCACCTCAGCGGTCTCCTTCTCCTCGGACCAAGCGTCTGAGGAGTGCGCAGAGTGAGAGAGGCGATGAGAAGAGGCCAGAAGCCGAGAGAAGATCCGGTAGGGAGCATGATAGAGATCATACTAGGAGGACTCGCGATAGCGGTGATAATAGGGACAGGGAGAGAGACACTGGAACAGAGAAGAGAGAGAGGAGGTCCGAGCGAGATGAAAGCAATGCGAAGTCTTACAGGCCTAGACACGAGCCTTCTGCATCTCCGCATGCTGACCGGCATCGGAGAAGCAGACATCGTTCTAGTTCCCCTGTTCCACTGGATTCAAATGCCCGGGCACGCCAAGAGGTGTCTGGTGATAGCCACTTCACTTTCCATCTTTTTATAAAGTTCATTTACCATTTACCACTTCACTCCACCTATTTAGTTGGGGGCGGGTTGGATGTTGTTCTTGCATCTGAATTTTTAATGGAGAAAGAGTGCTGTTTTCTCACATTCCTCAAGTTTTTAGCTGATTCTCCTTTTGTTGCGGTACTCCATTGTGTCATATTGTATTCAATCAGCTTTATGTTGTGCCTCCAGATGCCACTCTTATTTGCTTTGCACTTCATGGCGTTATACTGCATTTAGATCCATCATAAAGAGAAGGATATGTCAATCTCATTTTCCTGGATATTATAGTCCTTCTATCCCAAGTGCCTAACATTTTAAGCTTTTCACCAATTCTTTTGTATCGATGAACTGGCGTTTCTTTTTTCAGGTGTCTAATACAAGAAGATCCCAGGAAGTGTGAGCTTCTGTTCTATTTATTTATTGATAATTTTGGTCATTCTACTTACACTCTCTATCAGTTGCATGTTGTATCATACTAATTGGCTATGTTTGGCATGATAACACCTATTTACTCTTTATATACCTAGGCCTCACTGTTGTATATTGAAGGATTATCCAGTAAATTTGTCTTAATTTATTTCTTCTTCGTGTTTGCTAATATATCAGTCTTCTTAATAAGTGGTCGTAGAGATGCTCAAAGTATTCATTATTGAAGCTAGAGGCCTTTTTATACCGAGCAAAAACTTCTCCTTTTTTTAGATCTTTTACTTTACTCTTAAGGGTCTAAATGCTTTTTAGAATAGATGTAAATCTCTCATATTGTTTATAATTGATCTTTTCTTCTAGAAGTTTTTGGCGATTTGCAATGATCTATTGATATATGTGTCCCCCTATGATACTTGCTTTGCTCTGTTTATGCTTGTTATTTTGAACTAATGCATAGGACAGACAGATCTTGGTGTATGTGTCATCTTAAATTTTTTGACATATATAGGATTTTAGGGAAATTTTTCTAGATTATTTCTATTTTTGTCAATGTGTAGTGTACCTGTTTCTTCAAGTAAAAGCTGCTGTGTTTCTGCAGTTTTCTTTATGAATTTGTTTTCATGTATATCTTATCCCACTTCCTGATGATGCCAAACCTTGCTTAGGGATGCTATAAGTGATTCAGTAGCAAAAATGGAGGCAGCTGAGAAGGCTCTTGAAGAAAAGCAAAAGGTAATGATGACCTTTGTCTCCTAAAATATAGTAATGGATACCCACCTCTAAATCATCTGGCATGTTTATTCAGCAGCCAAAAGAAAAAAAAAGGTCATATGACCTCTTGGTACTGTGATGGTCCTTTTGCCACCAAGAGAAAACAAGAAGAAACATGGTTTGAACTGAAAAGATACACTTTCATATGCTCTATTTCTGATGCACAAACTTGGTTGAAACTCCATTTTTTCTTCTTTTTTGTATTGCCAGCAAAAACCTACATTTGAGCTTTCCGGCAAGCTAGCTGATGAAACAAATCGAGTGAGAGGTAAGGTTCCCATTCTAAGAATGTAGTCATGCATTTGGAAGGAGCTTCTGAGGGCTTGAGAAGTTGTTAGGTTTTCTAAACCCATTAGATTTAGATGCATATGGAGTAGCTAGTGTTCTGAAAAGGCAATTGTATCAATTTTCTTTCCCTGGGCTACTCTTCCCCATGAATCTTAGAGAGGGATGATTTCCTTTTGTTCTTCATTTTTTCTATGATCATCCATGTCTTGAGTTCCATATTTCTCCCTATTGAGAGAGGGTTTCTCTTTGCAGGTGTGACATTGCTTTTTACTGAACCTCCAGATGCTTGCAAACCTAATATCAGATGGCGATTATACGTGTTTAAGGGTGGTGAGGTGCTTAATGGTAGGTTCTGTTGATATAATGTATTAATTATGCTCTTCTTTAATTAACACAACAATCTCAAGCCTGTGTTCTTTAATTTACAATTTGTCGTGTGCATCCTATTTTAATTTATTGTTAATTCTGTCTATTCAACCTATGTTTATTATCAGGCCTATATGAGGAAATTTATATTTTGCATGATGGGTGTTGGTTTGGCATGACCACACTTCCTGGATTTTGAGACGATATTTCAATTCTAGTCCATTCCAATAAAGATAAATATGTTTTCCATTTTTGTGAATAGAATACTTGACTATTTTGATAAATTATTATTTCAATGTGATGATGTTTATATGCAGTCATATTGTCTGACATGCTAGTTATCTTAAATTTCTATACATCACTTATTCTGAAATCCTGAAATACACCAATTCAGTTTTGCACAACTGAGCAGAATGCTGTCAAATATCTGATGATTTTCATGTGTATACATACATAGCAATCACTTGGCCTTGAGCTACTGTAGGTAGTTGTTGTGGATGGCACTTTGACAAACATTTTAATTAGGAATAGTGGCTATTGACTTGTGCCATGATTATATGTTTATTGATAAATTTTCTATTTTTTCTCCATCCTACTGACCTACTGAATTTGGCTGGAGCAGAGCCCCTCTACATACATCGTCAAAGCTGTTACCTCTTTGGGAGGGAAAGGAGGGTTGCTGATGTGCCTACTGACCATCCATCCTGTAGCAAGCAGCATGCTGTAATTCAATTCCGGTATGCAATCTACTATTTAATCTCTTCTGTTTATACTGTCAACTCATATTTGCGTGGCTTGCAGTTGACTTCTGGTTACTATTTCTCAGTCAAGTTGAGAAGGAGCAACCTGATGGAACATTATCCAGGCAAATAAGGTAAGAATGGCCTCCTGATCATAACTAAGTGAATTGTACTTGGTCATGATGCCAGCTCATGTTTCTTTTTTCCATCTGTACCTCACAGGCCTTACTTGATGGATCTTGGAAGCACCAACAAAACTTTTCTCAATGTAAGAAACTTCATAGAGCTCTCTCTCCTGTTATCTTTTGTCTCATGAACTTAGGACCATTTATTATGTGAACATGTTCTTTTTGGAGTATTACTATTATCTACTAAATTGATCTGATGATTTGAATTTTTCCACGATGCAGGATAACCCCATTGAACCCCAACGTTACTATGAGCTTTTTGAGAAGGATACAATCAAGTTTGGAAATAGTAGGTATGCCATCACCAATTGCAATCACACTTTAGTCAATCCTTAACTCGTGGAATAACGATGGGACATTACCTGAAGAGATGCCCAAACCTACGAAAGAACAAGTACCAAGATGAACTATTATAGGTAAGGAAAGAAGGGGTGTTTCACACCTCATAGATTTAAGGCAATACCTCCTCAAAGGTCACGAAAGACATGAAGGATTGGAGATCGATACCATGGAGCAGGTTACATAAACGGTTCACAAAGAGGTCAATAAATGATGAATCAAGGAAAAGTCACATCTCGGTTATGGAAGATGAATCAAGGAATTAAGAAACCTAGGGTGACTCTTACCATGACCCTTTAGCAAAGGAGATTCAGCAAGAAAACTGTTAAAGTGATTAGACTCAAGAATGGTAAAACACCAAATCACTAGTAACCCTGGAAAAATCCCCACTCGAAGGAAAGAAGGAACCAAAATAATCTATGTAAGGGAATAACGATGGGACATTACCTGAAGAGATGCCCAAACCTACGAAAGAACAAGTACCAAGATGAACTATTATAGGTAAGGAAAGAAGGGGTGTTTCACAACTCATAGATTTAAGGCAATACCTCCTCAAAGGTCACGAAAGACATGAAGGATTGGAGACCGATACCATGGAGCAGGTTACATAAACGGTTTACAAAGAGGTCAATAAATGATGAGGTGAATGCAAAAACTTCTTAAGAAGGTCAAATCGAGAAGGATACCTCATGAATAGGGATAAGGTACATGAGAAACATACTTAGAACCCTCTCATAAGGGGCAAACATAGAAAAATGTCCCCCAGAACTCTAGGGAATGACATCGTGAGAGTGAAGAAGAGAAGGAATACGCTGTGAAAGGGAACTCTGGAGGGATGCATACAACCAAGTGCCTTGAAGGAATCATTGGTTGGCAGATGGACATAACGTGGAGTGCAAGGAGCCAACCCTTCATTAGAAACTACTTGAAGGAAGGATGTATTGGAGGCCAAGACTAATCTGCTTTGGAAAAGTGATATAATTTTAGGTACAACTTCCTTTGAAAAATATAGAGAAGTCAAAGTGGAGATTCATAGTAACATAACAGAAGTAAGTAAACCATGACAACAAGATAGTCAAAGAGAATGAACGACACCATAAGGAGGACTGGGAAATAGTGAGGAATACACCCTAAAAAGTGCACGGGAAGGATCATTAAGGACAAGGAGATTAGAGAGACAATTGCCTCAAGAAAACTAAGCAAGGTGAAAAGTAGGGGCGAGACAGGTAACAAACTACTCTCATGAGGGTCCTAGAGTAAACTCTAGCAAAGAAGGAAGAGGTGGAAAGGCCAAATATTGGAGAAAAGAAGGATGAAAGAAATCCTTAAAAAAAAACTAATGACGAAATTCAAGCCAAGAAAGGAGTAGGTAAGCCTTTCACACAATGGTCAAGAAATCTTGAAATAAGGAAGATTTGTATGTGCCCTAAAAAAATAGACAGGTACTGGGTACGAATGAGGATGTGGATAGAGTATAAAAGATGTGCCTACAAGATTTGAGGAGTAAAGGTAAATAGGAGAAGGTGACATCAAGTGACGTCATTTAAGGGTAGAAATCCCCTAGATTAAATGTAAGAAAAGAATGTCAAGAGAAAGGCAAAGAATCCTACCAAGGAAGGAAGCCCCAGAAAGACATGTGTATCCTAATTAAGAGGAAATGGAACCAGCCGAAATGGAAAGAACAATAAGCTCACAAATGAAATGCTGGTTGAGATGGAAAGATCGAGTAGCAAGGAAAAGTACTCATGAGGTCTTAAGAAGTAAGTTAAACCAAAGGAATGGATAAATGGCATGGTAGCATCAAAGAATGCCGCAACAAATAGGAGTGGGTGGACTACAATAATAAGAGAGTAAAAGAAAGAAAATATGAGGAATCTTGGAGAGGTAAGCCCTCAATTAAGAAATCAATTAGGGAAAATGATCACTGACATCAGGACGGGTTATGGTCCATGCTCACATAATGGAGCCTAAAGAAATGGACGTGTATTGTGGTATGAGTAGGGATGAGGATAGGGAACTTATGTGAGTCCAACTAAGGGTGCTGCCAATTTGCAAGGTCCAATCACAAGGTTAAGGGCCAAAAGAATTAAAGAAGAAATGCAAGGGCTGATTGGAGCAATTACAGGAGGTCAAGCTGGGAGCACTATTGAAGAGTATAATGAGAGCATTAAAGAAGGCAATAATTCAAATGAGAGATTTATTAATATCATAAATCTTCTAGAAGATTAAATTAGAGAACAATATCTTTTTTTAGATATGTCTAAGAAATATATTAACAAAATTCTCTATATGGTTGGCATATCAACCCGCAATATTTTATTTCCTTATTTAGATTCTCAAGTGCCTATAAAAGGCTAAGTTTAGACTAATGTAAAGATAGATCTTTGATTTCAATTTTATTGTGAGGCTTATGTCTTCTTTCTCTTTTGAGAGAACTTTTGAACTTATCAGGTTTTTACTTGTGGCGTTCAAGCAATTAGACTTATCACCAGGATTTTCTAGGAGCTCTCCTTAGAGGATTTGGGTGTGGCATCTACATCTACCCGTACCTTGTTTCTTAATCAAACAAGGTATATTCTATTCTTTTTACTTGTGTTGTGAAAATCTTGGGGTCTATTCAATATTTGGTGTAGGATGCCGTTAGTATATTGGCGGGGTTCGCATCAGGAACCAAAGATATACTTGCAAAATTTTAAGAGAAATGATAAATAGAAGATGACGACAATCAAATGATGCCATTTAAAGGTAGATATTCCCCAGAAGCAAGGAAAAAGAGGAGAGTCCTATCGAGGAATAAAATCCTAGAAAGACATGTGCATCCCAACTAAGAGATAATGGAACCAAGAAAAAGGGACAAAGAGATAAACTTGCAATTGAAGCGCAAGCCAAGGTGAAAGAACCAAGAAAGCATGCTTGAGTGACCCAAGGAAATAGTTTAAAAGGAAATAATGTCCAAGAAACATTAGGAAAGGCAAGTCTTCTAAATAAAATGCGGCTAAGAAGGAATAACCACAATTAGTAAGACGGGTCAGAGTCCACACGCGCATATGAAGTCTAAAGAGTGGATGACTGAGCATAGTGCGGAATGCACGGAATAAAACTAATAATCGGAAGTATCTCATCTAAGGAATAAGGGATCAAACAAAAGTGGTGAGTAGAGAAGGATCCAAAGTAAACAGATGCCCTAACATAGATAAGGGTACAAGGAAAGGGAGAAAAGAAACTTTCAAGCAATGGTAAGAAGGTTGAGCATGTAGCTCCTACAATGAAAGTCTCTACCTTGAAGTATATATTGGAGAATGGAAACGTAAAAAGGGAACTCCCTGATCAAAACAATAAACTAAAAAAGGGTCAAACAGGAATAACAAACTATGAAATGGTTACGAACAAGTAAGAGTGGATTGAGGCCAAAGGAAAATCCTTGAGTAAAGGATGTCATTGGGAATGATGATGGACCTAAGAAAGGACGAATCCCAGCATGTCAGTAAAACAATTGGAAATCAAATAATTGAAACCAGAAATACTCAATAAGGAAGTCGAAAAAGGACAAGTGGGTAAGGAGAAATGACACCGTTATAAATTGATGTGGATAACGGTAAAGGTAGTGATCATACCTGTCTTTACAAGCGAATTAGCGGCTGGTCTTGGGGTAGGCTTTCCAGGGATACCTGAAAAGGATATAAGGGAAGGGTGAGTACAATGACTCAGTGAATGGGCTTGCAAAATTTATCTTTTTAGGAAAAATGTTTGATTCGGAGTGTGCTAGACTCCTTATTCTCTTTCAAAAAACTTTCATTTCAAATACTATTTTTTTTCACCATTTCTTATTAATCATGGTATGTCATCACCCAACACACATCCTTCATCATGAAGGTCAAATAAACAATTGTAGGCAAGCATGTCCACTAAACCCACTTGTGGCATCAGAGCGACTTTACCGGCCACCTAGATAGAAGCACGCCCACTTTTACCTTGAGAATGAGTGGATGTTTGCAACAGTGAAGTAGCTCCGACAGACTGAAGCTACCCTGTTTCTATCAAGCTAAAATTAGCCAATTCGAGCCCTCCTCAGGACAAACCAATCTCTCCCAACACCTCCTCAGCCCTCCTACGAGCAAATTAGAACTGAAAGATAAGCCAATTTGGCTCCCCTCTGTAATTTTTTACTGGTGCTGGAGAGAGAACTGACAAAATTTCGATGATAAAATTGTCACTCAATTCGACATCAATTGATGTAATTCTTGATCCTAGGAGTAATCTCAGGATGAGAGCTATTTGCCCAGATCGATAGCTTGGACCACCGTGCCCCCAATGGTAAGCATTTGAATCTTTCTCTCTCTACGTTCTATTTTTTGGTGAAGCTCCATTTGAGCTCGTTCCAGTGTCAAAACTTGTGATTCAATGTGCAATTGAATCGTATGAAGATGTAAGAACTCCAATTTAACTTCAATTTCAACAATTAAACTTGTTTGATTAGTCAATTTGATGAAATCAAATTTGGCTGTGTTGGAAAGTTGAAATTGGGGATTTCAAAAATTCGAGAGACTAAACTGCAATTTTATAAAATTGAGTTCCAATTGAGCATGATAAGAGTGTTGGAGGATCAATTGAGCAAATTTTCGAATTTTTTGGGTAAAACTTACCATTTTTGTAAAGGAATGGAAAAATGGTAATTTTGAAAAAATTAGGGACCAAATTGGGAATTTGGGAAACTTGAACCCCCTTTTGTGAATTTGAATAAATTGAGATCCCGAGAATTTTTAAAGTTTCTGGACTAAATTTGGGGAAAAACTGGCATTTGGGGTCTGAAGTAAAAGAAAAGGAATTTAGGGACCAAATTGTAAACATTTGAAAAGTAAGATATTTTTGTCATTCATGATGAATGAAGGCTATCAAAACAAATGATAATGAACAAGGATGTTCATACCGTGTAGGAACACGAGATATAGGGAACTCTAGTTAAGGCAAAACTCGCAAGGGAAGAAAGCCGATTTAGAGGAAATACACAACACGATCGGGTGAGTGGGATTTAATATCATTCCTAGTTGGGATGATAAGCACCTCAAAAATGAAAACCCACTTCTAAGTGGCATTTTAATTATCACATATGAGAAGAGTGATGTGGAAATTACACGAAAAAACTATTTACCGATTGTAAGTATATCATACCCGGTTGGTATGATAAAACTTCCTAGAAAAAAGTGGGAAACCCACTTTTCGGTTATAATCGGAGATGTCCTCATACTCGGTTGGTGTGATGGACGACTAAAAAGTTTATTTTGTCGGAAGTGCTCTTCCGTGATTGTGTGCCACTACTTAAAAGTTTTGGGAGACCTTTCTGACGGGAGCTCGAATAGCTCATATAGGTTGGAGGCCTCAGTTTTGGAACTTGGGGGCTAATATGCCCGATTTTGAAAAATCTCGAATAGTGGGCCCTAGGCTAGTTGACACGAGCATGAGCTGGTAAAAAAACATGATTATTAAAGCCATGGAAACTTAAGTAAATGAGTTGTTTAGCCATGGTACTGTGATAGGACCGACAAACTCAATGGACCAGCAGTAGTGCGACATGACAGGTCTACGGATCAGTCAAGACAAACAGGTGCAGGTCGAGTTGAGAATCGGGGTTGTTGGACCAGTGGCACCCTAGATTATATGGCTTATGTGAAAAACTATTGATTGTGCATGCACTGTGTTACGAGACCTTCAAGATGCCCAAGAGGGGTAGTGATGCGTCCTAGGGCTCTATACAACCTAGTAGAAATAAGGGCGGTTAGTCGTACCAGAAGTCTTGCGAAGCTCGACATAGTGTCATGCACATGAGACCGGGGTGGGGACGGGATGAGGTCTCTGTCCTCATACAGACATGGAGTTTTGTTATGAGATTGAGGGTTGAATGTCGCATACATCCACTCATTCTCAGGGTAGAAGTGGACGTGCTTCTATCTAGGTGGCCGGTAAAGTCGCTCTGACACTACAAGTGGGTACAATAGATGGGCTGGCCTGTGAATGTGTGTTCCTTCATGATGAAGGGCGTGTATTGGATGATAAAAACACCATTGTGATGAGAAATGATTATGAAAATTGAGATTTGAAAATGAAAAAATTTAAAGGAATTAAGGAGTCTCGCACACTCCAACTTGAAAACTATTTGTTTACCGAAAACTTCATTTTTGAAACTTACCCATTCACTCAGTTGTAGAAACTTACCCTTCTTTTTATCCCTTTTTAGGAAATAGAGAAAATGATTAGGGATAACACCAAGCCTTACCTTCTATCAGGTATGTTTAATCTCTCTTGACCTTCTATCAAGTATGTTGAATTAGAGTGAAAAACTAAGCCAATTTGGCTCCCCTTTGTAAATTTTGATTGGTGCTAGAGACAGAATCGACATAAATTTGATGACTAAATTCTCATTCAATTCTACATCAATTGATTCAATTCTTTATCCTCCAAGTAACCTTAGGATGAGAGTTATTTGCCCATATCGAAAGCTTGGACCGCCACGTCCCCAACGGTAAGCTTTCGAAGCATTCTCTCTCTAAGTCCAATTTTCCGGCGAAGCTCCGTTTGAGCTCATGATGACATCAAATCGTATAATTCAAAGTGTAATTGAATCGTATAAGGTGTAGGAACTCCAATCTAACTTCAATTTCAACAATTAAACTCATTTGATCGGTCAATTTGATAAAATCAAATTCGGCTGAGTTAGAAGGTTGAAATTAGGGGAAATTTGGGAATTTCGAAAAGTTGAGAGACTAAAGTGCAATTTCATAAAATTGAGGGCCAATTGGGCATGATAAAGATGTTGGAGAACCAATTGGGCAAATTTTGGAATTTCTGGGGCAAAACTTACCATTTTTTGTAAAGTAGGGGCAAAATGGTAATTTTGAAAAAGTTGGGGACCAAATTGGAAATTTTGGAAATTAAACCTTTTTTTGTGAATTTGATTAAACTGAGGTCCCAAGGTGAATTTTCAAAGTTTCAGGACTCAATTTGAGGAAAAACCAGCATTAGGGACTTAAAGTTAAAGAAAAATAACTTTAGGTACCTATTTGCAAATAAGTAAAAAGTTTGATTTTCTCATTCATTTGGGATGAATGAAGGCTATTAGACCAAAGGATAATGAACAAGTGTGTTCATATCGTGTAGGAACACGAAGTACCAGAAATGCCAGCTAAGACAAGTTCGCATCAAGGCAAAAAGCAGGCTAAGAGGAAATTCATTACACTATCGGGTGAGTGAGATTTTTATATGATACTCGGTTGGGATGATAAGCACCTCAAAAATGAAAACCCACTACTAAATGTTATTTTAAACATCTCACATGAGAGGAGTAATGTGAAAATCACACGAAAAAACTACTTACTAGTGTAAGTAGATCATACCCGGTTGGTATGATGAAACTTCCTTTAAGGAAGTGGAAAACTCGTTCATCGGTTATGAGCAGAGATGTACTCATACTCGGTTGGTATGATGGATAGTTGAAAAATATTTTATCGGAAGTGCTCTCCCCTAACCGTGTGCCACTGCTTAAACATTTTGGGAGACCTTCTTGATGGGAGCTCAAATAGCTATGTTAGGTTGGAGGTCTCGATTTTGGAACTTGGGAGCTAATATGCCTGATTTTGAAAATCTCGAATAGTGGACCCTAGGATAATTGACACGAGCAGGAGCCCATAAACAAATATGATTAATATGCCATGAAAACTTAAGTCATGAGTTATTTGGCCATGGTACCGAGACAGGACCGATATACTCAGTCCACTAGCGGCAGTGCGACATGACAGGTCTCCGGACTAGTCAATATAAATAGTTGCATGTCAAATTGATGGTCAGGGCCATTGGACCAGTGGCACCACATATTATATGACATTATGTGAAAATATATTGATTGTGCATGCACTGTGTCATGGGACCTTCAAGATAACCAAGAGGGGTAGTGATGCATCCCAAGGCTCTGGACGACCTATTGGAAATAAGGGTAGTTAGTCGTACTAGAAGTCTTACAAAGCTTGACGTAGCTTCAAGCACATGAGACCGAGGTGGGGACAGGATGAGGACTTTGTCCTCATATGAACACAAAGTTTTGTTATGGGATTGAGGGTCGGATGTCACGAACATCCACTCATTCTCAGGGTAGAAGTGGACGTACTTCTATCTAGGTGACCGGTAAAGTCGCTCCGATGCCACAAGTGGGTACAATGGACAGGCTAGCCTGTGATTGTGTATCTTACCTTCATGATGAAGGATGTGTGTTGGGTGATGACACACTGTGGTAATAAGAATTGGTTATAGAAACTGAAATTGAGAATGAAATGTTTTTAAAAGAAAATAAGGACTCTAGCACACTCTGATTCAAACATTTTTTTCTAAAAGTTAAATTTTGAAAACTCATTTATTGAGTAGTTGTACTCACCCCTCCCCTATATCCCTTTCTGGTAACTCCGAAAAGTTTACCCAAAGACCACCAGCTAACACACATGTATGGCAGGTATATAAAGTTTAAAATTTTATGCAGTTTTGATTTATGTTATTCTAGAAAAAGTGTAGGTTTAAAGGATGCCTTACTCCTCACGGTTTAAAAAGAAGGGGCAACCCTTAGTAAGCCGGGAGAGTGGCGGGTTGATCATGGGGATCCGACCAAACCGGGTGGAGGTGTGACAAATTGAGTGTTATTAGAGCTTGTTTCCTCAAAATACATTATCAAAACTATATAACATAGTAACTAAGAGAAAATTTAAAAATTTTTCAGATGGTTCCTAAGAGAGGAACCAAGAAAACTAGGATTGGCGTTACCAAAACTCTGTCCCTATAGGGAGATCACCCTAAGATACCCGAGAAATCCCAAAGAACCAAGAGACATTAGTGAGAAGTATCCAGAAGGATAGTGCCAAGATCTATTGAGGTCATAATCTTGAGTACGAAGGAAGCCAAGCCTAAGGCTAGGAATGCCATGAAGGGCTTTTAACCATAATAAGGAGGACGCTTGTCAAGAACCCTGTAGCTCCCCATCTATTTCGTAAACACTTTTTGTAATGGGGCTAAGACCCTAACCTATTATACTACCTCTCCAATAATAAAGAACTCCATGTTCGTAAAACCATATCTCTCAAAATGATGTGACCTTGCGCCTCAACTGTAGAAAGATTTCCCAAGGAAAATAACCAACAAACCCACATTACCTTAGACACTATGGAGATCAAGGAGATTTCCATCCCAAATAAAGGAATGAAACAAGGGAATTGTTGGGCAAAGAAGGCAAAACAAGAAAAATTGTCAAAGTAATTAAGGAGTCTAGGAGAAACTCTTGGAGTAAACTCAATAAGGAAACGACCTATTACAAGTGTAAGGAAATGGGACATGAAGTGAAGGACTATCCCACACCACATGGATTTAGGACAATATTTTCTAAGAATAACGCTCCCACAACTATAGGAAACCTGAAAGGATACCATCCCTAGAAATACAACTTATGCTCGGAATTTCAACTACATCCAGGAGGAAGCTCTTTAAGATCCTAGCATAGTGACAAGAAGGAAAAAAGAACTGAAGGACCTCGATAAACCACAAACAAGAACAATTTATAGCTAAAGAAAATTTTTCCTTAAAAAGAAATTTCCAACCATTTAGGAGCAAAGAAGGGAGCACCTCCACGAGAGAAGACCAGTCGAGCATTTGACGATAAATGAAATGTCTCGAGATTGCAAATATGACTCACTTTGGAAAAAGCAGTGAAGCCAAATAGAAGTTTCGAACAAACATAGCAAAAGGAAGCAAGTCATTACAACAAGATAGTTAAGGAGAATATACGATGCCTTAAGGAAGACCGGGAAGTAGAAAGGACCACACCCTAAAAAGAGCTGTAGGATGGATATTAAGGTCAAGAAGACTCGAAAAATAACTGGCTTAAGATAATTAGACCAAGGGAATGGTAAGGATGAGGCAGTTAACGAACTGATACTAGTGAAGGTCATGTATCCTAACTAAGAGAAAATGGAACCAATTGAAAGGGATAAAGAGATAACTTGCAAATGAAGTGCAAGCTGAGGTGAAAGAGCTAAGAAAGCATACTTAGAGGACCCAAGGAATAAGTTAAACCTAAGGAATGGGTAAATAGGAAGTTAGCATCAAAAGAAGCTGTGACAATTAAGAATGAGTGGACTACCCATAATAAGGAAATAAAGGAAAGAACACCTGAGAAACGTTGGGAAAGTAAGCCCTCCAAATAAGATGTGGCTAAGGAGGAATAACCACAATCAGTGAGATGAGTTATAGTCCACACGCACATAATGAAGCCTAAAGAGTGAATGGCTAAGCATAGTGTGGAGTGCATGAAATAAAATCGATAATCAGAAGTATCTCAAGTAAGGAATAAGGGATGAAATAGAAGTTGTGAATAGAGAAGGATCCAAAGTTGGTAAATGCCCTAACATAGAAAGGTGTAAGAAGAAAGGAAGAAAGAACCCTTCAAGAAATGGTAAGAAGGTTGAGCATGTAACTGCTAAGATGAAAGTCTCTACCTTGAGGGACATAGTAGAGAATGAAACCGTAAGAAGGGAACTCCCCAAACAAAACAATAGACAAATAGACCCAAAGGGATCAAACGAGAATAATGAGTTATGAAATGGTCACGAGTAAGTAAGAGTGGATTAAGGAAAAAGGAAAATCCTTTAGTAAAGGATGTCACTGGGAATGAGGAAGGACCTAAGAAAGGAAAAATAACCATTATGAAAGTGTTCTAGGAACTTAAAATGGTCAAAGACATGTTCTAGAGTATGCCATGCTATAAGGGACATGTAAGCCCAACAATTTTAAGGAAAAATTTGACTCAAGTAAGGAAGAGTCAGTGGGTAAGCATGACGAGGTCAAACAAAATTTTGATTGAAGTTAAACTAAATGACGGATGAAGAAAGGGTCAAAATAGGACAAAAGGGTAATAATACCGAAACCTGTGAAAAACAATTACGCGATGCTCGAAAGAACACCGGGCTGAGAGTTTCAATGATGTAGAGAATAAATAGACAAAGGAACGATTGGGCACCTTGGAACTCCCAATGTTGAAATCATGAGTAAGAACCCCAAAGGGGAAGAATCTTGCCCTAAGTAAAGAAAGATGAGAACCTAGGGATATACCTTTGGACTCATAGGCAAGATATACTAGTTATGATAAAACTACATGGAAGGAGTAAACAACATAAAGGAAAAGAAATTCTTAAGTGTGTGAATTAAGGTGGACTGGGTGAAAGAATGACCAAAGTATTAACTTGTCTAAGTTGACATTAAGGAAAGTTATCCTGAATAGAAATTTAGTTTTGGGGACAAAACTCCTAAAAGGAGGGGAGAGTTCTAAACCCCACCCTTTGGAATTAAGGAAAAATCGGGAAAAGAACCGGTCAAATCGAGTGAGAAACATCGAACAAGTTCACAAACCGATCATCAAGGAATGAGAAATTTGGGAAATTACAACTCATGAGTGACCCAAAGGATTCATAAAACCTTGTAAAAGAACCTTAGGACAAATTGGAAGAGAAAAACTAGACCTGTTCAGATGAACCATATCCAACTGGATTGAATCGGTTTATGAACCGGAACCGATAGAAAAAGGACAAACCGGAAAATTTATGGATGCTAAAGTCATGAAAAAGGACTTTAGGATGAATTGGAGATGAAAATCAAACTAGTTTAGGTGAACCAAATTTGAACCGGATAGAATCGGTTTGGACTGGCTTGAACCGGATGCTAAATTCATTTTTCTTGGTGGCTTTGAAAATTCAAATTTGAGATTTGAGGCCACCATTGGATAGAAAATGAATTTAGATAAATTTAGAAAGTTTTAATTTTGAAAAATTCGGTCGAATCGGGCTTGAAAAGGTCGGTTTAAGCTTTGTACCCAGTTCAGACCGGTCCGGTCCAGTTTGGAATAGTGTCGTCTTCTTCCTTCATATGACAACATTGTTCACTTGTCGAAAAATCAAATGAAAAGTCTCCGACCAGGGAGTTTCATGTAATGAATGATCACCATTAAGGCACCAATCGGACAGCCAAGAAGTCCCCGAGCTTCCTATATAAAGAGACCCTCCTCATTCATCCTCTCCACACCTAAAAACTCCATTCTCCCTCAACTACTCCAATTTTTGGCAAAGCTCGAACCAGAGCTCCAACTTGGGTATTTTTCTAAGCCAAACAAGGTGAGGTCAGGTTCATTGGATTCGGGGAGAAGTCAATTACACGCTTGTAGTGAAGCAGCTCCGAGGGTCACCGGATAAGCGCCGGCGTGATCAAATAGTGAAGCAGCTCCGGCAGACCGAAGCTGTCCTATTTTGGCTGAGTTGAAATCTGCCAATTTGAGCCCTTATTAGGCCAAACCAAGCCCTCCCAACACATCCACAGCCCTCCTATAGCTGAATTAGAGTGGAAAGGTAAGCTAATTTGGCTACCCTCTATAAATTCCAATCAGTACTAGAGAGAGAACCGACAGATTTTCAATAACTAAATTCTAACTCAATTTGGCATCAATTTATGCAATTCTTGATCCTAGAGCAACCTCAAGAAAAGAGCTATTTGCCAGATTTAAAGCTCGGACCGTCGCTCCCCCGACAATAAGCTTTTGAAGCTTTCTCTCTCTAAATCTAGTTTTCCAGCGAAGCTCCGTTTGAGCTCGTTCCAGTATCAAATCGTGCAATTCAAAGTGTAATTGAATCGTATAAAGGTGTAGGAACTCCAATCTGACTTCAATTTCAACAATTAAACTCATTTGATCGGTTAATTTGATTAAATCAAATTTGGCTGAGTTAAAAGGTTGAAATTGGGGGGAAAATTGGTGGAAATTTAGGAATTTAAAAAATTTGAGGGACTAAAGTGTCATTTCATAAAATTGAGGGCCAATTGGACATGATAAAGAAGTTGGAGGACCAATTGGGCAAATTTTGGAATTTTTGAGGCAAAACCTACCATTTTTGTAAAGTAGGGTGCAAAATGATAATTTTGGAAAAATTGGGGACCAAATTGAAAATTTGGGAAATTAAACCCCTTTTTGTGAATTTGAATAAATTGAGGTCCCAAGGTGAATTTTGAAAGTTTTGGGATACAATTTGAGGAAAAACCAGCATTAGGGACTTAAAGTTAAAGAAAAATAACTTTAGGGACCTAATTGCAAATAAGTAAAAAGTTTGGTTTTCTCATTCATTTGGAATGAATGAAGGCTATTTGGCCAAAGGATAATGAAAAAGGATGTTCATATCATTTAGGAAAACAAAGTATTGGGAACGCCAACTAAGACAGGTTTGCATCAAGGCAACAAGCTAGCTAAGAGGAAATTCATTTCACTATCGGGTGAGTGAAATTTTTATATCAAACACGGTTGGGATGATAAGCACCTTGGTAATGAAAACCCACTACTAAGTGGTATTTTAAACATCACACCTGAGAGTAGTGATGTGAAAATCATGCGAAAATACTACTTACTAGTGTAAGTAGATCATACCCGATTGGTATGATGAAACTTCCTCGAAGGAAGTGGAAAACCCGTTCATCGATTATGAGCGGAGATGTCCTCATGCTTGGTTAGTATGATGGATAGTTGAAAAGTATTTTGTCAAAAGTGCTCTCCCCTGAATGCGTGACGTTGCTTAATCATTTTGGGAGACCTTCTTGACGGGATCTCAAATAGCTTTGTTAGGTCATAGGCCTCGATTTTGGAACTTGGGGGCTAATATGCCCAATTTTAAAAATCTCATATAGTGGGCCCTATGCCAATTGGCACGAGCAGGAGCTCGTAAACAAACATGATTAATATGCCATGAAAACTTAAGTAATTAGTTGTTTGACCATGGTACCGAGACAGGACCGACAAACTCAGTTAACTAGCGGCAGTGCGACATGACAAGTCTTCGAATTAGTCAAAACAAACAGTTGCAGGTCGAGTTGAGGGTCGGGGCCATTGGACCAGTGGCCCCACATCCTTCATCATGAAGGTAAAACACACAATTGCAGGCAAGCCTATCCACTGTACCCACTTGTGGCATTAGAGCAACTTTACCGACCACCCAAATAGAAGTACATCCACTTCTACCCTGAGAATGAGTGGATGTTCGCGACATCCGACCCTCAATCTTGTAACAAAATTTTGTGTCTATATGAGAACAGAGACCTCATCCTATCCCCACCTCGGTCTCATGCGCTTGAAGCTATGTTGAGCTCCGCAAGACTTCTGGTACGACTAACTGCCCTTATATCCACCAGGTCGTCTAGAGCCCTAGGACGCATCTCTACCCCTCTTGGGTATCTTGAAGGTTCCGTGACACAGTGCATGTACAAATCAATAGTTTTTCACATAAGCCATAAGCCATATAATCTATAGTCTCCCAAAACTTTTAAGCAGTGGCACATAGTTTGGGGAGAGCATTTCTGACAAAATAAACTTTTCAACAGTCCATGAAACCAACCGGGCATGAGGACATCTCCACTTATAACCGATCATTTCCATATCTAGTTATTCTCTTTATTTGTTGACCTCCTTAGCTTAGTGTCCGTTCAAGCACCACATGCCTGCCTCAAATTTTCCCTCGAATTTTCAAAAATTCCCAATTTTCCCCCAATTTCAACTTCCTAAAATAGCTTAATTTTATTACATCAAATTGACCGATTAAACACTTCTAATTGTTGAAATTGAAGTTAAAATTGAGTTCCTACATCTTCATATGATTCAATAGCACCTTGAATCACAAGTTTTGACGTCGTAACGAGCACAAACGAAGCTTCGCCAGAAAATAGACTATAAAGAGAGAAAGCTTCAATTACTCACCATCGGGGGCACAGCGGTCCAAGCTTTTGATATGGGCAGATAGCTCTCGTCCTAAGATTCATCCTAGAATCAAGAATTTCATCAATTGATGTCGAATTAGATGAGAATTTTATCATCAAACTTCTACGGTTCTCTCTCTAGCACCGGTCAGAAATTGCAAAGGGGAGCCGAATTGGCTTACCTTTCAGCTCTAATTCAACTGTAGGAGGGTTGTGAAGGTATTTGGAGGGCTTGGTTTGACCTGAGGATGGCTCAAAATGGTTGATTTTAGCTCGATCCGTCAAAGATGCTTCATTGTTCCATCACGTCGATGCTTCTCCAGCGACCCTCAGAGCAAACGGAGACTACAGGCGTGTAACTGACTTCTTCCCAGTTCTAAAGAATCTCACCTCGCCTTGTTTGGCTTAGAAAAGTGCCCAAGTCAGAGCTCTGGTTTAAACTTCACTAGAAAATGGAGCAGTTGAAAGAGAATGGAGTGTTCAGGTGCGAAGAGGATGAATGGGGAGGGGCTCTTTATATAGGAAGCTCGGGAACTTCATGGTCGTCCGATTGGCACCTTAATGGTGGTCATTCATTATCTGAAACTCCCTGGCCAGAGACTTTTTAGCTTTGATGGTGCTGCGCTATTTTCCGACAAGTGAACAGTGTTGTTATCTGAAGGAAGAAGACGACACTTTCCGAACCGAACCAGACCAGTCCGAACCGGGTTCAAAGCTTAAACCGATCGATTCACCCCCCATTCGACCGAATTTTTCCAATCTAAAAATTCTTAAATTCATTTCCTATCCAATAGTGGTCTCAAACCTCAAATTTGAGGTTCCTTATTTCGGGTTATGCCTCTTATGATCCACTTGTCAATTCCTTGGTTTGAGAATTTCCCTTTTATTCCTTATCCTTACTTCAAAAAGTTCCTGCTTATGTGTTGGTTCCTTGCACTCACGTTATGTCCAGTGGCCCATCAATGGTCTCTTCGAGGGGTCCTTAGTCGTATACATCCTTTCTAGAGTTCCCTTTCCTCGCACTCTTCTTCTCCTCTTCATTCTTACCGTGTAATACCTTAGAGTTACCGGAGGGCGTTTTCCGCGTTTGCCTTTTCTGAAGGGGTTTTGGATGTACTTACCTTGTACCTCACTCTATTCTTTGTTACATTTCTTTCAACTTGTCCTTCTTAGAGGCAAACTCAGTTCCTCTTTATTTCTTAACTCCTGTATGAGGACTCGTTCAATCCCTTATCAGTCCTTAGGTTTTCCTTCTAGTACTAATTCTTCCACTCCTCCTGCATCTCTAGATGTTGCCTTCTCCTTTTCCCTTTCCCCAGGTTGATCCTATTCTTTGACCCTGTAGAAGTATTGCTTCCCTTATACTCGACCCCTTATGAGCACACTCTTTCATTTTCCCAATTCAGTTGGGTTCTTTGTCTCTTGGTTAGGGCATGTCCCTTCTGACAACTCTCCTTCTAGGTAGGCTCTTCGTTCCTTCTAGGTAGGCTCTTCGAGGTAGGCTCTTCGAGGTAGGCTCTTCGTTCCTTCTAGGTAGGCTCTTTGTTCCTTCCTTCTTCTTAGTCCTCTAACTTGTTTCCTTGTTACTCTGCGTTGGGAGTTCCTAATTCTTGTGGGGGACTATTTAGGTTGGCTATCTTAGGATTAGTATTAACTATAGGTAGCATGTAGTCTTCCTTCTCAAGTGGCCTTTTCTCCACCAACTACCCTAGGTCCTGATTGGTATATTCCAATATGTTAGTGGTACTTGTCGTTAACAGGGAGACTAACTTTTAAATGGAAAATTTAGTTTTTATTTATTCAAGGAGGTAGTTTCTTGCCGCACTCAGCTTATTACAATAATTTCTCACAACTTCCTATTCTAGTTCCTTGGGGTCATAGGTCATGAGTTAGCCTCCGAGTTCTTTCAAGATTCGTGGTCCGAGGGCTCTGATGAACTGGTTGACGTCCATCCGTACTCCCTTCGAGCTTCCCTGCTAGGATGGACTTCATGAATAACCTCGAGTCTGTACCTCCCCAGCACCTCTACTTCACACTCATAAGCCCACTTAATACATTAGGGAGGGTTACAGTTGTAATGAGCCGGTGGGGGTGCCTGATAAACCATCATAAAGGTTGTGTGGGCATCCCAGTATTTGTTCCAAGCCTCCTTCCGAGTTGGGGTCTTTTTTTGTTGTCGCAGGAATGGAGGGAGTGTCAAGCTCCTTGGAGGAGGGGTAGGTTCTTCCTGCCTTGAAAGAGGATACATTATGTCGTCTGGCTCTAATAATCCTCGACCATGTCTTTTGGCACTCTCTTCTCGACTTCCACAAACCTTTGAGCATCTATCTACTGGAGGTAGGAACCTTTTTCATGATTTTGTGCATGGGTTTGTTTCGCACGGAAAAATTCCTAGGGACTCTTCTTTCTACAGGGTAATTAAGTTTTCGTTAGTGTTAGGGCATAGTATTGATAATGCTTTCAAGGGAACATGGCTCTGATACCACTCAAGTTGTCACGCCCTGACCTGATTTGGTTGGATCCCCATGATCAACACACTGCTCTCCTAGTTTAAGAGGGGTTTCCCCTTCTTTTATTTAAGAGGAATCAGGCGTAAATCCAAACCTTGTTTCCTAAAATCACATAAATCAATCTAATACAAGCTTAAAGGAACATTAAGCATACCTGACAGAGGATACATCTTCGCGCTCTCTTTTATTTTAACCCTTTCTCCTCAAAATGGGAAAAGGGAGGGGTGAGTTCTATAACTCAATGAGCGGGTGTTGGGAGTGAGTTTTCAGAATAGTTTTATCCAAACCGTGCCAAGGTTATCATTTAATTTAAAAAGGTTTTCCTCAATTTCGGATTTCAAAACCTTTTCCCATACCCATACTAGGTGTGTATAGCTTTCTTAGCCCATCACCTTGCTTCAAGAGGCATTTAGCAAACAAACACATGCCCTTCATCAGGAAGGGTATACACATTCGTAGGTGCAGCCCGTCCACTGCACCCACTTGTGGATCGGAGTGTATTTACCGTCCACCAAAATAGAAGCATGTCCACTTCTATCCTAGGTCTAAGTGGATGTTCTCGACATCCTACCCTCATACCCAAATGCCACTCTGGGTCCGTATGAGAATAAAGACCTCACCCCAACCCCACCCCAATCTCAAGCGCAAGAAGCTACTTCGTGCTTTAAGACTGACTGGCACGACGAATTGCCCTTATCTCCACCATGTCGTCCAGTAGCCCTTAGGACACATCACTACCCCCTAGGACATCTTGATGGTCTCGTACCACAAGTGCATGCACAAACAAAAGTTTTTCACACATAGCCATCATCTTTAATGCCAACGGCCCCAACGCACAACCTGACCTGCAACTGTTAGACTAGGCCGGTCCATCAACCTAGCCCTAACGCACTGCCGCCAGTCCATCGAGCATTGTTGGTCCTGACATGGTACCGTGGTGAAACCATACAACCAATTTCATTAGAAATTTTAATGGCTCTTTCTTAATCAAGTTTGTTTACGAGCTCCTGCTCGTGCACACTGGCATTGGGCCCACTACAAGTGGTTTTCCAAAATTGGGCATTTAGCCCCATGAGTTCCAAAATAGAGGCCACTGGCTTATTTGATCTGTTCTAGCTCCCCTCAAGAAGGTTTACCAAATGTTTTAAGCATTGGCACACAGTCAGGGGAGAACACTTCTGACAAAAATTCCTTTTCAACTCAACACACCAATTGGGCGTGATAATATCTCCTCTTACAACCGGTAATTGGGTTTCTTCTTTCCTCAAGGAAACTCATCATACAAACCAGGTATTATTATCTCTACTTACAACCAGTAAGTAGGTTTTATCAGTTCAAGATAGTGCTCCTCATCCCAACCGGGTATGAAGTTAGATAATCCCACTCATCCGATTACTGTGATGTATTCATCCCAAATCGGTTTTCCAAGTCCACTCTAGCTTCTCCTTGTCGGCGTTTCAGTCTCTCGTGTCCCTACATGATTTGTGCATCCTTATCAATTAAGGTTTGGTGAGACAACCATCTTTTTCTCACATATGAGCAACTAGGCTCAAAATTATTATTTTATTGCACTTAGGTCCCTAAAGTTCATTTTTCTTAACTTTATGTCCATAATGCTAACTTTTCCCCAAATTAAGTTTCAAGGCTTCCAAAATTCCCATTGGGTCCTCAATTTACTTAAAATTGTGTAAGAGGCTCAAGTTTTCCAAATTTCCAATATGGTCCCCAACTTTTCAAATATTACAATTTTGCCCATACTTTCCAAAAATGGCAATTTGGCCCCAAATGTTTCAAAAATTGACCAATTGGTCCCCCTACATCTTTCTCATGACCAATTGGCCTTCAATTTTGGGAAATTGCATAGAGGTCCCTCAATGTTTTCAAAATCCCCAATTTTCCCCAAACTTTTCCCCCAATTTCTCCCCTTCAAACTGACCGAATTTGATTTCTTCAAATTGGCCATTCAATCGGGGTTAATTCTCCAATTGATGGTATGGATCAATTCCTACACTTCCATATGATTCAATTGAGATTTGAATTGTATGATTTGGGTCCAGAACGAGTTCAAACGAAGCTTCGCATAAAAATTGTTCATAGAGAGAGAAAGCTTCGAAAGCTTACCGTCGGGGGAGCGGTGGTCCTAGCTTTTGATCTTGGAGGTAGCTCTTATCATGAAATTCCTTCTAAAATCATGAATTGCTATAATTGAAGTCGAATTGAGGGTGAATTTAATCAGTGAAATACAGCACTTTCTCTCTCTAACACTAATCTATAACGACTGAGGAGGGCCAAATTGGCTTGCCTTTTAGCTTTGTTGAGGCCGTGTGAAGATCGTGGGGGTGTTGGAGAGAATTAGTTTGGTCGGAGGAGGGCTGAATTTGGCCGAATTCAACTTAGCCAAAATAGGGCAGCTTCGGTCCGTCGAAGTTGTTTCATTATTAAATTTTGCTGGCGCTTCTCCGGCGGTCATCGGGTCAAAAGGAGGTTGATATCATGTAGTTTACTTCCCCCAGAGTCTATAGGACACGACCTTGCTTTCTGGGCTGGGAAAAATGCAGGGTCGGAGCTCTACTTTGAGCTTCATCGAAAAATGGAGCAGTTGAGAGAGAATGGCAATTTGAGGTGTGTGGAGGATGAATGAAGAAGAGCTATTTATATAGGGAACTCTAGGACCCTTTGCCCGACCACTTTCCATTTTGGTAGAGCTTATCCTCGCCCGAAAATGGCCTGATCGGAGCAGTTACACCTTTGCTGAAGAAGAAAGTTTTCTACACTAATGAACAGTGTTGTCATCCTAAGGAATAAGATGACACTGTTCTGAATAGTACCGGTCTAGTCCGATCAGATTCAATGGCAAAAATTGGATAGTTTAGGCCTAATTCGACCGGTTTTCTCAAATCTAAAAATTTCTAAATTAATCTAAATTCATTTACAATCCAATTGTGGCTTCAATTTTCTAATTTAATCACTTTAAGCCACCATGAAAAATGAATTTAGAATCTGGTTCATGTATGGTCCAAACTAGTTCAATTCGATTCAGGTTCGCTTCACCCTGAGCCGGTTTGGTTTTTCTCTTCCCATTTGTTCTAAGGTTCTTTCCCGTGATTTTATGACTTTTTGAGTCAATTGAAATTTTCCAATTTCTCATTTTACCCTTTCCTTACTAGTTTGGTTTCATTAATAGACTTAGTTTTTCTCTTTTAAATTGACCGGTTCTTTTCCTAGTTTTCTTATCTTTAAAGTGACGGGGTTTACAGTTCCACACGTGCGAGCTTTGCACATGCGAACGTGCCATGTGGAGGTCCATGATTGGATGGCTCAACTAACGTGGCTTCCTACTCAGCCACCTAGTTAACTGTTGACCCTTGACCGGACACATGGCAGCCTCCCATTGGTTATCCATGTCTACGTGGCTGCTGACCGGTTTCCGCAAACCATTGACCGGGACATGTGTCGCTCTCCTATTGGTCGGTCAATGTTGAGGTGGATTTTCCTCCTCTTACCATTTATTGAGGACACATGTCACCTTCTAATTGGCCAGTGCTTCTAGGCGCTGACTGAGTGGGTAATTAGGCGCACTTCACCACGTGTCGCGTGTTGATTATTCATGCCTGCTGATTGGGTACTGACCTTGCAACGGTCCATTGACCGGCTAGACCATTGATTGGTCCGGTCTGACCAAGTTTAGTGACCCAAAAAGGAAAATCAGCCTGTTTAGGTTCAATTCAATCGGTTTTCTAAAAATTAAAATTTTCTAAATTTATCTAAATTTATTTTCTATCTAATGGTGGCCTCAATTTTCCAAATTGACATTTTTAAGCCACCTAGAAAAGTGAATTATCGAATCGGTTTATCACGGTTCAATCTAGTTTAGGTCCGGTTCACCATGAATTCATTCGGTTTTCACATCCAATCCATTCCCTGGTTCTTCTTTATGATTTTTACAATTTCTTGGTTATTTGAGATTTTCCAAATTCCCTTTTTAACCCCTTTTTACCATTTTTTTGTTCATTTATGGGCTCGATTTTCTCATGAAAATTGCCAATTCTTTTCCCAATTTCCTTGGTCTGAGAGGACGGGTTTCACAGTATATGTATACCTTAGCAGTCTCATGTCCTCCTTGCATAGAGGTATACTTATACCCCATCACGGTTCACGGGTGACCTAGAAGCTAACACATCACCCCCTTATCTACCATTTCTAGTCTAACTCTAACATTGACACCTCTAAAAAGATGTTATGTCGATAACCCATCACACAATATAAAACTTATACATCAAGCATGCAACAATAAGTTTTCCATTCCACAAGCATAATAAATCTTGATTTCCTTAGGGTTCGTTTTATTATACGACCTATACCGCTACTTGTATGCCTTAAGAAAATTTTCCATTTACTTATAATTCACATGGAAATTAGTCAACTTCAATTTAAGAAAGATGGGAGAGCCGCTTTTTTATTAATGACAATATATGTAGAATCTTGGCTCAATTACCCTTTTTAAACGTTATACGTGGGCCTTAGACTGTCTTCCTTATAAACCCTATATGTGAGCCTTAGTCCTTTTTCTCTTATAGAGTATATCTTAATTTTGTTTGCTTTCATAATAATTTTCAAACATATGAATATTTATGAGTTTTTTTTATAAAATCATAAAGGGCAGTGATCATCTAATCGGACTCATCGTTAATAAACACACTCAACGTTATATCTATGACTTGTTCATCCTAATGTTTCTTTATAAATACATCGGAAATCAAGAACCACAAGTATTAGCACAATTGTTTACTCAACACAATTTAATTTGACAATCATGGTCGTATTGGATTACCTCGACATTTTTATATCATCCCGTAATTTTCTAAAAAATACAGTTTTGCCACTCAATTTGCGTGTTAAGGAACTCGTTCGTACTACCCATTCCATAATTATTCATAAATCTAAGTTTTCCCCCCTTTTTTTAGCTTTATATACCATAAGGCCCCTAAATCTCTAAATTTCAAACTTATACATTCAACTTCCCTAAAATTTCCTTTTAGTACTTAGCATTTTCATAAATTATCAAAATGCTTCTTTCTTTCAAATTCCTCCATTCAGGAGTCTAAATTTTAAAACATTCCATTTTAGTCCCTATATTGTGTCTTAGTCTCATTTGGATCCACAAGTCTTAGAATTTACGTTTTTGCCCCAAATTTTACATTATTTACCATTTTGCCCCAAACTTTTTCCAAATCTTTATTTAGGTCCCTAAACTTTCTCAAGCCACCACTTCAAGTCCCTAAGCTTTCTAACGCTTCATTTCAGGTCCATGTATCTCTAATGAGTTTCCTTGGAGTCCCCATTTTCTTAAAATTACATTTTGACCCACATACTTTTCAAGTTTTTCATTTTAGTCCCTCTACTTTCCCTTTCACAAAAACACATTAATAAGCTTAGTAAAAATTCCTAATATGACCTTAAATATGTTTCTCAAGTACCCATGGTCATGTTTCAACCGGAAGAGTGTCATTTTGGTCGCGTTTGGGCATTTGTCCCAAAAGGGCACAAAGTCAGGCTTTAGGCTGTAGCTCATTGGAGAGGAAGCGATAGTGGTTGACATATGTACGGTTGAAAAAACTTCCTCACGATTTGTTTTTCACCTGGATCACTTCAAATGGTGGTCGGAATTGTATGTGATTCGTGATCTAAAGAGCTTAGTTAAAAAGAAGTACTGTTAGAGCTTTCATGGTGGAATATGGCCACAAGGCTTACATGAGTTGTGAGGAGTCTGTGGGAATGTTTTGTGTGATTTTAGGCCATCGAGAGGTAGGAAATTTATCCTTGAAAAGTATTGGCCACTTCTCAGTGTTTCGGGGTCAGTTATTGTGTAGACTCACTAGCATCGATACAAAGATATCGATGTCGGGCAAAGATTAGGAAAGAAAGCCAACCTCTAGGCACGCACAATGACATGAAAATCACTAAGTTTAGTGATATAAGAAGGGAGAATTTTTTCTCGAAAGGCTTGGGTGTTGGGAGGTCATCAAAAAGTCTTTCTCTCAACTTTCTAAGAAATATTTGAATATATGAGGGGAGATAATCCATTTCTCATTGAGAGAGATATATGGACGAGTTGTCAATTCAAAAAAAATTATTGCATATGATTTGATCAAAAATCCAATTTTCTTAATAATTATCTTTCACATGTCACGTAGGTAAAATTTGTTAGAACATAAGTGGAGGGATAAAAAGTGTTGGGTTCGATTTCAGGTCGTGGATCGCTCCCTGCTCCCACGCGCGACATGTTTGACGTGCGATCGATTCACACTATAACAAAATAGTTCTAGCAAATAAATTGGCCGATTATGCCAAATTTAGTGTTTATTTGGTCAATTCACCTCAAATTCAACTACTTTTTGTCCCAATTTATTTTTCTACAAATTATTTGAACAATTCCTTACTATTTTGAGTCAAGAATTTCCTTTTCCCCATTTTTGAGACCACTTGGAAAATATTTTAGATTTTTCCACCCAAGTCAATTTAATCCCAATTTTATCTCAAGTACTTCCCGATACTTAATTTCTAACAAGTGTCACCTCTTAGGAGGCACTCTCTTTACCGAATTTATTTTATTTTTATGTTTTTTTATTTTTATTTTAAAATATTGATCCAAAACAACTTTCAATCCCGATTAGTGTTTTCCTTATCGGTTCAACCTCGACTTTTGTTCCAATAGAGTTTAATTTCGTTTTCGGAAATTTTTGGTATTACAAATGTCACGCCCCGACCCGGTTTGGTCGGATCCCCATGAGCAACCTGTCACTCTTCCCGGTTTACTAAGGGTTTTCCCCTTTTTTAAACCCGGGAGGAGTAAGGCGTCCTTTAAACCTGTACCTTTCCTGGAATAACATTATACAAAACTAAAAAAAATAGACAACTAATTTTATAGTTCCTATACCAGGAAGTTTTTAAGATTAGTTTTCCCTTGGCTTCCTGAAAGGGATATAAGGGAGGGGGTGAGTTCTACAACTTAGTGAGCGGTGGGTGGGAGTGAGTTTTCATAAACAAAACAACTTTAATTGGAGTGTGCCAAACTCCTTATTTTCTTTTAAAGTATCATTTTCTCAAATACTGCTTTTTAAAACCTTTACCCTACCGAGGGTGATATTTTCAAGTTGGAGTGTGTCAGACTCCTTAATTTTCTTTAGATTTTCTCCACTTTAAAAATCTCAGTTTTTCACCATTTCTTATTAATCACGGTGTGTCATTAGCCAACACACATCCTTCATCATGAAGGTCAATCACACACACATTCACGAGATGCAGTTATGCCAACTGCAACCACTTGTGGATCAGAGCGTCTTTACCATCTGCCCTGATAGAAGTCTCTAACTTCTACCCGAAGTCTGAGTGAACGTCCCTAACATCCTACCCTCAGACAAAAAATACTTTGTATCCGTATGAGAACAGAGACCTCATCCCGTCCCCACCCTGATCTCATGCGCTTGATGCAACTCTGAATTTTGTATGGTCACCTAGTTCAACGAACTGCTCTTATACCCACCAGGTCATCCAAGGCCCTTAAGACACATCACTACCCCTCTTAGGCGTATTGAAGGTCCCATATTTATAGTACATACGCAATCAGTTTTTTCACATCATGCCTTATAATTTATGGTGCCACTGGTCCAACGGCCCCAATACTCAACTCAACCTGCAGCTGTTTGTCTTAACTGGTCTGTCAACCCATCATGTCGCACTGTCACTAGTTGACTGAGTATGTCGGCCCTATCTTGGTACCATGGCCAAACAATTCATTTATTTAAAGTTTTATGGCATATATCTCATGTTTGATTACGACCTTCTCCTCGTGCCCTGTAAGCCCCATCCATTGATAATGAGAAAACCGAGGAAAGAACCGGTCAATTTTGAATTTTTAAACTGAAATGGCCTATAAGCCCGATTATTAGGAAATGAAGAAAATTGATGATTTACAACTTCTAGGTGACTCAAAATGGTTCATAAATCTTGGAAAAGAACCTTAGGGCGAAATGAGGAAGAAAAACCGGATCAGTTCATGAGAATCAGGCCCAAACCGGATAGAACCGAGTTAAATTGTGAACCAGAACTGATAGAGAATGGGTCAACCAAGAAATTTATGGACCCCTTGTAATCCAAAGAGATTTATAAAACTTGGGAAGGAACACTAGGACAAAGTGGGAGAGAAAAAATAGATCGATTTGGGTAAACCAAACCTGAACCATATTGAATTGGTTTAAAGAACAAGTTGGTTTATGAACCAAAATCGATAAAGAGATGGTAAATCGGGAATTTTATGGACCCTGAGAGACCTAAGGACTCACAAAGGACATGGAAATGGACTTGTGAAGGAATTGGGGATGAAAACCAAATCGGTTCAGGTGAACCGGATCCGAACCGGTTTGGATCAGTTTGAACCACTATTGAACTGAATTCTAAATTCATTTTCTAGGTGGCTTAAATAATTCAAATTTGAGATTTGAGGTCATCATTAGATAGAAAATGAATTTATAAATTTTTATATTTGAAAAACTCGGTTGAATGAGGGGTGAACCAGCCGGTTTAAGCTTCGAACCTGGTTTGGATCGGTCTGGTCCGGTTCGGAACAGTGTCATCATCTTCCTTCAAATGATAGCATTGTTCACTCGCTGGAAAATTGAAGCAGCACCAACAAAGAGGAAACGTCTCTGTTCAATACATTTCCAGCCATCAATGCCTGTCATAAAGGTGCCAATCAGACGGCCAAGAAGTCCCCGAGCTTCCTATATAAAGACCCCCTCCCCATTCATCCTCTCCACACCTGAAAAGCTCACTCTCTCTCAGTTGCTTAGTTTTCCAGCGAATCTCAAACTAGAGCTTCGATATAGGGTCATTTCTGAGCTAAAGAAGGCGAGGTCGAGTTCCTTAGAACCGGGGAGAAGTCAGCTGTAGGGTGGTGGTATCCATTCGTTCCGAGAGTTGTCGGAGAAGCGTCGGTGTGATCAAACAGTGAAGCAGCTCCGATGGACCAAAGCTGCCCTGTTCCAGCCGAGTTGAAATCGGCCAATTCGAGCCCTCCTCTGGCCAAAACAAGCCCTCCCGACACCTCCTCAGCCCTTCCACAGCCGAATTAGGACCGAAAGGAAGAACCTCTCGAGGAGAGCTACCTATCCAGATAGAAAGCTCAGACCGCTGCGTCCTCACCGGGACACAAAGCACCGGGAATGCCAGCAAGGATAAGCTTGCATGAAATCAAGGAACCGGTCTAGTGGACTTCACGGCATTTACGGGTCAGTGGGATTTTATATCATACCCGGTTAGGGATGATAAGTACCTCGAAATGAAAACCAACTATAAAGTCGTATTTTAAACATCACAACTTAGAGGAGTGGTGTGAAAATCATGCGAAAAAAACCACTTACTGGTTGTAAGTAGATAATACCTGATTGGTATGATGAAACTTCCTCGAAGGAAGTGGAAAACCTGTTCATCGGTTATGAGCGGAGATGTCATTATACCCAGTCAGTATAATGGACAGTTAAAAATATATTTTGTCGAATGTGCTCTCCCCTAATTGTGTGCCAATGCTTAAACTATTTGGGAGACCTTCTTGACTGGAGCTCGAATGGCTCTTATAGGTCGGGGGCCTCGGTTTTGAAACTTGGGGGCTATTATGGCCGGTTTTAAAAATCTCGAATAGTGGGCCATATGCCAGTGGGCACAAGCAGGAGCTCGTAAACATATATGAGATATGTTCCATAAAACTTTAATAAATGAATTGTTTTGTCTTGGTACCAAGACAGGACCGACACACTCAGTTAACTAGCAGCAGTGCGACATGACGAGTCTCTGGACCAGTCAAGACAAACAGCTGCAGGTTGAGCTGAAGGTCAGGGATGTTGGACTTATGGCACCACAGATTACATGGCATGATAAGAAAATATTGTTTGTGCATGCACTATAATTTCAGGATCATCAAGATGCCCATGAGGGGTAGTGACGCATCCTAAGGGCTTTGGACGACCCAGTAAGTATAAGGGCAGTTCGTCGTACCAGGTGACCGTGCGAAATTTGGAGTAGCACTAAGCGCATGAGACCGGGGTGGGGATGGGATGAGGTCTCTGTCCTCATATGGACACGAAGAATCTATTTTGGGATTGAGGGGCGGATGTTGCAGACATCCACTCATTCTCAGGGTAGGAGTGGACATACTTCTATCTAGGTGGCTGGTAAAGTCGCACTAAAGCCACAAGTGGGTTCAGTGGTCATTCTGGCCTACGAATATGTGTTGAACCTTCATGATAAAGGATGTGTGTTGGGTGATGACACACCGTGGTAATGATGGAAAAACTTGAGATTTGAAATTTAAAGGATTTTTTAAAGAAAGGAGTCTAGCACACTCCAATACAACTCTTTTCCTAAAAGATATTTTCTTGAAAAACCTATTTACTGAGTACTCGTACTCACCCCCTCCTTTTTATCCCTTTTCAGGAAAAAAGGAAAATGACTAAGAACAATACCGATACTTACCCTCTGTCAGGTATGCTTATATTTCCTTAAGCTTGAATTTTATTGGATACATGTCTTCCAGGAACAAGGTTGAAATTACGCCTGGCTCATCTCGAGTTAAAATCGGAGGAAACTCCTATTGAGCCGAGAGAGCGGTGGGTTGTACACGGGAATCCAACCAAACTTGGTTGGGGCGTGACAACTAGAGTGGTATCAGATCCTAATTCCCTTGAAATATTATCAATATTATGCTCTGATATTAGTCCAACTCTAAAATATCATGTAGGAAGGAGAATCCCTAGGAAATTCACAAGGAAATCTAGTCCTCCCCCTATAAGCGTGAAAAAGACATCCAACCCAAGGGAGGAAGCCATTCAAAGGTTCCTTAGGGGCGAAAAATGAGTACCCAAGGACATGGTGGAGGACTACCGGAAACTAGTTGGGGCCTTACTAGAACCAGAAGGCATCATATACCCTCCTCCCAAACAAGAGGAACCATCATCACCTCCTAGAAGTCCAACCCCTCCTCCAATACCCACAACAACAGAAGAGGAACCCTACCAAGAAGGAGGCATGGGATAATTATTGGGATGCTTATGCCACCTTGATGAAGGTCCACCAAGTACCTCCACCCACTCAACCTAACTGCAAACTGTCTTGATGGATGAAATGGACTTATGAGTGTGAGACGGAAGTACTAAGGCGATACGGGTTGGAGGCCATACATGAAATTCGTCCTATTGAGGATCATGAATAGACCACAATCAATTCCTTAGAGCCTTCTGATCAAGAGTCTCATAATCATTCTAGGGTTAACTCTAGCCCTATGACCCCAAGGGATTAAGGGAGTAGGAAATTCATGTAATAAGTCAAATTTTTTGCAAGAAAATATATCCTGAATAAATTAGAAGTTGATTAAAACCCTGAGTTCCTGAAGAAAATCTAAGTATATAAAAGTTTAAGTGAAAGGGAAGAAATCCCCCTAAGAAAGAATGGGTTATGGATAGTTAAACTCAAGCCTTAAGACAAGAAAAATGATCCATCTGATAGAGGTCCTAAGAAAAGGAAGTTGGAGGAGCAAACATCTAAGAGTACATAACTTTCGAGGGATCAAAAAGTTCTGAGAAAAACTCGGGAGGAAGTATAACATCCCAAAAAGAACCACAAGAATAGAAGCTAACTAATTCCATTACCCTAGGGGAGGTTGAAGTAATTCTAGGGATGGACTGGCTGAGTAATCATCAAGCAAGGATGAACTGTAGAAGGAAGACAGTAACTTTCCATACTTTCGAGACTAAGGGACTAAAGTTCCGGGGAGATAAAAAGGAAAGTAAAGTACAAATTGGTGACTCACCTGAAAGCTCAAAGGATGATATAGAAAGGATGTACAATTTTTTTGGCCAAGGTTGTGAATGAAGATTTTGAAGAAAAGAAACTGGAAGACATTTCGGTAGTCAGACATTATCCAGAGGTTTTTCCAAAGGAGATACCTGAACTCCCTCCAAGTCGCCAAGTGGAGTTCACCATAGGAATAACCCTAGGAACAAACCTCATATCCCAAGCCCCATATCGCATGGCTCTAGCAGAGCTGAAAGAATTAAAGGAACAGCTGGACGAATTATTGGAAAAGGATTTCATACATCCAAGTCAGCTCCATGGAGTGCTCCTGTTCTGTTCTTAAAGAAAAAGGATGGAAGCATAAGACTGGGTATTGACGATAGAAAGCTGAACCAGGTCACCATCAAAAATTGATACCCACTTCTAAGGATAGATAATTTGTTTGACCAATTAAAGGGAGCAGCTTACTTCTCCAAAATAGATCTTCAGTTGGGTTATCACCAACTCAGGATTCGAGAGGAGGACATCCCTAAGACGGCATTTCGATCTAGATATGGACATTATGAGTTCAGAGTGATACCGTTTGGATTGACGAATGCCCCTACAGCTTTCATGGACTTAATGAATCACATGTTCCAACCTCATTTGGACAGGTTTGTGATAGTATTCATAGATGACATCCTCATATACTCACAAACCAAGTCGGAACATGAAGAGCATTTGGCAACTACATTGGAAATATTGAAAGAAAACAAATTATATGCAAAGTTTTCCAAATGCGAGTTCTGGCTACAGGAGGTAGAATTCTTAGGGCACATCGTAAACAAGGACAGAGTCAAAGTAGACCCAGCTAAGGGAGAAGCCATATCAGATTGGAAGGTTCCACGGAGTCCTACAGAAATAAGGAGTTTCTTAGGATTAGCAAGATACTATAGACGGTTCGTACAAGATTTTTCTAAAATAGCAGCTCCTCTAACTCGACTTACCAGGAAGGGAGTTGAGTATAATGGGATGAGAACTGTGAGAAGTCTTTTCAAGAGTTAAAGACTCAACTAACAACCGCACCAGTACTCTCCTTACTTGACCCGAATGCAGGAGAGTACACGGTCTATAGTGATGCCTCTAGACAAGGGCTTGGATGTGTCCTAATGCAACAAGGGAAGGTTATCGCATATGCCTTGTGACAACTAAAGATACATGAAAGAAATTACTCGACTCATGATTTGGAACTAGCTACAATAGTGTTTGCCCTAAAGATATGGTGACACTACCTTTACGGGGTTAAGTGCAGGATATACACGAATCACAAAAGCCTTAAGTACTTTCTAACTCAGAAGGAGATAAATCTTCGACAAAGGAGATGGCTAGAACTGGTGAAGGATTATGATCTTATAATAGAAAATCACCCCGGAAAGGTAAACGTGGTAGCAGATGCCTTAAGTCGCAAGTATCAAACTGAGGTGGCACAAGTAAAGATAAGTTACCTACCCTTGTTACAACAATTGGTAAGGATGGAGGTGGACCTGAGGATAAACATGTAGGAAAAATGCTTGGTGGCTAATGTGGCGGTAAGACCTAGTCTAACCGAGCATATTAAGGCTCAATAAAATATTGATAAAGAACTTCAATCTTACTTGGATCCGGTTAACATGGGAAGGAAACCAGACTACAACATGCGAAGTGACGGAGTAATAACCTATAAGGGTAGGGTATGTGTGCCTCAAGATAAAGAGTTGAAAAGACTAAATCTGGAAGAGGCCCACGATTCAATGTATGCTATGCATCCAGGCAGTACTAAGATGTACCGCACCCTCAAACAAGAATATTGCTGGAAGAGTATGAAGCAGGATATTGCAGAATATGTAGCCCAATGTTTGTCCTATCAACAAATAAAAGTAGAGCATTAGAAACTATCAAGACTACTACAACCTTTACCAATTCCAGAGTGGAAATGGGAGCACATCACCATGGACTTTGTCACGGGCTTACCGGTGACCAGAACGGGTCGAGATGCGATTTGGGTCATAGTGAATAGATTGACCAAATCAACACATTTTCTTCCTATAAAGGTGGCAGACACAGTAGAATAGCTAGTCGTCCTATATATGAAGAAAATCATAAGACTCCATGTTGTCCTAGTGAGTATAGTATCGAATAGAGATCCAAGATTTACTTCCAGATTTTGGCCAAGCTTACAAAATGCTATGGGGACCAAACTTCATATGAATACGACATTTCACCCTCGAATAGATGGGCAATCTGAATGAACCATCCAAACATTGGAAGATATGCTAAGAGCATGCGTACTCACCATGAATAAAGGTTGGGGGGAATACTTGTGCCTGATGGAATTTGCTTATAATAATAGTTATCAGGCCAGTATTCAGATGGCTCCCTATGAGACCCTTTATGGACAACCATGTCGCACCCCTCTATTTTGGGAAGAAGTGGGGGAAAGAAAGTTAGAAAGGGCAAAAATAATAGAGGATGCCACAAAGAAGATAAAATTAATAAGGAGTAGTCTTAAGACCGCACAGGATAGGCAAAAGAGTTACATGGACAATCGAAGGAAAGATCTGGAGTTCGAAGTAGGAGATCAAGTATTTCTCAAAGTATCCCCATGGAGAGGAATACTTACGTTTCAGCAAAGAGAAAAGTTGAAACCAAGATATATCGGCCCCTATACATTATTTAAAGGATAGGACCGATAGCTTATATATTAGAACTGCCTCCTGATCTGTAGAGAATACATGATGTATTCCACATCTCAGTGCTTCAGAAATATCAGCCTGATCCTAGTCACATACTAGACCGACCCCCAATGGAACTAGAAGAGAACCTGATACATCAGACAAAGTCGGTACAAATCATCAACTGGAGAGACAAGAATTTGAGGAACAAGAAAATTCCTATGGTCAGGGTGTTGTGGCAGAACAGACCAATGCAGGAAGAGACATGGGAAACCGAGTCTATGATGAGGGATAGTTACCCTCAATTATTTAACGTGTAACTATTTTGGGCACAAAACCCTTAAAATTAGGGAAGATTTGTAAACCCCATCCTTTGATAATGAGAAAACCGGGGAAAGAACCGGTCAATTTTGAATTTTTCAATCGAAATGGTCTACAAGCCCGATTATTAGGAAACGAGGCAAATTGATGATTTAAAACTTCCAAGTAACTCAAAATGGTTCATAAATCTAGGAAAAAGAACCTTAGGGCGAAATGAGGAAGAAAAATTGGATCAGTTCACGAGAACCGGGCCCAAACCGAATAGAACCGATTTATGAACCGAGTTGAATTGTGAACCGGAACCGATAGAGAATGGGTCGACCAAGAAATTTATGGACCCCTTGTAATGCAAAGAGATTTATAAATCTTGGGAAGGAAAATTAGGACAAAGTGGGAGAGAAAAACCAGATCGGTTTGGGTGAACCAGACCCAAACCGAATTGAACCGATTTAAAGATCGAGTTGGTTTATGAACCGGAATCGATAAAGAGATGGTAAACTGGGAATTTTATGGACCCTAAGTTACCCAAGGAGTCACAAAGAACATGGAAATGGACTTGTGAAGGAATTGAGGATGAAAACCAAATCGGTTCAGGTGAACCGGATCCAAACCGGTTTGGACTAGTTTGAACCACTATTGAACCGAATCCTAAATTCATTTTTCTAGGTGTTTTAAATAATTCAAATTTGAGATTTAATGCCCCCATTAGATAGAAAATTAATTTAGATGAATTTAGAAATTTTTAGATTTGAAAAACTCGATTGAATGAGGGATGAACCGGCCGATTTAAGCTTCAAACCCGGTTCGGACTGGTCTGGTCTGGTTCGGAATAGTGTCATCTTCCTCCTTCAGATGACAACACTGTTCACATGTCGGAAAATCGAAGCAATACCGATGAAGAGGAAACGTCTTCGTTCAATACGTTTTCGGCCATTAATGCCTATCATAAAGGTGCCAATCGGACGGCCAAGAAGTCACCGAGCTTCCTATATATAGATCCCCTCCCCATTCATCCTCTCCACACCTGAAAAGCTCACTCTCTCTCAATTGCTTAGTTTTCCGATGAAGCTCAAACTAGAGCTCCAATATATGGTCATTTATGAGCCAAAGAAGGCTAGGTCAGGTTCCTTAGAAATAGGGAGAAGTCAGCTACATGGTGGTGGCATCCATTTGTTCCGAGAGTCGCCGGAGAAGCGCCGATGTGATCAAACAGTGAAGCAGCTCCTGCGGACCGAAACTGCCCTATTTCGGCTGAGTTGAAATCGGCCAATTCGAGCCCTCCTCTGGCCAAACCAAGCCCTCTCAACACCTCATCAGCCCTTCAACGGTCGAATTAGGACCAAAAGGAAGAACCTCTCGAGGAGAGCTACATGCTTAGATAGAAAGCTCAGATCGTCGTGCCCTCACCGGGACATGAAGCACCGGGAATGCCAGCAAGAACAAGCTCGCGTGAAATCAAGGAACCGGTCTAGTGGAATTCACGGCATTTACAGGTGAGTGGGATTTTATATCATACCCGGTTAGGGATGATAAGTGCCTTGAAATGAAAACCCACTATCAAGTGGTATTTTAAACATCACAACTTAGAGGAATGTTGTGAAAATCATGCGGAAAAAACTATTTACCAGTTGTAAGTAGATCATACCCAGTTGGTATGATGAAACTTCCTTGAAGGAAGTGGAAAACCCGTTCATCGGTTATGAGCGGAGATGTCCTTATACCCGATCGGTATAATGGACAGTTAAAAATATATTTTGTTGGAAGTGCTCTCCCCTAACGTTGTGCCAATGCTTAAACTATTTGGGAGACCTTCTTGATGGGATCTCAAATAGCTCTTATAGGTCGGGGCCTCAATTTTGAAACTTGGGGGCTAATATGCCCGGTTTTAAAAATCTCGAACAATGGGCCATAGGCCAGTGGGCACGAGCAAGAGCTCGTAAACAAACATGAGATATGTGCCATAAAACATTAATAAATGAATTGTTTGGTCATGGTACCAAGACAGGACTGACACACTCGGTTAACTAGTAGTAGTGCGACCTGACTAGTCTCTGGACCGGTCAAGACAAACAATTGCAGGTTGAGCTGAAGGTCGGGGCCGTTGGACTAATGGCACCACAGATTACATGGCATGATAAGAAAATATTGTTTGTGCATGCACTATGATTTCGGGATCATCAAGACGCCCATGAGGGGTAGTGATGCATCCTAAGGGCCCTGGACGACCCGGTAAGTATAAGGGCAGTTCATCGTACCAGGTGACCGTGCGAAATTTGGAGTAGCGCTAAGCCCATGAGTCCGGGGTGGGGAGGGGATGAGGTCTATATCCTCATATTGACATGAAGAATCGATTTCGGGATTGAGAGGCAGATGTTACGAACATCCACTCATTCTCAAGGTAGAAGTGGACATACTTCTATATAGGTGGCCGGCAAAGTCGCTCCGAAGCCACAAGTGGGTTTAGTGGTCGTACTAGCTTACGAATATGTGCTGAACCTTTATGATGAAGGATGTGTGTTAGGTTATGACACACATGGTAATGATGGAAAAACCCGAAATTTGAAATTCAAAGGATTTTTTAAAGAAAGGTGTCTGACACACTCTAATACAACTCTTTTCCTAAAAGATATTTTTTTGAAAAACCCATTAAATGAGTAGTCGTACTCAGCCCCTCCTTTTTATCCCATTTTAGGAAAAAGGAAAATGACTAAGAATAATACTGATACTTACCCTCTGTCATGTATGCTTATATTTCCTTAAGCTTGCATTTTATTGGATATATGTCTTCCAGGGAATAAGGTTGAAATTACGCCTGGCTCATCTCAAGTTAAAGTCAGAGGAAACTCCTCTTGAGCCAAGAGAGTGGCGGGTTATACATGGGATTCAACCAAACCGGGTTGGGGCGTGACATGCCCAACTAGCCTATGGACAATTGTTCGAGATTTTCAAAATTGTGTGTAATATCCCTCAAGTTCCAAAACCGAGGCCTCTAGCATAATAGAGCTATCTGAGCTCCTATCAAGAAGGTCTCCCAAATCGTTTAAACGGTGGCACACAGTCAGGGGAGAGCACTTCCGACAAAAATAAATTTTTAACTATCCATCATACCAAGCAAGTATGAAGATATCTCCACTTCCTCATAACCGATTAATGGGTTTTCCACTTCCTCCAATGAAGTTTCATCATACCGACCAGGTATGATCTACTTACAATCTGTAAGTAGTTTTTTCGCGTTATTTTCACATCACTACTCTAAGTTGTGATGTTTAAAATACTACTAAGTAGTGGGTTTTCATTTCGAGTTACTTATCATCCCCAATCAGATATGACATAAAATCCCACTCACAGTGACTTCCAATTTAGAAAAGGTGCTCATCATCCCAACTGAGTATGAAGTGTAAATTAGCCCATTCATAACTGGTAAGGGGTTTTTAGCTTTAAATTGTGCTCATCATCCTAACCAGGTATGACGTTAGCAAGCCCACTCACAACTGGTAAGGGGTTTTTAACTTTAAATTGTGCTCATCATCCCAACTGGGTATGACGTTAGTAAGTCCACTCACCCATTAATCGTAACGTGTTCATCCACGGTTGATTTTCCAAGTTGACATGAGCTTTCTCTTGCTAGCGTTCCGTTCACACTTGTCCCGTCGGAGGTACGACGGTCCGAACATTCTATTGGGAAAAGTAGCTCTCTTCCTAAATGACCTTCTAGGATTAAGAATTCCTATTATTGACCTTTCAACTTTCTTGAGGTCGTATGAGTGGGGATGTTGGGAGAGCTTGGTTTAGCTAGAGTAGGGCTAAATTCGACCAATTTTAGCTAGGCCGAATCAAGGCAGCTTCGGTTTGCCAAAACTATTTCATTGTTTGATTATGTCGGCGCTTCTTCGACGATCCTCAGATTGAATGGATGTTTCTATCACATAGGTGACTTCCTCCAGAATCTAAAGAGCTCGACCTCTCCTTCTTAGGTTAAGAAAAATGCCCAAGTTGAAGTTCTGGTTCGAGCTTCACCAGGAAATGGAGTATTAGAGAGAGGGGGAGTTTTGAGGTATGAGGAAAATGAATGGGGATGAGCTCTAGGAGTTGAATTGTGTATTAAATGGGGAAGATTTATTACTATTTTATTAATGTTGTCATTATTCTTGGAAAATTGATGGGCATTTATTAGTATTAATTACTATAATTAAATATAGATAATAAATTATGGGTATTAATTCCAATAATTAAATATAGGTATTAATTTATGATATTAACAATAGGGGTGTAGGATTAATACTAATTAAAAATATATATATTTATCTCATTATTTTCACATAAAGTAATTTATTAATTATTTATTTATTTCAGTAAAAATAACACTTTTCATTTTATTTATTCCAATTATATCAATTGAATTTTAAACTTATAATATAATTTCATAAAATATTTTTTGCCATAATTTTGAGTTACTAAAAAAATAACTTTTAACTTTAGAGTTCAAATGAGACACAGTGCATTAGTGTTGGTATGTTATTTAATTTTGAGTTACTAAAAATATTATTTGACAATCATTGAGGGGATGCAACATGAATATTTTCGAGTAGGTCACACATCCTAGCACTACTCTTACTAAGCACACTTAACTTCAAAATTCTAAAGGGATCTTGTGTATTAGTGCTGGTATGTTTTTTTAATTTCGAGTTACTAAAAAATATGATTTGACAATTATTGAAAGGGTGCAGCATGAATACTTTCAATGTATTGGTGCTACTATATTTTTTTTGTTACTAAAAACACAGTATTACAACAAACTCCCCCTTATTACTATTCATATTTTAAATTTTAATCTTATCATTCTTATTAATATCCATGGTACAAATGTCATGCAGTACAAAATAAATATTTAATTCTTTTTTTACTATATGGTTAAATCCTTCTATTATAATGCACAACAATATCATAAGGTCTTCAAGCATTTTTTTTTCAAGAAAAAACATACACACAACATGCTACAACGTGTCGGGGGCTACTCATATTAACAAATACCTCGGGACGTGTACCATTATTTCTTAAAGTCACATTGACCGACATCCAATTTCATATTTAAGTCTTAACTCTCTCTTTATTGATGCATGCTTCATTCTATTTCTCATAAATCTCTTGGATCTTAACCTCTTTCATAAATATTGGGCATTAGCCCATTTTATAAATATCGAGCATTGGCCAGTTTCATAATCTTTGGATCTTACCTCATTTCATAAATATTGGGTATTAGCCCATTTTATAAATGTCGGCCTTAACTTTTTTTATAAACATTAGACCTTGGCCCATTTCATAAGTATCGAGTTCTAGCCCTTATTTTCATTTTATTTTTAAAATGTCGGTTATCTCTCATTTTCTAACTCTCGGGTCTCCACTCGTCTTTTCTATACAATTGGGTCTCGACCCACTTTTCAAGATTTTTTAGAATATTTCTCATATTTTAATAAAAAAAAAAGCTCTCGTATAACTTTTTTATGTATTTCTCAAAAGTATACATAATATCATTTTATAAAATAGTAAGTATTTACTACATTAGTACAATAGTACATAAAGTCGGAAATCTCACACACATGTTATTCAGGACTTGTTAGTCACAAAAATACTCAAATAATTTGTGACCCTCTTGCTAATCAACTAATATGTATATGTATTCCCACATATAATATACATATGTCATTATGATATCCAAAATATATCAAAATGACTCTTGTTATTTCTACAAAAATCATATCAAGACTACTTGTATTTGCAAAATTAGCATTTTGCTATCCATAATTCAAAATTGATCATTCCCCCTCCCCTCCCCTATTTATACAAAAATAACCATTTTATCCATTATTTATACAAAAATTGTCATTTACCCTCTATTTATTTTTATTTTTTTGCTCATCAAACTCTATTTATTTAAAATGACCATTTTACTAATTTTAAGTAAAAATGACCATTTTACCCATTTTTAAGCAAAAATAGGCATGTCAATAGGACCCAAGACCCGAAATCGGGTCTAGCAGACCTAAAATCGGGTCGGGTCTGGACCCACCAAGTGGACCCGATGCTCGGGTCGGGCGTGGGTCAGCTAAAACTCGCCCCGACCTGAGCTATTGACATCCTTAAGCAAAAAGGACATTTTTTGCTCATTTTTAAGGAAAAATTACCATTTGTTCATTTTTATACAAAAATTATTATTTCGTCCACCAATCCAAAAATGGTCATTTTACACTCTATTGGACAAAATGATCATTTTAACTATATTTAGGCAAAAATGATGATTTTACCTCTTTTAGACAAAAATGACAATTTTACCTCTTTTAGACAAATATTAACATTGTTCCTATCATTTATCAAAAATTACGGTTTATCCTAAATTTTTTAAAACCATATTTTATATCTTTATTTGTCTTATAATTATCTTTTAACCCCTTCTTAAGTTTTACTTAGAGATTATTTCCACAAATTTTCTCATATTTGAAAACTAGGCCCAATGTTTTCAAAATGCACACTCTAATAATCGAACTTTGAAAATCACTCTAACCAATTTCAAATTTCACAAATCACTCTTAAATAATTTCATTAACCTCCTAAGAACTCATGAAATGAGTTGGGGGCCTTGCCCGATTGAATTTGGTTATTCTCCAAAAGTGTATGAAATAGAGATATCGGAGGTTTAGTAAAAAATTCTCACTGGAGAGGTTAAAATCAGTGGTCGGTGAGTAGGCAAAATGAAGGTAAGTACCAAATAACGCACTCTATTGCGGTGGTCGACCAAGTGGTGTTGAAGTTGGGCAAATTTTGGTCTCAAACGATTGTGATCGAAAGTTACAGAACATACTCACCGGAGGAAATCCGCTCATTACAACTAAAAGTTGTCTTGCAAGAGGTCAGCTAAGGCTAGTCAGAGTGGTGGTCGAATTTAGCCATAAAACAATGACAACAACCTTAGGGTTTTTTTGTTCTAAAAACATAGTAAAAAATGACCTTCTAGTAGTATTTTTTGGCCGCTTTTGAGTATGAACCCGACCAAATAACTCAATAAGGGTCTCACAATGGCACTATGAGACAAAAATCACATCATTTAGTGGCTATATAAGTGAAAATTTTGAAGTCGACCACTCAGTGTTCCCGAGTGTGTCTGATAATAATTTTTCCGACTTTAAATGAAAATTTTGACTTATTGAGTAAGAGATAACTCAATTAAAATTATAGAGAGACCAATATAGAAAATGTTAACTCAACCATATTTTTGATGGTGTAATTAATTAAAAAATTAGATCAATTTTTTTAATAGCATGTAACCAACATTTATTAAGGTAAAAGGGAGCATACAAGTTAACCCAATTAGTATAAGTTTAAATGTCACCTTTTTTTAATTAAATAACTCAATTCCTTGGTAATTTAACCTAAAATTCTTTTATAAACTAATTTTTCTAAAAATCTTATTTTTTTTAAAAAATTAATTTGTAATTCAATTGAATCGTTTTCATTTATAGTATAATCTCGTATTCTGATATTATTATAATTCAAATCATAATTTTAAGTTTTTGTGTCTAGTTTGAATTTACTTTCTTAATTAAATATTAATTTTGGTATTATTAAATTTAATTTTTATATTTAAAAATTTTCGATATTACACGATCCATTTGAATTGGGTTGAAACCCTGGCCACATATGCTCCATAATATGCTCCATAAGTGATTTCACCATTATTTTAGACCTCATCTTTTGAGCTTCAATAAACAACACTCATGTTTTAACACTAAAAGTAAATACAAAGAAAGAATGGTTAATGATATCGCCCAACTTATTTGATTACGTTCTCTTTTTTCACATGATTTAGTCTTGCACCACCCACTCCTTCCGCTATACGATTTAATAGCATGTCTGCTATCTGACTGATCTAGGCTAATACGAACATTCACCTTCCTCACGGCACATCAAATTGAGATCCTCTCAATCACTTCCACCACCAACCTATTAGAACCGCTCCACCAAGATGGGCTCTACCAACCTAATTTTGTACCTTAGTAATGAGCTGTTTTATAAATATATAAACTCACCCTTCTATGAAATTTGCAGCAAGTTATACAATTACATCCATTCTTCTTCAAGCTTTTATAACTTAAAAGACAGAATGTGGTTACATTCACATTGTGTTGGAGCTAACAGCCACGGCCTCGCAAAACAAGGTTCTCCTCCGGCCTCTGGCTCATCTTTCCTAGCTTTTTCCCAAACACCAAGTGTTCTTGATGATCTCTATTTAATGTGCCCTGAGGAAGGTGAATCTCCGTATTAGCCTCGACCAGTGAGACGGCAATATTCGCGAAACAGGTGGCTGATGGTCGTTGTTGGCCACCAGCTCCGCCAGTGGTGGTGGTTTTCCGCTATTATCTCCTTGTCCCAGGGCAACTCATCCTCCACTCTTGTAGTATTCGAATGCTGGATTTCGTATGTATTGGACATTTTTTTTATGCAACAACACACGGCATCTATGTAAGTGTAACCGAGTTCCTCCAAGGGCAAGATGGTCATTTAGTCCTCTTCATCCTGTTAGAGGGGTGCTAGGTTTTCACTTCCTCTCCTTTCTCAAAGCCCTAAGCTCCGCGGGCATAACTTCGGAGTCGACTATGCTGAAACCCGAGTTATAAGCTGTAACATGTTGCATTTAATATCATGGTATGCTCCTTTCTCTTTTTCTTGCTAACATTCCGGTTGCTGACAGTGCTATTTACGAAGAACCGTGCTATTCAATCTCATGTCTTTCTCGTCTTTCGGATCATGAATAGTATATGTGATTATACTTGGATTGTTTCGATTATCTGATCTAAGAAGATTCAATTCCTTGATTGAGAAGTATTATATGAATTATTTTTCTTTTGTTTTGCATTTTTTTTTCATTTCGGCTATTTATACTTGTTTTCTCTCATCCTTGACTGCTGGAAATTGTGATACTTGTTTCTTGTTTGATGCATATTGATTCGATGATTTATGGAACATTGCAGCACTGATTGATCAAAATGGTGAGGGTTAGTGTACTAAATGATGCTTTGAAGAGCACGTATAATGCCGAGAAGAGAGGGAAGAGGCAAGTTATGATTAGGCCATCATCCAAAGTGATTATCAAGTTTCTCCTTGTTATGCAGAAACACGGTATGAGACCTTGCTGTTGGCTTTCCTTTTGGCCAAACGGCTTTTATGACCTAGTTGTCCCATGAAGATTCTTGCCCACTAATTGATGATGCAATTCTTGTTCATCCTCTGGGATACATTGGAGAGTTGAGTATGTGGACGATCACAGGGCTGGGAAGATTGTGGTTGAACTAAACGGGAGGCTGAACAAATGTGGTGTCATCGGTCCTCGTTTTGATGTTGGTGTCAAGGAGATTGAAGGATGGACGGCAAGGCTGCTTCCTTCAAGACAGGTCTGTATGTATACATATTATGAAAGTTTTTCATGCTGACCTTGTTGATAGACTATTATGTCTCAACTAAATAATATGTGCCATGTTCATAGGATCCATGATGCTACTGAGAAACAATGCAAATCATGATTTTGAGGCGTTGGGTATTTCAACTATTTCTTGGTTTCACCTGACTTTTTTATTACCATCAAAATTTTCAGTTCGGTTGCATCGTATCCACAACTTCTGCGAGCATTATGGATCACGAGGAGACCAGAAAGAACATTGGGGTAAAAGTGCTCGGTTTCTTTTACTAGATTGGAGGGTACTTTTCCTCAAATATGTTGGAGATCTTCATCTACTTGTTGTTTACTTTTCAAATCATTACTAGTTGTCATCATTGTCTTAGAGTTCTTGCATACATTTTGTTCCACTGACATTGAGCTTGTTGTAGGCACGCCACATTCTGCTTCCTAATAGAGTTAAAAGCTTATTTATGTAGACTTCAAATTTAGTTTTAGTTCTTCAGTAAATTTGCTCGGCCATGAAAATTCCCTTCCTCAGTGATCAAGTTGTATAGACCATCTCTCTGACTTTATGTGTACAATATTCTACTTTAGCAGTCAAGTAATTGCTCAATAGTTAAGACCATGAACACTCTTCATTGAGATACCCAAGTTTTTCAACCCAGAGAAGCCTGACTTTTTTCCCGTACAGTCATACTTGCCTCACTTAATATGTTCATATATAGAAAAGCAACTCATATAATTTAATGTTGTTTTTACTGCTATTTTGTATATTATTGTGATTGCATCTACCTACTTGTTTTTGCACAATCTACCTACTGACATACATGCACAAGCGCGAGGACGAAACTTCTCAAGGAAGAAGACTTCTCCATACATCATTGAACACACTGTTCGACTTGTTCATTGTCCTTATGCAGCCCTCGTCCTATGCATCAATGGCCACCTACTAGGCTACCTTCTTCCATTTCTGTGCCATTTGGAGTCGTCGAAAGCATTCAGACATGTATATCATGTGGATGAAGATGACGGTCCCAAAAGAAACAAGATAACAATATATCGAAATGTAACAGTATGGGTTTAAGCTCATTAGGCCCAGTATTACAATTTAGGCTTAGGCCCATTATATACAATAATACAGTTTGGGTTAGGGTCCATCAGTCTCAACATGACTGTTTCTGTTTAGGCTCAGTTAGGCTCAATCCCTTTGAAGTGAGACGCGGTAAGAGAGTCCTCATGATAGTAATGAATTATTGATCAATCTCTATATCGCTTTATCTTACAATTCGCCGGTGTCTACTTTGATTTTTTTTCATAAGCCACCATTATCACCTGCAGGTGATCTCTCTCCCCTGATCTCTGTATTTTATCTCAAGGTCATCTCTTTGGATTCTCTGCGGCTTAATTTATCGGTGAAATGTCTCTAAATCTGTCAATCTGCAGAAAAAGATTCGGGTGGGACGGTCTCGGCTGAAATTTTTAATGGCAGCACCACCGGCTAGAGCTCGTGCCGATTATGATTACCTCATCAAGCTCCTCTTGATTGGAGACAGCGGTTAGTTAATTCGTTATTGTGTAGTTTTGGTTCCTTAGAAATTGAAGCACTGTGAGCTGCTAGGGCTCTGATCTGGATTCATCTTGTTTGATAGTAAGTCAGTAAGTCTTCTGGAGATGATGGTGTAACCGGGGTTTGGGTTTAATCTATTTGTTGACGTTGATTCTACAAAATGTAGGAGATATTGTTCTTAGGTCCTAGATTGCTTATTACATAGTGATCTTGTTTGGAACTTCTATATTAGAACATGCTATTCTTCATGATTTTGGGCAGTATGTCACTAAAAATTCTCTCATGGTAACGGGTAGAGGATGCTTTTGCACTTGATGGCTTCATTGGAACCAAAACCTCCAATATAGTTCGGATTGTAAAGTGCTCCTACGGTCCCTTTTCCGATCTTAATGAGAAGTACATTAAATTCTCATGATTTAACCTTTCATATTATAATGGTAATTAGATCACTGATGGTTCAGTTGAAATCTGCAGTGGCCTTGTCTGTAAATTTTTCTTGCATACATCATTTAACTGTTTCCTCTGTATTAATTAAATCACTCATTTCCATATACATGCACCCTTTCTTCTAATGTTTCAGCATTTCACCATTAAAGATAAGTAACCCACGTTTTAATATTTGTTTACCAGGGTTCCTCTATGATTTTATGTAAGACTAGCGTTTGTTTGCTGGATTCATGCATCTATTGAGGTACTGATTGTCCATAAAATCTTTCAGGTGTCGGGAAGAGTTGTCTGCTCTTACGATTTTCTGATGGGTCATTCACTACAAGTTTCATTACCACTATAGGGTATTTGTCCTCAGGAATCTTGCATCTCTTATTCACATTAAGGCCACTTGTAATCAGTCTTTTCTATTCACCATCACAGCATTGACTTTAAGATAAGGACTATCGAGCTTGATGGCAAACGAATCAAACTACAAATCTGGGATACTGCAGGTCAGGAACGATTCCGAACAATCACAACAGGTTTGTTTTTATCTATGTTATTTGCTTTATGGACATTGATATGTGTTTTAGTTCCATTCACTCAAGAGACAGGGAGCAAAGGCAGCCCACATGGTCACTCGTGTCACTTTGACTTTGAGGCTTGAGGCATTGACACTAATTTATTGCATAATTATATATGTAATCTAAAACCATTTTCAGTATCCTGTCTCAGGTACTAATCATATATTGGAAGACGATATTATAATGTCATTTCATCTTTTGAAATGTTAATCTGACCAGGCTCATTATTGGCACTTTATCTTTTGAAACGTTAATCTGACCAGGCTCATTATCGGAACTTTATCTTTTGAAACGTTAATCTGACCAGGCTCATTATTAGCACTTCATCTTTTAATATGTTAACCTGTTTTTGTCCACTGACATTGGATTGGTTGATAACATTAAAGTACTCTACTTTTTGCAGCATATTACCGTGGAGCTATGGGTATCTTGCTGGTCTACGATGTAACAGATGAGTCATCTTTCAACAGTAAGTCTACCTTGTTTGTCGACTACAGCATTATGGTGATGGTTGCATGAACCATAATGTTTCTGTGTTATGGACGAACCTTGAAGTTTCTTGTATTGTGGGATGCACCAATCATACTACATGATCTTTGTTTCTTTAAATTGTGTTATGTTCAAGGCATGCTTCAAAATGCATCTTTTGCCAAAGGGCCATCTCATGCCTTAAATATTGTCTGAAATTCAACTGGCTGAAACCTTCTGTTAAGTTATTCTTTCATTCTTATTTTATTCTGTTAGACATCAGAAACTGGATCAGCAACATTGAGAAGCATGCTTCTGACAATGTAAACAAAATATTGGTCGGGAACAAGGCTGACATGGATGAAAGCAAAAGGGTAAGAGATGTGTTGTCATTTTCAAAAGTGCTTCTTGCCCTCCTCGGAGGTTCATGATCAGTTTTTTCAGTTTAGTTGTTCTGAATTTCAGCAACTTTTTTTCTTTTAACTTTTATGTAGGTTGTCCCAACTTCCAAAGGGCAGGCATTGGCTGATGAATATGGCATAAAGTTCTTTGAAACCGTGAGTAGTAATTGAATGCTTTGTCAACTTTTACAGTGTTTCGAACAAGTATCTGCTTCTTGTTTGCTCAAGGATTCGGTCTGTTGTAGAGTGCAAAAACAAGCATGAATGTGGAGGAAGTTTTCTTCTCGATAGCTAAGGACATTAAGCAAAGACTTTCAGAAAGTGATTCTAAGGCTCAGGTATCCTGTTTCTCCACATGCAGTCCACTTCAATATCATTTTCTCTACTCAGCATCAACTGAACAATTTCATAGATACCACTGATATTCTCTACCCTTCCAATTTTTGTGCTTTTCCAGCCTCAGATAATCAGAATCTCCAAACCTGATCAGAATGATGTTGATAGCCAAGCTGCACAGAAGTCAGCCTGCTGTGGCTCCTGAGAAGAAACAATACAGAAAAGCCAATTTCCAGTATTTTGTTTGCCTGCTGGGGACATTGTTTCTGTTGGTTCAGTGCTGCTGCTGAAGGGTAACCAACATAGCCGTATGCCTGTCAATGCCTTTTTTTTCCCTAGGGAGATTTATTCTATCCTTCTCATATGTTGTCACACAGCTTAAATATATATAGAAAATGGATTGTTTCTTTGTATTTTATTTACCTCCTGTTTCTTACCCTTTAAATAGTGCAACTTGGAACTCTATTTTTTAGTATAGAGAGGATACAAGTTTTCTTGACAAAACTCATGGTGTTCTATGACTGAAATTCTTTCATTGATGTTACTTTTAAACAATGTATGGACAATTTACTCCTATGTTCATATCTATAACTGTTAAAAGATGCAGGGTGGGGATGAAATCTTCATAATATGGCTACTATATATATATATATATAACAAGAGAAGCAAACCAGCAAGGCTTGGAGGAACTTAGGATCAAGAGTGAGAGTGGATGAGATAGAATTGTTGAGGAGAACCTATCCAATTAAGGGCAACTTTGCAAACTATGTTGAAAACGCTGTGAGGGAAGTTGACTGATTCCCAAAGCCACAAACCTAAGCACATATCAGAGAAAAGTAAAGCCCAGTCTTCCGGAGACAACAAGCATAACACACCGACTAACAAGCATAACACACCGACTGACAGCAGGTCTCCCAACACACACCTACGTTTTCCCTTGGACCTTTTAACCTTTACAAGAGCACCACCTCTTCCTTCTCCATTTTCCTTGCATCTATCTCTAGGAATCATGTTTGGCCTTGAGATGGTGATCATCGTCCTCTTCATTCTTCTGCTCCCTCTCAAACCTCGAGTTCCCGAGAGTGGTCCGATCTCCCAGCCACTTGATGATGTCCGAGAAGACTACATCTATGTTGTCTAGAGTCTCCCCGTAGAGCAGCCCGTGCCACATTTCAGGGTACAAATTGAATGTCTTGTCTGTGCTTGCTGCTTCCTCGTATAGTAGCTTGCTCACGGATTTGTCCGTCACTCTGTCCTCTTCGCCATGGAGCAATAAGAAGGGCAACGAGACCTGCTTGCCATGTTGCAGGAATAAATGCGTTGAGATTGGGTGTAATCCCATGGTTCTATTCATGTTCGATACAAAAGAAGGCGGAGATCTCCTTGCTTGCTTACCTCGTTAAGCCTCTTTTCAAGATCCATACTGAATCTGAGGCACTCATAGCCAGTCTTCAGCCTTGGCCTACCCTTGTAGCAATATGGGTTTGCTCTAACCTGTATAGAAGCCACCAGCCCAGTGAGAAATTCGGAACTTGGGATCCGTCTTTGAAAGGAAAGGGGTGAAAACCATGGGACCTGTTCTCTGATCTCAGGCCGCTTGAAGGCAAGATCGATGATGTCTTTGGTGGGAATTATTTTCCAAGTGGGAATAACGTAGCAAAGTTTGGTCAGGACACTGATCACCAGTCTGGGTGGTTTCAAGTCATCTGCAATCTGATCCAAGGATAAATATACACGAATGTAAGAATTTGGTTATGTAGTTCAGCGAACATAGGAGGCTAAAAGCAAAAACCTTCTACAAAAACAACAGATCAACACCAGAATGCAAAAGCACGCTAATATCATACAGAGACCTACTTGGGCATTTTCAGGAGGGAACTGGCACCAGAAATTTGCTTTCGTCAATGAATTTGACAATTGAACAGTTCACACAAACGGACTGTACAGCTCAATATAAAAAGGATTTTCTTATAAAAGATTAGATCTAGAAGGATGGTAGTCAAAGCAATTTTGTACAATATTACTGTACTAACAATAATCATCTTTCAAATAAGAGAGACAAGTATGAACCCTGCCTAATCTTTCCAACCAGCCGGGGGCCATTTTCTAATGGGGAAGAATCCATGGTTTTGAACCGGATCTTGCTGATGGGCAGTTTTATACAAAAAAGACTTATCTTGGTCAATGGCATCATCCCTTAGCCAAAAAGCAAAAAAAAAAAAAAATAGCATCACGCGCCGGTGGAAAGCCGGGTTGCTTTCGCTGCGAGAAGGAATAGAGATTGGTATCACAGACGAGACGAGCAGACAAGAGGAAAGGTCAGAGTTCCTTATCCATGCACGCGTCAAATGTAAGCTGCTAATTCAAAGGGCAAAAAAGAAAAGGAAAAAAAAGGCAGAACAAGACATTTCTGTTACTGTTCCCACTGTACAAACACGCCAGCTTAACATTCTGATCGGGTTGGAGAAAACTGATTTCTTTGATGCAGATCGAGGCAGTCTTGATGCTTTTCATTAGCAGCTCGATTATGTTATCTGTGCAGTAACGTAGCAGTTTTAAGGACCTGGAACTTACCTTACACATGGGAGCGACCAAGACGGCACCATCCCAGTACTCTGGCTTCTTCCTGTGCAAGACAAGAGCCAGAGCTCCTCCCATGGACTCTCCCAGCAGATACCTCATCTTCTTCTTGTTCTCTTTCTTCTCTGCAAAAAAAAAACGAAAAACATGGCGATAACAACATAATCCAACGGATTCAGAACTATAAAAGATGGAGAGCGTTTATGTTGATTGTCCTGCTTCTTGATCATACAGAATTTGCTAAAATAAATGATGACCCAAGAGGACTGACCGCATATGCTGGTGAAATGTTTGGAGCAATCTTCCGCGACATCGTCGAGGCTGTTGACGAACCCCTCCAATCCGGCAGATTTCCCGTGGCCTTCGTAATCGATTCCGTAAACTGCATATCCAGCGCTTGCTAGACGAATCGCAGTGCCTGCAGCAGAATTAAGTTCAGAACGGGCTAATCCCAGAGGTCTTATACTTTTTTTTCTCTCCTCGCCATGAACTTCTCGGCCGGCTAGTACGACGAAGACCGAACTGGAAAGAAAATAGCTCTCGAGTTTCTATTCAATTGGGAGAGAAGAAATATACTGACTGTTCATGGTGATGCTGCACTCCATGGCGTAGCCATGGCAAATGAAGATCAGCGCTTTTGCTTCTTTCTCCTTGGGAATCCATCTGCAGGTGAAGAGTTTCAATCCTCTCGAGTTCAGTATATACTCCTGCAGAAATATTCCAGTTTGACATGTGTCAATCATACATACCTTGGTGAAATTCACCGAGGACAACAAATTAAAAAGGAGAAAAAGCAACAACAGAATAAAGTGGTAGTAGAATCGATGAACTATCGAGCTGACCTCCTCGAAATCTACGTTTTCCATATCATTAGCCTGAAGGATACACAAAAACCAATAAGAACATCATCAGAAACAAAACAAAGACGAATGAAGAGACAGGGGAAAATGAAACTCAGAAGGGAACAGATTCAATCACCATGGATTAACAGAGGCTGAGGCTGAGGCTGAGGCTGCTGAATGGACTCCAAAAGGGCTCAAGGAAAGAGGGTCTGCCAATGAGGAAGGGCTCAAGGAAAGAGGGTCTGCCAATGAGGATGGCTTGTCCGCTTGGAACAATTTATACAGGAAAGCCCCAAAAAGATAAGAGGGTATCCCAACAATTGGGGTCGTGCTCATCCTTTTCCTGATTGAACTGTCCACATTTTCCTGTTTATATAAGAATTCAATATTTTTATTTTTTAAATAATTGAATTTATTATTTCTATAATAAATAATATTGTGCCAACATAAATAAATCTACGGGGTTTCCTTGGTCAACTATAAACAAGAAGACTTTGTGTTGGGATTTTACAAGCTTTGTAGGACTAACTCAAGTAATGGATTATTTATAGGAAAAAATGAATATTGGATTTGACCCGTCTATTATGGTATTAGCATTTGTGAAGAAAGAACGTGATCTCTTCAAGCAAGTGCCATTGCTATTCACAAATTTTATCATTTTATTATTAATGAAATGAAATATTATCCAATTTTTCACACGTGTATATATATATATACTAATTTTTATTTTGATTAATTATCTTTTTCAATTAACTGGATTTAAATTAAAATGAATTATTTCAGATATGTTGAACTTTTAAATCCTAATATTGCAATAGAAAATTTATAGGTAAAATGTGGGTGTGGTCTTATTGCAAATATGAAATTACAATGTCAATCTAATCTAATCTAATCTAAAATATAGATTAAAGATTTGTAGATGATAAAGAGTTATTCAACCAATAAAGTAGCTTTTTTCCAAGTTTTCACAGTGATTTTTTATTAAAATTAAATTATTCCAACTAATTTATTTTTATTTTTTTTCTGATTTTCCATACCCTAATTGTTGTGTATGTATATATATGTGTATGTAAATATTGATATTAGGATTGAGAATTTATGTAATAGAAATAAATGAATGATATTTCATATGCTACTTTTTTTTGGTGAATGAAAGCCGCCATAGCAGTACAAAAGTTGACATTTTCCAAGTTGGGGTGCCCCTTTAATTTAAGGGGATGCCCACCGGAGGAAGTTGAGGTTTTTTTCCAGTGCAATGCAAGGCTTGGGGGCACTCGTGACATGACATGACATGGAATGGGACACGTGAAACATGATAAGAACGCACTCCTCAATTCTTTTTGCAAAACTTTAATTAATTATTGAATTTTACGTATATATAATCTTAAATAAATATAAAACTCATAATTACTTAATTAATTATGACTTAATTCACATGTAATTTTTAATTGGTGACTCAATTTAAGGGTAACTAATAATTTCAGTAAATACATTATTAGATTTTACAGGCCAAATGGATAAATTGGTTAATTAATTTACAAAATCAATCAATTTTGAATTATCTTTAACATTTTAATCTCTATTTTTATTAATAATTTGTCCATCGAATTTAATTTTTAATAATTTAGTATTCAATTCCATTTATTTCTAACACTTGCGTCCCTTCACTCAAATTGAACAGATGAATAACTCGCCTAACAATTAGATGAAGAGATTAAAGTATTATGTAAAAATAAAATTGGAGTACTAAATTGTTAAAAAATAATTGCAACAATGTTTAGCCGGACGAATTAAATGACTAAATTATTGAAAATTCGAATTGAGAAAATAGTTAATAAATGACTAAATTATTAAACAATGCATTATGTTTTTATTAAATTGTTGACTTTGATAATATTTTAAAATAAAACAATATATAAGATTGAATAATTAATTAAGTTATTTTTATATGTTATAAATACAAATGTGGGCATCAAAATTTAATTAAATAGCATTTATTATTTGAATAAAAATATGGGTTAAATATTAAGAATTTATTGAATATTTAACCTATTTTTAAGGAAACACGTGAAACTCACCCGTTTCAACTGCAAGAGACCACACAGTCTCATCATCACACGGTAAAATACTCGAATAAATAAATTTGAAGAGTGTGCCAAAATATTTCATTGATATTCAAATGTAATTAAATTTAGGACAAAAAATAGTGAATGGGTAAAGAGAAAGTCAACTATTCTGTCGTCATCATCACCATGGGGGGCATAATAATAATATATTGCCCATATTTAAGGTCATGTCATTATCAATATAAATTATTATGGGACAATTCCCTAGTAAATTAGGATTATTTGTAATTTTTATTGTTCATATGTTGTAATTTAATGATATTAAATTACTTGAATATTACGACTTTGAACACTGATTATGGATAAATTATGATTATCCTGCTGTGGGAATATACTTTTGGTAAAAAAAATGGAGAAGATAGAAAGTATGCACCTGCCTAATCTCACACCATTCAGAGTGCCAACTGTTGAGCTAAAAAAAGTCGGTGCCAAATCAAATCACTTGCATTAGATTTACTATTTTCCGTAGCTTAGCTAGGTGGAATTGTGTGAATTATAGTTGAAAATTTGACTACAGAGTAGCCTCATCCATTAATTTAATTTTAAACTTCATCCACCCTACTATACCTTTGAACCGTAATTTAATGAGTTAGCCTATCCAACTTGACACGAGATCGAATCTATTGGTTTTCACCCTTATCTAGTATTCTCCGTTTGTTTGTGTGTACTTATTTTTTATAAGAGTACGTGTAATTTAGATGTTGGTGCAGTGGCTCATAATATTAATGAAGGTTATAGCTTGTTTATAACAATTTCTTTAAATTAGTTAATTAGGTTATGCGTGATTAAAGTTTATTTTCACTGTGTAAGTGCTTCTACTTTCATTGTTCCTATTTTGCTAAACTCTGGTATAGAATTTAATTTACCATTATTTTGATGGGAAATGATGTGTTTAATATTTAGAAAATTATTCTAAGATTGGATTGATGATAATAAAAACTCATTACTTTTATCTATTTGAATCTGTCAATTAAATGGAGGTTAGGTGAGGAATTTTTGCCTAGGGACCATAGTTTGTGCATCTTTTTCTTTGTTCTTAATCACTATTCATTTCCTTTAAATACTCCTATAACTGAAGGCATCTTAGATAGAAGCAGGAACCGTCATTGGAGGTGGTGATGGGTGATCAATTCTTTTTTTTTTTTACCTGTCATTAGTTCTTTTCCTTTCCAATTAAAGACAAGCAAGATGACTCTCAAGATTTTTGGCAAAACTTCTTGATGAATGACTTCCTAATGAGTTTGAAGATGTTAGAGATTGAAAGAGCCTAATCTATTGACAAGGATTCATAGATTTTTTTTTTACTTCCCTAGATATTTCTTGGAGTTCAAAAGGCCATCGTTCTTGCTATTCTTGGATATTTGCCTGGTTTGCATTTCAAAATCCCTTTCCCTTCTCCATGGGACAAACAAGGCTATGTGAGTTTGGCCATTGATCAAGTAATTAGATTCTAATATTATAGTTGAAATGGAACCATTATGTCATTTGTTTAGTATAAGTAGGGAGATTGAGGTGAACAATACCCATAAGGAAGGCAATGAGGTAGTACATTTTCAAGCACCAAGATGGTAATGTGTATGGTCCAATTGACCAGGTTAAGACCCAGCTACCAGATCGCTGGGTCCAATCAGACCTGGCCACTGAACCAAAACGTCACCCTTTTGATCCATGAGGATCCTAAAAAGAAATGCCAATGAACCATGAGGATCCTAAAAAGAAACAATCCACATTCAGTGTATTATCTAATTAGTTTGTTCTATAATAAATTAACATTGGACACACTAGTCAACAATTTTGTTCGAGAGCAAAAAAAAATGATAAATCTCATTCCAATGAATTAAATAACAATTATAATATATGCGAATTAGGCAATAATTATAATCTATACTAAATTATTGAGAATAGTATTTAACAACCAAATGAATTTCCCTCACTCACAATTCATTTTTTATTTAATTTTATTTTATAAATTTATTTTACACTTATTTTCTTAATATTAGTAATATAGTCAACATATAATTTTGAATCATTTAAATAAGAAAATATTATATAATCTTCCATCCATTTACACTTCTCTTTATTTTGAAGATTATGAAAAATTGATCGGAGCTCCTAACATAGATAATAGGCGATAGTAAAAGAGTTCGAATGGGGAATACTAGGTGGATGCTAGCACTGCCGGAACACATGTTAATGTCTCATGCACCACCCGTAGGACCATCATTTCAAGTAATGGTATGTTCAATCATTGACTACACTGGAATGGAGTGAAAGATGGACAAAATGCTTAATAAGAAACACAAACTAGTATGGACTTGTGAAAAATTTGAATAAATTACGGTTAGATTAGTTTAGGCCTACAGAAACTAGGTGAGATTATCCACGGCACAATCACCTAATGTATAGTTTTGTATATGGAACATTTTCTTGGTATGAGTAAGAGAAATAACCATACTTATCAATTCTATAATGATATTGAATGCATATAGCATATACTTATACATTGTAAATGAACACAAGTTATATATACAAGAATAATAAATAACAATACCTGTTAATTCTACAATGATATTAAATCTATAGAATATATATTTATTTATATATTGTAAATGAACACAAATTGTATAATTTATTATATGTATTGTTTAGATTGATGATTTTGGTATATATTATATGATAAATGGATAGAACATTGTATTATAGGGTGTACGGTGCCCAAATTAAAATAGGAAGAAAGAAAGATGAGAATAACATATACTTAATGATATAATGAGAAGAGTGCAGCAAAGCTAAGTAGAAAAAAAGTAGACCCGGACCTTATGAGTGATAATGCAATGACTCACAACTTATAATAATAAGCAGCAACACATTATAATGAGCTAACCTAGAGTCCAAAAAGGTATAAAGAACTATTGCCAAAGTAATGAAATAAATCCCAAGTCGGCATAATCAAGATTAAATCATTTTTATAAGTTGATGAGTGTGTAAGAGTGAGAATAATTACTAGGGATCACAATGAAAAATTTATATTGGGAGTAAGCAAATAATTTTAGTTATTAACGAGAATGAAATAGAGATTGTATTGATGATTTTTGAAAAATAAATAATTTTTAAAACTTAAATGATAAAAAATATTATGGAAGTATAAATAATTTTACGAAAAAGTTGGAGAAATACAAAATGAGTATTATACCATTAATTAATAAATTTTCAGTTTGAAGTTTTTATCGAGTTAAATTCAACATATTTAATAAAAAATCTAATATTATTTAAAAATATAATTGTGTGTTAGTATTTATGAATTTGGAGTTAAAAGTAGTTATTTTTTTTACTATATTAAATTATTTATTATATTCTATTTTTAAAGATATGTCACGACTAAATTAATGAAATTTTATACACCAAAAATAGTTATTATTAATTAGATATGAATTTTCTGTACAAAAAAAAATTTATCCAATACCTTTGACGGATGAAGGTCAATATATGTTCCCGTATATTCTTGTTTTTACAAAACTGAGGATGAGTGATAACTGGGATTTAAATTGAATATGTTAGTTCTAAAACCAGTATTTAAGGGAAAGATGGAAGACCAGTCCATAGAAAAATGAATAAAGAGGAAACAAAGAAGATGAGAGGAAAAAAAAAATATTTGCATCATTTCTTTCTATTATTCTCTGTATATATTTAAAGGGTTTGAATATTCTCATTCTTAGGAGGCTATGATTGCTGCCATGTGTTTTGAAAGAACTTTTGAGTTATTGATAAATTTAGAGGTGGTATAAAGTCAAATGACCACAAAGAGAAGATTTGATGCCATAGTCGAACATTAAGGTATCCGTCAATGGTTAAGGCAATCAACGGTTCGTTCCTATTCCTGAGTTGAAGGAAAACGTAAATTCACTGCTGATGCAGACCACGAGACTGTTATGTTAAGGTATCCGTCAACACGCAGGAGACCCCTCCACCTCGGACAATCCCCAACTGCTGCTTCATCTTTTTCTACTTCATTGTCGCCCTATTCGTTCCCTCCACTGTCTCAATGCAAGGACTTGTGCTCTGTCTTCAGACTCCACGCACACTTGATAGTTTCAGGCTGTTCTCAAGACAGAGCTTCGCTCACCCACTTGATAAACACTTATTCCCTCCACCAAAGATGCGACCTTTCTTTCTCCGTGTTCTCTTCCTCGCGAAACCCAGCTGTTATTTTGTGGAATTCTATGATAAGGGCGTATACAAGATCAAACCTACATGAGAAATCTTTGAGCTTGTACCAATCTATGCTGAGGGAAGGCCTGGAACCTGACAAGTTCACATTCACCTTTGTTCTCAAAGCTTGCACTGGTGCCCGCAACTTGCAAGAGGGTCTATTGGTTCATAAGGAAGTGGCTCGTAGGGGATTTGAAAGTGATGTATTTATAGGGACCGGTCTTGTCCACATGTACTGTAAAGCGGGCAAATTCAATATTGCACGACAGCTGTTTGATAGAATGCCTCAGAGAGATTCTGGGGTGTGGAATGCTATGATTGCAGGGGCATCGCAGGGTTCTGATCCCAGCGAGGCTTTGAGGCTGTTTCGAAGCATGCAACTGACCGGAGTTGTTCCCAACTTTGTCAGTCTGTTGAATTTGTTTCCTGCAATTTCAAGATTGGGAGACGTGAATTCTTGTAGGTGTATCCATGGATATGTGACTCGGATCGATTTTGGGAAGGAGATCTCAAATGGCTTGATTGATACATACTCAAAGTGTGGAGATGTGGGATCTGCTCGTAGAGTTTTTGACTTGATTCTTGGACATGATATTGTTTCCTTTGCAACAATGATGTCAAGTTATTCTTACAACGGACTTTTTTCTGAGGTCTTGGCATTATATGAAACGATGAAGATGGCAAATATTGGGATGAATAAGGTAACAATTGTGAGTGCTTCATTGGCAGTTGGGGAAAGTGGGGACCTTGAGATGGGGAAGGAGATTTACCAGTATGCTGTGGAACAAGGGTTCAATTCTGATGTTGCTGTTGCTACTTCTCTCATGACAATGTATGCAAAATGTGGGGAAATAGATATTGCAGAGAAATTGTTTGAGGAGCTTGTGGAAAGGGATTTAGTTGCTTGGTCTGCACTTATAGCTGCTTTTGTTCAGTCTGGCTACCCTGAGAAGGCATTAATTCGTTTTCAAGACATGCAGAGAGAAAATGTAAAACCTAATAGGATAACTCTTATTGGCATACTTCCAGCTTGTGCAGAACTATCACTTCTTGCGCATGGTCAGAGCATACACTGTTACCTTTTGAAAGGTGACATGGATGGCGAGACTACAACTGGAACAGCTCTAGTGTCCATGTACTCTAAATGCAGAAAATTTAGCCATGCTATTACTATATTCAGTAGAACGTCCTGTAAAGATGTTGCAACATGGAATGCTCTAATTAATGGGTTCACCCAGAATGGTGACTCCTTTTCTGCGATTAAGATGTTCCAAGAACTCTGGGCTACTGGGGTTTGCCCCGACGAGAGAACACTGGTAGGTTTGATCCCAGCTGTAGCCCTCTCGAACAATCAGACTCATGGCACTTGTGTTCATTGTTTGACCATTAAAAGTGGATTTGAGTCTGATTGCCATATAAGAAATGCTCTAATTGACATGTATTTCAAGTATGAAAGTCTTCCCTCAGCCTTGTGCCTTTTCAATGGCTCTGAAGCCAATTTCACAAAAAATGTAGTTTCTTGGAACGTTATGATTGCTGGTTACTTTCAGAATGGAGATGCTAAGGAATCTCTATGGGCTTTTCATGAAATGAGAGTAGAAAATGTTCAGCCAAATGCAATCAGTTTTGCTAGTATCCTCCCTGCAGTGGCCCACTTAGCTTCTGTGCGAGAGGGCATGGGTTTACATGCTTGTGTAACCAAGCTGGGACTTGAGTTGGTGGTGAAGGTTGGAAATAGCCTGATTGACATGTACGCAAAGTGTGGAAGGATTGATTTCTCAGAGAAGTTCTTCCATGCAATGGAGCATAAAGACACGATCTCTTGGAATGCAATGCTTGCCGGGTATGCTATACATGGACGAGGAAACCAAGCCATTTCTCTTTTTAAGCTTATGCAAGAAAGTCATGTAGAAATTGATTCACTGTCTTATGTCAGTGTCTTGTCAGCCTGTAGGCATGCAGGTCTAATAGAAGAAGGGAGGGAGATTTTCCATTCCATGCATGAAAGCAGAATTAAACCTAATTCAGAGCATTATGCATGCATGGTGGATTTAGTAGGCCGAGCTGGCCTCTTCGATGAGGCTCTTCAGTTGATAAGGGAAATGCCTTTGCGTCCTGATGCTGGGGTATGGGGAGCTCTTTTAGGAGCGTGTAGGATGCACTCTAATGTCAAATTGGGAGAATATGCATTGAATCATCTTGTCGAGCTTGAGCCAGCAAATCCTGCCCATTACGTTGTTCTATCAAGCATATATGCTAGATCAGGCCGGTGGGTTGATGCAGGGAAGGCAAGGCTGAAAGTGAGTGAGACTGGGCTAATGAAAACTCCTGGATGTAGTTGGGTGGAAGTTAAGGGTAAGGTACATGCTTTTATGGTGAATGACCCAAGTCACCCTCAAATTGAGAGTATGCAATTGCTGTGGAATGATTTGCTAGAAAAGATGGGGAAATTAGGATATGTTCCTGATAGGAGCTGTGTATTGCAGAATGTGGAGGAAGAGGATAAGGAACAGTTCCTCTATGGGCACAGTGAGAGGCTGGCCATTACTTTTGCTATTCTTAATACAGAACATGGATCCACTCTACAGATAGTGAAGAACCTTCGAGTGTGTGTTGATTGTCACACAGTCATGAAGCTTATCGCAAAGATAACAGGCCGTACGATTATAGTGCGGGATGCCACTAGGTTTCATCATTTCGAGGGTGGGATCTGCTCCTGTGGGGATTACTGGTAACAAGGTGGAGAATCAAATTCAAAGAAACTTCTTGCCTGAACTCCTTCCGTCCCTGACTTGATTTCCTGAGAAGTTCAAAATGCCTGAGTTTGAGAAAGATGTGGGGAGATCTCATCCATCTAATCATTTCTGGGTGGTTCATCGAGTAATCTATCAGTTTTGAACTGCTGACTTGATGACTAGAGATTATTATCATCCACAGAAGGCTGCCACCTTGAACAATCAACCTCACATGATTTGGTTCGAAGAGAACTGCCACCCCCACACGGCTCAATTTCAAGAGAACTGCAAATCCTCATCATTCAACAATTGTTATTCTCCCATGAAAAGTTCAAACACACAATGTTCACAAGGACAGGAAAAAATGATTCATAGTTTGCCTGTGAAGATTAAAGAAGTAAGAGAAATGGATCTTTTTGCATGAGATTTAGGAAAATAACACTGGATTTGGTTCAATGAAGTTGCGCATTTGTTTTCAGTTTTGTGTTCTGCTGCTCTGAGAAATCCCCTGCAACTTTAACTTCTCCATTTTACTGATTGTCCTGAAACTCAAGAGGCAGTGTTCGTGAAGTCCTTCATGAGTTATTTATATTCAATGCTTCATGAGTGTATTAATTCTGTTTTTCTTTGTGCAGAAGCTAGGAAAGTGTTCCCCAGTGACATACAACAGCATCTTAGAACTGCCCTGCATGATTCAGCTGCTCTGTTGTGGTAAGCCACTGATCCTAAATTAATCTACGTCAACTAACACAAACTGGTCTCTCTGAAATAGTGCAAGTGCCCAATATGCCCATGCATTTATTTCTGGCAATCAATTTCCTACTTGCAAGAGAGATTTGATATCACAGCCAAGAATTCTGTGTAAATTTTGTCCAAGATGTATCTCATTTGATCATTATTCACGTGGCTGATTACATAGAATTGCCATCAATCTAGCTATAAGAAACGTGCTACCTTCCATCCAGGAGAAATGAATACTTTGCAACACCAGGAGAAGAGGCTTCTGAGATTCCTGAATGAAGCCTCTCACTTCCCTGTATATAATGGTCTAAAGAGTGGGCCCTCTCATCTATGGCGTCAGTTGGCATGGCATCCTCAGCAAGCTTAACTGCAGCCAACTGAGACAATTGGAAGCTCTCTCCCACATGTTGCAGTTCCCGAGCAGCTTCTTCCTCCCCAAGTGTAACGAGGCAAACCAATAGAGAACTCAGTTCTGTCATGGCTGCAGCTGTGAAGGACATGCCCTTTAGATGCTGGACAAGAGCAAACTCTTCCCCAGGGCTATAAAAGAATGAGAAAAAGTTGTCTATAGGATTTAAAGGAAGATTTTTCAACTAGGAAAAAAAAACAAGATATAAGAATACCTTCCAGGTCGTATCTCCCCTCTGTTCCTCTCACGCCCTGGTTCTCTTGCTCGGATGCTAACACCATAGCTGGTGGAAGCAGCGGATCCCATTCTTGTCATGGTAATGAATATTAATCATGTAAAGAGTGAAGGACTCAGCCATCAAGCTAAAAACATCAGCTATGCAGTTGGGTCACCCTTTGGAGCTTTGGCTTCAATATATTTGGCCTACCCTGCATAAGGTAGAGAAAAGTAACTCTTATTCATCTGTGTTTTCCTTCTTTATAGAGCAGAAGAACTCTGTCAAGTGGTTCAAATTTTCAACTGGCTTGACAAATTCTGGAGCATGTCGGAGAAAGACTTGTCAGCTGCAATGGTTAATAATAATATTAAAATCTACCTATGTGGGCCATACCATAACAAGAGCATCTTTAAAACGGATCTGGCTCATGCATTGACAATTGAGGCCATGACTAACTTCCTAGGAAAGATACATTCAAGGTTTCCCCAAGTTGCTTGGATAACACCAGTAGCATCTCCATACAATGCACTAACAATTTTGGCACCTTTTTTCAGAAACATTAATGAGATGTTTGTTCTCATCTTCTCGTCTCTTATTATTAGAATGGGAGAAGTTCTCATACTTTGGTTCCACTTGTCCATGGAGTATATCACTGATTTCAACAAGGAAATGCAAGTTTTGCTTAGTAGCAAGAATCAAATGTGTAATTATGTAAAAAACACAAAGTTTGCATACATAGTATCCACATCACCACATCACCTTTAAAATACGTAGACATTACTTGTATGGATTAACGTGCTAGATTTTCACAAATCATAATAGTTTTAAATATTTTTTTGACGCAAAAATAACTAAACCTGAGGCAGGCAGAGGTAATGTATGGAACTGATTTAAGGACCATGTTAAGAATAAAATCCCAAATTGAATAAAATAAAGAAGTATGGTGAGTTTATAAGGTTAGAAAAGTTCTACTACTTACAAGTTATGACTTTTATGTAGAAATGAGTCTGATCCCTTATCGGTTCACAATACCTTCTTACATGGTATCGGAGTTAGTGGGCTTGCATCTGTACCTGACCCAAGACTAGAAACCCGACTCATGGTCTGCCCTAGTATAAAGGAAAAATACCTAACTCGAGGCCCATTCCCACTTGTTCAAGACTGGAAGAATCATACCTATCTCATAGCCACTTATAAACCCTGCCCTTTTGAGTTAAGGAAAATCAGGAAAAGAACCGGTCAAATCGAGTAAGAAAATCGAACCGGTTCACAAACCCGACCATTTGAGGGTTCATAAAACCTTAGAAAAGAACTTTAAGACAAATTAAAAGAGAAAAACCTAATTGGTTCAGATGTTTTTTTTTGTAACCCGAAATTTCGGTAAAAAATTGTTATGCATATGTCCTATCATAAATAATCATAAATTAATATATATATATATATATATTTAATTATTAAAATTAATACCAATAATTTAATACCTAAATTAAATTATTGGAATTAATATTAATAAATACTAATCAATTTATGATAACATTAATACTAGTAATAAATCTCTTTCATTTAATACACAATTTTACATTTCTCTCTCTTTACTGCTCCATTTCTTGGTGAAACTTGAACCAAAGCTTCGACTTGGGCATTTTTCTTAACCTCGGAAGGAGAGGTCGGGCTCTTTAGAACCGGGGAGAAGTCATCTACACGTCTGTAGTCTCAATTTGCTTTGAGGGTCGCCAGAGAAGCGCTAGTATGATGGAACAGTGAAGCAGCTCCGACGGACCGAAGTTGCCATGTTTTGGCCAAGCTAAAATCGGCCAATTCGAGTCCTCCTCAGACCAAACCAAGTCATCCATAACACTTTCTCAGCCCTCCCACGGCCGAATTAGAATGGAAAGATAAGCCAATTCGATTATGCTCTAGTAATAAATCTCCCCCATTTAATACACAATTTTACATCTATATAAAGAGCTCATCCCCATTCATTCTTCTCACACCTGAACACTTCTTTCTCTCTCTACTACTCCATTTCCTGGTGAAGCTCGAACCAAAGCTTCGACTTGAGCATTTTTCTTAACCTCGGAAGGAGAGGTCGGGCCCTTTAGAACCAAGGAGAAGTAAACTACATGCATGTAGTCTCCGTTTGCTCTAAGGGTCGCCGAAGAAGTGCCGACATGATGGAACAATGAAGTAGCTCCGGCGGACCGAAGCTGCCTTATTTTGGCCAAGCTAAAATCAGCCAATTCGAGCCCTCCTAAGACCAAACCAAGTCATCCCCAACACTTACTCAGCTCTCCCATAGCCGAATTAGAATGGAAAGATAAGCCAATTCTACTCACTTCTATAATTTCCAACCGGTGTTAGAGAGAGAACTAACATAATTTTGATGAGGAAATTCTAACTCAATTCGGCATCAATTGATGCAATTCTTAATTCTAGGATGAACCTCAGGACAAGAGCTGTAAAACCCGCATTTTTTAGTTAAGGAAAACCGAGAAAAGAACCGGTCAAACCGAGTAAGAAAACCAAGCCAGTTTACAAACCCAATTATTTGGGAACAAGCAATTTGGAAATTTACAACTTTCGGATGATCCAAAGGGTTCATTAAACCTTGGAAAAGAAACTTAAGACAAATTAAAACAGAAAAACCAAATTGGTTTAGATGAACGAGATTCCATAAGAACTTTGAAGTTAAACATGCTTACCTGAGAGTAGTGTGAGGATGGGTGACTACGCCTTATCATAAATAGGCATAAATTAATATATATTTAATTATTGTAATTAATACCAATTTGAAATTAATACAGATAAATTAAATTATTAGAATCAATACCAATAATTTATGGCAATATTAATACTAGTAATAAATCTCACCCATTTAATACACGATTTTACACCTACATAAAGAGGTCATCCCCATTCATTCTCCTCACACTTGAACACTTCTCTCTCTCTCTCTACTGCTCCATTTCCCGGTGAAGCTCGAACCAGAGCTTTGACTTGAACATTTTCTTAACCTCGGAAGGAGAGGTCGGGCTCTTTAGAACCGGGGAGAAGATAGCTATCTAATAGCAAACTGCAGTCAATCCGAGAATCACTGGAGAAGCATCGGCGTGATCGAACAGTGAAACAGCTTCAGCGGACTAAAGCTGCTCTATTTTGGCTAAGCTGAAATCGGCCATTTCGAACCTTCCTGAAACCAAACCAAGCCCTCCCAACACCTCCTCGGTCCTTCCTCGGCCGAATTAGGACTGAAAGGTAAGCCAATTCGGTTCCCCTTTACAATTTTAGATCGTTGTTAGAGAGAGAGTCGGCTGAATTTCAATGAAGAAATTCTAATCCAATTCGACATCAATTGATATCATTCTTGATCCTAAGAAAAACCTTTGAAGGAGAGCTACCTGCCCAGATTGAAAAGCTCTACCGCCGTGCCATCACCAGTGAGAAATCAAAGCTTTTTCTCTCTACAGTCTGTTTTCCGGCGAATCTCCGTTTGAGCTCGTTCTAGCATTAAAATCTGTGATTCAAAGTTCCTTAGAATCGTATGAACATGTAGGAACTCAATTTCAACTCCAATTTCAACAATTTGAGGTGTTTGATTGGTCAATTTGATGAAATCAAATTTGGCAGTGTTGAAGAGTTGAAATTGGAAAAAAAAGTTGGGGAAATTGGGGATTTTTGGAAATTTGAAGGACCAAAATATAATTTTCTAAAATTGAGGGTCAATTGGTCATGATAAGAATATTAGAGGGGCAATTGATAAATTTTAGAATTTTTGGGGCAAAAATTTACCATTTTTCTAAAGAAGGGGAAAAATGGTAATTTTGGGAAAATTGAAGGACCAAATTGGAAATTTGGAAAATCAAACCCCTTTGTGTGAAATCAAATAATTTGAGGTCCTAAGATAAATTTTAAAGGTTTCAGGACTCGAATTTAGGAAAAACCCGGCAATAGGAACTTAAAGTTAAAGAAAATTAACTTTAGGGACCTAATTACAAATATATGTAAAGTTGGGTTTTCTCATTCATTTGGAACGAACGAGGGCTATTAGACCAAAGAATAATGAATAATTATGTTCATCTCGTGTAGGAGAACGAGACATCGGGAACGCCAGTCGAGGTCTAGCTTGCTAAGGACGGAACCCGACTAAGTGGAATTTCACTGCACTATCGGGTGAGTGGGATTATATATCATACCTGGTTGGGGATGATAAGTGCCTCGGTAAAAAAATCCACTATTTAGTGGTATTTTAATCATCACCACTTAGAGAAAGTGATGTAAAAATTTTGTGAAAAATACTACTTACCGGTTGTAAGTAGATCATACTCGGTTGGTATGATGAGACTTCCTCGAAGGAAGTTGAAAACCCGTTCATCGGTTATGAACAGAGATGTCCTTATATCGGTTGGTATAATAGATAGTGAAAACCTATTTTGTCGGAAGTGTTCTCCCCTGACTGTGTATAAATGCTTAAACTATTTGGAAGACCTTCTTGACGGGAGCTCGAATAGTTCTTATAGGCCGGGGGCCTCGGTTTTGGAACTTGAGGGCTAAAATGCCCAGTTTTTAAAAATTTTGAATAGTGGGCCATATGCCAATGGACATGGGCAGGAGCTCGTAAAAGAACATGATATATATATATATATATATATATATATATGTGTGTGTGTGTGTGTGTGTGTGTGTGCCATTAAAACTTAATAAGTGAATTGTTTGGTCATGGTACCAAGGCAGGTCCGACATACTCAGTCAACTAGTAGCAGTGCGACATGACCGATCTTCGGACCAGTCAAGACAAATAGCTACAGGTTGAGTTGAATGTCGGGACCGTTGGGACAAATGGCACCACATATTACATGGTAATTTAATAAAACTTTGTTTGTGCATGCACCATGAGTACGGGATCATCAAGACGCCCATGAGGGGTAGTGATGTGTCCTAAGGGCCTTGGATGACCAGGTGAGTATAAGGGCAGATTGTCGTTCCAGGTGTCTGTATGAAATTTGGAGTAGCACAAAGCGCATGAGACCGGGGTGGGACAGGATGAGGTCTTTGTCCTCATATGGACACCAAGAAGTGATTTCAGGATTGTGGGTCGGATGTCGCGTACATCCACTCATTTCCAGGGTAGAAGTGGTCGTACTTCTATTCGGGTGGCAGGAAAAGTCGCTCCGAAGCCACTAGCAGGTTCAGTAGTGATACTGACTTGTGAATGTGTGTAACCTTCATGATGAAGGATGTGTGTTGGGTGATGACACATTGTGGTAACTAAGAAATAATGGAAAAATCCAAATTTTTAAATGAAGGGATTTTTGAAAATAAAGGAGTTTGGCACACTCCATATAAATATTTTTTCTTAAAAGTTAAAAGTAGACCTTTAAAAACCCATTCACTGAGTAGTCGTACTCACCCACAGTGGGTTTTTATACCGAGGTACTTATCATCCCCTACCGGGTATGATATAAAATTTTCACTCACAACCGGTAAGTGTTTTTTATCTTTAAGTTGTGCTCATCATCCCAACCGGGTATGATGTTAGTAAACTCACTCACAATCGGTAAGTGGTTTTTATTTTTAAGTTGTGCTCATCATCCCAACCGGTTATGATGTTAGTAAACCCACTCACCCGTTGATACTGTGAATTCCACTAGACTGGTTCTTTGTATTCACGCGAGCTTGTCCTTGCTGGCGTTCCCGGTATTTCATGTTCCTACACGATATGAACAACCTTGTTTATTATTACTCGGCATAACAGCCTTCATTCATTTCCAATAAATGAGAAAACCCAAACTTTTAGTTATTTGCAATTAGGTCCCTAAAGTTATTTCTCTTTAACTTTAAGTCCCTAATGTCGGTTTTTCCTCAAATTGAGTCACGTAACTTTTAAAATTTATCATGGCACCTCAATTTATTCAATTTCACCCAAAAGGGGTTTAATTTCCCAAATTTCCAATTTGGTCCCCCAATTTTTTCAAAATTACCATTTTGCCCTTCTTTTACAAAAATGGTAAGTTCTGCCTCAAAAATTCCAAAATTCCTCAGTTGGTCCTCCAACATTATTTTCATGCCCAATTGACCCTCACTTTCATAAAATTGTATTTTGGCCCTTTGAATTTCGAAAATCCCCAAATTTTCCCCCAATTCCAACTCTTTAACACTACCGAATTTGATTTTATCAAATTGACTGACCAAACACTTCTAATTATTGAAATTGGAGTTGAAATTGAGTTACTGCATGTTCATACGATTCTAAGAAACTTTGAATCGCAGATTTTAACGCTGGAACGAGCTCAAACGGAGCTTCGCCAGAAAATAGACTATAGAGAGAGAAAGCTTCGATTACTCACCGGTGAAGGCATGGTGGTCCGAACTTTCAATCTGGGCAGATAGGTCTCGTCCTGAGGTTTATCATAGAATCAAGAATTGCATCAATTGATGCAGAATTGGATTAGAATTTCGTAATTGAAATTCGGTCGACTCTCTCTCTAGCACCGATTGAAAATTGTAAAGGGGAGCCGAATTGGCTTACCTTTCGGTCCTAATTCGGCCGTGGAAAGGTTGAGAAAGTGTTGGGAGGGCTTGGTTTGGCCTGAGGAGGGCTTGAAATGGCCGATTTTAGCTTGGCCGAAATAGGGCAGCTTCGGTCCGCCGGAGTTACTTCACTATTCCATCATGTCAGTGCTTCTTCAACGATTCTCGGATTGATTGGAGTTTGCTATCAGATAGCTGTCTTCTCCTTGGTTCTAAAGAGCCTGACCTTTATTCAAGTTGAAGCTCTGGTTCGAGCTTTACCGAGAAATGGAGCAGTAGAGAAAGAGATGTTTAAGTGTGAGGAGAATGAAATGGGGATGACCTCTTTGTATAGGTGTAAAACCTGTGTATTAAATGAGCAAGATTTATTACTAATATTAATATTACCATAAATTATTGGTATTAATTTCAATAATTTAATTTCGGTATTAAATTATTTGTATTAATTCCAATAATTTAATTATTAAATTATTGGTATTAATTACAATAATTAAATATATATTCATTTATGTTTATTTATGATAAGGAGTACATAAAAATTTTTGACCGAAATTTCGGGTTACAAAAAAATTCATACTTCCCAAGAGGTCACCCATCCTCACACTATTCTCAAGCAAACACGCTTAACTTTTAAGTTCTTATGGAATCTAATTCACCTAAACCAATTTGGTTTTTATTTTTTAAATTTCTTTTCCAAGGTTTAATGAACCCTTTAGATCACCCAGAAGTTGTAAATTTCCATATTGCGTGTTCTCAAATGTAAACCGGCTCGGTTTTCTTACTTGGTTTGACCGGTTCTTTTCCCGGTTTTTCTTAACTCAAAAGTGCGGGGTTTACAACTCTCCCCTCCTTTTAGGAGTTTTGTCCCCAAAACTTAACCAATATATTCCACATCGGGAATAATTTCCCTTAATGTTAACTTGGGTTTTCTTGACATGCTAACACTTCAATTACTCTTTTGCTTAGTCCCCATAATCATTCATCTAAGGAATTTCTTTTCATTTATCATGCTTACTCCTTCCATGTAGTTATAAGAACGAGGCATGTATGGCTCATTAATCCTAATGTATATTCTTAGGTTCGCATCTACTTTTATTTAGGATAAGGTTCTTCTTTTTTGGATTTTACTCAAGATTTCAGGATTGGGAGTTCCAAGGTGCCCAATCTTTCCTTTTTCTAGTTATTCTCTTCATCGTTGAAACCCTTGGCTTGACACTCTTTTGAGTATTACATACTTGTTTTCATAGGTTTTTGTGTTATTATTCTTTCGTCCCAATTTGACCCATCCTTCATCCGTCATTAATTACAACTTCGGTCAAATTTATGTTTGAACTTGTTATGTTTACCAACTAACTCCTTCTTACTCAAGTTACATTTTACTCGGGATTGTTGGTGCTTATATGTCCCTTACTTACATGACATAGTTTTGAACTTGTTTCAGTTGATCAGACTCCTTCAACACCTCTTTTTGGGTCGTTTCCAACTTTCTAGCCTTCCAGGGACTATATAATTTCACCCCTCCTTTAATTGGGCAGTATTCCTCAACTACCTTTACTGTTACCGAATCATCATTCGTATCTTGACAACATGTATTACATAACCGTGTCGGTTTTCCTTACCCACTCGTCCTTTCCCAACTTTTTATTGGGTTTTTTTGGTGCCAATTATTTGGTTTTCCAATAGTTTACCAACAAACTATGATACTTTCCTTCTTAAATCCTTGGCATTCCTTATTTAAGGGTTTTTCCTATTTTCCTTAATCCACTTTTACTTACTCATAATCACTTCACGATTCTTCATTCTACAATAATTGCTTTCAATCTATGTGTCAATTACTTTGCTTGGGAAGGTTCCCTCCTTCCGATTTTGTTCTCTACTATGTCCCTTACAATAGAGATTTCCATCTTTGGAGTTACATGCTCAACCTCCTTATCATTCATTGTATGGTTCTTTCTTCCTTTCTTCGCACCCTTATCTATGTTAGGGCATCTGTTTGCTTTGGATCCTTCTCTATCCACAACTTTTGTTTTATCCCTTATTCATTAGATGGGATACTTCCGATTATTGGTTTTGTTCCGTGCATTCCACCCTATGCTCGGTCGTCCACTCTTTAAGCTTCATATGCGCGTGTGGACTATGACCCGTCTTACCAATTGCAGTTATTCCTCCTTAGCCACATATTATTTGGAGGATTTACTTTCACAACGTTTCTCAAACATTCTTTCCTTTATTACCTTAGTATGGGTTGTCCACTCATTCATACTTGTCACAACATCTTTTGGTGCTAATTCGTTAGATTATTTCTGTTTAAGGAGGGTTCACATCCTCCTTGTTTCAAATTCTCTTGTTCGCCCTTCGTGAGGCTCACTTAACCATCTTAAGTCTATAAACCCAATTTTGGCCATCGATTGCTTTAAGGATGTTCCTTCGTTCTTCTTTTCCAATGTTTTGGCCTTTTCACTTCTCCCTTCTTTGTTGTGGTTTAAATTGATGGTTCTCTCAAAGACCAGTTCTTTAACTCTCTTTCTCTTTATTTTTCTGGTACTATCGTCTGGGTAGCTGTATTGATGCCCATCCTATTGTCTATCATAAAGTGTAGTCTTTACTATATCTCATCCTTTTTTAGGGTGTCATTTATTCTCCTTGACCCTATTTGGCTTCATTACTTTTTCCAAGGTGATTCATTCCAATACATCCCGTTATTTGGCTCTATTACTCTTCCAAGGCAAGTCATAATTTGCCTCCAATACATCCTTCCATCAAGAAGTTTCTAATGGTGGGTCGGTGCCTTGCACTTCACGTAATGTCCATCCGCCAATCCAATGATTCCTTCAAGGTACTTAGTTGTATGCATCCCTCCAGAGTTCGCTTTCCCAGCGTATTCCTTCTCTTCTTCACTCTCATTGTGCCATTCTCTAGAGTTTCCAGAGGATGTTTCTTTGTGTTTGCCCCTTATGAGAGGGTTCTAGATATACTTCCCATGTACCTTATCCCTACTCTTGAGGTATCTTTCTCGGGTTGACCTTTTTAAGAAGAAATTTAAATTTTGCATTTACCTCGTCATTTCTTGACCTCTTGGTGAACCGCTTACTTAGCTAGCTCCATGGTTTCGGTCTCCAGTCCTTCGTGGCCTTTGAGGAGTTATTGCCCTAAATTTATGAGGTGTGAAACACCCCTTCTCTCCTTACACCTATAATAGTTTATCTTAGTACTTGTCTTTAGTAGGGTTGGGCACTTCTTCAGGTAATGTCTCAATCGTTCATACTTGTAATAGGTTATTCCTTTACATGGATTGTTGTGGTCCCTTCTTTCCTTCGAGTAGGGCATTTCTAGGGTTACTATTGGTTTGGTGCTCTACCGTACTTTGAGTCTGATCACTTTGATAGTTTTCTTACTGAATCTCCTTTGCTTAAGGGTCATGGTAAGAGTTTTCCTAGGCTTCTTAATTCCCTGATTCATCTTCCATAACCGGGATGTAACTTTTCCTTAGCTTCCAAGATAGTGTGGGTTTGCTTTATTTTCCTTGGGCCATATTCCCAACACGATTGCATCATCAATAGAGAGAGTTTTGAGAATTTGAGTATTTTATTAACAGGAGGATACAAAAGATTAGGCTTTCAGCCCTATCACAGGAAATGGTTGCAAAATAACTAAGGAGCTATGGAATTCTTGATAAACGTCTTCCTCCATACTTAGAGTTGTGCCACCAATAGGTCCTAGCACCATTCTCCAGGATACTTCCCCATTTGGTCTTTTGACATTTCAGCCCGGTCTCAAGCATTTGGGAAGCTTCTAGGGTTGTCTCCCTACAGAGGTAGGGTGTTGAGTAGAGCCATTCCAAGTTTTCTTGGTTCCTCTCCTGGGAGCCATCTGAAAATTTTAGGATAAATCCTATTAGTTACTATATTTTCTAGTCTTGATTATGTATTCGAGTAAACAGGCTCTGATACCACTCTAGTTGTCACGCCCTGACCCGGTTTGGTTGGATCCCCGTGAACAACCCACCACTTTTCCGGTTTATTAAAGGGTTTCCCCTTATTATAATCCGTAAAGAGTAAGGCGTCCTTTAAACCTGCACCATTTCCTGGAATAGCATAATTAAAATTGCATAAACTTTTAAACTTTACATACCTATCTTACAGGCATCTTAGTTGATGGTCTTCTTTCAAGGTAGACTTTTCGGAATTTCCTGAAAGGGATATAAGGGAGGGGGTGAGTATGATTACTCAGTGAATGGGTTTTCAAAAGTCTACTTTGAACTTTTAAGAAAAATATTTATATGGAGTGTGCCAGACTCCTTTCTTTTCAAAAAAAACCCTTCATTTAAAAATTTGGGTTTTTCCATTATTTCTTAGTTAGCGGTGTGTCATCACCCAACACACATCCTTTATCATGAAGGTTACACAAATTCGCAAGTACATGACATCCAACCCTCAATTGGGGGAAAATTGGGGATTTTTGAAATTCTAAGGATCAAAATGAAATTTTATGAAATGTCCTTCGAGATTGTGGGTCGGATGTCAGGTACATCCACTCATTCCTAGGGTAGAAGTGGTCGTACTTCTATCCGGGTGGCAGGAAAAGTCGCTCCGAAGCCACTAGCGGGTTCAGTAGTGATACTGACTTGCAAATGTGTGTAACCTTCATGATGAAGGATGTGTGTTGGGTGATGACACATTGTGGTAACTAAGAAATAATGGAAAAATCTAAATTTTTAAATGAAGGGATTTTTTAAAATAAAGGAGTTTGGCACACTCCATATAAATATTTTTTCTTAAAATTTAAAAGTAGACCTTTAAAAACCCATTCACTGAGTAGTCGTACTCACCCACTCCCTTATATCCCTTTCCGGAAATCCCAGAAAGCCTACCCTTAAAGACCATCAACTAAGATGCCTGTAAGACAGGTATGTAAAGTTTTAAATTTTATGTAGTTTTGATTATGCTATTCCAGGAAAAAGGTGCAGGTTAAAGGACGTCTTACTCTTTACAGTTTACAATAAGGGGAAACTCTTTAATAAATTGGGAGAGTGGCGGGTTGATCACGGGGATCTGACCAAATTGGTTCATTAAACCTTGGAAAATAAATTTAAGAAACTTTAGAAAATAAAAACCAAATTGGTTCGGGTGAACTAGATTTCATAAGAACTTCAAAGTTAAGCGTGCTTGCTTGATAGTAGTGTGAGGATGGGTGACCTTTTTAGAAGTATGAATTTTTTTTGTAACCTGAAATTTCGGTAAAAAATTTTTATCGTACGCCTTATCATAAATAACCATAAATTAATATATATTTAATTATGGTAATTAATACCAATAATTTGATACCTAAATTAAATTATTGGAATTAATACCGAAATTAAATTATTGGAATTAATACCAATAATTTTTGGCAATATTAATACTAGTAATAAATCTCATCCATTTAATACACGGGTTAATACAAATAATTTAATACCGAAATTAAATTATTGGAATTAATACCGAAATTAAATTATTGAAATTAATACCAATAATTTATGGTAATATTAATACTAGTAATAAATTTCGCCCATTTAATACACGGGTTTTACGCCTATATAAAGAGGTCATCCACATTTCGTTCTACTCACACCTGAACACTTCTCTCTCTCTCTCTACTGCTCCATTTCCCGGTAAAGCTCGAACCAGAGCTTCGACTTGAACAAAGGTCGGGCTCTTTAGAACCGGGAAGAAGACAGCTATCTGATAGCAAACTCCAATCAATTCGAGAATCGTTGTAGAAGCACCGACATGATGGAATAGTGAAGCAACTCCGGCGGCCATTTCAAGCCCTCCCAACACTTTCTCAGCCTTTCCATGGCCGAATTAGACCGAAAGGTAAGCCAATTCGGCTCCCCTTTACAATTTTCAAACGGTACTAGAGAGAGAGTCGACCGAATTTCAATGACAAAATTCTAATCCAATTCTGCATCAATTGATACAATTCTTGATTCTAGGATTAACCTTAGGACGAGACCTATCTGCCCAGATCGAAAGCTCGGACCGCCATGCCTTCACCGGTGAGTAATCAAAACTTTCTCTCTCTACAGTCTATTTTCTAGCGAAGCTCCATTTGAGCTCGTTCTGGCGTTAAAATCTACGATTCAAAGTTTCTTAGAATCGTATGAATATGTAGAAACAATTTCAACTTCAATTTCAATAATTGGAAATTTTTGATGGGTCAATTTGATGAAATCAAATTCGAGTGTGTTAAGAAGTTGGAATTGGGAGAAAATTGGGGATTTTCAAAATTCAAAGGACTAAAATGAAATTTTATGAAATTGAGGGCCAATTGGGCATGAAAATAATGTTGGAGGACCAATTGAGGAATTTTGAAATTTTTGGGGCAGAACTTACCATTTTTGTAAAAGAAGGGCAAAATGGTAATTTGAAAAAAATTGGGGGACCAAATTGGAAATTTGGGAAATTAAACCCCTTTTGGGTGAAATTGAATAAATTGAGGTGCCATGATAAATTTTAAAAGTTACGTGACTCAATTTGAGGAAAAACCGACATTAGGGACTTAAAGTTAAAGAGAAATAACTTTAGGGACCTAATTGCAAATAACTAAAAGTTTGGGTTTTCTCATTCATTGGAAATGAATGAAGGCTGTTATGCCGAGTAATAATGAACAAGGTTGTTCATATCGTGTAGGAACACGAAATACCGGGAACGCCAGCAAGGATAAGCTCGCATGAATACAAATAACTAGTCTAGTGGAATTCACAGCATTAACGGGTGAGTGGGTTTACTAACATAATACCCAGTTGGGATGATGAGCACAACTTACAGATAAAAACCACTTACCGATTGTGAGTGAAAATTTTATATCATACCCGGTAGGGGATGATAAGTACCTTGGTATAAAAACCCACTATTTAGTGGTATTTTAATCATCACCACTTAGAGAAAGTGATCTGAAAATTATGCGAAAAAAAACTAATTACCGGTTGTAAGTAGATCATACCCGGTTGGTATGATGAGAATTCCTCGAAGAAAGTTGAAAACCCGTTCATCGGTTATGAACGGTGATGTCCTTATACCGGTTGGTATAATGGACAATGAAAACCTATTTTGTCAGAAGTGTTCTCCCCTGACTGTGTGCCAATGCTTAAACTATTTGGGAGACCTTCTCGACGGGAGCTCGAATAGCTCTGATAGGCCGGGGGCCTCGGTTTTGGAACTTGGGGGCTAAATGCCCAATTTTGAAAATCACGTACAATGGGCCCAAGGCTAGTTGACACGAGCAGGAGCTCGTAAACGAACATGATATATGTGCCATAAAACTTAATAAGTGAATTGTTTGGCCATGGTACCAAGATAGGATCGACATGCTCAGTCAACTAGCGGCAGTGCGACATGACAGGTCGACGGACCAGTCAAGACAAACAATTGCGGGTTGAGTTGAGAGTCGGGGCCGTTGGACCAGTGGCACCACAGATTACATGGCAATATAAGAAAACATTGTTTGTGCATGAGGGGTAGTGATGCGTCCTAAGGGCACTGGACGACCTGGTGGCTATAAGGGCAGTTCGTCGTTCCAACTGTCTGTGCGAAATTTGGAGTAACACCAAGTGCATGAGACCGAAGTCGGGACAGGATGAGGTCTCTGTCCTCATACGGACACGAAGAAGTGATTTCGGGATTGTGGGTCGGATGTCACGTACATCCACTCATTCCCAGGGTAGAAGTGGTCGTACTTCTATCCAGGTGGCAGGAAAAGTCGCTCCGAAGCCACTAGCGGGTTCAGTAGTGATACTGACTTGCGAATGTGTGTAATCTTCATGATGAAGGATGTGTGTTGGGTGATGACACATTGTGGTAACTAAGAAATAATGGAAAAACCTAAATTTTTAAATAAAGGAATTTTTTAAAAGAAAGGAGTTTGGCACACTCCATATAAATATTTTTTCTTAAAAGTTAAAAGTAGACCTTTGAAAACCCATTTACTGAGTAGTCGTACTCACCCACTCCCTTATATCCCTTTCAGGAAATCCCGAAAAGCCTACCCTTAAAGACCGTCAACTAAGATGCCTGTAAGATAGGTATGTAAAGTTTTAAATTTCATGCTGTTTTGATTATGCTATTCCAGGAAAAAGGTGCAGGTTAAAGGACGTCTTACTCTTTACAGTTTACAATAAGGGGAAACTCTTTAATAAACCGGGAGAGTGGCGGGTTGATCAGGGGGATTCGACCAAACCAGGTTGGGGCGTGACAATCGCTACTTGGAGGAAGTGATGTGAAAATCATGCGGAAAAACTACTTACCAATTGTAAGTAGATCATACCCGGTTGGTATGATGAGACTTCCTCGAAGGAAGTTGAAAACCCGTTCATTGGTTATGAACGGAGGTGTTCTTATACCCGGGTGATATAATCGATAGAGAAAACATATGTTTTGTCGGAAGTGCTCTCCCCTGACTGTGTGCCAATGCTTAAACAATTTGGAAGACCTTCTCGACGGGATCTTGAATAGCTCTGATAGGCCGGGGGCCTCGATTTTGGAACTTGGAGGCTAAATGCCCGATTTTAAAAATCTCGTACAGTGGGCCCAAGGCTAGTTGGCACGAGCAGGAGCTCGTAAACAAACATGATAGGATCAACATGCTCAATTAACTAGTGGTAGTGCGACATGACAAGCCAACGGACCAGTCAAGACAAATAACTGCGGGTTGAGTTGAGAGTCGGGGCCGTTGGACCAGTGGCACCACAGATTACATGGCAATATAAGAAAACATTGTTTGTGCATGCACTGTGAGTACGGGATCATCAAGACGCCCATGAGGGGTAGTGATGAGTCCTAAGGGCACTGGACGACCCAGTGGCTATAAGGGCAGTTCGTCGTTCCATGTGTCTGTGCAAAATCTGGAGTAGCACCAAGCGCATGAGACCGGGGTGGGGACAGGATGAGCACTCTATCCTCATACGAACACGAAGAAGTGATTTCGGGATTGTGGGTCGGATGTCGCGTACATCCACTCATTCCCAGGGTATAAGTGGTCGTATTTCTATTCGGGTGGCAGAAAAAGTCGCTCCGAAGCCACTAGCGGGTTCAGTAGTGATACTGACTTGTGAATGTGTGTAACCTTCATGATGAAGGATGTGTGTTGGGTGATAACACATCGGTAACTAAGAAATAATGGAAAACCCCAAATTTTTAAATGAAGGGATTTTTGAAAAGAAAGGAGTCTGACACACTCTATATAAATGTTTTTCTTAAAAGTTAAAAGTAGACCTTTGAAAACCCATTCACTGAGTAGTCGTACTCACCCCCTCCCTTATATCCCTTTCAGGAAATCTCGGAAAGCCTACCCTGAAAGACAATCAACTAAGATGCTTGTAAGACAGGTATGTAAAGTTTAAAATTTCATGCAGTTTTGATTATGCTATTCCATGAAGTGGTGCAGGTTTAAAAGACGTCTTACTCTTTACGGATTATAATAAGGGGAAACCCTTTAATAAACCGGGAGAGTGGCGGGTTGTTCACGGGGATCCGACCAAACCGGGTTGGGGCGTGACATTATTATTATGTGTCATCTTCCAGATTTTCTCGGACACCTGGTTGATGTAAGGGTATCATCCCAGTACACCGATGCGACGAGAAATAGTATAATTGAGTCACATGTGTAAGAGACATGTGCTGACGAGAGTAGGTAGTACTCTAGTCATGACCCGAGATGCTAAGACATCAAACTGATAGATAACGCTTGTGTAGCATTGGTTGTGGCAGAGCGCATGTGGCTCACACACTCCCTATCTGTCCAGTTTATTATCATTAGATATACTCGATGCGTTTATATGGTCATAAGTAGCCCATGTATGCGGGTCGTGAGTTGTCCATGTATGTGTGGGACCTAAGTTTTCGATATTTGTTATATTGCTTTGATATATTGTGTTTCATGTAGAAATAATAAGGGGAGACCGAGAATTTTCTGTATGTAAGGTAGGCTACGGTTAGGGGTGGCTCTAAACTCGAGTATCAAGGGGCCAGATAAACTATAGTAATTACAATTGCATTAAGTAACCCCAAAAAAGAAAAATTGTGTTAGGTGATTTAAATGGGGTGTATAAATAGTAACTCATGTAGTGGTCTGATGTGAGTATCTTATTTACTGAGTTGTGAGCTCACCCAGTCCCCTAAACAATTGCAAGTAAAAGTCGAGAATGCTATAGATGAAAGTGGGAGAACATTCCTGAGGCAATCGTCTGAGCTAGCACTCTTCACTTGCATATTAAGGTTTCATTATGTTTCTTATTAGTTTATTATCTTTCCAATTATATTTTTATTTAAACTATTTTGGGTTTAAACCTAAATTTTTAAATTTTTATTGAAAAATAAAAAAAAGTTTTTATCAGAAGAATTAATCCATTCAATTTTATTGTAATGAATGTGTACACTATAGTGAAATAGAATAAAATTGGTGTGAAGTTTACGGAATTGACTGACAAAATCAGATTGGAGAATGATATGTGAACCCGATATCGGATCAGGTTCGAATAATATAAAATCCAACCTGATCGGATAATTTTATAAACCTAATATTTACATCTAACTTATTTTTCTTGCCATTTAGTCCTAGTCCTAATGTTTATCATCATCTTCATTTATGCCCCATCTTATTCGGTAATTGTTTTTTTTTTCAAATATAGAATAATTTATGAGACATACCATAGTACGAAATATTATGTTTATTCAAGAATTGCAACACATTATGATTAAAAATGTTACCAATCATTTATGCAAGGAATAAAAAAGGTTTATCTTAATATCCTAATAATTGAATAATAATAAATTAAGTTAAAAAATGCAACTTACATAATATAATATTTTTGTTATTCATCTCTATTTTAATTTATATATATATAATATATTTTAACTTAAATTAATTATAGATATTTTTAAAATACATATTATACATAATTTTTACTCGATAAGATTATAAATAAAAATTATATAAAATTATTTTTTAATTAATTTAAAATAATAAATTAAATATTTTACACAAATATAATATACAATTATATACTTTACATTATTAATAAAAATAATATGTAATTTAAAATCATTAATATTTATATATATATATTTGAAATAATAAATTAATTATTTTATACAAATATAATATCAAATTACATATATTTTAGGTTATCTATAAAATTTACTTATAATTTAATTTAAATAAAATATTTATATATAAATTATAATATTCTATTAATTATATATATTTTATAAAAACATAAATTATATATAATTTTCACCTGTAAAATTTTGTATAATATCATTATTTGTATATAATTTGTACAATATTATTGTTTATATATAAATATTTTATTAAATTTAACTTGGCAATAATTTTTAATGATAACTTAATATATATATTATATTTATGTAAGATATTTAAATTAATATTTCAAATTAATTAAATAAAACGTTAAGTATATATAATTTTAATTTATAATTTTATTAAATATATATATAATATGTATTTATTTAAAAAATATATAAATAATTTAAGTTAAATTAATATATAATTTAATTTTAAATTAATAAGCACATTACACATCAACAAAAATAATGATATGATAGATTATATAAGAAGTTGTTAAATTTATATTAGAGTTTTTTAAAAGTTAAAATTAGCACAAAAATATTAATTTTATCAAACATTTAATAATAAAATATAACATTTTCAAAAATTAAAGTATTATTTACCAAAAACTTTTACATAAAAATATAATTTAACCATTTGTAAAAACATAAAATGGCACGTTGCTTAAGAAAACTTATGAGAAGTTCTCTTCTCTTTCACTAGATGTGTGCTTATCCTTTCCCTTGGAGTAAGACTTGAAAGACCAGAACTAACTAGACCTATGGCATAACCCTTGCCATGGCCATTATTGAGTGTTGGTCATTGTGAAGTTGCAGCTCTTAATTTGGCCACAACTTCAACCCCATATACTAATTGGAACAAAATCTCATTTTCACCGGGGGGAACTTAGAAGGGTTGTGAGATCACCACTATGCTTATCTTACATGTAATACCATACACTGTAAAGTACATAGATGTTATGCTTACCTGTATTGTTCATCTATAATTCCAACCCTTGTGAAACAGTTGTCTAAACTCTAGAGAGAGAAAATTGGTCCCCGCCAGTTCAACTCATCCTTCGTGTGGTTGTCCTGCCAGTTGAAGTCATCCTTGGTGTACTTGAAGGCATCATGATACTGCTTCCACCATGCCAAATGCATCATGATACTGCATCAACGGCTGAATATCTCGAACTATCACTATCACAAATTCCTTTGGCCTCAGCCACTTTCCTCCTCTCATTTACAATATTCCAATGATATAACATCAGTTTGATCAAATTACTTCACCCATGGATAAACCACGGTCCGTCTTAAAGCAACTCTTCCTCGACCTCCGTCTTAAAGCACTCTTCCTCACCCTTCCTTGTTGGCAATGTGCTACCTAAAATTTTCCCCTTCAATTAATAGTGGATATAAATCACCGAATGCTTATATTGGAACTCTCAGATTTCAGAGCAACTCATGTAAGGTGCGCTTACTGGGAAAAGAATCAATTACTGATTAGAAATTGAACATATGGCACTAATATTTGATACTTGGAAACATCATCACAAAACACTCGAGCACGCCCAGTTTAAATGGTATAAAGTGACCTGCAACATCGTCTTTTTATTATTCTTTCCAGTAACCTATTCCCAGAGAGGCGCCACATGGAAAACAATCACCACCGTAAGGAAAAGCTCATCCTTCTGCTCTGCATAGGTTTTCAGTTTGTCCGGGGCTTTCCAAGCCTCGTCCGGAAGTCACCCTCCATGAGAGGAAGTCCATCGTGCAACTTGATTTTGGGTTCCCAACCCAGCAACTCCTTTGCCTTCGTGATGTCGGGCTTCCTCTGCCGAGGGTCATCGGGCGTGTTCTCAACCGAGGAGATTGCCACATTGGGATTGATAAGCTGCAGCAGATCACAAGTTCCAGAATTAGATCAGCCTGAGCTTGATCTGTTATTTTCAGATGATCATCTACTGACAATGATCAATGCTAGGCAAAGAGATCATGATTCACGATGTCCAAGGGCGATTGGTTGGAGTCATCAATGGATCATGAGGTATTTTAAAAAACCAGAACCATAACAACTCAGTGGATGAAAGCGACAACACTGTAATCACACAATCACTACCTCCTTGATGGTCTCTGCCAGCTCCATCATTGTAAATTCGCCTGCAGTTTATTTTCATATAAAAGGCTGAGGATTAACAATGCAGGCATACAGAAGCTCTTCATAATTAACATGGTGACTTATGTAAAACAACAGTTACCAGGATTCCCAAGGTTGATTGGTCCAGTGTGCACTCCTTCCATAAGTCGAATGAGGCCATCAACCTTCAGGATTGAACCCAATAACTTGAGGACTTCAATTACCAAAAATAACAGCTTAGGTGGCTAATGAGGGACAAATAATGCATACCATGTCTGAGACATAACAGAAGCTCCTGGTCTGTGTTCCAGGTGCCTGAACAGTCAAGGGTTCACCCCTACAAAAAATGGGGGACAGGTCATATGCAAACTTGCTAATGAAGCATGACAGAACATGTCTACCGTGAAGGAAGCATTCATAAGGTAAGGTAATGCAGTACAACATAATAATACCGGACTGCTTGGGCAATGAAATTGCTGACAACACGTCCATCATCAATGTTCATGCGAGGGCCATAAGTATTGAAGATGCGAGCAACCCGAATCTCTATTTGCCAAAAATAAAATAGAGAACATATGCGACTAATTCATTTTTCACAGAGCTGAAATCATTTCTCCATTGCATCTACAACAGAAACTGCCTTACCAATCCCATGCTGCCTGTGATAATCAAACATAAGAGTCTCTGCCACTCGCTTTCCCTCATCATAGCAACTTCTCACCCCTGCATGATTGAAATTTCAAGATTATGGATGGACAATCAACAAGTACTAGTGACTTCAACTGTCCATCCTGAAGAGATTCTGCATACCAATTGGGTTCACATTTCCCCAATAGCTTTCATATTGAGGATGCACTAGTGGGTCCCCATACACTTCCGAAGTGGAAGTGAGCAAAATCCTGTTGCAAAATTCATATTATTTGCAGAAAAAAATCTAGCTGTGCTCAAATATTGTAAAGTCAATACCTTGCACCAACACGCTTGGCAAGCCCCAACATGTTCAGAGTACCAATCACATTGGTTTTGATGGTCTGGCCGAAATATGATGCCGTGAAGATATGAGATCCCAATCCATATTGGTTAGTTAATTTGGAATTGAACTGTCTCTACTCAGCCACAAGACAGGGTTAAGATTTCATACCTTCACTGGATTGTATTTATAAAAGATTGGAGAAGCAGGGCAAGCGAGGTGATAAATCTGATCAACCTCAACCAGAAGTGGTTCAGTCACATCTAAAACAAGAAATATAACAAAATCAGTATCTTGGCTGCTAGTATTATTAATATTCATATAATATAAGTGCAGACACAAACATAGGCTTCAAGGCTTAGTGTTATAATGACAGCCAGGCATTCAACAAGGTGAACAATGGATATAACATAAAATTGCAAATTACCATGACGAATGAGTTCAAATCTTGGATGACCAATCCATTTCTTCAAGTTATCCTTTGTGCCAGTAAAGTAGTTGTCAGCAACAATCACCTGGAAAAAAAAAGCACCCTCAAATCCAATACATATATTATTAAATATCAGACCTTGACAAACTCAATTCTGATATGGCATTGTTTCTCATACTTCTTCAGAGTTTACCTGGCAAAGTTTCTCCATGACTCTAAGTTGAAATATTTCCAAAACCAACAGTGAAGATGTTCTATTTTGCATTTTTTTTCTAATTATTTAATATCTTGCTGTTGGTCCTTCTAAATTGATATCAACAAGAATCATATGGAAATCTTCTGTATAGGAGAACACTCACTTCATTCTTCTCATTTTCCATCAACTTGTCAACCAAATGAGAACCGATGAAACCAGCTCCTCCAGTGACCAAAATCCTCATATTAGGCTGTAATTAAAAACAAACTTTCAGGAACAAATGAAAATGAAGGGAACATACGTAGCACAAGAGAAACTGAGTGCTTGATCAGCTAATCAGTACCCAACATATAATATTGATGACACAGATGCAGAACAAACAAGATCTTGCATTATCAATTGAAAAATATGGCTTATATCCAATCCCACAGGTGCCCATCACTATCAGTTCAATTATTTGTCTGCAGCTTTGAGAAGATACAGGAAAGTTTAACCACTAAGGGCCTAACGTTCAATCATAAAATCAAATGCCTAACGATTAATCTTATGCCATGTAAGAGATAAACGTGCAGAACATCAACCTTCATTACAATGTGAGGTTATCAGCGAAAATAAAGTCAACTGCTAGAAACTGCATGGATAAGGCAGAAGAAAACAATAACTAGACTTAAGATTTTCAGAAGATGGATAGCAAAAAAAGTACTTGGAAAAATTTGGAGAACCGTAGAGGAGATGGTGTTGGAGGTGGTTTTGCAGCAGAGTGACTGTCACCGTTGGACGCTTGCTTAGCCATTCTCACCGGCACCCTGAAATCCAAAAGGAAATGATTGACGTATATCCAAATTCATTCACAATATTCTGCTTTGAATGGATGAGCCTGTTCAGAAGTAAGATTAAACAAAAAGAAAGTACAGAATTCACGTTCAACTAGCCGACAAAGAAATCCGTCAAAAAATTATTTCACGAAATAGATCAGATAAATCATCGAAACAAAAAGATAATGAGACCTTCTATCAAATTAACAAGGCAAAAGGCAAAGAGGGAGAACGATTGAGATCCAAGAACTATCTCCGAAGAGATTCAGATCCAAGATTTCAGTTTGTGAATGCATGCAAGCTCAAACAATGGACCTTTATATAGATATATGAAGTTTGGGTATAGTTAGTAGAAAACTCACCTAACTGCACCAACAGGAAGGAGCAAGAGAGAGAGATCCAACCTTATCAAATCAAACGAAAATCTTCAAAATCAAGGAAAGTGGAGATGGAGAGTATGATGAAAGCAACAGGTGATCAGAAAATCGAACCCACAGACAGAGCACCTAATAAAACTCCAGATCTGAATCTCACTTTCTCGGCGACTTATCAACTAAACAGAAAGATAAGTGCAAAAAAAACGTAACAGCAAGATAAACAAAGACCGCTTCTCGTCAGTGATCATTATCAATTCCAAATAGAGGGAGAAGAGAGAGAGAGAGAGGATAAACAAATGCACGCCATTAATCTGAGCTGTTACCTTGCCTGAAATTTCTTTCAACAAGAATCTAGACTTTTGGAGGGACAGTACGACGATGGAGAGGGGCGAAGGGAGTAGAATTTCCGAGGAAACGTATGCACACTAAATACTACACGGCCGCGCGACGCGCGAGCGCGATCCAGAGTAAAGGGGATCTATATGAAAAGAGTGGAGAAGTTTAGTGACTGAATTTGTATACCTTCTTCCTCACACACACACCCTGGCCCGGGGAGAATCACGGTTGACCCCCGTTTATTGACACCTCATCATACAAGACAATCCGATCTCCTTGGACTTTGCACATAACCATCGTCCGGTTCACATCCTAGCGGCCGTGTTAGACCATAATCCCATCACGTGAAACAAAAATTAACCGGTTGGCAAAAAAACCCGACCCGCACTGCTCGGCATGGACCCTTCCCAGACCGTGCTTGCGCAGGTGGTCCGGGTCCTCCGGACCTGTGGGACGGGTCCAGGCCCGGGCTTCCAATCCCGTAGGAGTCTAAAACGGGTACAGGCCTCTCCATGCATACAACCGGGCGTAAGAAAAGCCCGGTCGGTTGCCATCTCAGCTCCAATCTCCTCTCTCCATCTCATCCAACGGCTCTACTAGCCCCTTCGGAACCTTCTGGAATCTGACCACATTCACACCGTGAACCTATATGAGCGTCCCCCACTCGTTGCACTTGAAGGTACCTCTAAGGCTCTAACATCGTTGCTGCTTCTGCTGTCGCCTTCTCTATCTCCTCCTAGTCTGTATTCTTTCTAGATTCTTCGTCTTCTCAGATCTAATGGCCGGAAGGGGCGAAGGTCCTGCTATCGGTATCGATCTTGGTACGACGTACTCTTGCGTCGGTGTGTGGCAGCACGACCGCGTTGAGATCATTGCAAACGATCAGGGTAACAGGACGACTCCATCCTATGTCGGCTTCACCGATAGCGAGAGGTTGATCGGCGATGCTGCGAAGAATCAGGTCGCCATGAACCCGATCAACACGGTATTTGGTAAGATATGCATCTTTTATTCTTTTACTTTTCCTTTGTTATTTCCCCATTGTATTAGCTTGCTCACAAAAGAGTCAGATATCTGTTGTTCTATGTTCTAGTGTAGCATGCATCTTCCTCTTTTATTGGATGTCATGGCTCATTTCCACGATTTTCTCTTGACATGGATGTGGATCTGCATGAAGTATAGATATTATTTTAGCTTGGGCCTCGATGTCTACTTATTCCGTATATAGTAATCTCTTGACATCTTCCACTTTTATTGGATGTCATGGCTCATTTCCGCACGATTTTCTCTTGACATGGACGTGGATCTGCATGAAGTATGGATATTATTTTAGCTTGGGCCTCGATGTCTACTTATTCCGTATATAGGAATCCATTGTTTTATAAATAATCATTGCCGTGACGTGCGATAGCATGAATCGTTTTTCTGTGTTCTTTTTATATGTGATGTTCGATGTAATATTATTTGACCTGATTGAAATTAGAGTTCTCACTCCTTGTTATAGTCCATACTGGTGTCAGCGACTTAGCATCTCAACATTTCACTGTATTTAAGATTTGATTGCCTCGTTTTGAGAATAGTTTGATGCAGGCTTTTTTAGATCCTTGCAGTCTCGAGTGCTTAAGTTGAATGAATTAATTTTGGACAGTATCTTATTTCTATTGTCTGCATGCTGATAGATGCCAAGCGGTTGATTGGGCGGAGATTCAGTGACTCCTCTGTTCAGGGTGATATAAAGCTATGGCCATTCAAGGTCATTGCTGGTCCTGGTGACAAGCCCATGATTGTCGTGAATTACAAGGGCGAAGATAAGCAGTTTGCTGCAGAAGAAATATCTTCCATGGTTCTGATAAAGATGCGTGAGATCGCAGAGGCCTTTCTTGGTTTCGCCGTGAATAACGCTGTTGTCACTGTTCCGGCCTACTTCAATGACTCTCAGAGACAGGCCACCAAGGATGCTGGAGTGATTGCTGGTCTCAATGTCATGCGTATTATCAATGAGCCCACTGCTGCGGCCATTGCTTATGGTCTCGACAAGAAGGCCACCAGTGTTGGAGAGAAGAACGTCCTCATCTTTGACCTTGGTGGTGGCACATTTGATGTGTCGCTGCTGACAATTGAGGAAGGCATCTTTGAGGTTAAGGCGACTGCGGGTGACACTCACCTTGGCGGTGAGGACTTTGACAACAGGATGGTGAACCACTTTGTGCAGGAGTTCAAGAGAAAGCACAAGAAGGACATCACTGGAAATCCTAGGGCTCTCAGGAGGCTGAGGACTTCATGTGAGAGGGCGAAGAGGACTCTGTCATCCACTGCCCAGACCACCATTGAGATCGACTCACTGTACGAGGGTGTGGACTTCTATTCCACCATCACCCGTGCCCGATTTGAGGAGCTCAACATGGACCTTTTCAGGAAGTGCATGGAGCCAGTCGAGAAGTGTTTGAGAGATGCCAAGATGGACAAGAGTACTGTCCATGATGTGGTTCTTGTTGGTGGCTCCACCAGAATTCCAAAGGTGCAACAGTTGTTGCAGGATTTCTTCAATGGTAAGGATCTGTGCAAGAGCATCAACCCTGATGAGGCTGTTGCCTATGGAGCTGCCGTACAGGCAGCCATCTTGAGTGGAGAAGGCAATGAGAAGGTCCAGGACTTGCTGCTCTTGGATGTGACACCTCTATCTCTCGGTCTTGAGACAGCTGGAGGTGTGATGACAATCCTTATCCCCAGGAACACGACAATCCCCACTAAGAAGGAACAGATCTTCTCAACCTATTCAGACAACCAACCGGGTGTCCTCATCCAAGTCTATGAGGGTGAGAGGGCCAGGACGAGGGACAACAACTTACTGGGCAAGTTCGAGCTCTCTGGCATTCCTCCAGCTCCAAGGGGAGTACCCCAGATCACTGTCTGCTTTGACATTGATGCCAACGGCATCCTGAATGTCTCTGCTGAAGACAAGACCACCGGACAGAAGAACAAGATCACCATTACCAATGATAAGGGAAGGCTCTCGAAGGACGAGATTGAGAAAATGGTGCAGGAGGCTGAAAAGTACAAAGCCGAGGATGAGGAGCACAAGAAAAAGGTGGAGGCCAAGAATTCCCTGGAGAATTATGCCTACAGCATGAGGAACACCGTTAAGGATGACACTATCGGTGGGAAGCTGCCCCCTGATGACAAGAAGAAGGTAGAGGATGCCATTGACCAGGCGATTCAATGGCTGGATGGGAACCAACTTGCGGAGGCTGATGAGTTTGAAGACAAGATGAAGGAGTTGGAGAACATATGCAACCCGATCGTTGCAAGGATTTACCAGGGTGGTTTTGGCCCTGAAGGTGCTGGAGTAATGGATGACGATGCTCCTACTGGTAGCAGTGGCACCGGCCCCAAGATCGAAGAGGTTGACTAAATGGTGACTTTGAGGATGGAAGAAGATGCTGGGCTTTATTGCCATTTTGAATTTTACAATTTTTTTGTGTACGCTGGATGGATTTTACTTTTCTTGTGGAAGTTGCGACGATTACACTGACTTCGTTTTCTTGATGCTAATATCACATACCTCTATACCCAGACAGACCGCCTGCACAGTAGACACTAACCATTGGGGATGCCAAATCTGAATTACAGTGATATTTTACTACCTAAAATATCCGAAAGTAGGGTGCTCGGTTATTACAGATAGTGTGTATCATGCCGCCCAGGGGGATTAATCTTCAAATTGCTGTTTTGATTACTCATCGACTTCTACTATGAGCTGATCGGCTGCTTTGAGGCTCTCATAGTCCCCGGTGCTCGGCCGTAATACTAAGGTAGGGGCTTGGCAAAGGAAGCGCACTGTTCCCCTAATCCAGTGTGGGAACGACATGCCGTTCTTCCAAATAGCATGAGCAGGGCTGCTCCCAGAGCTTCCATAGCACCATGCCAAACAGAAGATTCCATTGCTGCATACTCTCTTCATGAGGTCTGCCAGGTGCCTCCTTCAACAGGGATTCTCACCTCTTGCTGGACTTGATTCGCTACAACACAGCTTCAAAAGGTGCGATCGAGATTTTACGTAGTCGATCAGCATTCATTCCTCTGTGCACAGACCCGGAAGAAGTGCTTGAGGTCTGTGGATGACAATTGTGTCTTCCTGTGGAGAAAGCAGGCTGTTCCCATTTTCTTGTATGCCAGGATTAAAACCAATTTGGCCGAGATAAGTGCCCCATTTTTTTTCTGTGAATAACCAAATGCAGCGATCTGGGAAGACACTAAAGGAGGCTTAGGGCAATGATGATATTTTGTTTAAAATATCATGATGACAATGGAGAGTGACTGGGCTGGATGCATCTGCAAAAGTAGCTGGTTGTGGTTGAGTGTAGCTGGGGTAGTGCACGACAATGTAATGGGCAAGACAAATGATCCATGTCTAAGAAATTTGCTCATGATCTACTTGTCAAGGTCGAGTCTGATATAGTAGACAACAACCATTAAGTCAATGGACCATGATATATTCAATCAGACTAGCAAAACATCAAGAAATTACCTTCCATTCGTTTCCTCCATAACTTCAACAGGACAACAGGTAGTTTATATGGAGATCTCACACAGCCATGCCACAAGAAGTAACTCCCACTGAATCATAGTACCAAGTAAAGTTATGTTCCAAAATATAGCAACACATAGATGAAAGAAAAAACTCATAATCCTAAGGAGGCAACTTGTGTAATCCCAAGTTCGACGCATAATGGATTTACACCAGGCTCCTCCAAAAGGCTGAATGCTGTAAGCCCATAGTAGGAGTGGTAGAGATCAGGGAGCTCTCCAGGGAATTTACTGAACCCACCATACTGAGAAGGGCACACCAGAAACAAAATCAGAAACTCCAGTCCATCATTAATGGTGTTCTCAAGTGGGGTGTAGATGAGAATGCTGACAGAAGAAGCATAAAACAAGGCTACCTCAGACTCGCAAGTTAGCAGAAATCTCCGCAAGGATTTCTCGTGTACAAGCTTGTAACCACCCAAAATCCTTAGAGTAGCTCCGATCCTGTACAAGAAGAATAATAAGATTTCACCTAAAAAACGAGTGGGTTAGTCCAATTTTTAAGAATCTTACAATTTAGTCCCTCAATGTATTTTTAAAAATTTAACCCTCATTCTTATTGTCTAATAATGTAGTCCCTTTGTTAATTCAGCTAAACCTAAACTACACAATTATACTCTTTGAAATTTCAATCCTAGTTCTTCATATATATACTTATAGAAGAATGTCCTTTTTTTTCCTTGTATATATGTACTAGAATAAGACAAATTTTTTCATCAATACTATATATTCACCGTTGTTTTTCATTATGTACGCATTTAAAACTCTATTTCACAACTTTATGTATTAAAACAACTCTATAGCATATAACGTATAAACCAATTGATATATGTACCAAAAAGGGTATAGTTATACGTAATTAATTTCAGTTAGATTGATAAAGGGTCTATATTGTTAGACAAATCATAAATTGGAAGACGGAATTATTGGAAAATAATATTGAAGGACTAAATTATTAGGTTCTTACATATTGAGGGATTCACATGTTAGTCCACTCCCAAAAAAATGTTTCTTGGAGTAAAAAAAACAACAAATATGCATCTTGAAGGACACAGTATACCAAAATGCGTAACATGTATCACTAGGTTTATTTGGTCTTCCCTGGAGACCACCATCAATTACTTGCCTCTGCAGGAAGGTAGAAAATTAAGAAAGGTCAAACCATCAGTGAGCAGAAAAGCAAGAAGAATAATAAACCTATCAGACAGCCAATATAGGAATGATATTTGCAGTATACTAATCAATACCTGCAAGCTCCAATCAACCAGTAACGGGACATCTATTATTGCATCTCGTTCATTGTAATGCAGAACATCGTCCTTAATGAATCCCATCAGTCGGAGAGATGCAACAGCACAATATGTAGCACCACCTGTGCCACTAAATTAAATTAACTGGTAAATCATCATCGTTAATACAAAGGAGAGGAAGTAACCTACAGAATCTTGGAAAATGGAACTTCAGTTCTATAATAAGTAGCTAAATTTCAATTCTTATAAACCAGCATAGAGAACATAGATGACTATATATACTAAAAAGACTTACCATGAGATTCAGAGCTTGGTGTTAACCCAAAACCACCATCATATGACTGTCAAAACATGAGACAAATATATGAGAATACATGGGATGGAAGTACTCTGTTATTATGAGAATTATTAAATGCTTGAACCTATTCCTAACAATGCTGAAACAGAAAGAGAAATGACGAATAATAACTCAATAGAGGAGAAGCACAGCAGCTGATGGACAGACCTGGCAATTCAATATGTAGTCTTTTGCCTTTTCCTTATTCATTCCACTCCAATCCTCCAACATATAACTAATAGCAGCTAAAAGATAACAAGGTAAATGATCTATGTCAGTGAACATGTCTGCTCTTGCTTCATTAGATAATTTCACTCTCTTACCAGCACAATAAATGAATCGGAGATCTGTCTCTGCTCCAGTATGGATGGGCATAAAGCTGGGAATGAAGGAAAGAGGTGCATGCAATTAACCGAGTTACAGGATAACTAACAATAGAAAATATATATCTGGACTGGGAAGTTTTTGATCAGATCTGGATTGAAAAGTTAATTAAAAAGATAACAAAGCAGCACTTATTGTAGAATTTTCACTTTTACTAGTGTCCAGCTTCACCTCCTAGGCTTACTTATTCAAATTATAGACCTCTTTCTAGAGGTCTGAAAGGATGTGGGTATTGCAGATATGCATAAGCATGCAGAACTCTGCTACATTTGATTGAACTAGAACAGAATTTTCTATAAGAGAAAAAGAGATACAAACAAAATCATGAGAACAATAGTTCATACCTCCCATTTGGCTGCTGAAGATTTTTCATTGATGTTAAAATCAATTCAGAGTTAATTTTTGATAGATCGTAGCCAATAATCTTGCATATTGCGAGTGCACAGTAAGTGCTTGCCAAGTGGCTTCCATTATGAATACAAACCTACAAGTACATACAACAAGAAATAGTTTTCTTGAAAGGAAAAACACAAAGTGGGTATGTCATTTCTAGGAAAAATAAACCACTTATTTACCCCATTCTCATCCAATGGAAACTGCGAACTTCGCGAACCATGGAATCCATAAAATTCTCCTGCACGAGAAAGCAGCAATCAGATCCTGTTGGGCAATAAATGAACCAAGCTAATGAATGTGAACCCATCTCAGACTAATTCATGCCAGTAGAGTTTCTACGCACAAGATCATACCACTGTGCAGTTCATCTTTGGTACTTGGACGTGCTTGCAAAGACAAAACCCACTCAATAACTGCATCCTTGTCAACCTGATCAACATTAAAGCATCAATGGTCCTGATAAAATTCTACTTTCCACCATGGGGGGATGATTAGTATCATCCTATACATGAATTATCATATCACAAAAACACTTTACAATACCAATAACTCATTTTAGCAGCTAAGAACAAATACTTATATATTCTCCTCCAAATGGAAGCACTTTCAACTACGGGGCTGCAGAAAGAGATCCACTTACTGTTCAGATCAAGATCTATTTTTGCCAACTTCTATAATCTATATACCAAGGAGGGATTCAATCTTAGCGTATGGCAGTTTCAGAACAATTCCGAAGATCAATGCTACGCAAATGCAGCTCCGAATACTGCATCAGAGCTTATATGGTCACCCCTAAGGGTAGCCCAATATATCAGGTGGAAATTTTACCCAAAAATATAGTTCAATCAAATTGGGCAAGAATGAGAAGCTATACACGATCGAGGGCGTTGAGGATGTCGAGACCGGAGATGACGAAGTAAGCGAGGGTAAGGCGGTTGATCTCCTGGGACTGGTAGTGATATGGAAGCATCTGATACATCATCTCCAGGTACATAACATGCCTCTCGCGATCGAAGAATCTCTGTCCTGGCGGTGGAGAGAGAGAAGAAGATGGAGAGGGAGGGTCCGAGAATGTCTCAGCTTCTGCTTCCTCCATGGCCATGGATCTGAACGAGAGTCCCACTCCCACTACAGAGATTCTTTCATCACTCTCTCTCATCCAGACAGACACCCGAAGGTTGACGACAAACTATTTGGGCCGGATTAAGAGTCCATTTACATATTCGGCCCATTTATCAATATATCCGGCCCACCACCAAGAAGGAGCTACCCACCGTTTTGGAAGCCATGAAAGGCGCCGGCATTTGAAGCTGCTGGGCTCCTCAGTGCTCAACATCCAACCCTGCGGTAGGGGACGAAGCGCACCGCGTTGGAGGCCTTTCGTCGAGCAGTTGGTGTGGGAGAGACGCTAACAGAAGTTTGCCGTGTCGCCATGAAAAGCAATAGAGCAGCTGCCCTGACGGTAGCTGATAAGTGCAGGGTACGTACCTTGTTCCTCGTCCCAACGAACTCACTCCCTCCCTCACCTGTTTCTGTGGACAAATGACCATTGTAATCCTTCTCGCGTTTGAAGTTGTTGAATTTGGGTTTTCCTCGACTCAAATATTTCTGCGTTTACGCAGAATATACTGGCTGCAAATTGGCAGTGTCATCTCAGCACGATCAAAGCTGATGCCAAAGGAAGGTGACTCTTCCTAAGATTTACGAACCTCTTTCATCATTTTATAGCATAACTATCTTTTCAGCATCTAATTTGCTTAAAACTACATTGAATGGAAAGTAGAAAATGCTATTAATCAAGAGAACAGTTGTACTACCCGGTTGGATCAGCTGATTAATTATAGGCATGTATTTGCTTCAGCAAAGAGGAGATACACACTTCCAAGGTTAATTATATGGTCAAGAGAGGGAAGCCATATCTCTGGATTTCTGAAGATGATGCACACAATGTGGTGAGCTTGCTTTGATTTTTGAACTTGTGATTCATTTAGGATGTACTTTCTCGCTCATTCTTGAATTCTTTATTTAGTTCATGTTGAATGGCATTGTTTAAGGAGAAAATGGTTACATTTCAAGTTAAACATGCATCATGCCTGTAGAACACTATCATCGATGAGCGAGGTTCTCTGGCTGTTACAACTCCTTTTCCTGGCCCACTCCCAAGACTGCTCAAATCTGTTAAAATGGTGAGTTCTTTGTGTCTAAACTTTTTGTTTGCCCAACTGGTGGCTATCATCTGGATGTGCATCTCATCATTTCACTCATGAAACTCAAGGAGCAAGCAATGAAATTGCTACTAATCTGTTTGGTTGCTGATGATGCAGTTGCCGTCCCGGATTGCTCTAACTGGCGATGTCATTCTTCTTAAAGATAAAAAGGTTATAATGCTTCTGGTTTCTATAATCATGGAAATTTACATGTAGGATGCAGCTTGCACAGTATAATCACATTGAGTGTAGTGCATTCAATTTCTCTCCAGGCCCAGGTAGCTTCTCAAAAGTTAGAAGAACTAATACATTCTGAGCAAAAAACAGTTGGAGAGTTCAGTTATACAGTTCGTGGCATATTAAGTTCTGCTAACCCTGCAGTTACATCTCGCTCAGAGAATCTTCTGGGGCTAACAAACAGCCATGAAAATTATAATATCTACAAGTTTGATTTGAGGTAGGAATTTGTCCTCTTTGCTTTAAACTCACAAGAGTTTACTATGTATCAGAAGATCTCTTCCATATGCCAAATGGTTATGACATGGGTATCCCATATTTATTCACCACTAAAGGTCTTCAAAAGTCTGAAGAAACTTGATAGTTACCTAAGTAGACTGCATATAACAGCGCAATCCTATGGTGGTACAGCATAAGCAAGATTTATTTCTTTTGGCAAATCTATCTATGGAGTGTGAGTTTCATCTGCATAAAAATTTGCATGATTCCTACCAACAGGAAGTAGTGTGTTTTTCATATGTTAACTGTGTTTTGAGTCACATTTATTGGTTACTCCAACAGATCATGCACATATGTTAGCAGCAATGGGGTGACCCATGAAGTAGCCTTGAAGGACCTCCAAACTTCAAAGGCAGATTCAATAGGTAAGATAAGTGGATTCATATGCCTGCTGTAATGACCAGTTTGATTCTATCATTCAAATGGTTCTACCCTCTTGTGTCATATAGCTCCCTACACTGCAATGCTTATTGATGGGATTAATCAAAGCGAATCAAGGAGAAGGGCCCTGGTGCTTCTCTGCTTCACCAACTTGAATGCACACGTTAGGGTAAACTCTAGAAGAACATAGTACTATGCTTTCAAAGCCAAAGTTCTCCTGAAAGATAGACAATCAGTGAACTATTAAATTACTTTTGGCTGGTCTTCTCTCTATCTAGGATGCGTATATCACATCTCTGGATCGCAAAGGAATTGATGTCCTTGGGAAGGTACCTAATATTTCCTTGGATGGGCAGTTCCAGTGGAAGGAGTTAAGGCTCACCTTTAAGGAAGAGGCACCTGATACAGAAACATTATGCCGGCAGCTCATGGAAATGGAAGAGGAAGCCATCAAGAAGGTCTCAAACTACAGCGGCTTAGGTTAACAGTAGCAATAGCAAGTCCACAGCCTGATTTGGCTCGTGACTGCAAAAAATGCATGCATCAATGCCTAAACCGCTGTTCACTTCTTAGAGGATGGACTTTTAAAAGCAGATAAAGTGAGATTATATGTATTTGTTCGCAAACTCTGCCATCTATATATGTTTGTTTTCTTCCTTATACCTGACACTGTAATAACTACTATCATTGAAGATATGGATGTGGTACCAAACAATAACGATCCATCTTTTTCAGATGCTGAACCCACCCCCTGCAGTGGTAATGTGATTCAACATTTGCAAAATGCCTGATGCAGATCCCTGGGCCTAAGCACGGTGCTATCCATTCATGGACTTTTCTCCATTGATAGATGTTTCTTCATCCTATCATATCATGTAAATTTCAACAGGGTAGATGGATGCTAGAGAGATAAAATTATCTAATAACAAAGATTCAATAAAATTTCAGTAAAGTTTATAGGTTTATGAAGATTCCCTCAATACATTTAACCTTCCCAAGAAAGGAAATCGAATATTCATGCATTAAAAGGTAATCCAAGATAAACATGGAACAGAAAACCGGCTTACCATCAGTTGCAAATTTGGTGAAGATCAAATTACTTACAAAAACATTATTGATGCACTATTATAACTCCTATGCCGGCAAGACTGAGTCGTATAGCCATCACATATGTTACATCTCCTTGACGAAGATCAGTCATTGATTATCACAGCTGAGCTTCCAAATACGGAACTAGGAGTTCAGTGCACTCTTCAGTCTTGCTAGCTGTTCCTGCCGGTGTCCCAACTGATATGCAGTGATTATCCACATTGAACAAACCTGTAATATGGTAAAAAGAAAACAACTCTGTAATGCCCTAGGATAAATATTTAGATATGATCAGGTCCAGGCAACAAGTTGATGAAAAGTTAATGAATCCTTGGAGGACTTGTAAATAAATGATTCGTATAATAGCATACTGGCAGTGCATAAAGGGAAACTGTTGAAATTTGTCCATTGAGAGAGCTGAAGAGTAATTTGAACATCCCAGCAGCTGTAGCATCACCAAGCCTCTGGACAATGACATCTATACACACCTGCCCATGCATGCCAAAGATTTCACTGTCATGTTGGACCAAGTAAAATAACCAATATTGATAAGCTTGTTTGGAAGTAGCAGGAACAGAATGATTTCGACCTTAGCTTTATACTTCTCGTCCTGGGAAACAACAGTGAATAGAAGCTCTCTTCCTGGCCTCGTAACAACATATGTAACAACCTACAAATATGATAAGGCAAACATTGCATTGTAAAGATATTTTATATGAAGTTTAGACCAGCTGAAGCTTGAGTATATCTTTCATGTAGAAAAGTGAAGAGTATACTATAAGTTGAAAACCTTCCGAAGGGTCTCAGAGATAGCAACTGCTATCCATGTGGGCCAAAGTGCAACAGCCACCAGGTTCAAAAATGCAATCAAAGGAGTAGCACAAATAGCCATAGTGACCCCGGCAATTGCAAGAATTCGACCCTGTTAGGAACAGAAAATGTGAGACAGGAACAATGTACATACCAGCACTTGATATTCCTCTGGATGATTTCTGAGAAAAAGAATATTAAGAGCTCTCACTGTTAAAGTCAATTGTCCAGCAAGTATAAACACAGCAATGAAGCTATTTATCTGGGCAAACAACCTTCTCTGGTCAGTGGAGCTTGTTACAGCATTTGCTATCACAGTAACTTTCTGCATATAAAGAAACTTTGGAGATAAACTAGAAGCAAATATGAAAAACTATGAATTTGTCCTTCCATGACCAATCCAGTGCTTATAGCCAGAAGAAGCCAAGCATGAGGAAGAGTTATTTCACCTGAAAATAGAAGAAGGATGAGACAACTGCACTCAGCCAGAGAAATAGTGATACGTATATAAGGTAAGTAGAGGACAGTATAAGCCAAAGTCCATCCAAGATGGCCCAAATACGAGGCTTAGGCTCAGGAGAAGATGATGTAGGTGTTGAAAAATTGGGATCAGGAGTGGTTTGCCCTCCTGCATCCTTATGCTGATTTGCATCTGCTTTTCTGGGTGCAAACAAAAACATATTAAAATCAGTCTCGGCTCTTGGGCTGAATGATCCTATTGGAAACTCAGTGTCAAACAAGTTGCAAAACTAAAATAATGGAAACTGTAATGACAATGTTAATCTGAACACATGTGGGTTAAAAATACAAAAAGTAAAAAAAAATACAAGAAATATGCATCTTGCAAACTTCAACTAGAAACTTTTAGCTTCCATCAAATGAGCAATAATCAGATATTAAAAATAAAAATGATAAAATCTAAATCATAAAAAATGGAGGAAAGTGGACATTATTGGAGCTAATTCTTCAGGAAGATGAGATAACTCCTTGCTAATCCCCTTTGATGATTGTGCAGCAATTTCCAACAAGAGAGAAGCCAATATAAGTAGATCTGCATTACATCCAGTCAAGAATATACTTTAAAAGACAAATGCAAATGTACTGAACAAAAATTCCACAGTTGAGAGTAAGCTTTACATACATGGCCCTACCCAAGCCATCAATGTAGCAAAAAGTGATCCAAAAAGCTGGCCCAACGTAGCACCGGCCCCAATGAACCCGAACAGTCTCGAACCTGACTGAACATAAGAACAATGTAAGATGCGTCAAATGTATCTGCCTGTCAAAAGTGTAATCTTTTGGCAGAACAGAGACCTCACTGTCCATCACATCAATTACTCTAGCCCACGTTGATGAAATAGTAATAAGATTGAGCAGAGCAACCTGTCAAATTGCCAATAAGATGCGAAGATTGCTCAGCTTTTGAGAAACTTAAACCTAAAAAGAATGTTCAGTTCGCAATATACTGAAGACTGTACCCAAAGAAAAAAACCCATCCTCACAGACATGTAAAAGAACCCATAATCTTGGCCTTTACGTGAGGATGGTGGACTGGTATGATCAACATAATCTTTTAGATCCGTCTCAACCGAGGAGGATGGATTAGAAAGAGATGATTCCTATATGAAGGGAACAGAAACAAAGTTTGAGTATAACATAATGAAGAATCAGCTCCATGCACACAGATGTGATGAGAACCTCAGATGAAAACTGCCAGCTCCTATCTTACCTTCATTTGAGATGAAAATCCAAACGAAGAAGAATGCCATAGCAGAAAGAATATAACCAATGATATACTGAAAAACCTGTGTATCAAAACTAAGGCCTGGAATTTCAAGAAGCATCAATTAATGAACCATAAGTCAAAATGAAGAATAAATTCAAGAAAGAAACTACGTCAGTACAGATATTAATCTTGAGAGTTACAAAAACAAACAATCCAATGCAAAACTTCTGACATCAAAGTGGATATATCCCAATGCACTTAGTTATGGCTGACAAAAAATGAACATACTTATGGTGGTAAGGATCTGATTTACACTCCTTCCAAGTATCAAACTCTATGGTCAACAAATACGAAAACAAGATTTGAGGTTTATTCGCAAGACTCGGCGCAGTACCTTGCCTTTAGAGAGATTGGGCAAGGAAAAAATTAGGGTAGAAACAGGTGCAGCAATCAGTGTGAGCACCAAGGACCCGACGAACAGACCGGGGAGATTCGATAACCCTAGAGAGATCGCCCCTTCATCACGTAGGGGAAGCACCACGAAGTACGCGCTCAAAATCTGCAAATTACGGGGTCAGGTGAAACTTCTGGTACGGTCATCTATCCCGCACCATATCAAGGGACCGAATTAGGTAAAAAATGAGCTTACACAGAAGAAGCATGAAGATGCGTGGATGAGGGTTGTGACCTCGTGCGGGTGTACGGTGACGAAGGAAGATAAGATCGCATGCGAACGAGACCTGCTCATCATCGCAATCCCACCACGTGATCCTTCCTTTCTCTTCTCAGCTACTGTCTCTCATCGTCTATGGAGGCCGGGAGACCATGAATTCTGATTGTTCAAGGTGAGGGCCCTCTGCAAGGCAGCTGTGAGTGGATACGGGGCCGTGATTAGTGTCCTTGTACGGCTAGAAAATGATGTAAGCATCCCTAAATTAGAGCATATGCTACAATGATGAGAGGACCACAAGCTTATGGCGGTCAAAATCTCTAGAGAAATTAACATTGAGTTGATTGAGGAACACATGATCCTTAGGGTTGGAACATGTCTTGACCCAACAGAACAAGTCCCTTAGATCAAATTCTTTTAGGAATATCAAGATTCATGTACTTGGTCTTTCTGAGGCATGCCCAAGCAACAACCTTTCACACAACAAATGTCTAACATATTCTTTGCATTTAAGAAGAGGTTATTAATGAGAATGAGAATTGGAAGGTTGTATATTACCAAGATTCATGAGGATTAGCCCTAAAGATAACTTTTTGCATGCACAATGATGACATTCTAGCTTACACCCTTCTATGGCATGCAAATTTATTTGGGAAGGGTATTGATGATCTATCTAATCGAATTTGGAAAAAAAAATGAGCCTAAATGTGTAAAGTTGAAAAATTTTGGCACTATACCACCATATTGGGTGAGAGATTTGTCAGAGTTGGATTAAAATATTAATACATAAATTGACTATACTATAAAATGGAGAAACCATGTTAGTTAAATAGTACATGTATCATGCGATTAAATGAAATAATTCGAATAAAGACATAATCGGGTGTGCCCGACTTGGTAGTGGACTCAAACGAACCAGATAATCAGTCTAATTTGTTGGATGTGGACCTGATTGAATCCGTACACCCGAAATTCATTTGGTTGAGTTTATTCAGACCTAAACTATAACACTAAAAGGTTCGGAAGTGGAATTTAAATTCATTTACACAAAAAATTGAGGTTGAAGTGAGAATAGAAATTAAATATAGTATTAGAAATTAAATTGAATTAAAAATTAATTTAAAATTAAATTTTAGACAATTGATAATGTGATATGAATTACTTTCGAACAACCTCTGTTGATAGGAAATTAAGTATTGGAAAAAGTCTGATTAAGTATGAGTTTTAATTGGGATTGAACCCGTTCATACTGAAAACTCCATAATTTTTTCAAGTAGCTTAAAAATTATAAAATAAAAATTCTTGAGTTTAGATTATATGACTATTGAAAGAAAATTTTGAGGAAAAAAACTCCTAAAAGTGTGGATAAGTTGTAATACTAGAATTTATGAAACTATGATAAAAGTTCAATTGAACTGGAAAATCGATGTTGAAACGAGATTGGGAAATCCAAGAACCAAGAATTTGAAATCAATTTGGATACCAGTTAAGACTCTAAACTTGAACAATGTGGATAACTTCCATTGATCGGAAATCAAGTATTGGAAAAAGTCCGATTAAGTACAAGTTCTAATTTGGATCGAACCGATTCTTACTGAAAACTCCACAATTTTTTCAAGTAGTTTAAAAATCATAAAATATAAATTCTTGAGTTTAGATGATATGACTATTGAATGAAAGTTTTGGGGAAAAAACTCCTAAAAGTGTGAATAAGTTGTAACACTAGAATTTATGAAACTATGATAAAAGTCCAATTGGACTAGAAAATCGATGTTGAAACGAGAATGGGGAACACAAGAACCAAGAATTTGAAATCAAACTGGATACCAGTTAAGATCCTAAACTTGAACAATGTGAAAAATCATGAAATTTTCCCTAGAGAAACTTATTTGATAAAAAATAAAGGCTTGGGAGAAGTTCAGAAAACTGATGCGGATTGGGATCGAATCGATTTAAGGTAAAAAAAATCCTTGATTTTAAGAGAAATGAGATGAATCAGAAAATGACAATTCTTTAGTGCAATTAACATGGAATATGGTGAGGAATTTTTAGAAAAATAATTGGGCCAAAAACCGGTCGAATCGAAGGTGAGCCAACTAAAATAAGGCCAAAACCGATTGAACCAACTCGTTATGGTAAAACCCTTGATTTTTCAAAATGGCTATACAAATAAAAAAATAGACATTTTTTTTACTCAAATGATAAAAATTGGATAAATAATTTTTAGAAAAATAAATTAGGCCAAGAAAAAGCCGAATTGGAAGTGAACCAGTTAAGAAAATGTCAAAATTGGTTGAACCGACTGATTAATTCGTCGAAAATCGGTTTGCTACAGTGTGGATCAGTTGGTGCACCACACCGAGCGCACACACGTGCGCGTTCGCATACATGTCATCTCCTTTACCGACTCAAGATCTGAAAACTCGATCCAGACCCGAAAATAACCTGAATGCCAACATGATTTTCTGCATTTACTCCCTAAGAAAATTAAATGAAAGGCAGAGGCTACATAGTCCCATTTGGTCAGTTATGGACATGGCCTAATAAACAACTTGTCCCTTGAGTCGTCTATATAATTGTTGGCCTTCCTCTTGCTAGAGGATGACCAAAATTCTCTCTGGAAGTTAACCTCCTCCCCTTTTAGGTGACTTTTGAACAAGAGATTCCCATTTTATCCTCTAGTTACCAAGTTTGGCCAAATAAGTGTCATTACAACTGGGGGAGAGTCAACTTTCGAACCCCACCCCTCTCAACCACTAATGTGCCTTCTACCGACATAGTCCGACAAAAAAATAACATCACTCTGTTGGCCAAAAAGAGAGTAAAATTTTCAAAGCTCGCTCTGATCTCCCAGACAACCAATTATGACCCAATCATTTTTTGGAGAATCCTCTCGGTCCCCTCTTGCCAACCATAGTGGTATTTCAGGTAGTAGGTAAGCCTCGTAACCACGAAAAATCTGAGAAGCATAGTTAATTATTGACACCCTCTATAAATCAGACTTTACAAGCAACTCTGACCACCGTAGAGTGAGATCTAGGTATCCACCAACTCGTGGGAGAGTTAGTTACACAACCCCACTACTCTCGTTCATCGTTGCTTCCTCACTAGCGAGTTTTTGGCCAAAACCAAACTATGTGCTTATTTTATTGAGAGGGAACGATCGGGGCCAAAACGATACTATTCCAACTAAGGTTGGACGAAAAGTGACCGTGGGAACCTACTAAAGAGGATCAAAGACCTAGATAAGATTTTTGAAAGGTCATTAGAGTTATTTTGAAAGAGATAAACATTTATGGACAAAATCATAATTTTTGGAAAGTTTAGGGAGTAAACTATGGTTTCATGAAAATAGAGACCTGAATGAGATTTTGTCACACCCTGACCCGATTTCACCGGTTAGACCTAGAGACAACCCACCACATCCTCCCAGTTTTACAACGATGGTCGTATTATCATTGTAAGTTTGACATGACTTAAGGCTTATAATAAAATATGTTAGATTATTTTCCAAAAATATTCATTTGGAGTTGAAAAATAAATTTAATAAACAATACCGAGATCAAGAACTGAATGCAAGGCGTAACTTTGGTTTATGGTGATTGTCCATACATCGTGTCTTTTAATCACCTTAGTTCCCTGAAAGGGGTATTAGAAGGGAATGAACCCAAAACTTAGTGAGTAGGGTTAGCTGACATTGATTGTGACGTCATGTCCATGATTTAGCATATACTCCAAAGCAGTTACCAGGGATATTTTAGAAAAATAAGATTTAACCATATAGGGATTAAGGTTTTAATGAATAGGGCTTGTATTGGACAAGCATCACACATATCTTTTCCATCATGGAAAAGATCACACATTCATAGAACAAACATCCTATTTGTTCCACTTGTGTTTTGCAACAACTTTACCAACCACCCTGTTACATGGCTACAACATTGACCACATGTCTGATTGAATCATAATGTTCATGTCAGGCTGTCTGTGTAAGCACCATCGCCCAACCCCCAGACATATAAATCGAGTTGTCCGCTATAGAAGGACTAGGCCTTCCACATTCACTAGGTCTAATGCGCACAAGACTCCCATAGACCTCGACGTACCATTTCAGCTATAACTTCCCTTATACTGACCTTGCTGACCAATAGTCCTCAGAACCATCACTACCCCATATCGGGCGTCTTATGGTCCCATTACTAATCACATACATATAAGTGTTTTAACTTAAGATAATTACCTTTATACTATCAGCCTTACGAGATGAAACACGTATTTAGCTCGATAGTATTTACTAGGCATGACCCACTTCACACAAAAATCACATATTTAAGTATTTTAACATGTTTAAAATTTACATTCAAGATTATTTATGAGACAAGGCCCATTTTCATTAGTATTAGACCCACTATTTTGAAAATGCTAGCCTTGTACCCACTTCAAAAATTATAAATTCGATTCATTTTCCTCGATAATGGGTCCAACCCATTTTTTGCATCTATATACCACACTTGGAAATTGCTTTTCACACCTTTATCCGAGTACATTTACATCCTGAAGAGATTCCTTAGTCTATATTTTTACTCTTACACTCTTGAGTATGATTGTTCCCTATATTTCATACATGAGTATCATGAACATGTTTCATGGTTAATTTGGAAATTTATATATCTCACCGTAATATTTCCAAAATTATGATTTTTTACCTTTTTATCCTAATTTTATAAATTTTTCAAATTTTCTAAATAAGGAATTTCTAAATAAAATTCTATAATATATACCTTTCTGTTTTAATCCGATATATAGGAAAATTTCAAGCCCTTAATGGTGTAATTATAAATTCGCCTAAAAATAAGGGCATTTGTCCTTATTAGAGGGCATGCAATGTAATTTCTCCTTATATTAGGGGCATAGTCATCATTTTGCATTAAGGGCATTTTTTTCATTTCCCATGACCCACAACTCTCAGCCCCAAGTCCTCAGTTCACATTGCATGTTACCCTTAGTTGTCCTCAGAAGTCCTCTCTAGATGAAGGGAGCCGAAAGAATGTCTCAATCCATTTCGACCCTCTTATGCACCCGATCTCCTTTTACTCTCGATCAACAATCGATGAGGCGGAGGTGGTGCCGACCTCTACTCCTTGATTTTCAGTTCTAAAATTTGCTGCTAGGTTAGTTTTTGGTTTCTCTTTGAAACAACTAATCAGAGGTCCCTTATAGGACCGCATTTTTCAAAACAAAAAATTTGATCGAAAATCGAATACAAGAGAATTATTTAACTAAATCAGATTGAATAAATTAAAATTTCTTGTAAACCCAAATGGGTTAATTAGGATCAAATGATCTAAATGTGTGAAAATAATAATAATAATAATAATAATAATAATAATAATAATAATAATAATAATAATAATAATAATAATAATAATAATAATAATATATCTGATATATGCGTGGGTATGTATATATAAATGTAAATGTTATGCTAATTTAAATAAAAAGGGATTAGAGAATGAAAATATACCTTGGTTGTATTAATATCAAATAAATACATACATGATTACATTAATATTTCAAGTACATACACAATTATGTTATATAAAATGAATAAGGAATGGTAGGGGCCTTATAATTATAACTCAACAACGGAAGACCAAATAAACCCCAAACCCATACATTAAACCCAAAAAGAATAAAGATGCCTAAAATAAATCTTGTACAAAGCTGGCCCAATTAGCAACTATCACACCCTGACCTAGTTTGGTCGGAACCCCGTGAGCAACCCATCATTCCCTTTGGTCTAAGAAGGGTGACCCCTTCTTCTAGACCGTAAGGAGGCTGATGTTCTTTTGACATGGTTTCCTAGAATAGGATTATACAAAACTTGAGTAATTAACAAGGACTTTAGGCATATCTGACTTAGGGTTCAACTTCGAGAAAGTCTCTAAGGGTTTGTCTCCTTTCCAGAAAAATGGTTAAAGGGAGGGGGTGAGTTTCTACAAATTAGTGAGTGAGTGTTGGGAGTGAGTTTTAAAAAAATGTAATCTGTCATTTAATAAATCTTTCTTTAAAACATTTCATCCTTTTCACTTATTATATGGGTTTAGCTCTTTTTAGCACTTCCCCTTACTCGGGAGGTGTTTAGCAAATATACGCACACCTTTTATCCCTTGAGGTGTATCCATACACCGTTCATGGGTTATCCTAATAATATCCTTCATGTTTCTTCAAAAATATAATCCCAAAATGTTTAAGTAGTTTCATACAATCATGAGAATATATTTATGGAAATCTATTTTTAAGGTAAAGTAGGATCCTATGTTTGTGCATAATTGGTCCCGATGTCTAAAATCCCAATCACATGTATTTCAAGACTTGGTCGTCTCGGGAATTTCCAAATTGGACGTGCCTTTCATTTGCACAATCTATAGGTGATTTGTACCTACAATAATTTGGACAATTAGGTCCCATGAATAAGGTAATTTTACTTAAAACCCAAAACTTTTCATAATTATGATTTGGTCCTTAAGATATACCTTAATTCCAATTAGGTCCCTAAGATTTTCAAATCTTCCATTTAGGTCCCCAATTTACTCAAATTTCCAATCGGACAAGTAATTTCTCATTAATTACTAAAAATCCTCAATTTCTTGAAAATAGCAATTTAGTACTCCAACTCGAATTTCATCAATTCGACCTTAATTCTTCCCAATTGAGTCCTAACATGATACTAATCATATTCCCTATGTCCCCTGATTCATTTCAAGCTGTAAAACACTAGATTTGTCTTATAAATGAGCTCAAATATAGCTTCGCCAGAAAATCATCTTAGAGATAGAAAGCTTCGATTACCCACCAGTAAGGATCCGACGATCAGAGCTTTTACTTCTACTAAGTTTCTCTCTTCCTGAGAATCCTTCCTGGATCAAACCGCGCTTCAATTAGTAGTCTGAGCAGTGCAAATTGCTTAACTTAGCTTTCGGGAAAAACAAACTATGAACATCCATTTCCGACGAAGGGCGACGGAGGGGACTTACCACTACAGTTAAGGGAAGGTATGGACTACTTTAGGGAAGGTTTGGAAGGCTTGTTTTGGTCAGGGTTGGACCGAGGGTGGCTTGAATTGAGCTTGACCAACTCTGTTTGTAGATTGCCGAGGGAGTGAAGGTATTGTGCGAGCTCGAAAATGCTTCTCCAGTGATCCTCGAGTTAAATGGAGTATGAAGTCGTATAGCTAACTTTCTCAGGATTCTAGGGAACCTGAATTTTCCTTCGAAGGTGGAGAAAAGTGCCCAAATCAGAGCTCTAGTTCATGCTTCTCCAGGAAAATGAGCACTCTTATTCTTTAGGCGTTTGAGGGATGAGGAGGATGAATGGAGAAAAGCTTTTTATATTAAGAGATCACGGACTGACATGTAAACCTCGTCCCTTAAAGATAAGAAAAACTGGAGGAAGAACCGGTCAACTCAAGAGAGAAAATTGAACCAGTTCATGAACCTTAACCGATAGAGAAAGAGTGAAATGGGAAATTGACAAACCCCAAGTGACTCAAAGAGTCATAAAAATATTGGAAAAGAACCTTGGGACAAATTGGAAGAGAAAACCAGACCGGTTCATGTGAACTGAACCTGAATCGAATTGAACCGGTTGCTAAATTCATTTTTCTAGGTGGTTTAAAATATTCAAATTGGGGAATTAAAACCACCATTAGATAGATAATGAATTTAGATTAATTTAAAAAAAATTAATTTTGAGAAAATCGATCGAATCGAGCCTGAACCGGCCGGTTTAAGCATTGAACCCGGTCGGACTGGTCTGGTCTAGTTCGGAATAGTGTTGTATTCTTCATTCAGATGACTGCACTGTTCATTCAATGCAGAAAATGAAAAATGTTGGCGAAGGAAAAACGGCTCCGTTAAGGTGATTTCAGGGTGAGGATAAGCTTGACCAAGATGTGAAACGGTCGGGCAAAGAGTGTCCAAGCTCCCTAAATAATGACCTCATCTCCATTCATCCTCCTCACACCTTAAATCTCCATTCTCTCTCAACTGCTCCATTTTTCGGTGAAGATCGAACTAGAGCTCCAACATATGCATTTTTCTCAGCCTCAGAAGGTGAGGTCGGGTTCTTTAGACTTCAGAGGAAGTCATCTACCTAACAGTAACTTCCGTTCAACCCGAGGACCACTGGAGAAGCACTAGTTGAATAGTGAAGTAGCTCCAAAGGACCGAAGCTGCCCTATTTTGACCGAGCTAAAATCGGCCAAATTCAGCCCTCCTCTGGCCAAATCAAGCCCTCCTGGCACCTCCATGACCCTCATACAAGTGTAATAGTGCTGAAAGGTAAGCTAATTTGGCCCGACTCTTTCATTTCCGGTCAAAGTTAGGGAGAGAAACTACGAAATTTCATTGATGAAATTCTTCCTTGATTTGAGGTCAATTGTAGAAATTATTGATCCTAGGAGGTACCTTAGGACGAGAGCTACCTGCCCAGATAGAGAGCTCGGACTGCCGCACCTCTAACGGTAAGCTTTCGAAGCTTTCTCTCTATCTACGCACAGTTTTTCAGTGAAGCTCCATTTGAGCTCGTTTCAGCTGCAATTCATGTGATTCAAAGCTCAATTAATTTGTATGGAAGTGTAGGAACTGATTTACACTTTCAATTGAAGTAATTAACCCCGATTGAATGGTCAATTTGAAGAAATCAAATTCGGCCAGTTTGAAATGGGGAAATTTAGGGAAAATTGGGGATTTCGTAAAATTGAGTTCAAATTGACCATGGAAAAGATGTTGGAGGACCAATTGGTCAATTTTTTGAAACACTGGGGTCAAATTTCCATTTTTGGAAAATATGGGCAAAATGGTAATTTTTGAAAATTTTGGAGACTAAATTGGAAATTTGGAAAACTTGAACCCCTTATAAAATTTTGAGTAAAATGAGGACTCAAAAAGAATTTTGGAAATTTTGGGACACCAATTGGGCAAAGGTTTGCATTAATGATCTAAAGTTAAGAAAAATAAACTTTAGATACCTAAATGCAATTTATTGATAATTTGTGAGCATAGGCTCTTTTACCAAACTGTAAGTGATAAGGCTGCCCAAATCGTGTAGGAACAAGTGTAATCGAAATGCAAGAAAGAGAAAGCTCGCGTCGACTTGGAAAACCAACCAAGGACGAACACATCACGATTATCCGGTGAGTGGACTTATTCACACATACCCAGTTGGGATAGTGAGCACCTTAGAAACGAAAAAATCACTTGCAAGTGGATTTTTCACATCACACCCAATTGAAGTGATGTACAAACTAAGCTAAAACCTACTTAACAGTTGTAAGTAGAGAAAATCATATTTGGTTGGTATGATGGACTTACTTGAAGGAAAGAGAAACCCGCTTGCCAGTTGTAAGCGGAGGTATCATCATGCCCATATAGTGAGGTGAGGAAAAATACATGTTTTGTCAAAAGTGTTCTCCCCTGACTATATGCAAATGCTTAATTCTTTTAGGAGACCTTCTTGACGTGAGTGAGAACAGCTCATATAGGCTAGGGGCCTCGGTTTTTTAACTTGTTGGGCTAAATGCCCGATTTTGGAAAATCATGTGTAGTGGGCCCAAGGCTAGTGGGCATGAGCAGGAGCTCATAAACAATCCTAAATTGAGAAAGCCATGAAAACTTTAATGAAACTGGTGTGTCATTTCATCGTGGTACCAAGTCGGGACCGATAGTACTCGATGGACTAGTGGCAGTGCGTCAGGGCTAGATCGAGGGACCGGCCTAGACAAATAGTTGCAGATCGAGTTAAGGGTCGAGGCCATTGGATCAGTGGCACCAAAGATAAATGGTTATGTGAAAACTATTATTTTGTGCATGCACTTGAGGTACAGGACAATCAAGATGCCCAAGAGGGGTAGTGATGCATCCTAAGGGCTACTAGACGACATGGTGGAGATAAATGGAAGTTTGTCATGCCAACAGTCAGGAAGCTCGACGTAGCTTCTTGCGCATGAGATTGGGATAGGGTCGGGATGAGGTCTCTGTCCTCATATAGACACGGAGTTTTTTTCAGGTCTAAGGGTCGGATGTCACGAACATCCACTCAAACCTAGGGTAGAAGTGGATAGGCTTTTATCTTGGTGGCTAGTAAAGATGCTATGAGCCACAAGTGGGTGCAGTGGACGGGCTGCCCTGCGAATGTGTGATCCCTTCCTGATGTAGGGCATATGTTGACTGTTAAATACACCTAATGTGAAAAATGAGGAAAAAGGATTTTGAAAACCAGAATTTGAGGAAAAAACAATCTTAAAGGAAATAAGGAGTTTGGCACACTCCGATTAAAGCTGTTTTATTTATGAAAACTCACTCCCAACACACATTCATTGAGTTGTCGAAACTCACCCCTCTTTTATATCCCTTTTTAGGAGTAGAGAAAATGACTAAAGAAAATTCCTGGATCTACCCCTTGTTAAGTATACTTAAAAGTTATTTTAAGCTTGCATTTTTATTGATTTATGTTATTATATGGAACAAGGTTTAAATTATGCTTGACTCCTCTTAATATTGAAAGGGGGAAACCCCTCTTAAACCAAGGGAGCAACGGGTTGATCACGGGGATCCGACCAAACTGGGTCAGGGCATGACAACTTGAGACCGGGGTGGGGGTCTGGATGAGGTCTCTATCCTCATACGGACACAGAGTGATATTTGAGTTTGAGGGTCGGATGTCACGAACATCCACTCAGACCTAGGGTAGAAGTGGATGAGCTTCTATCATGGTGGCTGGTAAAGACGCTCTGAGCTACAAGTGGGTGTAGTGGACGAGATGCACCTGCGAATGTGTGTTCTCTTTTTGATGAAGGCGTGTGTTGTTTGCTAAACACACCTAATGTGGAATTGAGGAAAAATGTTTTGAAAACCGGAACATGAGAAAATCCTTCTTTGAAAGAAAACAACAACCCTAGCACAACTTAGTTAAAACTGTTTGTTTTGAAAATTCACTTCCAACCCCCACTCATTGAGTTATAGAACTCACCCCTTCTTTTATTTCCCTTTTCAGGAGTAGGGGAAAACATGACTAAAGAAAACACCAGCATCTACCCTCTGTCAGGTATGCTTAAAAGTTCTTTTAAGCATACATTTTATTGATTTATGTTATTTTAGGGAATAAGGTTTAAATTACGTCAGGCTGCTCTTGATTAAAGAAAATGGGATAGCCCTTACCAAGGGAGTGGCGGGTTGATCACGGAGATCCGACCAAACTTGGTCGAGGTGTGACATGATAGGCCTACCCATTCATCAATCACTTGGCCACAATCTCTCCCATTTACGGCCATATCGGTAGGATTTTTCAGTTGTCGGAGTAATGGCAACTAGTCTCACATCCTTATCTGCCAGCTTTCAGAGGTGGAAGATGACACTGTGCACGCACGTGCGAGCTTCACATGTATGAGCTGCCACATGGCGCATCGTAATTGGCTGGCTTTGTTGACGTGGCTTCCCAATTAGCGTATGAGTCATCCATTGACTCATTGACCGCCCACATGGCGGCCTCCCATTAGTCGTTCATTCCAACTTGACCTCTAACCACATTTGACCATCCGTTTACCGTGAGACGTGGCGTCCTCTGATTGGCCAATTTAAGTTTGGCATTTTCCCACCTTATGCACTTTGCCAAATTCCATTTGTCAGCCTCTTATTTGTTGTGGCCATCCTATGTGGCTCTACCACGTGTCGACCTCTAATTGATCATCCGTTCTCCGACATCCTAGTCGGTCATTGGCATGGCACCTTTACGACGTGTCAACAACTCATTGGTCAACCTTGCTGATGAGGCTTATCCTTAGTTGACCATTGACTGAGGATACGTGTCACTCTCCCATTGGTTGTTCATTGGGGACGTGGATTTTCTTCGTCTAATAGTTGACCAAGGACACATGTCATGCTTTGATTGGTCAATGTTTTGATGCACTAACTAAGCGGCTGATTGGGCACGATTTGTCATGCACCGCACGCTGATTGGTGGCAAGTGCTAAGTAGACACTAACCTAGCAGGCGGTTCATTGACCAGCTATACTGTTTATCATTTCGATTAGACAGGATTCGGAGACACGAAATATAAAATCGCACGGTTCAAGCCCGATTTGAATGGTTTTATAAAATTTAAAATTTTCTAAATTTGTTTAAATTCATTTTCTATCCAATGGTGACTTCAATTTTCCAAATTAATATTTTTATTTTACCTAGATAAATGAATCTTTTAATTGGTTCTTCACGGTTTAATTCAGTTTAATCCGGTTCACCCTAAACTTGTCTGGTTTTCACCTCTAATTCACTTCATGGTTCTTTTCCATGGCTTTTGGATCTTCATTAAACACTTGAGATTTTTCAAATTCCCGTTTTGACCCTTATTTACCAATTCTAGATCACTTTAATCCTCGGTTCTCTCTCAAATTTTTCTGATTCTCCTTTCCAACTTCTTATTTTGAGAGAACGGGGTTTACAACTACTCCATACCTTTTAAGAAGTTTTGTCCCCAAAACTTGTTATAAATTGATTAAATGGGGAACACTTTCCTTTTCCACCCATTTTGTGTTTACTCATTATCTTCCTCATTCTGGCCACTATACCAGTATATCTTTGCCATTTGAAATTATTCATTGGAGATTTTTCCCTATCCCCTTTTTCCTTGGAAATTTATTTTTAGATTTCGTGAGATCACTCCTTGGATTTTTTTCAAGCCTTCCTTATCTTTTGGTAGTATTCCTCAACTACCTTGAATGTTATCCAAACATTCAATATATGCACTCCATTATTTAGTCATCTCTAACTTATATTGTAAATATCCATTTTTTGTAATTTGGACTTTCTATGTACTGAATCCTCCCCAGTTCCTTTCCATAAGGATTATTCTTTACTTGGTCTAATGGAGATTCTATAGAATCCATCTACTCCCCTCTTCTTCATTATTTCTTACCATTGACCATGGTCTTATCTAAGACTTCCTCATCATTCCATTCTGGAAGTGGTGTGAATTGCCTAGGTACCAGTTGTCTCCTTTAGTTAATGTGGTCTTAACCAAACCTCTCTTGGTAATGCACCATCCTTACACCTTTTCCCTTACTTATACGTCATGCCTTTTATGACTGTTTGGGTTTCCAAGAATTTTAGGCATTGCTTATTTAATTGTCCTTTACCAATTTTCTTATTGGTTATTCTTGGTTCCAACTACCGGGTTTCTCGATCACTTCCCAACTTGCCTAATGGCATATTCATGGTTATCCTTGTCAACCCCATCCTTTCAAGAATGAGAAAATTGATAGAGAACTAGTCGATTCTAAAGAGAAAACCAAACCATTTAATGAACTGAAAATGATAAAGAAGGGTTAAAATCAGAAATTGGAAAATCTCAAGTGACAAAAAATTCATAAAAATCACGGGGAATAACCATGAAGTAAATTGGATGGGAAAACCAGACAAGTTTAGGGTGAACCGAACTTGAACCGAGTTGAACCATAATGAACCGGATTAGGAAATTTATTTTTCCAGGTGGCTTGAAAATCTCAAATTGGAAAATTGAAGCCACCATTAGATAGAAAATTAATTTAGACTAATTTAGAAATTTTTAATTTTGAGAAAACCAGTCGAATCGGGCCTAAACCGGTCAATTTTTGTCACCAAACCTAGTCGGACCGGACTGGTTCAGTCCATAACAGTGTAGTCTTCTTCCTTGAGATGATAGCAATGTTCATCAATGTAGAAACTTTCCTTTCATGACAAAAGAATATTACCTCCTATTTGACCATTTTATGACGAGGATAAGCTTGACCAGTATGGAAACTAGTAGAGCTGAGGGTACCCAAGCTCCCTATATAAAGAGTCCACCCCCCTCCCCCCTCCCCATTCATCCTCCACACACCTCAAATCGCCTACTAAAGTGCTCAGTTTTTCAAAAAGGCTCAAGCCAGAGCTCCAACTTGGGCACTTTTCTTAGCTTTAGAAGGAAAACACGGGTCCTATAGACTATAGGGGAAGTCAACAACTTAACAATAACCTTTCCTCGACCCAAGGATCACTAGAGAAGTGCTGGCGAGATCGAAGAGTGAAGCAGCCCTATTGTTTCGAAGCTGCCCTGTCTTGGTCGACCCAAATTTGGCCAATTCAAACCTCCTATGGCCAAACCAAGCCTTCCCTTAGCCTCCAAGGCTGTCACACGACCTCTCTAGAGGAAAAAGGTAAGCCAATTTGACCCTCCTCCATCGTTATAGTTCGGTTCTAGAGAGAGAAAGTGATAGAATTCCTTGATCAAATTCCCGCTAATCCTGACAATAATTGTCCCAATTCTTGATCCCAAAAGGACCCTGAGGACAAGAGCTAACTACCCAGATCAAGAACTCGGATCACCACTGTAAACCTCGTCCCTTAAAGATAAGAAAATCGGAGAAAAAATTGGTCAACTCAAGAGAGAAAACTGAACCGGGTCATGAACCTTAACCGATAGAGAAAAGGTGAAACGGGAAATTGACAAACCCCAAGTGATTCAAAGTGTCATAAAAACCTTGGAAAAGGACCTTGGGACAAATTGGAAGAGAAAATCAGACCGGTCCAGTTGAATCAGACATGAAACGGATTGCACTAGTTTGAACCATCATTAAATCGGTTGCTAAATTCATTTTTCTAGGTGGCTTAAAATATTCAAATTGGGGAATTGAAGCCACCATTGGATAGATAATTAATTTAGATGAATTTAGAAATTTTTAATTTTAATAAAATCGGTCGAATATGGCATGAACCATCTGGTTTAAGCATTGAACCCGGTCGAACCGGTCTAGTCTAGCCCGGTTTGGAACAGTGTTGTCTTGTTCCTTCAAATAACAGCACTGTTCATTCAATACATAAATGGACAGCACTGGCGAAGGAAAAACGGCTCCATTTAGGTCATTTCATGGCAAGGATAAGCTTGACCAATATGTGAAACGGTTGGGCAGAGAGTCTCTAAGCTCCTTATATAAAGTGCTTTTCTCCATTTATCCTCCTCACACCTGAAATCTCCATTCTCTCCCAACTGCTCCATTTTTCGGCGAAGCTCGAACCAGAGCTTCGACATAGGCATTTTTCTCAGCCTCAAGTGGTGAGGTCTGGTTCTTTAGACTCCGGGGGAAGTCAGCTACTTGACAGCAACCTCCGTTCGATCCAAGGTCTATCGGAGTAGCATCAGCGAAATCAAACAGTGAAGAAGTTTCGAAGGACCGAAGCTACCCTATTTTAGCTGAGATGAAATTGACCAAATTTAGTCCTCCTCTGGCCAAACCAAGCCTCCAGACACTTCCACAACCCTCACACGAACTCAACTAAGCTGAAAGGTAAGCCAATTTAGCCCTCGTCAATCATTGTAGCTCAAAGTTAGAGAGAAACTATGAAATTTCACTGAAAAAATTCTCCCTCTATTTTAGGTCAATTGTAGGAATTCGTGATCCTAGAAGGTACCTCAAGAAGAGAGCTACCTCTCCCAATAGAGAGCTCGGACCGCCACACCTCCGACGGTAAGCTTTTGAAGCTTTCTCTCTCTACACACAATTTTTCGGCGAAGCTCCGTTTGAGCTTGTTTCAGTCTCAATTCATGTGATTCAAAGCTCAATTGAATCGTATGGAAGTGTAGGAGCTAAATTACACCTCCAATTGAAGCAATTAACCCCGATTGAATGTTTATTTTGAAAAAAATCAAATTCGACCAGTTTGAAACGGGAAAATTGGGGGTTTCATAAAATTGAGGGAAATCTTTGCAATTTCCCAAAATTGAGGACCAATTGGCCATGAAAAAAAGTGTTGGAGGACCAATTGGTCAATTTTTGAAACATTTGGGGTCAAATTACCATTTTTGGAAAGTGGAGGGCAAAATGGTAATTTTTGAAAAGTTAGGGACCAAATTGGAAATTTGGAAAAGTTAAGCTTAAACAATTTTGAGTAAATTGAGGACTCAAAGAGAATTTTTCGAAAATTTGGGATTCAAATTGGGCAAAAGTTGGCATTGGGGACCTAAAGTTAAGAGAAATGAACATTAGGGGCCTAAGTGCAATTATCTAGTAATTTTGAGGTTAGTCACTCATATGTGAGAAACGAAGGCTGCTATGCCTAACTTTAATAAATAAGGGTGATAAATCGCATAGGAACACAAGAGACCGGGACGCGAGCAAGGATAAGCTAGCGTGGAGACAAAAATCGACTAGAAAAGAATACGCCACAATTATCAGGTGAGTGGGCTTATTCACATCATACTCGGTTGGGATGGTGAGTACTTTAGAAACGAAAAACCACTTGTAAGTTAAATTTTAATGTCACACCGAGTTGGAGTAATGTGCGAACTAAGCTAAAACCTACTTACCGGCTGTAAGTAGAGAAAATCATACCCGATTGGTATGATGGACTTCCTTGAAGGAAGAAGAAACCCGCTTACCGGTTGTAAGTGGAAGTATCATCACACCCGGTTGGTGAGATGAAGTGAAAATTATATTTTTGTAGGAAGTGTTCTCCTCTGACTCTGTGCCAATGCTTAAACCTCTTGGGAGACCTTCTTAACGAGAGCTAGAACAACTCATATAGGCTAGAGGCCTCGATTTTTGAACTTGTGGGGCTAAATGCCCAATTTTGGAAAATCACATGCAGTAGGCCCAATGCCAGTGTGCATGAGTAGGAGCTCGTAAACAAACTTGAATTGAGAAAGCCATGAAAACTCTAATAAAATTGATGTGTGATTTCGTCATGGTACCAAGTCAGGATCGATAGTACTTGATGGATTGGTGGCAATGCATCAGGGCTAGGTCAACGGAACGGCTTAGACAAATAGTTGCAGGTTGGGTTGAGGGTTGGGGTCGTTACACCAGTGACACCAAAGATAAAAGGTTATGTGAAAACTATTGTTTTGAAAAAACCTGGAATTTGAGAAAAGATCATTCTTAAAGGAGATAAAAATTTTGGCGATTAAAGTTGTTTTTACGAAAACTCACTCCCAATACCCATTCACTGAGTTGTAGAACTCACCCCCTCTTTTATATCCCTTTTTTAGGAATAGAGAAACATTGACTAAAGAAAACACCAGTATCTACCCTTTGTGAGGTATGCTTAAAAGTTCTTTTAAGCTTTTATTTTTATTGATTTATGTTATTCCAAGGAATAAGGTTTAAATTACGCATGGCTCCTCTTGATTAAAGAAAGTGGGAAATCTCTCTTAAACCAAGGGAGCAACAGATTAATCATGGGGATCTGACCAAACCGGGTTGGGGCATGATAGTCGCACTTCCGATGGTAAGCTTTCGAAACTCTCTCTCTCTATGTACATTTTTTTGGTGAAGCTTTATTTGAGCTCATTTAGGACCCAAATTCTGCAATCCAAAGCCCAATTGGAATGTATGAAAGTGTAGAACCCGGTCCATGCCATCAATTGGAGCAATTAACCCCATTTGAATGGCCAATTTGAATAAATCAAGTTCGGTTAGTAGAAAGGGGTGAAATTGGGAATTTCAATAACAATTGAAGGACCTAAATGAAATTTCTCAAAATTGAAGGTCAATTGGCAATGAAAAGATGTTGTAGAACCAATTGGTCAATTTTTGAAAGAATTGAGACCAATTGGCCATTTTTAGAACCTAGGGGTAAAACAGTAATTTTGTAAAAGTTGGGGACCAATTTGAAAATTTGGAAAAATTTGTGCCCCATGTACCATTTTGAGAAAATTAAGGACCCAAGAGGGATATTGGGAGGCTCGGGGGCTTGATAAAAATAAATGAGTATTTAGGGACCTAAAGTCAAAGATTTTGGACTTTTGGGATTTACTTGTAGTAAGACAAAAATAAGGGCCCAAATGTAATTACCTGGAAATAGAGGGCCTATTCATGTCAAGTCGTTCCTTATAAGGATATTCAAACCATGTAGGAACGAATTAGGATAAAGATGTGAGTGGGACGAACATGTTCCAAAGCTCAATTGGAATATATGGGAGTGTAGAAACTGATCCATGCCATCAATTAGAGCAATTAACCCCATTTGAATGGCCAATTTGAATAAATCAAGTTCGATTGGTAAAAATGGGTGAAATTGGGAATTTCAATAACAATTGAAGGACCTAAATGAAATTTCTCAAAATTAAAGGTCAATTGGCAATGAGAAAGATGTTGTAGAACTAATGGTCAATTTTTGAAAGAATTGGGACCAATTGGCCATTTTTGGAACCTAGGGGTAAAATAGTAATTTTGTAAAAGTTGGGAAAATTTGAGCCCCATGTACCATTTTGAGAAAATTAAGAACCCAAGAGGGATATTGGGAGTCTCAGGGGCTTGATAAAAATAAATGAGTATTTAGAGACCTAAAGTAAAAAATTTTGGACTTTTGGGATTTACTTGCAATAAGACAAAAATAAGGGCCCAAATTACCTGGAAATAGATGGCCTATTCATGTCAAGTCGTTTCTTATAAAGATATTTAAACTATGTAGGAACGAATTAGGATAAGGATGTGAGTGGGACGAACACGTCCCAATCATCAAGTGAGTGGGATTATTTAATGTTATACCAAGTTGGGGTAATAAGTAAATTTAAAAAAGTTACAAAACTACTTACCGGTTATGAGTGGAAACTTTATATATCATACCAGTTGGGATGTTGGACACTTTTTTTAAGAAAGGAAAAACATGCGTACCGGTTTTAGGAGGACCTACCTCTATAATCACATCGGGTTGGTGCGATGAGTACTCTAAGCTAAAAGAGATTTTTGTCTGAATTGTTCTCCCCTTACTGTGTGCCATTACTCAAACTATTAGGGAGACTTTCCTGATGAGAGCTCTAACAGGCTCGGGGCCTCGAATTTGAACTCATAGGGCTCAAGGCCTAGTTTTGAAAAACTCGTGAAGTGGCACAAGGCTAGTGGGCACAGGCTAGAGCCCGTAAATAAACATGAATGAGAAGAGACACAAAAACTCCCATAAAATGGAAATATTTGTGTGATTGGCCATGGTACCAAGTTAGGACCGACAAGGCTTGATGGGCTAGTGGCAGTGCGCTAGGACTAGGTCGACGAACCGGTCAGGCAAACAACTACAAGTCGGGTCAAGTGTCGGGGTCGTTGGACCATTAGCACAAAAGATAATGATTATATATGAAAAATATTGTTTATGCATCCACTCTGATTCGGGACCATCAAGATGCCCAAGGGGGTAGTGATGAGTTCCAAGGACTGCTGGACGATATGGTAGCAATAAGGGAAGGAGAAGCTACTATGTTTGGGCTTCTCATCGTACCAGTTAGTCATGAAGCTACTGTGTTGGGAATTCTTGCTCTTGAGACTGGGGTGGACGCGGGATGAGGTCTCCATCCTCATACGAACACAAAGAGATGTTGAGTCTGAGGGTCTGGCGCCTGGGGCATCACTCAAACTCAAGGTAGAAGTCAGGGACATGGTGGACGGTAAAGACGCTCCGTTCCATAAGTGGGTGCAGTGGGTATGCTACATCAGCGAACGTTTGTACCCTTTATGATAAAGGGTGTGTGTATGATTTCTAAATGCCTCTAGAGAAAAGGGGATATGCTAAAAGAGCTAAACACACAAAGGCTTTAAAATGGAATGAAAGATTTTGAAGAATGATGTGTTAAATGTTTTGATAAACTATATTTTTGAAAACTTATTCCCTAACACCCGCTCACTAAGTTGTAGAAACTCACCCCTAAACCTTAAGGAAATCTCAAAGCAGAATCCTAAATCAGGTATACTTTAAGGTTTTTAATTATTAAGTTTTGTATAATGATATTACAGGAAACAAGATCAGAAGTTATGCCTAACTCCTTGCGGCCTTGAGAAGGGGTGATCCTTCTTAGACCAAAGGGAGTGGTAGGTTGCTCACGGGGTTCCGACCAAACCAGGTCGAGGCATGAAAATCCTCCATCTTACATGTCTAATTGTTGGAGATATCCATCCCTAAGGGTTTTCATTCCTTAGTCTACTTGTGTTTTTTCATGACCATTTCATGATTATTCCCTCTTTTGTTTATGAAGGGTCCATTATGGCAAGTATTTACCTCCTTAGGCTTTTCCTTAAGAGTTCCCTTTGTTTGTTGTGTTCTCTACACTCGTTTTTTGAAGTAGAGACTTCCACATTTGGAACTATTCACCCAACTTTCTTATCACTCCTTGAAGGTTTCATTTCCATCATATCTTTAAACCCTTTTGTATTGGAGTAAAGAAATCCCAATTATGGATGACGACCTAAGTTAACGGTATGTGACTCACATAGATACGAGTACGCGGATTTCACCCAAATGAAAGTGATGGTCAGGTTAAAAGGTAGGATCCCAATACAACCATGAGCTAAGTAAGGTATGAAAAGATCCCAAGAGGGACCCCACGAATTTAAAATTAGAAAAAGTATCTCTAATGTATATGGGATAAGGAGAAATCCCTAAGGTAAAGGTAAGGAGCTTAAGGAATAATTAAGAGCAGATGAGGTAAAAAAATTGGAATGATAATCTATCCTAAGAGCCCAAGTGATTTCAAATGGAAGGAGTGCAATGGCTGGATGGCCAGAGTGGAGGAAGAAATGAGAGAAAAAAAGGCATTCCTTATTTAAGCGACGTGTAACGAGTTTTGGGGACAAAACTCCCTAAAAGAATGGGACTAGTTATAAACCCCGATCTCTCGGGAGAAGGAACTGAAAAATTTTGAAGGAAAATCGAGTATCTAAGTGAAATAGAAATTTGTCAATAAGAGCCAAAACGAGAAATTGGAAAAATTTTCAAGTATCCAATAAGGACCCAAAGATTATGGAGAAGAACCATGAATGGAATAGGATTAGAAAACCGGACCGGTTCAGGGTGAACCAAACTTGAACGGGATTAAACCATGAACAACTGGTTCAAAGATATATTTTTCTAGGTAACATAAATATGTCTATTTTAGAAATTAAAGTAATCATTAGATAGATAATGAATTTAGACAAAATTAGAGATTTTTAATTTTTAGAAAATTGGTCGAAACTGGCATGAACCGGCCGATTTTTAATTGGGGGTCTTTGAACCCAATCTGACCGAACTGATCAACGGTTCAGTCGGTCAATACACCGCCTGCTAGGTCAGCGCTCAGTTAGGAGGTACAACCAATCAATGAGCAATGCATGGCAAAGCACATCCAGTCATCCGCTCGGTCAACGCTGACCACTCAAAACACAACATGTGTGCTCAGTCAACGGTCAAAGCCACGCCACCCATGACTGACCAATAGGAGAGCGAGATATATCCTTAGTCAACGGTCAACTAAAGAGAAGCCTCGTGAGACAGACTGGCCAATGAGGAGCTGACACATGGCAAAGATGCCACGTCAGCAGCCAACTAGGACATCGGGGAAATGGTCAACCAATTAGAGGTCGACACGTGGAAAAGCCACATCGGATGGTCCCAACCAATCAGAGGCTGACACGTGGAAATGGCACGCCAGGAGGGAAATTCGATTTATTTAAATCATCCAATCATAGAACGCCACGTGTCATTGTCAAATGGCTAGTTGAAGACAGTCAGCAGCCACGTAAGAACAAATGACCAATGGGAAGCCGCCACGTGGCCGGTCAATGAGTCAAAGGATGACTCAGACATTGAGTGGGAAGTCACGTTAGCAAAGCTAGCTAATCACAACATGCCATGTGGTAGCTCACACGCACAACACAGTGTCGCCTTCTTCCTTGGAACGCTGGTAGAGAGAGAGATCGGGCAAACTAATTGGTCTCCGGTAACCTGAAATGTCCTCCCATCTGACCGAGGACAAGCGAGAATGGGGCCAAGTTAGGCACGATGGAGTATCCCTATCAGTTGTCAAGCTCCCTATATAAAGAGCTCCTCCTCATTCGTCTGTCTCATCCCTCAAACGATCGAAGAAGATGAGGTATTCCAATTCCCAGTGAAGCACAAATTATAGCTCCGACGAGGGCCCTTCTTGTAACCTCAAAAGTCGCATTTGGGTTATCTGAAACCGGGAAGAAGTTCTCTACCTTGCTACAACCTCTTTCCAGCTCGAGGATTGTTAGAGAAGCGCCTACAAGCTCGTACAGTAACCTTGCTCCATTAGTTGTCCACGACTAGGGTTGACCAAGCTCATTTCGAGCTACCCTCGGGCCAACCACGGTCAAACCAAGCCCTCCAGACCTTCCCTAGAGCCATCCAAACCTTCCTTGAACCATTTGGGTAATTCCCTTCCGCCGCCCTTCGCGGGAAATTACTATTCACAATGCACTTTTGCCAAAAAACTAAAATATGAAATTCGCATTGCTAAAGCCACCAATTGAGGCATGATTTGATCTAGGAAGGATTCAAGAAGAATTCAAATTTAAGGACCAAATTGCAATTTTTGGAAAGTTTGGGGACTTAATTGTAATTTTTGAAAAATTAGGGATTTTCTGTAATTAAGAGGATTAAACTATCCCAACTAAAAATTTAAAGAAATTAGGAACTCAAATGAAAGATTTGACAATCTTAGGGACTTAATTAGAAATAAGGTATACTAACGATTAAAACATTATTATTGGAAAGTTACGGGCCTTAAGTATTAATGCCATATTGTTTGGGACCTAAATGTCCAATTAATTGTAGGAATGGATCACCTACAAGTTCGTGCAAAGGAAAGACACATCAAGCTTGGAAATCCTCGGGACGACCCAATTTAAGAATATGGGTGACTGAGATTTTTAACATATTACCTGATTGAGATGATTAGCAATTTTTTTTAATTGAAAACCATTTTCCAGAAATAGTCTTCCCTGACAGTGTGTACATGGTTAAACCTTTTGGAAGATCTTTCTGATGAGAGCTAGAAATGCTATAGTGGCTCCAAGGCCTCAGTTTTAAAACTTATAGGGCCCAAGGCCAAGTTTTTAAAAAACTCGTAAAGTGGGACCAAGGCCAATGGGAACGGGCTTAAATCCGTAGACAAAATCTTGATTTTAAGCCTTATGGAAATTTAGCATAAATGGATAAATTGTGTGATAAAGCCACCCAGCCAAAGTCAGATCATAGAACTCGTTCGGATGGTAGCCACCGAGCCGAAGCTAGGTCGTCGAACTCGTTGGGCTAGTAGTTACCGAGCCGAAGTCAGGTCATCGAATTCATTGGGCTGGTGGCATCAAAGATAAATGTCTAAATTAAAAAAACTTTTGTTTGTTCATGTTGAGATACAGAACCATCGAGGTACTCGATATGGGGTAGTGTTGATTCTAAGGGTTGTTGGACGACGACCTAAGTTAAGGGTATGGGACTCAGATGGATTCGAGTATGCGAATTTCACCCAAATGAAAGTGTTAGTCAAGTTAAAATGTAGGATCCCAATACAACCATGAGCTAAGAAAGGTATGAAAAGATCCTAAGAGGGACCCCACGAATATCAAATTAGAAAAAATATCTCTAAGGAAAAGGAGATTAGGAGAAATCCCCAAGTTAAAGGCGAGGAGCTTAAGGAAGAACTATGAGTAGATGGGGTAAAAAATTGGAAAGATAATCTATCCAAAGAGCCCAAGTGATTTCAAATGGCAGGAGTGTGATGGAAGGATAGACAGAGTGGAGGAAAAAATGAGTGAGAAAAAGGCATTCCCTATTTAAGTGACGTGTAACATGGTTTGGGGACAAAACTCCCTAAAAGGAGGGGAGTAGTTGTAAACCCCAATCTCTCGGGAGAAGGAACCAGAAAGGAAAACTAGAACATTTCAAAGGAAAATTGGGTATCGAAGTAAACTAGAAATTGGTCAATAAGAGCCAAAACGGGAAACTGGAAAAATCACAAGTAGCTAATAAGAACCCAAAGAACATGGAGAAGAATCATGATTGGAATAGGATGGGAAAATTGGACCAGTTTAGGGTGAACCAGACCTAAACCAGATTGAACCGTGAAAAACTAGTTCAAAGATACATTTTTCTAGGTAACTTAAAGATGCCAATTTGAGAAATTAAATTCACCATTAGATAGATAATGAATTCAAATAAATTTAGATATTTTAATTTTTAGAAATCTTGTCAAATTGGGCCGGAACCGACCGATTTTTTATTTGGGGTCACTGAACTTGGTCTCACTGAAATGGTTAACAGTCCAGTTGGTCAACGAATCGCCTGCTAGGTCAGTGCCTAGTCAGCAGGCGCGACCAATCAAAGAGCAATGCATGGTGAAGCACGCCTAGTTAGTCTCTCGGTTAGTGCTGGGAAGCACTAACCAATTAGAACACAACATGTGTCATCGATCAATAGTCAAAGCCACATCACCGATGACCGACCAATGGGAGAGCAACACGTGTCCTAAGTCAACGGTCAACTAAGGAGAAGCCTTGTTAGCCAGGCTGACCAATAAGGAGATGACACATGGCAAAAATTCCACTTCAGCCGAACAGAACATCGAAGAAATGGTCGACCAATTAGAGGTTGACACTTGGCAAAGCCACGTTGAATAGTCCCAGCCAATCAGAGGCTGACACGTGATAGTGGTAAAATATGCTAGAAGGGAAATCCAAATTATTTAAATTAGCCAATCAGAGGATGCCACGTGTCACGGTCAAATGGCTAGTTAAAGATAGTCACCGGTTACGTGGGAACGAATGACCAATGGGAAGCTGCCACGTGGCTAGTCAACTATTCAAAGGATGACTCAGACACTGAGTGGGAAGCCACGTTAGTAAGGCTAATAAATCACAGCGCGCCACATGGCATCTCGCATGTGCGACGCTCGCACGTGCAGCACAGTGTTGTCTTCTTCCTTGGAATGCTTGCAGAGAGAGATCAGGGAACTGATCAACCTCCGGTGATCCGAAATGTCCTTCGATCTGACCGAGGATAGGCAAGATTGGGGTCGACTCAAGCACGAAGGAATAGCCTTGTCAGTTGTCGAGCTCCCTATATAAAGAGCTCCTCCCCATTCGTCATCTTTATCCCTCAAACGATCGAAGAAGATGAGATGCTCTATTTCCTAGTGAAGCATGAATTAGAGCTCTGATGAGGGCCCTTCTTGCAACCTCAAAAGCCGTATTCAGGTTCCTTGAAACTGGTAAGATGTCCTCTACCTCGCTGCAACCTCCTTCCAACGCGAGGATCACTGGAGAAGCGACGGCGAGCTCGCATAGTAACCTTTCTCCCTCGGTCGTCCACGACCAGAGTTGGTTGAGCTCAATTCGAGCTACCCTCAGGCCAACCACTGCCAAAACAAGCCCACCAGACCTTTCCTAGAGCCATCCAGACCTTCTGTGAACCATTCGGGTAAGTTCCCTTCGCTGCCCTTTGCCGAAAATTACTATTCATAGTGCATTTTTGTTGTAACCTAAAATATGAAATTCACATTGCTCAGGCCACCAATTGAGGCGTGGTTTAATCTAGGAAGTATTCTGAGGAAGAGAGAAACCCATTAGAATAAAAAAAATCCCATCACTGGATTCTCACGAGTGAGTAATTAAAGCTTTCTCTCTTTAGGCTAATTTTTTGGCGAGGCTCCGTTTGAGCTTCTTTCTAAGCTAAAATGAGTGTTCCAAAAATTGAAATGAACCAGGGGATGTTGAAAAGATGATTAGTACCATGTTATGACGCAATTGGAAGAATTCAGGCTGAATTGATGAAATTCAAGTTTAAGGACCAAATCGTAATTTTTGAAAAGTTTGGGGACTTAATTGCAATTTTTGAAAAATTAGGGATTTTCTGTAATTAAGAGGATTATATTATCCCAACTGGAAATTTAAAGAAATTAGGAACCCAAATGAAAACTTGACAATTTTAGGGTCTTAATTGGAAATAAGGTATACTTAAGTACTAAAACGTAATTATTGGAAAGTTGTGTACCTTAAGTGTTAATACCTTATTGTTTGGGACATAAATGCCCAATTCATTGTAGGAACGGGTCACCTAAAAGTTCGTGCAAAGGAAAGGCATGTCAAGCTTGGAAATCCTTGGGACGACCCAGTTTCAGAATACGGGTGAGTGGGATTTCTGATATCATACCCGGTTGGGATGATGAACATGTTTTTTGAATTGAAAACTATTTTCCAAAAATAGTCTACTCTGACTTAACTTGTTTAAACCTTTTCGGAGATCTTTCTTATGAGAGCTATAATTGTTCTGGTGGGCCCAATGCCTCGATTTTAAAACTAATAGGGCCCAAGGCCTCAATTTTAAAACTAATAGGGCCTAAGGCCAAGTTTTTGAAAAACTCGTGAAGTGGGCCCAAGGCCAATGGAAATAGGCATAAAACCCGTAGACAAATCTTGATTTTAAGCCTTATAAAAATTTACCATAAATGGATAAATTGTGTGATAAAGTCACCCAACCAAAGTCGGATCATATAACTCGTTGGGCTGGTAGCCACCGAGCTGAAGCTGGGTCGTCGAACTCGTTGGGATGGTAGTTACCGAGCCAAAGTTAGGTCATCGAATTCATTGGGCTGGTGGCACCAAAGATAAAGGTCTAAATTAAAAGACTTTTATTTGTGCGTGTTAAGATATGGAACCATTTAGGCGCCCGATATGGGGTAGTGTTGGTTCTAAGGGAAGTTTGTCGTCTAGTGAATCAGGAAGCCCATGGAGCTTCATGCGCATTGAGACTGGGGAAGCAGGGGGAGAGGTCTCATCCCACAATAGTGGACATGAAGAAAATATAAGTTTAGGGAATGGACAATTGAAGCTTACACAGACTTGTGGTAGAAGACGTAACCTACTACCAAGGGTGGATGGTAAAGTCTCTCCATTCCACAAGTGGAACAGTCGGAGATTATTCCATGAACGTATGATCACTTTGATGCTAAAAGTGCGTGTTTGATTGTTAAACCAAATACATAAAGGAAAAAGGTTATATTATCACTTTTAATGATAAAGGGAAATGAGTAAGTTTAATTACCCAAAAATGAGTATGAAGATAAAATGGGAAACTTGAACGATCCCTTACCCTTATTTCCGTTACTACTCATTAGCTGAGTTGTCGAACTCACTCCCTCCCTTAAACCCCCCCCCCCCCTTTCAGGGAAATTTCTACATCAAAAAGAAGGAAAAATTGCGAAACAAGATGAGATTTCCACAAAAAGATAAATGTTCATTTAGTTGTTTTGTAAATTTTGTTCGAGGTAACATACATGCTGGTAAGCATTTCCTGGCCTATCTTGATTGGAATACCATCTTAGTACACGAAGGGGTGGTGGATTGATCATGGGGTTCCAACCAAATCGGGTTGGGGCATGATATAAATAGTCATTTCATTATTCTTATATTTAGGTAACTTTTAATTTTTCATGGCCCTTATCAGTCGGCCTTAGGGTTTCACATTTTATCACAACACACAATGAATCATTTAATAAGTTCTCAACGTAACGAACATGATCTCATCATGTTCCAAACCATACACATGATTCATGTGGATGATCGAAAATGTGTCATCGATCATCTGTATACTTTGGTTGTCCCTCCTACTACGCACTCAAGTATGCATATACCCTAGTTATCCATTATTGACATACACATGAGTATACATGGAACTCATGGTGATTTGGAAGCACAACTTAAACCATCCTTATTAACCACTTCCAGTCTTATCATATGTGTCGTTACTATCTCAATAGGCTTTCTAAAGATGCACATATTTACAACAACAAGTATATATCAAGCACACTTAGATAGATAGCACATATGATCAAATTAGAATATCATAGAGCTTGATTCTCAAATCGACCAACTTTATCTCTCATATGCATGATAAAAGTTAGCAAGCATGAGGTATGCTCAATTCATATTCACTAGGAGTTTTTTCCTAAATCCGACCAACTCCATATCAAAAAAATCAATTACGAGCACACAACCCTTATTCACATAGTCCTAACATGCAAGACTTATGATCCACATGTGATCAACTATAGTATTTGCTCTATATGAATCAAAATCTATAAACAAGATCAATTTAGATATCAACTAAGTACTTCTAAATACTATCCTTTAATTTTCCAAAAAATACGATTTTGCCCATCGAGCTTGGTTATCTCGACCAACGTGTTAATGAACCATCAAAATTACTAATACCCACCTATGATTTCATTCTAAATCACAGGTTAAACACACATTTGGTCTTATTTACCAAAATACTTACACATTTCTAAGTTACCTACTCAGATAACCCAACTTTTCCAAAATTTGCATTTTGGTTCTTAAGTTTGGCAAAATTACCATTTTTCCCCTACTCATCAAAATCTCCTTATTTTGGACCCTAAACTTCCCAATTCTCTCATTTTGGTCCCCAAAATTTTTTAGACACATTTGGGTCCCAAAAATATATTAATTACACTTCGGTCCCTATACTGGGCAAAATTACCATTTTGCCATTCACTTGCAAAAATACCCATTTTTGCATATTTACTTTGGTAAAATTACTATTTTTCTCTCCATATTTCAAAATAAACTATTTGATCTTCTTTGGGGCATATATGACCATTTTGTCTCTATTTGTGCAAAATTACCATCTTACCCCTCCTTTATAATAATTTACAATTTTACACACGTACTCTCGAAAATAATTTTAAACATCTCAATTTTTCTCAAAATTTCTCTAGTAACCTCCTTAGACTACTTGTAGGGACGTTTTCCACAGTTACAATTTGCTCCCAAACTTTCCATGATTACATTTTTGTCCCTAAACTTTGAAACTAAATTAAATAAACTTCTAAATTTACAAATCACACCCAAAATAATATCATTATACTCCTAATGGATCTTGGAAGGAGTGGGGGTACAAATCACTCCCAAAATAATATCATTATATTCCTAATTGATCGTGGGAGGATTGGGGGTCTTACACTGGCCAACCACGACCGAATTTGACCATATTCCAAAATTAGCCAAAATAGAGCTATTGAGGAAGTTGTTGGAAATTTTTGTCGGAGGTGATCGAAAATGTAGTCAAAGCTTAGGCGTTTTGTAACCAAGGTCCAGATGAAACTTTCAGTGGTGGTGGTTGGCCAAGAGGTCGCCGAAGTTGGGAGAAACAGACCCATCGGTGGAAATTGTCTCGTTCCGATCAATTTTTCCATTATCGGAGGTCAGTTGTCACGCCCCAACCCAGTTTGGTTGGATCCTCATGATCAACCCGCCACTCTCCTAGTTTATTAAAGGATTTCCCCTTATTGTAAACCGTAAAGAGTAAGGCGTCCTCTAACCTGCACATTTTCCTAGAATAGCATAATCAAAATTGTATGAAATTTAAAACTTTACATACCTGTCTTACAGGCATCTTAGTTGATCGTCTTTAAGGGGAGGCTTTCCGGGATTTCCTGAAAGGGATATAAGGGAGGGGGTGAGTACGACTACTCAGTGAATGGGTTTTTAAAAGTTTTTGACTTTTAAGAAAAAAAATTATATGGAGTGTGTCAGACTCCTTTGCTTTCAAAAATCCCTTTATTTAAAAATTCGGGTTTTTCCACCATTTCTTATTTACCACGTTGTGTCATCACCCAACACACATCCTTCATTATGAAGGTTACACACATTCGTAAGTCAGTATCACTACTGAACCCGCTAGTGGCTTCGGAGCAACTTTTCCTGCCACCCGGATAGAAGTACGACCACTTCTACCTTGCGAATGAGTGGATGTATGTGACATCTGACCCACAATCCCGAAATCACTTCTTCATGTCCGTATGAGGACGAAGACCTCATCCTATCCCCACCCCGGTCTCATGCACTTGGTGCTACTAAAGATTTCGCACAGACACCTGGAACGACAATCTGCCCTTATACCCACCAGGTCGTCCAAGGCCCTTAGGACACATCACTACCCCTAATGGGCGTCTTGATGATCCCATACTCATAGTGCATGCATAAACAATATTTTCTTATCAAGCCATGTAATATGTGGTGCCACTGGTCCAACGGCCCCGATTCTCAACTCAACACGCAGTTGTTTGTCTTGACTAGTTCGTCGACCTGTCATGTCGCACTGCCGCTAGTTGACTGAGCATGTCGGTCCTATCTTGGTACCATGGCCAAACAATTCACTTATTAAGTTTTATGGCACATATATCATGTTCGTTTACGAGCTCCTGCTCGTGCCAACTGGCCTTAGGCCCACTGTACGAGATTTTCAAAAAACTAGGCATTCTTGCCCGCAAGTTCCAAAATCGAGGCCCCCGGCCTATAAGAGCTATTCGAGCTCCCGTCAAGAAGGTCTCCCAAATAGTTTAAGCATTGGCACACTGTTAGGGGAGAACACTTCCGACAAAATAGGTTTTCACTATCCATTATACCAACCAGTATAATGACATCTCTGTTTATAACCGATGAACGGGTTTTCAACTTCGTTCGAGGAAGTCTCATCATACCAACTGGGTATGATCTACTTACAACCGATAAGTAGTTTTTCCGCATAATTTTCACATCACTTTTTCTAAGTGGTGATGATTAAAATACCACTAAATAGTGGATTTTTATACCGAGGTACTTATCATTCCCTACCGGGTATGATATAAAATTTCCACTCACAATCGGTAAGTGGTTTTTATTTTTAAGTTATGCTCATCATCCCAACCAGGTATGATGTTAGTAACCGCACTCACCTGTTAATGCAGTGAATTCCAGTAGACCGGTTCTTTGTATTCATGTGAGCTCGTCCATGTTGGCATTCCCGGTATTTCACATTCCTACACGATATGAACATCTTTGTTCATTATTACTCTGCATAACAGCATTTATTCATTTTCAATGAATGAGAAAACCCAAACTTTTAATTATTTGTAATTAGGTCACTAAAGTTATTTCTCTTTAACCTTAAGTTCCTAATGTCGGTTTTTCCTCAAATTAAGTTTCGTAACTTTTAAAATTTATCTTGGGACCTCAATTTATTCAATTTCACTAAAAAAGGGTTTGATTTCCCAAATTTCCAATTTGGTCCCCCAATTTTTTCAAAATTACCATTTTGCCCTTCCTTTACAAAAATGGTAAGTTTTGCCCCAAAAATTCCAAAATTCTTCAATTGGTCCTCCAACATTATTTGCATGCCTAATTGACCCTCAATTTCATAAAATTGCATTTTGGTCCTTTGAATTTCAAAAATCCCCAAAATTTCCCCCAATTTTTCCCCCAATTTCAACTCTTCGACATTACCGAATTTGATTTCATCAAATTGACCTATCAAACACTTCTAATTGTTGAAATTGAGTTTCTGCATGTTCATACAATTCTAAAAAAACTTTGAATCGTAGATTTTAATGTCGGAACGAGCTCAAACGGAGCTTCGCCGGAAAATAGATTGTAGAGAGAGAAAGCTTCGATTTCTCACTGGTGAGGGCACGACGGTCTGAGCGTTCAATCTGGGCAGATAGCTCTCATCTTGAGGTTCATCCTAGAATCAAAAATCGCATCAATTGATGCCGAATTGAGTTAGAATTTTATCATTGAAATTCTGTCGGTTCTCTCTCTAGCACCGACCGAAAATTGTAGAGGGGAGCCGAATTGGCTTACCTTTCAGTCCTAATTTGGCCATGGGAGGGCTGAGGAAGTGTTGGGAGGGCTTGGTTTGGTCTGAATAGGGCTCGAAATGGTCGATTTCTGATTCGCCGAAATAGGGCAGCTTCGGTCCGCCAGAGCTGCTTCACTATTCCATCATGCCTGCGCTTCTCCAGCGATTCTCGGATTGACTGGAGTTTGCTATTAGATAGTTTTCTTCTCCTCGGTTCTAAAGAGCGCGACCTTTCCTTCCAATGTTAAGAAAAATGTTCAAGTCAAAACTCTGGTTCGAGCTTCGTCGGAAAATGGAGCAGTAGAGAGAGAGAGAGAGAGAGAGAAGTGTTCAGGTGTGAGGAGAATGAATGGGGATGACCTCTTTATATAGGTGTAAAAATCGTGTATTAAATAAGAGAGATTTATTATTGTTACAAAAAGAATCATACTTCACAGTTCTTATGTATTCACATTCACCTAAACCAATTTTATTTTTCTCTTCTAGTCTGTCTTAAGTTTCTTTTCAAAAGTTTAATGAACTCTTTGGATCACCCGAGAGTTGTAAATTCCCAAATTGCCCGTTCAGAAATGATCGGGTTTGTGAACCGGTTCTGAATCCTCACTTGGTTTGACCTGTTCTTTTCCCGGTTTTCCTTAGCACAAAAGGATGGGTTTTACATCAGTACTTGCTATAAAGAGGTAAATGGGAGGCAAATAGTCACTTTGGCATTTGTGGCCACTGGAGTGGTGGCCAGAGGTGGCCAAATTGGCTCCGTAAGGCCGTTGGCGGTGGATAGAAATTTTGTCCTAGATCTAGGTTAGAAAAAAATGAGACTCCTGTGACATTTTCTAACCGCTAATAAGTCAGGACCCAACCAAAAAAATCAATAGGATTTCATAACTGACATTTTGACAACAGAATCACTCAATTTGGTGATCAAATAAGAGAGAATTACTCATTCAATCGTGGGGAGGGGTCGGTTAGATTCTGATATAGGGATTTCTCATTTTAGATCTAAAATTTGATATGTATAGAAGGACTTAATGCAATTAACTTTATACGGGGACTGTTAGCTCTATTATCAGTCGATCTCTACAATTTGTAGTATGTAATTTGATCCAAATTGAATGAATTGCAAAGATATTTTTTGACGGTGACTCAAGCCAACTATCCCAACTTTCTTTGTTTTCCTTTTTATTTTTGTAAATTAAATTATCATTTTTCCATTTTCGGGTCCCCTTAATAATTAAATTCAAAGTTTAAAATAAACTTTTTTCAAAAACTTCAATTTTTATGCTTGGGAAACTAATCACTAATCCAATCGGATCCATATTTCTTAGTTTCCTTTCTCATTTTTAATATTTTGTTTTGATATGATTTAAATTTCTAAATTCTAACTCGAATTTCATTTTGAATTCAGATTTCATTCTCGGTTTAGGTTCTTTTCTTTAGTTCAAGATTTTATTTCTAATTTTTATTCTCATTCTCAATTTGAGATTCACATTTCCAAATTTAGCCTTAATTTCTGGTACACTTAAGTTTGACCCAAATTTCAAAAGTTTTATTATTACAATTGCAATTATTACGTTCATTTAAAATTTTATTTTACGATATTTGTCACCAATGATTATTGGTATACAACCGTTGTTAGGTGCCGACAACAGTAATGTAACAAGTGTTCGATCGGGTTATCACCCGATTCCCAGCCCCAAGTGTGCTAGTCGGGACGTGTGATACCATGTCAGTTTTTTACTGAGTGAAAACTCACCGCTACAATCCATCTAGAAAACTTAGAAGAGAATGAAGTACAAAAGATAAATAAATACGGTCACTCACACTTAAGATATAAACTATCTCCACAATTAATTTATGGTGCAATTCGTATTTGATGTTTTTGAAAATTAATATTTTGATTAATATATATATATTATATTTGAACTTTATATTAGTGTTACATCATTAAAATAATATGGTGATGTAGTGCTTACTATCGTATGGTATTATTGGAATAGTGGGACGAATTGTTCACAACTTCGACTCAGAACTTGGGTTGAGGTAACAATTGTGAACCAACGAAATCATCTGAATAAAACATAATTGGGTGTGCGTAATTTGTACTAATAAAGTATAAAGGATGAACGACCAAAGAAAATATACGTAAATATGATAATTCCTGGAAGAATAAAATTATAATTACTAATATTAAATTTAATTGGACTAAATCAATCATTTTTATAGTTTTTTAAAATATTGTATGTTGATTAAATTATAATATATTATGAGAAAACACGTATAAACATTATATAAAGTGAATTTATTTTCGAGATATGTACAGACACATTGGATCGAGACTAGGCCTGGGCATTCTCGAGATACAGAAACATAAATACGGATACAACACTGAGTCAAAAATAGGGTTGTGTTGAAGGAAGTCCACTAGGTTGTAATTTGACCATTTGGGGAAAGTGAAATGCATTTTATAGAGATTTGGCATTTTGGGTTGAATGAGTGAGACTCGTTAAGTTGAAATTTGGCCACTTGAACAAAGCTATAGGCATTGGACATGGATTTATCATCTTGTGTTGGGTGAGGCCCATTGGGTCAAGATTTGCCCTCTTGGTTTAGGCGATGTACTATGATTGAGATTAGTCTTCATGGATTGGGGTTGAACTTGATACACTGACTCATGTAAGCTGATCAGGATGAGATTAGTCCTTGGATAAGCCTGATATACTGCCTGGTGGTTGGGATGAATAAGTACCAAAGTAAGGTGTGATCAGGATGGACTCGTCTAAGATGTCGAGGAAGGTTAATTGCATAGATGGACATACCATATGAACAAGATTAGAACAAAGAAATCTGTAACATTAGAATCAATAACTATCTATGGCTATCTACCTGTCCTAATCATCTCATAATAGGCAAAAGGTGTAACTTCCACTAAAGGTTTTGATGAACTAATATGTTACGGGGACGGCTGCATCATACTACAGTCCATAACACCATATCTGAATGCAGCTTCACAGTGAGCCAGGCATAGCAAGTTTGTCAGAAATTCAACATATCTAGAAACAGTTGAGAACAGTAGCGAGGCAGTCCTCACCTCCTGCAAAAAATTAAATTCATGGCTGATCTTCAAGTTGGCAGTCCTCACCGCCTGCAAAAAAATTAAATTCATGGCTGATCTTCAAGTTTCCATGTTTGCTCCTGCAACAAAAGAAAAATTTAAGAAAATTGCACATGTTCAGCCAATGTGATTCAAAATATTGCATTTACAAGGAAAATAATTTCCGTACCTGAGGTTTTCTGATTCCTGCAGAATTTACTGCCACATAGGCATTGGAATGCTTTTCCAGAAAGTTTATCCCCTTCGAAGTCAATACCATAGTCCTGTATTCAGAATAACCTAATTATTTGCATTGGCATGACAATATGATAACCTAAAAGGAGCCAGGAAGCAACTGCAGCAAGCAGGTAGATTATCACCTGCTGCCACAAAATAAGATGTTCTTTAATGGTATAGTAAGAGGTAAGGGGGCAATTACAGCAGAGGGAAAATGATTCACAAAACAGCCTTAAAACTAGCCGATGTTTGAAGCTGTGCTTTCCCACTAACATCGCTTTCCCGTATAAGTTTGAATATATTCCTTATGTTATGAAGGGCGATAGAGATCTACATTATTTGAAGGTATTTGAGGATATTCTCAAATCTAGCCCGACCTTTTTGTTTTCCCAAAAACGAATCCCGACCTTTCAAAGTGACAAGTTCCATGCAAAAGGGACACACCTTGTAATCAAGGAGATCACACCTGCGATAAAATGATGGGAAACCATAATTGACACTAACACAAAAGACCCGCTATGCAAAGACAAAAAAAATGGGCTAAATTTAAGAATGACCCAAAGGTCGGGCTTCTCTAGGTTATTTTTCCTATTTAATACTGGATCAGTACATAAAAGACGGTCTGTACATGTATGGCCCACACCACAAGTTCTTGTGCATTAAGCACAACAAAATAATATCAATATAAAACACATTTCCTTTTTATCAATATTAGAAATACATCCAAGTAATTATCAATATTAGACTATGGAAAGTGAATTCACTGCAGCTGAAATTTCTAGCAATGCCAAAGTAATAGATAATTTATGTTTCTTTTCAGTATTTAGAATCATAGACATGAACGTACTTCATAAGCTTCTCCAAATGAGGTACAATAAATAAAAAGCAAACAAAGTGAAATCAACTCACCCAAGTGAGCTCTTCCATGGCTTGCACTTTTCTAGTTGTAAATAAAGCTAACTGCAGCAAGAGATACAATATAATTTTAATGATAAACTCCCAAATAAGGTGTAACCTTTGCATGACAACTCAATTCAGGTACAAAATTTTATTTGGCTCAATTTAGGTGCAAATCTTTCATTGGCAGCTCAATTCAAAGGTGTATTAAGACATCAAAGAAAGGTTTGACTATAAATTGAGATGTCAATGAATTTTTTTAATAAATTGAATTGTGGATGATGTATTTGTACGTGAATTTCAAATAAAATATTTATGCCTAAATTGAATATCGCACAAAAGTTTGCACTTCATTTAGGAATTAAGCCTAAAGTTAATGTTGGAATCACACCTATAACATCAGATAATATGAACTACATGACATAAAGTGAATAATAGAAGGACAAGGGAATGCTTTTCCACTTTATCTTACATGATAGTAGTGGCGCTTCGGGCTCTCCACTTCAACTGGGATCTCGATTAAATTTGCATCATTACATCTACAAGCACAAGTTTATATATATATATATATAACTGCATATCCATCTTTGATAGGATGCTGTACATGATAATCATAGGCAATATCTGAAGCAAATTCGTACTTCCAGGAAATTATTCTATCACATTAAAAAATTAATGACAATTACAGAGCATACAGAATTTTGCAGTATATTTTACAGCCTATAATTTAAGTTGAAAAGGGAATATTAATACTTTAAAATGAAAAAAAAAAGACAAAATGGAGCAGTAGCAACAGGACCAAAAGGATAGAGAACAGTATTAATTAAAAACATGAATACCTGTGATTGATAAATCTAACAATGTTGGCATAGTGGGTGGCATCCAGACAGAGAGCTTCATCATCCATCACAGATGCAGTGTCCCAGCCTGAATCTAGGATAACCTGGTACATTTTTCCACCTTCCACTGTGTTCACATTTCTTTCATTAACTTCAATATTAGTTAATATTTCCCCGATGAACTCGCACACAAATGCCCCTTTTGGTAGGTCATTCAATGTCCGCAGGCCCCATCCCTTTCCTTCAGATGTCATAAAAACCTAAAATACAAATCATGCATGAGTTGTAGACTCTGAAAGGATATTTAGAATCACATATTACCAAGGACTGACTTCAATAGTAAAGATTAACTATACAATAAAATGAAAGGAATACAAATATATATATATATATAGACAGTCACAGAGGTTTTTGTATACCAGAATATCAGTTATCAAGTACAAATGTACCTGTAAACTGCAACTTATGCCACGCTGAACCACCCGATTACCACACTGCTTGCTACAGCCACACTTCCTCCAGCATTCTTTGATGAATTTTCTCTTTAGATGACCATTGCAGGTCTTAAGAGGATGACCTTTTAATCTTTCAAGTGGACACTCTTGGCAATGGAAGTGGGAGCGCCTTTTAGGTTCACGAACCAATGCAATACACTCGTCCAAAAAGCTTTCCTTTACGAGGCCTCGAATTGAATATGCAAACTCACCGTCATTAGCGTAAGCACAAGCACAGGGTATAGTTGATGAAAGACAATCACCTGAGCAACTTGGGCAACAACCTCCATCATTGATTTGAGCAAAGGTAAATCTGACAGATGCATCTTTGAATACCAGGTTTTGGGGTGTATAGCGAAAGGAAGGTGGGGCCACGCTATTCATTTCATTTACCCAAGAGATATTGGCTCTTTCTTCCCCACTGGAGATATCATCGCCTTTTAGCGGAGAATAGTGCACATTGGAAGGTGCTTCACAGTGAGGAAATAGCATGCCTTGTAGACCAGTGCCATCATATTGCACGGATTCTGTATTCTCAACATTACAAGCACAACTATTGGTAACATCTTTGTCAATTCTTGGAGTGGACTCTTGACATATATCAGTTGTAATAGAAGGCACTGAGAGGTTTTCTTTGTCAGGCCCAACATTAGATGTATTCTCCCTGATAGGTTTATGCAACATGTCTTGCATTTCTCCAAAATTGATTGTTCTGTCTCCTGGGTCATTACAGCCAATTCCTGATCCCTTGAGGCACTGAAACATATCTCTCATCAGTCTCATCACAGAGAAATTGAGTCAAGAATTTTATATGTAAATTATTCTTCCATCATCTCTAGGACTATATCTACAATATACATATGATATACTAATCTTCCAATAGTAGATTTGCACACCAGGGTAAGTTTAACTTCTCCTGAGGAATGGAGATGAAATCTCTAAGATGGTAAAGATTATATGGAACATGCCAAGGCTCACAATTTTGGTTCTCAATCTGTGATGCAAGAGGATCTACCTCTGTATCTTCTCCATGCAGATGTGATGAAGTTGGCACATCTCTATCTTCACCAGCAATTTTCTCCTTACCTATTGAAATTCTCTAGGAAGATGGCTCAGTAAGATATTAAGCAAAACAAAATCAGGTTATCTAAAGACACTTTTCAAAGATGTATATTCATTAGAAATTGCCGGCAGACATGACAACTGGTTAACTTATCCATGCACAGTATGTGCAATATACTGACACCAATTTTCCACTGAATGTGACTCAGAAAGGCAAATATGCATATTATATGTATTGTAGGTAAAAATATAAATGATTATTGGTAAAAAAGAATTCTTCTAAAGTACTATGAAGTTACACCTGCATAATAACAGTATAGAGAGAGTATTTATCAAAAAACAATATTCCTTCTGTATTATGACAGCGAGGGAGTGATGATATTCTTCAGGTCAAATTCTTAAAGAAAAAAATTGGATAAAAGAATTTTTAAGGCAGAGAATGTGATGTATCCTGGATCCACAAAAAACATTTTTTATATAAAAATTAAAGGAAAACAAACAAGGAAATTAATCAGTAAAAAGAATTGGAGAACATCAACAGCAACATATAAACCTAGAAGCATTTGTCTTGTTAGAATCCCTGATCAGCAAAATATTACTCATTAAAGATGTCCACATTAAAATCAAGTACAAAAGTTATAATACATTTCCTCTTAAATTTTGAAAATACAATTTTCAACAATAAAATTCTTAAATAATTTTTATCGTGCACCAGTAATATGCTCATGGTTATGCTGAAAGATGATATAAAAAATATTATTCAATCACCAGGTGAAAGAAGCATCAGAGTGCCTCGGTGCCACAAACAAGGTGCAAGAGGGTTATTATCATAACCAATAGAATTTTCAAGTTTAGTTCAAAAATTGGCAATGGTAAAATTATAAAGGCATACCAGGAAGGACCAGCACAATGGGATTTTCATCAAGGGGTACTTCTCCAGTGAAAGGCTCATCCTCGGGTTTAGTCAAAGCCACTTGATTGCTGACAGGAAGTCCATTTTTTGGCAAACAAATGGCACCAGAATCAAAATTGGTCTCCTTTATACAAACTCCTTTGGATGGACCCCCAAATATAACTCCTTTATCCTTTGCTTCAGATTGATTTTCCCCTTTATTTTGAGACACTTCATTGGGCATATCAGGCATTTTTCCTTTGTTACACTCATTTTGAACAAGTTGATGATGGAATTCCTCCTGTTTAGGTTGTATTAAAGCAGCTCCACCTATGTGGAGGGTTGGGTTGCACGAAGAGGCAATGGGTTCATTCTCTTGGTTCCTATGTCTCAGCCTCTTCAGAGGGCATTGAAATTCCTGTTCTTGAGCTTCATGTTCTTCCTCCTGAGACAGCAAATAAAACTGAAACACCAGATATGTTAAGGGAAAGAGCAAAAGTATGCATAAATGCAAACCTCTAAGTGGCTTTTTCTCTTTTCATCCACCATCTGATAGATGACACCATAAATAAGTGTCAGTGCAGTGTCAAGGAAGAAAAAAAAAACAAAGAAACATGCTTAAGAGATACCACCAATTACAGTAGAAACCGCACCTTAATGTTATCATACTCAAATATAGCATCCACAAGGACACTGTAACTTTCTTCTTCAATCAGTTCCCAGTTCTTCTCGTATATCTGTAAGAGCTTCTTTAATGCCGGTTTCACCCTGTCTTCAGGTATCCCAAGAGACTTCATTGCAGCAAAGGCCGCTTTTACTCTTGGATTTGGCGCCATTTCACCTAATGCATATAGGCGCAGCAGAAATAACAATTCTCTATATGCATATAATTTCTAAGGATGATAAGTAAGGTATGTATATGGTCTAATAGTTGAGAAATAAAGAATAGTGTAATAGTATGGAAAACCTAGCTTAAATAGGAGAAAAAGAAACCACCAGCAACATTGACATATGGACTCGCATTATGAGCATTTGAATATGCAATGTATCAGTGGAAAAGAAATGGTGACCGGAATTCTTAATCTTGTCATAAAAATATCATAACCCTATTGCAATCCCAGTAAGAACTGAAAATCTATCCATATAGACCAAATGAACACATTGCAGCTATCCAACTGCAAGAAAATGGAAGAGGGGACTAATATTTGGTAGTGTAAATCATAAATAAAAAACATTAAAAAAACAGGGACAACTTCCAAGAACCTCTTGCAAATAAAATCAAGAAGAAATCAGATAAATAGTTCACAGCCCACTGGGTTCGGCCATTTGGTAACTGCAACTGCTGAGTCGCCCTCTAGAAAGGCAATGGAGACGATCATGAAAACCCATAAACTGGAATAAAGACATCTTATAACATGAGGGAAATAGAAGAACCCTAGCTAAATCCTTTCTAGTGCGCGTAATTTATTTCCCGAATAGGGTAATTTCAGTACTCAACAGCAAACACACGTGATAGTGAGCCTTCAATGAGCGTGGCAGTGAACAGTGAAGACAGCTGCACATAGCAAGCAACCTCGCAAAGGATTGGAAGAACTCAAAAACACTGAGAGGCCCTCCCTCAAACGAACGTGAGGAAGGAGAGAGGAAAATTCTCCTAGAGCAACTCACCGACCGGATTGAAGATCGGCGCGAGGAAGATGAGCACGCAGAAAGGAAACGGTAATGGCCGCCAATAAGCTTGTCTGGGCGATTTTCAAAAAAAAAAAAATGACGGTAAGCCTAGTGTAAATTCAGCCCTCTGCAGCAATATTATGGATGTGAATGAGTGGTATACTTCAGTGTGATTTAATACAAAACCATAACACAAAACTAAATTTTATATTATTTGTTGAAAATTTTAGCTGAGATTTTAATAATTTATATATATAATAAATATAAATAAGTGTACAAATATTAGAAAATTCTACTAGTTAAATAGATAAAATTTATGATAAAATTGAAGAAATTGACATATAACCTTTTTTAAAATATTATACTATATAAACTTATTTTTTAAATATAATTTTAATTATAATAAATATATATAAATTTTAGTAAATTGGACTAGTGGATTAACATTATACAAGATTATTTTTTAATAAATATATATTTATGTAAGTACTGAAAAGGCACATTAAATGAAATGCACGAGTGCAAAAAAATCTAAGTTGTATAATATTTTTCAATAAATAAATGCATGAGTATTCCATATCCAACCTCAGTAAATAATATAGTTTGATTAAAAATAAATATATAATGGATTATGAAATTATAGTATGATTATATTGTGTTTTTTTAGAATAAAAAGAGGTATTTATTAGAGAGGGGATATTCTTTAATTTTTATAATATATTATTTTTTTTTAAAACTCAAATTACTAGAATAAAATATAAAATCATACTATTATACAAAATATGAGAATTTAAACTATATTTGGATTGATTAATTTGTATTGATTTGTATGGTAGAAATATTTTATTTGATAAAAAAATTGAGATATTTGAAGGGATGCGACTTTCGTTTATATTATTACTACAAAATCACTCAATGTATGAATATTTGGAGTTATCGTATATTTATTACTTAAATTAGTTTAATAATTTTATTTTATTATATATTTAAAATAAATTTATATATTAATAATATTTTATATAAAATAATATAATATAAATATTATAAATAAAAAATAGTATATAAAATAATTTTAATATAATTTAATTATATAATAACTAATAAATTATTTAATTGAATTAAAAAAATAAAATTTTATTTCTATTTTTTCATTAATAATAATTCAATGCAAACCCCTACCAATAATTCACCTCCAAGATATATTATCATATAATATACTAAAATATATTTTATTATGGATAAAATAGATAAAAAAGAATATAAATCATGTACATTAAATAAATCAAATAAAGATATGTAAATTACACAAGTCTAAACATGAACAACCAATATATGTTTTCCTCAATAACCAATAATAACTAACAATAAGTAATTAATGGTATTATCAATTGAATCCTTTAAAATAATATATAATATTACATTAAATAATGATTATTAATGTAATATTTTAAAAGGAAAAATGAGATTGATGAGGGCATTGACTGAGGTCTCACACAGTGGCACAGTCATAGGGTATAAATAAAATAGTGCTGCTTCAACCTACTCGTTTCTGGACAGGGACTTGGCTTCTCTTCAATTCACCTTAAAAGGAAAACACAAGATGGTCTGGTCTAGTCTGGTTTATTACAAAAGGAATGGGTGATTTTACAACAAAGATCAATCATCCACACGTACGGGGTCATCATATACAGATATGAATTGAAGCGATATATATTTGCTGTACAGTGCAAGAGTTTCACACCTTAACTACTACACACATATGCACAGCTTTGCCTAAGTTTTGCCTCACAGAGAAGAAGATCCCACTACATTCCTGTCGTCCAAGGAGATCTGCATGGTTGTTGAATGACCTAATAAGTGTCTACATAGATACAGACAAAGCCCAACAATGGTGAAACACAAAAAGGAGTAAGTTTGCTCATCTATATGTCAAAGTGAAATTCTGGTTCGGAAGAGAAGGTTTAGAAACAGGAAAAGCAGTTCTTTGAAAGTGATTTGATATTCCATGGGACAATCATGGTATGTTGTGCAATATATAACATTCAGTTGGAGAGTTGTGGAATCACCAAAAGGAGATCCTCATCGGTGCCAAAAGATCTACGAGCTTCTCCTAAGCACTTGGATGAAACCTTCTCATGCTTCCTGCAACCATCCCATAAAATTTTAGGATTCTGATGAAAATGTTCACAGTTCTAGTGTAGTCACATGATCTACTTTGCATTGTAACTGGTAGAGTGAGGATACCGGGAACTGGCAGGATCCCTAATATCAAACTCATCTCTGTCAATGTCATAGCCGCAGATTACAATGTAGTGACCTGAAATAGGATATTAGATTATTATGCAAAGATCAAGGATCAACAATCAAACCCAGTGACCCACAAAATTCAGAAAGATAAGTAATAATTTGACGGGCACTAAAAACATCAAGAAGTATCATCAGATAAAATATCAATAAATAGAAGCTACAAAACTAAAATTGAGATAGTATGAGAAAAAGGTTTTGGGCTAGGAAAATATTGAAAATAGCAGCCAGTCCAATCTCATCTCAATTATAAACTCTGACAACATCTTTCAGACACTTAATCCTTAAAGGGAGTTAAAACTTCTACCACAACTAGTTTATATGCTACATGTGAACTGTTTCTAGTTATTTCTATAGCACTTACTATCCATCAGTTCCAAAATTCTCCAGTGGCAAAGAGCATTAAACATTAGATAAATGTAAAACATGACAGCTTCTCACCAGTGTATCCTGCATTGCTGCCACCCAAGCTGGAGAGACAAACATCCTCAAGCCAAATCTGGCTACTACAAAAGAGTATCTAACAGTAAATGAGGCATCAACTCAGAGGAAAGATGGAGAGGGGTATGAGTGACTACACGAAGCAAACACATTACACAATAAAGACCAAGGCATTATGTGAAAGGAACAGTGAACTCAATAAAAAAAAAACATTCATATTTTGACCAATTCACAGTAAAATAATCTGAGTAACTTCCTTGGAAAAACTGGAACACAACCTTTTACAGTCAATACCTCAATTTGAACTGATCAACTAGTGCAATTGCCACACACTTTCCTGATGATATCAAAAGGCAAATTTCTTCGTCACTGATTGACCTGCACTGTTGCAGCAGAAAGTTCATCAATTAATCAGGATGGACTATGCTTTTATTGAATAATTAATGGTCTCCAGTAGTTTATTAGAAGCCATCCTGCAGTTTTACAGGTCATAAGCAAGTTCAATTTTCAAACAATGAATACATGCGATCATGAAGGCATTTCAACTGACAATATGATATGACCAGCCCCCTTTTTAAAGGGTATTCAAGAACATTGTTCATTCTCACCATACTGAATCTATCTCCATTTTCAGAGAGAAGCAAGACATAATTTACTTGATTAATTGACCCATGCCATAATACCTGTATAGATATTCCTGAGGCCAGAGCCTCGTGAAATAGCTTCTCTACACGTACTACATCAGTAGACAGCTGCTCCTGAACAGCAGAAAATCATAATGTCAGCCACTGTTTTGATATCTTGGGTCACAGGTAAAAGTTTTGATGACAACAGCATTGAAGTGCATCCTTAAAATCTATATTGAACATAAGAGGACAAACAAAAAATAAGATCAAATATTATCAATGCCCTGATTCGGACACCTCCAAGTACTACCAGTTGAGGATTTAGGCCTCAATTGCGTGCATTAATAACATACATCAAATAAAGGGAGATCATGCAGTGTGTTTTAATATATGCAAATTTTGAGATATGAAACAACTATTTGTAGTTCCACTACATATTAGAACATAAACATGTTAGACGCTTGTGACATAATGTAGGAACCACAACTATTAATAAGATTACACTGAGAACAGTTCATTCTTCAGTTTGTCTAAATCAAATATTTGAGAATGCTCATATATATTTTGCATAACTCTGGTACAATTTATCTGCAATCTCTTGTAGAAGCCATACAAATTCAAGGACCTAATATTTAGCAAGATGTGGATATTTAAGTCTTGCAACCACCTTGTAAAATGTCTCATCAGAGTAGTTTGGGTTTGCTCCGACTGTTATGGTGTAGTAGCAAAAATTTACAGAGAACTTCTTCAGTAGATATGCTAGATCAATCGTCCATATGCTGAAAAACATGCCAACAATGAAAAATATCAATACAATGCATATTAGCTGATGATAGGTGATGCATGGGATTTCAAAGGTAAACTCTTTGTATCAAAAAATGAAGAACATCATATATTCTAAATTATAATCATCTCACAACATCAGACAGACAATCCCCGTGACTAAAGCAACTTCTTATTCACAGACGCTGCCATATGAAAGAGGATATCAAAAATGATCAGGTGTACAAAGTTGTTGTCCATACAAACTTGCAAATAAGGTGCTCCCATCAGTGTGAGGTAAGACTCATGATATTTATACAAATTTTACAAGATGCATAGGCTCCAGTGGTTGAATAACAGACAAGAACTTGCTCTCTCTTTGTTAATATGAAATCAATTTGTTCTTTCAAACTAGTAGAGTGATGAAGACGGCAAGACAAATTAGGTAGTGCATGCTTGAAGACAGAAGACCAACTTTACAATGTCAAAGATCTAACTTGATGAGCCAGACTCTCCCTAACAAAATAAACATACAAAGAGAGGCAAGTAGAATATTTTACCTTTTGGTAGGGCAAAGTTCTGCCAGTGTGTCAATATTGCAATTGTCGATGCCCATTGTTCTCAAAACCATCAAAGCACAGGCAAGCCCACAATCCCAGGAGGAAAGCTGATTTATGTGAGGAACCTACAGAATACAGATAGTATAACACCTCAGTGAATAACAAGCTCCTTGCCTCATAAGATCATATTTAAGAGGATGTGCTTTCAACATAGTTGACAATCTATACTATAAGCAATTCAAATGCAGCATAGCTCCCTCACAAGCAAACTCAGAGAAATTAATTTGGGTAGAGTAACATGAGAATTAGAGCAACTCACATCTATGAATTCAGAGCCAGGCCAAACAGGAGAATGACATTTTCTGAATGCAGACAACATCCCATACGCCACCGATTGAATAAAACCTAAATCTTCCCCTACTATGAATCCATTAACAGATTCTCTCTCCACCTCTCCATTTCCATCCTCTGGCTTGAGAATCTTGTTCAATAATAGATACAGAGACCACATGAATGACAGATTCCCCGGCAGCAAAATTCAGAAAACGCATCTACAGAGCCCAGCCATGAATTTGACAGCTGAATAGACTTTCCTTAACACTTCCGCGTGTAAAATATGGTCCTTTTTCGTCTACCTGCAAAAGTGAAAGGAAAGTTCCATCACAATCCGCGAAAAAGGTAGCAACTTTGGAGTATTATCCCTTGTGGGTCCCCAACTCCACCCCGATCAACCAATCAGAAAACCCGATCTGATCGGGGAACATCAACAGACGCAATGAAACAAGACTACACACCCACATAAGAGACCAGACAGGGTGAGTACCGCGCCACTGGCGATTTTAGGAGAAGAACTGCATCAGGATAAGAAGAGGAAGATGATGCGACCTCTCTGCAATTGCTTAATCGAATTTTTTCATGGTTTTAAAGGTTCATGTGAATTGGGATTGCGTAGTCCGAGCTCATATTGGCTTTGAACAAAACGGCTTGGCCGTTTCCGAACAGCGAAGAAGAGCTGAATGCATCCTGGACAGGATTGGGCTTGTCTTATGCGGGATGGTCTGTCTTTCCATGCGTTATTTCTTTATTTTTGTTTGTGAGAATTATCCCAACATGATTGGTTTTCCTTTTCCGTTCAGTTGTGTTAAAAGAATATCATTCAGACTGTTCCCCCGGTTGGGTGGTCGGTAGAAGTTAGACAAGGTGGAGGCGCTAACTCTTTTAATTGGAGAGTGTATATTGATCTTGAGAGTTAGCTATCGCATAAATAATTATAAACTTCTGACATAATTCATGAATTAAAAAAGTATGTAACATAAAAGATAAGAATAAGCAATTTTATTTCAAATATTTGAGTGGGTGAATTTCACCTCAATTATTTCTTAAAACTCATACTTTTTTTCACCAGTTATCATAGTTTTCATTTTGCCATTACAAAATTGACGTGTCATGTTTTATACGACATAATAAAGTTGAAATAAAATTAACATTTTCAATTATATAATATGTATAGAGTGAAATATGACCATGGATACAATCAGAAGGCCCAAACTGTAGTTATTAATCCAAAAAAAGTATCAACAAAACCTTATTAGGTAAGAGTATAAGTATAATATTTAGAACCCAAAATAAAATAATATACCCCCATCACATTAATGAACATTTATGGTCAATAATTATGTAGTTACCCTGATTTAGAGTGGTTTACCATATAACACACTAATCTCTATTACTATATTAATTATATATTGTATCTATTGTAATTAAGGTGAACAAGTTAAAATTATCCAATAAATGCCTAAATAGAGAAGTTATTTAATTACCCATGAATATGAATATAAATATCTTGAATAAAAATAAAATTATTTATCTTATTATTCAATACTAAGTGAATTATATGATAATATTTAAGTGTTGATAAATCAGTGGTGAATACGACCACTATTACTAAATAATTAGTTTGTCCCGCATCAAAATAATATAGTAGAGCACTATGCATAAATAGTGAGTGTGTCCCGTATTTAGAGTATATTAGTGAAAAGCAGTGTGCAGTGGCGATTAGACATAATAGAATATATCCCTTTAAGTCGTGATCCTAACATTTCAATGTTATAAAATACTTAAAATATTATTATTGTGTAATATATTTGTAGTGGATTAATCCTTCTAATAAAAATGATCATTAATAATAATAGATTATAAAAATAAAATTATTTAAAAATTTTATTACCCCACACATGATATTTTTGTAGGGGTCATGTACATTAATATTAGTGCCATATTTACTAAGTCTTATAATTAATCACTCTTTCTAACTCTATTCATGTCTTGATCAAGTGGAAGCTAATGATAGGAGAAGTTATTGAGAAAATATATTGATTACAAATTTAAGAAGTTTCTATTCAACATGTTTCTAAAAAAATATGTATACTATGGATTTATTGTATTAAATGTTTTAATTTCTTATAAAAATTGAAAGTTTTTTATATTATTCGAGTATTATGACATGTAGTCCTATAGTGGTATGGGCATCACTATTGTAGTATTGAGAGTGTGTGACCGTTGTGATATCAGTCCGACCTGATTATTGGGTTGATGTATTATAACTAAATCGATATTAAAATATTGTATTCAAAATAAGTTTTTAAAAATAATAAAATGGAAATTTTTGGGATAACATGGAAAATAGTGCTACTTGGAAATATTCTACAAAACCTTGGAAAAGCCATGAGTAAGAAAATAAAAGTTCATGAGAGAAAATAAACTTAGAAGTGAGTTAAGGTTTGTGACTTTTGTGCTAATTGGACACACTTGCTGATTGAGCACTGACCCGATAGCGGTTTGTTGACTGGTTGGACCGTTGACAGGTTCGGTCCGACTGAGTTCGGCGATCTGAATTAAAAAATCGACTGGTTTAGTCTCAATTCAACCCGTTTTCTAAAATTTAAAATTTTCTAAATTCTTCTAAAATTATTTTCTACCTAGTGGTGGTCTCAATTTCCCAATTTGATATTTTTATGCCACCTAGAAAAATAATTTTTTGAACCAATTTTATACGATTCATCTTGGTTCAATCCGGTTCAGTCTGAACCTATGGAACTCGTCCCCTTGGACCCCGGAAAACTGGGAGGAGGACCGACCCTATTACCTAAAATCGGGCCAATTTAATCAATAAAAAATAGTAAATAAGGGTTAACGTGGGAAATTAGGAAATCCCAAGTGACAAAAAATTCACAAAAATGGTGAGGAAGAACTGGGAAGTGGAATTGGGGAGAGAACTGGACCGGTTCGGGGTGAACCAAACCCGAACTAGACTGAACCAAGATGAACCATAGTGAACCGGTTCACTAATTCATTTTTCTGGGTGGTTTAAAAATGTTAATTTGGGAAATTGAGACCACCATTAGATAGAAAATAAATTTAGATAAATTTAGAAAATTTTAAATTTTAGAGAACCGGTCGAATCAGGTCTGAACCGACCGATTTTCAAATACAGGACAACGAACCCAGTCGAACCGGACTAGTTAACAGTCTGACTGGACCGCTAAATGGTCTGATCGGTCAATAAACTGGACCGGTCAGCGGACCATGCCGATCAATAGTCAACAGTGCCCCGTTAGTAGCCACGTAGACGGACTAAGCCGATTTATGAACCGGAACTGATAGAAAGAGGTTAAACCGGGGAATTTATGGATCCTGAGTGAACTAAAGAGTCATATAAGTCATGAAAAAGGACTTTAGGATGAATAGGGGATGAAAACCAAATTGGTTTAGGTGAACCAGATCCGAAACAGATTGAACTAGTTTAGACCGGTTTGAACCACTATTGAACCAAATTCTAAATTTATTTTTCTATGTGGCTTAAAAAATTCAAATTTGAGATTTGAGGCCACCATTGAATAGAAAATGAATTTAGAAAATTTTAGATTTAAAAAATTCGATTGAATTAGGGTGAACCGACTGGTTTAAGCTTTGAACCCAATTCGAACCAGTCCGGTCTGGTTCGAAACAGTGTCGTCTTCTTCCTTCATATGACAGTTGTAAACCCCACCCTTTTGAGCTAAGGAAAAATCAGGAAAAGAACCGGTCAAACCGAGTGAGAAAATCGAACTAGTTCACAAACCCAATCATTTGTGAATGGGCAATTTGGGAATTTACAAATCCCAAGTGATCCAAAGGGTTTATAATACTATGGAAAAGAACCTTAGAATGAATTGGAAGAGAAAAACCAGACCGGTTTGGATGAACCGGATCCAACTAAATTGAACCGGTTTGTGAACCGAGTTAGTTCATGAATCAGAACCGATAAAGAAAGGGCAAACAGGGAAATTTATGGATCCCTTGTGACCGGAAGAGATTTATAAACCTTGGGAAGGAACATTAGAACAAAGTGGGAGAGAAAGACCAGATCGATTCGGGTGAACCGGACCCGAACCAGATTGAACCGATTTAAGAATCGAGTCAGTTTATGAACTAGAATCGATAAAGAGATGGTAAACTGGGAATTTTATGGAGCTAAGTGACCCAAAGAGTCACAAAAGACATGGAAATGGACTTGTGAAGGAATTGGGGATGAAAACCAAACCGGTTCAGGTGAACCGGATCCAAACCAGTTTGGACCGGTTTGAACCACTATTGAACCAGATCCTAAATTCATTTTTCTAGGTGGCTTAAATAATTCAAATTTGAGATTTGAGGCCATCATTGGATAAAAATGAATTTAGATGAATTTAGAAATTTTATATTTGAAAAACTCGGTCGAATGAGGGGTGAACCGACCGGTTTAAGCTTTGAACCCAATACGGACCAGCCCGGTCCGGTTCGGAACAATGTCATCTTCTTCCTCAGGATGACAACACTGTTCACTTGCCGGAAAATTGAAGCAGTGCCGGCAAAAAAGAAACATTTATGTTCGGTATGTTTCAGGTCTTCAATGCTTGTCATAACGGTGCCAAACAGATGGCCAACGGGTCCCCGAGCTCCCGATATAAAGAGCCCCTCTCCATTCGTCCTCTTTAGACCTGAAAAGCTCACTCTCTCTCAATTACTTAGTTTTCTGGCGAAGCTCGAACTAGAGCTCTGATATAGGGTCTTTTCTGAGCCAAACAAGGTGAGGTCGAGTTCTTTAGAACCGAGGAGAAGTCAGCTACACACTTGTAGTCTCCATTTGCTCCGAGGGTCGCTGGAGAAATGCCGGCATGATGAAACATAGAAGCAGCTCCGACAGACCGAAGTTGCCCTATTTCGGCCGAGTTTAAATCGGCCATTTTGAGCCCTCCTCAGGCCAAACCAAGTCCTCCCAACACTTCCTCAGCCCTTCCACGGCCAAATTAGGACCGAAAGGTAAGCCAGTTTGGCTCTCCTTTACAATTTTCGGTCGGTGTTAGAGAGAGAGTTGGCCAAATTTCAATGACAAAATTCTAATCCAATTTGGCATCAATTGATGCGATTCTTGATTCTAGCATAAACCTTAGGATGAGAGCTATTTACCGAGATCGAAAGCTTGGACCGCCGTTGTAAACCCCGCACTTTTGAGTTAAGGAAAACTGGGAAAAGATCCGGTCAAACCGAATAAGAAGACCGAGCCAGTTTACATTTAGGAACAAGCAATATAGAAATTTACAATTTCTGGGTGATACAAAGGGTTCATTAAACCTTGGAAAAGAAACTTAAGACAAATTAGAAAACAAAAACCAAATTGGTTCAAGTGAACTAGATTGCATAAGAACTTTAAAGTTGGAATTATGAATACAAATAATTTAATATCAAAATTAAATTATTGGAATTAACTTTATATACCTGTCGGTCTTTAAGGGTAGGCTTTAGGGGGTGAGTATTTAATAAGTTTTTTTAAAGGTCTACTTTTAACTTTTAAGAAAAACATTTATATTGAGTGTGCCAAACTCCTTTATTTTAAAAAAATCCCTTCATTTAAAAATTTGAGTTTTTCCATTATTTCTTAGTTACCAGTGTGTCACCACCCAACACACATCCTTAATCATAAAGGTTACACACATTCCCAAGTCAGTATCACTATTGAACCCGCTAGTGGCTTCGGAGCAACTTTTTCTGCCACCCGGATAGAAGTACTACCACTTCTACCCTAGGAATGAGTGGATGTACGCGACATCCGACCTACAATCCCGAAATCACTTCTTCATGTCCATATGAGGACAGAGACCTCATCCTGTCCCCACCCCGGTCTCATGCGCTTGGTGCTACTCCAGATTTTGCACAGACACCTGGAACGACGATCTGCCCTTATACTCACCGGGTCGTCCAGGTCCTTTAGGACACATCATTACCCCTCATGGGTGTCTTGATGATCCCATACTCATAGTGCATGCACAAACAATGTTTTCTTATATTGCCATGTAATCTGTGGTGCCACTAGTCCAACGATCCTGACTCTCAACTCAACCCGCAGCTGTTTGTCTTGACTAGTCTGTCGACCTGTTATGTCGCACTGCCGCTAGTTGACTGAGCATGTCGGTCCTATCTTGGTACCATGGCCAAACAATTCACTTATTAAGTTTTATGGCACATATATCATGTTCGTTTACGAGCTCCTGCTCGTGCCAACTGGCCTTGGGCCCACTGTACGAGATTTTAAAAAATCTGGGCATTCTAGCCCTAAAATTCCAAAATCGAGGCCCCCAGCCTATAAGAGCTATTCGAGCTCCTATTAAGAAGGTCTCCCAAATAGTTTAAGCATTGGCACACAGTCAGGGGAGAGCACTTCCGACAAAAATAGGTTTTTACTGTCCATCATACCGACTGGTATAAGGACATCTCTGTTCATAACCGATGAATGGGTTTTCAACTTCCTTCGAGGAAGTCTCATCATACCAACCGGGTATGATCTATTTATAACCGGTAAGTAGTTTTTCTGCATAATTTTCACATCACTTTCTCTAAGTGGTGATGATTAAAATACCACTAAATAGTGGGTTTTTATACCGAGGTACTTATCATTCCCTACCGGGTATGACATAAAATTTCCACTCACATCCGGTAAGTGGTTTTTATCATTAAGTTTTGCTCATTATCCCAACCGGGTATGATGTTAGTAAACCCACTCACAATCGATAAGTGGTTTTTAACTTTAAGTTGTGCTCATCATCCCAACCGGGTATGATGTTAGTAAACCCACTCACAACCGGTAAGTGGTTTTTAACTTTAAGTTGTGCTCATCATCCCAACCGGGTATGATGTTAGTAAACCCACTCACCTGTTAATGCCGTGAATTCCACTAGACTGGTTCTTTGTATTCACACGAGCTTGTCCTTGTTGGCGTTCCCGGTATTTCGTGTTCCTACACGATATGAACAACCTTGTTCATTATTACTCGGCATAATAGCCTTCATTCATTGAGAAAACCAAAACTTTTAGTTATTTGCAATTAGGTCCCTAAAGTTATTTCTCTTTAACTTTATGTCCCTAATGTCGGTTTTTCCTCAAATTGAGTCCCGTAACTTTTAAAATTTATCCTGGGACCTCAATTTATTCAATTTCACCAAAAAGGGGTTTAATTTCCCAAATTTCCAATTTGGTCCCCCAATTTTTTTTCTAAAATTACCATTTTGCCCTTCTTTTACAAAAATGGTAAGTTTTGCCCCAAAAATTCCAATATTCCTCAATTGGTCCTCCAACATTATTTTCATGCCCAACTGACCCTCAATTTCATAAAATTGTATTTTGGCCCTTTGAATTTCGAAAATCCCCAAAATTTCCCCCAATTTCAACTCTTCTACCCTACCGAATTTGATTTCATCAAATTGACCAATCAAACACTTCTAATTATTGAAATTGGAGTTGAAATTGAGTTGCTGCATGTTCATACGATTCTTAGAAAATTTGAATTGCAGATTTTAACACCGGAACGAGCTCAAACGGAGCTTCGCCGAAAAATAAACTGTAGAGAGAGAAAGCTTTGATTACTCACCGGTGAAGGCACGACGGTCCGAGCTTTTGATCTGGGCAGATAGGTCTCGTCCTGAGGTTCATCCTAGAATCAAGAATTGCATCAATTGATGCGGAATTGGATTAGAATTTTGTCATTGATAAGGCGTAGATAAAATTTTTTTTACCAAAATTTCGGTTTATAAAAAAAATTCATACTTCCCAGAAGGTCACCCATCCTCACACTACTATCAGACAAGCACGATTAACTTTGAAGTTCTTAAAAAATCTAATTCACCTGAACCAATTTGGTTTTTATTTTCTAAATTTTCTTATATTTCTTTTCCAAGGTTTAATGAATCCTTTAGATCACCCGGAAGTTGTAAATTTCCATATTGCGTGTTCTCAAATGTAAACCGGCTCAGTTTTCTTACTCGATTTGACCGGTTCTTTTCTTGGTTTTTCTTAACTTAAAAGTGCGGGGTTTACACTCTCTCTTCTACTCCATTTCTCGGTGAAGCTCGATCTAGAGCTTTGACTTGAATGAAGGTCGGGCTCTTTAGAACCGGGGAGAAGACAGCTATCTGGTAGCTAACTTCAGACAATCCGAGAATCGTTGGAGAAGCGCTGGCATGATGGATTAGTGAAGCAGCTCTAGTGGACCAAAGATGCCCTATTTCGGCCATTTCAAGCCCTTCTCAGGCCAAACCAAGCCTTCCCAACACTTCCTTAGCCCTTCCACGATCGAATTACGACTGAAAGGTAAACCAATTCAGCTCCCCTCTGTAATTTTCGGTCGGTGCTAGAGAGAGAACCGACAGAATTTCAATAATGAAATTCTAACTCAATTCGGCATCAATTGATGCAATTCTTGATTCTAGGATGAACCTCATGATGAGAGCTATCTACCTAGATCGAAAGCTCAGACTACCGTGCCCTCACCGGTGAGAAATCGAAACTTTCTCTCTCTACAGTTTGTTTTCCGGCGAAGCTCTGTTTGAGCTCGTTCCGGTGTTAAAATCTATGATTCAAAGTTTTTTAGAATCGTATGAACATGCAGGAACTCAATTTCAACAATTAGAAGTGTTTGATCGGTCAATTTGATGAAATCAAATTCGGTAGTGTTGAAGAGTTGAAATTGGGGAAAAAATTGGGGATTTTCGAAATGCAAATGGCCAAAATGCAATTTTATGAAATTGAGGGTCAATTGGGCATGAAAATAATGTTGGAGGATTAATTGAGGAATTTTGGAATTTTTGGGGCAAAACATACCATTTTTGTAAAGGAAGGGCAAAATGGTAATTTTGGAAAAAAATTGGGGGACCAAATTAGAAATTTGGGAAATTAAACCCCCTTTTGGTGAAATTGAATAAAGTGAGGTCCCAGGATAAATTTTAAAAGTTATGGGACTCAATTTGAGGAAAAACCGACATTAGGGACTTAAAGTTAAAGAGAAATAACTTTAGGGACCTAATTGCAAATAACTAAAAGTTTGGGTTTTCTCATTCATTTGAAATGAATGAAGGTTGTTATGCCGAGTAATAATGAACAAGGATGTTCATATCGTGTAGGAACGCGAAATACCGGGAATGCCAGCATGGACGAGCTCGCGTGAATACAAAGAACCGGTCAAGTGGAATTCACTACGTTAATGGGTGAGTGGGTTTACTAACATCATACCCGGTTGGGATGATGAGCACATCTTATAATTTCAAAACCAATTACTGGTTGTGAGTGGGTTTACTAACATCATACTCGGTTGGGATGATGAGCACAAATTAAAAACCACTTATCGGTTGTGAGTTGGTTTACTAATATCATACCCGGTTGGGATGATGAGCACACCTTATAATTTAAAAACCAATTACCGGTTGTGAGTGGGTTTACTAACATTATACCCGGTTGGGATGATGAGCACAACTTAAAATTAAAAACCACTTACCGGTTGTGAGTGTAAATTTTATATCATACCCGGTTGAGCAATGATAAGTACCTCGGTATGAAAACCAACTATTAAGTGGTATTTTAATCATGAGTGTAAATTTTATATCACTACTGAGAGGAAGTGATGTGAAAATCATGCGGAAAAACTATTTATCGGTTGTAAGTAGATCATACCCGGTTGGTATGATGAGACTTTCTCGAAGGAAGTTGAAAACCCATTAATTGGTTATGAACGGAGGTGTCCTTATACCTGGGCAGTATAATGGATAGAGAAAATATATTTGTCGGAAGTACTCTCCCCTGACTGTGTGCCAATGCTTAAACAATTTAGGAGACTTTCTCGATGGGAGCTCGAATAGCTCTGATAGGTCGGGGGCCTCAGTTTTGGAACTTGGGGGCTAAATGCCCGATTTTGAAAATCTCGTATAGTGGGCCCAAGGCCAGTTGGCACGAGCAAGAGCTCGTAAACGAACATGATATATGTGCTATAAAACTTAATAAGTGAATTGTTTGGCCATGGTACTAAGATAGGATCGACATGCTCAGTCAACTAGCGGTAGTGTGACATGACAGGTCGATGGACTAGTTAAGACAAATAGCTGCAGGTTGAGTTGAGAGTCAGGGCCATTGGACTAGTGGCACCACAGATTGCATGGCAATATAAGAAAACATTGTTTGTGCATGCACTATGAGTATGAGATCATCAAGACGCCCATGAGGGGTAGCAATGCGTCCTAAGGGCACTGGACGACCTGGTGGCTATAAGGGCAGTTCGTCGTTCCAGGTGTTTGAGCGAAATCTAGAGTAGCACCAAGCGCATGAGACCGGGGTGGGGACATGATGAGGTCTCTGTCCTCATACGGACACGAAGAAGTGATTTCGGGATTGTGGGTCGGATGTCACGTACATCCACTCATTCCCAGGGTAGAAGTGGTTGTACTTCTATCTCGATGGTAGGAAAAGTCGCTCCGAAGCCACTAGCTGGTTCATTAGTGATACTGACTTGTGAATATGTGTAACATTCATGATGTAGGATGTGTGTTGGGTAATGACACATCGGTAACTAAGAAATGGCGGAAAAACCTGAATTTTTTTAAATGAAGGGATTTTTGAAAAAAAAAGGAGTTTGGCACACTTCATAGAAATATTTTTCTTAAAAGTCAAATGCTTTTAAAAACCCATTCATTGAGTAGTCGTACTCACCCCCTCCCTTATATCCCTTTGAGGAAATCCCAGAAAGCCTACCCTTAAAGACTGTCAACAAAGATGCCTGTAAGACAGGTATGTAAAGTTTTAAATTTCATGCAGTTTTGATTATGCTATTCCAGGAAAAAGTGCAAGTTAAAGAATGCCTTACTCTTTATGGTTTACAATAAGGGGAAATCCTTTAATAAACCGGGAGAGTGGCGGGTTGATCATGAGGATCCGACCAAACCGGGTCGGGGCGTGACAGCCATGCCCTCACTGGTGAGTAATCGAAGCTTTCTCTCTCTATAGTCTATTTTTCGGCGAAGCTCCGTTTGAGCTCGTTCCAACATTAAAACTCACGATTCAATGTTCTATGGAATCATATGAACATGGAGAAACTCAATTTCAACTTTAATTTCAACAATTAGAGGTGTTTGATTTGTCAAATTGATGAAATTAAATTCGGCTATGTTAAAAAGTTGGAATTAGGGGAAATTGGGGATTTTTAAAAATTCGCGTGACTAAAATGCAATTTCCTAAAATTGAGGGTCCATTGGGCTTGATAAAAATGTTAGAGGGCCAATTGAGGAATTTTAGAATTTTTGGTGTGAAACTTACCATTTTTGTAAAGGTAGGGAAAAATGGTAATTTTGGAAAAGTTGAGGGGACCAAATTGGAAATTTGGGAAATTAATCCCCTTTTTGTGAAATGGAATAAATTGAGGTCCTATGATAAATTTTAAAGGTTTCGGAACTCAATTTGAGGAAAAACCGGCATTAGGGACTTAAAGTTAAAGAGAAATAACTTTAGGGATCTAATTGCAAATAAAAGAATGTTTGACTTTCTTTTTCATTAGGAATGAATGAAGGATATTAGGCCGAATGATAATGAACCGAGATGTTCATATCGTGTAGGAACACGAAGTATCAGGAACGCCAACAAGGACAAGCTTGCGTGAATACAAAGAACCGGTCTACTAGTGGAATTCACGACATTAACGGGTGAGTGGGTTTACTAACATCATATCCGGTAGGGATGATGAGCACAACTTAAAGTTAAAAACCACTTACCAGTTGTGAGTGAGATTTTATATAATACCTGGTTGGGGATGATAAACACATCGAAATGAAAACCCACTACTATGTGATATTTTAAACATCACGACTTAGAGTAGTGATGTGAAAACCATGCGGAAAAACTACTTACCGGTTGTAAGTAGATCATACCCAGTTTGTATGATGAAACTTCTTCAAAGGAAGTTGAAAACCCATTCATCGGTTATGAACGGAGATGTCCTTATATCGGGTGGGTATAATGGATAGTGAAAACATATTTTTGTTGGAAGTGTTCTCCCTTGACTATGTGCCAATGCTTAAACAATTTGGGAGACCTTCTAGACGGGAGCTCGAATAGCTCTTATAGGCCCGGGGGCCTCGGTTTTTGGAACTTTGGGGCTAATACACCCGGTTTATGAAAATCTCGAACAGTGGGGCCATAGGCCAATGGGCACGAGTGTAAGCTCGTAAACGAACATGCTATATGTGCCATAAAACTTTAATAAGTAAATTGTATGGTCATGGTACAAGGCTGGTCCGACATTCTCAGTCAACTAGCAGCAGTGCGACATGTCTAGTCTCTGAACCAGTCGAGACAAACAGCTGCAGATTGAGTTGAAAGTTGGGACCGTTGGACTAATGACACCACAAATTACATGGTATAATAAGAAAACATTGTTTGTGCATGCACTATGATTATGGGATCATCAAGATGCCCATGAGGGGTAGTGATGCGTCCTAAGGGCCCTAGACGACTCGGTGAGTATAAGGGCAGTTTGTCATTCCAGGTGACTGTGTGAAATTTGGAATAGCACCAAGTGCATGAGACCGGGGTGGGGATGGGATGAGGCCTCTATCCTCATATGGACACGAAGAATCGATTTTGAGATTGAGGGCCGGATGTCAGATACATCCACTCATTCTCAGGGTAGAAGTGGTCATACTTCTATCTAGGTGGTCGGTAAAGTCGCTTCGAAGCCACATGTGAGTTCAATGGTCGTGCTGACCTGCGAATGTGTGTAAAATTCATGATGAAGGATGTGTGTTGGGTGATGACACACCGTGATTAAAAAGAAATGGTGATAAACCCGAGATTTGTAAATGAAATGGTTTTGAAAGAAAGGAGTCTGGCACACTCCAATAATAAATATTTTCTTAAAAATCTAAACTTTTGAAAACCCATTCACTGAGTAGTCGTACTCACCCCCTCCCTTATATCCCTTTTAGAAGATTTCAGAAAGCCTACCCTTATAGACTATCAAATAAGACGCCTATGAGACAGGTATGATAAATCTAAATTATTACACAATTTTGATTTATGTTATTCTAGGAAAGGTGTAGGTTAAAGGATGCCCTACTCTTTACGGTTTATAACAAGGGGCAACCCTTAAATAAACCGGGAGAGTGGTGGGTTAATCACAGGGATCCGACCATACCGGGTCAGGACGTGACAAAACTCCTTTTGATAGGTTCTTTGTATTTCACGTGAGCTCGTCCTTGCTGGCGTTTCTAATACTTCGTGTTACTACATGATATGAACATCCTTGTTCATTATCCATCAGTCTAATAATCCCTGTTCATTCCAAATGAATGAAAAAACTAGAATTTTCATTTATTTTCAATTAGATCCCTAAAGTTATTTTTCTTTAACTTTAAGTCCCTAATGCCGATTTTTCATCAAATTGAGTCCTAAAACTTTTAAAATTCACATTGGGACCTCAATTTATTCAATTTCACAAAAAAGGGGTTCAAGTTTCCCAAATTCCTAATTTGGCCCCAATTTTTTTCAAAATTACCATTTTACCCTTCCTTTACAAAAATGGTAAGTTTTAACCCCAAAATTATAAAATTTGCTCAATTGGTCCTCTAACACTCTTATCATGCCCAATTAGCCCTTTATTTCATAAAATTGCATTTTGGTCCCTCGAATTTTTGAAATCCCCAATTTTTCCTAATAGTTCCCCCAATTTCAACTTTCCAACTCAGCCAAATTTGATTTCATCAAATTGATCGATCAAACAAGTTTAGTTGTTGAAATTGAAGTTAAATTATAGTTTCTACATCTTCATACGATTCAATTGCACTTTGAATCACAAATTTTGACGTTGGAACGAGCTCAAATAGAGCTTTGTCATAAAACATATTGCAGAGAGAGAAAGCTTTAATTGCTCATTGTCGAGGGCGCGGCGATCCGAGCTTCCAATTTAGACAGATAGCTCTCCTCCTGAGGTTTCTCCTAGGATCAAGAATTGCATCAATTGATGCCAAATTGGGTGAGAATTCTATCATCGAAATTCTGCTGGTTCTCTCTTTTGTATTGGTGGAAAATTACAGAGCGGAGCCGAATTGGCTTACCTTTCAATTCTAATTCGGTCGTAGGAGGGCTGAGAATGTGTTGGGAGAGTTTGTTTGGCCTAAGTAGGGCTCAAATTGGTTGATTTTAGCTAAGCTAAAATAGAGCAGCTTTGGTCCACCGAAGCTGCTTCACTGTTTGATCACGCCGATGCTTCTCCGGTGACCCTTGGAGCGAGTGGATATTACCACCGTGTAGCTAACTTCTCCCTGGTTTTAAGGAATTTGACCATGCCTTCTTTTGCTCAAAAAAGACCCTATATCAGAACTCCAGTTTGAGCTTCACCGAAAAACTAAGTAGCTAAGAGAGAGTGAGGTTTTCAAATGCGGAGAGGATGAATGGAGAGGGTCTCTTTACATAGGGAACTCGGGGACTCGTCGACCATTCGTTTAGCACCTTTATGATAGTCATTGATGGCCTGAAATGTACTGAATGGAAACGTTTCCTCTTCACCAGCGCTGCTTAGATTTTCCTACGAGTGAACAGCGCTGATATCTGAAGGGAGAAGATGACATTGTTCCGAACTAGACCAGACCAGTTCAAACCGGGTTCAAAGCTTAAATTGACTGGTTCACCCCCAATTCGACCAATTTTTTCAAATCTAAAAATTTCTAAATTTATCTAAATTGATTTTTTATCTAATGGTGGCCTCAAATATCAAATTTGAATTTTTTAAGCCACCTAGAAAAATGAATTTATCATCTGGTTCAATAGTAGTTCAAACCGGTTCAATTCGATTCAGATCCGGTTCACCTGAACTAGTTTTATTTTCATCTCCAATTCATCCATAAGTTTTTTTTCATGACTTATGTAAATTTTTAGGTCACTTGGGACCCATAATTTCTCTAGTTTGCCCTCTCTCTATCGGTTCTGGTTCATAAATCGGCTGGGTTCATAAATTGGTTCAATCCGGTTCGGATCTAGTTCACGTAAACTGGTCTTTTTTTTCTCTCCCAATTGGTTCTAAGGTTCTTTTTCCAATGTTTATGAACCTTTTTGGGCCACTTGGGAGTTGTAATTTCTCCAATTTGTCTATTCCTCAATAATCAGGTTTTTAAACCGGTTCGATTTTCACTATGTTTGACCGGTTTTTTCCCGATTTTCCTTAACTCTAAACAGCAGGGTTTACAACTCTCCCCTCCTTTTAGGAGTTTTGTCCCCAAAACTTAGTCCACACTATTTGCGTATTGGCTTAAACTTTTGTTATTATGAAATTTTCTCTTTTATTATCTTACATCTTTCTCTGTTGTTTTCGTTCATCTATTTCATCACATACCTAAGATTCATATCTCATTCTCATCCTTTTATCATTCCACGGAACTTACTTTAGCCTAGAATATCTTCCTTGAAGATTTAGGATCATTTCCTTTAGTTACACCCTTCCTTTCCAAGGCACCATTTCCCATTCCAAGCTTCTTTTACCTAAAAATTTCAGAACTATGAGTTCCAATCATTTTTCTTCCACAAATTTTGGCATTTATCACCTTTGCATCCTACATGGATACCTTCTCATTCTTTGGTTATCACTTTTACACTTGACTTCGTTATGCCTTACTTGTAGACCTTTCCTTGCCCAAGTTGTATTTTCTTGAGTCGGTTGGGTTTACATGCCCCTTACCGCATGACATTGTTCGTGATGTCTTTGACTTCATGTCCCTATAACCATACTGGTTTCCTTACATACTCGTATTTTCCAAACTTTCTTATTCGATCATTCAACCCTCTAATCCCTAAACTTCCTGATACTCACTAACATAATAAAACTCTTGATTTCTTACTTCATTCCTCATTCCCACTAACGTCTTTCTTCTTTAAGATCTCTTCTCTTTCCAAATCCATTCTTACTCTCATCATGATCCTTTTATTATCCTATATTCCAAGTTAGTTCATTTCTTACTCATATGGCATCTTTTGATGTCGTCCTCCTACTTACACATTACTTGGGCTTTACTTATCCCTTGTATCTTTACGATTTCTTTCCCTTTGTACTTGATCCTTTCATCTCCAGCATCTTGTTCTTGAAGAGCTTATTTTCTTTCCTATTCTGTGTTATTATTCTTTCGTCCCAATTTGACCCATCCTTCATCCGTTATTGATTACAACTTCAGTCAAATTTATGTTTGACCTTGTTATGTTTACCAACTGACTCCTTACTCGAGTTACATTTTACTCGAGATTGTTGGGGCTTATATTTCCCTTATGACATGACATAGTTTTGAACCTATCTCGATCCATCAAACTCCTATAACACTTCTTTTAATGTTGTTTCCAACTTTTTAGCCTTCTAGGGACCGTATAATTTCATCCCTTCTTTCATTGGGTACTATTCCTTAACTACCTTTACTGTTACCCAATTATCATTCGCATCTTGACAACATGTCTTGCATAACCGTGTCAGTTTTCCTTACCCACTCGTCCTTTCCTAACTTCTTTATTAGGTCTTTCTGGTGCCAATTATTTGGTTTATCAATAGTTTATCAACAAACTGGGATTTTTTCATTCTTAAGTCCTTGGCATTCCTTATTCAAGGGTTTTTCCTTTTTCCTTAATCCACTTTTACTTACTCATAATCACTTCATGATTCTTCATTCTACAATAATTGCTTTTGATCTATGTGTCGATTACTTTGCTTGGGCAAGTTCCTTCCTTTCGGTTTTGTTCTCTACTATTTCCCTTACAATAGAGATTTCCATCTTAGGAGTTACATGCTCAACCTCCTTATCATTCATTGTATGGTTCTTTCTCCCTTTCTTCGCATCCCTATCTATGTTAGGGCATTTTCCCGTATTGGAATCTTCTTTATCCAGAACTTCTGTTTCATCCCTTATTCTTTACTGGAGATACTTTAAATTTTCGATCTTATTTCATACACTTCACACTATGCTTCGCCGTCCACTCTTTAAGCTTCGTATGTGCGTGTGGACTATGACTTGTCTTACTAATTGTGGTTATCCCTCCTTAACCACATCTTATTTGGAGGGTTCACTTTCCCAACGTTTCTCGTACGTTCTTTCCTTCATTACCTTATTATGGATAGTTCACTCATTCTTACTTGTCACAACATCTCTTGATGCTAACTTCCTACTTACCATTTTCTTGAGTTTACTCTTTAGATTCTCTTAATATGCTTCCTTACGTTTCTTTCACCTTAGCATGCATTTTATTTGCAAATTTGTCTCCTTGCCTCTTGTCACCTGGTTTCATTTCTTCTTTATTAGATCATGTATCATTTCTCAATATTTCTTTATTTGGGAGGATTCTTACCCTTTTCTCCCATAATTTCTTTTTCATTCATCTTGAAGACAACTTACTTTAAATGACGTCCCTTGATGCTATTATTTCATGTTTACCTTTACTCTTGAGATCCTATGGGTACATCTTTCATACTCCATCTTCATTATCACTCGTACCCCAGTACATGTCTATATCTTCCTTAGGGAGAGCTCACATCCACCTAGTGTCAAAATCACTTGATTGTCCTTAGAGAGGCTCACTTAACCATCTCATGGCCTTTTGATAGTAAATCCGGTCTTGGTCATTGATTTCTTTAAGGATTTCCTTTCTCCATTTTTTTTCAACATTTTAGCCTTTTCACTTCTCCCTTCTTTGTCATGGTTTAAATCCATGGTTCTCTTGAACACCAGTTCTTTAACTGTCTTTTTCTTTCTATTTTTCTAGTCCAATCGTCTGGGCAGATGTATCACTCATTCTTCATGCCCATCCTATTTTCCTACATCTGAGCCTTTTTTAGGGTTTTGTTTATTCTCTTTGGCTATCCCGTTGTTACTCATTTCTTCTTTCTACTTGGTTCTCTTGAAATTATTGTTTGGTTCTCCTGCTCTCTCCAAGCAGGTTACATTGGGCCATCACGATACTTCCTTCCTTTGAAACATTTCCCAATTAAGGGTTGGTTCCTTGCACTCCACATTATGTCTATCCGCCCATCAAAATTCCTTTAAGGGTAGTTAGTCGTATGCATCCCTCCAAAGTTTACTTTCATAGTGTATTTCTTTATGGAGCATTCAAATCTTCCTTTTTTCAAGATTTCTTGACAATTATGTGAGAGGCTTGCATATTCTTTTATTAGCTTGAGTTTAGTCGTTAATTTGGCCTTTGGTCCTGTTAAGGGTTTCTTTCATCCTTCTTTTCCTGAGTATTTGGCCTTTTCGCCCCTCTCTCCTTTATTGGAACTCAAATTATGGTTTTCCCATGTATTAGTTCGTTAACTGCATCGCCTCCACCATTCCTTTGTTCTAAGTTTCTTAGGGTAGTTGTTTCTCGAGTACTCCTGTTCTTAATGTCCATCTCATTGACCTTTTTAGGATGTAGTCCCTTCTACCTCCCGGTCTTCCTTAGGTTGTCATTTATTTTCTTTAACAATTTTGTTGTCACAGTTTGCTTACTTCTGCTATGTTGCTCCAAATCTCCAATTTGACTTCTCTACTTTTTCCAAAGGAAGTTGTACTTGCAATCCCAAGACATCCCATTTGTCGTCAAACGCTTGGCTTGTCTTCTCTTGTGGATGCACTCCCTCCTTCAGCCCTTTTTCCTTCCTGCCATATTGTTGTGATCTTGAAAAAGTTTCCTCCTGTCTATGCTTGAAATTTCAAGTTGGACTTGTGTTCCTTGGAACGGTATCCTTTCGAATTTCCTATAGTTGTGGGGTGTTTATTCTTGGAAAGTATTGTTCTAAATCCTAGTGGTGTGGGTCAGTTCTTCATTTCATGTCCTATTTCCTTTGTACTTTATAAGAGGTTGTTCCTTGTTTAGTTACCCAAAAATTCTCCTAGACTCCTTACCATGACTGTTTTCTTGTCATGCCTTCTTTGCATAATAATCTCCTTCCTTTATCCTTGTGTTTGGATACCTTGAGAGTATCTTTTGGAGTCTTCTTTGTCAATTGATTACTCTAAGAGTCCTTGTAGGTTTCTCGATTCCCTAATTTAGTTTCCTTAACTTGAATGGGATTCTCCTTAGTTTTTATGGTAGTACATGCTTATTTGGTCACTTTCTTTGGGGCATCTTACTTGAAGATCACATCATTTTAGGGACCGGGTTTTTTGGAATTTGGAGTACAGTATGTTGGGTGTTTTGGCCCTATTACAGAAAATGATCACCAAATAATTAGGGAGCTACAAAATTCTTGATAAGTGTCCTCCTATGTAAGGTTATATGCCCCTTTGCTTGCATTTATGACTTCACGCTTGACTTCCTTTATAGTTAGAGTTGTGACCTCAATAGGTCCTGGCACCATTCTACGAGATACTTCCCCATTTGGTCTTTTGAGATTCCTGCCATGCCTCAGGCATTTGGGAAGGTTCTAGGGTTGTCTTCCTACGAAAATAGGGTGTTAAGTAGAGTTATTACTAGTTTTCTTGGTTACTCTCTTGGGAGCCATCTGAAAATTTTAGGATAAATCCCATTAGTTACTATATTTTCTAGTCTTCATTATATATTCAAGGAAATAGGCTCTGATACCACTCTAGTTGTCAAACCCCGACCCAGTTTGGTCAGATCCCCGTGAGCAACCCGCCACTCTCCCAGTTTATTAAAGGGTTTCCCCTTATTATAAACCGTAAAGAGTAAGGCGTCCTTTAAACCTGCACCTTTTCCTGCAATAACATAAATCAAAACTGCATAACATGAAAAAGATTTGTCTTGGAGTGTGTCAGACTCCTTTCTTTCAAAAGTCCTTTGATTTCAAATCTCGATTTTTACCACCATTTCTTTATTTAATCACGGTGTGTCATCACCCAACACACATCCTTCATCATGAAGGTTAAACACACATTTGTAGGTCAGTACGTCCACTAAACTCTCTTGTGGCTTCGGAGCAACTTTACCGACCACCCAGATAGAAGTACGTCCACTTCTATCCTAAGAATGAGTGGATGTTCACGACACCCGACCCTCAATCCCGAAATCAATTCTTCGTGTCTGTATGAGGACAGAGATCTCATCCTGTCCCCACCTCGGTCTCATGCGCTTAGTGCTACTCCAAATTTCGCTTGGTCACCTGGTACGATGAACTGCCCTTATACTCACCGAGTCGTCTAGGGCCCTTTGGATGCATCACTACACCTAATGGGCATCTTGATGATCCCGTAATCATAGTGCATGCACAATCAATATTTTCTCATTATACCATATAATCTGTGGTGCCACTGGTCCAATGGTCCTGACTCTCAACTCAACCCACAGTTCTTTGTCTTGACTGGTCCATTGTCATGTCGCACTGCCACTAGTTGACTGAGTATGTCGGTCCTATCTTGGTACCATGGCCAAACAATTCCTTTATTTAAAGTTTTATGGCATATAACTCATGTTTGTTTATGAGCTCCTGCTCGTGCCAACTAGCCTTGGGCCCACTGTACGAGACTTTTTAAAATTGGGCATATTAGCCCCCAAGTTCCAAAACCGAGGCCCTCAGCCTATAAGAGCTATTCGAGCTCACCAAGAAGGCCTCCCAAATAGTTTAAGCATTGGCAAACAGTCAGGGGAGAGCACTTTTGACAAAATATATTTTCAACTGTCCATTATACCGACCGGGTATAAGGACATCTCTGCTCATAACCAGTGAACGGGTTTTCAACTTCCTTCGAGAAAGTTTCATCATACCAACCGAGTATGATCTACTTACAAACGGTAAGTAGTTTTTCCGTATGATTTTCACATCACTCTTCTAAGCTGTGATAATTAAAATACCACATAATAGTGGGTTTTAATTCTGATATGCTTATCATTCCCAACCGGGTATGATATAAAAATCCTACTCACAACCGGTAAGTGGTTTTTAACTTTAAGTTATGCTCGTCATCCCAACCGGGTATGACGTTAGTAAACCCACTCACCCGTTAATGCCGCGAATTCCACTAGACCGATTCTTTATATTCACGCAAGCTTGTCCTTGCCGACGTTCCTGGTCATGTTCCTATAAGATATGAACATCTCGGTTCATTATCCTTCGGTCTAATAGCCTTCATTCATTCCAATGAATGATAAATTTAATCTTTCATTTATTTACAATTAGATCCCTAAAGTTATTTCTCTTAAACTTTAAGTCCCTAATGCCAATTTTTCCTCAAATTGAGTCTTGAAATTTTTTAAAATTTGTCAAAGGACCTCAATTTATTCCATTTCACAAAAATGGGTTTAAAATTCCAAATTTCTAATTTGGTCCCCCAACTTTTCCAAAATTACCATTTTGCCCTTACTTTACAAAAATGGTAAAATTTACCCCCAAAATTCTAAAATTTCTCAATTGGCACTCTAACATTTTTATCATGCCCAATTGACCCTCAATTTTAGGAAATTGCATTTCGGTCCTTCGAATTTTTGAAAATCCCCAAAATTACCTAATTTTCCCCCAATTCCAACTTCTTAACACAACCGTATTTGATTTCATCAAATTGACCAATCAAATACTTCTCATTATTGAAATTGAAGTTGAAATTGAGTTTTTACATGTTCATACAATTTTCTAGCAATTTGAATCCCAAGTTTCAACGTCGGGACAAGCTCAAATGGATCTTTGTCGAAAAATGAAGTGTAAAGAGAGAAAGCTTCAATTACTCACCGATGATGGCACGACGATCGAGCTTTCGATCTGGGCAGATAGGTCTCGTCCTGAGGTTCATCCTAGAATCAAGAATTGCATCAATTGATGCCGAATTGAGATAGAATTTCATCATCAAAATTCTACCAGTTCTCTCTCTAGCACGGGGTGAACATTGCAGAGGGGAGCCGAATTGGCTTACCTTTCAGTCCTAATTTAGCCGTGGGAGGGCTGAGGAAGTGTTGGGAGGGCTGAGTAAGTGTTGGGAGGGCTTGTTTTGGCCTAAGGAGGGCTCTAATTGGCCAATTTTAGCTTGGCCGAAATAGGGCAGCTTCGGTCCGCCGGAGCTGCTTCACTGTTCCATCATGTCGGCGCTTCTCTGGCGATTCTCGGATTGACCGGAGTTTGCTATCAGAGAGCTGACTTCTCCGTGGTTCTAAAGAGCTTGACCTCTCCTTTCGAGGTTAAGAAAAATGCTCAAGTCAAAGCTCTGGTTCAAGCTTCATCGGGAAATTGAGCAGTAGAGAGAGAGAAGTGTTAGGTGTGAAGAGATTGAATGGGGATTAGCTTTTTATATAGGTGTAAAATTGTGTATTAAATGGGGGAGAGTTATTACTACTATTAATGTTGCTATAAATTATTGATATTAATTCCAATAATTTAATTTAGGTATTTAATTATTGGTATTGATTACAATAATTAAATATATATTAATTTATGACTATTAATTAAATATATATTAATTTAGGTCACTCATCTTCGCAATACTCTCCGACAATCACGCTTAACTTCAGAGTTCTTATGGAATCTCATTAACCTAAACCAATTTAGTTTTTCTCTTCGAATTTGTTTGAAGGTTATTTTTCAAGGTTTTATTAACCCTCAAATGGTTATGTTTGTGAACCGGTCTGGTATTTCTCATTCGGTTTGACCGGTTATTTTCTTGGTTTTCCTTAACTCAAAAGAGTAGGGTTGACACGTAAACACAGTGAATGCATAATCAACATTTTTCACGTAATGCCATATAATCTGTGGTGCCACTAGTCCAACGGTGCTGACCATCAACTCGACCTGCAGCTGTTTGTCTTGAGTAGTCCGGAGACCTGTCATGTCGCACTGTCGCTAGTTGATTGAATTTGTCAATTTTGTCTTGGTACCATGGCCAAACAACTCATTTAATTAAGTTCCATGGCATATAAATCATGTTTGTTTACGAGCTCCTACTCGTGCCAACTAGCCTATGGCCCACTGTTCGAGATTTTCAAAATTGGGCATATTAGCCCCCAAGTTCCAAAACCGAGGCCTCTAGCCTAACAGAGCTTATTCGGGCACCTGTCAACAAGGTCTCCCAAAATGTTTAAGCAGTGGCACACAGTCAAGGGAGAGCACTTCCAACAAAATATACTTTTCAATTGTCCATCATACCAACCGAGTATGAGGACATCTCCGCTCATAACAGATGAACGGGTTTTCCACTTCCTTCGAGAAATTTTCATTATACCAACTGAATATGATCTACTTATACTAGTAAGTAGTTTTTTCACATGATTTTCACATCACTTCTCTTTGGTGTGATGTTTAAAATACCACTTAGCAATGAGTTTTCATTTCTGAGGTGCTTATCATCCCATTTGGGTATGATATAAAAATCCCACTCACCCGTTAATGCAGTGAACTCCTCTCGACCGGTTATTTGTATTTCACGCGAGCTCGTCCTTGCTGGTGTTTCTAGTACTTCGTGTTCCTACATGATATGAACATCTTTGTTCATTATCACTCGTTTTAATAACTTCTATTCATTCCAAATTAATGAGAAAACTAGATTTTTTATTTAATTGTAATTAGGTCCCTAAAGTTATTTTTCTTTAACTTTAAGTCCCTAATGTCATTTTTTCATCAAATTGAGTCCAAAATTTTTCCAAAATTTGCACCAATTTGAACTTTCCAACTTAGCCAAATTTGATTTCATCAAATTGACCAATCAAATAAGTTTAATTGTTGAAATTGATGTTAAATTAGAGTTTCTACATCTTCAAATGATTCAATTGCTCTTGGAATCGCAAATTTTGATGCCGGAACGATCTCAAACAGAGCTTTGCTGGAAAATAGAACGTAGAGAGAGAAAGCTTCAATTGCTCATGATCGGGGGCACGGAGGTTTGAGCTTCCAATCTGGGCAGATAGCTCTCCTCCTGAGGTTACTCATAGGATTAAGTATTACATCAATTGATGCCAATTTGGGTGAGAATTCTATCATCAAAATTCTGTTGGTTCTATCTCTAGTACCAGACCGGGAACCTGACCACGCCTTCTTTGGCTTAGAAAAGACCATATATTGGTGCTTTGGTTTGAGATTCACTGGAAAACTAAGCAGCTGAGAGAGAGAGTGAGGTTTTAAGGTGTGGAGAGGATGAATGGAGAGGGGCTCTTTATATAGGGAGCTCGAGGACTCGCCGACCGTTCGTTTGGCACCTTTATGACACTCATTGATGGCCTAAAACATATTGAACGGAAATGTTTCTTCTTCGCTAGCGCTGCTTCGATTTTTCGATGAGTAAACGGTGCTGTCATCTGATAGGAAGAAGACGACACTGTTCCGAACCGGACCGGACCGGTCTAAACTAGGTTCAAAGATTAAACCGGCTGGTTCAACCTCGATTCATCCAAAATTTCAATTCTAAAAATTTCTATATTCTTCTAAATTCATTTTCTATCCAATGGCGGCCTCAAATCTCAAATTTGATTTTTTTTAAAGCCACATAGAAAAATGATTATTATCCTATTCAATAGTGGTTCAAACCGGTCCAAATCGGTTCAATCCGGTTCACCTGAACCGCTTTGGTTTTCATCTCCAATTCATCCATAAGTCCTTTTTCATGACTTATGTGACTCTTTAGGTTCTTGGGATCCATAATTTCTCCGGTTTGCTCTCTCTCTATTGGTTTCGGTTCATAAACTCACTCAATTTATAAACCGGTTCAATTCGGTTCACCAGAACCTGTCTGATTTTTCTCTCCCAATTGGTTCTAAGGTTCTTTTTCCATGGTTTATGAACCTTTTTGTGTCACATGGGAGTTGTAATTTCTCCAATTTGTTCGTTCCTCAATAATCGGGTTTTTGAACCAGTTCAATTTTCTCACTCGGTTTGACCGTTTCTTTTCCAATTTTCCTTAACTTCAAAGAGCGGGGTTTATAGAGAGAGTGGAGTTTTCAGGTGTGAGGAGGATGAATGACGAGGGGCTCTTTATATTGGAAGCTCGAGGACTTTTTGGCCGTATGATTGGTGTCGTTATGGCAGTCATTCATTGCTTTAAACTGTTGGAGACTTTTCATCTTCGTCGGTGCTGCTCGATTTTCCGGCAAGTAAACAATGTTGTTATTTGAAGGAAGAAGGCAACACTGTTCTGAACTAGACTGGACCGGTCCGGTCCGAACTAGGTTCAATGCTTAAACCGACCAGTTCAAGCTCGATTCGACCGAGTTTTTCCAAATTAAAAATTTGTAAATTCATCTAAATTCATTTTCTATCAAATGGTGACCTCAATTCTCCATTTTGAATTTTTTAAGCCACCTAGGAAAATTAATTTAGAAGTTGGTTCAATAGTGGTTCAAACTGATTTAGTCCGGTTCATGTTCAGTTCACCTGAACCGATTTTGTTTTCACGTCCAATTCATCCTAAAGTCCTTTCTCATGACTTTTGTGACTCTTTAGGTCATTTGGGATTCATAAATTTCCTGGTTTGCCCTTTCTTTATCGGTTATGATTTATAAACTGACTTGGTTTTCTATTTGGAAATGGCCAGTTCTTTTCCCAGTTTTTCTTATTATCAAAGGACGGGGTTTACAACTCTCCTCTCCTTTTAGGGATTTTGTCCCCAAAATAGTTACATGCTAAATATTTGAGGGTAACCTTCCCTCATTACACTTTCATTTTCCCATGTCTCTTTTTGCACGGGTCCATTTTGCCAAAGAACTTTGACAATAGGAATCCTCTTATTCCTCAATTTCTTATCTCTTTGGTCGATGATTCATATTGGTTCTATTTGATAGGTCAAGTTCTCTTCCAGCTCCGGTGGAGGTCAATCTAATACATGGCTAGGATTAGGTTGGTACTTCCGAAGTACCGAGATATGGAATACGTTGTGTATTCTCTCCAAGTCTGGAGGTAGTTCAAATTTATAGGCCACCGGTCCTATCCTTTGAATGATGGGATGTGGACCGATATACCTCAGTTTCAACTTTTCTCGTTGTTGAAACCTAAGTATTCCCTTCCATGGAGATACCTTGAGAAATACTTGATCTCCCACATCAAACTCCAGATTTTTCCTTCGATGGTCCGCATAACTCTTTTGCCTGTCCTGAGTAGTCTTAAGGTGACTCATGATTAACTTTATTTTCTCTCTGGCATCCTCGATTAGCTCTCCCTTTCTAGCTTCCTTTCCCCCACTTCTTTCCAAAATAGAGGGGTACGACATGGTCGTTCATAAAGGGCTTCATAATGAGCCATTTGAATACTAGCATGATAGCTATTATAGCAAATTCCATTAGGCATGTATTTCTCCCAACCTTTGTCCATGGTGAGTACGCATGCCCCCAACATGTCCTCCAAGGTCTAAATCGTACGCTAAGACTGTCCATTGGTATGAGGATGAAACACTGTGCTCATGTGGAGCTTGGTTCCCATAGCACTTTGTAAGCTTGGCCAAAACCTTGAAGTGAATCTAGGGTCTCTATCTGATACTATACTCACTGGGACACCATTGAGTCTTATTATCTCCCTCATGTATAAGATGACCAGTTATTCCATTGTATCCATTACTCATATATGGAGGAAATGAGCAAATTTGGTCAATCTATCCACGATGACCCAAATTGCGTCTCGACCCTTCTTTGTCATAGGTAGTCCTGTGACAAATTCCATAGTAATGTGCTACCATTTCCATTCCAAAATTGGCAAGGGTTGCAGCAATCTTGATGGTTTCTAATGCTCAGCCTTTATCTGCTGATAGGACAAGCATCGGGCTACATATTCCGCAATGTCCCTCTTCATTCCCTTCCACCAATATCCTTGTTTGAGGGTGCGGTACATCTTGGTACTGCCTGGATGAATTGCATACATCGAATCATGTGGCTTTTCAATAATTAACCTCTTCAACTCCTTATATTGAGGCACACATATCCTACCCTTATAGGTTAGCACTCTATCACCTCGCAAGTCATAGTCCGGTTTCATTTCTCTGTTAACTGTATCCAAATAAGATTGGAGTTCCTTATCTGCCTTTTGTTGAGCTTTAATCTGCTTTGTTAGACTGGGCCACACCACTACATTGGCCAACAAGCACTTCTCCTGCTTGTCCATCCTCAAGTCCACCTCCATTCTTCCCAGCTGTTGCAAAAAGGGTATGTAGCTCGTCTTTATTTCTGTCGCCTCAGTTTGATATTTGCGACTTAAGGAATCTGCCACCACATTCGCCTTTCCGGGATGATACTCTATCGCAAGGTCCTAATCCTTCATCAATTCCAGTCATCTCCTTTGGTAGAGATTTAAGTTTTTCTAAGTTAGGAAATACTTAAAACTCTTGTGATCAGTGTATATCCTACACTTAACCTTGTAGAGGTAGTGTCACCAAAATTTTAAGGCAAACACTATCGCAGCTAATTCTAGGTCGTGAGTTGGGTAGTTTCTCTCATGTAACTTAAGTTGTCGCGAGGCATATGCGGTAACTTTTCCTTGTTGCATTAGTAAACATCTGAGTCTTTGTCTGGAGGCATCACTATAAACGGTTTACTCTTCCACACTTGGGTCAGGAAGGGAGAGTACTTGTGCGGTTGTCAATTGAGTCTTCAATTCGAAGAAAGACTTCTCACAACTTTCATCCCATTTATACTCAACACCTTTTCTGAGCTGAGTTAGAGGGGCTGCTATCTTAGAAAATTCTTGCACGAACAATCTGTGATATCCTACCAGACCTAAGAAACTTCGTATTTCTAAAGGATTCTTAGGTGCCTTCCAGTCTGATATGGCTTTCACCTTTGCTGGGTCTACTTTGACTCCATCCTTGGACACTATATTTTCTAAGAATCCTACCTCCTACAACTAGCACTACCACTTGGAGAATTTTGCATATAAGTGGTTTTCCTTCAATATCTCCAAGGTGATCGCCAAATGTGCTTCTTGCTCCAACCTCTATCACGAACTTGTCCAAATGTGGTTGGAACACTCGGTTCATTAAATCCATGAAGGCTGCAGGGGCATTTGTTAATCCAAATGGCATCACTCTGAACTTGTAATGTCCATATCAGGATTGAAATGCCATCTTAGGAATGTCCTACTCTCAGATACTGAGTTGGTGATAGCTCGGCCGAAGGTCTTTTGGAAAGGTAGGCTAGTCCTTTTAGTTGGTCGAATAGGTCATCAATCTGTGGAAGTGGGTACCTATTCCTGATGTTGACCTGATTTAGTTTCCTATAATCCATGCACAGTCTCATGCTCCCATCCTTTTTCTTTACGAATAGGACTTATGCACCCCATAGAGACTGGCTAGGACGTATAAAATCCTTCTCCAATAGTTCGTCTAGTTGTTCCTTTAACTCCTTCAGTTCTGTTGGAGCCATGCGATAAGGAGCTTGGGATATGGGGTTTGTTCCCGGGATAATTTCTATGGTGAATTCCACTTGTTGAATTGGAGGTAGTCCATGTAATTCTTTTGGAAACACTTCTAGATAGTGTTTAACTACCGAAATATCTTCGAGTCTCTTCTCTTTATACTCTTCTTTGATGACCATGGCCAAAAAAGTCGTACAACCTTTTTGTATCATCTTTTGGGCCTTCATATGGGACACCATCCGCACTTTACCCTTCCTTCTGTCTCCTTGGAATTTTTATCTGTTTGTCACGAGATTGTGGAAGGTCACTGTCTTCTTTCCATAGTTCATCTTGGCATGATGGTTACTTAACCAAACCATTCCAAGGATCACTTCTACCTCCCTTAGAGGCAACAAAATCAAATTTGCCTCGAGTTTAATTCCTACAATCTTTATCTCACATCCCATTAATTGTTTGTTCCTGTTTTAACCCTTCTCCTAAGGGCGTGAGGATGTTGAGACTTTGTCCTAGAGGAGTGAGTTCTAGGGATAAACTTTGAATCAAGTACTTCTTGATGATCTCTCACCTCATGAGTCGAAGAGGGCATAGACCTGTTGTCCCCATAATTGCACATGCCCTGATTTGAAGAAACGTATATTTTTAGAGGAAAAACTTTCTTTATTGAATAAAAATTTCAATTACAAGATTTTGTTGAAATAGTTGGGAGGGTTTTAGTATGTACCCGCTACAGTACTAGGGTCTTTTCTAGCCTCTTCATGGGTGAGGTTGTATACCCTAGTTGGTACTTGGGCTGTAGCATCTAGCCTAGGATTCTTGGGGTTCCCTTGGGATGGTCCAAGTGTACTCCTCTGCTCATTCTCCTGTGAGTGGGGCATTACTTTGCAAAGTGCCCCACTTGTCCGCATGCAAAGTAGGTTAAGCATGCTCCCTCGTGGTGCCATTGGCACCTAGGACAACGAGGGTTTCCTTAAAGCAAGGTAGGGATTACTCTTTGGGGAGGTGGTGGCATGTCCTATCTCTTTTGAAATGCCACCCTATTTCCCCATCTTGGGCCATTATGCTCATTCCGTCCTCCTTGATGGTTTTGGCCTTTATCCTCCTTCCAGGTCGTCCGCTCCATTCGACGGTGTTGGGTCTGCACCAGTCGCTCACACTCATGAGCCATACTGATTATCACCGCCAGGTCCGTGGGGCATCCTAGTACTCTCACATGGTCTTGTATGTCAATATTGAGACTGTCACGCCCCTACTTGGTTTGGTTGGACCCCCGTGATCAACCCGCCACTCTCCCAGTTTATTAAAGGGTTTCCCCTTATCGTAAACCGTAAAGAGTAAGGCGTCCTTTAACTTGCACCTTTTTCCTAGAATAGCATAATCAAAACTGTATGAAATTTAAAACTTTACATACGTGTCTTACAGGCATCTTAGTTGACGGTCTTTAAGGGGAGGCTTTCCGGGATTTCCTGAAAGGGATATAAGGGAGGGGGTGAGTACGACTACTTAGTGATTGAGTTTTTAAAAACTTTTGACTTTTAAGAAAATAATTATTATTGGAGTGTGCTAGACTCTTTTCTTTTTAAAAAATCCCTTCGTTTAAAATTTTGGGTTTTCCCACCATTTCTTAGTTACCGGTGTGTCATCACCCAACACACATCCTTCATCATGAAGGTTACACGCATTCGCAAGTCAGTATCACTACTGAACCCACTAGTGGCTTCGGAGCGACTTTTCCTGCCACCCGGATAGAAGTACGACCACTTCTACCCTAGGAATGAGTGGATGTACGTGACATCCTACCCACAATCCCGAAATCATTTCTTCATGTTCGTATGAGGACAAATACCTCATCCTGTCCCCACCCCGGTCTCATGCGCTTCGTGCTACTCCAGATTTTGCACAGACACCTGGAACGACGAACTGCCATTATAGCCACTAGATCGTCCAGTGTCCTTAGGATGCGTCATTACCCCTCATGGGCGTCTTGATGATCCCGTACTCACAGTGCATGCACAAACAATGTTTTCTTATATTGCCATGTAATCTATGGTGCCACTAGTCCAACGGCCCCGACTCTCAACTCAACCCGCAACTGTTTGTCTTGACTAGTCCATCGACCTGTCATGTCGCACTGCTGCTAGTTGACTGAGCATGTTAGTCCTATCTTGGTACCATGGCCAAATAATTCACTTATTAAGTTTTATGGCACATATATCATGTTCATTTACGAGCTCATTGAAATTGAGTTCCTGTATGTTCATACGATTCTAAGAAACTTTGAATCGCAGATTTTAACGTCGAAACGGGCTCAAACGAAGCTTTGCCGGAAAATAGACTGTAGAGAGAGAAATTTTCGATTACTCACCGGTGAAGGCACGACAGTCCGAGATTTCGATCTGGGCAGATAGGTCTCGTCCTAAGGTTAATCCTAAAATCAAGTATTGTATTAATTGATGCGGAATTAGATTAGAATTTCGTCATTGAAATTCGGTCGACTCTCTCTCTAGCACCGATCGAAAATTATAAAGGGGAGCCGAATTGGCTTACCTTTCGGTCCTAATTCAGCCATGGAAAGGTTGAGGAAGTGTTGGGAGGGCTTGGTTTGGCCTGAGGAGGGCTTGAAATGGCCAATTTCAGCTTGGTCGAAATAGGGCAGCTTCAGTATGCTGGAGTTGCTTCACTATTCCATCATGTCGGCGCTTCTCCAACGATTCTCGGATTGACTGAAGTTTGCTATCAGATAGCTGTCTTCTCCCCGGTTCTAAAGAGCCCGACTTTTGTTCAAGTTGAAGCTCTAGTTCAAGCTTTACCGGGAAATGGAGCAGTAGAGAGAGAGAGAAGTGTTAAGGTGTGAGGAGAATGAAATGGGGATGACCTCTTTATATAATAGTAAAACCCGTGTATTAAATGGGTGAGATTTATTACTAGTATTAATATTGCCATAAATTATCGGTATTAATTCCAATAATTAAATATATATTAATTGATGGTTATTTATGATAATCCGTACACGCATAAAATTTTTTGACCGAAATTTCGGGTTACAAAAAAATCATACTTCCCAGGAGGTCACCAATCCTCACACTACTCTTAGGTAAGCACACTTAACTTTGAAGTTCTTATAGAATCTAGTTCACTTGAACCAATTTGGTTTTTGTTTTCTAGTTTGTCTTAAGTTTCTTTTCCAATGTTTAATAAATCCTTTGGATCAACCGAAAGTTGTAAATTTTCATATTGCTTATTCCCAAATGTAAACCGGTTTGGTTTTTTTATTCGGTTTGACCGGTTCTTTTTCCGGTTTTCCTTAACTCAAATATGCGGGGTTTACAGAGACCGTCCACGAACCGTTGGCATATATCTATTGGCCTAGCTAGGTCAGGAGCAAAGGGTCGTAACTCGTTGAATTTTGTTTTATACTTCAATATGGAGTTAAGCCCTTGCCGAAGTTAGATGAAATCCTGCTTCTTCTCATTAATCAAATGAGGATTCAGGTACTCCTTCGCCTACCTCTCCTCAAATTGCTCCCAAGTAGGGGTGAAGGTTTGTAGATTTTGGACATTGTCCCACCACTTTTTGGCGCTTCTCTCTAGGAAGAATTCTGTCAGGATCACCATGTCCTCTGGTGGTATCCTGACTATTCCCATCAGCTTATTAATATTTGCAATCCAATCCATGGCGGAACCATCATCTTTCTCTCTGAGGAAAGGCTTATACCTCAGTTGATTGAGAGTCTTGAGATTTCTGAGAATGTCTACTGGAGGGGGATGGTTAACATGAGGAGGATGGGATTGTACTTCCTCTAGTTCAACCTGAGAATTGGTGCTTGCCTAGGGAACGAGGTTAGGTTGCCCAAATACATGAATGAACTCCTCGTACAACCTTTGGTGTTCCGAGCTAAGTCCAGGTGTGGTTTTCTGGGCTCCTCGGGGAGTTTCCATAGGTAGGGGTGGTTGAGTAGTGTTGGAGACTACGACTCTAGTTCTCTTGGTTCCTCTCATGGGGGCCACTCTAAAAATTTAAAATCATTCCTATTAGTTACCATGTTCTCTAGTCTTGATAATGTATTCAAAGATACAGGCTCTGATACCACTCAAGTTCTCACACCCCTACCCGGTTTGGTCGGATCCCCGTGAGCAACCCGCCACTCTCCCGGTTTATTAAGGGTTTCCCCTTCTTGAAATCGTGATGAGTAAGGTGTCCTTTAAACATGTACCTTTCCTGGAATAACATAAACAAAAACTACATGAAATTTAAACTTACATACCTATCTTGTAAGTGTAGCTAAGTAGAGGTCTTTAGGTAGATTTTCCCTTGGTTACCTGAAAAGGGGCATAAGGGAGGGAGTGAGTTCGACAAATCAGTGAATAGGTGTTTAAAACTTGATTTTTAGAAAAATAGTTTGAATTGGAGTGTGCTAGACTCCTTATTTTCTTAAAAACCATTTACTCAATTTTTCGGTTTTCAATACCATTATTCCTCATTAAACAGAGTCGGTGTGTTTAACAATCAACATACGCCCTTCATCATGAAGGGATCACACATTCGTAGGGCAGCCCATCCACTACACTAACTTGTGGCATTGGAGTGACTTTACCGGCCACCTAGATAGAAGCCCATCCACTTCTACCCTGGGAATGAGTGGATATTTGCGACATCTGATCCTCAAACCGAAAAGAAACTCCGTGTCCGTATGAGGATAGAGACCTCATCCTGACCCCATCCGGTCTCTTGCGCTTGAAGCTACGTTGAGCTTCCATGACTGCTGGCACGAAAAACTGCCCTTATCTCCACCATGTCATCCAGTAGCCCCTAGGATGCATCACTATCCGTCTTAGGCATCTTGATGGTCCTGAACCTCAGTGCATGCAAAATACAATAGTTTTTCTCATAAGCCATTTAATCTTTGGTGCCACTGGTCCAACGGCTCCGACCCTCAACTTGACTTGTAGCTATTTGTCTTGACTAGTCCGTCAACCTATGTTGTCGCACTATCACCAGTCCATTGAGTATGTCGGTCCTGTCTTGGTACCATGGCCAAACACATCATTCATTAATGTTTTCATGGCTTAATCTCATGTTTGTTTATGAGCTCCTGCTCGTGCCAACTAGCCTTGGGCCCACTGTAAAAGATTTTCAAAATCAGGCATTTTAGCCCCCAAGTTCCAAAATCGAGGCCTCCGACCTATCTAAGCTATTAGAGTTCCCATCAAGAAAATTTTCCAAAAAGTTTAAGCAGTGGCACATAGTCAAGGGAGAGCACTTTTGATAAAGATAACTTTTTAGCTATCCATCACACCAACCGGGTGTGAGGATATCTCCGCTCATAACCGATAAGCTAGTTTTCTACTTCCTTACAAGAAGTTCATCATACCAAAAGGGTATTATCTATTTACAACCAATAAGTAGTTTTTCTGCGTGTTTTCTCACATCACCCCATCTAGGGTGTGATGCTAAAATACCACTTACTAGTGATTTTTCATTCCGAGGTACTCATCATCCCAACCGGGTATGATGTAAAAATTCTCACTCACCAGATAATGCAGTGAATTCCTCATAACTGACTCTTTGCCTTCACGATATAAACATACTTGTTCATTATCCTTTGGCCTAGTAGCCTTTACCCATCATGAATGAATAAAATGCCCAAACTTTTAACTAATTGCATTTAGGTCCATAAAATTATTTTTCTTTAACTTTAGGTCCCTAATGCCAATTTTCCCCCAATTTGAGTCCCAAAACTTCTATAATTTACTTTGGGATCTCAATTTATTCAAAATCACAAAGAGGGGTTCAAGTTTCCCAAATTTCCAATTTAGTCCTCAACTTTTCCCAAATTACCATTTTGCCCCTACTTTACAAAAATGGTAAATTTTATCACAAAAATTTACCAATTGGTCTTCCAACATCATTTACATGCCCAATTGGCCCTCAATTTTAGGAAATTGCACTTTAGTTTCTCGAATTTTTGAAATCCCCAATTTCCCCCCAAAATTTCCCCCTTTCATACTGGCCAAATTTAATTTCATCAAATTGACTAATCAATTGAGGTTAATTATCAAAATTGAAGGTAAAATTGAGTTCCTACACTTCCACACGATTCTATTGAAGTTTGAATCGCCTCATTTGGATCCGATTTGAGCTCAAACAGGGCTTCGTCGGAAAATTGGACTTAGAGAGTGAAAGCTTACCGTTGGAGGTGCGGTGATCTGAGCTTTTGATCTAGGTAGATAACTCTCAACCTGAGGTTCCTCCTAGGATCAAGAGTCGCATCAATTCATGTCGAATTGAGGGAGAATTTGGTCAGTGAAGTTTTGTTGATTCTCTCTCTAACACTAATCGAAAATTACAGAGGGGAGCCAAATTGGCTTACCTTTCAGCTCTAATTCAGTCGTATGAGGGTTGTGGAAGTATTGGGAGAGCTTGGTTTGGCTTGAGAAGGGCTCGAATTGGCCATTTTTAGCTCTACCGAAATTGGGCAGGTTCGGTCCGCCAGAGTTGCTTCACTATTCGATCACGTCGGCATTTCTCTGTTGACACTTGAAGCAAATGGAGACTATCATTGGGTAGCTGACTTCTCCCCGAATCTAATGAACCCAACCTCGCCATCTTTGGCTCAGAAAAATGACACTAGAAAATGGAGCATTAGGGAGAGAGTAGAGTTTTCTGGTGTGAGGAGGATGAATGAGGAGGAGCTCTTTATATAGGAAGCTCAAGGCCTTCTTGGCCATCCAATTGATGCATTTATGATGGTCATTCATTGCCTGAAACTCCCTGGTCGGAGACTTTTTATCTTTGCTGGCGCTGCTCGATTTTCCGGCGAGCGAACAGTGTTGTCATCTAAAGGAAGAAAACGACGCTGTTCCGAAACAGACCGGACCAGTCCAAACCGAGTTCAACGCTTAAACCGGTCGGTTGATGCCCGATTCGACCAAGTTTTTCAACATTAAAAATTTCTAAATTTATCAAAAGTCATTCTCTATCAAATGGTGGCCTTAATTGTCCAATTTGAATTTTCTAAGACACATAGAAAAATGAATTTAGAAACTAGTTCAATAGTGGTTCAAACTGATTCAGGTCCGGTTCACCTGAACCGGTTTAGTTTTCACCTCCAATTCATCCTAAAGTCCTTTCTCACGACTTTTTTTACTCTTTTGGTCACTCGAGATCCATAAATTTCTCGTTCATCGAACCTGTTGGGCCAGTACGCATGGGCCGAAGCCAAGCTGATGGACCATTGCACTAGAAGGGCCAAAGATAAAGGCTATACTTCAAAAGACCATTGATTGTGCATGCACTGTGATGTTCGGGTCATCAGGACACCTGGCATGAGGTAGTGATGGTGCCCTAGGACTGCTAAATGACCCAAGGTGCATAAGGGCAGTATGTCATCCAATAGGTTGTGAAGCTCGATGAGCTTCCTCCGCACTGAGACCGAGTCAGTAGGGGAAAGGAGGTCTCATCCCACTAAGCGAACATGATGAAGTGATCAGAGTTTGAGGGTTTGACTATGGATGTCCACTCAAACTCTGGGTAGAGGTAGTGCACCTCTATTAGGGTGGACGGTAAAGAAGCTATGGTCCACAATAGGAATGGTCGGGGACCATTTTGCGAACGTGTGATCACTCCTAAGATAGGAGGGAAGTTGTTGATCATGTGAAACTTGTGAATAATGACAAATAAATAATTTAAGGGACAAAGAAATGAATTTAAATAAATGTTATAATAGTTTCCCTCACTAAGTATTTCATAGTCATCCCCCTTCTCTCCCCCTTTCAGGCTAACACTAAGACGGAAAGTTCCCGGATGCGCTTGGACCCTTAAGGTATGTTTCCTACCCCAACATAAAGTAATGGTTTGAGCATAAACACGCCTTTACATTCCCTTTCTCATTTGGGTAGGAATCCTCGTATGAAGCAGGAAAGGGTGGTGGGTTGATCACAGACCCGATCAAAGTGGTATCAGAGCATAACTTTCCATATCAGTTTTTCCCCCAACTAATCCTACACCTTGATTCCCGACAACCCTTGTAGAAAACATGAACGGGACTGCCCCTGAAGAATATATCCCTTGGATCCATGCCATGGAACAAAGAGTAGAAGTGCTAGAAGAGCCCATCCCCTAGGATGCACACAGAGAGATAAGACCCCTCCCTACTCGATGAAGGATGAAGTATCCCCACCTAGGGAACCAAATTCAGGAGGAAGTTGAGAGGAATTTTTGGGAGGCGAACACTAATTATGTGAGGGGTTTTTCCCCGACTCCCCTGATCCACATCAGTGCATGTAGGGCCCCATACAACTTACCCATGACATTGCGGTCTTACGCCAATATGGGATAGATATAGCGCCCCTAATACAGGCCAAGAGGGCCCCAAGCTTGTCAACTTCCACAAAGTTCGAGGAACCAAGTATGAACCCATGCCCTCGCTGTGAAAGGTATCATGGAGGTGAATGCCCACCTAGGAGGAGGAGGTGCATCCAGACACCCGATGCAGAATCTCGCAACCCGCCTAGGTATAACTCTAGGTCAGTTAATTGGAGGGGATAGGAAAGGGGCAATAAATTCTAGAAATTGTGATTGTAATAAACCCTATCCAGGGTTTTTCGATCCAATAAATAAAATATTTCAAGTATTCTCAAGGAAAGAACCCAATTTTCTTGACCGACCCTCGAAACCCTAGAACTACTAAAGGGGATAAAAAGGCAACCCGAAGTACCGAGGAACCCTAAGGGAGTAGACAAGACTCAAAGCCAGCTTCCAGGTAGACTAGCAATCCACGTACGACATCTGTACCCCCACACAATGAGACTAGGATGACAAGAAACCCCTAGGAGAACCTCAAAGGACAAAGGAAAGCTGGACCTAATGGGGTAGACCATAGTCAACCCCGAAGGGCAACATGGGGAACTATATGGAATAGGTTAGGATATGGCACCATAAGCAAGCCAGTGATATATTAATGAACCAGGACCCTAAGAAAGGCTCAATGAACCAAAGGGAGAATGAGGAGTTGTATCGAGGACTAGGAAGGTGGCCCCGAAAGGATTGCAGGATAGAAAGGAAGGACACGAACCAGAAATGGCATTAGGGTGAAAACCGGTCATGAAAAGGAAAGCCTAGGGCCAAAAACACGAACAGATAGAAGGCAAGTCAAGGATAAATTGAGAGAAGACCTACCCACCCCATAGAACCCTAGCAAGTGACGACCAAGATAATAGAGGGATAACAACAAAGCATTCCATTAACAGGAGAATGAGAAACAAGCTAGTGACGAAGAGATGGGACATTCTAACGCCCTAGATCAGGGAAAATAAAGAGGATGGACGAACAAGCGTGGGGATTATAAGGTCAGTTAGGCGGCTGCATAAGGGAATCATAAAGAGAGGCTCGATACCCAAGGAGAACACGAGGCTAGGAAGGGCATGATACCCAGTAAGGAGGGAAGTGTGGGAGGATACCCTCCACAGAACTAGAAATTTGCAAGAGGACGAACACTGACAAAATTAAGGAGAAGTGTCCTAGATAGAGGTAAATGGAATAGATAACTAGATGACCCTCAAGGTAGTGAATAAGCGCTACTACGCTATGACAAAGAGCGAAGCCAAAAATTCAAAGGAATTAAGGGAGTAAGGGAGAGATATCCAAGAAAACAAGAGCAGGTCCAGGACACTACAAACCACAAGGAAGGCACGAACCTGAACCCAAAGAGGAGCACAACCCAGGGAAGGAAGGATCGACATATAGGCATGACAACATCAAGTGAGGAGTGGATAGCTTGATGAGTTAAAATGGGATGATGATCCAAACAGGCCAACCAAGGACCAGCAAGGGAAGACCCACTCTCGAGTCCTTAAGGATAGAATTTGAGACAATACCTCAAAACAAGTGGGGAAACCTCCAAAAATCCTCACCAATCCCACGTGAAAGGTGAATGTCAGAAGAGGGGAGAAGTCCCTCAAGGATGACTTCGATAAGAATTAATCTAGAAGGTAATCATAAAATTAAACAGCAAGCCTCGCCATCTAGAGTAAGAGAAAGGAATAAATCCAAAAGAGTCTAGTCATTACAAATCGACAAGCGTAATCAGCCATAGGCCAAGGGAGAAGAGAGGAGCAAGAAAAAGGAAGGACCCCTCTCGAGCCAGAGAGCACCAGCAAACGTAAGAACGAACAAAGGAAAGAGAACTAATAGGTCAATGGGGTCAACCTAGGGGCTAAAAACCTGATAGAGGAAGACAGGCAAACTCAATACAGAGATGGAATAGAACGAATAAACACGGGAAACCCTAAACTCATATAAGGGGTCTAACATCTATATTCTAAGGACATCAGAGTATGAAGGGGACATCGGAATCCAAGAGTAAAATGGTCAAGTAACTAGGTAACCTAGCTAAAGAAAAGGACAAGAAAAAGAGGGAGTGCGCCCTAAGGACAAGAGCGAAAGGACGTGGTTCCAACCGCAAGACCGACCCCACCTTAGGCCTAGGGTAAAGCCACATGGCACAGGAGTCCTATCGTCAGGGACAACTAAGTTCAACCGCCAGCCAACAGGGGCCTGAGTATGAGAAGATGGACTAGAAGGCCAAGAAATGGGAGTAACACTAAGGAGGGCAAACACAATAGCCAAAGGGACGAGGTGCCAAAGAGTCCTAACAGACAAGGGAGTAAACAAACCCAGATGCGATTGGATGTGTCAAAACCTTGAGTCCAGACAAAACCCCCAAAATGAAAGCCTAACCCTAAACTACAAGACGTATCGGACTCAAGGGACTTTGTGAACACCGAGTGAAAGGACGTGTCAAACTGACTAAGTCCTAGAGAGTAAAGGAAGCGAGGCAAAAGAAGTGAACCAAAACGATGGGATACCGTCTTGTACCCCAAGGGGGGCGCAGAGGGATTCCTTCTGCGAGGAAAGAGGAACAATAGAGTTTTGATGACAAAACTCCTAAAAGAAGGGGAGAGTTGTGGAACCCATCCGCTTGGACCTCGGAAAATTGGGAGGAGGACTGACCCTATTACCTAAAACCGAGTCAATTTAATCAATAGAAAATAGTAAAGAAGGGTTAACGTGGGAAATTGGGAAATCACAAGTTACAAAAAATTCACAAAAATGGTGAGGAAGAACCAGGATGTGGAAGTGGGGAGAGAATCGGCCTGGTTCAGGGTGAACCAGACCCAAACCGAACTGAACTGGGATGAACCATAGTGAACCGATTCACTAATTCATTTTTCTAAGTGGTTTAAAATTAATTTGGTAAATTGAGATCACCATTAAATAGAAAATAAATTTAGAAATTTTTAAATTTTAGAGAACTAGTCGAATCGGGTCTTAACCGACCAATTTTTGAATTTGGGACAGCAAACCCGGTTGAACTGGACTGGTTTATGGTTTGACCGGTCAACGAACTGAACTAGTCAACAATTAGACTGGTCAGTGGACCAGATCGATCAACGGTCAATGACGCCTCGTCAGCTTCCTCACAGACACGGGCAACCCATGAGAGTCTACCATGTGTCCAGTCAATGGTTAGTGAACGACTCGTCTACATGCCACATAGACACAGACAACCAATGAGAGGCTGCCATGTGTTTGGTCAACGGTTGACACGACAGCCAAACTGGACCTCCACGTTAGAAAAATTGTCCAATCATAGTGCGCCATGTGGCATGACCACCACATCATCGTCTTCAACCTTCAACTGCTGACAGAGAGAATGGAGGAGTGAGAGAGGCCAGAAATGATGGAGTCTATGGCAACTCGAAAAACTCTCCGGTCAGGTCGTCGTTGGCCAAGTCGGAGGTCGAGTCTTATGCTGGCAGGTAGTCTGAATAGTTGTCGAGCTCCCTATATAAAGAGCATCCCTCTATTCATCCTCAACATCCCACAATCGAGCAAAGGAGAAGAATAGTACATTTTCTGATGAGCAGCAAACCAAAGCTCCGACGATGGGAAAAATCTCAGCCAAAGAAGTTCCAAAGGGTGGCATTGGAACCAGGGAAGTGTGCTTCAGGTCCAGACACTCTTAGAATGACCCGATCGTGACAAGAGAAGTAGAAAGAGGATCACATAGTGAAGTCACTTTGGAGCTCGAAACAACAAGTTCCACACCAACCCATCCTTGACATCCTTGGCCCTTTCGCCACTCACATTGGCCTTCTATGACCACTAAGGCCTCCCACAACCCCCTACAGACCTCGTTAAGTTCAATTTCGCCTCTCCTCGTCAGAATTTCGGAGTTTCAAAGTTGCACCCCCTAAAACTTCTCTCTTCAAATTTCCACAGGGCAGTGGCAAATTGCAATGAGATTTAATCTTGGTAGGATCCCCTCGACGAGCACTAGTTGGCCCCACCTCAAGCTTTGGCCACCGCCCCTCTGTCGGTAAGATAATCAAGCTTATTCTCTCTACTATAAATTTTCTGGCGAAGCTCCGATGAGGCTTAAAATTGAACCAAAATAAAAAAAATCAAAGTGTAGGATGATCAAGAGGAGTTGGAGGAGACGAATTGAGGCAAGAATCAAAGAAATTAAGGACTTACAAGCTACCAATTGGACGATGTAAGATCTGAAGGTTCATATGCTTGAATTGGGGAAGAAGATGAAGTTCAATTTGGGGATTTTGGGGACTTTTATGCAATTTTTGAAAATTGAAGAACCAAACGGCAAATTTACGAAATTGAAGGTGTTTTCATGAAATTCACCCCAATTGAGGGCCAATTGGGCAATTTGGACAAAATAGAGGAAAAATTAGAAAATTTGAAAAGTTGGGGGCCCTATGTGCAAATATGAGAAATTATGTGACCTCTTAGTCAACATGTCCTGACATGAACACTCGTGCCATGCAGGAGCAGACTACTCGAGTGTCGGTCCTCGGTAGCACACCGAGGAGAGAGACTCCGCCAACGCAACCCCTCCGAGATCACCGGGTGAGTGGGAACCAATATAACATCTATTCCGATTGAAATTAATGCTCAACTTTGAAAATGATTTTCTCATAATTAGCCTCCCTTGACTCGGTGATGCTGCTTAAAATATTTGGGAGCTAATTTTAGGGCTTAGGCTCGGTATGCTAGTAGGCCCAAGGTTGATGGATATGGGTATGGTCCCGTCGAAAACTAGTATAAGAGGGTTGATGCTAAAAGATCCAAATAATGAGATATTGTGTGTGACACCCACCAAGCCATGTCTAAGTTGTTGAGCTTGTTGGGCCAAATCGCTGCTCTGTTGAAGCCAAGTCGTCGAACCTGTTGGGTCAATACGTGTGAGACGAAGCCAAGCCGAGGGGTTGTTGCGCTGAAAGGGCCAAAGATAAAGGCTATAATTTAAAAGACTGTTGATTGTTCATGCACTATAATGTTCGAGCCATCAAAACACCTGGCATGAGGTAGTGATGGAGCCCAAGGACTGCTGGATGACCCAGGATGCATAAAGGCGGTATGTCATCCAGTAGGTCGTGAAGCTCGAGGAGCTTCCTGCGCGCTAAGACCGAGGCACTAGGGGGAAGGAGGTCTCGTCCCACTTAGTGGACATGATGAAGTGATTAGAGTTTGCGTGTCAGACTATTGATGTCCACTCAAACTTCGGGTAGAGGCAGTGCACCTCTATTAGGGTGTACGGTAAAGATGCTCCGTTCCAAAAGTGGAATGGTCAGTGATCGTTCTACAAACATGTGATTCATCCTATGATAGGAGGGCAGTTGTTGATCATGTGAAACGTGTGAATAATGACAAATAAATAATTTAAGTGACAAAGAAATGAATTTAAATAAATTTTATAATAGTTTCTCTCACAAAGTATTTCATATTCATCCCCCTTCTCTCCCCCTTTCAGGCTAACCCTAAGACAGAAAGTTCCCAGACGCGCTTCGACCCTCAAGATACGTTTCCTCCCCCATACTCAAAGTAAGGGTTTGAGCATAAACACACCTTTACCTTCCCTATCTCATTCGGGTAGGAGTCCCTGTATGATGCAGGAAAGGGTGGCGGGTTGATCACGGACCTCGATCAAACTGGGTTGGGGCATGACAGAACCGGTTGAGTTCTCACTCCCATTTTCCTTCACGGTTCCCTATATTAATGTTTGGGTCCTTATCGGTCACTTGGGGTTTTGTATTTTCCTGCTTGACTTGTGCTCATCCATTCCGGTTAGGTCGTAGTTCGATATTTACACGAAATTTCCTGGTTCTCTAGCCCGATCTTCTTATCTTATGAATACAGGGTTTACAACTTCTCCCCTCCTTAGAGGAGTTTTATCCCCAAAATCTTTACATATCAAACAATTTAGGGCGCCTTTCTCTCATAACAGACTCCATTTCCCATGTCTCTTCTTCTACTTGGTCGCTTCGCCAATGAACTTTCACCATGGAGATCCTCTTGTTCTTAGGTTTTTCTCTCATTTTTCAAGGATTGGTATCGGCTTCACCTCGTAAATCCGGTCTTCCTCTAGCTTAGGTTGTGGCTGATCTAATACATGACTGGGGTTGGGCTCATATTTTCGAAGTATAGACACATGGAACACGTCGTGTATTCTTTGTAGATTCAGAGGTAATTCGAGCTAATATGCTACCAGTTTTAACCCTCTAAATTATGGCGTACATGCCAATGTACCTTAGTTTCAACTTTCCTCGCTGATGAAATCTGAGTACCCCTCTCCATGGTGATACCTTGAGGAATACCCAGTCTGTCAAACCCCGACCCAGTTTGGTCGGATTCTGGTGATCAACCTGCCACTTCCTTGGTTTAAGAGATGTTTTCTCTTTCTTTAATTAAGAGGAGTCAGGTGTAGTTTAACCTTGTTCCTTGGAATAACATAAATCAATAAATACGCAAGCTTAAAATTAACTTTTAAGCATACCCGACAAAAGATAGGTATGAGTGTTTTCCTTAGTCATTTTCCTTAAAACCTGAAAAGGGATAGGAAAGAGGGGTGATTTTCTACAACTTAGTGAATGAGTATTATGAATGGATTTTCATAAAAGAATAGTTTTAATTGGAGTGTGCTAGACTACTTATTTCTTTCAAAAATATTCTTTCCTTAAATTCTTGGTTTTTTAAACCATTTCCTTATTTCCACATCAGGAATGTATAACAATCAACAGACGCCATTCATCAGGAAGAGAATCATACATTCATAGGGCAGCCCGTCCACTGCACCCACTTGTGGCGTCAGAGCGACTTTATCGGCCACCTATATAGAAGCCCGTCCACTTCTACCATAGGAATGAGTGGATGTTCACGACATCCGACCTTCAAACCTGAAATCAACTCCGTGTTCTTATGAGGACAGAGCCCTCATCCCGACCCACCCTGGTTTCATGCGCATGAAGCTATATCGAGCTTCTCTAATTGTTGGCATGTCAAACTACCCTTATCTTCACCATGTCGTCCAGTAACCCCCATGATGCATCACTACCCCTATTGGGCATCTTGATAGTCCCAAACCTCAAGTGCATGCACAAAGAATAAGTTTTTCACAATTCCATTTATCTTTGGTGCCACTGGTCCAATAGCCCTGACACAAAACTCGACCTACAACTGTTTGTCTTGGCCGATCCGTCGACCTAGCCCTGACGCACTGCCGCCCGTCCATTGAGGATGTTGCTCCTGTCTTAGTGCCATGGAGAAATTACACATTCCATTCATTTAGAATTTTCATGGCATAAATATCACATATTTTTTTACGAGCTCCTGCTTGTGCCAACTGGCCTTGTGCCTACTGTACATGATTTTCCAAAACCGAGCATTTTAGCCCTCAAATTCCAAAACCGAGGCCTCTGGCCTATCTGAGTTGTTCTAGCTTTCGTTAAAAAGGTCTCCCAAAATTTTTAAGATTTGGCACACAATCATGGGAGAACACTTCTAGCAAAAATAAACTTTCTATCCATCACACCAACCAGGTGTGATGATATCTCCGCTTACAATCAGTAAGTGGGTTTTCTACTTCCTTCTAGGAAGTCCATTATACCAATTGGGTATGATCTACTTACAACCAGTAAGTAGTTTTTCCGCATAGTTCTCACATCACTCCAATCGGGTGTCATGTCAAAATTCCACATAGAAGTGGTTTTTCATTTCCAATATGCTCATCATCCCAACCTGATATGATGTGAATAAACCCACTCACCCGATAATTGTAGTGTATCCCTTCTTAGCCGGGTTTTTGCCTCCACGCTAGCTTATCCTTGCTAGCATTCTGGTCCTTCGTGTTCCTACACGATTTGGACATCCGTATCTATTAATGTTTGACATGATAGCCTTTATCCCTCACATATGAATGAAATTACCCAAAATTTTTAGTTAATTATATTTAGGTCCCTAAAGTTCTTTTCATTGCCTTTTGGTCCCTAATGCTAACTTTTCCCCAAATTGAATTATGAAACTTTCCAAATTCACTTTGGTTTCTCAATTTACTGATAATTGTCTAAGGGACTCAAGTTTTCTAAATTTCCAATTTGGTCCCTAAGTTTTCAAAAATTACCATTTTGCCCCTACTTTACAAAAATGGCAATTTGACCCCAATTATTTAAAAAAATCGACCAATTGGTCCTCCAAACTTATCCTCCCACTTGTACTTTGCCCCTTTCCTCGTGAGACGGGTTAGCAGAGCCGCAATTTTGGAAAAATCCTCCACGAATTTTTGATAGTATCCCACGAGTCCGAGGAAGCCATGTATCTTAGTTAAGTTGGTTGGTGCCCTCTAGTTGGATATCATTTCTATATTTATTAGCTCCACTTTAACTCCATCCTTTGACACGATATGTAACAACGAGATTTTTGGATTAGGAATTTTCAATGAGAAATTTAAAATGAATTAGATCTAAGTCAAACCCCAATTTATTTTATTAATAAATCCAATATAAATTGGAACAAAACTAATTAATTTATTTGTTGATAACTAATTAGATTGTAATAACTAGAGAGTTCAAGTTATATATGTTATATTAAGTTTATTAAATATTTTTATAAATTAATATATAAATATATGAGTATATATGAAAATAATTAACAAATTCTTATTTTAAGCAATTCTTATAATTATTGGGTTGAAAGTTACAAATGTAACTTAACCGAGAAATTAATTCAGATCAAATTCAGGATTTAATTTCGAATAGAGTAACTAAGGGAAATTTGGTAAATGTAGCTTAATAATAATATTAGTTTATAATAATAATAATAATATTATATATATATATATGTTGGTTATGGCTTACGACTCAATAACTCGATGAATAACCCTTCCGTAAAAAAATTGGAAGCCATATAAAAGCTTCATTTCTTTAGAAACCCTAAAGAGAGTAATTCATTTACTTCATAAAATCCTCTCTAAATTCCCAACCTCTCCTAAAGATTTTAGGTTGCCTCTCCCCCAAAAGAACAATGGGCATCATCCTACTTCAACGCTTCATCTTAGTTGAACCTTCTCAAGGCAATTCCACTACGAGATTTAATGGTGGCAACTTTGGATAGGTGTTCCAATGGCTGATCATGCAAAGACCGAGTCTTCCCCTATTCATGCATGCATTCCATCTAAGCAAAGAAGCATTTGATGATCCATCATCATTTTCCACATCTTGGACAGACATTCTTCCCGTGTTTGAGCCATACATCTAAAGAGAGAACCCTCATAGAGGTAGTTTGGTCTTTCCTCTAACATTGCCTAAACCGTATCTTAATAGGGTGACACTAAATGTGTATGGAAAGTGTTTGAAAAAAATGATCTAAGAGGGATTATTTCTCTTGGAATTCATTGATAAATGGCCTTGTTAAGTTGGTGATTGCTCATAATCTATTTGATAAATTGCCTGAAAGGAATGTGATTTCTTGTAATGTCCTGAACTCATGATACTTAAGAGGGGACAATCCTAATGTAAACCCCGCACATTTGAGTTAAGGAAAACCGGGAAAAGAACCGGTCAAACCGAATAAGAAAACCAAACCGATTTACATTTGGGAATAAGCAATATGAAATTTACAACTTTCGGTTGATCCAAATAATTTATTAAACATTGGAAAAGAAATTTAAGAAAAACTAAAAAACAAAAACCAAATTGGTTCAAGTGAATTAGATTCTATAAGAACTTTAAAGTTAAGCGTGCTTACTTGAGAGTAGTGTGAGGATGGGTGACCTCCTAGGAAGTATGATTTTTTGTAACCCGAAATTTCGGTCAAAAATTTTTATGCGAACGGCTTATCATAAATAGCCATCAATTAATATATATTTAATTATTGAAATTAATACCAATAATTTAATACCTAAATTAAATTATTGAAATTAATACAAATAATTTAATTCCAAAATTAAATTATAGGAATTAATACCGAAATTAAATTATTGGAATTAATACCAATAATTTATGGCAATATTAATAATAGCAATAAATCTCGCCCATTTAATCTCGCCTATATAAAGAGGTCATCCCCATTTCATTCTCCTCACACCTGAACACTTCTCTCTCTCTCTACTGCTCCATTTCCCGGTAAAGCTCGAACTAGAGCTTCGACTTGAACAAAGGTCGGGCTCTTTAGAACCGGGGAGAAGACAGCTATCTGATAGCAAACTCCAGTCAATCCGAGAATCGTTGGAGAAGCGCCAACATGATGGAATAGTGAAGCAACTCCGGCGGACCGAAGCTGCCCTATTTCGGCCAAGCTGAAATCGGCCATTTCAAGCCCTCCTCAGGCCAAACCAAGCCCTCCCAACACTTCCTCAGCCTTTTCACGTCCGAATTAGGACCGAAAGGTAAGCCAATTCGGCTCCCCTTTATAATTTTCGATCGGTGCTAGAGAGAGTGTCGATCGAATTTCAATGACGAAATTCTAATCCAATTCCATATCAATTGATACAATACTTGATTTTAGGATGAACCTCTGGGCGAGACCTATCTGCCCAGATCGAAAGCTCGGACTGTCGTGCCTTCACCGGTGAGTAATCGAAGCTTTCTCTCTCTACAGTCTATTTTCCGGCAAAGCTCCATTTGAGCTCATTCCGACGTTAAAATATGCAATTCAAAGTTTCTTAGAATCATATGAATATACAAGAACTCAATTTCAACTCCAATTTCAATAATTAGAAGTGTTTGATTGGTTAATTTGATGAAATCAAATTCGGTAGTGTTGAAGAGTTGAAATTGAGGGAAAATTTGGGGATTTTCGAAATTCAAAGGGGCCAAAATACAATTTTATGAAATTGAGGGTCAATTGGGCATGAAAATAATGTTGGAGGACCAATTGAGGAATTTTGGAAATTTTGGGGAAAAACTTACCATTTTTGTGAAAGAAGGGCAAAATGGTAATTTTGGAAAAATTGGGGAACCAAATTGGAAATTTAGAAAATTAAACCCCTTTTTGGTGAAATTGAATAAATTGAGGTCACACGATAAATTTTAAAAGTTACAGGACTCAATTTGAGGAAAAACCGACATTAGGGACTTAAAGTTAAAGAGAAATAACTTTAGGGACCTAACTGCAAATAACTAAATGTTTGGGTTTTCTCATTCATTAATGAATGAAGGCTGTTATGCCGAGTAATAATGAACAAGGTTGTTCATATCATGTAGGAATGTTAAATACCGGGAACGCCAACAAGGATAAGCTCGCATGAATACAAAGAACCAGTCTAGTGGGATTCACAGCATTAACGGGTGAGTGGGTTATTCACATCATACCCAGTTGGGATGATGAGTACAGTTTAAAATTAAAAACCACTTACCGGTTGTGAGTGGGTTTACTAACATCATACCCGGTTGGGATGATGAGCACAACTTAAAGATAAAAACCACTTACCGGTTGTGAGTGAAAATTTTATATCATACCCGGTAGGGGATGATAAGTACCTCGGTATAAAAACCCACTATTTAGTGGTATTTTAATTATCACCACTTAGAGAAAGTGATGTGAAAATTATGCGAAAAAAACTACTTACCGGTTGTAAGTAGATCATACCCGGTTGGTATGATTAGACTTCCTCGAAGGAAGTTGAAAACCCGTTCATCGGTTATGAACGGAGATGTCCTTATACCGATTGGTATAATGGACAGTGAAAACCTATTTTGTCAGAAGTGTTCTTCCCTGACTATGTGCCAATGCTTAAACTATTTGGGAGACCTTCTCGACAAGAGCTCGAATAAGCTCTAATAGGCCAGGGGCCTCGGTTTTGGAACTTGGGGGCTAAATGCCCGATTTTGAAAATCTCGTACAGTGGGCCCAAGGCCAGTTGGCACGAGCAGGAGCTCGTAAACGAACATGATATATGTGCCATAAAACTTAATAAGTGAATTTTTTGGCCATGGTACCAAGATAGGACCGACATGCTCAGTCAACTAGCGACAGTGCGACATGACAGGTCGACAGACTAGTTAAGACAAACAGCTGTGGGTTGAGTTAAGAGTCGGGGCCGTTGGACTAGTGGCACCACATAGTACATGGCAATATAAGAAAACATTGTTTGTGCATGTACTGTGAGTACGGGATCATCAAGATGCCCATGAGGGGTAGTGATGCGTCCTAAGGGCACTGGACGACCTAGTGGCTATAAGGGTAGTTTGTCATTCCAAGTGTCTGTGCGAAATCTGGAGTAGCACGAAGCACATGAGACCGGGGTGGGGACATGATGAGGTCTCTGTCCTTATACGGACATGAAGAAGTGATTTTGGGATTGTGGGTAGGATGTCACGTGCATCCACTCATTCCCAGGGTAGAAGTGGTCGTACTTCTATCCGGGTGGCAGGAAAAGTCGCTCTGAAGCCACTAGCGGGTTCAGTACTGATACTGACTTGCGAATGTGTGTAACCTTCATGATGAAGGATGTGTGTTGGGTGATGACACACCGTGGTAACTAAGAAATAATGGAAAAATCCAAATTTTTAAATGATGGGATTTTTTAAAACAAAGGAGTCTGGCACACTCCATATAAATGTTTTTCTTATAAGTCAAAAGCTTTTAAAAACCCATTCACTGAGTAGTCGTACTCACCCGCTCCCTTATATCCCTTTCAGGAAATCCCGGAAAGCCTCCCCTTAAAGACCGTCAACTAAGATGCCTGTAAGACAGGTATGTAAAGTTTTAAATTTCATACAGTTTTGGTTATGCTATTCCAGGAAAAAGGTGTAAGTTAAAGGACGCCTTACTCTTTACGGTTTACGATAAGGGGAAACCCATTAATAAACCGGGAGAGTGGCGGGTTGATCACGGGGATTCGACCAAACCGGGTCGGGGCGTGACACCTAATGTGTGGGTTGAAGTGATTTAGAGAAATGGCTAAGGTGGGTTGAAGTGATTTAGAGAAATGACTAAGGAGGGATTTCACAGAAGTGCCACAACTTTCTCTAGAATTATTAGTGGGTGTGGGTTGTGAAACCCGTCCTCCTTGACCAAGGAAACCGAGAAAAGAACAAACACTTTCCATGAGAAAACTGAGCCCATAAATGAACCAAAAAATGTAAAGAATGGTAAAAATGAGAACTTCGAAAATCCCATGTAACCAAGAAATCCTAAAAACTATGAAGAAGAACTAAGGAATGGATTGGATGTGAAAATCGAACCCGTTTAAGATTAACTGGACCTGAATCGAGTCAAACCGGGTTGAACCGTGATGAACTGGTTCCATAATTCATTTTTCTAGATGGCTTAAAAATGTCAATATGGAAAATTGAGGTCACCGTGTGATAGAAAATGAATTTAGATTAATTTATAAAATTTTAATTTTTAGAAAAATGATCGAATCGGGCCTGAACCAGTCGATTTTCTTTTTCGGGTCTCCGAACCCGATCAGACCGAACCGGTCAACAGTCCAACTGGTTAATGATTAGTGTTATCTTCTTCCTTCGAATAACAACACTATTCATGGATGGATTCCACCTTCCATTTTTGGCGATAGAATATTCCCTTCGATTTTGGCATTTTTTTATGAGGATAAGCTCGACCAATATGGAAATTGGTAGAGCCAATGGTGCCCTAGCTCCCTATATAAAGAGCCCCCCTTCATTCATCCTCCTTACACATCAAACCTTCAAATTAGAAAAGGTGCTCCTTTTCCCGATGAAGCTTAAACCAGAGCTTCGACTTGGGCACTTCTTTTCACCTCAGAAGGCAAATTCATGTCATATAGACTCTGGAGAAAGTCAGTCACCTAATGGCACCCTCCATTCTCCTGAGGATCACCGGAGAAGCATCGACGGGTCCAAACAATGAAGCTACTTCATAGGACTCGAAGTTGCTCTATTCTTCCCGATCCAAATTCGACCAATTCAGACCTCCCGTGGCCAAAACGAAGCCTGCCCCTAGCCTCCCCAGCCTGCACTCGACCTCCTCAAGGAAAAGGGTAAGTCAATTTGGCCCTCCCTCATCTAAATAGTTTGATTCTAAAGAGAGAACATGCCTGAATTTCACTAACCAAATCCCACTGCTCAGGACACGAATTGTAGTGGCTCTTGATCCTAGAATGATCCTATGGAGGAGAGCTTTCTTCCCAAATAGAAAGCTCAGACCGCCGCACCTCCGATAGTGAGTTCTCGAAACTTTCCCTCTCTACATTCAGTTTTCCAATGAAGCTACATTTAAACTCATTTCGGACCCAAAAATCATGATTCAAAGCTTAGTCTGATCATATGGAAGTGTGAAAATCGATTAGCACTATGATAGGGAACAATTAAGATGAATTGAAGGGTAAATTGGATGTGATCAGATTCAGGTCAAATGGAGAAGATGAATTGGGGGAAAATTTTGTGAAATTTTGGGAAATTTGAAAATTAGGGGAAATTTTTGTGAAATTTGAAAATTAGGGAACCTTTGTGCAACTTTTCAAAAATTGAAGTTCAATTGGCAAAGTATATGAACTCGGAGGACCAATTGGTTATTTTTAGAAGAAATGGGGCCAATTGGTCATCTTTGGAAAATTTAGGGCCAATTGGTAATTTTGGAAAGTTAAGGGAATGATTGGAAATTTTAGAAAAAGTTGAGTTCCAAATGCGATTCTGAGAAAAATTAAGGACCTAATGAGGATACTGGAAATCCTAGGGACTTAATTGAAAATAATTGAGCACTAGGGACCTAATGTCAAAGATTATGAGCTTTATGGAACTAAGTGCAATAAGACAAAAATCGGGGCTTAGTTGCCAATACGTGAAAATAAGAGGGCTTTCATGCCGAACCTTTCCTTATAAGGATACTCAAACCGTGTAGAGGCAAATTTGTATAAGAACGTGAGCAAGGGAGCACGACCCGAACTTGACAAGCCAACTGGGGATGAACGTGTCATAGTAATCATGTGAGTGGGTTATTTAACGTCATACCCAGTTGGGGTGTTGAGCTCATTTTTAGAATGAAAAACCACTTGTGAGTGGGCATATTTATACATCATACCTGGTTGGGGTGGTGAGCACCATTTTGAAATGAAAAACCTACTAACCGGTTGTAAGTGGGACATTTTAAACATCATGCCCGATTGGTGTGATTAGCACTTTTGCTTAAATGAAAAACCACCAAGAGTGGGATTTTCTATCATCATTCTCGATTGGATGATGAGTACGTTTTTATGTTCAAAAATCATTTTCGAGAAATGATCTCCCCTTACTATGTGCCAATACTTAAACTATTTGGGAAACTTTTTTTTGTAAGAGTTGGGATAGCTCCACCAAGCCGGAAGCCTCGTTTTTGAACTTATAGGGCTTAAGGCCCAGTTTTGAAAAACTTGTGAAGTGGGTCCAAGGCCAATTGGCATGGGCTAGAACTTGTAGACAAACATGATTATAAGAGCCATGAAAACTCTCATAAACTAGAAATTTTATGTGTGACTCACCATGGTATCAAATTAGGACCGACAACGCTTGATGGACTAATGGTAGTGCGCCAAGACCAAGTCAATGGACTGATTAGTCAAACAACTGCATGCCCAAGTCGACTGTCGAGGTCGTGCTAAAAAGAGCTGAGTTGTTTTTGATAAATGGCGGGTGAATGTTTGCTAAATGCCTCCTGAGCAAGGGGAAGTGCTAAAAAGAGCTGAACTCACATAAAAGTGAAGGAATTTAATAGGATAAAATGGTTTTATGATAAACCTTTATGTTTTTGAAAACTCACTCCCAACATCCGCTCACTAAGTTGTAGAAACTCACCCCCTCCCTTTAACCCTTTTTCAAGAAATGAGAACACTCATAAGGAAATTTTGAGAATAAGACTTAAGTTAAGTATGTTTAAATTTTAAGCTATTGAGTTTTGTATAATGCTATTCTAGGGAACAAGGAAAAAAATTATGCCGGACTCCTCATGACCTTAAGAAAGGGTAATCCTTCTTAGACCAAAGGGAGTGGTGGGTTGTTCACGGGGATTCGACCAAACTGGGAATGGGCGTGACAACTTGAGTGGTATTAGAGCTTGTTTCCTTGAATGCATTATTAAGACTAGATAATCTAAGTATTTAATAAAAAAGCTTCCACCTTGTAGGAAGTTGACCCTAAAACTCTCCAAGACCCAAGGTATAGTAGAAGCCACCAAAGACCATGCAGGGAAGTAACTTGTTTTGGAGGTGGACGGTGGAGACATTATGCCGGGAAGTGTCCAATACCACCAAGGAATGTGGTACCAGGATATGTTGAGGCCACAACCCCGAGTATGAAGGGAGCAAACCTGATGCTAGAGACACCAGCATTATAACCTTACCAAGGGGTACACTCATCAAAACCCTAGTATAGTAGCTTTACAAACTAATTCATAACCATGTTTTGTAATAGGGATAAAGCCCCAATGTATTGTACTCCTCAATTAATAAAAATCCCAAGTTCCTAAAACTCTGTCTCTCAAATAAAGATGCAATCTTGTACCTCAACTATATGAGTAGTGGTCACAAAGGCTAAAAGGACCGAAGGTAGGACCATGAGAAACCACAAATGGAGCAAAGTGTAGATAAAGGGAAATTTCCATTAATAAGAGTTATGAGCCATCTTGGAGCAAGGAAGGAAGTGCCTCCACAAGAGAAGATAGACCCTGAATTTTGGATGCCGAGTAGGATGTCTCGAGATGGCAAATTATGACCTACTTTGGAAAAGCATAGAAGCCAAATAAGGTTACAAATGAACCTAACAGAAGGAAGCAACTAGTAACTATGGGATGATCAAGGAGGATAAATGATACCCTAAGAATGATAGGAAAGTAGCAGCGACTATGCCCTAAAAGAGCGACATAATGGGCATCAAGGACGAGTAAACTCGAGAGACAACTGTCTCAAGACAATAGGGAAAGAAGAGTAGTGGGGACAAGGTAGTTAACGAACTAACACTCATGAGAATCATGGTTTTAAACCCCGACAAAGAAGGGAGAAGTGAAAAGCCCAAACATTAGAAAAAAAGGAAGGATGAAGGGAATCCTTAAAGCAATCAATGGCCAAAAGAGATTGGCGACCACACTCAAGCCATGAAAGGGATTAAGTAAACCTCTCGCAAGGTGATCAAGAGACCTCCAAAAATAAAGAGGATTTGAACCCCTAATGAAGTAAACTTGTTGTAATTACTAGTAGGAATAAGGAAAGGGTACAAAGGATGTGTCCGCAAGACTCCTAAAGAAAAGGTAAGTGGGAGAAGATGACATCAAAGAATGTCATGAAGTTGATTTAAGGTCAAATAACCACAAGGAAGAATAAAAAAGGGAAATTCTGGGAAAAGGAGCCTACCAAGGAAGGGAGATATATATACCAATGGAGAGGTGATGGACCCAATTGAATTGGGAAAAGAAGATAAGCTCGCAAATGAAATGTGGGTAGAGGTGAAAAGACCAAGTACAAGGGAATCGTACTCTTGAGGGCCTAGGGAGTAAGCTAAACTCAAGGAACAGGTAAGTAGGAAGATAACATCAAATGATGCCGTAACAAGTGGGAATAGGAGGAATACTCGTAATAAGGAAATAAAGAAAAGAATGTCTGAAAAACCTTGGAGAAGTACGCTCTTCAATTAAGAGGTGATTAAAGGAAACAATCACGAACATCAAGACTGGTTGTGGTCCACACTCGCTTAATGGAGCCTAAGATTGGATGGCTGGGCATAGTGTGAAGTACATGAAATAAGACCCGATAATTGGAAGTTACTCAGATAGGGAATAAAGGATGAAATGGGAATTAAAGATAATGAAGGATTAAAGGCGGGTAAATGCACCAATATAAAAAGGGTGTAAGGAGAGGAAGAAAGGAAACCTTCAAGGAATGTTAAGAAGGTTAAATGTGTAGCTCCCAAGGTGGAAGTCTCTACTTCGAAGGACATAGTAGAGAATGAGGCTATCAAAAGGGAACTCCCAAAGCAAATAAATTGACACGTAGACTGAAAGGGATCAACTAAGAATAAAGAACTGTGAAATGGTCACGAGCGAGTAAGGATGGACTGGAGAAAAGATATCCTAAAATAAGGATGTTATTGGACATGAGGAAGGACATAAGGAAGGAAAACCACAAGTATGTCAGTAATTCTAGAAGTGGATGGGAAACCCAATGGTTGGAACTGGGGAAAAACCAATAAGGAAGTTGATAAGGGAATAATAAATAAGGAAAACCCAAACACTCATGAAAAGCATGACGACAATGTAAAGGGACATTAGGTGCATAAAAGAGATGCACGAACCGGAATCGAGTAGTGAAACATTCTAACAACGCAAGAAGAAGAGTATGGGAACACACTCTAAGGATGGAAGTGGAAGAATTCATTATTGGGAGGTCTGAACCTCAAAGTAAGGAGGATTTTGAGTCTAATGAGAAATGAGCAAGTGCAAGAGTTATGCGCAAGGGACTATTGTATAACGCCGAAGGTGATTTAGGAACACTACCAAGTGATAAGAAGGGATGAAACCATACAATCCCCAAAATTTTGGAATGTCATGGACAACCATCAAGCAAATGTTCTAGAATTATAATGGATAAAGACAAGTTCTAGAACATGTCATATTGTAAGGGACATGTAGATTCAAAATTTTCAGGAAAATGTGACTTAAGTAAAAAAGAGTCAGTTAAGCATGACGAGATCAAATATAAAATTTGGGTGGACTGAAGTTGTAATAAAGAAAGGATGGGGGAAGTACCAAAATAAGATAAAAAGGGGATAATACCAAAACCTACGATGTTAAGGATGAAAAGCTCGAAAGGATGATGAGCTAAAGAGCTTCAACGACCAAGGAAATAAATAGAAATGAGGACGGTCGGACATTTATAGAACTCCCAACCTAGTGATAGGGATAAAAACCCTCAAGAGGAAGGATCTTACCCTTAAGCGTAGTAAGAATTAGACCTAAGGATGTACCTTTAAACTAGTGGGTAAGACATGCTTGATCGTGATAAACTCCATGAAGTTAGTGGATACTAGAAGGGAAGAGAAATTTCTTAAGCGCGTTGTTTAAAGGACTAAGGGAAGGAGAAACTAAGGTGGTAGCATATCAAAGTAGACCCCAAGTTGACATCAAGGGAAATTATTCCTGATGTAAAGGATCATAATTAAGTTTTGGGGACAAAACTACTAAAAGGTGGGGAGAGTTGTGAAACCCGTCCTCATGGACCATGGAAACCGGGAAAAGAAAAACACTTTCCATGAGAAAACCAAGCCCATAAATGAACCAAAAATGGTAAAGAAGGGTTAAAATGGGAATTTGGAAAATCCCAAGTAACCAAAAAATCCTAAAAACCATGAAGAGGAACCAAGGAATGGATTGGATGTGAAAACCGGACCAGTTTAAGATGAGCCAAACATGAACCGAGTCGAATCGGGTTGAAACGTGATGAACCGGTTCCATGATTCATTTTTCTAGGTGGCTTTAAAATCTCAATTTGGAAAATTGAGGCCATCATGTGATAGAAAATGAATTTATATTAATTTAGAAATTCTTAATTTTTAGAAAACCGGTCGATTTTCGTTTCCGGATCACCGAACCCGGTCGGACTGGACCGGTCAATGAATAGTGTCATCTTCTTCCTTCGAATGGCAGCACTATTCATGGAAGGATTCTACCTTTTATTTCCAGCGAGGAACTATTCCTTCCGATTATGACATTTTCTAATGAGGATAAGCTCTACCAATATGGAAACTAGTAGAGCCAAGGGTTCCCTAGCTCCCTATATAAAGAGCTCCCATTCATTCATTATCCTCACACCTCAAACCTTCGGATAAGAAGAAGTTCTCCATTTCTTGACGAAGCTCAAACCAGAGCTCGGACTTGGGCACTTTTTTCCACTTGAGAAGGTGAATTTGGGTCTTATAGACTCCGAAGGAAGTCAACCACCTATTGGCACCCTCCATACTGCCTGAGTACCACCGGAGAAGCGTCAGTGGGTCCAAACAATGAAGCTGCTTCGTAGGACTTAAAGATGCCCGATCCAAATTTGACCAATTCAGACCTCCTATGACCAAACACGAGCCTTCCCCTGGCCTGCACTCGACCTCCTCAAGGAAAAGGGTAAGTCAATTCGACCCTCCCTCATCGGAATAGTTCAATTCTAGAGGAGAAACCAATAGCCCAAAACCAACACAACCTCGTACTTGGCGTCTCTTTGTTTCTGCATGATTGTGACCTTGCTTTATATTTGTGCTACTAGCCCAACATGTTGCGACCTTGCTTCAACATAGTAGATTTAGTAAGCATTATACAATTGTGATAATTTTTTACAAGTTTTAAATCAAACTTATTTACGGGACTGGACACGTTTCCATCGGCCTCGGGCGCACTTATACAAGTTTCAAAACATGGCCTTGGGCCACTTCACTTTAAAAATTGTAGACTTGGGCCCACTTGCACTGAACTAGATCTAGCCCACCATTATCGACCATGGGCTTCACCCATATCTAGCATCGACGGTTGGACTAGACCATACCAATTGAGGTGTATCCATACACCGTTCATGGGTTGTTCTAATAGCATACTTAATACTTTCTTCAAAAATGTAATCCCAAAAAGTTCAACCATTTTCACATAGTCAGGGGATTATATTTCTATAAATCTGATTTCAAAACAAATCATGATCTTAAGTATACTTATAATCGACACAATCGGTCCCGATGTCAGAAATCCCACTAACCCGTATTTTGAGAGTTGTTCGTCCTGGGGATTTCTAAGCTTCGCGTGCCTTTCCTTTGAAACTCATAGTTGATTCATTTCTACAATAAATTGGGCAATTAATTGCCAAGTAATAAGTTACTTATACTTGATATCCGTAACTTTCTAAAAATTACGACTTGACACTTAAGTTATACCTTATTTCCAATTAGGTCCCTAAGATTGTCAAATCTTCCATTTGATCCCTAATTTTCCTCAAATTTCCAATTGGGTACAATATTTCTCGCTAATTATAGAAAATCCCCAATTTCTCTAAAATTGCAATTAAGTCCTCATACTTTCAAAATTTTGCAATTTAGTCCTCCAACTTTAAATATCATCGTGCAACGGTCTGAGTTTTCAATCTAGGCAGATAGCGCTCGTCCTAAGGTTTCTCCTAGATTTAAGAATCACCTCAATTCATGTCAAATTGAGGGAGAATTCAATTAGTAAATGTTCATTGGTTCAATCTTTAGCACTGATCGAAATTCATAGAGGGGAGCCAAATTGGCTTACCTTTCCACTCTAATTCGGTCGTAGAAGGGCTAAGGAAGTGTTGGGAGAGCTTGATTTGGCCTAAGGAGGACTCAAATTGGCTAATTTTTGCTCGATAGAAACAAGGCAGCTTTGGTCCGCTGGAGCTTCTTCACTGTTCGATCACGCCGGCACTTCTCCGGCGATCCTTGGAGAAATTGGAGACCACCGTCGGGTAGTTGACTTCTCCCCGAGTCTAAAGAACCCAACCACACCTTCTTTGGCTAAGAAAAGACCCTATGTTAGAGCTCTGGTTTGAGCTTCGTTGAAAAACTGAGTAGTTGAGAGAGAGTAAGGTTTTTAGGTGTGTGGAGGATGAATGGAGAGGGGCTCTTTATATAGGGAGCTCGGGACTCTCTGACCGTTCGTTTGGCACCTTAATGACAATTATTGATGGCCTAAAATGTATTGAATGGAAATGTTTCTTCTTTGCCGGCACTGTTTAATTTTCCAGTGAGTGAATATTTCTGTCATTTGAAGGAAGAAGATGACATTGTTCTGAACCAGATCGGACTGGTTCAAACTAGGTTCAATGCTTAAACTGGTCGGTTTAGTGTCGATTTGATAGAGTTTTTCAAAATTAAAAATTTCTAAATTCATTCTCTATTCATGGTGGCCTCAATTCACCAATTTGAATTTTCTAAGCCACCTAGAAAAATGAATTTAGCACACAGTTCAATAGTGGTTCAAATCAATTCAAACTAAGTTCAATCTGGTTCACCTGAACCAATCTGATTTTCTCTCCCAAATTGTCCTAAGGTCCCTTTCAAGGTTTTTATGACCCTTTGGGTCACCCGGGAGTTGTAAATTTCCCAATTTGCCCATTCTCTAGTTCTTAGGGTTTGTGAACCAGTTCGGTTTTCTCCCTCAGTTTGGCCCGTTCTTTCCCTAGTTTTCCTTAACTTCAATGAGCGGAGTTTATAGACCTGTTCATGCTTGATTCGACTGGTTTTCTATATTTTAAAAGTTTCTAAATTTGTCTAAATTAATTTTCTACATAATGGTGACTTCAAATTCCCAAATTGATGTTTTTAATCCACTTAGAAAAATAAATCTTTAAATCAATTCCTTCTGTTTCGGTCAAGTTAACACTGAATCAATCTAGTTTCCTCATCCAATTCCATTCATGATTATTTTACATGATTTTTCCCTTTATTGACTATTTAGAATTGACTATTCATGTCACGCCCTGACCCGGTTTGGTCGAATCCCCGTGAACAACCCGCCACTCTCCCAGTCTATTAAAGGGTTTCCCCTTGTTATAAACCGTAAAGAGTAAGGCGTCCTTTAATCTGCACCTTTTCCTAGAATAACATAAATTAAAACTGCATAATAATTTAGATTTATCATACCCGTCTCACAGGCATTTTAGTTGATAGACTTTAAGGGTAGGCTTTCTGAAATCTCCTTAAAGGGATATAAGGCATGGGGTGAGTACGACTACTCAATGAATAGTTTTTTAATACTTTTACTTTTATCAAAAAGATTTGTATTGGAGTGTGCCAGACTCCTTTCTTTCAAAAATCATTTCATTCAAAATCTCGGGTTTTATCACCATTTCCTTATTTAATCACGATGTGTCATCACCCAACACACATCCTTTATCATGAAGGTTTAACACACATTCGTAGGTCAGTATGTCCACTAAACTCACTTATGGCTTTGGAGCTACTTTACCGGCCACCTGGATAGAATTACGTCCACTTCTACCCTGAGAATGAGTGGATGTTCGTGACATTCGACTCTCATTCCCGAAATAAATTCTTCGTATCCATATGAGTACAGAGACCTCATCCCGTCCCCACTTCGATCTCATGCGCTTAGTTCTACTCCAAATTTCACATGGTCACCTAGAACAACGAACTAGCCTTATACTCACCGGGTCGTCCAGGGCTCTTAGGATGCATCACTACCCCTCATGGGCGTCTTAATGATCCCGTACTCATAGTGTATGCACAAACAATGTTTTCTTATTATACGATGTAATTTGTGGTGTCATTAGTCCAACGGTCCCGACTTTTAACTCAACCAGTAGCTATTTGTCTTGATTGGTCTAGAGATCAGTCATGTCGCACTGCTGCCAGATGACTGAGAATGTCAAACCAGCCTTGGTACCATGACCAAATAATTAACTTATTAAAGTTTTATGCCACATATATCATGTTCATTTATGAGCTTCCGCTCGTGCCCATTGTCTTATGGCCCACTGTTCGAGATTTTAAAAAATTGGGCACATTAGCCCCCAAGTTCCAAAAACCAAGGCCCCCGACCTATAAGAGCTATTCTAGCTCCTGTTGAGAAGGTCTCCCAAATTGTTTAAGCATTGGAACATAGTTAGGGGAGAACACTTCCGACAAAAATATGTTTTCACTATCCATTATACCGACCCGATATAAGGACATCTCCATTCATAACCAATGAACGGGTTTTCAACTTCCTTCGAGGAAGTTTCATCATACCAACTGTGAATGATCTACTTAAAACCGCTAAGTAGTTTTTCCGCATGGTTTTCACATCACTACTCAAAGTTGTGACGTTTAAAATATCACGTAGTAGTGGGTTTTCATTTCGATGTGCTTATCATCCCCAACCAGGTATGATATAAAATCTCACTCACAACCGATAAGTGGTTTTTAACTTTAAGTTGTGCTAGTCATCCCAACCGGGTATGACGTTATTAAACCCACTCACCCGTTAATGCAGGGAATTCCACTAGACCGGTTCTTTGTATTCATACGAGCTTGTCCTTGCTAGCATTCCTGGTACTTCATGTTCCTACATGATATGAACATCTCGGTTCATTATCCTTTTGCCTAATAACCTTCATTCATTCCAAGTGAATGAGAAAGTCAAACTTTCATTTATTTACAATTAGGTCACTAAAGTTATTTCTCTTTAACTTTAAGTCCCTAATGCCAGTTTTTCCTTAAAGTGAGTCCTGAAACTTTTAAAATTTATCATAGGAGCTCAATTTATTCCATTTCATAAAAAGGGGATTAATTTCCCAAATTTCCAATTTGGTCCCCCAACTTTTCCAAAATTACCATTTTGACCATCCTTTACAAAAATGGTAAGTTTCACCCCAAGAATTCTAAAATTCCTCAATTAGCCCTCTAACATTTTTATCATGCTCAATTGACCCTCAATTTTAGGAAATTGCATTTCAGTCCCTTGAATTTTCAAAAATCCTTAATTTCCCCGAATTTTTACCCCGATTCCAACTCTTTAACACAACCGAATTTGATTTCATCAAATTGACCGATCAAACGCCTCTAATTATTGAAATTGAAGTTGAAATTGGGTTCATCCATGCTTATATGATTCCATAGAACTTTAAATCACGAGTTTTAACGCTGGAACGAGCTCAAACGGAGCTTCGTTGGAAAATAGACTATAGAGAGAGAAAGCTTCAATTACTCGCTGGTGAGGGCACGATGATCTAAGCCTTCGATCTGGGTAGATAGCTCTCATCATGAGGTTCATCCTATAATCAAGAATCACATCAATTGATGCCGAATTGGATTAGAATTTTTTAATTGAAATTCGGCCGACTCTCTCTCTAACACTGATCAGAAATTGTAAAGGGGAGCCAAATTGGCTTACCTTTCGGTCCTAATTCGGCCGTGGGAGGGCTGAGTAAGTGTTGGGAGGGCTTGGTTTGGCTTGAGGAGGGCTTGAAATGGCTGATTTCAACTCGGCCAAAATAGGGCTGCTTCAGTCCGCCGGAACTACTTCACTATTTCATCATGTCGACGTTTCTCCGGCGACCCTCGAAACAAATGGAGACTACAGGAATGTAGCTGACTTCTCCTCGGTTCTAAAAAACCCGACCTCACCTTGTTTGCCTCAAAAAAGTGCCCATGTCAGAGCTCTGGTTTGAGCTTCACTGGAAAATGGAGCAGTTGAGAGAGAATAGAGTTTTCAGGTGTTGAGAGAATGAATAGGGAGGGGATCTTTATATCGGGAGCTCGGGGACCCGTTGGCCATCCATTTGGCACCGTTATAACAGGCATTGAAGACCTGAAACATACCGAATGGAAGCATTTCTTCTTTGTAGGCGCTGCTTCGATTTTCCAGCGAGTGAATAGTGTTGTCATCCTAAGGAAGAAGATGACAGTGTTCCGAACCGGAACGGACGGGTCTGAACCAGGTTCGAAGCTTAAACTGGTCAGTTCACCCCTCATTCGATTGAGTTTTTCAAATCTAAAAATTTCTAAATTCATTTTCTATCCAATCGTGGCCTCAAATCTTCAATTTGAATTATTTAAGCCACCTTGAAAAGTGAATTTAGGATTCGGTTCAATAGTGGTTCAAACCGGTCCAAACTGGTTTGAATCTGATTCACCTGAATCGGTTTGGTTTTCATCCCCAATTCCTTCACAAATCCATTTCCATGTCTTTTGTGACTCCTTGTGTCACTTGGGGTCCATAAAATTCTCGGTTTACAATCTATTTATCGATTCTGATTCATAAATTGGCTTAGTTCTTAAACTGGTTTAATCCAGTTTGGGTCCGGTTCACCCGAACCGGTCTAGTTTTTCTCTCCCACTTTATTCTAAGGTTCCTTACCAAGGTTTATAAATTTCTTTGGGGCACAAGGGAGTTGAATTTCTCTAATTTTTTCGTGCTCTATCATTTCTGGTTCATGAACCGACTTAGTTCATAAACTGATTCAATCCAGTTGGATCAGGTTCATCTAGACCGGTTTGGTTTTTCTCTTCCAATTCATCCTAAGGTTCTTTTCCATGGTATTATGTACCCTTTGGATCACCCGGGAGTTGTAAATTCCCAAATTGCCCGTTCACAAATGATTGGTTTTGTGAATCGGTTCGGTTTCTCACTCGGTTTGGCTGGTTCTTTTCCCAGTTTTCCTTAGCTCAAAAGGGCAGGGTTTACAACTCTCCCCTCCTTTTAGGAGTTTTGTCCCCAAAACTTAATTATTAGCCTTGTATTAGGAATCATTTCCTTTGATGCCCTTTGGTGTTTGTTCAACATGCAAACTCTTCTCTTGTCCTTCCAATTAGCCCTTTTTACAACCTTAACTTAAGGAATTCCTTTTCCTTTATATTATTTACTCCCTCCATGGAGTTTATCATAACTAGACATACCTTACTTAAGGGTATATTATTAGATTTTATCTCTTTTTACATAGAGCAACATTCTTCCCTTTGAGATTATGTACTCAAAATTGGGAATTCTAAGATAATTAATCATTCCCGTGTCTAGTTATCCTTTTGGTAAATGAAACCTTTAGCTCGATGTTCTTTCGAGCGTTACGTACTTGTTTCCATGGTTTTTCTTTATTATAACTTTTTCGTCCTATTTTGACCCTTCCTTCATTCATTGTTTATTATCACTTCGGTCCAAATTTTTCATATTCAACCTTGTCATGCTTATTAGCCGACTCTTCCTTACTTTGAGTCATATTCTCCTCGGTATTGTTGGGCTTACATGTCCCTTACAGCATGGCATTTTCTAGGACCCATCTCTGTCCATTAGATTTCTAGAACATCTCCTTGAGGGTCTTTCTTAGCTTTTTGACCTTTTAGGGATCGTATAACTTCATCCCTCTTTTCTTTTGATAGTATTCCTCAACTATCCTTCTTACCATTATCCTCTCCTCCATCATGCTTTTGAAGTTATGTCTCACATAACCGCATGGATTCCTCTTACCTATTCATCTTTCCGCAACTTCTTTATTACATCTTTTCGGTTATAATTGATTGGGTTTTCCAATACTATACTGACAAGCTGAGATTCATCATTTCTTAGGTCCATCCTCGTTCCCAATGGCATCCTTTACTCAAGGATTTTACTTTGGCCTTAATCCATTCTTACTTGTTCGTAATCATTTCACAATTCTTTATACCGAGTTGTTTCCTTTCGGTCTACATGTTGATTTGCTTAGTTTGGGGAGTTTCCCTTTTTACAGTTTCTTTCTCTACTATTTCCTTCAAAGTAGAGAATTTTACCTTAGAAGTTACATGTTCAACCTTCTTACCATTTCTTGAAGATTTCCTTTCTTCATCTCCTTACACCCTTTCTATATTGGGGCATTTGCTCGCTTTCAGTCCTCCATTTTCTTAAATTTTCCATTCCATCCCTTATTCCTTATTTGAGTAGCTTCCGATTATCGATTTTATTTCGTGTACTCCACCCTATGCCCATTCATCCACTCTTTAGGCTCTATTATGTGAGTGTGGACCACAATCCATCTTGATATTAGTGGTTGTTCCCCCTTAACCACTTCTTATTTAGGGAGTTTACTTTCCCAAGGTTTTTCCGATGTTGTTTCCTTTATTTTCTTATTATGGGTGGTCTACCAATTCTTACTTGTTACGACATCTATTGATGTTATCTTTTCACCTACTCGTTCCTTGGGTTTAACTTACTCCTTAGGTTCTCCTAGTATGTTTCCCTTGGTTCTTTCACCTCACCATGCACTTCATTTGTTAATTTGTCTCCTCATTCCTCGTCACTTGTTCCCATTACCTATTAGTTAGGACATGTATCCCTCCTCAAGGTTTCCTTCCTTGGTGAGATTCTTTCCCTTTCTCCCGGAATTTCTTCTTCATAAATTTTCGTATGTTTATATCCTTGAATGACATCCCTTGATGTCATCCCCTTCCGTTTACCTTTACTCTTGAAATCCTACGGGTACATCCTTTGTACCCCATGCTCATTCCAACTTGTACCCCTGTACACGTATATTTCCTTTAAGTAGAGCTCAAATCCTCCTTGTTTTTGGATCTCTTAATCATCCTACGAGAGGCTTACTTAATCTTCTCTTAGCTTTGAGTTTGGTTGTCAATCCATTCTTGGCCATTGATCTCTTTAAAGATTTCCTCCATCCTTCTTTTCCAAATATTCGGCCTTTCCACCTCTCCCTTCTTTACTAGAGATTAAATTTATGACATTCACGAGGGTTAGTTCATTAACTAACTCGTCCCTACTATTCTCCTTGTCTAATTATCTTGTGATAGTTGTCTCTCGAGTCTTCTTGTCCTTAATGCCCATCCCACTGCCCTTTTTAGGGTGTAGTCCTTACTACTTCCCAATCCTCCTTAGGGCGTCGTTTATTCTTCTTAACTATCTTGTTGTTACAATTTGCTTCCTTCCACTATGTTGGTCCGAAACTTGACTTCTCTACTTTTTTCCAAAGAAAGTCTTACTTATCATCCCAAAACATCCCATTTGTCGTCTAATGCTCGACTTGTCTTCTCTTGTAGAGGTGCTTCCTTCCTTGCTCCTAGATGGCTGAAAATTTCTTCTTAAGGAAGAATTCCCATCATTTACCCTTTGTTTTATTTGCGATTGATCGAGGTCTTACCTTCAGTCCTTTTCCTCCCTCATCTAGTTGAGGCACACCATTACACCATCATTGAGGGACAAAAAGTTTTAGGAACTCAAAATTTACTTTTGAAATATGAGTACCAACTTGGGGCTTTAGCTTTTCTTAAAGGAGATTGGGTCGGGAAGTACCCGCCACTATGCTAGGATCTTGAAGAGCTTCCTCCTAGTATGGTTGAAGTTTTGAGCAGGAGTCATATTTCATGGGGTGAAATACTTTCGGATTCATTTAGCTGTAGAGGTGTTGTTCTTGGAAGGTATTGTTCTAAATCCTTACGATGTGGGGCAATCCTTCACTTCATGCCCCATTTCTCTTACACCTATAAAAGGTTATCTTGATATTTGTCCTTAGTAGTGTTGAGCACTTTCTCGAGTAGTGTTCCTATTGTCCTCACCTTGTAACAAGTCATTTCCTTGCCCAGTAGTTACTACTAGAGTTCTCACTCCTTAGTCTCCTTGTCGGTTTTCTTGTCGAGCCTTCTCTACCTACTAGTTTTCCCCTAAGAGTTCTCCTAGACTCTTTAGTCTTTTAGTTCATTTCCTTATTTTGGATGGGATTCTCCTCAGTCCCCACGATTTGTTTGGTTACTTTTATTAAGGCAATCTTCCTATAGTTGAGGCGTAGGCTTACATCCTTTTTTAGAGACATGGTTTCAGGAACTTGGAATTCTTCATTAATGGAGAAGGAGTACAATATGTTAGGGTCTTAACCATATTACAAAGAGGTGGTTATGAAATAGATAGAGGGCTATGGGGTGTTTGATAAGCATCCTCCATGGTAAGGTTATAAGCCCTAGCTGGTGTTCCTAGATTTTGGCTTAGCTCTTTTTGTACTCGGAGGTGTGACCTCAACAGGTCCAAGCATCATCCTCTTTGATACTTTGTCATTTGGTCCTTGGGGATTTCTACCATGCCCTAGACATTTGGGAAGCTTCTAGAGTTGTCTTCCTACGAGGACAAGGTGCTCAGCAGAGTCATTCCTAGTTTTCTTGGTTCCTTTTCTGGGAGCCATCTGAAAATTTTAAGATAAATCCTATCAGTTACTATATTTTCTAGTCTTGATTATGTATTTGAGGAAACATGCTCTGATACCACTCTAGTTGTCATGCCCCGACACGGTTTCATTGGATCCCCGTGAACAACCCGCCACTCTCCTGATTTATTAAAAGGTTTCCCCTTATTATAAACCGTAAAGAGTGGGGGTGAGAACGACTACTCAGTGAATGGGTTTTTAATACTTTTACTTTTATGAAAAAGATCTATATTGGAGTGTGCCAGACTCCTTTCTTTCAAAATCATTTCATTCAAAATCTCAGGTTTTATCACCTTTTCCTTATTTAATCACTGTGTGTCATCACCCAACACACATCCTTCATCATGAAGTTTAAACACACATTCACAGGTTAGAACATCCACTGAACCCACTTGTGGCTTCGGAGCGACTTTACCAGCCACACGGATAAAAGTACGTCCACTTCTACCTTGAGAATGAGTGGATGTTTGCGACATCCAACTCTTATTCCCGGAATAAATTCTTCGTGTCTGTATGAGAACAGAGACCTCATCCCATCCCCACCTCGGTCTCATGCTCTTAGTGCTACTCCAAATTTCGCACGGTCGCCTGGAACGACGAATTGCCCTTATACTCATGGGTCGTCCAGGACCCTTAGGATGCATCACTACCCCTCATAGGCATCTTGATGATCCCGTACTCATAGTGCATGCACAAACAATGTTTTCTTATTATGCCATGTAATATGTGGTGTCATTAGTCCAACGATCCCGACTTTCAACTTAACCTGCAGCTGTTTGTCTTAACTGGTACGGAGACCGGTCATATCGCACTGCTGCTATTTGACTGAGAATGTCGGACCAGCCTTGGTACCATGACCATACAATTTACTTATTAAAGTTTTATGGCACATATATCATGTTCATTTACAAGCTTCTGCTTGTGCCCATTAGCCTATGGCCCACTGTTCGAGATTTTCAAAAAACCGGGCATATTAGCCCCCAAGTTCCAAAAACTGAGGCCACCCGACCAATAAGAGCTATTCGAGCTCCCGTCGAGAAGGTCTCCCAAATTGTTTAAGCATTAGCACACAGTCAGGGGAGAACACTTCCGACAAAAATATGTTTTCACTGTCCATTATACTGACCTGATATAAGGATATCTCCATTCATAACCAATGAATGGGTTTTCAACTTCCTTCGAGGAAGTTTTATCATACCAACTGGGTATGATCTACTTACAACCGGTAAGTAGTTTTTCTGCATGGTTTTCACATCACTACTCTAAGTCGTGATGTTTAAAATACCACATAGTAGTGGGTTTTCATTTCGATGTGCTTATCATCCCTAACCGGGTATGATATAAAATCTCACTCACAACCGGTAAGTGGTTTTTAACTTTAAGTTATGCTCATCATCCCAACCGGGTATGACGTTATTAAACCCACTCACCTGTTAATCCAGTGAATTCTACTAAACCGGTTCTTTGTATTCACGCGAGCTTGTCCTTGCTGGTGAACTCGGTACTTCATGTTCTTACACGATATGAACATCTCGGTTCATTATCATTTGGCCTAATAGCCTTCATTCATTCCAAATGAATGAGAAAGTCAAACTTTCATTTATTTGCAATTAGGTCCCTAAAGTTATTTCTCTTTAACTTTAAGTCCCTAATGCCAGTTTTTCCTTAAATTGAGTCCCAAAACTTTTAAAATTTATCATAGGACCACAATTTATTCCATTTCACAAACGGGAGATTAATTTTCCAAATTTCCAATTTGGTCCTCCAACTTTTCCAAAATTACCATTTTCCCTTCCTTTACAAAAATGGTAAGTTTCACCCCAAAAATTCTAAAATTCCTCAATTGGCCCTCTAACATTTTTATCATGCCCAATTGACCCTCAATTTTAGGAAATTGCATTTCGGTCCCTCGAATTTTCGAAAATCCCCAATTTTTCCCCCAATTCCAACTCTTTAACACAGCTAAATTTGATTTTATCAAATTGACCGATCAAACTCCTCTAATTGTTGAAATTGAGTTCCTCCATGCTCATACAATTCCATAGAACTTTGAATCACGAGTTTTAATGCCGGAACGAGGTCAAACGGAGCTTCGTCAGAAAATAGACTGTAGAGAGAGAAAGCTTCGATTACTCACCGGTGAGGGCACGACAGTCCAAACTTTCGATCTGGGAAGATAGCTCTCGTCTTGAGGTTCATCCTAGAATTAAGAATCGTATCAATTGATGCAGAATTGGATTAGAATTTCATTATTGAAATTCGGCCAACTCTCTCTAACACTGATCAGAAATTGTAAAGGGGAGCCAAATTGGCTTACTTTTCGGTCCTAATTCGGCCATGGAAGTACTGAGGAAGTGTTGGGAGGGCTTGGTTTGGCCTGAGGAGGGCTCGAAATGGCCAATTTCAACTTGGCCAAAACAGGGCAGCTTCGGTCCGCCGAAGCTGCTTCACTATTTCATCACGTCGGCATTTCTCCAACGGCCCTCGAAACAAATGGAGACTACAAGCGTGTAGCTGACTTCTCCCAGGTTCTAAAGAACCTAACCTCACCTTGTTTGGCTCAGAAAAGTGCCCATGTCAGAGCTCTGGTTCGAGCTTTATCAGAAAATGGAGTAGTTGAGAGAGAATGGAATTTTCAGGTGTGGAGAGGATGAATGGGGAGGGACTCTTTATATAGGGAGCTCGGGGACCCGTCCGTCATCTGTTTGGTACCGTTATTACATGCATTGAAAACCTGAAACGTACCGAATAGAAGCGTTTCTTCTTTGCCAGCGTTGCTTCTATTTTTCGGCGACTGAACAGTTCTCTCTTCCTGAGGAAGAAGATGACACTATTTCAAACCGGACCGGTCCGAACTGGGTTCGAAGCTTAAACCGGTCGATTCACCCCTCATTCGACCAAGTTTTTCAAATCTAATAATTTCTAAATTCATCTAAATTCATTTTCTATCCAATGGTGGCCTCAAATCTCCAATTTGAATTATTTAAACCACCTAGAAAAATTAATTTTGGATTTGGTTCAATAGTGGTTCAAACCGGTCCAAACTAGTTCGAATCTGGTTCACCTGAACCGGTTTGGTTTTCATCCCCAATTCCTTCACAAGTCCATTTTCATGTCTTTTGTGACTCCTTGGGTCACGTAGGGTCCATAAAATTCCTAGTTTACCATCTATTTATCGATTCCGGCTCATAAACCGGCTTGGTTCTTAATTTGGTTCGGTTCGGTTCACCCGAACCGGTCTAGTTTTTCTCTCCCACTTTGTTCTAAGGTTCCTTCCCAAGGTTTATAAATTTCTTTGGGGCACAAGGGAGTTGAATTTCTCTAATTTTCCCGTTCTCTATCGGTTCCGGTTCATGAACCGACTTGGTTCATAAACGATTCAATCCAGTTGGATCTGGTTCATCTAAACCGGTCTGGTTTTTCTCTTCCAATTCATCCTAAGGTTCTTTTCCATGGTATTATGAACCCTTTGGATCACCCGGGAGTTGTAAATTCCCAAATTGCCTGTTCACAAATGTTAGATTTGTGAACTGGTTCAGTTTTCTCACTCGGTTTGGCCGGTTCTTTTCCCGGTTTTCCTTAGCTCAAAAGGGCGAGGTTTACAATTCAGACTTTATTGACTATTGGATTCTCTATACCAATTTAGGTTAGCTTTAAACCTTGGTTTTCACTCAAAATTTTCCAATTCCCATTATCGGCTTCCTTAGTATTGGGATTGGGGTTTACACTACTGGTGTGTCCTCTAGTGTGGTTATCTCTTTCTGGGCACTTATGATTTGGGCTAGGAATACCTCACATCATTTTTGCATCATCCTCTAGGCCTTGAGACTGGATATCGAATATGATTTATTTGGGCGCTTCTCTCCCTAGAATATCACTTCCTTGGCATTCCTAGCTCAAAGTGTCATGATTTTGTTCTTGCAATCCAATGTGGCCTAGTGAGTGGATAACCAATCCATCCCGATGAAAGGGTCTACTTTGGACACGTTTAGGGGTATTAAATCGGCATCAAGAACTTCCCCTTCCATAGAAACTATGCATCCCCTCAGGACTATATCCCTAAGGATCACTTCGCCCAACGATGTATATACCATTACTCCTGGTGTTAATGGGGATAGCCTTATTGGAATTCGAGGAGCCAGTCCTTCTCGTACATATGACATGTTTGCTACCAAGTCTTTAAGAACAAATACCTCGATTTCAATTACGTGTATGAGTTCTAAGATAATATCAAAACATTTTATTAATATTTATTATCTTACAAGTTAAGTATTGTGGCCCACTAGGCTCATGTTCCCCTATTTACATGGTGCTTCCCTTAGCATCATCTCAAAAATATTTCTAGGATAGGGAGGTTCAAGGGTTATGGGAGGTACCCACAACGACGCTCAGGTATGTCCTAGCCTCTTCCTATGTCGGGTTATAGACCCTGGTGGGAACTCGATCCTAGTTCACGGGCCCTTCTGCCCTACGGTTCCCTTGTTTGGTCCTTTGATCGTTGCCCAGAGATACTGGTACCACATGATAGGGCAGAGGTTGTTTGACGTGGTTTTCCCCTAATGTTGGCCGACTGTTGGCCACTCGGCATTCCCTTGCCATCTGTCCCATTTAGCCACACTAGAGGCAACGCATCTGAAAGCAAGATCCCTAGTGGGACCTTCCACACTGATTGTAGTGTGGGAACGCACTCCTTGTGCAGCCTGTATTACTCCCAACACTATTGGCCCGAGAGGGCCCAACACTGTTTGTTGGGTATCTTTCGGTAAATTGTCCCCTCCTAATCTATTACGAGTAGTGAGTGTTGATGCTCTATGTGGGACCACTAGAGTAGGACACTTTGGTCCTAGCTGCCTTCCATGGAGGTGTAGCTAGATGGTACATCTCTATGCGCTTCTCCTCAATACCCTTCTAGAGCTAGTGGTTGCATAAAACTCATTCACACTCACAGGCAGAGCTGACCACCTCGACCAACTCAGTTGGGCACCCCAAGCTCCTCATGTAGAATCACACGTTGGGGTCCAACCCATCCAGGAATTGCTAACATATGTCAACAGGGCTCACCAAATTTGGCGCAAATGCCCTCAAGGCATTGAAACGGTGTTGATATTGTATCACCATTCCCTGGCCTTGTTAGAGTCTCGAAAACTCATGCTTCTTCTCATTCATGTGGTAGGGAGACAGATACTCCTCATGAAACTTCTTCTCGAAGGTTTTCCCATTGAGGGGTATCAGTGCTATGGCTTGTAGATTTAGCCACCACCTATCGGCGTTCCCTCCCAGGAAGAACTCTACCATGGTTACCTTGGCCTAGTCCAGAACCGCGACCATGGCCATGTATTTCTTTGTCGTCCTCAGCCAGTCCATGGCAGTGATAACATCCCTCTCTCCAGTAAAGGTAGTACATCCCAAATGCCTAATGGCTTTGAGGTTGCGGGGCACATCGAACCTCTGAGGTTCCCTAGCTGGATTTGGTTCTCCTTCCATAGGTGGTGCTAACTCCGGTACAACCACAGTTAGAGCTGCTACGAGAATTGGGACTACTATCGGTGCCACGTCTATGTCGTATTCTCTTAAAAAGTCCTAAAAAGCCTATATTTACGCTAGAGTTCATGCCTTCATGTTTGATTTCCAAGATGGAACTCCTGCTGAGCCTTCTCTAAGGTATTCTTAATTAGGTTCTCCCACAGACTTGTCGGTGTGCTCCATTTCTGGAGAAAGGTAAAGTTTTATATTAGTATAGGAGCATTCCCTCCTTTGTAATATTTTCAACGAAGGCCCTATCATGACTATTCCCATTTTGCAATTCTTCAAAACGATCCAGTTTTTAACCTTTTGGGTTTTTTAAAACTCCCTCTCTAATACCACCTGAACAGGTTGTCACGCCCTAGTCTGATTTCCTCGGCTTAGGATCCATGAACCCCTTGCCAATCCCCCTGACGTTATAAAGGCAGGTACCTTCACCAAGGTGACACCGGCAGGCCAAGGCTTAGAATGTACTACATGAAAAACACAGCAAAATTTTTTAACTTTTGTAATAAGTCCTTTGTGGGGGCTCTTGAAAATGACTGTTTAAAAATAATGGGAATAGTATAGACATGATATGATAGGGAATTCAAACCTTCTTAAGCGAAGGTGTGCTCACCTCGTAGCTTGGGTCTCGGTCCTAACATTCCCTCTCCTCTTCTCTACACATATGTTAGGGGAGGGGTGAGCTCACAGCTTAGTGAGTGGAATGTTGATGTCATGCCACTACATGGCTTATGACCCAAACCTTTCCCATAAACCACCTAGCAACTCTAATCGCTCGCATCCCCCATGCGAGGCCTCTGTTTTATTTTCTCCCCTTTTTGAGACATATTCTTGGGTCATTTGGCTCATCTCTATCTTACGGTCGGGATATTATCGAACTCCCACTTATCGGGTATTCATGTCTTAAATTACATTATCTCAAACATGGGACGTGGTCCCACATAATCACATGGCCTACACTCAGGCAGCACTCCCGAGTAATTGTGACCCGTGCCCCAGCCCTAAAACCGAGGCATTTACACAAAACAAGGGGCAACTAATGGCCCTAAACACACAATCACAATTCCACATGTAATGGATCACCACTCGTGTGATCCCAGACTGGGAGCTGGAGTGTGGGATGCCCCAAGACTCTCTTCCTACAATTGACACCTCACATGTGCCGCCTCATAGCTAGGTGTCTTAGCACCCACTGTCACGCCCCAACCTAGTTTGGTCGAAGTCCTGTGATCAACCTGCCACCCTTTCTCGTACTAATTTAGTATTTCTACCATATAGACCAAGGAAGGTAAAGGCATTGGAGTACCTATTTTCCACAAAAAAGTTTACAAAACATAAAAGTTACCCGATGGTGGTGCCCTTGACTTTCTCTTCTAGTCTTAGCTTGTCATAGCGAGGTGTCTTTCCTGAAAAAGTTTATTAGGAGGGTTGAGTTTCTACAACTCAGTGAGTGGGGTTAGGAAGTGAGTTTTCAAACAAATAGTTTTATCGAAACATTTTTATACTTTTAGTTTATTGTAATATGAGTTCATCTCTTCTTTAACATTTCCCCTTGCTCAAGAGGTGCCTCATCAAACAAGCACATGCCCTTTCTATCATAGAAAGGGATCACACTTTCACAAAACAATCCCTGACCATTCCACTTGTGGTTCGGTACATCTTTACCATCCACACGAATAGAGGTGCACTGCCTCTACCCTAAGTTTGAGTATACATCAATAGTGCGACCCTCAAACCCTTATCATGTCCGCTTGGTGGGACGAGACCTTGTTTCCCCTCCGGCCTCGGTCTAGAGACCGCTTTTCCCCTCCGACCTCGTTCTCAATACTACAACATGTCCGCTTTGTGGGATGAGACCTCATTTCCCCTCCAACCTCGGTCTTAGTGTGCAGGAAGATATCAGAGATTCATGACTGACTAGCATGACAAACCCACCCTTATTGCATCCAGGTCATCCAGTAGCCCTTGGGATCCATCGACTACCTCTCTCGGGCGTCTAGATGCTCCTGGATTCCTCATGCATTGCATACAATAGTTTTGATTCATTAACCATGCTCTTTGGTGCCAATGGTCCAACAGCCCCGACACTCGACCTGGCCTACAGCTGTTTGTCTTGACTGGCCCATTGACCTGGTTTGTGCGTACTACCACTACCCCATCGGGCTTTGTTAGTCCTATCTTGGCCCCGTGGCAAATCACACAACAATTCCAGTTTTTCTGGGAGTTTCCATGGTTATAATTCATGTTTGTCTATGGGTCCAACCCGTGCCCTAGCCTTGGGCCCACTTCACGAGTTTTCCAAAAATTGGGCCTTCGACTCTATCATTTTCAAATTCAAGGCCTTAAGCCTGTTGGAGCAATTTTGGCTCCCTTCAAGAACGTCTCCCAAATTGTTTAAGCAGTTTCACACAGTCGGGGGAGACCATTCCTAGAAAATAATTTTCACACATAAAAATGGTTCTCATTACCCCCAACCGAGTTTGATGTTGAAATCCCACTCACCCGGCAATAGTGGCATGGCCTTCCCGATGAGTTCTTGAGTTGTGGTGCGCTTCCTTGCACCAGTACTAGAAAATCGGCTCCTGCATAGTTCGAGTACCTTTATCAGGGGAATCGATATAAGGGACTTCTTAGTTTTAGGTATTTGCGCATAGGTCCTTACACTATGCCTTCATTGCATTTAGGTCTCACTGTTTATAACTATACATTTGGGTCCCTAATCTTTATTTAATCTTAATTAAGTCCCTAGGACTTCCAATTATCCCTCATTGGTCCTTAACTTTTCCAAATTTATCAATCGGTTCTCAATTTTCCCAAAATTGCCAATTCGCCCTTAATTTCCCAAAAATTGCCAATTGGTCCTTAAATTTTCAAAAATTGCCAGTTGGTCCTTAAATTTTCAAAATTACCAATTGGCCCTCCATTTCATCCAATTGCTCAATTGGACAGCAATTGGAAGTTAATTTCAAGAAAATGCCCTAATTTTCCTTAAATTGCAATTCCGCCCCCAATTTTCCAAAAATCTCCAAATTGCCCAATTTCTCAAAAATTGCAATTTGGTCCCTGAATCATAATTTTGTTCAATTGACCCCCAAAACATGGTAAATTATCTCAATAGGTGATCTGAATCATTTTCCATATGTCTCTCTCGTCATTTTGAGCTTTGAACTGCTCAATTTGGCTCAGAAATGAGCTTAAAAGGAGCTTCTCCTGAAAATTTAGTCTAGAGAGAAAGTTTCGATATCTTATTGGTGAGGGTCCGGGAATCGGAGCACTTGCTTTCTCTGAATTGCTCTCCTCTCGAGGATCCTCCCTAGATCAAACCGCGCCTTAATTGGTGGTCTAAGCAGTGTGAATTTCTTAGTTTTAGTTCTTATAAAAATGCGTTGTGAATAGTATTTTCCAGCAGAGGGGCTTATTGTGCTAGCTCAGAGGAAGGTCAGGGCACCTCTAGATAGCATTTGGGGGACTTGGTTTGCCCGAAATTGGCCTAGGGACGGCTTGAGTTGAGCTCGAGCAGCTCAGGCTGCTGACAGCCGAGGAGCAGCGTTACTGTTTGAGATTCCTCGTTCTTCTACGGTGTCCCTTGGGCAGAATGGAGGGTGCAGCTGTGTAGAGGACTTCCTTCCAGTTCTGATGGTACTAAATGCAGCTTCAGAGGTGAAGAAAAGCCCCGATGTCGGAGCTGTGGTTTGCTGCTCGCCGGAAAACTGAGCACCTCTCATTCTTTAGTCGATTGTGAGATGCTAAAGTTGAATGAAGGGGTGCTCTTCATATAGGAAGCTCAACAACTGTTTAGGCTACTGGTCAGCATAAGACTCGGCCTCTAACTCAGTTACTAGCAACCAGACCTAAGAGATTTCTGAGTCACCAGAGACTCTAACTTTTTTAGCCTCTCTCTTTTCTCTCTTCTCTCTATCAGTGGCTGGAGGTTGAAGACAATAGTCTTGTGGGCGTACCACGTGGCGCGCTGTGATTGGCCAATTTTTCTAGCATGGAGGTGTAACTCAACCGTCACATCAATCATTGACCAGTTGATCAGACATATGGCAACCTCCAATTGGCTACCTGTATCTGCGTGGCATGCTGACTGGTCATTCGTTGATCGTTGACCAGACACGTGGCAACCTTCCATTGGCTGCTCCTGCTTGTGTGATTGCTGACTGTGCGCAGCTGACCATTGATCGTTCGTTGACCAGTCTGATCCGACCGGTTTCGGTGACCCAAATTCGAAATTTGGCCGATTTAGACCTGATTCGACTGGTTTTCTGAAATTTAAAATTTTCTAAATTTATCTAAATTTATTTTCTATCTAATGGTGGCCTCAATTTCCCAAATTGACATTTTTAAGCCACCTAGAAAAATGAATCATTGATCTAGTTCACTATGGTTCATCTCGGTTTAGTTTGGTTCACCCCAAACCAGTCTAGTTCTCTCATCAATTCCACTTCCCGGTTCTTCCTCATGATTTTTATGAATTTTTTGTTACTTGGGATTTTCCAATTTCCCATTTTAACCATTCTTTATCATTTTTTGTTCCTTTTTTGGCTCAATTTTCTCAAAATCGCCGGTTCTTTCTCCAGTTTACTTGGTCCGGGGAATAGGTTTCACACCGAGGGTCCTAGCATCTTTATAGTCGCTCTCCCACACAAACGTGGCACTGAGGCCTACACAACAATTTGGGCAACTCAGGCCCCACATAAACATATAAACCTCCCCATAATGCACTACCCTCTCGGGATGGTACCAAACAAGTCAAGTGTGGGGGTTGCGAACCTTCTTTGTACTCATAGCTGGTGTCTCAACACCTGGGTCATAGACACATTACCACCTCTCGCTGGCCCATGGCCCCTACACATATAACTCATCTCCACAATCTATCTGTCATAGAGGTGTATTGGGACGGTACTCATACGTATTTGGGGTTTCCTAGGAAACATGGAAAATCACATTGTGCACTAACTGGTCTCCTTTCAATTTTCCCCTTGATGACAATACAACCGTAAAGTCATCCATCCATCACCCCCATTTCCCCATATCGATATTCACAATAACAATTCGTATGCCTACAGGTCATAATGTGGAACTCATTGCCATCCCTCATAATGGTGCTACATGCACTCCATTTCTGGTAGTTCAATAGAACATATGTTCGACCCCCCATCACTTTGCACACAAAAATACAGACTAGAACCATCATGCTAAAAGCATGGTTAAACACAGGAGCTCTGACCCTCACTCGTCGTCTCCCCTTAAAGGATGCATGCACGACCATTGGGATCTCGGCACTATGGGAGTTGGATTTCCTTTTCAAACAACTAGCCCAATGGCTCTGGACTCGAGTCTCACCGCATGAACACAACCTAATCATTATCATAACAAAGCAATGCACACATGTTGGGAGTCCGGTTATAAACCCCGTCCTTTGATAATAAGAAAAATTGAGAAAAGAATCAGTCATTTCCAAAGAAAAAACCGAGTCGATTTATAAATCGTAACCGATAGAGAAAGGGCAAATAAGGAAATTTATAAAACCCGAGTGACCTAAAGAGTCACAAAAGTCATGGGAAAGGACTTTAGGATGAATTGGAAGAGAAAACCAAACCGGTTTGAACCACTATTGAACCAATTTCTAAATTTATTTTTCTATGTAGCTTAAAATATTCAAATTGGAGAATTGAAGCCACCATTGGATAGAGAATGAATTTAGAAATTTTTATTTTTAAAAAACTCGGTCGAATCGGGCTTGAACCAACCAATTTAAGCATTAAACCCAGTTCAAACCGGTCTGGTCCAATTCAGAATAGTGTCGTCTTCTTCCTTCATATGACAACACTGTTCACTCTCCAGAAAAGAAAGCATCACTAGCGAAGATGAAAAGTCTTCGTTTAGGGCATTTTAGGCCATGAATGATCGCCATAAAGGCACCAATTGGACAGCCAAGGAGTCACCGAGCTTTCTATATAAAGAGCTACTCCCTATTCATCCTCCTCACACATGAAAACTACTATCTCTCTCTCTCTACTGCTCCAATTTCTGGTGCTCTCTCTCTCTACTCTCATTCATCCACCGCACCCTTAACGGTAAGCTTTTGAAGGTTTCTCTCTCTAAGTTCAATTTTCCGATGTAGCTCCGTTTGAGCTCAATTCAGACCCAAATGACGAGATTGAAAGCTCCATTGAATCGCGTGGAAGTATAGGAACTGATCCATACCTTCAATTTGATCAATAAACCCCGATTGAATGGTCAATTTAATGAAATCCAATTCAACCAATTTGAAAGAGGGAAAATTGGGGAAAATTTTGGAGGAAATTGGGGATTTCATAAAATTGAGGGGCCAAAGTGCAATTTCCCAAAATTAAGGGCTAATTGGCCATGAAAAAAATGTTGGAGGACTAAATGGTCAATTTTTGAAATTTATTGGGGTCAAATTGTCATTTTTGTAAAGTAGTGGCAAAATGGTAATTTTTGAAAAGTTGGGGACCAAATTTGAAATTTAGGAAACTTGAACCCCTTAAATGATTTTAAATATATTGAGGACTCAAAGTAAATTTTTTAAAGTTTCGGGACTCAATTTGGGGGGAATATTTAGCATTAGGGACCTAAAGTTAAGGAAAAAGAACTTTAGTGACTGAAATGCAAATAATTGAAAATTTTGGGCATTTTGTTCATATGTGAGGAATTAGGGCTATTATACCAAATGTTAATAAACAAGTATGTTCAAATCATGTAGGAGCACGAAGGACCGAAAACGCCAAGAAGGATAAGCTCATGTGGAGGTAAAAAGTCGATCAAGAGGAATACACTGCACTTATCGTGTAAACCCCGCTCTTTGGAGTTAAGGACAATCGGGAAAAGAACCGGCCAAACCGAGTGAGAAAATCGAAATAAGTCACAAACCCGATCATTGGGGAATGTGAAAATTGGAGAATTTACAACTCCCAAGTGACCCAAAATGGTACATAAACCTAGGAAAATAACCTTAGGACAAATTGGGAGAGAAAAACCTGACTAGTTCAGGTGAACCGTACCCGAACAGGATTGAACCGGTTTGGACCGGATACTAAATTCATTTTTCTAGGTGGCTTAGAAAATTCCAATTTGAGAATAGAGGCCACCATTTGTGTAAAACCTGCCCTTTTGAGCTAAGGAAAACCAGGAAAATAACCGGTCAAACCAAGTGAGAATTCAAAACCGGTTCACAGACCCGATTATTTCTAAATGAGCAAGTTGGGAGTTTAAAACTCTCGGGTGATCCAAAGAGTTCATTAAACCTTTGAAAAGAAACTTAAGACAAATTAGAAAATAAAAATCAAAGTGGTTCAGGTGAACTAGTTTTCATAAGAATTTTAAAGTTAAGCGTGTTTGCCCAAGAGTAGTGTGAGAATGGATGACCTCTTGGGAAGTATGAATTTTTTTGTAACCTGAAATTTCGGTCAAAAATTTGTTTGTACGTCTTATCATAAATAACCATAAATTAATATATATATATATTTAATTATTTGTATTAATTCCAATAATTATGGCAATATTAATACTAGTAATAAATCTCGCCCATTTAATACACGGGTTTTACCCTATATAAAGAGGTCATCCCCATTCCATTGTCCTCACACCTAAACATTTCTCTCTCACTCTCTCTCTCTCTCTCTCTCTCTCTCTCTACTGCTCCATTTCCCAATGAAGCTCAAACCAGAGCTTTGGCTTCAACAATTTTCTTAACCTCGAAAGGAGAGGTCGAGCTCTTTAGAACCGGGAATAAGACATCTATCTGATAGCAAACTCCAGTCAATCCGAGAATCGTTGGAGAAGCGTCGGCATGATGGAATAGTGAAGCAGCTCCGATGGACTGAAGCTGCCCTATTTTGGCCAAGCTGAAATCGGCCATTTCAAGCCCTCCTCAGGCCAAACCAAGCCCTCCCAACAATTCCTCTGCCTTTCCACGGCTGAATTAGGACTGAAAGGTAAGCCAATTCGGCTCCCCTTTACAATTTTCGATCGGTGCTAGAGAGAGGGTAAACCGAATTTCAATGATGAAATTCTAATCCAATTTTGTATCAATTGATGCAATTCTTGATTCTAGGATGAATCTCAGGATGAGAGCTATCTTCCCAGATCGAAAGCTCGGACCGCCGTGCCTTCACCGGTGAGTAATCGAAGCTTTCTCTCTCTATAGTTCATTTTCCGACGAAGCTCCGTTTGAGCTCGTCCCGGTGTTAAAACTTGCGATTCACATTTCTAAAGAATCGCATGAACATGTAGAAACTCAAATTCAACTTCAATTTCAACAATTGGAAACGTTTGATGGGTCAATTTGATAAAATCAAATTCGGCTATGTTAAGAAGTTGGAATTGGGGGAAAATTGGGGATTTTCGAAATTCAAAGGATCAAAATGAAACTTTATGAAATTGAGGGTCAATTGGGCATGAAAATAATGTTGGAGGACCAATTGAGGAATTTTGAAAATTTTGGGGCAAAATTTACCATTTTTGTAAAGGAAGGGTAAAATGGTAATTTTAGAAAAATTGGGGGACCAAATTGGAAATTTGGGAAATTAAACCCCTTTTTGTGAAATGGAATAAATTGAGATACTATGATAAATTTTAGAAGTTTCAAGACTCAATTTGAGGAAAAACCGGCATTTGGGACTTAAAGTTAAAGAGAAATAACTTTAGGGACATAATTGCAAATAAATGAAAGTTTGACTTTCTCATTCATTTGGAATGAATGAAGGCGATTAGGCCGAAGGATAATGAACCAAGATGTTCATATCGTGTAGGAACACAAAGTACCGGGAACGTCAGCAAGGACAAGCTCGCGTGAATACCAAGAACCAGTCTAGTAGAATTCACGGCATTAACGGGTGAGTGGGTTTACTAACATCATTCCCGATTGGTATGATGAGCACAACTTAAAAATAAAAACCACTTACCGGTTGTGAGTGGAAATTTTATATCATACCTAGTAGGGGATGATAAGTACCTCGGTATAAAAACCCACTGTTTAGTGGTATTTTAATCATCACCACTTAGAGAAAGTGATGTGAAAATTATGCGAAAAAAAACTACTTACCGGTTGTAAGAAGATCATACCCGATTGGTATGATGAGACTTCCTCAAAGGAAGTTGAAAACCCGTTCATCGGTTATGAACGGAGATGTCCTTATACCGGTTGGTATAATGGACAGTGAAAACCTATTTTGTCAGAAGTGTTCTCCCCTGACTGTGTGCCAATACTTAAACTATTTGGGAGACCTTCTTAATGGGAGCTCGAATAGCTCTTATAGGCCAGGGGATTGTTTGGCCATGGTACCAAGATAGGACCGGCATGCTCAGTCAACTAGCAGCAGTGCGACATGACAGGTCGACGGACTAGTCAAGACAAACAACTGCGAGTTGAGTTGAGAGTCGGGGCCATTGGACCAGTGGCACCACAGATTACATGGCAATATAAGAAAATATTGTTTGTGCAAGCACTGTGAGTACGGGATCATCAAGACGCCCATGAGGGGTAGTGATGCGTCCTAAGGGCATTGGACGACCTGGTGACTATAAGGGCAGTTCGTCGTTCCAGGTGTCTGTGCGAAATCTGGAGTAGCACTAAGCGCATGAGACCGAGGTGGGGATAGGATGAGGTCTCTGTCCTCATATGGACACGAAGAAGTGATTTCGGGATTGTGGGTCGGATGTCGCGTACATCCACTCATTCCCAGGGTAGAAGTGGTCGTACTTTTATCCGGGTGGCAGGAAAAGTCGCTCCGAAGCCACTAGCAGGTTCAGTAGTGATACTGACTTGCGAATGTGTGTAACCTTCATGATGAAGGATGTGTGTTGGGTGATGACACACCGGTAACTAAGAAATAATGGGAAAACCCAAATTTTTAAATAAATGGATTTTTGAAAAGAAAGGAGTCAGGCACACTCCATATAAATATTTTTCTTAAAAGTTAAAAGTAGACCTTTAAAAACCCATTCACTCAGTAGTCGTACTCACCCCCTCCCTTATATCCCTTTTAGGAAATCCCGGAAAGCCTACCCTTAAAGACTGTCAACTACGATGCCTATAAGACAGGTATGTAAAGTTTTAAATTTCATGAAGTTTTGATTATGCTATTCCAGGAAAAAGATGCAGGTTAAAGGACGCCTTACTCTTTACAGTTTACAATAAGGGGAAACCCTTTAATAAACCGGGAGAGTGGCAGATTGATCACGGGGATCCGACCAAACCCGGTTGGGGCGTGACAATTTGATAGATAATGAATTTAGAAATTTTTAATTTTAAAAATATTGGTCGAATCTGGCCTAAACTAGCCGGTTTAAGCTTTGAACCCGGTTTGGATCGGTCTGGTCCGATTCGGAACAAAGTCGTCTTCTTCCTTCAGATGACAACACTATTCACTCACCGAAAAATCGAACCAGCATCAACAGAGAGGAAACCTTTCTATTCAGTATGTTTCAGGCTATCAATGACTATCATAAAGGTGCCAAACAGACAGCCGACGAGTCCTTGAGCTTCCTATATAAAGAGCCCCACTCCATTCATCCTCTCCACACCTAAAAATCTCACTCTCTCTCAGCTACTCAGTTTTCCAATGAACCTCAAACCAGAGGTCCGATATAGGGTCTTTTTTGAGCCAAAGAAGGTATGGTCAGGTTCCTTAGAACCGGGGAGAAGTCAGCTACACGGTAGTAGTCTCTAATCACTCAAGGGGTCGTCGGAGAAATGCCGACGTGATCGAACAGTGAAGTAGCTCCGGCGGATCAAAGCTGCCCTATTTCAGCCAAGCTGAAATCGACCAATTTGAGCCCTCCTTAGGCCAAACCAAGCTCTCTTAACACCTCCTCAACCCTCCTAAGACCGAATTAGAACTGAAAGGTAAGCCAATTTGGCTCCCTCTGTAATTTTCGACCGGTGCTAGAGAAAGAACCGACAAAGTTACGATGATAAATTTCTCACTCAATTCAGCATCAATTGATACAATTCTTGATCCTAGGAGCAACCTCAGGAAGAGAGATATCTGCCCAGATTGAAAACTTGAACAACCGCTGCCTAACAGTAAGCTTTCGAAACTTTCTCCCTCTAAGTCCAGTTTTCTGGCGAAGCTCCGTTTGAACTCATTCTGAAATCAAATCATGTGATTCAAAGTGCAATTGAATTATATGAAGGCGTAGGAACTCCAATCTAACTTTAGTTTCAACAATTAAACTCATTTGATAGATCAATTTGATGGAATTTCGAAAATTTGAGAGACTAAAGTGCAATTTCATAAAATTCAGGGCCAATTAGGCATGATAAAGATGTTGGTGGACCAATTGGGCAATTTTTGGGGCAAAACTTACCATGTTTGTAAGTAGGGGCAAAATGGTAATTTTGGAAAAGTTGGGGACCAAACTGGAAATTTGGGAAATTAAACCCCTTTTGTGAATTTGAATAAATTGAGGTGTCAAGGTGAATTTTAAAAGTTTTGGGACTCAATTTGAGGAAAAAAAACTAGTACTAGGGACTTAAAGTTAAAGAAAAATAACTTTAGGGACCTAATTGCAAATAAAGGAAAATATTAATTTTCTCATTCATTTGGGATGAATGAGGGCTATTAGGCCAAAGGATAATGAATAAGAGTGTTCATATCGTATAGGAATATGAAGTACCAAGAATGCCAACAAACGTGGCTAAGAGGATATTCACTACACTAACGGATGAGTGGGATTTAATATCATACCTGGTTGGGATGATGAGCACCTCGAAAATGAAAACCCACTGCTAAGTGGTATTTTAATCATCACATATGAGATGAGTGATGTGGAAACCTCGTGGAAAAACTACTTACTGGTTGTAAGTAGATCATACTCGGTTGGTATGATGAAATTTCCTAGAAGGAAGTGGAAAACCCGCTTGACGGTTATAAGTGGAGATGTCTTCATGCTCTGTTGGTATGATGGATAATTGAAAAGTTTATTTTGTTGGAAATGCTCTCCCCTGTCTATATGCCATTGCTTAAAATTTTTGGGAGACTCTCTTGACGAGAGCTCGAATAGCTCATATAGGCTAGAGGCCTCGGTTTTGGAACTTGGGGGATAATATGCCCGATTTTAAAAATCTCAAATAGTGGGCCATAGGCCAATTAGCACGAGCAGGAGCTTATAAACAAACATGATTAATATGTCATGAAAACTTAAGTAAATGAATTATTTGGCCATGGTACTGAAACAGGACCGACATGCTCGAAGGACTAGTGGTAGTGCGACATGACAGGTCTTCGGACTAGTCAAGACAAACAGCTGCTGGTCGAGTTGAGGGTCGAGGCCATCGGACTAGTGGCACCATAGATTATATGGCATTATGTGAAAAACTGTTGATTGTGCATGCACTATGTTACGAGACCTTCAAGACGCCCAAGAGGGGTAGTGATGCGTCCCAGGGCTTTGGAGGACCTAGTGGGTATAAGGGCAGTTAGTCGTACGAGAAGTCTTTCGAAGCTCAATGTAGCTTCAAGCGCATAAGATCGGGTTGGGGACAGGATGAGGTCTCTATCCTCATACGGATACGGAGATTTGTTACGAGATTGAGGGTCGGATGTCGTGAACATCCACTCATTCTCAAGGTAGAAGTGGACGTGCTTCTATCTAGGTGGCTGATAAAGTCGCTCCGACACCACAAGTGGGCACAGTGGATGGGCTTGCCTGCGATTGTGTATTTTACCTTCATGATGAAGGATGTGTGTTGGGTGATAACACACCATGATAATAAGAAATGGATACAAAAACTGAATTTGGGAATGAAACGTTTTTAAAAAGAAAATAAGGAGTTTGACACACTACAATTCAAACATTTTTCCTAAAAGTTAAATTTTGAAAACCCATTAACTGAGTCGTTGTACTCATCCCCTCTCTTATATCCCTTTTTAGGTAACTTAGGAAAAACCTACCCAAAGATCCCAGATAACTACACCTGCAAGACAGGTATGTAAAAGTTTAAAATTTTATGCAGTTTTGATTTATGGTATTCTAGGAAAAGTACATGATTAAAGGACACCTTACTCCTCACGGTTTAAAGAAGGGGAAAACTCTTAATAAACTGGGAGAGTGGCAGGTTGCTCATGGGGATCCAACCAAACCAGATCAGGGCATGACATGTCAGGTAAAATAGGTGAATCTGGATCGGCAATCGGGCGTAGAGGATGACATGTGTGCACCTGGGCATGCGTGCGTGCACCCCGCACTCCATGCGTACAGCGAGTGTGTGCGCTCAACTGCTTAGCCAACTGGTCTAACACTATAATGAACTAGTTTCTGGCAAATTTATTGGCTCGTTCAGTGGTTTTTGGCTTAGTTCACCCTCTTCCCTACTAGTTCTTGAGAAAATAAAAATACCTAAAAATTATACATTCAATTTTCTATTGAATGGACCCAAGAAACACTCAATTTAGATTTGTTTTGACCCTTTAAAATTTTGGAATTTTTTTACTCAATCCCGCTTAAACCTAGTTCGAACCGGTTTCTCCCTTTTTTCTCCCAATCCTTGATTCAAAGTCCCACGACCTTCCTAAGGGTTTTTTTTTTATGCTTATTCATCCCTCATGGCCTCTCCTCGATCTCTTTCCTCTTTCCAATTCAATCTATTCCCTGGTTACCCCTTGGTTCCCGGTTCAATCCCACTTCCCGGTTTGGTTCAGCTCGATTATGAAGTTTGGATTTTTTTTTATCTTACATTCAAATAGAGGAGTTTAAATAATTTGTCCTCATTTGTAAGAAGGGGTAAAATTTTCTTTCATCTTTATACATCCCCATTTTGGGGTTTCATTCCTATGCTTTGTTTACAAAGTAGTTCCATTTGGTGAACACTCTTCTTCATCATTTAATGCTTATGGGCACCCCTAAATCTTCTTAATCCATTTTTAGAGTTACTTTTCTCTCACCTATCCCTTATTAGATATTTAGATAGTATTTGTATGAGGTTCACATCGAATGCACCCTCCCAAAATTCAATGATCCCTCGGTATTTCCATTTTGAATCATATAGTCAAGACTCTATTAGTTATGAGAAGTTCTTCCTTAACCACATCACTCCTCTAGTACGTAATCCATCCATTACTATGGACTTGGAAACTCAAACATGGTTACTCAGTTGTCACCTTTACGATTGTGGTCTTATCTGAGCTTCGTTTGTTACTCGTCTAGTCATTGGAATCTTTTATAATACACTACAACATTCAACTGAATTACGCATTTCTCGTATGTCTATCTCTTATTGATCTTTCCCCACATTCTTTGGGCATCTCAACATTCTTATTTGTATGATATTCCTATGTTGTGTTAGTATGATCATCGTCGTACATTTACTTCTGGTATGTCTAACTAATCCTCCTTTAAAGGTTCATATCCCCCAAGATACTTACACTTCAATCTTAAGGTATAAGTCTGTGACTCCTTTTAACTTATTCCATCATAAATCGTTTTCTTCATCCATGGAACCTTTATATCACAAGATCCATAACTTGAGATCGTTACATTGAATTTCTTATCGCATTTTAAGGTATGTAACTACTCGCTACTATATTATTTTCTCAATGTTTGGTTTTCTCTTCCTTCCATTATACTTGACATGCTACCTCTTTATTTCTAAATTTTTATATGGCGTCTAGGAGCCTTTTTTACTTATTCTTCTTCTTAGAGTTATATATTAATTTAGTTGTGCATGTCCCTAACCTTTATCCTCCATTCTTTTTTTCCTAAAGAGGTTACTCTTCCGCAATCCTCCATGATTATAGATGCTAATTTTTCCTCTCTTTTAGTGCTCTTATTCTCAATTCCTTTGTAGGATTTTCTCCATTATCCTCATTCTTACCATCTTTCATGTTTGCTTATACGCTTTATATCCACTTCCGTATAGCGAATTGTTCTCAACTATGGTGGTACTAGTGTCCTAACAAGATTATTGTCAACGTAGGTTCCTTCATTCAGTACCAACTTTCTTGTCATCTTACGGCCTACAATCATATTTCGGATGACTTCTTGTCCTAGTCCTTTCACTTGCTTTCCCTTTGTACTTCCTTTAAAATTAGTCTTATTTCATCAGTATTTCTTCCCATCTAGAATCAAATCATCACCACACTTTACTATTACTACTTTATTTCCCCAAATCATTGTTACTACAAGATGGTTCCATCCCCACTTGATATATTTACCAGGTCTCATCCTGTACGAGACCGAGGTACGTGGTGGTCTAGATACTCTCTCGTCACCCCCTTCACTTAATATTATATCTAAGGTCTCAATACATGCATTCACATATTTCAAGTTCCCTTTCGAAGCTTACTAAAAGGTCATAATCCTTCATGCACACGTGTTGTATGTCCTTTCACTATCACTATTTGCATATCATGCTCCAGTGAATTGAGTCTTCTCCTAGCTTAAATCTCCTTTATAATAGACGTTATAAATATGAAACTTTCCATCATTTTTATTGTCACCTATCATTATATCTTTTACCATATAATTCTTTAAACACAGAAACATGTACATGCAAATGAAATAATTTATTAGTTCTTTCATGAGAATAACTTTTATTTCTTATCATAACTTACTTCTAACCTCTCCCCCTCCCCTACAATACAACAAAATCTAATTCAAAAGAAATAGTTATTTCTAATACCCAAACTAAAAATCTCACTATTCTAAGAATTGTTGGAACCCTGCTCTTCTCTTGCTTTATTTTGTAGTGATTTATGTCCATGCGACTCATTTCTAGCGAGCTTCACATCCTTATTGTACTTTCTAGTCAATCCAACTATGTGAGTAACTCATCCTTTCTGGTGGATCAATCCTGTTGAGATTCTAGCCACATGCATTCTAAGATTAGATGCCATTGGCTCCCACAAAGGTCACACAATCCTTCTCCACCTGACTCCTCATGTCAGTCAGGGATTGTCTCCTTTTAGAATTTGATCATTAATAGATGGACAATTCCTTAGTATATGCCCTAGTTGCCCACATCCTTAGCAGCTTCTCTAAGTGAAATGCCACTGTTGGGACCTAAATCTCATTCTCTCTCCTTGAAGGTCCACCTTCCACTCTTAGTATTCATCCAAGCATTTCTAATAGAAGGTGCCTCATAGGTATAGGACTCCTTCTCTTCCATTCCTCAAAGGTCCAGAAGGTGCTTTCCATAAGCTATCTCCAAATGATGGCTCTCATCCATGATGTCGCTTGAGTGAGGTCACTTTCAAACCTTCACCTTTCTATAAACCTTTTACCTTCCTCTCAAATCCATACATTCTGAGCCTGACTTATTCACATTCATATAACATCTCCAAGTTTTCTGCCAAGTTATTCAACTTCTTATATAGTCCTACTTCTCTAGAAGCTCTGTCAAAGTTCTCTAAAAGTTTAGTGTCATCCTGATATACACCCACATCTCCACTGCATTCATCTCTTGTAGAGGAGCATCTTCAACAAGTGGGAGTCAGTGAGTAAGATGGTGTCACCCTAGCTCTGGGGAAGGATATCCTATGGTCTAGGGTACCGCAGCTAGAGTAGTACGACATATAACTATTATCTTCCTAATTTAACTTTCCTAAAAAGTTTTAACTTTGCATTTAGACTCTAAAGTTCTTAGTATTGCATTTAAGTTATATAGAAGCACTCTCAAGCATAGTATTCTTTTCTCATCTTTAAAATTTCCCACCATCTCTTTTTTTCAAAATTTATTTAAAAACATGGCTCTCATACTACATTAGTTGCAATGCTCCAACCCGACATTTTAGGTCGAGCCATTGTCATAATTGTCACACCCTCCGAATGCTACAATAGTGGAGCCCTCATTACTGTAGTATAAGGCTCAGAAAACATGAGATACAACTTTTTTCATTAAAAAATTTAAATAATTTACACAAAATTTGTATACAAAATACTATTGGTAAAAATAATCAATAACCTAAAAATGCTCTACTTCTAAAGATACCCTTGTAGTTATGGCCAATATGACTTACTTCGAGTTTTGTATCGTGATTGCTTCTAGATCTTCTAGCCCAACTCGAACGTCACTTGAAAGTGAGTTACGGAGAGGAGTGAGCTACAAAGCTCAATGAGTGGTGTACTAACATTAGGATACCATAATTACGAACATAGCCCTTATTAAAATATCAACATAGAGTATAAAAATCTTTTAAAGTTTTTTTCACAAAACATGTATAGTTTTCTCTTGCTTATTAGGAGAATGAGTCCCCATCCACACAAGTAAACATCACATCATAACAATGAGTCATGCATTTATTTACAAACTTTATTATGACCATTGTCACAACACCTACATATCAAGTTTACAACCTAGCAATGGGGTTACATCCCTTTTGTTGGTAAGAGTGCCCTCTAGAATCCTTTAAGGTCTCTAAGGTCCAGACCAACCACCGCTAGGTCTCACATGTCTTAGTACCCTATCGTTTTACATATGTCTTATACACAAGCAATACATAACAACATATCACAGATGTCACAGAGGTTACCTTGTTATCTGACCAACCTTGCTATCTAACCATCCCTCTACAACAAAACAAAAATACAATGGCATATGGATTAGCATGGTATCTGGACAACCCATCTATGTCTATATCATACTCACCAGTAGGTCACCGAAGGCATTCCAAATATTATACCAAAAGTTTCATAAGCATGAATGGAGGTCCCTCATTCTAACTTATGGATCATATTTTCATTTCCAAAAATATGGGTCAATGCCTCAAGTACATAAAGCCTACATTGTAGCCCTTCTTTTAAAATATTGGTTGAAACTTTTCTTTTACAAAACACACACATAGCCCACCTATCCAACACATGAGTTGAAACCTATTATTTTATTAAATGAGGTTTTTATAGTGTCAAGTGACACTAGTTAAACGATTAAACAACTCTTGTGTAGATGCATTAGCATGTTTATACAGAAATAGTCGAGGTTCAAGTAGTTTAAATACTGTTCTAACCGATAATATTATATCTATTATTAAAAATTAGAAAATTATCTCATTTTAATCTTATTATACGGATATTGTATCTGATTTGATAAATTAATAAAATATTATTTTATTAAGAAAAAAATTAATAATACAAGAAAACAATCATGGAAAGAAAGAAAATATGAATAGGAGTATGTAGGATCGTTTTTTAGCTTAAAATTTGAGAGAAAGTGGAATAAGAAGTTTGTGAATTAAAATGTAATTTTTAGATAAAATAGAGAACAAGTTACAAAGGTAAGAAAATGTAAGTACTTAAATGTAAATGAAAAAAATTCTAAGTACCTAAAAGAAAATTTTATAAATACTTGAATTGAAAATGTGAATAAAAGTATTTTAGTAATTTAAGTGAAATACTAAAAAGGTAATAGAAGTAAATATAATTTTTCAAAAATAGGAGTCCGAGTAAATAAGAAATATTTTTTAAAAATTTTATAAGTTCGAATAAATTATCGAGTATACTCGCCGAAAAGAAAGATACACTCGTTGAGTATACTCCCGTAAAAGAAAAGTCGGGTGAGTTGGTGCAAATGGGATCGAGGGTGTGTCCATACTTCCACGACATATCGGCTCCATGAGCCAGTTGTGCACGAGGCGCATACATGCCATAAGTGTGTAATCGTTGACACACCTGGCTGCTAACTTGATGGTGTTTCACATAGGCTCGCCATCCGGTCGTGCCTAGGGACACTTGTTTGTCTACAGGTGTTTGGCAAATGAATGAATTGGTGATTTAGTTAGCCCTTGTAACCAAAGCCACACGTTGTAGCACACTTCATCTCGCTAGCTTTGGATAACGCGTGCTCCGTGCCGGTGCAAATATTTTGACTCTTGGTGTTACTCGTTAAAAACCTCGTCCGTGATATATATGTATACATTCGGAATATAAAAAACGACCTGCTGTCTACACAAAATCGCTGGGGCCAAAATGATAGACTCAATTAGAAACCTCCAAATATACCGGCAGATGTCATCAAACCCAATGAAAACTCCCTAAATTTTAATAATAAAGACAGCTAACAAAAGTATGTCTAAAAGGATTGCTTATCAAGCTTGTGCCCTCAACTTAGTTGTACGATCAAGACTACCATCATAGATGGATACAGTGGAGCCTCTGCAACCCTTATAAATGGTATATGATCAACGGGATCAATTAGAATAGCGGTCCACTAGCAGTGTACTGAACAAAAATGTAACCGGGTATCTGCTAACAAAGCATTTTTCCCGCTAAAACTATGGTTGCCGTTAATTTTTTCTATCAAAAAATCGTGTCCACATCTTCTCCTTGGGTGCTATTGTCGAGACTGGCTTGTCGGTGGTGAAAGTCATAGTTGTCCAGGCTTGATCATAGTTCATCATGAACCTCAGCTTCATGTTCCGGTAGAGTATCAGGTTTGGTTTCGTCAGCAGCATCGCCGTCCTTGCCTGTCTGATCATTTTGGGAGCTTTCTTCTGGGGAAGACTTGGTGTCATCCTTAGTTTCGTTCTTTGCAGGCTTCTCGATCTTTGGCTTTGGTTTTGGAATCCTATTGACACTGGCAACCTGTACCAGATGAGATGAATTAGGCAATTTTCAGATATCCGAAAACTAGGCAATGCTCAAGTAGTACCTGGTCTTGCAGGCTGAATACTTTGTTGTATACTTCATCTGAGGTGAAAGCAGGTGCGGTAAATCCAGCTTTCCTGCAATATAACAAAAATATGCATATTGATCACTACCAAAATGGAAGGGGTGAAGTTGTGGAAAAGCAATATCATTGCTCTTTCCATAGTATAAGGCTATTATTCTTCATAAGCAGAACAAATAACCATTATCATTTGACAGAAAGTCAACATTTTAATATCAAACTACCATGGTAGTGGTTCAGTGTAACCAAAAGTTCATGTATATCCATCCGTATGCTCGTCTCCTCCAACATCAAAATAAAGATGCTCACCACACCAATAAATCAATTAAATTTGATGAAAATCAACTTGTAGCCTAAGATATACTCATATCACCACAAGTGTCAACTAGAGATAACCTTGTAAAAATCTAGCACTAATCATTTCATACACAATTGAAGTTTTCAGAAAATAAGAAGATATCCTGTACTCATTCAAAATTTTCAGACAACCCAGTGCAATTATAAAAGTCTTGCATGTAACAGTAAAAAAGGTCACATGTTTCTTGCTTTCCTCAGTTCACACCTCTGCTTTCCTCCTGCTCAACTCCCACCTTACAATGGGATGGTGGCAGGTGCAAGGAGGGAAAAGATGATGATGTAGGGATAGCAAGAGATGCAAAGGACAAATAAGAAAAGGACAAAGCAGAGTGGAAAGGGTTATGCATATAAACTGTCAATACAGAAAATCCTCTTTCTAGAATGTAGGTGACTTTTTGTATAAAAAATAGTGGGTAAAACGGTATGATGCACAAATGGAGAGAATATGAAGAACTCACTTCTGTTCACTCTCCTTCTCAGTCAACCAGGTCTTTAACTTATCAGCACTATCCAAAACCTGCACCATGAAAGTCAGTGAAGTTGACAAAGAAGAACAAAATTCCTTCTCAAATATCATCAGATTTTTCAGAGAACACAAAAGGAAATTAATGAAATGACCACGCACCTCAACTATTTTCTCTCTGGGAATCCAGGACTTTTTTGTCTCCCAGTTCTTGACAATCTGAAAAATCAGCACAGGTTGTGAGATATGGATATGATAACCCATATATATAATCTAATTTCCAGCCATAAATGTTGGAGCATCCATGCTTCCATGAGTAATGAGTAATAAATAATCAAAAAACAAGCATGTTGAATCAAATAAAATATACTATGCCTCGAAACCAAAATAAGTATGCAAGCCCAACATTAAAAGTAATAATACTTCACATAGTCAGATGTTGTGTTTCTTGATCAATAATTAATCAAAACTTAATAGCAACAAAGCTAGTTTCTTATTTCTTATTTTTTTAAAGTTCTACTTTCAACAAAAACAAGTATGAATAATGGAAAAAAATGGTGGTGGAAAAACCTCACTAGGTTCTTCATCAACAAGAATTACTAGTATCTTTCAAGTTTCCATTTTATCATATCCTGTTATAATGATGATAAATATGACTTAAGTGCAGTTGAATTGATATGTACACACTGTCAGAAAATTGTATTTTTATCATGCAAAATAGGATTTGTAGACAGTTTCAGTAGAGAAAGGACCTCCAAACATTCAGAAATATGATGATATTGCTTGGCTGGTCCAAATGAATCCACTTGTTTTTATTTAAGTTTTGATGAGACTATTCAAGTGTGTGAAAAATGAAGAAGCAAAAGTTCAAATAGGCATTATGTTGCAGAAGACAATAAATAGAACTTCCTGTCTCCATAAACAGCAGTACCTCTTTTATCTCATTAAGGTAACTTCGAGCATACTCAGTTGCTGCTGGACGTGCAGTAAGTTCTTTTAATCTAGATGTTCAAAGAAACACTAAGTAAAAAAGATACAACAGTCCCAAAGATTATGTTACCAGGATAAATATATATTAAAGCCAACATACATCTTTATTCAAGTAAAAACAACAAATGGGTAAATATGATTTCTTAACCAATATGAAAGCAGAAACTACCTAAAAGATATTGGGTCGCCCACAGCTTTTAGTGAGCTCAGTCTCTCCTGAAACTCTGAAGCAGTAGCATCTTCACCTTCAGTGTATAGCCAATCTTGCACCTATAACAAGTTGAACCATATGATAGAACAAAAAATGAAAAATGATTAATTACAGGGAAAATGATTAAAAATCACAAACTTTCATGACTTTTATAATTTTATCACAATCTTTCAAATTCAATTAGAATGATCAAACTCCAAAATTCAACTCATGTACAAAAAAAACCATCATCATTATTTAAAGGAAAACATTTATGATTATTTACAAAATTTTCAAAAGTGATTTGTGATTCTAATCAAATTTGAAAGTTAATTGGTAAAGTTGGAAAATAAAATAAAAACTTCATGATTTTGCAGGTCACTATTCCCCTGTTATTTATATTGAAAGCTGAAACACAAGAAAAGGCTACCGCATCCATCTTCTCAATAAAAGATTGCCGTTCATCACTGGTTGTTATTTTTGAAATGTCCTCTGACATTTCAAGCTGTTGCAAAAATGAAACAAGGTAATTAGCAAAATTAAGCAATTAAATCATAATGTGTAACCGGTGCAAGAAGGATACAAGTAAAAGGACACAAGGAAAAAAACATAAATAATTACAGATATAAAATCAGGGAAGGTCCGGATTAGAGGGAAATTTAGATACAGATAACAAAAGTTACAATATGGTGTAGCTTGATCATTTCATTTCTATTCAACTAGGCTCGTCCAAGCATTGGTAAAAAGACTGGTGAAGAACAATAAGCCATGCCTTTCTGTGCATCTTTAATCAATGATCCAGTTACCTGTTCTTTTGTAGCATATATGTAACTTTCCAAATTGTTCTTCAACTCAGCTGTTCTTCTCCTCTCTGCGTCCTTTTTGTCAAGAGTTTCTAGTTTAGTCTTTGCTTCAACAAAGTACTCCTTAGAAAGGGATTTTCCAGGTCCTGTTGTCTTCTCAGTGATCTGGGATCAGAAATAATGTCAATGGCAAGACCAGAGTAAAACAAAGCACGAGTTTGGCATAGTTACTAAAATTCTGAGTTATGAGAGGTCTAGGGCAGTAATCTGTTCTAGACCTTCAGTGGAACCCTGAAAACTCTCCTTTTCAATTTCTTTTCAGGAATCAGGTCTTCAGAACTTTTTTCTTCCATACTAGTGTTAACTGTAGAGCTGGTTTCATTATCAACTGTTGCCTTGTCAGTGCTTTCTTCAGTTGTGGTGTTAGCTTCTAATGACACATCAGGAGAAGAAGTGGTTAAGTTTTCCACAGTCAAGTTCTTTCTCGGCACTTCAACCCACTCCCAAAATTCAACAACAGCATCTGCCCGGTCCAAAGAAAGAATACCACTTCTACTAAGAGAGAAGTGCAAATTTGCTTTGATGGGAGAAGACAAATTCTTCGATGAATGTCTGGAGAAAAGAATAATGCCAATATAAGAAACAGAGTTTACTGTGAGTTTAGTCTAAAACCAATAGAATGGGAAGAAATAATTTCCATAGATGGTGAAGGAATTCATAGGTTCATACTTATCAGCGGCATCCGAGAGGCCCAAAACAGCATACTGTGCAAAAACAGGAGAGCTAACACCAGATGGTAAAAGCTCCTCACTCTCATATTCTAGTGAAACTTCAAAATCTTTGTTGTGGACGATAGATCTATACATCTGTTAGATAAGTGAGAAAAATAAATATATAAACTCTATCTAAAAATTGCAGAAGTTTGCCAGATTATTATGGCAGTGATAAATTTAGCAGACAGTTGCATTCACCTTGCTTGGAAGCTTTTTCATTCGTGGTACAAGTAACTGCCTGGTGCTTTCATCTTTAATTAGACCAGGACCATTCAGTTCAACCATGAATCCATATGAAGAACCATCCACCATTCCAAGTTTTCGGTTCAACCTGATTCCATCACTCAAGTTGGCAGCATGTAGAGCTGAACCAAGAACAATAGCTTCATCAGCATCAAGATGCCTGTCCAACTCTTTCTTTCCAAAAAATTCTTGCATTGTGACCTGTCACAACATCAAGAGAAATCTTTAATCACATAAATAAAAAACTTTCATCATTTAATATTCTCCATCAAACTTGTATATTTTAAATTTATATGCCTACAATTACACCAATTATTTGGAAATTTTTTACATATCCATACATCATACATTTTTGTAGAAGATACCATATTTCCCTATAACACCACAATAATTGTGTGGTCCATAAATAGGCAACATTTAACCAAACAACTGAGCAATGAATGGTGAAAATCACATCCATCAAAATTTTACACCATGAGAAAACAGAAATATGTAAAATAGTAAATAGATAGAATCATTTGCCTAGTTAACTTGTAGATCATTGTACTAATATGTTAATGTTGCATCAGTTCAAAACTTTCCAACCTAAATATCTCATTTAGTTATTTCCATAATCTCCAATATCAATAATAAACAGGTTCTAATAGATCAATTAAAGTATTGGACAACTATTTATCATAGAAATAGTGGGAAACCCGTGCAGTGATGTTCTTTCAACATGAGAGACCAGTCCTAGGCCTCCAGCAAGGTTGATCAACAGCCTAGCAGTTACTGCTTCGATCGCAAAAAACAATTTTATCTTAACCTATTTTGATAATTCACTACATTTAATAATATGTGAATTTTAACGGATAGGAACCTCAGACAACTTTTTTTCACAAAAAAAAAAAAAGGAAATCAAGAGCAGTTAAGGGTTTCAGATCCCTAGTAAAGTTGCTCAACAGCCTCACAGTAACTGCTTCGGTCAGAAGCACAACCATATTTCCCTTAACTAACTTTGCAAGAGAGAAAGCAGTATCACAAACCTGCAACTTTGGCACTCTAGTGGCACCTCCAATCAACTCCACAGCATATATTTCATCCACCTTGATGTCAGAATTCTCAAGTACTTCTTTTACAGGTAGAAGAGCTTTTTCCCACAAATCTGCACAGAGTTCTTCAAATTTCTCTCTTGTGATTGTGCTCCTGATAGGGAAAAAAGTAGTATCAATATATTTCCCATTATGCTTGATTAGAGTGTATACTAACTACTATATACTTCTAGTAGGTCAACAATATATTGAAACATGTTCTCTGTGTTAAAAATTCTGTCCGGGCATCGTGTTTCATAGCTTGCTATTTGCCTTATTTGCTTGTTGGACCATCAGTCATAGAACATACCTTTTTTTAATTTAGTAGTAGAACAATTCTGATATTCTGTGAATTATTCCTCGAAGTCCCATTTGACTGTGTCCCAAGTACAAATAATAAATAAAAAGGGGAAAATAAAAGCCATTTCTTTATGTCAGGCATCATATTCTAATGATTAAGTCCAACCATTCACCATAAAACTTTGTGAAGAGGACTAAGTACAAGCAAAATATATGTGATCCTTCCCAATGGATGATGGATGAAGTATATGGCACTTTTCTAAGCATAAGAAGGCACCGAGATTTATCATCCCATGGGACATTGAATGCCTAATTTGGAATTGGAATTATTAAAAACAGGATTCATGGAAAACTCTATTCTACAAGGTGCACACAGAGATATTAGAAGCATTTGTTTTCAAATGAAGATACTAAGGGCCTCTTGGGCCATTTACCTGAAATCACGATCATCATAAAGGGATTCCACTGATATCGGGGCCGCTTTATTTGCACTCAGGATTTCTTTTGTGCGTTTAACCTGTTTTTTCAATTTAGCCATTGCCTTGGGAGATTTTCTGACATCAATTCCATTCCCGACTTGCTTGTTGAACTCGTCAGCAAAATGTTCCACCAAACGTAATTCCATATCTTGACCACCAAGTTGAGAGTTCCATCTTACATCCTTAACCTGCAGGACATTCATCAGTCAATTGCATTTGGATTCAGAATGAAACACCAATTGAGATGAGAAAAGATAGAAATTATAGAAAGAATAAACTAATAATGCTAAACAGAACATAAATTGCATTTGGATTCAGAATGAAACACCAATTGAGATGAGAAAAGATAGAAATTATAGAAAGAATTAAACTAATAATGCTAAACAGAACATAAATTGCATTTGGATTCAGAATGAAACACCAATTGAGATGAGAAAAGATAGAAATTATAGAAAGAATAAACTAATAATGCTAAACAGAACATAAATTACTTGAACTATGTATTCATAAGGATGACATATTTTTAGTTAGAAAGATGAAAACAACTTTTTAGAAAAAAATTGCTCAGATTAATTCCATTGCATCCACAAAAACAAAATAACAGAAGAATATGATTCCCTCTGCAATTCTTAGCACTTTTATTACAATTGGTACCACAGACAATTAGTTTCAGAAAGCTGGCACACTAACATAGATAGTCCAATTCTAATGCTGTTATCATCATACAAACATCTTGTTGAACAAGCTTATCAATCAAACTTCCAAGTTCGAGTTGTAATAAAGAGCCAACTCATCATCAGCAAAATGAATTGAACTCTTCTTCTTATGGGCAAAATTGGCCATCAATAAGGAATAATTCTGAAGCAGAAATGTAATATCCACTTTATCAGATTCACTATCAATCTTACGCTATAATAGAAGGCTATTAAGGCATATAAATGTATAGTGAGATTGGGCGGCTTTCATCTTCGTAGGAAAACTGATGCAAATGGGACAATCACTCAAGAGAGGATTTACACCACCAAAGACCTCAGCAAAGTGAAGAAAACGATCTATCTGAGGCTAAAAGCAGAAGTTTAGAAGTCAAATATTACATGCTTGTGTATTTGTGTTTTTGGATGAGTAATCTTCACTTACTAAGATCTCATATTGTTCAGATCTACTTTAGCCAATGATGCACGATCAATATTTTTCATGTCTAGCTTAACAACGAAACCTGTTTTCCAGCACAGTTGACAAAGGTTTGGAAAACAAAAGGAGGAAAAAGTAATCTTGGAAAGGCCGTGTCATCAATCATCGATAAAACTTGAAGATTTGTGGGTAAATGAGTTCACCTGAAACTGGTTAATAGTCGTAGTCTTTCCAAATTCCTTGGCAGAATATGCTGAGAAGTACACCAACGCAGCATAGGTGCTGCTTGAACCCATATCGTAAAACAGAACATGCCTTGACTCGTTGGAAAAGTCTTTATCAATCCCATACTGCAATGCAGCACCAGAGTGCTCATTGATCAAAGAGAGAACGTTGATACCAGCAAGCTGGGCCGCCTGGAGCAACCCCCTACGCTCGGCCTGTCCGTAGTAAGGCGGCACTGAAATTACCACGTCTTTGATGGGCACCTTCGAGTGGAACTCAGCTAAATTCGCTGCGAATTTCAGGATCATACTGAACAATTCCTCAGCCGAATATAGATTCCCGCTGTCATCAACTCTGAAGGTCACCGTCTCTCTCGAATCTTCCACGACATCGAAAGGCAAGTACAAGGAGTCCAGAAAGCGTTTGGCGTAGCCATAGGGTTTCCCAATTAGATCCCTTATCTGTGAATAGACCTTGTCGGGGTACCGAGCAACCAAACCTGCGGCTTCCTCGCCCAGAAGACGCGCGTCCGCTTGGAATGCCACCAATGCCGGGGACTTACGCTTCGACATCTCGTTGATCGCTATGGTGATCGGACTCTGCCCCTTCTTGATGTTGACAACAGCGACTTTCACCCATTCTGAGCCCAGATCTACGCTGGAGACAGCAGATTGCGACGGCACGATGATCAACAAGAGCACAAGGAGGAAAATCCCTACCAGGGGGAGCCCCAGTCTCATGTTGGATCGGCGCCTGTTATATCCCTATGGATATAGATGGAAAGTGGGAGGAAATATGTGAGATCGGGAGAGATACTAACAGCAAAGGAGTTGTAGAAGAAAGGCGAAGGGGAGCAGTGGGCGAGGGCGACGACAGAGGGAGGAGGGAGTTTATACCATCTCGAATGGCTATGCTGGCAATCTATGTGGATACTTCGTCACCTATACCCAATGATATGTAGCCACCTGTCAGATATTACACGTGGTGGCCAGTTAGAAGCTTAGTGATGCTGAACTTGTGATGACGCAGAAACTTGAGAATGTAAGCCGATTCTTTTCTTTATTTTTTCCCTTTTCTTTTTCTCAGTGTTATTTAAATAAAAATTTTCCAAGTTTATTATTGTTGATATTTGGATGATCTAATTAAATTCTTTGGTTGAAAACCTTCTGGAAGTCACGTAATTTATAATTCATCCCATATAGTTTATTTTAAATTTTCTTAAACTTACCCAACTTTACTTTAAAAGTTTCTAAAATAATGTTGGACAAATTTTATACAAATCGAAAATTTGTTAAAAAATAACCTATTACCCTCAAACTTATAAAAATTTACAAATTTTATTAAGATTTTTTTACTCTTTTTCTTTATTTGCTAGACCTAATAATTGTAACACTGCATAAATAATACAATATTATTACACACAGAATTTTGAGAATATAAGACTCAAACAAAATTATTTCCTTCTAATTTGTAGAAAAGTTTTCCTATATGTTGATCTCATTTCCAAAAATTTTACTAAAAATTATTATATGCACTAAATCTAGTTTAATTATGTACATCTCCCTTACATTGGTTTAGAAAAGTGATGTGTGTCCATTCACAACCAATTTAACGATATTACTCGCCTCAAACATGTCATGAACTCGATATTATAATGTACTTAAAATATTTAATAGGTAGGGTTAATAAGGTTTTTAAATATTATTTGCATATTTATCAAAAGCAAGGTTGTCTTACACATTCACTCTATGTGGTCCAATTTGATAATAATTTGTTACTTCTAGTAGATACTAAAAATGTGGATATCGGAATAGGGGTATATGTAAAATCGGAATTTGGGTTAAGTATGAGTATACTAAAAACTAAGGGTAAATTTGAAATAGAATCTCGAACTAATAATAAGACTCTAAGCTATGAAATGGGACCCCAAATTTAAAATTGAGAACCAAAACAAAATTCTAAACCCGGGATGTGATTGAAAATTAAGAATGAAATCCCGAACCAGAGACAAAAATCAAGATCGAGAATGGAATTCCGAACTGGTAATAGAACACAAGTCGAAATTTAGAAATTTAAGTGCAGATCATAACCCCCATGTTAGAAATTATATAGAAAACTTGATGTTGGGACTAGGGATTCAATTGGATTTAAGATAAGGTTATCAAGCATAAAAATTGAGATTTTTTGGGAAAGTTGATTTTCACCTGAAGAGGTTAGAGATTTCGAATTTAATTATTGAAATGACCCAAAAAGGAAAATGATAATTTAAAGTTAAAAAAAAAGAATGGAAGTTCGGTTAAATGGGACCATGTCAGGTTAACCCGACTCACTCGCGAGCCATTATCCACCGACTGGTAGGATTCCTGCATGCGCCGCCATAAATTTCAATCGAATTCACTCAATTCTTGATCAAATTGAGTGCTACAAATTGTAGAGATTAGCTACTAGTCTCACTATGGAGTAAATTACCTTAACTTATCTTGGACAACTTGAACTTGACATTCAATGTCAAAATTCCCAATCTCGAACAACTCCTTAGCCTCCAGTCACTCAAACGAGCAATTTTCTCTCGTCTGATAACCAAATGGGGTGATCTTGGAGACAAAATACTAATAATGGACTACTCTTGAGTTATGTGGCCATGCCCTAACTTACTAGTGGCCGAAAAATGTCACACAAGACTCATTTTGGCCGACTCCGATCATAGACAAAAAGTTCAGCCATCGTCGACGGCCTTTCAGGGTCAAATTATCCTTCCTTCAGCCACCACTTCGGTGATCACCAGTGCCAAAGTGACGGCCCGCCTCCCCTCTACTTGCCACGCCCCGACTCGGTTCGGTCGGAGTCTTGTGATCAACCTGCCACCCTTTCTCGTACTAATTTAGTATTTCTACCAAATAGACCGAGGAACGTAAAGGCGTCGGAGTACCTATTTTCTATAACAAAGTTTTAAAATATCTATATGGTAGTTTACCTGTTTGCAGTACCCTTGGCTTTCTCCCCTAGCTTTCGTTCTTCTTGGCAATGTATTTCTCCTGAAAAAGGTTTAATGGGAGGGGGTGAGTTTACAACTCAATAAGCGGGGGTTGGGAAGTGAGTTTTCAAACAAACAGTTTTATCAAAATATTTTATACTTTTAGTTTGGTTGTAATATGAATTCATCTATTCTTGAGCACTTCCCCTTGCTCGGGAGATGTTTCAGCAAACATTCACATGTCCTTTCTATCATAGAAAGGGATCACACATTCGGAGGATAGTCTCCGACTATTCCACTTGTGGACTAGAGCATCTTTACCGTCCACCTAAGTTTGAGTGGATATCAATCGTCTGACTCTCAAACCCGAATCATGCTCGCTTTGTGGGACGAGACCTCATTTCCCCTCTGGCCTCAATCTCATTGCTATATTATGTCCGCTTTGTGGGATGAGACCTCATTTCCTCTCCAGCCTCAGTCTCAGTGCGCAAGAAGCTATCATAGCTTCTCGACATACTAGACGACAAACTGCCCTTATGCACCCTAGGTCATCCAACAGCCCTTGGGACCCATCGACTACCCCCTCCCGGGGGTCTAGATGCTCCCAGAATCCTCATGCATGCATACAACAGTTTTGAATCATTAACTATGATCTTTGGTGCCAGCGGTCCAACAACCCCGACACTTGACCTAGCTTGCATCTGTTTGCCTTGACCGGCCCGTCGACCTAGTATGGGCGTACTGCCACTAGCCCATCAAGTCTTGTCAGTCCTATCTTGGCCCCGTGGCAAGTCACAGAATAATTCCAGTTTTATGAGATATTTCATGGTTCTTACGATCATATTTGTCTACAGGTTCCAACCCGTGCATAGTGGCCTTGGGCCCACTTCACGAGTTTTCTAAAACTGGGCCTTCGACACTATCATTTTCAAATCTGAAGCTTCAGGCCTGTTGGAAAATTTATAGCTCCTATCAGGAACGTCTCCCAAAATTTTTAAGCAGTTTCACATAGTTAGGGGAGACTATTCTTGAAAAAAATGAATTTTCAGACTTAAAAACGGTTCTTTTCACCCCCAACCGGGTATGATGCTGAAAATCCCACTCACTCTGTAATAGTGACGTGGCTGTCCTGGAGAGATCTTAATCTGTGGTGCGCTTCCTTACATCGGTACTTGAACAATCGACTCCTGCATGGTTCGAGTACCCTTATTAGGAGAATCAACAAAAGGGACCTCATAGTTTCGAGTATTTGCGCATAGGTCCTCACATTATGCCTTAATTGCATTCAAGTCCCTCAACATTTATAACCTTACATTTGTGTCCCTAATCTTCATTTAATCTCAATTAAGTCCATAGGACTTCCAATTATCCCTTATGTTCCTTAACTTTTCTGAAATTTTCAATTGGTCCTCAATTTTCCTAAAATTTCCAATTGGTCCTTAATTTTCCCAAAATTGCCAATTGGTCTTTGAACTTTAAAAAATTACCAATTGGCCCTCCATTTCATCCAATTGCTCATTTGGGCCCCAATTGGAAGTTAATTTCATGAAAATGCCCCAATTTTCCTTAAATTGTAATTCGACCCCCAATTTCCCAAAAAACCCCCAAATTGCCCAATTTCTCAAAAATTACAATTTGGTCTCTGGATCACAATTTCATTCAATTGACTACCAAAACTTGGTTAATTGCCCCTATTCTCAATTTTAATCATCTTTTCTATGTTTTTCTCATCATTTTGAGCTTTGAATTGCTCGATTTGGCTTGGAAATGAGCTCAAACGAAGCTTCGTTGGAAAATTCATTCTAGAGAGAGAAAGCTTCGATATCTTACTGGCGAGGGCCTGATGACCGAAGCTCTTGCTTTCTCTAAATTGCTCTCCTCACGGGGATTCTCCCTAGATCAAACTGCACCTCAATTGGTGGCATGAGTAGTGTGAATTTCTTAGTTAAAGTTTTTTTTTATAGAAATATACCTTGAATAGTGTTTTCCAGCGAAGGGGCGGTGGAGGGGCTTACCATATTAGCTTGAGGGAAGGTCGGGGCACCTCTAGGTGGCATTTGAGGGGCTTAGTTTGGCTGAAATTGTCCTAGGGATGACTCTATTTGAGCTTGAACAGCTCGGGCTATTGATAGCCGAGGAGCGGCATTACTGTTTGAACTTCCTCGCTCTTCTACAGTGGCTCTTGGGCTGAAGGGAGGGTTCAGCTAGGTAGAGGACTTCTTCCCCATTCTAATGACACCGAATGCAGCTTAAGAGGTGGAGAAAGGCCCCAATGTTGGAGCTCTGGTTTGCTACTTGCTGAAAAACTGAGCACTTCACCTTCTTTGGTCGATTGTGGGATGTTGAGAATGAATGGAGGGGTGCTCATTATATAGGGAGCTTGGAAACTGACCGGGCTACTGACTGACTAGGACTCAACATCCGACTCGGCCGTTGGCGACCGGACTAGATTATTTTTCGAGTCATCGGAGACTGCCCCTTCCTTCACTCTCTCTCTCCTCTCTATTCTCTCTATTAGTGGCCGAAGGTTCAAGATGGTGACATGGTGGGTGTCATGCTCCGATCGGTTTGATCGGAGTCCGTGATCAACCCATCACCCTTTCCTACATCATTCGGGTATACCTACCCGAATGAGACAAGGAAGGTAAAGACGTGTTTATGTTCAAACCCTTACTTTAAGTTAGGGGTAGGAAGCGTACCTTGAGGGCCCAAGCGCGTCTAGGAACTTTCCGTCTGGGTATTATCTTGAAAAAGGGGTGAGAGAGGGGGTAAGTAGCAATACTCAGTGAGGGAAACTACTATAATGTTCTAATTGAATTCATCTATTCTATCCTTTAAATTATTCCTTTATTATTTCACACATTCCACATGATCAATAAATGCCCTCCTATCATAGGAGGGATCACATTCTCAGAATGGTCATTGACCATGCCACTTGTGGACCAGAGTGCTTTTATCGTCCACCCTAATAGAGGTGTACTACCTCTAACTGTAGTTTGAGTGGACATCAATAGTCTAACACATCAAACCTCGATTACTTCACCATGTCCGCTCAGTGAGATGAGACCTCATTTCTCCTACTGCCTCGGTCTCCATGCACAAGAAGCTATTTGGCTTCACAACGAAATCGCCCTTTATGCTCCCTAGGTTGTCCAACAGTCCTTCGGCTCCATCACTACCTCATGCCAAGTGTCCTAATGCCCTGAACATCACAGTGCATGCACAATCAACAATCTTTTTTATTTATAACCTTTATTTTTGGCCCTTTAGCACAACGGTCTATTGGCTTGGCATCGGCTCGTGCGTACTGGCCCTAGCAGGTACGACGACCTAAGTTCGACAAAGTAGTGGTTTGACCCAACAAGCTTGACAACTCAGCTTGGCTCAACGAGTATCACACAAGGTTCCCATTATTTAGATCTTTTAGCTTCATATATTACATATCCGTTCTGGATGGGTCCACGTCCGTATCCATCGGCCTTGGGACAATTGGCACCTCAAGCTTAAGCCCAAAATTAGCTCCCAAATGTTTAAGCAGAGTCACCCAGTCAGGGAAGGCTAATTCCGAGAAAATAGTTTTCAAAGGTGAACCGCTATTCCAACTAGAATTAACGTCATAGCGGTTCCCACTCACTCGGTTATCTCGGTGAGGTCGCGCCGGCGAGGTCGTGCCGACGGAGTCACGCCGGCGGAGTCTCCCTCCTTGGTGGGTCCTTAACTCTTTCAATTTCACCAATTGGTCCTTAATTCACCAAAATTGCCCTTTAGTCCTTAATTTCCCAAAAATTGCAATTTGGTCCCCAACTTTTCAAAATTTCCAATTTGTCCCCAAATTTATCCAAATTACCAAATTGACCCTCAATTAGGGTGAATTTCATGAAAATGCCTTCAATTTTTTGAAATTGTAGTTCAGTCCTCCAATTTTAAAAATTTGCACAAAAGTCCCCCCCCAAATCCTCAAATCACCCTCCATCTTCTTCCCAATTCAAGCATTTAGAGCTTCAAATCTTACCTCATCCAATTGGCGGCCTATAAGTCCTTGATTTCTTTGATTCTTGCCTCTATTCGTCTCTTCCAACTCCCCTCGATCATCCTACACTTTGAATTTCCAAATTTGGTTGAGTTTTAAGGCTCGTCGAAGCTTCGTTGAAAAATTTACAATAGAGAGAGAAAGCTTGCGTATCTTACTGACAAAGGGGTGGCGACTAGAACTTGAGGTGGGGGCAGCTATAACTAGTCAAGGGAGTTCTAGTAGGACCGATTCCTGTTGCAATTCGCTGCTGCCCTATGGGAATTTGAAGAGAGAAGTTTTCGTTGGTGCAGCTCTAAAATTTAGAAATTCTGACAAGGGGGCTGAATTGAGCTTACCGAGGCCTGTTGGGGTGGTGTGGAGGGTCTTAGGCGGTCAGAGATGGCCAATGTGGGTGGTGGAAAGGCTAAGAGGGTTGAGGTTGTGTTAGACAGGAGCTCGCTACTTCAAGCTCTGGAGCAGCTTCACTATGCGATCCCTTGCATGCTTCTCTGGGCATCCTCTAGTCGTTCTGAGAAGGTATGGAGATAGAGCACTCTTCCTCGGTTCCAATGCCACCCTTAAGTGCTCATTTGGTGTAGATTTCGCTCATCATCGAAGCTCTGGTTTGCAACTCGTCAAAAAATGCACTCTTCTTCTTCTTCACTTAATTGTGGGATGCAGAGAATGAATGACGGGGTGCTCTTTATATAGGGAGCTTGAAACTGTTCAGGCTACCCGCTGGTGTAAGACTCGGTCGCCGACGACATGACGAGAGAGTTTTTCGAGTCGCCGGAGACTCCAGCTTTTCCGGCAGCTCTCTCTATCCTCCCTTCTCTCTGTCAGCGTCTAAAGGTTGAAGATGATGATGTGGCAATTGTGCCACATGACACGCTATGATTGGTTAGTTTTTCTGATGTGGAGTGCTAGTTCGGCCGCCACGTCAACCGTTGACCTGTTGACCGGACACGTGGTAGCCTCTCATTAGCTGCTCGTGTCTGCGTGGTGTGCTGACAGGCGCCAACTGACCATTGACCGGACACGTGGTAGCCTCCCACTGGTTGTCTATGTCTGCATGGCAGCTAACGAGGCACTAGTTGTCCGTTGATCATTGACTATTGACCGGTTCGATCGAGTTTGCTGTCCAAAATTAAAAAATTGAATAATTTAGACCTAGTTCGACTATTTTTTTTAAATTAAAAATTTCTAAATTTATCTAAATTCATTTTCTATCTAATGGTGGTCTTAGTTTCCCAAATTGACATTTTTAAGCCACCTAGAAAAATGAATTTGTGAACCGGTTCACTATGGTTCATGTCGATTCGGGTCTAGTTCACCTCGAACCAGTTCAATTCTATCCTCATTTCCACTTCTTGGTTCTTCCTTGTAATTTTTGTGAATTTTTTGGTCACTTGGGATCTTCCAATTTCCCATGTTAACTATTTTTTTGTGCATTAAACGACTTGTTTTTTCATATATAAACATATACCGGTTCTTTTCCCGATTTTCTTTGATTCCAAGGGACAGGTTTTACAACTCTCCCCTCCTTTTAGAAGTTTTGTCCTCAAAACTCTATGGCCTAACTTTTCTCTCTGAAGAGATCCTTACGCGGTTTCCTTAGGTTGTAAGTTGATACCCTACCGACTTGAGTCACTCTCTTTGTCTCACATCCTTCACTCCCTAGGATCTCACTGGCCCGATAGTTCTGGTAGCTTGGGGTCGGATTTTTGTTCCGGGGGTGTTGTCTGGGTCTTTTACCCCTTGGTCAGTTTGGCATTGTGTCTAGTTAGCTATTGCGTTTGCCTTTCTCGGTGTTACTTCCCTTTTCTTGGTTCTCTAGTCCCTCCTTTGTCACTCGAGTTCTTTGCTTGTTGGCGATTGACTTAGTTGTGCCTAGTAGTGCGAGTCCTTTGCTTGTGGTTCCACCCTAGGCCTCAGGCCCGGCTTGCCTTGTGGTTGGAATCACGTCCTTTTTCTTTGGTCCTTAGAGTGTACTCTTATTCTCATTGTCACGCCCCGACCCGGTTTGGTTGAGGTCCGTAATCAACCCGCCACCCTTTCTTGCGTCATTTGGGTATACCTACCCAAATGAGACAAGGAAGGTACATGAGAATTTACATTCAAACCCTTACTTCAAGTTGGGGGTAGAAGCGTACCTTGAGGGCCTGAGCGCGTTAGGGAACTTTTCGTTAGGGTGTGATCTTGAAAAAAGCATGAGAGAGGGGGTGAGTAAAATACTCAATGAGGGAAACTACTATAACATTTTCTTAATTTCATTTGTTCATTAATTTTTTTTTGGTTTTCCGTTATTCACGCATTTCACACGATCAATGATCAACAACCGCCCTCCTATCATGGTAGAATGGTTCTCTACCATGCCACTTGAAGATCGAAGCGTCTTAACCGTCCATCCTGGTAGAGGGATACTACCTCTACTAGGGGTTTTAGTGGACATCAATAGTCTAACACATCAAACCCCCAATTGCTTCATCATGTCAGCTTAGTGGGATGAGACCTCATTTCCTCTATTGCCTTGGTCTCCATGCGCATGAAGCTCCTCGACTTCATGATTTACTAAATGACGAAACTACTCTTATGCTCCCTGGGTCGTTCAGTAGTCCTTGGGCTCCATTACTACCTCATGCCAAGTGTCCTGATGGCCCGAACATCACAGTGCATGCACAATCAACAATTTTTTTTGAATTATAGCCTTTATCTTTGGCCCTCTAGCACAACGGTCTATCGACATGGCTTTGGCCCACCACACGTACTGGACCAACAGGTTCAACGACCTAGCTTCGGCAGAGCAGCGATTAGGCCCAACAAGCTTGACAACTCATGTCATTCCCCAACCTGGTTTGGTTGGATCCCCATAAAAACCCGCCGCTCCCTTAGTTTAAGAGGGGTTTCCCCCTTTCTTTAATCAAGAGGAGCCAAGCGTAATTTAACCTTGTTCCCTTTAATAACATAAATCAATTAAAATGCAAGCTTAAAAATAACCTTTTAAGCATAACTAACAAAAGGGCTATAAAAGAGGGGTGAGTTTCTACAACTTAGTGAATGGCTGTTGGGAATGAGTTTTCATAAAAATATTTTTTAATTGGAGTGTGATAGACTCCTTATTTCCTTTAAGATCATTTCTTTCTCAAATTTCAGTTTTCAAAAATTCCTTTCCTCATTATCCATAATAGGTGTGCTTAATAGTCAACACACCCTTCATCAAGAAGGGATCACATATTCGTAGGGTAGCCTATCCACTGCACCCACTTGTGGGTCGGAGCAACTTTATCGGCCACCTAGATAGAAGCCCGTCCACTTCTACCTTGAGTATGAGTGAATGTTCGTGACATTCGACCCTCAAACCCGAAATCAACTCCATGTCCGTATGAGGACAAAAACCTCATCTAGACCCCACCCCGGCCTCATGCGCACGAAGCTACGTTGAGCTTCCTTGACTGTTAGTACAACAAACTACTGTTATCTCCACTATGTCGTCTAGTAGCCCTTAGGACGCATCACTACCCCTCTTGGGTGTCTTAATGGTCCTGAACCAAAAGTGTATGCATAAATAATACTTTTTCCACAATGCCATTTATCTTTGTGCCACAGGTCCAACGACCCTGATCCTCAACTCGATCTACAGCTATTTGTCTAGACTGGCTCGTCGACCTAGCCCTGACGCACTACCGCCAGTCCATCGAGCTTGTCAATCCTGTCTTGGTACCATGGAGAAATCACATAATTCATTCATTAAGAATTTTTATGGCATAAATATCATGTTTGTTTACGAGCTTCTACTTGTGCCAACTGGCATTGGGCCCATTGTAAATGATTTTCCAAAATCAGGAATTTTAGCCAACAAGTTCCAAAACCAAGGCTCTGGCCTATTTGTGCATTTCTAGCTCTCGTCAAGAAGGTCTCCCAAATATTTTAAGCATTGGCACACAATCAGTGGAGAACACTTCTAAAAATAACATTTTAACTCATCACACCAACAGGGTGTGATGACATCTCCGCTTACAACCGACATGTAATTTTCTCCTTCCTTCTAGGAAGTTTATCATACCAACTGAGTATGATCTCTCTACTTACAATGGGTAAGTAGTTTTTCCACTTAGTCTCACATCACTCTAATCAGGTGTAATGTTAAAATCCCACATAGAAGTGGTTTTTCATTTATGAAGTGCTCATCATCCCTACCAGTTATGATGTGAAAAAACCCACTCACCCCATAATCGTAGTGTATTCCTTCTTAGTTGATTTTCTCCTCCATGCTAGCTTATCCTTGCTGGTGTTCCGATCCTTCGTGTTCCTACACGATGTGGACATTCTTGTCTATTAATATTTGGTGTAACAACCTTTGTTTCTCATGAATGTACGTTTAAACTTAAAGTTTTCAGTTAATTGCATTTAGGTCCCTAAAGTTCTCTTTCCTTGACTTCAGGTCCCTAATGCAAACTTTTCCCAAAATTGAGTCATGATTCTTCCAAAAATTCACTTTGGGTCCTCAATTTACTCAAAATCATTTAAGGGGTTCAAGTTTTCCAAATTTCCAATTTGGTCCCCAACTTTTCAAAAAATATCATTTTGCCCCTCTTTTACAAAAATGGCAATTTGACCCCAATTATTTTAAAAAATCAACCAATTGGTCCTTCAACATCCTTTTCATGGCCAATTGGTTCTTAATTTTGAGAAATTGCAATTTGGTCAGTCAATTTTACAAAATCCCCAAATTTCCCTATTTTAAACTGGCCAAATTTAATTTCATCAAATTGACCATTCAATCGGGGTTGATTGTTGAAATTGGAGGTATAATTCAATTTATACACATCCATATGATTCAATTGAGCTTTGAATTGCATGAATTGGGGCTGAAACGAGCTCAAACGAAGCTTCGCTGGAAAACTGTGCGTAAAGAGAGAAAGCTTCGAAAGATTAGCGTTGGAGGTGCGACAAACCGAGCTTTATATCTGGGCAGGTAGCTCTCGTCCTGAGGTTTCTTCTAGGATCAAGAATCGCAACAATTCATATTGAATTGAGGGAGAATTTGGTTAGTAAAGTTTTCATAGTTTCTCTCTCTAATGTTTATCGAAAATGACAAAGGGGCCGAATTGGCTTACCTTTCAGCTCTAATTCAGTCGTGTGAGGGATGTGGGAGTGTTGGGAGAGCTTGGTTTGGCATGAGGAGGGTTGAATTTGGCCAATTTCAGCTTGGCCGAAACATGGCAGCTTCAATACGTCGGAGCTGTTTCACTATTTGATTCTGCTGGCGCTTCTTCGGCGGTCCTCGTATCAAAAAGAGATTCCTGTCATGTAGCTGAGTTCTCCTAGAATCTAAAAAATCTAACCTCACCTTCTAAGGCAAAAAAAAACCTCAATGTCAGAGCTCTGGTTCGAGCTTCGCCGGAAAACTGAGTATTTGAGAGAGAGTGGAGATTTTAGGTGTGAGGATGATGAATGGAGAGGAGCTCTTTATATAGGGAGCTTGGGGACTCTCTGGCTGACCGTTTGGCACCTTAATGGCGCTCCTTCATGGTTTAAAATGTCCTAAACGGAAATGTTTCATTTTTGTCGGCACTGTCCGTTCTTCCGGCGAGTGAACAATGTCATCATTTGAAGGAAGAAGACCACACTTTTCCAAACCGGAACGGACCGGTCTGATTCGGGCTCAATACTTAAATCATCTAGTTTAGGCCCGATTCGACTGAGTTTTTCTAAATTAAAAAATTTTAAATTCATTCTCTATCCAATAGTGGCTTTAATTCTCCAATTTGAATATTTTTAGCCACCTAGAAAAATGAATTTAGCAACCAGATCAATGATGGTTCAAACTAGTCTAAACTGGTTGAATCCAATTCACCTGAACCGGTCTGGTTTTCTCTTCCAATTTGTCCCAAGGTCCCTTTCCATGGTTTTTATGACTCTTTGGGTCACTTGGGATTTGTAAATTTCCTAATTTGCCATTTATCTAACAGTTGGGGTTCGTGAAGCGGTTCAATTTTCTCACTTGGGTTGATCGGTTCTTTTCCCCAATTTCCTTATCCTTAAGGGACGGGGTTTACAACTCTCTCCTCCTTTTAGGAGTTTTGTCCCCAAAACTTATTCAATATCTTTTGCATAGGAAATAACTTCCCTTGATGTCAACTTGGAGTTTGTTTGACATGCTAACATTTTCATTATTTCACTTATCCCCTTTATAACACGCACTTTAAGGAATTTATTTTCCTTTCCATTGCTTACTCATTCCATGAAGCTTATCCTAGCTAAACATATCTTACCTGTGAGTTTAAGGGTATATCCTTAGGTTCACATCTTCATTTCCTTAGGGCAAGATTCTTCCCCTTGAGGTTCTTACTCAAGATCGTAGGATTGGGAGTTCCAAGATGCTTAATCACTCTCATGTTTAGTCATTCTCTTTATCATTGAAACCCTTAGCTCGGTGTCCTTTCGAGCACTACGTACTTACTTTCATTGATTTTGATTTATCTCCTTTTGTTCAGTTCTGATCCTTCTTATGTCCTTCCTCATTTTCAATGGCGTCCTTTCCTCAAGGACTTTCCTTTCTCTTAATCCACTCCTACATGCTCATGATCACTTCACTATTCTTTATTCCAAGTTAATCCCTTTTGATCTATGTGTGATTACTTGTTTGGGAAAGTTCTCTTATTATGGTTTTGTTCTCTACTATATCCCTCACAATAGAGACTTTCACCTTAGGAATTTCATGATCAACCTTCTTATCATTTTTTGAAGATTTCTTTCCTTCCTTTCTTCATACCCCTTTCTATATTAGGGCATTTTCCCACTTGAATCCTTCTCTAATTGAAATTTCAGTTTCATCCCTTATTTTTTTACTTTAGACACTTCCGATTCTTGGTCTTATTCCGTGTATTCCACACTATGTCTTGTCATCCTCTCTTTTGGCTCCATCATTTGAGCGTAGATCACCACCAGTCTTTATACTTCTTTCAAGGCTTCCTTCCTTGGTATGATTTATACTCCTTTCTCCCGTAATTCTCTTCTAGTTTTGCCATTAAAAACATCTAACCTTAAATGACATTCTTTGATGCCATCCTATTCTGCTTACCTTTACACTTGAAACCTTACGTGTACTTCTTGTGTACCTCTTCTTCAATCTCCCTTATTCCCAATATCCATCTATTTCTTTTAGGTGGAATTCACATCCTCTTTGTTTCAAGATCTCTTGATCGTCTTGGAAGAGGTTTGCTTAACCTTCTCATGGCTTTTTGGTCGTTACTCCTGTCTCAGTCATTGATCTCTTTAAGGCTTTCCTTCATCCTTATTTCCCAAATGTTTTTTGCCTTTCTACCTCTCCCTTCTTTACTGGAGTATTGACCTTCTCCTTGTCAAATTACCTTGAGGTTATTATCTCTTAAGTCTTCTTATCCTTAATGTCCATCTTAATGCCCCTTTTTAGAGTGTAGTCCTAACTACTTCCTTGTCCATCTTGGGGTGTTGTTTATTCTCCCAAATTATCCTATTGTTATTAGTTATCTCCTTCAACTAGGTCCGTCTAAAATCCCTATTTGGATTCTCTACTCTTTGAGAGTAGGTCACACCTGGCCATCCAAGTACGTCCTTAACCACATATGTCTTTTAATGAGGTCCTTATTTCAGTTCTAGCTTCTGATGGTACATCTATTAGTTACTTGTGTTTGGAACTTTCTCCTTCCATGGTCCCACTTCCTATCCTTATCCTTCTTTCTAGGGACTTCCGTCCTGGGAGTTTAACATTCAACCTCCCTAACACTTCTTGACAGTTTTTTTCCTTTATTCTTTTCTTACACCTTTTTGACATTAGTATGGTTATTCACCCTTGCTTCTTCCTTGCACTCCAATTCCTTTTTATTCTTTATCCTTCCTTTGAGAAGCTCCTGATTATTGTTGAGTTCCTAATAATTTGTGTCCTACCCATCACTGACTCTTTCAAGGGGACTTGTATATTCCTCCGGGTTCTCTTCCTATAATACTCCCTTTCCTCTTCTCTCTCTCTCCTTGTTTTATCCAAAAGTGGCATAGCACCTTCCGTGCTCCTATTTCTTCCTTACTTTCCTCTTGGTCAGCTTCCATTCCACTAGTTTCCCTTGGGGCAGTCCAATTCCTCTAGGTTTTCCTAACTTTTATAGAGCTCTTCCTTAACTTCATATGGCTTTTATGCTTCCACAACTTTTGTACCTTTTTAATGCTTTTACTTCCTTTACACCGGACTTCACACTCTTCTTCTTCCTTCCCTTAGTTATGGTATGTCCTTCTTGGTGGACTTTTAGGCAGACTTCCCTAGAATTTCTCTTCTAGTCTTGTTGCCTTGTTTCTCCATACTCCTGGTTTCTATAATGGAAATTTATTTGGTTATCCTTAAGTTTTGGGTTAACTAGAGGTGACCCATAGTTTTCTTCCTTAGGTGATCTACTACCTTGATCCTTATTGGTATACTTTCATTTTTGTTAGTCTTAATTGTCGTCATCAAGGAAGCAAAAATTTAATCAAGAAAAACTAAATTTTTATTCATTCCAAGAGATGGTTTCTTGTGTACTCGGCTTATTACATGAATTTTCTACGTCCTAGTCCCTTGGGGTCATAGGCTGGGAGTTAGCCTCAAAATGGTTGTGAGATTCATGGTTTGATGGCTCTGAGGAACTGTCAGGTAGCTAACTTTTCCCATAATCTAAAGAACCTGACTTCACCTTCTAAGGCTTAGAAAAACTTCAATGTTAGAGCTCTGGTTCAAGCTTCGCCGGAAAATTGAGTAGTTGAGAGAGAGTGGAATTTTTAGGTGTGATGAAGATGAATGGAGAGGAGCTCTTTATATAGGAAGCTCGGGGACTCTTTGGTCAATCATTTGACACTTTAATAGCGCTCATTAATGGCCTAAAATGCTTGGAACGGAAACATTTCATCTTCGTTGGCACCGTCCGTTCTTTCGGTGAGTGAATAATGTCATCATTTGAAGGAAGAAGATGACACTGTTCCGAACTGGACCGTACTGGTCCGTACCAAGTTCTATGATTAAACTAGCTGGTTGAGGCCCAATTCGACCGAGTTTTTTAAGATTAACAATTTATAAATTCATCTAAATTCATTCTCTATCCAATGGTTGCTTCAATTCCCTAATTTGAATATTTTAAGCCACCTAGAAAAAAGAATTTAACAACTAGTTCAATGATGGTTCAAACCGGTCCAAACCGATTCAATTTGGTTCAGATCCAGTTCACCTGAACCAGTCTGGTATTCTCTTCCAATTTGTCCCAAGGTCCCTTTCCATGGTTTTTATGACTCTTTGGGTCGCTCAGGATTTGTAAATTTCCCAATTTTCCCTTTCTCTAATGGTTGGGGTTCGTGAACTGGTTTGGTTTTCTCACTTAGGTTGACCAGTTATTTCCCCGGTTTCCTTATCTTTAAGGGACAGGGTTTACAACTCAGTTTGGCTTAATGGGTATCACACAAGATTCCCATTATTCAGTCTTATAGTATCATATATTACATGTCTGTTTTGGACGGGTCCACGCCCGTATCCATCAACCTTGGGCCCACTGGCATCTCGAGCCTAAGCCCGTAATTAGCTCCCAAATATTTTAAGCAGTGTCACGCCCCGACCTAGTTTGGTCGAATCCTCATGAACAACCCGCCACTCTCCCAGTTTATAAAATGTTTTCCCCTTCTCTAAATCGTGAGTAGTAAGGCGTTGGGTGTGAGTTTTCACAAAACAACTTTAATCGGAGTGTGCCAAACTCCTTATTTTCTTTAAAAACATTCTTTTCTCATGTTCTGGTTTTCAAAATCCTTTTCCAAGGTTTACCAATTCTTTTCCAAGGATTCTCAAATCCTTTCCAAGGTTTTCATAACCTCTTTCCCATTTCCATATTAGGTGTGTTTCACAAATAACACACACCCTTCATCAGGAAGGGTACACACACATTCGTGAGATGCAGTTACACCGACTGCACCCACTTGTGGATCGAAGCGTCTTTACCATCCACCCTGATAGAAGTCCTTGACTTCTACCTGAAGTTTGAGTGAACATCTCCGACGTCCTACCCTCAGACCCAAAAAACTTCATGTCCATATGAGGATGGAGACCTCATCCCGACCCCACCCCGGTCTCACGCGTATGAAGCTACGTCGAGCTTTCTTGATGACTGCTGCCACAACAAACTTCCCTTATCTCCACCATGTCGTCCACTAGCCCTTAGGATGCATCACTACCCCTCTTATAGTCCCGAACCTCAAGTGCATGCACAAACAAAAGTTTTCCACAAAGCCATTTATCATTGGTGCCATTGGTCCAACGACCCTGATCATCAACTTGACTTGTAGTTGTTTGTCTAGATTGTTCCATCGACCTGGTCCTATCACATTGCCACCAGTCCATCGAGTATGTCGATTCTGTCTTGGTACCATGGCCAAATCACATCAATCATTCATTAAGATTTTTCATGGCTTATCATCATGTTTATTTTCGAGCTCCTGCTCGTGCCAACTGGCCTTTGGCCCACCATATGTGATTTTCTAAAACCGGGCATTTTAGCCCCCAAGTTCCAAAACCGAGGCATCTGGCCAATCTGAGCTATTCCAGCTCCCATCAAGAAAGTCTCTCAAAAGTTTTATGCATTGGCACACAGTTAGGGGAGAACACTTGTGACAAAATAAAATTTTCCATCCATCACCCCAACTAGGTTTGATGACATCTCTGCTTATAACCGACAAGCGGGTTTTCTTCTTTCTTCTAGGAAGATCATCATACCAAACGGGTATTATCTACTTACAACCGGTAAGTAGTTTTTCTGCATATTTCTCACATCACTCCAACCAGGTGCGATTTCAAAATTTCACATAGTAGTGATTTTTCATTTCCGATGTGCTCATCATCCTAATCGGGTATGATGTGAATTAACCCACTCATAGTGGCTTCTAATTTAGAAAAGATGCTCATCATCCCAACCAGATATGAAGTGTAAATTAGCCCACTCACCTGTTAACCATGATGTGTTCGTCCTTGGTTGATTTTCCAAATTAACGCGAGCTTCTCTTACTAGCGTCCTGATCTTTCATACTTCTACATGATTTGGACATTCTTGTTTATTAAAATTTGGCACAATAGCCTTAATTCCTCAGGTATGAATAAAATGCCCACACTTTTCAGTTATTTGCATTTAGGTCCCTAAAGATCTTTTTCCTTGACTTTAGGTCCCTAATGCTAACTTTTCCCCAAATTGAGTCCCGAAACTTCTAAAATTCACTTTGGGTCCTCAATTTATTCAAAATCACTTAAGTGGTTCAAGTTTCCCAAATTTCCAATTTAGTCCCCAACTTTTTAGAAATTACCATTTTGCCCCTACTTTACAAAAATGGCAATTTGACCCTAATAAATTTAAAAAATTGACTATTTGGTCCTCCAACATCTTTTTCATGGCCAATTGGCTCTCAATTTTGGGAAATTGCACTTTGGTCCCTCAATTTTACAAAATCCCCAATTTCCCCCAAAATTTTGCCGAATTTTCCCCCTTTTAAATTAGCCGAATATGATTTCATCAAATTGACTATTCAATTGGGGTTAATTGATCCAATTGAAGGTATGGATCAGTGCCTACATTTCACACAATTCAATGGAGTTTTGAATCACGTCATTTGGGTCTGAATTGAGCCCAAATGGAGATCATCGGAAAAATGAACTTATAGATAGAAAGCTTCGAAAGCTTACCATTAGAGGTGTGGCGGTCCGAGCTTTTGATTGGGGTAGGTAGCTCTCGTCATGAGGATCCTACTAGGATTAAGAATTGCAATAATTCATGTCAAATTGAGTGAGAATTTGGTCAGTGAAGTTTCAACATTTCTCTCTCTAACGTTGATTAGAATTTATAGAGGATAGCCAAACGGACTTACCTTTTAGCTCTAATTTAGTCGTATGAGAGCTGTGGAAGTGTTGAGAGAGCTTGGGTTGTCCTAACAAGGGCTCAATTTGGCCGTTTTCAGCTTGATCAAAATAGGGTAGCTTCGGTCCACCGGAGTTGCTTCACTGTTTGATCACGTCGGTGGTTCTCCAGCGATCCTTGGAGCAAATGGAGACTACCATCGGGTAGCTTACTTCTCCATGAATCTAAGGAACCCAACCTCACCTTATTTGGCTCAGAAAAATGCCTAAGCCAGAGCACTGGTTTGAGCTTCACTGGAAATTGGAGCAGTAGAGAGAGAAGAGTTTTCAGGTGTGAGGAGGAGGAATTGAGATGAGCTCTTTATATAGGGAGCTTTGGAACTTCTTTGCCATATGATTGCCACCTTTATGGTGATCATTCATGTCCTAAAAGGTCCTAAATGGAGTCTTTTCATCTTCACTGGCACGACTCACTTTTTCGATGAGTGAACAGTGCTGTCATTTGAAGGAAGAAGATGACACTATTTTGAACCGAACTGTACCAATCTGAATCAGGTTCAATGCTTAAACTGGCTCGTTTGGGCCCGATTTAATTGTGTTTTTCAAAATTAAAAATTTCTAAATTCATTCTCTATCTAATGGTGGATTCAATTATCTAATTTGAATATTTTAAGCCAACTATAAAAATGAATTTTGAAACCGGTTCAATAGTGGTTCAAACTGGTTCAATTCGGTTTAGATCTGGCTCACCTGAACCGGTATGGTTCTCTTTCAATTCATCCCAAAGTCCTTTTCCATGACTTTTATGAATCTTTAGGTCACTTGGGATTTGTAAATTTCCCTTTTTGCCCTTTTTTTCTAACGGTTGGGGTTTGTAAACTGATTTGGTTTTCTCTCTTGGGTTGATCGGTTCTTTCCCCAATTTTCTTACCTTTAAGGGATGGGGTTTATAAGCAGAGTCACCTAGACAGGTGATGCTAATTCCGAGAAAATAGTTTTCAAAGATGAGCCATCATTCCAATCGGAATGGACGTTATAGTAGTTTCCACTCACACGGTGATTTTGGCAAGGTCGCGCTGGTAGAGTTTGGCCTCGCGGCCTCTTTTCAAAAGTCGGTGCTCAAGTAGTATGCTCCTACATGGCACAGATATCCTCCTTTGGGCGTTAGACTAAGGAATCGCATTTCTTTGCGTATTTGCATATATGCCTTCATATTTTGTCTTAATTGTACTTTAGTCCATGAGGGTTGTGCATTTATCTTTACGTCCTTCATTCCTCCTTTTTCTTTAATTCGGCCCCTAGATCTTCCAATTATCTTTTTTGGTCCTTCATCAACATTGCCCTTGGGTCCCTCTATTTTCTAAAACTGCCATTTAGCTCCAAACTTTCCCAAAATTGCAATTTGACCCCAAATTCTCAAATTTTGCAAATTGGTACTCCATTTGACCATATTTGCCCAATTGACCCTCAATTGGGAGGGAATTACATAAAAAGACCCTCAATTTTATCAATTTTTTAAATTGGTTCCCACTTTTCGCAAAATCCCCAATTTACCCAAACTTTGCAAAATTTGCATTTTGGCTCCCGAATCACATTTTCATTTAATTGACCCCCGAAACTTGGTTAATTGCCCTCATTCTTGATTTAAATAATCTCCTCTATATTTTTCTTGTCATTTCATGCTTTGAATCACTCATTTTGGCTTGAAAATGAGCTCAAATGGAGCTTCACCATATAGAAGTCGGTCGTAGATAGTATTTTTCGATGAAGGGCGGCAGAGGGAGCTTACCTTCTTAGCTCAAGGGAAGGTCTAGGCACCTCCAGGTGGGGCATAGGGGGTCTGGCTTGGCCGCAATTGGTCAGGGGAGGGCTCAAAGTAGGCGGCAGGAGTTTGGCTATTTTCTAGCCGAGGAGTGGCAGCACTCTTTGAGCTTTCTTGTTCCTCCTCGACGGCTCTCGAGATGAATGGAATGTAGGGTCAGGTAGAGGACTTTCTCATGATTCTAAAGACACCCAATGTGGCTTCAGAGGTTGAGAAAAGTCTCGTTGCCAGAGCTCTAGTTCGCAACTCACCAAAAAATGTACTATTCTTCTTCTTCGCTCGATTGTGGGATGCTGAGAACGAATGAGGGGGTGCTCTTTATATAGGGAGATCGATAACTATTCAGGCTACTAGTCGACGTAAGACTCGGCCGCCGGTGACCTGACTAGAGAGTTGTTTGAGTCGGCGGAGACTACAGCTTTTCTGGCGACTCTCTCTCTCTCTCTCTCTCTCTCTCTCTCTCTCTCTTTTCTATTAGTGTTTGAAGGTTGAAGACAATGACGTGGTAGTCGTGCCATGTGGCATGCTATGATTGCTCAGTTTTTTCGACGTGGAGTGCCAGTTCGGCCACCACATCCACTGTTGGCCCTTGATCGAACACGTGGCAGCCTCTCATTGGCTACTCATGTCTGCGTGGTGTGCTGACTGGGCGCTAGCTATTCGTTGATCAGACATGTGGCAGCCTACCATTAGCTTCTCGTGTTTGCGTGGCAACTGACGTGGTGCCTAGCTGGCCATGATCGTTGACCAGTCTGATCCCACCGGGTTCGCTATCCGAAATTCAAAAATCGGTTAGTTCGGACTTGGTTCGACCATTTTTTTTAAATTTAAAATTTTTTAAATTCATCTAAATCCATTTTCTATCTAATGGTGACCTCAATTTTCTAAATTTACATTTTTAAGACACCTAGAAAAATGAATTTGTGAATCAGTTCACTATGGTTCATGTTGGTTTGGTCTAGTTTGGGTCCGGTTCACCCCGAACCAGTTTGGTTCTTTCCTTAATTCCACTTCCTGGTTCTTCCTTGTCATTTTTGTGAATTTTTTGTCACTTGAGATTTTCCATTTCCCCACATTATCTATTTTTCGTTCATTAAATGGCTCGTTTCTTCATGTATAAACCTATATCGATCCCTTTTTCCTAGTTTTCAATGATTCCAAGGAATGGGTTTTACACTCGTCCTTTGTATTACTTAGGTCACTTTGTTGCTGGATTCTCTTATTCCTTAGGTCTTGATTCCATATGTCCCACCCATGCTCCGAGGTCCCCGAGAATCTAGATGTCTAGCTCCTTTTATGAGTTTGGGGTTTTCCTAGGTTTATTCATTCTATTTCATCATCTTGGATTGCATCTGCTAGTCCCCAACTGTCGGCTTTCCAGGTCCGGTGTATCCTATCGACTCACCGGTCATTTAGCTTTTGTCCATTCATACATTGGCTGGCGTTCTCCGACTAGAAAAATGTCCTTTCTTTTTCCGGTCCCTCTTTTCTCTCTTAGCCTATGGGTTAGTACACTTGTCAATGTGCAATGGTTGTACTCCTTCGGATTTATCTCCTTCTCATCGAAGTCCCCCTTGTGGGATTTCTCCCTCTTGCGAAGTATGTTGCCTATGTGGGACTAGTTTCCAGAGGTTTCCTTGACTGATTTCGAGGGGTGATCTCAAGTTTTACCCTCGAGGACCTGGGGGTCCTCCCCTGCTGGTCCCCGGTTGCTTTGTTTGGATAGTCATTTTATTTCGACTCATCCACCTACTATTCCCTTGGGGTTGGCGGGTTTAGGTGTCGATCCTTCCTTCTTGGGTTTGTGTTCCTCTTCGTGTGTTGGGGTTCATGCCTCTCCTTTGCTTTTCATATTGTAGTTGATTTGTCCTTCCAATTCAGTTTCCTTCTCGAATTCCAAGTCTCTCGATATAACTCCTACATAACTGCCTAGTTTGACTTTAGAATTTCCATGATTGCCAACTCCTTCCTTTTTGCCTTCCCTTAGTTTTTGGTATCGGGATGTTTCATTCCTTCATCACGGCTCACTTATCTGTCCCACGTCCATGGGGTACTATGTTGTCACCCCTTGGTTATCTTGGCTATCTCTTGTTATGGTCCTATGGGGCGATTAGGTCTGTCCTTAGGTTGTCCTCGGCACGTCTACTATTTTTCCCAAGTCCTCGTCTCCGGGCAATTTGACCTTTGCCTACTGCCATTCCTAGTTCGTATTCTTATTCCTTTAGGGTTGCATTACTCTTTCTTGATATGGCTCTCTTTTGGGTCATTGGTCACCTCTTAGGGTTATCGTTGACTTGCCTGTGGCATCTAGTTCATAAGGTTTCCTACTCTGCCCTTTGGGCTGGCCATGGTTTGCCCCGACTTTCCTTTGCCCTTTAAGGCACTCCTTAAGGCCTCTTATCATCCTTGCCCCTGTCATGTGGGGCATATATGTTGGAAGGGGGCGACCAACCCTTCCAAGGTGAGATTTGGTTTTACTTCCTTAGGGTTCCTTAGTATTTCGAGGGCTTCTATAGTTCCATTGTTTCAAGGGTTAGTTAAGAAATTTAGGGTTCTTTCTTTTGAGAAAAAAATTTCTTTATTCGTGGAACTAGAAAACCCTAGTTAGGGTTTGTTACAATCGACATCTCTAGAGTTTACTACCCCCTTTTCTATCCCCACCAGTTAACTAACCTAGAGTTATACCAATGTGGGTTGTGAGACTCCACATCTGGTTTCTGGAGGTGTCTTCTCCTTCTGGATGGGCATTTGCCCCCATGGTACCTTCTATAGTAGGGGCACAGGTTCATGTTGGGCTCTTCAAACTCTACGGATGTTGATAGACTAGGGGCCCTCCTAGCTTATATGGGGGTGTTATATCTATTCCGTATTGGCGTAAGACAGTTGCATCGTAGGCATGTTGGGTGGGGCCTATGGTACACATACTACTATGGATCAGAGGAGTCGGTGAAAAACTCTCACATAGTTGGCATATGCTTCCCAAAAGTTCCTTTAAGCTTCTACTTGAATCTGGGCCCGGTCTACCTCCCTAGGTGGGGACACTTCATGTAAACCCCGCACATTTGAGTTAAGGAAAACCGAGAAAATAACCGGTCAAACTGAATAAGAAAACCAAATTGGTTTACATTTGGGAATAAGCAATATCGAAATTTACAACTTTCGGGTGATCCAAAGGGTTCATTAAACATTGGAAAAGAAACTTAAAACAAAATAGAAAATAAAAACCAAATTGGTTCAGGTGAACTAGATTTTATAAGAACTTTAAAGTTAAGCGTGCTTACCTAGGAGTAGTGTGAGGATGGGTGACCTCTTGGGAAGTATGATTTTTTGTAACCCGAAATTTCGGTTAAAATTTTTTATGCGTACGGTTTATCATCCCCATTCCATTCACTTCACACCTGAACACTTCTCTCTCTCTCACTACTGCTCCATTTCTCGATAAAGCTCGAACCAGAGCTTCGACTTCAACAAAGGTCGGGATCTTTAGAATCTGGGAGAAGACAGCTATCTGATAGCAAACTCCAGTCAATACGAGAATCATTGGAGAAGCGCCGGCGTGATAGAATAGTGAAGTAGCTCTGGCGGACCGAAGCTGCCCTATTTCAGCCAAGCTGAAATCAGCCATTTCAAGCCCTGCTCAGGCCAATCCAAGCCCTCCCAACACTTCCTCAGCCTTTCCACGGCCGAATTAGGATCGAAATGTAAGCCAATTCGGCTCCCCTTTATAATTTTCGATTGGTGCTAGAGAGAGAGTCGACCGAATTTCAATGACGAAATTCTAATCCAATTCCGCATCAATTGATGCGATTCTTGATTCTAGGATGAACCTCAGGATGAGAGCTATCTGTCCAGATCGAAAGCTCGAACCGTCGTGCCTTCACCGGTGAGTAAGCGAAGCTTTCTCTCTCTATAGTTCATTTTCCGGCGAAGCTCTGTTTGAGCTTGTCCCGGCATTCAAACTTGCGATTCACATTTCTAAAGAATCGTATGAACATGTAGAAACTCAATTTCAACTTCAATTTCAACAATTAGAAACGTTTGATGGGTCAATTTGATGAAATAAAATTCGACTGTGTTAAGAAGTTGGAATTGGGGGAAAATTGGGGATTTTCAAAATTCAAAGGACCAAAATGAAATTTTATGAAATTGAGGGTCAATTGGGCATGAAAATAATGTTAGAGGACCAATTGAGGAATTTTAAAATTTTTGGGGCAAAATTTACCATTTTTGTAAAGGAAGGGCAAAATGGTAATTTTGGAAAAGTTGGAGGACCAAATTGGAGATTTGGTAAATTAAACCCCTTTTTGGGAAATGGAATAAATTGAGATCCTATGATAAATTTTAGAAGTTTCGGGACTCAATTTGAGGAAAAACCGGTATTTGGGACTTAAAGTTAAAGAGAAATAACTCTAGGGACCTAATTGCAAATAAATGAAAGTTCGACTTTCTCATTCATTTGGAATAAATGAAGGCGATTAGGTCGAAGGATAATGAACCAAGATGTTCATATCGTGTAGGAACGCGAAATACCGGGAACGCCAGCAAGGACAAGCTCGCGTGAATACAAAGAACCAGTCTAGTGGAATTCACGGCATTAACGGGTGAGTGGGTTTACTAACATCATACCCGGTTGGGATGATGAGCACAACTTAAAGATAAAAACCACTTACCGGTTGTGAGTGGAAATTTTATATCATACCCGGTATGGGATGATAAGTACCTCGGTATAAAAACCCACTGTTTAGTGGTATTTTAATTATCACCACTTAGAGAAAGTGATGTGAAAATTATGCGAAAAAAAAACTACTTACCGGTTGTAAGTAGATCATACCCGGTTGGTATGATGAGACTTCCTCGAAGGAAGTTGAAAACCCGTTCATCGGTTATGAATGGAGATGTCCTTATACCGGTTGGTACAATGGACAGTGAAAACCTATTTTGTCGGAAGTGTTCTCCCCTGACTGTGTGCCAATGCTTAAACTATTTGGGAGACCTTCTCGATGGGAGCTCGAATAGCTCTGATAGGCTAGGGGCCTCGGTTTTGGAACATGGGGGCTAAATGCTCGTTTTGAAAATCTCGTACAGTGGGCCCAAGGCCAGTTGGCACGAGCAGGAGCTCGTAAACGAACATGATATATGTGCCATAAAACTTAATAAATGAATTGTTTGGCCATGGTACCAAGATAGGACCGACATGCTCAGTCAACTAGCGGCAGTGCGACATGACAGGTCGACGGACTAGTCAAGACAAACAGCTGCGGGTTGAGTTGAGAGTCGGGGCCGTTGGACTAATGGCACCACAGATTACATGGCAATATAAGAAAACATTGTTTGTGCATGCACTGTGAGTACGGGATCATCAAGACGCCCATGAGGGGTAGTGATGCGTCCTAAGGGCACTGGACGACCTGGTGGCTATAAGGGCAGTTCGTCGTTCCAGGTGTCTGTGCGAAATCTAGAGTAGCACGAAGCGCATGAGACCGGGGTGGGGACAGGATGAGGTCTCTGTCCTTATACGGACATGAAGAAGTGATTTCGGGATTGTGGGTAGGATGTCACGTACATCCACTCATTCCCAAGGTAGAAGTGGTCGTACTTCTATCCGGGTGGCAGGAAAAGTCGCTCCGAAGCCACTAGCGGGTTCAGTAGTGATACTAACTTGCGAATGTGTGTAACCTTCATGATGAAGGATGTGTGTTGGGTGATGACACACCGTGGTAACTAAGAAATAATGGAAAAATCCAAATTTTTAAATGATGGGATTTTTGAAAAGAAAGGAGTCTAGCACACTCCATATAAATGTTTTTCTTAAAAGACAAAAGCTTTTAAGAAACCCATTCACTGAGTAGTCGTACTCACCCCCTCCCTTATATCCCTTTTAGGAAATCCCGGAAAGCCTCCCCTTAAAGACCGTCAACTAAGATGCCTGTAAGACAGGTATGTAAAGTTTTAAATTTCATGCAGTTTTGATTATACTATTCCAGGAAAAACGTACAGGTTAAAGGATGCCTTACTCTTTACGGTTTACAATAAGGGGAAAACCCTTTAATAAACTGGGAGAGTGGCGGGTTGATCACGGGGATCCGACCAAACCGAGTCGGGGCGTGACACTTCATCTTCCACCGAGTAGGGAGGGGACCTATCTTAGGGTGCATCCCAGGGGGTGGGCTCCTCTAGCACCTCTACCCGTTGTTCCATAGCATGTATCTAAGGAATATATTCCTCAGGGATGTTCCCGTTCATGTTTTTTGCAAGGTTGTTAGGAATCGGGGATTAGGATGGGTTGGGGGAAAAACGAATCAGGAACGTTATGCTCTGATACCACTCAAATTGTCACGCCCCGACCCAGTTCGATTGGAGTCCGTGATCAAACTTCCAGCATCCTTCGAGTATACCTACCCAAATGAGATAGGGAAGATAAAGGCGCGTTTACGTTTAAACCCTTACTTTAAGTTTGGGGTAGGAAGCGTACCTTGAGGGCCCGAGCGCGTCCGAGAACTTTACGTTTGGGTATTATCTTGAAAAAGGGGTGAGAGAGGGGGTGAGTAACAATACTCAGTGAGGGAAACTACTATAACGTTCTACTTGAATTCATATTTTATGTCCTTTAAATTGTTTCTTTGTTATTTCACACATTCCACATGATCAACAAATGCCCTCCTCTCATAGGAGGGATCACACATTCGCAGAACGGTCATCGACCGTGCTACTTGTGGACCGAAATGCCTTTACCATCCACCCTAATAGAGGTGTACAACCTCTTCCTTGTGTTTGAGTGGATATCAATAGTCTAACACATTAAACCCTGATTACTTCACCATGTCCGCTCAGTGGGACGAGACATCATTTTCCATACTACCTCGGTCTCCATGCGTAGGAAGCTACCCGGCTTCATGACCTACTAAACAATGAAACCGCCCTTATGCTCCCTAGTTCGTCCAACAGTCCTTGGGCTCCATCACTACCTCATTCTAGGTGCCTTGATGGCCCAAACATCACAGTGCATGCACAATCAACAATCTTTTTGAGTTAAAGCCTTTATCTTTGGCCCTCTAGCACGACGGTATGTTGACTTGGCTTTGGCCCGTATGTACTGGCCCTAACAGATTCAACAACTTTGCTTCAGTAAAGCAACGGTTCAGCCCAACAAGCTCAACAACTTAGCTTGGCTCGATGGGTATCACACAAGGTTCCCATTATTCAGGTCTTTTAGCATCATATATCACATATCCATTCTGGACGAGTCCACGCCCGTATCCATTGGCCTTGGGCCCACTAGCATCTTGAGCCTAAGCTCGGTATTAGCTCTCAAATGTTTTAAGCATAGTCACCTAGTCAGGGGAGGCTAATTTCGAGAAAATAGTTTTCAAAGCCGAACTATCATTCCAACCGGAATTGAAGTCATAGTAGTTCCCACTAACCCGGTGATCTCGGCGGGGTCACGTCGGCGGTGTCTCCCTCCTTGCGCTTCAGGGGGTCGGTGCTCGAGTAATCTGTTCCTGCAGGGTACGAGGGTTCGTATTAGGATGAGGTTACACCCTCTCGTATATTTGCATCTAGGGCCCCATACTTTGCTTAAATTGCACATGAGTCTCTGATATCTCTTTAATCTCTAATAGACCCCTTGGGTTCCCAATTATTCTTTTTGGGTCCTTAACTCTTTCAATTTCACCAATTTGTCCTTAATTCACCAAAATTTCCCTTTAGTTCTTAATTTTCCAAAACTTACAATTTTGTCCCCAACTTTTCAAAATTTCCAATTTGCCTCCCAATTTGTCCAAATTACCCAATTGACCCTCAATTAGCTTGAATTTCAAGAAAACACCCTCAATTTCATGAAAATGCCCTCAATTTCATGAAATTGTCGTTCAGTCCTCCAATTTTAGAAATTTGCACAAAAGTCCCCCAAAATCCCTAAATCGCCCTTCATCTTCTTCCCCAATTCAAGCATATGGAGCTTCAGATCTTACCTCGTCCATTTGGCGGCCTTTAAGTCCTTGATTTCTTCAATTCTTACCTCTATTCCTCTCCTCTAGCTTCCCCCGATTGTCCTACACTTTGAATTTTTGAATTTGGTTGAGTTTTAAGACTTGTCAGAGCTTCACCGGAAAATTTACAATAGAGAGAGAAAGCTCGTGTATCTTACTAATGGAGGTGCGACGACCGAAGCTTGAGGTAGGGGCAGCTAGAGCTAGTCGAGGGGGTTCTAGCAGGACCGAATCTTGTTGCAATTCACTATTGCCCTGCGAAAATTTGAAGAGAGAAGTTTCGAGTGGTGCCACTTTGAAATTTAGAAATTCTGACGAGGGTAGGCATAATTGAGCTTACCGGGGCCTGTAGGGGTGCCGTGGAGGGTCTTAAGCAATTAGAGATGGCTAATGTGGGTGGCAGAAAGGTCAAGAGGGTCGAGGTTGTGTCAGGCAAGAGCTCACAGCTTTGAGCTCTAGAGCAGCTTCATTTTGTGATCCCTTGCACACTTCTTTGGGCGTCCTCTGGTAGTTCTACGAAGGTCTGGAGCTAGAGCACTCTTCCCTGGTTCCAATGCCACCCTTCAAAGCTCCTTTAGTGGTGATTTCGCCCATCGTTGGAGCTCTAGTTTGCAACTAGTTGGAAAACACGCTCTTCTTCTTCTTCGATCGATTATGGGAGGCAGAGAATGAATGAGGGGGTGCTCTTTATATAGGGAGCTCGACAACTATTCAGGCTACCCGCTGGCGTATAACTCGGCCTCCGACTCGGCCACCGGTGACCTAACCAGAGATTTTGAGTCGCCAAAGACACCAGCTTTTTCGGCGGCTCTCTCTCTCTCTCCTCCCTTCTCTCTGTCAACATTTGAAGGTTGAAGACAATGACGTGGCAGTCATGCCACGTGGCACGCTGTGATTGGTCAATTTTTCTGATGTGGAGTGCCAGCCCGACCACCACGTTAGCCGTTGACTAGACATGTGGCAGCCTCTCATTGGCTGCTTGTGTGTGCGTGGCGTACTGATGGGGTGCCAATTGTCTGTTGACCGGACATGTGGTAGCCTCTCATTGCCTGCTCGTGTCTTTATGGCAGTTGATGGGGGCACCTGCTGTCCATAGACCGTTGACCACGTTCTATTGTCTGCTGACCAGTCCGTTGATCGGTCTGATTCGACCGATTTTGCTGTCCAAAATTCAAAAATCAATCAGTTCGATCCCGATTTGACCGTTTTTCAGCAAATTAAAAATTTCTAAATTCATTTTTATTTAATAGTAGTTTTAATTTCTCAAATTGACATTTTTAATCCACCTATAAAAATGAATTTGTGAACCAGTTCAATATGGTTCATGCCGGTTCAGTTCGGTTCGGGTTCGGTTCACCTCAAATCGGCTTGACTCTATCTTCAATTCCACTTCCCGGTTCTTCCTTGTAATTTTTGTGAATTTTTTGGTCACTTAGGATCTTCTAATTTCCCACGTTAACTATTTTTTTGTGCATTAAACGACTCGTTTCTTTATGTATAAACCTATACCGATTCTTTTCCCGGTTTTCTTTGATTCTAAGGAATGGGTTTTACAACTGGTGTGCCATGTGGCTCGCTGTGATTGGTCAATTTTTTGATGTGGTGTTCCAAGAGCTACCTAGAAGCTTGATCCTAGAAGTAACCTTAGGACAAGAGCTACCTCCCTCGATCGAGAGCTCGGATCGCCGCAGCTCCAGTGGTAAGCTTTCAAAGTTCTTTCTCTACGAATATTTTTCTGGCGAAGCTCCATTCAAGCTCAATTCAGACCCAAATGATGCAATTCACAGCTCAATTGAATCGTATGGAAGTGTAGAAACTCATCCATACCATCAATTGGAGCAATTAACCCCCGTTGTATGGCCAATTTGAAGAAATCAAATTCGGTTAGTTTGAAGGGGAGAAATTTTGGGAAAGATTGGGGATTTCAAAAAATTAAGGGACCTTTATACAATTTCCCAAAATTGAAGGCCAATTGGCCATTAGAAAGATATTGAGGGACCAATTGGTCATTTTTTAAATGTTTGGGGCCAAATTGCTATTTTTGGAAAGTAGGGGAAAACAGTAATTCTTGGAAAATTGGGAACCAAATTGGAAATTTGGAAAACTTGAGCCCCTTACACAATTTAAAGTAAAATAAGGGCACAAGGAGGATATTGGAAGTCACGGGGACTTAATTTGAGGAAAATTTAACACTGGGGACCTAAAGTTAGAAGGTATGAACTTTAGGGACCTAAGTGCAATAAATAAAAAAGTTGGAGCCTAGTCGCTCATATGTGAGAAAATGAAGGCTATCATGTCGAACAATCATTTATAATGATATCCAAATCGTGTAGGGACGTGTGACCAAAACGCCAACAAGTGAAAGCTCGCATGGATGTGTAAGTCGACTAGGGATGAACGCATCATAGTCACTTGGTGAGTGGGCAAATTTACACATCATACCGGTTGGAATGATGTGTACTATCTTTAACAGATAAAACCTATTTACTGGTTGTAAGTAGAGATAATCATACCTAGTTGGTATGATAAGTTTACTTGAGGAAAAGAGAAATCCGTCTACTAGTTTTAAGCGGAGATATCATTACTCTTGGTTGGTGTGGTGAACTGAAAGAAATGAATTTTTGTCAAAAGTGTTCTACCCTGAATATGTACCAATGCTTAAAACATTTGAGAAACCTTCTTAACGGGAGCTAGAATAGCTCAGATAGGCAAGGGGCCTTGGTTTTGTTTTTGAACTCATGGGGCTAAATGCTTAGTTTTAGAAAAACACGTGCAGTGGGCCCAAGGCTAGTAGGCATGAGTAAGAGATCGTAAACAAACTTGATTAAGAAGAGCTATGAAATTTTCTAATGAAATTGGTTTTGTAATTTCACCACGGTATCAAGTCAGGACCAACAATACTCGATGGACTTGCTATAGTGCGTTAGGGCCAAGTCGACAGACCAGCCTAGACAAACAACTACAGGTCGGGTTGAGCGTCGGGACCGTTGGCACCAAAGATGATGGCTATATGTGAAAAACTTTTGTTTGTGCATGCACTTGTGGTACGGGGCCATCAAGATGCCCTAGGGGGGTAGTAATGGGTTATAAGGGCTACTAGATGACATGGTGGAAATAAGGATAGTTCATTGTGCTAGTCAGTCTTGAAGCTCGGAGAAGCTTCTTGCGTAAGAGATTGGGGTGGGGTTGGAATGAGGTCTCTATTCTCATACGGACACAAGAGTGGCATTCGGGTCTGAGGGTCATATGTCTAGATCATCCACTTAGACACAAGGTAGAACTGGACGTGCTTCTATCTTGGTAGACGGTAAATACGCTCCGATCCACAAGTGGATGCAGTGGACAGGCTACACCTGTGAATGTGTGTACCCTTCCTGATGAAGTGCGTGTGTTTGTTTGCTAAATGCCTCCCAAGGCAAGGGGATGGGCTAAGAGAGCTAAACACACACAACTCAAAAATGGAAAAGGTTTTGAAAACCAAAAATTGAGTAAAATCCTTTTTAAAGGAAATGATAACCTTGGCATGGTTTGGATAAATTATTTTGAGAACTCACTCCCAACACCCACTCACTGAGTTGTAGAACTCACGCCCTCCATTTTACTCCTTTCAGGTAACTGAGGAAAAACCAGAGATGTCTGGTGCCCGACATAGCTGTAAGGTCCAACCTAATGGAGCAAATCAAGGTCCACCAAAAAGGAGACAAGGAACTCCAACCCTACTTGGATTCGACCAACCCGGGAACAACCCCGAACTACAACCTTTGAGGCGATGGATTGTTGACCTATAAGGGTAGGGTGTGCATGCCTCAGGACAAGGAATTGAAGAGGCTAGTACTTTAGGAGGCACACGACTCTATGTATGCAATGCATCCGGGCAGTACCAAGATGTTCCACACCCTCAAACAGGGTTATTGGTGGAAAGGGATAAAGAGGGATATTGTAAAATATGTAGCACAATGTTTGTCCTATCAACAAATCAAAGCGAAACACCAGAAACCCTCAGGACTGCTACAACCCCAACCAATTCTCGAATGGAAATGGGAACACATCACTATGGACTTTGTCACAAGACTACCAGTGACTAGAAAAGGGCAAGACATGATTTGGGCCATTGTGTATAGGTTGACCAAATCCGCCCACTTCTTACCAATAAAGGTGACCAATTCCATGCAACAACTGACCACCCTATAAATGTGAGAAATTGTGAGACTCCATGGCGTCCCGACAAGCATAGTGTCGAATTGGGACCCTAGGTTTATCTTAAGGTTTTGGCCTAGCCTACAAAATGCCTTGGGAACCAAATTCCACATGAGTACAGCGTTCCATCCCCAAATCAATGGACAGTCTGAGCGGACTATCCAAACCCTAGATGATATGCTACAGCATGCGTACTAACCATGAACAAGAGTTGAGAGGAATACTTGTGCCTGATGGAGTTTGCCTACAATAATAGTTACCAGGCTAGTATTCAAATGGCTCCTTGTGAGGCTCTTTATGGACGACCATGCCGTACCGCCTTATTTTGGGAAGAGGTGGGAGAAAGGAAGCTCAAAAAGTTTGAGCTGATAGAAGGCACCACCAAGAAAATTAAGATAATAAGGAGTTGACTTAAGACAGCTTAGGACAGATAGAAGAGAACCATCTGAGATAAGACTTGGACTTTGAAGTGGGAGACCAAGTATTTCTCAAGGTATCACCATGGAGGGGAATACTTCGGTTCTAACAACAAGGGAAGTTGAAACCTAGGTATATCGGTCCCTACACCATAATCCAAAGAGTAGGACTAGTGGCCTATAAATATGAACTGCCTCTGAACTTACAAATAATACATGACGTATTCAACGTCTTGGTACTCTAGAAGTACCAACCCGACACCAATCATGTGTTAGACCGACCCCTATCTGAATTAGAAGAGAATATGACCTAATAAGCAAAACTGATGCAAATCATTGACTGAAGAGACAAGAACTTGAGGAACAAGTAGATTCCCATGGTTAAGGTCCTTTGGTAGAACGTACTAGTATAAGAGGAGACCTAGGAAACTGAAAGTGTTATGAGGGATGGGTACCCCCAACTACTTGAGATGTAAATGTTTTGGGGAAAAATCCCTAAAATGAGAGGAGAGTTGTAAACCCCATTCTTTCAAGAATAAGAAAAATAGGAAAAGAACCGGTCGATTCTAAAAGAGAAAATCGAGCCATCTAACAAATCAAAATTAGTAAAGGATGTCAAAATGGGAAATTTGAAAATCCCAAGTGACTAAAAGAGTCATGAAAATCATGGGGAAGAACCATGAAGCCAACTGACATGGAAAACTGGACTGGTTTAGGGTGAACCGGACCTGAACCAGATTGAACCAGTTTGAGCTATAATGAACTAAATTAGGTAATTCATTTTTTTAGGTGGCTTAGAGATCTCAAATGGATAAATTAAGGCCACCATTGGATAAAAATGAATTTAGAAAAATTTAGAAATTTTTAATTTTGGGAAAACTAGTCGAATCGGGCTCGAACTGGCCGATTTTCACTATTGAATCCGATACAGAACAATGTCATCTTCTTCCTTGGGATGATAAAATTATTCATCGGTTTAGAAACTTTCCTTTCTTGATGAAGGAATATTCCCTCCGATCTAGGCATTTTTGAGGGAGAATAAGCTTGACGAGTATGTAAACTGGTCGAGCAGAGGGTCCCTTAGCTCCATATATAAAGGAAGGGTAAAATGGTAATTTTGAAAAAGTTGGGGGACCAAATTGGAAATTTGGGAAATTAAACCACTTTTTGTGAAATGGAATAAATTGAGATCCTATGATAAATTTTAAAAGTTTCGGGACTCAATTTGAGGAAAAATTGACATTTGGGACTTAAAGAGAAATAACTTTAGGGACCTAATTGCAAATAAATGAAAGTTTGACTTTCTCATTCATTTGGAATGAATGAAGGCGATTAGGCCGAAGGATAATGAACCAAGATATTCATATCGTGTAGGAACACGAAGTACCGAGAATGCCAGCAATGACAAGCTCACGTGAATACCAAGAACCGGTCTAGTAGATTTCACGGAATTAATGGGTGAGTGGGTTTACTAACATCATACCTGGTTGGGATGATGAGCACAACTTAAAATTAAAAACCACTTACCGGTTGTGAGTGAAAATTTTATATCATACCCAGTTGGGCAATGATAAGTACCTCGGTATGAAAACCCACTATTAAGTGGTATGTTAAACATCACTACTTAGAGGAAGTGATGTGAAAATCATGCGGAAAAACTACTTACTGGTTGTAAGTAGATCATACCCGGTTGGTACGATGAGACTTCCCTGAAGGAAGTTGAAAACCTATTCATCGGTTATGAACGGAGGTGTCCTTATGCCCGGGCGGTATAATGGATAGAGAAAACATATGTTTTGTCAGAAGTGCTCTCCCCTGACTGTGTGCTAATGCTTAAACAATTTGGGAGACCTTCTCGACGGGAGCTAAAATAGCTCTGATAAGCAATTGGTCATGAAAATAATGTTGGAGGACCAATTGAGGAATTTTGAAATTTTTGGGGCAAAATTTACCATTTTTGTAAAGGAAGGGCAAAATGGTAATTTTGAAAAAGTTGGGGGACCAAATTGGAAATTTGGGAAATTAAACCCCTTTTTGTGAAATGGAATAAATTGAGGTCCTATGATAAATTTTAAAAGTTTCGATACTCAATTTGAGGAAAAAACCGACATTTGGGATTTAAAGTTAAAGAGAAATAACTTTAGGGACCTAATTGCAAATAAATAAAAGTTTGACTTTCTCATTCATTTGGAATGAATAAAGGCGATTAGGCCGAAGGATAATGAACCAAGATGTTCATATCGTGTGGGAACACGAAGTACCGGGAATACCAGCAAGGACAAGCTCGTGTGAATACCAAGAACCGGTCTAGTGGAATTCACGTCATTAATGGGTGAGTGGGTTTACTAACATCATACCTGGTTGGGATGATGAGCACAACTTATAATTAAAAACTACTTATTGGTTGTGAGTGGAAATTTTATATCATACTCGGTTGGGTAATGATAAGTACCTCGGTATGAAAACCCACTATTAAGTGGTATTTTAAACATCTCTACTTAGAGGAAGTGATGTGAAAATCATGCGAAAAAACTACTTACCAGTTGTAAGTAGATCATACCCGGTTGGTATGATGAGACTTCCCCAAAGAAAGTTGAAAACCTATTCATAAGTTATGAATGGAGGTGTCCTTATACCTGGGTGGTATAATAGATAGAGAAAACATATGTTTTGTCAGAAGTGCTCTCCCCTGACTGTGTGCTAATGCTTAAACAATTTGGGAGACCTTCTCAACGGGAGCTCGAATAGCTCTGATAGGCCGGGGGCCTCGGTTTTGGAATTTGGGGGCTAAATGCCCAATTTTGAAAATCTCATACAGTGGGCCCAAGGCCAGTTGGCACGAGCAGGAGCTCGTAAACGAACATGATATATGTGCCATAAAACTTAATAAGTGAATTGTTTGGCCATGGTACCAAGATGGAACCAACATGCTCAGTCAACTAGCGGCAGTGTGACATGATAGGTCGACGGAACAGTCAAGACAAACAACTACAGGTTGAGAGAGTCGGGGCCGTTGGACTAGTGGCACCATAGATTACATGGCAATATAAGAAAACATTCTTTGTGCATGCACTGTGAGTATGGGATCATCAAGACGCCCATGAGGGGTAGTGATGCGTCCTAAGGGCATTGGACGACCCTGTGGCTATAAGGGTAGTTTGTCGTTCCAGGTGTCTGTGCGAAATCTGGAGTAGCACCAAGAGCATGAGACCGGGGTGGGGACAGGATGAGGTCTCTGTCCTCATACGGACACGAAGAAGTGATTTCAGAATTGTGGGTCAGATGTCGCGTACATCCACTCATTCCCAAGGTAGAAGTGGTCGTACTTCTATCCGGGTGGTAGGAAAAGTCGCTCCGAAGCCACTAGCGGGTTCAGTAGTGATATTGACTTGCAAATGTGTGTAACCTTCATGATGAAGGATGTGTGTTGGGTGATAATACACCAGTAATTAAGAAATAATTGAAAAACCTGAATTTTTTTTAAATGGAGGGATTTTTGAAAACAAAGGTGTCTGACACACTCCATATAAATGTTTTTCTTAAAAGTCAAAAGCTTTTAAAAGCTCATTCACTGAGTAGTCGTACTCACCCCCTCCCTTATATCCCTTTCAGGAAATCCCGGAAAGTCTACCCCTGAAAGACAATCAACTAAGATGCCTGTAAGATAGGTATGTAAAGTTTAAAATTTCATGCAATTTTGATTATGCTATTCCAGGAAATGGTGCAGGTTTAAAGGACGCCTTACTCTTTACGGATTATAATAAGGGGAAACCCTTTAATAAACCGGGAGAGTGGTGGGTTGTTCACAGGGATCCAACCAAACCGGGTCGGGGCGTGACAACTAGAGTGGTATCAGAGCCTGTTTCCTCGAATACATAATCAAGACTAGAAAATATAGTAACTAATAGGATTTATCCTAAAATTTTCAGATGGCTCCTAGGAGAGGAACCAAGAAAACTTGGAATGGCTCTACTCAACACCCTACCTCCGTAGGGAGACAACCCTAGAAGCTTCCCAAATGCTTGATACTGGGGTGAAATGTCAAAAGACCAAATGGGGAAGTATCCTGGAGAATGGTGCTAGGACCTATTGGTGGCACAACTCTAAGTATGGAGGAAGACGTTTATCAAGAATTCCATAGCTCCTTAGTTATTTTGCAACCATTTCCTGTGATAGGGCTGAAAGCCTAATCTTTTGTATCCCCTTGTTAATAAAATACTCAAATTCTCAAAACTCTCTCTCCTAATGATGCAATCTTGTTGGGAATATGACCTAAGAAAAATAAAGCAAACCCACACTATCCTGGAAGCTAAGGAAAAGTTACATCCCGGTTATGGAAGATGAATCAGAGAATTAAGAAACCTAGGAAGACTCTTACTATGACCCTTTAGCAAAGGATATTCAGTAAGAAAATTGTCAAAGTGATTAGACTCAAAGAATGGTAGAGCACCAAACCAATAGTAACCCTAGAAATGCCCTACTCGAAGGAAAGAAGGGACCACAACAATCCATGTAAAGGAATAACCTATTACAAGTATGAACGATTGAGACATTACCTGAGGAAGTGCCCAACCCTACTAAGGACAAGTACTAAGATAAACTATTATAGGTGTAAGGAAAGAAGGGGTATTTCACACCTCATAAATTCAAGGCAATAACTTCTCAAAGGCCACGAAGGACTGGAGACCGAAACCATGGAGCTGGCTAAGTAAGCAGTTCACCAAGAGGTCAAGAAATGACGAGGTAAGTGCAAAATTTAAATTTTTTCTTAAGAAGGTCAACTCGAGAAAGATACCTCAAGAGTAGGGATAAGGTACATGGGAAGTTTATATAGAACCCTCTCATAAGGGGCAAACACAGAGAAACATCCTCTGGAAACTCTAGAGAATGGCACAATGAGAGTGAAGAAGAGAAGGAATACACTGGGAAAGGAAACTCTGGAGGGATGCATACAACTAAGTACCTTGAAGGAATCATTGGATTGGCAGATGGACATAACATGAAGTGCAAGGCACCAACCCACCGTTAGAAACTTCTTGATGGAAGGATGTATTGGAGGCCAATTATGACCTGCCTTGGAAGAGTAATAGAGCCAAATAATGGGATGTATTGGAATGAATCACCTTGGAAAAAGTAATGAAGCCAAATAGGGTCAAGGATAATAAATGACACCCTAAGAAAGACCGGGAGGTAGAAAGGACTACACCCTAAAAAGGTTAGTGAGATGGATGTTAAGGATAGGAGGACTCGAGAAACAGCTGCTAAGAAATTTAGACCAAACAAATGGTGGAGGCAAAGCAGTTAACGAACAAATACTCGAGAAAGCCATAATGTAAGTTCCGACAAAGAAGAGAGAGGTGGAAAGGTCAAATACTCGAGAAAAGAAGGATAAAAGAAATCCTTAAAAGGACCAAAGGCCAATTAACGACTAAATTCAAGCCAAGAAAGGAATAGGCAAGCCTCTCCCACAATGATCCTGAAACAAGGAAGATTTGTACGCTCCCTAAAAAAATAGACAGGTACTGGGTACGAATAAGGATGCAAATAGAGTATAAAAGATGTGTCTACAAGATTTGATGAGTAAAGGTAAATAGGAGAAGACGACATCAAGGGATGTCATTTAAGGGTAGAAATCCCCTAGAGCAAATGTAAGAAAAGAATGTCAGGGGAAAGGCAAAGAATCCTACCAAGAAAGGAAGCCCCAGAAAGACGTGTGTATCCTAATTAAGAGGAAATGGAACCAACCCTTATTTAGGAAATGTTTTCCAATTAAGGAAGTATTGTAATGGTCCAGTATGACCTGTTTGGAGAGAATAGGGGAACCATGCAGAAAGAGAAAAACTAGTAACGGCGGACAACCAAAGATAATGAACAAAACTGGAAGGAGTGAACCTTCCCAAGCAAAGTAATCGACACATAAATCGAAAGCAATTATTGTAAAATGAAGAATTATGAAGTGATTTATGAGCAAGTAAAAGTGGATTAAGGAAAAAGGAAGTCATTGAATAAGGGATGTCACTAAAGAAGAGAAAGGACATAAGAAGGGAAAAAAATCCTCGTATATCAATAATCATCAGGAAACCCAACAATTGGAATTGAAAGGACCCAATAAAAATGTTTGGAAATGATGAGTAGGTAAGAGAAATCCATGCGATTATGTGAGACATAACTTCAAAGGCATGATGAATAAGAGGATAACGGTAAAAAGGATAGTTGAGGAATGCTATCAAAAGAAAAGAGGGATGAAGTTATATGATCCCTGAAAGGTAAAAAAAAAAAAAGCTAAGAGAGACCTCAAGGAGATGTTCTAGAAATCTAATGGACAAATACAGGTCCTAGAAAATGCCATGCTGTAAGGGGTATGTAAGCCCAACAATCCCGAGGAGAATATAACTCAAAGTAAGGAAGAGTCAGCTAATAAGCATGGCGAGGTCAAATATAACAATTTGAACTGAAGTTATAATAGACAACGAATGGAGGAAGGATCAAAATAGGACGAAAAAGTGATAATAAAGAAAACTGTGGAAACAAGTACGTAACGCCCGAAAGAACATTGAGCTAAAGGTTTCAACGACCAAGGGGTTAACTAGACACGAGAATGGTTAGGTATCTTGGAATTTCCAATCTTAAGTATAGAACCTCAAAGGGAAGAATGTGCTCTAAGCAAAGAAAGATATAAATCTAAGAATATACCTTGAAGTAAGGTATGTCTCGTTATGATAAACTCTATGGAGTGAGTAAATAATATAAAGGAAAAGAAATTTCCTAAGTGAAGGATGTAAAAAGGACTGTTTGAAAGAACAAGAGAGGACTTTGCATGTTAAGTAAACATCAAAGGGGCATCAAAGGAAATGATTGCTCATGCAAGGATGTTAACTAAGTTTTGGGGATAAAACTTCTAAAAGGAGGGGAGAGTTGTAAACCCCACACTTTTGAGTTAAGGAAAACCGGGAAAAGAACCGGTCAAACCGAATAAGCAAACCGAGTCGGTTTACATTTGGGAACAACCAATATGGAAATTTAAAACTTACAGGTGATCCAAAGGGTTTATTAAACCTTAAAAAAGAAACTTAAGACAAATTAAAAGACAAAAACCAAATTGGTTTAGGTGAATTAGATTTCATAAAAACTTTAAAGTAAAGCGTGCTTACCTGAGAGTATTGTGAGGATGGGTGACCTCCTGGGAAGTATGATTTTTTTTTATAACCCGAAATTTCGGTCAAAAAGTTTTATGTATGGCTTATCATAAATAGACATAAATTAATATATATTTAATTATTGTAATTAATAACAATAATTTAATAACTAAATTAAATTATTGGAATTAATACAAATAATTTATGGCAATATTAATACTATTAATAAATCTCTCCCATTTAATACACGGTTTTACACCTATATAAAGAGGTCATCCCCATTCATTCTCCTCATACCTGAACACTTTTCTCTCTCTCTCTCTCTACTGCTCCATTTCCCGGTGAAGCTCGAACTAGAGCTTCGACTTGAACAAAGGTCGGGCTCTTTAGAACCGGGGAGAAGACAGTTATCTGATAGCAAACTCGAGTCAATCTAAGAATCGTTAGAGAAGCGTCGACATGATAGAATAGTGAAGCAGCTCTGGTGGACCGAAGCTGCCCTATTTCGGCCAAGCTGAAATCGGTCATTTCAAGCCCTCCTTAGGCCAAACCAAGCCCTCCCAACACTTCCTCAGCCTTTCCACGGCCGAATTAGGACCAAAAGGTAAGCCAATTCGGCTCCCCTTTACAATTTTCGATTGGTGGTAGAGAGAGAGTCGACTAAATTCCAATGAAGAAATTCTAATCCAATTACACATCAATTGATGTGGTTCTTGATTCTAGGATGAACCTCAAGATGAGAGCTATCTGCCTGGATCGAAAGCTCGAACCTTCATTCCTTCACTGGTGAGTAATCGAAGCTTTCTCTCTCTATAGTTCATTTTCCGGCGAAGCTCCATTTGAGCTCGTCTTGGCATTAAAACTTGCGATTCACATTTTCGAAAAATCGTATGAACATGTAAAAACTCAATTTCAACTTCAATTTCAACAATTGGAAACGTTTGATGGGTCAATTTGATGAAATCAAATTCGGCTATGTTAATAAGTTGGAATTAGGGGAAAATTGGGGATTTTCGAAATTCAAAGGACCAAAATAAAATTTTATGAAATTGAGGGTCAATTGGTCATGAAAATAATGTTGGAGGACCAATTGAGGAATTTTGAAATTTTGGGGGCAAAATTTACCATTTTTGTAAAGGAAGGGCAAAATGGTAATTTTGAAAAAGTTGGGGGACCAAATTGGAAATTTGGGAAATTAAACCCCTTTTTGTGAAATGGAATAAATTGAGGTCCTATGATAAATTTTAAAAGTTTCGGGACTTAATTTGAGGAAAAAACCGGCATTTGGGATTTAAAGTTAAAGAGAAATAACTTTAGAGACCTAATTGCAAATAAATAAAAGTTTGACTTTCTCATTCATTTGGAATGAATGAAGGCGATTAGGCCGAAGGATAATGAACCAAGATGTTCATATCGTGTGGGAACACGAAGTACCGGGAATACCAGCAAGGACAAGCTCGTGTGAATACCAAGAACCGGTCTAGTGGAATTCACGTCATTAATGGGTGAGTGGGTTTACTAACATCATACCTGGTTGGGATGATGAGCACAACTTATAATTAAAAACCACTTATCGGTTGTGAGTGGAAATTTTATATCATACTCGGTTGGGTAATGATAAGTACCTCGGTATGAAAACCCACTATTAAGTGGTATTTTAAACATCTCTACTTAGAGGAAGTGATGTGAAAATCATGCGGAAAAACTACTTACCAGTTGTAAGTAGATCATACCCGGTTGGTATGATGAGACTTCCCCAAAGAAAGTTGAAAACCTATTCATAAGTTATGAATGGAGGTGTCCTTATACCCGGGTGGTATAATAGATAGAGAAAACATATGTTTTGTCAGAAGTGCTCTCCCTTGACTGTGTGCTAATGGTTAAACAATTTGGGAGACCTTCTCAACGGGAGCTTGAATAGCTCTGATAGGTCGGGGGCCTCGGTTTTGGAATTTGGGGGCTAAATGCCCAATTTTGAAAATCTCATACAATGGGCCCAAGGCCATTTGGCACGAGCAGGAGCTCGTAAACGAACATGATATATGTGCCATAAAACTTAATAAGTGAATTGTACTAAGATGGGATCAACATGCTCAATCAACTAGCGGCAGTGCGACATGACAGGTCGATGGACCAGTCAAGACAAACTACTGCAGGTTGAGAGAGTTGGGGTCGTTGGACCAGTGGCACCACAAATTACATGGCAATATAAGAAAACATTGTTTGTGCATGCACTATGAGTACGAGATCATTAAGATGCCCATGAGGGGTAGTAATGTGTCCTAAGGGAACTGGACGACCTATTGGCTATAAGGGCAGTTCGTCATTCCAGGTGTCTGTGCGAAATCTTGAGTAGCACCAAGCGCATGAGACCGGGGTGGGGACAGGATGAGGTCTCTATCCTCATACGGACACGAAGAAGTGATTTCGGGATTGTGGGTCGGATGTCTTGTACATCCACTCATTCCTAGGGTAAAAGGGGTTGTACTTCTATCCGGGTGGCAGGAAAAGTCGCTCTGAAGCCACTAGCGAGTTCAGTAGTGATACTAACTTGCGAATGTGTGTAACCTTCATGATGAAGAATGTGTGTTGGGTGATGACACACCAGTAATTAAGAAATAGTCGAAAATCCTGAATTTTTTTTAAATGAAGGAATTTTTGAAAACAAAGGAGTCTGGCACACTCCATATAAATGTTTTTCTTTAAAGTCAAAAGCTTTTAAAAGCCCATTCACTGAGTAGTCGTACTCACCCCCTCCCTTATATCCCTTTTAGGAAATCCCGGAAAGTCTACCCTAAAAGACAATCAACTAAGATGCCTGTAAGATAGGTATGTAAAGTTTAAAATTTCATGCAATTTTGATTATGCTATTCCAGGAAATGGTGCAGGTTTAAAGGGCACCTTACTCTTTACGAATTATAATAAGGGGAAACCCTTTAATAAACCGGGATAGTGGCGGGTTGTTCATGGGGATCCAACCAAAATAGGTCGGGGCGTGACAAGGTCCCTAAAGTTATTTCTCTTTAACTTTAAGTTCCTAATGTCGGTTTTTCCTCAAATTGAGTCCTGTAACTTTTCAAATTTATCTTGGGACCTCAATTTATTCAATTTCACCAAAAAGGGGTTTAATTTCCAAAATTACCACTTTGCCCTTCCTTTACAAAAATGGTAAGTTTTGCCCCAAAAATTCCAAAATTCCTCAATTGGTCCTCCAACATTATTTTCATGCGCAGTTGACCCTCAATTTCATAAAATTGCATTTTGGCCCTTTTAATTTCGAAAATCCCCAAATTTTCCCCTAACTTCAACTCTTCAACACTACCGAATTTGATTTCATCAAATTGATCAATCAAACACTTCTAATTATTGAAATTGGAGTTGAAATTGAGTTCTTACATGTTCATACAATTCTAAGAAACTTTGAATTGCACATTTTAACGCCGGAACGAGCTCAAACGGAGATTCGCCGGAAAATAAACTATAGAGAGAGAAAGCTTCAATTTCTCACTGGTGAGGGCACGGCAGTCCGAGCTTTCGATCTAGGCAGATGGCACTCATCTTGAGGTTAATCCTAGAATCAAGAATCGCATCAATTGATGCCAAACATAGTTAGAATTTCATTATTGAAATTCTACGAATTCTCTCTCTATCACCGACGGGAAATTGTAGAGTGGAGCCGAATTGGCTTACCTTTTAGTCCTAATTCAGCGATGGGAGGGTGGAGGAAGTGTTGGGAAGGCTTGGTTTGGCCTAAGTAGGGCTCAAAATGGCCAATTTCAACTCAGCCGAAACAGGGCAGCTTTAGTCCGCCAAAGTAGCTTCACTATTCCATCATGTCGGCGCTTCTCTAGTGATTCTCGGATTGACTGGAGTTTGCTATTAGATAGTTGACTTCTCCCCGGTTTTAAAGAGTTTGACCTCTCCTATCGAGGTTAAGAAAAATTTTCAAGTCGAAGATCTAGTTTAAGGTTCATCGGGAAATTGAGCAATAGAGAGAGAAAGAGAGAGAAGTGTTGGGGTGTGAGGAGAATGAATGGGGATGACCTCTTTATATAGGTGTAAAACCGTATATTAAATGGGAGAGATTTATTACTAGTATTAATATTGCCATAAATTATTGGTATTAATTCTAATCATTTACTTTCGGTATTAAATTATTTGTATTATTTCCAATAATTTAATTTAGGTATTAAATTATTGATATTAATTACAATAATTAAATATATATTAATTTATGACTATTTATGATAAGGTGTTTGCACCTAAATTTAGGGTTACAAAAAAAATCATACTCTCGGGTAAGCATGCTTAACTTCAAAGTTTTTATGGATTCTTGTTCACCTGAACCAATTTGATTTTTCTCTTCTAACATGTCTTAAATTTCTTTTCCAAGGTTTAATGAAACCTTTGGATCACCCAGAAGTTGTAAATTTCCAAATTGCTTGTTCCCAAATGATCAGGTTAGTAAACCGACTCGGTTTTCTTACTCGGGTTAACCGGTTCTTTCCCGGTTTTCCTTAACTCAAAAGTGCGAGGTTTACATAAGGTATATAAGTTTTTAATATATCAAGTTTTGTATAATGCTATTCTAGGAAAAATTGGGAAAAATGATGTCTGACTCCTTACAGTTTAGAAGGGGGAGAAATCATTAATAAACCAAAGGGAGTGGCAGGTTGCTCACAGGGATCTAACCAAACCGGGTCGGGGTGTGACATGTGTACTTTCCCAAGGCTCTACTTTCTTCAGGGTCCGTTCCCTTATTCCTTTATTTGGGGTATGCCACTTATCCCCACTTGTTATGACTTGAGTCAATATTATCTTTGTGCTCTCTCATTCCTTTGGTTAATTTGCTGCTTGGACTTTGGGCACACTTCCCTTGTAACTAATCCCTTTATCCCAACCTACCTTCCGTTTGCAGGTTTTCCTCCTATTCCACTTCAATTGGGTCCATTACCTCTTCGTTGGGATACGTATGTATCTCCGGGTTTCCCTTCCTTGGTAGGATTCTTCCTCTTTTCCCCGGAATTCCCTTTTTGCATTCATCTTTGAGGGTATTTGACCTTAAATTGCTTCATGACATCCTTTGGTGCCATCCTTTCCTACTTACCCTTACTTTGGGAATTTTGCCGGTACATCCTTTGTACCTTATCTTTATTCCTACTTGTAATCATTACAATTTGTATTTCATTATGGAGGAATTTCGATCTCCTTTATTTTGAGGTTTCTTAACCTCCTTCTGAGAGCTTGCTTAATCCCTCTCGTGGCTTGAGTTTGGTCGCCAGTCTGTTTTCGGCCATTGAATTTCTTTAAGGATTTCCTTCATCCTTCTTTTCTAACGTTTGCCCCTTTCACTTATCCCTTTGTCGCCTGGGTTTAAATCCATGATTCTTACGAGGGTTTGTTCATTAACTACCTCGTCCCTACTACTCTCCTTGTCCAATTGTCTTTGAGATAGTTGTCTCTCGAGTTTTACTCGTCCTTGATGCCCATCCTGTCGCCCTTGGTAGGGTGTAGTCGTTACTACTTCTCAATCCATCTTAAGGCATTATCAATTCACCTTTCTCATTCTGTTGTTACTAGTTGCTTCCTACTTGGCTACTCTACTTTTCTAAAGTAGGTCACACTTACCATCTCGAGACATCCTCGTTGTCATCCAATGTTCGGGGCTTGTCTTCTCTTGTGGATGTGCTTTGTTCTTTACTCCTAGATGGTTGGTACTTTCTTCTTAAGGGAAAATTTCTTTCATCTATACTTTGCTTTGTTTGTGGTTTCTCAAGGTCCCACCTTCGGTCCTTCTTGCCTTCCTTGACCCCTTCTCATATAGTTGAGGTAGATGATTGCATTATCTGAGAGTTATAGTTTTAGGATATTGGAGTTTTTATTAATTACTAAGGAATACAATATGTTTGGGGTGTTATCCTTATTATAATAGCTAGTTACATAGTAGGTTGGGAAGCTACTATACTAAGTTCTTAATAAGCATCTTCCTTGGTATGGTTTTAAGCCCTTGTTGGTGTTTCTGGCACCAGGTTGGCTTCCTTCATACTCGGGGCACTGCCTCAACAGGTCCTGACACCACACCCCTTAAGTCAGGTCCTGACAACAATTGGAGACTACCGTCGTGTAACTGACTTCTCCTTGAGTTTAAAGGACCCAACCACACCTTCTTTGGCTAAAAAAACCCCTATGTCGGAGCTCTGGTTCGAGCTTTATTAAAAATCTGAGTAGCTGAGAGGGAGTGAGGTTTTCTGGTGTGTGAAGGATGAATGGAGAGGGTCACTTTATATAGGGAGATCGGGGACTCTCTAGTCATCCGTTTGGCACCTTAATAACAGTCATTAATTGCCTAAAACTCCCTGGCTGGAGAGTTTTCATCTTCGCCGGCGCTGCTCGGTTTTTTGGCGAGTGAAGAGTGTTGTCATCTGAAAGTAGAAGACGACACTGTTTCGAACCAGACCGGATCGATCCAAACCGGGTTCAATGCTTAAACTGGCCAGTTCAAGCCTAATTTGACCGAGGTTTTCAAAATTAAAAATTTGTAAATTCATCTAAATTCATTCTCTATCAAATTGTGGCCACAATTCTCTAGTTATAATTTTCAAAGCCACCTAGAAAAATGAATTTAGAAACCAGTTCAATAGTTAAAATTGGTCCAAACCAGTTCAATCCGGTTTAGGTCCGGTTCACCTAAACCAGTTTGGTTTTCACCTGCAATTCACCCTAAAGTCCTTTATCATGACTTTTGTGACTCTTTAGGTCACTTGGGATCTATAAATTTTCTAGTTTGTCATTTCTCTATCGGTTTCGGTTTATAAACCAACTCGATTTTCTCTTTGGAAATGACTGGTTCTTTTCCCGATTTTCTTATTATCAAAGGACGGGGTTTACGCAGGAGGTCAGAGGTGGCCAAATCTAGCGGCGGAAGGTCTGAGAGGGTCGGGGTTGGGTTGGTCAGGAGATCGTTGTTTAGGAGCTCTAGAGCAACTTTACTATGCTATAACTCCGTCACTTCTTCGACTATCCTCGAATCAAGTTGAGGGTTTCTCGAGCTATGGGACTCCTTCCCGGTTCTGATGCCACCCACCGGAGCTTCTTTGGTTGTGAATTAGCCCGTTGTTAGAGCCTTCATCTTAGATTTGTCGAAAAATGAGTTACTTGTTTTCAGATAGCGCTTGAGAGGTGAAGAGGTCGAATGAGAGGGTGCTCTTTATATAGGGAGCTCAACAACTGTTCAGGCTACCGGCCAGCGTGAGACTCGGCTCCATCCTATTCATTAGTGACCTGACTAGAGCAGTTTCTGAGTCGCCAAAGACTCACTCTTTCCCAGTCTCTCTCTCCCTTCAGTCACCGAACTGAGGTTGAAGATGATGATGTGGCAGGCGTGCCACATGGCGTGTCACGCCTCGACCTGGTTTGGTCAGATCCCCATGATTAACCCGCCACTGTCCTGGTTTATTAAGGGTTTCCCCTTCTTATAAATTGTGAGGAGTAAGGCATCCTTTAAACATGTACCTTTCCTAAAATAACATTAATAAAAACTATATAAAATTTAAACTTTTCATACCTATATCATAGGTGTGTTAACTTGTAGTCTTTGGGTAGACTTTCCCCAGGTTACCTGAAAGGGGTATAAGGGAGGGGTGAGTTCAACGACTCCGTGAATGGGTGTTTAAAGTATGACTTTTAGAAAATAGTTTGAATTGGAGTGTGTCAGACTCCTTATTTTTCATTTAAAACATTTCATTCTCAAATCTCAGTTTTCATAGTCATTTCTCATCACAACGGTGTGTTTATCAACCAACACAAGCCCTTCATCATGAAGGGAACACATATTCGCAGGGCAGCAAGTCCACTGCACCCAGTTGTGGTGTCAGAGCGACTTTACCGGCCACCTAGATAGAAGCACATCCACTTCTACCTTGAGAATGAGTTAATGTACAAGACATTCGACCCTCAATCCCATAAACCAAACTCCATGTTCGTATAAGGACAGAGACCTCATCCCGACCCCACCCAGTCTCATGCGCATGAAGCTACATCGAGCTTGCAAGACTGTTGGTACAACAAACTACCCTTATTTCCACCAAGTTGTCTGGTAGCCCTAGGATGCATCACTTCCCCTCTTGGGCATCTTGAAGGTCCCGTACCTCAATGCATGCACAAAACAACAATTTTCTACATAAGCCATTTAATCTGTGGTTCCACTAGTCCAACGAACCCGACTCTCAACTCGACTTGCAGTTATTTGTCTTGACAGGTCCATCAACCTATCATGTCACACTGCCACCAGTACATCGAGTATATCGGTCATGTCTTGGTACCATGGCCAAACAAATTATTCATTTAAAGTTTTCATGGCTTCACTTATGTTTGGTTACGAGCTCCTGCTCGTGCCAACTAGCATTGGGCCCATTGTACGAGATTTTTAAAATCAAGCATATTAGCCCCCAAGTTCCAAAAACGAGGCCTCCAACCTATCTAAGCTATTCGAGCTCCCATCAAGAAGGTCTCCCAAAAAGTTTAAGTAGTGGCACATAGTTAAGGGAGAGTACTTTCAACAAAATAATCTTTCAGTCATCCACCACACCAATCGGATATGAGGACATCTCTGCTTATAACCAATAAGTGGGTTTGCTACTTCCTTCTAGGAAGCTCATCATACCAACTCGGTATGATCTACTTACAACCGGTAAGTACTTTTTCTGCATAATTTCCACATCACTCCATTCTAGTGTGATGGTTAAAAATTCAACTTAGTAGTGGGTTTTCATTTTCGAGGTGTTTATCATCCCCAACCGGGTATGAGATAAAATCACACTCACCCGATTGTGCAATGAATTCCTCTTATTTGGGTCTTTCCCTCCATGCGAGCTTGTACTTGTTGGTGTTCCTGGTACTCGTGTTCCTACATAATATGAACATCCTTGTTCATTATCCTTTGGTCTATTAGCCTTTATTCACCACTAATGAATAAAATACTCTAACTTGCAATTGGGTCCCTAAAGTTCTTTTTTTTTAACTTTATGTTCCTAATGCTGATTTTCCCCCAAATTGAGTCTTGAAACTTCTAAATTTCACCTTAGGACCACAATTTATTTAAAATCACAAAAAGGGGTTCAATTTTCCCAAATTTCCAATTTGGTCCCCAACTTTTCTAAAATTACCATTTTGCCCCTACTTTACAAAAATGGTAAATTTCACCCCAATAATTCCAAAAATTGACCAATTGGTCCTCTAACATCTTTATCATGCCCAATTTACCCTCAATTTTATGAAATTGCACTTTAGTCCCTCAAAATTTTAAATTTCCCAAATTTCCCAAATTTCCCCCTAATTTCAACTTACCAACACAGCCGAATTTGATTTCATCAAACTAACCAATCAAATGAGTTTAATTGTTGAAATTGAAGTTAGATTGGAGTTCCTACATTTTCATATGATTCGATTGCACTTTGAATCACATGATTTGACATCAGAACGAGCTCAAACGGAGCTTAGTTGAAAAACTGGACTTAGAGAGAGAGCTTTGAAAGCATATCGTCGGGGCACGGTGGTCCAACATTTCGATCTGGACAGATAGATCTATTCCTGAGGTTCCTCGTAGGATCAAGAATCACATCAATTCATGTCGAATAGAGGGAGAATTTGGTCAGCTAATTTCTGTCGGCTCTCTCTCTAGCATTGATCGGAAATAAGAAAGTGGAGCTAAATTGGCTTACCTTTCCACTCTAATTCAGCTCTAGGAGGGCTATGAAAGTGTTAGTTGGGCTTGGTTTGGCCTGAGAAGGGCTCAAATTGGCCAATTTCAGCTTGGCCGAAACAAAACAGCTTCGGTTCGCCAAAGCTGCTTCACTGTTCTATCACGCCAGCGTTTCTCCGGCGACCCTCAGTGCAAATGGAGTCGACAGGTGTGTAGCTGACTTCTCCCCGAATCCAAAGAACCTGACCATGCCTTCTCTAGCTTTGAAAAATGCCCAAGTCGAAGTTTTGGTTCGAGCTTCACCGAAAAATGGAGCAGTAGGGAGAGAGTGGACTTTTTAGGTGTGAGGAGGATGAATGAGGAGGGTCTCTTTATATAGGAAGCTTGGGGACTTCTTGGCCATCTGATTGGTGCCTTTATGGCGGTCATTCATTGCCTGAAACTCCCTAGTCAAAGACTTTTCATCTTCGTCGGCGCTACTCAATTTTCCGGTGAATGAATAGTACTGTCATTTGAAGGAAGAAGATGACACTGTTATGAACCGGACTAGACTAGTCCGAACTGGGTTTAATGCTTAAACTTGTCGGTTCAGTCACAATTCGACCGAATTTTTCAAAAATAAAAATTTGTACATTCATCTAAATTCATGATCTATCAAATTGTGGCCTCAATTCTCCAATTTAAATTTTCTAAGCCACCTAGAAAAATAAATTTAGAAACTAGTTCAATAGTGGTTCAAACTGGTTCAATCCAGTTTAGGTCCAGTTCACCGAAACCGGTTTGGTTTTCATCTCCAATTTATGTTAAAGTCCTTTCACATGACTTTCTTTACTCTTTAGGTTACTTGATATCCATAAATTTCCTGATTTACCCTTTCTCTATCAGTTGGGGTTTGTGAACCGGATCGGTTTTCTCACCCCGGTTGATCGATTCTTTCCTCGATTTTCTCATCCCAAAGGAGCAGGGTTTACATGACGCATTGTGATTGGCTAGTTTTTCTAACGTGATGATCAAACTCAACCGTCGCGTCAACCGTTGACCAGACATGTGGCAGCCCCCCATTGGCTATTCATGTTTGTATGGCAAGTTGACATGTCGTCCGCTGACCATTTGATTGGACACGTGGCATTCTTCCATTGGCTGTCCATGTCTGTGTGGCTGACTGGCCATCGTTGACTATTGACATGTCCGGTCTGTTGATCGACTGGACCGTTGACCAAGTTCGGTGACTAGAATTCAAAAATTGACTGACTCAGACCCGATTCGACCGATTTTCTTAAATTTAAAATTTTATAACTTAATTTTCTATCTAATGGTGGCCTCAATTTCCCAAATTGAAATTTCTAAGCAATCTAGAAAAATGAATTATTGAACCAGTTCTCTATGGTTCTTTATGGTTTAGTCCGGTTCGGGTCCGGTTCACCCCAAACCGGTATGGTTCCCTCATCCAATTCGTTTTTTTTCACATGAAAATTTGTCGGTTCTTTTCCTCGTTCTCCCTGGTCCCAGAGGATGGGTTTTACAACTCTCCCCTCCTTTTAGGGGTTTTGTCCTCAAAACTCAGCTGTCTATCCTTCCTATCGGGGGTGGATTCCCATGTAGTCAACTTGGGGGTCCGAGTTGGTTTCATACTACCTTAGGTTGCCTCCTTTGACTCGATCTCCTTACTCCCTTGGATTTTATAGTTTGACTTGTCTCATTCCCAGGGTTCACAAATTTCTGTAGGTCCAATACTTTCTATCATTTGGAGTCAAACTTTCCTTCGGGCGGGTTTTGTCCGGAATTGGGACTTTCAGTATGTCCAACTATACCTGGGTCTATTTACTTCCTTGGCCATTGGAACTCTCTAGCTCAATATCCCTTCGAGCTTTTTCATTTGCCTTTCGCAGGTTTCAACACTATTCTGCTTTTGTCAGGCCGTTGGACCTACATGTCCCTCACAGCATGACTCTCGCATCCTGTTATTTCTCCTTGGGCCTGAAGCTTGGCTTGCCTTGTGATTTGAATCATGTCCTTCCACTCTTTTCCTTAGATCATACTCCCTTTGTCCTTCCTCTTGCGTTGCCAAAATTACCTCATCACTTGATTCCAAGTCACACATAGGTTTTGATTCACATGTCCCCTCCATGTTCCGATGCCCTTTGGATGTGTATGTCAAGCTACTTGTGAGGGTTTGGGTTTCCTGCATTCACTCATCCTACCTTATTTCCTCATTGGGTCTTCCCGATTCCAATTGTTGGGATTATCACCCCCTTCGGTCCCATCGGCCTGCCGAGATTCTCCCATTCCCTTCTTCCTCTTTTCTTCCTCTACTTTAGACCATTATGCATGTTGACCTGTAGCAATTTGTCCTCATTGGGCTTAGTCTTTTCCCTTGTTCCCGATAACAAGGTTCAATATTTTCCCTTGTTCCTAACGACAAGGTTCAATGTTGCGGACCTCCGGCCAAACCAAGCCTTCCCAACATCCCCACAACCCTCCTACAACCTCAACAAAGCTTAAAGGTAAGCCAATTCTGCCCTTCTCAATTATTGCAAATCAGACTTAGAGAGAGAAACTGCTAAACTTTACTGACAAAATTATCCCTCAATTTGATATTAATTGTAGCAATTCTTGATCCTAGAATGAACCTCAGGACAAGAGCTATCTTCCCCGATCGAGAGCTCGAACCACAGCACCTCCGACAGTAAGCATTCGAAGCTTTCTCTCTCTACGAGCAATTTTTTAGGGAAGCTCCGTTTGAGCTCAATTTGGACACAAATGTTGCAATTTAATGCTCAAGCAAATCGGATGGAAGTGTAGGGAGTGATCCATACCTTTAATTTGAGCAAATAGCCCTGATTGAATTGCTAATTTGAAGAAATCAAATTCAATCAGTTTGAAGGGGATAAATTGTAGAAAATTTGGGAATTTCAAAAAATTGAGGGACATATTTAAAATTTCCCAAATTTGAAGGCCAATTGGCCATGAGAAAGATGTTGGAGGACCAATTGGTCGATTTTGGAAACATTTAGGGACACATTGCAATTTTTGGAAAGTAGGAGCAAAATGGTAATTTTTGAAAAGTTTGGGACCAAATTGGAAATTTGTAAAATTGAGCCCCTTATACAATTTTGAGTAAATTGAGGACTCAAAGGAAATTTTGGAAAACCTTGGGACTCAAATTAGGGAAAAGTTGGCATTAGGAAACTAAAGTTAAGAAAAATGAACTTTAGAGACCTAAGTGCAATTAATCGATAATTTGTGAGCCTAGGCTTTTATGCCAAACCGTAATTGATAAGGCTGCCCAAATCATGTATGGACAAGTGTGACCGGAACGCAAGCAAGAGAAAGCTCGCGTACACTTGGATTATATTTACATCATACCCGGTTGGGATGGTGAGCACTTTAGAAATGAAAAACCACTTGTAAGTGGGACTTTAACATCATACCCGAATGAGGTGATGGGCGATTTATGCTAAAACCTACTTACCAATTGTAAGTAGAGGAAATCATACCCGATTGGTACAATGGACTTCCTTGAAGGAATGAGAAATTTGCTTGCTGGTTGTAAGCAGAGATATCATCACACCCGGTTGGTGGAATTAAGTGAAAATATATTTTTATCAGAAGTGTTCTGCCCTGACTGTGTGTCAATGCTTAAACTATTTGGGAGACCTTCTTGACAAGAGCTAGAATAACTCAGATAAGCCAGAGGCCTCAATTTTTGAACTTATAAGAGCTAAATGCCTGGTTTTGGAAAATCACGTGTAGTGGGCCCAAGGCCAGGGGGCATGAGCAGGAGCTCATAAACAAACTTGAGTAAAGGAAAGCCATGAAAATTCTAATGAAATTATGTATGTCATTTCGCCACGGTACAAAGTCAGGACCGACAATACTCGATGGGCTAGCAGTAGTGCATTAGGGCCAGGTCGATGGATCGACCAAGAGAAATAGCTGCAGGTCGGGTTAAGGGTCAGGGTCTTTGGACCATCGGCACCAAAGATAATGGCTATATGTAAAAACTATTATTTTTTGCATTCACTTGTGGTACAGGACCATCAAGATGCCCAAGAGGGGTAGTGATGGGTCCTAAGAGCTACTGGACAACATGGTAGAGATAAGGGTAGTTTGTCGTGCCAGTCAGTTGAGAAACTCGCATGAGACCGGGGTGGGGTTAGGATGAGGTCTCTGGCCTCATACGAACACGTAGTGGCATCCAGGTCTGAGGGTCGAATGTTGAGAACATCCACTTAGACCTAGGGTAGAAGTGGATGGACTTCTATCTTGGTGGCTGGTAAAGACACTCCGAGCCACAAGTGGGTGCAGTGGACGGGCTGTACCTACAAATGTGTGTTACCTTTCTGATGAAGGGCATGTGTTGTCTGCTAAACACACCTAATAGCAAATAGAAAAAGGGTTTTGAAAACCAAATTTTAAGGAGAACTTCTTTTAAAAGAAATGATATACTTTGGCACAATTTAAATGAAGCTATTTTTCTTAAAAACTCACTTACAACACCCGTTCACTATGTTGTAGAACTCACCCCCCGCCCCCCCCCCCCCCCCTTATACCCCTTTTTAAGAGTAGGAAACATGAAAAAAGAAAACACGATGATGTATTTTCACACCCTAACCCGATTTGGTCAGTTCCCCATGAACAACTCGCCACTCCTTTTGGTTTATGAAGAGTTTCACCCCTTTCTAAATTGTGAGGAGTAAGGTGTCTTTTTTCCTAGAATAACATTATACAAAACTAAATATATTAAATCTTACATACCTATCTTTCAGTTTCGGTTATAGGAAAGTCTTTAGGTTTGATTTCCCTCGGTTACCTGAAAAGGGGTAAAGAGGGGGGGGGTGAGTTCTACAACTCAGTGAATGGGTGTTAGGAGTGAGTTTTCATAAGTAGCTTTAATCAAAGTGTGTCAAACATTCTTATTTCCTTAAAGAAGGATCTTTCCTCAAATTTTGGTTATCAAAACCCTTTTTCCTCATTTTTCACATTAGGTGTGTTTAACAATCAACACACACCATTATCAAGAAGGGATCACACATTCGTAGGTAAAGCCTGTCCACTGCACCCACTTATGGCTCGGAGCATCTTTACTAGCCACCAAGATAGAAACCCATCCACTTCTACCTTTGGTCTAAGTGAATGTTCGTGACATCCAACCCTCAGACCTGAAAATAACTTGTTCTCCGTATGAGGACAAAGACTTCATCCCGACCCCATTGCAGTCTCATGCGCAAGAAACTACGTCAAGCTTCTCGACTACTGGCACGACAAACTGCCCTTATCTCCACAATGTCGTACAGTAGACCTTAGGACGCATCACTACCCCTCTTATGCGTCTTAATGGTCCTGTACCTCAAGTGCATGCACAAACAATAGTTTTTCCACATAGCCATTTTATCTATGGTGCCAATGGTCCAATGGCCCCGACCCTCAACCTGACCTGTAACTATTTGTCTAGGCTGGTCCGTCGACCTAGCACTAACGCACTGCCGCCAGTCCATCGAGTATGTCGATCCTATCTTGGTACCATGGCAAAATCACATAACCATTTCATTAAGAGTTTTTTATGGCTTTCATATCTCATGTTTATTTACGAGCTCCTATTTATGCCCACTAGCCTCGGGCCCACTATACATGATTTTCCAAAACTGTGCATTTATCCCCACAAGTTCAAAAAAAAGGCCCTTAGCCTATCTGAGCTAATCTAGCTCCCGTCAAGAAGGTCTCCCAAAGAGTTTAAGCATTGGCACATAGTCAGGGGAGAACACTTCTAACAAAAATAAAATTTTCACTTCATCACACCAACCGGGTGTGATGATACCTCCGCTTATAACCGGTAAGTGGGTTTCTCCTTCTTTTAAGGAAGTTTATCATACCAACTAGGTATGATTTTTTCTATTTACAACTGCTAAGTAGTTTTTAGCTTAGTTCGCACATAACTCCAACCGGGTATGATGTTAAAATCTCACATATAAGTGGTTTTTCATTTCTAAAGTGCTCATCATCCCAACCGGATGTGATGTTAAAATCTCATATATAAGTGGTTTTTCATTTCTAAAGTGATCATCATCCCAACCGGGTATGATGTGAATAAGCCCACTCACCTGATAACCGTGACGTGTTCATCCTCGGTCAATTTTCCAATTCAACATGAGCTTTCTCTTGCTTGCATTCTCGTCACACATGTCCCTACAATATTTGGGCAGCCTTATCATTCACAATTTGGCATAAAAGCCTAGGCTCACAATTTTCGATTAATTGCACTTAGGTCCCTAAAGTTTATTTCTCTTCACTCTAGGTCCCTAATGCCCATGTTTGCCTAATTTGAGCCCCAAGGTTTCCAAAATTTCCTTTTGAGTCTTCATTTTACTCAAAATTGTATAAAGGGCTTATGTTTTCCAAATTTCCAATTTGGTCCCTAACTTTTCAAAAATTACTATTTTGCCCTTACTTTAAAAAATGGCAATTTCACCCCAATTATTCCAAAAATTGAACAATTGGTCCTTCAACATCTTTTACATGGCCAATTGGCCCTCAATTTTGGAAAATTGTAAAATGGTCCTTCAATTTTACAAAATTCCCAAATTTCCCCGAAATTTTCCCCCAATTTCCCACTTTCAAACTGACTGAATTTGATTTCTTCAAATTGACCATTCAACCAGGGTTAATTACTTCAATTAGAGGTGTAAATTAGTTCCTACACTTCCATATGATTCAATGGAGCTTTGAATCACTAGAATTGAGGTCGAAACGAGCTCAAATGGAGCTTTGCTAGAAAATTGTACATAGAGAGAGAAAGCTTCAAAAGCTTATCATTGGAGGTGCAGCGGTCCGATCTCTCTTTTGGGGAAGGTAGCTCTCTTCCTAAGGTACCTTCTAGGATCAAGAATTCCTACAATTGACTCCAAATCGAAGGTGAATTTTGTCAGGGAAGATTTGCAGTCTCTCTCTCTAACTCCAACGTGCAACGATCGAGTAGGGCCAAATTGGCTTACCTTTTAGCACAATTTAGGTTGTATAAGGGTCATGAGAGTGTCAGGGTGCTAGGTTTGGCTGGAGGAGGGCTAAACTTGGTTGATTTCAACTCGGCTAAAACAGAGTAGCTTCAGTCCTTCGGAGCTGCTTCATTGTTTGATTCCACCGGCGCTTCTCCGACGGTCCTCAAATCAAATGGAGGTTGCTATCAAATAGCTGACTTCCCCCAGAGTCTAAAGAACCTAACCTCACCTTCAATAGTTAAGAAAACTGCCCAAGTCAGAGCTCTGGTTCGAGCTTCACCGGAAAATGGAGCAGTTGAGAGAGAATGGAGATTTCAGGTGTGGGGAGGATGAATCGAGAGGAGCTCTTTATATAGGGAGCTCGAGAACTCTCTAACCAACCGTGTCACCCCTTGGTCGAGCTTATCCTCGCTCTGGAATGGCCTTAATGGAGACGATTTGTCTTCTCCGGTCCTATCTGTTCATGCATTGAATGAACAGTGTCGTCATCTAAAGGAAGAAGATGACACTATTCCGAACTGGACCGGACCGATCCGACCGGGTTCAATGCTTAAACAGGCTGTTTTATGCATGATTCGACCGATTTTCTCATAATTAAAATTTTTAAATTTATCTAAATTCATTATCTATCCAATGGTGGCTTCAATTCCCCAATTTGAATATTTTAAGCCAACTAGAAAAATAAATTTAGCAACCAGTTCAACGATGGTTCAATCTAGTTCAGGTTCGGTTTACCTGAACCAATCTTGTTTTCTCTTCCAATTTGTCCTAAGATTCCTTTCCAAGGTTTCTATGACTCTTGGGTCACTCAGGATTTGAAAATTTCTCAATTTGCCCTTTCTCTATCGGTTGTGGTTCGTGAACCAGCTCGGTTTTCTCTTTTTAAACAACTGATTCTTTTCCTAGTATTATTATCTATAAAGGTACAGAGTTCACATGTACCCTTCGCCAGGTATGCTTAATGTCACTTTTAAGCTTGCATATTCATTTATTTATATTATTCTAAGGAGCAAGGTGTCACGCCTCGACCTGGTTTGGTCGGATCCCCGTGATCAACCCACCACTCTCCCGGTTTATTAAAGGGTTTCCCCTTATTGTAAACCGTAAAGAGTAAGGCGTCCTTTAACCTGCGCCTTTTTCCTGGAATAGCATAATCAAAACTGCATGAAATTTAAAACTTTACATACCTGTCTTACAGGCATCTTAGTTGACAGTCATTAAGGGGAGGCTTTCCGGGATTTCTTGAAAGGGATATAAGGGAGGGGGTGAGTATGACTACTCAGTGAATGGGTTTTTAAAAGATTTTGACTTTTAAGAAAAATATTTATATGAAGTGTGCCAGACTCCTTTGTTTTCAAAAATCCCTTCATTTAAAAATTCAGATTTTTCCATTATTTCTTAGTTACCACGGTGTGTCATCACCCAACACACATCCTTCATCATGAAGGTTACACACATTCACAAGTCAGTATCACTACTGATCCCGCTAGTGGCTTCGGAGCAACTTTTCCTGCCACCCGGATAGAAGTACGACCACTACTACCCTGGGAATGAGTGGATGTACGTGACATCCGACCCATAATCCTAAAATCACTTCTTCGTGTCCATATAAGGACAGAGACCTCATCATGTCCCCACCCCGGTCTCATGTGCTTGGTGCTACTCCAGATTTCGCACAAACACCTGGAACGACAAACTACCCTTATAGCCACCAGGTTGTCTAGTGCCCTTAGTACGCATCACTACCCCTCATGGGCGTCTTGATGATCCTGCACTCACAGTGCATGCACAAACAATGTTTTCTTATATTGCCATGTAATCTGTGGTGCCACTAGTCCAACGGCCCTGACTCTCAAGTCAACCTGCAACTGTTTGTCTTGACTAGTCCGTCAACCTGTCATGTTGCACTGCCGCTAGTTGACTGAACATGTCGGTCCTATCTTGGTACCATGGCCAAACAATTCACTTATTAAGTTTTATGGCACATATATCATGTTCGTTTATGAGCTCCTACTCATGCCAACTGGCCTTGGGCCCACTGTACGAGATTTTCAAAATCGGGCATTTAGCCCCCAAGTTCCAAAACCGAGGCCCCTGGCCTATCAGAGCTTATTCGAGCTCCCGTCGAGAAGGTCTTCCAAATAGTTTAAGCATTGGCACACAGTCAGGGGAGAACACTTCCGACAAAATAGGTTTTCACTGTCCATTATACCAACCGGTATAAGGACATGTTCGTTCATAACCGATGAACAGGTTTTCAACTTCCTTCGAGGAAGTCTCATCATACCAACCGGGTATGATCTACTTACAACCAGTAAGTAGTTTTTTTCGCATAATTTTCACATCACTTTCTCTAAGTGGTGATGATTAAAATACCACTAAACAGTGGGTTTTTATACCGAGGTACTTATCATCCCCTACTGGGTATGATATAAAATTTCCACTCACAACCGGTAAGTGGTTTTTATCTTTAAGTTGTGCTCATCATCCCAACCGTGTATGATGTTAGTAAACCCACTCACAACTGGTAAGTGGTTTTTAAATTATAAGGTGTGCTAATCATCCCAATCGGGTATGATGTTTGTAAACCCACTCACCCGTCAATGCCGTGAATTCCACTAGACTGGTTCTTTGTATTCACGCGAGCTTGTCCTTGCTAGCGTTCCCGGTATTTAACGTTACTACACGATATGAACAACCTTGTTCATTATTACTCGGCATAACAGCCTTCATTTATTAATGAATGAGAAAACCCAAACTTTTAGTTATTTGCAGTTAGGTCCCTAAAGTTATTTCTCTTTAACTTTAAGTCCCTAATGTCGGTTTTTCCTCAAATTGAGTCCCGTAACTTTTAAAATTTATCGTGGGACCTTAATTTATTCAATTTCACCAAAAAGGGGTTTAATTTTCCAAATTTCCAATAAGGCTCCCCAATTTTTCCAAAATTACCATTTTGCCCTTCTTTCACAAAAATGGTAAGTTTTTCCCCAAATTTTCCAAAATTCCTCAATTGGTCCTCCAACATTATTTTCATGCCCAATTGACCCTCAATTTCATAAAATTGTATTTTGGCCCCTTTGAATTTCGAAAATCCCCAAATTTTTCCCCAATTTCAACTCTTCAACACTACCGAATTTGATTTCATTAAATTAACCGATCAAACACTTCTAATTATTGAAATTGGAGTTGAAATTGAGTTCCTGTATGTTCATACGATTATAAGAAACTTTAAATCACAGATTTTAACGTTGAAACGAGCTCAAACGGAGCTTTACTGGAAAATAGACTATAGAGAGAGAAAGCTTTGATTACTCAACGGTGAAGGCACGACAGTCCGAGCTTTCGATCTGGGCAGATAGGTCTCATCCGGAGGTTCATCCTAAAATCAAGTATTGTATCAATTGATGCGGAATTGGATTAGAATTTCGTCATTGAAATTTGGTCAACTCTCTCTCTAGCACCGATCGAAAATTATAAAGGGAAGCCGAATTGGCTTACCTTGCGGTCCTAATTCGGCTGTGGAAAGGTTGAGGAAGTGTTGGGAGGGCTTGGTTTGGCCTGAGGAAGGCTTGAAATGGCCGATTTCAGCTTGGCCGAAATAGGGCAGCTTCGGTCCGCCGGAGTTGCTTCACTATTCCATCATGTCGGCGCTTCTCCAACGATTCTCGGATTGACTGGAGTTGGCTATCAGATAGCTGTCTTCTCCTCGGTTCTAAAGAGCCCGACCTTTGTTCAAGTCGAAGCTCTGGTTCGAGCTTTACTGGGAATTGGAGCAGTAGAGAGAGAGAAGTGTTCAGGTGTGAGGAGAATGAAATGGGGATGATCTCTTTATATAGTGTAAAACTCGTGTATTAAATGAGCGAGATTTATTACTAGTATTAATATTGCCATAAATTATTGGTATTAATTCCAATAATTTAATTTTTGTATTAATTCCTATAATTGAATTTCGGTATTAAATTATTTGTATTAATTCCAATAATTTAATTTAGGTATTAAATTATTGGTATTAATTTCAATAATTAAATATATATTAATTGATGGCTATTTATGATAAGTCGTACATTCTCAAGTAAGCACGCTTAACTTTGAAGTTCTTATGGAATCTAGTTCACCTGAACCAATTTGGTTTTTGTTTTCTAGTTTGTCTTATGTTTCTTTTCCAATATTTAATAAATCCTTTGGATCAATCGAAAGTTGTAAATTTTCATATTGCTTATTCCCAAATGTAAACCGATTTATTTTTCTTATTCGATTTGACCGGTTCTTTTCCCAGTTTTCCTTAACTCAAATGTGCGGGGTTTACACAAGGTTTGAATTACGCCTAGCTGCTCTTGACTAAAAGAAGGAGGAAACCCCTCTTAAACCAAGGGAGCGGCGAGTTGATCATGGGAATCCGACCAAACCGGGTCGGGGCGTGACAACTTGAGTGATATCAAAGCATTGTTCCTTTGAAAACATTATCAATAGTATGCTCTGACACTAACAAAAACTTAACTACCCTGTAGGAAGAAGTGTTCCTAGGAAGTTCGTTGTGCGAACCAAACCCCCACTTGAAATCGTGAAAAAGATGCCTACCTCCAGAGAGGCAGCCGTCCAACGATTCATGGAGGTTGAAAAGAGAGTACCCAAGGATATGACCAAAGACTATAGGAAACTTCTTGGAGCCCTATTAGAGCTAGAAGGCATCGCATATCCTCCTCCAAGGCAGGAGGAACCTATCCCTCCTCCAAGGAGCCCGACACCCTCACCAGCCCCGCAACAGCCTAAAAAGTCTCCAACTAAGAAAGAGGTCTGGGATAACTATTGGGATGACCAGGCCACCTTTATGAAAGTCCACCAAGTACCCCCACCAGCTTAATCCAACATCAACCCTTCCCAATGGATGAAGTGGACCTATGAGTGTGAGGCTAAGCTACTAAGAAGGTACAGACTCGAGGCAATTCATGAAGTTTATCCTATCAAGGAAGCTCAGCAAGAGTATGGATGGACGTCAACCAATTCATCGGAGCCCTCAGACCACGAATCCCAAAACCATTCAGAGGCTAACTCCCAACCTATGACTCCAAGAGACTAGGAAGTAGAGAATTACTGTAATAAGCCGAGTATAGAAAGAAAATACCTCTTTGGATGAATAAAGCTCACTTTTCCTTAATTAAAAATTTATCTTCCTGATAATGACAAGTACAACTAATAGATTAGAGTATACCAATCATAATGGAAGTAGTAGATGGAGAGAAGGCCACCTAAGGAGGAAGGCTACATGTCACCTCTAGTTAACACTAACCCTAAGATAGCCAACCTAAATAGTTCCCCCACAAGAACTAGGAATGTGGAGTAACAAGGCAACAAGATTGTGAAAGGAGTTTCCAGAGAAAAACCAAGAGTCTACCTAAAGTCGCCAGAAAAGACATATCCTAACCAAGGGTAGTAAGAAGGAAAAGAGTGTGTTCATAAGGGGTCCAATATAATGGAAGCACAATCAAAGAATATGATGAATCTAGAAAAGGGAAGGCAGCATCAAAAGGTGTAGGAAGAATGAGGGAAAGCCTAAGGACTAAAAAGGAATTGGGAGAGCCTCATACAAAAGTTAGGAAACCAAGAGGAATTGGATTACCTCTGAGAAGAACCAATTGTATGAAAGATAACCAATAGGAGAGGTGAGGTACAGGAACCCATAAAAAGGGTTAACGCGAAAAACCTCATCATGTAACTCTAGGATAGGATATAGTAAAAGGGATGAGGAAAAGAAATGTGCAAGGAAAGAGAACTCTGGAAGAATGTATAAGTACCCTTGAAAGATTGATAGGTAGATGGATAGTGCTAGGAACCCATCGACAATTAGGAACTACTCAAAGGAAGAATAATGAACAAAAAGAGGATTAGAGGATGAAAAGGAATTAAGGGCAGATAACCATAGCGATGTTGGAAGGGTGTACAAAAGGAAAGAAGGAAAGGCTCACAAGGAGCATTAGGGAGGTTGAACACAAAAATCCTAGGATAGAAGTCCCTAAGAAAAAGGATGAAGATAGGAAGTGAAACCATGAGAAGAAAATTTCCAAGCTAAGGAACTGAAGGGTGGATCATAACTGAGGCATAACTCAAATAAGAAAACCAAAAAGGGCATAAGTAGTTTAGGATGTCTCTGAATGACAGGTGTGCCTTGCTTTGGAAAAAGGAGAGTGGTCAAGTGGGAGACAACGAGAAATAACAAAATGATCAAAGAAAATAAATGACACCCTATGAAGAATCAAAAAAATAGTAAGGATTACACCCTAAAAAGGACAATTGTACCAAGACAAGTGACCAAGGAGAAGAGTGGGGATGAGGCAGCTAATGAACTGACCCTCGAGAAGACCATAAATTTGACACTAGTAAGGAAGGGAAAAGCTGTAAAAGTCAAAACGTTGGAAAGGAAGAATGAAGAAATTTTTGAAGAAATAAATGATTGAGAATGAATCAACGAGCAAACCCAAGCCGCGAAATAAATTAGGTAAGCTCTTAGAAGGGGATGGAACAACCTCGAAAGGAAAAAGATCGAGAACCCTTCACCAATAGGAATAAAAATTGTAGTGAATAACAAGTTGGGATAAAGACAAGGATAAGGGATGTGCTGGCAAAACTCCCTAAAATAAGGATAGGTCGAATGGGATGACATCAAGGATGTCATGAGGTCAACTTAAAGATAGAAAACCAAGAAGATGAAGGAAAGAGGACATCCGGGGGAAAGAGGAGGAAGCCTACCAAGGAAAGGAGCCTTGAAGAGGCATACATATTCAAACGGAGAAGTAATGAACCCAACTAAAGTGGAATAGAGGAGAAAAGTTTCAAATAGAATGCAAGTTGGGAATAAAGGACCAGTTACAAGGGAAGTTTACCTAGAACCCAAGGAGTAAGTTAAAACTTAAGGAATGGGTAGAGAAGGAGATAGCATCAAAAGATGTCGTATAAGTAAGAAAAGGGTGGATTACCCATAATAAGGACATAGAGGAAAGACTACCTGAGAAACCTTGGGAGAAGTAAGCCTCAAATTAAGAAGTGGAAAATTGAAACGGCCACAAACATCAAGACTCGTCGTGGTCCACGTTCACTTAATGGAGCCTAAAGGATGATGGTTGGGCATAGTGTAGAATACACGAAATAAAACCCAAAAACCAGAAGTTCATTAGATAAGGAATGAGGGATGAAATGGGAATTTTAAGATAATGGAAAATTAAAAGCTGGCAAATGTCCCAAAATAAAAAGAGTGTAGGGAAGTAAAGGGAAGGAACTTTCAAGAAACTAATAAGAAGATCGAAGGTATAACCCTAAAATGGAAGTCTCTACCTTGAAGGACATGGTAGAGAATGAAAAACCATAAAAGGGAAGACCTCCCCAAAATAAGGAATCAATATTTAGACCAAAAAAGGGTCAACTCGGAATGAGAAATGGTGAATGGTCACAAGCAAGCAAGAAAGGATAGAGGAAAGGAAAGCCCTCAAGTAAAAAAAGATGCCAATGTAAGTGAGGAAGGACATAAGTGACAAAGGATCTCAATGTGTCAAAAAGTTGGAAAACCAACGGTTGGAACCGGGGAAAACCATAGAAAAATTGGTAAAGAATGAGTAGATAAAGGGAACTGGCACAATTATGATATTAAGAAAAATTAAAGGACAATTGGACTACATAGGAAGTAGTTGGGAAACACTACCGAGTAGTAGGAAGGAACGAAGCCCTACGACTCCTAAACAGATGGAAGGGCATAAATAATCAATGATACACATTCTACAAACCATAAGGGGAAAAGATAATTCCAGAACAGATTATACTATAAGAAATATGTAGTGCCAATAGTTCCGAGCAAGGTGACCCAAGTAGGACCAAGTTTAATGGTCAAACCTAAGAAATGGAACCAGAATTGTGGTAAACAAAAAATGGAGGAAGGGTCAAATAAGATAAGGAAGAAAGTATATCAAAACCCACGAAATTAAGGATGAAGAGTCAGAAAGGATGCTAACATAAGAGAATCAACAATCTAGGAAATGAGGGGAAAACGGGGATGATCGAATGTATATGGAACATCCAACCCAATGACATGAATAAGAACCCTTAAGAAGAAGAGTTTTACCTTGAGTGGAGTAAGAAGGAGACCTAAGGAAGTACCTTGGGATGGGTAATTTGGACATGACCAGTCATGATACACTAAATGGAGTGAGTGGACGATATAAAGGAAGAAAGACTTCTCAAGTACGTGGCTAAAGGACTAGATGACAGGAATAGCCAAAGACATAAAATACCGAGCATACCCTAGGAGGACATCAAGTAAAGTCCCTTCTAACGCAAAGGATGGCTAACTTAACTTTTGGGGACAAAACCCCTAAATAGAGGGGAGAGTTGTAAATCTCGTCCTTTAAATATAAGGAAAATAGGGAAAAGAACCAGTCAACTCACAATAGAATCGAGTTGGTTCATGAACCTTAACCGATAGAGAGATGGTAAAATGGAAAATCAAAAAATCTTAAGTGACTCATAGAGTCATAAAAATCATGGAAAAGAACCTTGGGACAAATTGGATGAGAAAACCAGACCAGTTCAGATGAAACAGACCTAAATCGAATTGCACTGGTTTCTAAATTCATTTTTCTTGGTGTCTTAAAATGATCAAATTAGGGAATTGAAGCCACCAATAGATAGAGAATGAATTTAGAAAGTTTTAATTTTGAGAAAATTGGTCGAATCGTACCTGAACTGGCCAATTTACGCATTGAACTTGGTCGGACCGGTCCGGTCCAATTCGAAACAGTGTCATCTTCTTCCTCAGGATGATAGCATTGTTCATTCAATGCAAAAATGGATAACATCATAGAATGAAAAACGGCTTCGATCAGACCATTTTAGGGTGAGGATAAGCTCGACCAAAATTGAAAGTTGTCGAGTAGAGGGTCCCTGAGCTCCCTACATAAAGAGCTCCTCTCCATTCATCCTCCACACACCTAAAATCTTCATTCTCTCTCAATTGCTCCATTTTTCAGTGAAGCTCAAACTAACGCTCCGATATAAGCATCTTTCTCAGCCTCATAAGGCAAGATTGACTCTTGGGGAAGTCAACTACCTTATAGCACAGTGAAGCAGCTCTGACGGACCGAAGTTGCCATGTTTTGGCTGAGCTGAATTCGGCCAAATTCAGTCCTCCTCCAGCCAAAACAAGCCTTCCCAACACCCCTACAGCTCTCATACGACCTCAACAGACCTGAACGGTGAGCCAATTTGACCCTCCTCAGTCGGTGCACATTGAAGTTAGAGAGAGAAAATGCTAAACTATACTGACAAAATTCCCCCTCAATTTGATATCAATTATAGCAATTCTTGATCCTAGAACAAACCTCAGGATAAGAGCTACCATCCCCGATCAAGAGCTCGGATCATCACACCTCCGATGGTAAGCTTTCGAAGCTTTCTCTCTCTATAATTAGTTTTTTAGCGAAGCTCCATTTAAGCACAATTCGGACCCAAATGTTGTGATTCAAAGCTCAATTGAATCGTATAGAAGTTTATGAACTGATCCATACCTTCAATTTGAGTAAATAACCCCGATTGAAAGGCCAATTTGAAAAAATCAAATTTGGTCAGTTTGAAGGGGAGAAATTGGAGGAAAATTTTTGGGAAATTTTGGAATTTTGAAAATTTGAGGGAATTATTTGCAATTTCCCAAAATTGAAGGCCAATTAGCCATGAGAAAGATGTTGGAGGACCAATTGGTCAATTTTTGAAACATTTGGGCTCAAATTGCCATTTTGGAAAGTAGGGGCAAAATGGTAATTTTTTAAAAGTTGGAGACCAAATTGGAAATTTAGAAAACTTGAGCCACTTATACAATTTTGAGTAAATTGAGGACTCATAAGAAAATTTTGGAAAACCTTGGGACTCAAATTGGGGAAAAGTTAGCATTAAGGACCTAAAGTTAAGAAAAATGAACTTTAAGAACCTAAGTACAATCAATCGATAATTTGTGAGCCTTGTCTTTTATGCCAAACCGTAATTGATAAGGCTGCCCAAATCATGTAAGGACAAGTGTCACCAAAACACAAGCAACAGAAAGCTCGCGTAGACTTGAAAACCAACCGAGTACGAACACGTCATAGTTATCGGGTGAGTGTGCATATTTACATCATACCCAGTTGGGATGTTGGGCACTTTATAAATGAAAAAACACTTGTGATTGTGACTTTAACATCATACCCAGATGAGGTGATGGATGATTTAAGCTAAAACAGACTTACCAGTTGTAAGTAGAGGAAATCATACCCGGTTGGTATGATAGACTTCCTTGAAGGAGAACCCTGCTTGTCGGTTATAAGCGGAGATATCATCACACCCGGTTGGTGGGATGAAGTGGAAATATATTTTTGTCAGGAGTGTTCTCCCCTTACTATGTGTCAATGCTTAAACTATTTGGGAGACCTTCTTGATGAGAGCTATAACAGCTCAAATAGGCCAGAGAACTTAGTTTTTGAACATATGAGGGCTAAATGCCCGGTTTTGGAAAATCACGTATAGTGGGCCCAAGGCCACTAGGCACAAGTAGGAGCTCGTAAACAAACTTGAGTAAAGGAAAGCCATGAAAATTCTAATGAAATTGTGTATGTCATTTCGCCATGGCACCAAGTTAGGACCGACAAGACTCAATGGGCTAGTAGCAGTGCGTTAGGGCCAGGTCAACAGACTAGCCTAGACAAACAGCTGCAGGTCGGGTTGAGGGTCAGGTCGTTGGACCATCAACACAAAAGATAATGGCAATATGTGAAAACTATTGTTTTGTGGATGCACTTGTGGTACAAGACCATCAGATGCCCAAGAGGGTTAGTGATGGGTACTAAGGGCTACTGGACAACATGGTGGAGATAAGGGAAGTTCGTCGTGCTAGTCAGTCGGGAAGCTCGGAGTAGCTTCTTGTGCATGAGACTTGGGTAGGGTCGGGATGAGCTCTCTATCCTCATACGGACATGGAGTGGCATTCGGGTCTAAGGGTCGGATGTCGAGAACATCCACTTAGACCCATGGTAGAAGTGGACGGACTTCAATCTCAGTGACTGGTAAAGACGCTCCGAGCCACAAGTGGGTGCAGTGGACGTGCTGCACCTGCGAATGTGTGTTCCCTTCTTGGTGAAGGGCGTGTGTTGTTTGTTAAACACATCTAATGGGAAATGGAAAAAGGCTTTTGAAAACTAAAATTTGAGGAGAACTTCTTTTAAAAGAAATGATAAACCTTAGGACAATTTAAATGAAGTTATTTTTCTTAAAACTTCACTCCCAACACCCACTCACTGATTTTTAGAACCAACCCCCTTCCCTTATACCCCTTTTCAGGAGTAGAAAACATGACATAAGAAAACACAAAGATGTACCCTCCATCAGGTATGCTTAATGTCACTTTTAAACTTGCATATTGATTGATTTATACTATTCCAGGAAAGAAGGTTTGAATTATGCATGGCTCCTCTTGACTAAAAGAAGGGGGAAACCCCTCTTAAACCAAGGGAGCGATGGGTTGATCGTAGGGATCTAACCAAAATAGGTCGAGGCATGACAGAGCGGGTGTTGGGGGAATGAGCTTTCAAAAATATAGTTTATCAAAACATTTAACAAATCATTCTTTAAAAACCTTTCATCCTTTTCAAAGACTTTGTGTGTTTAGCTCTTTTAGTACATCCCCTTTCCTCGGGAGGCATTTAGCAATCATATACATGCCCTTTATCATAAAGGGTATACATGCACGCCCACTGCACCCACTTGTGGATCAGAGCCACTTTACGGTCCACCATGATAGAAGTCCCTGACTTCTACCTTGAGTTTGAGTGACGCCCTAAGAGGACAGAGACCTCATCCCACCTACACCCCAGTCTCAATGCACAAGAAGCCCAAAAACAATAGATTCATGACAAACTGGTATGACGAGAAGCCCAAACATAGTATATTCTCCTTCCCTTATCGCAACCACGTCGTCTAGTAGTCCTTGGAACCCATCACTACCCCCATTGGGCGTCTTGATGGTCCCGAATCAAAGTGTATGCACAAACAATAGTTTTCATATATAATCATTATCTTTGGTGTCGACGGTCCAACAACCCTGACACTCGACCCCGACCTGTAGTTATTTGACTAACCGATCTGTCAACCTAGTCCTGACGCATTGCCACTATCCCATCGAGCCTTCTTGGTCCTGACTTGGTACCGTGGTGAATCACACAAACATTTCCCTTTTATGAGAGTTTTCATGGCTATTCTTATTCATACTTGTTTATGGGCACCAACCCGTGCCTACTGGCCTTGGGCCCACTTCACGAGTTTTTCAAAACTAGGCCTTGAGCCCTATGAGTTCAAATTCGAGGCTTCGAGCCTGTTAGAGCAGTTCTAGCTCTTATCAGGAAAGTCTCTCAAATAGTTTAAGCAATTGCACACAGTTAGGGGAGAATAATTCCAACAAAATCTCTTTTAGCTTAAAGTACTCATCGCACCAAATGGGTGTGATGATAAAGGTAAGTCCACTTACAATCGGCAAGCGGGTTTTTCCTTACTTAAAAAGGGTGTCCATTATCCCAACTAGTATGATGTATAAAGTTCACACTCACAGTCCGTAAGTAGGTTTTTAACTTTTTAAAATGTGCTCATCATCCCAACCGGGTATGAAGTGTAAATAAGCCCACCCATCCAATGACTGTGATGTGTTCGTCCCCAGTCAGTTTTCCAAATCCTTCTCGAGTTCATTTGCTCATGTACTTATCCGAATTCATTCTTACATGATTTGAATATCCTTATAAGGAATGGCTTGGCATGAACAAAACCTCTATTTTTAGGTATTTACATTTAAACCCTTATTTTTATATTATTGTAATTAGGTCACTAAAGTCCAAAATCTTTGACTTTAGGTCCCCAAATGCTCAATTATTTTCAATCAAGGCCTTGGGGCTTCCAATATCCCTCTTGAGTCCTTAATTTTCTCAAAATGGTACATGGTGCTCAAATTTCCAAATTGAACCCTCAACTTTTACAAAATTTTTCATTTTGCCCCTAAGTTCCAAAAATGGCCAATTGGTCCCAATTCTTTCAAAAATTAACCAATTGGTCCTCCAATATCATTCTCATTGTCAATTGACCTTCATTTTTGAGAAATTGCATTTAGGTCCTTCAATTTTTTGAAATTCCCAATTTCCCCCAATTTCACCCCTTTATACTGACCAAATTTGTTTACTTCAAATTGGCCATTCCAATGGGATTAGTTTCTCAAATTGGTGGCATGAATCGGTTCCTAAACTTCCATACCATCCAATTGAGCATTGAATTGCAGAATTTGTGTCACGCCCCAACCCAGTTTGGTCGGATCCTCATGATCAACCCGCCACTCTTCCGGTTTATTTAAGGGTTTCCCCTTGGTATAAACCGTAAAGAGTAAGGCATCCTTTAACCTGCACCTTTCCTAGAATAACATAAATCAAAACTATATAAAAATTTTAAATATATCATACTTATCTCCCAGGCGTATTAGTCGGTGATCCTTGAGGGTAGGCTTTCTAAGATTTCCTGAAAGGGATATAAGGGAGGGGCGTAAGTACAATGACTTAGTGAATGATTTTCAAAATTAAATTTTTAGGAAAATTATTTATTTTGGAGTGTGCAAGACTTCTTAATTCCTTTCAAAAACCTTTCATTTCAAATCACTATTTTTATTACAATCTCATATTAATTCGCGGTGTGTCATCATCCAACACACATCATTAATCATGAAGGTCAAACACACAATCACAAGCAAGCACGTCCACTAAACCCACTTGTGGTGTCGGAGCGACTTTACCGACTACCTAGATAGAAGCACGTCCACTTCTACCCTAAAAATGAGTGAATGTACGCGACATACAACCCCCAATCTCGAAATCAATTCTCCGTGTCTGTATGAGAATAGAGACCTCATCCTGACCCCATCCCTGTCTCATGTGCATGAAGCTATGTCGAGCTTCGCAAGGTTACCTGGTCCAACGAACTGCCCTTATACCCACCAGGTCGTCCAAGGCCCTAGGACACATCACTACCCCTCTTGGGCATCTTGAAGGTCTCGTACACACAATGCATGCACAATTAGTATTTTCACATCATTCCATATAATTTGTGGGGCCACTTGTCCAACGGCACCAACCCTCAATTCAACCTACAGTTGTTTGTCTTGACTAGTCCGAAGACCTATCAATCGCATTACCACTAGTTGAATGTTGGTCATGTCTTGGTACCATGGCCAAACAATTCATTTAATTAAAGTTTAATGGCATATATCTCATGTTTGTTTATGAGCTTCTGCTCATGCCAACAAACCTATGGCCCACTGTTCGAGATTTTCAAAACTAGGCATATTAGCCCACAAGTTCCAAAACCGAGGCCTTCGACCTATTAGAGCTATTCGAGCTCCCATCAAGAAGGTCTCACAAATTGTTTAAGCAGTGGCACACAGTCAGGTGAGAGCACTTCCGACAAAAATATATTTTTAACAATACATCATACTAACCGAGTATGAGGATATCTCCCCTCATAACCTATGAACAGTTTTTCCACTTACTCTAAGTAAGTTTTATCATATCAACTGGGTATGATCTATTTATAGCCATTAAGTAGTTTTTTCGCGTTATTTTCACATCACTCCTGTAAGTTGTGATGTTTAATATACCACTAAGTAGTGGGTTTTCATTTTGAGGTGCTTATCATCCCAACTAGGTATGATAATAAAAATCCCACTCACTCGATCATGCAGTGAAATTCCTCTTAGCTAGCTTTGTTGTCCTTACTTGAACTCGTCTCAGCTAGCATTCTTGTTACTTCATGTTCCTACATGATATGAACATTCTTGTTGAATATTCTTTGGCCTAACAGCCCTCATTCATCCCAATTGAATGAGAAAATAAAACTACTCCTTTATTTGCAATTTGGTCCCTAAAGTTACTTTTCTTTAACTTTAAGTCCCTATTGCCGATTTTTCCTCAAATTGAGTCCCTAAACCTTTAAAATTCCTCCTGGGACTTCAATTTACCCAATTTCATAAAAAAACCAAAATTACCATTTTGCCCTTCCTTTACAAAAATGGTAAGTTTTACTCCAAAAATTCTAAAATTGCTCAATTGGCCCTCTAACATTCTAAAATTTTCTAAATTCATTTTCTATCCAATGGTGGCCTCAAATCTCAAATTTTATTTTTTTAAAGCCAACTAGAAAAATGAATTTAGAATCCGGTTCAATAGTTGTTCAAACCGGTCCAAACGGGTTCAATCCGGTTTGGATCCGGTTCACCCGAACCGGTTTGGGTTTCATACCCCAATCATCCTAAAGTCCTTTTTCATGACTTATGTAACTCTTTAGGTCACTTGGGATCCATAGATTTCCTGGTTTATCCTTTCTCTATCAGTTATGGTTCATAAACCAGCTCAATTCATAAACTGGTTCAATCCGGTTTGAATCCGGTTTACCCGAACCAGTCTGGTTTTTCTCTCTTAATTTGTCCTAAGGTTCTTTTCCAAGGTTTATAAATCATTTTGAGTCACTTGAGAGTTGTAAATTTTTCAATTTGTTCGTTTCCTGATAATCGGGTTCGTGGACCGACTCGGTTTAAATTTAAAATTGACCAGTTCTTTCCCCAGTTTTCTTATTATCAAAGGATGGGGTTTATAATTTGGGTCCGAAATGAATTCAAACAAAGCTTCACTGAAAAATTAGACGTAGAGAGAGAAAGCTTCGAAAGCTTTTCGTTGGGGGCACAGAGATTCGAGTTCTTGATCTGGAATGTTAGCTCTTGTCCTTAGGGTCCTTCTAGGATCAAGAATCGCTGCAATTCGTGTCTTGAGCAGCAGGAATTAGGTTAGTGAAATTTGGCACTTTCTCTCTTTAGAACTGAACTACTCCGATGAAGGGTAGTGGAATTGGCTTACCATTTTCCTTGGAGAGGTCTAGTGTGAGCTGTAGAGGCTAGGGGAAGGCTCGATTTGGCCGTAGGAGGTTTGAATTGGCCGAATTTTGATCAAAAAAAATATGGCAGCTGTGGGACTAACAGAGCTATGTCACTGTTTGGACCCACTAGCACTTCTTCGATGGTCCTCAGGTGGAATGGAGGGTGACGTTAGGTAGCTGACTTTCTCTAGAGTCTATAGAACCTAAATTCGCTTTCTAAGGTTGAAAGAAATGCCCAAGTCAGAGCTCTAGTTTGAGATTCACCAAAAAATGGAGCACTTCTCCTTCTCCGACTGTTTGAGGTGTGTGGAGAATGAATAGAGGGGAGCACTTTATATAGGGAGCTCAGAAACCCTCTTCTCTACCAGTTTCCATATTAGATGAGCTCATCCTCTTCGGAAAATGTCATAATCGGAGTGAATATTTTCTCACTAGAAAAGGAAAGTTTTTCTATCATATAAACAATGTTATCATCCTAAGGAAGATGATGTCATTGTTCTAGACTAGACCGGTCCGGTTCGACCAGGTTTGGTGATGAAAATGTATCGGTTCAATCCTAATTCGACTAAGTTTCTCAAATTTAAAATTTTCTAAATTAATATAAATTCATTTTCTATCTAGTGATGGCCTCAACTATCCAAATTAACATTTTTAGGTCACCTAGAAAAATGAATTGTCCAATTCAGTTCATTTTGGTTCAAATTGGTTCATGTCCAGTTCACCTTAAATCGATCCGGTTTTCTCATCTAGTTTCCTTCATAATCCTTCCCCATGATTTTTGTGACATCTTGGTCACTTAGAACTTTCCAATTTCCCATTTCAACTCTTCTTTATAATTTTTAGTTCATTGAGTCGTTCATTTTTTTCTCATTAACTGACCAGTTCTTTCTCGGTTTCCTTGATCAGAGGTGACGGGTTTCACACTTGATTTCTACACGATTGTATCCACTAATGGTTCTTGGTTCATACTTTCCAAACTAAATCGGTTATGTCTTTGATTCTCTATGGACATCTAGGTATCAACTTTTTTGGGCTTCCAAAAATACTTTTCCAACATATTCACATCAGCATTTTATATAATTTCAGTAATTGTAGCATCGGTCTAATAGGACGTGAAGTCGGAAATCCCACTCACCATTTCCATCGAAATTTGTTCATTTCGACATACTTTCCTCTTATCTCAGAGTCAATGATCCTTACTTAGACGTTATTGTACTTCTCTACAACAGTGAGAGTAAATATTTGCGGGTTAGTTTAAATACCCCAATAAATCTATAAATGGCACAACAAAATTTCCCTAAAAAATTACAGTTTTACCCCTCGTGCTCGGTTTACTTGACTCACTCGTTGAATAACCATTTATTTTGGACTCTAGACTTTTACAAGTCCTTTACTTGGGTCCTCCAAATATCACAGGACATTCCTAGGTCTCACTTCCCACTATTTGCACAATTGTCCCCAAGTTAGACAAAATTACCATTTTTCCCTTACTCTTCTACACTTATCATTCTAGGACCTTTAGACTTCCCAAACCTTTCAATTGGATCCCCCCAAGTTTCCTTGAGTTCCATTTTGGTCCCCAATAAGCTTTGGAATAATTTCAAGCCCTATTTCTTTCTAATTACCAAATGGTCCTTGAGTTTAGGTAAAATTACCATTTTGCCCCTTTTCTTTATAACTTAGGTTTTGAGATTCCTTTATCCCCCATTTTTCTCATTTGTGTTCCTAAACTTTCTCAAATTATGTTTAGGCCATTGGACAACCAAAACATTACCCTTTGGTTGTGCAAATACTCCTATTTGCACTTTAGTACTTAAGTTTTCCTTTATTGCAAATAGGTCCCTAGACCATCCACAATAGACAAACCAAGCCCCCCATCTTCACCAAACTTCTCAATCAGCCCAAAACTTTATTTAGTCCCTTAGGAAAACCCCATAGAAAGCTCATTCCTATTTGGGCCCCCTAAGTTTCACTTATTTGCATTCTAGTCCCCCGATCTTAGATCCAAGAAAAAGTATCTCAAAAAATTCTCAAACTAAGTGTCAAGCCCTACCCCCCCCCCCTCCCCCCCGCCTCCCTCTAGATCATCGTAAACTTGGTTTGGCTAAAGTTGGTCAGAATTACTCTAATTGGGGTTGATCGAAAACTTAACAGAAAATGAGTAAAAGTCAAGTCAAAATCAGGAACTCACTAGAGACGTCACGTCAACCATCGAGGTCACCGAGGTTGGAAAGTTAACTCTTCAAGGAGTCTATGGCCATTTGAATCACCTTGATTGGTGGTTTATAGCACCTGAAATATTCATTTTAGTTAGCTCACCCACTTGACCTACAAATTAGAATTTGAATGATTTAATTCTTCTTCCATATTTACTAAAATCGAGCAAGGTCAGCTGCTAAGTTTGTTGTTTGAGGAGTGTGCTAAATTTTTCTCAGTCATCGAGGCCATCAAAATTGGCCCTCAAAGCAATTTCTCTATTTTCAGCCGCTAAAGCTTCGGTCCTATGCATTAATGCCGGTGTCAGCGAACTGAGAGTTGAGGGTTAGGAGAGGTGGCATTGGAAAGCTCACTTCCTTAGCTTGCCAAGGACACCAATATTGCCTTCTAAGGTGGTCGGACGACGGAGCTAGGCTCACTAGAAGTCGAGTCGCTAAAGTTAGGAGCTTTTTCTATTCCAGATAGAATTCTAGTTGAATTCCAATGAGTGAATAATTAATATTTTATGGTTAAATTCTAGACTCACGTGTCAATCTATCCATATCTCTCTTTTATCATTCCATAGCCTATAGCCATGTGGATGAATTAATTTCCTCAAGTGCTAGGTTTCGAGTTGTTTGCTGATGATTATTGGGTTTTCATGAAAATCGGGTCATGTGGAGTGAAGGAGATGGCTCATGCATGTGTGGTCATGCATGTATGCACCCCGCACATGCAGTACATGCATGCGGTAAGCGCAGCGCACCGATCAGTCTACACGGTAGCGAATCAGTTTCTGGTGAATTTCCCAGGCAGTGGTTTTTTTACCCGATTCACCCCTTTTTTGGTCGGTTCTTGAGAAAATAAAATATTTAAAAATTCTACATTCAACTATACATTGAATGGACTTAAGAACCCCCTCATTTGGATTTGTTTATTTCCCATTAAAACTTGTGAGTTTTACCACAATAAGTTGATTTGATCAATTTTTGCCATTTTGAGGTCAGTTCACCTCTGATTCGATCGATTATTGGCCCAATCTATTTTTCTAAAAATTTATCTTCTCATTCTCTATTGATTAGGCTCAAGATCCTCTCTTTTTAGAGTTATTTAGATCCCCTTAAAAATCAAGGGCATTTTCCCATAAATCGGTTTGACTCCGATTTGGGTCAATTTTCACTTGGGCCTTTTCCACCCCTCAATTCATGGTCCTTAAGGATCTTTTGAGGATATTTCTAGTGGTATTTCTAGTGGTCTTACCCACTTCCTCATATTCTTGGGGTTTAAATCGGTTTACAACCTAGCTTTTACTCCAACCCTCTATTCTCTAGTTTCCATTTCCAATTTAATAACAGTTTTCTAGTTATAAATTTTTGTTTAAAATGAGGAGTAAAGCTTGATTTTGAAACTGGTCGAAGAAGTGTAAAATAACTAAGTGCATGTCCATTAAAGAAAATGTTCCATTAAAGATCATAAGATCAGTATGATGGGTTTTCCAAGGTTTTATGAAGCCATGTGTTGAGGCTTTGTGCCCATCTTGATTGAATTGGGGGAGTTGGCCGAGTGACAGACCAAACTCCCTATGATAATTTTTTGTGTGCATTATCTAGTGTGTGAATTATGTAGAGGTGGTCGTAATAAGGACAATGCTTGTAAAACACCAAGAAAAGGCCTGATAATGGCCTAGGAATGTAAATTATTGTGCTTTCATTATGCTTATGATATACTCATATGAAGTGTGGGGGTGTTGACAAGACACCTTTTGAGTTAGTGTCGACATTAAGGGTAATTGAAAAGTTAGGATAATGGGAGATTGAAATGATTTTTCCAAATATCCTAGGACACCTGGTTGATGTACGAGTACCATCACATCTATACTGCTATGATGAGAAGGAGGGAGATTTGAGTCACATGTGTAAAGGGTATGTACAGGTATATCAGTGGATAAGTTGGCCATAACCCTAGGGTGCAAAGTCATCCTAGTGAGAGACAAGCCCGAGGGGCATCGGTTATGGAAGTGTAGACATGACTCTCACACTCTCACGGACCCCGATGGGTATGATGACCTACCCTCTGGGCTTAAATAAAGGGAAAATGAAAGGCCCGTGAATAAAGGGTGAATGAACGGCTTGTGATAAATGGAGGCAAATGAATGGCACATGTGTGTGGGCCATGAGTAGCCCATACATGTGCAGGACATGAGAGCATAATGTATGTTAATCTATTGAATTCATAAAATGTGTTTTTTTGGGAATTGTTTGGGGAAAACAAAGAGTGATCTAACATAGAATAGACTGTTGTGAGGGGCAGCCCGAGATAGGAGTCTCAAGGGGTAAGATAAACTACAAAATTATAATATTGTTACGAACCATAACCGAAATTTTGTTAGGTGGTTTAAAAAGGTGGATGTTTGAGTCGTAAGTCATATAGTGATCCGACGTCAATACCCCATTCATTGAGTTGTGAGCTCATTGCTCTCCCAAAATTATTGCAGGTTTAAGCCAAGGCAGATTGAAACGCAGGTAGAAGAGCATCTATCAGACCGAGTGTCATCTGAAGTAGTTCTCTTATCCTGCATACGAAGGTTTCATTGTATATGCTTATCAATTGCTATCTTTCCCAAGATTTGTATAACTTCAGTTTTGGACTCACACATGATTTTAAAAGAAAATTTCAAATTTCTACTACTACAAGCTCAAAAAGAGTTAGAGAAGCAAGATTTAGTCTATCTGATGTTATTGTGGTGTAGGTACTCACCATGGTAATACTGAGGGGATTGGATGGGGTACACGGGACCATAGACCGAGTGAATCAGGTTGGGGCTTGATAACCACCATGTAGAAAATGAATTTAGATTATTTAAGAAATTTTTAATTGTTAAAGAATTGGTCAAATTGGGCTTGAATCGGTCAGTTTACATCTTGGATCACCAAAAACCAATTCAATTTGATCGATCAACGATCAAACCAAGTCAATGGAATGGATACTAGGACAACATGCATAACCAATCAACAAGCGATGCGAGATGAGTGCACTCCATCAGCCGCTCGGTCATTGTCTAGAAGCACCAACCAATTAGGGGGGTGATACATAGTGAAAGTCAATGGTTAGACCGACCAAAATCCATGTCAGTGAAATTGACCGATCAGAGGGCAATACCTTGAAGGTATGCCAAGTTAGTAGATGGCAATTAGTGAATGACATGTGGCAATCTATGGTACATAACCTTAATCAATCCTGAGAGGCCATGTGGCAAGGGTGAATATTACAAAAGGAATATTAACATATTTAAATCATCCAATAAAAGGACATCATGCAATAAGCCATCAACAATCGTCTGACGACTATATCTAGTTAGCAGCCATGTTAACCTTGGTGACCAATGGGAGGTCTCCACGTGGCAAGTCAACGGAACAAAGGTTAAATAAAACCATGAGTCGGATGCCACACCAGTTAGTCCAACCAATCGATGTGTGCCACGTCCTAGATTGCATGTGCAAATCTCGCATGCACACATACAGTGTCGTCTTCAAACTCTTGCCATCTATATTGTAACACCATATTTTTAGTAACTAGAAAAAAATACAAACACTAATGCATCGAATCCCATAAAAACTCTGTGGGAAGTATTCATTTTGCACCCCTTAATAATTGTCACATTGTATTTTTTAGTAATCCAAAAAAAAACATATCAACACTAATGCACCAAATCCCATTAGAACTCACTAGTTAAGTGTGCTTGGGTGAGAATAATGCTAGGATGGGTGATGTCACGCCCCGACCTGGTTTGGTCGGATCCCTATGATCAACCTGCCACCCTCTCAGTTTATTAAAGGATTTCCACTTATTGTAAACTGTAAAGAGTAAGGCATCCTTTAACCTACACCTTTTCCTGAAATAGCATAATCAAAACTAAATGAAATTTCAAACTTTACATACCTATCTTACAAGCATCTTAGTTGACGATCTTTAAGGGTAGGCTTTCTGGGATTTCCTGAAAGGGATATAAGGGAGGAGGTGAGTACGACTACTCAGTGAATAAGTTTTTAAAAGCTTTTGACTTTTAAGAAAAACATTTCTCTGGAGTGTGACAAACTCCTTTTTTTTTCAAAAATCCCTTCGTTTAAAAATTCGGGTTTTTCCACCATTTCTTAGTTACCGGTGTGTCATCACCCAACACACATCCTTCATCATGAAGGTTACACATATTCGCAAGTCAATATCACTACTGAACCCCCTAGTGGCTTCGGAGCGACTTTTCCTGCCACCCACATAGAAGTACAACCACTTCTACTCTAGGAATGAGTGGATGTACATGACATCCAACCCACAATCTTGAAATCACTTCTTTGTGTCTGTATGAGGATAGAGACCTCATCTCGTCCCCACCCCGGTCTCATGCACTTGGTGCTACTCCAGATTTCGCACAAACACCTGGAACGATGAACTGCCCTTATAGCCACCAGGTCGTCCAGTGCCCTTAGGATGCATCACTACCCCTCATGGGCGTCTTGATGATCCTGTACTCACAGTGCATGCACAAACAATGCTTTCTCATATTGCCAGGTAATCTGTGGTGCCACTGGTCCAACGGCCCCGACTCTCAACTCAACCTGCAGTTGTTTGTCTTGACTAGTCCGTCAACCTGTCATGTCGCACTGCCGCTAGTTAACTGAGCATGTCAGTCCTATCTTGGTACCATGGCCAAATAATTCACTTATTAAGTTTTATGGCACATATATTATGTTTGTTTACGAGCTTTTACTTGTGCCAACTAGCCTTGGGCCCACTGTACGAGATTTTCAAAATCGGACATTTAGCCCCCAAGTTCCAAAACCGTGGCCCCCGGCCTATCAGAGCTATTTGAGCTCCCGTCAAGAAGGTCTTCCAAATTGTTTAAGCATTGGCACACAGTAAGGGGAGAGCACTTCCGACAAAACATATGTTTTCTCTATCCATTATACCGCCCGGTATAAAGACACCTCCGTTCATAACCGATGAACGGGTTTTCAACTTCCTTCGAGGAAGTCTAATCATACCAACCGGGTATGATCTACTTACAACCAATAAGTAGTTTTTCTGCATGATTTTCACATCACTTCCTCTAAGTAGTGATGTTTAAAATACCACTAATAGTGGGTTTTCATACCGAGGTACTTATCATCCCCTTCCGGGTATCACTCACAACCAATAAGTGGTTTTTATCTTTAAGTTGTACTCATCATCCCAACTGGGTATGATGTTAGTAAACCCACTCACCTGTTAATACCGTGAATTCCACTAGACCGACTCTTTGTATTCACACGAGCTTGTCCATGCTGGCATTCCTGGTACTTCGTGTTCCTACATGATATGAACATCTCGGTTCATTATCCTTCGGCCTAATCACCTTCATTCATTACAAATGCATGAGAAAGTCAAATTTTCATTTATTTGCAATTAGGTCCCTAAAGTTATTTCCCTTTAACTTTAAGTCCCTAATTTCGATTTTTCCTCAAATTGAGTCCCGAAAATTCTAAAATTTATCATAGGACCTCAATTTATTCCATTTCACTAAAAGGGGATTAATTTATCAAAATTTCCAATTTGGTCCTCCAACTTTTCCAAAATTACCATTTTGCCCTTCCTTTACAAAAATAGTAAGTTTTGCACCAAAAATTCTAAAATTTCTCAATTGGTCCTCCAACATTATTTTCATGCCCAATTGACCCTCAATTTCATAAAATTTCATTTTGGTCCTACGAATTTCGAAAATCCCCAAATTTCCCCCAATTTCAACACTTCAACACTGCCGAATTTGATTTTATCAAATTGACCAATCAAACACCTCTAATTGTTGAAATTGGAGTTGAAATTGAGTTCATACATGTTCATACGATTCTAAGAAACTTTGAATCACGGATTTTAACGTCGGAACAAGCTCAAACGGAGCTTCGCCGGAAAATAGATTATAGAGAGAGAAAGCTTTGATTTCTCACTAGTGAGGGCACGACAGACCAAGCTATCGATCTATGCAGATGGCTCTCATTTTGAGGATCATCCTAGAATCAAGAATTGCATCAATTGATGTCGAATTCAGTTAGAATTTCATCATTAAAATTCTGCTGGTTCTCTCTCTAGCACTGGCCGGAAATTGTAGAGTGGAGCCGAATTGGCTTACCTTTCAGTCCTAATTCAGCCGTGGGAGGGCTGAAGAAGTGTTGGGAGGGCTTGGTTTGGTCTGAGGAGGGCTCAACATGGCTGATTTTAGCATCGTTGAAATAGGGCAGCTTCGGTCCGTCGGAGCTGCTTCACTGTTCCATCATGCCGGCGCTTCTCCAGCGATTCTCGGATTGACTGGAGTTTGCCATTAGATATTTGTCTTCTCCTCAGTTCTAAAGAGCTCGACCTCTCCTTCCGAGGTTAAGAAAAATGTTCAAGTCGAAACTTTGTGTCACGCCCCAACCCAATTTGGTCGGATCCCTGTGATCAACCCGCCACTCTCCCGGTTTATTAAAGGGTTTCCCCTTATTGTAAACTGTAAAGAGTAAGGCGTCCTTTAACCTACACCTTTTTCCTAGAATAGCATAATCAAAACTGCATGAAATTTAAAACTTTACATACTTGTCTTACAGGCATCTTAGTTGACGATCTTTAAGGGGAGGCTTTCCAGGATTTCCTGAAATGGATATAAAGGAGGGGGTGAGTACGACTACTCAGTGAATGGGTTTTTAAATGCTTTTAACTTTTAAGAAAAATATTTATATGCAGTGTGTCAGACTTCTTTGTTTTCAAAAATCCCTTCATTTAAAAATTCGGGCTTTTCCACCATTTCTTATTTACCACGGTGTGTCATCACCCAACACACATCCTTCATCATGAAGGTTACACATATTCGCAAGTCAGTATCACTACTAAACCCGCTAGTGGCTTCAAAGTGACTTTTCTTGCCACTCGGATAGAAGTACGACCACTTCTACTCTAGGAATGAGTGGATGTACGTCACATCCGACCCATAAACCCAAAATCACTTCTTCGTGTCCGTATGAGGACAGAGACCTCATCATGTCCCCACCCCGGTCTCATGCACTTGGTGCTACTCCAGATTTTGCACAGACACCTGGAACGACGAACTGCCTTTATAGCCACCAGGTCGTCCAGTGCCCTTAGGACGCATCACTACCTCTCATGGTCGTCTTGATGATCATGTACTCACAATGCATGCACAAAAAATATTTTCTCATATTGCCATTTAATCTGTGGTGCCACTGGTCCAACGGCCCTGACTCTTAACTCAACCCGCAGTTGTTTGTCTTGATTGGCCCGTCGACCTGTCATGTCGCACTGCCGCTAGTTGACTGAGCATGTCGGTCCTATCTTGGTACCATGGCCAAACAATTCACTTATTAAGTTTTATGTCACATATATCATGTTCATTTACGAGCTCCTACTCATGCCAACTGGCCTTGGGCCCACTGTATGAGATTTTCAAAATCGGGCATTTAGCCCCCAAGTTCCAAAATAGAGGCCCCCAGCCTATCAAAGCTATTCGAGCTCCCATCGAGAATGTCTCCCAAATTGTTTAAGCATTGGCACACAGTCAGGGGAGAGCACTTCCGACAAAACATAGGTTTTCTCTATCCATTATACCGCCCGGTATAAGGACACCTTCGTTCATAACCGATGAATGGGTTTCCAACTTCCTACGATGAAGTCTCATCATACCAACGGGGTATGATCTACTTACAACCGGTAAATAGTTTTTCCACATGTTTTTCACATCACTCCCTCTAAGTAGTGATGTTTAAAATACCACTAAATAGTGGGTTTTCATATCGAGGTACTTATCATTCCCAACCGGGTATGATATAAAATTTCTACTCACAACCGGTAAGTAGTTTTAAAATTTTAAGTTGTGGTCATCATCCCAACCGAGTATGATGTTAGTAAACCCACTCACTCGTTAATGCCGTGAATTCCACTAGACCGGTTCTTTGTATTCAGGCGAGCATGTCCTTGCTAGCGTTCTCAGTATTTCGCGTTCCTACACGATATAAACAACTTTGTTCATTATTACTCGGCATAACAGCCTTCATTCATTTCCAATGAATGACAAAACCCAAACTTTTAGTTATTTGCAATTAGGTCCCTAAAGTTATTTCTCTTTAACTTTAAGTCCCTAATATCAATTTTTCCTCAAATTGAGTCCTGTAACTTTTAAAATTTATCCTGGGACGTCAATTTATTCAATTTCACCAAAAAGGGGTTTAATTTCCTAAATTTCCAATTTGGTCCCCCAATTTTTCCAAAATTACCATTTTGCCCTTCTTTTACAAAAATGGTAAGTTTTGCCCCAAAAATTCCAAAATTCCTCAATTGGTCCTCCAACATTATTTTCATGCCCAATTGACCCTTAATTTCATAAAATTGCATTTTGGCCCTTTGAATTTCGAAAATCCCCAATGTTTCCCCCAATTTCAACTCTTCAACACTAACGAATTTGATTTTATCAAATTGATCGATCAAACACTTCTAATTATTGAAATTGGAGTTGAAATTGAGTTCCTTCATGTTCATACGGTTCTAAGAAACTTTGAATCGCAGATTTTTAACGCTGGAACAAGCTCAAACGGAGCTTCGCCTGAAAATAGACTATAGAGAGAGAAAGCTTCGATTTCTTACCGATAAGGGCATGGCGGTCCGAGCTTTCATTCTAGGATAGCTCTTATCTTGAGGATCATCCTAAAATCAAGAATCACATCAATTGATGCTGAATTAAGTTAGAATTTCATCATTGAAATTTCGTCAGTTCTCTCTCTAACACCGGCCGGAAATTGCAGAGGGGAGTCGAATTGGCTTACCTTTCAATCCTAATTCAATCGTGGGAGGGTTGAGGAAGTGTTGGGAGGGCTTAGTTTGGTCTGAGGAGAGCTCAAAATGGCTGATTTCAGCTTTACTAAACTGGGGCAGCTTCGGTCCGCCAGAGCTACTTCACTGTTCCATCATGTCGGCACTTCTCTAGTGATTCTCGGATTGACTGGAGTTTGCTATCCGATAGCTGACTTCTGCCTGGTTCTAAAGAGTCTGACCTCTCCTTTCGAGGTTAAGAAAAATGTTCAAGTTGAAGCTCTGGTTTAAGCTTCACCGGGAAATGGAGCAGTAGAGAGAGAGAGAAGTGTTCGGGTGTGAGGAGAATAAATAGGGATGACCTCTTTATATAGGTGTAAAACAGTGTATTAAATGGAAGAGATTTATTAATAGTATTAATATTACCATAAATTATTGGTATTAATTTTAATAATTTTAATACTAGTATTAATATTGCCATAAATTATTAGTATTAATTTCAATAATTTAATTTCGATATTAAATTATTTGTATTAATTCCAATAATTTAATTTGGGTATTAAATTATTGGTATTAATTAAAATAATTAAATATATATTAATTTATAGCTATTTATGATAAGCTGTGCGTTCGCATAAAAATTTTTTACCGAAATTTCGAGCAAGCACACTTAACTTTAAAGTTCTTATGGAATCTAGTTCACCTGAACCAATTTGGTTTTTATTTTCTAGTTTGTCTTAAGTTTCTTTTCCAAGGTTTAATAAACCATTTGGATCACCCGAAAGTTGTAAATTTCCATATTGCTTGTTCCCAAATGTAAACCGGCACGGTTTTCTTATTCGGTTTGACCGATTCTTTTCCCGGTTTTCCTTAACTCAAAAGTGTGGGGTTTACACTCTAGTTCTAGCTTCACTGGGAATTGAAGCAGTAGAGAAAGAGAGAGAAGTGTTCAGGTGTGATGAGAATGAATGGGGATAACCTCTTTATATAGGTGTAAAATCATGTATTAAATGAGAGAGATTTATTACTAGGGGGTCTTCATACTTCCCAAGAGGTCACCCATCCTCACACTACTCTGGAGTAAACACACTTAACTTCAAAGTTTTTATGGGATTTTGTTCACCTGAACCAATTTGGCTTTTCTTTTATTTTGTCTTAAGTTTCTTTTCCAAGGTTTAATGAACTCTTTGTATTACTCAGAAGTTGTAAATTTCCAAATTGCTTGTTCCCATATGATCGGGTTTGTAAATCGGCTCGGTTTTCTTACTCGGTTTGACCGGTTCTTTTCCCAGTTTTCCTTAACTCAAAAGTGCGGAGTTTACAGGTGAACTCTTGAGAAGTTAATTTTTTAGTAACCCCAAAATTTTGGTCATAAATTCCTTTAGGTGAAAATGATTAGATAATTAGTTTTTTTTTGGTTTAATTAGTATTAATCTTACGCCCCTACTGTAAATACCCATGAATTAATACATACATTTAATTAATTTTCAATTTAATGAGAATAATAAATCTTCCCCAATTCTACACCTATATAAAGAGCTCATCCCCATTCATTCTCCTCACATGTGAAAACTCATCTCTCTCTCTACTGCTCCATCTTCCAGTGAAGCTCGAACTAGAGCTCTGACTTGGATATTTTTCTCAACCTCAGAAGGAGATGTCGGGCTCTTTAGACTCTGGGGGAAGTCAGTTATCTGATAGTAACCTCCATTCGATCCAAGGATTGCTGAAGAAGCGCTAACATAATCAAACAGTGAAATAGCTCTGGCAGACTGAAGTTGCCCTGTTTCGGCCTAGCTAAAATTGGTCGAATTCAACCCTCCTCTAGCCAAACCAAGCTCTCCCATCATCCCCACAAACCTCATACGACCTCAACGAAGCTGAAAGGTCAATAGTAGGAATTCTTGATCCTATAAGGTACTTTAGGAAGAAAGCTACCTTTCCCAATAAAAAGCTCGGACCGTCGCACCTCCGACGGGACAAGTGTGATCGAAACACCAGTAAGAGAAACCTCGCATCAACTTGGAAAACCAACCTTGGATGAACACGTCATAGTTAACGGGTGAGTGGGCTTACTAACGTCATACCCGGTTGTGTGATGAGCACAATTTAAAGTTAAAAACCTCTTACCGGTTGTGAGTGGGATTTTATATCATACTCAGTTGAGGATGATAGGTATCTCGAAATGAAAATCCACTACTTATTGGTATTTTAAACATCACAACATAGAGGAGTGATGTGAAAATGACGCAGAAAAACTACTTACAAGTCATGAGTAGATCATACACGATTGGTATGATGAAGCTTCCTCGGAGGAAGTGGAAAATCCATTCATTGATTATGAGCGGAGATATCCTCATAACCGATTGGTATGATGGATAGTTGGAAATTTATTTTTATCAAAAGTGCTCTCCCCTAATTGTGTGCCATTGCTTAAACGATTTGGGAGACCTTCTTGATGGGAGCTCAAATAGCTCTTATAGGCCGAAGGCCTTGGTTTTGGAACTTGAGGGCTATTATGCCCAGTTTTAAAAATCTCGAACAATGGGCCATAGGTCAGTGGGCACGAGCAGGAGCTCATAAACAAAAATAAGATATGTTCCATAAAACTTCAATAAATGAATTTTTTGGCCATGGTACCAAGACAGGACCGACATACTCAGTCAACTAGCAGCAGTGCGACATGACAGGCCGACGGACCAATCAAGATAAATAGTTGTAGGATGAGTTAAGGGTTGGGATCGTTGGACCAGTGGCACCACAAATTATAAGGCATGATGTAAAAATATTGATTGTGCATGCACTGTGATTACGGGACCTTCAAGATGCCCAAGAGGGGTAGTGATGTGTCCTAAGGGCCCTAGATGATCTAGTGGGTATAAGGGCAGTTCATCGGACCAGGTGACCTTGCAAAATTCGGAGTAGCATCAAGCGCATGAGACTGGAGTTGGGACGGGATGAGGTCTCTGTCCTCATATGGACATGGAGAATTGTTATGGGATTGAGGGTCAGATGTCACAAACATCCACTAATTCTCAAGGTAGAAGTGGACGTACTTCTATCTAGGTGACCGATAAAGTCGCTCTAATGCCACAAGTGGGTTCAGTGGACGTGTTGGCCTACAATTGTGTGATTGACCTTCATGATGAAAGATGTGTTTTGAGTGATGACACATCGTGATTAATAAGAAATGGTGATAAAAGCGAGATTTTTAAAGTAGAGAAAATCTAAATGAAATTAAGGAGTCTCGCACACTCTAACTTGAAAATGTCACCCTCGGTAGGGTAAAGGTTTTAAAAACCAGTATTTTAGGAAACAATATTCTTAAAGAAAATAAGGAGTTTGGCACACTCCAATTAAAGTTATTTTGTTTATGAAAACTCACTCCCAACACCCGCTCACTGAGTTGTAGAACTCACGTCCTCCCTTTTACCCCTTTCAGGTAACCAATGGAAATTGACCTTAAAGATTTGTCAGTAGCTGAACCTTAGATAGGTATGTAAGGTTAATATATTCAGTTTTGATTAATGTTATTACCGGAAAGGTATAGGTAAAAAGGACGTCTTACTCCTCATAGTTTAGAGAAGGGGAATACCCTTAATAAACCAGGAGAGTGGCAGGTTGTTCACGGGGATCTCACCAACCCGGGTCGGTGCATGACAACTTTAGGTTTAAAGGACACCTTACTCCTCCCAGGTTTAAAAGAGGGGAAAACCCTGAGTAAACCGGGAAGAGTGGCAGATTGCTCACGGGGATCCTACCAAACCGGGTCGAGGCGTGACATATATAGTCTGACGAATAGGAAACTGGATATTTCCTTTCCATTTCCGGTGTATAGAATATTGCTCCCACAACATAAATTATAAAGGAAATAGGCTCAACCAATTTAGAAACTGGTAGAGTCGAGGGTGCTCGAGCTCCCTATATAAAGAGATCCTCCCCTCTCATTCTCATCACAGCTTAATTCCTTAATTCCCTTCATAGCTTATTTTTCCTAACAACCTCTAGTAGATCCTGAAGGAAGTTCTCCACCAGCAACAGCCTCCTTTCGGTTCGAGGATGGTCGGAGAAGATTTGACGTAATCGCACATTGATCTGACTCTAGCCCCCTACTACACCCAGACCCAACCAAGCAAAATTTAAGCACCTCTACAGCCACCAACAGTCGAACAAAGGCTCCTCCACTGTCCCTAGTTGTGCCCAAGTCCTCCCTACACCTCCTTTTGTAAGTCTCTACTGTCATCGTTCATTGAAAAATCCTAATTACATTTAGTTTATGACAATTATTGTTCCATCCAATTTTAGATCACTCAAGCCACTGATTGAGTTGTTGATTGATTCATGAAGGACATTTCCCCACCCTTAGCATGGGCCATCATGCTCTCACTGTAAGAAACCAAAGCTTTCTCTCTCTAAAACTAGTTTTCTGGTGAAACTCTGTTTCAATCAATTCTATGTCAAATGAAGTGGTTCAAAACTTAGAATGATCACAGAAACTTGGGAAAGATGATTAGTGGTATGATAGGACTGAATTGGGAAGATTTAAACATGTTTATGTGTAAATCAATGTTCGGGGACTAAATTACAATTTTTGGAAACTTAACGACCAAATTGAAAATAAGTGAAAGTTAAGAACCTAAATGAAAATAAGAAGATATTAGGGGCCTAAAGGAAATATTAGAAACATTAGGGACCAAATTAAGAATAAAGTGGATATTAGGTACTTTGTAAACCCCGCACTTTTGAGTTAAGAAAAACCGAGAAAAGAACCGGTCAAACCGAGTAAGAAAACTGAGTCGGTTTACATTTGAGAACACGCAATATGGAAATTTACAACTTCCGGGTGATCTAAAGGGTTCATTAAACCTTGGAAAATAAATTTAAGAAACTTTAGAAAACAAAAACCAAATTGGTTCAGGTGAACTAGATTTTATAAGAATTTCAAAGTTAAGCGTGCAAGCGTGCTTGCCCGAGAGTAGTGTGAGGATGGGTGACCTCCTGAAAAGTATGAATTTTTTTTGTAACCCGAAATTTCGGTCAAAAATTTTTATGTACGCCTTATCATAAATAACCATAAATTAATATATATATATATATATATATATTTATATTTAATTATTGTAATTAATACCAATAATTTAATACCTAAATTAAATTATTGGAATTAATACCAAAATTAAATTATTGAAATTAATACCAGTAATTTATGGCAATATTAATAGTAGTAATAAATCTCGCCCATTTAATACACGGGTTTTGCGCCTATTTAAAGAGGTCATCCCCATTTCATTCTCCTCACACCTGAACACTTCTCTCTCTCTCTACTGCTCCATTTCCCGGTAAAGCTCGAACCAAAGCTTCGACTTGAACAAAGGTCTAGCTCTTTAGAACCAGGGAGAAGATAACTATCTGATAGCAAACTCCAGTCAATACAAGAATCGTTAGAGAAGCGCCGACATGATGGAATAGTGAAGCAACTCCGGCGGACCGAAGCTGCCTTATTTCGGCCAAGTTGAAATCGGCCAAACCAAGCCCTCCCAAAACTTCCTCAGCCTTTCCATGGCTGAATTAGGATCAAAAGGTAAGCCAATTCAGCTCCCCTTTACAATTTTTGATCGGTGCTAGAGAGAGTCGACCAAATTTCAATGATGAAATTCTAATCTAATTCCGCATCAATTGATGCAATTCTTGATTCTAGGATAAACCTCAGGATGAGACCTATCTGCCCATATTGAAAGCTCGAACCGTCGTGCCTTCACCGGTGAGTAATCGAAGCTTTCTCTCTCTACAGTCTATTTTCCGGCGAAACTCCGTTTGAGCTCATTCCGGCGTTAAAATCTGTGATTCAAAGTTTCTTAGAATCATATGAACATGCAAGAACTCAATTTCAACTCCAATTTCAATAATTAGAAGTGTTTGATTGGTCAATTTGATGAAATCAAATTCGGTAGTGTTGAAGAGTTGAAATTGGGGAAATTTTGGGGATTTTCGAAATTCAAAGGGCCAAAATACAATTTTATGAAATTGAGGGTCAATTGGGCATGAAAATAATGTTTGAGAACAAATTGAGGAATTTTGAAATTTTTGGGGCAAAACTTACCATTTTTGTAAAAGAAGGGAAAAATGGTAATTTTGGAAAAATTGGGGAACCAAATTGGAAATTTGGGAAATTAAACCCCTTTTTGGTGAAATTGAATAAATTGAGGTCCCAAGATAAATTTTAAAAGTTACGGGACTCAATTTGAGGAAAAACCGACATTAGGGACTTAAAGTTAAAGAGAAATAACTTTAGGGACCTAATTACAAATAACTAAAAGTTTAGGTTTTCTCATTCATTGGAAATTAATGAAGGCTATTATGCCGAGTAATAATGAAAAAGGTTGTTCATATCGTGTAGGAACGCGAAATACCGGGAACGCCAGCAAGGACAAGCTCGTGTGAATATAAAGAACCAATCTAGTGGAATTCACGGCATTAACGGATGAGTGGGTTTACTAACATCATACTTGGATGGGATGATGAACATAACTTAAAATTTAAAAACCACTTACCAGTTGTGAGTGGAATTATATATCATACCCGGTTGGGGATGATAAGTGTCTTGATATAAAAACCCACTATTTAGTAGTATTTTAATCATCACTACTTAGAGAAAGTGATGTGAAAGTTATGCGTAAAAACTACTTATGGGTTGTAAGTAGATCATACATGGTTGGTATGATGAGACTTCCTCGAAGGAAGTTGAAAACCCGTTCATCGGTTATGAACGGAGATGTCCTTATACCGGTCGGTATGATGGACAGTAAAAACCTATTTTTGTTGGAAGTGCTCTCCCCTGACTGTGTGCCAATGCTTAAACAATTTGGGAAACCTTCTCGATGGGAGCTCAAATAGCTCTAATAGGTTGGGGGCCTCGGTTTTGGGACTTGAGGGCTAAATGCCCGATTTTGAAAATCTCGTACAGTGGGCCCAAGGCCAGTTGGCACGAGCAGAAGCTTGTAAATGAACATGATATATGTGCCATAAAACTTAATAAGTGAATTGTTTGGCCATGGTACCAAGATAGGACTGACATGCTCAGTCAACTAGCGGCAATGCAACATGACAAGTCGACGGACTAGTCAAGACAAACAGCTGCGGGTTGAGTTGAGAGTCGGGGCCGTTGGACTAGTGGCACCACAGATTACATGGCAATATAAGAAAATATTGTTTGTGCATGCACTGTGAGTACGGGATCATCAAGACGCCCATGAGGGGTAGTGATGCGTCCTAAGGGCACTGGACGACCTGGTGGCTATAAGGGCAGTTCGTCGTTCCAGGTGTCTGTGCAAAATTTGGAGTAGCACGAAGCGCATGAGACCGGGATGGGGACAGGATGAGGTCTCTGTCCTCATACGAACACGAAGAAGTGATTTCGGGATTGTGGGTCGAATGTCACGTACATCCACTCATTCCTAGGGTAGAAGTGGTTGTACTTCTATATAGGTGGCAGGAAAAGTCGCTCCAAAGCCACTAGCGGGTTCAGTAGTGATACTGACTTGCGAATGTGTGTAACCTTCATGATGAAGGGTGTGTGTTGGGTGATGACACTTTGGTAACTAAAAAATAATGGAAAAACCCAAATTTTTAAATGAAGGAATTTTTTTGAAAAGAAAGGAGTCTGGCACACTCCATATAAATGTTTTTCTTAAAAGTTAAAAGTAAACCTTTGAAAACTCATTCACTGAGTAGTCGTACTCACCCCTCCCTTATATCCCTTTCAGGAAATCCCGGAAAGCCTACCTTGAAAGACCATCAACTAAGATGCCTGTAAGACAGGTATGTAAAGTTTAAAATTTCATGCAGTTTTGATTATGCTATTCCAGGAAATGGTGCATGTTTAAAGGACGCCTTACTCTTTACGGATTATAATAAGGGGAAACCCTTTAATAAATCGGGAGAGTGGTGGGTTGTTCACAGGGATCCGACCAAACCGGGTCGGGGCGTGACATACTTAAAGTAAGAAGTTATAAATTTTAGGAACCTAATTTTAAATAAGGTATAACTTAGGGAGTCATACGTAATTAAAGAAAAGTATGAGGTCATAAGTATAATTACCTTATGTAATAGGCTCCGGACGTTCAATCTTTCATAGGAATTGTCTACTTATGTGTGTGTGCAAAGGAAGACACAAAAACTCAGGAATCTAGTTAAGACGAACATGTCACAGTTTACGAGTGAGTGAAATTTTCTAGTATCGAGTTTGATTGAGCTAATGACCCGTAACTATGATAGCACGAGCTACTAAAACATATGAAAGTATGAACCATAAGATAGCATGGACCCTAAGATAGCCTAAACCCAATAAGAGTATGAATCTTTTATGATAGCATGAATCATGTTGTTAGCATTAGTTGTTGTTAAAATGAGCCATGTGATAGCTTAAACCTCGTGATAGCATCAATACTGCTAAATTGTCAATATCTCATATTAGCATGAATCATGGTGCAAGATTTGGATAATATGATTAATGCTCGTGTTATATCATAATATCATTGTGGGCCTAAGGCCGTCGTTTTTTAAAATAAAGTGGACCCAATATTGTATTTTAAAAATACTCGCTAAGTAGAACCAAGGCCAATGGAAATGGGTCTTGTCCCGTAAATAACACAATTGTTATGATAGAGTGAAATTATGATAAAAGTTTATGATAATAGGTTGTGTGAAATGGGTTTTATCCGATATCTTCTACCGAGTCAAGGCGGGCCTTGATCTGAAGGGCTAGTAAGTAGTCACATTCTATCATAATAAATACAATAGATTAAAGACCAAAATACATGCATATGCTTATTAAGCGGGATCTCTAGACTCGATTATGTTTATGGATTGGGCAGTGCTACTCACGTAGGTAGACTATCATGTACACTTTGGTTCACACAGACAAGTGATTAGTAAAGGCTATGCATGCCACAAATGGAATAGAAGGGTGTATTGCTCTACAACCATGTAATCCCTACATTATGGAGCGGAATTCTTATGAACCCTTGAATACTAAAAACAAGAATCCTAATACTTAAATCTCTAAACTTGTGTACCACCTTCTAAATGGAAATTCCCGGATTATTAAATCTTATATTATAATTTAATGTTAAGTTATAATCATTATGCATTGTTGCTAGATAAACCCAACTTACCGAGTTTTGAAGTAATCCCACTCTTTTAATCCCTTTCAATTAGTATATGTACTAAAAATGAACATTTATACTAATATATCAACCTTACTTCCTTCTTAATTACGATTTTATGCATCTATTTCAATATATTTTTATGTTTTAATGAAATTATTTTTATTATAAGTATTATCCCTGTCGAGTATATAGTAATAAAAATACTTACTATTATAATATAATGAAGAGTATTAAATAGTTATTTGTATGTATTGTCATATCATTCAGAGCAGTAGTGAGTTGTTTGCATATCTAATAGAGTAAACGAGGATAAGATGCGACACATAATAATTAGGAGCTAGTTAAAATTTACGTGAATTAATTATAACTTCATACTTACTCTCATCTTGAGAGCCTAGAGTTTGCTAGTTGTTACTCATGGGAATGCCTTAAATTTTTTTTTATTGTGGTTGATGGTTATAGTGGTAGAAAATAGCTAAGGAAAATAGTATTATATTTTTTTACAACCAAAGCAAGATTACTAATTTATTTTACCAGCATCGATAAGGTAAGTTTTCCCTGTCACACAAATTATTTTTGGAAATCTTGCTCAATCAACGTTCTAATGACATGTAAATAACTCTGTGATTGAAAATAAAATTTAAAAATTTTAGAAATTAATTTGTTAGAAAACTAAGTAAAATGTATTCATAAAAATTGTTGCGTGTTGTCCACGCCCACGAGAACGTTATTAGCTGGAGATTGCCAACCCTTCTTGGCCTTATATAAGAGTCTTATTGTCATTCAAGCATTAATTTTTTATGTGAACTTGGGTTGCAGCTTTATATCGAACGAGTTGGGTAATTTATCGAGGAAATGGGATAAAATAATTAATATATTAATTAAAAATATATAAAAAAATAAATTAAAGTATAATATATTTTATAATAATTTTATATATTAAAAATAAAATTTTATATTAAATAATATAAAAAAGTGTTATAGATTTATGAAAATGAAAAGGTACTATTACTTATAAGTAATAGTTTTTAAGTAAAAATTGGATTAATCCATTATCTAAATAAATAGTAATAAAATATACTTTCACTAATAATACTTAAATTAATTAGAAAAATGGCATATTTTGCTAATCCATATGCATATGCTCTTTTAGATCTCAAGAAACTCTTCATTTCTATTAACCTTCACCCATGATGAATGTGAGGGATAAGAGAATTTGACCCAATTGTCACCTTCACCTTCTTTTGTTCACTCTTTTACAAACTCACCTTTGGTACCACTTTAATAGATTTTTTTTATAGTGTTGGAGTAAATATGTTATTTTACCCTAAATCTAACATATTTTAGCCTATAATATATTGAATTTTTTATTGTGTAAATATTCATAATAGTTTCATATTTTTATTATGTTATTATAAATATTTACACAAAAAAATTAATTTAAATATAAAATTTTATTTTACTCCATTTAAAGAAAAATTAGATGTGAATTAACATATTAATAAAATTTTTATTTATAAATTTATTAAGATAAGATATATATATATATATATATATCTAAATTAAATTATCGTATAAATAAATATTTGATATTTTAAACAATGTTGAACATAATTAATATATAAGCTATTATAGGGTTCATACTCCATGTCATGTTCACCACTCAAACTTGTGGATATTTCACGTATATTAATTAATAAAAATAAAATTATATATTTTTTAAAAATATATTTAAATAATTTTAGTATTAGATATGTTTTTTCTCGTGCTGATGAGATGAGAGGTTGCTTCCTATACGAACAATGGGATGGAGAGAGCGAGCTCCAGGTAGTTTATATTTCTGACCCACTTGATTTTGACCACCTGCCGGCCGCCCAGCCGGCATTACTGCCCTAACCTTTTACCTGCTGCAAGTATATGCCAATTCCCCTAACAACTCTATGCAAGGAAATCCCCTTTCTAGCCTCCCTCAAGAACACGGACTAAGCAAAATTATAAGGGAATAAGTCCTCCCTCCAGAATTGACACGGCAAGTCAATTATTATCTCAGCTTTCATATCTTGAATGTTAGGAAAAGTGCCCTTCTTTTTTGCTTGGCATGTAAATCACTCATTGCCTTTCATCTCCAATCCAGAGATTGTCATCCCTTCTTTGTCACTAAAACACCCTATCCACCCCCAGCAACCCCATCTGAGGAGGGGGGGAATCAGACAAGTCCCAGGTTCAGCCCCTCAACAAAATTCTCCCGTCCTCACTGTTCGTCCTGCTTTGTTTTACCTGATGATGATCCTTCCTGCTTTCTTGGGTTTCTCTTGATGTATTACATCTTGTAGGTTTCTTGGGTATTTTTCATCGATCAGAATTTTGCAGTAGCTGGTTTTGTTGGTGTTAATTTCTTGGGTACTATTAGGGGACTCCGGTTTAGAACTGCTTGAGACGAGTGCTGAATTCTGCGGTTTTGTTTATAACCACAGCTTCTGTGCTTGGGATTTGCTCTCAGCATTTTCTTATTGTATCAGAGACGAAGAAGCATGATTATCCATGGAACAGCTGATAATTAGGCTGTCTTGTGGATCATGTAAATGTTTATTAGTTGAACCTCTTAGCGGAACAGAACATTAGCATGTAGCAGCGTGTGAAGTATGCACATAATTCGTGTGAAGTATACGCTGTTTCACGGTTATGATTTTTCAATCTCACTGCCATCCATTAACATGAAACTGTTTATATTAGATTGGCCCTTTTTTCCAATATGATTGATATTGTTCATGCACCAATTATTTTATCTATCATTTTAGAGTAGAACATGTCCAGCCTTTTAATTACAAAGGGAATTTACTCCTGTACCGTACCAGTTGTTTGAAATTGATATTTTCATGCAGATATTGTTTTCGAGCTTGAGGGCTTCATTTTGAAGGAAACTTTCTGTTCTTGTGGTATTTAACTTCAAGCTCTACTTCCCAATCAAAACTGTATCTCCCTTGCCCCGCTCCCCCACACCTCATCAGACACAAATGGAGGAGGCAGAGGGTCTGAAAAATGGACTTGAGCTGGGAAGATCAGTTTCTGGGAAGTTCCTGAGACCTTCAACTCGGACTTCAGTACTCAAAGGTAGTGATTAGTACCAAAGTTGAGAAGTGCTTGTCCAATGTTTTCACGTAAGCCTTCCAAGTGCTTGCCTCAGTTCAGTTGCTATAACAATGGTTTCCCTATGGAGTTCTGGTCTCGGAGTCACTTCCTTTCAGAATCATGTCTTCTGATGGTATGAGGTGGAATTGTTTTGGCTTGAAACACAGGACAAACAGCTGATGCAGCAGATGCAAGGTACACGCTCATAAAAGATCCTGAAGACTATCAATCTGGGGGCATCTACGATAAACCTCTCCCATGCTTCGGGTGTGGAGTTGGATGGTTCTCGTGTGTACCTTACTGATCTTCCATTCCACGACTTTTATTCTTATTATTGAACATGAATCTTGTACCAATTATCAATCTTGTTTCATCTCCAGGTTTCTTCTTGGCTTTCTATGCCCGTTAATGTGGTACTATGCAACAGTCCTCTATTTTGGGAACCATTACCGCAAGGATCCTCGTGAGAGAGCAGGCCTCGCTGCATCTGCTATTGCAGTATTCTTTCAGCCTCTTTCCTCTCACTTCCTTCTATTGAAATTCAGGAAGAAGAAACTCTAGGAGTGATAGCACAAACATGTTTTGCAGGCAATGGTGTATTCTATCTTTCTTCTTGTGGGAATAGTCATATTCATGCTGGGGAGGTGACTCCAGGTGGAACTTAGTCATAAGTGGAACCATGAAAGATAGTCTTCTTTGTATACTTGGTCCCCAAACAAGACACGGGAAGCAAGCTGCATTACAGATTCAACCAAGAACAAAATACATACAGCACATACTGTAGTTTTGATTTGAAAACAGAAGATCACCTGGTAAATGATCAATTTGATCACCTGGTGAGACAGAATCATTGTTTATGAGAGTTTTTTTTTTTTGCACAAATTGTTTATGAGAATTGAAAAGACAAATAAATTGCAGGATGATGTTCTGACAAGGCTGTCTTGGTGTTATGCAATTTAATGCAGTGATTGTTAGATGACTAACACAAATGTTCCATTAAAGATCCATGTTATGTTAACCTTACAACCAAGTTTGGTGATATCTGATAACTTCACAATAGACAGACACAACTGTCCCAAAATCTATCTTACCATTATAAGCAAACCCATGATAACTTTACAAGATTTGGAGTCATATGGGACTAAAGTGATAGTTATGGGTACTATTATGTAAATTAAAACTATATGGTGCCTAGAGTGGTAAGAAAACCCGATCGGACCCGTACTTGACCGGGTCAGGTCAAAATCGACCGAATCCTGGGCCTCGGGGTTCGGGTCCATGGGAAGCTCTCGGAACTCGTAATCGGATCTCGCCCCCATTTTTTAACCCAATGGTGGGGTGCATCCGGCTCCGGATCTGACCGGGTATACTCGGTGACATCCGGTCAATTTTTGATGTCCTTCAAGGACGAAAGCAGACGTTTTATCCATCAAATAAAAATCTGCTTTGAGTGAAGTTGTTTGTTAGTTCATTGTGGTATGGCTTCTTTGCAGACGTTCGCTTGTTCGCTAGGGTTTGGGTTAATTTGGATTTCTAGTGATGGAAGAGGAGAAGAAAAAGAGGAGAAAGCAGAAGAAGAGCAAGCTGAGGATACTGCTGTGACATTGATGTTGAGGGAGGATTTGCTCCTGTGGTTCAGCAAAATCATCGGAATAATGGGTAGAATCATGACGGTGAAGCTGTTGGTCTAAAAATTGAACCTGAAGAAGTGAAAGCGAATGTGCATCAAGCGAACGGTGTGGAACCTTTGAATGTGAGTGTTTGTGTCTGCGTTTCCATTAGCAGGATCAGGATGTATTGTTGATGCTCCTGTGTACTTCCTTTGCAGTCTGATTTAGCTTTGGATATGGAGGTGTGGTTGGAATCGAGTGGTTCTCTTTTCAGGTATATTTAGCAAAAAAAGCAAGAGTAACAAATATTCTTTTCTTTTACCAACTAGTATGTGTTCCTACTTAAAACAATTTAAACTGGATGGTTTTAGCTAAAATCTTGATTGCACTGCAGAAAAGCTTGGATGAAAAAGTTATACAACTTGAAGGAGGTTACAATTCATGGATGATTCTGAAAGAGGTACACTTTTTTTTTCCTATATGTGTTTTAGCCAATTAATTATTATGAAAGTGTTGTTTGGCGAAAGATTCTTTATCTAATACTGCTTTATACATAATTTGTTTATCATGAGTTTTTATCTTTAGTACACATCTCTCTTTTGTAGTATAAACGTTTTCAGTTTTAGGATTTTGTTCTCGAACATGTTTTGGAATATTCAAAATATATGTACATTTTCTCTTGAAATTAATTGAAAATTGTATTTTTTTTAGATATTTTACCTAATTTATTAATAGTTATCCTCTTATAAAAATTAAATAAGAAAATAATTTCTATTATGAAGATGGAATTAAGAAATTTTTGGCTACTTACTTATCCTAGATTTCGAATCTAGCCATTAGTTTTACTCAAATTTGCAGAGCAAAACATGACCACTAAATTAAATACAAGATATTTAATGAGTTGTATTGTAAGTGGGAAACATTGACTTTTGCCATATCTTCTGTTCTTGAAATCATTTCCCTCTACGCTCTGAAAGCATTTCTACTCGCTCAGGATGTATGACGTGTAAAGAAATATGGCTTGGACTCGGGACTGCTCGACTCGCCTCCTTCAGATCGCGCCACTGGAAAAGTAATCGGAGGACTCCTTGGAACTCCCTCACCACCACTCTCCTTTGTAGGTCCTCGCTCCACCTTCATCCTAGGTCAATCCTAGTAGAAGATTCAGTGCAAATGACAAGAGGGCAGTTGGACCCTTGTGCTTCTCTCCATCCAACCCTCACTTCTCTACTGGGCTCCATCCATTTAATTAGTAGAAAGGCCCATCTGACCTTCTGCTGGGCCGTACCCCATCCACCTTACGAAAAATGGACCATGGAAACCCATTTAACCATATAGGTCATAGGCCCTTTTACCGAAGGATGTCCAGCCCAACTTGTCAATTGTGCGGATTTCTTAGTCATTTGGCCTCCCATTGTCCAGCCTACAAATTAAACCCCATCATTTCACAATCATAAGTTCATTCTTCGCACAATAGTAACATTAGCCTCCATCAAATTGATTGGTATATTGATTCAAGCGCTACCAATCATGTCACTAACAATCACTAACAATTTGTCTCATATGACTATACAGGACGATCAACCACTTTCTAAGCACCTGGTGATAGGAAACGAGATAGGTTTACCTATTCTACACTCTGGTTTCACCACCTTGTCATCTCACACTTATAAAATTTTCCTTAATCATATCTACTATGTCCCTCAAATATATTTAAATCTATTATCTATCTCCCAATTTACTAAAGATAATCGCTGTTATTTTGAGTTTCATTCTACTTACTTCCTTATAAAAGATTTATTTTCTCATCAGGAGTTAATGCGCGGGAGCCGTAAGGGTGGACTATATTATCTTCGTACACGTCTTTCATCATTTCCTATTTTACCTATTGCATGTGTTAGTCATTTTGTCTCTGCTCTTGTGTGGCATCAATGTTTGGGCCATCTAGTGTTTTCAATTATCAATCGTGTGCTTTCTCAACATCTTTCAATAAATAATATTTCTCCTTTACCCTTTTGTGAATCTTGTGTTTGTGGAAAAATCACTCAACAACCTTTTCCATTAACTAATCATAAAAGTCTCACCCCCTTGACTTGGTTGTTAGAAAGCTAGATTAGAAAAATAGAAAACGAATATATTGATAGAGAGGCCATGGGGATGAGAAATTGAAAGATACATATTTTCTCCAAACCCTAACTCAATTATATATATGTCTATTTATTAACTACCTTAAATAGAATATATGATATAATCTTAATTATCAAGATTATATTGTAATTACCTTAAATATCTTATACTATTTCAACACTCCCCCTTAAGATGGGCTATAAATATCTATCATTCCCATCTTGTTACAAATATTAATCCACTCTTTAGGTCCTAATCATTTAGTTAAACAATCTGCTAATAGTTCGTCAGTCTTCATGTAGTGTAGCTCCACGATTTTGCTCTCAAGTTTCTTTTTAATGAAGAATCTATCAATTTCAATATGTTTGGTTTTATCATGTTGAACTAGATTATTAGCAATGATGATCGCTGATTTATTATCACACCATAACTTAATGGGTTCTTTTCTGAATAAACATTACTCCATCAATAAATTCATTATCCATATTATCTTACATATGCCTTGAGTCATAGCTCTATATTCTGCCTCTGCCATTGATCTTGCGACCACCTCCTGTTTCTTACTTCTTCAAGATACAAGATTACCTCCAACAAACACGTAATAACCTGATGTCAATCTTCTATTATATACACAACTAGTCCAATCAGAGTCACAAAATCCTTCAATTTTAGTATGACCTCGAGACTTGAACCAAAGGTCTTTTTCCCAGGCTATCTTTAGATATTTCAATATTCGCATAACTGCCTCCCAATGTTCTGTCCTAGGATCATGCATATATCTACTTACAATACTAATCGCATATGTGATGTCCAGTCGTGTGTGACACAAGTAGATAAGTTGTCCCACAATTCTCTGGTATTGTTCTTTATCCACTGGGTCCCCTGACTGAGCACATAGCTTATGATTTGGTTCAATTGGAGTAACAACAGTTCGACAACTCAACATCCTTGATTTAGTAAGTAGATCCAATAGATATTTTGTTTGAGAAAGCACTATGTCTGTCCTAAACCTGACTACCTCAATACCGAGAAAATACTTAAGTGCACCCAAATCTTAAGGACATATGGGGGCAATGAGTGTGGTATAAGTATATGTTCTTGTCGCTCTCCATCATCTTCTTTATCTTTCTCCCCCTGAGCACAACTCTTGTTCCTTCTACTACAAACCTTCAATTTTGGTTTATTGGTCCCTTCTTCATTGCTACTCGATCTCTTAGGACACAGGATTATACCTACAATGACATCATCTTCTTTATTATCATTGATTCTCTCTTCATTTCCATGTTATGCTTCAGTCAAATCATCTAGCATTGTGGATGACGTTGTTGATTCACCATAAAAGGGTTCATTTTCATGAAATGTTACATCCATACTCACAAAAAGTCATCTCTCACTTGGACACCAGCACTTGTAACCTTTATGAGTGCTAGAATAGCCTGTATAAATACACTTCAATGCATGTGGATCAAGTTTAGTTACTATGGGACGATAATCTCTTACAAAATATACGCAACCAAATACACGAGGACAGACTGCATGTGTGTTGCGTCCCATCAAAAGTTCACAAGAAAATTGAATATTTAATATCTGATAAGGCATTCTATTAATTAAATATGTTGACGTCAATACTGCTTCACTCCATAGATATTTTGGAACATTCATTGTAAATAGAAGAGTGCGAGCTACCTCTAATAAGTGTCGATTCTTCCATTCTGCCACTTCATTCTGTTCTGGTGTATCTGGACGTGTGGTCTGATGCAGAATTCCATTTGTAGAAAAATACGATGAGAATTCTCTATTAACATATTTAGTACAATTATCTGTACGAAGAGTACTCACTTTGGCATTATATTATATTTGTACCAAAGCTAAAAAATCTTTAAAGTAAACCAATGTCTCAGATTTATTTTTCATCAAATATACTCATGTCATCCTTGAGTAACAATCAATAAATGTAATAATCCATCTGAATGCGCCAAACGAAATAACTGGACATAGTCCCCAAACATCAGAATGTATCAACGAAAATGGTGAAATACTTCTTAAACCAGTAGAAGAATAACATGTTCTTGTATGTTTTTCAAACTCACAAACGATTCTCAAACGATAGATGACCAAGACACGATAGGTTTGTCCCCAAAATCGTCCATGACCTCGACCTTGGGCTCCATGTCCTCTAAGGCTATGACTTGTTCCACCCCATGTAGGAATACGTGTCGAGGAACAATTCCAGCAAATATGTCCATTCTTCCCATAATTATAGCATTGTCAATTGTCAATAATCGGTTTTGCTAGAGTAGAGCGAACTAGTATTGCTAATATCTCAGTAGTGTTCATAACCTTTTGTCTTGACTCCTCATGGATTAGTGCAGCAATAACATCTTCCATCGAAGGAATTGGAGATTGATGACATATCATTGCTCTCTTGTATTCATATTCTAGGTTTAGTCCCCTCAGGAGGCGAATCACACGTCGTCGCTCCATTCATGCTCTAATAGAAGTTATATCTGAAGGATCAAATGTAATCAATGGATCATAATAATCAAGTTCAGACCATAACCTTTTCAGCTCATTACTGTATTCTAATATACTTCACTCCCCCTACTTTAGTGCGTCCAACTTATCTTCAATCTCAATTACAGTCATCATTTTCCCAATACCAGAGAATTGAGTAGCCAAAATCTTCCATATATCATATGCTTTACTAATACCTTCTACCAACCCCGCGATAGAAGGTGCTCGACCAACTCAGATAGTTTTTCGTTCCTTCAAGTCTCTACTCTATTGGGAGTAATTCAAACTTCAAATCTCGATTGGGAATATTATTATGTTGAGGCGATATATCGTTTCTTCCTACAAGCAATTTGGTCATACTTTCTAAAATTTCATTCAACTCCCTTTTTGTTAATGTTGCATCCATTTTCTCCATCTTATATGACAATTCAGCTATGTCGTGTCTTGAGCCTTCAAATAAAGAAACCTTGAAAATAGCTGAAAAACTTAGCTCTGATACCATGTTAGAAAACTAGATTAGGGAAAGAGAACACATATATTGATAGAGAGACCATAGGGATGATAAATTAAAAACTATATATTTTCTCCAAATCTTAACTCAATTATATACATATCTATTTATTAACTACCTTAAATAGAATATATGATACAATCTTAATTACCAAGATTATATCGTAATTACCTTAAATATCTTATACTATTTCAACATGGGTTCATACAGATATTTGGGGACCGTCATTTATTATATCTCAGACATTTTATACATATTATGTTTATTTCCTTGACAACTATAGTAAGTTCTCCTGATTTTTTTATTATGAAACACCGCTCTAATATTCTTTCTGTCTTACGAGCTTTTCGTCTCCAAGTAGAAAACTTGGTTGCACTATTAAACACTTACAATCTAATGGTGCCAAAGAATTTTTGTCCCATTCCTTTCAATCTGAATTACAGTCTGCAAGTATTATTCACCGTATTTCCTGCCCTTACACACATCAACAAAATGGCTCTGCTAAACGCAAGTATTGTCATATTGTTGACATGGGGCTCACCCTCCTTCATCACTCACATGCTCCCGCCAAATATTGGGATTTTACCTTCGAGACTGTTGTCCACCTCATCAACCGTCTTCCTACTAAATCTCTTAACTTTTGTTCACCTCTTTAGGTACTCACTAGTGAGTCTCCCGATTATTCTTCTCTTCGTGTTTTTGGCTGTTTTTATTTTTCATACTTGCGTCCCTACCCCTCTCACAAACTTCAGCATTGGTCAACTTGTTGTTCGCTTTTACTCCCCCGCAAGCTCAAGGGAAGGTAACGTAGATTGAGCTTGGATCACAAGAGAAGAAAGCGAGGAGATGAGATTGCACAAGGACAATAACCACCATTTGTACCTGCAAATGTACAGATTCCTACAGTTTTATTTATTTGTCATTTTCTAAAACATTTTTATATAAATCACACTACGATAGAATGAATGAGGTATACAGAATTCTAAAATCATACATTTGCATTCTTATTCTCCTCAAACAACCTTTCCTTACTCCATTTCTTTCAACGGGTATGTTATGATATTAACTTTTACTGAATATTTAATCCTGCTATGTGAAATATTGTAAGAGTTGCCCATATGAACGGGCCCTTGCATCATGTAAGGGTTAGGGTGGGGGCGAAATTATCATGTTCAGTTGAACTTTCACTAGTAAAGCATTATCTGATTTGTAATTAAGATGATTTGCTAATGTTCAGATAATTTTTAGCATCAATTATTATCAATATTGTTGAGAATAAGATTCCACATTGGATAAAATAGAGAAGTGTTGTATTTATAAGGTTGGAAATGTTCCACTACTTACAAGTCATGGCTTTTAAGTAGAAATGGGCCCGACCCCTTATCGGTCCACAATACCTTCTCTCACAAACTTTCTATCAGTATATGTGTTTATTATGATTCATAAATTAAAAATAAAGTTCGGCAAGTGAAGGGCTGAGAGGAATCTCCATGCAAGAGAATGAACGACTTACAGATGCCATATGTGGGCTGCAAGCCCAGATTCAGAGCCTTCCGAGTAGTAATACTTCCATTTCCCATGCTCTGGATGAGCAAAGAAATGTGTTGTTTGACCTAGCACATGGTAAACTTAAATTGGTTCAACAACTCTAGTGTTGTCACATGATGTTCATTTTCTGGATAAATTGATGTACAATTTATAATGTAGGACTATTTCTCTTTCAAAAAGTAGGTGATGTATATAATTCTGAGCTTTTGAACATATTCTATTATGGAGATAAAAATTACAAATCTCCTTATGACTCTCTTGGTGATGCGGCAATCTTCAGAGTGTGCTGTCTTGAACTCTCAGCTAGAGGGAGCATGTGCGTTGGTAGAGAAATTGATAACAGAAAATTCAGAGCTTGTTGAGAAGGTAACTCCAGTTTCCACCATTTCAATGCCACAACTTTCACACATTCTATTTGATGATACTTTATTATTATGTTTTTTGGTGGGCGAGATCCTCCCTTATAACGATTCTATAGTTAACCAACCAACTATTCATGTATTTCATCTTCTCGGGTGAATGAGTTGTATAAACTTGATAAACTAAAAGCGAGCTCTAGGCATTCACCTGGAGGATACAATTCCACTTTTGGGAGAGATGGAACTACTGATGTTGCTGATGGTCATTCCATATCCAGTAAGAACTTACTCATGTTAGCTGAGAAAACAGAGCCACCTTGGTAGATAGTCATGGTCCAAGATGAGCCACTTCATAGTGAGGCATGGTATACCAACAACTCCATTGTCTTATTAGACACCTTAAAGTCAGATGAGTCTGGAAGAATTAGTTCAACTCCGCCCGGATGAGACTGATGTTCAGACTTAGCAAGGTAGATGAGGAGCAGTGGAGGAAAGAATTACTACCATCCCACTCTCAATGCCCTGCTACTGGGCGCCCCCTTCAGGTTCATTTCATTTCATTAGTAGCTGGTTATGTCAGTGGTGCAGACTTGGTGGACAAGAATTCGACTTGTACTCTAAATGACAGTGCTACTGCTCTACACGTTTTGTTTTCTAGAATATAGAGTGGACTTCAAATAAAGCCAGATCATGGACTGACCATTAACTTAAAGTTGGCCCCTGATTATTGTTTTGATGATGTACAATTGTAAGTTACTATTAACAGTTTGAAATCGTGATGAATTACACACAAATTGCATTCAATTTTATGTTCATTGATTTTGGATCCATCTTTGTTTGTAGAACATCCGGTCAAGTTACTATTAACCGTTTCATACCATTGGTGCATGGTGAATTATATGAGAAAAGGGGGTAAAATACAAAATGTTTTAATAAAAGGCTATTTTACTCGATTTTTGTTTTCTCGCCTTTAGTTGTTTGGTTATTCGATGGGTCCCTCCCTCCCCTCTAATTCCTTAGCCATTGCACTTCAATTTGCCGCAGTTGTCTTTGACGCGTGAAGAACATCGAGAAGGACTTCCAGTTGCGGACCCATATAGGGAATCGACTACGGACGACGATAAAAAAATCCAATTGTGGGGCTGGACGTAAGAGTCTCATAGATTTCGATTTTTGGGTTCTTGTTTGTTCTTTTCCGTCCACTGAAGAAGCGCCATGAGTTTCATATTCGGCAAGCGTAAGACTCCAGCAGGTTCGTCTTTTCCCTCTCCCGCCAGTTTTTATTTCTCCAAATAAGATCTGCTCGTGGGGAAAATATGGTTCTTGATTGTGTTTTATCGATTGGTAAAACTCTTTTACGGATAAAAGAGATCGTTTTTGTTTATGGCGTTGACCTTTTGGAGGAGTGGGCTTTTCAAATTAGCATCGCAGATAAGCAACCGATGACATGCTTTGACTCCTCGGGATAATCACATACAAAAATTGCATTTCTTGTATGGATTTAGCCATTCTAATAGGTAGTTCCCTGCAACTCCGGATCATGACTTGTCAAATGTTATGGCCAAATAAAGATTTAGTTGATCGGCTTATAAGGGTTTTCTCTTATTGCTATGTAACCTGCTATTGCCTCTTTTTTTATTCTTGTAATCATGTTGTTGGACGAATTTGCTTTGTGAATCAATATCATCTACATTCTTATTGTTTAACGCTTAGTATTCAAAAAATATCTATTGCCCATATGTCAAGATTTATAATTAGCAGAGCTGCATAGGAGCTGAGATCTAAGGCCACTTTCTGCATCCGTTTACTCTATTTTTTGAGGCCATGAACTGAAAAATCATTTCATGAACTTTCCTTATGCAGAACTCCTACGGGAGAATAAAAGGATGCTGGATAAGTCCATAAGGGAAATTGAACGTGAGAGGCAAGGTTTACAAACCCAAGAGAAGAAACTCATTGCTGAGATCAAGAAAAGTGCCAAGCAGGGGCAGATGGTGTGCTTCCTACTATGCTGCATTGTTTGTTTATTTTGTCTTGCATTAAGGATGGCTGATGTGTTGGTGCAATGGATTTTTGTTGGGGAGATAATCTATACTATTTTCCTGATCAAATTGGCATCTTTGGGATCCTGAAAGCCCGTGTCATAGGTTGTCTTAGCTTATTATTGACATTAATGTGCTGTGACTTCTTTAATTTTTTGTTCTTCTTACACTTGATAGAGTGAGTTATATTCATCATATTTCTTCAGTGCGATCTATATTTGTTCTTGGGATATTCCTGGCATTACTCCTATGAGTGGCTTGGGAGCGGGTCATTATTTCTATGATCCTCAAGTTCACTGTTCATCCATAGTTGTCCATTGACCAATCGGGTTAAACCCTAGAGTTAGTTCTTGCTTGAAGTATAAGTTGCCATATATTATATTTGCATATTAGATGAATTTGGTAAAGTGATCAATCCCTTGTGTACTTAATTGGGCCTGTTTCCGTTATTTATTCAGGGTGCTGTAAGAGTGATGGCAAAAGATCTCATTCGAACACGTCATCAGATTGAGAAGTTTTACAAACTCAAGTCTCAACTTCAGGGAGTCTCTCTGAGAATTCAGGTACTTTCAGATTTAGCTTGCTTGATTTGTCCTTCTGCTCTATGAAGAATGTCTCAAGTTCTCCCTGTATTGACATGAACTGTGTTGCCAAATATTTTTGATGATGTTTCTACCTAATCTTGGAAGTTGGGAACTCTGTTGTCTTTTCATCCTAGAAGCTAGTATTACAAAACTCATAGTGTTTGTTTTTCTCTAAGGAACCCTTTTATTGTAAGGTTGAGTCCAAAGTCATGCATTCTTTTTTAAAACATTGTTGATCTCTTTTTCTCTCTCTCTACTTTTAATAACTTGTTTTGCTGCCTTCAAATCATATGTATGGAAAACAATTTTTCAGACCCTAAAATCTACCCAAGCCATGGGGGAGGCCATGAAGGGTGTCACAAAGGCTATGGGCCAAATGAATAGGCAGATGAACTTACCTTCACTTCAGAAGATCATGCGAGAATTTGAGATGCAAAATGAGAGGATGGAAATGACAACCGAGGTCATGGGAGATGCCATTGATGATGCTTTGGAAGGAGATGAGGAAGAGGAGGAAACTGAAGATTTAGTGAGCCAGGTCCTTGATGAGATTGGAATTAATGTAAACCAAGAGGTACTTCATCTAGACAGTTATTCATATATATATATATATATATACACACATAAATGCATTATTTGGGCAAGAATTTTCCTATTATTTGATCCCCCAATGTCACTATGATATTCTGACGTTCTGTTTATACTGCTTATTATGTGCAGCTTGTGAATGCACCCTCCGGGGCTGTGGCTGCTCCTGCACCAAAAGGTAAAGTAGCTCAAGCAGAAAGCATGAGCAATGATGATGGCGGAATAGATAGTGAGTTGCAGGCGAGGTTAGACAACTTGCGGAAGATGTAATTTATGCTTTTGTACATAATCTATACTACCATTTGCAGAAAATCTAATCTTCCATATATGTCTGTACTACTCAACAATCTCTGGAGGAGGAGGAGCTTCTTGTTTAATGTTAAGACACTCTTGTTGGACTTGTCTATAAGTTTGAATGCCCGACTGCAGTTTATAGCTTGCTCTCTCCTAAATCTATTGCCAAGAGATTTTACCTTCAACTATCAATTATTATGAGCCCACTAGTTTTTAGTATGGAACATGTGATATTACCCACTAGGGACCATCATTCCTCCATCCGAATCTTATTGAACAGCAATAATTTTTCTGCCCTCAGCCAGATTATATGAGCCCACCACCTATCGGTTACACATGCAAAAGCTTATCCTTTTTCTGAGCTGTTGATTTTAGAGGCAAGTTTTCTTTTTATGTGAAGTCCATGCAACTTTGAAACCCTAGTTAAAAAAAAAAAAGAGAAAGCTATGGATGAAAGGGAGAGCTGGGAGATGCATTCAACAATGGCGTCCAAACATTGAGAATGCATTCAACTATGGGGCCCATCTGCCAGGCATCCACTTTTTTGCTGCCATGACAACGACTTAATATATCCAGACATATTACAAGTGTATCATGCAGCATGTCATGAAAAGTTGGATTGCTTATAGGCCAAAGAAAATATATATACGTGTTGGGGGTGGATAGGCAAGTTAGCCACGTGAAAAAAAATGACAAATTTCATAATATTTTTTTCATGATGAAGCATTTTTCTTTTACTAAAGTTGTATGATGCCGAGGTATGGCTCTTCTTGTCAAAACAAGCAACTGACTATAGGCCATATCCCTTTTACATTCATTCCTTGCGGAGATGTTCTATAAACCTACAAGTATAAGGAAAGAGGAAGTCGATTTTTGCAAGGAAGGTTGGATTTGACCCTCCCACGCATAAGCACTGGGAACTAGGAAGGTGTGGACTATGGAGTAGATGGATACCTTAAGGAAAAGCGTGGTCCTCACCACCAGCTCCTCTATCTGGCAGCCTCCTCAAGTAGCCGCAGAATGTGTGGTAAGGGAGACTGACTATGACTCATATATTCCTATTGAAAAAAAAATTAGAAAAATAATAATTAAATTATATGATTCAAGGAAAACTAGTTAATGGAGTAGCGAAATTATGTACGGATAGTAGTGGACGTGCCCATAAAGGGTCGAACTTCAACCAATATTATTACTATTATATCTATTGTCTAACTCACTTATGAGTTCATGATGATTTGATTTTTTACCAGTGAAATTTGTTGGTGAGGTTAACTCTACTTTTTAATTTAATATACATTAATAACAAATATCATTCCAAAGCGTAATTTTAAGGTAAATACGGGGGCAATTAATTCATTTTAGGTATTTCAATAGAAAATGGACGGGTGCTAGATGCTTTATAAAAAAGGAAATTTTGTAATACCTCTTTGGAAAAATTAATAAAAAGATCTTTAAAGTAATAAATCACTCATAATAATAATTATTATTTTAAAAATAAATAAATATTTTTGTCTTGGACGATCATTTTATTTACTTACTTATTATTATTATTATTATTATTATTATTATTATTATTATTATTATTATTATTATTATTATTATTATTATTATTATTATTATTATTATTATTATTATTATTATTATTATTATTATTATTACAATAGTCCCCATTTATAATATTAATAAATGTTGCATGTATACGCACATTCTTGATACATATTTGTTGGAGCCAAATATAGGTAGTCCTTTCACCGTATGTTTTGAATAAAGTTTGTAATCCCTTAAAGCAAAGATGAACACATGTGCCATGCGGCACTTGGTAGAGGCAAGGAGAAGGATATACTAAAAAAAAGAACATAGTGATTTGCTACTAACATAATTGCAAACATTCATTAGTAGCTATTTTAGACACCATTTTCAACCCTTTGATATACACCATTTTGAGAGTGAAAATCTAGACATTTTTCTTTCAATTAGACAATGCTTAAAAAGTTTGCTTTTAGTTCATGAACAAAATATACTAATCATATATCATTTAATTTTTCTATCTTATTTCAACCCTTCCTATTATACTACTATTTAGTGATGGAATGCTTGGGTCAAGTTTATATAATAAAATATTATTTTCTCTTGATATTAAAATAGTATGGCCACTTTAATATGATTTAAAATATAAAATATATTAGTTTTTCAAGATAAGTAAAAATTTTCATAAATAAAATATAAATATTTATAAATACTCTATAAAATTAGAAAAATAAATAATTAAATAAATTTTATCGTATTATATTCAAGTATTTATAACTTGATATGATATTTAGTTAATAAAAAATTATTTAATGTTTACATTATTCATTTTCTTCAATTTTCTAAAACGGGTTGATAAATTTATACTTAGTAAGTGAGAACTAACACTAAGTAATTATATATTCGATCTAATTCTCAACCCAAAATACTATTATCAAAATACTATTATAGTAGTAACTTTTAAAATCACTTAATTAATTAACCATTTCATAACCATTTAAGTTTTTAAAAATTATTTCAACAGGATGTTTGTTTTCTACTCTATATGTCTTGTCGTTAAGTTAAATAATATCCACACTTTAATAAAATTTAGTGTTTTTAAAACACATTTAATCATTTAATAATTAGTCAAGCAATATGGTTCGGAGTTATGTTACCGATCATTTGTTGAGTGGATGGTCATCTCGAGATGTTTAATGAGAGTGTGCCTTGACCCACATACCCCTTAAATCTTTGAGTTTGTATGGGTAAGAATTCTATAAATTATACTTGTGTATTTAATGTGTAGCTTTGTAAAATAGGAAATGAATTTCTGATATAATAAAAATAAGATAAAGTACTAATGTGAGAAAGAAAGTTATGAAAATATACAAGTAAACAAACTCCTAATAAAAGAGTATGTAGGGATTGGTAATAAGTCATGTTGTGTCTCGAAATCAGTAAACATATTTAATGGTTTGTCAGCTCATCACTCCTCCAAATTATTTACAAGTATGTACAAATTAACGCATAAAATCCTACAAGAACTTCAACATCCAAACGCATGCAAGTGAGGAATAAGAATTGAAATATATGCACAAAATCTAATTATATGTTTGTTTATTAGTTGTTATATTGCAATGGGAAAAGTGTACCTATTTTTGGGCACAATACTTTATTTTATAAAATTTCTAAATTTCATTTGAATTTTGTAAGTTTTTATTTTTAAGTTTTTGTAATATTGATACTATTTTGGTGAAAGTACCCACCGTTGTACTATTGAGTGTACGTGACAGGTTGCAATCGGTTCCCTGGCCTGAGAAATTGAGTCAAGCATGACATAAGTTACATAAATGATAACTAAATTACTATTTCAAGTAGGAGAGAATTTGAGATATTGGTTTATTATTGTAAAGATTATTTTGTATTTTGTGATTGGTTAAAGTAGTTCAATTTTTTTACTAAAATAATACTATATTTTGTGTTTTATATGTCTTATGACCTGTAGGTTATATGATAATAAGGGTCGTATTGGGAGGGCATGATAGTTGTAATATTGATTCGACCCGAAATACCGGATCAAAGCATTACAGTGTTTTGTGACAGATGAATACGCTAATAATGGATGTTTGAATTAAGAGTTCGTGTTGATCATTGAATGTTAATGGAGTCATGAGATAAATAAAGAAGATTTATATTGTTTTCAGTATGCTAGATCTTGGAGCTATAGTACATTGGTCCAAAATATTGATGAGATGTAAGGTGTGTACTATCATTGTTCTGGACTGTTCAACTCAATGATGTGTCTTCTAATAGCCCACATCCTTTGATCTAGATTAACCTATCTCTTGGATCATAAGTGATGACTGAAACCCTGCCATACGTCTCCCTCGGTTTGTGGAAAGATTCTAGAAGTCAACTCTTCCTTTGTACCCCTCCCCCCGCTTCTAGTCTTCCTCGTTATGCTCGATATCACCTCTAGTATTAGGTATCATGCTAACGTTATAAGCATCCTCCCAAGCATATCACAATGATAGTCACATAATATAATGACAATTCTTATTTGGGCGTGGGGTATGCTATCTAATTGATCCCGCTACTCGTATTATTTAGCATGCATTTAACATCATAACAAGCAATAGTCTTCGTTAAATTCCTAGGGCTTGACATATTATCTAATGGGCCCCACCACTTTTTAATCTCATTTCGTAATCCATATCATACATGTCTTTATCAAAATTTAATGGCTCTGACATTTGGCCAACTCATTCATTTCCGACTACTTAACCAAACTCGTGAAACCTAGTCTCATTTAATGTTTATATATAAATCCTAGTTTCTTCATATATTTACATTACGATTCTTACTCCTATTCATGTGACATCATTCTCATCATATTTCTAGAGGAGGGCTTGGGCTCGTGGGAGGATGTATAGTTCCTCTTGCCTTGGAGGAGGGTATATAATGCCTTCTAGTTCCAGTAAAACTCCCACAAGTTTCCGATAATCTTCCACCATATCCTTGGATACTCTTTTCTCGCCCTTTAAGAATCATTGAATAGCCTCTCAGGGGTTTGGCATCTTTTTTAGGAACATGTGTGAAGGGTTGGATTTTATGGCGAACTTCCTAGGGATTCTCCTTCCTACACGATAGTTAAAGTTTTATTAGTGTAAGGGTATAATATTGATAATGTTTCAAGGGAACTTAGCTATGATACCACTTAAGTTGTCACGCCTCGACCCGGTTTGGTCGGAATCCCGTGCGCAACCCGCCGCTCCCTTGGTTTAAGAGGGGTTTCACCCTTTTTTAATTCAAGAGGAGCTAGGCGAAATTTCAACCTTTTTCCCTGGAATAACATATATCAATAATAATGCAAGTTTAAGAGAAAATTAAGCATAACAGAGGGTAAATCTCGGTGTTATCCCTAGTAATTTCTCTATCCCTGAAAAGGGATAAAAAAGCTAGGTGAGTTTCTACAACACAGTGAATGAGTGTTTTAAAAAAAATCAATAAAATAAAATTTGGATTGTGTTAGACTCTTTAATTTTTTTCCAAAGATATTTCTTCCTCATATTCTTGATTTTCAAAAACTTATTCACATTATCCACATTTGGTGTGTTTAGCAATCAACACATGCCCTTCATCATAAAGGGATCACACATTCACAGTGCAGCCCGTCCACTGCACCCATTTGTGGAATTGGAGCAACTTTACCAACCACCTAGATAGAAGCCCGTCCACTTCTACCCTAGGAATAAGTGGATGTTCGCGACATCCGACCCTCAAACCCAAAAAGAAGCTTCGTGTCCATAAGAGGACATAGACCTCATCTCGACCCCACCTAGTCTCATGCACATGAAGCTACGTCAAGCTTCCCTGACTGCTGGCACGACAAACTACCCTTATCTCCACCATGTTGTCTAGTAGCCCCTAGAATGCATCACTACCCCTCTTGGGTGTCTTGATGGTCCTAAACCTCAGTGCATGCACAAAACAATATTTTTCCATATAAGCCATTAATCTTTGATGCTATTGGTCCAACGGCTTTGACTCTCCACTCGACCTGTAGCTGTTTATTTAGAACCTAGTCTTATCGTACTACCGTCAGTCCATCGAGTATGTAGGTCCTATCTTGGTACCATGACCAAATCACATCATTCATTAAAATTTTCGTGGCTTATCATCATGTTTGTTTATAAGCTCTTGCTCGTGCCAACTGTATGAGATTTTCAAAATCGGGCATTCAAGTCCCCAAGTTCCAAAATTATGGCCTCTGGACTAACTGAGCTATTTGAGCTCTCGTTATGAAGGTCTCCCAAAATTTTTAAGCATTGACACACAGTCAGGGGAGAGCACTTCTTACAAAAATAAATTTTCACTTGTCCTTCACACCAACCAGGTGTGAGGACATCTCCACTCATAACCGATAAGCGGATTTTCTACTTCCTTCTAAGAAGTTCATCATACCAATCAGGTATGATCTAATTACAATCGGTAAATAGTTTTTCCACGTGTTTCTCACATCACCCCAACCAGGTGTGATGTTAAAATTCCACATAGTAGTGAGTTTTTATTTCCGAGGTACTCATCATCCCAATTGGATATGATGTGAAAATTTCCACTCACCCGATATTCGCAGTGTATTTTTCCTCTTAACCGGCTCTTTGCCTCACATGAGCTTGTCCTTGCTGGCGTTCCTGGTACTTCGTGTTCCTACATTATATGAACATTCTTGTTCATTAACCTTTGGCCTAATGGCATTCATTCATTACGAATGAATAAAATGCCCAAACTTTTAATTATTTGCATTTAGGTCCCTAAAGATCTTTTTCTTTAACTTTAGGTCCCTAATGCCAAATTTTCCCCAAATTGAGTCCCAAAACTTCTAAAATTCAACTTGGTACCTCAATTTATTCAAAATCACAAAAAAGGGTTCAAATTTCCCAAATTTCCAATTTGGTCCCCAACTTTTCAAAAATTATCATTTTTCCCCTACTTTACAAACATGGCAAACTTGATCCCAATAATTCTAAAAATCAACGAATTGGTCCTCCACCATCTTTTTCATGGCCAATTGGCCCTCAATTTTGGGAAATTACACTTCAGTCCCTCGAATTTTCAAAATTTCCAATTCCCCCCAAAAGTTTCCCCTAATCAATCGAGGTTAATTGTTGAAATTGAAGGTAAAATTGAGTTCCTACGCGTGAATTGATGCCGGAGCGAGCTTAAACGAAGCTTATTCGGAAAACTGGACTTTGAGAAAGAAAGCTTCGAAAGCTTACCATCAGGGGTGCGGCGGTCCGAGCTTTCGATCGGGGTAAGTAGCTCTCATCTTGAGGTTTCTCCTAGGATCAAGAATCACCTTAATTCATGTTGAATTGAGGGAGAATTCAGTCAGTAGAGTTTTGTCGGTTCTCTCTTTAACACCGATTGGAATTTAAAGAGCGGGGCCAAATTGGCTTACTTTCCACTCTAATTCAATCGTGTGAGGGCTGAGGGAGTGTTGGGAGAGCTTAGTTTGGAATGAGTAAGGCTCAATTTGACTGTCTTAAGCTCGATTGAAACAGGGCAGCTTCGGTCCGCCAAAACTGCATCACTGTTCGATCATGCCGGTGCTTCTTCGGCGATCCTCGGAGCAAATGGAGACTACCGTCGGGTAGCTGACTTCTCCCTGAGTCTAAAGAACCTCTGAGTAGCTGAGAGAGAGAGTGAAGTTTTTCAGGTATGTGAAGGATGAATGGAGAGGGGTTCTTTATACAGGGAGTTTGAGGACTCTCTGGCCGTTCGTTTGGCACATTTATGGCACTCATTAATGGCCTAAAACGTCATGAACAGAAAAGTTTCCTCTTCGTCGGTGCTGCTCGATTTTCCGGTGAGTGAGCAATGCTGTCATCTGAAGGAAGAAGACTACACTGTTTCGAACTAGACCGGAACAGTCCGAACTAGGTTCAACATTTAAACCGGCCGGTTCAGACTCAATTTTACCGAATTTTTCAAAATTAAAAATTTCTAAATTAATCTAAATTTATTCTTTATCCAATGTAGCCTCAATTCTCCTATTTGAATTTTCTAAGCCACCTATAAAAATGAATTTAGTATCCAGTTCAATAGTGGTTCAAAGCGGTCCAAACTAGTTCAATCTGGTTCGGATCCAGTTCACCAGAACCGCTTTGGTTTTCTCTCCCAAATTGTCCTAAGGTCCCTTTCCAAGGTTTTTATGTCTCTTTAGATCACTCGAGAGTTATAAATTTCCCCATTTGCCCTTTCTCTAGTGGTTGGGGTTCATGAACTGGTTCAATTTTATTACTCGGGTTGACCAGTTCTCTCTCGGTTTTCCTTAACTCCAAAGGACAGGGTTTACAGCCACAACTTCGACGGTAAGCTTTTGAAGCTTTCTCTCTCTGCGCACAGTTTTCTAGTAAAGCTCCGTTTGAGCTCAAATCGAACCCAAATGATGCCGTTCAAAGCTCAATTGAATTGTACGTAAGTGTAGGAACTGATACATACTTTCAATTGGAGCAATTAACCCTAATTGAATGGTCATTTGAAGAAATAAAATTCAGTCAGTTTGAAGGGGAGAAATTGGAGGAAAATTTTGGAGAAAATTGAGGGACCTTTTTGCAATTTCCAAAAATTGAAGGTCATTTGGCCATGAGAAAGATGCTGAGGGATCAATTGGTCAATTTTTGAAACATCTGGGGCCAAATTGCCATTTTTGGAAAGTAAGGGCAAAATGGTAATTTTTGAAAAGTTGGGGACCAAATTAGAAATTTGGAAAACTTGAGCCCCTTATACAATTTTGAGTAAAATAAGGACTCAAGGGGAATTTTGGAATCCTTGGGACTCAAATTGGGTAAAAATTGGCATTAGGGACCTAAAGTTGAGAAAAATAAACTTTAGGGACCAAAGTGCAATTAATCGATAATTGTGAGCCTAAGCTTTTATGCCAAACCGTAATTGATAAGGCTGCCCAAATTGTGTAGGGACACGTGACAAGAATGCAAGCAAGAGAATTGGAAAACCAGTCGAGGACGAACACGTCACGGTTATCGGGTGAGTGGGCATATTTACATCATACCCGATTGGGATGATAAACACTTTCGAAATGAAAAACCACTTGTAAGTGGGATTTTAACATCATACACGGATGAGTTATGGGAAATTTAGGCTAAAGCCTACTCACCGGTTGTAAGTAGAGGAAATCATACCCGGTTGGTATGATGGACTTCCTTGAAGTTAGGAGAAACCTGCTTGCGAGTTGTAAGTGAAGATATCATCACACCCAATTGGTGGGATGAATTAAAAAGACATTTTTGTTAGAAGTCTTCTCCCCTAATTGTGTGCCAATGCTTAAACTATTTGGAGAACCTTCTTGATGAGAGCTAAAACAGCTTAGATAGGCTAGAGGCCTCGGTTTTTAAACTTGTTGTTCTAATTCCCGGTTTTGGAAAAACACGTGCACTGGGCCTAAGGCTAGTGGGCACGAGGAGGAGCTCGTAAATAAACTTGAAATGAGAAAGCCATGAAACTTCTAATGAGTTGGTTATGTGTTTTTGCCATGGTACCTAGTTAGGACCAATAATACTCAATGAACTAGCGGTAGTGCGTCTAGACTAGGTGGACGGACCGGCCTAGACAACCAGTTGCAGGTTGGGTTGTGGGTCAGGGCCATTGGACTTGTGACACCAAAGATAAATGGCTATCCATGGAAAATTATTGTTTTGTGCATGCACTTGAGGTACAGGACCATCAAGATGTCCAAGAGTGGTAGTGATGGGTCCTAAGGGCTACTGGATGACATGGTGGAGATAAGGGCAGTTCGTTGTGCTAGTAGTCAGGAAGCTCGAAGTAGCTTCCCGCGCATGAGACCGGGGTGGGGTTAGGATGAGCTCGTTGTCCTCATATGGACACAAAGTGTAATTGGGATCTGAGAGTCGGATGTTGAGAATATTCACTCAGACCTAGGGTAGAAGTGGATGGCCTTCTATCTTGGTGGTCGGTAAAGACGCTCTGAGCCACAAATGGGTGTAGTAGATGAGCTACACCTGTGAATGTGTGTACCTTTTCTGATGAAGGGCGTATGTTGTTTGCTAAACACACCTAATGGCAAATGAAAAGAGGTTTTGAAAAAAGCAGAATTTGAGGATAGATCCTTCTTAAAAGAAGTAAGTACTCTAGCACACTTTGATTAAAGTTGTTTTCTTGCAAACTCAGTCCCAACACCCGCTCACTGAGTAGTAGAACTTACCTCCTCCCTTTTTACCCATTTTAGGTAACCAAGGAAAGATCCTTTTTATAGACATTACTAATTTGGAAACGAGACAGATATGTCTACTTTAAATTACTCAGTTTTGTATAATGCTATTCTAGGAAAAACGGGTAAAAAGGATGCCTTACTCTTCGCGGTTTAGAGAGGAGGAAACCCTTAATAGACCACGAGAGTGGCGGTTTGTTCACGGGGATTTGACCAAACCAGGTCGGAGCGTGACAAATTGAGTGGTATGAGAGCCTGTTTCCTCGAATACATTATCAAGACTATATAACATAAGAAATAAACGAAAACTACCTACCTTATGGGAAGATGGCCCCAAGAAGCCAAATAAACCCGCGCTAGCCTAGCCACCCCAGAAACTAGAATGAATCCCCTCCCAAAGAGGAAATGAACTAGGGAACTAAGAAGTATAGGAGGACACTTGGAGTAACCCCCGGTAGAAGAAGACTCGACAAGAAAACTTCACGGTGTTCGGGCTCAAGGACGGTGAAGCATTGAACCACTAGAAATACCTTAGAAAGGCCCCGCAATGCTTGAAGTATAGGAGGAACCACAAAGGTCCACGCAAGTAGATGACCTGTTATAGATGTTGACAATGGGGACATTACATGAGAAGGTGCCCAATGTTATGGAGGATAGGTCCCAAGAGAACCTGTTATGAGTGTAGAAGAGTAGGACATATAGAAAAGGACTACCCCGTATCGCAAGGAATCAAAGCGATACTTTCCAATAAGGACACCTCCTCACCTACCGAAGATCAAAGGGATAACACCACAAGAACCACGATTTCAGCTAGGGATTTCAACCTCGCCCAAGAAGAAATTCTTCTTGACCCTAGCATAGTAGTGAAAACTTCTCGACTCGTCATTGTAAAAATCCCCCATAAGAGAAGTTAAAACCCCAAACCATATTCCTACTTCAATGATGAATAAAGAAAATTCTAAGTTCCTAAAAAAAATTTCTATCTCTCAATGATGCAATTGTGTGTCTCAATAACGCGAGGAAGGATCATGGGAAGAAGACCAAGGGTAGGACCTTAAGAAATCCCAAATGGAGCCGAATGTAGATTTTCCCTTAAAGAGAGGGTCAAGTAAGATGTTTGCAAAGTGGTCAAGAAATAGTAAGGTAAAGAGAAAATTTGAACTTCTTCTTAAGAAGGTCAACCAGAGGGGAAGTAAGAAACATGGGAAGTACACCTAGAACACATCAAAAAGGGCAAACGCGAAAAGCATCCTCCAGTAACTCTAGGGTAGGACACAGTAAGAGTGAAGAAGGGAACTCTAGAGGGATGTATATGACTAAGAATCCCTCGAAAGAACAATTGATGGATGGCTGGACATAAAACGGAGTGCTAGGAACCAACCTATAATCAGGAGTTCCTCGAAGGGAGGATAATGAACAAAAAGGGAGTTAGAGGGCAGGGAAGGATAAAGAGCGGACAACCATACCGATATCAGAAGGGTGTAAAAAAGGAAAGAAGGAAATCCTTCAAGGAGCGTTAGGGAGGTTGAACGTGAAACTCATAGGATGGAAGTCCCTAGGTAGAAGGATAAAGGTAGGAAGTGAGACCATAAAAGGGAAATTCCCAAGCTAAGGAACCGATAGATGGATCATAAGAGGCTTAACCCAAAATAAGGAACCTCATAAAGGGGCATAAGTGGTTAAGGGTGTATCGGGATGGCCAAGTGTAACCTGCTTTGGAAGAGCAGAGGAGCCAAATAGGAATTTCAAATGAACCTAGTGGAAGGAAAAAACGAGTAACAACGGGATAGTGAAGGAGAATAAACGATGCCCTAAGAAGGACCGGAAAGTAGTAAAGACTACACTCTAAGAAGGGCAATAAGATGGGTATCAATGTCGAGTAAATTTTAGAGACAGCTGCCCCAGACAGTTGGACAAGAAAATAGTAGGGGCGAGGCAATTAACTAACTAACCTTCAGGAGAACCATGGATTTAAGCCCCGACAAAGAAGGAAGAAGTGAAAAGGCCAAAACATTGAAAAAGAAGGATGAAGGAAATTCTTAAAGATATCAATGGCCAATAGTGGATTTACGACCAGAAGCCATGAGAAGGTTAAGTAAGCCTCTCGTATGATGATGAAGAGATCTTGAAACAAGGAGGGTGTGAGCTCTCCCTAAAAGAAATAGATGTGAACTGGGGTATAAGTGAGAATGAGGATGGAGTACAAAAGATGTGCCACAAGGTTTCAAGAGTAATAGTAAACAGGAAAGGATGGCACCAAAGGATGTCACTTAAGGTTAGATGTCCTCAAGGGTGTATGAAAAGAGAATTTCGTGATAAAAGAGTAAGAATCCTCCTAAGGAAGGAAACCTTGAAGAGGGATACATGTTCTAACTAGGAGGTAATGGAACCAAGTGATGAGGGGTGAGGAGATGAACTTGCAAATGAAGGGCATGCTGAGGTGAAAGAACCAATGGAAGCATACTAGGAGGACCCAAGGAGTAAGTTAAACCCAAGGGACGAGTAAGTAGGAAAATAACATCAAAAGATGACGTATGAGTAAGAAAGGGTTAGACTGCCATAAAAAGGAAATAGAGGAAAGCACATCTAAGGAACCTTGGAGAAGTAAGCCCTCCAGTTAAGAAGTGATTAAAGGAAATAACCACTGACATCAAGACTGATTGTAGTCCACACTCACTTGATGGAAGCCTAAGGAATGAATGACTGGGCATAGGGTGGAGTACATGAAATAAAACCAATAATAGGAAGTTCCTCAGATAAGGAATAAGGGATGTAATGGAATATTAGACAAGGAATGATTCAAAGTGGGAAAATGCCCCAATATAGAAAGGGGTGTGAGGAAATGAAGGAAGAAACCTTCAATGAATGGTAAGAAGGTCGAGCGTGTAGCTTCTCAGGGGAAAGTCTCTAATTTGAGGGACATAGTAGAGAATGAAATCGTAAGAAGGGAACTCCCAAAATAAAGCAATCGACACATAGACCGAAAGGGATCAATTTGGAATAAAGAATCGTGAAATGGTCACGAGCAAGTAAGAGTGGATTAAGGAAAGGGGAAAGTCCTGTAATAAAGGACACCACTATTAATAAGGAAGGACATAGAAGGGAAGAATCCCAACGTATCGGTAAGTCATCGAGAAACCCCAAATGATTGGAACCGGAAACAAAACTCAATAAGGAAGTTGGGAAAGGATGAGTAAGTAAGAAAAACCAACACGATTATGTACGACATGGCATCAAGGGCATGGAGGATGATTTGATAATGGTAAAGGTAGTTGAGGAATACTACCAGACGAAAAGAGGGACGGAACAATACAATCTCCAAAAGTTGAAAAGTTGAGAACAACTATCAAGGAAGTATTCTAGAATCCTAATGGACAAAGACAAGTTCTAAAGCATTTCTTGCAGTCAGGGACATGTAAGCCCAATAGCCCCGTGGAAAAATATGACTCAATTAATAAAGAGTGAGTTAGTTAAGCATGATATGGTCAAAAATAAAATTGGGACTGAAGTTGTAATAAACAACAGATGGAGGAATGGTCAAAATAGGATAAAAAGATGATAACACTGAAACCCATGAAAACAAGTACGTAATGCTCGAAAGAACACCGAGCTAAGGATTTCAATGATCAAGAGAATAACTAGACACGGGAACGATTGGGCAGTTTGGAACTCCCAATCCTGAAATCTTGGGCAAGAACACCAAGCGGAAGAACCTTTCCCTAAGTAGAGAAAGAAGTGAACCTAAGGATGTACCTTTGGACTAGTGGGTAAGTCATACCTAGTTGTAATAAACTCCATGGAGTGAGTAAACAATGGGAAGGAAAATAAATTCCTTAAGTGCGTGATTTAAAGGGGCTAAGTGAAAGAATAATTGAAGTGTTAGCATGTCAAGCAAACCCCAAGTTGACATAAAGGGAAATTATTCCTGATGCAAGGGATGCTGATTAAGTGTTAGGGACAAAACTCCTAAAAGGAGGAGAGAGTTGTAAACCCATCCTTTAAAGATAACAAAATCCAGGAAATGAACCGGTCAATTTAAAGAGAAAACCGAGCCGGTTAATGAACCCAAACTGGTAAGGAAAGGGTAAAATTGGGGAATTGACAAATCCCGAGTGTCTCAAAGAGTCATACAAATCATGGAAAAGAACCTTGGGGCAAATGGGAAAAGAAAACCATACTGGTTCAAGATGAACCAAACTTGAACTAGATTGAACCGGTTTCAACCTTACTTGAACCGGTTTCTAAATTCATTTTTCTTGGTGGCTTAAAATGATCAAATTAGGGAATTGAAGCCACCATTAGATAGATAATGAATTTAAAAATTTTTTATTTTGAGAAATCCGATTGAATCGAGCTTGAACCAGTCGATTTACATATTGAACCCGGTCAGACCGGTCCGGTCTGGTTCGGAACAGTGTCATCTTCTTCCTCGGGATGACATCATTGTTCATTCAATGTGGAAAATGGATAACACCGACAAAGGAAAAATGGCTCTGATCAGGCCATTTTAGGGCGAGGATAAGCTCGACCAAAAAGGAAAGTTGTGGGGCAGAGTGTCCCCAAGCTCTCTATATAAAGAGCTTCACTCCATTCATATTCCACACTCCTAATATCTCAATTCTCTCTCAACCGCTCCATTTTCCAGTGAAGCTCAAACCAGAGCTCTGACTTGGGTAGTTTTCTTAGCTTCAAAAGGCAAGGTCAGGTGCTTTAGATTTCAGTGGAAGTTAGCTACATGATAGCATCTTCCTTTCGACTTGAGGACCATCGGAGAAGCGCCAGCGAAATCAAACAGTGAAGCAGCTTTGACAGATCAAAGCTGCCCTATTTTGGCCAAGCTGAATTCAACCAATTTCAACCCTCCTTCAGTCAAACAAAGTCTCCCCAACACCTCCACAGTCCTCATACGACCTCAACAGAGCTGAAAGGTAATCCAATTCAGCCTTACTCAGTTGTTGCATATCAGAGTTAGTGAGAGAAAGTACTAAATTTTAATGACAAAATTCTCCTTCGATTCGATATCAATTGTAGCAATTCTTGATCCTATAAGGAATCTCAGGACAAGAGTTACCTTCCCTAATCGAGAGTCTGGACCGCCACACCTTCGATAGTAAGCTTTCGAAGCTTTCTCTCTCTACGCACAATTTTCCGATGAAGCTCCATTTGAGCTTAAATCATACCCAAATGATGCGGTTCCATTTGAAATTTCCAAAAATTGAAGGTCATTTGGCCATGAGAAAGATGTTGAGGGACCAACTGGTCAATTTTTGAAACATCTGGGGCCAAATTGCCATTTTTGGAAAGTAAGGGAAAAATGGTAATTTTTGAAAAGTTGGGGACCAAATTGGAAATTTGAAAAAATTGAGCCCCTTATACAATTTTGAGTAAAATGAGGACTCCAGTAGAATTTTGGAAACTTTGGGACTCAAATTGGGTAAAAATTGCCATTAGGGGACCTAAAGTTAAGAAACATAAATTTTAGGGACCTAAGTCCAATTAATCGATAATTGTGAGCTTAGGCTTTTATGCCAAACAGTAATTGATAAGGCTGCCCAAATTGTGTAGGGACATGTGTGATGAGACTACAAGCAAGAGAAAGCTCACATAGAATTGGAAAATTGACCGAGGATAAACACGTCATGGTTATCGGGTGAATGGGCATATTTACATCATACCCGGTTGGGATGATGAGCAGTTTAGAAACGAAAAACCACTTGTAAGTGGGATTTTAACATCATACCCAAATGGTGTGATGGGCTATTTATGCTAAAACCTAAGTAATGGTTATAAGTATAGGAAATCATACCCGATTGGTATGATGGACTTCCTTGAAGGAAGGAGAAACCTGCTTGCAGGTTATAAGTGAAGATATCATCACACCTAGTTGGTGGGATGAATTAAAAATACATTTTTGTTAGAAGTGTTCTCCCCTGACTGTATGCCAATGCTTAAACTATTTGGGAGACCTTGACGGGAGCTAGAATAGCTCAGATAGACTAGAGGCCTCAGTTTTTAAACTTGTAAGGCTAAATGCCCGGTTTTGGAAAAACACGTGCAATGGACCCAAGGCTAGTGGGCACGAGTCGGAGCTCGTAAACAAATTTGAAATGAGAAAGCCATGAAACTTCTAATGAATTGGTTATGTGTTTTCGCCATGGTACCAAGTCAAGACCAACAATACTCAATGGACTAGCGATAGTGCGATTGGGCTAGGTGCACCCACCGGCCTAGACAAACAATTGCAGGTTGGGTTGAGTTTTGGTGCCATTGGACTAGTGACACCAAAGATAAATTGCTATATAAGGAAAACTATTATTTTGTGCATGCACTTGAGGTACAAGACCGTCAAGACGCCCAGTAGGGGTAGTGTGGGTCCTAAGGGCTACTGGATGACATGGTAGAGATAAGGGCAATTCGTCGTGCCAATAGTGAGGAAGCTCGGAGTAGCTTCCCACACGAAACTGAGGTGGGGTCAGAATGAAGTCTCTGTCATCTTAGGAACACGAAGTGCCATTCGGGTCTGAGGGTCAGATGTCGAGAACATTCACTCAGACCCAAGGTAGAAATGGATGGGCTTCTTTGATAGTGTCCAGTAAAGACACTCCGATCCACAAGTGGGTGCAGTGGACGGGCTGCACCTGCGAATGTGTGCACCCTTCCTAATGAAGGGCGTGTGTTATTTTTGAAACACACCTAATGGCAAATGGAAAGAGGTTTTGAAAAACTGGAATTTGAGGAGAGATCCTTCTTAAAAGAAATAAGTATTTTGGCACACTTTGATTAAAGTTGTTTTCTTGCAAACTCACTCCCAACATTCGCTCACTAAGTTGTAGAACTCACCCGCTCCCTTTTTGCCCCTTTCAGGTAACCAAGGAAAGATCCTTTTTAAAGACATTACTAATTTGGAAATGTGATAGGTATGTCTATTTTAAATTACTCAATTTTGTATAATGCTATTACAGGAAAAACAAGTAAAAATGACGCCTTACTCCTTGTGGTTTAGAGGGGGGGACCCTTAATGGACCACAAGAGTGGCAGGTTGCTCACAACGATCCGACCAAACCAGGTTAGGGCCTAACAAGTGGCCTATAAATTGGAACTTCTTCCAAACTTACAAAGAATACATGACGTATTCCATGTCTCGGTACTCCAAAAGTACCAACTTGATCCCAGTCTTTTGTTGAACCGACCCCCACCGAGTCAAGAGAATTTGACCTATCAAGCAGAACTGGTGCAAATCATTGATCGGAGAGACAAGAACTTGAGGAACAAGAGGATTCCCATGGTCAAGGTTCTTCAGTAGAACAGACTAGTACAAGAGGAGACCTAAGAAACAGAAAGTGTTATGAGGAATGGGTACCTCCAACTATTTGGGATGTAAAAATTTTGGGGACAAAACCCCTAAAAGGAGGGGAGAGTTGTAAACCCCATTACTTTATGGATAAGAAAAGCGGGAAAAGAACCAGACGCTTTAAAAGAGAAAACCGAGCTATTTAATGAATCGAAACTAGTAAAGAATGGGTAAAATGAGAAATTGGAAAATCCAAAGAGACTCGAAGAATCATAAAAATCACAGTGGAAGAACCATGGAACAAATTGAAAAAGAAAACTAGACCGATTCAGAGTGAACCAGACTTGAACTGGATTGAACCGGTTTGAACTATACATGTTATAATTTCTAAATTCATTTTTCTTGGTGGTATAAAATGATCAAATTGTGAAATTGTAGCCACCATTGGATGGGAAATGAATTTTGAAATTTTTATATTTGAGAAAACAAGTTAAATCGAGCCTGAACCGAGCGATTTTCGCCATTGAACCTGTTTGGACTAAACCAATCTAGTCCGGTCCGAAATAGTGTCATCTTCTTCCTCAAGATGACATCACTATTCATCGGTTCAAAAACTTTCCTTCTCTGGTGAAGGAATATTCTCTCTGATTTGGGCATTTTCTAAATAGGATAAACCCAACCAATATGGAAACTGGTCGGGCAGAGGGTCCCCAAGCTCCCTATATAAAGAGCTCCCCTCCATTTATCCTCCACACACCTCAAATCGCCTTTCTCCCTCAAGTGATCCATTTTCCAATGAAGCTCAAACCAGAGCTCCAATTGGGGCACTTTTCTCATCGAGAAAGGCAAGGTCGTGTTCTACAGACTATGGGGGAAGTTAACTACCTGACAACAATCTCCCTTCGACCCATGGTCCGTTGGTGAAGTGCTAGCGGAATCAAACAGTGAAGTAGCTCCGACGGACCGAAGCTGCCCTATTTTGGCCGAGCTGAATTTTTCTAAATTCAAACCCCCTCCAGCCAAACCAAGCCTCACAAACAACCCCACGGCCCTCACATGACCTCCACAGAGGTGAAAGGTAAGCCAATTTGTCCCTCCTCCATCATTGTAGATTGGTTTTAGAGAGAGAAAGTGTTGAATTTCACTAACAAAATTCACTCTCGTATGAATTTCAATTCAATTCTTGATCCTAGAAGGATCCTAAGGATGAGAGCTACCTCCCCAGATCGAGAGCTCAAATTGTCGCACCTCCGATAGTAAGCTTTCGAAGCTTTCTCTCTCTACGAACTATTTTTCAGCGAAGCTCTGTTTGAGCACGTTTTGGACTCAAATTCTGCAACTCAAATCTCCATTTGATCGTATGGAAGTGTAGGAACTGATCCATGCTATCAATTGGAGCAATTAAGCCCAATTAACGACCAATTTGAAGAAATTAAATTTAGTTAGAAATGGGGGAAGAAATTGGGGGAAATTTTTAGGGAAAATTGGGGATTTCGAAAACATTGAGGGACCTCCATGCAATTTCTCAAAATTGAAGCTCAATTGGTAATGAGAAAGATGTTGGGGGTCCAATTGGTCATCTTTCAAAAGATTTGGTGTTGAATGGCTAATTTTTTAAAGTAGGGGCAAAATTGTAATTTTTGGAAAATGGGTGACCAAATTGAAAATTTGGAAAACTTGAGCCCCATACACAGTTTTGAGTAAATTGAGGATCCAAAGAGGATATTGGAAACCTTGAGATTTAATTTGGGAGAAAATTTAGCATTAGGGACCTAAAGTCAAGAAAAATGAACTTTAGGTACCTAAGTGCAATAAACCAAGAACTTTGATACTAGTCGCTCATACGTGAGAAAATGAAGGTTGTCATGCCAAATCCTTATTAATAATGATACCCAAATTGTGTAAGGACACATGAGATCAAAACACAAGTAGGAGAAAGCTAGCGTGTACTGGAAATTGAATGGGGACGAACACGTCACAGTCAACGAGTGAGTGTGAACTTTTAAACTTCATACCCGATTGGGATGATGAGCACGTTTTGAACACTAAAATGTCACATCCTGACCTTGTTTGGTTGGATACTCGTGAGCAACCCACCACTCCCTTTAGTCTATGAGGGGTTTCACCCCTTTCTAAATCGCGAGGAGTTAGGCACCCTTTTTCCAGTTTTTCCTATAATAGCATTATACAAAATTGAATATATTAAAATTTTCATACCTGTCTTTACAGTTGGACTGCCTCTTTTGCTTGAAAAGGGTTAAAGGAAGGGGATGAGTTTCTACAACTCAGTGAGTGGGTGTTGGGGGTGAGTTTTAAAAAAAATGTTTAGTTTATTCGTCGAAAAAATTACCAAGGTTTATCATTCTTTTTCCAAGAATTTTTCTCAAACTCAAATCTCAAAATCCTTTTCCATTTTTATATTATTAGGTGTGTTTAGCTCTCTTAGCCCATCCTCTTACCTCGTGAGGCATTTAGCAAACAAACACACACCCTTAATCATGAATGGTACACACATTCATAGGGCAGTACTAGACTGCAACCACTTGGGGATCAGCGTGACTTTGTTGTCCACCCTGATAGAAGCATGTCCACTTCTACCCTAAGTCTGAGTGGACGTTCGAGACGTCCGAACCTCAGACCTGAATGCCACTTCGTATCCATATGAAGATGGAGACCTCATGTTATCCCCACCCCGATGTCATGTGCAAGAAGCTCCCAAAGATTCATGACTGACTGGCATGACAAACTACCCTTATCGCCCCCATGTCGTCCAACAACCCTTGGGACCCATCATTACTCCCTAAGGCATCTTGATGGTCCTGATTCATAAGTGCATGCAAAAACAAAAGTTTCCATATACTTAACCATCTTCTTTGGTGCCAACGACCCTGACGCTCAACCTAACTTGCAGCTATTTGTCTACGCCGGTCTGTCGACTTGGCCCTAACATATTGCCGCCAGTCCATCAAGCATTATCGGTCCTGACTTGATACCGTGGCAAATTAAACAATTTTTATCCATTTTAATGAGGAGTTTTCATGGCCCTTTCTAATTATGTTTGTTTATGGGCTCCAACCCATGCCCACTGGCTTGGGCCTATTGCATGTGTTTTTCCAAAACTGGTCCTTTAGCCCTATGAGTTCAAAAACTGAGGCCATGACCTATTAGAGCTATTCTAGCTCCCGTTAAGAAGGTCTCCTAAATAGTTTAAACAATTGTCACATAATCAGGGGATAACACTTCTGACAAAAATTACTTTTTATCTTATCACACCAACTCGGTGTGATGATGGATCTGCTTCCAAGTCCACGCTAGCCTTTTCTTGCTGGCATTCTGGTCTCACATGTCTCTACACATTTTGGGTATCATTATTAATAAGGATTCAACATGACAGCCATCGTTTTCTCACGTATGATCGACTAGGCCCAAAGTTCTTGGTTTATTACACTTGGGTCCCTAAAGTTCATTTTTATTGACTTTAGGTCCCTAATGCTAAAATTTCCCCCCAAATTGAATCCCAAGGTTTCCAATATCCTCTTTGGATCCCAAATTTGCTCAAAATTGTGTGAGGGGCTCAAGCTTTCCAAATTTCCAATTTGGTCCCTAATTTTTCAAAAATTACAATTTTGTCTCTACTTTACAGAAATAGCCATTTTCCCTAAATCATTCAAAAATTGACCAATTGGTCCCCCAACATCTCTATCATTGCCAATGGACCATCAATTTTGAGAAACTACAAGGAGGTCCCACAATTTTTCAAAATCCCCAGGTTTCCCCAATTTCTTCCCCCTATTTTGACCGAATTTGATTCCTTCAAATTGGTCGTTCAATTGAGGTTAATTGCTCCAATTAATGGCTGTATTTGTTCCTACACTTCCATACGATCAAATGGAGCTTTCAATTGCAAAATTTGAATGTGAAACAAGCTCAAATGGAGCTTTTAATTGCAAAATTTGAGTGTGAAACAAGCTCAAATAGAGCTTCACCGAAAAACTGTTCGTAGAGAGAGAGAGCTTCGAAAACTTACTGTCGGAGGTGTGACGATCCATATTTTGGGGAAGCTTGAACCAGAGCTTCGACTTGGGCACTTTTTTGAGCCAAACAAGGTGAGGTTGGGTTCTTTAGAATCGGGGAGAATTCAGCTACACGCTTGTAGTCTCCATTTCTTCGAGAGTCGTCAAAGAAACACTGACGTGATAGAATAGTGAAGCAGCTCCGGTAGACCGAAGTTGCCTTGTTTTGGCCGAGCTAAAATCAGACAATTTGAGCTCTCCTTAGGCCAAACCAAGCCCTCTCAATACCTTCACAACCCTCCTATAGTTGAATGAGAGCTTAAAGGTAAGCCAATTTGGCTACCCTTTGTAATTTTCGACCGGTGCTACAGAGAGAACTGGCAGAACTTTGATGATGAAATTCTCACTTAATTCGACATCAATTGATGCAATTCTTGATCATAGGAGGAACCTCAGGTCACAAGCTATCTGCCTAGATCAAAAGCTTGGACCACGACGCCCCCGACGATAAGCTTTCGAAGCTTTCTCTCTTTAAGTCTAGTTTTCCGGCGTAGCTCCATTTGAACTTCGATGATGATGACCGATCAATTGGTGGAGGACCAATTGGGCAATTTTTGGAATTTTGGTGCAAAATTTACCATTTTTGTAATGTAGGGGCAAAATGGTAATTTTGGAAAAGTTGGGGGACCAAATTGGAAATTTGGGAAATTAAACCCCTTTTTGTGAATTTGAACAAATTGAGCTACTAAGATAAATTTTAAAAGTTTCGGGACTCAATTTGAGGAAAAATCGGAATTAGGGACTTAAAGTTAAAGAAAAATAACTTTAGGGACCTAATTGCAAATAAAGTAAAAGTCAGTTTTCTCTTTCATTTGGGATGAATGAGGGCTATTAAGCTAAAGAATAATGAACAAGAATGTTGAAATCATGTAGGAATACGAAATATCGAGAACGCCAGCTAAGAAGAGTTTGAGTAAGGACAACAAGCTGCCTGAGAGGAATTTCACTGGACTATCGGGTGAGTGGGATTTTTATATCATAACTGGTTGGGATGATAAGTACCTCGGAAATGAAAACCCACTACTAAGTGGTATCTTAAACATCACAACTTAGAGGAGTGATGTGAAAATGACACGGAAAATCTACTTACCGGCTATAAGTAGATCATACCTGGTTGGTATGATGAAAACTTTCTCAGAGGAAGTGGAAAACCCGTAAATCAGTTATGAGTGGGGATGTACTCATATTCAATTGATATGATGGACAGTTGAAATTATATTTTTGTCGAAACTACTCTCCCCTAACTGTGTCCACTACTTAAACAATTTGAGAGACATTCTTGATGGGAGCTCGAATAGCTCTGTTAGGCTGGAAGCCTCGGTTTTAGAACTTGGGGGCTATTATGCCCAATTTTGAAAATCTCAAATAGTGGGCCCTAGGCCCATTGGCACGAGTAGGAGCTCATAAAAAACATGAATTTATATGCCATAAAAACTTGAGTAATTGAATTGTTTGGCCATGGTAACAAGACAGGACCGACATACTCAGTCAACTAGCGGACAGTGCAACATGACAGGTCTCCGGACTAGTCAAGACAAATAGATGCAGATTGAGTTGAGGGTCGGGGCCGTTAAACTAATGACACCACAGATCATATGGCATGATGTGAAAATACTGATTGTACATGCACTATGTTTACATGACCTTCAAGATGTCCAAGAGGGGTAGTGATGTGCCCTATGGCCCTGAACGACCTGGTGGATATAAGAGCAGTTAGTCGTACCAGGAGGCCTTGCGAAGCTCAATGTAGCTTCAAGCGCACGAGATCGAGGTGTGGTCAAGATGAGGTCTCTGTCCTCATATGAACATGGAGAATTGTTACGGGATTGAGGGTCGAATATCACGAACATCCACTCATTCTCAGGGTAGAAGTGGACGTGCTTCTATCTAGGTGGCCGGTAAAGTCGCTCCGATGCCCCAAGTGGGTTCAGTGGATGTACTGGCCTATGATTGTGTGATTAAATTTTATGATGAAGGATGTGTGTTAGGTGATGACACATCGTGATTAATAAGAAATTGTGATAAAAACTAAAATTTGAAATTAAAGGTTTTTAAAAGAGAATAAAGAGTCTAACACACTCCGAGTCAAACATTTTTCCTAAAAGATAAATTTTGAAAACCCATTCACTGAGTCGTTGTACTCACCCACTCCCTTATATCCCTTTCAGGTAACCCCAGAAAGCCTACCGTAAAGACCACCAGTTAATACACTTATGAGACAGGTATGATTAGCTAAAATTTTATGCAGTTTTAATTTATGTTATTTCAAGAAAGATTTAGTTCTAAAGAATGCCTTATTCATCACGGTTTATAAACAAGGGGTAACCCTTAGTAAACCGGGAGAGTGGCGGGTTGATCATGGGCATCCAACCAAACCCAATCGGGGTATGACAAGAATATTCCTTTGCTGGAGAAGGAAAGTTTTTGAACTGATGAACAGTGCTGTCATCCTAAGGAAGAAGACGACACTATTCCGGACTGGATCGGTTTAGTCCGATCGGGTTCAATGGCGAATATCGGTCGATTCAGGCTTGATTTAACCAGTTTTCTCAAATCTAAAAATTTCTAAATTTGTCTAAATTTATTTCCCATCAAATGGTTGCTTAAATTTCCCAATTTGATCATGTAAGCCACCAATAAAAAAGAATTTAGAAATCGGTTCATGTATAGTTCAAACTTGTTCAATCTGGTTCAAGTCTAGTTCACCCTAAACCGGTCCGAGTTTCCCATCCATTTTACTTCATGGTTCTTACCCATGATTTTCATGACTTCTTGGTCCCTTGGGATTTTCCAATTTCCCATTTTTACCCCTATTTATCATTCTCGGTTCCTTAAGTGGTTCAGTTTTTCTCATCTAATTGACCGGTTTTCCCTGATCCGAGATGACGGGTTTCACAACTCTCCCCTCCTTTTAGCGGTTTTGTCCCCAAAACTAAATTACGTATCCTTTATGTTATGAATAATTTCCCTTGAATTCAACTTGGGGTTTGCTTTGACATGCTACCTCTTTGGTTACTCCTTCACTTAGCCCTTTAAAAACCACGTGCTTGAGGAATTTCTTTCCCTTTCCATTATTTACTTACTCCATGGAGTGTATCCTGATGAGGTATGTTTTACCCACAAGTCCAAAGGTACACCCTTAGGTCCACTTCTTGCTCTGCTTAGGGTAAGACTCTTCTTTTTGAGTGTTCTTATCCATGTCGTTGGGTTGGATGATCCATAAACATCCAATCGTCTCCGTTTCCATTTATTCCCTTGGTCATTGATGCTCTTTACCTCAGCATTCTTTCGGACTTTTCGTCCTTAACCCTGTGGGTTTTGATATGATTTCCTCCTTATCTTATTTTGGTCCTTTCCTCCATCTTTTGTTTACTAAAGCTCTAATTCTAGTTCATAGGTTTGACTTCATCATATTTGACTAACAGACTCTTTCTTACTTGAGTCACATTTTCCTAGGACTGTTGGACCTACATGTCCCTTATAGCATGACATGTTCTAGAAATTTCTTTGTACATTATAGTTCTAGAACATTTTCTCGATAACACTTCATGCCTTTCCAATCATTAGGAGTCATGTGGCTTCATTCTTTCTTGTTACCTAGTAGTGTTCTCTAACTACCTTTGGCGTTATTCAATTGTCCCTTTACATTTTGACATCATTATCGTGTAAATTTTGCCTTATCTACTCATCTCTTACCAACTTCCTTATTGGTTTTCCCCTGGTTCCAATCCATCAGGTTTCCCAATGACTTACCAACATGTTGGGATTTTTCCTCTTTTATGTCCTTCCTCATTTTGCAACGGCATCCTTTACTCAAGGACTTTCCTTTCTTCAATCAACTCTTACTTGCTCGTGACCATTTTATGATTCTTTATTCCAAGTTGATCCCTTTAGATCTATGTGTCGATTCTTTTGTTTGGGGAGTTCCCTTTTGATGGTTTCATTCTCTACTATGTCCTTCAAAGTAGAGACTTCCACCTTTGGAGTTACATGTTCAACCTTCTTACCATTCCTTAAAAATTTCCTATCTTCACCTCCTTAAACCCTTTTTATATTGGGGCATTTTCCCGCTTTAATCCTTTATTTTCTCAAAATTCCCATTTCGTCCCTTATTCCCTATCCAAATAACTTCCGACTATTGGGTCTTATTTCGTGTACTTCACACAATGTCCAGCCTTTCAATCTTTAGGCTCCATTAAGCGAGTGTGAACCACAACCAGTCTTGATGTATGTGGTTGTTTCCCTTAATCACTTCTTAATTGAAGGGCTTACTTCTCCAAGGTTTCTCATATATAATTTCTTTTATTTCCTTATTATGAATATTCCACCTATTCTTACTTGTTACGACATCTTTTGATGCTATCTTCCTACTTACTTGTTCCTTGATTTTAACTTACTCCTTGTGCCCTCCTAGTATGCTTCCCTTGGTCTTTTCACCTCAATATGCACTTCATTTGCAAGCTTATCTTCTATCCACTTTAATTAGTTTCATTACCTCAATATGCCTCTCCAGGGCTTCCTTCTTTGGTAGGATTCTTCCCCTTTCTCCCGAAATTCCTTTTTCATTCGTTCTCGAGAGTATCTAACCTTAAATGACATCGATGCCACCCTCTCCTGCTTACCCTTACTTTTGAAATCTTGTGGCACATCTTTTGTATCCTATCCTCATTCCCACTCACATCCTAGTATAAGCCTATTTCTTTAGGGAGGGTTCAAATCCTCCTTGTTTCAAGGTCTCTTGATCACATTGTGAGAGGCTTACTTAATCCTTCTCATGTCTTGAGTTTGTTGTTAATCCATTTTCGGCCATTGATTTCTTTAAGGATTTCCTTCATCCTTCTTTTCTGACGTTTGGCCTTCTCACTTCTCCTTTATTTGCCTGGGTTTAAATCCTTGATTCTTACGAGGGTTAGTTCGTTAACTGCCTTGTCCCTATTATTGTTCTTGTCCAACTGTCTGGGGGCAGTTGTCTCTTGAGTTTACTGGTCTTTGATGCCCATCCTATCGCCCTTTTTAGGATGTTGTCATTACTACTCCACCATCCTTCTTAGGGTATTGTTTATTATCCTTGATCATTCCGTTGTTACTAGTTGCTTCCTACTTGGCTACTCTCCTTTTCTAAAGCAGGTCACACTTGTCATCCCGAGACATCCTTAACCACTTATGCCCCTTTTGAGGTTCCTTATTTCGGGTTAAGCATCTTATGATACACCTATAAGTTCCTTAGCTTGGGAATTTCCCTTTTATGGTCTCACTTCCTACCTTTATCCTTCTACCTAGGGACTTCCATCCTGGGAGTTTCACGTTCAACCTCCCTAACGCTCCTTGAAGGCTTTTTCTTCTATCCTTTCTTACACCCTTATTATATTGGAATGGTTATCCGCCCTTAATCCTTCACTGTCCTCCAATTCCCTTTTTTTTTCCTTATCCTTCCTTCGAGGAGCTCTTGATTATGGGTTGGTTCCTTACACTCCATGTTATGTCATGCCGCCCATCAATGGTCCCTTCGAGGGGTCCTTAGTTGTATACATCCTTCCAGAGTTCCCTTTCCTAGCACATTTCTTCTCCTCTTCACTCTTACCATGTCCTACCCTAGAGTTGCCGGAGGATGTTTTCCATGTTTGCCCTTTCTGAGGGGGTTCTAAGTGTCCTTCCCATGTACCCTCCCTCCATTCTTGTGGTATTCCTCTCTGGTTGACTTTCTTAAGAAGAAGTTCAAATTTTTTTCTTTACCTTGCTATTCCTTGACCTATTTGCAAATAACTTTACTTAACCTGCTCCACGGTTTTGGTCACCTGTCCATCCTTGATCCTTGCATTTCTCATTCAAGTCATTCATCCTACTTACCTTTTTCATTTTATCTATACACTGCTTCATTTTTGTTTTCTTCCTTTGGTCCTTCTTATCTTTTGTGACCCCTCCTCATATAGTAGAGGTGTGAGAACGCGACTTTGTTTGAGGGATAGAGTTGTAGGAAAAATTAGAATTTTTATTAATAAGGGGTACAAGACATTTTGGGCATTAACCCTATTACAAGAAATAGGTTCAGCTTGTGAAGCTACTATACTTGGTTCTTAGTAAGTGTCTTTCTTGGTTATAAGTCCGTTATAGTGTCCTTGGAGTTAGGTTGGCTTTCCTACTCGTGGATGTGACCTCAACAGGTGTTGACACCACATTCCTTGGTGGCATTGGATGCTTCCCCATAATGTCTCTTGGTCCTTTGTGACTTCTACTATACCTCATGCATTGGAGATCTTTTAGGGTTGTCTTCTTACAAGTACAAAGTGTTGGGTAGTATTGGTGACGTCAGTCCTAGTTTTCTTGGTTACTCTCTTGGGAGCCATCTAAAAATTTTAATAAGTTTTCTCTTAGTTCTTACGTTATAAGTCTTGATAATGTATTCAAGTAAACAGGCTTGGATACCACTCAAGTTGTCATGCCCTGACCCAGTTTGGTCAGATTCCCATGAGCAACCCACCACTCCCTTTGGTATGTGAGAGCTTTAACCCCTTTCTAAACTGCGAGTAGTTAGGCATCCTTTTTTCTATTTTTCCTAAAATAGCATTATAAAAAACTAAATATATAAAAAATTTTGTACCTGTATTTACGGTTCAACTATGAGCGGTGTTTATGGTTGGTCTTCCTCTTTGGGTGAGTTTCTACAACTCACTAAGCCTGTCTTTGGAGTTAGTTTTCAAAAAATGTTTAGTTTATTCGTCAAAACCAATGCCAAGGTTTACCATTCATTTTCCAAGGTTTTTTCTCATACTCAAATCTCAAAATCTTTTTCCATTTCCATATTATTAGGTGTGCTTAGCTCTCTTAGCCCATCCCCTTACCTCGGGAGGTGTTTAGTTGTAAAACCTGCCCTTTTGAGCTAAGGAAAACCGGGAAAAGAACTGGTGAAACCAAGTGAGGGTTCAGAATCGGTTCACAAACCCGATCATTTCTGAACGGGCAATTTGGGAATTTACAATTCTCGGGTGATCCAAATAGTTCATTAAACCTTCGAAAAGAAACTTAAGACAAATTAGAAGAGAAAAACAAAATTGGTTTAGGTGAACGAGAATCCATAAGAATTATGAAGTTAAGGGTCCTTACCCAAGAGTAGTGTGAGGATGGGTGATGTCCATTTCCCAGTGAAGCTCGAACCATAGTTTCAACTTGAACATTTTTCTTAACCTCAGAAGGAGAGGTTGAGCTCTTTAGAACTGAGGAGAAGACAGCTATCTAATAGCAAACTCCAGTCAATCCGAGAATCGCTGGAGAAGTGTCGGCATGATGGAACAGTGAAGCAGCTCTGGCGGACCAAAGCTACCCTATTTCGGTGAAGCTAAAATCGGCCATTTCGAGCCCTCCTCAAACCAAACTAAGCCCTCCCAACACTTCCTCAGTCGTCCCACGGCCGAATTAGGATTGAAAGGTAAGCTAATTCGGTTCCCCTCGGTAATTTTTGGCCGGTGCTAGAGAGAGAACCAACAGAATTTCAATGATGAAATTCTAACTCAATTCGGCATCAATTGATGCGATTCTTGATTCTAGGATGATCCTCAAGATGAGAGCTATCTGCCCAGATCGAAAGCTTAGACCGTCATGCCTACACCGGTGAGAAATCAAAGCTTTCTCTCTCTACAACTTGTTTTTCGGCGAAGCTTCGTTTGAGCTTGTTCCGGCGTTAAAATCTGTGATTTAAAGTTCCTTAGAATTGTATGAACATGTAAGAACTCAATTTCAACTCCAATTTCAACAATTAGAGTTGTTTGATCGGTCAATTTGATAAAATCAAATTCGGCAGTGTTGAAGAGTTGAAATTGGGGGAAAATGGGGGAAATTTGGGGATTTTCGAAATTCGAAGGACCAAAATGAAATTTTATGAAATTGAGGGCCAATTGGGCATGAAAATAATGTTGGAGGACCAATTGAGAAATTTTAGAATTTTTGGGGCAAAACTTACCATTTTTGTAAAGGAAGGGCAAAATGGTAATTTTGGAAAAGTTTGAGGATCAAATTGGAAATTTGAGAAATTAATCCCCTTTTTGTGAAATGGAATAAATTGAGGTCCTATGATAAATTTTAGAAGTTTTGTGACTCAATTTGAGGAAAAATCAGCATTAGGGACTTGGGGACTTAAAGTTAAAGAGAAATAACTTTAGGGACCTAATTGCAAATAAATGAAAGTTTGACTTTCTCATTAATTTGGAATGAATGAAGGCGATTAGGCCGAAGGAAAATGAACCAAGATGTTCATATCGTGTAGGAACACGAAGTACTGGGAACGCCAACAAGGACAAGCTCACGTGAATACCAAGAACCGATTTAGTGGAATTCACGGCATTAACGGGTGAGTGGGTTTACTAACATCATACCCGGTTGGGATAATGAGCACAACTTAATATTAAAAACTACTTACCGGTTGTGAGTGGAAATTTTATATCATACTTGGTTGGGAATGATAAGTACCTCGGTATGAAAACCCACTATTAAGTGATATTTTAAACATTACTACTTAGAGGAAGTGATGTGAAAATCATCCGGAAAAACTACTTACCGATTGCAAGTAGATCTTACCCGGTTGGTATGATGAGACTTTCTCGAAGGAAGTTGAAAATTCGTTCATTAGTTATGAACGGAGGTGTCCTTATACACGGGCGGTATAATGGATAGAGAAAACATATGTTTTTGTCGAAAGTGCTCTCCCCTGACTGTGTGCCAATGCTTAAAGAATTTGGGAGACCTTCTCGACGGGAGCTCGAATAGCTCTGATAGGTCGGGGGCCTCAGTTTTGGAACTTGGTGGCTAAATTCCCAATTTTGAAAATCTCGTACACTGGGCCCAAGGCCAGTTGGCACGAGTAGGAGCTCGTAAATGAACATGATATATGTGCCATAAAACTTTATAAGTGAATTGTTTGGCCATGGTACCAAGATAGGACCGACATGCTCAGTCAACTAGCGGTAGTGCAACATGATAGGTCGACGGACCAGTTAAGACAAACAACTGTGGGTTGAGTTGAGAGTCGGGGCCGTTGGACCAGTGGCACCACAGATTACATGGCAATATGAGAAAACATTGTTTGTGCATGCACTATGAGTATGAGATCATCAAGACACCCATGAGGGGTAGTGATGCGTCCTAAGGGCACTGGACGACCTGGTGGCTATAAGGGCAATTCGTCATTCCAGGTGTTTGTGCAAAATCTGGAGTAGCACCAAGCGCATGAGACCAGGGTGGGGATGGGATGAGGTCTCTGTCCTCATACGGACGGGATTGTGGGTCGGATGTCACGTACATCCACTCATTCTCAGGGTAGAAGTGGTCGTACTTCTATCTAGGTGGCCGGAAAAGTCGCTCCGAAGCCACTAGTGGGTTAAGTAGTGATACTGACTTGCGAATATGTGTAATCTTCATGATGAAGGATGTGTGTTGGGTGATGACACACCGGTAACTAAGAAATGGTGGAAAACCTGAATTTTTAAACGAAAGGATTTTTGAAAAAAAAAAGAGTCTGGCACACTCCATAGAAATGTTTTTCTTAAAAGTCAAAAGCTTTTAAAAACTCATTCACTAATTAGTCGTACTCACCCCCTCCCTTATATCCCTTTTAGGAAATCCCGAAAAGCCTACCCTTAAAGACCGTCAACTAAGATGCTGTAAGACAGGTATGTAAAGTTTTAAATTTCATGTAGTTTTGATTGTATTATTCTAGGAAAAGGTGCAGGTTAAAGGACGCCTTACTCTTTACGGTTTACAATAAGGGGAAATCCTTTAATAAACCGGGAAGAGTGGTGGGTTGATCATAGGGATCCGACCAAATCGTGTCGGGGCGTGACATTAGCAAACAAACACACACCCTTCATCATGAAGGGTACACACATTCACAGGGTTACCCCAGACTGCACCCACTTGGAGATCAGCACAACTTTGCTGTCCACCTTGATAGAAGCATGTCCACTTCTACCTTGAGCTTGAGTGGACATCCCAAACATCTGACCCTCAGACCCGAATGCCATTTCGTGTCTGTATGAAGATGGAGACCTCATCTTGTCCCCACCCTGGTGTCATGCGCAAAAAGCTCCCAGAGCTTCATGATAGACTAGCACGCCAAACTTCCCTTATCGCTCCCATGTCATCCAACAGCCCTTGGGACCCATCATTACCCCCTAGGGCATCTTGATGGTCCCGATCCTTAAGTACATGTACAAACAAAAGTTTTCATATACTAAACCATCCTCTTTGGTGCCAACGGTCTAACGGCCCCGACGCTCAACTCGTCTTGCAACTGTTTGTCTAGGCCGGTCCGTCGACCTGGCCCTAACGCATTGTCGCCAGTCCATCGAGCATTGTCGGTCCTAACTTGATATCGTGGCAAATCAAACAATCATTATCCATTTTAATTAGGAGTTTTCATGGCTCTTCCTAATCGTGTTTGTTTATGGTCTCCAGCACGTGCACACTGGCCTTAGGCCCATTGCACGTGTTTTTCCAAAACTACGCCTACAACCCTATGAGTTCAAAAATCAAAGAACTGACCCATTAGAGTTGTTCTAGCTCCCGTTAAGAAGGTCTCCCAAATAGTTTAAGCAGTTGTCACACAGTTAGAGGATAACACTTTTGATAAAAATTACTTTTTATCTCATCACACCAACCAAATGTGATGATGGATTCACTTAGAACCAGTAGTTAGTTTTCTTCTTTCCTTAAGGAAACTCATCATACCAACAGGGTATGATGTTTTTTTATTCCTATCATAACCAATAAGTAGGTTTTCTCCATTAAAAATAGTACTCGTCATCTCAACTAGTATGATGTATAAAAGTCCCAGTCACTAGTTGACTCTAACGTATTCGTCCCTAGTCAGCTTCTAAGTCCACGCTAGCTTTTTCTTGCTGGCATTTTAGTCTCCTAGTATGCTTCCTTAGGGTTTCCTTCTTTAGAAGAATCCTTTCCCTTCTTTCTCAGAATTTATTCATCCTTGAGGGTATCCAACTTTAACTTTCCTGATATCCTTGGATATCATCCTTCCTGCTTCACCTTCGAGGTTTGGTGCGTACGTCCATAGGATTTTCTTTTACTCATATTTCATCACAAGTTTTATAAGAAATTGGATTTTTATTATAATGCTGATGAATTACAGGATTTTTAGTTATATTGGTCTAGGGGAGCTATGGTAAGTACCAACTATAGTATTAGGTTCATCTTATTCTTCCTTCTGGTTAAGGTTGTATACTCGAGTTGGTACTCTTGACGTAGTGGCTATGTCTTGCCCTCCTTCTAGTGCCCTTGGGTTTCCTTGAGTTGGTGGATGGTTACTTCGTCGGGTATTACCTCAAAGGGCTGGACAACTCTTTGCAAAGTGTCCGAGCTATCCACATTTGAAATAGGCTTGACACGACCCTTCATGACTTTTCTGGCACCTAGGGCAAGAGGGGTTTCTCCTTTGTGGGGTTGTACTTGTCTCTCTTTGAGCATGGTAATCATCATTTCTCCTAAAAGACCCTATTCTTGTCCCCCATTTTTGTCTACCAGGCTCCTTTTGACCTCTCTAGTTGCTCTATCCTTCCTTCTCCTTCTGATCGACTTGTTATATCCAACAACATCTTGTCTATACCAAACATTCACATTCATGGGCCATGCTAATGATAGCAGCCAAATCTGTGGCGCATCCTAGTACTCCCATCCGATCTCTTATATCCATGCTGAGACCATCCACGAACCGTTAGCAGATATCTGTTAGTTTGGCTAAGTTTGGAGCAAAAGGCCTTAGCTCATTAAACTTAGTCTCATATTCCAATATATAGTTAAGCCCTTATCGTAGTCGGAGGAAATCATGTTTCTTCTCATTAATTAGGTGAGGGGCCAGGTACTTCTCCACGTATCTCTCCTCAAATTGCTTCTAGGAGGGTGTGGAAGTATGTAGGCTCCGGACATTGTCCCACCATTTTTTGGCACTACCCTCCAAGAAAAATTCTCTCAGGATCACCATGTCCTCTGGTGATATTCTCACTATCCCCATCAGTTTCTTGATGTTAGCCAGCCAGTCCATGGTGGCTCCCGCATCCTTCTCTCCGAGAAAAGGCTTACACCTGAGTTGATGAAGAGTCTTGAGATACTTGGGAATATCAACTAGAGGGGGAGGATTAATAGGAGGAGGATGAGTTTGTACTTCCTCTAGTTTAGCCCGAGAGTTGGTGCCTGCCTCAGGAGCGAGGTTAGATTGTCCAAATACTCGAGTGAACTCTTCATACAACCTCTGGTGTTTTGGGCTTGGTCCAGGTGAATTTGTTTGTGTTTCTCGGGGAGTTTCTACTGGAAGGGTTGGTTGGGCAGTGCTGGGGATTGCAACTTTAGTTCTCTTGGTTCCTTTCTTGGGAGCCATCTGTAAATTTTGAAAATATGCCTATTAATTACTATGTTTTCTAGTATTTATAATGTATTTGAGGAAACAAGCTCTGATACCACTCAAGTTGTCACGCCCCGACCCTATTTGGTCGAATCCCCATGATCAACCTGCCACTCTCCTGGTTTACTAAGGGTTGCCCCTTATTTATAAAATGTGAGTAAGACGTCTTCTAAACCTGCACTTTTCATGAAATAACATAAATCAAAACTAAATAAGAATTTTACATACATGCCTTAAGGTTTCGCTACCGATAAATCTTTAATGTTAGTTTTTCCTTGGTTTTCTGAAAAGGGGTAAAGGGAGTGGTGAGTTTGACAACTAAGTGAATCGATGTTTGAAAAATAAGTTTTTTATAAAAGAGTTTGAATTGGAGTGTGCTAGACTCCTTTTTTCTTTAAAAACATTCTTTACTCAAATTCTGGTTTTAACACCTTTTTCCAAGGTTTACCAATTATTTTCCAAGGATCCTCAAATCCTTTCCAAGTTTTTCATAACCTTTTTTCCCAATTCCATATTCGGTGTGTTTCACAAACAATACACCCTTCATCATGAAGGGAATCAAACACATTCACGAGATGCAGTTACGCCAACTGCACCCACTAGTGTGAAGTCTGAGTGAACGTCTCTGATGTCCTACCCTCAGACTAAAAATACTTGATGTCCGTATGAGGATAGAGACCTCATCCTGATCCCACCCCGGTCTCATGCACAATGAAGCTACGTCAAGCTTCGGAAAACTTTTGGTACGACTAATTGCCCTTATATCCACTGGGTCGTCCAGAGCCCTAGGATGCATCACTACCCCTCTTGGGCGTCTTGAAGGTCCCGTAAACACAGTGCATGCACAATCAATAGTTTTTTCAAAATGCCATATAATTTGTGATGCCACTAGTCCAATGGCCCTAAACCTCAACTCGACCTACAGCTATTTGTCTTGACTAGTCCAAAGACCTGTCATGTCACACTACCGCTAGTTGACTGAGTAAGTTGGTCCTATCTTGGTACCATGGCCAAATAACTCAATATTTAAGTTTCGTGACATATTAATCATGTTTGTTTATGAGCTCTTGTGTGTACCAACTGAACTAAGGCCCACTATTCGAGATTTTCAAAATCGAGCATATTAGCCCCCCAAGATTCAAAATCGAGACCTCCAGCCTAACAGAGCTATTCGAGCTCCCGTCAAGAAGGTCTCCCAAAATGTCTAAGTAGTGGCACACAGTCAGGACCTCCACTCACCCATTAATGTAGTAAATTGCTCTCGACTGTTTCTTTGTATTCACGCGAATTTGTCTTTCCGGCGTTTCCGATACTTCGTGTTCCTACATGATATGAACACCTTGTTCATTATCCAATGGCCTAATAGTCTTCATGTATTCCAAATGAATGAGAAAACTAAACTTTTTATTTATTTACAATTCGGTCCCTAAAGTTATTTTTCTTCAACTTTAAGTCCCTAATGTCGGTTTTTCCTCAAATTAATCCCCAAAACTTTTAAAATTCACCTTGGGACCTCAATTTATTCAAATTCACAAAAGGGGTTCAATTTTCCAAATTTCCAATTTGGTCCCAAACTTTTCCAAAATTACCATTTTGCCCATAATTTACAAAAATGGTAAGTTTTACCCCAAAAATTCTAAAAATTTCCCAATTGGTCCTCCAACATCTTTATCATGCCCAATTGGCCCTCGATTTTTTGAAATTGCACTTTAGTCCCTCAAATTTTTGAAATTTCCAAAATTTCCCCAATTTTCCCCTCAATTTCAACCTTCTAACTCTGCCGGATTTGATTTCATCAAATTGACTGATTAAATGAATTTAATTGTTGAAATTGAAGTTAGATTGGAGTTTCTACAACTTCATAAAATTTAATTGCACTTTGAATCACATGATTTGATGTCGGAATGAGCTCAAATGAAGATTCACTAAAAACTAGACTTAGAGAGAGAAAGCTTCGAAAGCTCACCATCGAGGGTGCGACAGTTCGAGCTTTCGATCTAGGTAGATAGCTCTCATCCTGAGGTTCCTCCTATGATCAAGAATTGCATCAATTGATGCTGAATTGAGTGAGAATTTAGTCATCGAAGTTCTCTCGGTTCTCTTTAGCACCGATCGGAATTATAGAGGGGAGCCAAATTGGCTTACCTTTCAGCTCTAATTCAACTGTAGGAGGGTTGTTGAAGTGTTGGGAGTACTTGGTTTGGCCTGAGAAGGGCCCAAATTGGCTGATTTAAGCTCGGTCGAAATAAGGCATCTTCGGTCCATCGGAGCTACGTCATAGTTCAATCTCACCGGTGCTACTCCGACGACCCCCGGAGCAAATGGAGACTACAGACGTGTATCTAACTTCTCCACAGTTCTAAAGAACCTGACCATGCCTTCTTTGGCTCAAAAAAGACACTATATCGGAGCTCTGGTTTGAGCTTTACCAGAAATTGGAGCAGTTGAGAGATAATGGAGTTTTCATGTGTGGAGAGGATGAATGAGGAGGGGCTCTTTATATAGGAAGCTTGGGGACTTCTTAGTCGTTCGATTAGTGCCTCAATGACGGTCATTCATTGCCAAAAACTCCCTGGACAGAGACATTTCAGCTTCGTCGGCACTACGCATTTTTTTGGTGAGTGAACAATGTTGTCATCTGAAGGAAGAAGATGACACAATTCCGAACCGAACCAGTATGAACCGGGTTCAAAGCTTAAACCGGCTGGTTCACCCCCAATTCGACCGAATTTTTCAAATCTAAAATTTTCTAAATTCATTTTCTATCCAATGGTGGCCTCAAATCTCAAATTTGAATTTTCCAAGCCACCTAGAAATATGAATTTATCACCCGGTTCAATAGTGGTTCAAACCAGTCCAAACCAGTTCAATCCGGTCTGGAATTGGATAACTTGAACCGATTTAGTTTTCATCTCCAATTCATCCTAAAGTTCTTTTTCTTATTTTTTATGACTGTTTAGGTCACTCGAGATCAATAAATTTCCCGGTTTGCCCTATCTCTATCGGTTCCGATTCATGAACCGACTTAGTTCATAAATTGGTTTAATTTAGTTAGATCTGGCTCGTCTGAACCGGTCTGATTTTTTTCTTTCAATGTGTCCTAAGATTCTTTTCCAAGACTTTATGAACTATTTCAGTCACTCAGTAGTTATAAATTGCCCATTCTCTGATGATCGGGTTTGTGAATCGATTCAGTTTTTCTCACTCAATTTGACCGGTTCTTTTCCCAGATTTCCTTAACTCAAAAAGAACGGGGTTTACATTTTCCTAGAAACTAGTGCGAAGAGGTGGTGGGAGCAATTTGAGGAAAGATATACTAAGGAATACCTAGCTCTACATCTAATCAAGGAGAAGAAGCAAGACTTCCTCCAACTCCAACAAGGGCTTAACTCTATCTCGGAGTATGAAACAAAGTTTAACGAGTTAAGACCCTTTGCCACCGACCTAGTCGGACATGCGGCTATTTTCCAATGATTTGTAGATAGTCTTAATATAGACATATGGGACCGATTGGAAGTACTAGGACACCCCATGGATTTAGCTGTTGTCATCAGCATGGTCCATGAATATGAGCGTCTGGTACAAACGAGACACCGCCGAGTAGAACAAACCGGTAGGAAAGAGGAAGGAGGCCAGGATAGCTGAGGAAGACAAAAGGATCTAGGTGGATAGAAATGGAGAACAAGAATGGGGTTCCCTAGGACAATGGAAGGTTATCATACACAAAGGGAGACAAATATAGCCCCACCAAGAAGAAGCCCCTATTGTTCCATGTTCTAGAAAAACCATGAAGGACCATGCTGAATATGCTACGAAAGTAGACAGCCTGGCCACTTTGTGAAGAATCACCTAGCTCTTCAAGGCAATACACAATGAAGTTGTGAAACCCGCCCTTTTGAGCTAAGGAAAACTGGGAAAAGAACTGGTCAAACCAAGTGAGGAATCAGAACCGGTTCACATACCTGATCATTTCTGAATGGGAATTTACAATTCTCAGGTGATCCAAAGAGTTCATTAAACCTTTAAAAAGAAACTTAAGACAAATTAGAAAAGAAAAACCAAATTGGTTCAGGTGAACGAGAATCCATAAGAACTATGAACTTAAGCGTGCTTACCATAAATGGCCATAAATTTTTGGTCAAAAATTTTTTATGCAAAAGTATTCCTTATCATAAATGGCCATAAATTAATATATATATATAATTATTGTAATTAATACCAATAATTTAATACCTAAATTAAATTATTGGAATTAATACAAATAATTTAATACTGAAATTAAATTATTGGAATTAATATCGATAATTTATGGTAATATTAATACTAGTAATAAATCTCTCCTATTTAATACACGATTTTTACACCTATATAAAGAGGTCATCCCCATTCATTCTCCTCACACCTAAACACTTCTCTCTCTCTCTACTGCTCCATTACCTGGTGAAGCTCGAACCAGAGTTTCGACTTGAACATTTTTCTCAACCTCGGAAGCAGAGGTCGAGCTCTTTAGAACCGAGGAGAAGATAGCTATCCAATAGCAAACTGCAGTCAATCCGAGAATCGCTGGAGAAGCGCAGCATGATGGAATAGTGAAGCAGCTCCGGTGGACAGAAGCTGCCCTATTTCGGCTAAGCTGAAATCGACTATTTTGAGCCGTCCTCAAGCCAAATCAAGCTTTACCAATACTTCTGCAGCCCTCCCACGGTCAAATTAGGACTGAAAGGTAGGCCAATTTGGCTCCCATCTATAATTTTCGGCCGGTGCTAGAGAGAGAACAGACAGAATTTCAATGATGAAATTCTAACTCAATTCAGCACCGATTGATGTGATTCTTAATTTTAGGATAAACCTCAGGATGAGAGCTATCTGCCTAGATTGAAAGCTCGGACTGTCGTGCCCTCATCGGTGAATAATAGAAGCTTTCTCTCTCTACAGTTCATTTTCTGGCGAAGCTCCATTTGAGTTCGTTCCAGTGTCAAAACATGCGATTTAAAGTGCTATTGAATTGTAAGAGGATGGAGTAAGTCAATTTTAACTTTAATTTCAACAATTGGAGGCGTTTGATCAGTCAATTTGATAAAATCAAATTCGACTGTGCTAAGGAGTTGAAATTGGGGGAAAATTAGGGATTTTCAAAATTCAAAGGACCAAAATGTAATTTTATGAAATTGAGGGTCAATTGGGCATGAAAATAATGTTGGAGGACCAATTGAGAAATTTTGGAATTTTTGGGGCAAAACTTACTATTCTTGTAAAGGAAGGGCAAAATAGTAATTTTGGAAAACTTGGGGGACCAAATTGGAAATTTGGGAAATTAATCCCCTTTTGTGAAATGGAATAAATTGATGTCCCTTATAAATTTTAAAAGTTTCAGGACTCAATTTTAGGAAAAACCGGTATTAGGGACTTAAAGTTTAAGAGAAATAACTTTAGGGACCTAATTGTAAATAAATGAAAGTTTGACTTTCTCATTCATTTAGAATGAATGAAGGCTATTAGGCCGAAGGATAATGAATCGAGATGTTCATATTGTGTAGGAACACGAAGTACCGGGAACGCCAGTAAGGACAAGCTCGCGTGAATACAAAGAACTGGTCTAGTGGAATTCACTTCGTTAACGGGTGAGTGGGTTTACTAACATCATACCCGATTGGGATGATGAGCATAACTTAAAATTTAAAAACCACTTACCAATTGTGAGTGGAAATTTTATATCATACCCGGTTGGGAATGATAAGTACCTCGGTATGAAAACCCACTATTAAGTGGTATTTTAAACATCACTACTTAGAGGAAGTAATGTGAAAATCATGCAAAAAAAACTATTTACCGGTTGTAAGTGGATCATACCTGGTTGGTATGATGAGACTTCCTCGAAGGAAGTTGAAAACCTGTTCATCGGTTATGAACGGAGGTGTCCTTATACCCGGGAGGTATAATGAATAGAGAAAACATATGTTTTGTCGGAAGTGCTCTCCCCTGACTGTGTGCCAATGCAATTTGGGAGACCTTCTTGACGGGAGCTCGAATAGCTCTGATAGGCCGGGGGCCTTGGTTTTGGAACTTGAGGGCTAAATGCCCGATTTTGCAAATCTCGTACAGTGGGCCCAAGGCTAGTTGGCATGAGCAGGAGCTCGTAAACGAACATGATATATGTGCCATAAAACTTAATAAGTGAATTGTTTGGCCATGGTACCAAGATAGGACCAACATGCTTAGTCAACTAGCGGTAGTGCGACATGACAGGTCGACGAACCAGTCAAGACAAACAACTTTGGGTTGAGTTAAGAGTCAGGGCTGTTGGACTAGTGGCACCATAAATTACATGGCAATATGAGAAAACATTGTTTGTGCAAGCACTATGATTACGGGATCATTAAGACGCCCATGAGGGGTAGTGATGCGTCCTATGAGCACTGGACGACCTGGTGCCTATAAGGGCAGTTCGTCGTTCCAAGTGTCTGTGCGAAATTTAGAGTAGCATCAAGCGTGTGAGACCAGGGTGAAGACGGGATGAGGTATCTGTCCTCATACGGACATGAAGAAGTGATTTCGGGATTTTGGGTCGGATGTCACGTACATCCACTCATTCCTAGGGTAGAAGTGGTCGTACTTCTATCCGGGTGGTAGGAAAAGTCGCTCCAGAGCCACTATCGGGTTTAGCAGTGATACTGACTTGCAAATATGTGTAACCTTCATGATGAAGGATGTGTGTTGGGTGATAACACACCGGTAACTAAGAAATGGTGGAAAAACCTGAATTTTTAAACTAAGGGATTTTTGAAAAAAAAGGAGTTTGGCACACTCCATAGAAATGTTTTTATTAAAAGTTAAAAGCTTTTAAAAACCTATTCATTGAGTAGTCGTACTCACCCCCTCCCTTATATCCCTTTCAAGAAATCCCGGAAAGCCTACCCTTAAAGACCGTCAATTAAGATGCCTGTAAGACAGGTATGTAAAGTTTTAAATTTCATGCACTCTTGATTATGCTATTCCAGGAAAATGTGCAGGTTAAAGGATGCCTTACTCTTTATGGTTTACAATAAGGGGAAATCCTTTAATAAACTGGGAGGGTGGCGGGTTGATCGCGGGGATCCGACCAAACCAGGTCGGGGTGTGACAGAAGTACCCACCTCCCACTTCAAGGAAACCCAAGGGCACTAGACATAGGGCAAGATATCACCACCACATCGAGGGTCCCAACCAGAGTATACAACCTCACCCAAGAAGAAACACAGGAAGACCCTAGTACCGTAGTTAGTACTTACCAAAATTCCCTTAAATAAATATAGCTAAAAACTTTAATTCGTTATCATCATAATGATAGTTATATTTCCTACAAAGATAAAATTGTGATACAAGTAGGAGAAAATACAAAGGATGTACCCACGAAATTTCAAGGAGGAAGCAAGAAAGGATGGCATCTAAGTATGTCACTTTTGAGAATAGATACACTCAAGGACACTTAGAATTTCGGAAGAAAAGGGGGAGAATACTACCAAGGAAGGAAACCTTAGGAAATCATACATATCCTAACTAAGAGGTATTGGAACCAAGTGACAAGGGATAAGGAGATGAGTTTGCAAAGGAAGTGCATGCTAAGGTGAAAGAATTAAGGAAGGCATGCTAGGATGATCCAAGAAAGTAAGTTAAACCCAAGGGAACGATTGGACAGCCTGGAACTCTCAATCTTGAAATTTTGAGCAGGAACCCTCAAGAGGAAGAATCCTACCCTATGTAGAGGAGGAAGTGAACATAAGGATGTCCCTTTGGGCTTGTGGGTAAGACATGCCTAGTTAGGATAATAGGAAGTGAGTAAACAACAGAAAGGAAAATACATTCCTTAAGTGCATGATTAAAAAGGGCTAAGTGAAAGAATAACCAAAGTATTAGCATGTCAAGCAAATCCTGAGTTAACATTAAGGGAAATTATTTCTGATGCAAAGGATGTTGATTTAGTTTTAGGGACAAAACTCTTAAAAGGAGGGGAGAGTTGTAAACCCTGTCCCTTTAAAACAAGGAAACTAGGGAAAGAACTGGTCAACCGAATGAGAAAAATTGAACCAGTTCACAAACCCGATCATCAGAGAATGGACAATTTGGGGAATTTACAACTCACGAGTAACCCAAAGGGTTCATAAAACCTTGAAAAGGATCTTAGGACAAATTGGGAGAGAAAACCAGACTAGTTCAGGAGAACCAAATCCGAGTTAGATTGAACCGATTTATGAGTCGAGTTGGTTTATGAACTAAAGTGCCATAAAAGTCATGAAAAAGAACTTTAGGATGAGTTGGAGATGAAAACCAAACTGGTTCAGGTGAACCGGATCCAAACCGGATTGAACCACTATTGAACCGGATACTAAATTCATTTTTCTAGATGGCTTAAAAAATTAAAATTGGAGAATTGAGGATACCATTGGATAGAGAATGAATTTAGATGAATTTAGAAATTTTTAATTTTGAAAATTTTGGTCGAATCGGGCCTGAATCGATGGGTTTAAGCTTTGAACTCGGTTTAGACCGGTCCAGTATTATTTGGAACAGTGTCATCTTCTTCCTTCAGATGACAGCATCGTTCACTTGCTAGAAAATTGAGCAGCATCGACAAAGAAGAAAAGTCTCTAACCAGGGAGTTTTATGTAATGACTGACCACCATTAAGGCACCAATCGGACGGCCAAGAAGTCCTTGAGCTTCCTATATAAAGAGCCTCTCCTCATTCTTCCTCCTCACACCTGAAAACTCCATTCTCTCTCAATTGCTCCATTTTTTTATGAAGTTCAAACCAAAGCTCCGACTTGCCAAAGAAGGTGTGATCAGGTTCTTTGGATTCGAGAAGAAGTTAGCTACACGCTTGTAGTCTCCACTTGCTCCGAGGGTCACTGGAGAAGCGTCGGCGTGATCGAACAGTGAAGCAGCTCCGGCGGACCGAAGCTACCATGTTTCGGCCAAGTTGAAATTGGCCAATTTGAGCCCTTCTTATACCAAACCAAGCCCTTCCAACACCTCCACAATCCTCCTACAACTGAATTAGAGCTGAAAGGTAAGCCAATTTGGCTCCCCTTTGTAAATTTCGATCAGTGCTTGAAAGAGAACTGGTAGAACTTCGATAACTAAATTCTCACTCAATTTTCATATCAATTGATGCAATTCTTGATCCTAGGAGCAACCTCAGGACAAAATCTATCTGCCCAGATTGAAAGCTCGAACCGTCGCACCCCCAACGGTAAGCTTTCGAAGCTTTCTCTCTCTAAGTCTAGTTTTCTGGCGAAGCTCCGTTTCAGCTCATTCCGACATCAAATCGTGCAATTCAAAGTGCAATTGAATTGTATGAAGGTGTAGGAACTCCAATCTAACTTCAATTTCAATAATTAAACTCATTTGATCTGTCAATTTGACGAAATCAAATTCAGCTCAGTTACAAGGTTGAAATAGGGGAAAATTGGGGGAAATTTAGGGATTTCGAAAATTCGAGGGATTAAAGTGCAATTTTGTAATATTGAGGGCCAATTGGGCATGATAAAGATGTTGGAGGACCGATTGGGCAATTTTGGAATTTTTGGGGCAAAACTCACCATTTTTGTAAAGTAGGGGCAAATGGAAATTTTGAAAAAGTTGGCGACCAAATTGGAAATTTGGGAAACTTGAACCCCTTTAGGTGCTTTTGAATAAATTGAGGATCCAAGGTGAATTTTAGAAATTTCGGATCTCAATTTGAGGGGAAAATGACATTAGGGACCTAAAGTTAAAGAAAAAGAATTTTAGGAACCTAATTGCAATAAATCGAAAAGTTTGAGTATCTCATCCATGCACAATGAATGAAGGCTATTAGGCCAAGGGATAATGAACAAGGATGTTCATGTCATGTAGGAACACGAAGTACCGTGAAGACAAAAAACCGATCAAGAGGAGTTCACTACATTAACGTGTGAGTGAGATTTAATATCATACCTGGTTGGGATGATAAGCACCTTGGAAATGAAAACCCACTGCTAAATGGTATTTTAACCATCACACTGAAAGGACTGATGAGGAAATCACGCGAAAAAACTACTTACCAATCCTCCTGCTAAGGTTTTTTTGCTATTTTCAAGGTTTTTTTTATTTGAAGGCTCATGACACGGCATAGTTGAATTGTTGTAGAAGATGGAGAAAATGGATGCAACATTAACAAGAAGGGAGTTGAAGGAAATTTTAGAAGGTATGGCCAAATTGCTTGTAGGAAGAGACGATGTATTACCTCAACATAATAATACTCTCAATCGAGATTTGAAGTTGGAATTGCTCCCAATAGAGCATAGACTTGAAGGAACGAAAAACTATTTGAGTTGGTCGAGAAGGGTGAGACTCATACTAGAGTCAAAATATTTGGAAGACTACATTGACGACTCATATGAAAAACCCACCGATACTACTAGCACATCATGGAAAGTGTGGCGGGCGACTAATTCTCTGGTGGTTGCATGGATAATAGGATCACTTTCACCTTCTATCGCAGGGTTGGTAGAAGGTATTAGTAAAGCATCTGATATATGGAAGATTTTGGCTACTCAATTCTCTAGTATTGGGAAAATGATGACTGTAATTGAGATTGAAGGTAAGTTGGACGCACTAAAGCAGGGGGAGTGAAGTATATTAGAATACAGTAATGAGCTGAAAAGGTTATGGTCTGAACTTGATTATTATGATCCATTGATTACATTTGATCCTTCAGATACAGCTTCTATTAGAGCATGGATGGAGCGACGACGTGTGATTCGCCCCCTGAGTGGACTAAACCTAGAATATGAATACAAAAGAGCAATGATATGTCATCAGTCTCCAATTCCTCTAATGGAAGATGTTATTGCTACATTAATCCATGAGGAGTCAAGACAAAAGGTTATGAACACTCCTGAGATATCAGCAATACTAGTTCGCTCTACTCTAGCAAAACCAATTATTGACAACCGACAATGCTATAATTGTGGGAAGAATGGACATATTAGCTGGAATTGTTCCTTCACACGTATTCCTACATGAGATGGAACAAATCATAGCCTCAGAGGACGTGGAGGCCAAGGTCAAGGTTGAGGTCGTGGACGATTTGGGGGACAAACCTATCGTGCTAAAGGTGCTAACATTTTAAACGACGACATGTGTTATGTTAATGCTGACTCAGGTACTAGTGCACATGCATTTTCTTCTAAACCATTTTCTACAGAATGGATTATTGATTCAGGCGCATCTAGACATGTGACAGGAACATCAGTAGAGTTTATTACATATACTGGTTCTCCACCTTCTTCCCATAATAGAGTTCAAACTACTGATGGCACATTTCAACCGGATAAGGGATTCAGCTCGATTAAATGCACTTCATCAATTACATTACCATCAGTTCTACATGTCCCATCATTTCCTGTTAATCTATTATCAGTTAGTGCAATCAGTGATCAATTGAATTGTCAAGTAATCTTTGATCGAGATTCATGTGTCATTTAGGAAAGGAATACCAAGAGAATAATTAGGATTGGACAGAGGCTTGATGGATTGTGGTATCTTATGAGAGATGAGTCTAGCACAGCTTTAACCACTACTTTGTCTGAACGAGCAATGAATGAAGTCATATTGGAGCATCGTCGTCTTGGTCATCTATCATTTGAGAATCTTAAGAGGGTAAGGCCTGACTTGATGAATAATGTAGAACGTAGCAAGCTTGTATGTGATGCTTGTGAGTTTGGAAAAAATACAAGAACACGTTATTCTTCTACTAGTTTAAGAAGTATTTCACCATTTTCGTTGATATATTCTGATGTTTGGGGACCATGTCCAGTTACTTCGATTGACGGATTCAGATGGTTTATTACATTTATTCATTGCTAATCAAGGATGATATGGGTATATTTGATGAAAAATAAATCTAAGACATTGGTTTGCTTTAAAGACTTTTTTAGCTTTGGTGCAAATACAATATAATGCCAAAGTAAGTACTTTTCGTATAGATAATGGTACTGAATATGTTAATAGAGAATTTTCATCATATTTATCTACAAAGGGGATTCTGCATTAAACCACATGTCCAGATACACCAAAATAGAATGGAGTGGTAGAACGGAAGAATCGATACTTATTAGAGGTAGCTCGCACTTTTCTATTTACAATGAATGTTCCAAAATATGTATGGAGTGAAGCAGTATTGACGACAACATATTTAATTAACCAGATGCTTTCTCAGATATTAAACTTTCAACTCCTTGTGAACTTTTGATGGGACGCAACATACATGCAGTCCGTCCTCGTGTATTTGGTTGCGTATGTTTTGTGAGAGATCATCGTCCCACAATAACTAAACTTGATCCATGTGCATTTAAGTGTATTTATGTAGGCTATTCTAGCACTCAGAAAGGTTACAAGTGCTGGTGTTCAAGCGAGAGAAGACTTTTTGTGAGTATGGATGTAACATTTCGTGAGAATGAACCCTTTTATGGTGAATCAACAACGTCATCCACAGTGCTAGATGATTTGACTAAAGCACAACATGGAAATGAAGAGAGAATCAGTGATAATAAAGATGATAATGTCATTGTAGGTATAATCCCGTGTCCTAAGAGATCGAGTAGCAATGAAGGAGGGACGAATGAACCAAAATTGAAGGTTTATAATAGAAGGAACAAGAGTTGTGCTCAGGGGGAGGAAGATAAAGAAGATGATGGAGAGTGACAAGAACATATACTTATACCACACTCATTACCCCCATATGTCCCAGATACCCATCAATCTTCTGACAATTCCTCATCATCACCGGATGTCCCAGATACCCATCAATCTCTTGACGATTCCTCGTCATCACCAGATGGTAATAAATCTCTACCCATTGCTATTCGTAAATAACCTAGAGCTAATGTAGGAAAACCTCCAATTAGATATGGTTATTAACATGATATATCTAACTATGTCTCATATGAATCTGTCCCATCAACATACAAGACCTTTATTGTATCACTACAGTTAGTGCACATACCAAGAAATTGGCAAGAGGCCAAAAATGATCCAAAGTGGCGTACAGCAATGCATGAGGAGATGCGTGCATTAGAGAAAAATAAGACTTGGGAACTGGCATTACTTCCAAGTGGAAAAAAGGTTGTTGGATGCAAATGGATATTCATTGTTAAGAAAAATACCGAAGGAAAGGTTGAAAGGTATAAAGCAAGATTGGTAGCAAAAGGCTACAGCCAGACGTATGGAATAGATTATGATGAGACATTTGCACCAGTTGCTAAAATGAGTACCGTTAGAATACTTATATCATGTGCTGCCAACTTTGGATGGAAATTACATCAATTAGATTTAAAGAGTGCATTTTTGCATGGAGACTTACAAGAAGAGGTATATATGGAGATTCCACCTATATTTGATATGATGAAGACCACTGGGAGGGTATGTAAACTTAAGAAGTCTTTGTATGGACTCAAGCAATCACCAAGAGCTTGGTTGGACCGATTCCGACATGCAATAATTAGAATGGGGTATCAACAATGCAATAGAGGTCACACGGTTTTCTATCGACACTCAAATAGTCAAGTTGCTATTCTTGTAGTATATGCAGATGATATTATTATAACTGTAGATGATAGCGATGAGATATTGCCACTAAAGCAAAGATTGAGCAAAGAATTTGAAGTGAAAGATTTGGGTGCACTTAAGTATTTTCTCGGTATTGAGATAGTCAGGTCTAGGACAGGCATAGTGCTTTCTCAGAGAAAATATCTATTGGATCTACTTACTGAAAAAGGATGTTGGGTTGTCGAACTACTGCCACTCCAATTGAACCAAATCATAAGCTATGTGCTCAGTCAGGGGACCCAATGGATAAAGAACAATACCAAAGAATTGTGGAATGACTTATCTACTTGTGTTACACACGACCGAACATCACATATGCGGTTAGTATTGTAAGTAGATATATGCATGATCCTAGGACAAAATATTGGGAGACAGTTATGCGAATATTGAGATATCTAAAGAGTAGCCCGAGAAAAGGCCTTTGGTTCAAGTCTCGAGGTCATACTAAAGTTGAAGGATTTTGTGACTCTGATTGGGCTAGTTGTGCAGATGATAGAAGATCGACATCAGGTTATCGCGTGTTTGTTGGAGGTAATCTTGTATCTTGGAGAAGTAAGAAATAGGAGGTGGTCGCAAGATCAACGGTAGAGGCAGAATACAGAGCTATGATTTAAGGTATATGTGAGATAATATGGATAAAGAACTTATTGATGGAGTTATGTTTATTCAGAAGAGAACCCATTAAATTATGGTGTGATAATAAATCAGCGATCAGCATTGCTAATAATCCAGTTCAACATGATAGAACCAAACATATTGAAATTGATCGATTCTTCATCAAAGAGAAACTTGAGAGCAAGATCGTGGAGCTACACTACATGAAGACTAGCGAACAATTAGCAAATTGTCTAACTAAAGGATTAGGACCTAAAGAGTGGATTAATATTTGTAATAAGATAGGAATAATAGATATTTACCGCCCATCTTGAAGAGAAGTGTTGAAATAGTATAAGATATTTAAGGTAATTACGATATAATCTTGGTAATTAAGATTGGGGATGATAGATATTTATCGCCCATCATACTTGATTGGTATGATGAAACTTCCTAGCAGGAAGTGGAAAACCTGCTTATCAGTTATAAGCGGAGATGTCCTCATACTCGTTTGGTGTGATGGATGACTGAAAAGTTTATTTTATCGAAAGTGCTCTCCCTTGACTATGTGACACTACTCAAAATTTTTGGGAGACCTTCTTGATGAGAGCTCGAATAGCTCAGTTAGGCCAAAGGCCTCAGTTTTGGAACTTAGGGCCTAATAAGCCCAATTCTAAAAATCTCGAATAGTGGGCCCTAGGCAAGTTAGCATGAGCAGGAGCTCATAAACAAACATGATTATTAAGCTATGAAAACTTAAGTAAATGAGTTGATTGGCCATGGTACCAAGATAGGACCGACATACTCAATGAATTGGGAGCAGTGCGACATGACAGGTCGATGGACCAATCGAGACAAATAACTATAGGTCGAGTTGAGGGTCAGGGCCATTGGACCAATGGCACCAAAGATTAAATGGCTTTTGAGGAAAACTTTGTTTGTGCATGCACTTAAGGTTCGGGGCTATTAAGACACCCAAGAGGGGTAGTGATGTGTCATAAGGGCTGCTAAATGACATGGTGGTGATAAGGGAAAGAGAAGCTACTGGGTTTGTGTTTCTCGTCATACTAGTTAGTCATGGAGTTCTGTGCTTGTACTCCACAGAGTTTCTATGTTTGGAATCCACGAAACTACTATGTTTGGGGCTTCCTAAAGCTTCTATGTTTGAGTTTCATGCGCACGAGACTGGGATATGGTCTTTATCCTCATATGAACATAGAGTTTTGTTACGGGATTGAGGGTTGGATGTCACGTACATCCACTCATTTTCAGGGTAGAAGTGGATGTGCTTCTATCTAGATGGCCGGTAAAGTCGCTCCGATGCCACAAGTGGGTGCAGTGGACGGGCTGGCCTGCGAATGTGTGTTTCCTTCATGATGAAGGGCATGTGTTGGTTGATAAACACACTATTGTGATGAGAAATGGTTATAAAAACCGAAATTTGAGAATAAAATGTTTTAAAAGAAAAATAAGGAGCCTAACACACTCCAATTCAAACTATTTTTTGAAAGTCATACAATAGAACACCCATTCACTGAGTCGTTGAACTCACCCCCTCCCTTATATCCCTTCATGTAACCCTAAAAAACCTACCCAAGGACTTCCAATTAAATACACCTGCAAGACAGGTACGAAAAGTTTAAATTTCATGCAGTTTTGATTAATGTTATTCCAAGAAAGACACAGGTTTAAAGAACGCCTTACTCCTCACGATTTTAAATAAGGGGAAACCCTTAATAAATCGGGAGAGTGGCGGGTTGATCACGGGGATCCGACCAAACCGAGTCAGGACGTGACATGGATTGTGTGAAATAACAAAAATAATAATTTAAAGGATAGAAAAGATGAATCCAAGTAAAACGTTATAGTAGTTTCCCTTACTGAGTATTTTACTCATCCCCCCTCTCACCCCTTTTCAGGATAATACCCAGAAGTGAAGTCCCCGGACATGCTCAGGCCCTCAAGGTACGCTTCCTACCCCCAACTTAAAGTAAGGGATCGAACGTAAACTTGCCTTCACCTTCTTTGCCTCATTCAAGTAGGTATACCCGAAGGATGTAGGAAAGGGTGGCAGGTTGATCATAGACTCCGACCAAACCGGATCGGGGTGTGACAACAATAATGCTTCATCAGTTCAATTAGACTCGATGTGAGAAATCCCACTCACCTTTATCCGGGGCATGTTCATCCCGTAGGGATTCGCGAGTTTTCAAGCTCCTACTACACGATGACATATGATATGTTCCTACACATCATACACAAACTTAATAAATGTTCTCTAGGTCAATCATTTGGACATTTACATGTCGCACCATAATATTCCCAATATTATGGTTTTGCCCCTGTAATTTACTCCCATAAAAAAATTTACATAATTAAGGAAATCTATAAAATTCCTAAATCTTATACCTTTCAGTTAGAATCCCGTTCTTGGAGCATCTAGGTTTGGTCATATGGTGGTCAATTGAATTTTCAGGGTAGAGGTATTTCCGTAATTTCCTCCTTTTTTTAATTTATGTTTAGCCAAACATGGCCTTATTGTACTTTATTCATTTTTCTTGCCAAACATGCCCTTAATGACACTTGATAATTTGATTAAAGGGAAATGATAGTTTCATCATTTAGGCTAGTATGGCATGAGTTATAATTTTTTCCTAAGTTTGGGGTAGGACCATCATTCTCTCATTTAGGGGTAACTCGGTAATTTTGTTGCTAGAAGCCTTTAGTTATGTGTCCTAAGATCACCTATTATAATTTACTTATAAAAATCCTCTCGACCTTCAAAGATCTAACACCCTTACCCCTGTTCGCCTTCGTCCCTCCCTTCAATTGCAAGTTGTGATTCTAGTGGATCCGAGCACATCCATCAGAGTTTCCTCTTCCCCTCCCACTTCCGGTTAGTGTTTCTTGTCACGCCCCAACCCGGTTTGGTCGGATCCCCGTGAACAACCCGCCACTCTCCCGGTTTATTAAAGGGTTTTCCCTTATTATAATCCGTAAAGAGTAAGGCGTCCTTTAAACCTGCACCATTTCCTAGAATAGCATAATCAAAACTGCATGAAATTTTAAACTTTACATACCTATCTTACAGTCATCTTAGTTGATTGTCTTTCAGGGTAGGCTTTTCGGGATTTCCTGAAAGGGATATAAGGGAGGGGGTGACTACGACTACTCAGTGAATGAGTTTTTAAAGGTCTACTTTTAACTTTTAAGAAAAATATTTATATGGAGTGTGCCAGACTCCTTTCTTTTCAAAAATCCCTTCATTTAAAAATTTGGGTTTTTCTATTATTTCTTAGTTACCGGTGTGTCATCACCCAACACACATTCTTCATCATGAAGGTTACATACATTCGCAAGTCAGTATCACTACTGAACCCGCTAGTGGTTTTAGAGCGACTTTTCCTACCACCCGGATAGAAGTACAACCACTTCTACCCAGGGAATGAGTGGATGTACGCGACATCCGACCCACAATCCCGAAATAACTTTTTTGTGTCCATATGAAGACGGAGACCTCATCTCGTCCCCACCCCAGTCTCATGCGCTTGGTGCTACTCTAGATTTCGCACAGACACCTGGAATGACGAATTGCCCTTATAGTCACCAGGTCGTCCAGTGCCCTTAGGACGCATCACTACCCCTCATGGGCGTCTTGATGATCTCGTACTCATAGTGCATGCACAAACAATGTTTTCTCATATTGCCATGTAATATGTAGTGCCACTGATCCAACGGCCCCGACTCTCAACTCAACCCGCAGTTGTTTGTCTTGACTGGTCTGTCGACTTGTCATGTCGCACTGCCACTAGTTGACTGAGCATGTCGGTCCTATCTTGGTACCATGGCCAAACAATTCACTTATTAAGTTTTATGGCACATATATCGTGTTCATTTACGAGCTCCTGCTCGTGCCAACTGGCCTTGGGCCCACTATATGAGATTTTCAAAATCGGGCATTTAGCCCCCAAGTTCCAAAACCGAGGCCCCTGGCCTATCAGAGCTATTCGAGCTCCCATCGAGAAGGTCTCCCAAATTGTTTAAGCATTGGCACACAATCAGGGGAGAACACTTCTGACAAAATAGGTTTTCACTTTCCATTATACCAACCGATATAAAGACATCTTCGTTCATAACCGATGAACAGGTTTTCAACTTCCTTCAAGGAAGTCTCATCATACCAACCAAGTATGATCTACTTACAACCGGTAAGTAGTTTTTCCGCATAATTTTCACATCACTATCTCTAAGTGGTGATGATTAAAATACTACTAAACAGTAGGTTTTTATACCGAGGTACTTATCATCCCCAACCGGGTATGATATATATAATCCCACTCACAACCAGTAAGTGGTTTTTAATTTTAAGTTGTGCTCATCATCCCAACTGGGTATGATGTTAGTAAACCCACTCACCCGTTAATGTCGTGAATTCCACTAGACTGGTTCTTGGTATTCACGCGAGCTTGTCTTTGTTGGCGTTCCCGGTACTTCGTGTTCCTACACGGTACGAACATCTTAGTTCATTATCCTTTGGCCTAATCGCCTTCATTCATTCCAAATGAATGAGAAAGTCAAACTTTCATTTATTTGCAATTAGGTCCCTAAAGTTATTTCTCTTAAACTTTAAGTCCCAAATGCTAGTTTTTTCCTCAAATTGATTCCCGAAACTTATAAAATTTATCATAGGACCTCAATTTATTCCATTTCACAAAAAGGGGACTAATTTCTCAAATTTCCAATTTGCTCCTCCAACTTTTCCAAAATTACCATTCTACCCTTCCTTTACAAAAATGGCAAGTTTTGCCCCCAAAATTCTAAAATTTCTCAATTTGTCCTCCAACATTATTTTCATGTCCAATTGGCCCTCAATTTCATAAAATTTCATTTTAGTCCTTTGAATTTCGAAAATCCCCAATTTTTCCCCAATTCCAACTTCTTAACACAGCCAAATTTAATTTTATCAAATTGACCTATCAAACGTTTCCAATTGTTGAAATTGAGTTTCTACATGTTCATACGATTCTTTAGAAATGTGAATCACAAGTTTTAACGCCGGGACGAGCTCAAACGGAGCTTCACCAGAAAATGAACTATAGAGAGAGAAAGCTTCGATTACTCACCGGTGAAGGCACGACGGTCTGAGCTTTCGATCTGGACAGATAGCTCTCGTCTTGAGGTACATCCTAGAATCAAGAATCACATCAATTGATGCGGAATTGGATTAGAATTTCGTCATTGAAATTTGGTTGACTCTCTCTTTAGCACCAATCGAAAATTGTAAAGGGGAGCCGAATTGGCTTACCTTTCGATCCTAATTCGGCCATGGAAAGGCTAAGGAAGTGTTGGGAGGGCTTGGTTTGGCATGAGGAGGGCTTGAAATGGCCAATTTCAGCTTGGCCGAAATAGGGCAACTTCGATCCGTTGGAGTTGCTTCACTATTCCATCATGCCGGCGCTTCTCCAACAATTTTCAGATTGACTGGAGTTTGCTATCATATAGCTGTCTTCTCTGTGGTTCTAAAGAGCCCGACCTTTATTCAGGTTGAAGCTCTGGTTCGAGATTCACTGGTTAATGGAGCAGTAGAGAGAGAGAGAAGTGTTCAGGTGTGAGGAGAATGAATGGGGATGACCTCTTTATATAGGTGTAAAAATCATGTATTAAATGGGAGAGATTTATTACTAATATTAATATTACCATAAATTATTAGTATGAATTCCAATAATTTAATTTAGGTATTAAATTATTTGTATTAATTCCAATAATTTAATTTAGGTATTAATTTATAGCTATTTATGATAAGGGTACGTTCGCATAAAAAGTTTTGACCGAAATTTTGGGTTACAGAAAAAAAAATCATACTTCCGAGGAGGTGCTTAACTTTAGTATTCTTATTAATTCTCGTTCACCTGAACTAATTTAGTTTTTCTATTTTAATTTATGTTAAGTTTCTTTTCCAAGGTTTAATAAACCCTTTGGATCACTCGTAAATTGTAAATGTCCAAATTGTTTGTTCCCAAATGATCAGGTTTGTAAACCGTCTCTTTTTTTACTCGGTTTGACCGGTTCTTTTCCCGATTTTCCTTAACTCAAAAGTGCGGGGTTTATAGTTTCTACTATCTCCAGCTCCACCATTCACTAATTTTCTTTCTGTTGCAGGTCATCCGAAGAGACTCCATGTTTGAAGTCCTCATTCGTTCCTCTCATTCGAGAACTCAATGCCAGTCGAAGTGATGGTTGAATGTGGCTGAAGTTAGCCCTAAAAGTGTAGCGGTGAGGCACCAATTTCTTTTTTTTTACTTGTATTCCCATTTCTGTTTTCAACTTAAATTTCCCATCAAATTCGATTTAAATCCCTATTCGAGTTTTTATTCTCGGCTCGAGATAAAACTTATTTTCTAGTCTAATTGGATTTGTATTCTGATTTAAAATTTTTCGGTATTCACCATAGGTAGATTTTATTTGTATATGTCATATTTCGAATATGTTATTTTGTTCTAAAATTTATTAGTTGAAAATGAATTATAGTTTGTTATATAAATCAATAACGATAATAATGCCAATAACTTGTAGGTATACACATACTAATACACAATGAGATGACATTGAGATAGAATTTATCGTTGGTTCACGAGGTTTTATACTTAGTGTTGGGGATAATGACTTCCTGTCATCCTATTTAGTGATCACAATGATAGGAGGGACACGAATGAAGTTTTAGTTGTAGTTCAAGAGATTATAAGCATCAAGAATGTGTATAATATTATTAAACCAAATTTATTATTGTGATATATTATTAAATATATGAATATGAAACCCATTGTAAAAAAATTAAAAAATGAAGATTTTTTTAGAATGCTTAGATAAAAAGAATGTATTTTACGGTTTTAAGAAAGAGAAAATTTTATCTACCAAACAAATATGTATATATTTCAATTGGAATTAAGAATTATGTGTACAAATTCAAGTTATCCTTAACTAATTATACAACGATCATATATGTATTAATATTATCCATTACAAAAAAAAAATAACGAAGGAGAATTTTCCATAGAGACCTAAAAACATATTTTTGTTGCACCGATACTAAGTACTCTATGGTTCGGGGCTTTAGCAAATCTATTGATAGAAATCAATCAATTATTTTCGGATGTTTGACATTCTTTTTTTTTTTCATTCTAGTTATGAACATGGGAAGGGGTGAAGAAAATTAGATTTTTTTCATTATAGTTATGAACATGGGAGGGGCGAAGAAAATTAGAGAGAATAAAAAGATCTTAACTATTACCTACCCTTCGTTTCTTTATTTTACTTATTTTTTTTATTTAACTTAATTGTAAGTAATTCTATTTTATCTAAAAGAAAAGAGGAAAGGGAAAGAAAAAAGTGGATTCAACCCGTGGAAATTCGGGTTATTAAATTGCTCATTATGATTGTATGGTTGTGAATATTAAATTGCTCATCGTGATATGAGAGTTCTTTTTTGAGTGGTTCCATAAATAAATGATGATAATGATGTGTAATGATTGTGTAATGATTGTGTAATAATTGAGGCAATGTTGGGAAGGAGACCTGATGATAAAATGATAGAAGGAGTTCTACTTGCAACCCGTGGTTACAAGTAGAAGATGAAGTAGAGAGTGATGAATGCAACGTTGAAGATAAAGTAACAAGGGCTTCGTTTAACAGGGAAGGATATCCTATCTCTTGTGGATGCCATTTTGTTACCAATTTTTCTGTGCACTCGGTACATAGTGGGCCTTTTTTGTTTTGTCCAATAGCAGGACGCCTGTGATTCCTCTATTTCACACGTTTGTGTAATATTTTATTTTTTCCGAGCAAGAAGGAAAAAAACATGTGGAATTCACTTTCCAGAATCCGCATCTTGCTTTTGGGATCATTCTGTGTTTGTAGTATATCAATCAGTTCCGAGGTTTTTATTTGAGAGATCCCCTGGTGGGTTCCTTTTCTCTTCCGTTTGAGGGGGAGGGGTTGAGTAAAAGTATGTGCCTTTGCTTGAGAATTTCCTCCTTTTGAAGGAAATCAGCTCCCGGGCGGAATCTCCCCTGAAGGGATACATTTCTAGGGTCTTATGGAAGTCAGCAAGGGTGGCGAGAAGGCGAGGAAAGAAACGAATGATGTGGTCGTTTACATCTCCGGCAGTGAGAGTGAGTGCAAGGCTTCAACCGTTGCTCAAGTGGGTTCATCGTTAAGATTAGGTCCCGAGGTGGCAGAGTTCCCTGCTCTTCAAGATCAATCAAGAGCTCAGAACTTCAGTTCTACTGGTTCTCCTGCTCAAGAGGGAGTCAAATCGAGCCCATGCCGGACTCCGGGCAAGCCTCCGAGATTCCCCGCCGACACTTCGACCAGGAGGATGACTCTCTCGAGGTCCTCGTTCTCTAAGCCAAAGTCAAGGTTCGAGGAGCCCGCCTACTCCACTAATGTCGAGGAGACGATTCAACCAAAGAATGTCAGCAGTTCACCCTTTAGGGCATCGCCGATGGCATCTCCTCAGAATAAAAACGTGAGCGCAATGTCTCCGAAGAACAACGTAAAGGCGGTTCCAGTCACGCCTCGGACACCTCTGATCCAGCTGGCCGGCGATGGAGAGGACGAGGAGGATGAGGACGACGAGGTTTACAAGACAGCCAATCTCAAGGTTCAGGAAATGTCTGGTAAGAAGTACAATAAATCTGCCTTGTTGGAGTGGGCAGCATTTGTTTGCATAATGGCGGTTTTGATCGCTAGTCACGCAGCTGATAGATTACGTAAAGCAGAGATCTGGAGTTTGAGACTGTGGAGATGGTGTGTGCTTGTTTTAGTCATCTTCTGCGGTAAATTGGTCACTGGTTGGCTTATCAATTTGCTCGTCTTTTTGATTGAAATGAACTTTCTGCTGAAGAAGAAGGTTCTCTACTTTGTTTTTGGGCTAAAAAAGAGCGTTCAAGCATTTCTGTGGATTGGCCTGATCCTTTTAGCATGGGGCCTTCTGATAAGTCATGGTGCCCAGAGGACGGAGGATACAACCAAGATCCTGAACCGTATTACGAAAGGTCTTGCTGGTTGCCTCATCGGGGCAGCTATTTGGTTAGTTAAGACCTTACTGATAAAGCTGCTGGCATCTTCTTTCCAGTGCACGAGATTCTTCGATCGTATTCAGGAGTCTATCTTTCATCAGTATATTGTGAGGACACTCTCAGACCGACCCCTAATGGAGATGGCTGAACAGATTGGGAGGTCGAAGAATACTAGCAGTGGGAGGCTGAACTTCAGGAAGGTGAAGAAAGATAGTGCTAGAGAGGATGTGATTGATGTGGACAAGTTGCACAAGATGAAGCAGGGCAAGGTCTCTGCTTGGACCATGAAGGGTTTGATTGATGTAATTGGTGGGTCTGGGCTATCTACACTTTCAGACACACTCAATGTGGATGATGAGGATGACGATGAGGCAAAGAAGAATGAGGAGATCACAAATGAGTGGGAGGCCAAGGCTGCTGCATATGGGATCTTCTTGAATGTGGCTAAGCCTGGTACCAAGTGAGGAAACTATTTAAAGTCGAAGAAATTTTGGAATTAATCTTTCAGTGGTTGAACATGAAATTTCTCTTTAGGAAATTATTGATTCATTTTTTGAACAGTCAGATGAACTATTTTTGAACATTTTTTGAACAGTCAGATGTGCATTGAGTGACTATTTTCTTCTGTCATTATTAGGTCTATCGATGAAGAGGATCTTTTGCGATTCATGAAGCAGGATGATGTGGATAATGTGATTCCACTGTTTGAAGGAGCAGCTGAAAAGAAAAAAATCAAGAGATCTGCTTTGAAAAACTGGCTAGTGAGTTTTATTCCATAATTTCTGTTGATTTTTCTGATGGCAGCTTAGCAAGCATTTTAGACTTCTTAATGGGTTTACACCACTTTTTCTGGCAGCTTCATATCTCTGTAGTCTTTGGCTGAAAATAAATCATTCTTTGGTATTCTATTAAAAGTGCAACAGTAAACTATTATATGTTAAGACCCAGTAGGCCAAAATTCCAAATCTGGTAATTCCCAAGCTCAGTAATTTGTCCCTTGCAGATCAAGGTATACCTGGAACGCAAATCGCTTGCACATTCATTGAATGATGCCAAGACAGCCATAGAGGAGCTGAGCAGGCTAGCTTCTGCAGTTGTTGTACTTGTGATCATTATTGTGTGGTTGCTTATGATGGGTTTCTTGACCACCAAAGTGCTTGTGTTCCTCTCTTCTCAACTCCTGGTTGCAGTGTTTGTGTTTGGCAACACTGCCAAGACTGTGTTCGAAGCTATCATATTTGTCTTTGTTATGCATCCATTTGACGTGGGTGATCGTTGCGTGATTGATGGACTTCAGGTGAGTTTACTAATACTGAAAGTTCTCCTTGTCAAATCATCCCGTTAGCCTTGGGTTAAGTTAAAAGATCACAACATTTTGGGAGAATCTTAAGCTAACCACTGGCACTGGATGTGCAATTGTTGAAGTAGCTTTTATATGCATAGAACTAACAGGTGTTCATGCTGATCTCTATATGAACTAAATGGCTCTTGACATCAACATATCCCCTTTTTCTTGAGTTCCACAGTCTGGATCTAGTTACTGAGTTTATCTCCATCTATTCAAATTCCTCATACCTCTTAATCTCATTTGCAGATGGTGGTTGAGGAGGTGAACATTCTGACTACTGTCTTCTTGAGATATGACAATGAGAAGATCTTTTACCCCAACTCGGTCCTTGCAACAAAGTCCATAAGCAACTTTTATAGGAGCCCTGAGATGAGTGACTCTGTAGAGTTTTCCATACATTTTTCCACTTCTGTTGAAAGTATTGCAGCTCTGAAGTCTAAAATCAAATCGTAAGTATTTATGAATTTGAGGTTTATGCATATCACCAAAAAAATGAAAATGGCATTTGACTTACATCATCCTTAGGCAAGCTCTAGGTTCATGTCTTTCTAAATAGGGAAATTCCTATTGCTTGAGGAACCAGTAAGCTGATTTGACTCAAACCTACATTATGAATTTGATCAGTGAACAAAACCTTACAGGTACATAAACAGCAAGCCCGAGCATTGGCGTCCCAACCACAGTATGGTTGTTAAAGAGATAGAGGATGTGAACAAGTTGAAGATAGCTCTTTATGTCAATCATACAATAAACTTTCAGAACTATGGTGATAAGACCAGTAGAAGATCTGACCTTGTCTTGGAGCTGAAGAGGATCTTCGAGGAACTTAACATTAAGTACTATCTCCTTCCTCAAGAGGTTGCACTCAGCAATGTCGGGCACTTAGCTACCTCTGCTCGTTGATGTTACTTCATCTCAGAAGGCTGCCACATCATTGTATGTAAGCTTGATTTTCTTCTTCTCATCTTTATTGCAAGCAGTAGGACTATGATAGACAGAAATCTCAAATGGCTCAGGAATAGTAGTACAGGCCATAACAAGCGTGTAGTCTCACCATCTTGGAGAAAATTTTCATCAGCTCACAAAAGCCTTCTTTCTATTTGATGGATTTCAGTATCAAGCTGAGAAAGAACCTAACGCCCAAGTTCCGCATCAATCTGGGGGTGACTTCTGATCGAAGCAAAGGTTTTGGTCCAATGTTAGTGTACTCATCTTCTTGGGAGTTACGCCTTATGGCTGTTCATATTGAAGTTCTTGCATTGGTATAATAGTACTGATGATTTGGTTTAGTGCACAAGCTTGAGCTTCAGTATTGATGGCATTACCGCATTACTGTGGAAGTGCCGACTGCCGTGCCCTTTGGTGGTCTGGGCCTTCCGACCCAACCAGGCCCAACAGGCGGCACATTTTTTCAGAACACAATAATTCCCACAAATTGCTCTAAAAATATATCTACTTTAATGGTGATTGGACAATTCGGTTAGATGGGATAGCCTTATCCCCCAATTGCAAATGTATAATTTGCCACGTGGATAGATCACTCCTATGAGATTTCTCCATTCTCCACCGCTCAAAATGCAATGAAGTAGCACAACCCTCAAACTAAACAATCAATAACTCTGCCTTGAGCGTGTGAATCTTCAAAAACAACAGCAGGGACAGGGACAGGAAGAAACATGCAGAGCGTCACCCCCCAAGACAATAATGGCTTCCACCTGTGCTGTTTCGATGGCATTGCCATTCACGGCATCATCGGCCCAGAGAAACTCGGCCAAGTGCCTTTTCAAGCCGCTACCCTCGAGGCTGTTGAAGAAGAACCCCATTGCCGCCGGGGCTTCGAGATCATGTGGGAAGCTTGAAGTCATGGCCTCTCTCAAAGAGAAGGCCATCAAGGGGCTGACGGCAGCAGCCCTCACGGCCTCGATGATGATCCCGGAGGTGGCTGAAGCAGCAGATTCCGGGGTTTCCCCCTCGCTCAATAACTTCCTCCTCAGCATTGTGGCAGGTGGGGTTGTGGTCGGGGCGATCCTCGGGGCTGTGATCGGTGTTGCCAACTTCGATCCGGTTAAGCGGGCGTAAGAGAAAGATAGTGAGGAAATTATTTCCCCCCCTTATAAAATGTATCCGTTGTGTTTCAATGGCGTGTTCTCTCTGAACAATGAATGTCTCTGAATGTTCATTTTGTGGCAAATTAGATGGGATATCCTCCACAATGGAGGACTGCTTTAGAGCTTTAACTCTGCAATCAAATCCCAGGCTTTAGAGCCAAAAACCACTATTATCTGAGTTTTCTGATCATACAGGCCATCTCTGGCTCAAAACCCTCCGTGCTAGCGGCGTGCTTCGGGTTCTTTTCTTACTTAGGCTTGCAAACGTAGACTTGAGATTAAAATTCGAAGCACGCCTTAAATGATCCAAAGTAAGCCAGAGGGTAACTTGAGATAATGAAGAGAAGACGGGTAGCGGGCTCCTCCTCCAGGTTTTTTAGCTTTAGTTGCTCGTACTTGTCCGGTGGGCTTTCCTCACATTTTTTTTAATTAAAATAATATATATTTATCTTATTTTTTAATTTTTTATATATTTTAAATAAATTTATGTATTAATAATATTTTATATAATTATATAATAAAATATTATATATAATATAATTATATATCATGTGTGTGTATATATATATATATTATTTTTTATTATAATTACTATTAATTTATTTTATTATATATATTACGCATTTTTATAATATAATTTAATTCAATTATATGTACAAAAATATAAATATTACTTAATAAACTATTAAAATAATAAATTATATTTTAATATTTTCATTATACACTCCCCTACACTCCAATCAATTTGGATGATTATTAAACCATTCCAAACCTTTCACCTTTTTCCTCCGCCCTAAGAATTTGTTTATATTGAGACATATGGAGGGTAGATTTTGTGATGTATTTAAAAAAATGTAATAATGAATTTAGATGGATAAACAGTTGTTGGAGTTGTGAGAGTTAAGGATAATATATTAATATAAATTAAATTTATTGGATACTATATATAATAAAACAATATATTAATATATAATATAATATATATTTTTATATAGTATACATATAAAATTTTATTATATACTTGACTTATTTTATAATAAAAATAATTAATATTAATTATATAATAATTATTATATATTTTTTTATAATTATAATATAAATAATATAAATGCATCTAATAAATTATATTATGTATATTTAATATGTTATTTTTTATATATAATATTTTTATTATATAATTTTATATAAAATATTATTAATATATACATTTATTTAAATTATATAAAAATAAATAAATAATAATATATAATATAAGAAGAGAATATTAAAATAATTTAAAAAATAAATAATATAATCACTCAAAAAATATAAAATTTACATTTTATTTTAAATGAATAAATTTATAAGTATTTTTCAATTAATTTATTCAGTTCTCCAAACCCAACTCCCTCCAAATAGCTACCACCAGTCAACCAACGAGTGAGAAACCAACAAGTAGATAGTGCAGTTTTTGGGCAAGTGGAGAGAAGACTTGCAGCAAGCAAGAGAAATTGCACGTGTAGAGTTTTTCGAGCAAGTTTAGCCAAACCCGAAGTAGTAAGAGGTCAAGCAAGCGAAGCTATCACGTTTCACAATGAGAAATGGAAGAGACGATTTCTTCAAGTCTGTTAGCAGGTTCTCATAGAATCTAATTAGTTTGGTTAACTCATACAAAGCTGCTAAAGAAATCTTTATCGGGTTGGAAAAATGAACTGCATAATAATAATATGCCAATTGGAAGGATATATCTGATCTGCAAGAAACTATAAATTTCACAGCTAAAACAAAATAAGAATGGATCTTCTGTTGCAGCTTCTACCTCCAGAGTTGCAGAATTCTCGAGATGGAGTTACTTCAACTGTCCTGCCATATCTACCCTTCAGGGTCAGAACTTATATTCGAGTTTCCATGGCATTCGTCTGTAGAATATAAACAAAAGTATGTGCACTTGCTCCATCCTGACTGGTACCAACAAGAATAATAATAACTAAAACATTCCACCATCCAATGGAAAAAAAATTCACACGCAAGGACCTGCAATCACTCCTATTGGGCAACATTTTAGGAGAAGACGTGTCACGGAAAAATCTAAAGGGTTCTACATACAATCTCGACATTCACTTAATCTCACAATCTGGAATCATAGTTCTCATGCCTAGAACGACAATGATCATGGAAGGAAGTAACTATTGGTGAAGATCTGCTAGCAAAGATGTCGTCATGGAAGGCTCGAGGAAATGTGGCCCAGAATCTAATACCTCACTTTGCAGGGAAATTTTGATTAATTGTACTGTATTTAATTAATTGTAACTGTTTAAGTCGGAATTTGGTGTGAAAAATAGTGCCAAACAAACTATTTCGAGTTTTTGTAATTATTACGTTATAGATGTAGATGTGATACAATAAAATTAAATTTTATTGTATATATGCGCTTTTGGATTAAAATATAAAATAGAACTTTTAGAATTAAACTTACTATATTTGTCAAAATATTAAATTCAGTTGAGATGATTTGAAATTAATTTTCGCACGAATTTGATCTAACATGTGCTCTTAATATCGTATTTCTTAATTAGAACAAAATGTGAAATTATTGGGACTTTAAGATTTTTACAGACCGAGATCGACTTTATTTAAGAAAAGTTCGATTAGCCTTATATTATTTAAAGATTTCTTGGATAATTTATATTATTTTTATTGTTATATTTTTCCACATACTTGTATTATAGGGAATTCCGAGTAATCTTTAATTTGTCAGAATTTATTTAGATATTTTGTATATTACCCCTTCGTTTGTTAAAGTAGTATATAAGATTATAACGATTTGAATTAAGGGTTCGCACAAATTTGATCTTATTTTGTATTTATTTTATTAGCAAATTTTATCGATACATTTTTCGATTATAACAACACGTGTAGTTGTTGAAGTTTTTAGGATTTTACCGCGACTATATTTGAGATAAATCCGATAAGTTTTATATTCCATAAAACTTTATGAGATAATTTATCTTTTACTTATTATTTTTTCTCATATTTTATCACTTTGTGCTTGTATTTTATATTTAGTTTTAAAAAAGTTTTGAGTAATATTCAATTAGTCATAGTTTACTTAGATTTTTTTGTATATTTTCTATTTTTTTTAATTCGATTATTGTCGAACCATAGATCCAGTCGAGAGCAGTAATGCTCGCATTAATTTGATTGGTTTATAATAAAATCTTAAATTGTACAAAATAGAGAAGTGTTGTTGGTTTATAACTTTGACTAAACTCGCACCTATAAATGAATTGATAATGGAAACACAGCTCGTATTCTGCACGATTATAAATGGAGAAAATATACCCAAATCGAGACTATTATCACCATTTATTCGAGACCAAAAAGGTAATACCCGAATTGTATACGGGTGTTGAGAGCTAATGTTAAAAATTTCACGTAAAAAATGTATTAATATTTATAAGGTTAAAATAGTTACACTATTTACAATTTATAATTTTTAACTAGACATAAATTTAATATATTATCAGTTTATAATATTTTATCATATAATCTAACATATACATTATAAAAGTGATATCGTATTTCTCAATTGGAATATAAAATAGAGTTTTTCGAACTTTTAAAATTTTGGTGAGAAACAAATCATTGTATTTGAGAGAAATTCAACAATTATCCTTACTAAATGACCAAAGTTTTAGTAAATATTTCTTTATATTATTCTTCGCTCTTTTCTTTTACTATTCTTCCCGAACCTTTCCATACTTCTTATACTATTTTCTTTTATTATTCTCGTTTTCCTTTCTTTTATTATTTTTCTTCTATTATTCTCGTTTTCCTTTCTTCTATTCTTCTTCCTTCTATTCTTTTCCTTTCTTCCATCATCATTATTCTTCATTCTTCCCCTTCTTTTTCTCTTCCTCTTTTTCTTCTTCATTATTCATTCTCCTTCACTTTCTTACTCTTCCTCTTCTTCTTGATTATTCATTCTCTTACTCTTCTTTATTACTCCTTTTCTCTTCTTATTCATTCCTTTTTTTTTTTATCGAAACTACTCTATTTATAGAGTAAATATGATACCCACTTCATTTTTAACCAATATTATAGATTTTTTAGTAGATATTATATAATATTATATTCTTTTATTATCTGAAATAATAATTAATTTCAAATAATTTTTTAATATATATTATATATATTTCAAGATATTTAGATAATATTATATATATTATTATTTTTTATTATTTTAGATAATTCATTTTAAATAATATTTTATAATTTTATCAATATTATTATATTTCATAAATATTATTAATATAAAATTTTATATTTATTTAAAAATTTTTGAGTATTACAAATGCCACTCGAGAATGGCCATCGACTAAAATTGATTTAGAGGTGAGCGGGTCTCGATTATCAAATTTATGATATTTATTATTTATTTTATATTAAAAATAATTTGATCAATTATTATTATTATTTTTTTTACTCTTAGTTTTATTATATTATATTTTTTATTTTATTTTATCACTATTATTAATTATGAGTTTTTTATTTGATTTTATTAATAGTTTTTTATTGAATTTTTTTAATATATGTAACAATTTTTTTTGTTATTCATTTTATTTTACTTTAATAATAAATGAGTTTTATAACCAATATTTCAATTGATTTTATTTTATTATTATGTAAATGAGTTTTGTAATCGATATTTATTATTTATTATCTTCGTTAATTTTATATATTATTATTATTATTATAATTATTCTTTATTTTATGATATAAATGGGATAGATTTAAATTTGTCATCCTTCACCTTTCTATCGCTCTTTTTTTTTTGGCAGCATAGATCAATTTGGAAGTGAGCTTCGTTTCTTTGTTAGTCGGAAGCGTATGGAGCATGTTTCCAATCGCCGGAAGCGTACAGTGGATACTTCAAATTGGCATAAGTTGACAAGAGCATTTTTATATTGATTTCTCTGGTATTGCTGGGCCATATGCACGAAAGTGAGAAGTCACCTCTACATGTGTTACACTTGTCGTGTCACAGACTATTTTTTGCTTGACCACATTATCAATAGTTATTGCTATAGCTACCACTTGTGGGCCTTTACATCTACTTTATGGTACAATCATTAAATGAAACTAACATGTGCCTCCGCATGACAACATCGAGTAGTTAACTACAATAGATATTACTATGTTTCTAGGCTTGTAACATGGTATGTTGATTGTATGAGCCAATCGGCAATTATAGTTTCCCTCCTTTATTCCAAGTTTTTAGTGGTCAATCATGCCGGGTTAGTGGGTGAAAACTCAACATCATAAAAATATGGAAGGTGAGATAACGCAATACTTAAAAATATTTTTGGCTTATAGGGATAATGTTGTCTTCCGTCCTGCTTAGCCTAGAAAACCTTGTGAAAGAGCTTGAATATACATTCATAAGCTACTACGGATTTGGAGGGAAAAGGTTATACTAAGATTTTTATAATGGTTGATGCTAGCAACATGTCATTCTTAATGAATGAGTAGTCTAGCTTTCTTGATTTGATATAACTAATTAGATAAATTTGAAATGAAGTATTAGAAAAGTTCGAATTGTAGTGGTATGATATATCGAGTATTAATAGTTTATTCTCTTTAATATATAATTATCATTATACAATACTTTTATAGGTATAATATTTTTTTTGAACTTAACCAAAATGGTTAAAACCTATAAGCAACCCATTTTGGTCAACTAGACTGTATACCCTACACAAGTAGACTTCACACCACGAGCACAAGGTCTCATACTTGATATTTGAGCTTGATAACACTCAAGACGTTGTTAAGTTTCGAATCTTTTTTCATCAAGTGTTTCCAACTTGCTTAATTATAGAGTTGCGTTATTTTCGCTTATCAGTTCTTCTTGTATAGAAATTCTCATAGAATAGATTTGTTATTCTAGGTGAAGAATAACTTTTACTCTGTATACCAATTAGTAAGTAGTAGCTTGAGTTAGCATTGTGCCATATGCCCAAAGGCTTCACCCATCTTATAATGTCAATCTCCCTTTGAACTCTCAATAATTTTCTTAAAAAGACTATATAATATTTTATTGAATCTCTCTGCTCACCCGTTTGTTGCTAAGTTGTAGGCTAGTGAATTGTACTATTTGAAGCCAAACTTTTTGTACAACTTGTGTATAGTTTTATTATAGAATGATTTTTTTGTTGTGATATATTGAGGCACACCATACTTGAATGTGTTGTTTGCTCGAATAAAATTTATAACTGTCTCCATTTTGAACTCATGGAATGGGGCAGTTTCAACCAATTTGGATGGCTGTGTGAGTGGTCCAATCAAATTAATGCACCAAGCGTCCAAGGGCCATTAACTGTTGGTAATGAAGTTGGTGTATACTTGACATAATTAACATCTTTCTATGTAGTACATACAGTTTTTTTTATTATGGTTGGCCAATAGTACCCCATTCTCGTGAAACTTTGGACCAGATTGGTGTGCACTACATGTTCCTGAGTGAGCCTTCTCTAATATTTTTGTTGTTTTGTAGCGTCAAGACATCTTAATAAGACACCTTCGAACACCCATATGTAAAGAGTCCATTTGAAGTAGATAAACCGATGAGCCCATCATTTTACGTCGATCCTTCTGGGGTCTTTTGGAAGCTTGCCGTATTCGAGATAGTCAATCAAATGTTGTCATCAATCTTTTTGATCCATTTCATATACTGAAGTGGCAAAACTTTCTTTATCATAATGATTATCTATGACTAAGACTATGACACATTTCTTACAAACAACAATTGTCATTTGTCTGTCGTACGCAGTAAGCGCGTATGCCAATGTTGCGAGAGCATTAGTTTGCTTGTTTGTCTCTCTAGGAATGTGCGCCAAAGAGACACGTTCAAATCGTTTTAAGGAATTTGTCGGCTTATCTTGCCAATAGAGTTAACTATGGCTTTCTTACTTTGTATATTCCCAAGAGTTGTTTAACTATAAATTTGGAATCTAAAAAAAATTAATATCGAGTATATCCTTCTAAATTGTCATCTCTAGCCCTAATATGATAGCTTGATAACCAGCAATATTATTGGAGCATTAGTTTTGAAGAGTGAAATTATATGATAATATGTCATGATCTAGCATAACAAAGATAACTCCTGCCCCAGCTCCATCTCGACTTATATCACCATCAAAGTACATTTGTCATGCTCTACCCACATCAATTACCATTACATCATAATCAGGAAAATCATCTAAGAACTGTCAAGAGTCTGAGATGAGATGGTCAGCTAAAAAGTCGGCAAGCACTTGCCCCTTAATTACCTTCTAGGGTATGCAATTTATCTTGAGCCCTTAGAGTAATAACACCCATCTACCTACTCTACCGGAGAAGTCAGATCACAACATTATTTACTTGAGAGGGTTTTCCTTGGAGATGAGTCTCACTGAATGTAATTTTTGGATAGAGAAGATTAGTGCCAAATATATCTTTTTGATGGGAGAATAATTAACTTCAGCCATTGTGAGTGTACGACTTAAATAATATATAATACTTTCTTTCTTGTCGTCATTCTCTTGAGCTAGCAAGGCACCCAATGAGCGATATTGTGCACACACATAAAGTACAATGGATTGACTTGGTATTAGGGCCTATAACATCGACATTTTAAGTAAGTATGCCTTAATAACTTCAAACACACTTCTAGAAGAGTCATCCCAAATAAATGTCGTGTCCTTCTTCATTAGTCGTCTCAAAGGATGACAACGACCTGCAAGATTGGTGATAAACTGATGGATATACGCCAACTTCCCCTATAAACTTTTAAGCTCATGTAAGATTTTAGGCTCGGGCATCTTCAAGATGGCATCAATCTTTGAGGGGTCGATCTCGATGCCCCGATGTAGGACGATGAATTTGAGAAACTTTCTTGATGAAACACTGACTGTACACTTGAGAGGATTAACCCTGAGTTGATAATGATGTAGTTGGTTGAAAACTCTTCGCAAGTCATCTGGATGTGTATGTATTTCTCTAGACTTTACCGCCAGATCGTATACGTAACACTCAAATTGCTTATGAAGCATGTCGTTGAATATTTTCTATATTTCCCTTTGATACGTTGCTCCTACATTCTTTAGTCCAAATGGCATAACTTCATAGCAGTAAATACCTTTTGGAGTGCAAAATACAATCATCTCTCCCTCTTTTGGGTCCATGCAAATTTGATTGTATCCAGACATGCCATCTATGAATGATAATGCTTCATGACCTATCGTAGCATCGACCATGAGTTCAATCATGGGCAAAGGAAAATCATCCTTTGGGCACGTATTATTAAGGTCATGAAAGTCAATGCAAATTTGAATCTGCCCATTTTTCTTCCTTACAAGGACAATGTTAGAAATCCATGAAGGATAGGAGACTTTGTGGATGAATCCAATCAACTTATCAGCCTCGATTGTGATTTGAGGCAGCAAATCGAGATGATGTCCACTTCGACCCTGCTTGACTGGACATGCACATGCTTCACAACCTAATTATAAACCGCAACCTTTGGATCCAATCTAGGTATTTCTTGGTAAAACCAAGAAAACACATCCTTATACTCAACCAAGAGTTTCACGTATGCTTCCTACTCTTCATAACTCTTCATAACTTAAGTTGACGTTGAGGAAGATGGGGTGTCGATCATTATCACTTCCTAGGTTGACTTCCTTCAAGTCATCAATAATGGCCTGCCCACCTTCTTCTACGTGCATGTCTTCTGACTCATGGTCGTGTATTTTCTGTATGGTGATGTGGTGGGATGTCATAGTCACCTCATCATTAGTGGAGTTGCTACAATTGTTTTGTGTAGTCAGCACAATCATCTGAGTATTTGCTCTTAACGTCTCTTCCACTATTACATCTAGTGTTAAATGCCTTTTCATTCTTGAAGGCAGTGATCTATTGAGGTCCTTTGTTTATGCAAATAACGACATCAAATCTTCTCTACACATATCAATCATTTTTTATCAGTTATAGTCGGTTGAGCTCCAAATCTCATTTTGATTGATTTTCTTTTGGCATGACTGTTCATGTTTACATTGAGGTCTCCATCTTTCTTCGCAACTGACTGAGGACCCAACATTTGTTTTAATGGCCTTTGGTAGAGTCAACTTTGTGTCACATCTACTTCTCCTATCCTATCGAATACTGAAGTCTCTTTTGATGGTCTTCTCAGTGATCAAACATTGAAGGTTTGCTTAGAGAACTACATTGAATGTCTTCCTACTCTACAACAATATAATTGGTTGACGTTTTCTTTAGAGGAAAATGTACTGGTTTAGGTGACGTAAATCCCAACCCTATTATGGGATTTTCAACTACATAACACCGTCTTCTCAATGCAACTTGCATTTTGGTTAGACATTGGGAGTTAGACAACACATCAAAGTCAGCAGCCTTTGTTACTAATTGTGGGTTATCATCATACCCTGCTCTTGCTAGTAATTTGTAGGCATTAGGATCATACCCATCTCGCCTTTTTGAATGGAATGATATGTGTGTATTGATTGGACCTTGCGAGGGTTCTTTATATCCCAATAATGGTTGATCAATTTGCTAACTGCCTTTATTTTTTGTACTGGAAAATTAAGACCTTTCAACTTCTTATCTTTCAACCAATTACCACCTACAAATAGTGACTCCCCTTCTTTTCATTAGGCTTTGGAGATGTACTTGATAATAGTTATCAATTTATTGGCATACTCATGCTTAGTCTCAGCAAGTGTTCCACTCGACGACCTCACAACTATCTATTGAATGTTTTTGGAGCTTGATGCTATATCAGACCACTTCAACTTGCATTTATCCTTCATATGTGACTAATGTTTTACCTCCTTGTTTTGTACATAGAACTTGGCATTGACAAAGTGTGTCTCAACTTTGGTGAATGGTCTTTCACCAACTAAAATCATTTTTGACACCTATTCACTACGTACTTGAAACACTAATGAAGGGTCGAAGGGACAACGCCCTGCTCGTGTATTCGAGGTCGTCCTAGGAGAAGGTTGTAGTTTGTCCTGGAATCGATGATGTGAAACACTTAACTAGATTTCATGTCGCCGATTAGTAAGTCAACATTCTTCTTACCAATAGCCCTTTACCCCCCTTGGTTGAAAGCTTGAATCAACAACTGACTTTCTTGGAGGTCGTCAATTGTTATGCCAAAACTTTTCATTACTTGCATGTGCATGGTGTTCACCACTGAGCCACTATCTATGAGTATTCGATTTAGACAATGATCACCAATGTATTTCACCATGAAAAGTGGACGATTATGTGCTTCTGTACCTAGTATTTGGTTCTCATCAATAAATGTTATAGACTCGAAACATTCTACTAGAGTCGTTTTGTAAACCCAGTTCACTCAAAATAAGGAACCAGAAATGAGAATCGGGAAATTTCAAAGGAAAACTAGGAATCCTAAGGGAACTCGAAGTGGTAAATAAGAGATAAAATGAGAAATTGGAAAATCCCTAGTAGCCAATAAGGATCCAAAGATCATGGAGAAGAACCATAAATGGAATAGAATGGGAAAATCGGACTAGTTCAGGGTGAAGCAGGTATGAACCAGATAGAACTGTGAATAACTGGATCAAAGATTAATTTTTCTAGCTGACTTAAAAATGTCAAATTGGAAAATTGAATTCACCACTAGGTAGAAAATTAATTTAGAAGAATTTGAAAATTTTTAGATTTTAGAAAACCAGTCGAATCGGGCATGAACTAACTGATTTTCAATTTTGGGTCATCAAACCTAGTCAAACCGAACCAATCAACGGTCCAACTGGTCAACGAATCACCTGCCATGTCAGTGCCCAGTTAGCAGGTGCGACCAATCAGCGAGCAACGCATGGCGAAATGTGCCAAGTCAGCTGCTCGATCAACACTAGGAAGCACTGACCAATTAGAGCGTAACACGTGTCCTCGATCAATGATCAAAGCCACGCCATCAATGACTGACGAATAGGAGAGCGACACATGTTCTCAATCAACGGTCAACTGAGGAGAAGCCTCGTTAGCCAGGTTGGCCAATGAGGAACTGACACGTGGCAAAGGTACCACGTTAATGGTCGACTGTGATGTTAGAGAAATGATTGACCAATAAGAGGTCGCCATGTGGAAGAGCCACGTTGGATTATTTTAGTCAATCAGGGGCTAACACATGGCTGTGGCACAATATGTCAGTAGGGAAATCTGATTTATTTAAATCAACCAATTAGAGGATACTATGTGTCATGGTCAAATGACTAGTGGAGTCTGGTCAGTAGCCACGTTGGAATGAACCACTAATGAGAGGTTGCCACGTGGCCAGTCAACGATTCAAAGGGTGACTCAAACGCTGAGTGGGAAGCCAAATCAGTAAAACTAGCCAATCACAATGTGCCACGTGGCAGCTCGCACACGCGACATAGAATCGTCTTCATCCTTGGGCAGATGAGAGGATAAGGTCGATAGAGCACGATCGAGTCTCCGATGACCAAAAACTCCTCTAGAACAACCATGAATGGGCGAGTTTGAGGCCGAGTCTTGGGCAGACTGGTAGCCCTATATAAAGAGCTATTCTCCATTCATCATCTCTATCCCACAAACAATCGAAGAAGATACGATAGTCCATTTCTTGATGAGGCACAGACTAGATCTCCGACAAGGTTATTTTCCTCAACCTCAAAAGACACATTTGAGTTCTTTGGAACCAGGAAGAAATTCCCTACCTCACTGTAACCTCCTTTCAGCCCAAGGATCACCAGAGAAGCACCAGGAAGTTCAGAGAGTACCATAGCTCCCACACTGCCAAAACAACAAAATCCCTCGAGCTAAACTTTGGCCACCTCCGACCTCCTACGACCAGGTTAATCCTCCTACATCCCTCCTCAACTGACTCTCGACCCCCTCTCTTGGAACCTTCGAGGTAAGTCAATTTCACCTCTACTCGTCAGAATCGTTAATTTCTAGAGAGAGAAAGTGTTTGAACTGTACTGATCAAATTCTCCCTACTTAGAGATTAATTAGAGCAATTCTTGATCCTAGAAGGACCCTCTTGACGAGCACTAACTCCCCAAATCAAGAGCTCTAGCAATCGTGTCCCAACCTATAAAAATTCGAAGCTTCCTCTCTCTAAGAACAATTTTTCGACGAAGCTCCATTGAAGCTTAATTCTAGGCCAATTAGGGTGATTCAATGTGACGCCCCGACCTGGTTTGGTCGGATCCCTGTGAACAACTCGCTGCTCTTTTTGGTTCAAGAGTAGTTTCCTCCTTTTTTAACTCAAGTGGAGCTAGGCGTATTTTCAACCTTGTTCCCTGGAAAGACATATATCAAATAAAATGCAACTTTAAGAGAAATTAAGCATACATGATAGAGGGTAAGGCTTGGTATTATCCCTAGTCATTTCCACTAATTACTCAAAAAGGGATAAAAGAGTGGTGAGTTTCTAAAACTCAGTGAATGAGTCTTAAAAAAAAATTGAAGTTTAATGAAAAATAGTTTTTCCCAAAAAAATGGTCCGAGTATGAGGACAATTTTTAACTGTCCATTATACCAACCGAGTATGAGGACATCTCTGCTTATAACCGATGAATGGGTTTTCCACTTCCTTTGAGTAAGTTTTATCATACCAACCGGATATGATCTACTTACAACTGTTAAGTAGTTTTTTCGCGTGATTTTCGTATCACTCCTTTCAGGTGTGAAGTTTAAAATACCACTTAGTAATGGGTTTTCATTTTCGAAGTGCTTATCATCCCAACCGGGTATAATATAAAAAAATCCCACTCACCCGATCATGCAATGAATTTCCTCTTAGTCGATTTTCGTCCCCTGCGAGCTTAATCTCAGCTGGCATTCCCGATGACTCGTGTTTCTACACAAAATGAACATTGTTGTTCATTATCATCTGGCTTAATTACCTTCATTCATTAGAAATGACTAAATATGCAACTTTTCAAATATTTGCAATTTGGTCCCTAAAGTTATTTTCCCTTTACTTTAGGCCCCAATTGACGGTTTTCCCCAAATTGAGTCCCAAAACTTTTAAAATTCCCATTGGGACCTCAATTTATTCAATTTCATAACAAGGGATTCAAGTTTCCCAAATTCCCAATTTGGCCCCCAATTTTTCTAAAATTACCATTTTGCCCTTCCTTTACAAAAATGGTAAGTTTTACCCCAAAAATTCTCAAATTAGCTCAATTGGTCTCCTAACACTCTTATCATGCCCAATTGACCTAAATTTTATAAAATTGCATTTTGGTCCCTTGAATTTTTGAAAATCCCCAATTTTCACCAAATTTCCCCCCAATTTCAACTTCCTAACATTGCCGAATTTGATTTCATCAAATTGACCAATCAAACACTTCTAATTTTTTAAATTGATGTTAAATTTGGGTTTCTACATCTTCATACGAGTCAATTGCACTTTGAATCGTAAGTTTTGATGCTGAAACGAGCTCAAACGGAGCTTCGCCGGAAAACAGAACATAGAGAGAGAAAGCTTCAATTGCACGCCGTCGGGGGCGTGGTGGTCCGAGCTTCCAATATGGGCAGATAGCTCTCCTCTTGAGGTTACTTTTAGGATCAAGAATTACATCAATTGATGTCGAATTGGGTGAGAGTTCTATCATCAAAATTTTGCTGGTTGTCTCTCTAGCACCGGTCGAAAATTGAAGAGGGGAGCCAAATTGTCTTACCTTTCAGTTCTAATTCGGGCATAGGAGAGCTGAAGAGGTGTTGGGAGAGCTTGGTTTGGCCCGAGGAGGGCTCAAATTGGCCGATTTCAGCTCGGCCAAAATAGGGCAGCTTCGGTCCGCCAGAGTTACTTCACTATTCAATCATGCCAGCGCTTCTCCGACGACCCTCGGAGCGAATGGATGTTACCGCTGTGTAGCTGACTTCTTCCTGGTTCTAAGGAACTCGACCACACCTTCTTGGATTCTAAAATGGCTCTATATCAGAGCTGTGGTTTGAGCTTCACCGAAAAACTAAGCAACTGGGAGAGAGTAAGATTTTCAGGTGTGGAGAGGATGAATGAAGAGTGACTCTTTATATAAAGAGCTCGGGGACTCGTCAGCCATTCGTTTGACACCTTTATAACAGTTATTGATGGCTTAAAACGTATTGAACGGAAACGTTTCCTCCTCACCTGTGCAGCCTTGATTTTTCGGCAAGTGAACAGTGCTGTCATCTAAAGGAAGAAGACAACACTGTTCTGAATAGGACCGGGTTCAAAGCTTAAACCAGCCGGTTCACCCCCAATTCGATTGAATTTTTCAAATCTAAAAATTTCTAAATTCATATAAATTCATTTTCTATCCAATGGTGGCCTCAAATCTCAAATTTGAATTTTTTAAGACACCTAGAAAAATGAATTTAACATTCGGTTCAATAGTGGTTCAAATTGGTTCAAATCCTGTTCACCTGAACCAGTTTGGTTTTAATCTCCAATTCATCCATAAGTCTTTTTTCATGACTTATGTGACTCTTTAGGTCACTTAGGATCCATAATTTCCTCGGTTTTCCCTCTCTCTATCGGTTCCGGTTCATAGACCGACTCGGTTCATAAATCAGGTTAATTTGGGTCGAATTTGGTTCACCCGAACCGGTCTGATTTTTCTCTCCTAATTAGTTCTAAAGTTCTTTTCCAAGTTTTATGAACCTTTTTGGGTCACATGAGAGTTGTAATTTCTCCAATTTTTTCGTTCCTCAATAATCTAGTTTGTGAACTGGTTCAATTTTCTCACTCGGTTTAACCGGTTCTTTCCCCGTTTTTCCTTAAGTACAAAGAGCGGGGTTTACATTCAAAGCACGAACTGATCATGGAAAGGTAGGGGAGACGATTAGCAGTATTCTAGGAAACAATTAACGACATTTGCATGGTCAATTTGATGAATCAAGGGATTAGGGTGTTAAAATGCAATTTTTGGCAAAAATTAGGCAATTTGGGGATTTTTCAAAAATTGGAAATTTATGTGAAATTAACCTCAATTGAGTGCTAATTGGTGATTATAGTGAAAATAAGGACTTAATTCTAATTAAAAAATAATTTTAGGAATTTAATTGTAATTAGAAGTATTTATGTGGATTTATTTGCAATTTAATAGATTTTATAAGGGGTGAATTGCAACTAAAAATGATCTAAGGATCCAAGTGAAAATATTCAGATAATTCAATGAATTATTCATTATAATGTAGGTACGTGACGAGAGATTATGGCCTACAATCGCGAGAAGGCCTCGATACATCGGAAATCCATTCGGGACAGATGAGTCACGACATCTGGGTGAGTGGGAATTTTCGACATCATACCCAGTTGGGATGGTGAGCATGTTTTCAAATTGAAAACCATTTTCTAGAAATAGTCTCCCTTGACTATGTGACACTGCTTAAACTTTTTGGGAGCTATTTCCGAAGAGGGCTAGAGTAGCTCAACTGGGCCCAAGGCCAATAGGAACAGGCTTAAACCCATAGAAAAATAGATAAATCATGAGCCTTTGGAAATCTCACATAAATGGTAAATTATGTGACTTTGCTACCAAGCCAAGGGCAGGATTGCCAAACTTGTTGGGCTGGTAGCTACCGAGCCGAAGCTGGGTCGTCGAACTCATTAGGCTGGTAGTAACTGAGCCAAAGCTGATTCAGTAAGCTCATGGGTGCTGGTAGCACCAAAGATAAAGGTCTTAACTAAAAAGATTGATGTTTGTGCATGCATGAGATACAAAACCATCGATGCATCCGATATGGGGTAGTGTTAGTTCTAAAGGCTGTTGAATGATCCAGGGAGCATGGGGGAAGTTTGTCGTCCAGTGAGTCAAGAAGCACAGAAAGCTTCATGCGCATTGAGATCGAAGAAGCGGGGGGAGATGTCTTGTCTAAATTTAGGGGACACGAAGGAAATTAAGGTTTAAGGGATGGGCTGTAAGGCTCACTTAGACTGAGGGTAGAAGGTGTGACCTTCTATTTGGGTGGTCAATAAAGGCACTCCGGATTACAAGTGGAGTAGTCGAGGACTGCTCTACGAATGTGTGAAACCCTTTGACGATAAAGGGTGATTGTTTGTGTGTTAAAACTCTTTAAGTTAATAAAAATGGAGGGAGATGTATAAGAGAAAACCAATAAAATATTTTTGTGATGCCCCACTCACTAAATTATAAAACTCACCCTCCCTTAAACTCCTTTTCAAGGAGAATTTGTCACGCCGAGAAGAGTAGAAGCTTGAAGGGTAAGGTAGAACTTCCGCTAGAAGGTAACTATAGGCTTTATAAATTTGTATTGGAAAACATATGTACTGATGAGCATTTACCTTTCTTGGGCTATCTTGGTAGAAATACTATTATGGCATAGGAGAGGGTGGTAGGTTGATCATAGGGTTCTAACCAAATCAGGATGGGAAGTGACACATGTCTCCCTATGCCCCATCCTCTCACTTCTAACATTCATTTTCATGACTAGTGATTTGATTGCCTGACGAGGTCGATGTCAGAGCATTTTGAAATTTCTTTGGGAGGAAGTACCACAAAGTAATGGGGACCCTAGAATTTTTTGAAAGATTTCTCTACCCTTGCCAACTCCTTTAGATAGCAACTTCAACGTGAGCCTTGCTCTCTCTTCGATTTCTCTTTATTGTGCCCTTAGCCCTTTTGGGGCTCGATAATAGATTGGTAGTCTAATATTTTTTTCTTAGGGGAGCTGGGAAAGTTGTAATTTTGATGTCCCTCTAGTTTGATCAAGACGTTCCTTTTGAATTTGTTACACCTTGTGACAGTGTCCAATCTTTCTCTTCATTATACTTATCTCTAATAAACATGTTGGAGCTTGCACGAGCATCTAATTGTGACAATTTTACGGTGTCATGAATCTTGATGAGTAATGGGTATGAATAGGGGGTGCTAATTACCATAGGCGCATGACTTCCGAAGGCAATTGTCCTCAAAATAACGACCCCACTTGCTCCATTGACAGTCACCACATTACTTATTGTAGTGTTATCTTCAAAGAAAATTTTCCCTTGATGTGCTAGTGCCATTATCATTTCTTTGAAGATGAAGCATTTCTCCAAGGGATGACTGATCAAACGATGGTACTTGTAGAACCGAGCCGGTTTATGAACCGGAACTGATAGAGAGAGGGCAAACTGGGAAAATTATGGACCCTAAGTGACCTAAGGAATCATAAAATTCATGAAAAATGACTTTAGGATGAATTGGAGATGAAAACCAAGCCGGTTTAGGTGAACCGGATCTAAACCAGTTTGGACCGGTTTGAACCACTATTTAACCAGATGCTAAATTCAATTTTCTAGTTGGCTTAAAAAATTCAAATTTGAGATTTGAGGCCAACATTGGATAGAAAATGAATTTAGAAATTTTTTAATTTAAAAAAATTGGTTGAATCGGGGGTGAACCGATCGATTTAAGCTTTGAACCCAGTTCGGAGCGGTCCGGTCCGGTTTGAAACAGTGTCGTCTTCTTCATCCAGATGACAACACTGTTCACTCACCGGAAAATCAAAGTAGTGCCGACAAAGAGGAAATGTTTCCGTTCATTACGTTTCAAGCCATCAATATCTATTACATAGGTGCCAAACGGACGGTCGACGAGTCCCCAAACTCCCTATAAAAAGAGCCACTCTCCATTCATGCTCTCCACACCTGAAAAGTTCACTCTCTCTCAGCTGCTTAGTTTTCTGGTGAAGCTCGAACTAGAGCTCCGATATAGGGTCATTTATGAGCCAAAGAAGATGAGGTGGGGTTCCTTGGAACCTGGGAGAAGTCAGTTACATGGTGGTGACATCCATTCACTCCGAGAGTCGCCGGAGAAGTGCCGGTGTGATCGAACAGTGAAGCAGCTTTGGTGGACCGAAGCTACCTTATTTTGGCCGAGCTGAAATTGGTTGATTTGAGCCCTTCTCAGACCAAACCAAGCTCTCCCAACATCTTCTCAGCCCTCCCACGACTGAATTAGGACTAAAAGGTAAGCCAATTCGGCTCCCCTCTATAATTTCTGACTAGTGTTAGAGAGAGAGACAATAGAATTTCAATGACAAAATTCTAACTTAATTTGGCATCAATTGATGCCATTCTTGATCCTATGAGGAACTTCTGGAGGAGAGCTATCTGCCTCGATAAAAAGCTCAGACCGCCGCGCCCTTTTCGGTGAGCAATTGAAGCTTTCTCTCTCTATAGTCTGTTTTCTAGCGAAGCTTCATTTAAGCTCGTCCCGATGTTAAAACTTACAATTCAGAAACTCAATTTCAACTTTAATTTCAACAATTAGAAGTGTTTGATCAGTCAATTTGATGAAATCAAATTCGTCTGTGTTAGGAAGTTGGAATTGGGGGAAATTTTAGGGAAATTGGGGATTTTCAAAAAATTCAAAGGACCAAAATACATTTTTATAAAATTGAGGGTCAATTGGACATGATAAGAATGTTAGAGGGCCAATTGAGCAATTTTAGAATTTTTGGGGTAAAACTTACCATTTTTGTAAAGGAAGGGCAAAATGGTAATTTTGGGGGCCAAATTGGAAATTTGGGAAACTTGAACCCTTTTTATGAAATTGAGTAAATTGAGGTCCCAAGAGGAATTTTAAAAGTTTTGGGACTCAATTTGGAGAAAAATCGGCAATTGGGGCCAAAAGTAAAAGGAAAAAGTAATTTTAGGGACCAATTTGCAAATATTGGAAAAGTTGTGAATTGAGTCATTTATACTAAATGAGGTGATCAAGTAAGATGATAATGAACAAGGATGTTCATTTCATGTAGGAATATGAGACATCGGGAATGCTAGCTGAGGTTAAGCTTGCAAGGAACAAAAATTGACTAAGTGGAAATTCACTGCACGAACGGGTGAGTGGGATTTATATATCATACCCGGTTGGGATGATAAGCACCTTAAAAATGAAATCGCACTACTTAGTGATATTTTAAACATCACAACTTAGAGGAGTGATGTGAAAATGACACGGAAAAACTACTTAGTAATTGAAAGTAGATCATACCCGGTTGATATGATGAAACTTCCTCGGAGGAAGTGGAAAACTCGTTTATCGGTTATGAGCGGAGATATCCTCATACTCGATTGGTATGATGGATAGTTGAAAATATAATTTTGTCGAAAGTGCTCTCTCCTTACTGTGTGCCATTGCTTAAATGATTTGGATGACCTTCTCGATGGGAGCTTGAAGAGCTCTCATAGGTCGGAGGCCTCGATTTTGGAACTTGGGGGCTAATATACTCGATTTTGAAAATCTTGAATAGTGGGCCATAGGCCAGTTGGCACGAGTGGAAGCTCATAAACAACCATGAGTTATATGCCATAAAACTTTAAATAAATGAATTGTTTGGCCATGGTACCAAGACAGGACCGACATATTCAATCAACTAGTGGCAGTGCGACATGACACGTCTCTGGACTAGTCAAGACAACCAAGTACATGTTAAGTTGAGGGTCGTGTGAAAATACTAATTGTGCATGCACTGTGTTTACCCACCATGTCGTCCAATAGCCCCTAGAACGCATCACTACCCCTCTTGGGAGTCTTGAAGGTCCCATACCTCAGTGCATGCACAAAACAATAGTTTTCCTCATGAGCCATTTAATCTTTGGTGCCACTAGTCCAACAGCCCCAACCCTCAACTCGACCTGCAGTTGTTTGTCTCGACTGGTTCATTGACCTGTCATGTAGTACTGCCGCTAGTCCATCGAGTATGTCGGTCCTGTCTTGGAACCATGGCCAAACATATCATTCCTTTAAAGTTTCCATGGCTTAAACTCATGTTTGTTTATGAGATCCTGCTCGTGCCAACTAGCCTTGGGCCCACTGTACGATATTTTCAAAATCGGGCATATTAGCCCCCATGTTCCAAAAATTGAGGCCTCCGACCTATTTGAGCTATTCAAGCTCCAGTAAAAAAGGTCTCCCAAAAAGTTTAACCAGTGGCACACAGTAAGGGGAGAGCACTTTCAACAAAAATAATATTTTACTCATCCATCACACCAACTGTGTGTGAGGACATCTCCGCTCAAAATCACAAAAAGGTTTCAAGTTTCCAAAATTTTCAATTTGGTCCCTAAATTTTCCAAAATTACCATTTTACCCCTACTTTACAAAAATGGTAAAATTGACCCCAAAAATTCCAAAATTGACCAATTGGTTCTCCAACATCTTTTCCATGCTCAATTGGCCCTCAATTTTAGGAAATTACACTTTAGTCCCTGTGGAAGTGTTGGGAGAGCTTGTTTTGGCATGAGAAGGGCTCGAATTGGCCATTTTCATCTCAACCAAAACAGGGCAGCTTCGATCTGTCAAAGTTGCTTCACTGTTTGATCACGTCAGCGTTTCTCCAGTGACCCTCGGAGCAAATGGAGACTACCGTCAGGTAGCTGACTTCTCCCTAACTCTAAAGAACCTGACCTCGCCTTATTTGGCTCAGAAAAATGCCCATGTCGGAGCTCTAGTTCAAGCTTCACCAAAAAATGGAGCAATAGGGAGAGAGTGGAGTTTTTTAGGTGTGTGGAGGATGAATGAGGAGGGGTTCTTTATATAGGAAGCATGGGGACTTCTTGGCTGTCTGATTGGCTCCCTAATGGTGGTAATTCATTGCGTGAGACTCCAAGGCTAGAGACTTTTCATCTTTGCCGGCACGACTCGATTTTCTGGTGAGTGAACAGTGCTGTTATCTAAAGGAAGAAGATGACACTGTTCCGAATGGGACCTGACCGGTTCGAATCGAGTTCAATGCTTAAACCGATCGGTTCATACTCGATTTGACCGAGTTTTTCAAAATTAAAAATTTGTAAATTCATTATTTATCAGATGGTGGCCTTAGATCTCTAATTTGAATTTTCTAAGCCAACTAGAGAAATGAATTTAGAAATTGGTTCAAAAGTTTTCGGTTTACCCTTTCTCTATCGGTTGGGGTTCGTGAACCGGTTCGATTTTCTCACCCGGTTTGACTAGTTCTTTTCCCAGTTTTCTCATCCTAAAGGAGCGGGGTATACAACTCTCCTCTCCTTTTAGGAGTTTTGTCCCCAAAACTAAATCAGTATTTTTCACTCTGGGATAAACTTCCCTAAATGTCAACTTGGACATGCTAATACTTTTGTAGTTCTTTCACTTAGCCCACTTTAAATCACGCACTTATGGAATTTCTTTTATTTTACATTGTTTACTCCTTCTAGGAGTTTTATCATAACTAGTATGTCTTGCTTGTGAGTCCAAAGGTATATCCCTAGGTTCACATCTCCCTTTACTTAGGGCAAGATTCTTCCCTTTGAAGTTCTTACTCAAGATTTCAGTATTAGGAGTTGCAAGATGCCTAATCGTTCTTTTGTCTAGTTATTCTCTTCATCGTTAAAACCCTTAGTTGGGCATTCTTTTGAGCATTACGTACTTGTTTCCACAGGTTTTGGTATTATTATCCCTTCATCCTAATTTGACCCTTCCTTCATCCGTCATTGATTACAGCTTTGATCAAAATTGTGTTTGACCTTGTCATGCTTACTAACTGACTCTTTCTTACTCAAGTCATGTTTTACTCGGGACTGTTGGTGCTTACATGTCGCTTACGACATGACATATTCCAGAACCTGTCTCTATCCATTAGACCTCTACAACACCTCCTTTAGGGTTGTTCCCAACTTTCCAACCTTTTAGGGATTGTATAACTTCATCCCTCTTTTCATCGGGTAGTATTACTCGACTACCTTTACTGTTATCCAATCATCCTTCATACCTTGGCAACATATCTTACATAACCGTGTTGATTTTCCTTACCCACTCGTAATTTCCCAACTTCTTTATTGGGTCTTTTTGGTGTCAATCATTGAATTTCCTGATGACTTACTGACATGTTAGGATTCTTCCCTTCTCATGCCTTTCTTCATTTCTGGTGACGTCCTTTACTCAAGGATTTTCCTTTACCCTAAACCCACTCTTACTTGATTGTGACCATTTCATGATTCCATTGTTTTGGGGAGTTCTCCTTTAATGATTTTCATTCTTTACTATGTCCTTCAAAGTAGAGATTTCCCTTGAGGTACTAGATGTTCGAATTTCTTACTACTCCTTGATGGTTTTCTTCCTTTACATTCTTACACCCTTTTGAATTAGGGCTTTTATCCACCATTAATCATTTGTCGATCATAATTTCCAAATTCAACTTTTTACTTTCCTACTTAAGGTATCTCCGATCGTCAGGTTTTATTTTGTGTACTTAACACTATGCCCTCTTTACTGCTCTTCTTTAGAGTGTAGTCTCTACTACTTTCCGATCCTTCTTAGGGTCTCGTTTATTCTCCTTGACCATCATGTTGCTACTAGTTGTTCCCTTCTTTTCATGATTCGTCAAAAATCTCTAATTGGCTTCTTTAGGTTTCCAAATTAGGTAATAATTTGACCATCCTAACATACCCTTAACCACTTATGGTTCTTTATGAGGTTCTTTATGTCGGTTTAAGTCTCTTAGGATCCATCTGGTGGTTCCTTAGCTATGGAACTTCCCTTTTTGAGGTCTCACTTTCTACTTGTATCCTCTACCTAAGGATTCCCATCCTGGTTCAACCTCTCTAATGCTTCTTGGAGGCTTTTCATTCTTTCCTTTCTTACACCCTTCTGAGATCAGTATTGTTGCCTGCTCTTTATCCTTTACTGTCCTCCATTTCCTTTTTGTTCCTTATCCTCTCTTTGAAGAGCTCCTACAAATAGATTGGTTTCTAGCACTCTTTATGTCCAGCCATCCACTCCTTGGGCCCTATTAAGAGAGTGTGGGCCACGACCAATCTTGATGTCATTGGCTATTTTCTCATTACCCTCTTCCGAATTGGAGGGCTTACTTTTCCAAGGTTTTTCGGATGTTCTTTCCTCTATTTCTTTATGATGGTTAGCCCACCCATTTTCACTTGTCACTGCATCCTTTGATGCTATTTCCTACTTACCCACACCTTGGGTTTAACTTTCTCCTTAGGTCCTCTTAGTATACTTCCCTTGGTTCTTTCACCTTGGTGTGCACTTCATCTCTTCATCCTTCGTCACTTGGTCAATTACATCTTAGTTGGAATGTGTATGCCTTCCCAGGGTCTCCTTCCTTGGGAAAGGTTTAGGTGTTATTTGCCCCAAGACCTCTTTGTAAGAGTCTTACTAAATCCTCCTTATAGCTTGAGTGTGATCATCATTTCATTTTTGGTCATTTATTTCTTCAAGATTTTCCTTCATCCTTCCTTTCCATTGTTCTGGCCTTTCCACCTCTCCCTTCCTCGCTAGGTTAGTCTACAACCCTACTTGGCTTCTTTATTTTTCCAAAGTAGATCATACCTTGTTGTCTTGAGACATCCTAGTTGTCTTTCATCATTCGGCCTGTCTTCTATAGAGGAGGTGTTTCCTTCTTTACTCTTAGGTGGCTTATAGTGCTCCTTAAATGAAAATTTCCCTTTATCTATATGATGCTATTTTTGGGTTTTCATAAGGTTTTACCCATGATCTTCTTTCTGTGATCCTTCCTCGAGTAATTGAGGCATATAATATTAAGGGACAGAGAAATTTTTAGGAACTCATAATCTTATTCATCGAAGTAAGAATACAGTTTTGGGGTTTTAACATCTCTTGAGGGAGATTGTTACAATGACGGTTTCAGGAATTCTCAATACTAAACTATGGTCTAGTAGGACTTCTTCCTTAGTGAGATTGGGTTCCCTAGCTGCAATTGTGGTTCTTGTAAGGTTATCCCTTCGTGCTTCCATAGGGGTGGAGGTGTCCTTATTGGAAGGTATCACTTGGATTCTTTGCAATGTGGGGCAATTCTTTGCTATGTGTCCCACCCTCCTACACTCATAACAGATTCTCTCGGGTCTTGTCCTCTTAAATGTCGGGCATCTTCTAATGTAGTGTCCCCATTGCCCACATCTATAACATGTCATCTCCTGGCGTGGACTTTTATGGTTTCTCCCATACTTTGAGCTTTGTGTGGACTTTTTAAAGGATTACTGATGGTTCCATGCCTTGCCTTCCTTGAGCCTGAACACCTTGGAGGCTTTCTTGTCGAGTCCTCATTGACCCAGGATTACTCCAAGGGTCCTTCTATTTTCTTGGTTCATTTCCTCCCTTGGGATGGGGTTCTCCCTAGCTTTTGGGATGGCTAAGGTAGCGAGGGTTTGTTTAGCTACTTTTCTTGAGGCCATCTGAAAATTTTAAAATTAATCCTATCAGTTACTATGTTATCTAGTCTTGATAATGTATTTAGGAAAATAGGCTCTGATACCACTCAAGTTGTCACATCACGTCTCGACCCAATTTGGTCAGATCCCCATGATTAACCCGCCACTCTCCTAGTTTGTTATGGGTTTGTCCCTTCTTTTAAACCGAGAGGAGTAAGGTGTCCTTTAACCTGTACCATTCATGGAATAACATTAAGCAAAACTACAATAAATTTTATACTTAACATACCTGTATCACAAGTGTGGTAAGCTTGAGGTCTTTGGGTAGGCTTCCCATTGGTTACCGGAAAAGGGGTATGGGGGATGGGGTTAGTTTAATGACTCGGTGAATGGATCTTATAAAATTTGACTTTCAAAAAATAGTTGAATTGTATTGTGCCAGACTCCTTAGTTTCTTAAAAATATTTCATCCTCAAAAATCTCAATTTTCATAGACATATCTCATCATTTACCACAATCGGTGTGTTTATTAATCAACACATGCCCTTCACATGAAGGGAACAAACGTTTGCAAGTCAGCACGTCCACTGCACCCACTTGTGGCGTCGAAGCGACTTTATCGGCCACCTAGATAAAAGCACGTCCACTTCTACCCTGAGAATGAGTGGATGAATGCGACATCCGACCCTCTATCCCGTAAAGAAAATTCTGTATCCGTATGAGGATAGAGACCTCATCCCGACCTCACCCTGGTCACATGCGCATGAAGCTACATCAAGCGTCCCTGACTGCTGGCACGACAATCTGCCATTATCTCCACCATGTCGTCTAGTAGCCCCTAGGATGCATCACTACTCCTCTTGGGCATCTTGAAGGTCTCGTACATCAGTGCATGCACAAAACAACAATTTTCTTCATAATCCATTTAATCTTCGATCTAACAGCCCCGACCCTCAACTCAACCTCCAGTTGTTTGTCTTGATTGGTCCGTCGACCTGTCATGTCGCACTGCCGTCAGTCCATCGAGTATGTCGGTCCTATCTTAGTACCATGGACAAACATATCATTCATTTAAAGTTTTCATGACTTAAACTCATGTTTGTTTACGAGCTCCTGCTCATGCCAACTAGCCTTGGGTTCACTGTACGAGATTTTCAAAATTGGGCATATTAGCCCCTAAGTTCCAAAAACTGAGGCCTCCAACCTATCTGAGCTATTCAAGCTCCCGCCAAGAAGGTCTCCCAAAAAGTTTAAGCAGTGACACATAGTTAGGGGAGAGCACTTTTGACAAAAATAATCTTTTACTCATCCATCATACCAATTGGGTGTGAAGACATCTCCGCTCAAAATTAATGAACGAGTTTTCTACTTCCTTCTAGGAAGTTTATCATACCAACAGTATATGATCTACTTACAATTGATAAGTAGTTTTTGCGTATAATTTCCACATCACTCCATTCAAGTGTGATGCTTAAAATTCCACTTAGAAGTGGATTTTCATTTTCGATACGCTTATCATCTTAACCGGGTATTATAGAAAATTCCACTCACCCGATAATAGAGTGATTTCCTCTTAACCGGTTCTTTGTCTTCACGCAAGTTTGTTCTTGCTAGCGTTCCCAGTACTTCGTGTTCCTACACAATATAAACATCTTTGTTCAGTATCCCTTGGCCTAATAGTCATCATTCATCATGAATGGATGAAATACTCAAACTTTTTAATTAATTGTAATTAGGTCCCTAAAGTTATTTTTCTTTAACTATAGGTCCCTAATACCGATTTTCCCCCAAATTTAGTCCCGAAACTCCTAAAATTCACCTTGGAACCTCAATTTATTCAAAATCACAAAAGGGGTTCAAGTTTTCCAAAATTTCCAAAATTACAATTTTGCATCAACTTTACAAAAATGGTAAAATAGACCCCAAAAATTCAAAAATTGACCCATTGGTCCTCCAACATCTTTTCCATGCTCAATTGGCCCTCCATTTTAGGAAATTGCACTTTAGTCCCTCGAATTTTTGAAATCCCCAAATTTCCCACAAAATTTTCCCCAATTTCAACCTTCCAACCTGAACGAATTTGATTTCATCAAATTGATTGATCAATCAAAGTTATTTGTTGAAATTGAAGGTGGATTTGAGTTCCTACAGATCCATATGATTCAATTGCACTTTGAATCGAACGATTTGATTCTAGAATGAGCTCAAACGGAGCTTCGCCGAAAAATTGAATGTAGAGAGAGAAAGCTTCGAAAGGACACCGTTGGGGGCGTGGTAGTTCGAGCTTTCAGTCTGGGTAGATAGCTCTTGTCCTGAGGTTTCTCCTAGGATCAAGAATTACCACAATCCATGTCGAATTGAGGGAGAATTTGGTCAATAAATTTATGTCGGTTCTCTCTCTAGCACTGATCGAAATTCACAAAAGGGAGCCAAATTGGCTTACCTTTCCGCTCTAATTCAGCTGTAAGAGAGCTGTGGAAGTGTTGGGAGGGCTTGGTTTGGCCTGAGAAGGGCTTGGATTAGCCATTTTCAGCTCGGCCAAAATAGGGCAGCTTCAGTCCGCCGGAGCTGCTTCACTATTTGATCACGTCGACATTTCTCCAGCGACCCTCGGAGCAAATGGAGACTACCATCAGGTAGTTGACTTCTCCCTAAATCTAAAGAACCCGACCTCGCTTTATTTGGCTCAAAAAAATGCCCAAGTCAGAGCTCTGGTTCAAGCTTCACCGAAAAAAGGAGCAGTTGGGAGAAAGTGGAGTTTTAAGGTGTGTGGAGGATGAATGAGAAGGGGCTCTTTATATAGGAAGCTTGGGGACTTGTTGGTTGTCCGATTGTCACCTTAATGGTGGTCATTAATTGCCTAAAACTCCCTGGCCAGAGACTCTTCATATTCGCCGGTGCTGCTCAATTTTCTAGCCAGTGAACAGTGTTGTCATCCGAAGGAAGAAGACAACACTGTTCTGAACCGGACCGGACAAGTCTGAACCGGATTCAATGCTTAAACGGGTTGGTTTAGGGCCAATTCGACCGAGTTTTTCAAAATTAAAATTTTGTAAATTCATCTAAATTCATTATCTATCAAATGGTTGTCTCAATTCTCCAATTTGAATTTTCTAACCCACCTAGAAAAATAAATTTAGAAACTGGTTTAATAGTAGTTTAAACTGGTTCAATCTAGTTGAGATCCGGTTCACTTGAACCGTTTTGGTTTTTACCTCCAATTCATCCCAAAGTCCTTTCTCATGACTTTTGTCACTCTTTATGTCACTCGAGATTCATAAATTTCTTGATTTACCCTTTCTCTATCGGTTGGGGTTCATGAACTGATTCAGTTTTCTCACATGGGTTGACCGGTTCTTTCCCCGATTTTCTCATCCTAAAGGAGCGGGGTTTACACCAGGTATCCTAATGGCCCAAATTAAATAGTGCATGCACAATAAAGAGTATTTTAAGTTATAGCCATTATCTTTGGCCCTCCAGCTTAACGATCTATCGGCCCATGTGTGTTGGCGCAACAAGTTCGATGACCTAGCTTCGACGGAGCAACGGCTCGACCCAACAAGCTCAACAACTCATACTTGGCTCGGTGGGTATCACACACAATTTCCCATTTAATTGGATCTTTTAGCATTTCTCATCACATGCTAGTTCTAGATGGGTCCATACCCATGTCCATTGGCCTTGGGCCCACTTGCTTACCGAGCCTAAGCCCAGAATTAGCTCCCAAATATTTTAAGAAAAGTCACCCAGTCAGGAGAGGCTAATTCCGAGAAAATCATTTTTAAATGAACCGTTATTCCAACCGGAATGAATGTTATAGCGATTCCCACTCACTTGGTGGTCTTGATGGGGCTGTGTTGGCAGTGTATGCCTCCTCAGTGTGTGCTCCTACATGGCACGAGTGTTCGTATCAAGACGTGTTGACTAAGAGGTCGCATATTTTCTCGTATTTGCACATAGTGCCCTATATTTTGCCTTAATTACACTTATATCCCTGATTTCCCCTTAGTCTCTATTAAGCCCCTAGGGTTTCCAATCATTCTTCTTGGGTCCTTAACTCTTTTAAATTCACCCTTTGGTCCTTAATTTACCAAAATTTCTCTTTAGTCCTTAATTTTCCAAAAATTGCAATTTGGTTCCCCAACCTTTCAAAATTTCCAATTTGTCCTCTATTTTGCCCAAATTGTCCAATTGACCCTCAATTGGGAGTGAATTTCATGAAAGCCCTTTCAATTTTTTTAATTTGCCATTTGGCCCTCCAATTTTCGAAAATTGCACAAAAGCCCCTAAAAATCCCCAAATTGGCCTTCATCTTCTTTCCCAATTTAAGCATATGGACATCCAAAATTTACCTCATCTAATTGATGACCTGTAAGTCCTTAATTTCTTCATTTCTTGCTTCAATTCGTCTCCTCCAGCTCCATCGATCATCCTACACTTTGCATTTCTGAATTTGGTTGAGTTTTGAGCCTCGTCAGAGCTTCATTAGGAAACTTACAATAGAGAGAGAAAGCTTGTTTATCTTACGGATTGAGGGGTAGTGATCGAAGCTTGAGGTGGGGGCAGCTAGTGCTCACCGAGTGGAACCTACCAGGATTGAATCCCGTTGCAATTCGCCCTTGTCTTATAGGAATTTGAAGAGAGAAGTTTCGAGGGTGCAACTCTAAAACTCAGAAATTTCAACGTGAAGAGGCAAAATTGAGCTTATCGAAAGTTTGTAAGGGGTCATGAAGGGTCTTAGGTGGTCAGAGGTGGCCAATGATGATGGTGGAAGGGTTGAGAGAGTTAGGGTTGGGTCAGTCAGGTGCTCGCTATTTCGAGCTCCGGAGCAACTTCACTGTGCTATCTTCTCTACACTTCTCTGGTTGTCCTTTGGTTGAATTGAGAGTGTCTCGAGCTAGAGCACTCTTCCTCGGTTCTAATTCCACACTTCGGAGCTTCTCCAGTTGAGAATTTTCCCATCATCGAAGCCTTGATTGGAGTGTTGTCGGAAAAGGAGTTGTTTGTATTTAGAGGGTGCCTTAGAGGTGAGGAGGACGAATGGTAGGGTGCTCTTTATATAGGGAGCTCGACAACTGTTCAGTCCACCGGTCAGCATGAGTGTCAAGCTCCTCACCCCCACCCCCCCCCCCTCAACCTTGTTCCCTGAAATAACATATATCAATAATAATGCAAGCTTATGAGAAGATTAAGCATACCTAACAGAGGGTAAATTCTGGTGTTATCCCTAGTCATTCTCAAATCCTTAAAAGGGATAAAAAGGATGGATGAGTTTCTACAAGTCAATGAATGCATATTTAAAAATAAAATTTCAATAAAATAGTTTTTGAGTTAGAGTGTGTGAGACTCCTTATTTTCTTTAAAACAATTTCTTCCTCTATTTCTCAGTTTTCAAAAACATTTTTAACCACAATTAGTGTGTTTAACAATCAACACATGCCCTTCATAATGAAGGGATCACACATTCGCAAGTCAGCCCGTCCAATGCACCCACTTGTGGCTTTAAAGCGACTTTACTGGCCACCTATCTAGAAGCTTGTCTACTTCTACCCTGGGAATGAGTGGATGTATGCGACATCTGAACCTCAAACATGAAAAGGAAACTCCATGTCTGTATGAGGATAGAGACCTCATCTAGACCCCCACCTCGGTCTCATGCTCATGAAGCTACGTCGAGATTCCCTAATTGCTAGCACAACAAACTGCCCTTATCTCCACCATGTCGTCCAGTAGCCCCTAGGACGCATCACTACCCCTCTTGGGAGTCATGATGGTCCATAACCTCAGTGCATGCACACAACAATAATTTTCCACATAAGCCACTTAATCTTAGGTGCCATTGGTTCAATTACCCCGACCCTCAACTCGACCTGCAGCTATTTGTCTAGACTGGTCCGTCGACCTATCTTATCGCACTGTCGCCAATCCATCGAGTATGTTGGTCCTGTCTTGGTACCATGACCAAATCACATCATTCGTTAAAGTTTTCATGGCTTAATATTCATGTTTGTTTATGAGCTCCTACTCATGCCAACTGGCCTTAGGCTCATTGTACGAGATTTTTAAAATCGGGCATTTTATCCCCATAAGTTCCAAAACCGAGGTCTCTGGCCTATCTGAGCTATTCTAGTTCTCGTCAATAAGGTCTCCTAAAAATTTTAAGCATTAGCACATAGTAATGGGAGAACACTTCTGATAAAATAATCTTTCTATTCATCACACCAATCGGGTGTGATGACATCTCTGCTTACAACCGACAAGCGAGTTTTCTCCTTCCTTCCTGGAAGCCCATCAAACCAATCGAAAATGATATAGTTACAACCGGTAAGTAATTTTTCCATTTAGTTCTCACATCACTTCAACCGGGTGTGATGTTAAAAATCCCACATATAAGTGTTTTTTCATTTCCGAGGTGCTCATCATCCCAATCGGGCACGAAGTATAAATTAGCCCACTCACCCTATAAATGTAGTGAATTCCTCTTAATCGGCTCTTTGCCTCCACTCGAGCTTGTCTTCGTTGGCGTCCCGGTACTTCATGTTACTACATGATAAGAACACCCTTGTTCATTATCTTTTGGCCTAATAGCCTTCATTCATCATGAATGAATAAAATATCTAAACTTTTATTTATTTACATTTAGGTCCCTAAAGTTCTTTTTCTTTAACTTTAGGTCCCTAATGCCAATTTCCCCTCAAATCAAGTTTCCAAACTTCTAAACTTTACTTTGGGGCCTCAATTTATTCATAATCACAAAAAGAGTTTCAAGTTTTCCAAATTTCCAATTTGGTCCCCAACCTTTCAAAATTTACCATTTTGCCACTAATTTACAAAAATGGTAAACTACAACCCAAAAATTCCAAAAGTTGACCAATTACCTCCAAAACAGGCAGCTTCGGTCTGTCGTAGTTGCTTCACTGTTCTATCATGTCAACATTTCTTCGGGGACCCTTAGAGTAAATGTAGACTACAGGCATGTAGCTGACTTCTTCTCGAATCCAAAGAATTCGACCACACCTTCTTTGGCTAAGAAAATGCCCAAGTCAGAGATTTGGTTTGAGCTTCACCGAAAAATGGAGTAGTAGGGAGAGAGTTAAGTTTTCAGGTGTGAAGAGGATGAATGGGGAGGGGCTCTTTATATTGGAAGCTTGGGGACTTCTTGGTCATCCAGTTAGCACCTTAATGGCGGTCATTCATTGTCTAAAACTCCCAGGCCGAAGACTTTTCATCTTCGCTGGCACTACTCAATTTTTTGACAAGTGAACAGTGTTGTCATCTGAAGGAAGAAGACGTCACTATTTTGAACCGGACTGAACCGGGTTCAAAGCTCAAACCTGTCGGTTCATGCATGATTCAACCAAGTTTTTCAAAATTAAAAATTTTTAAATTTATTTTGTATCCAATGGTGGTCTCAATTCTCCAATTTGTATTTTCTAAGCCACCTAGAAAAATGAATTTGGAAATCAGTTCAATAGTGGTTCAAATCGGTTCAGGTCCGGTTCACCTGAACCGGTTTGGTTTTCACCTCCATTTCATCCTAAAGTCCTTTTTCATGACTTTTTTGACTCGTTAGGTCACTCAGGATCCATAAATTTCTCGACTTACCCTTTCTCTATCGGTTGGGGTTCGTGAATTGGTTCAATTTTCTCACCCTGGTTGACCGGTTCTTTCCCCAATTTTCTCATCCTAATAGAGTGGGGTTTACATGAGAGTTGTAAATTTTCCAATTTTCCCATTCTCTCACGATCGAGGTTTGTGAGCTGGTTCAGTTTTCTTACCTGGTTTAATAGAATCTTTCCCCGATTTTCTTTAACTTCAAAGGGTAGTGTTTATAGGGAGACTTGACCTTCAAGTCAACTGCCAACGACCTGACCGAAGTGTTTTTTGAGTCGTTGGAGACTCCAGCTTTTTCGACCTCTCTCTCTTCTCTGTCAACGGCTAAAGTTTAAAGACCATAACGTGATGGACATGCCATGTGGCACACTGTGATTGGCTAGTTTTTCTGGCGTGGAGGTCCAGCTTGGCCGCCGCGTCAACCGTTGACCCATTGACTGGACACGTGGCAGCTTCTCATTGGCTGCTCGTGTGTGCGTGGCATGCTGACGGGTCATCCGCTAAGCATTGACCGGACACTTGGCAACCTCCCATTGGCTACCCGTGTCTGCGTGGCTACAGATGGGGCACCGTTAACTGTTGACCGGTCTGGTATGTTGACCGGTTGAACCATTTACTGGTCTAATCTGACCGGGTTCACTATCCCGAATTCAAAAATCGACTAGTTCGAACCCGATTCGACTGGTTTTCTGAAATTTAAAATTTTTTAAATTCATTTTTCATCTAATGGTGGCCTCAATTTCCCAAATTGACATTTTTAAGCTATAGAGAAAAATAAATTATTGAACCGGTACACTATGGTTCATCCTAGTTCAGTCCAATTCGGGTCGAGTTCACCCCGAATCAGTCTGGTTCTCTTCTCAATTCCACTTCCCGATTCTTCCTCACAATTTTTGTGAATTTTTTGTCATTTGGGATCTTACAATTTATCATGTTAACCTTTCTTTAGTATTTTCTATTTATTAAATTGGCCCAATTTTCGACAATAGGGTCAGTTTTCCTCTTGGTTTCCTTAGTCCGAGGGGATGAGTTCCACATAGGTTGTTGAACCTATTAGGCCAGTAGTTATAGAGCCGAAGCTGAGTTGTCAGGCACGTTGGGCCGGTAGCACCAAAGATGATGAGCATAATTATTAAAACTCTTGATTATGCATGCTGTGAATTCAGAACCATTGAGGCGTCCGATTTAGGATAGTGGTGGTTCCAAGGACTGCTAGATGACCTAGGGAGCATAAGTGTAGTCTGTCGTCCAATATGTCGAGAAGCTCAAAGAGCTTCATGTACATTGAGACCAAGGTCAAAGGGGGAGAGGTCTCATCCCACATTGCGAACACGAAGTATGATGTGGGTTTAAGGGCCGAACAACTAATGTCTACTAAGACTCAGGGTAAAAGCCACAGGCTCCTATCAGGGTGGACGGTAAAGGTGTTCTAGTCCACAAGTGAAGTAATTGGAGATTGCTCTATGAACGTGTGAACCCTTCATGAGAAAGGGTAGTTGAATTGCGTGCAAAAATTTTTTAAAAATGGCTTAACTTCAAATGTAAAAGCTAGGATAAATTGATAGCTAACCCCTCACTGAGTTACAAGACTCACCCTCTCCCGTAAATTTTTTTAGAAAGGTACACGGGTCATGAGGACAACAAAAATAGAGCAAGATAAAGTTACCCTATCAGGTACTAGCTCACCCTTAAATCAATGTGATACATTTGCATTGGAAAGACCAGCTAAATGCAACGCCTTTACTTTCCTTACCCTAACTAGGTAGAAATACCCGTATAGCATAAGGAAAGGTGGCGGGTTATGCACAGGGTTTCGGCCAAATCGGGTCGGATGAGATATTTTAGGACTCAATTGGGAAGGTTTAAGATCGATTTGATGATAATCGAACTTGGAGGACTAAATTGTAATTTTTGAAAGTTTGGGAAGTAAATTGCAATTTTTAAAAATTAGGAACTAAATTGAAAATAGTGAGAAATCAAGTATCTAATTGGAAATAAGAGAAGTTAGGGACCCAAAAGGAAGATTTAAGAATCTTAGGGACCTAATTAGAGATAACATATAACTTAAGGACCTAATTATAATTAATAAAAATGTTGAGGGTTTTAAGTATGAATACCTTATGATTTGAGACTTAATTGCCCAATTTATTATAGGAACCAATCACCTACAAGTTGTGCAAAGGAAATGTACATAAGGCTCGAAAATCCCCTAGGACGAACAAGTCTCGGAATACAGATAAGTGAAATTTTTAGCATTGAGTCCGATTCAACCGATTATGTGTTATTACTCGTAAATTAAATAGCATAATTACTTAGAAATTTTTTTCTAGAAATATAATCACATGACTGTCAAAACTACTCAAACTATTTTGGGATATATTTCTATAGTTAGCATGGAAAATAATTTTAGCACTACCCATGAAATGTATGTGAACACACTTTAAGAGAACAATATAATTCCAACTATCGGTGCAGGATATGGACAGAATCCATGATCGATAAGAATTTGTTAGATCTAGTTCTATGAAATTGGGCCAAATACCATAATTTTAAAAGAGAAGTGAGTCCAATGCCATATTTTGAAAACTTGTATAGTGAGCCCAATATCAATGGGAATGGGTCAAAACTCATAAATAAATTCTAATTTATAAGACTGATAAAAATTATCACAAATTGATAATCTTTGTTTAAGCTGTTGTGCTAGAGTCAGGTTGTAGCCCATTGGGCTAGTAGCACAAAGAGAAAGGTATAGTAGCACAAAGAGAAAGGTATTAAATCAATAGACTATTACTTGTGATTGCAATCGTACGAAACTAAGAGACGCACTGTATGGGGTAGTGGTGGTTCTAAGGGATGCTCGACAGTAAGTATGAAATAAGGGAAGTTATTACGGGTCTAGTATGTCACAAAGCTTTGGGAGTTCCGTGCACAAATAGATCTGGTGAAGAAGAAATGTCCCGTCCCTATATAGAGGTCAACTTCATTTGAAAATGTATGGGGGTTGGGCAATGGTGCTCACACAAATAAATGGTTAAGGTTGTAGTCTCGCATCAATGTGTTAGTGGTTGTAGCCTCTCACCAAGCTGGTTGGTAAAACATTCATTAGACCACAAGTGAGACATACTGAGTCTGTAGCCTCACATGTTTGTTCTACGAATAAATGACCCATTTTATGAGAAATTATGTTTAATTTTTTTGTCTAATACAAACCCAAGGAAATTATACCTTGAACAAATTATAAAAGTTCTTCCGGATCAAAAGTAATATTTTTTTATCTTGTGAGATACAAGCAGTGACTTTAATAGAGAAATCATGTTAAAGATTTTCAATGATAGAACAAGTTGTAGCTTGTTCATTAGATCAACAAAAACCCTTTCGATTTAAGGAAAATTATTCTTATACCTTTTTTAGTACGTATTGAATTGTTGATAAATATCTTACTCACTGAGTTGTAAACTCACTCCTCCCTTATCCCTTTCAGGCTTTAAAATGTCAAGAAATATACTAGAAGATTACCTCCCTACTTGGTATGTGAATTTCTCTTACGAATTTATGTATATCTTTATATATTACGGTATATCTTAAAAATATAAACTAATGAATTATTTTATGGTATTTTAAGTTTTTTTATTGTTAATACTATAATAATAGTTGTGATCTCTATTATATTATTGAGAGAAATAATGAGTTGTTAATAGAGTTACAACCAAACTGAGTCGAATATGAAATATTCTAACTTAATAAGGTATGAATATGTAGTATGTCAAGAATAATAAATTAATGTGCGAATTATTTATCCTATATTATGATTGAATATAGGGGCTAAAGTAGTATGAAAACTATGTACGTGAATAAGTGTTTTTTTATTAATAAAATATCGTAAATTATCTTATAATAACAATCATGTTTATCTAGTCTAGTGGTACGGAGAATACCAATGTTTTGATTAATTTAATGAAATTTTTGTTTGGAAAAAAAAATATCATACATATGTGAGTTTACCAACATTTTAAATTAGTTATAATATTTGTAGTTTATTTAAATTTAAAAGTTTAAATAAATTAAAAAAGTAATTCCTAAAAATTTAAACAACCTCATTTAATACAGAAATTTAGCATAACATATATATAATTTCAAAATTTTAGCATTAAATCTCATATTATTTAAAATTTTAGTATTAAGTTAGTTTTTTATGGAAGAATTTTGGGTTGGATAAGATATTTGTCCAAATGTTTTGGATTTAGCAAGCCATTTGTTAAAAGTATAAGACTAACCTTTTTGTGTTGCCTCGTTGTTTGTTTTATGAGATCCATGAGTACCCGGGAACGATGGTGATAATAGAATGGAAAGAGAATAATAATGACTTTGTAGGCATTGAGATAACTCATCCTTTTTACTTGCCCTCCTTTTAGCTGTCAAAAAATGTCATCTTTTGCCTTGATCAAACAAAAATATCGAATTTAATTTATTAAAGCTCTATAAAGTTCACTTCACCGGTTGGAGAGGTTCTACTGTCCCGCAAATTAGCTGGAATCAACGCTTAAAAGTAATGGAATTAGTCACCCGTTCATCTAGTACAAGCAATAAGAGGCTGCGGGTTCTTTATGCCAACTTCATTCCAAGTGAAGAATCTGAATTTGATTCGGGTTTTGATAATCCATTAAATATTGATAAATGCATTCAACAACATCAGACTCCGTGGCCCAATGGATAAGGCGCTGGTCTACGGAACCAGAGATTCTGGGTTCGATCCCCAGCGGAGTCGTTTGTGCTTTACAAATAATATTTTTAGTCCCCATTAATTTCTAAGTTGTTGGGCCATGCATGTGAACCCTGTTGGTGGTCAATGGCGCCCATTAATTTCTAAGTTGTTGGGCCATGCATGTGAACCCGTGGTCAATGGCGCCCTTTGCGCTGGGTTCATCTCATTGGCCAACAAGATGTACTTCAAGACTCTGTACAAGGGCGACATCATTGGCCAGCCCGGGTCTCCAGATAAATGCACATTGAACCAGTTGGAATTTTTTCTTTCATTATTTCCTTGCTGGTGTTTTCTTCTCAAGGTTTTCTCTTTGCTCCATCTGTTGAGGTCTAGCAGTTTTTTTTTCAATGAGTTAGGGCAAAATGCCGTGTGCGAGCTCCACGATTTGCACCGAGAGCTGTCCACTGAATAAAGGAATTTTTTTGTTTCCTTAGGAATTGTTCTCTCCTTCACCTTGCATTTGAATCAAGAGAAACTCAGCTACTAAACTAATCTAATTTGTCAGAACATTAATTAGTTCCATGAATGGAAAACAAATTAAGCTAATAAATTATATATAGTATCAAAATCCAAAAATATCTTAAAATTGGAGTCATTAATTATATTAAATATTTATAAAATGTTGGAATTTGATAGCAAATTTTTTTTAAAAATGTTGTTTTTATTTTAAATAATAGTAAAAAATGATATTTTATATTAATATTCTTTTAATACCAAATATTTGACAAAATATACTTATCTCGCGTGGTAAATGTTATTTATAATATAGTTTATTAAAGATTTAACATAAAAGTTTTTTAAATTCATATAAAATTATCACTGTTTTGAAAATTTTTAATACAATAAATTTAACTTAATCCAAATACTTTACACTAAAATAACAATTTCAAAAAAAATTGATATCATAAAATTAATTTAGCATTATTTTGTAGCACAAGTTCCTTAAGTTTATTTGGTACAAAAAAAGACCTTAATAATAAAAATAAGTTACTCATTCCATCCTAGTAATTTTGAAAGCACCTCACTTTAATAATAAAACTAAAATTACGAGAATCTCACTTTATTTCCGTGGTATCCTTAAGTTGGGATGGAGACTTGATTAGGGCCACTCTTATAACTTTCATGAGCTTGGGGAATGCATCATCTTTGTTGGCTTTGACAAAGCATTTGAAGCTTTCACAGTCGATCACTTCAGCCACTCCAGTAGTGATGACAATTGATAGTGAATTGATCATCCCATAATGTTCCCTTATAATGGAGGACAAACCACAGTAGAATTAAGAGCAGAAACCAATTCAAAATTTGTAAATTTGATCAGGTCGAGATAAAATAAATATTTTCAGATATTCTATCAAAATAATTGAAACAAAACTCATTCTTATAATGAGAGTGAGTAAAATAAATTTTAATACATAGAAATATTAATTATAAATAATATATAGCATATTTTAATTTCCAAATAAATATAAAATAAATAAGTACTAAACCCACGTAGGCCTCCTTATAAATACATACTAAAACTCTACGATTTTTCTCATTTTACAAATAACGGCCAATCTCTCCTCCGTTCTCCCCTCTAACTTCTTTGATACGGCTTACTGAGGATTGGAGTGAGTGTTTCCATTTTGTATTTCATAACTGATTGATGATTCAATGACTGGCGATTGTCGGCTAATAGCACGATTGTTAAATTCATTATTCTTTACCATAACTTAGCCTCTACGAGAATTTTCATATCGGCTTGTTTCTAAAAAACCAATTGTCAGTGTCCTTTAGTCTCTTGTTAAAGGAACTGCATATTTAATATTTGACAAAAAGTTTCGCCTAGGTTTCTGTTGGAGGACACCGATCTTTCTTAACATATGGCCGATTTGTAGGAGTGAGGTGTAACCTATCATTTTGTATTCATAATTCATACAAGGTGGATTTATTCTGATCGATTTTTGCTTTGAATACGATTATTCTTTCTAAAGATTGCTAGTGCTCTTTAGTCTCAGTTTAAGCAAAATTTACACATATAATCCTTTATAGGCACCAATCTTTACCACGATTGCATTGGAGCGATTGTCTAATTTATTGCAATTTTCCTAACTTAGATTACAGTAGCAATACATATAAGTGTTCTTTCTAAACAAATTGTTAGTTTTATTTTGTTTTTACTTCAAGGAATTAAATATGCATCGTTTAAGCAAATTTTTACCTTGCCAATGGCCACTATTCAGATTATTTCTACTTTCTAAAGATTTATGTTTTTAATTGTCCTATCTTCTAAGCAATGATGTATATAAAAACAATGAGGCCCTCAAACTTCATAGGTTCTCCTTTTTAATTTCACACTTCACTTCTGCATTTGTATAAGATGCACAGAGGAATAGAACAAACTTCATATATCCCTTTTCTACTCAATCAAAAAAGAAGATTGGACGTTAGTCTGGTTCCTCTCCGTTTTTGTGAAACTATTCCTCAAGCAATGCAGTTGATAAGTCATCGAAGGGTTTGTGTGAATAATGGAATGGTAAGCATTACTCATTTGAAAGTGTCCCATGGTGATCTAATATCTTTTCCAGAGAATGACGCCAGAATGGGCAGTGAAAAAATAAGATCTTTCTATTTCGAAATCTCAGTTGAAAAAATCATAGGTAAATTTCATCAGGCCCAAGCTGGAGAAGAACCAAAACAGAATGGTTACACCTACTCAAAACGATGAGGGGATGCCACCTACTACCCAAATCCCGTTTTTTGAAAAAGTTGCGTTCTTCTATGCAAAAAGAAGACAACGAAAGAACAAAGATGTTTGGACGTCCATTGCAATAGTTTGAAATTTTCAAGGAAACATAGTCTCATGACTATTTAACAATTAGAATGTTGCACATTGATCCAATTTATATTCAATTAGGTAATTAAAGGCTTTAGTGCTGGATGAGATAGTTCATACACATAATGCTTCCAATGTCCAGTTTGTGCACTGTCTTGTCGTTGAGTGGCTTGTTCAAGGAGGTAATGCTTCCCTTATTGCTTATTGATCAGTCTTTCGGTTTAATACAGAAAACTTCTCCTCTCTTGTGCTCTCTTCAGGCGTTTTGAAGGATTTTCTTTCATTGTTACAACTCACAAGGCCCATTAAAGAGATGAACGTCAGCCGTTATTCGACCCCATAATATGCCCTGATTATGAACCTAGTTACTTCTAGCTTGTGGACCGATATGCTTTCACCTCATGTGAGCCTAGTTTGACCTGCTGGTGGCCATTTCTGTAGCAAACCGATCATGGGTTACTCATTGGAATATTCATTTGGGTAGTTGGGGGCTGGTGGTTTTCACGTTTATGGGTTGTTATTGGGCCTTAAGATTATCTTGTGCCACTTAGTGGGTGTGACTAAAATATATTAGAAATGAGGGATTAAAGGCATATTTAGCTGAAAGTAATATAGAGAAGAAATTACCAAAATGCCCCTAAGATCGGGAATTCAGTGTAATGCTATCTGATGGATCCTAGATTTACCAAGGGCCCAATGGGAGTAGAATAAAAAACATTCACACACGATGATGAAGGAGTAAATACGTGCACTCAAGAATCCTTTCGGGATGAACATATACTCGGATAAAAGGTGAGTGAGATTTTTGACATCGAAATCGATTGTACCGATGATTTAATAGTACTCGAATTTTCTATTTTTATTAAGTAAAATATTTTGAGAATATATTTTCCATTTACTGTGTGAACCAAGCTAAAAAAAATATTTTAGGGAATATATTCTGTATGGGGATTAAAATCTCCTAAAGGACATAAAGCTACGGTTTTTAAAGAAAAGTGAGCCCAATGACATGTTTTGGAAATCTTATGAAAGTGGGCACAAGTGTAGGCACGTCGACAAGATAAGGCTTTTGTGCTAGAAAACTCTCATAAAAATCGGTGACTTGGGTGTGACCTAGTTACAGTGCCGAAGCTGGATAAACGAACTCGTTAGGTTAGTAGTTGCTAAGTTAAAACCAAGTCATTGAACTCGTTGGGCTAGTAGCTGCAAAGCCGAAACTAGGTTGTCAAATTCGTTGGGCAAGTAATGCTAAAGATAATGGTTATAATGAACAAAATTCTTGATTTTGCATGCATGTGATGTGGAACTATCGAGATGCATGGTAAGGGGTAGTGGTGGTCCCAAGGGCCACTGAATGACCCAAGAAGCATAAGGGCGGTTTGTCGTTCAGTATGTCGAGAAGCTCTAGGAGATTACTACACACTAAGATTGAGGCAACAGGGAGAATGAGGTCTCATCCCACAAAGCGAACATGAAGTGTGATTGAGGTTTCAGGGTTGGATGAGCAAGGTCCACTCAAGCTCGGGGTAGATGCTGTTAACCTATATTAGGTTAGACGGTAAAGGCGCTCCGGTACACAAGTGGAACAGTTGGGGACTATTTTGCAAAAGTGTAATCCCTTTAATGATAAAGGGCGCATGATTGTAGGTGTACTAAACTTAAAAGTAAGGTGAAATGATAACTTAAGATTGTATGAAATAATTTTTTAATAACAAACAAGTGATGACTTGTTAAGTGGAATCCCCACTAATAGGGATTCATGGAAAGGCATTACCTATGAACATTCGGGTGTGTGAGTTGTTGCTTATTTTAAGTACAATTAAATCCTTGAGACCTATTATATTGTACTTAGGGATAACTTTTTTTTATGAAAGGAATGGATTTCAACTTGTCAAATACCAGTTAATTCTTTAAATCTTTATAAGCTTATCTATGGTGACCCTATTTACCCAAACCTTCTTGAAAACCTATTTGGAGTATGAGCTGAATCGTGGATATGAAGTCACAATGTCAGTAAATCACTCTAATTGAGTTGTCGAACTCATTCCCCTCCTATTACCCCTTTCAGGTAAAAATGGCGAAAAAGAACATGTGTTGATGCGGAAAGCTAAAACTAAACCAAAGATATGTCTTATATTCAATATATAGTCCCGATATATGGTTTCCGAAATTTATTTTCCAAAAGTTCCATTTATTAATTTGGAAAAATTTTGAGATATCTTGTTTTGAGGCTTGCACCCTATCGGTTTTACGATGATGAGGCGCCCATTATTGTAAAATCAGGAGGATGCAGTGATTGTCTGCAGGTCCAACTGGGGAAACCGGGCCAGGGTGGGACAACCAGGACCTGACCTAGATATATTGTCAATTTTGGAGGAGTGGACTCATAAATGGTTCACGGGTTCGAGAGGGCACATTCATATTGTGTTTGAGGGTTGTGGGTTCGACTCGACTTCATGTCCAATGTAAGATACAATCCGAATTGGATCGTGATTCAGACTTACGTGAGTAGGGTGAATTGATAATTTAATCGTGATTCGGTTGGACACGAGTAGGGTGGATTGATATTCGAATTGGGGTGGGTCGAGATCTAAAATGTTCGAACAAACGGATCATGAGTCATATTGAGATGAGTCAAGTAAATTGGGATCTGAACGAGGTCGGGTTGGGTGAATCAAGATTTAAAACGGGGTGTGTTGCATGGATGGAAACTCAAATAAGGCAGATAGAGTGGATCAAGATCCAAATTGGGTTGGTCAAGTGAATCGATGTTTGAATCAGGTGGATGAGAGTCCAAATCGGAGCAAGTTGGGTATATTAAGATCTAAATGGGGGCATGTTGAGGGGATTGAGATTCAAATTGAGGCAGGTTGGGTGGATCATGGAACACCATAAATTCATAAAACACAATTCAACTCAATTGGATTGAAAACTAGTGTCGATCCCGAAATGTGAAAACTGATCCAGGATTAGAAATCAAGTGAGATTGAGAATCATTTTGAAGAAAGGTTTGGGACATTTGATAAAGTGACTTGGGTTGCTCTTGAATGACCAACTTGATTAGTAATCAATGATAAAAAATCATATCTAATTGAGAATCAATACAAATTGATATCAATCTAACTCATACAAAAACTTTATGATTTTTCCTAGTGGTCTAAAAAATGACAAAAATTATTGGTCTCATATTGTAGAAAAGTGATAACATCATTTTTAGAAAAATAAATTAGGGCAAGAATTGGTTGAATTGGTGGTAAACTAACTAAGAAATGACTAAAATTGGTTGAATAAACTGAGAAATTCATTATAATCTAGTTTGAAATAGTGTCGGACCAACTAAACCGATCGAACATGTGTTGCATGCGTTCATCCCCTCTGCTAGACCAAAAGTCCAACAACCCAAAAATTGACATGATTTCTTCTGCCAAAACAACAAACCTCACCGTCGATGGAAATAAATTCATGCGAGTGTATATGAGTTATGAATTGACAAGTGAAATCTATGGTCATGTAGCCCTCGAGGTTGGAGAGATGACTATATAAGGCTCGAAATCACTCTCACCAACGACTCACCAAAATACTCTTTAGATATTATCTTGCTCATTTCTTTTGGTGATTCAAATTGCATAGACTATAACTTTTTTTTCTGATCACAAAATAAAGTGATTCATGTGCCATTAAAATGAAATTTAAGTTAGTTTTCTAACGCTACCTTGGCTTGACACGACAACTGTAATATCAGAAGTTTCAGATCTAGGGTTAAGTCCGCTTAGACTGAAAAACCATTATTAAACTGGGAACAAAAACCCAATAATAAAGTGTTAGAGTAAAATTGGGTTGTAAAGCAGTTTAAACCCAAAGATTAAAGTTCCCTTGTCAGAATTTGATCGAAATTCTCTTTGAAAGCTAAATAGCTCCCAATTTTAGTGACCTAACTTGTAGAGAGCCTAGTTCCGTTGTCCGACCATCTAATAAGAAGATCTTGTTATCCCTATAAAGCTGAGTAAATTAGCTTTCCATTGCCACCTCTCTCCACAATTAAATCTTCTTCAATATTTTTCAGCGAGATTGCATAGTACCCGATCTTTGGTGACCGGAAACATAGTAATTAATTCAAAGGTGAATTTCAACGGCTTCGACAACCCTTAAAGGCTAAGAAACATTCAGTAGATTCCTTATACTACCAACTTTACATAGCCATAAGCCTTGCTTAATTTGAGTAAGTATAGAAGGAAAATTAAATCATTCAAGTTCCAATTTTTGGGTGTAGTGGCTAAGATGATTAAAATGGACATTGCATGAACTACACACCACCAATCAATGCAATTCAAATGGCCACAAATTCCTTAAGGAGTCAGCTTTTGAATTGCACTAACCACGATGACTGAGGTGCCGTCTTCGGTGAGTTACCAGTTTTAACCCAACTGTTACTCATTTTTCTTTAAGTCTCTGATCAAGCCCTATCATTACTATTCTGGCTAACCCCAACTGGACAGAGTTACGATGGACTAGAGGGATCTCGTGACTTAGTTTGATAATTTTTTAAAATACTTTGGTAATGGGTCAAAGTTTATGGACTAAAATATAAATAAGTGAAAGTTAGGCGACCCAAATTTAAATAAGTTTTCTGTGGGGTCTTCCTAAGAGACTAAATAAAGTTTTGGGGCCAATTGGAAAGTTTGGTGAAGTTTGAGGATTAGGTTGTCATACTTTGAAATGTCTAGGAAGATATTTGCAATAATGATAAAGTTAAGAACTAAAGTGCATATAAGGGTATTTGTACGACCAAAAGGTAACTTTTGGGTAGTACAAGATCCTAAACATAATTTAAGAAAGTTTAGGGACCCAAATGAGAAATATGAGAGACAAAGGAGTTCCGAAGCTAAGTTATAAAGAAGAAGGGAAAATGGTAATTTTTTCAAAATTGTGGGACCCATATGGAAGGTTTGGTAAGTCTAAAGATCCCAAAATGACAAGTGTTAAAGAGTAGGAGCAGGATAGTAATTTTTTCCAACTTGGGGGAGTATTTTTGTAAATAGTGGGAAATGAGACCTAAGAATGTCCTAAGGTATTTTGAGCACTTAAATGGGACTTAAGGAATCTTGAGAACTCGAGTAAAGGACTTCAAAAGAGAATTTTAGCCATCAGTAAGTGAGGGAAAGGCTGAGTCTTATCGGGGGACCAAGTTTCCATTACCCCATGTTCATAGTCGATTGGATTGGACCCCATATGTCACGCTCCGACCCGGTTTGGTTGGATCCCTGGGAACAACTTGTTGCTCTCCTGGTTTAAGAGGAGTTTCCCCTTCTTTAACTCAAGAGAAGCTAGACGTACTTTCAACCTTGTTCCCTGGAAAGATATATATCAAATAAAATGCAAGCTTAAGAGAAATTAAGCATATCTAACAGAGGGTAAGACTTGGCGTTATCCCTAGTTATTTTCTCTATTTCTTAAAAAGGGATAAAAAGATGGGTGAGTTTCTACAACTCAGTGAATGGGTTTTTAAAATTGAACTTTTAGGGAAAATGTTTGAATTGGAGTGTGCCAGACTCCTTATTTTATTTTTTTTTAAATCGTTTCATTATCAAGTTCAGTTTTTGTACCCATTTCTTATTACCATGGAGTGTTATCACCCAACACACATCCTTAATCATGAAGGTAAAACACACAATTGCAGGCCAGCCCGTTCACTGTACCCACTTGTGGCATCGGAGCGACTTTACCGACCACCTAGATAGAAGCATGCCCACTTCTACCATGAGAATGAGTGGATGTTCGCGACATCCAACCCTCAATTCCGCAACAAAACTCCATGTCCGTATGAGGACAGAGACCTCATCCTATCTCCACCCGGGTCTCATGCGCTTGCAACTACTCTGAGCTTTGCAAGACTTCTTCTGGTATGACTAACTACCCTTATATCCACCAGGTCGTCTAGAGCCTTGGGATGCATCACTACCCTCTTGGGCGTCTTGAAGGTCCCATAACACATTTCATGCACAATCAATAGTTTTTCAAATAATACCTCATAATCTGTGGTGCCCCTGGTCCAACAGCCCCAACCCTTAACTTGACCTGCAGGTGTTTGTCTTGACTAGTCCGGAGACTTGTCATGTCGAACTGTCTCTAGTTGACTGAGTATGTTGTTCTTGTCTTGGTACCATGGCCAAACAACTCATTACTTAAGTTTTCATGGCATAGTAATTATGTTTGTTTACGAGCTCCTGCTCGTGCCAACTGACCTAAGGCCCACTGTTCGAGATTTTACAAAATCGGGCATATTAGCTTCCAAGTTCCAAAACTGAGGCCTTCAGCCTAATAGAGCTATTCAAGCTCCCGTCAAGAAGGTCTCCCAAAATGTTTAAGTAGTGGCACACTGTTAGGGGAGAGCACTTCCGACAAAATATACTTTTCAACTGTCCATCATACCAACCGAGTATGAGGACATCTCCGCTCATAACCGATGAATGGGTTTTCCACTTCCTTCTAGGAAGTTTCATCATACCAATCGGGTATGATCTACTTAGTTTTTCCACTTGATTTCTACATCACTCCTCTTAGGTGTGATGATTAAAATACCACTTAGTAGTGGGTTTTCATTTTTGAGGTGCTTATCATGTCGTGCCCTAACCCGATTTGGTTGGATCCCCATAAGCAACCCACCACTCTCCCGATTTATTAAGGGTTTCCCCCTTCTTTAAACCGCAAGAAGTAAGGCGTCCTTTAAACATGTACCTTTCCTAAAATAACATTAATTAAAACTGCATAAAATTTGAACTTTTCATACCTGTCTTACAGGTGTAGTTTAACTCGTAGATCTTTGGGTAGGTTTTTCCCCGGGTTACTTGAAAAGGGATATAAGGGAGGGGGTGAGTACAACGACTCAGTAAATGGGCTTTTAAAATTGACTTTTAGGAAAAATGTCAGACTCCTATTTTTTTCTTTTAAAAACATTTCATTCTTAATTCTTGGTTACCATAACCATTTCTCATTACCACAGTGTGTTTATCACTCAACACACATCCTTCATCATGAAGGTAAAACACACAATCGCAGGCTAGCCCATCCACTGTACCCACTTGTACTGTCGGAGTGACTTTACTGGCCACCTAGATAGAAGCATGTCCACTTCTACCCTGAGAATGAGTAGATGTTCGCAACATTCGACCCTCAATCCCTTAACAAAATTCCATGTCCGTATGAGGACAGAGACCCCATCCTGTCCCCACTCTAGTCTCATGCTCTTGAAGCTACGTCGAACTTCGCAAGACTTCTGGTACGACTAACTACCCTTATACCCATTAGGTCATCTAGAGTCCTAGGACGCATCACTACCCCTCTTGGGTGTCTTGAAGGTCCCGTAACATAGTGCATGCACAATCAATAATTTTTCACATAATGCCATATAATTTGTGGTGCCACCGGTCTGACAGCCCCGACCCTCAACTCGACCTGCAACTGTTTGTCTTGACTAGTCCGGAAACCTGTCATGTCACACTACCACTAGTCCATCGAGTATGTCGGTCCTATCTCGGTACCATGGACAAACAACTCATTTACTTAAGTTTTCATGGCATATTAATCATGTTTGTTTATGAGCTCCTGCTCGTGCCAACTAGCCTAGGTCCCACTATTCGAGATTTTCAAAATCGGGCATATTAGCCCCTAAGTTCCAAAACCGAGGCCTCCGACCTATATGAGCTATTTGAGCTCCCGTAAAAAAGGTCTCCCAAAAATTTTAAGCAGTCGCACATAGTCAGGGGAGAGCACTTCCAACAAAATGAACTTTTCAACTGTCCATCATACCAACCGAGTATGAGGACATCTCCGCTTATAACCGATAAGCGGGTTTTCTACTTCCTTCTAGGAAGTTTCATCATACTAACCGAGTATGATCTTACTTACAAATGGTAAGTAGTTTTTCCATATGATTTCCACATTACTCTTCTCAGATGTGATGATTAAAATACCACTTAGCAGTAGGTTTTCATTTCTGAGGTCATTATCATCCCAACTGGGTATGATATTAAATTCCCACTTACCCGATAGTGCACTGAATATCCTCTTAGTCGGCTTGTTTTCCTTACTTGAACTTGTCTTAGCTGGTGTTCTCGGTACTTCATATTCTTACATGATATAAACACTCTTTTTCATTATCCTTTGGCCTAATAACCGTCATTCATCCCAAATGAATGAGAAAACTAAACTTTTCCTTTATTTGCAATTAGGTCCCTAAAGTTATTTTTCTTTAAGTTTAAGTCCCTAATGCCAGTTTTTCCTCAAATTGAGTCCCAAAACTTTTAAAATTCACCTTGGGACCTCAATTTATTCAAATTCACAAAAGGGTTTAATTTCCAAATTTCCAATTTGGTCCCCAATTTTTCCAAAATTACCATTTTGCCCATACTTTACAAAAATGGTAAGTTTTGCCCCAAAAATTCCAAAAATTGCCCAAATGGTCCTCCAACATCTTTATCATACCCAATTGGCCCTCAATTTTATGAAATTACACTTTAGTCCCTCGACTTTTTGAAATTTCCAAAATTTCCCCCAATTTCAACCTTCTAACTTAGCCGAATTTGATTTCATCAAATTGACTAAATAAATGAGTTTAATTATTGAAATTGAAGTTAGATTGGAGTTCCTACAACTTATATGATTCAATTGCACTATGAATCGCACGATTTGATATAGGAATGAGCTCAGATGGAGCATCGCCGAAAAATTGAACTTAGAGAGATAAAGCTTTGAAAGCTTACCGTCGGGGGCGCGACGGTCCAAGTTTTCGATCTGGGAAGATATCTCTTATCTTGAGGTTACTCTAGGATCAAGAATTGAATCAATTGATGCTGAATTGAATGAGAATTTAGTCATTAAAGTTCTGTCGGTTCTCTCTCTAGCATCGATTGAAACTTATAGAGTGGTGCCAAATTGGCTTACCTTTTTGCTCTAGTTCAGCTATAGGAGGGCTGTGGAGGTGTTGGGAAGGCTTGGTTTGGCCTGAGGAGGGCACAAATTGGTCGATTTTAGCTTGATCGAAATAGGGTAGCTTCGGTCCGCCAGAGCTGCTACACTGTTATGTCATGCTGGCGTCTCTCCAACGACTCTTGGAACAAATGGAGAGTAGCATCGTGTAGCTGACTTCTCCCTGGTTCTAAAGAACCCGACCACGTTTTCTTTGGTTTAGAAAAAACCCTATATCGGAGCTCTATTTCGAGCTTCGCTGATAATTGTTGCAATTGTGAGATAATGGAGTTTTCAAGTGTGGAGAGGATGAATGAGGAGGGAGTCTTTATATAGGAAGCTTGGGGACTTCTTGGTTGTACGATTGTCACCATAATGGTGGTCATTCATTGCCTGAAACTCCCTGTCCAGAGACTTTTAAGCTTCGCCAGCGCTACTCGATTTTCTGGTGAGTGAACAATGCTTTCATCTGAAGGAAGAAGACGACACTGTTCCGAACCGGACCGTACCGGTCCGAACCGGGTTCAAAGCTTAAACCGATCGGTTCATGCTCGATTCGATTGTGTTTTTCAAAATTAAAATTTTCTAAATTCATTATCTATCAAATTGTGGCCTCAATTATCAAATTGAAATTTTCTAAGCCACCCAGAAAAATGAATTTAGCATCCGCTTTAATAGTGGTTCAAACCGGTCCAAACCGGTTCAATCCGATTAAGATCTAGTTCACCTAAATCGGTTTGATTTTCATTACCAATTCATCCTAAAGTCCTTTTTCTTGACTTTTGTGACTCTTTAGATCACTCGAGATCCATAAATTTCCCAGTTAGCTTTTTCTCTATCGGTTCTGGTTCATGAACCAACTTAGTTCATAAACCGGTTAAATCCAGTTGGATCCAGTTCATCTAAACCGATCTAATTTTTCTATTCCAATTTGTTCTAAGGTTCTTTTTCAAGGCTTTATTAACCCTTTGGGTCACTCAGCAGTTGTAAATTTCCCAAATTTCCTGTTCTCTGATGATCGGTTTTGTGAACCGGTTTAGTGTTTCTCACTCGATTTGACCAGTTTTCCTTAACTAAAAAGGTCGGGGCTTACAAATCTCCCCTCCTTTTAGGAGTTTTGTCTCCAAAACTAAATCAGCATTTTTCACTCCGGAATAAATTTCTCTTAATGGTAACTTGAAGATGTTAACACTTCAGTCGTTCTTTCACTTAGACCACTTTAAATTACATGCTTAAGGAAGTTCTGTTCCTTTACATTGTCTACTCCTTCTATGGAGTTTATCATAACTAGTATGTCTTGCCCGTGAGTTCAAAGGTATTTCCTAGGTTCACATCCTCCTTTGCTTAGGGCAAGATTCTTCCCCTTTGGAGTTCTTACTCAAGATTTCAGAATTGGGAGTTCCAAGGTGCCCAATCGTTCCTTTATCTAGTTATTCTCTTCATCGTTGAAACCCTTAGCTCGGTGTTCTTTCGAGCATTACATAATTGATTTCATAGGTTTCAGTGTTATTACCTCTTCGTCCTATTTTGATCCTTTCTTCATCCATTATTTATTAGAACTTTGGTACAAGTTATGTTTGACCTCGTCATACTTATGAACAGACTCTTCCTTATTTGAGTCACATTTTTCTTCGGGACTATTGGGTTTACGTGTCTCTTACATCATGACAATGCTCCATAATCTATCTTTGATCATTAAAATTTTCGAACACTTCCTTACTGGGTGTTCCTAACCTTCCAAATTTTTAGGGATTGAATAACTTCATCCCTCTTTTCACCGGGTAGTATTCTTTAACTACCTTTACCGTTACCTAGTTGGCCATCATGCCTTGATAAAATGTCTTACACAACCATGTCGACTTTCCTTACCCACATGTCCTTTCCCAATGTCCTTGTTGGGTCTTTCTAGTGCAAGTCATTGGATTTCCTTATTACTTACCGATACGCTGGGATTCTTCCCTTCTTATGTCTTTCTTCATTTCTGGTGATGTCCTTTACTCAAGGATTTTCCTTTTTCCTAAACTCACTCTCATTTACTTGTGACCATCTCACGATTCCATTATTTTTAGGGAGTTCTCCTTTAATGATTTTCATTCTCTACTATTTCCTTCAAAGTAGAGATTTCCCCTTTATATGCTAGATGTTCGAATTTCTTACTACTCCTTGAAGGTTTCCTTCCTTCGCATTCATATACTCTTTTGAATTTGGGCTTTTGTCCACCTTTAATGATTTGTCAATCGTCGGGTCTTATTTTGTGCACTCAACACTATGCTCGCTCTTTATCCTTCACTATCCTCCATTTCCTTTTTGTTCCTTATTTTCTCTTCGAGTAGTTCCTGATGATGGCTTGCTTCCTAGTGCCCTTTATGTATAGCCATACACTCCTTGGGCCCTATTAAGTGAGTCTGAACCACAACCAGCCTTGATATCATTGATTTTTTTCCTTACCCTCTTCTGAATTGAAGGGCTTACTTTGCCAAGATTTTCTAGATGTTCTTTCCTCTATTTCCTTATGATGGGTAGCCCACCCATTTCCACTTGTCACTACATCATTTGATGCTATTTCCTACTTACCTATTCCTTGGGTTTAACTTTCCCCTTGGGTCCTCTTAATGTGCTTCCCTTGGTTCTTTCACCTCAGCGTGCACTTCATCTTCTCATCCTTCATCACTTGGTCCATTATTTCTTAGTTGGAACATGTATGCCTTCCTAGGGTCTCCTTACTTGGTAGGACTCTTTCCCTTTCTCCCAAAATTCCTTTTTCATTTGCTCTAGGGAATATCTACCCTCAAATGACATCCTTTGATGTCGTCTTCTCATGTTTACCTTTACTCTTGAAATCTTACGAGCACATCTTTTGTTCTCTATCCTCATCCTCACTTGTACCTCAATACATGTCTATTTCTTTTAGGGAGAGCTCACATCTTCCTTATTTCAAGATCTCTTGATCATGTGAGAGGCTTGCCTACTCCTCTCTTGGCTTGTGTTTGGTCTTTTATTTGGCCATTGGTCTTTTTAAGGATTTTCCTCCATCCTTCTTTTTCCAAATATTTGTTCTTTCCACCTCCCCCTCCTTTGTTGGAGCTTAAATTATGGCTTTCACAAGTATCAGTTCATTAACTGCCTCATTTCTAACATTCCTTTGGTCTAACTTTCTTAGAACAGTTGTTTCTTGAGTTTTGTTGTCCTTAATGTCTACCCTTTTTAGGGTATAGTCCTTTCTACTTCTTGGTCTTCCTTAGGGCGTTGTTTATTCTCCTTGATTATCTTGTTGTAATGACTTGCTTCCTTCCGCTATATTTGTCTGAAACCTCTATTTGGCTTCACTGCTTTTTCCAAAGTGAGTCGTACTTGCCATCTAGAGGCATTTCATTTGTCGTCAATGCTCGGCTGGTCTTCTCTCGTGGAGACGCTCCCTTCTTTGCTCCTAAATGACAGAAAATTTCTTCTTAAGGAAAAATCTTTTGTAGTTATACTTTGTTCTTGTTTGCGGTTTATTGAAGTCCTACCTTTAGTCCTTTCTCCTTCCTACCACTATGCTAGGATCTTGAAGAGCTTCCTCTTGGATGTAGTTGAAGTTACGAACAGGAGTTGTATTTCTAGGGATGGTATCCTTTCGGGTTTCCTTATAGTTGTGGGGCATTATTCTTGAAAAATATTGTCCTAAATCCTTGTGGTGTGGGACAGTCTTTCACATCATGTCTTATTCCACTATATGTTAACTTGATTCCTATCCTTAGTAGGGTTGGGCCCTTATCCACGCAGTGTCCCTATCGTTCATACTTGTAATTACGTGGACATAAGTGGTTCCTCTTGACATCTTTCTAGGGAATTGCTGGTTTTGGTGCTTTGTTGTCCTTGAGTCTAGATACCTTGAGAGTTTTCTTGTGTAGTCTTCTTTGTCAAAGGATCATTTCTTGATTCCCTAATTCAATTTCCTTAACTTGGATGGGATTCTCCTTAGTTTCTATGATAGCGCAGGTTTGTTTGGTCACTTTCTTTGGGGCCATCTTCCTAGCAAGATCAGATCTTTTGAGAGATAGGGTTTTTAGGAATTTGGAGTACATAATTAATAGTGGAGTACAATATATTGGGGGTTTCAGCCCTATTACAAAAAATGGTCACACAATAAATAGGGAGCTACGAGATTCTTGATAAGCATCCTCCTAGGTAAGGTTATACGACCTTTGATGGCGTTTATAGCTTCATGCTTGACTTCCTTCATACTTAGAGTTATGACCTCAATAGGTCCAAGCACCATCCTCCTGGATACTTCCCCATTTAGTCTTTTGAGACTTCTACCATGCCTTAGGCATTAGGAAGCTTCCAGGGTTGTCTTCCTATGAGGATAGGGTGTTGAGTAGAGTCATCCCTAGTTTTCTTTGTTCCTCTCCTAGGAGCCATCTAAAAAATTTTAAAATCAATCCAATTAGTTACTATATTTTCTAGTCTTGATTATACATTCATGGAAATATGCTCTGTATTTGATTAAAATACCACTTAGCAGTAGGTTTTCATTTCCGAGGTGCTTATCATTCCAACCGGGTATGATATTATCATGCCCACTGTACGAGATTTTCAAAATTGGGCATTTAGTCCCCAAGTTCCAAAACCAAGGCCCCTCGCCTATTAGAGCTATTCGAGCTCTCGTCGAGAAGGTCTCCCAAATTGTTTAAGCATTTGCACACAGTCAGGGGAGAGCACTTCCGACAAAATTGATTTTCACTGTCCATTATACCAACCGATATAAGGACATCTCCATTCATAACCGATGAACGGGTTTTCAACTTTCTTCGAGGAAGTCTCATCATACCAACCGGGTATGATCTACTTACAACCGATAAGTAGTTTTTCCTCAATATTTTCACATCACTTTCTCTAAGTGGCGATAATTAAAATACCACTAAACAGTGGGTTTTTATATTGAGGTACTTATCATCACCAACCGGGTATGATATATATAATCCCACTCACAACCGGTAAGTGGTTTTTAATTTTAAGTTGTGCTCATCATCCCAACCGAGTATGATGTTAATAAACTCACTCACTCGTTAATACCGTGAATTCCACTAGACCGCTTCTTGGTATTCACGCGAGCTTGTCCTTTCTGGCGTTCCCGGTACTTCGTGTTCCTACACGATATGAACATCTTGGTTCATTATCCTTCAGCCTAATCGCCTTCATTCATTCCAAATGAATGAGAAAGTCAAACTTTCATTTATTTGCAATTAGGTCCCTAAAGTTATTTCTCTTTAACTTTAAGTCCCAAATGCCAGTTTTTCCTGAAATTGGGTCCAGAAACTTATAAAATTTATCATAGGACCTCAATTTATTCCATTTCATAAAAAGGGGATTAATTTCAAAATTTTCCAATTTGGTCCTCCAACTTTTCCAAAATTACCATTTTGCCCTTCATTTACAAAAATGGTAAGTTTTGCCCCAAAAATTCAAAAATTTCTCAATTCATCCTCCAACATTATTTTCATGCCCAATTGGCCCTCAATTTCATAAAATTTCATTTTAGTCCTTTGAATTTCAAAAATCCCCAATTTTCCCCCCAATTCCAACTTCTTAACACAGCTGAATTTGATTTCATCAAATTGACCAATCAAACATTTCCAATTGTTGAAATTGAAGTTGAAATTGAGTTTCTACATGTTCATACGATTCTTTTGAAATGTGAATCGCAAGTTTTAACGCCGGGACGAGTTCAAACGGAGCTTTGCTAGAAAATGAACTATAGAGAGAGAAAGCTTCGATTACTCACTGGTGAAGGCACAGCGGTTCGAGCTTCCGATCTGGGCAGATAGCTCTCGTCCTAAGGTTTATCCTAGAATTAAGAATCGAATCAATTGATGCGGAATTAGATTAGAATTTCATCATTGAAATTCGGTCGACTCTCTCTAGCACCGATCAAATATTGTAAAGGGGAGCCAAATTGGCTTACCTTTCGGTTCTAATTCGGTCGTGGAAAGGCTGAGGAAGTGTTGGGAGGGCTTGGTTTGGCCTGAGGAGGGCTTGAAATGGCCGATTTCAGCTTGGCCGAAATAGGGCAGCTTTGGTCCGCCAAAGTTGCTTCACTATTCCATCATGTCGGCGCTTCTCCAACGATTCTTGGATTGACTGTAGTTTGCTATTAGATAGCTCTCTTCTCCCCGATTCTAAAAAGCCCGACCTTTGTTCAAGTCGAAGCTCTATTTGGAGCTTCACCGAGAAATGGAGTAGTAGAGAGAGAGAGAAATATTTAGGTGTGAGGAGAATGAATGGGGATGACCTCTTTATATAGGTGTAAAAATCGTTTATTAATTGGGAGGGATTTATTACTAGTATTAATATTGCCATAAATTATTGGTATTAATTCTAATAATTTAATTTTGGTATTAAATTATTTGTATTAATTACAGTAATTAAATATATATTAAATTATGGCTATTTATGATAAGGTGTACATTCGAATAAAAAAATTTTGACCAAAATTTCGGGTTACAAAAAAAATCATATTTCCCAGAAGGTGACCCATCCTCAAACTATTCTCGGGTAAGCACGCTTAACTTCAAAGTTCTTATGAATTCTTGTTCACCTGAACCAATTTGGTTTTTCTCTTCTAATTTGTCTTAAATTTCTTTCCCAAGGTTTAATGAACCCTTTGGATCGCCCGGAAGTTGTAAATTTCTAAATTGCTTATTCCCAAATGATCGGGTTTGTAAATCGGCTCGGTTTTCTTACTCGGGTTGACCGGTTCTTTCCTGGTTTTCCTTAACTCAAAAGTGCGGGGTTTACAACTATTCACTCACCAGAAAATCAAGCAGTGCCGGCGAAAATGAAAATTCTTTGGCGAGGGAGTTTCAGGAAATGAATAATAGCGATTAAGGCACCAATCAAATGACAAAGAAGTCATCGAGCTTCCTATATAAAGAGCCCCTCCTCATTCATCCTCCTCCCACCTGAAAACTTTACTATCTCCCTACTGCTCCATTTTCCAGTGAAGCTCAAACCAGAGCTTTGACTTGGGCATTTTTCTGAGCCAAATAATGTGTGGTCGAGTTCTATGGATTCAGGGAGAAGTCAGTTACATGTTTGTAGTCACCTTTTGCTCTGAGGGTCGTCGAAGAAATGCTGGCGTGACAGAACAGTGAAGCAGCTACGGTGGATTGAAGCTGCCTTATTTTGGCCAAGCTGAAAATGGCCAATTCGAGCCCTTCTCGAGCCAAACCAAGCCCTCCCAACGCCTCTACAACCCTCCTACAGCTGAATTAGAGTGAAAAGGTAAGCAAATTTGGCTCCACTCTATATTTTCTGATCAATCCTAGAGAGAGAATGGTGAAACTTCACTGACTAAATTCCTCCTCAATTTGGCATCAATTGATACAATTCTTGATCCTAGAAAGAACCTCAGGACAAGACCTATCTGCCTAGATCAAAATCTCGGACCGCCGCGCCCCCGAAGGTAAGCTTTAAATTCTTTCTCTCTCTAAGTGCAGTTTTCTGGCAAAGCTCCATTTGAGCTCGTTCCGGCATCAAATCGCATGATTCAAAGTGCAATTGAATCATATGAAGGTGTAAGATCTCCAATCTAACTTCAATTTCAACAATTAAACTCATTTGATTGGTCAATTTGATGAAATCAAATTTGGCTGAGTTGTAAAGTTGAAATTGGGGGAAATTTTGGGGATTTCAAAAATTCAATGGACTAAACTGCAATTTCATAAAATTGAGGGCCAATTGGGCATGATAAAGATGTTAGTGGACTAATTGGCCAATTTTTGGGGTGAAACTTACCATTTTTGTAAAGTAGGGGCAAATGGTAATTTTGGAAAAGTTGGGGACCAAATTGGAAATTTGAGAAATTGAATGCCTTTTGTGATTTTGAATAAATTGAGGGCCTAAGGTGAATTTTAGAAGTTTTGATACTCAATTTGGGGGAAAATCGGCATTAGGGACCTAAAGTTAAAAGAAAAAGAACTTTAGTGACCTAATTGCAATAAATCGAAATGTTTGAGTATTTCGTCCATTCACGATGAATGAAGACTATTATGACAAGGGATAATGAACAAGTATGTTCATATTGTGTAGGAACACGAAGTACCATGAACGCCAGCAAGGATAACCTCACGTGAAGATAAAGAACCGGTCAAGAGGAATTCACTGCATTAACGGGTGAGTGGGATTTTATATCATACCCGGTTGGGATGATAAGCACCTCGAAAATGAAAACCCATTACTAAGTGGTATTTTAATCATCACTATTGAGAGGAGTGATGTGGAAATTATACGGAAAAACTGCTTAACGTTTGTAAGTTGATCATATCTGGTTGGTATGATTAACTTTCTGGAATGAAGTAGAAAACCCGCTTATCGATTATAAGCGAAGATGTCCTCATACCTAATTGGTGTGATTAACAAGTTGAAAAAGGTTATTTTGTCCATTGCTTAAACATTTTGGGAGATTTTTTTTACGAGAGTTCGAATAGCTCATATAGGTCGGAGGCCTCAGTTTTGGAACTTGGGGGCTAATATACCTAAATTTTGAAAATCTCGTATAGTGGGGCCCAAGGCCAGTTAGCACAAGAAGAAGCTTGTAAACAAACATGAGTTTAAGCCATTAAAATTTTAATTGAATGATTTGTTTGGCCATGGTACCAAGACAGGACCGCATACTCGATGAACTGGCGGCAATGCGACATGACAAGTTGACGGACCAGTCGAGACAAACAGTCACACGTCGAGTTGAGGGTTGGGGCCATTGGACTAGTGGCACCATATATTAAATGTCTTATGTGGAAAACTATTATTTTGTGCATGCATTGAGTTACGGGACCTTCAAGACGCCCAAGAGGGGTAGTGATATGTCCCGGGGCTATTGGACGACATGGTGGAGATAAGGGTAGTTAGTCATGCCAGCAGTCTTGGAAGTTCGACGTGGCTTCATGCGCATGAGACCGGGGTGGGGTCGGGATGAGGTCTATGTCCTCATACGGACACATAGTTTTATTTATGGGATTGAGGGTTGGATATCGCGAACATCCACTCATACCCAGGGTAGAAGTGGATGGGCTTCTATCTAGGTGGCTGGTAAAGTCGCTTCGACACCACAAGTGGGTGTAGTGGACGTGCTGCCCTGCGAATTTATGTTCCCCTCATGATGAAGGGTGTGTGTGTTGGTTGATAAACACACCATTATGATGAGAAATGGCAATGAATACTGAGAATTGAGAATGAAATATTTTTAAGGAAAATAAGGAGTCTAGTGCAATCCAATTCAAACTATTTTCCGAAAGTCATACTTTAAACACCCATTTACTGAGTCATTGAACTCACCCCCTCCCTTATACCCCTTTTAGGTAACCTAGGGAAAACCCTAAATAAAGACTACAAGTTAACCACACCTGTCAAACAGGTATAATAAAGTTTAAATTTTTTTTAGTTTTTTTTATGTTATTCCAAGAAAAAGGTATAGGTTTAAAGGATGCCTTACTCCTCCCGGATTAAAAAGGGGAAAACCTTGAAATAAATCGGGAGAGTGGTGGGTTGCTCAAATGGATCCGACCAAACTGGGTCAGGGCATGACATGGCAAGTCCCATGCAACACGCCCACGACGTCGCTGTCTTGAATCAATATGGGGTGGATATCGCACTAACAGTGCAAGCTAGGAGGGCTCCCAGTTCATCGGTATCCATGAAGTTCGAGGAACCCAACATGAACTCATGCCCACACTGTGGGAGGTACCACAAGGGCAACGGCTCGCCTAGGAGGAGGAGGCGTGCCGAGGCACCCGATGCTGAGTCTCGCAACCCGCCTAGGTTTAACTCTATGTCAATTATCTGGAGAGGTTAGAGACATAACAATAATTTCTTGAGATTGATGGTGGTAATAAACCCTAACCGGGGTTTTACCAGTTAATGAATAAAATACTTCAAATACTTCATTCTCGTAAAACGCCATATGAGAAGGAGGAAAGTGACCCCAGCCTAGAAAACCTGTGAAAAATCAAGGGTCCCTAGAAAAGGACGAAGGTACCAAAAAATTCTTGACAGTAACGATCCCCTATGGGCTAAGAAACCCTAGATCCATAGAACAGAGAAAGTAGGTACTCGCGAAAAGGGAATACAATTCCCATGCAAAGAGGAGGCATGGAGTGAAGCTAGTCAAGGAATAGATTCGAGGTGGACTAGTGGCCCAACTTCCCAAAATCGGTACCGAATACATCCAAGAGAAGACGTTGGAACAAGAATGAAAAGGCTAGGGTAAGGGTAAGATGGCCTTGAAGGAGACCCCGAAGGGCAAGGGAGGTTCAGACCTAATAGAGTAAACCATAGTGAGCCTAGAAAGGCATAAAGGAAATCATACGGGACAAGTTGGAATAAGGTGCCATGAGAGGACCCCAAATGAGCCAACAATGTATCAAAGGACGAGGAACCTAAGTAGGAATGTGGTCAACCAAAGTAAGGGTAAGGCAGGTTCGACAAACCAAATAGAGATCAAGGAGCTTGTAGTAGGGACTAGGGGCGACCACTAAAGTGGATGTTAAGATACGAAGGGAGGACATAAGCCAAGGACAACAATAGGGTGAACGCCAGGTCATAAAAGGGGGAAGTTCGGAACTCATACACACGAATATAAATGGGGCGAGCTAAGGACCTCATGAGGACGAAGCAAAAGAAGGCCTACTCACCCTAGAGGAAATCTAGTGAGGAACAACCAGAATGATCGGGAAATAGCGATGAGGCATCCCACTAAACGGAAAACTGAGAGACGAACCAGTGGCGAAGAGATAACAAACCCTAGCACTAGGAATCAAGAAAAGTGAAACGGCGAGGAGAATTGGGTGACCAAGCATGGAGTCTAAAATAAAGCTAGTTACGGTACGATATAGGAAAACAATGAAGAGGGATTTGATAGTCAAGCGAACCACGAGGGGCATCCTACCCTCGGGGAGGAAAGAGTCAAAGGACACCCCCTATTGGAACTAGGACCTTCAAGAAAATGGACACCTACGGGGTGGGTAGAGGTCGGGAGAGAGAGGAATTCCCCGAGAAAGAATTAAATAGGGGCTAAGCAAGAAAGCAATCATAGAGGTGGACACCGAACCTTACCATCGGGAACAAGAGAAGAGACTAAGCCCAAGGAGGACAAATTCCTACAGGGCAGCAAGCATAATAGCCCAAAGCATAAGAAGAAAAGAGGAAGAAGGGAAGGGGAGAAACCCGGCAGGCCGATGGAACCGAAGGGGGCAAGAGACCCAATGAGGAAATAGGGTAGGATAAATGAATGGGGGAAACCCAAACCCTCACAAGGAGTTGCCATCCTCATCCAAAGGACATCGAAGCATGGGGGGCATGTGAATCAGAACCTACTTGTGAATCAAAATCAAGTGATGAAGAAATTTTAACAACACAAGAGGAAGGAAAAAAAGGAGTACGCTATAAGGGAAAAGAGTGGAAGGACGCGGTTCTTACCACAAGACAAGCTAGGCCTCAGGCCTAAGGAGAAATAATAGAATGCGAGAGTCATTCTACCAGGGACATGTAGGTCCAATGGCCCAACAAAAGGGGGACTCGAGTATGAAAGAATGGACTAGAGGACCGGGAAGGGGGATAACACTGAAACCCATGAAAGGCAAGTGTAAAAGCCTGAAGGGTTGACGAACTAAGGAGTTCCAACGACCCAGGGAGTAAGTAAACCTAGGTGCAAATGGAAATGTCGGAACCCCAATTCCAGACAAAACCCTTCAAAAGGAAAGTCTGACCCCAAACGGCTGAAAGTATTGGACCTGAGAAACTTCATGAACACTGAGGGAAAGACAAGTCAAACTAACTAAATCCAAAGGAGTAAGGGGATTGAGTCAAAAAGAGGTAAGCAAAACGATAGGGTATCAACTCATACTACACAAGGATCCACTTCCGATAAAAGGGATGAACAACAGAGTTTTGAGGACAGAACTCCAAAAAGGAGGGGAGAGTTGTGGAACCTGTCTCCTCGGACCAAGAAAACTAGGAGGAGGACCGACAATATTTTGATAACTAGGCCAAATTAATCAACACAAAAATAGTAAAGAAGGGTTAACATGGGAAATTGGAAGATCCTAAGTGACAAAAAATTCACAAAAATCATGACTGAGAACCAGGAAGTGAATTGGATGGGAGAACTGGACTGATTCGGGGTGAATCAGACCTAACCTAGACTAAACCAGAGTGAATCATAGTGAACCGGTTCAATAATCCATTTTTCTAGGTGGCTTAAAAATATCAATTTTAGAAAATCGGTCAAATCGGGTCCAAACCGGTTCAGGTGAATCATATCTGAAATGGATTGAACCAGTTTTGACAGGATTGAACCACTATTGAACCGGATGCTAAATTCATTTTTCTAGGTGGCTTAGAAAATTCAAATTTGAGATTTGAAGCCACAATGGATAGAGAATGAATATAGATGAATTTAGAAATTTTTAATTTTAAAAAATTTAGTCGAATCAGGCTTGAACCGGCCAGTTTAAGCTTTGAACCCAGTTTGGACCGTTACGGTCCAGTTCGGAATAGTGTTGTCTTCTTCCTTCAGATGACAAAACTATTCACTCTTCGAAAAATTGAGCAGCGCTGGCGAAGCTGAAGTCTCCGACCAGGGAGTTTCAGGCAATGAATGATCGCCATTAAGGTGCCAATCAGATGGCCAAGAAGTCTTTGAGCTTCCTACATAAAGAGCCCATCCTCATTCATCCTCTCCAAACTTGAAAACTCCATTCTCTCTCAACTGCTCCAATTTTTGGAGAAACTCGAGCTAGAGCTCTGATATAGGGTCTTTTTTTAGACAAAGAAGGTGTGGTTGGGTTCTTTGGATTCAGAGAGAAGTCAGCTACACGCCTGTAGTTTCCATTTGCTTTGAGGATCGCCGGAGTGACAGAACAATGAAGCAGCTCCGGCGGACCGAAGTTGTCCAGTTTCGGTCGAGCTGAAATTGGCCAACTCTAGCCCTTCTCAGGTCAAACCAAGCCATTCCAACACCTATATAGCCCTCCTATAGCTGAATTAGAGCAAAAAGGTAAGCCAATTTGGCTCCCCTTTGTAAATTTCGATCGGTGCAAGAGAGAGAACCGATAGAACTTCAATGACTAAATTCTCACTCAATTCGGCATAAGTTGATACAATTCTTGATCCTAGGAGGAGTCTCAGGACAAGAGCTATATGCCCAAATTGAAAGCTCGGACCCCCGTGCTCCCCACGATAAGCTTTCTCTCTCTAAATCCAATTTTCTGGTGAAGCTCCGTTTGAGCTCATTTTGGCATCAAATCGTGTGATTCAAAGTGAAATTGAATCGTATAAAGATGTAGGAACTCCAATCTAACTTCAATTTCAACAATTAAACTCATTTGATTGGTCAATTTGATTAAATCAAATTCGGCTGAGTTAGAAGGTTGAAATTGGGGGAAATTTGGGGATTTCAAAAATTCGAGAGACTAAAGTGCAATTTCATAAAATTGAGGGCCAATTGGGCTTGATAAAGATGTTGGAGGACCAATTGGGCAAATTTTGGACTTTTGGGGGCAAAACTTACCATTTTTGTAAAGTAAAGGCAAATAGTAATTTTGGAAAAAGTTGGGGACCAAATTGGAAATTTGGGGAACTTGAACCCCTTTTTGTGATTTTGAATAAATTGGTGTCCTAAGGTGAAATTTAGAATATCATGACTCAATTTGGGGGAAAATCGACATTAGGTACTTAAAGTTAAAGAAAAATAATTTTATGGACTAATTTGCAAATAAATGATAAGTTGGTTTTCTCATTCATTCGGAGTGAATAAAGGCTATTAGGCCAAAGGATAATGAACAAGGATGTTCATATCATGTAGGAACACGAAGTACTGATAACGCCAACTAAGACAAGTTCGAGTAAGGACAACATGTCAGTTAAGAGGATATTCAGTGCACTATCAGGTGAGTGGTATTTAATATCATACTCGGTTGGGATGATAAGCACCTCGGAAATGAAAACCCACTGCTAAGTGGTATTTTAACCATCAAACCTGATAGGAGTGATATGGAAATCACACGGAAAAACTTCTTACTGTTTGTAAGTAGATCATACTCAGTTGGTATGATGAAACTTCTTGGAAGGAAGTGGAAAACTCGCTTTTCAGTTATAAGCGGAGATGTCCTCATGCCCAGTTGGTATGATGGACAGTTAAAAAGTTTATTTTGTCGGAAATGTCCTCCCCTGACTGTGTTCCACTACTTAAAATTTATGGAAAACTTTCTTGATGGGAGCTCGAAAGCTCATATAGGCCGAAGGCCTTTGTTTTGGAACTTGATGGCTAATATGCCCAATTTTGAAAATCTCAAACAATGGGCCCTAGGCCAATTAGTATGAGCAGGAGCTTGTAAAAAAACATAATTAATATGCCATGAAAACTTAAGTAAATGAGTTGTTTGGCCATGGTACCGAGACAGGACCGACATACTCGATGGACTAGTGGTAGTGTGACATGACAGATCTTCGGACTAGTCAAGACAAATAGCAAGAGGTCGAGTTGAGGGTCAGAGCCGTCGGATCAGTTGCACCATAGATTATATGGCATTGTGTGAACAACTGTTGATTGTGCATGTATTATGTTACGGGACCTTCAATATGTCCAAGAGGGGTAGTGATGCGTCCCAGGGCTCTAGACAACATGGTGGGTATAAGGGTAGTTAGACGTACCAGAAGTCTTGCGAAGCTCGACGTAGCTTCAAGCGCATGAAACTAGCGTGGGGACAGGATAAGGTCTCTGTCCTCATATAGATATGAAGTTTTGTTACGAGGTTGAGAGTCAGATGTCGCAGACATCCACTCATTCTTAGGGTAGAAGTGGACGGGCTTCTATCTAGGTGGCCGGTAAAGTTGCTCCGACACCACAAGTGGGTACAATGGACGGGTTCGCCTACGATTATGTGTTTTACCTTCATGTTGAAGGATGTGTGTTGGGTGATAAACACATTGGGGTAATGAGAAATGGTTATAAAAACCAAATTTGAGAATGGAATGTTTTAAAAAGAAAATAAGGAATCTGGCGCACTCTGATTCAAACATTTTTCCTAAAAGTAAATTTTTAAAAAATCCATTCACTAAGTCGTTGTACTCACCCCCTCCCTTATATTCCTTTTTAGGTGAACCAAGGCGAGTCTACCCAAAGACCCCAGATAACTACACCTGCAAGACAAGTATGTAAAGTTTAAATTATTCAGTTTTGAATAATGTTATTCTAGAAAAGGTGCAGGTATAAAGGACGCCTTACTCCTCGCAGTTTAAAGAAGGGCAAACCCTTAATAAACCAAGAGAGTGGCGGGTTGCTCACGAGGATCTGACCAAACCGGGTCGGGGCGTGACACCTTGAGTGGTATCAGAGCCTATTTCCTCGAATACATTATCAAGACTAGATAACATAGTAACTGATAGGAATATTTTTAAAATTTTTAGATGGCCCCAAGAAAAATAGCCAAACAAATCCACGCTACCTTAGCCACCCCGGAAGCCACGGAGAACCCCATCCCAAGGGAGGACATGAGCTAGGAGTATAGAAGAACCCTTGGAGTAACCCTAGGTCAAAGAGGACTAGACAAGAAAGTTTTCATGGTGTTCAAAGAGGACTAGACAAGAAATTTTTCATGGTGTTCAGGCTCAAGGATGTCAAGGCATCGAACCATCAATAACCCCTTAGAAAGGCCTCACAATGCTCAAAGTGTAGGAAGAACCATAAAGATCTACACAAGGAGATGACCTGTTATGAATGCGGGCAATGGGGATACTACAATAGAAGATGCCCGACATTTCGGAGGATAAGACTCGAAAGGATTTGTTATGAGTGTAGGAAGGTGGGACACATAGCAAGGAATTGTCCCACACTATGAGGAATCCAAGCGATACCTTCTAATAAGGACACCTCCACCCCTACAGAAGTTTGAAGGGATAACATTACAAGAACCACAATTGCGATTAGGGAACCCAATCTCACCTAGGAAGAAATCCCTCTAGACCATAGTTTAGTAGTGAGTACTCACCAACCCATCATTATAACAATCTTCCTCAAGAGATGTTAAAACCCTAAATTGTATTCTTACTTCAATAAATAAGATTTCGAGTTTCTGAAAATTTCTCTGTTCCTTAATAATATGAAAGCATGACTCAATTGAACAAGAAAAAATCACAGAAAGGATATCAAGGGTAGGACCTTAAGAAAACCCAAAGATAGTAGAATATAGATAAAGGGAAATTTCCCTTAAGGAGCACTACAAACCACCTAGGAGCAAAGAAGGAAATACCTCCTCCATAGAAGACAAGTTGAGTGATGAAAGACAACTAGAAAACCTTGAGACAGTAAGGTATGATCTACTTTGAAAAAAAATAGAGGATCCAAGAAGGGTTGTAGACTAACCTAGCGAGGAAGGTGGAAGTGGAAAGGCGAGAACAGTGGAAAGGAAGAATGAAGAAAACCCTTGAAGAAATAAATGGCCAAAATGAAATGATGACTACACTTAGGCCACATAAGGAGGACTTAGTAAGTCCCACACAAAGAGGTCTTGGAGCAAATACGTGCTTGAACCTTTTCCCAAGGAAGGAGACCCTGGGAAGGCATACATGTTCCAACTAAGAAATAATGGATCAAGTGACAAAAGATGAGGAGATGAAGTGCAAGCTGAGGTGAAAGAACCAAGGAAAGCATATTAAGAGAACCTAAGGGGAAAGTTAAACCCAAGGTACGAGTAAGTAGGAAATAGCATCAAATGACGTAGTGACAAGTGAAAATGGGTGGGCTACCCATCATAAGGAAAAAGAGGAAAGAACATTCGGAAAACCTAGGAAAAGCAAGGCATTCAATTTGGAAGGAGGCAAGGAGAAAACAACCAATGATATCAAGACTGGTCATGGCCCACACTCACTTAATAGAGCCTAAGGAGTTTATGGTTGGACATAAAGGGTGGTAGGAACCAATCTATCTGCAGGAGCTCTTTGAAGAGAGGATGAGAAACAAAAAGAAAATAGAGGACAGTGAAGGATAAAGAACATGAAACAATACCGACCTCAAAAGGGTGTAAGAAGGAAGCAACTAGTAACAACAGGATGGTCAAGGAGAATAAACGAGACCATAGGAAAGACCGGGGAATAGTGAGACTACACTCTAAAGAAGGATAATAGAGCATGCATAGTGTTGAATACTTGAAATAAGACCCGACGATCAGTAAAAGATTAAAGGTGGACAAAAACCCAAATTCAAATGGGATGTAAGAATGTGAAGGAAGAAAAACCTTCAAGGAGTAGTAAAAGAATTTGAACATCTAGCACCTAAAGGGAAATCTCTACTTTGAAGGACGTAATAGAGAATGAAAATCATTAAAAGAGAACTCCTTAAAAATAATATAATTGTGAAATGGTCACAAGTAAATGAGAGTGCGTTTAGGGAAAAGGAAAATCCTTGAGTAAAGGACATCACCAGAAATGAAGAAAGACATAAGAAGGAAAAAAATCCCAGCGTGTCGGTAAGTCATCAGGAAATCCAATGACTTGCAATAGAAAGACCCAACAAGGAAGTTAGGAAAAGACGAGTGGGTAAGGAAAGCCAACACAGTTATGTAAGACATTTTGTCAAGGCAAGAGGGACGATTGGATAACAGTAAAGTTAGTCAAGAAATACTACCCGGTGAAAAGAGGGATAAAGTTATTCAATCCATGAAAGGTTGGAAGGTTGGGAATACCCAGCAAGGAAGTGTTCTAAAATTTTAATGATCAAAGATAGATTATGGAGCATTGTCATGCTGTAAGAGATACATAAACCCAACAGTCCCAAAGAAAAATATGAGTCAAACAAGGAAGAGTCTATTCGTAAGTATGACGAGGTCAAAAAAAACTTGGACCAAAGTTATAATAAATAATGGATGAAGGAAGGATCAAAATAGGACGAAAGGGTAATAACACTGAAACCCGTGAAATCAATTACATAATGCTCGAAAGAACGCCAAGCTAAGGGTTTCAACGATGAAGAGAATAACTATACAAATTAACAATTGGGCACCTTGGAACTCCCAATCCTGAAATCTTTAGTAAGAACCCCAAAGGGGAAGAATCTTGTCCTAAGTAAAGAAAGATGCGAACCTAGGGATATACCTTTGGACCCATGGGCAAGACATACTCATTATGATAAAACTCCATGGAAAGAGTAAATAATATAAAGGAAAAGAACTTCCTTAAGTGTGTGATTTAAGGTGGATTGAGTGAAAGAATGACCAAAGTATTAACATGTCTAAGTTGACATTAAAGGAAGTTATCCTAGAGTGAAATTTAGTTTTGGGGACAAAACTCCAAAAAGGAGGGGAGAATTGTAAACCCCGCCAAGAACTGGAAAACTGAGTGAGAAATACCGAACCGGTTCACAAACCCGATCAGCAGAAAATGGGTAATCTAGGAAATTTACAATTCCTGAGTGGCCTAAAAGGTTCATAAAACCCTGAAAAAGAACCTTAGGATAAATTGGAAGAGAAAAACCAGTCCAATTCAAATGAACTCGATCCAACTAGATTGAACCGGTTTATCAATTGAGTGGGTTCATGAACCGGAACCGATGGAAAAAGGGCAAACCGAGAAAATTTATGGATTTCGAGTGACCTAAGGAGTCACAAAAGTCATGAAAAAGGACTTTAGGATAAATTGGAGATAAAAACCAAATCAATTCAGGTGAATCGGATCCGAACCGGATTGAATCGGTTTGGACTGGTTTGAACCACTATTGAACCGGATGTTAAATTCATTTTTCTAGGTGGCTTAGAAAATTCAAATTTGACATTTGAGGCCACCATTGGATAGAGAATGAATTTATATAAATTTAGAAATTTTTAATTTTGAAAAACTCAGTTGAATCAAGAATAAACAGGCTGGTTTAAGCTTTGAACCCAGTTTGTACCGGTCTGGTCCAGTTCAGAACAGTGTCGTCTTCTTCCTTCAGATAACAGCATTGTTCACTCTCCAGAAAATTAAGCAGCGCCAATGAAGCTGAAAAGTCTTTGGCCAGGAAGTTTCAAGCAATGAATGACTGTCATTAAGGTGCCAATCGGATGGCCAAGAAGTCCCCGAGCTTCCTATATAAAGAGCACCTCCTCATTCATCCTCTTCACACCTAAAAACTCCATTCTCTCTCAACTGCTCTAATTTTCAGTGAAGTTCGAACCAGAGCTCCGATATAGGGTCTTTTCTGAGCCAAAGAAGGTGGGGTCATGTCCTTTGGATTCAGAGAGAAGTCAGCTATACGCATGTAGTCTCCATTTGCTCTGAGGATTGCCGGAAAAATGCTAGTGTGATAGAACAGTGAAGCAGCTCTGGTGGATTGAAGCTGCCCTATTTCGATCGAGCTAAAACTTACCAATTTGAGCCCTTCTCAGGCCAAACCAAGCCTCCCAACACTTCTACAACCCTCCTACAGCTGAATTAGAGCAGAAAGGTAAGCCAATTTGGCTCCACTCTATAAATTCTAATCAGTGCTAGAGAGAGAACTGGCAGAACTTCGATGACTAAATTCTCACTCAATTCGGCATCAATTGTGTAATTCTTGATCCTAGGAGTAACCTCGGGACAAGAGCTATCTGCCCATATTGAAAGCTCGGACCGCCATGCCTCCAATGGTAAGTTTTCGAAGCTTTCTCTCTCTAAGTCTAATTTTTCAACAAAGCTCCATTTGAACTCATTCCGGCATCAAATTGTGCGATTCAAAGTGTAATTGAATCGTATAAAGGTGTAGAAACTCCAATCTAGCTTCAATTTCAACAATTAAACTCATTTGATCGGTCAATTTGATGAAATTAAATTCGGTTCAGTTAGAAGGTTTCAATTGGGAAAATTTTAAGGATTTCAAAAATTCGAGGGACAAAAGTGAAATTTCATAAAATTGAGGGCCAATTGGGCATGATAAAGATGTTGGAGGACCAATTGGACAAATTTTGGAACTTTTTGGTACAAAACTTATCATTTTTGTAAATTAGGGGCGAAATGGTAATTTTGGAAAAAGTTGGTGGCCAAATTGGAAATTTGGGAAACTTGAACCCCTTTTTGTCATTTTGAATAAATTGAGGTCCTAAGGTGAAATTTAGAATTTTGAGATACGATTTGGGGGAAAACCGGCATTAGGGACTTAAAGTTAAAGAAAAATAACTTTAGGGCCTATTTGCAAATAAATCAAAAGTTAGTTTTCTCATTAATTGGGATGAATGAAGGCTATTAGGCCAAATGATAATGAACAAGAATGTTCATATCATGTAGGAACACGATGTACTGAGAACGCCAGCTAAGACAAGTTCGAGTAAGGACAGCAAGCCAGCTAAGAGGATATTCACTGCACTATCGAGCGAGTGGGATTTAATATCATACCCGATTGAGATGATAAGCATCTCGGAAATGAAAACCCACTACTAAGTGGTATTTTAACCATAACACCTGATAGGAGTGATGTGGAAATCATGCAGAAAATCTACTTACTAGTTGTAAGTAGATCATACCCGATTGATGTGATGAAACTTACTAGAAGGAAGTGGAAAGCCCGCTTATCGGTTATAAGCGGATATGTCCTCATACCCGGTTGGTATGATGAACAATTGAAAAGTTTATTTTGTCGAAAATGCTCTCCCCTAACTAGTGTCATTGCTTAAAATTTTTGGGAGACTTTCTTTACAAGAGCTCAAATAGCTCATATAGGCCGGAGGCCTCGGTTTTGGAACTTGGGGGCTAATATGCCCGATTTTGAAAATCTCGAACAATAGACCCTAAGCCAGTTGGTACGAGCAGGAGCTTGTAAACAAACATAATTATTATGCCATAAAAACTTAAGTAAATGAGTTGTTTGGCCATGATACCGAGACAGGACCGACATACTTGATGGACTAGTGGTAGTGCGACATGATAGGTCTTCGAACTAGTCAAGACAAACAGCTACAGGTCGAGTTGAGGGTTGGGGCCATCGAATCAGTGGCACCACAAATTATATGGCATTATGTGAAAAATGGTTGATTGTGCATTCACTGTGTTACGGGACCTTCAAGACATCGAATAGGGGTAGTGATACGTCCTAGGGCTCTGAACAACCTCGTGGGTATAAGGGCAGTTAGTCGTACTAGAAGTCTTGCAAAGCTCGACGTAGCTTCAAGCACATGAGACCGAGATGGGGATAGGATGAGGTCTCTGTCCTCATACGGACATGGAGTTTTGTTACGGGATTGAGGATCGGATGTCGTGAACATCCACTCATTCTCAGGGTAGAAGTGGACGTGCTTCTATCTAGGTAGCCGATAAAGTCGCTCCGACGCCACAAGTGGGTACAGTGGACGAGTTCGCCCGCGATTGTGTGTTTTACCTTCATGATGAAGGATGTGTGTTGGGTGATAAACACACCAGGGTAATGAGAAATGGTTATAAAAACCGAATTTGAGAATAAACGTTTTAAAAAGAAAATATGGAGTCTAGCACACTCCGATTCAAACATTTTTCTTAAAAGTAAAATTTTTTAAAAATCCATTTATTAAATCGTTGTACTCACCCCTCCCTTATATCCCTTTTCAGTAAACCAAGTAAAACCTACCAAATGACCCCAGATAACTACACATGCAAGACAAGTATGTAAAATTTATATTATTTAGTTTTGATTAATGTTATTCCAGGAAAGGTGTAGGTATAAAGGACACTTTACTCCTCACGGTTTAAAGAATGGGAAACCCTTAATAAACCGAGACAGTGGTGGATTGCTCACGGGGATCCAACCAAATCGAGTCGAGGTGTGACAAGTCCCCTAGCTCGAGGAACCCTTAAAGTGACCGGAGGACAGCAGGAGAAGTGTCGGAGTGATAGCACAATGAAGTTGCTCCGGAGCCTTTGAACAATGAGCTCTCGACCGACCCAATCCCGATTCTCTCAACCCTACTACTACTAGAGTTGACCACCTTTAACCGTCTGAGACCCTCCCCAGCTAGTCACAGACCCCTGGTAAGCTAAATTTCACCCCTCCTTGACGAATTTTCTAAGTTTTAGAACTTCACCTCCCTAAAACTTCTCTCTTCAAATTCTCGCAGTGTGGTGGCGAATTGCAGCGGGATCCAATCCTAGCAAGACCCCCTCGACGAGCACTAGTTGCCTCCACCTCAAGCTCTGGCCACTGCCTCTCCATTAGTAAGCTATGCAAGCTTTCTCTCTCTATTGTAAATTTTTCGACGAAGCCCCAACGGAGCTCAAAACTCAACCAAATTCGGCAATTTGAAGTGTAGGATGATCGGGGGGGAGTTGGAGGAGGAGAATAACAGCAAGGAATGAAGAAATTAAGGACTTACAGGCTGTCAATTGGACGAGGTAAGATTCAAAGGTTCAAGTTGGGGAAGAAAGGGGAGGCAATTTGAGGATTTTTCAAGAAAAAGGGGGCTTTTGTGCAATTCTTCAAAATGTGAGGGTCGATTGGAAAATTGTTGAAATTGAGGGCATTTTCATGAAATTAACTCCCAATTGAGGGCCAATTGCAATTTTGAGATGTTTGGGGCCAAATCCCAATTTTTGGGAAATGAGGGACTAAATGGCAATTTTTGGAAAATTGAGGGTCAATTGGTGGTTTTGTTAAAACTTCAGACCCAGGAAGGATAATTAGAAATCCCAGGGGTTCAATGGAAATTAAGGGGCAAATAGAGACCTAAATAAAATTAAGGCATAATATGAGGGCATATGCGCAAATACTCAAAATGCGGCCTCTTATGCAAAGCGTCCTGATATAGACATTTGTGCCATGTAGGAGCGTACTGCCCAAGTATTAGCTCACGGAAGCACAAATGGATCAAGGCCTCATCAGGATAACCCATCACCGTCGCGATTACCGGTTTAGTGGGAATTATATAACGTCCATTACAGTTGGAATGACAGCTTGCCTTAAAAATGATTTTCTCGGAATTAGCCTCCCCTGACTAAGTGACTCTGCTTAAAATATTTTAGAGCTAATTTCGGGCTTAGGCTCGGTAATGCAAGTGAGCCCAAGGCCAATGGACACAGGTATGGATCCATCTAGAATCAACAGGTGATAAATACTGCTAAAAGCTCTAATTAATGGGTAATTGTGTGTGATACCCACTAAGCCAAGTTTGGGATGTTGGGCTTGTTGGGCCAAACCGCGACTAAGCCGAAGCTAGGTTGTCGAACCTATTGGGCCAATACGTGTGGGTCAAAGCTAAGCCAACAGACCCTTGCGCTAGAGGGCCAAAGATAATGGCTATAAATGAAAAATACTCTTGATTGTGCATGCTTTGTGAGATACGAGGCCATCAGGACACCTGGTATGAGTTAGTGATGGATCCCAATGGCTGTTGGATGACCTAGGGTGCATAAGGGCAGTTTGGCATCTAGTATGTCGAGATGCTTGGTGAGCTTCCTACACACTGAGACCAAGGCTGCAGGGGAAAGAAGGTCTCGTCCCACAAAGTAGACATCATGAAGTGATTAGGGTTTAAGGATCAGACGAGCAAGGTCCACTCAAATTGAGTGTAGAGGTGGCTGACCTCAATCAGGGTGGATGGTAAAGGCTATCCGATCCACAAGTGGAACGACGGTTGATGCTTGAATGATATGCGGAAAATGACTAATGAATGAAGTAACAAATTAAATAAATCAATCGTTGTAGAAGTTTCCCTCACTGAGTATATGTACCTATATACTCATTCACCTCCTCACACCCTTTCAAGACCAGGGCAAAGAAGACAGAAAGTTCTAGGACAAGCTCGGGCCCTCAAGGTACGTTCCCTATCCCAAACTCATACTAAGTGAATGAATGTAGGCATGCCTTTAACTTCCATGTATCATTAAGGAAGGAATACCCGGATGATTCATGGAAGGGTGGTGGGTTGATCACGGAACCTCAATGAAAGTGGGTCGAGGCATGACAGATACCCTAAGTTTACACCATGTTAAGTCATATTTTCCAAAATGCCCCCAAGTACTCTAAGTTCCTCACTTATATTCATCACATATCCCTTGTTGCATTTTGGTCCTTAAACTTTTCAAAATTACATTTTGATCCCTCTACTTTCTCTTACTCCTTTTGGATTTAGATTTCAAATCTAACTTCTACCTCAGGTCCTCTAACTTTTCTTGGCTTCAGTAGTGGTCACTAAATTCTCATATATTCCATTTTGGTTCTCTAACTTTTTAAAATCACCATTTGGTCCCTTAAACTTTTCTAAAAGTTACACTTTAGTAATTAGACTATTTTAAGCTACCCTTTCAAATCTCTAAACTTTTCCAATTTTCCTTTAGGTCCCTATACTTCTACTGAACCCCACTCGAGTCCATTTTTTCATGAAATCATAGTTTGACATGTGTACTTTTCAAAATTTATGATTTAGTCCCTGAACTTTATCTTCTCCAAAACAACTCCTTAAATCCACCAAAAACCTTTTTTAAGTCCCTCATCATATTTTCTAGGTCCCCACAGTCACTTTCCATCCAACCTTGGTCGGAATAATGCCGATCTGACCCCGATTAAACTCTCACCGAAAAATAGACACAGAGTTAGGTTTTGGTCGAAAACTTGTTGGAGAAGAAGCGGCGATATCCAATGGTAGTGGAGTTGTGTAGCTAACTCTCACATGAGTTCATGGACACCTAGATCTGGCTTTGCAGTGGTCGGAGTCGCCTGTAACACCTGATTTATAGAGCGATGTCAAAAATAGTGAGTTACCAAAGCTTCTCATATTTTTCATGGCCATAAGGCTTACATTTAGCGTGAACGGCCAGTGTGATTGTCTAGAAGGGACCGAGAAGAGCTTCTAGCATTAATTTGGGTAGTGTGTTGGTAATTGGAGAGGTCGGGGGGAGCCTCGAAAACCTCTACTCTATTTTTGGCTGATAGAGTGATGTTATTGTTCCATCGAACTACCGTCGATAAAGGGCACGTCAGTGCCCGGGATGGGTGGAATTCGAAAGTTGACTCTCCCTCGGTTCTAATGACACATATTTAGCCAACCTTGGTGGCCAAAGAAGAAAATGAGAATCTCTAATTTGAAGGTCACCGGAAAATTGAGAATTCAAGATTTTAGAGAGAATTTCAGTCCATTGTCGGAGAGTGTAGGGTCGACACTTATATAGGGAGTTCAGGGGATCAACACTCTATCGTGTCATATTCATAGCTGACTAGATTAGACTTTATGGGCTCCACTTTCTATTTAATTTTCTTGGGGGAATAACCATAGAAATACCGCCTCAAATAGGGGTTATTTTTGGGTTCCGAGTCACGAGTCAGGTGAAGAAAATAACACATGCACTCACATGGGTGTGTGCACCCCATGTCCCGTGCGTGTGGCACGTCAACCAGTTCATAATATAGCGAATTGGTTTTTAGTGAATTAATCGGTTATTTCGACCAATTTTGACATTTTATTGGTCTATTCACCTTTAATTTGACCAATCCCAATTTATTTATTTTAATTTTCATCTAATTTTCTAAAATTTAGATACTATTAACATTAATTTTTCAAATTGTATGGCATGAGTTAATTTACCGCTCCTAATCAGTTTAATCGATTTTGGTCATTTTTTTACTAGTTCACCTCTGATACGATTGTTCTTATCCCAATTTTTTTTATAAAAATTCTATATCATACTCCATATTGATTGGATTAATAATTGTTATTTTTTTATTTATTTAACCATTTTAAAAAATATTTGATGCTAATTCATACCACTTTTCAATTTTACTATTCTTGATTCTTAATTTTTGATCAAATGAATTTTTTTATTATAATTTCATAAATTTACTTACTATCCAAATTTAGTGTATAAATTAATTTTCAATATAGTACAATTCTAAATTCTAATTCTCAAATTTTTATTATCATTTTAAAATTAGTTTACAGAATAATTAAACTTATATCACAATTTCAAAATTTTCAGTAATAGATAATGGCTACACCAAAATAAAGGAACTCACACCCCTACTCCCTAAAATATAATTAAGATCAATAGTAATGAACTATTTAATTTAATATATGGTTTGGCAGCCTCAAGTTATTTAGCGAGAGTAGCAGAACAACTCCATGTACTATTGGAAGCATAAACAACTAGTGGAAGCGGTTTTTTAGGGTTCCAACAGAGAGATTTAAGACTAAAAGAGCATCATTCTAAAAGTATACTGGGAAAACTCTCTTCGAGTCACTTAAATGGTCCTCAAAGGTTCACTCACGTATCAACACTGATACTACCGAACATATTCTCTTTACTTCAGTTCTTACACGGACTCACGTGATATGTTGTTGGTGTGCAAAAAAAAATTTTATAGTATTTAGCGAGCAGTGAATACGCATTATAATTACGTGTATATGACGTCATAAGAGTCGTCAATGGTAAAAATTATTATACTTAGTTTGTGTGGGAAGTTCATTTGAATTTATATTTTTTGCACAAAAAAATATATTTAATTAGGATCTTTTTTTAAGTATAGTTAAAAAAAGGCATTTTGAGGTAAAATGAGAGAATTGGATAAGTTCAAGGGCCCAAGTAAATTGAGATAGGGGGTGCTGGAAAAACCCCACTGAGAAACATCTGGGAGACTAGGAGAACAAGTGAAAGAGCAAGAACAATAGCTGCGCGAGGATTGAAACATCTGCAGGAAATTAAGCAATACAGTGATGGGTTCGGATGCTTCTGAATCCAACAAAATTGAGACTTTCGAAGACTTCTTGAGGGTTCATGGCCTGCTGCTGGCGGCGTCTGGCCTGCCGCCGCAGCTGCACATGCCATTGTTCGAGAAGCTGTCGGCCGAGATATTCGACGGCGGCGCTTACTTCCAAATCGAGCCCACTGACGAGGAGGGCCGTCAGAGGAGGCTGGTGATGACCTCGGACTTTATGGGTAAAGAGTCCAACGTCTTCCTCATTGATCATGCCTGGACTTTTCGTCTCTCCGATGCTTACAAACAGGTCTCATTTTGATTTCTTCTTACATCTGTGCTTACATATTTAGAATCTTCATATACAACAAAGCAAATTCTTACAAATGCGGATATTGGACAGTTGCGATATTTACTGATATTGAGCCTAGGATAGTTATTGATTAAAAAAGAAAGAGAGGAAGGTAGTTAAGTTGGGTGCTCTTCTGACTTTTTATAATGATGAGATGTATGCCTGCACGCTGCAATGAGATTACTCGTGCATTTTTTAGCTTCTGGATAACAGAGCTTTTCGAAGTGAATACAGCTTCAGGAAGTACCGGGTTTGGCTCAGAGGATGGGTTCTCTGATGTGCGTCGATCTAGATTTAAATTCTGATGCTGAACAAGCAAGCACTGCCAAGAACTGGAGTAATGAAGCTAGTAAAGTGAGTGCTGCTGATTTGGCAAGGGAAGAACTAGCAAAAGCAAAGGAGAAAGGTGACATTGTGCGGTGGTTGGAGCTTGAAGAGCTTGGAATTGATGACCATACTCTGGTGTCGCTTGATTTATCTACTAAATTTCCAGTTAGGTTCCATAATTCGTTTTTGTTTTTTCTACTTTATGTTCAGGAATACCTAAATTTTGTATTACGTAACCAAATTTTGCTTTCTTTTCTTCAGGATTTGCTTGCTCTTAGCCTGTGCCAAAACAAGCTTGTAAGTGCAGATGCTGTAGTCCATGAAGTCAGGAATCTCACTAGGCTGAAAGCCCTCTGGCTTAATGGAAATCCAATAACGGAGAAGCAGTATGTTCACTGCCCTCTGTGTTCATTTTCCATTTTGAAGTTTTAAGCTAAGGAATAAAATCTTAGTGCTTTATCTTTCAGAGATAGCTATGTGATGGATAAAATTCTTCAAGCAAATCCGAGGCTGGAGATTCTAAATTCACATTTTACACGAAGTTTTGGTAAATGGGCATTGGGATTCTGTGGTGGATTATATGAAAAGGATAATCCTGGTCATCTCCTTGAAAATAGCCAGCATCCCTTGTTGGGTGTGACATCTCTTGACCTCTCAAACAGAGGCATTCACAATCTTGTTCACAACAAGGTTTGAGTAGATCCATTCTTCTTCGAGTCATTTTTTTCTTGGTCTATGTAATATGTATTTAAGCAGTGATCTCATCCTGTTGCTTGCTTCCTATCCAACTGCAGGCATTTTCACCAGTTGAGATGCCATCTCTCTCTTATTTGAATCTTAAAGATAATCCATTTGATGAAATTTCTTCTTCTGATATGCTCGAAGTTCTGAAGAGATTTTCTAACCTTCGTTCTCTTGAGGTAAGTTATATTACGGGAGTCGTCTGGATGTGCAGCTTACAAAAAGAGAGAATAGATTCACCTTTATTCCTTAAAAGTTGGAGTTGAACTGCTTTGGGTATAATTATTATTATTATTTCCTGTTTGCTTTTAGGTTGATATTCCTGGTCCTCTTGGAGAAAGTTCTCTAATGATTCTAGAATCTTTGCCGAATCTCTCTCAACTTAACGGTGTGTGCACTTCAAAAATTATAGAAGCTGGAAAGCATGTGATTGATTCTATTATGGAGCCACGGCTACCTGAGTGGTCCCCAGGGGAGCCTCTCGCTGATCGTATCATCAATGCAATGTGGTTATATTTGATGAATTATCGGCTTGCTGATGAAGAAAAGATAGACGAGACATCAGTGTGGTATGTATAATATCCTTTTTTGGTTCTTTTCCTTTTTTCCTTTCTTTCGGATGAATATATATATATATATATATATATGTATTGTCATATTGATTTCCTCTCTAACTTTACAAGCTTGGTCAAAGTTGAAATTATCTCAAGCTGGATTTGATTTATGTTCCCAGTTTATCAGCTTATTGAGTTCCGGGGCTGTGTATAGTTTTTGAAATAGGATGCCTATGGAATCTTCCAATTTAAAATTTTTAAATATTCTCTTAGATTAATTTTATTGGGGTGAGGGATCTATTTCTCAAGAAATGTCTAACTCAACCCAAGTACTCAATAGTATTAGTATTTGTACTATCTTTTATTACAATAGTTAGCATATTCAGAAATATCAGATCTTGTTCCAACAATACATTTTCCATTTATTACAATTTAATGTTAAAAGAACCAGATTCCTAGATATTTTTCAGGATTTTAACATATAGCCTTCTCATTTATTTATCATTATATATATATTTTTTATATGAGGTCCAGAGAATTGAGTATGAAAATTTTGCAGAAATATGCAAAATCATCTTCCCAATTAGTATTGTATATTACTGATGTGCTTCACTTAGGTATGCGATGGATGAGCTGGGTTCAGCCCTTCGACACAGTGATGAGCCCAATTTCATGGTTGCTCCATTTCTCTATATGCCAGAAGGGAAACTATCATCATCTGTCAGGTGCAATAATATCTTTTTTTCTAGTTGCATGGTTGATGAAAATCTTTGCATAGCCATTAAATTATTTTCCATTCTACTCTGTTTCTTTAGTTTTTCCTTGCTCTGGCCAATTCGGGACATTGCCAATGGTCATGAATGCACTCGAGATTTCCTTTTTGGGATTAACGAGGAAAAACAGCGATCTTCCCGACTCACAGCATGGTTCCATACACCCAAAAATTACTTCATTCATGTAATTCTCTATCATTCAAGTTTATATGCATCGCGTATATTTAGTTTTGAGTTTGCCTTATATAAAATCCCCTCTTAAGGAATATGAGAAGCATCGTCAGAGGTTGGAACTGAGAAGTTTAACTCCAGCATCCTCAAAGGCCTCCTCAACTAGAGGCTTACTTAAAGGCGATCGAACTGCTCTACGTGTTTATACTGACATTCCACACATTGAAGATTTTTTGACACGGCCGGAGTTTGTAATTAGTGAGTCTGCCGAATAGATATTTGTCTACATGCTTTTAAATTTCTATAGGAATAAGAAGATCAATTAATTTTACGAGAGAATCATATGGACTAGGATGTACGAAATAGTTATAAGAAATAAACTTCTGAAGTATTGCTGCATTATTCTTGGTACCATTTTTCAAGTAATCTTCTTTTCTTAATCTTTTTATTCTGCAGCATCAGACCCAAAAGGTGCAGATATAATCTGGACAAGCATGCAAGTGGATGAAGACATGAGGAAGGCTGCCGGAATAACTGATGAGCAATATATAAACCAATTCCCTTTTGAGGCATGCCTTGTCATGAAGCATCATTTAGCCAAGACTGTCCAAGAGGTAGAGACTTCACCTTGCTTTGTTGAAGATATTCAAGAGTATGAATAAGAAGCTTAGTTGTTTTAACTGGACAAATATTAGTATCAGAATGTCTGCCCTCGTCTCTGAACAGGCATATGGATTGCCTGAGTGGCTGCAGCCTACTTACAACCTTGAAATGCATCTAACTCAACTTATTGGTGACTACTGTTTGCGGGAAAGAAATAGGCTTAACAATCTGTGGATCTTGAAACCTTGGAATATGGCACGAACTATTGATACAACTGTCACGAATAGTATATCTGCAATTATCCGTCTTATGGAGACAGGCCCAAAGATCTGTCAGAAGTACATAGAACATCCTGCTCTGTTCAACGGGAGGAAGTTTGACCTACGCTTCATTGTGTTGGTTCGAAGTGTGAACCCCATGGAAATCTTTCTTGCAGATATTTTCTGGGTAATGCATAATTCCTGTTGCTAATTCCTAGTTGACTATTAAGTATATGAAATTTTAATGTCTGTTGATTGGTTGGAGTCCTGATTTGTTCAATCATTTGTTGAATTTACAGGTTAGGTTGGCAAATAATCAATATTCTTTGGAGCAGAACAGCCTTTTCGAATACGAGACACACTTCACGGTTATGGTATGTTCTTCGTGTTAGTTTGAAAATGCATTTTTATATTACTTGATGACCTTTCAAGTTATGCATTCCAGAACTACCGAGGAAAAATCAATCACAAGGACACGCAGGAGTTTGTGGAGGAGTTTGAACAGGAGCATGGAGGTACCTACTTGAGACGAGCTTATTTCATGCCCTCTTCTTTACCCAAGTCTAAATGGTCACCATGGGATTGTTCTTGGCTGTTGCAGTTAAATGGTCAGATATTCATGAGAGAACAAGGAAAATGATCAGATCGGTTTTTGAGGCGGCTGCAACCGTGCACCCTGAGATGCACAGCCCGATGTCTAGGGCCATTTACGGCATTGATGTGATGCTTGATAGCAGTTTCCAACCCAAGCTGTTGGAGGTGTCCAAGCTTCATCCTTTTTTACTTGCTCTTTTTCCTTAGTGTTTTTCTTATGCATGTTTTAGTCACGTCTGGGGTTCCTTATTGCATAGGTCACCTACTGTCCCGACTGTACAAGAGCGTGCAAGTACGATATGAAAGCAGTAGGCAGGAAGGGAGAGGAAACTGTCAAAGGTAGTGACTTCTTTAACTACGTGTTTGGCTGTCTCTTCTTGAACGAATCTGCACATGTGAGTCCTCTATAAACACGTCCACTCAGCTTTTAAGCACTTACTTTGTACTCATCAAAGGCTTGAGATTTGGTGTTGTAACGAAGTTAGTCTGATCTTGTTCCACAGTTTTGCATGATATGCTCAAAGTGACTTTGTCTCTATTATTTCTGTCAAGACATCTTGATCAGGTTGAGAAAATGACTGCCTGAACAGCTTTGCTCTTGTCACTGACAGATGTAGCAAAAGTACTTTGATTTTTATGCTGAGAATCTTTATACATGAAAAGATTTACTAATTAAGAGATGGCCAATGTCCCTATGCCCACTGGCCGCTTAACTGACAAGCCGCAGCCACCCGTGCAGTTTAGGATGACTTGGGGCCAAAAAAAGGAATAGAGTGACTAATTATATCAGATAATCTCCACATCTACCATGAGACCTTACAGACAATGTTCCCAAGAACAGAGAAATAATTGACTTTTAAGTGTGCCTTGATGCTTAACTCAGAAGAGGACACTCAAATATATGTGAGATACTAGAAAAGGGAGTATTTCGTCCGTTTTCTTTTTCCTCTTCTGGGTGATGACAATCAACCACATGCTGTAATCACAGTATTCATCTATGGATGATGACAACGAGCAAAGATCATAGTTGATTCAATCAAATATACCACAGGACTGCTCAAGAACAAATATCTGTGCAAGATGAAGAAACTGTGTTTCCACAGAGCCAAGTTCATATGACTAAATAAAAGCTTTTTTTCTGTATGAATTCATCCATTTGGACAATTTTCAACACTTTCATTGGAGTAGGTCAAATTCAGTAAATCCACAAGTCCTTCAAAACTGGAAAATCCTTTTTCTGCTAAACTGACCCCCTCATCATGGTTTCCTTACCAATACAGTATGAAACATAAGAAAATAGTTTACATCAAGGAAATCACCCAAATTTCAGTAGAGTGAATTGTTGAAGTATAAATAAATGTGGTACCTGTCAAGTAGACAACTTGGGCTTTTGTTGGTCATTTGAATCTTCGGTGGATGTGGGGATGCAGGGTCGCCATTCAGTCCTATTGCCCAAGTCCATGAGTGCAATTCCTTTTTCTGTCAATTCAGCTCTTATCTGATCACTCTTTGCAAATTCCTTATTTTTTCTTGCAAGTGCTCTTTCCTCAATAAGTCTCTCAATGTCTGCTACCTCCAATTCTGCCCTCTTCAGCGCCTTTTGCTTAAACTCCTCAATAACCTAGGGCATCCCAACAAAAGAAAATTGTCAATTTTTTTCATTCATTTGACAGGGACAAAGAAGGTTGGTCCTTTGGGTCTAAAGTCCTCAACTTTTTCCTTTTTCTAATATTACGCTCAGAAAGCAAAGGAAACAGCAAACATTGTGCTAATCTGTACTTCTGCAGATGCTCTGGACCTCAAAAATGTCCCACTGATTACAATAGAACCATTTTCTCTCGTCTTTTCTTTGTTCAAAAAGGGAAAGGAGTTGAAAGCTGGACAATATTTTCTCTAGTTTGTTTTAAAAATCATTTCTGTTTTATTTTAGGGAAAAAACTTCTGGATTCTTCTTTCCACATGAAAGACCAAAGGACATGGGGAAGAAAAAGGATCACACTGCTTTATAAAACATTTTGAATGGGAAAATGGATAGTTTAACATGTCAACCTCCCCACCCTAACCCTGTTTTTCCTCATGAGGTTACTGGTGAACTAGTTAACTAGAAGGGTGGAAAGAATAAAGCTGGTAAACTGAAAAATTTGCAGAATGACCTTTATGAAAATTTAATTACCTGTTCATAAGTGAGAGGTGTGAGCAACCCTAAAATTTCAAGAACCTCCTTAATTTGATTCTCAATCTCAGTCAGGGACTGAACTACTGTTAATTGTTGCTGCTTCTGCTGCTTCTTCTTAAGGGTGTTCAAATTGCTGTTCACAAACTTCAAGGCATCTTGAAACGCACCAGTGAGTATGTGAGAAGTGTTGAGGTCATCTGACATTTTGGCATAAAACTCACTGCACACTTTGCTGATGCATTCCTGAGCTGCAGGGAGAACTTTTACGGGCTTGTTTTTGGATTGTTCAATACCTTCATGTTTAAATGAAGACAAAGCATCTTCACAGTCTTTCAATGTCTACCATAGAAGACAGAAAAGCATTAAGGAGATTTAGCCAGTTAGCTCTAAAAAGTCACATGCTCACGTGTCAGAAAAAGAAGAATGTCTACAAATAGCTGCAGTCTTCAATCATAAATTTCATCTATAAATGCCAAATATAGTTCATATATAAAGGTGAATATAAATCAACATAACCCAATTGGTTGTCATTTTATATTTTCACAAGAGTGAAGATGTGCAAAAGCGTATATGAAGGTGCTTGCCGTTATAGAAAAGTACAAGCCTAAGACTAGGACATTGCACCTGATAAATGTAATAAACTGCATCCGATGACCCTTCCAGTTGCAAAAGTGAATAATTAAGAGGAGATCGGTAATGTGCACTAATAAGGAAATGCCTCAGAGCCAATGGATGGTACCGCTGGGTTATCTGCAATGAAGCATACAAAAGAATTAGGCCACATTATATCAATAAATTACTAAAAGGAAAAATTCACTTACATCACGAATAGTGAAGAAATTCCCGAGAGACTTAGACATCTTCTCATTATTATTGGTGACATGTCCATTGTGCATCCAGTAACTAATATGGGTATCTGGGCATGCAGCACAACTCTGTGCTATCTCATTCTCATGGTGAGGGAAGATCAAGTCGATTCCACCGCCATGAATATCAAACTTGTGAGAAAGGTAACATGCACTCATTGCGCTGCATTCAATGTGCCACCCTGGCCTACCAGGGCCCCATGGACTCTCCCAACTTGGTTCACCAGGTTTTACAGCCTGCATTTCACATTAATACATAATCGAACAAATTAACAACTGAAAATAGATAAATGATGGACCACCCCTAGCAACAAAATTTTGAGGTCCATCACTAACCTAATCACCTAACAAGATTACCACAAAATGAACCACCCTTATCAACTACAAGGGTGATGGAAGAAGCCACAAGCCACTACAAACAGAGTTGTCATGAAATGCAGAACCAGGCCACTGGGATACCTTTAGACACTACAAAGACTAAGGCAAAACCCTCAGCCAATTAAACTTGATCATGACTAAGTCAAATTTGACCTTGCCCAGGCCATGTTGGACAATTAAAGTCCTTGGAGTGGTTTCTATGGTTTAAGAACAAAAGAATCCACTTCCATATGAAGAGGAGAACCACTTGTTACCTTCCACAAAGCAAAATCTGCAGGATTCCTTTTTCGGTGATCTAATGCAACGCGCTCACCAGCCCTATGGTTTTCCAGCTTCTGGCCTGACAACTGCCCATAGTTTGGGCTTTTATCGACAGAGAAGAACACATCTCCATTGACAGCATAGGCACAGCCATTCTCAATAATCTTCTGAATCATGGTCTTTATCTCTTCTATGTGACCGGAGACACGCGGTTGGTGGGTCGGAATAAGGCACTGGAGATCACCCATGTCCTTCAGATACTCCTGGCAAAATTGGTCGCTTAAAGACACTGGATCTACCCCCTTCTCATTGGCCCTGCGAATTATCTGGATAAAAAATCAGTTAAAATCCATCACCAAAGCCATCTTTCCTAATTTTAAAAGAACAAAAGTAAAGAGAGCTAAAATTAATGAGAGTCTTTGTAGAAGTAATAATGACATAAGATGGGCAAAATAGGTACTACAGCGACAAGTAATTCAGAACAAATTTCTGCACGCTACCTTGTCATCAACATCAGTGAAGTTGCGGACAAAAGTAACTTCATATCCCAAGTGCAGAAGGTATCTGCATTAAGGCCATATCATTAAATGTTAAATATTAAGAAAGAAACAGTGGAAAAATAGTATGACAGTATTCAAATCTATTTTGAGGATAATATCTATCTTGCCAAATTTTCCGAGCAAGCAACTAAGAAATATGCAGAGGAGCAATACAAACTAAAGAAAATGCAACCCCCATGCATAAAGGCAAAGGAAAATAGAAACAATATACGATACAGTCCCCTTATTGGTTATAGATGGACCTGTAGAGAAGGTGGAAAGCAACAGCTGCCGGAGCTTGGCCGGGATGGCTGAAATTGGCGGTGATCGGACAAACGTAATAAATAAAATGAAATTTAAAATTTGTGAGAGTATTCTGTTTCTAGGTAAATGCAGACCAAATTTTTCATGGGGAAAAGAATTTGTTGAGTACGAGATTCGACATATGTGAAATTGCGGACAAAAGTAACTTCATATCCCAACTGCAGAAGGTATCTGCATCGGTTATAGATGAACCTGTATAGGAGGTCGAAAGCAACAGCGGCCCGAGCGTGGCCGAGATGGCTGAAATCGTAGGCGGTGATCCCACAAACGTACATGCCAATCTTGCCCTCCACAACGGGAACTATCAATTCCTTCTGCTGCGTCATCGAATTGTACACCCTAAGCTCCTCCTTACCGTAAGTCCCCATCTTGCGATCCCCCTCACCCTCGATTGTCCCGTACACTCAGACTGGAGAATTTAACATACAGTTAGATGAACGAGAAAAAGCCGGAATGCAATTGAACAAATAAGGAGCGGTGAACTGATTGATTATGGATATCACCTGATAGAAGGGCAGAGGCGGATGGACGTCGGAAGAGATGGAAGCTGAGATTCCTAGGAGGGAACCGATAGACAGCTTGTTGAGCAAAAAAAAAAAACGATAGACAGCTTAGGGTTTATGATTTTTCCCCTTTCGAGTTTTTTTCCCAAAAAAATTAATACTATATTGGAATATAAAATAAATAATATGAAATTTAAAATATTTTTTCCCTTTCGAGTTTTTTACCCAAAAAATTAATTATATTGGAATATAAAATAAATAAAATGAAATTTAAAATAATTTTTCCCCTTTCGAGTTTTTTACCCAAAAATTAATACTATATTAGAATATAAAATAAATAAAATAAAATCTAAAATTATTTTTCCCCTTTCGAGTTTTTTTCCCAAAAAATTAATACTATATTGGAATATAAAATAAATAAAATGAAATTTAAAATAATTTTTCCCCTTTCGAGTTTTTTCCCAAAAAAATTAATACTATATTAGAATATAAAATAAATACAATGAAATTTAAAATGATTTTTCCCTTTCGAGTTTTTTACCCAAAAAATTAATACTATATTGGAATATAAAATAAATAAAATGAAATTTAAAATAATTTTTTGCCCTTTCAAGTTTTTTTCCAAAAAATTAATACTATATTGGAATATAAAATAAATTAAATTAAATTTAAATTTTGTGACCTGTTTCTAGGTGAATGCAGAACAAAGTTTTTAGGGAAAAAAATTGGTTGACTATGAGATTCGAACCCTTTCCAAGGCGAACCACATGTTGGAAAGGCACTCGGACATATTTGCAAAATCTTTAACTTGTTATAATCTAAAATTAATAAAAAAACAAGGATCAACAATCAAAATAAATTATTTAGATTGTACAATTTAAGATTAATTAACAAAAATATGAAGATTCTAATTAAAAAATATTAAATATGTGATCAAATAAAAAATTATTAGACTGTATAATATTATAATACTTTTTTCTCGGCCTAGTACTTGACTTTTTTTTCTTTTGCTCAAAGCCTAGTACTTGACTTTATCGAGCCAATTTTATTCACTTAACAAACTATCTAAAATTTATCAAATGCGTAAAAAATAACCATTTTAGACCCATTTTAGTTCACTTTTATAGGGTTTCAATTTTTATGTGCCATCCCTAGTTGTGTAAGCAAGTTATCCTTTATTTATCAAAATTTAATTTATATGAGCTAATTTAAAAATCAAAATTTAGAATTTTATTTTTAAATAATTTTTTTATAATAAGATAATTTATAATTATTTAATATATTTATGTATATAATTAGTATTACATAACTTTAATTTTTTTAATCTCTTTCATTGCTTGGTTATTGTGTTTCACAACATTAGATCAAACACGATCTATATGTTTAAATAAAGAAAATAATAATTGATCTCATTTTCTTTGGGACTGACTGGAACTTCCAATTCAATGGCTACCTCCTCGATAGAGTCATAGAGACAGCAGCATCTTCAACTCCACGGTCGACGTCGACCGGTGACTGATTGCCAAGGTCATTGAACTTACTCCATGTACACCTTAGTTCCTTTTTTTATCACTGATTATAAGAGCTAGGGCTCGACCAAGCCTTGGTGTTCGGGGTGACTGCGGTTGTTGACCACATATAGGGTGAGTCCACCACTTGTTAGAGATCGATCGATGATGATCGGCCCGTCCCATGCCACAGGTTTCAATTTAGATAAGCACACGGCACTTCTGTCAATCGAAGATGTTGTCCGCGCGCCTTCTCTTTTTCTGGCTTTCAAGCTTTTCATTTTTTATATACTCAACCATCCACCCAACCTTCTTGGCCAACCAGTCAAAATCACGAATGAAAAAAGTCAAAATCAGTAATATAAAATAAAGTTTTAATGAATATATAAAAATGGATGATAAAACTAACCTTTATAATCACTTACATTCTGAAAGTTTTATGATCTGAATTTCTGAATGTTTAATTGGATTGTAAGTAGTGGTAAAGAGCAGCGAAATAGGAAAATGAAGCTTGTACTTGTAATCATAAAAAATTCGGCAGAAATTAATATACTCGTGCTTAGTACATTGTGGAATCAGATCTGGGGGTTGGAGTTCTCATGCGCAGGCGCATGGGCTCTCCACGGCCGGGATCTCCTCGTAATCACACCGGAAGATCCCGTAACCGATGGTAAGCCCAGACACGATCGATAGGAATACACCGCCGTTGAACGACATGATCGCGAGCATCAGGAGGTATCCGATAGCCGAGCTGAGGCCGAATAGCGCCACCGACGCGAGCTTGGCCGAGTTGACAGGACGGATGCGTATGGCTTTGGAGATCAGGGGAGAGGCCGACGACGGTTCGGGTAGGTCCCGAGCGGCAGAAGAAGCGGCGGATCTGAGGCGGAGGCGGCGATCCTCCAGGTATTGGTAGAAGGTGGAGGAGACGGCGCAAACGAGGAGGGTGAGGAGATAACTCGGCCACGAGTCTGTGCGCCACCGGTCGACCAGGAGCGTGACTTTCACGCTCCAGTACAACGTCATGTGCATCATCTTCCTTCACCACTGAACTTGAGAGAGAGATGGGCGTAAGCTGCAAGTAAGGGAGGACGAGATAGATACTAAATAGAGAGGAGGATCTTTGAGAAGAAGCTTCTCTCCTCAAAACAATCAGATAATGGCCCCCCTTCATCAATGGCAGGCCAATTGACATAATTGCCCCTTCTTCTATGTATCACTATCATCCGTAAGTGCATTTACTTCCCATATCATTTTATATTTTCACAAGTAAAGTCGACCTTTATTTGAAGTGGAGGAGGTAAAAGGAATAAAAGAATAATGGTCATAAGTGGTAGTATGCTTTAATATTTTTATATTTAATATGAGTATACATATATCCATTCAATGTTATTGTTGAGACTAAATGAGATAAGCAAACTTATTGAATTGTATTGTTCAACTTGATATTTGCAATATTTGAGCTATAATGGGAGTGTGCAATGGGGTGGCAATCGGTCATGGGGAGTGTGCAACGGGTGATGACAGTCAGCATGGGAGTGTGCAACGGGTAGTTGTTAAATACTGGCAATTAAGCTTGGTGAGAGACTTGGGCCGGCAAACTCACCGGGAGCTAGTAGTATAAATTGCATGAATAAATGATCTTAAGGAACACTTTCCCACAATGAATATGAATTTTAATATTTTTTATGTATGAATGAAAAATAGTTATCTATAAAATATATAGAGATAGATTATTAAATAATATATCAAGTTAAGATATATAAAAGATAAATTATTAAATAATGGATAAAGTAAAATTTATAAGATATAAAATAGATTAAATTAAATTGATATACAAATTTAATTAATTTGGGTTAGAATATAATGTTAAATTTAATAAAATAAATCATTATTTTATTTTATAAAGTTAAAAAAATTAAACTAATTACAAATAATAATTCTCAAATATAAATAGGTAAAAACAATTATATTCTCACATGTATTAAGGAAAAATATCCAAATCGAGTAAATAGTTATCTATGGTTCGAAACTATAATAATTATATATGTCTCGTATAAACAGTTGTTTATCTATAATAATATTTATTGAGAATATATTTCCAAATTGGATAAAATATAAAATTGCCCGTAATAACAAATCATCACACCCTTATCTGTTCTATTCGAAGTTCGATAATCAACCCACCACCTTTTATTGTACCATCTTGACAATCCTATATCGATGGCTCGAGTAAGGTAAAGGCGTACCGACATACGTTCCTATACTATGATCTAGATTTGGGCTATGGGATGTACCTCAAGGGTTTGAGCCTTCGTTCAGGGCTTTAATCTCTCCTGACCTGACTTTTCGCATGTGTTCCTGAAAAGGGGTTAAAGGAGTGAACTAAGTGAGAGAAATTTCTACAACAATCATTGATTTCCATTGTTAATTTCATTATCCTAGCATTCACACATGTGAATGCCCTTTTTATAATAAAAAGGAATCACAACGTCGTAGACTAATCTCCGACTAGTCCACTTGTGGACTAGAGCACATTTACCGGCCACCCTAATAGAGGTCCACCAATCAGAGCTCCTTTGGTTGCGAAAAGGTCTGTTGCCAGAGCTCTGGTCAACACTTCATTGGAAAAGTGACTATCCATCTTTAGAGGGCGCCTGAGTGGTGGGGAGGCCGAGTGGGAGGGTGCTCTATTTATTGGGAGCTCGACAACTAACAAGGCTACCGGTTGGCAGTGGTTTCGGCGTCTGACTCGCTCGATTCCATTGGCAGCAACCACTTTTCCGAAGGCGGAAGTTTCGGTCCTCCTCCGGTAGTCGCGGATCGCCCATTAGACTGAGGTTGAAGATGACACTGTTATGTGTGTGCTAGCTTCGCACATGCGGGAGTGCCACGTGGCACCTCATGATTGGTCGGGTTCACTGACACGGTGTCCCACTCAGCGACCCTATCATCCTTTGACCTGCTGACTAGACACATGGCAGCCTCCCATTGGCCGCTCCAACCTATGTTACTGCTGATTGGATTTTCTTTGATCGTTGACTATGACACGTGGCACCCTCTGATTGGCCATTTTAAACGCGTTAGATTTCACTCTTGACTATGTGTTGAGTGAAATAGGAGGAAGGGTTAATAACATTGAAACCTATGAAAATAAATACGTAATGCTCGGAATAATACCGAGATAAGGGTTTCAATGATAAAGAGAATAACTAGACACATGAACGATTGGGCATCTTGGAACTCCCAATCCTGAAATTCTAAGCAAAAACCCTTAAGAGGAAGAATCTTTCCTTAAATATAGGAGGAAGTGAACTTAAGGATGTACCTTGTAGTAGTGGGCAAGACATATTAGTTATTATAAACTCCATGGGAGTAAACAATGTAAATTAAAAGAAATTCCTTAAGTGTGTGACTTAAAATAGTATAAGAGAAGGAATGACCGAAGTATTGACATGTCTAAGGGAAGTTTATCCCAGAATAAAAATTGTTGATTTAGTTTTAGAGACAAAACTCCTAAAATGAGGGGAGAGTTGTAAACTCACTCCTTCGGAATAAGAAAATCAGGGAAAGAACCAGTCAAAACCAAGAGAAGGAACTGAAACGGTTCACGAAACCCAACCGATAGAGAAAGGGCAAATCGGGAAATTTACAAATCCCGAATGACCTAAATAGTCATAAAAGTCATGGAAAAGGACCTTGGGATGAATTGGAAGTGAAAACCATACCGATTTAGGTGAACCAGACTTGAACCGGATTCTAAATTCATTTTTCTAGATGGCTTAGAAAATTAAAATTGGAGAATTGAAGCCACATTCAGATGACAGCACTATTCACTCACCGAAAAATTGAGCAGCGCCACCGAAGATGAAAAGTCTACAGCCAAGGAGTTTCAAGCAATGAATGGTCGTCATAAAGACACCAATCGAATGGCCAAGAAGTCCTAGAGCTTCCTATATAAAGAACTCATCCTCCTCACACCTGAAAACCCCTCTCTCTCTCTCTCTCTCTACTGCTCCATTTTCCGGTAAAGCTTGAACCAGAGCTCTGACATTGGGGTTTTTCTAAGATAAAGAAGGCAAGGTCAAGTTCTTTAGATTCGGGGAGAATTCGGCTACTCGATGGAAGTCTCCATTTGCTCTAAGGATCGTCGGAGAAACGTCGACGTGATCGAACAGTGAAATAGCTCCAATGGACCGAAGCTGCCCTGTTTCGGCTGAGCTGAAATCGACCGAATTCGGCCCTCCTCCGACCAAACCAAGCTCTCCCAACATTCTCACAACCCTCATACGACCTCAACGAAACTGAAAGGTCAATTGTAGAAATTCTTGATCCTAGAAGATATTTTAGGAAGAGAGCTACCTTTCTTAATAGAAAGCTCGGACCATCGCACCTCCGACGGGATAAGTGTGATCGGAACGCCAGCAAGAGAAAGCTCGCATCAACTTGGAAAACCAACCGAGGACGAACACGTCACGGTTAATGGGTGAGCGGGCTAATTTACACTTCATACCCAGTTGTGATGATGAGCACCTCGAAAATGAAAAACCACTTATATGTGGGATTTTAACATCACACCTAGTTGGAGTGATGAGAGAACTAAGTGGAAAAACTACTTATCGGTTGTAAGTAGAGAGATCATACGTGGTTGGTATTATGAACTTCTTAGAAGGAAGGAGAAAACCCGCTTGCCGGTTATGAGCGGAGATGTCATCATAACCGGTTGGTGTGATGAATGTAAATATTATTTTGTTAGAAGTGTTATCCCTAACTATGTGTCAATGCTTAAATTTTTTGGGAGACCTTCTTGACGAGAGCTAGAACAGCTCGGATAGGCTAGAGGCCTCAGTTTTGGAACTTGAGGGCTAAAATGCCCAGTTTTGGAAAATCACGTATAGTGGACCTAAGGCCAGTTGGCACGAACAGGAGCTCATAAAAAAACATGATGATAAGCCGTGAAAATTTTTAATGAATGAATTATGTGATTTGGCCACGCTACCAAGATAGGATCGACATACTCGATGGATTGGCGACAGTGCGACAAGACCAGGTCGACGGATTGGTCTAGACAAACAGCTATAGGTCGAGTTAAGGGTTGGGGTCATTGGACCAGTGGCACTAAAGATAAATGACTTTATGAAAAACTTTGTTTGTGCATGTACTTAAGGTTCGGGACCATCAAGATGCCCAAGAGAGGTAGTGATGCGTCCTAAGGGCTACTGGACGACATGGTGGGAATAAGGGCAATTTGTCATGCCAACAGTCAGGGAAGCTCGACGTAGCTTCATGCGCATGAGACCGGGGTGGGGTCGAGATGAGGTCTCCGTCCTCATAAGGACACAGAATATTTTGGGTTTGAGGGTTGAACATCGGAGATGTTCAATCAGACTCCAAGTAGAAGTCAGTGACTTCTATTATGGTGGATGGTAAAGACGCTCCGATTTACAAGTGGATGCAGTCGGTGTAATTACATCTCGCGAATGTGTGTATACCCTTTCTAATGAATGGAGTGTATTGTTTGTGAAACACGTCTAATATGGAAATGGGAAAGAGGTTATGAAAATCGTAGAAAGAATTTGAGAAACCTTGAAAAAAGGTTTTGATAAAGCGGAAATGAAAAAAAATATTTTTAATGAAATGATAAGTCTGGCACATTCCGATAAAAATTAATTTTGTGAAAACTCTCCCCCAACACCCATTCACTAAGTTGTTAAACTCACCCCCTCCCTTTACCCCTTTTTTAGGAAACTAAAGGAAATTAACCTTAAAAATCTGTTGGTAGCTTAACCTTAAGATAGGTATGTAAAATTTATTTTCAGTTTTAATTAATTTTATTCTAGAAAAGGTACAGATAAGAGGGACGTCTTACTACTCACGGTTTAAAAAAGGGAAAAACACTTAATAAATCGAGAGAGTGGCGGGTTATTCACGAGGATTTAACCAAATCGAGTTGGGACATAATATTCACCATATTATTTTATTATTTTGATATTTTCATGAGATAATTCCTAATTCTTAATGCCAATTGTAATGTCAATACAGTTTTGCTTAACAGGAAATTGAATCTCATTTCCAATCAAGTTTTTCACCAAGATTTCCTTCCATCTCATTTACATGGAAGTGACAAGTGAGCTTAGCCACACTTAAAAAGGTTTAATTTCCATATTAGACTAGCTCATTCCCTTGCGGTTGGATGTATTGCCAGGAAATTTTTTTGTTTATCTTTGTATATAAATTTTGGCTCTTTACATGCTCCCAAGCCTCAATACATTCTAAGCCTAATTCATTTTCTGCCATGCCTCAAATTCCTTATTTATCCAGGCTTGATGCATAGGTTTGGGGCTTAATTAATCTTACTGTTGTTGTTGGGTCATAACTATAACTATAAGGTCCCTACTCTTACTCATTTATTTTATATAACATAAATATGCATGTACTCCAACATCTTAATACAATTATTTATATATTTATTTAATATTCATACAACCTTATCTCTAATCACTCCTTTTATACTTGATAAGAAATTAATATGATTCCGTACATGTGTATAAATACATATAACTTATTAGGTTTAATTCCTCTTTCATAACCCATATAATTATATATATATATATATAATTAATAATTTTATTTATTTATTTTAAAAATATTTATCTTTCATTTAAATTTAATGGATTTAACTCGATTCTATTAAATTATTTATTCTGGTCAAAATTAGTTAATATTAATCAATTAAATTAGATTCATTCAAATGTATATCCTGCTATCACTCAAAAAAATTAATTTTATAATTCCGGTTAATTTTTAAGTGAAATTTCTGAGTCCGAAAGTTTCGGTGTTACACACATGCTATGGAATGGCGTAACGGAGCTATGGTTGGGTAGCCACACAAATTTAAAATTAATTTATATAAATTTTAGATGTTCACTTATCAATTTTAGGATTAGATTCTCTCTAAAATTCAAATAACTTCATTTTCCGATGAGAGCACTACTTCTCCCTCCAACCAACAACCATGATATTTTTGGTGTACCTGAAAAACTATGAGAATCAATTTTTCATCACCACCCTCTCGACCGTTGATGTTTGCTCTATCGACACCGACAAGATTAAACTGTATCGGGCCCTCTCTAGTAAAAAATATAGCAATATTTCAGGAGCAATTTTCGATAGTCTTGACGACCAATGAATATAGAAAAAATTTAGTGGACTTCATGTAGTCTCGGCATTCAAACACCATCAACCTCATACGATTTGGGTAAGGGTAGTGGCCAAATTAATTCTAAGAAGTTCAGATTTGCCTAAAAAATAATAGAGTTTAGTAAAACGACAATTGCAGGTGACTCAAACCTCCATTTGAGATGATTTAGGTGTACATAGACTCCTCTCATAGTCAACTTTCGAATTGTATCAATGCCGATGAGAGAGACATCATCTACGGTGAATTCTCGAACTTGACACAACTATTGACAATTAAATTATCAATTTACAATTAATTTTGATTATTATTGTTCCATCCAACCCTGGAATAGAGTCTACGGCGTTCTAGAATGGGATTAGAGGGACCTTATATTTAAGTTTGAGAATTTTGAGAATGTTTTTGCTATGGAGCAAAAGTTGGGAACTAAAATATAATTAAGGAAAATTTAAAGAACTCATTTATGAATAAGTTTTCTATAAGGTCTTTTTAAGGGTTTAAATGAAGTTTTAAGACCATTTGAAAAGATTTGTGAAGTTTTGAAACTAGGTTGGCATGTTTGGAGTTCTTAAGAACTTAAATGTAATAAAATAGGAAATTTATGGACTAAAGTGCAAATAAAAAAGTTTATGCGCCCAAAAATAATTTTTGAGATGTGTAACAACCTAAATAAGATTAAAAAAAGTTTAGGTACCTAAATTAAAGATTTAGAGAATAAAAAATACCAAAAAAATAAAATTTAAAAATTATAGGTAAAATAGTAATTTTATCCAATTTAAAAAATTTATTTATGATACCAACTTAATTTTAATCCCATCAATGTGAGATATTTGGTGTAGTTATTTTAAATATTTCATAATATATTTTAGGTAAAATGATAATTTGAGAGAAGAAGTGAATCATATATATTTCCTACCATATGAGTCTAAACTAAATCACAATCAACTAATATTATGGGTGCAAACTATGAGAGGCTTAAACTTACAAAAAAAATCAATCACCACAATGATTTAACACATTTATCAATACTTTCAAGATGAAAGACAAAACTATTGCTTTTGTTGGAGAGTAACTGGCATGCAGCAATTCTAGTGTCTGATGTGCATGGTCACATATGGAGTGGGACGTCTTAATGTTAATGGATGTGAGGTGGAGTATGGGTTTGTCTAGGCACATAGGGCAATTCGGTCTGATGGGTGGGCCTACCCATTCCTAGAGACAAATACAACCATCCTCTAACCTCTAATATTGGTCCTCTAGTTCCCTGCCAATGTTTGGTTTGTCTAGGCACATAAACCCTTCCAATAGTTCCACTGAGTATGACATGTGCACCTTTATCATCCCCGTCAACACATGGAACCACGTGAACCGAGGAAAACTAAATGCCAATAGGTATGTAAGTGACAAACCAAACATTGGCAGGGAAATATGGAAATATGAAATGCAAGGAGCATTTCACCAAGGCATTTTGTTGGTGGGGATGGTAACACTGGAGGTAGGTGTAATATTGAGACCCCTATGTCTACCGGAAAGGGAGTGTCACAGGATGAGTCAGAGATCCTAGTGCTTGGAGGGTACGAGTACCAAGGTTAAACTATTGGATATAACAGGGCCTTCTCAAGTGAGAGATGCTCACCACTCAAGTTGATTGAAACTTCCCCTATATGTGCCTATTTCCTCCTTGGCCATGTTATTGGTGTGGCTTCCAAAAATACATGAACATGGTACAGCATCAAGTGTCATCTAAGAGATGATTTGAAAGACATCTAGATTTACTCAAACTTGATATTCCATCACCCACTAATCAATCATAAAAAATATCTTGAAGTTCAGTCTGCAATTTTCCTTTCTTTGGGTGGACTCCAAAGCTTACACATATCAGCACAATACGGACACCGACACCATGCCGCCAAGTTGAGAAAAGGATGGCCTTGAATGGATGAAGAAGCCATTCATTGCTGGAACTTTAAGTGCATTCAAGGGTCACAACTTATTCACCACTCAGATACGATCAAAGGTCTTCAAGCACATGGCTAACCCGAGCAGAAACCTGCATCACGAAAGTATCATCTTGGAAAACTGAACCTTCACTCCGGCAATGTGAGCAGATGGATGAGATCCTTCATTTTCGGGAATTGAGAGACAAGGTCCGACTGCTTGCCCAGCTCGAAATCCTCAAACTGAAAGGCTGGAGCACATGTGCACCCGACAAGAGAATAATGCCTCTCAGCATCTCTGGGTTCAGATTTTAGCACTCCCCCCTCTGATGAAATGTTGTAGTCTTTTGTTGGGAAGGAACCAAACCAAACATTGGGAGGGACCGTGTACTGAGGCTGTTGACCATTTTCAATATCAGGTCCAATGCAGGTTAACTTGACAGTTCCATCTTTGTCATTTAACTCAAAGACCTGGTGAGGAGAAGGAATGCTTTCAATCACTAACAGTACACAGAAGCTACAATAACATTGCTATCTTCATCATCAACAACTAGAAATGGATGCTACGAAGAAGTTCATAAGATAGTAGAACTGTAGCTTTTGGTAACAGCAACAGCAAAGTGACAAAAATATTTAATATCAGCCAAGTCCTGGAAAAGAAAATTGCAGCTAGCTTGAAAGACCCTGCAGCAATCTAGCAGCTCAGTTTTTTGAGCTCATAGCCAGATCCAAGGAAGACTTCCTTTTTCCAATGAGACTGAATTTCTGGAATGGTGGTGGTTAATGTTCTTATGTTAAATTCCCATGTATGCAGAGTTGTCTATGAAATCTCACATTCAAGAAAAGAAGTGATCTTCTGTAAGGTCAAAAGCTTGTCAAGAATCTTACAGTGAGAGGTTCTCCCATGTAAAGTGCCATGTTTCAGCCATTGGAATCCGATGGAGGAGCGACACATTCCCAGAGGGCATTAAGAAATAGATGGACGTGCTCACAGGACGATTAACCTTGTCTGAAAGAGAATTCACAACACCATCAAAGCATGTGTGAAGCAACAAAAGTGGGGAGTGCTGGCGACAGCATATAAAAATATATTCTGAATATATAGATACCCTATCGAAAATGCGAAATCTCATGTTTGTTTTAAGAAATCTTGACTGTGACATGGAAACTGGGAAGAATTTCCCCAGGGAAACTGGACAAAGGCATTCGCAGTCAAAGTTAAGAACAAGGGCAAGCACCTTCAGAACCTAGAGGAACTGAGGTAGAAAGCACGGACCTTTATTACATCTAAACAGCAGCATCAAACACAGAAATTTAAATTTTCTCTGCACATTTCTCAGCAAAGTTTACAGTCAATGCCAGTTGGGATTAGCGCTTAATGAAGCAGAGCCGCAATGCACAATGTAAAACGAACCCGAAGGCCAAATCACAAACATGGATTCTATTTCTACCCGATTGATTCTCTCACCCAGTAGAGCAATTCCACGATTTCATCTCAGATCCAAAACCCAGGACCAAAATCAAGGAGAAACAGCCGAATCAGACAGATAAATCGAAATTGACAGAAAATTAGACTTACATCGAGATGGGAGCTGAGAAGTGGAGAGTACAACAGAAGAGTCCCTCAAGGTCTCCGAATAGAACCCACCCTCTGGATGGGGCGTCAGATTCAGCTTCTCCACAATCTTCGAGGTTGTCGGAGGGCTCATCTTCTTCGTACTGACATTCAACAACTCCCCAAAAAAACAGAAAGCAAGATCTACAAAAATGGAATTGGGTAAAAAAATATATAATATAATGAATCTCACCATTTCAGTTTCATGTTTGTGATTTCATTAGATAACCCATTGACGTGAAAGCCCATAAACGGGTGAATTCATGGAAGGCAACTCCGGGACTTGGAGTCAGCCCATGAATGGTTGGGTTCGCTACCAAAGTACAACGGCCTCCAACATCACATAAATCAATGGAATTTGATATATCATGAAAATAGAAGAAAATTTTAAGCTCATCATTTAATTATTTATATTCTCCATTTATTTTAATTTCTAAAAAATATTATATATTTTTTCTTTATATAATATAAATAATTGGTCGATTTAGTTGTATTAAATTCACAAAAAATATTATATATATTCAAAAAAAATTAAAAGATAATTACATAGATACTTAAAAACATGTTTTCCTAATGATTTTTTTAGGGTAATATCACTTAATGATTATCCCGACCATATGCACTTTTGAGGGGACCACAATGTTTTTTTTATAATATGGAGTTATGTATATATTAAGATGTAATGACAAAAATAGTCTATGTTGCACAACAACTATCTATCAAATCAAATACATGTGACTGGAATAGTTAGTTCTAAGTTATATAGCATTTTATGGGCAAAATTAAAAAAAAATGTATAAAATATAATGAAATTTTAAGGCAAAATATATTAACCAAAAATTCCTATAAAATTCATAAAATAAAATTAAAATCCTATATATTAAATATTTAAATTCACAAAAAATTCCTAGATTTCAAACAATGGTGGGACCACAAAATTTAGAGAGACATGAATGCTCGAGTATCATTTTCATGTGCAATAATTATTGTGCAGATGCTTGTGCCCAACAATGGGCCCTACCCACCACACACGGGAGCCCCTAAATGCATTGGAGGAAGAAAACAAAAGAGAGAATGCCATATTTTATTGATTTTAACGTACCTAAAGTTGATTTCCCGAATCGGTCTGGAGGGTGATAGGTTATCTGGAACCATCCCTACTAGCTTGATCTAAGTGCAACTTGCATGCAACAAGATCATCTCCAAGGGTCTTTGATCCGCACATGCATCCATCCATGCGGATTTGCATGCATCTTCGTTCCACTTGTAGCCAAACCTTCATTGATAAGGCTGGTTAGTTGCTGTTCAACACCATGTGCTTCCTTCTCTTGCACATTTTCATGGTAGAGGGACTCTATGGTCCACCCTCAATTATCCTATGTTTTACTATAGATTTTTATCTCATATATGCTGGAATAACTTTTATAATATTATATAAAAATATTATTAAAAGTTTAAATTGAATTTATAATTTTGTGTGTTAATATCCTTTTACTAAAATGAAAATATAAAAGAAAATGGTTAAATTTTAAATAAGTGTATTTAAAATATCATTTTGGGATTATAGCTTGTCATTATTTATTTATTATATATCATTTATTGGATCAATTAGTTATTATATACTTTGGCCAACAAAAGTTCTTCTATAAAAAAATTCAGTATAATTATAATGTTTCGTCAAAATTTCCCTAATGTTTTTGAAAATGTTAAAAGGATATTTCATTAATAAAATATATTATACTATTTTTAAATTATTTATGTTGAGAAATTATTTTAAGAAAACCTTTGCTATTTAATTTAAAATAATAAAAACCTATAGGCATTTAAAAATATTGTTTTTATAAATTTAATAATTAAATCCACTTTCTTATATGCCAATTTAGTCACATGTATTTTGAAATATTTCAGAAAATCAAATTATTTGATTTTGAGGTAATTTTTCATATTGCATATTTTATTTTTCGATGATAAAAATTATTTATTTTTAAAATAGATACAATGATAACATGAATGTTCCGTAGATGAAAAGGTATACCCATCGAGCATATTATTAATTTTAAATATTTATTAGATAAATACATAAAATATTATATTACCAAATATCATATATTAAATATTTTATTTTTAATTATTATACTAAAAATGTAATATTTTCAAAAAATATATACTTTTAATATAATTTGACCATTAAAAAATCATGCAAATTAATAATTATTGTACCTTGAACAAAAAGTGTAATAAAATGGGAGGGGCGATGGAAAATTCTAATAGCATATTCAACTCAACATGTGGACATTGATTTTTTTTTTCAATAAAAGGGTAAAAAAATTAAAAAAAAATACTTGGGTCATCACCATATATATTCCCACACAAAACTTGAGAGTTAAATGTTGGTTTTCTTAGAGTTAAAAGCTGTTTATTGGCAAAAATCTTATGTTTGACCAAAATATTCCTACACATACTGCAATTTACGTAAAGGCTAGTTGCCGTTGAACACCATGTGTGAAGAGAAATTGCTCAAATTACCTTTTGCTATTCCCATCCTCACCGGAAATTCAACACCGTCCTTGAAAAGAAGACTAGTAGTTAGTTTGTGAGGATTTTATCGACAAAAAAAAGAGTATATTGCTAAAGGAGAGTTGCGGAAATCCGAAAATCCAACAAACGTTTTTTTTCATAGTTGATGGTTAGTTGTGATGAGCATTAGCACACACTCATTTGTGTACGAAAGAGATAAGTACTTCAATCATTTGGAGGATTGGTATAGAAAAAAGGCATATAAAACGAATAATTAATATCAATAATATGTAGGGATGGATAATTTACAACATTGAAGAAAATTAGTGAAGTATAAATTTTTCCACGGTCATTGAAATTTTTTTGGGCAATTGTTGAAAGTTATTGTCATACCCAAAACTCAAGTATACTTTTAAGGCAAGGACTTTAGTGGTTCTCAACAAAAGTACAGGGACCAAACAAAAGTTACAACGAAATAGGGAGAAGTTCTCTTCTATCACGTGTTACGATAGCCTCCAACAAAGTGCACGTGCTGGAATTGCTTTGACAATATGTCGGCAACAAGTGGCCCAGAAAATTCATTTCAATTATCTTTTTTTAGATAAAAATAACAAGATGATAAATGCCTACTGGCTAGCAATTTTATACTATATATATAAAGGGTATAAGATAATTAATTAATTAATTTATCTTTTTATCTCTACTAATAATCTCCTATCACTTCCATCCAACAAAATATATTAAATTATATATTTTTATTTTTAAATATTCCTTTTTAGGATCTATTAATTATGATATGATTATTCAATATTTATAAAGTTTAAATAATATAATAAAATTTGGATATTATAATTTCCCTATAAATTATTTAATATATATATATATTATTCTTAATATATTTATTAATTACATAAAAAAAGTTTGAATATTTATATTTTAATAATTTAAAAATATTTAGAGCTTATTAACTCCCATACGTTTATTAATTTATTAAAAATAAATAATTAGTAGCAAAATTAATCACCTTAAAAAGGGCAAATGCAAAATAAAAGGAAGTATCCGGTGCATTATTATTGATTATTGCATAGTAGGAAAGAGTGGGTAAATTTAGTATTAGTGAATTAATGATATCATTAATTAAGACAAAATAATATATTAGTAAATAATTGTCTCTTTATTTTATTTATTAAGTATTTAAATTAAAAATTCTTTTTAGGAGTGGTAATAACTAATGCAATATTTGGATTGAGGTATTTGGAAATATTTGGAGTTGAAGGGTTGGGAAGTGAAGTGATATATTTATAAATACGTAATTTGATATGGAGTTTAAGAGATATAAATAATTATTAAGGTAAAAATTAAAAATATAAATTTAATGTTTTAATTAAATTAAATAATTTATTAACTATTATATATAATTAAATTATATTAAATATATTTTGTATAATAAATTTTTATATATAATATTTGTATTATATAATTTTATATAAAATATTATTAATATATAAATTTATTTAAACTATATAATAATAAAAATAAATAAAATAATAAAAATATAAATAATAAATAAGTATATTAAAGTAATTTAAATAATAAATAAAACAATAACTCTAAATAACCTATTTTTGATGTATTGTTTCTAATGCAAATTAAACTATTTGTATTGTTTTGTAGCTAAGATTAAGAGTTCTCAACTTTACCCATAATTCAATTTTAGCCTCAATCTTGTTCGTTGTTTCAAATGGTAAAAGTTTTGATATTTTATATTAATTTTGATAAATTTATATAATTAATATTTAAAAAAATGAAAAAAAATCATAAAAAGCTTAAATTTTAGGTAATCCCTACTGCCATATCCACCTTTACCTTACAAACCTTGCTGGAGACTAATGAAGCGATCATATGGAGAGCTTCCCACGGGTCTATTTATATATATATATATATAATTATAATACATTTAAATATAATAGTAGTATTATTCAAATATCATAATATTTTAAAAAAATGATATTTAATATAGTAATATTATCATTGCTCTAATAACCATGAAAAAATATTGAATTATTTCTTGTGTCAATTATGGCTAGATGTTATAAGCACTCGACTAATTGGTGCATGATGTATTGTTCTAGGAAAGATGGTTATTAATTGCTCTGCTTGTATTCTGCCATTTCATATCTTTTAGGCACATGGATATGAATATGCCTACACACGGTTATAATATAGTGGTAGTTGGTCCATGGAGGACGAATGGTCCCTCTCCCACTCCACCTCGAGCTGACACAGCAAGCTGGGAACTGGGACCAGATAAATTTGCTGGAATATGCCCACTCAAAAATCTTTTTTCATAATTTTGTATAATTAGTTCATAGAAAAACGCACAAATTCCTCGTGCTTTACCCTCTCTTGCTCTTTCGCAGTACATAAAGCCAATGTACCTGCGAAGCCAAAATCCGATCCTTCCTTCCCATTTTCCTAAGCATCATTGCCCTCTTCTGTCTCCCTCTCTCCTCGTGGCTCTTATATCTCCCTGGTCGGAGTTCTGGAAGATTCCGCCAAAGCTGCCGTAGAAAGAAGCCAGGGGAGGGCCTCTCCGGCCCCTCAGCCAGCACCTTAAGGAGAGCAGGTCCGCTTAAGCGAGGTAGGGTAGCCTTTTCGGGTTCGTTTTCCATTTATACATTCATCTCCCCGAAATTTTCATATTATTAGATTCTCTTGGGGACAGCTATGTGATTATGCTTTTAGGCAGGTTTGCTTTGATTTTTGGTTAATGCTGTTCTCCTGAAATAATTGAATGTTTCAGCAAATGAGAATTAGGCTGATTGAATTTATTATTTGTTCGATGAACATAGGTCTGGAGAAAAAGAAATGGTTATGATGGTAGTTTCTATAAATGTTCTGAACAAGTTTTCCAAAGTTCATTTATTAATTGCCTTTCCGGGTAGGATGATGTTGGGATTTTGCTTTTTCTTATGGACAGTGTTCTTTGCTGACAAGAGATATCTCTTTAACTGGATTGATGCAGCAGGTAAGGTAAGCTGGAGATATTCCAAGAGACTGCAATTCCGATGAATTTCTTTCCTGGCAATCCAACCGTCCACTTGGGCCTGAAAAAACAACGAGATCTGAGCCTGAAATCGATGGATCTGTTCCCTAAATTTGTTAATCCCAGGTTGGTGTGCCCCATTGTGAACATATCAACTCTTTTGGTCGAAAATCATGATATAACAATTGTCTGATTGTATATGTTTTGTCTTGGGAATGCTTATCTTGAATTATTCTTATGTACATGGTGATTACAAGTAATTGAGGATTCCTTTCTTGATGGGTCCGCAAGTGATTAATATAATACCGTAAGATGCATCTATGGGTTTAGACCATAATGTATGTTTTTAGGGTAGAGTGATTGACAAGTTCTTTGAATTTATTCTACAGCTCAAAGATGTATGATGGAACAGAGGAGCCCAAAACTGCACAGATGACCATATTCTATGCAGGGAAAATGTTCGTATTCAATGATTTCCCAGCTGATAGAGCCAAAGAAGTCATGCTCTTAGCTAGCAAAGGAAACAAATTCCAGGCCAGCACTCACCAGCCTGCCTTAGCCCCCAAAATCCGAGACAATGAATCCGAATCGAGCCAGAGAGACCCTCCAGCCCATACCATAAGCAATAAACGGATCCAAGATCACCTTCAGCTGACTGTGGAGCCTATAGCCTCTGGTAATTACTCTTCCCTGGCTTTTTCGGAGTTCCATTATAACAGTGTATTCTAAATGGGTTTGCTGCTACCTTTCAACTGCAGATCTTCCAATTGCAAGGAGGAACTCACTGCACCGGTTCTTGGAGAAGAGAAAGGATCGGTAAGCAAGCATTCACCTGGATCTTCCAAACGGTCTTTGCATCCATCAGATGGACTTTCTTCTTGCAAGTAAAATATCAGTGGTGCATCCGGGTAACCCACACTTTTCATCCAGATAACTGATCATATGATCGTTAAAACTCTTGCAGGATTACATCCAAAGCACCATACACAGTTGCTGCCTCTCTGCCGCCTTCCAAAACGGCCGAGACCAAGTCATGGCTCAGCTTGGCTTCTCTGCAGTAGCTTAGCTTCTAAGCATGAACTACATTACATATTTGTTCTCCCTTTTAATATAGATATGCAGTATGTCAATTATACAAGCCATCTTCTCCTCTATTTATTTTTTGCTTCTCACATTTATTAGTTACCCACCCTTGTCTTTAATCCTTTGCTTTATATTAATCCAGTTTGCTTTATATTAGGCCTAACTGTCTATCTAGTAATTAGAATTGTGTAATTGCACTATATTACTCACAAGGCCTTGTAAAAAAAATAAAATTATAGGAATGAGCTTAGGTGGTTACACCATGATCACACATGATGAAGCCATGCGGCCAAGGGGTTTACCACACTTATTCCTTCCTTGCCTCTTGGGCACCTTATAAATATGTAAATAATGAGATGATTGAAGAGGTCTCTCATAGATAGCTTAATGGAACCCATTTGGTCTCCCATTTGCAGAGGTCTCTGAAGGGTGAGGATGTGATTTATTTTCACAATTTGAAAGCAATAATGGTTATGGGACCCAACTGAACAGTAGCAAAATTGAATCTAGACCAAAGAAATTAGACACGCTTTTGAATAAACTTCAAACACGGGACATATATTTGGTACAAAGTGTACTATTTATTCTCTTGCCTGTGGCCCCTGACCTGACCGTGACTTCTATTGATGAATAGTAATTGGTATTGGCATCCATTTATTTTCCAACATGAGAAGACTTCACTTTTTATTCTACTATTAATTGAAAAGACGTTTATTGTAAATATAATTCAAAGATAAAAAATACAAATTTATAATTCAAAGAGATGCAGACCAGATATAGGTAGGTAAATCATATTCTATTCCTAACAACAGATTGAACAATTATTAACATTATATTAACCAACGATACATTTAAGGATATATGAAATATCATAAAATATTAAAACACTTATAATTTTAAAAATTCTAGTACATAAGTACTAAAAAAATAAATAACTTATATAGTATTTGTTAAAAATATAATTAAATATTTAATAAAATAGAGAAATATTATTTATTTATAAAGTTAGAAAAAATTATAATATTTAAAATTAATAATTTTTAAGTAAAAATATACGTACGCTTAAAATTTGAAGGGCGAAAAAATCTTGGTGATAAAAAAAATGGAGGGGAAGAATCACCCAAATCCCTACCTTTATTCTTATATATTTTAAATAAATTTATATATTATTAATATTTTATATAAAATTATATAATATAAATATTATAACAAAAAAGTTATAATATAAAATATATTTAATATAATTTAATTATATGTAATATATAATAAATTATTTAATTTAATTAAAATAATAAATTTATTTTTTTAATTTTTTCATTAATAATCATTCACTCCAATAAATCGATAAATTATTAAAAAATTTTAAAACCTCTCCATCTACACTTCATTTTCACCCTAAATCCTTTATCTTCAAATTAGTAATTTCATTTCAATATTTTATCTCCAAATTACTTTAAACTCCTAAATCTAAACATAATCTTACTTTTCAGGTCAGACAACTAAAAAAATGAATAATTGCATGTGTAAAAATTTAAAAGTGATTTACATAATTAAATTTAATTTTAAATAATTATAAAATTAAATGATAACTCATTATGGGATAAAATTCCTCTAAATCTCAATATAAAGGTAAAATACTCATTTACTAAGTATATTATGTGCCTAACCTAAGTATATCATTCCTTTATTGGTTTGATAATGAAAACTGAGATGACATCAAATTAAATATTTACCTTGCTTGCTACTTCAAAAATTGGCAGCACAATTTCCTCAACATGTTTTAAAATAAACATGGTTTTCCAAATCACAAAAATTTGACACAGTATGAGTATATAAATTTTAAAGGACTGAATTTGTTAATCAACAAAAATATGGTGAATGGTTTTGATAGGTTATGAAGATTAGAAGAGATTTTGAATGGTACAAATTATTGGTGACTCATTTTTGAATTTTTGGTTATATTAATTATGCTCAAATTCCAAAAAACAAATTGACTAGGGTATTAAATGTGTTTTTTTTTTTGGAGTAAGTGAGCAATCAAAAGTGTTTAGATTGTATAAAGGGAAAACTAAAACTATAATTATGAGTATATATATAGTTTTTTATGAAAATAAAAAATGAGAATTAAATAAAAATGGTGAAATAAATAGAGGACTTTGGAATTTTGTGGAAGTACAACAAGAGAATGAAATAGGGTGCCAACTTGACAATTTCCAGACTGAAATTTGAGGTAGTAATAATAGTGAAATTGAGATATTTGACAACACAAATACATGAAATTTAGATAAGTGGGAAGTAGATGTAACTTTAGAATCGAATAATTAAGAAAACAGACAACCAGAATAATGAGAACAAAGCTTAACTGGATGAGGGATTATATTATGTTTGTATCTAGTGATTTCTATAAATAAGTATATCTAAAGTAAAAAAAAAAAAATGAAGGGATGCAATGAATTTAGAATTAGAGGTAATTAAGAGGAATGTCACTTGGAAGTGAGTTAAAATCAAACTTGATGATAATGGAAATATAAGTAAATATAAAGAAAGATTGCTTGATAAAAGATATAGTGAAAAGTATGATATTAGCTTCCGTAGCTCGTTGGAATACTATCATGATGATTTTGTTTATAACAACTTCAAAAAATTGGTGTGTCTTTCTATTAGAGGTTAAAAGGGGGTAAATTAAAAGATTAAGTATATGTGAGTAAACTCAAATGCTATGAAATAAACGTACTTGAAAATAAAGTATTTAAATTAAAAAAAGACTTTATATGAATTAAAAAAGCCTCAACCACTTGGTATAATAAAATTAAAAGTTATTTTGCAATTGAAGGTTTAAAAAATGTGAGTTTGAACCTAATTTGTTTTTTAAAAAAGGAACAAAATAAAATTTTGATTGCTAGTTCTTACGTGGATAAGTGGATAAAGATGATATATACTAGAAGTGATAAAAAATATAGTTTAAGAATTTAAAGAATCGGTAAAATCAAATTTAAAATGTAATATTAGAAAAATGAAATATTTCTTAGTTATTAAAAATTTGTAAAACATTAGGTGAAATATCATTAAAACAAGCAAAATATTCAAAGAAAATATGGGATAGATTTGGAATGAAAAATTGAAAACCAATAAATACTCCTATTGTACATGAGACTAGATTAACAATGGTGAAAAAAAAAACTATAACGTTATACAAACAAATGGTCAGGTTTTGATGTACCTAACATTAACTAGACCGGATATAACTTTTATTATTTGTTAAGTCAACGAAAGTATATAAAATGGTCTATGGCTATTAAATTACACTATGAAAGAGAAGCTAATGGAACTCTATTAGGCTACTGAAATATTACGGTGAAGATTTAGATAACTCGAAAAATAGCTCAGCGTACTTATATTTGTTGGGAAATATTGTGGTTTTACGGTAATCTAAAAAATAATCAGTTGTTTCCTTATTAACCATCGATTCCAAAGGAGGAGGCAACTATAATATATTGAGACGCATATCTGCCATCGGTCTATCCAATAACCCTATTATACATGAAAGATGCAAACATATAATTATACACTTTTATTTTTTGAAGAATTTGATTAAGGAAGGTGTGATCAAGCTATAATTTTGCCCTACTTCAAACATTCTAATGAAAATCCTATTGTAAGAAGCATTTACATAACTTACGACCCAAACTTTTCCCATAAACCACCTAGCAGAAAGTTTACTCTAATTTTTCGTGTTGAGAATATTATCCCACATTGGATAAAATAGAGAAGTGTTGTGGGTTTATAAGGTTGGAAGAGTTCCACTACTTATAATTCATTTTTTGGCGAAGCTCCATTTGAGCTCATACCGGTGTTAAAACTTGCGATTCTAATTGCTAAAGAATTGTATGAACATGTATAAACTCAATTTCAACTTCAATTTCAATAATTAGAAATGTTTGATCGGTCAATTTGATGAAAACAAATTTGGTTGTGTTAAGAAGTTGGAATTGAGGGAAAATTGGGGATTTTTGAAAATTTGAAGGACCAAAATGCAATTTCCTAAAATTGAGGGTCAATTGGACATAATAAAAATGTTAGAGGGCCAATTGAGGAATTTTAGAATTTTTGGGGTGAAACTTACCATTTTTGTAAAGTAGGGGCAAAATGGTAATTTTGGAAAAGTTGGGGACCAAATTGAAAATTTGGGAAACTTGAATCCCTTTTTGTGATTTTGAATAAATTGAGATCCTAAGGTAAATTTTAGAAATTTTGAAATTCAATTTGGGGAAAATTGGCATTAGGGGCCTAAAGTTAAAGAAAAAGAATTTTAGATACCTAATTGCAATACATCAAAAAGTTTGAGTATTTCATCCATTCACGATGAATGAAAGCTATTAGACAAAGAGATAATGAACAAGTATTTTCATATCGTGTAGGAACACAAAATAACAGGAACGCCAGTAAGGATAAGCTCGTGTGAAGACAAAGAACTTGTCAAGAGGAGATCACTATATTATTGGGTGAGTGTAATTTTTATTTCATACCTGGTTGGGATGATAAGCATCTTAGAAATGAAAATCCACTACTAAGTGGTATTTTAACCATCACACCTAAGAGGAGTGATGTGGAATTTACGCAGAAATGGATGACTAAAAGTTTATTTTTGTCGGAAGTACTATCCCCTGATTGTGTGCCACCACTTAAACTTTTTGGGAGACCTTATTGACGGGAGCTCGAATAGTTCAGATAGGTCGGAGGCCTCGGTTTTGGAACTTTGAGGCTAATATGCCCAATTTTGAAAGTCTCGTATAGTGGGCCCAAAGCCAGTTGGCACGAGCAGGAGCTCGTAAACAAACATGAGTTAAGTAATGAAAAATTTAAATGAATGATTTGTTTGGCCATGGTACCAAGACATGATCGACATACTCAATGGACTGGTGTTAGTGCGAAATGACAGGTCAACAAACCAGTCGAGACAAACAGCTGCAAGTCGAGTTGAAGGTCGGGGTCGTTGGACTAGTGGCACCACATATTAAATGGCTTATGTGGAAAACTGTTGTTTTGTGAATGCACTGAGATACGAGATCTTCAAGATGCCCAAGATGGGTAGTGATGCGTCCTGAGGCTACTGGATGACATGGTGGAGATAAGGGTAGTTAGTCGTTCCAGCAGTATTGGAAGCTCGACGTAGCTTCATGCGCATGAGATCAGGGTGGGGTCGAGATGAGGTCTCTGTCCTCATACGAATATGGAGTTTGGCTTATGAGATTGAGGGTCGGATGTCGCGTTCATCCACTCATTCTCAAGGTAGAAGCAGACGTGCTTCTATCTAGGTGGCCGATAAAGTCGCTACGACGCCACAAGTGGATGTAGTGGACGTGCTACCTTGTAAATATGTGTTCCCTTCATGATGAAGGGCATGTGTTGGTTGATAAACACACCGTGGTAATGAGAAATGGCTAGGAAAACCGAGTTTGGCACACTCCAATTCAAACTATTCTTTTTGAAAATAAATTCTTAAACCCCCATTCACTGAGTTTTCGAACTCACCCCTCTGTTATACCCCTTTCAGCTAACCAAGGGAAAACCTACCCAAGGACTTCAAGTCAACTACACCCATAAGACAGGTATGAAAAGTTTAAATTTCATGCAGTTTTAATTAATGTTATTCTAGGAAAGGTATAGGATTAAAGGACACCTTACTCCTCATGATTTAAAGAAGGGGAAACCCTTAATATACTAGGAGAGTGGTGGGTTGATCACGGGAATCTGACCAAATCGGGTCGGAGCGTGACAACTTGAGTGGTATCAGAGCTTGTTTCCTCAAATATATTATGAAGACTATATAACATAGTATGTAAGAGAAAATTTTAAAATTTTCAGATGGCTCCGAGGAGAGTAACCAAAAAAACTAGGACTGGTGTTACCAACACCACCCAATACTCTGTTCCCATAGGAAGATCACCCTAAAATACCCGAGAAGTCTCAAAGAACCAAGAGACGTTAGTGGGAAGTATACAGGAGGATGGTGCCATGACCTGTTGAGGTAACAATCCTGAGTACGAAGAGAGCCAAGCCTAAGGCAAGGAACGCCATCAAGGGCGTATAATCTTACCAAGGAGGATACTTGGACACCCATAGCTTCCTATCTATTCTGTGACTACTTTTTGTAATAGAGCTAAAACCCCAACATATTGTACTCCGCTATTAATGAAGTACTCAAAATTCCTAAAAATCCAGTCTCTCCAATGATGTGACCTTGCTAGGAGAATGGCCCCAAGAATAGTGACCAAACAAACTTGCACTACCATAGAAACTAAGGAGAATCTCATTCCTATTGAGGAAATGGAATCAGAGAAATCTAGGAGGACTCTCAAAGTGATCCTTTGATAAAGAAGACTCGAGATGTTTTGACTCAAGGACAAAAAAGCACTGCTCCACCAACAATTCCCTAGAAAGACCCTGCAATGTTCAAAGTCAAGAGGAACCACATCGGTCCACGCAAGGAAATAACCTGTTACAAATGTGGATGATGGAAACATTATGTTATGAATCACCCAACCCTAATGAGGATGAGTACCAAGATAACTTGTTATAGGTATAAGGGAATAGGACAGGTAGTCAAGGACTATTCCATACCCCATAGACTGAGGGCAATACCTACTAAGAATCACGTCGACTCTCGAAGTCTAAATATAGGTAGGATCAAAGGCCAAAACTAGTGAGTTAAGCAAGTTATTCACAAGGAGGATAAGAAATAGCAAGGTGAGGGAAAGAAATTTGAACTTCTTCGTAAGAAGGTCAACTATAGAGGAATACCACAAGAATAAAGGTAAAGTTCATGGGAAATACACCTAGAACCCTTCAAAAAGGGCAGACACAGAAAACATTTCTCAGCAACTCTAAGGTAAGGACACGGTAAGAATGAAGAAAGAAGAAGTATACTAGGAAAGGGAACGATGGAAGGATGGATACGACTAAGTACCCTTCGAAGGGGCCATTGATGGGTGGTTGGACACAACGTAGAGTACTAGGAACGAAACAATGATTAGGAGATCCTCGAAGGAAGGATAAGAGACAAAAGGAATTAGAGGATAGGGAAGGATCAAGGGCAAATAAGCATATTGATATCAAAAGGGTGTAAGAAAAGAAAGAAGGAGAAGCCTTCAAGGAGCATTAGGGAGGTTGAACGTAAAACTACCAGGACGAAAGTCACTAGGTAGAAGGATAATGATAGGAAGTGGAACCATAGAAAGGGAAATTTCCAAGCTAAGTAATCGACAGGTGAATCATAAGAGGACTAACCTGAAATAGGGAACCTCATTAAGGGGCATAAGTAGTTAAGGTTGTATTGGGATGGCCTAATGTGACTTGGTTTGGAAGAGCAGAGGAACCAAATAGGGATTTTAGAAAAACCTAATTGAGCGAAGCAACTAGTAACAATGGGATGGTCAAGGAGGATAAACAATGCCCTAAGAAGGACAAGGAAGTAGTAATTACTACACTCTAAGAAGGGCAATAGGATGGGCATCAAGAACGAGTGAATTCTAGATATAGTTGCCCAAACAATTGAACAAGAAGAATAGTAGGAACGAGACAGTTAACGAACTGACCCTCATGAAGGTTAAAACTTCAACAAAGAAAGGAGAGGTGGAAAGGCCAAAACAATTGGGAAATGAGGATGAAGGCAAAACCTTACAGAGATCTTGAAATACAGAGGATGTAAGCTCTCCCTAAAGGAAATAGACATGTACTGGGATACAAGTGAGAATGAGGATGGGGTGCAAAAAGATGTGCACGTAAGGTTTCAAAAGTAAAGGTAAAAAATTGAAGATGGCATCAAAGAATGTCATTTAAGGTGAGATGTCCTCAATGGCAAATGAGAAGAGAATTTCGGAAGAAAAGAGTATAAATCCTACCAAGAAAAGAAACCTTGGAGAAGTGAGCCTCAATTCTCTAGTTTGAATTTTCTAAGCCAACTAGAAAAATGAATTTAAGAATCGGTTCAATATTGGTTCAAATCGGTTCAATCTTATTCAGGTTTGGTTCACTTGAACCGGTTTGGTTTTCACCTCTAATTCACCCTAAAGTTCTTTATCATGACTTTTGTGACTCCTTGGGTCACTCGGGATCCATAAATTTCTCAATTTGTCTTTTCTCTCGTTTTATAAACAGACTCAGTTTTCTCTTTGGAAATGATCGGTTCTTTTCCTGGTTTTCTTATTATCAAAGGATGGGGTTTATATTGTGTGACTTGCCATAGGGCCATGATAGGACTGACAAGGCTCGATGGGCTAGTGGCAGTGTGCCTAAACCCAGTTGACGGGCCGGTCAAGGCAAACAGCTGTAGGCCAAGTCGAGTGTCGGGGTCGTTGGACCGTTAGTACCAAAGATCATGACTAATGATTCAAAATTGTTGTTATGCATGCATGAGGATTCCAGGAGCATCTAGACGCCCAAGAGTGGTAGTCGATGGGTCTCAAGGGCTATTGGACGACCCAAGGGCGCATAAGGGTGGTTTGGCGTATAGTATGTCGAGAAGCTCTGATAGCTTCCGACGCATTGAGACCGAGGCCAGAGGGGAAATGAGTTCTCGTCCCACAAAGTGGACATGATGAAGCACCGAGACCGAGGCTAGAGGGGAAAGGAGGTCTCGAGACTGAGGCTAGAGGGGAAATGAGGTCCCGTCCCACCAAGCAGACATGATTAGGGTTTGAGGGTCGAACTATTGATGTCCACTCAAACTCAGGTGGATGGTAAAGATGCTCTAGTCCACAAGTAGAATAGTCGGGGACTATTCTGTATATGTGTGATCCCTTTCTATGATAGAAAGGGTGTGTGAATACTTGTTGAAACACCTCCCGGGCAAGGGGAAGGGCTCAAGAAAAGATGAACTCATATTACAATAAACTAAAAGTATAAAATATTTTGATAGACTAATTGTTTCGAAAACTCACTTCCCAACTCTCACTCACTGAGTTGTAGAAACTTACCCCCTCTCATTAAACCTTTTTCAGGAGAAACACCACGCCAAGAAGAGCATAAGTTAGGGGAAAAGCCAAAGGTATCGCAAGCAGGTAACTTTTATTTAGTTGTTTTGCAAACTTTGTTATGGAAAACAGGTACACTTTGACATCTTTACCTTCCTTGTCTATTTGGTAGAAATACTAAATTTGTACGACGAAGGGCAGTGGATTGATCATAGAACTCTAACCAAACCCAGTCGGGGCACGCTAACCAACTAGTTTCCATATAGGTCGTGCTCATCCTGATCGAAATTTGCCCAAATCATAACAAATTTCCCTTCATCAGAAAAGGAAAGAAATTTTTTCCTCAATGAACAGTGTCGAAGGAGGAACATAGTTCCGCACGTGCAGCCTGCCACGTGATTGGTCGGTCTTACTGACATGGTAATTCGAGTTACTTTCAAGCTGAACTTCAAAATAATGGGATCACTCATCATCTTTCATGCCTCCACACACCCCAACAAAATGGTTATGCAGAAAGAAAACATAGACACATCATTGATATGAGACTCACACTTATAAATCATTCTCATCTTCTCGTCAAGTTTTAGGATTTTGCATTTGAAACTACAATCTATTTAATCAATAGATTGCCTACTCCTACACTTCAATCTCAATCTCCTTACCAAATTCTTTACATAACTCCACCAATCTACACTCATTTACGAGTCTTTAGATATTTATGCTTTCCTTATCTTCAATCATATCAAACTCATAAATTTCAACCTCGCTCCAATGCTTGTGTCTTCCTTGGGTATCCTACTGATTTTATTGGTTATCGATGTTTTATCCACATACATGGCGTATCTATATTGGTCCAATTGTACACTTTAATGAGATTAACTTTCCTTTTGATAAATGTTTGTCAACCACTGGTACAACTCCAACACACATGTGATCTTGTTCCTGTTCCAACCAATAAGCATATTATGGGGTGTAAATGGGTCTACAAATTAAAACAACATCCTAATTGATCTATTGCTCGATGTAAAGCTTATCTCATAGCTCAAGTCTTTTCTCAACAAGAAGGTACGACTATTATGCTACTTTTAGTCCAGTAATTAAATCAGTTACTATTTGTATTGTACTTTCAATTGCCGTCACACATAATTGGCATATTCAACAATTTGATGTTGACAATGCCTTTCTTCATGGTCATCTCGATGAAGAGGTTTACATGGCTCAACCACCGGGTTATATTAATTCATCACGTTTGTCGTCTTCGTCGATCCTTATATGGTATAAAACAAGCACCTAGAGCATGGTTTCTTCGTTTAAGTACATTTTTACTTACAATTGGCTTTGAAGCATCACTGGCTGATACATCCCTATTCATTTACAAAATCCCAAATTTTGTAATTTTTCTTTTGGTTTATTTAGATGATATTATACTCACAGAATCTTGTATTACTCCTCTAGACTTTATCCTCAATGCACTCAAATAAAAATTTTATATCAAGGATATAGGCACGTTACATCACTTTCTTGGTATAGAATATATTCACATTTCGGTGGTTTTATTCCAACTCAACAAAAGTATATTTATGATCTACTCACTTAAGCTGCTATTGTTGATTGCAAACCTTCCTTAACACCTATTATTACCAACTCTCGCCTATCCCTTCATGATGGAACTCTTCTGGATGATTCTTGCCTTTATCGGCAGGTCGTTGGTCCTCTTCAATATGTAACGCTAACAAAACCTGATATTTCTTATGCAGTTAATCAAGTATGTTAATTTATACACCAACCAACTATATCTCATTAGATGGCAGTTAAGCGAATTCTGCGATATATCAAATGCACATCAAGTAATGGTCTTTACTTTTGGAAGAATTATCAATCTCAACTTCATTGTTTCTCCGATGTCGATTGGGCTGGTAATCCTGATGATCGACGTTCTATAAGTGGTTTCTCAATTTTTCTTGGCAACAATTTAATTTCATGGAGTACTAAGAAACAACGCATAATTGCACGATCTAGCACTGAAGTTGAATATAAAAGTTTGGAAAATGCTACAACTGAACTAATATGGATTCAATTTTTTCTTTGTAAACTTGGATTCTCACCTTTAAATTCTCCTATTTTATAGTGTGATAATCTATTTGCCATTTATCTTAGTGATAATCTTATTTTTCATGTCCGTATCAAGCACATTGAGATAGATTATCACTTTGTTCGAGAAAGGGTAGTTGCCAAATAATTTATCATTCGTTTTATTGGCACTAACGCTCAAATTACAAATATTTTTACTAAGTAACTATCTTATTATCGTTTCTCCATAATTCGTTACAAGTTTAATGTTTCGATACCTTACATTTCGCTTGTGAGGAAGTAATAACTAGATAATATTTAATTAAATTTGTTCACTCAAAAGTTTATAATTTATAATTGATTGTCTATTAATTACTATATACATTTAATTAAATTTTCATGTATCATTTTATTCTTATATAATGAATATATTGTAAATGCATCAAATACAATACAATTACTTAAATTTATCTCGTATTTATTATTCCTGTGATGAGACAATAATTCCTACCTCAATTTGAGTACCGGAGAAAGTAGGAGGAGTACCGGAGAAAGTAGGGGCTCACTTGGTATACTGCCATAGTTCTGGGCACTAAGATTTTTTGTTAAACCATATGTTGGAGGAGGCAGACAATGATGAATTGTGAAGGAGTAAGCAGTATGGTCACCGATGAACCATGACAAGTACAGAACTGATCAGCTTGATCTCTCGCTACAATCGTCATAGTAGCTTTGAAAATTGTAACATTTACATAATGTCGGCAGGAACATGAAGTTCCCAAACTAGTGCTAGTCTACGTTCCTGTACAAGTTCATTGCCAGTAGAGTTACACAATCACGTTCTAGCCTCTGACACCGGATCCTATGGTCACATCAGAGGTCCAAAAGCCAATAATGACAATAAATACTAGTCAGCTACTATAAGATTGATGTGTGTGGTCCCCTGTCCTTCGGTTATCAGGTATCAGCATCTGCCGAAATTGGGATGTTGACTGGTTTTTTATCTTTATCTATTGAAAGAAGCAATGGAATTATCATCATAGTGATTCCTCCATGCATTTCCACTGTCGCTACCACTGCATGCCTGATTTGGTGCAGGTAAACTCCCAAGATTGCCGTCTAAGCTCATCTGTTGTACTTCAGCAGAAGAGAGTATCTTGATGCTCTGAACATTGCTAACAAATTCCCTGCAACATAAAATCATGACACTGTTAAAAAAGTAATGGGAAGAAAGCAACACATTCTCATTTTCATTGATAGAAAACAATTTGAAATTCCCCATCAGCTCTGAGGTGTCATTCCACTGCAATCTCACTCTCTCAAGGCCTAGAATTTTGGAATTCAAATGTTCATCATGAACTTTCAAGTTCAATAAAAGAGAAGAAAGCCCAGAGACTTACTCCCAGGGATCGTCACCCACAAGCAGCATATCATTTTCATGATCCATGTAGACAAGCTTCCATTCAGTTCTCCGAGGATCTTCTAACTGTCCTTCGATGCCAAACATGCATGCCAAATCTCTCCGAAGATCAGCATATCCTCTGTAACGGGTTATGTCTATTGATCTTCCTACGGATCCACGCTTTTGAACCTTCAAGGTCAAAACATGTCAATAATTAGATAAAGCAGACTACAATAAGTTGAACAATGGTCAATATTAATTGTGGGTACACATCAATTAGAGCATCCTATTCTAGTTCACTTGTTTCGTTTGACTCTGTTCTATTTATGGTTTTTTTTTCATGACTGACACATTGCTTGCCAGGGAAACTCCCCAAGTACTTCAACTTTTAGTAGAATTACAGCCAGACGAAGATTTACATTAGAAAGTATATATATATGAAGACATTACCAACCTTTGTGTATGTTCTCACACGTTGAGTTTGATTGGCCAAAGTCCCACCAGTGAGAACTCCAGCATCATTAATGACCTCATCATTGGAACACCCAGCCTTAAACAGCATGTTCGGAAATGCAAAGGGCTGTGAGCTTGCAGCAGCAGTGGAGAGCTCCGTCTCGATGTCTCTGGGGTTCCCGCAGTAATTCCCTATCAAATTCTGGAGGTCCTTCTGAGAATCAAAGCTCCTTGATAGCAACATATCAGGGGCAATATTATCAAGGTTATTATTCGAGAAAAGAGAACTATGTTGAGTATTGGACTGGATATCACCATCCAGTGCAAATGTGGGGAGGGAGAAGTTCTGCTGAATTGTGCTCGAGTCAAGGTAGCCTGAGGTGGAAGATGATGAAACCTCCAGCTGGTCATTGAGAGTAGTTTTGTACTTCAAGTTGTCCTGTGCTTTTGATATAGACATGTCAGGTTTGATCCGGACCTCTGATTTGTCCTTATGGTGGTGATTAGTAACTACGGCTTCTGCAACTTGGTCCCCCATCAGTAAAGTTTGAGGGTTCTGTTGTGTTTTGCTGAGGAAGTTTGCTGGCTGGCAGCTGTTAGATGAAGGTGAAGTTGAACATGATGGGGCATCATTCTTGTTTAGACCAGAAGGGGGTTTGACAGCAGTCAGTGGGTTCTGTTGTGACTGTAGAAGGGGTAAAGCAGAAAGGCCGTTGCTGCTAAGCTGCTGAAGATGATGGAGCTGTTGCAACTGTTGATTTTGCGACTGTAGCAGTTGGGGCTGCAGGTGCGGGCTCATAGGGGAGAGAACCTGCTGCTGTTGCAGTAGCTGTTGCTTCAGCAAAAGTTGCAGCTGAAGCTGCTGTTCGGAGAGATTGCTGTGCTGTGATAGCTGTGAAACCTGAGGCGACAGCTGCTGCTGTGCCTGCTGAGGCCAGCCCTGCTGAATAGGCGGAGAGGGCTGCTGCTGCTGATGCCTCTGCAATAGGTTTGGATTCTTTTCCATTTGCATCTGGAATTTTTGCTCTTCAGAGAAAGATGAAACATTGACTGAAGCTTTGATATTGTCACAAACAATTTGGTCCTTTCGAGCATTACTAGCAAGAGGTGGCAGCTGTTGCTGTTGCTGTTGCTGCTGGAGCTGTGTGTACACATGGGTCTGCTGAGATGCTGCCTGTGTTGGAGTTGGCTTAGATGAGACTATACCATTATGAGCAAGAGGGTGAAGCATTTGCAGCTGCCATTGTTGCTGTGGCTGCAGTTGTAGTTGCTGAAGTTGCAGATTTTGCTGTGGCACCTGCAGATTGGGTTGCTGCTGCTGCCTCTGTTGCAACGGCTGCTGCTGCTGAAACAAAGCCACTTTGGGCTGTGGCAACTGATTAATGGTATTTGGTAGGTTAGTTTTGTTCAACTGAATATCACTGTTGTTATCCTGCTGGGTAAGAGTAGGGGACTGGAAACTCAGTAATTTGGATGGATTGTCAAGGCCTAGACCAGTGCCATGGAGACCAAGAGAAGAAACAAATTGTGGGACCGACCCCGGTTGAGTGGGCTGGAACTGATTGCTCTGTTGCATGCTCATCCACTGAACCAGGTTCAGTCCAGGGAACAGTGAACTCATGGCATCTTTCATCTCCATCTCATCTCCAAGCCAGGGCATGGCCCTGTTGAATGCATTATTTATGTCGGATTCTTCTGCAAATATTACAACTGTGTTCAGACATGAAATAAAAGGCTTTCTTTCAGCTATGCTTCATGGAAAATCAAGAATGGCTTCATTTCTTCATTCTCATTTTCTCTTCCTTTTTTTTTCAGTATTCATGCCTTTATAGTAAAACAGATTCATCAAATCAAAATTGATACCATGTTCTAACCTAAGTAAAAATAAAGTACCATATTGTAATCCATTTTTGTGTTCTAAGGAAAGGAAACAAGCAGCTGAGAAGTTCTTAATTAAGTAATAGATGTTTTCACAGAAAATGGTGGAGTTATCAATTTTTGAATTCAAAGGTGTACCAGTTTGCCCAGGAAACTTAGGTGTGAAGAATGGAGGTGGGCAAATGTAGAAAGGGGTCACAACAGGCTCGATATCCCAGATTGAAACTCGGCTTGGACGTTCCCCAGCTGCTGACTCATCCCAACCAACCTATCAATGAGCATAGTTCACATGTTAACTTTAAAGTGCCTTACAGATATGAGATTAGTCTAAGCATGAAGATACACAACCATAAAACACTATGAACAAGAAATGTTTGGAGTAACTTTTAGATGAGTTATTCTAGGATCCAAATGGGTAGTTCATCAATCTTCTGACATATTATCGATGTTTGGAGTATTAGGTTCTTTATAACTCATTAAGAAATTCATCACATTAATCATCCTTCTAAGAACTTCTTTAAGACATGAGCAAATTGGATTTTCCCTATTGTCTGATTAGAACCTGAAGATTGCGCCACTGAGAATTTTTCCATCTCACAGGATCCAGGTCACTAGTGCCAGTGATTGTACCCATGTATCTTCTTATCCCCGACTCTTCGGTCTCGAACATCATTCTAAACCTCATCCCTGCAGAGACGTGTGTGTACAGAGCTTTGTTGTATTTTGCCAAAGGAACAACAAACTCAGCAGGACTGGCCCTATAGAAACAAGCATTCATGTGTGAGATCTCAATTACTCACAGATAAATTTTAATGATGAATCACATTGGTTGACCAGAATGTAACTTGTCATTCACATCATCACATTTTATAAAGAAGAAATTTGCTTAAGGAAATCATTCTGGATTTTAATTTGCTATGAAACAAAGAGCCATGATAATGTACCTGGGATTGTAAAATATGGTGAAGGGGCTGCAGTTTGCAGCAGCATGGGCTGCAGCTGCAAGAATACCAATGTGCATACTATCACTAGAAATGACAGATGAAGAGAGAGCAGGTTGTGGTCTATTCGCCCGCCTTATTCCCAAGAGAAGCTGAGATTTTTCATCTCTGCAGCCACCAATATGTCATTTGGTCAGCATTGAAGGAGAATGTGAAACACAATATAATAATAATGAGCCTAGTCCGTTAAATAATTGCCAAACCTTATGAATAAAACAGAATCACCAGCAAAAAGCCTCTTCGTGCTAACAAAGATGCTCCAACCTGTTGTCAGCAGGTGCCTTTTTGGCTGCCCTGCATGTATACCAATGGCCGCAGTTTGAAATTCAGTCTAATTGGCACCCAACTCATTATAACAGCAGGCTATTTTCTTGAATAGGAAAAAGAAGTCAATTTCACATGGCAAAATCATAAAATATTTTCTAGATTTCTTTGTGAATTTGAAAAGGAAACATTTTTTTAGCACAAAGTGCAAAATCTGAAGTTGATAAACTTTATCCCTGGGGTTTATTATAAAGACAAGTAAAAACTTTTAATATATTCATCAATAAAAGATATGGACCAGCAGTGACCAGATGGGCAAATGTACCGCGGTAGATATGCCTGAAAGTCCATGTGTTGTCATGTATATCTCTAGCCACCAGCTCCTGAGCTGGAGGCTGCATTGAGAAGTCCTATATACGATTAAAATAACAGTTCTATCTGAGCACTTAGCAGGCATAAATTGTGTAGTTGAAACATCTGAAAGTTTAACCCTCAAAGTTCAAATTCTTGGTACGCACGAGAGGAGGAAAGGTCTTCTCAGCTGCTCGACGAGGCACCGAGAATCCACCATGGGTGCTCGTGTCACTGGCTGTTAGAGTCTTGCAGAAGAAATCTGTAGGATGCCTATTTTGCCTGAGACCCATATTGGAAGCTAACAGGGCCTCCTGATCATACTGCAAAAGATTATTTCCATGGATAAAAGGATTTATTAGAAAAGGGTATGGTGTTGCAGAACAGGATGGTAATTTTCAGAGCTAACCTACCTTGCTTACTGGTTGGAGAGTCATTTGAGCATAGACTTCATCAGTTTCAGGATCAGCCTGATTCAAGCCATTACCAAGAATAAGATCTCCCTTTATAAGAAGTGAAAAACTTTCACTTCAAATACAAAATTATATCACTTTGTATCATAAATAAACTTGAGATACGTGGGAAACAACAGGAGAGCTGAAATTGCATACATGCAGTGTGACATTATGAAGCATGCAAATCAACTTTGAAGGTAGATTGGGGTAGCCAGGGACACATGTAGTCTCCTTTTGCATTGAGGCTGCAACCTGAAAAATTTAGAGTCAAAAAGTAAACCATAATTTATTCGTAGTAACAATAATGATAGTAATTCATCAACAAAAAGATTGCAGGGACTCAAGCTGAGAAGCTTATATGAACCTGTTCGCTGTGTCCTTGAGGAAAGTACACCACAAGGCTCCGCGCTGGAGGCAAAGACACAAGAGGGCCTGCGCAGGCATGCCACAACTCCGAATTAATGCTCTTCTTTTCTCCTGTTCATGGAACAATATCATTGCAATATCAAAATAACGGACATGGTGATCTTATTGAAACAGAGAATAAGGCAAGATTAAGTCCATCAAAGATGCAGCAATTGCAATGTTAACTTATCCGTACTTCACAACCAACAGAAATAGACACTTTATTCTCATCATTCACAATTGACAAGAACAAATGAAACACGTCCAAATGGATCTACCAATAAGTATTTGCACCTATATTTTGAGATTCCGCCATGCTCCATTTCTATTTTATACTACCAAACTCGATATGACGTTCAATCATGTGTTGGAATTTCCAATATTGATACTTGCAGGATTGCTTGTGCACAAGAGGGCAAACTACTAAGCTAACTCTGACCAAACCTTGAGAAATTTGGATTATATGATAGAAGTACTGGTTTCTCACCAGTAACAGAAACTCATGATGCTTCAGTTTTATGTTTCTGACAAGAACTAGAATGAGGAAGAAACTAAATTCCTAGTGAATATGAAAATCAAGAAGACAGTTTTTTTTCTTCAACTAATCAGAAGAAATGAATTAAATTCTTCAGTCACCATTTCCTGGACAATACCATAAACTCAAAAAAGATAGAAGGGGGAAGAAAAAGAGCAAGTGGGAAAAAAAGAGAGCATGTGATCAAGCATAATTACTCTTCAAAGAAACAATAAAGTAGCATCCAATTCAAGAAAAAAATCAAGAAGAGACGCGACATTTGAAGAAGGCATACCTTCTCCATCACCCGGTGCAAAGCCATTCGAGGGAGCCTTCATTGCAAGCAAAAGCAACTTGCTGAATGAGTTCTCAGCAGCTAGGCACCAAATGTTTCACCAAAAATCGAGCTTCAACTACACCAATTGCAACATCAATTGCCTCCAGAGCTTCAATCTCACGCGCCCACATTGAATAGGAAGCAATCGAAGCCTTTCTCCACCTCACGCATAAAGATAAAGCCCTTTTCAGCTCGAATGATCTTTCAAGAACTACCCACCAAAACTCTCAATCCTTTTTCAGCAATTTGTGAAGCTCCAATCATGATGTGACCTCAAACTCCCCCCACACGGGTGAGGAAAAGATCAAGCAAGAGCTGATGGAAGCCAGGGAAGTGCCCAAAATTGGGGGCAGAGGAGAAAGTGAAACAGAAAAAAATGGTGGATGCAAGTGGAAGAGAAAGAGGGGGACTTGGGATTTGAGAGGGAAAAAATATGGTGGCAGGGGGGAGTATGAAGATGGACAGGGACTGACTTGTCGCCGAGAAATCAGAGGACCCGAAACAAAAGGCAGACAGCAGACAGAAGAGAAGGGCAGGAGGAAAGGCAAAGACTGCACCTTTTTGCTTAAAAAACGCTTATTATGTTTTCTTTGGTATTCAAATGAACAGGCCTGACATAAAGCAAGGGCTCAACTGATCACCAGAGCATGGTTAAAAAACAGAGAGCAGGCAGCACCGTGCACTCTCTCCGTCACTGTTCTTTATATACACAAACACATGTGCATCGCTCTGAACCAGACAGCATCATGGTACTGGTTGATGGGGGCAGAATTGCAGCATTAGCTTTTTTATTATTACGGAGTTTAGCTATCGATCAAAAAATAAATACATATCAACCAAATCCATGGTAAATTCACACTCACACCCATCTGTCTCTCTTGTGATGGCGTGGGTCTTTCTGATAAAGGGTGAAGTGAAATGTCACTGTCAAGCCTAGCTCTTCTGTTTCTTACCTTTGTTTTTTTCGTTATCATTTTACTAATTCTTGCAGATTGGTATTTGATCTCAACATAGAAATATTCCTGCAGAAAGTGGTCGCACATTTGATGTTTGGCCAATTGGGCACTCATTTTATATCATGAAAGCGTGCCTTTGTAGTGATAGAATAATAATTAGTTTGGTAAAATAAAATAGGAGGGTAAGGTAAATGTTGTAACTTTTATTATTTATATCAATTTAATATTGGTTTATATATTTATGTTCTTTTATTTTGTATTTATTTTAAAATTATATGATAAAATATTATACATAAAAAATACTATATCAAATATATATAATATAATTTATTATATAGATATATATTATTTTCTTATTATAATTATAAAATATTTATATATAACTAATATTAATATATTTTTGTTATAATAATAACCTAATTATATTATATAATAAAAAATATATAATTATCATATATAATATAATTATATGTATCTAATATTATATTATATTTTTATATAAATATTTTATTATATAGTCAATTTAATTATACATTACTAAATAAATTATTAAATTTAATTAAAAAATTAAATTTATATTTTAATTTTTTTATTAATAAACACACACCATACAAATTATGATTTTTTGAGGGTTTTGCAACCACTACCCATACTTACCCACCTACTCCAAACACAAAATAAATTACAATTTATAAATAATTTAGTTTTTTTTTTCAATTTATCTTTTCTTCTACTTTCATAGGATTTTTTTTTTTGTAGATTGGCCCCACCCAACCATAAACCAACCCTTCATCCTGAACATGGCCTAATGATTCTTCTACCTTTTAGCTCTCCCCTATCTTAAGATTGAATAGTCCGAAAAGAGAGATAGCCCTTTTTTTCCTCTCATGCGATTCAACTTTAAGATGGACTCTAGTTCTACTATAGGCGTGCGCATGATTAAGAGCATTCTAATAAAATAATATAATTATGGTTAAGCTATCTAAATTATGTTACATAAAATATATTATTAAAATTTAGATACTGACACAAAATAATTAAACTTATGGTATTTAATTCTAAATTTATGATTATGCTAATATATCATTAATGACATCAAAGTAGTCAAATGTCCTAATTAAATTTAGGAATTAAAGGGTCTTGGAGATTAGATTCTTAAAATTTATTTAGCATGAACTTTAAAAGTTTTAGAATTTATGTAAAAAATTGAAATGAATTTAGAAGGTATGAAAATGGAACATCTAATAAATATTTAGTTTATATGATAGAGACCGACAAACTCAGAATAAGAATCGGCCATGTTTCGGGTATGGGTTTCAAAGATGGGATGCGTATGATTTTAAATCATATCATTGTCTCCAACATTATTAAATATTTTTGTATAATAATTACTTGATTTTAAAATTTAATAACTTCAATATCAGTTTGAAAATGGAGTGAGTAAACTTTTAGTAGTGACAATTAAATAATCAATCTGCCACTCTGTATCATTGTTGAGATCTTGGCAAATAACATGAGCCCCCCAAAGGACAAGCAGAGTCACGAGATTCACGGCAAGGATGAACCGTGCAGGGAACCTTGCCCGGAAATAAGCACCGTTCTAACCAGCACATCTGAATCAGAAAATCAACAAGTATGCGGCATTATTCTTTATTCAAGTGTCTACCGTGCAGTTCGTTGAAGGAAGACACCTGACCTGACAGCCTCTCAGTTCTGTGCTTCGCTTTAGTGCCAGTCTCTGCAGTGGATTCACAAGCACATGCTATCATTGTCCTTTTACATCTATCATATTATATGCATGTGCATGCCTATCTATACGTATTATTTTTAATAATTGATTCACTATTATTACACCCATTGCTCTTAGATATAAGTTGGATGGAAGTTATTCGCATTATCATAAGAGATATTAAGTGAGATCATACCTTACCAAAAATGAGTAAATATATCATGATTTATTCATAAAATAACTATATATTAAGATCAATATTTATATGTTTGATATTTTATGGTATATTCCCATAAGCTTAATGCGTTCAAATTCACTTTTTTGATGGTGACGAGATATGGAAAGTGTAGAATATCTTTTTAGGTATCCATCTTATTATCTTATCCTAGTTAATAGTTATTTCTTGGATAGCTTATTTGAGCTTGAGAAGGAGCTATCCCGACAGCTAAGACATGGAGGGTGCCCCACCACACTCTGCCATTTAGAAGTGGAGCCAAGCCCAACTGAGTCGTCAATCTCTCCGACCCCACCTGACGTGGAACCATGCAGGTCACGTCATGGTATTTCATGGTCAGTGGCTGGTCAACGTGTCCAAATGACCCCTCGTGAGTATCCACTAGGGTTTTGTCCCGTGGTTCTTCTTCACTCTCCAAAACTCAATAAGGAAGATAGCGATTACATTCCCCACAAACCTACAAACTTCACACGCATATATATATATATATATATATATATATTAAAAATTAGAATAATTTCAAATTAAGTGTAAAAAATTAAAAAATATATATTATGCAATATACGTGGAGCTATGCAGGTCATGTCAAGGTATTCAAGGTCAGCTGCTGGTCAACGTGTCCAAATGCCCCTTCATGAATATCCATTGGCTAGGGTTTGGTAGTTCTTGACTCTCCAAAACTTAATAGGAAGTGGATGGATTGAAAAGCTACAAACTTCATATATAATATTGAGTGATAATTTAAAATGGGGTGTCAAAAGTTTAGTATGCACTACTTAAATAGTAAAAATAAAAATAATATATTTAATGCCAAAACTTACTCTAATTGGTCAATTCACTCCTAAATTCCAACTTTCCTTTTAAAAAAATTGATACGTATGAGCACTGCGGCATCATTTAGCTACACTAATGTGATAAAATATACAATAATTAATTAATGAAAAATTATAGAAAAAATTGCATAAAAAAATTATCAAGATAAACAAGTGTAAATTGGGCGCATAAAAATTTTAACCAATAAACAAACACTTTAAACATGAAGAAAATTAATATTTAACTCATTAAAATTTCAAGAAAATAAGCCTTAAAACTCCGACTTTTTTGTGAAATAAATGATGAATTCAAGTAATAGTCTTTAAATATTAAAATCACATTAAGGTTGTGTCTTATCAATCAATGGTCAGTCCTCATGACATGTATCCAGAAAAGACCAGCACCCACTTGATCGTGCCGAGCACGATCATGCTTACTGAGATTCTTCAATGGCCTCTTCCGAATGATCTCATTTAGATTTCGATGGGATCTCAATTCCACTCTTTTATCTTATTTTATTCTTATAATTTTTACCACTATTTATTTTTTAGGCTCTTAAATATATTTAAGTTTTTGTTAGTTAAAAATATATTTATTATATTTTTATTGGACAATTATATCATACCAACCCAATACATTATATATCCAATATTAAAGGCCCTCTAAAATCATTGGTTGGAAGCACATTTAGCAGAAAACCATAACCATTTATTTTAGTGTCAGCCATGAGTCCATCATATCACAATTGCTTCCATCAACTACTAGAAAAGGTAGTAGAGGGTGGGGACAGAAGAAATTGTGATCATGGGTGGCCATGATGAGACTCTGTGTCCCTTCCTCCTCCTTCCCCCCACCATCTCCTCCTCATTGCTTTTGCCCTACCTCAACTTGTTGAGAATAATTCCACCATAAATAGGGGGAAAGGAGCTGTTTCCTGTAAAGGTTCACTTGAAAACGAGACTGTACATGAAAATATGATGTTGGGTTGGTTTGTTAGGTTTTCCAATGGAGGAGTCGGTGGTCTCGAGCTTTAGGGTCAGGATTGGTCTTCTCGGCCAGACCTTTCTGATCCGGTATTTCATCCCTCTTCTTCCCTTGCTTCTGCTATACGATGTGACAAATCCTGGGGTGTTCTTCTTTCATGGGCAATGTTCCTTGAGGCAATAAGTCCTAGTAAAAAGGCAAGTTTCTTTTATTAGTGATGGACATTGTGAGGTCCTCTCCATGAGCTGCTTTTGCATGGATCCATGGACCGTATGGGCTTTTCCCGAGCTTATTATGAGTTTGAGGGAGAAGTGATCATTGGATAGCAACATGTTTTTTTTTTTTTTGCACAATGGATAGCAACATGTAAAATTGAACAACTTCGATATTTAGAATTGTGATACTATGAACTTCAGTTTCGTAGGACACTGTGAAACACAACTACACTATAGTGCTCTACACACTATGTGGGAATCAGACCAATCAAGGGTAGCTGATGGCTCAGAGATTGGCACGAAAAAATAACATTAGCCTTCTAGAAATTGACTGTTCATAATTTAGTTGTGTTTGATTTGGTGGTTATATTTAATACCCAGTCTCGTAATCCCATTTGTCTATCCATTAGAATAGATTGGGTAAAAATTATATGATTATGTATATATAATTAATAATATTTTTCTATTTTACTAAATTTATTTATTCTCTCAATAATATTATATGAATTATTATATAGTGTTAATTTGATTTAACGAATATAATTTTGTGTATAACTTAATCTTCTATTTTTATTAATCCTTATAAGTTCATAAACCTCATATTTATAATCCAAAAATATGTTATTTAAATCAATAAAGTTTATTACTTATTATCTTTCTACAATTTTATTGAGTTTTCCTCTTATTTGGAATGATATGTGTTGGACAAAATTCAAATAAGTTCAATCTTATTTTAATTAGATTAATTGTGTTAGGGGTTACAACAAGTAAAATCATTAAGAGTTAAGAGAACGCGGCAAGAAATCACAAAAAAAAATGGCATATTTATAATGCGCTAGATTAACCCTCCATAGGAAGGACAAACAAACTTCCATTGTTTTGAAATTTTGACAAAACAATTTTTAATTGGTATGAGTAAATTTTGAAGGGTGAAAATTAGAATCAGAGTAGTGTTAATATCATTTCCAAAATATTTTTTTGGTCATCTAGATTAGTCTAATTGTTGTGTTGATTCAAGATTATTTCTAAGTTTTTTTATTTATCAAATATTATATCTTGACCATATAGTAGTAGTCATGAAGTCACTAACTACTCTCAAGAAAAGAATAGACCACCATAGACTACCCTACACCGAAAGGAAACTTCTGGGCGTGATCCTCTTAAAAGGAGAGGCTGCTCATCGGTGGAATTTGGAACATAGGTTCAAGGAAAATACATGTCACTCTCTGGTCTGTGAATTAATTGCTCTATATTAAAGTCTGAGGACCATAACAGTTTATACAAGAAGTTTTCTCGATCTCAAGTGCTTCATACCAGTTTGGGTTCTTTTGGACACCAAATGCCAAAGGTTTATAGAAGAGCTGAGTGGGAAAGTGAAAAACCTATTGGAGAGTTTGGGGCACCATAGAGACCTCGAGATCGCTATGAATTTAGCATATGAATATAAGAAGTTGACAAGGGTTTACTGTGATGCAAGGAAGGTCAACATGGCATATGAGTGTCAGTATTGACATGAACTACTAAGTGTAGTTGGGATATCACACCAATATGATGTTTTCTTAGACCTTTTGGCAGTAATATTACAGTATACATTTTTACAAACGAGTCTTAGTATAATGACTTAGGCACCGTGGAAGTGTTCAATCTATGTAGTAACAAAAACTTAAAATGTTACTAAGTATGAATGAAGTTGAGTTTTGACATATTAAGAAATATTGTGACCACAATCAAGCCTAGATGAACACAAGAAACAAGGATTTCATATTGAAATGCCACACACGACAAAGTATATTGGCCATCACAAATAACCAACAATACGAGTTTAACACTATTTTGATAAGAAGCATTTATTTTTGTTAATTTTGAAATAGATCGATCTTACTTAAGAGAGGAGCTGATATGTAGAGTACCACGATCTCTATTCAGTTGAGCCCTATAATCCAAATCCATACGGCCATTAGGTGAAAGAATGGAAAAAGATATAATACTAAATGTTTGCATGCTAGAAATAAGAGGTAGAACACTAGAAAAAGACCTTATACCACTACCCGTGAATGTTGTAAATATCATCATTGGGATAAATTGACTATCTAGACACCACACCAAGGTAGATTGCCAAAATAAGCTAGTGACCTTCCACACACAAGAAGCCCACAAAATTGTATTATTAAGGGAAATAAATAACAATAAGCCCACATAATCTCAAGCATGAAGGCTCAAGTGATAATCAAGAAAGAAGGTGTGATATTCTTGGCTCGTATCATGAGTACATCAATGGTAGAGCTGATACTGAAGGATGTACCAGTGGTGTAAACCCCGTTCCTTAAAGATAAGGAAATCGGTGAAAGAACCGGTCAACCCAAGTGAGAAAATCGAACCGGTTCACGAGCCCCAACCGTTAGAGGAAGGGCAAATTGGGAAATTTACAAATCTCGAGTGACCTAAAGAGTTATAAAAACCATGGGACTTTGGAAAAAATTGGAAGAGAAAACTAGACCGGTCCACATGAACCGAATTTGAACCGGTTTGGATTTGTTTGAACCATCATTGAACTGATTGCTAAATTCATTTTTTTAGATGGCTTAAAATATTCAAATTGGGGAATTCAAGCCACCATTGGATAGAGAATGAATTTAGAAATTTTTAATTTTGAAAAACTCGGTCGAATCGGGCCTGAACTAACCGGTTTAAACATTGAACCTAGTTCGGACGGGTCCGGAATAGTGTCGTCTTCGTCCTTCAGATGATGACACTGTTCATTCGCTCCGCTCGATCCGAGTACCACCAAAGAAGCACCGACATAATCAAACAGTGAAGCAGCTACGATGGACCGAAGCTGCCCTGTTTCGGTCGAGCTGAAATCAGCCAAATTCAGCCCTCCTCATGGCAAACCAATCTCTTCCAACATCACCATAGCCCTTAGATGACCTCAACTAAGTTGAAAGGTAAGCTAATTCGACCCTCCTCAATTGTTACAGCTCGGAGTTAGAGAGAGAAATTGTAAAATTTCACTAACGAAATTCTCCCTCGATTCGAGGTCAATTGTAGGAATTCTTGATCCTAAAAGATAACTGAGGAAGAGAGCTATCTTCCTCGATAGAGAGATTGGACCACCGCACCTCCGACGATAAGCTTTCGAAGTTTTCTCTCTCTACGCTCAATTTTCCAACGAAGCTCCATTTGAGCTTAATTCGGACCCAAATGATGTGATTCAAAGCTCAATTGAATCGTATGGAATGTAGGAATTGGTCTATACCTTTAATTAGAGTAATTAACCCCGATTGAATGGTCAATTTGATGAAATCAAATTCGACCAATTTGATGAAATCAAATTCGACCAATTTGAAAGGGGAAAATTGGGGAAAAGTTTGGGGATTTCATAAAATTGAGGGACCAAATTGCAATCTCCCAAAATTAAGGGCCAATTGGCCATGGAAAAGATGTTGGAGGACCAATTGGTCAAATTTTAAAAATAATTGGGGTCAAATTGCCATTTTTGTAAAGTAGGGGCAAAATGGTAATTTTTGAAGAGTTAGGGACCAATTTGGAAATTTGGAAAACTTGAGCCACTTAAAGAATTTCGAGTAAATTAAGGATCCAAAGTGAATTTTTGGAAGTTTCAGGACTCAATTTGGATAAAAGTTAGCATTAGAGACCTAAAGTCAAGGAAAATGAACTTTAGGGACCTAAGTGCAATTAATATGAAATTTTGGGCTTAGTCATTCATACATGAGAAAATGAAGGCTGCTATGCCAGATATTAATAAATAAGGATGTCCAAATCGTGTAGGAACACAAAGGACTGGAATGCCAGCAAGTACAAGCTAGTGTGGACGTGAAAACCGATTGGAAAAGAGTACACTTCAGTTATCGAGTGAGTGGGTTTATTCACATCATACCCTGTTGGGATGACGAGCACCTCGAAAATGAAAAACCACTTATATGTGGGATTTTAACATCACACCCAGTTGGAGTGATGTGAGAACTAAGTGGAAAAGCTACTTACTAGTTGTAAGTAGAGAGATCATACCTGATTGGTATGATGGACTTCTTGGAAGTAAGGAGAAAATCGCTTGTCGGTTATAAGTGGAGATATCAACACACCCGGTTGGTGTGATGAATTAAAAAATTATTTTTATTAAAAGTGTTCTCCCCTGATTGTGTGCCATTGCTTGAAATTTTTGGGAGACCTTCTTGATGAGAGCTAGAATAGCTTAGATAGGCCAGAGGCCTCAGTTTTGGAACTTGGGGCTAAAATGCCCGATTTTGAAAAATCACGTACAATGGGCCCAAGGCGAGCTGGAACGAGCAGGAGCTCGTAAACAAACATGATATGTTAAAGCCATACAAATTCTTAATGAATGAATTATGTGATTTTGACATAGTACCAAGACAGGACCGACATATTCGATGGACTAGCAGTAGTCCGTCAAGGCCAGGTTGACGGACTGGCCTAGAAAGATAGTTGTAGGTCGAGTTGAGGGCCGGGGCCATTGGACCAGTGGCACCAAAGATAAATGGCTTTGTAGAAAACTATTATTTTTGCATGCACTTGAGGTTCAAGACCATTAAGATGCCCAAGAGGGGTAGTGATGTGTCTTAAGGGCCACTGGACGACATGGTGGAGATAAAGGCAGTTTATCGTGCCAGCAGTTACGAAAGCTCGATTTAGCTTCATGCGCATGAGGCTTGGGTGGGATCAGGATGAGGTCTCTGTCCTCATACGAACATAGAGTTGATTTTGGATTTGAGGGTCGGATGTCACAAATATCTACTCAGACCTAGGGTAGAAGTGGACGGGCTTCTATCTAGGTGGCCGATAAAGTCGCTTTGACACCACAAGTGGATGTAGTGGATGGGCTACCCGCGAATGTGTGATCTCCTCCTAATGAAGGACGTGTGTTGACTATTAAACACACCTAATGTGGAAAATGAGGAAAAAGGGTTTTGAAAATCGAAACTTGAGGAAATAATATTTTTAAAAGAAATAAGGAGTCTTGCACACTCCGAATAAAGATATATTATTTTTGGAAACTCTCTCCCAACACCCATTCACCGAGTTGTCAAACTCTACCCCTCCCATTACCCCTTTTTAGGTAACCAAAGGAAAAAACTAAAGAGCTTCTTGTAGCCAAACTTGCAAGACATGTATGTAAGGTTTAATGTATTTAGTTTTGATTAATGCTATTCTAGGAAAGATACAGGTGAAAAGGATGCCTTACTCCTCACGGTTTAGAAAAGGGAAAACTCTTAATAAACTGGGAGAGTAGTGGGTTGCTCACGGGGATCCGACCAAATCGATGTGAGCTAGACACTAGTCCAAGTGAGTGGGTTTGATTCTGATATCGAGTTCGGTTGGATCGACATATGCTTTCTACATCTTTCAAACTATATGTTGTGTGTGTTTTTAAAATTGTTATGATGAAATTGGAAAACAACATTGAAGCATTAAAAATATTTTCTAAAAGGGGGTTTCGACCCATAATTTTTTTTAAAAAAAATGCTCCGACCTAACTGTTTAGAAGTGGGGATCCAACCCATAATTTCTAAAAAATGGGGATTCTACCAAATTGTTTAGAAATGGGGTTTCGACCCATATTTTTTTTATGAAAGATGAACTTCAATCCATATTTTGTGAGGGAGACTTAGTCCCAACTATTTAGAAAAGGGGGGTTTCAGCCCATATTTATAAAAAGAGTATAATCATAATATTTGGCACTCAAAATAAAGTAATGCCATTCATGACATTATGGGACATTGTTGGTCAATAATTGTATGCTTGTACTACTATAGCCGGGTTGGACATATAGCATAGCAACCTCTGTTGCTCTATTGATTTCATGTTGCATTGACTGTCATTGAGGCATACGTGGTTGAATATTAGTAAACACCTATAGAGAGAGGTTGTGCTACTTACCAAGGGATATTTGGGACAAGAAGGAATAAGGAGGAGATCATTCATCCCAATATCCATGACATGAGAGTTACACTATCCAATATTGTCACGCCCCGATCCGGTTTGGTCGGATCCCTATGATCAACCCGCCGCTCCCTTGGTTTAAGAGGGGTTTCCCCTTTCCTTAATCAAGAGATGCCAGACATAATTTAACCTTGTTCCTTAGAAAGTCCTGGTGTTTTCCTTAGTCATTTTCCCTACTCCTAAAAAGGGATAAAAAAAGAGGGGTGAGTTTCTACAACTCAATGGATTTTCAAAACCCTTTCCCTCATTATTCACATTAGGTGTGTTTAACAGTCAACACATGCCCTCATCATGAAGGGATCACACATTCACAGGGCAGCCCCTCCACTGCACCCACTTGTGGCGTCAGAGCGACTTTAGGACAAATTGGAGAAATTTTAACTCCCAAGTGACTCAAAAAGGTTTATAAACCTTGGAAAAGAACTTTAGGACAGATTGAGAGAGAAAAACTAGACCGGTTCTAGTGAACTGGATTAAACTGGTTTGAGAACCGAGCCGGTTTATGAATCAAAACCAATAGAGAGAGGGAAAATCGGGAAATTTATGGGCCCTAAGTGACCTAAGAAGTCATAAAAGTCATGAAAAGGGACTTTAGGATGAATTGGAGATGAAAACCAAACCGGTTCAGGTGAACCGGATTGAACCACTATTGAACTAGGTGCTAAATTTATTTTTTCTAGGTGGCTTAAAAAATTCAAATTTTAGATTTGAGGCTACCATTGGATATAAAATGAATTTAGAAATTTTTAGATTTGAAAACTTCGGTCAAATTGAAGGTGAACCGACCAGTTTATGCTTTGAACCTAGTACGTCTGGTTCGAAATAGTGTCATCTTCTTCCTTTAGATGGCAGCACTGTTCACTCGCCGAAAAATTGCGTAGCGTCGGCGAAGCTGAAAAGTCTCTGGCCAGGGAGTATCAGGCAATGAATGACCTCCATTAAGGCGCCAATTGGATGGCCAATAAGTCTTTGAGCTTCCTATATAAAGAGCCCCTCCTCATTCATCCTCTCCACACCTGAAAAACACCATTATCTCTCAGCTACTTATGTAAACCCTGGCCTTTGATAATAAGAAAATCGGGGAAAGAACACATCATTTTCAAATTGAAAACCGAGTTGGTCTACAAACTCGATCCAATAGAGAAAGGGTAAACCAAGAAATATATGGATCCCGAATGACCTGAAGAGTCCCAAAAGTCATGGAAATGGACTTAAGAATTAATTGGAGATGAAAACTAAATCGGTTTAGGTGAATCGGATTGAACCAGTTTGAACCACTATTGAACCGAATTCTAAATTCATTTTTCTAGGTGGCTTAAAAAATTCAAATTTGAGATTTGAGGCCACCATTGGATAGAAAATGAATTTAGAAATTTTTAGGTTTGAAAAATTCAGTTGAATTTGGGGTGAACCGACTAATTTAAGCTTTGAACCCGGTTTGGACTAGTACGGTCCAGTTTGGAATAGTGTCATCTTCTTCCTTCAAATGACAGTACTATTCACTCACCAAAAAATTGCGCAGCACCGACAAAGCTGAAAAGTCTCTGACCAGGGAGTTTTAGGCAATGAATGACATCTATTAAGGCACCGATCAGACGACCAAGAAGTCCCCGAGTTTCCTATATAAAGAACCCTTGCTCATTCATCCTCTCCACACTTGAAAACTCCATTCTCTCTCAACTGCTTAGTTTTTCGGTGAAGCTCAAACCAAAGCTCCGATATAGGATGATTTCTAAGCCAAAAAGGCGTGGTCAGGTTCTTTAGAACCGGGGAGAAGTTAGCTACACGCCTATATTTTCCATTTACTCCGAGAGTCACCGAAGAAACACAGACATTATCAAACAATGAAGCAGCTTTGATGGACCGAAGTTGCCCTATTTTGGCCAAGCTGAAATCGGCCAATTTGAGACCTCCTCAGCCCTCCCACGACCGAATTAGGACCGAAAGGTAACCCAATTCGGCTCACCTCTACAATTTTCGACCGGTGTTAGAGAGAGAACTGTAGAATTTTGATGAAGGAATTCTAATCCAATTTGACATTAATTGATGCAATTCATGATCCTAGGAGGAATCTCAGGACACAAGCTATCTACCCAGTTCGAAAGCTCAGACCGCCGCGTCCTCGATGGTGAGCAATTGAAGCTTTCTCTCTTTACGTTCTATTTTTCGACGAAGCTCCATTTAAGCCTGTTCTGGCGTCAAAACTTATGATTCAAAGTGCTATTGAATTGTATGAAGATGTAGAAATCAATTTTAAATTCAATTTCAACAATTAGAAGTGTTTGATCGGTCAATTTGATGAAATCAAATTCCATTGTGTTAGGAAGTTGAAATTGGGGATTTTTGAAAATTCGAGGGACCAAAATTCATTGTTGTAAAATTGAAGGTCAATTGGGCATGATAAGAGTGTTAGGGGACCAATTGGGCAAATTTTAGAATTTTCGGTGTAAATCTTACCATTTTTGTAAAGGAAGGGCAAAATGGTAATTTTGGAAAATTTGAGGTCCAAATTAGAAATTTAGTAAACTTGAACCCCTTTTTATGAAATTGAGTAAATTGAGGTTCTAAGAGGAATTTTAAAAGTTTTAGGACTCAATTTGGGCAAAAATTGGCAATTGGGGCCTAAAGTAAAAGTAAAAGGACTAAATTTGGGAAAGTTGTGAATTAAATCATTAATACTGAATGAGGTGACCAAGTCAAATGATAATGAACAACGATGTTCATTTCATGTAGGAACACGAGACATCCGGAATGCTTGCTGAGGTTAAGCTCGCAAGGGACGAAAACCTACTTAGTGGAATTTCATTGCACGATGGGGTGAGTGGGAATTTTATATCATACCCAGTTAGGATGATAAGTACCTCGAAAATGAAAATCCACTACTTAGTGGTATTTTATACATCTCAACTTAGAGGAGTGGTGTGAAAATGACACAAGAAAACTACTTCCTAGTTATAAGTAGATTGTACCCGGTTGGTATGTTGAAACTTTCTCGTAGGAAGTGGAAAACCTGTTAATCGGTTATGAGCGGAGATATTCTTATACTCAGTTGATATGATGGATGGTTGAAACTACATTTTTGTTAGAAGTACTCTTTCCTGACTATGTGCCACAACTTAAACCATTTGGGAGACCTTCTTGAAGGGAGCTCAAATAGCTCTGTTAGGCCGAAGGCCTCGATTTTAGAGCTTGGGGGCTATTATGCCCAATTTTGAAAATTTCAAACAATAGGCTCTAGGCCAGTTGGCACGAGCAGGAGCTCATAAATAAACATGAATTTATATGCTATGAAAACTTGAATAATTGAATTATTTGGCCATTGTACCAAAACATGACCGACATACTCAATCAACTAGCAGTGGTGCGACATGATAGGTATGCGGACTAGTCAAGACAAATAGTTGCTGATTGCGTTGAAGGTGAGGGCCGTTGGACTAGTGACACCACAAATTATATGGCATGATGTGAAAATACTGATTGTGCATGCACTGTGTTTACAGGATCTTCAAGACGCCCAAGAGGGGTAGTGATGTGTCCTAGGGCCCTAGATGACCAGGTGGATATAAGGGCAGTTAGTCATACCAGGAGTCCTTGTGAAGTTCGACGTAGCTTCAAGCGCACGAGACTAGGGTGGGGTCAGGATGAGGTCTCTGTCCTCATACGAACATAGAGAATTGTTACGGGATTGAGGGTTAGATGTTGCAAACATCCACTCATTCTCAGGATAGAAGTGGACGTACTTTTACCTAGTTAGCCAGTAAAGTCTCTTTGATGCCACAAGTGGGTTTAGTGAACGTATTGGCCTACGATTGTGTGATTGGCCTTCATGATGAAGGATGTGTGTTGGGTGATGACACACTGTGATTAATAAGAAATGGTGATAAAAACCAAAGTTTGAAATGTAAGGTTTTTAAAGGAAAATAAGGAGTCTATCATACTCCAAAACCAACATTTTTCCTAAAATTTATATGTTTGAAAACCCATTCACTAAGTTGTTGTACTCACCCCCTCCCTTATCTTCCTTTTAGGAAATCCTAGAAAGGCTACCCCAAATGTCCTTCAACTAATACTCTTGTGGGACAGGTATAAATTGTTTAAAATTTTATGCAGTTTTGATTTATGTATTCCAAGAAAGGTACAAGTTTAAAGGACGCGTTACTCTTTATATTTTATAAATAAGGGGAAACCCTCAGTAAACCGGGAGGGTGGCAGGTTGATCATGGGGATCCGACCAAACCAGGTCGGGGCGTGATAGCTTAGTTTTCCAGTGAAGCTCGAACTAGAGCTCCCATATATAGTCTTTTTTGTGCCAAAGAAGGCATGGTCAGGTTATTTATAATCGGGGAGAAGTCAGCTACACGCCTATAGTCTCCATTTGCTCAGAGAGTGACTAGAGAAACGCCGACGTGATCGAACAGTGAAGCAACTCTGGCGGATCGAAGCTGCCCTGTTACGGCTGAGCTGAAATTGGCCAATTCGAGCCCTTCTCAGGCCAAACCAAGCTCTCCCAACACCTCCTCAGCCCTTCCATGGCCAGATTAAGATTAAAATGTAAGCTAATTTGGCTCCCCTTTGCAATTTACATCCCGTATTACGGAGAGAGTCGACATAATTTCAATGTCAGAATTCTAATCCAATTTGGCATCAATTGATGCAATTCTTGATAATAGGAGAAACCTCAGGAGGAGAGCTATCTACCCCAATTGGAAGCTCAGAACGCCGTGCCCCCGCTGGTGAGCAATTGAAGCTTTCTCTCTTTACGTTCTATTTTCCGGCGAAGCTCTATTTGAGCTCGTTTCAGTGTCAAAACTTATGATTCAAAGTGCTATTGAATCGTATGAAGATGTAGAAACTCAATTTTAACATATATTTCAACAATTAGAAGTGTTTGATTGGTCAATTTGATTAAATCAAATTCAGCTATGTCATGGAGTTGAAATTGGGGGAAAATTTGGGGAAAATTGGGGATTTTTAAAAATTCGAAGACCAAAATTGAATTTTATAAAATTGAGTGTATATTGGGCATGATAAGAATATTAGAGGACCAATTGAGCAATTTAAAAATTTTTGGGGTAAAACTTACCATTTTTGTAAAGGAAGGACAAATTGGTAATTTTGGGGGCCAAATTGAGAATTTGGGAAACTTGAACCCCTTTTATAAAATTGAGTAAATTGAGGTTCCAAGTGGAATTTTAAAAGTTTTGGAACTCAATTTGGGGAAAAAATGGGCAATTGGGGCCTAAAGTGAAAAAAAACTTTAGGGACCAATTTGAAAATATTGGAAAAGTTGTGAATTTAGTCATTTATACTAAATGAGGTAATTAAACCAGATGATAATGAACCACAATGTTCATTTTATGTTTGAACACGATACATTGGGAACACCAACTGAGGTTAAGCTCGCAAGGGATGAAAACTGAGTAAGTGGAATTTGACTGCACGATCGGGTGAGTGAGTATTTTTATCATACCCGGTTGGGATAATAAGTACCTCGGAGATAAAAATCCACTACTAAGTGGTATTTCAAACATCACAACTTAGAGAAGTGATGTGAAAATGACATGGAAAAACTACTTACCGGTTGTGAGTAGATCATACCCGGTTGGTATGATGAAACTTCCTTGGAGGAAGTGGAAAACCCGCTCATCGATTATGAACAGAGATGTCCTCATACTCAATTGGTATGATGGATGGTTGAAAATACATTTTTGTCGAAAGTGCTCTCCCTGGAATGTGTGCCACTGCTTAAGCCACTTCGGAGACCTTCTTGACGGGAACTCAAATAGCTTTGTTATGCCAGAGGCCTCAATTTTGGAACTTTGGGGCTATTATGCCCAATTTTAAAAATCTCGAATAGTGGGCCCTAGGCCAGTTGGAACGAGCAGGAGCTCGTAAACAAACATTAATTTATATGCCATGGAAAATTGAATTGTGTGGCCAAGGTACTGCGACAGGACCGACATAGTCAGTCAACTAGCGGTTGTGAGACATGACAGGTCTCCGGACTAGTCAAGATAAATAGCTGCATTTTGAGTTGAGGGTCGGGCCGTTGGACTAGTGGCACCACAAATTATATGGCATGATGTGAAAATACTGATTGTGCATGAACTGTGTTTTTGGGACCTTCAAGATGCACAAGAGGGGCAATGATGTATTCTAGGGCCTTGGACGACTTGGTGGATATAAGGGCAGTTAGCTGTACCAGGAGACCCTCGACGTATCTTCAAGTGCATGAGACCTCTGTGGGGTCGGAATGAGATCTCTATCCTCATACGGACATAGAGAATTGTTTCGAGATTGAGGGTCGAATGTCACGAACATCCACTCATTCTTAGGGTAGAAGTGGACGTGCTTCTATCTAGGTGGTCGGTAAAGTCGCTCTGACGCCACAAGTGGGTTCAGTGAACGTACTGCCCTGCGATTGTGTGATTGACCTTCATGTTGAAGGATGTGTTTTTTTTTTTTAAAATCGAGATTTCTAAGTGTAGGAAACTTAAAGGAATTAAGGAGTCTGGCACACTCCAACTTGAAAACATTTTGTTAAAACACTCCATTTTTAAAATACCCATTCACTGAGTTGTAGAAACTTACCCCTCTTTTCTATCCCTTTTCAGGAAAAGAAAATGACTAGGAATAACACCAAGCCTTACCCTTTATCAGGTATGCTTAATTTCTCTTAAACTTACATTTTATTTGATATATGTATTTCTATGGAACAAGGTTAAAAATACGCCTGGCTCCTCTCGAGTTCAAGAAGGGAGAAACACCTCTTGAATAGGGAGAGCGGCGAGTTGTTCACAAGGATCCAACCAAACTGGGTCGAGGCGTGACAAGACCTGATTCGACCGAGTTTTTCAAAATAAAAAATTTCTAAAATCATTTTCTATCCAATGGTGGCTTCGATTCCCCAATTTGAATATTTTAAGCCACCCCGAAAAATGAATTTAGCAACCAATTCAATGATGGTTCAAACTGGTTTAGATCCGGTTCACCTGAACCGGTCTGGTTTTTTCTTCCAATTTGTCCAAAGTCACTTTCCATGGTTTTGATGACTCTTTGGGTCACTTGGGATTTGTAAATTTCCCCATTTGCCCTTTCTCTAATGGTAGGGGTTTGTGAACCAGTTCGATTTTCTCACTTGGGTTGACCAGTTCTTTCCCCGATTTCCTTATCTTTAAGGGACGAGGTTTACATCTCTCCCCTCCTTTTAGTAATTTTATCCCCAAAACTAATTCAACATCCTTTGTATTGTAAATAGCTTCCCTTGATGTCAACTTGAAGTATGTTTGACATGCTATCTTTTCGGTTATTTTATAGCTCATCTTCATTCTCCCTTATTCCCAGTATCCATCTATTTCTTTTAGGTGGAATTCACATCCTCTTTGTTTCATGATCTCTTGATCATCCTACAATAGGTTTGCTTAACATTCTCATGGCTTTTTGGTTGTTACTACCATCTCTTTCATTAATCTCTTTAAGGCTTTCTTTCGGCCTTATTTTCCAAATGTTTTTGGCCTTTCCACCTCTCCATTCTTTATGGGAGTATTGACCTTCATAAGGGTAAGTTCGTTAACTGCGTCGATCCTATTATTCTCCTTGTCAAATTATCTTGAGGCCATTGTCTCTTGAGTTTTCTTATCCTTATTGTCCATCTTATTACCCTTTTTAGGGTGTAATCCTCACTACTTCTCGGTCTATCTTAGGGTGTCGTTTATTATTTCTGATTATCTTGTTGTTATTAGTTATTTCCTTCAACTAGGTCCATCTAAAATCCCTATTTTGGCTTCTGTGTTCTTCGAGCGTAGTCACACCTGGCCATCCTCGTATGTCCTGAACCACCAATGTCTTTAATGAGGTCCTTATTTTAGTTCTAGCTTCTGATGGTTCATATGTCAGTTATTTAGCCTAGAACTTTCTCCTTCCATGGTCCCACTTCTTATCCTTATCCTTATCCTTCCATGGTCCCACTTCCATGGTAGCTCGTCCACTGCACCCACTTGTGGTGTCGAAGCGACTTTACCGACCACCTAGATAGAAAACCGTCAACTTCTACCCTATGCATGAGTAGATGTTCACAACATCCGACCCTCAATCCCAAAATTAACTTCGTGTCCATATGAGGATAGAGACCTTATCCCGACCCACCCTGGCCTCATGCGCATGAAGCTACGTCGAGCTTCCTTGACTGATGGTAGGACAAACTGCCCTTATCTCCACCATGTCGTCCAGTAGCCCCTATGACGCATCATAACACCTCTTGGTGTCTTCATGGCCCCGAACCTCAAGTGCATGCACAAACAATAATTTTTCACAAAGCCATTTATCTTTGGTGCCACTGGCCCAATTGCTGTTTGTAGCTGTTTGTTTAGGCCGGTCCATCGACCTGACCTTGACGCACTACTGCCAATCCATCGAGTATGTTAGTCCTATCTTAGTACCATGTGAAATCACACATTTCATTCTTTTAGAATTTTCATGGCATAAATATCACATGTTTGTTTTTGAGCTCCTGCTCTTGCCAACTGGCCTTGGGCCCACTGTACGTAATTTTCCAACATTGGACATTTTAGCCCACAAGTTTCAAAACTGAAGCCTCTCACCTATCTGAGTTATTCTAGCTCTCGTCAAGAAGGTCTCCCAAAATTTTTAAGCATTGACACATAGTCAGGGGAGAACACTTATGCCAAAAATAACCTTTTCAACTCATCACACCAATCGGCTGTGATGACATCTCAGCTTACAACCGGTAAGCGGGTTTTCTCCTTTCTTCCCTGAAGTCTATCATACCGACCGGGTATGATCTCTCTCGTTAAGTAGTTTTTCCACTCAGACTCACATCACTCCAACCGGGTGTGATGTTAAAATTTCACATAGAAGTGGTTTTCATTTACGAAGTGCACATCATCCCAACAGGGTGTGATGTGAATAAACCCACTCAACCGATAACAGCAGTATATTCCTTCTTAGTCGATTTTCACCTCCACGCTAGCTTATCCATGCTGGCGTTCCAGTCCTTCATGTTCCTACATGATGTGGACATTCTTATCTGTTAATATTTGGCGTTATAGCCTTTGTTTCTCATGAATGACGTCTAAACACAAAGTTTTCAGTTAATTGCATTTAAGTCTCTAAAGTTCTTTTCCCTTGACATTAGGTCCCTAATGCTAACTTTTCCCCAAATTGTGTCACAAAACTTCCAAAAATTCACTTTGCATCCTCAATTTACTTAAAATCGTTTAAGGGGTTCAAGTTTTCCATATTTCCAATTTGGTCACCAACTTTTCAAAAATTACTATTTTGCCCCTACTTTACAAAAATGGCAATTTTACCCCAATTATTTTAAAAAATTGATCCTCAATTTTACGAAATCATTAAATTAAAGAGAGAAAGCTTCGAAAGCTTACCATGAGAGGTGCGGTGGTCCGATCTTTCTATCCGTGCAGGTATCTCTCGTCCTAAGATTCCTCCTAGGATCATGAGTTGCAACAATTCATATCGAATTGAGGGAGAATTTGGTCTGTGAAATTTTCATAGTTTCTCTCTCTAACGCCAATTGGAAATGACAAAGTAGGCTGAATTCGCTTATCTTTCTGCTATATTTCCATCATGTGAGGGTTATGGAAGTGTTGGGAGAGCTGGGTTTGGCCTAAGGAGGGCTGAATTCGGCCGATTTCAGCTCGGCCAAAATAGGGCAGCTTTGGTTTGTCAGAGCTGCTTCACTGTTTGATCACATTAGCGCTTCTACGGTATTCCTCGGCTTAAATGGAGACAACCATAAGATAACTGACTTCTCCTAGAATCTAAGGAACCCGACCTTGCCTTCTATTGCTTAGAAAAACTCCTATGTTGGTGCTCTGGTTCGAGCTTAGTAGGAAAAATGAGTAGTTGAGGGAGAATGGAGTTTTCAGGTGTGAGGAAGATGAATGGAGATGAGCTCTTTATATAGGGTGATCGGGGACTCTCTGGTTGACCGTTTGGCACCTTAATGGTGCTCATTCATGGCCTGAAATGGCCTGAACGGAAATGTTTCACCTTCATCGGTGCTGTCCATTCTTCTAGTGAATTTAGCAACCGGTCCAATGATGGTTTAAACCAATTTAAACTGGTTCAATCAGGTTTAGATCTGGTTCACTTGAACTAATCTAATTTTCTCTTCCAATTTGCCCCAAAGTCACTTTTCATGGTTTTTATGACACTTTGGGTTATTCGAAATTTGTAAATTACCCCATTTTCCCTTTCAATAACTATTGGGGTTTGTGAACTGATTCTGTTTTCTCACTTGGGTTGACCAGTTCTTTCCTCGGTTTCCTTATCTTTAAGTGATGGGGCTTACAAGTATTGACCAAGTGTTGTTGGATATGGTCACAGTGAAACTCGTCACCTCAAATCAAGGAAAATTGGGAAGGGTCCGATTAATTTAAGGAGAAAACTGAACCACTTAATTAACCGAGAATGATAAAGAAGAGTTGAAATGGGAAATTGTAAAATCCCAAGTGACCAAGATGTCACGAAAATCATGAGGAAGGGTCATGATGGAATTTGGATGAGAAAATTGGAATGGTTTAGTGTAAACACCATCTTTTAAAGAGAAGAAAACCGAGAAAAAATGGGTCGTTTTAGAAGAGAAAACCGAACTGGTTCATGAACCATAACCGATAAAGAGTGGGTGAAATAGTAAATTGAGAAATCCCAAGTGACTCAAAGAGTCATAAAAACCATGGAAATGAACCTTGGGACAAATGGGAAGAGTAAACCAAACTAATTCAGGGCGAACCAGATTGAACTATACTTGAACCGGTTTCTAAATTCATTTTTCTTGGTGGCTTAAAATGTTTAAATTGGGAAATTGAAGCCACCACTGGATAGAAAATGAATTTAGATTAATTTAGAAATTTTTTTATTTTGAGAGAACTGGTCAAATCGGGCCTGAACCGACCGATTTTTTCCATTGTCAGGTCGGATCGGTTTGGTCCGGTTCGAAACAATGTCATCTTCTTCCTCAGGATGACAACACTGTTCATAAATGCAGAAAACATATATCTCTAGTGAAGATGTTACCACTCTGATTAGGCCATTTTCTAATAAGGATAAGCTTAACCAAAATGGAAAGTGGTCGAGCAGAGAGTCCCTATTCATCCTCCACACGTCTCAAATCGCCATTCTCTCTCAAGTGCTGCATTTTTTAGTGAAGCTCAAACTCGAGCTCTGATATAGGCCTTTTTCTCATCCTTAGAAGGCAAGGTCATGTCCTATAGACTCTGGGGGAAGTCAGGTACCTGACAGTAACCTCCTTTAGACCGGAGGACCGCTAGAGAAGCGCATGCGGAATCCAATAGTGAAGCAGATTTGAAGGACCGAAGTTGCCATGTATTGGCCAAGCTAAATTAGACCAAATCCAGCCCTCCTCCTGCCAAACCAAGCCTTCTCGACACCCCAACGACCCTCACATAGCTTCAACAGAGTAGAAAGGTAAGCCAATTCGCTCCTCTTCCATTGATACAATTCATGTAAACGTCGTCCCATAAAGATAAGGAAACCAAGGAAAGAACCGGTCAACCCAAGTGAGAAAACTGAATAGGTTCACAAACCCCAACCATTAGAGAAAGGGCAAATGGGGAATTCTACAAATCCCAAGTGACCCAAAGAGTCATAAAAACCATATAAAGTGACTTTGGGATAAATTGGAAGAGAAAATCAAATCGGTTTATGTGAATCAGGTCTAAACCAGATTGAATCAGTTTGAAGGGGCTTGAACCATCATTGAACCGATTGCTAAATTCATTTTTCTATGTGGCTTAAAATATTTAAATTAGAAAATTTAAGCCACCATTGGATAGAGAATCAATTTAGATGAATTTAGAAAATTTTAATTTTCAAAAACTCGGTCGAATCAGGCTTGAACCGGCCAATTTAAGCATTGAACCCGGTTCCGAACAGTGCCATCTTCTTCTTCCAGATGATGACACTGTTCATTCAGTGGAAGAATGGACAGTGCCAATGAAGGTGAAATATTTCCATTCAGGCAATTTCAGGCCATGAATGAGCACCATTAAGTGCCAAACGATCGGCCAAAGAGTACTCGAGCTCCCTATATTAAGAGCTCCTCTCCATTCATCCTCCTCGCACCTAAAAATTCCATTCTCCCTCAACTACTTAGTTTTTCGACTAAGCTCAAACCAGAGCTTCGACATAGGGGTTTTTCTGAGCATTAGAAGGCGAGGTTGGGTTCCTTAGATTCTGGGAGAAGTTAGTTACCTGACGAAAATTTCCATTTGATTCGAGGACCATTGCAGAAGCGCCGGCGTGATCAAACGGTGAAGTTGCTCTGGTGGACTGAAGTTGCCCTATTTTGGCCGAGCTAAAATCAGCCGAATTCAACCCACCTTAGGCCAAACCCAGCTCTCTCAACACTCCCACAACCCTCAGATAATTGAATTATAGCTGAAAGATATGCCAATTCAACCTCCTCTGTCATTTCCAATAGGCATTAGAGAGAGAAACTGTGAAGATTTCATTTACCAAATTCTCCCTCAATTCAATTTGAATTGTTGCAATTCTTGATCCTAGGAGGAATCTCAGGACGAGTGCTACCTGCCCAGAGAGAAATATCGAACTAGTGCACCACTGACGATAAGCTTTCTCTCTCTACGCACAATTTTCCGTCGAAGTTCCATTTGAGCTCATTTTGACCTCAATTCATGCGATTCAAAGCTCAATTGAATCGTGTGGATGTGTAGAAACTGAACTATAACTCCAATTTCAACAATTAAAGCTAATTGAATGGTCAATTTGTTGAAATCAAATTAAGACAGTTTGAAAAGGGAAAATTGGGGGAAAATTTTTGGAGAAATTTGAGGATTTTGTAAAATTGATGGACCAAATTGCAATTTCCCAAAATTGAGGTCCAATTAGCCCTGAAATGGATGTTGGAGGACCAATTGGTCAATTTTTGAAAATATTGGGGTCACATTGCCATTTTTGTAAAGTAGTGGCAAAATGGTAGTTTTTGAAAAGTTGGGAACCAAATTGGAAATTTGGAAAACTTGAACCCCTTAAACGATTTTGAGTAAATTGAGGACCAAAAGTGAATTTTGGATGTTTTGGAACTCAATTTGGGGAAAAGTTGGCATTAGGGACCTAAAGTCAAGAAAAATAAACTTTAGGGACATAAGTGCAATTAATTGGTAATTTTGAGCCTAGTCGTTTATACATGAGTAACGAAGGTTGTTATGACAAGCATTAATAGATAAGGATGTCCAAATCATGTAGGAACACGAGGGACCATGTAAACTCCATCCCTTAAAGACAAGGAAACTGAGGAAAGAATCAGTCAACCTGGGTGAGAAAATCGAACTAGTTCCCGAACCCCAACCGATAGAGAAAGGGAAAATCGAGAAATTTATAGATCCTGAGTAACCTAAAGAGTCACAAAAGGCATGGAAAAGAACTTTAGAATGAATTGGAAGAGAAAACCAAACCTTTCACGTCCCAACCCAGTTTGGTCGGAGTCCGTGATCAACATGCCACCCTGTATCATTCTGTTATTACCCGAATGATGCAAGGAAGGTGAAGGCATGTACATGTTTGAACCCTTACTTTAGTTGGGGTAGGAAGCGTAGCTTGAGGGCTTGAGCACATCCGAAACTTCCTGTCGGGGTGATGTCCTACAAAGGGGTTGAGGGAGGGGCGGGGGGTTAGTACAACACTCAGTGAGGGGTAACTACTATAATGATTTATTTGAATTCGTCTTATCTTTATTAAATTTCATTCATTTTTGTTATTTCACATAGTCACAAGATCCACAAATGCCCTTCTCTAATAGGAGGGATCACACATTCGTAGAACGGTCATCGACCATGCCACTTGTGGACTGAAGTGCCGTTACCGTCCACCCTGATAAAGGAATACTACCTCTACTCGAAGCTTGTGTGGACATCAATAGTACAACCCCAAACTCAAGTTTCTTCACCATGTCCACTCAATGGGATGAGACCTCATTCCCCCTTTTTCCTCGGTCTCCGTGCGTAGGAAGCTCCTTGGCTTCACGACCTACTAAACAACAATACTGCCCTTATGTTCCCTGGGTCGTTCAATAGTCCTTGGGTCCCATCACTACCTCATGCCAAGTGTCTTGATGGCCCAAACATCATGGTGCATGCACAATCAATAAGCTTTTTAAGTTATAGCCATTATCTATGGCCCTCTTGCACAACAACCTGTCAGCTTGGCTTTGACCCACCACTCGTACTAGCCCAACAGGTTCGATGACCTAGCTTCGACCCCACCACGCGTACTAGCCCAACAGGTTCGACGACCTGGCTTCGATAGAGCAATGGTTCGGCCCAACAAGCTCGACAACTCAACTTGGCTCAATGGGTATCATATAAGTTCCCATTATTCAGGTCTTTTAGCCTTACGTATCACATGTCTGTTTTGGACGGGTCCATGCCCGTATCCACCAGCCTTGGGCCCACTAGCATCTCGAGCCTAAGCCCAGAATTAGCTCCCCAAATGTTTTAAACAGAGTCACCTTGTCAGGGGAGGCTAAATCCAAGAAAATAGTTTTTCAAAGCTTAAACTATCATTCCAACCAGAATGGACGTTGTAGTGGTTCCCCACTCATCCGGTGATCTCGGCAGGGTCGTGCCGATAAAATTTCTCTCCTCGGTGCGCTTCTAGGGCCGACACTTGAGTAATCCGGTCCTGTAAGGTGTGAGTGTTGGTAATAAGATGTGGTGACAAATGGGACTTATACTTTCTTATATCTGCACCTAAGGCCCCGTACTTTGGTTAAATTGCACTTGGGTCCCTAATTTCTCTCTAATCTCTATTGGGTCCCCTAGGGTCCCCATTATTGTTTTTGGGACCTTAACTCCTTTAATTTCACTAATTTGCCCTTGATTTACCAATTTTTTTTCTTTTAGTCCTTAATTTTCTAAAAATTTCATTTTGGTCCCCCAATTTTTCAAAATTTCCAATTTGCCCCTAATTTGTCAAATTTGTCCAATTGACCATCAATTGGGGTGAATTTCATGAGAACACCCTCAATTTTGTGAAATTGCTGTTCAACCCTCCAATTATTGAAGATTGCACAAAAGACCCCTAAAATCCCCAAATCACTCTTCACCTTCTTCCCCAATTTGAGCATATGACACTACGGATCTTACCTTGTCCAATTGGCAGCCTGTAAGTCCTTGTTTTCTTCAATTCTTGCTTCTAATCGCCTTCTACAACTCCACTCAATCATCCTACACTTTGAATTTCTAAATTTGGTTAAGTTTTGTGCCCTGTCGGAGCTTCATTGGAAACGTTACAATAAATAGAGAAAGCTTACATTTCCTACTAGCGGAGAGGCGGTGGCCGGAGCTTGAGGTGGGAGCATCTAGAGCTAGTTAAGGGGAACCTAACAGGATTGAGTTTTACTGCAATTTGCTACTGCCCTACAGGAATTTGAAGAGAGAAGTTTTCAAAAATCGGTCGGTTCGGACCTAGTTCGACCGGTTCTCACAAATTTAAAATTTTTTAAATTTATCTAAATTTATTTTATATCTGATGGTGGTCTCAATTTTCCAATTTAACATTTTTAAGCCAGTTAGAAAAATGAATTTGTGAGCCGGTTCACTAAGGTTCATGTCGGTTTGTTTCGGTTCGGGTCCGCTTCACCCCGAACTAGTTCAGTTTTCTCTTCAATTATTCTTCCCAGTTCCACCTTGAAGTTTTTGTAAAATTTTGGTCATTTGGGATTTCCCTATTTCCCAAGTTAGCTATTTTTTGTTCATTAAACGGCTCGATTCTTTATGTATAAACCTATACCAGTTCTTTTTCCAGTTTCCTTTGGTCCAATTGATTTGAATAATATTGAACAAGTTTCTAAATTCATTTTTCTAGGTGGCTTATAAAATTCAAATTAGAGAATTGTGACCACCATTTGATAAAGAATGAATTTATAAATTTGAAAAATTTAGTAGAATCGGGCTTGAAACTACTGGTTTAAGCGTTGAACCCAGTTTGGACCGGTCTAATCCGGTTCGGAACAGTGTCATCTTCTTCCTTCAGATGACAACACTGTTCACTCACCGAAAAATTGTGCAGCGCTGAAGAAGATGAAAAGTCTCTGGCCAGGGTGTTTTAGGCAATGAAGGTGCCAATTGGACGGCTAAGAAGTTCTCGAGCTTCTTATATAAAGAGCTTCTCATAATTCCAACTCCTCAAACTTGAAAACTCCACTCTTTGCCTACTGCTCCATTTTTCGGTAAAGCTCGAACTAGAGCTCCGACTTGGGCATTTTTTTGAGCCCAAGAAGGCGTGATCGGGTTCTTTTGATTCTGGGAGAGTCAACTACATGACTATAGTCTTCATTTGCTCCAAGGTTTGCTGGAGAAACGCTGGCGTGATAGAACAATGAAGCAGCTCTAGTGGATCGAAGTTGCCCAGTTTCGGCCGAGCTGAAAATGACCAATTTGAGTCCTTCTCATGCCAAACCTATTCGTTCCAACACTTCCACACCCCTTCCCTTTGTAAATTATAATCAGTGCTAGAGAAAGAACCGACAAATATTTACTGACCAAATTCTCACTCAATTCGACATGAATTGAGGTGATTCTTGATCCTAAGAGTAACCTCAGGACAAGAGCTATCTACCCAGATTGAAAGCTCAGACCATCGTGCCCCCAACGGAAAGCTTTCAAAGCCTTCTCTATCTATGTTTAGTTTTTCAGCGAAGCTCCATTTGAGCTCGTTCCTGCATCAATTCATATGACTAAAAGTGCAATTGAATCATATGGATGTGTAGCAACTCTAATATAACTTCAATTTCAACTATTAAACTGACTTTATTGGTCAATTTGATGAAATCAAATTCTTCTGAGTTGGAAGGTTGAAATTGGGGGAAATTTTGGGGATTTTGAAAATTCGAGGGACCAAAATGCAATTTCCTAAAATTAGGGTCAATTGGGAATGGAAAAGATGTTGGAGGACCACTTGAATAATTATTGGAATTTTTGTGTGAAATTTACCATTTTTGTAAAGTTGGGACAAAATGGTAATTTTGGAAAAATTGGGGACCAAATTGGGAATTTGGGAAACTTGAACACCTTGTCATAATTTTGAATAAATTGAGGCCCCAAAGTAAAATTTTGAAGTTTTGGGACTCAATTTGGGGAAACATTGGCATTTGGGACCTAAATTTAAAGAAAAAGAACATTAGGGATCTAATTACAAATAATTAAAAAGTTTGGTTATTTCATCCATTTTTTATGAATGAAGGCTGTTAGGCCAAGGGATAATGAACAAAGATGTTCATATTGTGTAGGAACACGAAGTACCAGAAACGCTGGCAAGGACAAGCTCGCATGAAGACAAAGAATCAGTTAAGAGGAAATCATTGTGTTATCAGGTGAGTGAGATTTTTAAATCATACCTAGTTGGTATGATGAGCACCTCGATAATGAAAACCCACTATTAAGTGAAATTTTAAAAATTACACTTAAACAGTGTGATGTGAAAATTATGCGGAAAAACTATTTAACGGTTGTAAGTAGATCATACTTGGTTAGTATGATGAACATCCTAGAAGGAAGTAGAAAACGTGCTTATCGGTTATAAGTGGAGATGTCCTTAAACCCGGTTGGTGTGATGAACAAATTAAAAGAATATTTTGTTAGAAGTGCTCTCTCCTGACTATGTGCCACTGCATAAACTTTTTGGGAGACATTCTTGACGGGAGCTCGAATAGCTCAGATAGGCCAGAGGTCTCAGTTTTGGAACTTGGGGGCTAATATTTTTTATTTTGAAAATCTCATACAGTGTGCCCAAGGCCAGTTGGCATGAGCAGGAGCTCGTAAACAAACATGAGTTTAAACCATGAAAACTTTTAAATGAATGTTATGTTTGGCCATGGTACCAAGATAGTACCAACATACTCGATGGACTAGCGGTAGTGCGACAAGACATGTTGACGGACCAGTCGAGAAAAACATTTACAAGTCGAGTTGAGGGACGGGACCGTTGGACCTGTGGCACCAAAAATTAAATTGCTTATGAGGAAAACTGTTGTTTTTTGCATTTACTGATGTACGGGACCTTCATGATCCCCAAGAGGGGGTAGTAATGCATTCTAGGGGCTACTGGACGACATGGTGGAGATAAGGGCATTTTGTCGTGCCAACAGTTAGGAAAGCTCAACATGGCTTCATGTGCCTGAGACCAGGGTGGGGTCGAGATGAGGTCTCTATCCTCATACGGACACAAGTTTTCTTTATGGGATTGAGGGTTTTATTGTCACGTATATCCACTCATTCTCAAGGTAGAAGTGGACGGGCTTCTATCAAGGTGACCGGTAAATTCGCTTCGATGCCACAAGTGGGTGCAGTGGACGTGTTGCCCTACGAATATGTGATCCCTTCATGATGAAGGACATATGTTGGTTGATAAACACACTATTTGTGGTTAATATTGAGAAATGCTATGAAAATTGAGATTTTGAGGATGAAATGTTTTAAAGAAAATAAGGAGTCTGGCACACTCCAATTCAAATTATTATCTGAAAGTCAAATTTTAAACACACATTCACTGAGTTGTTGAACTCACCCCCATACCCCTTTTTAGGTAACCAAGGGAAAACCTACCTAAAGATCTCAAGTTAACCACACCTGTAAGATAGGTATGTTAAGTTTAAATTTCTTGTAGTTTTTATTAATGTAATTCTAGGAAAGGTACAAGTTCAAACGAGGTCTTACTCCTCACGATTTAAAATAAGGGGAAAACCCTTAATAAACTAGGAGAGTGGTAGGTTGATCACAGGGATCTGACCAAACTGGGTTGGGGCGTGACAACTTGAGTGGTATCAGAGCCTATTTCCTCGAATACATTATAAAAACTATATAACATAGTAACTAAGAGAAAATTTTAAAATTTTCACATGGCTCCCAAAAGAGGAAACAAGAAAACTAGGACTGGCGTTACGAACACCACTCAACACTCCATCCCCATTGGAAGATCACCCTACAATACCTAAGAAGTCCCAAAGAACCAAGAGACGTTAGTGGGAAGTATCTAAGAGGACGGTGCAAGGACTTGTTGAGGTCACAATCCAGAGTACGAAGGGAGCCAAGCCTAAGGCCAGGAACGTCACCAAGGGCTTATAACCTTACCAAGGAGGACGCTTGTCAAGAACCCCATAGCTCCCCATCTATTTCGTAACCATTTATTTAATGGGGCTAAGACCCTAACATATTGTACCTCTTCTCCACTAATAAAAAACTCCAAGTTCCTAAAAACTATATCTCTAAAAAATGATGTGACCTTACGCCTCAGTTGTAGAAAGATTCCCAAGAAAAGTAACCAAACAAACCCGCATTACCTTAGACACCACGAAGACCAAGGAAATTCACATCTCGGATAAATGAATGAATCAAGGAAATTATTGGGCAAAGAAGGCATGAAAAGAAAACCATCAAGGTGAGGAATCTAGGAGAACTCTTGGAGTAACAATTGGGCAAGGAAACAACCTATTACAAGGTGTAAAGGAAATGGGATATGAAGTGAAGGACTGTCCCACACCACAAGGATTTAGAACAATACTTTCCAAGAAAAATGCCCCTACAGCTATAGGAATCCGAAAGGATACCATTCCAAGAAACACGACTCCTGTTCGTAATTTCAACCATAGTTAGGAGGAAGCTCTTCAATATCCTAGCATAGTGGTAGGATGGAAAAAGGACTGAAGGTAGGATCTCGATAAACTACAAACAAAACAATGGGTAGCTGAAGAGAATTCTCATCAGGAAGTTCCTTCCAGGAAGTTCATCATACTAACCGGGTATGATCTACCTACAACCGGTAAGTAGTTTTTCCGTGTAATTTTCATATCACTCCATCCAGGCATGATGTTTCAAATTTCACTTAGTATTGAGTTTTCATTATCGATGTGCTCATCATCCCAACCAGATATGATGTGAAAATTCCTACTCACCCGTGAATGCACTGAATTCCTTTTAACCAGCTTTTTGCCTCCACGCGAGCTTGTTTTGGATGGCGTTCCCGGTACTTCGTGTTCCAACACGATAAGAACATCCTTATTCATTATTTTTTGGCCTAAGTGCCTTCATTCATCACGAATAAATAACATACCCAAACTTTTCAATTAATTGCAATTAGGTCCTTAAAGTTGTTTTTCTTTAACTTTAGGTCTCTAATGCCAATTTTCCCTCAAATTGAGTCCCGAAACTTAAAATTTACTTTGGAACCTCAATTTATTCAAAATTAAAAAAAGGGTTCAAGTTTCCCAAATTCCCAATTTGGTCCCCAACTTTTCCAAAATTACCATTTTGCCCTACTTTACAAAAATGGTAAATTTCATCCCACCAAAAATTGACCAATTTGTCCTCCAACATCTTTTCCATGCCCAAATGGACCTAAACTATAGGAAATTGCACTTTAGTCCCTCAAATTTTTGAAATCCTCAAAATTTCCCCCAATTTCAACCTTTCAACTTGGTTGAATTTGATTTCATCAAATTGAACGTTCAAACGAGCTTAATTGTTGAAATTGAAGGTAGATTTAAGTTCCTACACATCCATAAGATTAAATTGAACTTTGAATGGCATGAATTGACGTCGGAACGAGCTCAAACAGAGCTTCGCTGGAAAACTAAACGTAGAGAGAGAAAGCTTTGAAAGCTTACGGTCGGGGGCGTGACGGTCTGAGTTTTTAATCTTGGTAGAGAGCTCTTGTCCTGAGGTTTCTCCTGAGATCAAGAATCACCTCAATTCATGTGGAATTGAGGGAGAATTTGGTCAGTAATGATCTGTCGGTTCTCTTTCTTAATTTATTAAGGGTTTTCCCCTTCTTTTAAACCGTGAGGAGTAAGGCGTCCTTTAAACATGTACCTTTCCTGAAACAACATTAATCAAAACTGAATGGAATTTTAAACTTAACATACCTGTCTTACAGGTGTAGTTAACTTTAGGTCTTTGGATAGGCTTTCCCTTGGTTACTTGAAAAAGGGGTATAAGGGAGGGGGTGAGTTCAATGACTCAATGAATGGGTGTTTTAAAATTTGACTTTCAGAAAATAGTTTGAATTGGTGTGTTCCAGACTCCTTATTTTCTTTAAAACATTTCCTCCACAAATCTCGATTTTCCTAGCCATTTCTCATCATTAACCACAAACGGTGTGTTTATCAACAACCACACACTATTCATCATGAAGGGAACACACATTCGTAGGGCAGCACGTCCATTGCACCCACTTGTGGCGTCAGAGCGATTTTACCGGCCACCTAGATAGAAGCTCGTCGACTTCTACCTTGAGAATGAGTGGATGTACGTGACATCCGACCCTCAATCCCGTAAAGGAACTCTATGTCCGTATTAGGACAGAGACCTTATCCCGATCCCACCCCGGTCTCATGCACATGAAGCTACGTTGAGCTTCCTTGACTATTTGCATGACAAACTGCCCTTATCTCCACCATGTTGTCTAGTAGCCCCTAGGATGCATCACTACACCTCTTAGGTGTTTGAAGGTCTCAGACCTCAGTGCATGCGTAAAACAACAGTTTTCTCATAAGCCATTTAATCTTTGGTGTCACTGGTCCAATGACCCCGACTCTCAACTTGACCTGCAGTTGTTTGTCTCAACTAGTCCCTCGACCTGTCTTTCCGCACAGCTGCCAGTCCATTGAGTATGTTAGTCCTGACTTGGTACCATGGCCAAACACATCATTCATTTAAAATTTTCATGGGTTAAACTCATATTTGTTTATGAGTTCCTATTCGTGCCAACTGGCCTTGGGCCCACTGTTCGAGATTTTCATAATTAACTATATTAGCCTCCAAGTTCCAAAACCGTGGCCTCCGACCTATCTAAGCTATTCGAGCTCCCATCAAGAAGGTCTCCCAAAAAGTTTAAGTAGAGGCACACAGTCAGGGGAGAGAACTTTTGACAAAAATAATATTTTAGCTATCCATCTCCGCTCATAATCGATTAACGGGTTTTCTACTTCCTTCTAGGAAGTTTATCATACCAACCGAGTATGATCTACTTACAATCGATAAGTAGTTTTTTCACGTAATTTCCACATCACTCCATCTAAGTGTGATGTTTAAAATTCCACTTAGTAGTGGGTTTTCATTTCCAAGGTGCTCATCATCCCAACTAGGTATGATATAATAATCCCACTCACTCGTGAATGCAGTGAATTTCTTTCGATCAACTTTTTGCCTCTACACTAGCTTATCTTGGCTAGCGTTCCTGGTACTTCATGTTCCTACATGATATGAATATCGTTGTTCATTATCGTTTGGCTTGATGGCCTTCATTCATTACGAATGAATAAAATACCCAATCTTTTCAATTATTTGCAACTAGGTCACTAAAGTTCTTTTTCTTTAACTTTAGGTCGCTAATGCCATTTTCCCCCCAAATTGAGTCCCAAAACTTCTAAAATTCACCTTGGGATCTCAATTTATTCAAAGTTACAAAAAGGGGTTCAAGTTTCCCAAATTCCCAATTTGGGCCCACAACTTTTCAAAAATTACCAGTTCCCCCTACATTACAAAAATGGTAAATCTCACCCCCAAAAATCCCAAAAATTGACCAACTATTCCTCTTTTACATGCTTAATTGACCATCAATTTTAGGAAATTGCATTTTAGTCGCTCGAATTTATGAAATCCCCAAAATTTTCCCCAACTTCAAACTTTCAACTTGGCTGAATTTGATTTCATCAAATTGACCAATCAAACGAGGTTAATTTTTTGAAATTGAAGGTAGATTTAAGTTCCTACACATCCATAAGATTCAATTGCACTTTAAATCACATGAATTAACGTCGGAATGAGCACAAATGGAGCTTCACCGGAAAACTGAACGTAGAGAGATAAAGCTTCGAAACCTTACCGTTTGGGGTGAGATGGTCTGAGCTTTCAATCTAGGTAGAGAGCTCTTGTCTTGAGGTTACTCCCAGGATCAAGAATTACCTCAATTCATGTCGAATTGAGGGAAAATTTGGTCAGTAAAGATCTGCTGGTTCTCTCTCTAGCACCGATCAAAATTTACAATGGAAAGCCAAATTAGCTTACATTTCTGCTCTAATTCAACTATAGGAGGGTTGTGGAAGTGTTGGGAGGGCTTGTTTTAGCCTGAGAAAGGCTCAAATTGGTTGTTTTCAACTAGGCCAAAATAGGCCAGCTTTTGTCCACTAGAGCTTTTTTACTGTTCTATCATGCCGACGTTTCTCTATTGATCCTCGGAGCAAATGGAGACTACAATCATGTAGCTGACTTCTCCCCGAATCTAAAGAACATGACTACACCTTCTTCGGCTTAGAAAAATGCCCAAGTTGGAGCTCTAGTTCGAGCTTCACTAGAAAATGGAGCGATAGGGAGAGAGTGTAGTTTTTAGTTGTGAGGATGATGAATGAGGAGGGGCTCTTTATAAAGTAAGCTTGAGGACTTCTTGGCCATCTGATTAATGCCTTAATGGCGGTCAGTCATTGCTTGAAACTCCCTGGCTAGAGACTTTTCATCTTCACCGACACTGCTGGATTTTTCGGCGAGTGAACAGTGCTGTCATCTGAAGGACGAAGACGACACTGTTCTGAACCGTATCGGACCGATCTAAACTGGGTTCAACTTTTAAATTGGTTAGTTTAGGCTCGATTCAACTGAGTTTTTTAAAATTTAAAACTTGTAAATTCATCTAAATTCATTCTCTATTAAATGATGGCCTCAATTCTCCAATTTGAATTTTATAAGCCACCTAGAAAAATAAATTTAGAAATTGGTTCAATAGTGGTTCAAACCGGTTCAATCTGGTTCAGGTCCGATTCACCTGAACCGGTTTGGCTTTCACCTCTAATTCACCCTTAAGTCCTTTATCATGACTTTTGTGACACTTTAGGTCACTCGGGATCCATAAATTTCTTGGTTTGTTCTTTCTCCATCGGTTTTGATTTATAAACTGGTTCAGTTTTCCCGGTTTTCTTATTATCAAAGGACAGGGTTTATAGTACATGCTATCAAGGACGAGTTTAGGTTGCCCAAATAGACAGGTGAACTCCTCGTACAACTTTTGGTGTTTCAAGCTAAGTCGAGGTGGGGTTGTTTGGGCTCATCGGGGAGTTTCCATAGGTAGGGGTGGTTGGGCAGTGTTGGAGACTGTGTCTCTAGTTCTCTTGGTTCCTTTCTTGGGAACCATTATGAAAATTTTAAAATATTTCATATTAGTTACTATATTCTCTAGTCTTGATAATGTATTCAAGAAAACAGGCTCTTATACCACTCAAGTTGTCATGCCCTCACCCACTTTGGTCGGATCCTCATGAGCAACCCGCCACTCTCCTGACTTGTTAAGGGTTTCCCCCTTCTTTAAACCGTGAGGAGTAAGGCGTCCTTTAAACTTGTACCATTCCTAGAATAACATTAATCAAAATTGCATGAAATTTTAAACTTTCATACCTATCTTGTAGGTGTAGCGAACTGGAGGTCATTAGGTAGGCTTTTCCCTTGGTTACCTGAAAAGGGGTATAAGGGAGGGGGTGAGTTCAACGACTCAATAAATGGGTGATTAAAACTTGACTTTCAGAAAAATAGTTTGAATTGTAGTGTGCTAGACTCCTTATTTTCTTAAATCTATTTCCTCAATTCCGTGGTTTTCAAAACCATTATTCATCATTTAACCACAGTTGGTGTGCTTAACAATCAACACACGCCCTTCATCATGAAGGGATCACATATTTGTAGGGCAGCTTGTCCACTACACCTACTTGTGGCGTTAGAGCGAATTTACCGGCCACCTAGATAGAAGCCCATCCATTTCTACTGTGAGAATGAGTGAATGTATGCGACATCCAACCCTCAATCCTTAAAAGAAACTTCGTGTCCATATGAGGACAGAGACCTCATCCCAACGCCACCCCAATCTCATGCGCATGAAGCTATGTCGAGCTTTCCTTACTATTGGCACCACAAACTACCCTTATCTCCACCATGTCGTTTAGTAGCCCCTAGGACGCATCACTACCCCTCTTGGGCATCTTGAAGGTCTCGTACCTCAGTGCATGCACAAAACAACAGTTTTCCACATAAGCCATTTAATCTGTGGTGTCTGGTCTAATGGCCCCGACCCTCAACTCGACCTGCAGCTGTTTGTCTGGACTGGTCCATCGACCTGTCTTGTCGCACTGACGCCAATCCATCGAGTATGTCGGTCTTGTCTTGGTACCATGGCTAAACACATCATTCATAAAGTTTGCATGGCTTAAACTAATGTTTGTTTATGAGATCTTGCTTGTGCCAACTGGCCTTGGGCCCACTGTAACAGATTTTCAAAATCGGACATTTTAGGCCGCAAGTTCCAAAAGTGAGGCCTCTAGCCTATCTAAGCTATTCGAGCTCCCGTCAAGAAGGTCTCCCAAAAAGTTTAAGCAGTGGCACACAGCCAGGGGAGAGCACTTCTGACAAAAATCACTTTCCAGTGGTCCATCACACCAACCGAGAGTGAGGATATCTCCACTCATTACCAATGAACGGGTTTTCTACTTACAACTGATAATTAGTTTTTCCATATAATTTCATTACTGAGGAGCTAATCATCCCAACCGGGAATGATGTAAAAATTCCCACTCACCCGTGAATATAGTGAATTCCTCTTAACGGGCTTTTTCCCTCCATGCAAGCTTGTCTTAGCTGACGTTCCCAGTTCTTCATGATCTTACATGATATGAACATCCTTGTTCATTATACTTTGATATGATAGCCTTCATTCATCACAAATGAATAACATACCCAAACTTTCCAATTAATTACAATTAGGTCCCTAAAGTTATTTTTCTTTAACTTTAGGTTCCTAATGCCAATTTTCCCCCAAATTGATTCTCGAAACTTCAAAATTTTACTTCGGGACCTTAATTTATTCAAAATTGTAAAAAGGGGTTCAAGTTTCCCATATTCCCAATTTGGTCCCCAAGTTTTCCAAAATTACCATTTTGCCCCAACTTTACAAAAATGGTAAATTTCACGCCAGAAATTCCAAAAATTGACCAATTGGTCCTCCAACATCTTTTCCTTGCCTAATTGGCCCTAAATTTTAGAAAATTACACTTTAGTCCCTTGAATTTTTGAAATCCCCAAGTTTTCTCCTAATTTTAACCTTTCAACCAGACTGGATTTAATTTCATCAAATTGACCGATCAATCAAAGTTAATTGTTGAAATTGAAGGTGAATTTGAGTTCCTATACATCCATACGATTCAATTGTACTTTGAATCGCATGAATTGACGCATGAACGAGCCTAAACAGAGCTTCGCCAAAAAACTAAACACGGATGGAGAAAGCTTCGAAAGTTTACTATTGGGGGCACGATGGTACAAGCTTTCAATCTAGGTAGATTGCTTTCGTCTTGAGGTTCTGTAAACCCTGCCCTTTTGAGTCAAGGAAAACCAGGAAAAGAATTTGTCAAACCGAGTAAGAAAATCGAACCGGTTCACATACCCGATCAATTGGGAATGGGCAAATTGGAAATTTACAACTCCCGTGTGATCCAATTCATAAAAACCTTGGAAAAAAAACTCTAGGACAAATTGGAAGAGAAAAATCAGACCGGTTTAGATGAACCAGATATAATTGGATTGAACCGGTTTATGAACCGAGTCAGTTCATGAATCGGAACTGAGAGAGAAAGGGCAAATAGGGAAATTTATGGATCCCTTGTGACCCGAAGAGATTTATAAACCTTGGGAAGAAACCTTAGAACAAAGTGGGAGAGAAAAACTAGATCGGTTCGGGTGAACCGAACTCGAACGGAATTGAACCGGTTTAAGGACCGAGTTGATTTATGAACCGAAATTGATAAAGAGATGATAAACCGGAAATTTTATGGACCCTAAGTGACCCAAGGAGTCACAAAAGACATGGAAATGGACTTGTGAAGGAATTGAGGATGAAAACCAAGCTGGTTCAGGTGAACTGGATCCGAACGTGTAGGAACACGAAGTACCGGGAATGCCAACAAGGACAAACTCGCGTGAATACAAAGAACTGGTCTAGTGGAATTCACGACATTAACGGGTGAGTGGGTTTACTTAGGTCATACCCGGTTGGGATGATGAGTATAAATTAAAGTTAAAAACCACTTACCGGTTGTGAGTGGGATTTTTATATCATACCCGATTATTTATGATAAGCATATCGGAATGAAAACCCACTATTATGTGGTATTATTTTAAACATTACAACTTAGAAAAGTGATATAAAAACCATATGAAAAAACTACGTACCGGTTTTAAGTAGATCATACCCGGTTGGTATGATGAAACTTCCTCGAAGGAAGTTGAAAACCCGTTCATCGGTTATGAGCGGAGATGTCCTTATACCCTATCTGTATAATGGACAGTTGAAAATATATTTTGTCTGAAGTGCTCTCCCCTGACTATGTTCGAATGCTTAAACTATTTGGGAGACCTTCTTAAAAGGAGCTCAAATAGCTCTTATAGGTTGGGGGCCTCAATTTTGGAACATAGGGACTAATATTCCCGATTTTAAAAATCTTGTACAGTGGGCCCAAGGCTAGTTGGCACGAGCAGGAGCTCGTAAGCAAACATGAGTTATATGCCATAAAACTTTAAATAAAGGAATTGCTTGGTCATGGTACCAAGATAGGACCGACATACTCAATCAACTAGCGACAGTGCGACATGACATGTTGACAAAACAGTTAAGACAAATAAATGCAAGTTGAGTTGAGAGTCGCTGTTGTTGGATCAGTGGCACCACAGATTTTATGGCATAACAAGAAATTATTGATTGTGCATGCATTATGTGTATGGGACCATCAAGAAGCCCAAGAGGGGTAGTGATGCATCCTAAGGGCATTAAATGACCTAGTGGGTATAAGGGCAATTCGTCGTACCTAGTGACCGTGCAACATTTGGAGTAGCACCAAGCGCATGAGACTGGGGTGGGGATGGGATGGGATGAGGTCTCTGTCCTCATACAGATACGAAGAATCGATTTCGGGATTGAGGGTTGGATGTCGCGTACATCCACTCATTCTCAAGGTAGAAGTTGACGTACTTCTATCTAGGTGGCCGGTAAAGTTTCTCCGAAGCCACAAGTGGGTTCAATGGTCGTGTTGGCCTGTGAATGTATGTTTGACCTTCATGATGAAGGATGTGTGTTGGGTGATGACACACTGTGGTTAAATAAGAAATGGTGGAAAGACGCCTGTGAGACAGGTATGATAAATCCAAATTATTATGCAGTTTTGATTTATGTTATTCCAGGAAAATGTATGGGTTAAAGGACGCCCTACTCTTTTCAGTTTATAATAAGGGGAAACCCTTTAATAAATCGGGAGAGTGGCAGGTTAATCACGGGGATCCGACCAAACTGGATCGGGGCGTGACAACTAGAGTGGTATCAGAGCATGTTTCCTCAAATACATAATCAGGAGTAGAAAATATAGTAACTGATAGGATTTATTTTAAAATTTTCAGATGGATCCTAGGAGAGGAACTAAGAAAACTAGGAATGACTCTGCTCAACACCCTGCCCTCGTAGGAAGACAACTCTAGAAGCATCCCAAATGTGTGGGGCATGGTAGAAATCCCCAAGGACTAAATGAAAAAGTCTCCAAGAGGATGATGCTTAGACCTAATGAGGTCACACCCCAAGTACAAAGGGGGTTAAGCTTGAAACTAGGAACACCAGCTAGGGCTTATAACCCTACCTGGGAGGATGCTTATCAAACACCCCGTTATCCTCTATCTATTTCATAATCACCTTTTTGTAATATGGTTAAGACCCTAACATATTGTACTCCTTCTCCATTAATGAAGAATTCCAAGTTCCTGAAACAATGTCTGAAAAAAATGTAAGCATACACCTTAACTGTAGGAAGATTGCCCCAAGAAAAGTAACCAAACAAACCGTGGGGACCGATGAGAAACCTAACCCAAATAAGGAAATGAACCAAAAGACTAAAGAGTCTAGGAGAACTCTTAGGGGAAAACTAGTAGGCAGAGAAGGCTCGACAAGAAAACTAACAAGGAGACTAAGGAGTGAGAACTCTGGTAGTAACTACTGGGCAAGGAAATGACCTATTACAAGGTGAGAACAATAGGAACACTACTCAAAGTGCTCAACACTACTAAGGACAAGCATCAAGATAAACTTTTATAAGTGTAAGGGAAATGGGGCATGAAGTGAAGGATTGCCCCACATCGCAAGGATTTAGAACAATGCCTCTACAACTACATGAATCCGAAAGTATTCCACCCCTTGAAATATGACTCCTGCTCGAAACTTCAACCACACCTAGGAGGAAGCTCTTCAAGATCCTAGCATAGTGGCAGGTACTTCCCAACCCAATCTCCTTTAAGAAAAGCTAAAGCCCTAACTTGGTAATCGTATTTCGGAAGTAAATTTTGAGTTCCTAAAACTTTTTGTCCCTCAATGATGGTGTATTGGTGTGCCTCAACTAGATAAGGGAGGAAAAGAACTGAAGGTAGGTCCTCGGTCAATCACAAATAAAACAAAGGGTAGATGAAGAGAATTCTTCCTTAAGAAAAAATTTCCAGCCATCTGGGAGAAAGGAAGGAAGCACCTCTACAAGAGAAGACAAGCCGAGCATTAAACGACAAATGGGATGTTCTAGGATGATAAGTACGACTTGCTTTGGAAAAAGCAGAGAAGTCAAGTTTCGGACCAACATAGCTGAAGGAAGCAAATCGTAACAACAAGATAGATAAAGAGAATAAACGACACCTTAAGGAGGACTGGGAAGTAGTAAGGACTACACCCTAAAAAGGGCAATGGGATGGGCTTTAGGACAAGAAGGCTCGAGAGACAACTATCTCAAGATAATTAGACAAGGAGAATGGTAGAGACAAGTCAGTTAACGAACTAACCCTCATGAATGTCATAAATTTAATCTCTAGTAAAGAAGGGAGAGGTGGAAAGGCCAAATATTTGGAAAAAGAAGGATGTATGAAATCATTAAAGAGATTAATGGCCAAGAACGGATTGACAACCAAACTCAAAGCCACGAGAAGATTAAGTAAGCCTCTCGCTGGATGATTAAGAGATCTAGAAACAAGGAGGATTTGAGCTCTACTTAAAGGAAATAGATGTGTACAGGGGTACAAGTTGGAATGACGATGGGGTACAAAGGATGTACTCGCAAGATTTCAAGAGTAAAGGTAAACGAAGGGGAATGGCATCAAAGGATGTCATTCAAGGATATATACATACAAAAATGAATGAAGAAGGAATTGCGAGAGAAAGGGAAAGAATCTCACCAAGGAAGGAAACCCTGAGGAGGGATACATGTCCCAACTAAGAGGTAATAGGACCAAGTGACGAGGGATGAGGAGATGAACTAGCAAATGAAGTGCATGGTGAGGTGAAAGAACCAAAGGAAACATACTAGGAGAACCTAAGGAGTAAGTTAAACCCAAGGAATGAGTAGGTAGAAAGATAGCATCAATAGATGTCGTAACAAGTAAGAATGGGTAGACTACCCATAATAAGAAAATAAAGGAAAGAACGTTCAAGAAACCTTGGGAAAGTAAGTTCCCTAACTAAGAAGTGGTTAAGGGGGGACAACCACTAAAGAGCCAAAGAACCGGTCTAGTGAAATTCACGGAATTAACAGGTGAGTGGGTTTACTTACATCATACCCAATTGGGATGATAAGCATAACTTAAAGTTAAAAACCACGTACCAATTGTGAGTGGGATTTTTATATCATACCCGGTTGGGAATGATAAGCATATCGAAATGAAAACCCACTATTATGTGGTATTTTAAACATTACAACTTAGAAGAGTGATGTAAAAACCATACGGAAAATCTACTTACCGGTTGTAAGTAGATCATACCCGGTTGGTATGATGAAACTTCCTCGAAGGAAGTTGAAAATCCGTTCACCGGTTATGAGCGGAGATGTCCTTATACCCGGTCGATATACTGGACAGTTGAAATATATTTTGTCAGAAGTGCTCTCCCCTGACTGTGTTCCAATGCTTAAACTATTTGGGAGACCTTCTTGACGGGAGCTCGAATAGCTCTTATAGGTCGGGGGCCTCGGTTTTGGAACTTGGGGGCTAATATTCCCGATTTTGAAAATCTCGTACAGTGGGCCCAAGGCCAGTTGGCACAAGCAAGAACTCGTAAACAAACATGAGTTATATGCCATAAGACATTAAATAAAGGAATTTTTTGGTCATGGTACCAAGATAGGACCGACATACTCAGTCAACTAGCGGCAGTACAACATGACATGTCGACGGACCAGTCAAGACAAACAACTGCGAGTTGAGTTGAGAGTTGAAGCCGTTGGACCAGTGGCGCCAGAGATTTTATGACATAATGAGAAAATATTGATTGTGCATGCACTTTGAGTACGTGACCATCAAGATGCCAAAGAGGGGTAATGATACGTCCTAATGACACTAGACGACCTAGTGGGTATAAGGGCAGTTCGTCGTACCAGGTGACCGTGCGAAATTTGGAGTAGCACCAAGCGCATGAGACCGGGGTGGGGATGGGATGAGGTCTATGTCCTCATACGGACATGAAGAATCAATTTCGGGATTGAGGGTCAAATGTCGTGTACATATACTCATTCTCAGGGTAGAAGTTGACGTACTTCTATCTAGGTGATCGGTAAAGTTGCTTTGAAGCCACAAGTGGGTTCAGTGGTCATGTTAGCCTGCGAATGTATGTTTGACCTTCATGATGAAGGATGTGTGTTGGGTGATGACACACCGTGGTTAAATAAAAAATGGTGGAAAGACCAGAATTTTTTAGTAAAGGGATTTTTGAAAGAAAGAAGTCTAGCATACTCCAATAATAAATGTTTTCTTAAAATTCTAAACTTTTGAAAACCCATTCACTGAGTAGTCGTACTCACCACCTCCCATATACCCCTTTCAGGAGATTTCGGAAATCCTACCCTTAAAGACCATCAACTAAGACGCCTATGAGACAGGTATGATAAATCCAAATTATTATGTAGTTTTGATTTATTTTATTCCAGGAAAAGGTGTAGGTTAAAGGACGCCTTACTCTTTTCAGTTTATAATAAGGGGAAACCCCTTAATGAACTGGGAGAGTGGTGGGTTGATCATGGGGATCCTATAAACTGGGTCGGGGCATGACAGGTTCCTCCTAGAATTAAGAATAACCTTAATTCATGTCGGATTGAGGGAGAATTTGGTCAGTAATAATCTATCGGTTCTCTCTCTAGCATCAACCAAAATTTTAAAGGGGAGCCTAATTGGCTTACCTATTCGCTCTAATTCAGTCGGGCTGAGGAAGTGTTGACTTTGAATACCTTTTTCGTCCTTTTAATTGACATAGAACCAAGTCATCTAGTAAAATTATGATGATGCCTAAGTAATGGTCGGGATAGATCAGCTGGGAGAGCTTGGTTTGGCTTGAGAAGGGCTCGAATTGGCTGTTTTCAGCTCAGCCAAAACAGGGTAGCTTCGGTCCATCGGAGCTACTTCACTGTTCTATCTTGACGGCATTTCTCTGGCGATCCTCAGAGCAAATGGAGACTACAGTCATGTAGCTGACTTCTCCTCGAATCTAAAGAACCCGACCATGCCTTCTTTAGCTTAGAAAAATGCCCAAGCCGGAGCTCTAGTTCGAGCTTCACCGGAAAATGGAGCAGTAGGAAGAGAGTGAAGTTTTCATGTGTAAGGAGGATGAATGAGGAGGGGCTCTTTATATAGGAAGATGGGGAACTTCCTGGATGTCCAATTAGCGCCTTAATGGTAGTCATTCATTACTTCAAACTCCATTGCCAGAGACTTTTCATCTTCGTTGGTGCACCTCGATTTTCCGATGAGTGAATAGTGCTGTCATCTAAAGGAAGAATACGACATTGTTTCGAACCACCCCAAACCGGTACGAACCGAGTTCAACGCTTAAACCGACCGGTTGAGGCCCAATTCGACCGAGTTTTTCAAATTTAAAATTTTGTAAGTTTATCTAGAATCATTCTCTATCAAATGGTGGCCTCAATTCTCCAATTTTAGTTATTTAAGCCACCTAGAAAAATGAATTTAAAAACCGGTTCAATAGTGGTTCAAATTGGTTCAAATAGGTTCAATCCAGCTAAGGTTCGGTTCATCTCCAATTCACCCTAAAGTCCTTTCTCATGACTTTTGTGACTTTATAGGTCACTCGGGATCCATAAATTTCCCGGTTTGCCCTCTCTTTATCGGTTTTGGTTTATAAACCGACTCGATTTTCTCTTTAGAAATGACTGGTTCTTTTCCCGATTTTTGTTATTATCAAATGACGAATTTTACATGATCTCTCATGTTCCTATACATTTTGGGCACTTTATCTTTTAGATTTTGACATAATAGCCTTCGTTTCTCAAATATGAGCGACTAGGCTCAAAATTGTTAGTTAATTGCACTTAGGTCCCTAAAGTTCATTCTCCCTAACTTTAGGTCCCTAATGATAACTTTTCCCAAATTGAGTCCTAAAACTTCCAAAAATTCATTTTGGGATTTTGGGTCCTCAATTTACTCAAAATTATTTAAGGGCTCAAGTTTTCTAAATTTCTAATTTGGTCCCCAACTTTCAAAAATTACCATTTTGCCCCTACTTTCCAAAAAAAGGCAATTTGACCCCAATTATTTCAAAAATCGACCAATTGGTCCTCAAACATCTTTTTTATGGCCAATTGTCACTCAATTTTGTGAAATTTCAAAGAATTCCCTCAATTTTACAAAATTCCAAAATTTCCCCAATCCCCCCTTTAAAACTGGCAAAATTTGATTTTGTCAAATTGACCATTCAATTGGGGTTAATTGCTTCAATTGGAGGTATAAATCAGTTCCTACACTTCCATATGTTTCAATTGAGCTTTGAATCGTATGAATTGGGGTCGAAACGAGCTCAAATGGTGCTTCACCGAAAAATTGTGTGTAGAGAGAGCTTCGAAAGCTTATCGTCGGAGGTGTGGCGGTCCAAGCTTTCTATCATGGAAGATTCCTCTCTTACTGAGGTGTCTCACAGGATCAAGAATTCCTACAATTGACCTCGAATTGAGGGAGAATTTCCTTAGTGAAATTTCACAGTTTCTCTATAACTCCGACCGGTAATGACAGGGGGGCGAATTGGCTTACCTTTCAGCTCAGTTGAGGTCGTATGAGGGTCATGCGGGTGTTGGGAGGGTTTGGTTTGGCTGGAGTAGGGCTGAATTTGGTTGATTTTAGCTCGGCTGAAGCTAGGCAACTTCGGTCCTTTAGAGCTGCTTCACTATTTGAATTTGCAAGTACTTCTTTGGCAGTCCTAAGTAGCTGACTTTCCCCAGAATCTAAAGAAACTAACCTCGCCTACTAAGGCTCAGAAAAATGCCAATGCCAGAGCTCTAGTTCAACGTTCACCAGAAAATGGAGCAATTGAGAGAGAATGGAGATTTCAGGTGTGAGGAGGATGAATAGAGAGTAGCTCTTTATATAGGGAGCTCGAGGACTCTCTACCCGACCGTTTCGCATCTTGTTCAAGCTTATCCATGACCTAAAATGCCCTGAATTGAGGCGTTTTCTCTTCATCTACACTATCCGTTCATGCATTGAATGAACAGCATCGTCATCTGAAGGAAGAAGACGATACTGTTCCGAATTGGACCAGACCGGTCCGATCGGGTTCAATGCTTAAACTGACCGGTTCAGGCCCAATTCTACCGATTTTCTCAAAATTAAAATTTTATAAATTCATTCTCTATCCAATAGTGGCTTCAATTCCCCAATTTGAATATTTTAAGCCACTTAGAAAATTGAATTTAGTAACTAGTTCAATGAGGGTTCAAATTGGTTAAGGTTCAGTTCACCTGAACCGGTTTTTGTGACTCTTTGGGTCACTCAACATTTGTAAATTCCCCAATTTGCCCTTTCTCTATCGGTTAAGGTTCATGAATCGATTTTGTTTTCTCTCTTGGGTTGATCGGTTCTTTCCACAGTTTTCTTATCTTTAAGGGACAAGGTTTACAGGACCGCTCCGGTCTGACCGAGTTCAATGGGGAAAATTGAAAGGTTCAGGCTAGATTATACTAGTTTTCTCAAATCTAAAAATTTCTAAATTTATTTTCTATTCAATGGTGGCTTCAATTTCCCAATTTAATCATTTTAAGCTACCAAGAAAAATAAATTTAGAAACTGGTTCATGTATAGTTCAAACCGATTCAATTTAGTTTAGGTCTATTTCACCTTGAATTGGTCTAGTTTTCTCTTTCAATTGGTTTCATGGTTCTTCCCCATGATTTTTATTACTCTTCTAGTCATTTGGGATTTTCCAATTTCCCATTTTACCCTTCTTTACTCATTTTGGTTCATTAAATGGATCAATTTTCTCTTTTAAATCGACTGGTTCTTTTCCAGGTTTTCTTATCCTTAAAGGAATGGGGTATATAGCTCATGCCACCAATTGAGGTGTGGTTCGATCCTGGGAGGATCCTCGAGAGGAGAGCAATTTAGAGAAAGCAATAGCTCCGGTCATCGGACCTTCACCGGTAAGATATCGAAGCTTTCTCTCTCTAGACTGTATTTTCCGGCGAAGGTCCATTTAAGCTCATTTCTTAGCCAAATCAAGCGGTTCAAAGCTTGCAATGACGAGGGAAACATAGGGAATATGATTCAAATCACCAATGGGGGGCAATTAACTGAGTTTTAGGGCTCAATTGAACAAAATTGTGATTCAGGACCAAATTGCAATTTTTGACAAATTAGGCAATTTGGTGATTTTTGGAAAATTGGGGATCGAATAGCGACTTAAGGAAAATTGCAGCATTTTCATGAAATTAACTTCCAATTTGGGCCCAATTGAGCAATTGGATGAAACGGAGAGCCAACTGGCAATTTTTGAAAATTCAAGTGCCAATTGGCAATTTTTGGGAAATTTAGGACTAATTGGCAATTTTGGCAAAAATTGAGGACCAATTGATAATTTTGGAAAGGTTAAGGACCCATGAGAATAATTGGAAGACCTAGGGACTTAATTGAGACTAAAAGAAGATTATGGACCCAAATGTAAGGTTATAAACATTGAGGGACCTAAATACAATTAAGGCATAGTGTAAGGACCTATGCACAAATACCTAAAACCATGAGGTCCCTTATGTCAATTCTCCGAATGTGTGTACTCGAACCATGCATGAGCTGGTTGTTCAAGTACTAGTGCAAGGAAGCGCACCACAAATCAAGTTCTCATGAGGACAGCCATGTCATTGTTTTCGGGTGAGTGAGATTTCTAGCATCATACCCAATTGGGGGTGATGAAAACCACTTTTAAATTCGAAAATCATTTTTCTAGGAATGGTCTCTCGTAACTGCGTAAAACTGCTTAAACATTTTGGGAGACATTCCTGATGGGGGCTAGGATTGCTCCAACATACTCAAGGCCTCGAATTTGAAAATGATAGGGCCAAAGGCCCAGTTTTGGAAAACTCGTGAAGTGGGCCCAAGGCTAGTGTGCATGGGTTGGAACCCGTAGACATACATGATCATAAAAACCATGAAAAATCTCATAAAACTAGAATTATTGTGTGACTTTCCACGAGGCTAGGACAGGAATGACAAAGCTCGATGGGCTAGTGACAGTGCACCTAAACCAGGTCGACGGGCTGGTCAAGGCAAACAGTTGAAGGCTAGGTCGAGTGTCGAGGCCGTTGGACTAATGGCACAAAAGATCATGGTTAATAATTCAAAACTGTTGTATGCATGCATGAAGATTTCGGGAACATCTAGACGCCCGAGAGAGGGTAGTCGATGTGTCCCAAGGGCTGTCGAATGACCAAGGGTGCATAAGGGCGGTTTAGCGTCCAATATGTCAAGAAGGACTAATAGCTTCCTGCATGTTGAGACCGATGCTAGAGGAAAAATGAGGTTTCATCCCACAAAGCAGACATGATTAAGCACTGAGATCGAAGTCGGGGGGTAAACGAGGTCTCGTCCCATAAAGCGGACATGATTAGGGTTTGAGGGTCAGACTATTGATGTCCACTCAAAATCAGATGGACGTTAAAGGTGCTCTGGTTCACAAGTGGAATAGTCGGAGACTATTTTGTGAATGTGTGATCCCTTTCTATGATAGAAAATGTGTGTGAATGTTTGCTGAAATGCCTCCCAAGCAAGGGGAAGTGCTCAAGAAGAGATTAATTCATATTACAACAAACTAAAAGTATAAAACATTTTGATAAACTAATTATTTTTGAAAACTCACTTCCAAACCCCTGCTCATTGAGTTGTAGAAACTCATCGTCTCCCATTAAACCATTTTCAGGAGAAACACCTCGTCAAGAAGAGTATAAGCTAGGGCGAAAGCCAAGGGTACCTGAAATAGGTAAACTATCATTTAGATGTTTTGTAACTTTGTTATAGAGAACAGTTACTCCGACGCCTTTACTTTCCTTGTTCTATTTGGTATACTAAATTAGTAAGAGTAAGGGTGGCAAGTTAATCGCAAGACTCCGACCGAACTGGGTCGGGTGTGACATATATAGTGGGAGATTTTGCTCAATACAAGTCAATGGAAATGACTTAGGTTAATTGACTCGAATAGGGACAATGGTGATGTCAATGAAAAACTAGTCAATGGTATTAATTAGATATTACCTTAACAAATTGGGCTAGAAAAGAGAGCATAAATGGATTATAATGAAATTCGGCCCAAGTACAATAGAGGGCCAAGCCCATATAAATCATAATTCCCTAAATCACTTAATTGGAGCCTAGTTTATGAACTCCTTCTAGATTTGAGGGAAACTTGGCTCAATGACATGTACGTAGACAAAGATTATGCCCAACTTCTAGTAGTCTTCTTGAAAAAAATCTAAAGAGCCCAACAACAACCATCTTCATTGTTATAACATTGTCATCACCCATGTAGATTTCTTATTGAAGCACTTGAATGATCTTCTCTTCTAGCAAGAAATTCGGGTGTATATTCCCCGTTAAGATTCTAAACTTAAATTCGAGAAGAAAAATCCTTGAAATCTCAAGTGACTCTTCCATTAATCCATCCATCCATGGAGGGTGAACGTTACTTGCAAATGTTAAGAAAAAACTGAAAGTAAACATTATTAGGAATACTTGATCCCTGAAGGTACTTTAGGAAGAGAGCTACTTTCTCGATACAAAGCACGGACCGTCGCACCTCCGATGGGACAAGTGTGATCGGAATGCCAGTAAGAGAAAGCTAGCGTCAACTCAATAAACCAATCGTGGATGAACACGTCACAGTTAACGGGTGAGTGGGTTATTCACATCATACCTGGTTGGGATGATGAACGCCTTTTCTAAATTAGAAGTTATCGTGAGTGGGCTTATTAACGTCATACCCGGTTGGGATGATGAGCACAACTTAAAGTTTAAAACTACTTACCGGTTGTGAGTGGGATTTTATATCATACCCGGTTGGAGATGATAAGTACCTCGAAATGAAAAACCCACTACTTAGTGGTATTTTAAACTTCACAACTTAGAGAAGTGATGTGAAAATCATGCAGAAAAACTACTTATCGGTTGTAAGTAGATCATACCCGGTTGATATGATGAAACTTCCACGAAAGAAGTGGAAAACTCGTTCATCGGTTATGAGCGGAGATGTCCTTATACTCGATTGATATGATGTACAATTGAAAAAATATTTTGTCAAAATTTCTCTCCCTTGACTGTGTGCAAATGCATAAACGATTTGGGAGACCTTCTTGATGGGAGCTCGAATAGCTCTGATAGGCCGAGAGCCTCCATTTTGGAAAATGGGGGCTAATATGCTTAATTTTGAAAATCTCAAACAAGTGGTCCATAGACCAGTGGACACGAGTAGAAGCTCGTAAACAAACATGAGATATGTGCCATAAAACTTTAATAAATGAATTTTTTGGCCATGGTACCAAGGCAAGACCAACATATTCAGTCAACTAGTGGTAGTGTGACATGATAGGTCTACGGACCAGTCAAGACAAACAGCTGCATGTTGAGTTGAAGGTTGAGGCCGTTGGACTAATGACACCACAGATTACATGGCATGATAAGAAAATATTGATTTGCCTGCATTGTGATGGAGGTAGTGATGCGTCCTAAGGGCCCTGGATGACCTGGTGAGTATAAAGGTAGTTCGTCGTACCGGGTGACTGTGCATAATTTGGATTAACACTATGCGTATGAGACCGGGTTGGGGACGAGATGAGGTCTTTGTTCTCATACAGACATAGAGAATTGATTTCGGGGTTGAGGGTCGGATGTCGCATACAACCACTCATTCTCAGGGTAGAAGTGGACGTGATTCTATATAGGTGGCTGGTAAAGTTGCTCTGATGCCACAAGTGGGTTCAATGGATGTACTGGCCTACGAATGTGTGTTTGACCTTCATGATGAAGGATGTGTGTTGGGTGATGACACACCGTGATTAATAAGAAATGATGAAAAACTGAGATTTTTAAGGTGGAGAAAATCTAAAGGAAATTAGGGAGTCTGACACACTCCAACTTGAAAATGTCACACTCGGTAGGGTAAAGGTTTAAAAACCAATATTTGAGGAAAGGATATTTTAAAAGAAAATAAGGAGTTTGGCACACTCCGATTAAAGTTGTTTTGTTTATGAAAACTCACTCCCAACCCCTGCTCACTGAGTTTTAGAACTCTCACCCTCCCTTATATCCCTTTCAGGAAACCAAGGGAAATCCAATGTTAAAGACTTCCCTGTATATGAACTATAAAATCATGTATGTCTGTTTTTTAGTTTTGTATAATGTTATTCCAGGAAAGGTATAAGTTTAAAGGACGCCTTACTACTCTCGAGTTTAAAAGAGGGGAAAACCCTTAGTAAATTGGGAAGAGTGGCGGGTTGCTCACGAGGATCCAACCAAAACAGGTCGGGGCGTGACAAGCCCAGTCAATCGGACCGACCAATGGGAAGAGGACACGTAACAAAGGTGCCATATCAGCATCCAATTGGGATATCAAAGAAATGGTTGACCTATCAAAAGTCAACACGTGAGCCACGTCGGATGTCATCACCCAATCAACAGTTGACATGTGGCAGTAGCACAATGCCTCGGGAGAGATATAGGATTATTTAAATTAGCCAATGAGGGGCCGACACGTAGCAGTCGCACAGTGCACGGTGAGGGAAATCTGATTCATTTAAATCAACCAATCAAAGGATGTCATGTATCACAATCAAAGACTGACTGAGTATGATCAACAACCATGCTGGAACGGGTGACCAATGGGAGATTGCCACGTGGCTGGTCAACGAGTCAAAGGGTGACTCAAAAGCTGAGTTGGATACCACGTCAACAAGGCCAACCAATCATAGAATGCCACATGGCAATTTGCATGTGCAAAGCTCGCACGTGTAAAACAATGTCGTCTTCAACCTGGGTAGATGAGCAGAGCACAAGTGTCGGAGGGAGACCGAGTCTACGGTGCCCAAAACATCCGCCACCGCTGTGGGAATCTGGTGAGTCAGATGTCGAGTCTTGCACCGGCTGGTAGCCCTATTAGTTGATGAGGCCATAAAGAGCGCCTTCCCACTCAGCCTCACCATTGCTTAGGCAGCCCCAGAAGACAGACACTCCATTTTCTCGTGAGGTGCAAACCAGAACTCTGGTAGGGATCTTTTAGAGACCTTCAGAGGAAAATTGGGAGTCCTTAGAATTGGAAGGAGGTCCTCTACCTCACTACAGTCTCCACTTGGCTCGAAGACCACCAGAGGTGCGATAGGGAGCCTGCACAGTACCTCTGCTCCGGTGGTCGTAGAATAGCTGCATCAAGTTGAGTCAAAGTCTAGTCACTCCCGACCTCCTCTAGCTAAGCCAATCCTCCCCAAGCTCTTTCCAACAAACATCCAACCTCTCTTAAGCTCGAGGGTAAGTCAAATATGCCTCCTTTCATCGAAATTGTAAAATGCTAGAGAGAGAAAGAGTTCGAAGCTACATTGATCAAATTCTCCATGTTTAGGACACCGATCGAAGGAATTCTCGATCCTAGAAGGACCCTCTCGTTGAGCACAAGCTTCCCAAATCAAGAACTCTGGCAACTGAGGCCCAACTAGTATGATTCTAGAGCTCTCTCTCTAGAACCTATTTTTTGATGAAGCTCTTTTGGAGCTCAAAATTGAGTCGAATTTGGAAATTCAAAACTTAGGATGATCGTAGGAAGTAAGGGAAATCAAATAGCAGCATGATAGGGGGGAATTAATTGAGTTTAGGTGGTCAATTTGAGGAAATAAGAATTCGGGGGCCAAAGTGAAAAATTTTGGGAGATTTGGGGCAAATTGGGGATTTTTTGAAAAATTGGGAGCTAAATTGCAATTAAAGGAAAACTTAGGACTTAAGTGGAAAAAAGAGAATCTAAGGGACCTAATTGAAGATAAAGTAGGTATTGGGAGGCAAAATCTAAAAGTATGAACCTTAGGGACCAAAGGCAATTAAGGCATAATTAAGGGGCCTAGGTGCAAAAATGAGGTCTTTCATGCCAAGTTCCCTTATGTGATATCTTGAGTTATGTAAGAACTGAGTATCCAAGTACTTGTGCGGTGAAGCACGTCGCAGATTGGAAATCCAGTCGGGACGAATGCGTCACAGTTACCGAGTGAGTGTGAACTTCTAGCATCAGTCTTGATTTGGACGATGGCCATGCTTTTATATTAAAAACCATTTTTTCTAGAACTAGTCTCCCCTAACCGTGTGAACTTGCTTAAATGATTTTAGAGCTATTTACGAGGGTGAGCTATACTCCAGTGGGCCCAAGGCTAATGGGCACGAGTTTAGACCCGTTGAAAATCTATTGAGTGATGAGACCACAAAAACTTTCATAATGTATAAATTGTGTGTTACCACTACCGAGCCAAGGTTGGATTGTTGGGCTTGTTGGGCCAGCAGCTACTATGCCAAAGTCGGGTCATCAATCTTGTTGGGCTGGTGGGCAAGGGGCTAAAGTCGGGCCAACAAACCTGTGGGGTTAGTAGTCCAAAGATAAAGATCTTAATTTAAATAGACTTATGGTTGTGCATGCTGACATACGCAACCATCGAGGCATTCGATATGGGGTAGTGGTGGTTCCATGGGTTACCGGACGACCTAGGGAGCATAAGGGAAGTCTGTCGTCCAAGGAGCCAAGAAGCTCAGGGAGCTTCATGTGCACTGAAGCTAAGGTCGGAGGGGGAGAGGTCTCATCCCACATTTGCGAACATGAAGTATATTGCGGGTCTCAAGGTCGGGTAATTGATGCAGACTCAGACTCTTGGTAAAAGTCATGGACTTCTACCAAGGTGATTAGTAAATGTGCTCCGGACCATAAGTGGAGCAATCAGAGACTGCTCTACAACTAAGTGAACCCTTTTATGAGAAAATGGTGGATGTTGAATGAAAAATAACATGGGTTATAATTGTGAACAAATAAAAATGCTTGACTAAAATTATATTGTAGAAATTTCCCCTCATTGAGTCATGCAATCATTCCCCTCCCTTAAACTCATTTCAGGAAAAGTTGTGCCAAATAGAGTCGTAGCCGAGGAAAGAACCAAGCCCCCAAGGTAATTCCTATATATATATATCGCCTTGTAATTTGTTATGGAAAATGTATGTTTAGGTACGCCTTTACCTTTATTGAACCATATTGGTAGAGATACCATCGTGACTCAGGGAAGGATGGCGGGTTGATCACAGGACTCTAACCGAACCGGGTCAGGGTGTGGCACATACAATGGAGCCGAAGAGATTAGATAGAACCACCCTAAAATAACTTAGATAATAAGTTACAATGGAGTTAAGGATGGGAGGAGCCAAGCCTAACTGCATGAGTATGGACTAAAGTCGTGTATCATGAGCATCCTTGGAGAATCTCAAAAGCCAGCTATATTTTTTTACCTTTGGACTGCAACTCACCAATTCTCAGGATGAGCCGGGAAAATTCCACTTAGGGAACCCCTTTTCGTGAGAACTTCTAAAGTCAGTGTCTATCCTGGAAAGAAAGGTTAAATGAATGAATACTACCTCTCCAAATTCATGTAAGAAAAACTAGAAAGTTAACCATAGATACTATGAAATTAGGGAAGGATAATTGATATAGAGCAAACTAAAGGATTACATGGAAGAGTTTCCATATGGGCATTTATAGTCCTTCCATACAGTCAATTTGATTCTCTTATCTAGATAAATGTTATTATTCACATCAAAATTAATTCTAAACAGAAGGAGTGATTGGAATAGAACCAATGGAAATTAACTAAACTAGAACTAAATAAAAGTATAGGGCGGAGGAAGGAGGTTACCATTTCAGCCAAAAGATCGTTCCAACGCATATTAGGCATTCCAAAGGATCAAACCTCAATGCAATAAATCAATTGATGATTTTCCATTCCAATTCCATAAAGGCCAATAAGGGTAATGTATGTACGTTACAAGGGAAAAAAGGATGGGGAACAATTTGCCTAAATGCAAAATTTTCCCAATCGACCCAGGAATCTGCAAGCAAGGTAGAAGATTTTAGAAAAGTTCCAAAAATCCCTAAGGATACACGGTGAAATCATCCCCCAAATCTACAAGGAGACTACATTGTGGTCAGTGAACACCCTGCAAGTGACTCCATATAGGTGCCGCCAAATCTTGAGGGTGGACATTATGGCTACCAACTCTAAGCTATGGGTAGGGTAGTTGACCTCATGTTTCTTTAGTTGCCTAGAGGCATATTGTGAAACCTGTCATCTCAGACCAAGGAAAATTGGGGAAAAGAACTAGTAAATTACAAGAGAAAAACCAAGCCATTTATTGAATAAAAAATTATAAAGGAGGGTTAAAATGGAAAATTTAAAAATTTCAAGTGACCAAGAAGTCATAAAAATCATGGGGAAGAACCATGAATTAAATTGGTTGAAAAAACCAGACCGGTTCAGAGTGAACCAGACCTAAACCGTATTAAACTGGGCTAAACCTTGGTGAACCAGTTCAATAATTCATTTTCTATGAGGCTTAAACAGATCAATTTGGGAAATTGAGGCCACCATTGGATAGAAAATAACTTTAGATTAATTTAAAATTTTTAATTTTAGAAACTCGATCAAATCGAGCCTAAATCGATCAATTTTTGTTTTCGGGTCATCAAACCGGGTTGGACTGTACCGATCAATGGTCTAACTAGTCAATAGACCGCTAACAAGTTAACACCTAGTCAGCATGTGCGACCAATCAGCGTGTGACATGTGGCAAAGAGCGCCCCGTCCGCCGCTCGGTCACCGCTAGAGAGCGTTGGCCAATCAAAGAGAGACACGTATCTGATCAATGGTCAACGGTCAGCGGGCGCTCGATTAGCAGCCACGCAGACATGAGCAGCCAATGGGAGGCTACACATGTTCGGTCAACTGGTCAATGACTAACATGGCAACTGAGTTGGATCGCCATGTTAGTCGGACCAGCAATCATGTGTTGCCACATAGCCGGTCCGCACGTGCAAAGCTCGCACATGCGGAAGAGTGTCGTCTTCCTCATCCGTTCATTGACACTATTCATCGAGGCAATAATTTATTTCCTTTCCAATGAGGGGATATTCCTTCCAATTTGGGTAATTTCTGATTAGGATGATCTTGACGAGTATGCAAATTGGTAGAGTAGAGGGTCTCCGAGCTCCCTATATAAATAGTTCTCCTCCATTCATCCTCCATACACCTCAAATCTCTTCCTCCCCCGAAGTGCTCATTTTTCCAGTGAAGCTCAAACCATAGCTCTAACGGCATTTCTCTTAGCCTTAGAAGACAAATTCGAGTCTTATAGATTCTTGAGGAAGTCAGCTACCTGATGACAACTCCACCCGACCCGAGGATCATTGGAGAAGCGTCAGCAAGCCCAAACAGTTAAGCAGCTCCACCGATCCAAAAGCTGCCCTATTTTGGCCAAATTGAATTGAACCAATTCAAACCTTCTACAGTTGAATAGAGTCCTCCCTTAGCCCCCATAGCAATCACACGACCCTCCAAAGAGAAAATGTAAGTCAATTCGACTCCTCTTCATTGGTGCAGTTCAGTTCTAGAAAGAGAAAATGTTGGAATTCATTGACCAAATTCCCACTAATTTTGACATCAATTGTAATAATTCTTGATACTAGAAGGACCCTAAGGATGATGTCTATTTTTCCATATCAAGAGCTAGACCGCCATGCCTCCGACGGTAAGCTTTCAGAGCTCTCTCTCTTTACCTTCAATTTTCCGGCGAAGTTTTGTTTGAGCTCGTTTCAGACCCAAAATTCATAATTCAAAGCTCCATTGGACTGTATAAAAGTGAAGGAATCGATTGACATCATGAATTGAAGAAATTAACCCCATTTGAAAGGCTAATTTGAAGAAATCAAACTCAGTCAATATGAAAGGTGAAATTGGGGGAGAAATTTGGAGATTTCGAAAAATTGGATGACATTAGTTGTCACGCCCCGACCCGATTTGGTCAAATCCCCGCGAGCAACTTGCCACTCCCTTTGGTCTAACAAGGAATCTCACTTCAATCTAAGCCGCGAGGAGTCAAGTGTCCTTTTTCCTGCTTATCTTGGAATAACATTATACAAAACTTAATGTGTTAAAAACTTGACATACCTATCTTAAGGGTTTGGCTTCAAGGTATTCCTTAATGGTTTGTCTACCTTCTTGAAAAGGGGTAGGGAGGGATGATTTTCTACAACTTAGTGAGCAGGTGTTGGGGAAACAACTTTAAAAAAACACTTAGTTTATCAAAATCTTTAGCACATTGTTCTTTAAAACATTTCTTCCTTTTTAAGCCTTGGCGTGTTTTACTCTTTTAGCACATCCCCTTGCCTTGGAAGGCATTTAGCAAACAAACATGCACCCTTTATCATAAATGGTATAAACATTCGTAAGGCAATCCCAAATTGCACCCACTTGAAGATCAATGCGCCTTTGCCATCAACCATGATAGAAGTCCCAGACTTCTACCCTGAGTCTAAGTGGACGTCGCAGACGTCTAACCCTTATACCTGAAATTCACTTCGTGTCCGTATGAGAACAGAGAGCTCATCCTAACTCCACCCTGGTCCCGTGCGCAAGAAGCTCCAAGAGCTTCATGACTAACTAGTAGGGATGCCGATAGCTTGGGTCGGGGGGAGTTTTAGTGGACTCGCGCCCGACCCGAGCTTGGGCCCAGTAGACCCGTGCCAAAGTGAACTTGAGCTCGGGTCTACTTGGTCGGGCCCAGACCCGACCCAATCTTAGTTCTATTGGACCCGAGACTCGACTAGACCCGAGAGTAGAGTCTAGAAGTTGGATCTGAACCCGCTGCTCGGGTCTATCTTATATTTTTTAATATATATTTTTTACTAAAAATAAAAAATTTTAAATTATTGTAATATATAAACTTTTTAATATTTATTTAAAAATTCTTTTAAATGTTTATTAGCTTTACTTTACCTAATAAATTACTATTATAATTTTATATTAAATTTAATTTATAAATAATAAAAAAAAGATCTAACGATACGTATTAAATATTGATATTCATTTATATACATAAAAATAAAAGGGATAATAGTGTGAGTTATATGCGTATGAATGTATATGGGTGGTTCCCATATTAACACTTTTTATTCATTTAATATTTTTTGTATACTTATTGATATATATAATTTTATTTATATAATTTAAATTTAATTTTTTTAGTTAAAAATAAATTATAAATCTCCTAATTATTTTAAAATTTTGAATATAGGTTACATATTATTAAATAATACAGTTAATTAGAAATATAACTTAATATAATATAAAATTTTTCATTGTAAATATTTTAAGTATTTATAAATTTATTAAGGTTTAAGAAATGAAAGAAAATCTATTAGGGTCTAATAAAGGAAAAATAAGTAATATAGTGTGGTAATAAAATATTTATAAATATATTATGTTATAATAGAGGAAAGATAATTTATTATTATTTAATAAAGGAAAAAAATACAGTATCATGAGAATATTAATATAGAAAAAATAGAATAACTTTTAAATAACATTTTTTATTAAAATTTTATAATATTTTTTCCTAAATTTAATTAAACGATGTGTTTTAATTAAAAAATTGAAAAAAATTCAAAAGTACGGTGGGCCCACCTTCGGGTCTAGTCAACGGGACCCGAGCCCCTAGAAACTAGCCATGTGGGACCCAAACCCGAATAGACCTGAGACTACTCGGATCCGCTCGGGTCGGGTAAGGACCCGAAGCTCGAGTCTCAGGTCCCATTGACATGCCTATTAACTAGCACGACGAATTGCCCTTTTCTCCACCATGCCGTCCAGCCGCCCTTGGAATCCATCACAACCCCTAGGGCATCTTGATAGTCTTGAATCTATAAGTGAATGCACAAACAATAATTTTCATAATTTAGCCATTCTCTTTGGTGTTGACAGTCCAACGACCCCGACACTCAACCGGCCTGCAGCTGTTTGTCTAGTCAGTCCATTGATCTGACCCTGATGCACCGCCAGCTCATCAAGCATTGTCGGTCCTGACTTGGTACCGTGGCGAATCACACAATTAATTTCCATCAAGCATTACGTGCTTCAACCCGTGCCCACTGGGCTTTGGCCCCTTGTACGTGTTTTTCAAAAAATGGGCCTTGAGCCATATAAGTTAAAAATTGAGGCCTTTAGCCTATTAGAGATGTTCTAGCTCTCCTCAAGAAGGTCTCTCAAATAGTTTTAAGTATTGGAACATAGTTATAGGAGAACACTTCCGACAAAATCTTCCTTTTTAACTCATCACACCAATCGAGTATGATGATAGGTTTGCTTACAACTAGTATGCGAGTTTTTTTCTTTCAGTAAAGAGGATCATCATACCAACTGGGTATGATGTTTAAATAATCCTCCTTACAATCGGTAAATAAGTTTTCCTTTAATAAAAGTAATCATCATCCCAACTGTGTATGACGTATAAAGGTCTCACTTACCTGTTGACTGTGGCGCATTTGTCCCCAACAGGTTTTCCAAGTCTGAGTCTGGCTCCATTGATCGCGTTTTGATCTCAAGAGTCCTTACATGGTTTGACCACTCTTATACATTAGGGTTTGGCGTAAAAGCTTCCAAGCTTTTCAGTATTGGATACTAGGCCCAAATTTTTGGTTTATAGCACTTAAGTCCCTAAAGTTCATACTTCTTGACTTTAGGTCCCCAGTGTTAAAATTTTCCCAAATCAAGTCCCAATGGCTTCCAATATCCTCCTTGGGTCCTTAATTTAATTAAAATTGGGAACATGGCTCAATTTTTCCAAATTTCCAATTTGATCCCCAATTTTTCTAAAATTACTATTTTGCCCCTACTTTCCAAAAATAGCCATTCGGCCCCAAATCTTTCGAAAACTAACCAATAGGTCCTCCAACATCTTTCTCATTACCAATTGATATTCAATTTTGAGAAATTGCATGGAGGTCCCACAAATTATTGAAACCCCCAATTTTCCCCTAATTTCTACTCCTCTCTACTAACTAAATATGATTTTATCAAATTAGCCATTCAATTGGGGATATTTTCTCAAATTGATGATATCAATTGGTTTCTACATTTTATATAATTCAATTGCACTTTGAATTGCAGGATTTGAGTCTGAAACGAGCTCCAACGGTGCTTTTCCCAAAAATTAAACATAGAAAGAGATAGTTTCGAAAGCTAACCGTCGGAGGTGCTGCAGAGTAAGCTCTTGATCTAGAGATATATCTCTAATCCTTAGGATCCTTCTAGAATCAAGAATTGCTACAATTGATGTCAGGATTAAGGTGAATTTGGTTAGTGAAGTTCAGTACTTTCTCTCTCTAGAACCGATCTACAACGGCAGAAGAGGGCCGAATTGGCTTACCTTTCGCCTTTGTGGAGGTTGTGTGATGGTCGTAGGGAGTATGGGGTGGCTTGGTTTGGCTGTAGGAGGTATGAATTGGTTGAATTCCCGTGAACCCCGCCCTTTTGAGTTAAGGAAAATTGGGAAAAGAACAGGTTAAACCGAGTAAGAAAACCGAGCCGGTTCACATACCCGATCAATTGGGAACGAGAAATTTGGAAATTTACAACTCTCGGGTGATCCAAAGGGTTCATAAACCTTGGAAAAGAACCTTAGGACAAATTGGAAGAGAAAAACCAGACCGGTTTAGATGAATCGGATCCAATTAGATTGAACCAGATTATGACAAAGTCGGTTCATGAACCAGAACCGATAGAGAAATGACAAATAGGGAAATTTATGGATCCCTTATGACCTGAAGAGACTTATAAACCTTGGAAAGGAATCTTAGAACAAAGTGGGAGAGAAAAACCAGACTGGTTCGGGTGAACCGGACCCAAACCGAATTAAACCGATTTAAGAACCGAGCCGGTTTATGAACCAGAACCTATAGAGAGATGGTAAATCGAGAATTTTATAGACCCTAAGTGACCTAAGGAGTCATAAAAATCATGAAAAAGGACTTTAGGGTGAATGGGAGAGGAAAACCAAACCAGTTCAAGTGAACCGGATCCGAACCTAATTGAACCAGTTTGGATCGGTTTGAACCACTATTGAACTGGATCATAAATTTATTTTTCTAGGTGGCTTAAATAATTCAAATTTGAGATTTGAGGCCACCATTGGATAGAAAATGAATTTAGATGAATTTAGAAGTTTTTATATTTGAAAAACTCAATCGAATGAGGGGTGAACCAGCTGATTTAAGCTTTGAACCTGGTACGGACAGGTTCGGTTCGGAATAGTGTCATCCTCTTCTTTCAGATGACAACACTGTTCACTCACTGGAAAATCTAAGCAATACCAGTGAAGAAGAAACGTCTTTGTTCAATACATTTCCAGCCATCAATGCATGTCATAAAGGCACCAATCGAACGACCAAGGAGTCCCCGAGCTTCCTATATAAAGACCCCCTCCCTATTCATCCTCTCCACACCTGTAAAGCTCACTCTCTCTTAGTTGCTTAGTTTTCCGGTGAAGCATGAACTAGAGCTCTGATATAGGGTCTTTTCTAAGCCAAAGAAGGTGAGGTCAGGTTCTTTAGAACTGGGGAGAATTCAGCTACATGCCTGTAGTCTCCGTTTGCTCCGAGTGTCATCGGAGAAGCGTTGGCGTGATGGAATAGTGAATAAGCTCTGACGGACTGAAGCTACCCTGTATTGGTCGAGTTGAAATTGGCAATTTCGAGCCCTCCTCAGGCCAAATCAAGCCCTCTCAACACTTTTTCAGCCCTCCCACGGCCGAATTAGGACGGAAAGGTAAGCCAATTCGGCTCCCCTCTACAATTTCCGGTCGATGCTAGAGAGAGAACCGACAGAATTTTGATAATAAAATTCTAACTCATTTTGGCATCAATTGATGCGATTCTTAATTCTAGGATGAACCTCAGGACAAATGCTATCTGCCTAGATCAAAAGCTCGGACTGTCGTGCCCCCGACGGTAAGCTTTCGAAGTTTTCTGTATCTATAATCCATTTTTTGGCAAAGCTTCATTTGAGCTTGTTTCGGCATTAAAACTTGCGATTCAAATTTCTAAATAATCGTATGAACATGTAGAAACTCAATTTCAACTTCAATTTCAACAATTGGAAGTGTTTGATCGGTCAATTTGATTAAATCAAATTCGGTTGTGTTAAAAAGTTGGAATTGGGGGAAATTGGGGATTTTCAAAAATTCAAAGGACCAAAATGCAATTTCTTAAAATTAAGGGTCAATTGGGCATGATAAAAATGTTAGAGGGCCAATTGAGGAATTTTAGAATTTTTGGGGTGAAACTTACCATTTTTGTAAAGGAAGGGCAAAATGGTAACTTTGGAAAAGTTGGGGGGACCATATTGAAAATTTGAGAAATTAAACCCCTTTTTTGTGAAATGAAATAAATTGAGGTCCCAAGGGGAATTTTAAAAGTATTGGAACTTAATTTGAGGAAAAATTGGTATTATGGACTTAAAGGAAAATAACTTTAGTAACCTAATTGCAAATAAATAAAAGTTTAGTTTTTCTCATTCATTTGGATGAATGAAGGCTATTAGGTCGAGAGATAATGAACCGAGATGTTCATATCGTGTAAGAACCGAGGTACCGAGAATGCCATCAAGGACAAGCCCCCGTGAATACAAAGAACCGATCTAGTGGAATTCACCGCATTAACGGGTGAGTGGGCTTACTAACGTCATACCCGGTTGGGATGATTAGCACAGTTTAAAGTTAAAAACCACTTACCAGTTGTGAGTGGGATTTTATATCATACCCGGTTGGGGATGATAAGTACCTCGAAATGAAAATCCATTACCAAGTGATATTTTAAACATTACAACTTAGAGGAGTGATGTGAAAATCATGCGGAAAAACTACTTACCGATTGTAAATAGATCATACCCGGTTGGTATGATAAAACTTCCTCGAAGGAAGTTGAAAACCCGTTCATCGGTTATGAGCGGAGATGTCCTTATACCCGGTCGATATAATGGACAGTTGAAAATATAATTTTGTCGAAAGTGCTCTCCATTGATTATGTGCCAATGCTTAAATGATTTGGGAGTCCTTCTTGACGGGAGCTCGAATAGCTCTTATAGGTTAAGGGCCTCAATTTTAGAACTTGGAGGCTATTATGCCCGGTTTTAAAAATCTCGAACAAGTTGGTCATAGGACGGTGGGCACGAGCAGGAGCTCGCAAACAAACATGAGATATGTGCCATAAAACTTTAATAAATGAATTTTTTGGCCATGGTACCAAGACAGGACCAACATATTCAGTCAACTAGTGGCAGAGCAATATAACAGGTTCCTGGACCAGTCAAGACAAACAGTTGCAGGTTGAGTTGAGTGTCGGGGCCATTGGACTAGTGGCACCACAAATTATATGGCATGATAAGAAAATACTATTTGTGCATGCACTATGATTACAGGATCATCAAGATGCCCATGAGGGGTAGTGATGCATCCTAAGAGCACTGGACGAGCTGGTGGGTATAAGGGCAGTTCGTCGTACTAGGTGATCGTGCGAAATTTGGAGTAGCACCAAGCGCATGATATCGGGGAGGGGACGAGTTGAGGTCTCTATCCTCATACGAACACGAAGAATTGATTTCTGGATTGAGGGTTGGATGTTGTGAACATCCACTCATTCTCAGGGTAGAAGTGGACGTACTTCTATTTTGGCGGTCGATAAAGTCGCTCTGAAGCCACAAGTGGGTTTAGTGGACGGGTTGGCTTGCGAATGTGTGTTTTCCTTTCATGATGAAGGATGTTTATTGGTTGATGACACACCTTTATTTATAAGGAAATGGTGTTAAAAACTGAGATTTGATATGAAAGGATTTTTGAAAGAAAGGAGTATGACACACTCAATTACAAGTCTTTTTCCTAAAAAGTTAAAAGTTTTGAAAAAAAAACCCATTCACTAAGTAGTCGTACTCACCCCTCCCTTATATCCCTTTTAGGAAATTTCAGAAAGCCTACCCTTAAAGACTATTGACTAAGACACCTGTAAGATAGGTATGATGAAATTGAAATATTATGCAGTTTTGATTTATGTTATTCTAGTAAAAAGTGCATGTTTAAAGGATGCCTTACTCTTTTTGGTCTATAATAAGGGGAAACCCTTTACTAAATCGGGAGAGTGGCGGGTTGATCATGGGGATCCGACCAAACTGGGTTAGGGCGTGACAATTCTATTTAGCCAGAGTAGGGCAGCTTCAAACCAACGGAGCTGCTTCACTGTTCAATCCCATTGGTGTTTCTCCGGTGATCCTTGGGTCGAAGGGAGGTTGCTGTTAGATAGCTAACTTCCCCTAGAGTTTATAGGACCTGACTTTGCCTTTTGAGGCTGAGAAAAGTGCCCAAGTTAGAGCTCTGGTTTGAGCTTCACCGAAAAATGGAGCACTTTGGAGAGGAGGATGATTTAAGGTGTATGGAGGATAAATTGAGTGGAGCTCTTTATACAGGGAGCTTGGGGACCCTCTGCCCTACTAGTTTCCATACTGGTCGAGCTTATCCTCACTCGAAAATGCCCAAATCGGAGGGAATAATTTTTCATTGGGAAAGAAAAGTTTTTGAACCAATTAACAGTGTTATCATCCCAAAGAAGAAGACGACACTTTTCTGGACCGGACCGGTCTGGTCTGATCGGGTTCAATGGCGAAAATCGGTTGGTTTAGGCCTGATTCAACCGATTTTCTCAAAATTAAAAATTTCTAAATTTGTCTAAATTCATTTTTTATCAAATGATGGCTTCAATTCCTTCATTTGAGACCTCCAAGCCACTTAGAAAAATGAATTACCTAATCTGGTTCATTATGGTTCAATTCGGTTTAATCCGGTTCACCCTAAATCGGTTTGGTTTTTCCCTTCAATTGACTTTATGGTTCTTCCCCATGGGCTCTCATTGGAAAACATACACAAGGTCGGGTTTTGATTGGGAACTCACTGGAAAGGAAGCGATGATGGTTGATACTGGTGGGGTTGGGTAGCTGACTTCAACACAAGTTCGATGACACCTTGATCACCTTCTAAGGTTGTATAAGTCACATGAAACTCTCAATTTATAGAGAGGTGTCAGAAATAAGGAGATACCGAAGATTCTCATTTTTTTGTGGTCATGAGACTTACATATAGCCTGAACAACCACTGTGGTTGGCAAGAGGGGGTCATGAGGAGCTTTTGAAATAAATTTAGTTCATGATTGGCCATTAAGGAGGTCAGGGTGAGCCCAAAAACTTCTACTATATTTTCGGCCGAGTGAGTCGAGTTACTATTTTTTCATGTCAACGTCGATAGGGGGTACATCGATAGCGGAGAGGGTGTAATTCAAAAGCTTATCGTGTGGTTCCAACGCCACTAATATGAACAAGTTTGGTGATTGGGTGAGGAAACAGGAAGCTCTAGTCAGGAGGTAACTGGAAAGTGGAGGAATATTGGTTTTAGATCAAATTTCGACCAAATGTCAGCAAGGACTTATATAGAAAGCTCGAGTGATCAATGGTCTATCACACTACATCCATAGATAGTTAGATTGAACATTCTAGATCTTACTATTTATTTAATTTCCCTTGGGGACAAGATTCCTAAAATCACATTGTGTATCGGGTATTTTCAAGTCGGGAATTAGGTATTAATGTTAAAAGTCAGGTGAGAATTATGATCACGTGCACACACGCACTAGGTGCAAGTGTGCCCCGCGTCCATCATGTGTACGCGTCTCGCATAATACGTTGTCTGGTTCACACCGTAGAAAACTAGTTTTCGACAAATAAATCGATCGGTTCAACTGTTTTTCAGCCAATTCACCCCAATTCACCTTGTTCTTGGAGCGATTTAATTTTATAAAAAAATCATTCAATTTTCAATAATTTAGACCCAATAACAACCCCATTCTGATTTATATTATCCATTCTAAAAATTAGAGGGTTTAAATTTAGCGTGTTGGTTCAACTGTTTTTACCGTCATTTAGTTGATTTATCTACGAACCGACCGATTCTTGGCCCCATTATTTTTGCAAGAGTTATTTTTCCATTTTCACATTAGTTGAAATTATTAATCACCATTTCTTTATTTGTTGAGTTATTTTAAAAGATTTGGGCTTTTTTTCACCAAATCGGTTTACCTCCAATTCGATTTTCACTCACATCTTTCCTCGTTCTCGAATTCCGACCATGTGGGGTTCTTTGGAGTTATTTTCCTGAATTCAACTGCGTACAATCTCATCGGTTATATCCCCCAATTCCGACTCGGTTCGAATCCCATGATGATTTTTTGTCCCCAGTACATGATCGATCGAAACTGGTTTTAAAAATGATCTGGTGTTACAACACTAATTAGAAATGCAAAAAAAAAAAAACAATCCTAATCTTAAGAAGCATATAAATCAAATATCCAATGATGAGCTACGAAATTAGTAATTCCAGATGATAAATTGTTAAATTTTAAAATTGGTGTGTGTGTGTGTCATATAAGGCCACGGTAAAGGAAAATAATTAAAAAAGTGAGATGACTTTGTTATGCTATCCATACGGGGAGTAACAAGATCTATCGAATCTTGAAATAGTGGTACTACTAGTCGGCTATGAAATATGAAATGGGAAGTATATGACTAATTTTTTTATCATGGCAACAAATTATTAAGAATCTGAAGAATAAGGGAATATTGGAGGCTTTTTCATATCTGAGTAAAATTGAGAAAATATTAATAAGAATTTCGTGAGAGTTGTATCTCACTTACCTCAATAGCAATCAACTTATCAAATTTGCACAGTTTATACCTATCATATTAATCGATTATGTGAAAATGTTGACACAATTGTAAATAGTTGAAATTGTACCAATACATTGAATATCCATGTAACACTGATTCTAAACATGTAATCAAACTGAAAATTGAAATAGAATGGGGATAGAAATAAAATTGTAAGGGAAACTATGTATAGTATTATGATCTTTTACTTTATGGTTGTATCTCCACAACCAATCTCATTAATTATGTTTGCTGATTTCTCTTTACAGATTGGAAGGTCCACAACCAATCTCATTAATTATGTTTGCTGATACAGTCTTATTGGAAGGTGAAGAATTAACCTTGCAAGAAATGGAATAAATTCACTTAAAATCTAATATTACAAATGATGTTAGTCAATACTATTTCACCTCTTCTCATCCTATAGTATCTAATTTCTCCATAATTCTCTTCAGAATTTCATTAGAGGTTGAACAAGACAACTAATATTGAAGGTACTATCTTCAACATAGATACTAGGATGCATTACAATGGTAGCTTATGCTCCAACTACTCTTATTATGGTTTCCACGCACTTTGTGACAATATGATAGCTTTATTTTATTTATGGTGTAATTAACTGAGCAAGGAGAAATTGCTAACGTGGGTTGCCTACACATGCACAGGTTTTACTAATTTTACTAATTTCTGCTAGTAGGTGATGTGAATTGCATGGCTCCATGTGGCGCAAGCAACTGCAAGATTCAATTCAGCATGTTGTACTTAGGTGAAGGGAGAACAATAAAAGAATTTCTTTTGGTTAGGAAATGGAAATATAGGCTCCAAACAGGGGTATAAGTACTATTTTTTATCCATACAGAGAAGCACTCAAAACCTAATGTGTTTAAGGTGTAAATCTGACCTGCGTCATTAAATTGAAGCATTGCACACCATCATACCAATTCCAGTCCAAACTCCCGAGTGTTCAGCTTGAAAGCAGTTAGTAAATAACACGAGATCCTTTAGACTCTGCACCCACCATTTTACTCCATGGCAGGAGGTTCCTCCATCGTGCTTAATGCTCTCAGTTTCTGACTTAGCATCACTGGGTATCCAAATTCTCAGCATTATCCAGTATGGGTGGTAAGCATCCATTCCATCACAATACTCTTCCTTGTCCCAGTTTCATTATCAAGCAGACCCACCAGCCCAGTCCACTCTCCTCCAATGTCGCCAGAGGCTCCATGTGAACCATGAATCCTTGACATGATGGATCTGATCACCTTGTTAATCAGTTTCAGCACCCATTCATGCTCTGGATGATATCACTGCTTGGAATTAGACAAGGAACTTAACTGCTGTTGGACAAAGAGTACCAGAGATGTAGCATGATCACGCTCCAATGAATCATATGGTGGACACCGAAGTGTCTCAATCAAGACCCTCCTGAACTTAGCCATGCAAACAGATGGCTCAGTGTCGGATCCATTATCACGAGAGAGCTTCATTACTTTAAACACATGTTCACATAGGTTGCCAATTTCTGCCAAATCACAGTCACACAATGCAAGTTGGGACCCAGGGTTCCATACAACATGGACTTTATCTCGATCAAGTTGGTCCACAACCCTAGCACATCTTCCTTCAAAGGAGACATCTGATCCAGGAATTGTCAATGATTTCTGCCAAGAAGTGAGACCGCTCACCCATTCTTCTTTCTTGTACCGTGCAAAGTGTTCTTTCTCTGAGTAATCATCCAGCCAGAAGTAAGCATGCACTTTTGTACCCAGTTTGTGAACCAACCAATCCGCTCGTTGATAGACCTCGGAGTCCTTCTCATTCAATAATCTCAGTTTCAACTGTCTGTGGTAAAACTCCATAGCTGCAGAAGTCTCATGGCTAGCAATCAGAAGAGTCTTCAATGCAGTTATCCAAACACCTGTGAAGAAGAATGATATATCTACTCAATTTGACAAATAACAGTCAATTCAAGGACTTTAATGGTGATGCTCATAACCAAATAATGCACAACTGCATGTGCATGACATTCTATTTCCACGTCCAAAAAAATCAAACTTCAAACATGGGGTACATATCCAAGCTGTTTGACATATATTGAACAAAAATAAGTGAAGATATATAGGAAGATCGATTGAGGAACTAACCCATTCTAGGATGCCAGACAGCCTTAAAGTAGTCCATAAAATCAGAGGCACTGCCACAGGCATCAATGAAATCTTCAAACATGCCCATTGTCCCATTGCCACTACAGATAGTGTTAGCTATTTGTCCAAGCTGCTTGGATATCTCCAAGCGCATTTCAGTTTCCTGACATCTCTTTAGCAAGTTCTTGTGCCATGAGTAACGAGCTCGCCAAAAGCTTAGCAACACAGAGCACTGGAAAACATCCCTAAACAAAACCAAGGACATGTATCAAATTCATAATCTTATGCTGGCCTCAAGAACTGAGGAATAAGCTGATGATACTGAACACATTATTCGGTAATTATTTATAATTAGAGAAGTGAGTTAGATCATACACTACATTGGGGCAAGAATATGAAGGATTGATTTATAGTTAACATCTAATACATAGCATGGGCAGATTGGATATCAAGAGTAATTCAGCTAGGAAAATATGGCATCTATTAACAAGTACAATCAGGAGTTCAACCAAATAATAAATATGAAACAATAAGAAGGAAAAGTGTTAAATTCCAATAAATCATGTTCTTAACCACCAAATTGATACACCTTTTTCTCAAGAAAGCGCGTACAAATGTTACATGAAAATCCAATAAAAGATCTGCCCCTCAATTTTTCTCAAAATATCACCTAAAGTATGCTCCCCTACTAAATTTGATGATGTCAAAATCGCATGAATTCAAAAGTACTCTAGGTTATATTTATCCAAGGTATAAACGTTAAAAATCATGAAAGAGAAGCACATGTTCAGAAAACTGTAATAAAGCTTAGATCCATAGATGATACTCTCTGAAAAAATATAGATCTTAAAGGACCAGCTAGCAAACAGTCTGAATAATTGAATATCATCCACAGTACATTTGATGAAGGAAGATATTTATAGCCAACCTGATAGTGAGAATATCGGCAAGGGGATCATCCACAATAAACCCTGCCAACCTCCAGGAGGGATCCTTTGTTTGTACTCTGTTGTAAAGTGCTCTCATCCATCTATATGTATCCATGTTTGCAAATCTAGGTGCTATAATCCATGCAACAGGGACGGCTCTATTGTCGGAATTGAAGACAAGAAGACTGTGAAGAGGATACTGATGAACATCATAAGAAGTCAAAGTTAGCTTATTATGTCAAGTCTATGCACCAAAAATGCCTCTTTAGGAGGCAAGTAAAGAAAGAAATCTATTACTAAAAATAATAAAAACAAAAGCGGACCTTCAATTTACTTGTCCCAAATCTTGAACTAGATACTAAAAGGCTGCGATTGCCAAAGCGAATCATTTGCTGCAACTGCCACTCTGTCTGGATTCCCAGTGTAAATGGTTCAGAATTGGAGAACTCCTCATAAAAGAATACACTACTTCGGTGACTATCCACCCACATGCCAGTGCTGACCATATCATCTGGATCCAGCTCATATGTGGAGCGTCGAATGTTGAGCTCTTGTCTTCGGACATACCTATCAGTCAAGAGGTCATCCCGGTTGCATGGGCCACCCTGCCTCTCCACCAGCTCCTTATGTCTCTGCATAATTGTCTCTACAGAAACCCCAACATGCAGCAGAGACAAAACACGAAGTCGAAGATCCTCCGAGATGTATGGGGCAAACATAGCACGTGTACCAGCTGCCTTCTTATCTTGCGGCCCATGGCAGGGTAAACCTTTCTTATCAACATGCTTATCCTGGTTATAAATGATGAGAGCAACTGAGGATTCAGCAATAAGGCGTTTCACAATAAAGTGGCAGGTGCAACCTGTCTTTGTATTCGGTCGACCAGCATTCCTCTTTTTTGTGGTGTAAACCCGACTAGGCCGAATAACTCCACCTTCCCTAGGGTCATCAGGGCCGAAGGAACACCAATACCTATTATATTAAAATGGTTACAAAGCTTCGCTACTGACATTACTCTTTTGATTAAGATAAGCAATTACATTTATAATGAGAAAAATTATAACTTACAGTATGTATTCAAGAGTCCCGTCGACCTTGGGTTTGTAAGTCCTTTCCCGAGGCCTCTTCCTCCTTGCTTCCACATGGAAACTAGTTGGACAGTCTTTGTTTGAGGACTCACCCTTCACAAAATCATCCACTCTTGCATATGGAATCAGGGCGACCCGGTCTATATTGCCACGCCAACCTTGCACCTTAGACCACACCAGATCCGCAGCAGAAAACTCCAGCATTGGGGGATTCTGCACTGGAAGAGACAGTATCTCATCCCACCTAGCCATCTGTTATTAAAAAAAAGGGGGCGATGTGAATTCAATTATTTGTATCTTTAAATCACCTATTCACTTGAATATTGACCAACATCCATCGATTTTGGATACCATGATGGGTCAACTCAACCTTGTAAAATCCCAAATACCATTGAAATTGGAATGCACCCCGTACCAAGACTACTTATGCTAAGACCCCATACACAAGAAAGAAAACGCCAGAAGAGTGAGCGACATCAATTAGTCAACACTAAGAAGCAAGAAAATTGATTGGCCGGACATAAGAGCCATCTGAATAGCTGCGGAGAGGCGACTGCTCAAGGACAGGAAGGAAATCTATGCCGACACTACAGCGCATAAATTCTCAGCAATACAAACAACAATCATGGCCACAAACAATATAAAGATTGCAGAAGACCCTGAAAGGAAAGTTATCACCTTTTTTGCTTCAGCCGCCAAGAAATAAGCAAGCCGGCTTCGCGGCGGATGAAGTCCCTCTTACACCGCCAAGAGAGACAGGGGGTGAGGCGGAAGAAATAAAACTCAACAAGGAAGTTCAAGGGGGAAGCAAACACGGGAAGGAAAGCCAACCAGCACCGAAATGGGCCGGTTCTTGAACTTCGTCCTTTTTAGCTTTTAAGCCCTTTTATCTTTTCTGTTTACGTCAAACTTTTGCAATATCCCCTCTACTTCAACCTATTTCATTTATATTTTTAAACTTAACCCTCTTTACATTTGAGTACTAATAACTTCAATATATTTGGATGGAAGTACTATAACTTTCATATATTTACATTTACTTCCTTATACTCTTCCCTCCATCTCAATTCAGCACGAAATACTCATTTGCCTCCTATAACTTTCATATATTACAATTTGTTTTAATTCCAGCCTTGAGCCCATCACACCACAATGGTTTCAACTACTAGAGAGGTGGTAGAGAGGGACAGAAAAGAGTGTGATCGTGGGTGGTTATATGATGAAAAAGGCTTGTCCCCTCTTCCCTTCCCTTCCCTTGCCTTCCCCCACCTCCGTTTTGCTTTTGCCCTACCGAACTGTTTCTGTCAGTGCTGGGTCTGCGCCTCGCTATGTTTCCGGTAAAGCTTGCCTTCGAAGATGACTGTACATGACAAATGTGACGTTCGGTTAGTTTGTCTAGGTTTTATGATCGAAGAGTCGAGTCGTAGGTATCGAGCTTTAGGGTTGGGACTTCTTGTTGGGCAAGGCTCTTTAGGCAAAGTCATGGACATTCTGAGCTTCTCTCCGTGGGCTTCTTGTTGCATGGATGCATGTAATTGGAATGTAACGTATAAAAAATAGGGCTTATTACCCAAAGAGGAGGATAGAAGAGCTTCCACTGAAATCATGGGCTTCAAGACCCAAATGACAAGCACAAATGACAAGCATTTCCACTGGCAGGGAGAGGAATGCAGAAAACGGAAGAAGTTATCAAATGCCTCATTCTTCATCCAAAAATAGAAAACAAATCTAAAGACTCCAGAAATTCCAGATACCGCTGCAGCCGCCTCCCAATTCCCAAGTGCCTCTCTTCAGACGCCTCCATCCTACCTTCTACTCACTCAACAGAAACTGGGACAGACTCCGCCTGCAAATATAACAAGACACATCTCACGATTCGAATCAAGTAGGCATAAAAAAAAAACAAAATAATGTATGTTGGCATTGCTATGTGAAGCATTTTCCATTTCCTTACCAGCGGACGGTACTTGAGGGCATAGAACATCTCGAGGTAACGGCGGCTCTCGAGCCGGTCCAGGTTGGAGACGTGTTTCCAGAACCCATACACCGCAGTCAGGTTCAGGAGCCTCTCCGAGTATATCTGCCATGTATACCTGCGTGCAGCAAGTCGCATCACAACCCATGAAAAGGAAAAAAGAATTCAAAGCTAAAATATGGTTGGTGATAATTGTTTTTACTTCTCTTGGATCCTCTTCATGGCGCCCTGTGAGATGGCGTCCCAGTGGGTCGGGTCGGACTTGCACTTCTCGAAGAAGTCGACGAGGAGGTTAGCCGCCTGCTCCCCGTGGTATGGGTCGATGTGGAAGCCCGACTTGCCATGGACGATGATCTCGGCCGGGCCGCCATTGCAGGTGGCGAAGGTGGGGAGGCCGCAGGTCATTGCCTCGACCACGGTAAGGCCAAAGGCCTCGTAGATGGCGGGCTGGACGAAGGCGCCCTTGGTGTCGCAGATGTAGCGGTAGAGCTCGCCATTGCGGACGCGGTTCATCTGGGAAGAGATCCACCGGAACTGACCGTTGAGCTTGTAGGTCTCGATGTGGTCGTACATCTTCTTCATCTCTGCCTGCTCCTCGAGGTCCTTGGACTCCTTCCTCCGGTCGCCTCCCACCACCACCAGGTTTACCAACTCCCTCAGCCTTGTGTTCTTGCCGTACCATTCGACAAGCCCCGTGAGGTTCTTGACACGATCCAGCCTCGCCATTGTGAAGATGATCGGCTTGTCCCGGTCCTTGAGCACACACCTGCACAGGCAAGAATTTTAACCATTGAAGTGGTTGAGGCTGGACTCTGATATCGGCCGGCCGGTACGTTATTGTCAGACCGGCCCAATTTGCACTCTAGGCAAGGCTGCTGTAACTGATAAAGAAGGAACGCTGATTTCAATACGAGGAGTTACAAGTGCTCTTTGTTCTCAACACCGTTGAAGAGGAGCTCTTCGATCTCTGGGTGGAAGGACTTGAGCCTCCGTTTCTCTTCAGTGTAGGCGAAGTAGATGTTCTCATCAGCACCGGGTGAGACGATGTTGAACTTAGGGTCGAAGACATTGATCCCATGAACAACCCGGTAAAGCCCCGGCATCGTGAAAGCCATGTGACTCTCGTATTGCCCCACAGTATCCTTGCTGATAGAAGAAAGTAATATATATCAACATTAGACAAAAAAAGATCTTGTGATGAGAATAGGACCCGCGTTAAGTGAACCTTTAGAACCCACCGACCATTTCAACTACATGTCATCTGCACCAGTAAAACTCATTACCTTCCTGCAATCTCTTGGAAAGTACTGGTGATAATGAAGTCTGCGTGGTTCATGGCAATGAGATCTGCCGTGAACTGGCAAGAAAAGTGGTACTTCTCCTCGAAGTTCTTCCAATAGATGTCGGAGTCTGGATACTTGGTCTTCTCTAGGGCATGGGCTATAGTACACTGAAAACAAAGAGCAAAAGTAATTCGTCACATTTTGGTACCAGCATTACTTTGATGAGTGATTTTCAAATAGGAAGATATCAGAGGCAAGTAAAGATCATTCATCAGCAGGCAAACCTCAGTGACTCCCAACTTGTGGGCTAGCAGAGAAGCGACAATGTTCCCGTCGCTGTAGTTTCCTACGATCAGATCCGGCTTCCCTTGCAGTTCTCCGGCAATCTCACTTGCAACATCCTGGCAAGATCAGAAAATCATGGTACCATCAGATCGAGTATCGGTCCTATGGTTTGGACTTTGGAGTCGAGTCATGCAATCCAATGGATCCTCGTTGTATTACGTACCTCGGTGTATCGCTCTAGGTAAGGCCAAACCTCGAACCTTGAGATCCACTTCCGGACCATGCCCTTCTCGTCCCTGAAGGGGACACGGAGGATGTGGGAGTGCTCGGTCCCGAAGACCTTCTCGAGCCGCTGGTTGCAGGTGGTCCCCACGGCATCAGGCAGCAGACGGGTCACGATGAGGATACGGGGCGTAATATCAAGCCCCTGCTGCTTGATGCGGTGAAGCATCTCGCTCTCCAAGGCCCGAACTTGATCCAAAATGTACACAACCTTAACCAGCAAAGAAAATCCCATCAGTTTTCAAACATCTTATGATGACTTTAAACTGCATATAAGATGGATAATGTAAAAGAAGGGTTGATCATAAATTGAGAGTAGCAAATTGGGTCGGTTCGTCTAGGACCAGACCGGCATGATGTTAGCGAAGCTTGAACCGGCATGATGTTAGCGACATTGCTCATGCACGGCTAGCACCCGGCTTAAACCGACCCAACTCGAACAGTAAAACACGCAGTGACATATGCATACCTGACCGCCGGTGTCCGGGTAGCCGAGGACGTTATCCTGGGCGAAGTAGCCGTGGGGGGACATGATGACGACGTTGAAGACCATTGGGATGCGGTCTAGGAATTTCTCGAGGGTCCATGGATCGGGAGCCTCGAGGAGGTCGAGGAGAAGCTGGATCATCCCGTCGACCCGCTCGGCCGTGTCCCCCCAGCCCCGCTCGAGCCCGATCTCCTGGAACTTGTGCTCGAACTCCGAGAATGGGGTCTCAGGCTTGAGGGTCGATAAGTACTCCTCTGCCTTCCTTAGGACATGCTGGAGAGCAGAGACATTCTTGATCCTCTCATTCACCATCATGTTCTGGGAGGTGTATCCAGACATATACAGAGACACGTTAAGTTTAGAGTAAAACTAATATATTCGTCACTACTTATAGTTCCTTTTACCTTTCCCTTGTAGCAGTGAACTTGGAGGAATTCAAGCAAAGGGTGCAGGCTTTCCTTGTCATGGAAGAGCTTGGCTGAGAGATGCCGGTTGAGGAACTCGACCCCATTGCCTATCGACTTTGAGAGAGTGGGGCGGGGAAACGAGGCATTGAACGGCTCAAAGTCGAGCTCTAATACGAAATTTCCGTTAGAGCTGCAAATGCAATGCAGAAAACGAAGCAGCTTGATGTCAAAAAGGTTGAGATCCTGCAGCAGGTTTATGATAACAAAAATTTAAAAACGGGTTACTACCTTCCCTCGACCAGCTCTTCCTTGAAGCGCAAGTACTGGGCCACCTGCATTTGCTCCAGCACAAGGGCGTGAACGTTCACTCGGATGTATTCCCACACGCCAGGCCTTGGCCGGACTGCCAAGGAAATCCATGGAGGCGAAATAATGGCTTCCTAAATGATCCATCAAGCAAGCACAGATACAAATAAGGAGGCTAACTAATATTTCCAAGTTCCAGTGAACAGAAGCAATATCTCTGTTTTCTAAACTTGACTCCTTGTGGTTAATCAGAGGATGGAAATCTAGTTTGTATGATGAAACGTTGGCAAGTGGATTCAAACCTTATTAGAATATAACAGAAGCAACATCTCCAGTTAAAGAAGTTTTCTAATCTGCTTAGTTTCCATGATGAAGAAAGATTTGGACCTGAGAGGCTTTCAGGACTTCGCCGAATGCCCCACCAAGAAGCTTCTGCCTGCTCTCTTCGGCGATCGCCTCGAACTCAGCTATGATCTGGTGGCGTTGCAGTATTCCTTTCCCCTTGGCCTCGACCCTATAAAAACACCGAAACACAGACTCGTAAGATCTGATCAACAGATCGGGCAAAGATTATGCAAAAGACATGCGTATGCCACTCTTACCTGGCAAGGAAAGCCACGATATCATTGCGTTGAGAAGTGACGGTCGCGTGGAGACGCTCTCTGAGACTGTGAGATCGAGGCAGGAGTCTCTCAGCCATGCCTGATATCCTTGGGAAACTTTACAGCTGTAAAAAGAGAACAGGTTAGGATTAAGTTGATCCAGAAACAGCCATAACCGCAAGAGGTGGATAATCACCAAAAGTTAAAAGATAAACAGGTGTAAGTACAACTGCATTTCTTTTTTTTTTTCTGGGTTATTAGATAAGTTTCGAACTAGAATCAGAAGTCTAACACTCGAACAAGGTAGGGCATAAAAAAAGAAGTGATCTGGGTGATCCATGTCAGTCTGTATCTTGAACAGGGGAACACGAAGGACATACTAAGGAAATGGATACAAAAACTTCAATCTGCAGAAGATTTACCCCGCCACAAACTGTTTGGAAGCTCCAGACTTGTTCAATTTATATATTATCAGTTGGCAGTTTTTATTGGGTGTTCAGATTGTGCTAATGATCGACAAGACAGTAAACATTGCGAGATTCCTCTTCGGACCCATTAGATCTTTCGGTGTTAGTTCAAAAGACATTGCAAGAAGAGAAGGCGAGAAGGGAGATCAAAGATATACCTAGAAAAACCAGTGGTCAAAGGACCAGATGGACGGCGTGAACAGAGGGACAAAGAAGCGGAATGAAGCTGAAGAGGAAGAACAACGGAATGGCTTGTGAGGGGTGCTGGACCGCTGGTCGTGGGAATTTATAGCCAAAATCAATCAATATGCATATTCGATATCATTTCAATAATTTATTTTCACTTTATTAGTTATTATTTTAATAATTTTAAATTCCATCAAAATAGTGAGAATTTCAAACGTTGTGAATATATTATATTTGGCAAAATATAATGAAATTTGTTAATTATTTTGATAAAAATTGGAACTTGTTGATAATATTTAGGAAACCATTCCAAATTTTATGAATTTTTAAATAAATAAAGTATCAATTTTTTTCTCTTCTCCACCTCCCCCCTCCCCCTGGTTGCTAATGACATGGAATAGTTCGACTCGATATTACATTATATAAGATAAAATTTAAAATGTTGGAATATAAATATACCCATATAATTTCACAGATAAAACCCTATCCGAAATATGTAATATATATAATACATCATCTTTTGTCGAGAGAACAAGATCATCGAAAGATAGCTCCAATCCAACCGGCTGGTCCCTTCACTACTGAAACACTGGGCAGCCAATTTGCACTACAAATTTGAAGGGTTAGACAGACAGCTCCGTGAATGAAGAGAAGGACAAACTCCTGCTAAAAATTCAGGTGCTACTGGTGCAACAAATCGAACACTTGTCTGTCACCAGACAGATGTTGCTCGTCGTATAAGCTACTTTATGCCAAGTTAATATTTTACTATTTCATGTGAAAAGTTCATCAAACATCCTTATTTGTCAGAATAAATTTGAAAATTATATATGGTCTAGCTCAATAGTTAATATTACGAGATTTAATATTTTGACCATTTACCTATGATAAACAATGATTTGTTTATTTCATAATTATATCATGTATCTATAATTAATAGGGTTAATTGTCAATGAAGTATGCCACAACTCATATTCTGACTTTGAATGTGATTGACCAACTAGTGGGTCATCATCATATATCATCTTGAAATTTCTCTATTTTCAATAACAAAAAAAATATGCTTTTATTTGGTATTCATGAGTTAATTGAACCACAAATAATTCAAATTCAAGCAACTTTTTTGTATCATATTCAGAATCACACTGCACCAAGTAGCATATATTAATAGAAAACTCCCTACAATCCGAATTGGAATGTTTCCTTCTGTATATGGAACTTTTGCTTATCCACAAAGCATGAGGAATATGCTAGTTTTCTTTTCCTTTTCCTTTATAGCTAAGCTTTTGTCTGGTGTAAGGGACTGTGTCGTGTTCAAGATGATATGATGCACGAGACCAAACTTCCCACCAGCATTGATTAAGCAATGGTCATGCTGTGGACATATGGTCCCCACTAATTAGCTCTTCTACATCACCATTTAATAGTTCATTGGATACGATATAATAAAATGTTATATATATATATATATTGGTGAAACAATAATCTTGGTTTTTTGAGTAATGAGTTTATGGAGAATGAGATGCTGAGATACCAATGTCATTTCAAAGTGTAACTTCATTATTGTGCAAAAAAAAGTGTAACTTCATTATAAAAAAAACTGTTTTGATGGCCGCTTAACCTTATGCTCTCTATGATAAATAAATATATTCTTCCTCTATTTTATAGACAAAATTCAAAATGTTGGAATTGACATTTTCCCAAGTAGTTGTATGGCTATCACCACATTTTGGTTTTCAAATTTTGCAAAACCCCCTATTATATTCTAACACATTGTGTTCAAATAATCTTACACAATATATTATACAATTTATTTTGGGTCATAATTGATATTCATTTAAAATTTATTATTGGTAAATGATTAAACTTATTTAAATTTTAAATAAAATTGAAACTAGTTGGTAAAATTAAATCAAATTAAAAATTAATTTCTCCAACAAAAAAACTAGAATTTTTGGAAAAGTAACTTATACCAATTCATTCCCAGACAAACATGAATTTAATTATAGAGAGAATTCGATAATGGTAAAAATTTATTATTGGTAAATGATTAAACTCATTTAAATTTAAAATAAAATGGAAACTTCAATTAGTAGATAAAATTAAAATAAATTAAAAATTCATTTTTCCACCAAAAAAATTAGAAATTTTGGAAAAGTTGGCATATATCAATTTATTCCGATATGTACATAAATTTAATTATCGAGAGAATTCGGTAATAGTAAAAATATAATTTTGAGACAAATGTAAAAAATAATATTAAAATAATCACTCGGATGGGACAACCGACCTAAATCCATTGGCCCAACTCCCCCACTTGATCGAGTGCTCCCTCCACCTTTCAACAACTTTCTATAAATTTTTTGTGGCACACGATTAGGAAAAAACGGTCAAATTAATTTTATTTTTGATCAAATTTGTAATGCCCTAATCTAATTTTCGAGTTAGACTAGTATCATAACTGCCATGTTCTCCTAATTCTACAATAGTGGGGTCTGCACTACTGTAGTACAAACATATCGTAAGACTCAAATAATGTAAAACTTTATAGTTCTAGAAAAACATAAAATTCACAGTTTACAAAAGGTATTTCACGACCCTAAATTAGTTGTTACTTGGAAATTTATGAAATTATAATCATGTTAGTTACCTTGAGCAATCTCGCTCTTCTACATGTAAGTTGTCATGCCCCGACCCGGTTTGGTCGGATCCCCATGAGCAACCGCCACTCTCTCGGTTTATTAAGGGTTTTCCCCTTCTTTAAATTATGAGGAGTAATGCGTCCTTTAAACCCGTATCTTTCCTGTAATAACATTAATCAAAACTATATAAAAATTTAAACTTATCATACATGTCTTACATGTGTGGTTAATTTGTGGTCTTTGGGTATGCTTTTCCCTAGGTTACGTGAAAAAGGGGTATAAGGGAGGGGGTGAGTTCGACAACAAATGGATGCTTAAAATATAACTTTCAGAAAATAGTTTGAATTGAAGTATGTCATACTCCTTATTTTCTTTAAATCATTTCATTCTCAAATCTTGATTTTTATAGCCATTTCTCATCATTAACCATAAATGGTGTGTTTATCAACCAACACATACCCTTCATCATGAAAGAAACATACATTCATAGGGCAACATGTCCACTACACCCACTTGTGGCGTTGGAGCGACTTTACCGACCACCTATATAGAAGCACATCCACTTCTACCATAAGAATGAGTGGATGTACGCGACATCCAACCCTCAATCCCGTAAAGAAAACTCCTTATCCATATGAGGACAGAGACCTCATCTCGACCTTACCTTGGTCTCATGCGCATGAAGCTAAGTCAAGCTTCCCTGACTGCTGGCACGACAATTTGCCCTTATCTCCACCATGTCATCTAGTAGCCCCTAGGACGCATCACTACCCCTCTTGGGCATCTTGAAGGTCTCGTACCTTAGTGCATGCACAAAACAAAAGTTTTCCTCATAAGCCATTTAATCTTTGGTGCCACTGGTCCAACGGCCCCGACCCTCAGCTCGACCTGTAGTTGTTTGTCTCGACTAGTCCGTAGACCTGTCATGTCGCATTGCTGCCAATCCATTGATTATGTCAGTTCTATCTTGGTACCATGGCCAAATATATCATTAATTTAAAGTTTTCATGGCTTAAACTTATGTTTGTTTACAAGCTCCTGCTCGTGCCAACTGGCCTTGGGCCCACTGTAGGAGATATTCAAAATTTGGGCATATTAGCCCCAAGTTCCAAAATCGAGGCCTCCGGCCTATCTGAGCTATTCGAGCTCCCGTCAAGAGGGTCTTCTAAAAAGTTTAAGCAATGGGACACAGTTAGGGGAGAGAACTTCCGACAAAATAATCTTTTAACCGTCCATCACACCAACCGGGTGTGAGGCCATATTCGCTCATAATCGATGAACGAGTTTTCTACTTCCTTCCAAGATGTTCATCATACCAACCAGGTTGATCTACTTACAATTGGTAATTAGTTTTTTTGTGTAATTTCCACATCACTCCATTCAGGTGTGATGTTTAAAATTCTACTTAGTAGTGAATTTTTATTTCTAAGGTTCTTATCATCCCAACCGGGTATGATATAAAAATCTCACTCACCCGATAATGTAGTGATTTCCTGTTAACCGGTTCTTTGTCTTCATGTGAGCTTGTCCTTGTTGGTGTTCCTGGTACTTCATGTTCCTATATGATATGAACATCCTTGTTCATTATCCCTTAACCTAATAGCCTTCATTCATCATGAATGGATGAAATACTCAAACTTTTCAATTAATTGCAATTAGGTCCCTAAAGTTCTTTTTTCTTTAACTTTAGGTCCCTAATGCTGATTTTCACCCAAATTGAGTCTCGAAACATCTAAAATTTACCTTGGGACCTCAATTTGTTCAAAATCACAAAAAGGGGTTCAAGTTTCCCAAATTTTCAATTTGGTACCCAACTTTTCCAAAATTACCATTTTGCCCCTACTTTACAAAAATGATAAATTTCACCCCAAAAATTCTAAAAATTGACCAATTGGTGAAGAAGAAACGTTTTCATTCAGTACATTTCAGGCCATCAATGTCTATACTAAAGGTGCCGAATGGACACCCGACGAGTCCCCGAGCTCCTTATATAAATAGCCCCTCTCCATTCATCCTCTCCACACCTGAAAAGCTCACTCTCTCTCAACTGCTTAGTTTTCCAGCGTAGCTCAAACTAGAGCTCTGATATAGGGTCATTTCTGAGCCAAAGAAGGTGAGGTCGAGTTCCTTAGAATCAGGGAGAAGTCAACTACACGGTGGTGACATTCATTCGCTCCGAGAGTCATTGGCGTAATCGAATAGTGAAGCAGCTCTGGCGAACCGAAGCTATCCTATTTTGGCTGAGTTGAAATTGGCTGACTCGAGCCCTCCTCAGACCAAACCAATCTCTCCCAATCTCTCCTCACACTTCCCAAGGCCGAATTAGGACTGAAAGGTAAGCCAATTCTACTCCCCTCTCAAATTTTCGATCGATGCTAGAGAAAGAGCCAACATAATTTCAATGAAAAAAACTTCTAATCCAATTCGGCATCAATTGATGCCATTCTTGATCCTAGGAGGAATCTTAGGAGGAGAGATACCTGCCTCGATAGAAAGCTTAGACCGCCACACCCTCACCGATGACCAATTGAAGCTTTACTGCTCTATAGTTTGTTTTCCAGCAAAGCTCCGTTTGAGCTCGTTCCGACATTAAAACTTAAGATTCATAGTTCTATGGAATTGTATAAACATGTAGAAACTCAATTTCAACTTCAATTTTAACAATTAGAAGTGTTTGATCGGTCAATTTGATGAAATCAAATTCGGCTGTGTTAGGGGTTTGAAATTTTGGGGAAATTGGGGATTTTTGAAACATTCGAAGGACCAAAATGCAATTTTATAAAATTGAGGTTCAATTGGGAATGATAAGAATGTTAGAGGGCCAATTGAGCAACTTTAGAATTTTTGGGGTAAAACTCACCATTTTTGTAAAGGAAGGGCAAAATGGTAATTTTTTTAAAATTTGGGCGCCAAAAATTGGGAATTTGGGAAACTTGAACCCCTTTTTATGAAATTGAGTAAATTGAGATCCTAAGAGGAATTTTAAAAGTTTCGAGACTCAATTTGAGGAAAAACCGACATTAGGGACTAAATGTTAAAGAAAAATAACTTTAGGGACCTAAATGCAAATAAAGGAAAAGTTGGGTATTCTCATTTATTTGGATCGAATGATGGCTATTCAGCCCAAGAATAATGAAAAACTATGTTCATTTCGTGTAGGATAATGAGACATGGAGAATGCCAGCTGAAGTTAAACTTGCTAGGTACGAAAACCAACTAAGTGTAATTTCACTACATGATCGGATTAGTGGGATTTTATATCATACTCGGTTGGGGATGATAAGTACCTCGAAATGAAAACCCACTACTTAGTGGTATTTTAAACATCACAACTTAGAGATGTGATGTAAAAATGACACGGAAAAACTACTTACTAATTGTAAGTAGATCATTCTCGGTTGGTATGATGAAACTTACTCGAAGGAAGTGGAAAACCTGTTAATTGGTTATGAGCGGAGATATCCTCATACTCGGTTAGTATGAGGGATAGTTGAAAATTTATTTTTGTCGGATGTGTCTCCCCTAACTATGTGCCACTGCTTAATCGATTTGGGAGACCTTCTCGATGGGAGCTCGAATAGCTCTGCTAGGCTGGAGGCCTTGGTTTTGGAACTTGAGGGCTAATACGCCTAATTTTGAAAATCTCGAATAATGGGCCATAGGCGAGTTGGCATGAGCAGGAGCTTGTAAACAAACATGAGTTATATTCCATAAAAGTTTGAATAAATGAATTGTTTGGCCAATGTAACAAGACAGGATTGACATATTCTGTCAACTAGTGGTAGTGCGACATGACAAGTCTTCAAACTAGTCAAGGTAAATAGGTGCATGTTGAGTTGAAGGTCGGGGCCGTTGGACTAGTGGCACCACAAATTATATGACATGATGTGAAAATATTGATTTTGCATGCACTATGTGTACGTGATCTTAAAGATGCCCAAGAGGGGTAGTGATGTGTCATAGGGCCCTGGACGACCTGGTGGGTATAAGGGCAGTTCATTAGATCATGTGACCTTGTGAAGCTCAACGCATCTTCAAGCACACAAGACTGGGGTGGGGTTGGGATGAGGTCTCTATGCTCATACAGACACGAAGAATTGATTACGGGATTGAGGGTTAGATGTCGCGTATATCCACTCATTCTCAAGGTAGAAGTGGACTCACTTCTATCTAGGTGGTTGGTAAAGCCACTCCCACGCCACAAGTGGGTTCAGTGGACGGGCTGGCCTATGATTGTGTGATTAACCTTCATGATAAAGGATGTGTGTTGGGTGATGATACACCATAATTAATAAGAAATTGTGATAAAAACTAAAAATTGAAATGAAATGATTTTTAAAAGGAATTAAGGTGTCTGGCATACTCCAAACAAATCTTTTTCCTAAAAGTTAAAATTTTGAAAACCCATTCACTGAGTTGTAGAAACTCATCCCTCTTTTCTATCCCTTTTCAGGAAAAGAGAAAATGACTAGAAATAACACCAAGCCTTACCCTCTATCAAGTATGCTTAATTTCCTTAAGCTTGCATTTTATTTGATATATGTCTTTCCAGGGAACATGATAAAAAATACGCCTGGCTCATCTCTAATTAAAGTAGGGGGAAACTTCTCTTGATCTGAGAGAGCGGCAGGTTATTCACGGGGATCCAACCAAACCAGGTTGGGGCATAATATTTCCACTCTAATTCAGTTGTAGTAGGGCCGTGGAAGTTCTAGGGAGGGTTTGGTTTGGCTTTAGAAGGGCTTAAATTGGCTGTTTTCAGCTATGCTAAAATAGGGCAGCTTCGGTCAACCAAAGTTGCTTCAATGTTCTATCACGCCGGTGTTTCTCCGACGACCCTTAGAGCAAATGGAGACTACAGGCATGTAGCTGACTTCTCCCCGAGTCTAAAGAATCCGACCTTGCCTTCTTTGGCTTAGAAAAATGCCCAAGTCAGAGCTCTGGTTAGAGCTTCACTGAAAAATAGAGTAGTAGGGAGAAAGTGATGTTTTTAGGTGTGAGGAGGATGAATGAGGAGGGGCTCTTTATATAGGAAGCTCGAGGACATCTTAGCTGTCTGATTGGTGCTTTAATGGTGGTCATTCATTGTTTGAAACTCCATGGACAGAGTCTTTTCATCTTTGCCGGTGCTGCTCAAATTTCTGTCGAATGAACAGTGTTGTCATCTGAAGGAAGAAGACGACATTGTTCCGAACTGAATCGGACCAGTCCGAACTAGGTTCAACGCTTAAACTGGCCGGTTCAGGCCTAATTCGACCGAGTTTTTCAAAATTAAAAATTTTTAAATTCAACTAAATTCATTCTTTATCAAATGGTGGCCTCATTTCTTAAATTTGAATTTTCTAAGCCACTTAGAAAAATAAATTTAGAAACTATTCAATAGTGGTTCAAACTGGTCCAATCCAATTTACATCCGGTTCACCTAAATCGATTTGGTTTTCACCTCTTTTTTCTTTCTAAAGTCCTTTCTCATGACTTTTGTGACTCTTTAGGTTACTCCAGATCCATATATTTTCCACTTCACCATTTCTCTATCGGTTGTGGTTCATGAAACAATTCAATTTTCTCACCTAGGTTGACCGATTCTTTCCCTAGTTTTCTCATCCTAAAGGAGCAGGGTTTACAACTCTCCCCTCCTTTTAGAAGTTTTATCCCCAAAACTAAATCATAATTTTTTTTCACTCCGGGATAAACTTCCCTTAATGTCAACTTAGACATGTTAATACTTTGGTCGTTCTTTCACTTAGCCCACTTTAAATCATGCACTTAAGGAATTTCTTTTCCTTTATATTATTTATTCATTCCATGGAGTTTTATCATAACTAATATGTCTTGCCCACGAGTCCAAAGGTATATCCCTAGGTTCACATCTCCCTTTACACAGGGCAAGATTCTTCCATTTGAGGTTCTTACTCAAGATTTTAGGATTGGGAGTTCCAAGATGCCCAATCGTTCCTTTGTCTAGTTATTCTCTTCATCGTTGAAACCCTTAGCTTGGCATTCTTTCGAGCATTACGTACTTGTTTTCACAGGTTTCAGTGTTATTATCCCTTCATCCTAATTTGACCCTTCCTTCCTCTGTCATTGATTACAACTTTGGTCAAAATTATGTTTGACCTTGTCATGCTTACTAACGAACTCTTTCTTACTTGAGTCACATTTTACTCGGGACTGTTGATGATTACTTGTCCCTTACAACATGACATATTCCAGAACCTATCTCTATCCATTATAATTCTACAACACCTCCTTTAAGGTTGTTCCCAACTTTCCAACCTTTTAGGGATTGGATAATTTCATCCTTCTTTTCATCGAGTGGTATTCTTTGACTACCTTTACCGTTATCCAATCATCCTTCATGCCTTGACAACATGTCTTACATAACCATGTCAGTTTTCCTTACCCACTCCTCCTTTCCCAACTTCTTTATTGGGTCTTTCTGGTGCCAATCATTAAATTTCCTAATGACTTACCGACAAGCTGGGATTCTTCCCTTCTTACATCTTTCTTCATTTCTGGTGACGTCCTTTACTTGCTTGTGACCACTCTTACTTTTCCTTTCCCCTAAACCCACTCTTACTTGCTTGTGACCATTTCATGATTCCGTTGTTTTGGGGAGTTCACCTTTAATGATTTTCATTCTCTACTATGTCCTTCAAGGTAGAGATTTTCCCTTTTAGGTGCTAGATGTTCGAATTTCTTACTACTCCTTGAAGGTTTCCTTGCTTTGCATTCTTACACCCTTTTGAATTAGGGCTTTTGTCCATCTTTAATAATTTTCCAATTATAATTTCCCAGTTCACCTTTTATTTTCCTACTCAAGGTATCTCCAATTGTTGGGTCTTATTTCATGTACTCAACACTATGCCTACTCTATTACCCTTCTTTAGAGTGTAGTCTCCACTACTTCCCAGGCCTTCTTAGGGTTTCGTTTATTCTCCTTGACCATCTCGTTGCTACTAGTTGCTTCCTTCTTTTCTAGGTTCGTCGAAAATCTCTAATTGGCTTCTTTGCTCTTCCAAATCAGGTAATACTTTGGCCATCCCGACATATCCTTAACCACTTATAGTTCTTTATGTTAGTTTAAGCCTCTTAGGATCCATTTGGTGGTTCCTTAGCTTTGGAACTTCCCTTTTTGAGGTCTCACTTCCTACTAGTATCCTCTACCTAAGGAATTCCGTCCTGGTTCAACCTCTTTAACGCTTCTTGGAGGCTTTTCCTTCTTTCCTTTCTTACACCCTTCTGAGATCGGTACTGTTGTCCACTCTTTATCCTTCCTTTCCACTATTTTGGCCTTTCCACCCCTTCCTTCCTCGCTAAGTTAGTCTACAACCCTACTTGGCACCTTTATTTTTTTTTTTGCCAAAGTAGATCATACCTTGTTGTCTCGAGACATCCTAGTTGCCTTTCATCGTTCGGCTTGTCTTTTATGGAGGAGGTGTTTCCTTCTTTGCTCCTAGGTGGCTTGTAGTACTCCTTAAAGGAAAATTCCCCTTTATCTATATTATGTTGTTTCTGGGTTTTCATAAGGTTCTACCCATGTTCTTCTTTCCGTGATCCTTTCTCGGGTAATTGAGGTACATAATCGTATTATAAAGGGATAGAGAAATTTTTAGGAACACATAATCTTATTCATCGAAGTAAGAATACAGTTTTGGGGTTTTAACATCTCTTGGGGGAGATTGTTACAATGATGGTTTGGGAAATTCTCAGTACTAAACTATGGTCTAGTAGATCTTCCTCCTTGGTGAGATTGGGTTCCCTACTCGCAATTGTGGTTCTTATAATGTTATCCCTCCGAGCTTCTGTAGGGGTGAATGTATCCTTATTGGAAGGAGTATCGCTTGGATTCCTTGCAATGTGGGACAATTCTTTGCTATGTGTCCCACCCTCCTACACTCATAATAGATCCTCTTGGGTCTTGTCCATTGAAATGTCGGGCATCTTCTAATGTAGTGTCTCCATTGCCGACATCTATAACAGGTCATCTCATTGCGTGGACCTTTGTGGTTCTTCCCATACTTTGAGCATTGTGGGGACTTTCTAAGGGATTGCTAATGGTTTGATGCCTTGCCGTCCTTGAGCCTAAATACCTTGGAGGCTTTCTTGTCGAGTTCTTTTTGACTCGGGATTACTCCAAGGGTCCTTCTATATTCCTAGTTCATTTCCTCCCTTGGGATGGGGTTCTCCCTAGCTTCTGGGATGGCTAAGGTAGTGCAGGTTTGCTTACCTACTTTTCTTGAGGTCATCTGAAAATTTTAAAATTAATCCTATCAGTTACTATGTTATCTAGTCTTGATAATATATTCGAGGAATTAGGCTCTAATACCACTCAAGTTGTCACGCTCAAGCCAGTTTGGTCGGATCCCCGTGAGAAACCCGCCACTCTCCCAGTTTTCTTGAGGCCATTTGAAAATTTTAAAATTAATCCTATCAGTTACTATGTTATCTAGTCTTGATAATGTATTCGAGAAAATAGGCTCTAATACCACTCATGTGGTCACACCCTAACCTAGTTTGGTCAGAATCCCGTGAGCAACCTGCTACTCTCCCGGTTTATTAAGGGTTTTCCCCTTTTTTAAACCATGAGGAGTAAGACATCCTTTAAACCTGTACCTTTCCTGAAATAACATTAATCAAAACTACATAAAAATTTAAAATTATCATACCTGTCTTACAGGTGTGGTTAACTTGTGGTCTTTGTATAGGCTTTTCCCTAGGTTACCTGAAAAAGGGGTATAAGGGAGGGGGTGAGTTCGACAACTCAGTGAATGGGTGTTTAAAAAATAACTTTAAGAAAATAGTTTGAATTGGAGTGTGCTAATCTCCTTATTTTCTTTAAAACATTCATCCTCATATATCAGTTTTCATAGTCGTTTCTCATCATTAACCACAAACGGTGTGTTTATCAACCAACACATACCTTCCATCATGAAGGGAACACATATTCGCAGGGCAGCACGTTCACTGCAACAACTTGTGGCGTCAGAGCGATTTTACCGACCACCTATATAGAAGCATGTCCACTTCTACCCTGAGAATGAGTGGATGTACGTGACATCTGACCCTCAATACTATAAAGAAAACTTCGTGTTCATATGAGTATAGATACCTCATCCCGACCCCACCCTGATCTCATGCACATGTAGCTACGTCGAGCTTCCCTGACTACTGGCATGACAATCTGCTCTTATCTCCATCATGTCGTTCAGTAGCCCCTTGGATGCATCACTACCCCTCTTGGGTGTCTTGAAGGTCCTGTACTTTAGTGCAGGTACAAAACAACAGTTTTCATCATAAGCCATTTAATCTTTGGAGCCACTAGTCCAACGACCACAACCCTCAACTCAACCTGCAACTGTTTGTCTCGACTGGTCCGTCGACCTATCATGTTGCACTGTCGCTAGTCCAGTGAGTATGTCAGTCCTGTCTTGGTACCATTTAAAGTTTTCATGGCTTAAACTTATGTTTGTTTATGAGCTCATGCTCGTGCCAACTGGCCTTGGGCCCACTGAATGAGATTTTCAAAATTTGGGCATATTAGCCCCAAGTTCCAAAACTGAGGCCTCTGGCCTATTTGAGCTATTCGAGCTCCCATCAAGAAGGTCTCCTAAAAAGTTTAAGCAGTGGCACACTATTAGGGGAGAGCACTTCTAACAAAATAATCTTTTAACCATACATCACACCAACCAGGTGTGAGAACATCTTCGTTCATAATCGATGAACGGGTTTTCTAATTCCTTCTAGGAAGTTCATCTTACCAACCCGGTATGATCTACTTACAACCATTAAGTAGTTTTTCCGCGTAATTTCCACATCACTCCATTCAGGTGTGATGTTTAAAATTCCACTTAGTAGTGGGTTATCATTTCCGAGGTGCTTATCATCCCAATCGAGTATGATATAAAAATCCCACTCACCTGATAACGTAGTGATTTCCTCTTAACCGGTTATTTGTCTTCACGCGAGCTTCTCCTTGCTGCATTCCTAGTACTTTGTGTTCCTACACGATATGAACATCCATTTTCATTATCCCTTGGCCTAATAGCCTTAATTTCTCATGAATGAGTGAAATACTCAGACTTTTCAATTAATTACAATTTGGTCCTATAGTTCTTTTTTCTTTAACTTTAGGTCCCTAATTTAGATTATCCCCCAAATTGAGTCCCAAAACTTCTAAAATTCATCTTGGGACCTCAATTTATTCAAAATCACAAAAGGGGTTCAAGTTTCCCAAATTTCCAATTTAGTCCCCAACTTTTCCAAAATTACCATTTTACCCCTACTTTACTAAAATAGTAAATTTCTCCCCAAAAATTCCAAATATCGACCAATTGGTCCTCCAACATTTTTTCCATACCCAATTGGTCCTCAATTTTATGAAATTACACTTTAGTCCCTTGAATGTTCGAAATCCCCAAAAATTCCCCCAATTTTAACCTTCCAACCTGACCAAAATTGATTTAATCCAAATGACCGATCAATCAAAGTTAATTGTTGAAATTGAAGGTGAATTTGAGTTCCTACACTTCCTAACAATTCAATTGTACTTTGAATCGTGTGATTTGATGCTAGCACGTGCTCAAACAGAGCTCCACCGTAAAACTATGCGTAGAGAGAGAAAGCTTCAAAAGCTTACCATCGAGGGCGCAACAGTCCAAGCTTTCAATCTAGGCAGATATCTATTGTCCTGAGGTTTATCCTAGGATCAAGAATCTCCTCAATTCATGTCAAATTGAGGGTGAATTTAGTCAATAAATTTATACTGGTTCTCTTTCTAGCACCAATCGGAATTCATAGAGGGGAGCCAAATTAGCTTACCTTTTTGCTCTAATTCAACTGTAGGAGGGTTGTGGAAGTCTTGGGATGGCTTGGTTTGGCTTGAGAAGGGCTCGAATTAACCATTTTTAGCTTGACCAAAATAAGGCAGCTTTGGTCTATCGGAGCTGTTTCACTGTTTTATCATGCCAACCTTTCTCCAACGACCCTCGGAGCAAATGGAGACTACATGTGTGTAGTTGACTTCTCTCCAAATCCAAAGAACCCGACCATGCCTTCTTTGGCTCAGAAAAATGCCCAAGTCAGAGATCTAGTTCGAGCTTCATTGGAAAATGGAGCAGTAGGGGGAGAGTGAAGATTTCAGGTGTGAGGAGGATGAATGAGTAGAGGCTCTTTATATAGGAAGCTCAAGGACTTCTTGTCCGTCTGATTGGCGGCTTAATGGAAGTCACTCATTGCTTGAAACTCCCTGGCTGGAGACTTTTCATTTTTGCCAGTGCTGCTTGATTTTTTAGTGAAGGAAGAAGATGACACTATTCCCAACTGCACTGGACCGGTCCGAACCGGGTTCAACGCATAAACCGACCGGTTCAGGCCCGATTCGACAAAGTTTTTCAAAATTTAAAATTTATGAATTCATCTAAATTCATTATCTATCAAATGATGGCCTAAATTCTCCAATTTGAATTTTCTAAGCTACCTTGAAAAATGAATTTAAAAATTGGTTCAATAGTGGTTCAAACTGGTTCACGTCCGGTTCACCTGAATCGGTTTGGTTTTCACCTCCAATTCATCCTAAAGTTATCTCTCATGACTTTTGTAACTGTTTAGGTTAAGCTGATCAATGAATGAAAAATAGTTAACGTGGGAGATAGAAAAATCCATAATAACAAAAAATTCACAAAAATTACAAGAACCGATAAGTGGAATTGACGATAGAACCAGACCAATTCGGGGTGAACTGGACCCAAACCGGAGCTGAACCGGACTAAACCGGGATGAACCATAGTGAACCGGTTTGATGATGGGACTTTTCTCAACCTCCGAAGCCACATCCGGTGTCTTTGGAACGGAGAGGAAGTCCTCTACCTAGCCATACTCTTCTTTTTGCTTGAGGACCATCGAGGAGGAATGATGGAGCTCAAACAGTGCTACCACTCCTCAATCGGAAAACAACTCACCTTTTGCAGCCTACTTCGAGCTTTCCCCCAACCAATTGTGGCTAAGCTAGTCCCCCTACACCTCACTTAGAGGTGCCCCGACCTTCGACTGAGCTGAAAAGTAATTAATTGAGGCATGGTTTGATCTAAGAAGGATTTCCACAATGAGAGCAACACAGTGGTAGCCAAAGCTCTGGTCACCGGACCCTCATCGACTGCTCGAACACCGGCTTCCGGAAGCACATCATGAAGCTAGACTCCACCTGGATAACCTTGCCAAGATTACTAGGTGAGTGGGAACCTTTATGATGTCAATTCGGTTTGGAATGATGATTTAACTTTTAAAACAATTTTCTCAGAATTAGCCTCCCTTGACTGGGTGACTCAGTTAAAAATATTTGAGAGCTAATTCTAGGTTTAGGCTCGATAAGCTAGTGGGCCCAAGGCCGATGGATACGAGTATGGACCCATCCAGAATGGATATTTGATATATTATGCTAAAAGACCTAAATAATGGGAACCTTCTATGATACCCATTGAGCCAAGTTTGAGTTGTTGAGCTAAACCGCTGCTCTGCCAAAGCCATGTCATCGAACCTATTGGGCTAGTACACATAGGTCGAAGCCAAGCCGACAGACCATTTTGCTGGAGGGCCAAAGATAAAGGCCATAAATTAAAATGACTGTTGATTGTGCATGCATTGTGATGTATGGGGCATCAGGACACCTAACATGAGGTAGTGATGGAGTCTAAAGACTACTGAACGACCCATGGTGCATAAGGGCGGTTTTGTCATTCAGTAGGTCATGAAGTTGAGTAGCTTCTTGCCCCTAGAGACTACGGCAGTAGGGGAAATGAGGTCTCACCCCACTGAGCAGACATGATGAAATAATCAGGGTTTGAGTGTTTGACTATTGGCGTGCGCTCAAACTCCCGGTAGAGGCAGTGCACCTCTATCAGGGTGGACGGTAAAGGTGCATCGATCCATAAGTGGCACGGTCAAGTACCGTTATGCGAACATGTGATCCCTTCTATGCTGGGAGGGTGATTGTTGATTTGAGGAATATGAGAAGAAACTACTGAAATATTAAATGTAAACCCCACACTTTTGAGTTAAGGAAAACCGGGAAAGAACCAGTCAAACCGAGTAAGAAAACCGAGCCGATTTATAAACCCGATCATTTGGGAACAACAATTTAAAAATTTATAACTTCCGGGTGATCCAAAGGGTTCATTAAACCTTGGAAAAGAAACTTAAGACAAATTAGAAGAGAAAAACCAAATTGATTCAAGTGAATGGGATTCCATAAAAACTCTGAAGTTAAGAGTCCTCCTTGGAAGTATGATTTTTTTTGTAACCCAAAATTTCATTCAAAAATTTTTATGCGAACGTACGCCTTATCATAAATAGCCATAAATTAATATATATTTAATTATTGTAATTAATACCATTAATTTAGTACATAAATTAAATTATTAGAATTAATACAAATAATTTAATAACAAAATTAAATTATTGAAATTAATACCAATAATTTATGGCAATATTAATATTAGTAATAAATCTCTCCCATTTAATACACGATTTTACACTTATATAAAGAGGTCATCCCCATTTATTCTTCTCACACCTGAACACTTATCTCTCTCTACTGTTCCATTTCCCAATGAAGCTCGAACCAGAGCTTCGACTTGTATATTTTTCTTAACATCGGAAGGTGAGGTCGGGCTCTTTAGAACCGGGGAGAAGACAACTATCTGATAGCAAACTCCAGTCAATCCGAGAATCATTGGAGAAGCACCGGCATGGTGTAATAGTGAAATAGCTTTGGTGGACCGAAGCTACCCTATTTCGGCCAAGCTGAAATTGGTCATTTCGAGCCCTCCTCAGACGAAACCAAGCCCTCCCAACACTTCTTCAGCCCTCCCAAGGCCGAATTAGGACTCAAAGGTAAGCCAATTCGGTTCCTCTTTGCAATTTTCGGCTGGTGCTAAAGAGAGAACCGACAAAATTTCAATGATGAATTTCTAACTCAATTAAGCATCAATTGATGCGATTCTTGATTCTAGGATGAACCTCAGATCGAGAACTATATGCCCAGATCGAAAGCTCAGACCGTCGTGCCTTCACGGTGAGTAATCAAAGCTTTCTCTCTCTATAGTTCATTTTCCGGTGAATCTCCGTTTGAGCTTGTCCCGATGCTAAAACTTGCTATTCACATTGCTAAAGAATTGTATGAATATGTTCAAACTCAATTTTAACTTCAATTTCAACAATTTGAAACGTTTGATCGGTCAATTTGATGAAATCAAATTCGACTGTGTTAAGAAGTTGGAATTGGGGGAAAATTGGGGATTTTCGAAGATTCGAAGGATCGAAATGCAATTTCCTAAGATTGAGGGTCAATTGGGCATGATAAAAATGTTAGAGGGCAAATTGAGAAATTTTAGAATTTTGGGGGTAAAATTTACCATTTTTGTAATGGAAGGGCAAAATGGTAGTTTTGGAAAAGTTAGGGGACCAAATTGGAAATTTAAACCCCTTTTTATGAAATGGAATAGATTGAGGTCCCTTGATAAATTTTAAAAGTTTCGGGACTCAATTTGAGGAAAAATCGGCATTAGGGACTTAAAGTTTAAGAGAAATAACTTTAGGGACCTAACTGCAAATAAATGAAAGTTTGACTTTATCATTAATTTGGAATGAATGAAGGCTATTAGGCCGAAGGATAATGAACCGACATGTTCATATCGTATAGGAACACAAAGTACCGGGAACGCCAACAAGGAAAAGCTCGTGTGAAGAAAAAGAACTGGTCTAGTAGAATTCACGGCATTAATGGGTGAGTGGGTTTACTAACATCATACCCGGTTGGGATGATGAGCACAACTTAAAGATAAAAGCCACTTACCGGTTGTGAGTAAGATTTTATATCATATCCGGTTGGGGATGATAAGCACATCGAAATGAAAACCCACTATGTGGTATTTTAAGCATCACGACTTAGAGTAGTGATGTGAAATCCATGCGGAAAAACTACTTACCTGTTGTAAGTAGATCATACCCTGTTGGTATGATGAAACTTCCTTGAAGGAATTTGAAAACCCGTTCATCGGTTATGAACGAAGATATCCTTATATCGGGTTGATATAATGGACAGTTGAAAATATAATTTTGTCGGAAGTGCGCTCCCCTGGCTGTGTGCCAATGCTTAAATTATTTGAGAGACCTTCTTAACGGGAGGTCGAATAGCTCTTATAGGCCGGGGGCCTCAGTTTTGGAACTTGGGGGGCTAAAATGCCCGATTTTGAAAATCTCATATAGTGGGCCCAAGGCTAGTTGGCACGAGGAGGAGCTTGTAAACAAACATGAATTATATGCCATAAAACTTTAAATAAAGGAATTGTTTGGCCATGGTACCAAGATAGGACCGACATACTCAGTTAACTAGCGACAGTGCAACATGACAGGTCAACGGACCAGTCAAGACAAACAACTACGGGTTGAGTTGAGAGTCGGGGCCGTTAGACCAGTGACACCACATATTACATGGCTTGAGAAGAAAAAATTGTTTGTTCATGCATTGTGAGTACGAGACCATTAAGACGCCCAAGATGGGTAGTGATGTGTCCTAAGGGCACTGGACGACATGGTGAGTATAAGGGCAGTTTATCGTACCAAGTGATCGTGCGAAATTTGGAGTAGCACCAAGCGCATGAGATTGGGGTGGGGACGAGATGAGGTCTCTGTCCTCATTTGGACACAAAGAATTTATTTTGAGAATGAGGGTTGGATGTCACGAACATCCACCCATTCTTAGGGTAGAAGTGGACGTACTTCTATCCGGGTGGCTGGTAAAGTCGCTCCGAAGGCAAAGTGGGTTCAGTGGACTTACTGACCTGTGAATGTGTGTTTAACCTTCATAATGAAGGATGTGTGTTGGGTGATAACAAACCATGATTAAATAAGGAAATGGTGAGAAAACCTGAGATTTTGAATTAAATGATTTTTGAAAGAAAGGAGTCTGGCATACTCCAATACAAATCTTTTTCATAAAAGTAAAATTATTAAAAACCCATTGACTGAGTAGTCGTACTCACCCCCTCCCTAATATCCCTTTCAGGAGATTTCAAAAAGCCTACCTTTAAATACCATCAACTAAGATGCATATGATAAATGTATGATAAATCTAAATTATTATGCAGTTTTCTTTTTATGTTATTTCTAGAAAAGGTGCAAATTTAAATGACGCCTTACTCTTTACGGTCTATAATAAGGGGAAACCCTTTAATAAACTGGAAGAGTGGCGGGTTGATCACGAGAATCCGACCAAATCGGGTCGGGGCATGACATTAAATAATTGAAATTACTGATTGAACTTTCCTAAAAGGTTTTTCCCCACTCACTGAGTCGTCAAACTCACCCCCTCCCTCTAAACATTTTTCAGGATGGAATGCGACTACACAAGTGTTTCCTCTCTAGACCCCAACATAGGTATACAGATCTAAAGTTTCGGTTTTTTTTTTAAATTTTCTCCAAGGAAAATATGATAGGTACTATGCATGACTCTCTTGACCTTGTTGAGGAGTCCCTGTTTGAGGTTCGGGAGAGTGGCGGGTTGTTCGCATAACCTCGGTCAAACCAAGTTGTGTAGTGATAAATTTGGTGGTATCAGAGCCTGTGTTTTCCTAGATACATTATCAAAACTTTATAATATAAATACTAATTAAAGAAAATTTCAACCCAACTATGGTAACCAAGAGAGGAGTCAAGAGAACAAAGGCGATAACTGCCAATTCCATTAGAAACCCCCTCCCGGAGGCAAAGTTCCTAGGAGCTACATCGGCCCCACAAGGCATCAGCTCCAAGTACCAAAGGCTATAAGAGGAGTTCACTAGGGTGTTTGGGGAACCCCACCTTAGCGACAAACCCCACCTGGACTCCGAGTCCTAGACCCATGAGGAGGAGGTCCAATCACAACCCCCTTTTGCACCCATCCCACCCCTCTTTGACATCTCCAAATACCTAAAGATAATCCGACAATTGGGATGCAAGCCCTTCTTTAGGGAAAAAGAGGTAGGGGTCGCCATGGACAGGTTGGCGAGCCTCAAGAAGTTCATGGGTATCATTAGGATACCCCTAGAGGAAATGTTTACGCTGACTAGGGATGTCAATAGCTCGGGTCGAGATGAGTTTTAGTGGACTCGTACCTGACCTGAGCTTGAGTCCAACAGACCCGTACCTGAGTGGACCCGAGTCTCGGGTCTACTGGACCCGAACCCGCTGCTCGGGTCAAGAAGTTGGACCCGAGTTGGGTCTATCTTTTTTTTAATATGTATTTTTTAATATATATTTTTAACAAAAATAAAAAAAATTTCAAATTATTGTAATATATAAATTTTTTAATATTTATTTGAGAATTTAAATGGTAAAACTATAAATGTGAGAAAATTAGGATATGTAGTTATTGTACAAGAAAAGAGTTTAATAAACAAGATGTCTAATTTCATTTATAATTGAGTATCTACCCACTTATAAAATGATAATAAATTAAAAAAAATAAGAAAATGGCACCTATGGTTTTTCTTCAATAGTATACTGAGAAATGCTGCAACTGCCCAATATTATCGAAGCAAACTATTCATTCTGAAATGAGTTTATAAAATCACTAAATGATAACATTTGTTGCCGCTTCCTAAAAGCAGACATTAGGTGAAAATAAGAACTGTGCCTTTGTAGAAACTTCACCAAAGTTATGGGGTATGGCAAAGCTCTATGTACAGCGGACCGTAGAGAATTGAAATGGTATATCTGATAAAACTGTGTCAGTTATGCAGAGAAAGGCCAGATTAAGCAGCGTATCCTTTATATATTGAACAAAAAAAAGCAAAAGTATTCTTGGTTTCTTTATAACCACAAGAGAATTATGGATGATCAAAGCAATCAGATTAGCCATGGAAAATTGAGTAAGAGGGTATGGGTGTAGAACCTTTAAATTGGTATCAAATGGCGAGGCAAGGCTAGCAGTGTAAATACATCATCTAAGACGGCCGATACCTTCCTTCAACACCCAATTTAGAGCAACCGGTGATGGAAGTGATTGGGAGTATCCGATTCCTATAGCTCGAAACATTGCCTGTCCAAAGTTTTCCAGTATTACACATCCAAAATATCAGCTGCAGCGGACAAAGTATGACATAATCATACAAGAATCATTAAAAAAAGAAAGAGGAGAAAAGAAAAATAGCTTGACGAATTTAAGAGAACAAAACAAGCCATGTTCTCCGTCAAACAACACCGGGATATAAGCGGCCATGAAGACATTAATAAATACATTTTATCATTAATGAGAAAAGGTATACACTCATCAAACAAGTAACCTAATACCATTGTTCAAGCATAAGTGGCGCCGCCGATCAGAAATTAAGCAATATATAATGAGAGCATTTGACTCGTCGGTGACCTAGAGCCGGCGATTCGAAACTGATTTCGTCCTCCAATCTAGTCCACCTCAGGACCTCTACTGACACGCCGACGAGCTGCAGTGGCTTTCTCCTACCTCTAAATGATGGCGCTGCTATGGTGGAAGAACCGATACGAGATGTCGTGGATTCGTCGCAGTGGCGCCACTTTTCACAAAGCACTGAGGTTCAATTGGGGTCAGACATCAATGCGGCTGGTGCAGAAAGGTTTTCTGCTGGCTCGACGGCCTCGATGGGCGATCTGCAGAGGGGATGTGAGGAGTGGGAGTGGAACCACCTTCAGGTCCAATTGGACTCGAGCCTTGGGTCCACTTTTCTGGACTCGAGCCTGCAGAAATCAGCAATGCAGGACCTGAGGATCGGGTCTTGGGTCCAATCTATGGACCCGAAACCGAGCACAAACCCGAACAGACCCGAGGCTCCTTGGGTCCACTCAGGTCGGGTAGGGACCCGAAACTTGGGTCCTATTGACATGCCTAACACTGACTGAATTCTTTTTTGAGTCCAGCGCTAAGAGGTGGTGGAATAACTTAATGAGTCTATTCCTGACCACACCTTAGTGAGGTATGAAAATCATGAAAATACTTAATGAAATGGTTATGTGATTTCACCATGATACTAAGACACGAGTGATATACTTGATGGACTAGCGGCAGTGCATTAAGGTCAGGTTGACGGACCGGCCTAGACAAACAGCTAAAGGTTGGGATGAGGGTCGGAGCCGTTGGACCAGTGACACCAAAGATAAATGGTTATGCGAAAACTATTGTTTGTGCATACACTTGAGGTACAGAACTATCAAGATGCCCAAGAGGGGTAGTGATACGTCATAAGGACTACTGAACAACACGGTGGAGATAATGGTAGTTTGTCATGGCAGCTGTCGGAAAGCTCGATGTAGCTTCTTGCCCATGAGATCAGGGTGGTGTCGGGATGAGATCCTTGTTCTCAAACGGTCATGGAGTGATATTATGTCGCAAACATCCACTTAGATACAAGGTAGATGTAAACCCTATTCTTTGATAATAAGAAAATCGGGAAATAACTGGTCAGTTTTGAATTTTAAACCAAATTGGTCTACAAGCTCGATTAATAGAAAATGGGCAAATTGAGAAATTTCTCCTTCCATACGACTCAAAATGGTTCATAAATCTTGGAGAACAACCTTAGGACGAAATGAGAAAAGAAAACCGGATCGGTTCAAGTGAATCGGGTCCAAACCAGATAGAATCGGTTTAAGGACCCAGTCGATTTATGAACCGGAATCGATAAAGAGATAGTAAACCGGAAATGTTATGGACCCTAAGTGACCTAAAGAGTCATAAAAGTCATTGAAATGAACTTGTGAAGGAATTGGGGATGAAAACCAAACCGGTTTAGGTGAAACGGATCCGAACCGGTTTGTACCGGTTTGAACCACTATTGAACCGAATCCAAAATTCATATTTCTAGGCTACTTAAATAATTCAAATTTGAGATTTGAGGCCACCATTAGATATAAAATGAATTTAGAAATTTTTAGATTTGAAAAACTCAGTCGAATTAGGGGTGAATCGACCGGTTTAAGCTTTGAACCCGGTTCACACCGGTCCAGTCCGGTTCGGAATAGTGTCGTCTTCTTCATTTAGATGACAACATTGTTCACTCGTCGGAAAATTGAAGCAACACCGACGAAGAGGAAATGTCTCCGTTCAATACATTTCCGACTGTTAATGCCTGTCATAAAGGTGTCAATCGGACGGCCAAGAAATCCCTGAGCTTCTTATATAAACCCCCCCCCCCCCATTCATCCTCTTCACACTTGAAAAGCTCACTCTCTCTCATTTGCTTAGTTTTTTGACGAAGCTCGAACCAGAGTTCTGATATATGGTCATTTCTGAGCCAAAAATGGTGAGGTCGGGTTCCTTAGAACTAGGGAGAAGTCAACTACATGGTGGTGGCATCTATTTGTTCCAATTGTCGTCGAAGAGGCGTCGGCGGGATCGAATAGTGAAGCAGCTCCGACGGACTGAAGCTTTCCTATTTCGATCGAGTTAAAATCGTCCAATTTGAGCCCTTCTCAAGCCAAACCAAGTCCTTCTGACACGTCCTTAGAGGCGTTTGATTGGTCAATATGATAAAATCAAATTCGGGTGTGTTAAGTAATTGAAATTGGGGGAAAATTGGGAAAATTGGGGATTTTTGAAAAATTTGAGGGACCAAAATGAAATTTTTTAAAATTGAGGGTCAATTGGACATGATAAGAATATTAGTGGGCCATTTGAGAAATTTTAGAATTTTTGGGATAAAATTTACCATTTTTGTAAAGGAAGGAGAAAATGGTAATTTTGGAAAAGTTAAGGGACCAAATTGGAAATTTGGGAAATTAAACTCTCTTTGTGAATTTGAATAAATTGAGGTACTAAGATAAATTTTAAAAGTTTCAGGACTCAATTTGAGGAAAAACCCGGCAATAGGGACTTAAAGTTAAAGAAAAATAACTTTAGGGATCTAATTGCAAATATCTAGGAAGTTGAGTTTCTCATTCATTTGAAGCAAATAAGGGCTAATAGGCCAAAGAATAATGAACAACTATATTCATTTCATGTAGGAGAACGAGACATCGGCAACGCCAGCCGAAGTCCAGCTTGCTAGGGATGGAAATCGACTAAGTGGAATTTCACTGCACGATCGGGTGAGTGGGATTATATATCATACCCGGTTGGGGATGATAAGTACATCGAAATGAAAACCCACTAACTAGTGGTATTTTAGATATCACAACTTAGAGGAGTGATGTGAAAATCATATGGAAAAACTACTTAACAATTGTAAGTAGATCATACCCGGTTGGTATGATGAAACTTTCTCGAAAGATGTTAAAAACCCGTTCTCGAGATATCTTTATTTCCGGTCAGTATAATTGATAGTTGAAAATATATTTTGTCGGAAGTGCTCCACTCTGATTGTGTGCCAATGCTTAAACTATTCGGGAAACCTTGATGGGAGCTCGAATAGCTCTTATAGGCTGGGGGCCTTGGCTTTGAAACTTGGGGGATATTATGCCCAATTTTAAAAATCTCAAACAGCGGGCCATAGGCCAGTGGGCACGAGCAGGTGCTCAGAAAGAAACATGAGATATCTGCCATAAAACTTTAATAAATAAATTATTTAGTCATGGTACCAAGATAAGACCGACATACTCGGTCAACTAGGAGTAGTGCGACGTAACCAGTATCCGAACTAGTCAAGACAAACAGCTGTAGGTTGAGCTGAAGGTCGAGGTTATTGGACTAATGGGACCACATATTACATAGCATGATAAGAAAATATTGTTTGTGCATGCACTATTAGTACGAGACCTTCAAGACGCCCATGAGGGGTAGTGATATATCCTTAGGGCCCTGGACGACCCGATGAGTATAAGGGCCGTTCGGTGTACTAGGTGACTGTGTGAAATTTGGAGTAGCACTAAGTGCATGAGACCGGGGTGGGGACGAGATGAGGTTCCTGTCCTCATATGGACATGGAGAATCGATTTTGGGATTGAGGCTCGGATGTCACGTACATTCGCTCATTCTCAGGGTAGAAGTGGACGTGATTCTATGTAGGTGGCCGATAAAGTCGCTCCGAAGCCACAAGTGGGTTTAGTGGTTGTACTGGCCTGCAAATGTGTGTTAAACCTTCATGACGAAGGATGTATGTGGGTGATGACACATCGTGGTAAATGAGGAAATGGTGACAAAATCCCGAGATTTGAAATTGAAAAGATTTTTTAAAGAAAGGAGTCTGACACACTCTAAATACAAACATTTTTTTCTAAAAAAAATTAAAAGTTTTAAACCCATTCACTGAGTAGTCTTACTCACCCCTCCCTTATATCCCTTTCAGGAAGTACTAGAAAGCATGTCCTTAAAGAATCACAAATTTAAATGCCTGTAAGATAGGTATGATTAATTTAAAAATATTATACAGTTTTGATTTATGTTATTCCAGGAAAAAGGTGTATGTTCAAAGGATACCTTACTCCTCCTAGGTTTAATAGAGAGGAAACCCTTAGTAAACTGGGAAGAGTGGCGGGTTGCTCATGGGGATCTGACCAAACTGGGTCGGGGCGTGACAGTAAAAGTGGATGAGCTTTTATCTTGGTGTCCGGTAAAGACACTCCGAGCCACAAGTGGGTTTAGTGGACGAGCTGTACCTACGAATGTGTGATCCCTTCCTGATGAAGGGCGTGCGTTAACTGTTAAACACACCTAATGCAGAAATGAGGAAAAAGGTTTTGAAATACTGGAATTTGAGGAAATATCATTATTAAAGGAAATAAGGATTTTGGAACACCTTACCTTAAGCTGTTTTGTTTATGAAAACTCACTCCTAACACCCATTCACTGAGTTGTAGAACTCACCCCCACCCTTTACTCCTTTTCAGGTAACTAAGTCAAACCAAACCTAAAGAGTTTCCTGTAGCCGAACCTGAAAGACAGGTATGTAAAATTTAATATACTAAATTTTGTATAATTATATTCTAGGAAAAACAGGTACAATGATGCCTTACTCCTCGCGGTTTAGAAAAGGGTGAAACTCTTCCTAAACCTAGAGGAATGGCGGGTTGCTCACATGGATCTGACCAAACGGGGCATGACACCACCTACCTAGCTGCCATAGTGGGTATGGTGCATGAATGTGAACAGTTGGTCCAAACAAGGCCCCACCGAATGGAGATGGGTGGGCAAAGGGATGATAGGAGGCAAATCAACAAAGGAGGCCTAAGAGAATAGGGCCGACCTCGATGGAGGAACCAACCAAGATTCCCACAGAGGGAGAAGGGCCACCGTGGCCACAGGGAGATGGACGCACTCCCTCCAAAGAGAGGCCTCTACTATCCTCGGTGCCAGAAAAACCATGAAGGGGCATGTATAACATGCTATGGGCACTACGTTAGGAATTGCCCAAGAGCACATGAAAATGCCTTGTGAAATGCTTCGCCACCACCGCCTTGAAATCTGAGGGCACCCAACGGGGGAAGGGAAGCACCCACGAGAGTCCTAGCTACGGTCTATAACCTGACCCAGGAAGAAGCCCAAAAGGACCCTAGCATGGTGGCTGGTACGTCCCAACCCGCCTCATAGATTGAGTATGTAGTTCAAAGTCTTGTAGTCCCCTTTTGATTTAATAAAATACATTCCCTTGAAAGTTTCATTAATTCCCACTCAGGTTTCGTACAAATGTTTAGAAAGGAAAGATACACCCTCTTTGACTTAGCGGTAGGATGATCTTTCATCAAGGAAGGTCAGCTTCTAGGGTGGTCCTTCCTATTCGTATTCCGTAGGCCTTAAGGTACATGTGTCGCTCCAGTGTTTCGGCTAGAGGTGTGAGGATGTGGAGAGTGGTAGGAGAGAGAAGGTTTCCTACCACTCTCATCAACTACTCCAATACTTGCCTTACCCAACGCGTATGCTGGGGATTACACGGTATATAGAGATGCATTTGGACAAGGGTTATGATGTGTCCAGATGCAACAAGGGAAGGTTATTTCCTACGGATTGTGACTATTAAAGCCCCACGAGAAAAATTACCCCACCAATGACCTCGAGCTGGAGGCAATAGTGTTTACCCTTAAGATATGGCACCACTATTTGTACGGGGTGAAGTGATGCATCTACACCGATCATAAGAGTCTGAAGTACTTTCTAACCCAAAAGGAGCTCAAGCTGTGACAAAGAAGGTGGCTAGAGCTAGTAAAGTACTACGATCTAACAATCGAGTACCACCCTAGTAAGGCAAATGTGGTGGCAAACGCACTCAACCACAAGTACCACACAGGAGTGGTCTCAGTAAGTACTAGCTACCTACCCTTATTAAGCCAATTGCGCAACTTAAGGGTGGACCTCCACGTGGATGAGGGCCAGGGTAACCTAGTAGTACAACCTGACCTAGTGGACCAAATATGAGCTCTACAAAAGGAATGTGAGGAGCGTCGTCCCCATTGGGAACGAAACAAGGACGACCCAACACTAGATATCGCGGTTAGGAGCTACAAATTGATAACCTTTAAAGGAAGGGTCTAGGTGCCAAACAACCGAGAATTGAAAAGGAAGATACTAGAGGAGGCAAACGACTCGATGTATGTCATGCATCCGAGCAGTACCAAGATGTACCGTACCCTAAAGCAGGGATATTGGTGGAAGGGAATGAAGGACATCACTGAGTACGTGGCTAGATGCCTGTTGTGTCAACAAATCAAGGCCAAACACCATAAATCCTCCAAACTACCGCAACCCCTCCTAATTCCTAAGTGGAAATGGGAGCATATCACCATGGATTTCGTGACCGGGCTGCCAGTGACATGAATGGGTCGGGACACCATATGGGTTATCATGGATCGATTGACCAAGTTCGCACATTTCTTACCCATCTGGGTAACATACCTGATAGAAAAGCTCGCCGCCTTATACGTGGGGGAGATTGTACGACTCCGCGGAGTCCCGGTGAGTATAGTATCAAATCGGGGCCCAAGGTCCACCTCTCGGTTTTGGCCTAGCCTACAAGCTGCCCTGGGAACTAGACTCCACATGAGCATAACTTTTCACCCTTAGATAGTTGGAAAATCAGAACAGACCATCCAAACTCTAGAAGACGTGCTTCAGGCATGTGTTTTGATGATGAAAAGTAATTGGGAGGATTACCTGTGTCTCATAGAATTCACGTATAACAACAGCTACTAAGCCAACATCTAGATGGCACCCTACGGGCGACCTTGTCGCACACCCCTATTTTGGGAGGAGGTAGGGGAGAGAAAAGTCAAGGTAGCATAGGATAGGCAGAAAAGTTATGCTGACCACCAGAGAAAGGACCTGAAATTTGAGGTTGGAGGTCGAGTGTTACTAAAAGTGTCACTGTGGAAGGGGATACTCAGGTTTCAACAGAGAGGGAAGTTGTAGCCAAGATACATTGGCCCGTATACCATAATTCAGAGGGTCGGACTAGTAGCTTACCGATTAGAGTTATCCTTGAACCTCCAGAGGATCCATGACGTCTTCCATGTGTCCCTACTACAAAAGTACGAGCCCGACCCTAACCACGTGCTAGATGAACCCCCGCTGGAGATCGAGGAAGACCTAACCTATGAAGTAGAACCCGTCTGGATCCTTGATTGATGTGAGAAAACCCTCAGGAACAAGAGTATTCCCATGGTAAGGATACTTTGGTAGAATGGTCAAGTAGAGGAAGAAACGTGAGAGGTCGAATAAACTATAAGGGATAGATACTCACATCTATTTAATATGTAAAAGTTTTGAGGACAAAACTCCTAATATGAGGGTAGAGTTGTAAAACCCGTCCTTTGGGGATCAAAGAAAACTAGGAAAAGAATCGGTATAGATTTATGTATGAAGAAATGAGTTGATTAATAAACAAAAAATAGTTAATGTGGGAGATTAGAAAATTACAAGTAACAAAAAATTCACAAAAATTACAAGGAAGAACCATGAAGTGGAATTGAGGATAGAACCGGATTGGTTCAGGGTGAACCGGACCCGAACTCGACTAAACTATGATGAACCATAGTGAACCGGTTCACAAATTCATTTTTCTAGGTTGCTTAAAAATGTCAATTTGGGAAATTGAGACCACCATTAGATAGAAAATGAATTTAGAAAATTTTAAAATTTAGAAAAATGGACGAACTAGATTCGAACTAGCCGATTTTTGAATTTTGGACAACGAACCCGGTCGGACCGAACCGGTCAACGGATAGCGGTCAATGGTCAACAGATAGTTGACACCATCAGCTGCCATGTAGACATGGGCAGCTAATGGGAGGCTGCCACATGTTTGGTCAACAATTAGCTAGCGCCCCATCAACATGCGACGTAGACACGAGCAACCAATGAGAGGCTACCACGTGTTCGGTCAATAGGTCAACGACTGAAGCGGCTGCTGAGCTGGCACTCCACATTAGAAAAACTGACTAATCACTATACGCCACATGGCACGATCACCACGTCATCATCTTCAACATTTAGACGCCGATAGAGAGAAGGGAGGAGAGAGAGAGATGCTAGAAAAGCTGGAGTCTCTGGTGACTTGAAAAACTCTCTAGTTAGGTCATCGGTGACCAATTGTTACACCGGCAGGTAGCCTGCGAGCTCCTTATATAAAGAGAAATCCTCCATTCGTCCTCAACATCCCATAATCGAGTGAAGATGAAGAGTGCATTTTCCCATGAGCTGTGAACTAGAGCTCCAACGACGGGACTTTTCTCAACATTCGAAGCCACATTTAGTGTCTTTGGAACCGGGAGAAAGTCCTCTACCTAGCCATACTCTTCTTTCAGCATGAGGACCATCAAGGAGGAATGAGGGAGCTCGAACAGTGCTGGCACTCCTCAACAGGAAAACAATTAACCTTTTGTAGCCTACTTTGAGCTTTCCCTCGACCAATTGTGGCCAAGCCAGACCCCCTACACCTCACGTTGAGGTGCCCCGACCTTCCCCCAAGTTGAGAAGGTCATCAATTGAGGTGTGGTTTGATCTGGAAGGATCCCCACAATGAGAGCAACACAGTGATAGCCATATCTCTAGTCACCGGACCCCCACCAACTGCTCAAACACTGGCTTTCAGAAGCACACTGCAAGGTCAGACTCCCCAAGACGATCTTGCTAAGATTACTGGATGAGTGGGAATCACTATGATGTCAATTCCAGTTGGAATGATGATTTAGCTTTAAAAACTATTTTCTCGGAATTAGCCTCCCCTGATTGGGCGACTCTACTGAAAACATTTGGGAGCTAATTCTAGGTTTAGGCTTGATAAGCAGTCGGCCCAAGGTCGATGGATACAGGTATGGACCCGTCCATAATGGATATGTGATATATGATGCTAAAAGACCTAAATAATGGGAACCTTGTGTGATACCCATCGAGCCAAGTCTGAGTTGTCAAACTTGTTAGGCTAGTACACGTAGGCCGAAGCCAAGCCGATAGACCATTGTGTTGGAGGGCTAAAGATAAAGGCTATAAATTACACAGACTTTTGATTGTGCATGCACTACGATGTACGAGCCATCAAGACACCTGACATGAGGTAGTGATTGAGCCTAAAAACTGCTAAACAACCCAGGGTGCATAAGGGCGGTTTTGACGTTTAGTAGGTCATGAAGCTAAGTAGTTTCCTGTGCATGGAGACCGAGGTTGTAGGGGAAATGAGGTCTCGTCCCACTGAGCGTACATGGCAAAGTAATCAGGGTTTGAGTATCGAACTATTGATGTCCACTTAAACTCTGGGTAGAGGCAGTGCACCTCTATTAGGGTGGACGGTAAATGTGCTTCGGTCCATAAGTGGCACGGTCAAGGACCGTTCTGCAAACGTGTGATCCCTCCTATGATAGGAGGGTGATTGTTGATTTGAGGAATTTGAGAAGAAACTGCTAAAATATTAAACAATTGAAATTGTTGATTGAACTTATCTAAAAGATTTTTCCCCACTTACTGAGTCGTCAAACTCATCCCCTCCCTCTAAACATTTTTCAGGAAGGAACGCGACTAAACTAGCTTTTCCTCCCCAGATCCCAACCCAGGTACACAAATCTAAAGTTTCAGTTTTGTTTAATGTTGTACAGGGAAAACATGACAGGTACTACGCCTGACTCTCTTGACCTTTTTGAGGAGTCACTCTTCAAGATTTAGGAGAGTGGCAGGTTATTCGCAGAACCTCGGCTAAGCCAGGTCGGGGCATGACATGTTGAATGATGTACTGATATCATAAAGTCATATCTACAAACATAATCCTTACAAAATATCAAGCACAAAGTAGTAAAGTTTTAAATAAATTTTATTTTGCATAACTTATCGTCATTTATAGGAATTCTTATTATGAGGATCAATGCCCTACAAACATATATCACACAATAACAATATATCATACATTTCGTAGAATGCACACGCACTAGGGTGACAACCGATGCACCATCTTTGTTGTTGCCTAGTGGCGAGGACGCACCTCTGTTCACTGACCTCCTCTAAATGTTGGATTACAATTATTTCTCAGGGTTTTTGGGTTAGCTTGCCTTGTGAAGATTACTCTATGGTTATTACCTTATGTTTAAACACGCTTTTGATCTTCAAGAGGGTTTGTATCCTTTGAGACATTTAAAGATTAAATTTTGCTCTAATATCATAGTGTATACTGAAAAAGTGAACTCTTTTATTCCTTAATGCTTAGTTGTAATATAGACTTTATTATAGGGGAAAAGAAAAGGAAGAACAAAAAACACTTTAGTCTATTCTAAGATGGGATGATTCCACTAAACTCCTCTTTGATGTGGGATAGAGTCTTCTCTCAGGAGGGTCTAAATCAAGAGCAGTCGTACGTTTTGGTGCTGAAAAGACTCCTCCATGGTACTTGTCACATTTGGTGTAGAGATTCATGCTTGGTTCACTATCTTCCGATGATGAGTTTTGATTTGGGCTTCCATGTATTTCTCGCATCACTTCTCTATACCTTTCAAGCACTGCAGGTTCGTTGGCATATGCTTGTTGCATGAAGGTCGAGCTTGACGGGTGAAGTCTTGGGTTGATAATGTCAGACAATAACTCCTTGAAGGTCACGATGTAGTCATCACAGAATTGCCAGAAATCATCTTCGACTCTATGTTGGGTCGGTGTGAGCTGGGTTCGTTCATTAAATACGTTCCTCGAGACTCATTTGGGTGGTGTGAGAGATCTAATAGATTTTTATAGGACCTTCCCCTACTGGGTGTCTTCATATAAGAAATTTTATATGGTGGGTTAAAATAGGTAGGATTTTGTGTAGAAAAATATTTCTGTATATTTCAAGAGAAAACGTTTTTAAAAATTTAAAAGATAATTTATTTTGAAAATTTGGGCTTTGATACCACTTAAGTTGTCACATCCGTGCCCAGTTTCCCTGACTGGACCTATAAACAACCCGCTACACCTCTCGATCCCATGACAATGAGTGCATCCACCATCATAGACTCGACAGGGATAGGACTCATAAATAAAATATCTATTATTAAATTGTAAAATCATATGAGAATATAAGAAAAAACTTAGGGATAAGGGTGTACCTAGCTCGTGTACCTGCAAATCATTTCACCCTTGCCATGTCTACTACCTGAAAGTGTTTAAGGGAGAGTGTGAGTTCACAACTTAGTGAGTAGGTTTTATCTAGCAACAAGGTGTCATGGTGATAACACTACGTATAAGGGGTATCCATCTTTAAAAATGGTTCACATGTATAAGGATAATTATCAGGGTGATGATCTATTATACTAAGGGTTTAGCATATCAGTTCTACTCCATCATGGAGGGATGGTAAATACTTAATATGGGAGATGATTTATTCAACAGTTCACATGGTTTATTTAACAAGGATTGAAGTTTAAGCATTGGGGGTTTATATCAACAAAGGTTCACACATATCTGCTTCATCATGAAAGGATCACATCATCATAGAACATAACTTGTTTTTATTCCCCTTGCAGACTGTAGTGCCTTTACTAGCCACCTGTCTCTAAGTATAAACTGCTTGTATGAGCACCACTGCCCAACCTGCAAATAATAATTTGAGTTGTTCGCTACTGAGGGATGAAACCTTTTCCCCTTCCCAAGGCCAAGTGCGCATAGGACTCTTGGAGCTATTGACATACTGCACTAGCATTTTTTCCCTTGTGCTAGTTGTGTTCTCTAGCAGTGTCAAGTCTGGGACCGATTCTATCGACTAGAGGCCCATGCCCCTCCGCTCGTCCCCGCCAATAAACACTATGGTGGGTACATTCACCAAAGTGAGAATCGGAGGGACCAATTGTTTTGATAAAACACCTCTAAAACCTAGCGAAAATTTGAACTTTTCTTTCAAGTTCCTTGTGGGAGCCCACAAAATGATTTGTCAAATATCCCCGAAACTATAGCAACATGATAAAACATAAACACCTTCACGAGCAGGGTATGAGATCACCTTAGGCGAATATTCACCTTGGGAAGTTCCTTCCCTTCACTTCTCCGCGCCTTATAGCTTAGCCTGCAATTTGTTTATGGTAGGGGTGAGATCACAGCTTAGTGAATGAGACATTCACGTCATGCCAATCTATAACTTACAACCCAGATCTTTCCCCGTAAACCACCTCACATGATTTATCTATTTCATTACTCATATTTAAACTTATGAGTCTCGTGGTTTAGTTTGCCCCTTGAGACTCTGGTCTCAAGCCCTCCGACACATAGTTTTTGTTACGGTCAAGTTATCCTTAATCTCCCCTTGGGTTTTACACATTAAGAAATTTATATGCAATCACCGGGACTTAGTCCTACACACAAGCATGACCTAAATGCAGGTGGCACTTTTGGGCTATTCACAGCCCGAGCCTCAACCCGACTACTCATGCCTAGATAGTAATAACACACCCGGGAGTGTTCCACCGCATAAAAATCCAAACTAAGAAATTGGAGTGTGGGAGTCACGTGATTACTCTTACCACAACCGATACTCCTAGAAAGTCATCTCATAGTTGGGTGTCTCAGCACCCGGGGTGATGGCCACTTCGCGACCACTCACCCACACACAATAGGCTTCTTGAGCCCCAACATATATCACTCCCAGAGTGTACCACCGCTTGGACAATACCAAACCAGGAACTGGAGAGTGGGAGTCGCGCAATAACTCATCGAGTGTCGTCTCGTAATTGGGTGTCTCTGCACCTGGGGTCATGGCCACATAACCACCACTCTTTGGCCCATGCCCCGTACACTTACAACTCAATTCTACCATCATCTCGTCACAACAGTGTACTTGGACAATACCCATACGTCATTCGGGTGTCCCTAGAAACATGGAAGATTACACACAATTACTCCATGATCTCCTTTCCTTTTTCCCTTGAGTGACAACATAACTACTCAAGCATCCATTCGTCGCCCCCACCAATACCAATATTCACAATAATAAATAACATGACCCATGGTCAAACTCATGGCACTCATAGCTAATCAAGTAACAGTGTTTAGAGCATCTCGTTACTGGGAGCTCGACGGTTCTCTCGCCTGGCTCCCCAATTCACACACACAATTATGCCTCAAAATCAACATTCTTAATAACATGGATACACATGGGAGTCTGGTTCTTCATTTGATCGACCCCCACACAACTTAATAAATCTCGGGAGCCCGAACCGTCAATGGGTCGCCTTGCCATATCACACAATTAGGCCTCCGACTCGGGACTTGGGTTGACATATTCAGTGCCCAAGTCACTAAATGAGCATATAACACATATTGGGAGCCCATCAGTCATTGGACCTCTCCCTAAATCACACAAGGATCAAAGCCAAACAATTTCTTTAGTTTCTCAGAACCGAATTCACGCCAAATGCCCCACTCTTATGATCGACTCTTGCTTTAGCCCTTAAAATCACTTTTGTTTTAGTGGGCATGGACTTTGTAAACCCCGTCCTTTAGTAATGAGAAAACCGGGGAAAGAACCAGTCAATTTGAATCTTTAAACCAAATTGGTCTAAAAACCCCATTGTTAGGGGATGAGCAAATTTGAAAATTTCTAACTCACATGTGACTAAAAAAGGTTCATAAACTTGGGAAAAGAACCCTAGGATGAAATGAGGAAGAAAGATTGAAGCAGTTTAAGAGAACCGTATCTAAACCGAATAGAACCGGTTTATGAACCGAGTTGATTCATGAATTGAAATCGATAGAGAATGGGTAAACCAAGACGCTTATGGATCCCATGTGATTCAAAAAGGTTTATAATCCTTGGGAAGGAACCTTAGAACAATGTGGGAGATAAAAACTAGATAGGTTCGGGTGAAACTGACTCGAACCGGATTAAACCAGTCTATGAACCGAAATTGATTAAGAGATGGTAAAACGGGAGTTTTATGTACCCTAAGTGACCCAAGGAGTCACAAAAGACAAGAAAATAAACTTGTGAAGGAACTGGGGATGAGAACCAAACCGGTTCAGGTGAACCGGATCTGAACTAGTTCAGACCTATTTGAACCATTATTGAACCGGATCATAAATTCATTTTTTTAGGTGGCTCAAATAATTCAAATTTGAGATTTGAGGCCACCATTGAATAGAAAATGAATATAAATAAATTTATAAATTTTTAGATTTTTAGATTTAAAAAACTCGATTAAATGAGGGGTAAACCGACCAGTTTAAACTTTGAACCCAATTTAGACCGATCCGGTTCGGTTCGGAAGAGTGTCATCTTCTTCCTTAGGATGACAACACTGTTCACTCACCGGAAAATTGAAGCAGAGCCGGTGAAAAGAAATGTTTCTATTTGGTACATTTTAGGTCTTCAATGCCTATCATAAAGGTTCCAAACGGATGGCAAACGGGTCCCCGTGCTCTCTATATATAGAGCCCCTCTCCATTCGTCCTCTCCACACCTAAAAAGCTCGCTCTCTCTTAATTGCTTAGTTTTCCGGTGAAACTTGAACTAGAGCTCCGATATTGGATAGATTCTGAGCCAAAGAAGGTGAGGTCAGGTTCATTAGAACCAGGGAGAAGTTAGCTACATGGTGGTGACATTCGTTTGTTCCGAGAGTCACCGGAGGAGCACCGGCGTGATCGAACAGTGAAGCAGCTCTAGTGGGTCGAATATTTCGACCAAGTTGAAATTGGCCAATTCAAGCCCTCCTTAGGCCAAACCAAGCTCTCCTGACATCTCCTCAGCCCTTCCTCAGCCGAACTAGGACCGTAAGGTAAGTCAATTCGGCTTCCCTTTACAATTTCTGATCTGTGTTAGAGAGAGAGTCAACCGAATTTGAATGATAAAATTCTAATCCAATTCGACATCAATTGATGTCATTCTTGATCCTAGGAAGAACCTCTAGAGGAGAGCTACTTGCCCAGATAGAAAGCTCAGACCGCCAGGCCTTCACCGGTGAGAAATCGAAGCTTTCCCTCTCTACAGTCTGTTTTGCGGCGAAGCTCCATTTGAACTCGTTTCGGCGTTAAAACCTGCGATTCAAAGTTCCTTAGAATCGTATGAACATGTAAAAACTCATTTTCAACTTCAATTTCAACGAATAGAGGTGTTTGATTGGTCAATTTGATGAAATCAAATTCGACTCTGTTAAAGAGTTGAAATTGGGAAAATTTAGGAATTTTTGAAAATTCGAAGGACCAAAATGTAATTTTCTAAAATTTTGGGTCAATTGGTCATCATATGAATATTAGAGGGCCAACTGAGAAATTTTAGAATTTTTGGGGCAAAATTTACCATTTTTGTAAAGGAAGGGCAAAATGGTAATTTTGGGAAAATTGAGGGACCAAATTGAAAATTTGGGAAATTCAACCCCTGTTTGTGAAATTTAATAAATTGAGGGCCTAAGATAAATTTTAAAAAGTTTCAGGACTCAATTTGAGGAAAAACTCGATAATAGGGGCTTAAAGTTGAAAAAAAATAATTTTAGGGACCTAATTGCAAATATGTATAAAGTAGAGTTTTCTCATTCATTTGGAACGAATGACATCTATTAGGCCAAAGAATAATAAACAACTTTGTTAATTTCATGTAAGAGAATGAGACATCGGGAACGCCAATCGAGGTTTAGCATACTAGGGATGGAACTCGACCAAGTGGAATTTCACTGCACGATCTAGTGAGTGGGATTTTATATCATACCCAGTTGGAGATGATAAGAACATCAAAATGAAAACCCACTACTATGTGGTATTTTAAACATCATGACTTAGAGTAGTGATGTGAAAACTATGCAAAAAAAACTACTTACCAGTTGTAAGTAGATCATACCCAGTTGGTATGATAAAACTTCCTCGATTAAAGTTGAAAACCTGTTCATCGGTTATGAACGGAGATGTCCTTATATCGAGTCGGTGTAATGGACAGTGAAAACATATTTTTGTCGGAAGTGTTCTCCCCTGAATGTGTGCCAATGCTTAAATAATTTGGGAGACCTTCTTGATGGAAGCTCGAATAGCTCTTATAGGCCGGGGGGCCTCAGTTTTTGGAACTTGGTTGCTAATATGCTCAATTTTTGAAAATCTCGAATAGTGGGCCATAGGCTAATGGGCACGAGCGGAAGCTCGTAAATGAACATGATATATTTGCATAAAAATTTAATAAGTAAATTGTATGGTCATGGTACCAAGGCCGGTCCGACCTTTTCAGTCAATTGGCAACAGTGTGACATGACCGGTCTCCGGACCAGTTGAGACAAACAGCTGCAGGTTGAGTTGAAAGTCGAGACTGTTGGACTAATGACACCACAAATTACATGGTATAATAAGAAAACATTGTTTGTGCATGCACTATGAGTATGAGATCATCAAGACGCCCATGAGGGGTAGTGATGCATCCTAAGGGCCTTGGATGACCAAGTGAGTATAAGGGCAGTTTGTCGTTCCAGGTGACCGTGCGAAATTTGGAGTAGCACCATGTGCATGAGATTGGGGTGGGGATGGGATGAGGTCTCTATTCTCATGTGGACACGAAGAATCGATTTTAGGATTGAGGGTTAGATGTCACGTACATGCGCTCATTCCTAGGGTAGAAGTGGTCGTACTTCTATCTAGATGGCCGGTAAAGTCGTTCCGAAGCCACAAGTGGGTTCAGTGGTCGTGCTGACCTACGAATGTGTGTAACCTTCATGATGAAGAATGTGTGTTGGGTGATGACACACCATGATAATAAGAAAAGGTGAAAAACCCAAATTTTAAATGAAGGGATTTTTGAAAAGTGAGGAGTCTGGCACACTCCAATATAAAAAGTTTGTCTTAAAAGTTAAAAGTAGACTTTTGAAAAACCCATTCACTTTGTTATAGAAACTCATCCCTCTTTTCTATCCTTTTTCAGAAAAAGAAAAAATGACTAGGAGTAACACTGAGCCTTACCCTTTATCAGGTATGCTTAATATTTCCTTAAGCTTGTATTTTATTTGATATATGTCTTCCAGGGAATAAGGTTGAAATGTCGCCTGGCTCCTCTCAAGTAAAAGAAGGGGGAAACTCCTCTTGAATCGAGAAAAAGTGGCGGGTTGTTCACGGGGATCCAACCAAACTGGGTTGGGGCATGACAACTAGAGTGGGATTAGAGCCTAGTTCCCTTGAAACATTAGCAATAATATGCCCTGATATTAATCAACTCTAAACTATCTTGTAGGAATGAGAATCCCTAGGAAATTCGCAAGAAAATCTAGTCCTTCCCCTATAAGTGTGAAAAAGACATCCAACCCAAGGGAGGAAGCCGTTTAGAGGTTCCTAAGGGGCGAAAAATGAGTACCTAAAGACATGGTGGAGGACTACCGGAAACTAGTGGAAGCCTAACTGAACTAGAAGGCATCATATACCCTCTTCCCAGACAAGAGGAACCATCACCACCTCCTAGAAGTCCAACCCCTCCTCCAATACCACAACAACAGAAGAGGAACCCCACCAAGAAGGTGGCCTGGGATAATTATTAGGATGCTTATGCCACCTTCATGAAGGTCCACCAAGTACCTCCACTAACTCAAATTGACTTCAACCCGTCTCGATGGATGAAATGGACATATGAGTGTGAGGCGAAAATACTAAGGTGGTACGTGTTGGAGGCCATAAATGAAATTCGTCTTATTGAGGAGCACGATTGGACCCTAATAAATTACTCAGAGCCTTCTGCCAAGAGTCCCATAATCGTTCTAGGGTTAACTCTAGCCCTATGACCCCAAGGGGTTAGGGGTAGAGAATTCATGTAATAAGCCAGATTTTTTTGGCAAGAAAATATTTCCTGAATGAATTAGAAGTTTATTAAAACTTCCGAGTTCCTTCAGAAAAAACTTAAGTAGATAAAAGTTTAAGGGAAGAAATCCCCCCTAAGGGAGAATGGCCAATGGATAGTTAAACTCAAATCTTAGGACTTAGAAAAATGATAAGGAGAAATTCATATGGTAGAGATCCTCAGGAAAGAAAAAGGGAGTTGGAGTAGCAACCATCCAAGAGCACATAACTTTCGAGAGAGCAAGGGGGAAATATAACATCCCATAAAGAACCACAAGAATAAAAGCTGATCGATGAAGAAAAGAGATTAAGATTCCACCTAGCAAAGATGAAGAGAAAGTGCAACAACAGGAAGTCCCAAGTGTAACAAATTCCTTAGAAATTTCAGTGGATAAGAAACATATGGAAGGTAAAAGTATGAGTTGAAGAAAGAAGAAAAACAAGAGTAGATGAAGCGTACTAAGTCTATAAGTTAGGAGAGAATTTCCAAAGAATAAGGTGATCAAACACAAGAAAGTACGAGTGGTTAGGTAAAAGTATTAGGAGGTTGAGCATGATCCACTACAAGAAGGCCTGGAAAACTCGAATTAGGAACGTCAAAGAAATATTATGTAAGGAAATAACTTAATTGGACCAAACAATTTAGAGGAGTAAACGAAGTCTAACCGGATATGGGGAATAGTGGGAGAATACACCCCAACCAACACAAAGAGGGAAACTCTAGGGATATAAAGGTATAAAAGCTTTGAAAATGATAAGGATAAGAGACCCACCTCAAAGGAGTTGGCGAATATGGAAGCGAGAGGAAGTAAAGCAAGGTCAACCGAAGGTATTGCTGGATCCAAAGAGCAAGAATAAGTTGGTAAAGATATCGACAAAATACACTCCCGAAATTTAAGGAGTTCAATGGTAGAATTAGAAGGAAATATGAAGGGAAGGAGAATGGAATGATCATTGGAGAAAGAAATTACCTGACTCATGACTTAGAATTAGCTACGATAATGTTGGCCCTAAGGATATGGTGCCCCTACCTTTACGGGATTTAGTATAGGATATACACAGGTCACAAGAGCTATAAGTACTTCCTAACTCAAAAGGAATTAAACCCCGTCAGGGGAGACAACTAAAATTGGTGAAGGATTATGATCTTACAATAAAATACCACCCTGGAAAGGCTAATGTGGTAGCAGGTGCTTAAAATCGCAAGTATCAAATTGAGACGACATAAGTAAAGACAAGTTACATATCCTATTACAACAATTGAGGAGGATAGAGGTGGACCTGAGGAAAGACAAGCAGGAAAAATGCTTGGTGGTTAATGTGGCGTTAAGACCTAGTCTAATAAGCATATTAAGGCTCAAAACAAGATTGATAAAGAACTTCAATCTTACTTGGATCCGGCTAACAGAGAAAGGAAACTAGATTACAACATGCGAAGTGACGGAGTAATGACCTATAAGGGTAAGATATGTGTGCCTCGAGATAAGGAGTTGAAAAAATTAATTCTGGAAGAGGCACACGGTTCAGTGTATGCTATGCATCCGAGCAGTACTAAGATGTACCGCACTCTCAAACAAGAATATTGGTGGAAGGGTATGAAGCGGGACATTGCGGGATATGCAGCCCAATGTTTGACCTGTCAATTGATAAAAGCGGAGTATAAAAAATGGTTAGGACTACTACAACCATTACTAATTCCCGAGAGGAAATGAGAGCACATCATCATGAACTTTGTCACAGGCCTATCGGTGGCTAAAAAGGGGTCAAGATGTAATTTGCGAAATAGTGGATAGATTGACCAAATCAGCTCATTTCCTCCCTATAAAAGTGATGGACACAGTAGAACAACTGGCTGTCCTATACATGAAGGAAATAATAAGACTCCATGGTGTCCTAGTGAGTATAGTATCGGATAGAGATCCGAGATTTTCTTTCATGTTTTTGGTCGAGTCTGCAAAATGCCATGGGGGACCAAGCTCCATATGAGTACGACATTTCACCCTCAAATAAATGGACAGTTTGAGCGAACCATCCAAACCTTGGAAGACATGCTGAGAGCATGGGTGCTCACCATGAACAAAAGTTGGGAAGAATACTTATGCCTGATGGAATTTGCATATAATAATAGCCATCAGGCCAGTATTCAAATGACTCCCTATGAAGCCCTTTATGGACGATCTTGTTGTACCCCTCTATTCTGGGAAGAAGTAAGGGAAAGGAAGTTAGAAAGGACAGAAATAATTGAGGATGCCACGGAGAAGATAAAACTAATAATGAGTCGTATTAAGACCGCACTGTACAGACAAACTAATTACGCGGATAATCGGAGGTGCGATGCGGATTTCGATGCGGGAGATAAGGTATTCCTCAAAGTATCTCCATGGAGAGGAATACTTAGGTTTTGGCACAGAGGAAAGCTAAAATCAAGATATATCGGTCCATATTCCATTATTCAAAGGATAGGACCGGTAGCTTATAAATTAGGACTGTCTCCTGATATACATATATAAGATGTATTCCACATTTCAGTACTTCGTAAATATCAACTTGATCCTAGTCATGTATTGGACTAACCTCCAATGGAACTAGAAGAGAACCTGACTTATCAGACAGAGCCGGTACGAATCATCGACCGGAGAGACAGGAATTTGTGGAACAAGAAAAATTCCTATGGTCAAGGTATTGTGGCAGAACGGACCCATGCATGAAGAGACATGGGAAACCGAGTCTATGAAGAGGGATAGTTATCTTCAGTTATTTAATGTGTAATTGTTTTGAGGACAAAACCCCTAAAAGGAGGGGAGAGTTGTAAACCCCGTCCTTTGGTAATGAGAAAACCGGGGAAAGAACCGATCAATTTGAATCTTTAAACCGAATTGGTCTAAAAACCCGATTGTTAGGGGACTAGGAAATTTGAAAATTTCTAACTCCCATGTGACTAAAAAAGGTTCATAAACTTGGGAAAAGAACCCTAGGACAGAATGAGGAAGAAAGACCAAAGCAGTTCAAGAGAACCAGGTCTGAACCGGATAGAATCGATTTATGAACCGAGTTGATTCATGAACCGGAACTGATAGAGAATGGGTAAACCATGATGCTTGTGGATCCCTTGTGATTCAAAAAGGTTTATAATCCTTGGGAAGGAACCTTAGAACAATGTGGGACAGAAAAACCCGATCGGTTCGGGTGAACCAGATTAAACGGTTTAAGAATTGAGCCGGTTTATGAACCAGAAATGATTAAGAGATGGTAAACCGGTAATTTTATGGACCCTAAGTGACCTAAGAAGTCACAAAAGACATGGAAATGGAGTTGTGAAGGAACTGGGGATGAGAACCGAATCAGTTCAAGTGAACCAGATCTGAACCAGTTCGGACAAGTTTGAACCATTATTGAACCGGATCCTAAATTAATTTTTCTAGGTGGCTTAAATAATTCAAATTTGAGATTTGAGGCCACCATTGGATAGGAAATGAATTTAGATAAATTTAGAAACTTTTAGATTTGAAAAACTCGGTCGAATGAGGGGTGGACCGACCAGTTTAAGCTTTGAACCCGGTTCGGACCAGTCCTATCTGGTTCAGAATAGTGTCATCTTCTTCCTCTGAATGACATCATTGTTCACTCACCGGAAAATCGAAGCAGCACCGGTGAAAAAGAAACTTTTCCATTCGGTACATTTAAGGTCTTCAATGCCTATCATAAAGGTGCCAAACGGACGGCCAACGGGTCCCCAAGCTTCCTATATAAAGAGCCCATCTCCATTCGTCCTCTCCACACCTGAAAAGCTCACTCTTTCATTTTGAGAGTTATCGGAGAAGCACCGGTGTGATCGAACAGTGAAGCAGCTTCGGCGGGTCGAAGCCGGTGAGAAATCAAAGCTTTCTCTCTCCTATAGTCTATTTTTTGGCGAAACTCCGTTTGAGCTTGTTCCGACGTTAAAACATGCGATTCAAAGTTCCTTAGAATTGTATGAACATGTTGGAACTCATTTTCAACTTCAATTTCAACTAATAGAGGTGTTTGATTAGTCAATTTGATGAAATCAAATTCGATCGTGTTAAAGAGTTGAAATTGGGAAAAAAAATTGGGGAAATTTGGGGATTTTTGAAAATTCAAAGGACCAAAATGTAATTTTCTAAAATTGAGGATCAATTGGTCATGATAAGAATATTAGAGGGCTAATTGAAAAATTTTAGAATTTTTGGGGGAAAAATTGACGATTTTTGTAAAGGAAGGGCAAAATGGTAATTTTGGGAAAATAGAGAGGGACCAAATTGAAAATTTAGGCAATTAAACCCCTGTTTGCCAAATTTTATAAATTGAGGGGCTAAGATAAATTTTAAAAAGTTTTGGGACTCAATTTGAGGAAAAACCTAGCAATATGGACTTAAAGTTGAAAAAAAATAACTTTAGGGACCTAATTGCAAGTATGTATAAAGTTGGGTTTTCTCATTCATTTGGAACAAATGAGGGCTATTAGGCCAAAGATTAATCAACAACTTTGTTCATTTCATGTACGAGAATGAGACATCGGGAACGCCAGTCGAGGTCCAGCATACTAGGGACGGAGCTCGACCAAGTGGAATTTCACTGCACGATCGGGTGAGTGGGATTTTATATCATACCTGATTGGGGATGATAAGCACATCGAAATGAAAACCCACTACTATGTGGTATTTTAAACATCACGACTCAGAGTAGTGATGTGAAAACTATGCGGAAAAACTACTTATTGGTCGTAAGTAGATCATACCCGGTTGGTATGATGTAACTTCCTCGAAGGAAATTGAAAACTCATTCATCGGTTATGAATAGAGATGTCCTTATATCGGGTCGATATAATGGACAATTAAAACATATTTTTTTCAGAAGTGTTCTCCTCTGACTTTGTGCCAATGCTTAAACAATTTGGGAGACCTTCTCGACGGGAGCTCGAATAGCTCTTATAGGCCGGGGGTCCTCGATTTTTGGAACTTGGGGGCTAATATGCCCGGTTTTTGAAAATCTCGAACAGTGGGCCATAGGAAAATGGGCATGAGCAGAAGCTCATAAATGAATATGATAAATGTTACATAAAACTTTAATAAGTAAATTGTATGGTCATGGTACCAAGGCTTGTCTCACATTCTCAGTCAATTGGCAGCAGTGCGACATGACCGGTCTTCGGACCAATCGAGACAAACAACTGCAGGTTCAGTTGTATGTCGGGACCGTTGGACTAATGACACCACAGATTACATGGCATAATAAGAAAACATTGTTTGTGCATGCACTATGAGTACGAGATCATCAAGATGCCTATGAGTGGTAGTGATGCGACCTAAGGGCCCTGGACGACCCGATAAGTATAAGGGTAGTTTGTCGTTCCAGGTTACCGTGCGAAATTTGGAGTAGCACCAAGCGCATGAGACCGGGGTGGGAACAAGATGAGGTCTCTGTCCTCATATGGACTTGGAGAATTGATTTTAGGATTGAGGGTCGGATGTCACGTACATGCGCTCATTCCTAGGGTAGAAGTGGTCGTACTTCATAATGTAGGATGTGTGTTGGGTGTTGACATACCGTGATAATAAGAAATGGTGAAAAACCTGAATTTTTAAATGAAGGGATTTTTGAAAAGTGAGGAGTCTAGCACACTCCAATATAAAGGTTTTTCTTATAAGTTAAAAGTAGACTTTTGAAAAACCCATTCAGTGAGTTGTAGAAACTCACCCCTCTTTTCTATCACTTTTTAGGAAAAGAGAAAGTGACTAAGAGTAACACCGAGTCTTACCCTTTATCAGGTATGCTTAATTTTTTCTTAAGCTTACATTTTATTTGATATATGTCTTCTAGGGAACAAGGTTGAAATTTCGCCTGGATCCTCTCGAGTAAAAGAAGGGGTAAACTCCTCTTGAATCGAGAAAGAGCGGTAGGTTGTTCACAGGGATCCAACCAAACTGGTTTAGGGCGTGACAGACTTATTCATTTTGCACTTATTATATGAGTTCTAAGGCTATATTTCTACTCATATTCCAACAATTAATTCAAACATATTAGTTTATGCACCCGCCAGTCCAATCAGATTTACCATCAACACCCACTCACCTCTATTCACAAAACTTGTTTGTTCTACAAGGTTTCCAGAATCCGCTCTTGATTCTGCTTGAATTCTTATTTCATTCTCTACAAGGTATAGGAACAATATGATCTATCTTGCTTTTGACAATTCCATAATTCACCTACCATACTCTTCCTACGGTTTTACGATTTATCCTTTCCGATTCTTGGTTACTCGACTCACAAGTCGGTAACCCAACCATTGGTATAACCTTCTCTAAGGTTAACCTCTTGGGCTTAAACTTATTCTCCTTTTACTTACCACTTATGGAGTGTCTACATTTCCTTAACTCACCACCTAGTGGTTCCATTTGCTCCTTAATTTGAGCAAAATTACTATCTTGCCCCTCTTCTTGAGGACTTAGACTTAGGGATTCATTTGACCCCCAAATTTCTCATTTAGGTCCCTAAACTTATTTTAATTAATTTGAGGTCCTTTGACAGCCCAAAGTTTTCCTTTTGGCTGTGCAAAATACTCATGTTTGCACTTTAGTTCTTAACTTTTACTTTATTGCAAATAGGTCCCTAAACCTTCCACAATAGGCAAACCAGGTCCCCAAACTTTCTAATTAACCCCAAAACTTTATTTCAACCATTAGGAAGACCCCACATGAAACCTCAATTTCATTTGGGTACCTAAATTTCAAATCTTTGTAATTTGGACCCTCACCCTTAACCCATAATTAAAGTATTTCCAAAAATTACCAAACTAAGTGGAGAGGTCCTCCTTGCCAAGGGAGTTACCTCAAATTTTGGTATATATCTCTCGCAATTCATGTTTTAGTCAGCTCGACCACTTTAACTGTGATCTGGGACTTAGATGATTTAATTCTCCCTCAAATATTGCCCAAATTGGGCAAGGGTAAGGAAAGCTAGTGGTATAAGGAACTCACCGATTTTTTCTTAGCTCACGAGGGCTGTTGTAGTCATCAGAATCAACTCTTGAAACAATTGCCCTATTTTTGGTCATCGGAGATCGGGTGATGTGCAATCTCATTGGTGACTTTATAAGCAAAGTTGATGGTCGAGAGAGGTGGCAATGGAAAGCTGAGATCTTTATCTTTCTAAGGGTTCTTGGATGGTCATTGGAGGAGGTCAGACAGAGTAGCTAGGCTCTTTGGTAGCAAGGTTGCCAAAGTTGGGAGCAATTGATAGTTTAGAGGGAATTCAGAGTAAAATCCGATGAGTAAACAACTCCAATTTATATGGATGTGATCTAAGCTTATGTGGCTATATATCAATAGCCTTCTTTCATTGATCCATAGCCTATGGTGCTAGCAATGAATTAAATTCCCCAAACGATGGAGTCAGTGTGTCTCCTATGCATTATCAAGTTAAAACATGGGATTTGGGTCTGGTAGTCGGGCGAGGAAGATGAAAAACGTGCACAACCGCGTGTGCGTATGCTCGGTGTCCCACACCGACTAGTCTACGCTGTAGAAAACTAGTTTCCGATGAATTTCTTGGTTGGTTCAGGATTTTTTTCCTTATTCACCCCCTTTTCTAGCATGTTCTTGAGAAAATGAAAATAACTAACACTTCTAAATTCATTTTCCTATTGAATGAACTCAAGTGTTGCTCGATTTGAAAATTTTTTGAACCCTTACAAATCTGATGACTCGCTTCCATGGGGACACTTTTAGAAATACTCGATCCCCTACCACAAAACTTAGTTCTTGGCGTCGGTTATTAGCATAACTCTTATGCCAATCTTGCACCACTTTGAGATGATCTTAGATCATCCAGGTCTTGTCCGTTGCATCCTAAACCAAATCAATTCGCTCCAACTTGCGTTCCTCCACTTCATCCCAATATAATGGAGTTTGACATTTTCTCCCATATAGTGCTTCATACGGAGCCATCTGAATGTTGGCTTGGAATTGATTATTGTACGAGAACTCCATGAACCATCGGTAGTCTTCCCACCTCCTCCCAAAGTTCACGAGGCATGCTTTGAGCATGTACCCCAAAGTTTGGTGTGTCCTTTCGGATTGCCCATTCATTTGGGATGGATGGTAGTATTCATATGCAACTTCATTTTGAGCGACTTTTGTAGACTTAGATAGAATCTTGAAGTGAACCTTCGATCCCTATCCAAGAATATAGATTCTGGGACCCCATGCAGACATACTATCTTTGTGATATACAACCTGGCTAACTTTTCCACCATGTGCATCAGCTTCATTTGTAGGAAGTGGGTGACCTTGGTGAGTCGGTTCACTATGAACCATATAGAGTCATGTCCTAGGGCTGACAGGGGTTAAAACCATCATGAAGTACATGATAAATCTTCTACCATTTCCACTCTAGAATGGGGAGCGGTTGAAGAAGTCTTGTCAACATTTGATACTCAACTTTGATTTGCTGACAGGAGAGACACTAGGTCACATACTTTGCAATCTCCCTTTCCATAGTTGACCATCGGTACCCTTCCTTTAAGGTCATGTAAATTTTGGTGCTGCCTCGGTGCATTGTGTAGATGAAGTCGTGTGCCTCTTCAAGTAAGGCATTCTTAAGCTCGTTGTCATTGGGGACCACCACCCAACCCTTATAGGCTAGTAATTCATCTGCTTGGAAGTAGAAGTTTGTAGGGGTGTCCTCCATCATCCTATCCATATATTTCTTTAAGTTGGGGCCTGTCTTTTGTTTGACTCTGATTTATTGCACCAGGGTGGGTCGAATTGTTAGATTCGCCACCAAACACGGAGTCCCATCCTCCATGCTTAGTGATATATGGAGTTGCTTCAATTGTTCTAGCATGGGTAGGTACCCTAACCATGCATGGGCTAGGGTCACCTCATGCATCTAGCTTATGGTGTCGAATACCACATTTTCCTTCCCTAGGTGGTACTCTACGATCAAGTCATAGTATTTTATTAATTCTAGCCATCGTTGCTACCTTAGGTTGAGCTCCTTTTGTGTTAAAAGATAATTTAGGCTCTTATGATATATGAATATCCATCACGCTACCCCATACTGGTAATGCCGCCATATCTTGAGGGCAAGCACGATGGCTGCAACCTCTAGATCATGAGTTGGGTAATTCAATTCATGTTTATTTTGTTGCCTTGATGAATAGGAGATTAGTTTTCCTTGTTTCATCAGTATGCTTCCCAGCTCGTGTTTCGACGCATCGCTATACACAATGTATTCTCCCCTGTTCATATCTAGGAGAGCTGGTACTAGGGTCGATGTGAGCAACTTTTTAAGCTCTTGAAATGCTACCTCACATTTTGGGCTCCATTCATACTTGATGCCTTTTCGTGTGAGTTGCATCATCGGGACTGCTATTATTGTAAACCCCGTCCTTTAAAGGTAAGAAAACCGGGAAAAGAACCGGTCAATTCAAAAGAGAAAACTGAGCCAATTCATGAATCTTAACTGATAGAGAAAAGGTAAAATGGGGAATTAATAAATCCTGAATGACTCAAAGAGTCATACAAATCATGGGAAAGAACTTGGGACAAATGGGAAGAGAAAATCGGACCGGTTCAGGGTGAATTGAACATGAACCAGTTTGAACCATACTTGAATTGGTTTCTATATTCATTTTTCTTGGTGGCTTAAAATGATCAAATTAGGGAATTGAAACCGCCATTAGATGGAGAATGAATTTAGAAATTTTTAATTTTGAGTAAATCGGTTGAATTGGGCTTGAACCGGCCAATTTGTGCATTGAACCTGGTCAAACCGGTCTAGTCCGGTTCGAAATAGTGTCATCTTCTTCCTCAGGATGACAACACTGTTCATTAATATAGAAAACATATAACACCGGTGAAGCTTAAATTGCTCCGATCAGGCCTTTTTAGGGTGGGGATAAGCTTGACCAAAATAGAAAGTTGTTGGGCAAAGGGTCCCCAAGCTCCCTATATAAAGAGCTCCTCTCATTTCATTCTCCACACACCTCAAATCTCCATTATCTCTCAACGGCTCCATTTTCCTGAGAAGCTCGAACCAGAGCTCCGATATAGGTATTTTTCCCAGCCTTAGAAGGCAAGGTCAGGTTCTATAACCTCTAGAGGAAGTCAACTACCTGACAACAACTTCCTTTCGACTAGAGGAATGCCAGAGAAGCACCGTCATAATCAAACAGTGAAGTAGCTCCAAAGGAATGAAGCTGCCCTGTTTTGGCCGAGCTAAATTTGGAAAAATTTAGCCCTCCTCCGGACAAACCAAGCCTTCCTGACACCCCAACGACCCTCACATGACCACAACAGAGCTTAAAGGTAAGCCAATTCGGCCCTCCTATGTCATTTGCAGTTGGAGTTAGAGAGAGAAAGTGTGAAACTTCTCTGATAAAATTCTCCCTCAATTCGATGTCAATTATAGCAATTATTGATCCTGGAAGGAACCTCAGGATGAGAGCTACCTTGCTAGATAGAGAGCTCGGATAGTCGCACCTCATTCGGTAAACTTTCGAAACTTTCTCTCTCTACGAACGATTTTTCGGCAAAGCTCCATTTGAGCTCATTTCAGCCTCAATTCATGCGATTCAAAGCCCAATTGAATTAAATGGGAGTGTAGGAACTGATTTATACCTTCAATTGAGAGAATTAACCCCGACTGAATGCCAATTTGAAGAAATCCAATTTGGTTACTTTGAATGGGGGAAATTGGGGGGAAATTTTGGGGAAAATTGAAAATTTTAAAAAATTGAGGGACCTTCTTTTAATTTCCCAAAATTCAAGGCCAATTGGCCATGAGAAAGATTTTGAGGGACCAATTGGTCAATTTTAGGAACATTTGGTGTCAAATTGCCATTTTTGGAAAGTAGGGGCAAAATTGTAATTTTTGAAAAGTTGGGGACCAAATTGGAAATTTGGAAAACTTGAGCCCCTTATACAATTTTGAGAAAATTGAGGACTAAAAGGTATGTTGGGAAGCTTTGGGACTCAATTTGGGAGAAAATTTACATTAGGGACCTAAAGTTAAGGAAAATGAACTTAATGGACCTAAGTGCGATTAATTGATAATTTTTTAGCCTACGTAGTTATGCCAAATTCTAGTTAATAAGGATGTACCAAATTGTGTAGGGACACGAGTGATGAAATGCTAGTAAGGATAAGCTAGCGTGGATTTGGAAATTGACTATAGATGAGTACGTCAATCATTGGGTGAGCGGGCATAATTACATCATACCCGGATGGGATGGTGAGCACCTTAGAAACGAAAAACCTACTTACTGGATGTGAGTAGTATTACCTAACATCATATCCAGTTGGTATGATGAACTTTTATGAGAAAAGGAGAAACCCGCTTACCGGTTGTAAGCGGAGATATCATCACACCCAGTTGGTGTGATGAAGTGGAAAATATACTTTTTGTTAGAAGTATTTTTCCTTTGGCTATGTGCCATTACTTAAACTATTTGGGAGACCTTCTTGACGGGATCTAGAACAACTCAGATAGGCTAGAGGCCTCAGATTTTTGAACTCATGGGGCTAAATGCCTGATTTTGAAAAATCACGTGCAGTGGGCCCAAGGCTAGTGGGCATGAGCAAGAGCTCGTAAACAAATTTGAGTTAAGGAAAACATGAAATTTCTAATAAAATGGTTATGTGATTTTTCCATGGTACCAAGTCAGGACCAGTAGTACTCAATGGACTGGTGGCAGTGCGTTGGGGCCAGGTCGACGGACCGGCCTAGACAAATAGCTACAGGTCGGGTTGATGGTCGAGGCTATTGGACTAGTCACACCAAATGTCACGCCCCGACCCAGTTTGGTCGGATCCCCGTGATCAACCCACCGCTCCCTTGGTTTAAGAGAGGTTTTCCCCTTTCTTTATTCAAGAGGAGCCATGCGTAAATTTCAACCTTATTCCCTGGAATAACATAAATCAATAATAATGCAAGCTTAAATTTTTTTTAAGCATACCTAACAAGAGGTAGGTCTAGGTGTTATCCTTAGTCATTTTCCTTAAATCTTGAAAAGGGATAGAAAAGGTGGCTGAGTTTCTACAACTCAGTGAATGCGTGTTTGAAAAAGAGTTTTTATAAAAATAGTTTTTAATTGTAGTGTGCCAGACTCCTTATTTCCTTTAAGATTATTCCTTCCTCAAATTTCGGTTTTCAAACACTTTCTTCATTATCCACAATCAATGTGTTTAACAATCAACAAAGGCCCTTCATCATGAAGGGATGACACATTTGAAGGGGAGCCTGTCCATTGCACCCACTGGTGGTGTTAGAGCATCTTTACCAGCCACCTAGATAGAAGCTCATCCACTTCTACCGTAGGAATGAGTGGATTTTCATGACATCCGACCCTCAAACCTGAAATCAACTCTGTGTCCATATGATGATAGAGACCTCATCCCGACCCCACCTCAATCTCATGTGCAAGAAGCTACATTAAGCTTCCCTCACTACTGGCATGACAAACTGCCCTAATCTCCACCATGTCGTCCAATAGCCCCTAGGTCGCATCACTACACCTCTTGGGTGTCTTGATGGTCTCGAACCTCAAGTGCATGCACAAACAAAATTTTCCATAAAGCCATTTATCTTTGGTGCCACTGGTCCAATGACCCTGACCCTCAACTCAACCTACAACTGTTTCGCTAGACCTGTCCGTCGACCTAGTCCTATTGCACTGTCACCAGTCCATCGAGTATGTCAATCCTATCTTGGTACCGTGGCCAAATCACATAAATGATTCACTAAGAATTTTCATGGCTTATCATCATGTTTTTTTACGAGCTCCTGCTTGTGCCAACTGGCCTTGGGCCCACTGTACGTGATTTTCCAAAAATTGTACATGATATTCGAGCTCTCATCAAGAAGGTCTCCCAAAATTTTTAAGCATTGGCACATAGTTAGGGGAGAACACTTTTGAAAAAATAACTTTTCAACTCATTCATCACACCAACCAGGTGTGTTGACATCTATGCTTACAACCGGTAAGCGAGTTTTCTACTTTCTTCTAGAAAGTTCATCATACCAACCGAGTATGATCTACTTACAACCATTAAGTAGTTTTTCTACGTAGTTCTCACATCAACCTAACTAGGCGTGATGTTAAAATTCCACATAGTAGTGATTTTTCATTTCTGAGGTGCTCATCATCCCAACTCGATATGATGTGAATAAACCCACTCACCCGATTTGAACCAGTTTATAAACCAGAACCCATAGAGAGAGGGGAAATCGGGAAATTTATGGATACCAAGTAACCTAAAGAGTCACATAAGTCATGAAAAAGGACTTTAAGATGAATGTGGGAAGAAAACCAAACTGGTTCAAGTGAAACGAATCTGAACCGATTTGAACCACTATTAAACCGGATGCTAAATTCATTTTTTTAGGTGGCTTAGAAAATTCAAATTTGAGATTTGAGGCGACCATTGGATAGAAAATGAATTTAGAAAATTTTAATTATGAAAAATTCGGTCAAATTGGGTCTGAACCGGCTGATTTAAGCTTTGAACTCGATTCAGACTAATCTGGTTCGGTTCGGAATAGTGTCATCTTCTTCTTTTAGATGACATCACTGTTCACTCACTGGAAAATTGAGCAGCGCTGGTGAAGCTGAAAAGTCTCCAACCAAGGAGTTTTAGGCAATGAATGACCAACATTAAGGTGCCAATCGGATGGCCAAGAAGTCCTTGAGCTTCCTATATAAAGAGCCTCTCCTCAATCATCATCTCCACACCTGAAAACTCCATTCTCTCTCAACTGCTCCAACTTTTGGTAAAGCTCGAACCAGAGCTCTAATATAGGGTCTTTTTTTAGCCAAAGAAGGTGTGGTCAATTTCTTTAGAACCAGGGAGAAGTTAACTACCCGACAGTAGTCTCCATTTTCTCTAAGGGTCACTGGAGAGACGTCGGCGTGATAGAATAGTGAAGCAGCTCCGACGGACTGAAGCTGCCTATTTTGGCCGAGCTGAAAATGGACAATTCGAGCCCTCCTTAGGCCAAACCAAGCCCTTCCAACACCTCCACAACCCTCCTACAGCTGAATTAGAGTGGAAAGGTAAGCCAATTTGGCTCCCCTTTGTAAATTCCGATCGGTGCTACAGAAAGAACCGATAAAACTTCGATGACTAAATTCTCATTCAATTCAGCATCAATTGATGTAAGTCTTAATCATTGGAGTAACCAGGATGAGAGCTATCTGCCCAGATCGAAAGCTCGGACTACCGCGCCTTTGATGGTAAGCTTTCGAAGCTTTTTCTCTCAAAGTCCAGTTTTCCAACGAAGCTCCGTTTGAGCTCATTTTGACATCAAATCGTGCGATTCAAAGTGCAATTAAATCGTATGAAGGTGTAGGAACTCCAATCTAACTTCAATTTCAACAATTAAACTCATTTGATCGGTCAATTTGATGAAATTAAGGGACTAAAAGTTGAAATTGGGGGAAATTTGGGAATTTCAAAAATTTGAGGGACTAAATTACAATTTCATAAAATTGAAGACCAATTTGGGCAATTTTGGAATTTTTGGGGCAAAACTTGCCATTTTTGTAAAGTTGGGGCAAAATGGTAATTTTGGAAAAGTTAGGGGGACCAAATTAGAAATTTGGGAAAATTGAACCCCATTTTGTGAAATTGAATAAATTGAGGTCCCAAGGTGAATTTTAAAAGTTTCGGGACTCAATTTGAGGAAAAACCGACATTAGGGACTTAAAGTTAAAGAAAAATAACTTTAGGGACATAATTGCAAATAAATGGAAAGCTTGGTTTTCTCATTCATTTGGAATGAATGAAGGCTATTAGGCTGAGGGTTAATGAACAAGGATGTTTATATCTTGTAAGAACATGAAGTACTAGGAACGCCAGCAAGGGCAAGCTTGCGTGAATACAAAGAACCGGTTGAGTGGAATTCACTGCATTAATGGGTGAGTGGGAACGTAATATCATACCGAGTTGGGATGATAAGTACCTCAAAATTTAAAACCCACTTCTAAGTAGTATTTTAATCATCACACCTGAGAGGAGTGAAGTGGAAATTAAGCGGACAAACTACTTACCAGTTGTAAGTAGACCATTTCAAGTTGGTATGATGAAACTTCCTCGAAAGAAATGGAAAACCCGTTCATCGGTCCTGAGCAGAGATGTCCTCATACTCGGTTGGTATGATGGACAGTTGAAAAGTATTTTGTCAGAAGTTCTCTCCCCTGATTGCGTGCCACAGTGTCACGCCCCGACCCGGTTTGGTCGGATCCCCGTGATCAACCTGCCACTCTTCCGGTTTATTAAAGGATTTCCCCTTATTGTAAACCGTAAAGAGTAAGGCGTCCTTTAACCTGCACCTTTTCCTGGAATAGCATAATCAAAACTACATAAAATTTAAAACTTTACATACCTATCTTACATGCATCTTAGTTGACGATTTTTAAGGGGAGGCTTTCCGGGATTTTCTGAAAGGGATATAAGGGAGGGGGTGAGTACAACTACTCAGTTAATGGGTTTTTAAAGGTTTACTTTTAACTTTTAAGAAAAACATTTATATGGAGTGTGCTAGACTCCTTCCTTTTAAAAAATCACATCATTTAAAATTTTGGATTTTTCCATTATTTCTTATTTACCACAGTGTGTCATCACCCAACACACATCCTTCATCATGAAGGTTGCACACATTCACAAGTCAGTATCACTATTGAACCCGCTAGTGGCTTCAGAGCGACTTTTCCTGCCACCCGGATAGAAGTACGACCACTTCTACCCTGGGAATGAGTGGATGTACGTGACATCCGACCCACAATCCTGAAATCACTTCTTCGTAGTGGGAATGAGTGGAACGACGATCTGCCCTTATACTCACCAGGTCGTCTATGGCCCTTAGGACACATCACTACCCCTCATGGGCGTCTTGATGATCCCGTACTCATAGTGCATGCACAAACAATGTTTTCTCATATTGCCATTTAATTTGTGGTGCCACTAGTCTAATGGCCCCGACTCTCAACTCAACCCACAGCTGTTTGTGTTGACTAGTTCGTCGACCTATCATGTCGCACTACCGCTAGTTGACTGAGCATGTCGGTCCTATCTTGGTACCATGGCCAAATAATTCACTTATTAAGTTTTATGGCACATATATCATGTTTGTTTATGAGCTCTTGCTCATGCCAGCTGGCCTTGGGCCCACTGTACGAGATTTTCAAAAAAAAAACTAGGCATTCTAGCCCTCAAGTTCCAAAATTGAGGCCCCCGACCTATAAGAGCTATTCGAGCTCCCGTCAAGAAGGTCTCCCAAATAGTTTATGTATTGTCACACAGTCAGGGGAGAACACTTCCGACAAAGTAGGTTTTCACTGTCCATTATACCAACCGGTATAAGGACATCTCCGTTCATAACCAATGAACGGGTTTTCAACTTCCTTTGAGGAAGTCTCATCATACCAACCGAGTATGATCTACTTACAACCGGTAAGTAGTTTTTTCGCATAATTTTCACATCACTTTCTCTAAGTGGTGATGATTAAAATACCACTAAATAGTGGGTTTTTATACCGAGGTACTTATCATCCTATACTGGGTATGATATAAAATTTCCACTCACAACCGGTAAGTGGTTTTTATCTTTAAGTTGTGCTCATCATTCTAACCGGGTATGATGTTAATAAACCCACTCACAACTGGTAAATGGTTTTTAATTTTAAGTTGTACTCATCATCCCAACCGGGTATGATGTTAGTAAACCCACTCACAACCGGTAAGTGGTTTTTAATTTTAAGTTGTGCTCATCATTCCAACTCGGTATAATGTTAGTAAACCCACTCACCCGTTAATGTCATTAATTCCACTAGACCGGTTCTTTGTATTCACGCGAGCTTGTCCTTGCTGGCGCTCCTGGTATTTCGCGTTCCTACACGATATGAACAACCTTGTTCATTATTACTCGGCATAATAGCCTTCATTCATTTCCAATGAATGAGAAATCGCAAACTTTTAGTTATTTGCAATTAGGTCCGTAAAGTTATTTCTCTTTAACTTTAAGTTCCTAATGTTGGTTTTTCCTCAAATTGAGTCCTGTAACTTTTAGAATTTATCTTGGACCTCAATTTATTCAACTTCACAAAAAAAAAGGGTTTAATTTCCCAAATTTCCAATTTGGTCCCCCCAATTTTTCCAAAATTACCATTTTGCCCTTCTTTTACAAAAATGGTAAGTTTTGCCCCAAAAATTCCAAAATTCCTCAATTGGTCCTCCAACATTATTTTCATGCCCAATTGACCCTCAATTTCATAAAATTTCATTTTGGCCCTTTGAATTTCAAAAATCCCCAAAATTTCCCCCAATTTCAACTCTTCAGCACTACCGAATTTGATTTCATCAAATTGACCAATCAAACACTTCTAATTATTAAAATTGAAGTTGAAATTGAGTTTCTACATGTTCATACAATTCTAAGAAACTTTGAATCGCAGATTTTAACGCCGGAACGAGCTCAAATGGAGCTTCGCCGGAAGACAAACTATGGAGAGAGAAAGCCTCGATTTCCCACCGGTGAGGGCATGGCGTTCCGATCTTTTGATCTGGGCAAATAGCTCTCATCTTGAGGATCATCCTAGAATCAAGAATCACATCAATTGATGCTGAATTGGATTAGAATTTTGTCAATGATTTTCTGTCAACTCTCTTTCTAGCACCAATCAAAAATTGTAAAGGGGAGCCGAATTGGCTTACCTTTCAATCCTAATTCGGCCGTGGTAGGGCTGAGCAAGTGTTGGGAGGGCTTGGTTTGGTTTGAGGAGGGCTCAAAATGGCTGATTTTAGCTTCGCCGAAATAGGGCAGCTTCGGTCCGCCGGAGCTGCTTCACTGTTCCATCATGTTGGCGCTTCTCTAGTGATTCTCGGATTGACTAGAGTTTGCTATCTGATAGCTAACTTCTCCTCGGTTCTAAAGAGCTTGACCTCTCCTTCCGAGGCTAAGAAAAATGTTTAAGTCGAAACTCTGGTTCGAGCTTCACTGGGAAATGGAGCAGTTGAGAGAGGGAGAGAAGTGTTCAGGTGTGAGGAGAATGAATGGGGATGACCTCTTTATATAGGTGTAAAATTGTGTATTAAATGGGAGAGATTTATTACTAGTATTAATATTGCCATAAATTATTGGTATTAATTACAATAATTAAATATATATTAGTTTATGACTATTTATGATAACCGTACATTCTGCATAAAAATTTTTGATCGAAATTTCGTGTTACAAAAAAATCATACTTCCCAGGAGGTCACCCATCCTTAGACAACTCTCGAGCAATCATGCTTAACTTTAAAGTTCTTATGGAATCTAGTTCACCTGAACCAATTTGATTTTTGTTTTCTAGTTTGACTTAAGTTTCGTTTCCAAGGTTTAATGAACCCTTTGGATCACCCGAAAGTTGTAAATTTCCATATTTCTTATTCCCAAATGTAAACCGGCTCGGTTTTGTTATTCGGTTTGACCGGTTCTTTTCCCGGTTTTCCTTAACTCAAAAGTGTGGGGTTTACACACAGCTTTAATATTTTGGGAGACCTTCTTGATAGGAGCTCAAATAGCTCTGTTAGGCCGGAGGCCTGACCTTAGTACAATTGGCACGAGTAGAAGCTCATAAACAAACATATCCCAAGCTATTGTCTCTTGAGTCTTCTTGTTCTTAATATCCATCTCATTTCCCTTTTAGGGCATAGTGCTTACTACTTCCCTGTCCATTTTAGGGTGTCATTTATTTCTCCTGTTTAATCTATTGTTATTGGTTATTTCCTTTAACTAAGTCCATCCGAAATCCCTATTTGGCTTTTTCTACCTTTCTATTGTAGATCACACCTGGTCATCCTATTACATCCTTAATCGTCAATGCCTTCTAATGAGGACCTTATTTTGGTTCTAACTTCTGATGGTTTATCTATCTGTTATTTATCTTGGGACTTTTCCTTCCATGGTCCCACTTCCTATCCTATTCTTTTTCTATGGACTTTCACTCTAGGAGTTTCACGTTCTACCCTCTTAATGATATCTTGAAAGTTTTACCCATCTTCTCTTCTTACACCATTCTATCATCCTTATGGTTATTCGCTCTTGATGCCTCCTTTCCTTCTAAATTCCTTCCTTTGAGAAGCTTCCAATTGTTGTTGAGTTGCTCATGATTTGTGTCTTACCTATCAAAATTTCCTTTTATGGGTACTTGTATTATTCTTATGGTTTTCTCCCTACCATACTTCTTTACTTTATCATTTCTCCTTGTATTATCTCATATTGACTTAACATCTTCCATGCTCTCATATCTTTCTTACTTTCTTCTTGGTCAGCTTCCATTCCATTGGTTTCCCTTGTAATAGTCCAATCCTTCTTGTTTCCTTACTTTTATCCGTAGAGTCTTTCCATAACTCTTTAGATTTCCACTAGTTCCATACCCTTCCCTTACACCAGACTTCTTCTTCCTTCCTTTAGTTAGGATTTGTCTCCCTTGGTGAACTCTAGTAGACTTTTCCAAAATTTCTTACCAAGTCTTATTATCTTGTTTTTCCCTTCTCTAGATAAAAAAACTTTCTTGGCTACTTTAAAGGTTGGGTTAACTAGTAGTGATCCGTAGTTTTCCTTCCTTAGGTGATCTCTTCTCCACCCATTACTTCGACCTTTATTGGCATTCTCCTATTTCTGTTAGTTGTACTATCAAGGAGACTAAAATTTTTACTCAAGGAAAAATAGGATTTTTATTCATTCAGGAAATAGTTTCTCGCCATACTTGGCTTATTACAAAGATTTTCTACCCCCTAGTCCCTTGGGGTCATAGGCCGGGAATTAGCCTTGGAACGATTGTGGGATTCATGATTTGATGGCTCTAAGGAACTGGTTGAAGTCCATCCATATTCCCTTATGGGACGAACTTCATGTATGGCCTCCAGTCTGTACTATCTTAACACCTCAACCTCACACTCATATGTCCACCTCATCCATTAAGAAGGATTGAAGTCGGGTTGAGTAGGTGAGGGTGCTTGGTAGACTTTCAAGAAGATGGCATAAGCATCCTAGTATTTGTCCCAAGCCTCCTTCTTAATGGGATTTTCCTCTGGTTGTTGTGGGGCTGGAGGAGGTTTTGGGCTCCTTGGGGAAGGAACAAGTTCCTCCTTTCTTGGAGGAGGATTTGTAGTACCCTCTAGTTCTAGTAGGGCTCCCACGAGTTTTCGATAATCCTCAACCATATCTTTGGGCACTCTCTTCTTGCCCTTTAGAAATCGGTGAATAGCTGCCTCCCTAGGGGTAGGCATCTTTTTCAAGGTTGGTTGTGGAGGATTGGATTTCATGACGAACTTTTTAGGGATTCTCCTTCCTACACGATAGTTAAGGTTTTATTAGTGTTAGTGCTCAATATTGATAATGTTTCAAGGGAACTTAGCTTTGATACCACTCAAGTTGTCACGCACCAAGCCAGTTTGGTCGGATCCCTATGATCAGCCTGCCGCTCCCTTGGTTTAAGAGGGATTTTCCCCTTTCTTTAATCAAGAGGAGCCAGGCATAAATTTCAACCTTGTTCCTTGGAATAACATAAATCAATAATAACGCAATCTTAAAAAAAATAAAATTTTAAGCATACCTAGCAAGAGGTAGGTCTTGGTGTTATCCTTAATCATTTTCCTTAAATCTTGAAAAGTGATAGAAAAGGTGGGTGAGTTTCTACAACTTAGTGAATGTGTGTTTGAATAAGAGTTCTTATAAAAATAGTTTTTTATTGGAGTGTGCAAGACTCATTAAATTCCTTTAAAATTATTTCTTTCTCAAATTCTTGGTTTTCAAAACCATAATTTCATATTATCCTCAATCGGTGTGTTTAACAATTGACACATGCCCTTTATCATGAAGGGATCACACATTCACAGGGCAGCCCATCCATTGCACCCACTTGTGGTGTCGGAGCGACTTTACTGACCATCAAGATAGAAGCCAGTCCACTTCTACCCTAGGAATGAGTGGATGTTCATCGCATCCGACTCTCAAACCTAAAATCAACTCCAAGTCCATATGAGGACAGAGACCTCATCCAGACCCCACCCCAGTCTCATGCGCATGAAGCTACGTCGAACTTCCCTAACTGCTGGCACGACAAACTACCCTTATCTCCAACATGTCATCAAATAGCCCCTAGGATGCATCACTACCCGTCTTAGGTGTCTTGATGGTCTCGAACCTCAAGTGAATGCACAAACAAAGTTTTCCATAGAGCCGTTTATCTTTGGTGCCACTAGTGTAAAGACCCCGACCCTCAACTAGACCTACAACTGTTTGTCTAAACCGATTCGTCGACCTAGTCCTGTCGCACTACTACGAGTCCATCGAGTATGTCGGTCCTGTCTTGGTACCATGGCCAAATCACATAAATCAATCATTAAGAATTTTCATGGCTTATCATCTTGTTTGTTTACGAGCTCATGCTCATGCCAACTGGCCTTGGGCCCACTGTACGTGATTTTCCAAAAATCGGGTATTTTAGCCTTGAAGATCCAAAACCGAGGCCTATGGTCTGCGAGTTTGATGACATCAACTGGGTGTGATGATATCTTTGCTTACAACTGGTATGCGAGTTTTCTACTTCCTTCCAAGAAGTTCATCATACTAACCGAGTATGATCTACTTACAACGGGTAAGCAGTTTTTCCATTTAGTTCACACATCACCCCAACCAGGCATGATGTTAAAATTCCACATAGTAGTGGTTTTTCATTTCCAAGGTACTCTTCATCCCAACTGAGTATGATGTGAATAAACCAACCCACCTGATATTCGTAGTGTATTTCCTCTTAATCGACTTTTTTTTGCCTCCACGCGAGCTTATCCTTGCTGGCGTTTCGGTCCTTCATGTTCCTACACGATTTGGACATCCTTGTTTATTAATATTTGGCATAATAGGCTTCATTCCTCATGTATGGACAAAATACCCAAACTTTTTAATTATTTGCATTTAGGTCCCTAAAGTTCTTTTTCCTCAACTTTAGGTTCCTAATGCTAATTTTCCCCAAATTGAGTCTCGAAACTTCTAAAATTCACTTTGGGTCCTTAATTTATTCAAAATCACAAAAGGGGATCAAGTTTCCAAAATTACCAATTTGGTCCCCAACTTTTCAAAAATTACCATTTTGCCCATACTTTACAAAAAATAGTAATTTTATCCCAATAAATTTCATAAATAAACCAATTGGTCCTCCAACATCTTTTTCATGGCCAATTGGTCTTCAATTTTAGGAAATTGCACTTTGGTCTTTCAATTTTACGAAATCCTCAATTCCCACTAAACATTTCCCCCAATTTCTCACTTTCAAACTAGTCGAATTTGATTTCATCAAATTGACCATTCAATCAAGGTTAATTGTTGAAATTGAAGGTAAAATTGAGTTCCTACACATCCACACGATTCAATTGAGCTTCAAATTGCATTAATTGTGGCCAGAACAAGCTCAAACGGAGCTTCGCCAAAAAACTGAACTTAGAGAGAGAAAGCTTCAAAAGCTTATTGTCGTAGGTGCAGCGGTCTGAGCTTTCGATCGGGGCAGGTAGCACTCATCTTGAGCTTCCTCCTAGGATCAATAATTACAATAATTCATGTCGACCTATGGGAGAATTTGGTCATTGAAGTTTCACCATTTCTCTCTCTAATGCTGATTGGAAATTATAGAAAGAAGTCAAATTAGCTTACTTTTCCGCTCTAATTTGATCGTAATAGGGCTGAGGGCTCAATTTGGCCATTTTCAGCTTGACAAAAATAAGGTAGCTACGGTCCGCAGAGCTGCTACACTATTTAATTACATCGACACTTCTCCGGCGATGCTCGGATTGAATGGTGACCACCGTCGTGTAGCTGACTTCTCCCCGAGTCTAAGGAACCCAACCTCACCTTCTTTGGCTCAAAAAAACCCCTTTGTGAAATCTCTGGTTTGAGCTTCGTCGGAAAACTGAGGTGTTGAGGGAGAGTTGAGTTTTTAGGTGTAAGGAGAATGAATGGAGATGAGCTCTTTATATAGGGAGCTCGGGGACTCTCCGATCATTCGTTTGGCACCTTATTGATGCTCATTGATGTCCTAAAACATCATGAATGGAAATGTTTCCTTTCCTCCGATGCTGCTCATTATTTCAGGGAGTGAACAATGCTGTCATTTGAAGGAAGAAGAGGACACTGTTCTGAATTGGACTGGATGGGGTTCAATGCTTAAACTGGCAAGTTCAGGCTGATTTGACCGAGTTTTTCAAAATTAAAAATTTCTTAATTCATCTAAATTTATTCTCTATCCAATGGTGGGTTCAATTCTTCAATTTGAAAATTTTAAGCCACCTAGAAAAATGAATTTATCATCCGGTTCATTGATGGTTCAAATCGGTCCAAACCGATTTAATCTGGTTCACCTAAACCGGTTTGGTTTTCTCTACCAAATTGTCCTAAAGTCCCTTTCCATGGTTTTTATAACTCTTTGGGTCAGTCGTGATGTGTAAATTTCCCATTTTTCCCATTCTCTAATGATTAGGGTTTGTGAATTGGTTCGGTTTTCTCACTCGAGTTGACTAGTTCTTTCCCTGGTTTCCTTATCTTCAAGGGACGAGGTTTATACCAAAGATAATGGCCATATGTGAAAAACTATTGTATGTGTATGCACTTGTGGTACAGGACAATCAAGACGCCCAAGAGACGTAGTGATGGGTCATAAGGACTACTGGACGACATGGTGGAGATAAGAGCAGTTCGTCTTGCCAGTCAGTTGGGAAGCTCAGAGTAGCTTATTGTGCATGAGAGCGGGGTGGGGTTGGGATGAGGTCTTCATCCTCATACAAACATGGAGTGGCATTTGGGTCTAAGGGTCAGATGTCAAGAACATTCACTCAGACCAAGGGTAGAAGTGGACGGACTTCTATTTTGGTGGCCGATAAAGGCGCTCCGAGCCACAAGTAGGTGCAGTGGACAGGCTGCACCCGCGAATGTGTGTTCCCTTCCTAATGAAGGGTGTGTGTTGTTTGCTAAACACACCTAATATGGAAATGGGAAAAAGGTTTTAAAAATTGAATTTTGAGGAGAACTTCTTTTAAAGGAAACGATAACCTTGGCATAATTTAAATGAAGCTATTTTCTTGAAAACTCACTCCCACCACCCACTCATTGAGTTGTAGAACTCACCCCCTTTTAGGAGTAAGGAAACATGACAAAAGAAAAAATGAAGATGTACCCTCCGCCAGGTATGCTTAATGTCACTTTTAAGCTTGCATGTTAATTGATTTATGCTATTCCACAGAGCAAGGTTTGAATTACGTCGGGCTCTTCTAGATTAAAAGAAGGGGGAAACCCCTCTTAAACCAAGGGAGTGGTGGGCTGATCATGGGGATCCGACCAAACCGAGTCATGGCATGATAATTATGGAGAAGTCCTCCACAAATCTCTGATAGAATCAAACCAATCCCAGAAAACTCCTCACCTCGGTGGGGTTCTTGGGAGCTTCCCAATTGGATACTGCCTCTATCTTGGTAGGGTCTACTTGAATCCCCTCTCCTAATACCACATGCCCTAGAAACACCACTTCTCTTAGCTAAAATTCACACTTCAAGAATTTGGCATATAATTGTTCCTTCTATAAGGCTTCTAGCACTAGTTAGAGGTATACCTTGTGATTTGCTTCTATTGAGGAGTACACTAGGATATCATTGATGAATACAATCACAAACAGTCAAGGTAAGGTTGAAAGATCTGGTTCATTAGGTCCATGAATGTGGCCAGTTCATTCGTTAATCCAAAGGGCATTACCATAAACTCATAATGCTCGTACCTTGTTTAGAAGGAGATTTTATAGATATCTTCCTCCTTGACCTTCAGCTGGTGGTACTTGGATATGAGGTCAATCTTTGAGAAGTGAGATGCATTTAGTAGTTGATCAAACATGTCGTCGATCTTAGGGAGTGGATAACAATTCCTGACTGTGGCCTGGTTTAATCGACAATAGTCGATGCACAACTTCATGCTCCCATACTTCTTCTTTATGAATAGGATTGAGGCACTCCAAGGAGAATAGCTGGGTATGATGAACCCTTTTTCCATTAGCTCTTTGAGTTATCCCTTTAACACATTTAGTTCTTCTGGTGCCATCTGATATGGCGCTTGCGATATCATGTTAGTCCCTGGGATGACGTCGATCACGAAGTCAAACTATTTATCTGGGGGGCAATCTAAGCAAATCTTATGGGAATACATCCAAGTATTCCCGCACCACTAGAGTGTCGTTAGGTTTAGTGATATGTGCTAGGAACACCTCACACCCTTTCAACATCATCCTCTCGACCTTTAAACTGGATATCATATACGACTTAGTCGGTGTTTTCTCTCTGTGGAATACCACCTCCTTATCATTTCCTTCTTGTAGCATTATAAATTTGTTTTTACAGTCCAGCTTGCCCTAGTGGGTGGATAACCAATCCATCTAGAGGATGAGGTCAACCTCGGTTAACTATAGAGTTATTAAGTCGACTTTAAGGACCTCCCATTTTATTGTTATGTCACATCACTACAGGATCATTTCCCTAATGATCACCTCGCCCAATGGTGTTTATACCATCAGTCCTAGCTTTAGTGGTGATCATACTCATGGAATTCTGGGCATTAGTCCTTCTCATACATACGACCTATCTTCTCCCAAGTCTATAAGAGCAAAGGCCTCGATGCCATTTACATGTACGAGTCATTAGATAATACCTAAAATGTTTCATTATTGAAATTGTCATTATGCGACTATGTATTGTGGCCAGTTAGGGCTCATGTTATTACCATTTACATGGTGCCATCCTAGCACCATTTCAAAAAGAACTAAAGGAAAGGTAGGGAGTTCAATGGTTTTGGGAGGTACCTGCGACGACACTCGAGTCTGCCCTAGCCTCCTCTTGGGTTAGGTTGTAGACACTTGCGGGAACCTGGTCCTGGTCCCCGGGCACTTCTGTCCTGTTGTTTCCTTTCATGGAGCCTTGGGTATTACTTAGTCGGGCTTGTACTATTAGGTAGGGCTGAGGTCATCCTAGAATGTTCCCTCTCGATGTTGGCCTACTGTTGGCACTTTGCCATTCCCTTGCCTTGTGTCTGAGCCTCCCACATTGGAATCATGGCAATTGCTAAAAAGGCCCTTGGTGGGGCCTCCCACTTCTAGCGCTTGTGGGGCTACACTACTCACAATGCCCATGTTGCTCCCTTTACTACTGGATTGGGAGGGTCCAGTGCTCTCTACATGAAATCTCCTTACTGTTAGTCCCCTCTTATTATATTGTGAGTAGCAAATGTTGATGCTTGGAGTAGGATGTTGTGGTCTTAACACTCTTCTAAAGGATGAGCAGTAGGAGGGTAAAATTACTTGTGCTTTTCCCCTAGTCCTTTTGGAGCCGGTTGGTGCACAAAACGTGATCGCACTCACAAGCGGAGTTGATCACGATGGTCAGCTCAGTAGGGCACCCCACTCTTCCCATGCAACATCAGATGCTGGGGTCTAGCCTGTCTAGGAATTGTTATCAAATGTAAGCATGGCTTGCTAGGTCTGGGGAAAAAGCCCTTAAGGCATTAAAACGATTCTCATAATGGGTCACTATTTCTTGACCCTGATGGACTTCTAGGAACTTTTGCTTCTTCTTGATCATGAGGTATGAGCACAAATACTCCTTATGAAACATTCTTTAAACACTTTTCATCCTAAATGTGGTGGAGTCGTGGCTTGTAGATTGACCACCATATGTCAACGTTTCCCTCTAGGAAAAACTTAACCATGGTCACCTTGTCCTTGTTCGGGACCCTGACCATAACCATAAACTTCTTTGTTGTCCTTAGCTAGTCGATGGCCCTGGCAATATCCTTCTCTCTCACGAAAATCTTGCACTCTATCTGCCTTATGGCCTTTAGGTTTCGGGGGAGATCGAACCTTGGGGTTCCCGAATGGGAAATGGTGCTCCCTCTGAAGGTGGTGCTACCTCTAGCACTTCCACAACTGGAGCCACTACGGGAAGTGGGGCTTCTGCGAGCTCTACATCCATATTGTATTCCCTCTTAAAACTCGGTAAGCCCAGATATACACAGGAGTTGCACCTCTTGTGTTCGAGTCCCCAGTTGGAACCCCTACCGACCCTTCTTCGAGTTATTCTTAGTTGGGTCCTTCCACCATCTCGTTGGTGTGCTCCATTTTCTATGGGAAGAGTTTGAGGTTTTGTTAGTAAGGGAGTATCATCTCCATGCTCATATTATCAACGATGACCTTGTCATGGCTATTCCTGCTTTTCCATCCATCCCATGACAAATTTATTTTCAAATTTTTGTTTTTGAAAACTCGGTCCCTCATACCACCCGAGAGAGGTTGTCATGCCCCTGCCCGATTTTGTCAGTGGGAGACTTGTGCCCCTTCACCCATCCTCGTAGATAACCACTATGGTGGATACCTTCACCATAGTGAGAACTAGATGGACCATGGCTTTTGATAAAACACTCGCAAAATACAGCCAAAATCTGAAGTTTTCTTTCAAGTTCCTCGTGGGAGCCCACAAAACGATTTGTCAAATATCATAGCAACAATAGCAATATGATAAAACATAAACACCTTTGTGAGCATGGTACAAAGTTACCTTAGGGGAAGTTCACCTCGGGAAGTTTCTTCCCTTCACTTCCCCACGACTTTTGGCTTAGCCTACAACTTTTTTTTTTTTTTGGGGGGGGGGGGGGGGGGGGGGGGGGGGGGGGGGGCGGTGAGCTCACAACTTAGTGAATGGGACACTAATGTCATGCCACTACATGGCTTACTACCCAGATCTTTCATCGTAAACCACCTAGCATGATTTATCTATTTCATTACTTGTACTTAAAATTACAAGTAATGTTTATACTTTACCACTAGGACTCTTATCTTGGGCCCACCGAAACATAGTCTATGTTACGGTTGTGTTATCCTTAGTCTCTCCTTGGGTTTTACACATTTAGCAATTTATATGCAATCATGGGTATTTATTCACGCACACAAGCATGACCTACACTTGGCAACAGTTTTGGGCTATTCACAACCCAAGCCTCAACCCGACTACTCAAGCCTAAACAGTAATAACACACCTCAGAGTGTACCATTACCTGAATGATATCAAACCGGGAAATTTGAGTGTGAGAGTCATGTGAATACTCTTACCACAACCAACACTCCTAGAGTGTCATCTCGCGACTGGGTTTCTTAGTGCCTGGGGTCATGGCCACTTGGCGGCCACTCACCCGCACATAATGTGTCATGCCCTAACCTTGTTTGGTCGGATCCTCCTGATCAACCCGTCACTCTCCCAGTTTATTAAAGGGTTTCCCCTTATTATAAACCATAAAGAGTAAGGCGTCCTTTAAACCTATACCATTTCCTAGAATAGCATAATAAAAACTGCATTAAATTTTAAACTTTACATACCTGCCTTACAGGTATTTTAGTTGATGCTCTTTAAGGGTAGGCTTTCCGGGATTTCTGGAAAGGGATATAAGGGAGGGGGCGAGTACGACTACTCAGTGAATGGGTTTTCAAAGGTCTACTTTTAACTTTTATGAAAAATAATTATATGGAGTGTGCCAGACTCCTTTCTTTCAAAACCATTTCATTTAAAAATTTGGGTTTTTCCATCATTTACCACGGTGTGTCATCACTCAACACACATCCTTCATCATGAAGGTTACACACATTTGCAGGTCAGTATGACTACTGAACCCACTAGTGGCTTCGGAGCGACTTTACAAGCCACCCGGATAGAAGCACGACCACTTTTACCCTAGGAATGAGTGGATGTATGCGACATCCGACCCACAATCTCGAAATCGCTTCTTCGTGTTCGTATGAGGACAGAGACCTCATCCCATCCCCACCCTGGTTTCATGCGTTTGGTGCTACTCCAAATTTCGCATAGACACCTAGAACGACGATCTGCACTTATACTCATCAGGTCTTCCAGGGCCCTTAGGATGCATCACTAGCCCTCATGGGCATCTTGATAATCCCGTACTCATAGTGCATGCACAAACAGTGTTTTCTGATTATTCCATATAATCTGCGGTGCCACCGGTCCAACGGCCCCGACTCTCAACTCAACCCGCAATTGGTTGTCTTGACTAGTTCGTCGACCTATCATGTCGCACTGCCGCTAGTTGACTGAGCATGTCAGTCCTATCTTGGTACCATGGCCAAACATTTCACTTATTAAGTTTTATGGCACATATATTATGTTCGTTTACGAGCTCCTACTCGTGCCAACTGGCCTTGGGCCTACTGTACGAGATTTTTCAAAATTGGGCATTTAGCCCCCAAGTTCCAAAACCGAGGCCCCCGACCTATAAGAGCTATTCGAGTTCCCGTTAAGAAGGTCTACCAAATAGTTTAAGCATTGGCACACAGTCAAGAGAGAATACTTCCGACAAAATAGGTTTTCACTGTCCATTATCCCAACCGGTATAAGGACTTCTTTGTTCATAACCAATGAACGGGTTTTCAACTTCCTTCGAGGAAGTCTCATCATATCAACTGGGTATGATCTACTTACAACCGGTAAATAGTTTTTCCGTATAATTTTCACATCACTTTTTTTAAGTGGTAATGATTAAAATACCACTAAATAGTGGGTTTTTATACCGAGACACTTATCATTCCCAATTGGGTATGATATATAATACCACTCACAACTGGTACTTGGTTTTTAATTTTAAGTTGCGCTCATCATCACAACTGGGTATGATGTTAGTAAACCCACTCATCCGTCAATGTAGTGAATTCCACTAGACCAGTTCTTTGTATTCACGCGAGCTCGTCCATGTTGGCATTCCCGGTATTTTGCGTTCCTACATGATATGAACATCCTTGTTTATTATTACTCGGCATAACAACCTTCATTCATTTCCAATGAATGAGAAAACCCAAAGTTTTAGTTATTTGCAATTAGGTCCCAAAAGTTATTTCTCTTTAACTTCAAGTCCCTAATGTCGGTTTTTCCACAAATTGAGTCCCGTAACTTTTAAAATTTATCTTGTGACCTCAATTTATTCAATTTCACCAAAAAGGGGTTTAATTTCCCAAATTTTCAATTTGGTCCCCAAATTTTTCCAAAATTACTATTTTGCCCTTCCTTTACAAAAATGGTAAGTTTTGCCGCAAAAATTCCAAAATTCCTCAATTGGTTCTCCAACATTATTTTCATGCCCAATTGACCCTCAATTTCATAAAATTGCATTTTGGTCCTTCGAATTTTGAATATCCCCAATTTTCCCCCCAATTTTAACTCCTTAGCACAACTAAATTTTATTTCATCAAATTGACAGATCAAACACATATAATTGTTGAAATTGAAGTTAAAATTGAGTTCCTCCATCTTCTTACAATTCAATAGCACTCTGAAACATAAGTTTTGACACTGGAATGAGCTCCAACGGAGCTTCACCGGAAAACGGACTGTAGAGAGAGAAAGCTTCGATTACTTACCGGTGAGGGCACGGCGGTCCTAGCATTCAATTTGGGCAGATAACTCTCATCCTAAGGTTTATCCTAGAATCAAGAATTGCATCAATTGATGCCAGATTGAGTTAGAATTTCATCATTGAAATTCAGTCGGTTCTCTCTCTAGCACCGACCGAAAATTGTAGAGAGGAGCCAAATTGGCTTACCTTTCAAACCTAATTCGGCCGTGGGAGGGCTGAGGAAGTGTTGGGATGGATTGGTTTGGTCTGAGGAGGGCTCAAAATGGTCGATTTTAGCTTGGCCAAAATTGGGCAGTTTCGGTCCGCCGGAGTTGCTTCACTATTCCATCATGTCAACGCTTCTCCAGCGATAATCGGATTGACTGAAGTTTGCTATTAGATAGATGTCTTCTCCCCGGTTCTAAAGAGCACGACCTCTCCTTCCGACGTTAAGAAAAATAGTCAAAGGAGCTTCACTGGGAAATGGAATAGTAGAGAGAGAGAGAGAAGTGTTTAGGTGTGAGGAGAATGAATGGGGATGACCTATTTATATAGGTGTAAAATCGTGTATTAAATGGGAGAGATTTATTACTAGTATTAATAGTGCAATAAATTATTGGTATTAATTCTAATAATTTAATTTCTGTATTAAATTATTTGTATTAATTTCAATAATTTAATTGAGGTATTAAATTATTGGTATTGATTACAATAATTAAATATATATTAATTTATGGCTATTTATGATAAGGCGTTCTTATGGAATCTCGTTCACCTGAACCAACATGGTTTTTCTCTACTAATTTGTCTTAAGTTTCTTTTCCAATGTTTAATGAACCCTTTGGATTATACAGAAGTTGTAAATTTCCAAATTGCTTATTCCCAAATGATCGGTTTGGAAGTCCCGTAAACTGACTTGGTTTTCTTACTCGGTTTGACCGGTTTTTTCCCAGTTTTCCTTAACTCAAAAGTGCGGGGTTTACATTATTGGATACTCGGGCCCCAACATATATCACTCCTAGAGTGTATTGTCACTTGTATGATACCAAATTGGGAAATGGAGAGTGAGAGTCCTGTGATAACTCTACAACAACTGACACTCCTCGAATGTCATCTCCTAGTTGGGTATCTTGGCACCCGGGGTCATGCCCACATAACTGTTACTCGCCGATCTATGCCTTGTACACTTACGACTCAATTCTACCATTGTCTCGTCATAGTGGTGTACTTGGACGATACTCATACATCATTTGGGTGTCCTAGGAAACATGAAAGATCACATACAATTTCTCCCTGATCTCCTTTCCATTGTCGCATGAGCAACGACACAACCACTCTAGCATTCATCCATCGCCCCCTCTTCTATATTGGTATTCACAACAAGAAATAACATGACACGTGGTGTCACACCACGTCCTGATTTGGTCGGTGTCCTGTGATCAACCTGCCACCATTCCCCAAACCATCCTGGTAACTCTACCTTAATTATAAACCCCATCCCTTGAAGATAAGGAAACTAGGGAAAGAACCGGTCAACTCGAGTGGAACTGAACCGGTTCATAGAACCCAACTATTAGAGAAAAGGAGAAAATGGGAAATTTACACATCCCGTGTGATCCATAAAGTCATAAAAACCATGGAAATGGACTTTAGGACAATTTGGGAGAGAAAACCAAACCACTTCAAGTGCACCAGATCTAAACTAGATTGAACTGGTTTAGACCAGTTTGAGCCATCATGGAACCAGATGCTAAATTCATTTTTCTAGATAACTTAAAATATTCAAATTGTTGAATTGAAGCCACCATTAGATAGATAATGAATTTATAAATTTTTTTTCGTGCCCTAACCCTATTTGGTCGGATCCCTGTGATCAACCCGCTACTCTCCCGATTTATTTAAGGGTTTCCCCTTATTATAAACTATAAAGAGTAAGGCGTCCTTTAACCTACATGTTTCCTAAAATAACATAAATCAAAACTGTATAAAAATTTTAAATCTATCATACCTGTCTCATAAGCGTATTAGTTGGTGATCCTTGAGGGTAGGCTTTCTGGGATTTCCTAAAAACGATATAGGGGAGGAGGGGTGAGTACAACGACTCAGTGAATGGGTTTTCAAAATTAAATTTTTAGGAAAATTATTTGTTTTGGAGTGTGCCTGACTCCTTAATTCCATTCAAAAATCTTTCGTTTCAAATCAATGTTTTTATTAACATCTCATATTAATTCACAGTGTGTCATCATCCAACACACATCCTTCATCATGAATGTTAGAGAGACAATTGTAGGCTAGCACGTCCATCGAACCCACTTATGGCGTTGGAGCAACTTTACCGACCACCTAGATAGAAGCACGTCCACTTCTACCCTGAGAATGAGTGGATGTATGCGACATCCGACCCTCAATCCCGAAATCAATAATCCATATCTGTATGAGGACAGAGACCTCACCCCGACCCCACCCCTATCTCCTGAGCATGAAGCTACATCGAGCTTCGCAAGGTCACTTGGTCCGACGAACTGCCCTTATACCCACTAGGTCGTAAAGGGCCCTAGGACACATCACTGCCACTTTTGAGCATCTTGAAGGTCCCGTACACACAGTACATGTACAATCAATATTTTCACATCATGCCATATAATCTGTGGTGCCACTGGTCTAAAGGCCCCAACCCTCAACTCAACCTGCAGCTGTTTGTCTTGAATAGTCCGAAGACCTGTCAAGTTGCACTACCACTAGTTGACTGAATATGTCGGTTCTGTCTTGGTACCATGGCCAAACAATTTAGTTAATTAAAGTTTTATGCATATATCTCACGTTTGTTTACAAGCTTCTGCTTGGGCCAACTGGCCTATGACCCACTGTTCGAGATTTTCAAAATAGGCATATTAGCCCCCTAAGTTCCAAAATCGAGGCCCCTGGCCTATCAGAGATATTCGAGCTCCTATCAAGAAGTTCTCCCAAATTGTTTAAGTAGTGATACATAGTCAGGGGAAAGCACTTCTAACAAAAATATATTTTTAACTATCCATCATACTAACCGAGTATGAAGATATCTCCGCTCATAACCTATGAACGGGTTTTCCACTTCCTCCAAGGAAGTTTCATCATACCAATCGGGTATGATCTACTTACAAAAAGTATATAGTTTTTCCACGTTATTTTCACATCACTCCTCTAAGTTGTGATATTTAAAATACCACTAAGCAGTGGATTTTCTCTTCGAGGTGCTTATCATCCCAACCGTATATGTTGTAAAAATCCCACTCACCCAATCGTGCAGTGAAATTCCTCTTAGCCAACTTTGTTGTCCTTACTTAAACTCGTATTAGCTAGCATTCTTGGTACTTCATATTCCTATACGATATGAACGTTCTTGTTCAATATTCTTTGGCTAACAACCCTCATTCATCCCAATTGAATGGGAAAATCAAACTATTCACTTATTTGTAATTTGGTCCCTAAAGTTACTATTCTTTAACTTTAAGTCCCTAATGCCGATTTTTCCTCAAATTGAGTCCCTAAACCTTTAAAATTCCTCTATGGACTTTAATTTACCTAATTTCATAAAAAGGGGTTCAAGTTTTCCAAATTTCCAATTTGGCCCCCAAATTTTCCAAAATTACCATTTTGCCCTTCCTTTACAAAAATGGTAAGTTTTACTCCAAAAATTCTAAAATTACTCAATTGGCCCTCTAACATTCTTATCATGCCCAATTGACCCTCAAATTTATTTAATTGCATTTCGGCCTTCGAATTTTTTTAAATCCCCAATTTCACCAAAATTTCCACTAATTTCAATTCCCTAACACATCCGAATTTGACTTAATCAAATTGACCGATCAAACACTTCTAATTGTTAAAATTGAAGTTGAAATCGAGTTTCTACATGTTCATACAATTCTATAGCACTTTGAATAGTAAGTTCTAATGTCAGAACGAGCTCAAAGGGAGCTTCATTGGAAAACAAATTGTAGAGAGAGAAAGCTTCAATTGCTCACCGATGAGGGCACGATAGTCTAAGCTCTCTATCTGGGCAGGTAGCTCCCCTTCTAAGGTTCTGCCTAGGATCAAGAATAGCATCAATTGATGCCAAATTGGATTAGAATTCTATCATTGAAATTCTGTCGGATCTCCCTCTAGCACCCATAAAAAATTGCAGAGAGGAGCCGAATTGGCTTACCTTTTAGCCCTATTTTGGTCGTGGGAGGACTGGGCAAGTGTCGGGGGAGCTTGGTTTGCAATGAGGTAGGCTCAAATCAGCCAATTTTAGCTTAGCAAAAATAGGGCAGCATTGGTCCGTAGGAGCTGTTTCACTATTCTATCACACTGGCATTTTTGTGGTGACTCTCAGAGCAAATAGAGACTACAGGCGTGTAGCTGACTTCTCCCCGATTCTAAGGAACCTGACCTTGCATTCTTTGGCTTAGAAATGACCCTATATTGGAGCTCTAGTTCTAGCTTTGCTAGAAAACTAATCAATTGAGAGAGAGTGTAATTTTTAGGTGTGAAGAGGATGAATGGAGAGGGGTTCTTTATATAAGTAGCTCAGGGACTCGTCGACCGTCCCTTTGGCACCTTTGTGACAGTCATTGATGGCTTAACATGTACTTAAAGGAAACGTTTCTTCTTCATCGGCACTGCTTTGATTTTTCAGCGAGTGAACAGTGCTGTCATCTGAAGGAAGAAGACAACACTATTCTGAATCGGACCGGACCGGTCAAAACCGTGTTCAAAACTTAAACTGACCAATTCACCGACAATTTGAATGAATTTTTCAAATCTAAAAATTTCTAAATTCATTTTCTATCCAATGGTGGCATCAAATCTCAAATTTTAATTTTTTAAGCCACCTAGAAATATGAATTTAGAATCCGATTCAATAGTGGTTCAAACCGGTTCAATTTGGTTTGGATCCGGTTCACTTGAACTGGTTTGGGTTTCATCCCCCAATCATCCTAAAGTCCTTTTTCATGACTTATGTGACTCTTTGGGTCACTTGGGATCCATAGATTTCCCGATTTATCCCTCTCTATAGGTTCTGATTCATAAACTAGCTCGGTTCATAAACTGGTTTAGATTCGATTTACCCGAATCGGTCTGGTTTTTTCTCTCCCAATTTTTCCTAAGGTTCTTTTCCAATTTGTCTATTTCCTAATAATCAAGTTCATGGACTAACTCAGTTTAAATTTGAATCTGACCGGTTCTTTCCCTGATTTTCTTATTATCAAAGGACAAGGTTTACATCTCTCCCCTCCTTTTAGGGGTTTTGTCCTAAAAATAGTTACATGTTAAATAATTGAGGGTAACTATCCCTCATCATACTCTCGGTTTCTGATGTCTCTTCCTGCACGGGTCTGTTCTGCCACAAAATCTTAACCATAGTAATTTTCTTGTTCCTCAAATTCTTGTCTCTCCGGTCGATGATTCATACCAGTTCTGTCTGATAGGTTAGGTTCTCTTCTAATTCCATTGGAGGTCAATCCAATACATGACTAGGATCAAGCTGATATTTCCGAAGGACTAAGATGTGAAATACATCATGTATTCTCTGCAGGTCAGGAGGTAGTTCCAATTTTTAAGCTACCGGTCCTATCCTTTGAATGATGGGATATGGACCGATATATCATAGTTTCAACTTTCCTCTTTGCTAAAACCTAAGTATTCCCCTCCATGGGGATAATTTGAGAAATACTTGATCTCCCACCTTGAACTCTAGATCTTTCCTTCAATTGTTTGCATAACTCTTTTGCCTGTCATGTGAGGTCATAAGACGACTCCTTATTAATTTTATTTTCTCCATGGCATCCTCAATTAGTTCTACCCTTTCTAACTTCCTTTCCCCCACTTCTTTCAAATATAGAGGGGTACGGCATGGTCATCCATAAAGGGCTTCATAGGGAGCCCTCTGAATATTGGCCTGATAACTATTATTGTAAGAAAATTCTATCAGGCACAAGTATTCCTCCCAGCTTTTATTCATGGTGAGTACAGACACTCTCAGCATGTCTTTCAAGGTTTAGATAGTTCGCTCAGACTGTCCATCTGTCTGAGGGTGAAATGTTGTGCTCATATGAAGCTTGGTCTCCATGGCATTTTGTAAACTTGGACAAAACCTAGAAGTAAACCTCGAATCTCTATCCGATACTATACTCACTAGGACACCATGAAGTCTTATTATTTCCTTCATATATAAGACGGCCAACTATTCCACTGTGTCTGTCACTCTTATAGGAAAGAAATGAGCTGATTTGGTCAATTTATCCACTATGACCCAAATCGCATCACGACCCTTTCTTGTCACCGGTAGACCTGTAACGAAGTCCATAGTGATGTGCTCCCATTTCCACTTCAGAATTGGTAATGGTTTGTAGCAATTCTAATGGTTTATGATGCTTTTCTTTTTTCCTATTAACAGAACAAACCTCGAGCTACATATTCCACAATGTCCCTCTTCATACCTTTCCACCAGTATCCTTATTTGAGTGTGCGGTACATCTTGGTACTGCCCGAATGCATTACATATATTGAATCATGCACCTCTTCCAAAATTAACCTCTTCAACTACTTATCTTGAGGCACACATACTCTACCCTTGTAGGTTAGTACTCCTTCACCTGACAAGTTGTAGTCTAGTTTCCTTTTTCTGTTAACCGTGTCCAAATAAAATTGGAGTTCTCTGTCAGTCTTTTGTTGAGCCTTAATATGCTTTGTTAGACTGGGCCTCACCGCCACATTAGCCATCAAGCATTTTTCCTGCTTGTCCATCCTCGGGTCCATCTCCATCCTTCCCAATTGTTGCAACAAGGGTAGATAGCTTGCCTTTACTTGAGCCGCCTCAGTTTGATACTTGCGACTTAAGGCATTTGCTACTACATTTGTCTTTTCAGGGTGATACTCTATTACAAGATCATAATCCTTCACCAACTCCAACCATCTACTCTGGTGAAGATTTAACTCCTTATGAGTTAGGAAGTACTTAAGACTTTTGTGATCTGTTTATATCCCGCACTTAACCTCGTAAAGGTAGTATCATCATATCTTCAGGGCAAACACTATTGCAGCTAGTTCCAAGTCATGAGTTGGGTAATTTCTTTCATGTACCTTCAGTTGTTGTGAGGCATTAGTAATAACCTTCCCTTGTTGCATTAAGACACATCCAAGCCCTTGTCCATATGCATTACTATAAACTATGTACTCTCCTGCGTTAGGATCAAGTAAGGAGATTATCAATGCGGTTGTTAGTCGAGTCTTTAACTCTTGAAAAGACTTCTCACAATTCTCTTCCCATTTATATTCAACTCCCATTCTGGTGAGTCGAGTTAGAGTAGCCTCTATTTTAGAAAAGATTTGCACAAACCGTTTATAGTATCCTACCAATCCTAAAAAACTTCTTATTTCTTTAGGATTCCTTGGAGCCTTCTAATCTAATATGGCTTCCACATTAACTGGATCTACTTTGACTCCATCCTTGGATATGATGTGTCCTAAGAATCCTACCTCCTGCAGCCAGAACTCACACTTGGAAAATTTTGTATATAATTTATTCTCCTTTAATATTTACAAGGTAGTTGCCAAATGCTTTTCATGTTCTGATCTGGTTCGTGAGTATATAAGGATGTCATCTATGAATACTATCATGAACCTGTCCAAATGAGGTTGGAACGTGTGATTCATTAAGTCCATGAAGGTTATAGGGGCATTCGACAATCAAAATGATATCACTCTGAACTCATAATGTCAATATCTAGATGGGAATGCCGTCTTAGAGATGTCTTCTTCTCTAATCTTATGTTGGTGATAACCCGACTGAAGTTTTATTTTGGAGAAGTAAGCTGCACCTTTTAACTGGTCAAACAAATCATCTATCCATGCGAATGGTTATCAATTCTTGATGGTGACCTCGTTCAGCTTCCTACAGTCGATGGACAGTCTCATGCTTTCATCCTTTTTCTTTACGAATAGAACAGGAAAACCCCACGGAGACTAACTTGGACATAGAAATTCTTCTCCAATAATTTGTCTAGTTGTTCCTTTAATTCCTTCAGCTCTATTGGATCCATACGATATGGGGCATGGGATATGGGGTTTGTTCCCCGAATTATCTCTATGGTGAACTCCACTTGTCGACTCGGAGGTAGTTCGGGTAGCTCTTTTGGAAATACCTCTAAATAGAGTTTGACTATCAGAATGTCTTCTAGTTTCGTTTCTTCAAACTTATCATTCACAACCATGGCAAAAAAACGTTGTACAACCTTTATGTATCATCTTATGAGCTTTCAGATGGGACACCAATTATACTTCACTTTTCCTTTTATCTCCATGAAACTTTAGTCCTTTTGTCTTGGGAGTATGAAAGGTTATCGTCTTCTTCCTACAGTCCATGTTTGCCTAATGGTTACTGAGCCAATCCATTCCCATGATTACTTCAACCTCCTTTAGGAGTAATGGGATCAAATCCGCTTCTAGTTGGATTCCTCCAATTTTTATCTTACATCCCCTCAATTGTTTATGCTTGTTTAAACCTTCTCCTAAAGGTGTAATGATCTTAAGGCTCTGTACTAGTGGGGTGAGCTCTAGGGGTACTTTTGAAACCAACTCTTCCTTGATTAATGATCTCTTTGCTCTAGAGTCAAAGAGGGCATAAACTTGTTGTCCCCATAGCTGTATATACCCTGATTTAAGAAACGTATGGTTTAGAAGAAATTTCCTTTATTAGATCAAAATATGATTAGTTTACATGACTCACTTGAACTAATTTGGAGGGTTTTGGGATGTACCCACTACAGTGCTAGGGTCTCCTCTAGCCTCTTCCTGAGTGAGGTTTTATACTCTTACTGGTACTCTTGCTGTAGCATCTGGCATGGGGTTCCTAGGATTCCCATGAGGTGGTCCAAGAGTATTTCTCTACATGTTTTCTCTAAGGGTGGGACAATCCCTCGCAAAGTGTCCCAATTGCCCGCATGTAAAGTTGGTAAGGCATGCTCCCTCATGGTTCCTTTGACACTTTGGACAACAAGGGTTTCCTTGGGGTAAGGTGGGGACTACTCTGGGAGGTGGTGGCATGTCCCTTCTCTTTTGGAATGTTGTTTTGTTTCCCCATCTTGGAGCGTTATGTTCCTTCCATCCTCCCTGACGATTTAGACCCTTATCCTCATTTTTGGTCCTCTGTTCTATTCGACAACGTCGGGTCTGCACGAGTAGCTCACATTCGTGAGCCATACTAATTATGGCTGCCAGGTCGATGGGGTGTCTCAGTACCCCCATACAGTCTCTAATGTCCATATTGAGACCGTCCATAAACCTCTAACATATGTTTGTCGGCCTAGCTAAGTCAGAGGCAAAGGGTCTTAACTCGTTGAACTTTGTCTCATATTCTGCTATGGAGTTATGCCCTTGTCAAAGCCAGATGAATTCTTACTTCTTCTCGTTTATCAGATGGGGCACCAAGTACTCCTCTGAGTACCTCTTCTCAAATTGTAACCAATTAGGGATGGTGGTGTGTAGGTTTCGGACACTGTCCCACCATCATTTAGCGCTTCCCTCTAGGAAAAACTCTGTGAGGGTCACCATATCTTTTGGTGGTATCCTGACTGTCCCCATCAATTTCTTGATGTTGGCCAACCAATCCATGGCAGCTCCCACATCCTTTTCTCCAAGGAAAGGTTTACATCCAAGTTGTCGTAGAGTCTTGAGGTTTCTAGGAATGTCTATTGGAGCGAGATGGTTGATAGGGGAAGGGTGAGATTGCATCTTCTTTAGTTCAACCCGAGAATTGGTGCTTGTCTCAGGAATGAGGTTAGGTTGCCCAAATACACGGTTGAACTCCTCATTCAATCTTTGGTGCTCCTTGCTGAGTCCCAGAGGAGTTGTTTGGGGTTCTTTGTGAGTTTCTAGAGGTAGAATGGTTAGGCAGTGTTGGAGACGGCAACCCTAGTACTCTTAGTTCCTTTCTTTGGAGCCATTTCTATAAATTTTAATTAATTCTGGTTAGTTACTATATTTTCTAATCTTGATTATGTATTCGAGGAAATAGTCTTTGATACGACTAAAGTTATCACGCCCTGACCCGGTTTGGTCGGTTCCCCATGATCAACCCGCCAATCTCCCGGTTTATTTAAGGGTTTCCCCTCATTATAAATCATAAAGAGTAAGGCATCCTTTAACCTGCACCTTTCTTGGAATAATATAAATAAAAACTCCATAAAAATTTTAAATCAATCATACTTGTCTCACACGTGTATTAGTTAGTAATCCTTGAGGGTAGGCTTTCCTGGATTTCCTGAAAGGGATATAAGGGAGGGGGGGTGAGTACAACGACTTAGTGAATGGGTTTTCAAAATTAAATTTTTAGGAAAATTATTTGTTTTGGAGTGTGCTAGACTACTTAATTCCTTTCAAAAACATTTCATTTCAAATCACTATTTTTATTACCATCTCATATTAATTCATAGTGTGTCATCACCTAACACACATCCTTCATCATGAAGGTAAAACACACAATCGCAGGCCAGCATGTCCACTAAACCCACTTGTGGCGTCGGAGCAACTTTATAGGTCACCTAAATAGAAGCACATCCACTTCTATTATGAGAATGAGTGGATAAAAATTCCATAAAAATTTTAAATCAATCATACTTGTCTCACATGCGTATTAGTTAGTGATCCTTGAGAGTAGGCTTTCCTGGATTTCTTGAAAAGGATATAAGGGAGGGGGGTGAGTACAACGACTTAGTGAATGGGTTTTCAAAATTAAATTTTTAGGAAAATTATTTGTTTTGGAGTGTGCCAGACTCCTTAATTCCATTCAAAAACATTTCATTTCAAATCACTATTTTTATTACCATCTCATATTAATTCATAGTGTGTCATCACCTAATACACATCCTTCATCATGAAGGTAAAACACACAATCGCAGGCCAGCATGTCCACTAAACCCACTTGTGGCGTCGGAGCAACTTTACAGGCCACCTAAATAGAAGCACATCCACTTCTATTATGAAAATGAGTGGATGTACGTGACATTCGACCCTTAATCCCAAAATCAATTCTCCATGTCTGTAAGAGGATAGAGACCTCATCTCGTCCCCACCCTAGTCTCGTGCGCATGAATCTATGTTGAGCTTCACAAGGTCACCTGGTTTAACGATCTGCCCTTATGCCCACGAAGTCGTCCAGGGCCCTAAGACACATCACTACCCCTCTTGGGCATCTTGAAGGTTCCATAAACATTGTATGCACGATCAATATTTTCACATCATGCCATAAAATCTGTGGTGCCACTAGTCCAATGGCCTCGACCCTTAACTCAACTTGCAGCTATTTGTCTTGACTAGTTCGGAAAACTGTCAAGTCGCACTGCCACTTGTTGATTGAATATGTTAGTCCTATCTTGGTACCATGGCAAAAAAATTTATTTAATTAATGTTTTATAACATATATCTCATTTTTGTTTACGAGCTTCTGCTCGTGCCATCTAGCCTATGGCCCACTGTTCGAGATTTTCAAAACTAGGCATATTAGCCCCCAAGTTCCAAAATCGAGGCCTCCTGCTTATCAAAGCTATTCGAGCTCCCGTCAAAAAGGTCTCCCAAATCATTTAAGTAGTGGCACACAATCACAGGAGAGCACTTCCGACAAAAATATATTTTTAACTATCCATCATACTAACCGAGTATGAGGATATCTCCGCTCATAACCGATGAACGGGTTTTCCACTTCCTTCGAGGAAGTTTCATCATACCAACTAGGTATGATCTACTTACAACCAGTAAGTAGTTTTTCCGCATTATTTTCACATCACTCCTCTAAGGTGTGATGTTTAAAAAACCACTAAGTATTGGGTTTTCATTTCGAGGTGCTTATCATCCAAACTGGATATGATATAAAAATCTCACTCACCTGATCGTTCTGTGAAATTCCTCTTAGCCAAGTTTGTTGTCCTTACTTGAACTCATCTCTACTAGCGTTCTTGGTACTTCATGTTCCTACACAATATGAACGTTCATGTTCAATATTTTTTGCCCTAACAGCCCTCATTCATTCCAATTGAATTAGAAAATCAAACTATTCCTTTATTTATAATTTGGTCCCTAAAGTTACTTTTCTTTAACTTTAAGTCCCTAATGTTGGTTTTTCCTCAAATTGAGTCCCTAAACCTTTAAAAATCTTCTTGGGACTTCTATTTACCCAATTTCATAAAAAAGTAGTTCAAGTTTTCCAAATTCCCAATTTGGCCCCCAAATTTTCCAAAATTTCCATTATGCCCCTCCTTTACAAAAATGATAAGTTTTTCTCCAAAAACTCTAAAACTACTCAATTGGCCTTCTAACATTCTTATCATGCCCAATTTACCCTCAATTTTAGAAAATTTTATTTTGTTCCTTCGAATTATCGAAAATCCCCAATTTTCCCAAATTTTCTTCCAATTTCAACTCCCTAACACAATTGAATTTGATTTTATCAAATTAACCGATCAAACACATCAAATTATTGAAATTGAAGTTGAAATTGAGTGTCTACATGTTCATACGATTCCATAGCACTTTGAATCGTAAGTTTTAATGCTGGAACGAGCTCAAACGGAGCTTTGCTGGAAAATAGACTATAGAGAGAGAAAGCTTCAATTGCTCACCGGTGAGGGTGCGACGGTCTGAACTCTCTATCTGGGCAGGTAGCACGTTTCCTGAGGTTCTTCCTAGGATCAATTGTGGAAAAATTATTGTTTGTGCATGCACTTGAGGTTTGGGACCATCAAGACACCCAAGAGGGGTAGTGATGTGTTCTAATGAGGAATGTTGGTTTTGAAAACCAAGAAATTGAGGAAATGGTTTAAAGAAAATAAGGAGTCTAGCACACTCCAATTCAAACTATTTTTCTGAAAATCAAGTTTTAAACACCAATTCACTGAGTTGTCGAACTCACCCCCTCCCTTATACCCCTTTTAAGGTAACCATGGGAAAACCTACCTAAAGACCTCTAGTTAGCTATATTTGCAAGATAGGTATGTAAGTTTAAATTTCATGCAATTTTGATTAATGTTATTCTAGGAAAGGTACATGTTTAAAGGACGCCTTACTCATCACTATTTAAAGAAGGGGAAAACCCTTAATAAACCAGGAGAGTGGCGGGTTACTCACAAGGATCCAACCAAACCAGGTCAGGTCGTGATAATTTAGTTCTTGAATTTTAGCATTTTATCTCTCCAGAACCGATCTACAACAATGGAGGATGGCCAAATTGGCTTACCTTTCGCCTCTATAGAGGTCGTGTGATGGTCATGGGGACTATGGGAGGGCTTGGTTTGGCTGTAGGAGGGCTGAATTGGCTGAATTCAGGTAGGCCAAAATAGGGCAGCTTCGGTCCAACAGAGCTAGTTCACTGTTCGATCCCACCGACACTTCTCCGACGATCCTTAGGTCAAAAGGAGGTTGTTGTTAGGTAGCTAACTTTCCCCAGAGTCTGTAGGGTATGAGTTTGCCTTCTAAGGCTAAGAAAAGTGCCCAAGTTGGAGCTCTAGTTTAAGCTTCACCAGAAAATGGAGCACTTTGGTGGAGGAGAGGATTTGAGGTCTGTAAAGTATGAATGGAGGGGAGCTCTTTATATAGGGAGCTCAAGTACCCTCTACCCTACCAGTTTCAATATTGGTCGAGCTTATCCTTTTCAGAAAAAGCCCAAGTCAAAGGGAATATTCCTTCATCAAAAAAGGAATGTAAAAGCCATTCCTTGGAACCAAAGAAAAATCGGGAATAGAACAGGTATTGGTTTATACATGAAGAAACAAATCGTTTAATAAACAAAAAATAACTAACGTGGAAATTTGAAAATTCCAAGCGACAAATATTTCACAAAAACTTCAAGGAAGAACCGGGAAGTGGAATTGAAGAGAGAATCAAACCGATTTAGGATGAACCGGACCGAATCGACGTGAACCATAGTGAACCAGTTCACAAATTCATTTTTCTATGTGGCTTAAAAATGTCAAATTGGGAAATTTAAACGGCCATTAGATAGAAAATGAATTTAGAGATTTTTAAATTTGAGAAAACCAGTCGAACCAGCCGATTTTCAAATTCCGGACCGCGAACTCGATCCGACCGGACCGGTCAACGGTCAACGAACTAGTCAACGGTCAACGGCCAGCGGGTGCCACGCCAGTTGCCACATAAACACGGTTAGCCAATGGGAGGCTGCCACGTGTCCTATCAATGAACAGCTGGTGCCCATCAACATGCCACGCAAACACAAGCAGCCAATGAGAGGCTATCACGTGTCCGGTCAACGAGACAACGACTGACGTGGCGGCCGAGTTGGCATTCCACGTCAGAAAAATTGACCAATCACAGTGCGTTATGTGGCATGACCACCACATTATCATCTTCAACCTTCAGACGCTGATAGAGAAGAGAGAGAGAGAAGGAGTCGCCGAAAAAGTTGGAGTTTTCGGTGACTCAAAAAATGCTCCAGTCAAGTCTCCGGCGGCCAAGTCAGAGGCCGTGTCTTACGTCGGTTGGTAGCCTGAGCAGTTATTGACCTCCCTATATAAAGAGCACCCCTCCCCCCCATTTGTTCTCAACATCCTACAATCGAGTGAAGAAGAAGAATAGTGTGTTTTTCGGCGAGTAACAAACCAGAACTATAAGGACAGGTGAAACTTCCACCAAAGGAGCTCCAAAGGGTAGAATTGGAACTGGGGAAGAGTCCTCTAGCTCCATACTTTCTCAGAACAACTAGAGAGTGCTCAAGGAGGTGCGATGAAGATCGCACAGTAAAGTTGTTGCGAATGTGTGATCCTTCTATGATAGGAGGGCGGTTGTTGATCATGTGACTATGTGAAATAACAAAAATGGATTAAATTAAATAAAGATAAGATGAATTCAAGTAAAATGTTATAGTAGTTTCCCTCAATGAGTGTTGTACTCACCCCCCTCCCTCAACCCTTTTCAGGGCATCACCCCAACCGGAAGTTCCGAACGCGCTCAGGCCCTCAAGATACTCTTCTTACCCCCAACTTAAAGTAAGGGTTTGAATGTGAACACGCCCTCACCTTCCTTGCCTCATTCAAGTAGATATACTTGGATGATATAGGGAAGGGTGACGGGTTGATCACGGACTCCGACCAAATTGGGTCAGGGCACGACAACTTGAGTGGTATCAGAGCATAACTTTCCTTATTAGTTTTTCCCAACCCATCCTAACCCTGATTCTCGACAACCTTGCAGAAAATATGAACGAAAATGCCCTCGAAGAATATATTCCTTGGATCCATGCTTTGGAGCAATGAGTGGCGGCCCTAGAAGAGCCCATCCCCTAGGACGCACCCCAAGATAGGACCCCTCCTTACTCGGTAGAGGATGAAGTGTCTCTGCCAAGGGAACTAGACCTGGCCTAGATTCAGACAGAAACTGAAAGAAATTTATTGTTAGCCTATGCTAACTATGTAAGGGTTTTCACCGACTTCCCTTGTTTCACAACAGTACGTGTACCGTAGGCCCCACCCAACACGCCCACGATGTAGTTATCCTAAGTTGGTATGGCATAGATATAGCACCTCCCATTCAGGCTGGGAGGGCCCCTAGTCTATTAGCTTCAGCAAAATTCGAGGAGCCTAGCATGCATTCGTGCCCCAATGCGGCAAGTACCATGGGGGTGAATGCCCACCAAGAAGAAGATGCCTCCAAACACCAAATGCGGAGTCTCACAATCCAAATAGATAAAACTCTAGGTTAGTTAACTGGTGGGGATAAAAAGGGGTTGTAGATTCTAGAAATGTCCATTGTAATAAACATTGGCCAGGGTGTTTCTGGTCCAACGAATAAAGAAGATTTTCCTTTTCAAAAATAAAACCCAAATCTCTTAACTCATCTCCCAAAACAAGGGAGCTATAGAAGCCCTGAAATACCAAGAACCCTAAAGGAGTAAAACTAAGGCCACCTTAGACCATCTCCTACAGAACAAGGATCGGAGGCCAAGAGCCCAAGAAGTGCCTTACTAGACAAAGGAAAGTCGGGACAACACATGACTAGCCTAGAGAGCAGAGTAAGAAATTATACGAACTAGACACCACCACCAAATCAGTGAGGGCCCTAAGAGGTGAACCAAAGGAGAGCCACATCAAGAAGGGAAACCCCAAGGAAATAGAGAAGAAGGACCTAGACCAGGATTGGTGGCAAAGCCAAAATCGAATAACCTAGTGGCTCTGACCTGACATCGTGAACAAACCAAGGATAGACCTAACCACCCCACAAGATATTCAAGGTAAACAAAGGATTATAGCATAGTACCCCAAGGGTGAGGGACAGACGAGAAAGACCGCGATGAAACCTCCTGACGCTGGAGGTTAGAGAAGGGCAGAAAGTAAGAGTCAGCAAGTGTGGGAATTATAAAGTCAATGGAATAATCGTGTAAGGGAGTCACATCAAGAGACTCTGATGTGGAAAAGGACGTCGAATGGAAAAGACAAACCAATCATAGGACGAAAAACATGAACCCCAACACGTGAAGAGGAACACAAACCCTAAAAGGGAGGGTCAATACAAAGAACCACCAACCCCAAGGGAGGAATGGGTAGAAGGATGAATCAAAATAGAGCGACTCCCTAGACGAAGCCACCAAGGATCCACAGGGAAGGACCCTGAGACCCCACCTCAGAGCAAGGGAAGACTCTGGAAAACCAGTTCCATGCAGGCCATAGACTTCGCAAGGGGAGGAGTCCCTCAGGGACAACTTTGATGAGAAAGGGATAACTCTGAAGGACTACAGCCATTGCACATCGGCCAGTGTAATGAACCATAGGCCAAGAAAGAAGAAAGGGACCAAAAAAGGAAGGAACCCCTCGCTAGTCGAAGAACGCCAATAGTTGCACGACAGTAGAGAAGGGCGGACACTATAAGGAACAACGGGTTAGAACAAATAAACCTAGGCAAACCCAAACTCACATAAAGAGTTGAACACTTATATTATCAATGACATCAAAGCATGGGCAAGACATATGGGATCATCACCCAAGGAGTAAGGGAGTCCAACTAGGAATCAATCTAGACAATGTAAAGGATGAGCCTAAAAGATAGTACACACTAAGGACAGGAACAGAAGGGACACGGTCCCAACCACGATGCAAGTCGAGCTTGAGGCCTAGAGTAAAATCATAGGATATAGTGATCATACCACTAGGGGCAACGAGGTTCAAGTCACCACCTGGGGGGGGGGGGGGGGGGGGGGACTCGAGTATTACAGGAGGGACTAAAGGACCAAGGAAAGGGAAGTAACACGGTAGAAGACAAACGTAATAGCCGATGATGGAGTGGACGAACCCAAGTACGGTGGAACGTATAGAAACCTAAACTCAGATAAATACCCATGATGCAAGTCCGACCCCACCCTATCAAAATTATCGGATAGGTAAGGCTCTACGAACGTTGGGTCGAAGGGATAAGTCAACTAACCGAACCTTAGAAGGAAAATGAACTGAGGCAAAGCGAGTGACTCAGGTCAGTAGGATATCAATTTACCCCTAAGGAAGCGGCATAAGGACCTCTTCAGGGAAAAAGGGTCAGGCGACAGAGTTTTGAAGACAAAACTCCTAAAAAAGGAGAGAACTATAATACTCATTCCTTGAAGCCAAAGAAAAACTAGGAAAAGAACCGATATAAGTTTATACATGAAGAAACGAACTGTTTAATGAACGAAAAATAGCTAACGTGGGAAATTGAAAAATTCCAAGTGACCAAAATATCACAAAAACTTCAAGGAAGAACCAAGAAGTGGAATTGAAGAGAGAATCGAACCGATTCAGGGTGAACCGGACCCTAACTGAAACAAATCAGCGTAAACCATAGTGAACTGATTCACAAATTCATTTTTCTAGGTAGCTTAAAAATGTCAAATTGGAAAATTGAGACCACCATTAGATAGAAAATGAATTTAGATGAATTTTTAAATTTTTAAATTTTTAAATTTTTAAATTTGAGAAAATCGGTCGAACAGGGTCTGAATCGGATGATTTTTTAATTTCGGACCGGACCGGTCAATAGTCCGACCAAACCAGTTAACAGTCAACAAACCAATCAATGGCCAGCGGGCGCCACATCAGCTGCCACGTAAATATGGTCAACCAATAGGAGGCCGCCATGTGTCCGGTCAATGAACAGTTGGTGACCCATCAGCATGCCATGCAGACACAAGTAGCCAATGAGAGACTACCACATGTCCGGTCAATGGGTCAATGGCTGACGTGATGGCCGAGTTGGTTTTCCACGTTAGAAAAATTGACCAATTACAGCGTGTCACGTGGCATGACCGCCATATTATCATCTTCAACCATCGGACGCTGATAGAGAAGAGAGAGAGAGAGAGAGAGAGAGAGAGAGAGAGAGAGGGAGAGGGAGAGGGAGTTGCTGGAAAAGTTGGAGTCTGTGGCGACTCGAAAAATGCTTCGATCAAGTCTTCAGCAGTCGAGTCGGAGGCCGAGTCTTACGTTGGCCGATTGCCTGAGTGGTTGCCGACCTCCCTATATAAAGAGCAAACCCCCCCCCCATTCATTCTCAGCATCCCACAATCGAGCGAAGAAGAAGAAGAGTGAGTTTTCCGGCGAGATGCAAACCAGAGCTCCGACGATGCGCGAAACTTCCACCAAAGGAGCTCCTAAGGTGGCATTGGAATCAGGGAAGAGTCCTCTAGCTCTAGACTTTCTCAGAACATCGAAAGAGTGCTCAAGAAGGTGCGAGGAAGATCACACAGTAAAGCTGGTTCGGAGCTCAAAGCAGCGAGCTCCTACCCGACACCACCTGGCCCCATCCGGCCATTCCACCACCCACATGGGCCACCATTGATCGCCCAAGACCCTCCACAACACCCCCAACAAGCCCCTGTAAGCTCAATTTCACCTCCTCCCATCAAAATTCCCAAATTTTAGAGTTACACCGACTGGAACTTCTCTCTTCGAATTTCCGCAGGATAGCAGCAAATTGTAGTGGAACTCGATCCCGCTAGATTCCCCTCAACTAGCTCTAGCTGCCCCCACCTCAAGCTTCGGTCACCGCCTCTCCACCGATAAGGACGTATAGGCCACCAATTGGACGAGGTAAGATTCAAAGTGTCATATGCTCGAATTGGGGAAGAAGATGAAGGGTGATTTGGGGATTTGGGGGGACTTTTGTGCAATTTTCAAAAATTGGATGGCTAAATGGCAATTTCACAAAATTGAGGGTGTTTTCATGAAATTCACCTCAACTGAGGGTCAATTGGGAAAATTATACAAATTTGGGGCAAATTGGAAATTTTGAAAAGTTGGAGGACCAAACTGTAATTTTTGGAAAATTAAGAACCAAAAGGCAAAATTGGTAAACCAATGGCAAATTAGTGAAATTGAGAGAGCTAAGGACACAAAAGAATAATTGGGAACTAAGGTGACCCAATAGAGATTAAAGAGAAATTAGAGACCTAGGTGCAATTTAAGCAAAGTACGAGGCCTTAGGTGCAGATATGAGAAAGTATAGGACCCATTTGTCACCACATCCTAATACCAATACTCGCACCCTGTAGGACCGGATTACTTGAGCGTCGGCCCTAGAAGTGCGCCAAGGAGAGAAAATTATGCTGGCACGACCCCGCCGAGATCACCGAATGAGTGGTAACCACTATGACGTCCATTCCGATTGGAATGACGGTTTAAGCTTTGAAAAACTATTTTCTCGGAATTAGCATCTGCTAACTGGTTGACTTTGCTTAAAACATTTGGGAGCTAATTCTGGGCTTAGGCTTGAGATGCTAGTGGGCCCAAGATAGGTGGATACGGGCATGGACCCGTCCAAAATAGACATGTGATACATGAGGCTAAAAGACCTGAATAATGGGAACTTGTGTGATACCCATCTAGCAAAGTTGAGTTGTTAAGCTTGTTGGGCCGAACCACTACTCTACGGAAGCCAGGTCGTCGAACCTGTTGGGCTAGTACGCATGGTGGGGTCGAAGCCAAGCTAGCAAACTGTTGTGCGAGAAGGCCAAAGATAATGGCTATAATTCAAAAATCTTATTGATTGTGCATGTACCATGATGTTCAGACCATTAGGACAGCTGGCATTAGGCAATGATGAAACCCAAGGATTGCTAGATGACCCAGGGAGCATAAGGGCAGTGTCGTCGTTTAGTAGGTCATGAAACCGAGGAGTTTCCTATGCACGGAGACCGAGGTAGTAGGGGGAATGAGGTCTCGTCCCATTGAGCGAACATGGTGGAGAAACTTGAGTTTGGGGTCAGATTATTGATTTCTGCACAAACTCTAGGTAGAGGCAGCATCTCTCTATTAGGGTGGACAGTAAAGGTGCTCCGGTCCATAAGTGGCGTGGTCGAGTACCATGTTGTGAATGTGTGATCACTCCTATGATAGGAGGGCGGTTGTTGATCATGTAACTATATGAAATAATAAAAATGGATTAAATTAAAGAAATATAAGATGAATTCAATTAAAATATTATAGTAGTTTCCCTCACTTGGTGTTGTACTCACCCCCTCCATCAACCTTTTTCAAGACATCACCCCGACAGTAAGTTCTAGACGCGCTCAGGCCCTCAAGGTACACTTCCTGCCCCCAACATAAATTAAGGGTTCGAACGTAAACATTCCTTCACCTTCCATGACTCATTCGGGTAGATATACTTGAATGATATAGGGAAAGGTGGCAGGTTAATTACGGACGCCGACCAAACCGGGTCGAGGCGTGACAAGGAAAGTTTTTCTACCATATAAATAGTGATTTTATCCCAAGGAAGAAGACGACAATATTTTGGACTGGATCGGACTGGTCCGACCGATTTCAATGACAAAAATCAATCGGTTCCGGCCCGATTCAACCGATTTTCTCAAAATTAAAAATTTTTTAAATTTATCTAAATTCATTTTCTACTCAATGGTTTCCTCAATTTCCTAAATTAATCTTTTTAATCCACCTAGAAAAATGAATTTATACACTAGTTCATGTATGGTTCAACCCAATTCAGGTACAGTTCACCCTGAACCAGTCCGATTTTCCCATCCAATTTACTTCATGGTTCTTCCCCATGATTTTCATGACTTTTTGGTCACTTGGGATTTTCCAATTTCCTATTTTACCCCTCTTTATCATTCTTAGTTCCTTAAGTGGTTCAGTTTTCTCATTAAATTGACCGGTTCTTTCCTAGTTTTCCTTAATCCGAGATGACAGGTTTCATAGTTCCCCTTTTTGGTGCAATAGCTGGTTTAAGAATTTTATTTAGTCTTTAGGTTGTAAAGTTTTGATAATGCATTCGGGAAAACACAGACTATGATACCACCTAAGTTGTCATGCCTCGACCTAGTTTGGTCGGAACACCGTGATCAACCCACCATTCTCCCGAACCTCGAGGAGGGGTTCCTTTCCTTGATCGGAAAGAGTCAGGCATATTACCTGTTATGTTTTCCCTGAATAACATTAAACAAAACTAGAAATCTAATTTGTACTTGTTCAGGACTTGGCAAGGGAAAGCTTTCATGCAGTTTCTCCTTTCTTGAAAAAATATTTAGGGGAGGGGGTGAGTTCCACAACTCAATGAGTGGGAGAAATCTTAAGGGTGTCATCAAGTGTATAGTATTTCACATTCTACCCCTTCTCGGGTTGGCACATAATCACACACTCTTTCTATCATAGAAAGGGATCACTTGTTCATAGAATAGTCCCCGACCGTTCCATTTGTGGACCGAATCGGCTTTACTGTCCACCCTAATAGAGGTTAGCAGCCTCTACCCCGAGTTTGAGTGGACCTTGCTCATCCGACCCTCAAACCTCTATCACATTTCATGTCCGCTTTGTGGGACAAGACCTCTTTCCCCCTATTGCTTCGATCTCAATGCGTTGGAAGCTCCTAGAGCTTCTCGACATACTGGACGACAGACTGCCCTTATGCTCCCTGGGTCATCCAGCAACCCTTGGGATCACCACTACCTCATACTAAGCATCTTGATGGTCTTGCATTGCATTACATTACATGCATAATCAAGAGTCTTATTCATTTATAGCCATCATCTTTGGCCTTCTAGCTCAAGGGTCTGTTGGCTTGGCTTCGGCCCATGCGCACCAGCCCAATGGGTTTGACAACCTGGATTCGGCTTAGCAGCTATTCGGCCCAACATCCCAACCTTGGCTTAGCGGGTATCACACAACAATATCCATTATTAGGACTTTTAGCAGTTCATAATATGCTCATTCTTAACGAGTCCATACCCGTGCCCATTGGCCTTGGGCTCACTTATATTACCAAGCCTAAGTCTCGTAATTAGATCATAAATATTTTAAGTAGAGTCACCCAATTAGTGGAGGCTAATTCCAAGAAAAAAATTATTTTTGAGGCAAAGTCATCGTCCCATCATGGCCAATGTTGTAAATTTTCCACTCACCCAGTGACAACGACGTGTTGTCGTCCAGGTGAGACCTCACTTCGTGGGGCGCTCCCTTGCACTAGTACTTGAGCAATCAGCTCCTACATGGTACAAGTTTCCATATCAGGAGAATTGGCATAAGAGGTCGCATACTTTTGTGTATTTATGTGTAGGTCCTCTCATTTATGCCTTAATTTCATTTAGGTCCGTAATCTTTCTTTTATCTCAATTAAGTCTCTAGTACTTCCCATTTATCCCTCATGGGTCCTTAGTTTTTCCCAAAATTACCAATTGGTCCTTAATTTTTCCAAAATTGTCAATTGGTCCTTAGATTTCCCAAAAATTCCCAAATGAGTCCGTAAATTTTTGAAAATTCCCAATTGGTCCCCCATTTCATACAATTTGCCCAATTGAACCTCAATTGTGAGTTAATTTCATGAAAATCTCTCAAATTTCCTTAATTTCTAATTCGACCCCCAATTTTTCCAAAATCCCCAAATTACCCAATTTTTCAAAAATTGCAGTTTCGTCCATAAAATATCAATTAGTTAAATTGATCATCAAAACTCAATCAATTGTCCTCATTCGTGATCTGAATTGTCTTCCCTATGTCTCACTCGTCATTTTAAGCTTTGAATCACTTCGTTTGGCTTAGAAATGAGCCCAAGCGAATATTCGCTGGAAAACTCAATCTAGAAAGAAAGAGAAAGCTTCGATATCTTACCGATAAAGGTCTAGTGACCAAAGCTTTTGCCATCACTGAATTGCTCTCCTCGTGGGGATCCTTCTTGGATCAAACCACGCCTCAATTGTTGGACTGAGCAGTGCGAATTTCTGAGTTTAAATTTTTACAGAAACGTAATGTGAATAGTATTTTTCGGCGAATGGTGGTAGAGGAGACTTACCGTCTTAGCTCAGGGGAAGGTTAGAGCACCTCTAAGTGGGGTCTAGGGAGCTTGGTTTGGTTGGTATTAGTCAAGGGATGGCTCGAATTGAGCTCCAACAGGTCGAGCTATTGACTTGTCGAGGAGTGGCGGCACTATTTGAGCTTTCCCGCTCTTCTCCTATGGTCCTCGGGCTGAAAGGAGAGTGCTGCTGAGTACAGGACTTCCTCTCGGTTCTAAAGACATTAAATATAACTTCAGAGGTTGAGAAAAGTCTCACTATCAGAGCTCTAGTTTGTTGTTCACTAGAAACTGGAACACTTCACCTTATTCGCTCGATTATGTAACATTGAGAAAGAATGGAGGGTTGTTATTTATATAGGGAGCTTGACAAATGAACGAGCTACTGGCTGGCATAGGACTTAGCCCCTGATTCAAATGCCGACGAACATGCCGGAGCTCTTCCTAGGTCACCGGAGGAATCGCCCTCCCTCTCTCTATCCTTTCTCTTAGCTGACTGAGGAAGATGACGATGACGTAGCGGGCGTGCCACGTGTCACACTGTGGTTGGCTGGTTTTTCTAACGTAACATTCCAACTCAGTCGCCACGTCCATCATTGATTGGTTGACCAGACACATGGCAGCCTCCCATTGGATGCTAGTATCTACGTGGCAGGCTTACCGGTCATCCGTTGATAGTTGATCGGACACATGGTAACCTCTCATTAGTTGCCTGTGACTGCATGGCTGCAGACTGGGCATTGCTGACCGTTGACCGATCTAGTCCGACCAAGTTCGATAACCCAAATTTGAAAATCAACCGATTCATGCCCAATTCGCCTAGTTTTCTAAAAATTAAAATTTTCTAATTTTATCTAAATTCATTTTTTATACAATGGTAGCTTTAATTTTCCAATTTTACATTTTTAAACCACCTAAAAAACTAAATCAGTGAACCGATTGACCATGATTTAATCTGATTCAGGTCCGATTCACCTTTAACCGGCCTGATTTTCTAATCCAATTAACTTTATAGTTATTCCCCATGATTTTTATAAATTTTTAGTTATTTAAGATTTTCCAATTTCTCATTTTAGTCTTAGAGTACTAGTTTTACATAAATAACCAACCAACCATAATAATATATATTAAAAATGGTAAGAATCAATCAAATCAATACAAATAAAAAGGAAAATTAACAATATAACAAAAATTCAAAAATAAATCGTAAAAGTAAATACTAAAAATAGAAAGTTAAAATAAAAAGAGCAAAAACACAATAAAACACAAAAATGGTAAGGATAGTACATTATTCAAAAATGGAAACAACCACTCAAAAATATCTTAAATGGTATAAAATTCTAAAAAAATATAATAAATATTAAAAAAATTAAATATAATTATAAAAGATAATAAGTAAAACTAAAAATTTAAGACAATATACAAAATAATAAGAAATAAATAAATTATTAATAAAACATAGTCATATACATTCTAATAAACACAATAAATAGTAATAAATACTTTAAATATATTTAAATTTTAAAACAATAATAAAAAATATAAAGAATCTCTTAAATAGTTGGGATAATTCAATACAAAAAAATGGTAAATTTTAATAAAAACAAACCAAATAGCTTGAAACAAGCAAAATAATTACTTAAAATATTAAGTTAAACTAAAAATTCAAGCAAATACAAACAAAAATGGTAAGAAATATATAAATTATATAGAAAAATGAATTCAACAAAATATTACAAATATTAAAACCATACTTAAAATGCCTTAAATTACATAAAATAATAAGAAACACACAAAATTATAAATTATTAAAATATAACTACAAAAAATTACTAAAAGTATTTTTGATGGGTGAAGACAAAAAATAATAAAAATTAATTAAATCAACTCAAACAAATACGGGAAATTAACAACACAACAAAAATTAAAAAATAAAACGTAAAAGTAAATACTAAAAATAGAAAGTAATATTAAAAATATAAGTAAGCACCAAAAATATAAAGAAACAAGTAAATAAATAAAAATAATAGTGAGATACATTCAAATAATCATCACAAAGAGGTTTAAATACATAAAATTCTAATAAGCTTCAAAAATAAATAAATAAAATATAAAAACATAATGAAACATAAAAATTGTAAAATATCTTAAATAGTATAAAAATACTAAATAAGAAATATAATTACAAAAAATACTATATAAAATTAAAAACGTATGACAATATCCAAAATAATAAGAAATAAATAAATTATCAATAAAACATAATCACATACAGAAACACAACCAATAGTAATAAATAATTCAAATATATTAAATTTAAAAAAATAAAAAATAATAATACAAAATTCAAACAATCTAAAATAGTTTGGATAGTTTAAGATAGAAAAAAAAAAGGTAAGAATTTATTGAAAAAAACTAAATAGCTTGAAACAAAATAATTATAAAAATTTAAAACCAAACACAAAAATAATTACTAAAAATATTAAGTTAACTTAAACGCTCAAGTAAAGATAATTATTAAAAATTTTAAGTAATAATAATAACTTTAGTAAATTCCAAAAATATTAATTAATACCTAAATGAAAAAAAAACATAATAAGATACATTTAAAAAACCACAAAAAGTAAGATATACAAAATAATTAAGAAATTAAAAAATACATTAAGACATAAAAACGCCAAAAATATTTGTGATTATTCATTATAAAAATTGGTAATAATATAAAAAAATTTAAAAATAAGCATCAAATATAATTAAAAAATTATAATTATTCAAAAACTAACAATAAACCTATCACTAAAAAATTAAGTAATACTAAAAATATAAGAATTTTAAAAAATATTGTAAAATATCTAAATAACCAACCGATCATAGTAATATATATTAAAAATGGTAAGAACCAATCAAATCAACCCAAAAAAGAGAAATTAACAACACAATAAAAGTTAAAAAATAAAACGTAAAAATAAATACTAAAAAAATAAGTAAAGACTAAAAATATTAAGAAATAAGTAAATAAATAAAAATAATAATAAGATAAATTTGTAGAAGTATCACAAATAGGTTGAAATAAATATAATTTTAATAAAATTTAAATATAAATAAAAACGTGCAAAAACACAATTAAACATAAAATTAGTAGGGATCGGGCATTATTAAAAATGAAAATATTCACTTAAAATATCTTAAATAGAATAAAATGTTAAAAATATAGTAAATATTAAAAAAATAAAACACAAATATAATTAAAAAATAGTAAGTAAAATAAAAAATGCAAAACAATATCCAAACTAATAAGAAATAAATAAATTATCAATAAAATATATTCGCATACATTTGAATAAATATAAAAAAGAGTAATAATTACTTCAAATATATTAATTTTCTAAAAAAATAAAATATAAAGAATCTCTAAAATAGTTGGATCATTAAATACAGAAAAAATTTTAAAATTTGATAAAACCAAACAAAATAACTTCAAACAAGTAAAATAATTATAAAATTAAAAATAAAATACAAAAATAATTACTTAAAATACTAAGTTAAACTAAACACTAGCAACAAACAAAACAAATAATAAGAAATGCATAAATGATTATAAAAATATGAAAAATTAATTTAACGAAACACTACAAATAGTAAAATTATACTCGTAAATTACATAAAATAGTAAGAAATATTCAAAATTTTAAATTATTAAAATATTACTTAAAATATTTCGTGAATACAAAAAATAGTAACAATCAATTAAAATAATAAAAGTAAAGTACGAGACACTAACAAGTAAAAAAATTGTATATATAATTACTAAAAGTATTAATTAAAAATAACCACTTTAAGTAAATACTAAAAATATTAATGGATACCTAAATGAAAAAAAAATATAAGATACATGTAACAAATCAAGAAACTAAAAAAAGTGAAAAAAAATACATAAAAATACTAAAAATATTAATGATAATTTATTATTAAAAAATGAGAAGAATAACTCAAAAATACTAAAATAGTATTAAACAATAAACAATATAATAAAAATTCAAAAATAAATAATAAATATAATTAAAAAATTGTAATAATTCAACAACTAACAAAAAAACAAATCAATAAAAAACTATGTAATACGAAAAATAAAAGAATTTTAAAAAATATTTTAAAATATTTAAATAAAACAACCAACCATAGTAATATATATTAAAAATGTCAAGAACAAATCTAATCAACCTAAACAAGTAAGGGAAATTAACAACACAATAAAATTTTAAAAAAAGTAAATACTAAAAATGACAAATAATACTACAAATATAAGTAAATTAACAAAAATAATAGTGAGATACCTTCAAAGAAGCATGACAAATAAGTTGAAATACATAAAAGTTCACTAAGCTCCAAAAATAAATAAATAAAGTGCAAAAATATGAAACACAAAAATTGTGCATTATTCAAAAATGGAAATAATCACTCAAAAATATCTTAAATAGTATAAAATACTAAAAATAGAATAAATATTAAAAAATAAATAACAAATATAATTACAAAAAATAGTAAGTAAAATTATAAATGTAAGACACTATCCAAAATAATAAAAAATAAATAAATTATTAATAAAACATAATTATATACATTTTAAGAAACATATCCCATGGTAATAAATTCTTCAAATATATTAAATTTTAAAAAATAAAAAATACAAAGAATTTCTAAAATAGTTGGAATGGTTCAATACAGAAAAAAAGGTAAGAATTGATAAAAATAAATCAAATAGATTAAAACAAGTAAAATAATTATAAAAATTAAAAACATACAAAAATAATTACTAAAAATATTAAGTTAACCTAAACACTCAAGCAAAGATAAAAGAAATAGTATGAAATGCCTAAATGACCACAAAAAATAAAAAGATAAATTTAACGAAATATCACAAATTGTAAAATCATATATAAAATTACTTAAATTATATAAAATAATAAGAAAAGCTCAAAATTACCAAATATTAAGATATAATTACAAAAATTACTAAAAATATTTTTGATACGTGAAAATAAAAAAATGATAAGAATCAATTAAATTAATAAAAACAAATTACAAGACACTAAAAATTAAAAAAAAAAACATATCACAAAAAAATTACTAAAATTATTATGTAACAATAACAACTTAAGTAAATTCCAAATATATTATTGGATGCCTAAATGAAAAAAAAATATAGTAAGATAAATTTAAAAAAATCACAAACAGTAAGATACACATAAAAAATCTAGAAACTCCAAAAAATTAAGAAAAATCATGTGAAACACTTAAAAAAACAAAGATGGTAATGATCGTTCGCCTCAAAAATACTAAAAATAGTAGTAAACAATAAACAATATTGTAAAAGTTAAAAAATAAAAAATAAATAATAAATATAATAAAAAAATTATAATTATTTAAACTAACAATAACCAAATCATTAAAAAAAACTAAATAATACTAAAAATATAAGAATTTTAAAAAATAATGTTAAACAACTAAATAACCAATCAACCATAGTAATATATATTAAAATAGGCAAGAATCAATCAAATCAACCCCAATAAAGGGAAATTAACAATACAATGAAAATTTAAAAATAAATTATCAAAGTGAATACTAAAAATAGAAAGTTACACTAAAAACTAAGTAAATGTAAAAAAATATTAAAAAAATAAGTAAATAAACATAAATAATATTAAGATACATTTAAAGAAGTAGGTTGAAATATATAAAATTCTAACAAACTCTAAAAATAAAGAAGAAAAGTGCAAAAACACATTGAAACACAAAAATTATAGGGATGGTGCATTATTCAAAAATAGAAATAACTACTCAAAAATATCTTAAATAGTATAAAATGCTAAAAAATATAATAAATATTAAACAAATATAATTATAAAAGATAGTAAGTAAAATTAAAAACTTAAAATAATATCCAAAATAATAAAAAATAAATAAATTATTAATTAAACATAATTAAATACATTCGAATAAATACTACAAATAGTAATAAATACTTTAAATATATTAATTTTCTAAAAAATATATATAATAATAAATAAAAATAAATTCAACTAAATATCACAAGTAAATAAATTAGTAAGAAATACTAATTAATTATAAATTATTAAAATATAACCACAAAAAATTACTAAAAATATTTTGTATAGGTAAAGACAAAAAATATTAAAAATCAATCAAAATAATAAAACCTAAGTATGAGATACTAAAAATTTTAAAAAAATAAATCGTAAAAATAATTACTAAAAATAATAAGTAACAATAACAACTTAAGTAAATCCTAAAAATATTAATAGATGCCTAAATGAAAAAAAAATATACAATAAGATACATTTAAGAAAAACCACAAACAGTAAGATATACAAAAAATTCAAGAAACTCCAAAAAAGTAAAAAATATTGAAAACACATAAAAACGCCAAAAGTAAAGTAACAATAACAAATTAAGTAAATTTCAAAAATATTAATAGATGCCTAAATGAAAAAAAATAAATAGTAAGATACATTTAAAAAAATCACAATCAGAAAGAAATACAAAAAAAATAATAAACTCTAAAAAAAGTTAAAAACATGCTAAACACATAAAAATGTAAAAAATATTTGTGATTTTTCATTATATAAAAATGATAAGAATAACTCAAAAATATTAAAAATAATATTAAACAATAAATAATATAATAAAAAATAAAAATAAACAACAAATATAATTAAAAAATTGTAATTATTAAGAAACTAAATATAAACAAATCAATAAAAATTAAGTAATACTAAAAAATTAACAATTTTTAAAAATATTGTGAAATATCTAAATAACGAGCAACCATTGTAATATATATTAAAAATAGCAAGAACCAATCTAATCAACCTAAACAAGTAAGGGAAATTAACAACACAGCAAAATTTTAAAAATAAAATTTTAAAATAAATGCTAAAAATAAAAATAAATATTAAAAATGAGAATAAACCCAAAAATATTAAGAAAAAAAGTAAATTAATAAAATAATAGTAAGATACATTTAAAGAATCATCACAAATAGATTGAAATACATAAAATTTTAATAAGCTCCAAAAATAAATAAATAAAATGCAAAAATAAACACAAAAATAGTAGAGATCATGCATTATTAAAAAATAGAAACATTCACTCAAAAATATCTTAAATAGTATAAAATGTTAAAAAATACAATAAATATTAAAAAATAAGTAACAAATATCATTACAAAAAATAGTATGTAAAACTAAAAAGTAAGACAATATCTAAAATAATAATAAATAAATAAATTATCAATAAAAAATAATCACATACATTTGAAAAAACACAACCAATAATAAATACTTGAAATATATTAAATTTAAAAAAATAAAAGAATTTTAAAAAATATTGTGAAATATCTAAATAACCAACTATAGTAATATATATTAACAATGTCATGAACAAATCTAATCAACCCAAACAAATAAGGAAAATTAACAACACAACAAAAATTCAAAAACATAACGTAAAAGTAAATACTAAAAATAGAAAGTAATACTAAAAATATTAGTGAATATAAAAAATATTAATAAATAAGTAGATAAACAAAAATAATAGTAAAATACATTCAAAAAAGTATCACAAATAGGTTGAATTACATAAAATTTCAATAAACTTAAAAAATAAATAAATAAACACAAAAACACAATGAATTACAAAAATAGTAGGGATAGTTCATTATTCAAAAATGGAAACATTCACACAAAAATATCTTAAATAGTATAAAATGCTAAAAAATACAATAAACTTTAAAAAATAAATTACAAATATAATTAAAAAATAGTAAGTAAAACTAAAAATATAAGTCAATATCCAAAATAATAAGAAATAAATAAATTACTTATAAAATATAATCACATACGTTCGAAGAAACCTAACAAAGAGTAATAAATACTTCAAACATATTAATTTTCCAAAAAATAATAAAAAATATAAAGAATATCTAAAATAGTTAGAATAGTTTAATACATAAAAAAAGGTAATAATTGATAAAAGTCAAAACAAAGAGTTTGAAATAAGCAAAATAATTATAAAAATTACAAAAATAATCACTTAAAATACTAAGCTAAACTAAACACTCAAGCAAATATAAAAAAATTGTAAGAAATGCATAAATCACCACAAAAATATAGAAAAATTAATTTAATGAAATATCATAAATAGTAAAACCATACTTAAAATGACTTAAATTACAAATAAATAATAACAAACAATTAAAATTACAAATTATTAAAATATAACCACAAACAATTACTAAAAATATTTTTGATCGGTGAATACAAAAAATGGTAAAAATAAATAAAAAATACTAAAAACAAAGTACGAGGTATTAAAGATTAAAAAAATAAATCGCAAAAATAATTACAAAAAATATTAAGTAACAATAACAACTTAAGTAAATTTTAAAAATATTAATGGATGCTTAAATGAAAAAAATATAGTAAGATAAATTTTAAAAAATCACAAATAGTAATAAACATAAAAAAAAAACAACAAACTCCAAAAAAAGGTAAAAGTTTATTATATAGAAATGGGAAAAATAACTCAAAAATACTAAAAAAAAGTAATAAATAATAAACAACAAATATAATTAAAAAATTATAATTATTAAGAAACTAACTATAAATAAATCACTAAAAAACTAAGTAATTCAAAAAATATAAGAATTTTAAAAAATAATGTAAAACAACTAAATAACCAATCAACCATAGTAATATATACAAAAATTGGCAAAAAAATCAATCAAATCAAAGCAAACAAATAAGGGAAATTTACAACACAATAAAAATTTAAAAATAAATTGTAAATAAACATAAAAAATATTAAAAAATAAGTAAATAAATAAAAATAATAATAAAATATATTTAAAGAAGTATAAAAAATAGGTTGAAATACATATAATTATAATAAACTCAAAAAATAAAGAAGAAAAGCGCAAAAACATAATGAAATACAAAAATTGTAGGGATACTTTAAATATATTAAAATTTCAAAATAATAATAAAAAATACAAAGAATCTCTTAAATAGTTGGGAACGTTAAAGACCGAAAAATGGTAAGAATTGATAAAAGCAAACCAAATAGCCTAAAACAAGTAAAATAATTGTAAAAATTAAAAATAAAATACAAAAATAATTACAAAAAATACTAAATTAAATACTCAAGCAAATACAAACAAAAATAGTAACAAATGCATAAATGATCACAAAAATATAAAAAAATAATTATACTTAAAATGCCTTAAATTACATAAAATAGTAAGAAACATTCAAAATTACAAATTATTAAAATATAACCAAAAATTAATTAAAATATTTTTTTTATCACAGAGGATAAAAAATGGTAATAATCAATTAAAATAATAAAAACAAAGTATGAGACCCTAAAAATTAAAAAATTCATATTGCAAAAATAATTATTAAAACTATTAACTAAAAACGATACTTAAGTAAATTCTAAAAATATTAATGGATAACTAAATGAAAAAAATATAGTAAGATACATTTTAAAAAAACACAAATAGTTAAATACACATAAATAATTAAGAAACTAAAAAAAAATTAAAAAAAATATGCGAAAAATAAAAATACCAAAAATACGGATAGTTTATTATACAAAAATGGTAAAAATAACTTAAAAATACTAAAAAAATATTATGAAATAATAAACAATATAATAAAATTTTAAAAATAAACAACAAATATAATTAAAAAATTATAATAATTCAAAAACTAACAATAAACAAATCACTAAAAAATTATCTAATACAAAAAATAAAAAAATTTTAAAAATATTGTGAAAAATCTAAATAACCAACCATTAGTAATATATATAAAAAATGTCAAGAATAAAACTAATTAACCCAAACAAATAAGGAAATTTAACAACACAACAAAAATTTAAAAATAAAATGCAAAAATAAATACTAAAAATAAAAATTAATACTAAAAGTGTAAGTAAACACACAAAATATTAAGAAATAAGTAAATAAACAAAAATAATAGTAAATACATTCAAATAAGCATTACAAATAAGTTAAAATATATAAAATTTCAATAAAGTTCAAAAATAAATAAAGAAAAACCCAAAAACATAATGAATCACAAAAATAGTGGGGATTGTGCATTATTTAAAAATGGAAAAATTCACCCAAAAATATTTTAAATAATATAAAATGCTAAAATAAATACAATAAACATTAAAAATTAAATAAAAAATATAATTATAAAAGATAGTAAGTAAAGCTAAAAACTTAAGATAATATCTAAACTAATAAGAAATAAATAAATTACCAACAAATATAATCAGGTACATTACAAGAAACATAACAATAGTAATAAATATTTCAAATATATTATTTTAAAAAAATATAAAAAAATACAAAAAAAATTTCTAAAATATTTGAGTTCAAGACAGAAAAAATGGTAAGAATTAATAAAATCAAACCAAATAGTTTGAAACAAACAAAATAATTAAAAAAATTAAATACAAAATGGAAAAATAATTACTTAAAAGTTCTAAATTATACTAGGCATTCAAGTAAAAAAAATAGTAAGAAATGCATAAATAATCACAAAAATATAAAAAAATAAATTTAACAAAATATCACAAATAGTAAAAACATGCTTAAAATGTTTTAAATTATATAAAATAGTAAGAAACAATCAAAATTACAAATTATTAAAATATAACCACAAAAAATTACTAAAAATATTTTCGATCGATAAAGACAAAAAATGTTAAAAATGAATCAAAATAATAAAAATAAAGTATGAGACACTAAAAATTAAAAAAAATAAATTACAAAAACAATTACTAAAAATATTAAGTAACAATAACAACTTTAGTAAATTCCAAAATATTAATGAATGCCTAAGTGAAAAATAAAATAGTAAAATACATTTAAAAAAATGATATACAAAAAAATCAAGATCCAAAAAAATGTAAAAAAATATGTGAAGCTAAAAATAGTTGTGATCATTTATTATATAAAAATGGTAATAATATAAAAAAAATACCAAAAATTGTATTAAATATTAAATAATAAATAATATAATAAAAATTTTAAAAATAAGTAACAAATATAATTAAAAAATTGTAATTATTAAAAAACTAACAATAAATAAATCACTAAAAACTTAAGTAATACTAAAAATATAAGAATTTTTAAAAATATTGTGAAATATCTAAATAACCAACCAACCATAGTAATATATATTAAAAATGGCAAGAACCAATCAAATCAACCCAAAAATAAGGGAAATTAACAACACACCAAAAATTTAAAAACAAAAAGGAAAGTAATACTAAAAACTTAAGTAAAGATAAAAAATATTAAAAAAATAAGTAAATAAAATAAAAATAATAGTAAGATAAAGAAGCATAGGTTGAAATAAGGCCATGCGGTGGCCTCTGGCAGGAGCCTGTCTGTGAAACAGACACTTTCATCCATATTTAGATGTTGCGAAGAGCAGAGATGGGAAGGCATAGCTTCTATTATGTGCTAAAATTGTGTATTGTGCAGTAGTCTTAAATGTGCACCATATGGTTGTAATGTAAGATAAATCAAGGTGATACAGAGTGGGAAACGCGAGACATCATATGGACTGGGATGCAATGAAATGTACTATGCCTATATAATTCAATAGACAACTCAAGTTTGTCTATTAAAACCTAGGGCCCTTCGTGCCTGCAGCTTATTAGTTCTGATCATCATATGTTCTACTTAAAGAAAATGTGGGACATTCAGATTCTTCGTTTTTCTAGCGTGCAAAGATGTGATGTTCCCAACCCCAGCTCATATGCCAAATTAAGATCCAACTGCTTATTTCGACCATGAATTGGGTTCTCACCCGTGCATAGCTTCCATAATTCTCACCATCAGGATCTAAAATATCCTAAAGAAAATAAAAGTGAAAAGCTGCAATCTCAGAAATTTGTACCATGAAAATTGAACAAAAATGCTGCACCTCGAGTGAGGAAGTGTATCTAGCTTGGTGATAGCTCCTTGCTGCGCTTACTAGCAGCAACTACTGCGTTCATCAGTATCCCACGGAACCCAGCCTTCTCCAGTTCATGGATCCCTGTAATGGTAGTGCCCCCAGGGGATGCCACATCATCCTTGAGCTGGCCTGGGTGCTTACCACTATTTGTGGCCATAGTTGCAGCTCCAAGCACCTTCAAGTGAAAGTAAAAAAGTCCACCGTTCTTCAGTGCAGAAGAACAATATACCTATCGGTATTATGGAGGTTTCTAGTAGTGTTTGTACATTTTATTCTTGGACAGCTACAAGAATTTTATTCCTGAAATTGTGAAAACTGCACAAAAAGGACAAAGAAAAGGCATTGCCAACTTACAGTTTGAGAGGCAAGACCTAATGCGAGTTCTCGGGGTAGACCTGCTGCCACTCCTCCATCAGCCAGGGCTTCTATAGCAAGAAAAATGTATGCTGGACCACTCCCACTGAAAATTTCCAGAAAATGAAATCACTATTTCAAACAAAAGCTACAGATAGAATGTTATATCTGATTCTATACATTAATGACAAAGATATGTTTCTACATTAATCAGAAAGAAAACTTTATTTAAAAAAATCACCCTTTTAAGTGTTTTCAGTTTCAAATGAGGAGGCATTAATGGTACATTTTCTCAAAAGATTTACAGATCCTCTAGAAAATGAAGGGTTTACAGTAACTTGACTTTCCACCTAACTGCTAATTTTTCCTCCCAGGGTGGTCAGAGAACCATTTCTCACCCTTGAATCATTTGATTGAAACTTATTGTACATTATCTTTACACTATTCTATCCTGATTGCAAACAAATGATGTCATGTTCCAAATGCAAATCTCATGAACAGAAACTAGTCCAAAGTTTTGCCCTTTTCTGCTTAAGTCCCCATAAATTCACCTCTACATCTAGTGTGAATCCATTTTGGGGAACTCTTCTAAAAGGAAACTATATGTAACATGAAAATTCCTAAAGTTTGAAATCATTAAAATGTTAGCAAAAACATCTTATTACAATAGATAACCATTCAATATGTTACTTGATTTGCAATCTTTAGGCCTGGTTGAAACTCATTGACAATGCCATCCTATATCCCAGGGGCTATTAATCTTCAGGGTTGTGAAAAGAATCATGAATTACCGCAGATTCAAAATTTAGAGCATATACAATCACATTGATGGGCATAGAATAGAAAAGATAAACATTATCAACATCTCAAATCAAGGATATCATGTATTGGTTCTCTCACAAAGAACACCTACTATCATCATTGCTCTTATATGCACATCATAAAGAACAATTTCTCATGTAATCCATGAATCATTAATCATGTCCTCTTTTTTCCTTTTTCAACAACTACATATATAGTTAACATTTATACCTCATCTCCAAAAACTCCGTACATTAATCTTGAGCAACACCCTCAGAAGGATTGCGTAACAGGCATAGGAGACATTGCTTTAATGGAATATGTTAAAGGATAAAGGGGAAGAAACACCTGGGAAGCCGAACACAATGCATGTTATCTTTTTAACATAAATAATGCACCTTAGAATGATATGAGAAACCAACCTTAGGCCAGTGATTGCATCAAAATATTTTTCATCAGCCTTCCAGATTTTACCAATCGATCCAAATACAGAAGAAATCAACTCTTCATCCTTTTCTGTTGCTGCAACTCCAAGGCTCATGGCTGTGCAAGTTTTAGAGGTGTTAAATATCAATGAATAACTTTGCTTGAATTGATAAACTCAGCTTTAATAATTCAGGACTACTAGATAGATAATAGATGTGGACATAAAGACTGGAATCTTGAAATTGGCAATCACTACTACCTTGTCAAAATAACTCTTAATCAAATAAAGGCTCTTATTGAAATGAAATGGTGCAAATATTTGTGATAGTACAGAAGAAGGCACTAGAATCCCTGGACAAAAGGTTAATACCTGACGCTGCCTCACCCACTGCTGCCGGAGTGTTTGGCATCACCCGGATGATGCGCTCATGGCCAGCCCAAGTCTAACAATAGATGAAATCAAAGTTCTTTTTAAAAATGTCAATGAAGGTAACCAATATAGAAATGTGGCGTGCATATGGTAATAATACCTGAAGATCCTTCAATTTTATTCCAGCAGCTACTGAAACCAAAAGCTTCTTCTTAGACAGCAGGGGCTTCAATTGCAAGATCACGTCTTTAACTGAGATGGAAACAAGAGAAACGACAGGACTCATGAGACAGAATTCCATTGATGCTCAAATCTCAGAAGCAATTCCGATGGCTTCTAACAGAAGTTGCAAAAATATATCACCCTTTCATATTTTCAATTCAAGCCCCTCAACCGCTATTAAAGCAATAACTAGCAATCGCTTCAGCAGAATATATGATGGCAAAATCGTATGGATTATCAGATACAATAAACTATCGGTAAGGTCACACTAAGTTCAAAGCTCGATATTTTAAGAAGGTCGAAGATCGAATATAAGTAGAGCGTACAGACCAACTTGAGGTTTCACGGCGAAGATGACCACGTCGCTGTCTGACACAACCTGTTCACGAAGACCGCAACGTAAGCGTACATGAACAAGCTCGCACGAGCGCATAGGAGAGTAAATGAAAAATAAAATTGCATTACAGCCTGATTGTTGAGAAGGACATTGACGCCAAAGGACTCGAAGGCGAGGCGGCGAGTGGGATTGGAGTGGGCGGCGGTGCAGATCCTAGAGGGCGGAAGGATGCCCGAGCGGACAACCCCTCGGGCTATACTCTCAGCCATCTTTCCCGGACCGATGAATCCTAGCCTGCAAGTCTCCAGAGGGATCGGCGCAACCTCCATCTCTTTGGCGCTATGTAATGAAGGGATCGTGGTTAATACATTCATCTCCCGTTATATATATTTATTAATAAAAATAATAATAATTTATTAAATAATTTATATTAAATATAATATATAATAAACTAAATATTAATATAAAATGATATATAATAAAAATATAATATTAAATAAATATATATAATTATATTATATATAATATATTATAGGTATAAAATTTTATTAGAATTTTATAATTGTATTATAATAAACAATAAATTAATATTAATTATACAATAATAATTATATATAAATATTTATAATAATAACAAGAAAAATAATATATATTAAATTAAATTAAATTATATTATATATGATATTTTATTTTTATGTATAATATTTTTATTATATAATTATATTAAATAATTTTATATAAAATATTATTAAAATATATAACAATAAAAATAATTAAAATAAATAAGAAAAAAATAGGATAAATACATAAAATACTATTAAAATAATTTAAATAATAAATATGAAAACTCATGCAAATTAACATTAAAAAATTACGTGTGTAGGGATTTGAAAATATTTATTGAAATTTCTTAAAATTGTTCCAATTTATTTTAGAAAAGAATGAATTTGTACACTTTTACAAACTTTTACTCATCTAAACTTCTCAATATATACAAAATATTAGAGATGAATGTCTCAAGATATATGAATGCCATATTAAGTACCAAGTTTGGAGCAGTTTAATAACCTGCCACATATTTTACCTGGGAGGAAAATTAAATTAAAATTTAAAAGGATTAATATATATTTTTAATTAATTTAAATAATTTATTAAGTAATTATATATTAATACAAACACGTATAATTAAATTAAAATATTATAATAATAATCTAATATAATATAATGTTAACTAAAATATATTATTATATTATATATAGTAGATTGTATATATAATATTTTTATCAGAATTATTATTACAATTAAAAAATAAATTAATATTAATTGGGTGTGATAGGTCAAGTTAGCCACTAAATAATAGGTTGGAAAATGGTTGACTAATTAAAAGTCAACCATGATAAAATTAAATCAAATAGATGTAATTAATCATAAGTTTAGAAATGACAATAACACACTGAGTTAAGTCTGATGAAAAAACTAACAAATTTAAATTATCTAATGAGAGTATGTCATATGTCTTGGTAATCGGACAAAAATATTTGGTAAACGTCCACGGGATGAAATGACCAATGGGAGTTCGTCACATGGCTAGTAAACAGGTCAATAGATAATTCGTACGTTGAGTAGAACGTTGCGTTAGTAATCCTAGCCAATCTAGTGCGCCATGTGGCATTTCACATTTGGAAAACTCACACACGCATAGAGGAGGAGGTTGAAGGTCACCATAACTCTGACGACCATTAAACCTCTCATACAATGGACTAAATAAGGGAGTTAATTATTGGTTTTATAGGAACGGAAGTCCTCGAGCTCCCTATATAAAGATTTGGTTAATGATTGGTTGATAGATGAATTGGAAGTGAAAACCAGGCAGGTGAATCGGATCTGAACCGGTTTGAACCAACATTTAATAAGTTTCTAAATTTATTTTTCTATGTGGCTTAAAATATTCAAATTTAAAAATTAAACCCACCATTGGATAGAGAATGAATTTAGATGAATTTAAAAATTTTTAAATTTGAAAAACTCGATCGAATCATGCCTGAACCGACCGGATTAAGAATTGAACTTAATTCGGACCGGTCCGGTCCGGTTCGGAACATTGTCATCTTCTTCCTTCAGATGACAACACTGTAAACCCCGCCCTTTTGAGTTAAGGAAAATTGGGAAAAGAACTGGTGAAAACGAGTAAGAAAATTGAACCGGTTCACAAACCCGTTTATTGGAGAATGGACAAATTAGAGAAATTTCAACTCTCTTGTAACCCAAAGAAATTTATAAACCTTGTGAAGTAACCTTAGAACAAAGTGGGAGAGAAAAACTAGATCGATTCGGGTGGACCAGACCCGAACCAGATTAAACTGGTTTAAGAATTGAGTAAGTTTATGAACCAGAACCGATAGAGAGATGGTAAATCGGGAATTTTATGGACCCTAAGTGACTTAAGTAGTCATAAAAGTTAGAAAAAAGGATTTTAGGGTGAATTGGAGATGAAAACCAAGCCAGTTCAGGTGAACTGGATCCGAACCGAATTGAAGTAGTTTGGACCGATTTGAACCACTATTGAACCATATTATAAATTCATTTTTCTAGGTGGATTAAATAATTCAAATTTGAGATTTGAGGCCACCATTGGATAGAAAATTAATTTAGATAAATTTAAAAAAAATTTAGATTTGAAAAACTCAGTGGAATGGGGGGTGAACCGGTCGGTTTAAGCTTTGAACTCGGTTTAGACCAGTCCGGTCCGGTTCGGAACAATGTCGTCTTCTTCCTTTAGATGACAGCACTGTTCACTCGTCGGAAAATCGAAGCAGCGCTGGCGAAGAAGAAACGTCTCCGTTCAATACATTTCTGGCCATCAATGCCTTTCATAAAGGTGCCAAACGGATGACTGATGAGTCATCGAGCTCTCTATATAAAAAGACCCTCTCCATTTATCCTCTCCATACTTGAAAAGCTCACTCTCTCTCAGTTGCTTAGTTTTCCGGTGAAACTCGAACCAGAGCTTCAATATAGGGTCATTTCTGAGCCAAAGGAGGCGAGGTTGGGTTCTTTAGAACTGGGGAGAAGTCAGCTACACGCCTGTAGTCTCCGTTTGCTCCAAGGGTCGCTGGAGAAGCATCGACATGATGGAACAATGAGCAGCTCCGACCGACCGAAGCTACCCTATTTCGATTGAGTTGAAAGCGGCCATTTCGAGCCCTCCTTAGGCTAAACCAAGCCCTCTCAACACTTCCTCAGTCCTCCCACAACTGAATTGATGCAATTCTTGATTCTAGGATGAACCTTAGGACGAGAGTTATCTGCCCAAATCTAAAGCTCGAACTGCCATGCCCCCGATGGTGAGTAATGGAAGCTTTCTCTCTCTATAGTTCATTTTCTGAGAAAGCTTCGTTTGAGCTCGTTCCGACATTAAAACTTACGATTCAAAGTGCTATGGAATAGAATGAACCTGTAGAAACTTAATTTCAACTTCAATTTTAACAATTAGAAGTGTTTGATTGGTCAATTTGATGAAATCAAATTTGACAATGTTAAGTAGTTGAAATTTGGGGATTTTTAAAAATTCAAAGGACCAAGATGCAATTTTATAAAATTGAGGGTTAATTGGGCTTGATAAGTATGTTAAAGGGCTAATTGAGGATTTTTTTTTAATTTTTGGGGTGAAACTTACCATTTTTGTAAATAAAGGGCAAAATGGTAATTTTGGAAAAATTGGGGAACTAAATTGGAAATTTGAGAAATTAACCCCTTTTTGTGAAATGGAATAAATTGAAGTCATATGATAAATTTTAAAAATTTTGGGACTCAATTTGAGGAAAAACTGGCATTAGGGACTTAAAGTTAAAGAGAAATAACTTTAGGGATCTAATTGCAAATAAATGAAACTTTGGTTTTCTCATTCATTTGTAATGAATGAATGAAGGCTATTAGGCTGAAGGATAATGAAACGAGATGTTCATATCTTGTAGGAACACGATGTACTGGGAATGCCAACAAGGACAAACTCGCGTGAATACAAAGAACCGGTCTAGTGGAATTCACTGCATTAACGGGTGAGTGGGTTAATTTACACATCATACCGGTTGGGATGATGAGCACTTTTATTTAAGGAAAACCTACTTACCGGTTGTAAGTGAGACTTTTAACATCATACCTGGTTGGGGTGATGAGCAAATTAAGTTAAAAACCACTTACCGGTTGTGAGTGAGATTTTATATCATACCCCGTTGGGGATGATAAGTACTTCGAAATGAAAACCCATTACTAAGTGGTATTTTAAACATCTCAATGCATAGAAGTGATGTGAAATTCATGCGGAAAAACTACTTATCGGTTGTAAGTGGATAATACCTGGTTGGCATGATAAAACTTACTCGAAGGAAGTTGAAAACTCGTTCATCAGTTATGAGCGGAGATGTCCTTATACCTGGTCGGTATAATGGACAGTTGAAAACATATTTTTGTCGAAAGTGCTCTCCCCTGACTATGTGCCAATTCTTAAACAATTTGGGAGACCTTCTTGATGGGAGCTTGAATATCTCTTATAGGCTGGAGGCCTCGGTTTTGGAACATGGGGGCTAATATGCCCGATTTTAAAAATCTCGTATAGTGAGCCCAAGGCCAGTTGGCACGAGCAGGAGTTCATAAACAAACATGAGTTATATGCCATAAAACTTTTAATTAAGAAATTATTTTGCTATGGTACCAAGACATGACTAACATACTCAGTCAACTAGCGTCAGTGTGACATGATAAGTTGATAGACCACTTAAGACAAACAACTGCGAGTTAAGTTGAGGGTTGGGGCCGTTGGACCAGTGGCACCACATATTATATGGCATGATAAGAAAATACTAATTGTGCATGAACTGTGATTAAGGGAGCATCAAGACGTCCAAGAGGGGTAGTGATGCGTCCTAAGGGCACTGAACGACCTAGTGGGTATAAGGGTAGTTTGTCATACCAAGTGACCATGCGAAATTTGGAGTAGCACCAAGTGCATGAGACTGGGGTGGGGACGAGATGAGGTCTCTGTTCTCATACGGACACGAAGAATTGATTTTGGGATTGAGGGTCAGATTTCACGAACATCCACTCATTTTTAGTGTAGAAGTGGATGTACTTCTATCTAGGTGGCCGGTAAAGTCACTCTGACACCACAAGTGGGTTCAGTGGACGTACTGACATGCGAATGTGTGTTTGACCTTCATGATGAAGGATGTGTGTTGGGTGATGACACACCGTGATTAAATAAAGAAATGGTGGTAAAAACTAAGATTTGAAATCAAAGGTTTTTGAAAGAAAGGAGTTTGGCACACTCCTATATAAATCTTTTTCCTAAAAGTGCATGACACTAGGGTGGGGTCGGGATGAGGTCTTCATACTCATACAGACATGAAGTGGCATTTAGATCTGAGGGTCGGACATCTGGGACATCCACTCAGACCTAGGGTATAAGTGGATGGGCATCTATCTTGGTGGACGGTAAAGACGCTCCGATCCACAAGTGGGTGCAGTGGACGTGCTATACCTGCAAATGTGTGTACTCTTCTTGATGAAGGGTATGTGGTTGTTTGCTAAATGCCTCTCGAGGTAAGAGGATGGGCTAAGAGAGCTAAACACATCGGATATGGAAATGGGAAAAAGGTTTTGGAAACCTGAACTAGTGGAAAATATGTTTAAAAGGGAAATGATGACCTTGGCATGGTTTTTATAAACCAAAGTTATTTTGAAAACTCACTCTCAACACTCACTCATTGAGTTGTAGAACTCACCCCCTCCCTTTACCCTTTTCAGGTAACAGAGGAAAAACTAACATTAAAGAACCTCCTATATTGGAAATGTAAGATAAGTATGTCTATTTTAATATTCAGTTTTATATAATGTTATTTCAAGAAATACAGGAAAAAGGACACCTTAATCCTCATGGTTTAAAAAGGGGTGAAACCCTTCACTGACCAAAGGGAGTGGCGGGTTGCTCAAGGGGATCCGACCAAACTGGGTCGATGCGTGACAGCACCTACCTGTGTACGACTAGTGGGACCTAGTGATACACCACCCTACACACTGAAGGGAGAGACCCATAAGTTACCATAGGCTAGGTAAGGACCAGGCCATGATCAAATGGAGACTCTAGAAAGGGGGATGTGAAATACCTCCCATTAACCATGACGTCCACGAAGGAGAACCCCGAGTCTCGAAGGACCGGATTTAGATTTCCATGGAGCCGAGATTCACGGAAGTGGTACAAGGAGAGATGCATGACCCTAACTATAGGTGATGCACCCAGGTCGAAGCCCTATGGAGAGGTCATAAGGAAAAGGGTGATGGTAACTAGGTGAGCAAATGGAGAAACCCTAAAAGGTGTTAACAGGATGGTGTCCCGGTTAACAAAACAAAGTCATACCATGAAGGATGACCAGACTCTTCCAACAACACCTTTTTTTCCCCAGAGAAGGGAATAGGAGAGAATGGTTGGATGAAGGGTGCAATGTGGGCTAGGATGGGCAACCTCACCAAGTTCGTCCATCCCTAAACCCTCAAAGAAGAGACCTAGTAGATTTGCGAGCAAGATGATATACAGTTGAGGAGGCATACTAGCACAGCATCCTAGAATCTATAGGCTTGAACTAAACTCCCCATGGCGTGAGTAGATTCTGTCCAGATTAAAAGGAGTCTCCAGAGGCAAGGTCCTCTAATGCATGGTGTTTTTGCTGATCTAACGATTGGTCTGGGTAATTGATCTGAACAAACTTTTTCGTCGAAATACTGGCGACAACAGAGTGGTTGTTTCCGTTGAGCTCCCTAGGTGGCTAGTTTTCCTCTACCTGAATGGGATGGGACTTTGCCCAATGCAAAATCATCCATAGGTCGGTAGGGCCACATGGGGGACAATCATCGGGTAAGGTGACCCCGATAGTGAAGGTCATATGGCAAGGTAACCATATGGGTGTGGGAATATGCAAAACCCGAGGTGAGAGGTGAGAAGCTAGGGGATGGTATCCAAAGTTGTCAGGATCCCTTGTTGCTCAGGGTATAGGCTAAGATCTGGTAGAGCAATGAATGTCTTATGTATAGCCTATTTTCAGGACAAAACTCCTAAAAAGGAGGGGATGGTTGTAACAACAGGAAATGTTTTAGACACGGTGGGCTAGATCTAGTACAATGCGAGTGGACCCAAGGTAACGGTTTTTCAAAAATGAAGTGGGCGTAAGGCCATGTTTTGAAAATCTCACACAATTGGGCTTAAAGCCAATGGAAACGGGTCCAACCCTATAAATAAGTTTGATTTAAGAGCTTGTCAATATTTTTTACAATTGGATAATGCTTGTTGAAGCTACTATGCCAAAGCTAGGTTGTAGCCTATTGGGCTAGAAGCACAAAGATAAAGGCCTTAAATTAAGATACCTTTGTATGTGATTGCAATCATACAAAACCAAAGAGACGCCCAGTACATAGCAGTATTGGTTATAAGGACTACTGGATAGTAAGGGTGTTACAAGGACAGAAACATTGTTCTAGTATGTCGTGAAGCTCTAGGACCTTCATGCACATTGAGACCAAGGGGATAGAAGAGTGAGGTCTCACCCCCACAAATATGAGGATCAAAGAATCGATAAATCTGTGGGATGGGCAAAGGTGCCCACACATATGAAGTGGTGGAGGTTATGCCTCTCACCAGGATGGACGGTAAAGTTACTCTAGGCCACTAGTGTAATAGATCGAGGTTGTTAGCCTATGAGGTTTTGTTCTTCGACTGTGTATTCCCTTTATGGATAAAGGGTGTTTGTGTGTTTGTTTGAAACAAACCTGAGTAGGTTTATAAAATTAGACCCCTCTAAGTAGAAAGGATGCTACTCTATGTCAATGAAATAAGAAAAAAAAACTTTATGAAAATGTTTTATAAAAGATAAGGCAAGTAGTGGCTTGCTTATTGTATATATTTTTCAAAAAAGGAAACTTTGCTTAAGTGCATACTTAACCATGGATAGGAAGTCATGATGTCTTATAAATCCTATTCACTGAGTTATCGAACTTACCCCCTTCCTTAAACCTGTTTAAGGAAAGCTTTTGCGCTAAGAAGGGTGAAAATCGAGAAGCAAGTCAGAATTATCATAACAAGGCTCATAATAGAAAATTCTATTTGTTTTTCATCAAAATTTTGAAAATTTTCATTAGAGCGTGGCGACCCAAAAGTACTTTAACAAGATCCTGGGAATACAATAGTTGATAAGTCGTAAACAACAACCTTCGTGAGCAGGGTAGAAGGCTACCTCAAACTGTTAGTGGCTTGAGAATGTCTTCCCGCCTTCGCGCCTAGTCTCCTTGCCTTCCACCCACAATGGTTTGGGGGAGGGTGAGCTCACGGCTCAGTGAGTGGGACACTAACATCACGCCACTACATGGCTTGTGACCCAGATCTTTTCCATAAACCACCTAGCATGATATACTATTTACTCCACTCATATTTGCCTATACAAGCCCCGTGGTTTGTTTCCACCTTTGATATGAACATCTCTGGCCATCTGACTCATAGTCTAAGCTACGATAAGGTTATCCTCGGTCTCCCCCTTTTAGTCTTTTACTTTTATCACATTAAAGGCAAACACTGGGACTCGGTCTTGCACACACTCATGGCATATGCTTGGGCAGCACTACCATGCCATTCACAGTTCGTGCCTCAACCTAGAAACTTAGGCCTAAATGAAAATATGGCATATGTTTGGGCAACACTTCCAGGCTACTTACCGCCTCTGCCTCAACCTGACAACTTAGGCCTAATGAAAGCGATGGAATACTCATGGCCCTAAACAATAGCATGAGCAACTCATGGCCCCAAGGAAAATAATTCACATGCATCAAATGGATCACCAATTTCGCATTCTTAGATCGAGAAGCTAGAGTGTGGGAGGCCCAAGGCTCTCTTTCCACCACTGGCACCTCACTCATACCTTCTCGTAGCTCAGTGTCTCAATAACTTGGGTCTACTCAGGTATAACAATAAGACACGCATGACTTCAAGTAATAATCGTGGCACTCATGGCCATTTCTTGTAACGATGTCACATCCACAATGTTACCGGGAGCTTGATGCAACACACACTATCTTCCCTTAACTTTGCAAACTGAATACATGGTTAAACGCAAGAGGTTGGACCTCATAGGTTATCTCCCTTTTTTTTTTGGATGTAAGCACAAACACTGGGAGCTTGACTCTTCGTGAGCCGACTTACTTTTTTAATCAACTGTACCAACAGCCCTAGGCTTGTGTTTCTAAGCGTAAACCCAACTCGATCACTATCACAGCAAAGCAATGCACACATATTGGTAGATTGGCCCTCAACAGCCCTCTCCCCAATTCATGCAAGGCTCTAAGCCACACATACAATTTTTCCTCAATTTCTCAAAAAATAGCATTCATCTAGCCTCCTAGTTCTCATGACTGGTTCTTTCTTGCACTTTCAAAATGATCTTTGAATTAGTGGGCATGCTTTTACCAGTTCACACTTCTTATATAATTTCTCAATGCTCAACTTGTTACATAAACACACAAGTCACACAAGCAAGCAATGTAATGATCTTAGTTGATCCAATAGGGTGCACCACCAACAATGGAACCAAAACACGCTCACCAAGAGTCTTACAATTTGTTCATTCCAGGGGTTTCAGAGAACCCTCTCCTCGTCCCACTCAAGTAATTGATTGCTCTTTTTACAATATATAGCAAAGAGAGGGGACAATTCCCTTTAGATACACAATAAGTCACTACACCGTAAATTTACTTAAGAATTTATGGTTTTCCCCCATATTTGCGAGCTACCCAACTCCCTAGTCAGTAAGCTGGCATTGACCCTAGCCTTCTCTAAGGTTAGTCACTCGAGCTCAAGGTAATTTTCTTTACAATTCAATATTGAAGTGCCCAATATTCATTTATTTACCACCTAGTGGTCCTAATTTTCCCAATTTAGCATTTGCTCCTCAACTTGGGCAAAATTATCATTTTCCCTTATACTTTACAACTTGCCTTTCTTTGGACCTAAGACTTTCCCAATTCTTCCATTTGGATCCCTCAAGTCTTCTTGAGTCCCATTTAGGTCCCAAATAGGCATTAGAATATTTCCAAGATCTATTTTCCCAAATTACTAAAAGGCCCCTAAGTTTTGGCAAAATTACAATTTTGCTCCTCTTCTTGAGGACTTGGGTTTTGAAATCCATTTAACCCCAAATTTTCTCATGTAGGTCCATAAACATTCACAAATCACGTTTAGGACCATGGACTACACAAAAGTTTCATTTTGGCCATGAAAATACCTATATTTGGACTTTAGTCCCTAACTTTATCTTTATTACAAATAGATCCCTAAACATTCCACAATAGGCAAACTATGTCCCCTATCCTCACCAAACTTCCCAATCAGCCCTATAACCTCATTAGCACCTTAGGAAGACCCCATAAAAAGCTCATTCCTATTTGGGTCACCTAAGTTTCACTTATTTGTATTCTAATCCCTAACCTTTGACTCATAAATAAAGTATCTCCAAAAATTGTGAAATTAAGTGAGGAGGTCCTTCTAGCCTCTCTCTATTCTGTCGTGACCTTGATTTCATCATATTCATCCAAAATCACTCTAATCAGCCTTGATCAAAAACTTAATAGAAAATGAGTTAAAATCAGGTCAAAGTCGAGAACTCATCAGAGACAGAACGTCGGTCGTCACGGTTGGTGCGGTTGGAAAGAGGACAATCCAAAGAGTCTTTGGCCACTTAAATTACCTTGGTTGGTGGTATGTAGCTTCTGTAATGTCCATTTTAGTCAACTCACCTACTTAACCTGAAAATCAGAAACTAAATGAATTAATTCTCCTTTTATACCCAATCAAATTGAGCAAGGTCGGTGACTATGAAAAAGTCGGTCTGAGGAATCTGCTGAATTTTTATCAGCCATCTAGGACCATTGAATCTACCACTATTGGCCCTAGAACCAACTACTCTATTTTCTGTTGTCGGAGCTCCATTAATGTGCGATCATGTTAGCATCAGTAGAGTGAGAGTTGAGGGTCAGGATAGGTGGCATTAGAAAGTTTACTTCCTCAGCTTTCTAGGGACACCAAGATCGCGTTCAGGTGGTCGGATAGAGGAGCTAGGCTTTCTGCAAGTCAGGTCACCAAAATTGAGAGTTGTATGTGTTCTAGAGAGGATTCCGGTTGAATTCTAATCAGGGAAAACATACAATTTATATGGCTGGATTCTAGACTTCCATGACAATCTAGTCATGGCATTCTTTAATAAATCCATAGCCTATAGCCCTAGAAATGAATTAATTTCCCCAAGCGGTGGCTAGCGGGTTGTCATCCAATATTTATTGGATTTTTCCGCTGAAATCATGTTAGGGCAGGTGAAAGATATGATACACGCATGCATGGCCACATGTGCATTTGCCCAACTTTGCGCGTCGGCTGGTCTGCATTGTAGCGAACCGGTTTCCGATTAATTTTTCCACCGATTCGGTAGTTTTTGGCCTAGTTCACCTACTTTTGGATTGATTCTTAGAAAAAATAAAAATACCTACAAATTCTACATTCAATTTCCTATTTAATGGAATTAAGAACTGCCTCATTTAAATTTGTTAACACCCCTAAAATTCAGAGGGGTTTTCTGCTCTGAGCCAATTCGATCAGTTTTGGCCCTTTTGAGGTCAGTTCACCACTAATCATACCAGTTCCTAATCCAATAAAATTTTCTAAAAATCCTCATTCACATCCTCTATTGATTGGCCCCCAGATCCTCCCTTTTATGGGTTGTTTAGATCCCCTTAAAAATCGGGGGCATTTTCCCATAATTTAGCTCAGTCCCATTTTTTACTAGCTTTCACTCTGTGATTTTCCATCTCCTGACTCATGATCCTTTGGGGATTTGTGAGAATCATTTAGGGTCCTACCTACTTCCATCATGGATTCATTTATGTGAACTGACTCTCCAAATCCTAGCTTGGGTTCCATTCATGGCTCGAGGCTCCATTCTTGGTTTTGGACTTTTGCTTTAGGTTTTGCAATTTCCTTCTCAATTTCATATCCCCCTTTCGGTATTACAGTTTAATTCTTAGTTTGGGATTTCATTCCAGGCTCTCACTCGGTTTCGGTCCACTTGGGCTTGTCTTGGGTTCCGGAAGTTCCGGTATTATACTTTGGGCCAATTACTTGAAAAGGGAAGCATGCTCATGTAGAGTCAAGCTCCTTGTGTTTGTGCATACATCCAAAAATGGGAGACGATTATTGAGGTTTGACCTCCTGAGTTTAACCATGTTTTTAGCATGAAAATTATGAGATGCATTTTGTGTGCAAAGTGATGGGGAGTCGAACATGTGTTGCATCAAGCTCCAAGTAACGGAGTGCATGTGGCACCGTTACGAGGAATGGCCATGAGAGCCACTTGATGACCTTGAGTAATTTTAATGTTTGTGTATATGAATATGGGATATGGGGGTGATGGAGGGACACCTAAGAGATTGTGTTGTCATCTGGGGAAAAAATGGAAAGGAGATCGGGGAGAAATAATGTATCTTCTATATTTTCCCAAGACACCTGGAATATGTACGGGAATTATTCAAGTACACCTCTATGACAGGTAGATGGTGAGATGAGTTGTAAACCCCATCCTTTAATAATGAGAAAACCAGGAAAGAACCGATCAATTTTGAATTTTAAACCAAATCGGTCTACAAGCTCGATTAATAGAAAATGGGAAAATTGTGAATTTACTTCTTCCATATGACTCAAAATGGTTCATAAATCTTGGAGAAAAACCTTAGGATGAAATGAGGAAAGAAAACCGGATCAGTTCAAGTGAAATGGGTCCGAACCGGATAAAATCGGTTTAAGGACCGAGTCGAGTTATGAACTAGAATCAATAAAGAGATGGTAAACCAGAAATTTTAAGGACCCTAAGTGACCCAAGGAGTCACAACAGACATGGAAATGGACTTGTAAAGGAATTGGGGATGAAAACCAAACCGGTTCAGGTGAACTAGATTCGAACCGGTTTGAACCACTATTGAACCGAATCCTAAATTCATTTTTCTAACTGGCTTAAATAATTCAAATGTGAGATTTGAGGCCACCATTGGATAGAAAATGAATTTAGATAAATTTAAAAATTTTTAGATTTGAAAAACTCAGTCGAATGAGTGGTGAACCGGCCGATTTAAGCTTCGAACCCGGTTTGGACCGGTCCGGTTCGAAATAGTGTCGTCTTCTTCCTTCAGATGACAGCACTGTTCACTCGCCGGAAAATCGAAGCAGCGCCAGTGAAGAAGAAACGTCTCCGTTCAATATGTTTACAACCATCAATGTCTGTCATAAAGATGCCAAATGGACAGCCGACGAGTCCCCGAGCTCCCTATATAAAGAGCCCCTCCCCATTCATCCTCTCCACACCTGAAAAGCTCACTCTCTCTTAGTTGCTAAGTTTTTCGATGAAGCTCAAACTAGAGCTCTGATATAGGGTCATTTCTGAGCCAAAGAAGGTGAGGTTAGGTTCATCACAACCGGGGAGAAGTCAACTACACGGTGGTGACATCCGTTCGATCCAAGAGTCATCGGAGAAGCGTCGGCGTGATTGAACAGTGAAGCAGCTCCGGCGGACCGAAGCTTCCCTATTTCGGCCAAGTTGAAATTGGCCAATTCGAGCCCTCCTCAGGCCAAACCAAGCCCTCCCGATACTTCCTCAGCCCTTCGCGGCCGAATTATGACCGAAAGTTAAGCCAATTCGGCTCCCCTTTGCAAATTCCAATCGATGTTAGAGAGAGAGTCGGCAGAATTTCAATAACGAAGTTCTAATCCAATTCGACATCAATTGATGTCATTCTTGATCCTAGGAAGAACCTCTGGAGGAGAGCTACCTGCCCAGATTGAAAGCTCCGACCGTCGCGCCCTCATCGGTGAGAAATCGAAGCTTTCTCTCTCTACAGTTTGTTTTCCGACGAAGCTCCATTTGAGTTCATTCCGACGTTAAAATCTACGATTTAAAGTTTGTTAGAATTGTATGAAGATGTAGGAACTTAATTTCAACTCCAATTTCAACAATTTGAGGTGTTTGATCTATCAATTTGATAAAATCAAATTCGACAATGTTGAAGAGTTAAAATTGGGGGAAAATTAGAGAAATTGGGAATTTTTGAAAAATTCGAGGGACCAAAATGAAATTTTCTAAAATTGAGGGTCAATTGGGCATGATAAGAATATTAGAGGGCTAATTGAAAAATTTTAGAATTTTTGGGATAAAATTTACCATTTTTGTAAAGGAAGGCCAAAATGGTAATGTTGGAAAAGTTGAGGGACCAAATTGGAAATTTGGGAAAATTAAACCCTCTTTGTGAATTTGAATAAATTGAGGTCCCAAGATAAATTTTAAAAAGTTTTAGAACTCAATTTAGGGAAAAACCTGGCAATAGGGAAGTAAAGTTAAAGAAAAATAACTTTAGGGACCTAATTGCAAATATATATGAAGTTGGGTTTCTCATTCATTTGAAATGAATGAGGGCTAATAAGCCAAAGAATAATGAACAACTATGTTCATTTTGTGTAGGAGGATGAGACATCAGGAACGCTAGCCGAAGTCTAGCTTGCTAGGGACGGAAATCGACTAAGTGGAATTTCACTGCGCGATTGAATGAGTGGGATTTTATATCATACTCGGTTAGGAATGATAAGTATATCATAATGAAAACCCACTACTATGTGGTATTTTAAACATCACAACTTAGAAGACTGATGTGAAAACCATACAGAAAAACTACTTACCAGTCGTAAGTAGATCATACCCGGTTGGTATGATGAAACTTACTCGAAGGAAGTTGAAAACCTGCTCATCGGTTATTAGTGAAGATGTACTTATACCCAGTCCGTATAATGGATAGTTGAAAATATATTTTGTCGGAAGTGTTCTCCCTTGACTATGTGCCAATGCTTAAACTATTTGGGAGACCTTCTTGATGGGAGCTCGAATAGCTCTTATAGGTCAGGGAACTCGGTTTTGAAACTTGGGGGCAATTATGCCTGGTTTTAAAAATCTCGAACAGTGGGTCATAGGCCATTGGGCACGAGTAGGAGCTCATAAACAAACATGATATATGTGCCATAAAACTTTAATAAATGAATTGTTTGGTCATGGTACCAAGACAGTACCGACATATTCGGTCAACTAGCAGTAGTGCGACATGACCAGTCTCCGAACCAGTCAAGACAAATAGTTATAGGTTGAGCTGAAGGTCGGGGCCATTGGACTAATGGCACCACAGATTACATGGATTGATAAGAAAATATTGTCTGTGCATGCACTATGAGTATAGGACCATCAAGATGCCCATGAGGGGTAGTGATGCGTCCTAAGGGCCTTAGACAACTCGGTGAGTATAAGGGCAGTTCATCGTACTAGGTGACCGTGTGAAATTTGGAGTAGCACTAAGCGCATGAGACCGGGGTGGGGATGGGATGAGGTCTCTGTCCTCATACGGACACGAAGAATCGATTTCAGGATTGAGGGTCAGATGTCGCATACATCCGCTCATTCTTAGGGTAGAAGTGGACGTATTTCTATCTAGGTGACCGGTAAAGTCCCTCCGAAGCCACAAGTGGGTTCAATGGTCGTACTGGCCTGCGAATGTGTGTTAAACCTTCATGATGAAGGATGTGTGTTGGGTGATGACACACTGTGGTAAATGAAGAAATTGTGACAAAAACCCGAGATTTGAAATTGAAAGGATTTTTGAAAGAAAGGAGTCAGGCACACTCCAAATACAAGTGTTTTTTTTTTTAAATTAAAAGTTTTGAAACCCATTCTCTAAGTAGTCGTACTCACCCCCTCCCTTATATCCCTTTCAAGATATCCCGAAAAGCCTATCCTTAAGGAACTGCAAATTTAAATGTCTGCAAGACAAGTATGATTAATTTAAAAATATTATGCAATTTTGATCTATGTCATTCCAGGAAAAAGGTGCAGGTTCAAAGGACGCCTTACTCCTCCTAGGTTTAATAGAGGGGAAACCCTTAGTAAACCGGGAAGAGTGGCGGTTGCTCATGGGGATCCAGCCAAACTGGGTCGAGGCGTGACATGAGTCATATGTGTAGGGGTCATTTGAGAGGAGGTAATGCTGCTATGACTCAGTTGCTGAGACACCAGCTGTGAGTGAGGAGAAGGTTCGCAACCACTTCATTCTAGTCTTATGTCTGGTGCCGCCCCGAGAGGGCAGTGCACTCCGGGAAGGCTTTATTTTTATGTAGGGCTCGAGTTGCCCAAATTGTTGTGTAGGCATGAGTGCCACATTGTGTGGGAGACTGACTACAAATCTGTCATGACCTAGAGGTGCTAAAGCACCGAGTTGGGAGGCGCCACATGTGAGGTGCTGGTTGTGGGGATGAGAGACATGGTGCCTCCCACATTCCAGCTCCTTGTCTTGAATTGCATGAGGGGTTATCCATTCTAGGCGAAACCATGATTCTATGTTTAGGGCCATGAGTTTCCCCTTGTTTTATGTTGTTTCCTAAGTTGTCGGGTTAGGGCATGTGTCACGATCAACCAGAAGTGCTGCACGAGTGTAGGTCATATGATTGTGAGGGATCGTGTCCCATATTTGAAATAAATAAATTGAATACATGAATATTCGATAAGGGGGCGATCGAGAATATCCCGACAGTAAGATAGAAACGAGTCAGATAATTCAAGACTATGTCTCAAGGGGAAGGAAAGAAACTACAGGGCTCGCATGGGGGACGCGAGCGTTTAGAGTAGACCTTGTGTGTTAGGTGGTTTATGGGAAAGGTCTGGGTCGTAAGCCATGTAGTGGCACGATTTCAGTGTCACACTCACTGAGCTGTGAGTTGTGAGCTCACCCCCTCGTAAACTTGAAACCTACACACGAAGTACATATGTAAACCCCGCCATTTTGAGTTAAGGAAAAACCAAGAAAAGAACAGGTCAAACCGAGTGAGAAACATCGAACCGGTTCACAAATCCGTTTATTGGGGAACAGGAAAATTAGAGAAATTTCAACTCCCTGGTGATCCAAAGAGATTTATAAACCTTGGGAAGAAATCTTAGAACAAAATGGGAGAGAAAAACTAGACTAGTTCGGGTGAACCGGACCTGAACCGGATTAAACTAGTTTAAGAACCGAACCGGTTTATGAACAGAAACCGATAGAAAGATGGTAAACTGGAAAATTTATGGACCCTAAGTGACCTAAGGAGTCATAAAAATCATGAAAAATCACTTTAGGGTGAATTGGAGATGAAAACCAAACCGGTTTAGGTGAACCGGATCCGAACCAGTTTCAACCACTATTGAACTGGATTCTAAATTCATTTTTCTAGGTGGCTTTAAATATTCAAATTAGAGATTTGAGGCCACCATTGGATAGAAAATGAATTTACACGAATTTAGAAATTTTTATATTTGAAAAACTCGGTCAAATGGGGGATGAACCGGCCAAATTAATCTTTGAACCCGGTTTAGACCGGTCTGGTCCGATTCGGAATAGTGTCATCTTCTTCCTCGTGATGACAACACTATTCACTCGACAAAAAATTGCACAGCACCTACGAAGCTGAAAAGTCTCCAGCCAGGGAGATTGACGCATTGAATGACTACCATTAAGGCACCAATCAAATGGCCAGAAAGTCCCCAAGCTTCCTATATAAAGACCCCTTCTCCATTCATCCTCTTCACACCTGAAAAGCTCACTCTCTCTCAGCTGCTTAGTTTTTTGGTGAAACTCAAACCATAGCTCTGATATAGGGTCATTTCTGAACCAAAGAAGGCAAGGTCAGGTTCTTTAGAACTGGGGAGAAGTCAGCTACACGTCTGTGTCTCTATTTGCTCCAAGGGTCATCGGAGAAATATCGGCGTGATGGAACAGTGAAGTAGCTCTGGCGGACCGAAGTTGTCCTATTTTGGATGAGCTAAAATCAGCTAATTCAAGCCCTCCTCATGCCAAACCAAGCCCTCCCAACACCTCCACAGCCCTCCCATGGCCGAATTAGGACTGAAAGATAAGTCAATTCAGCTCCAATCTACAATTTCCAATCAGTGCTAGAGAGAGAACCGGTAAAATTTCTATGATAAAATTCTAATTCAATACCATAGATACAATTCTTGATTCTAGGATAAACCTCATGATGAGAGCTATCTTTCCAGACTGAAAGCTCGGACTGTCGTGCCCCCGACGGTGAGTAATTAAAGCTTTCTTTCTCTATAGTTTGTTTTATAGTGAAGCTCCGTTTGAGCTCGTTCTGGCGTAAAAACTTGCGATTCAAAGTGCTATTGAATCATATAAAGATGTAGGATCTCAATTTTAACTTCAATTTTAACAATTAGAGAGGTTTGATCAGTCAATTTGATTAAATCAAATTTGGTTGTGTTAAGTAGTTGAAATTGGGGAAAATTGGGGATTTTTGAAATTTGAATGACCAAAATGCAATTTAGTAAAATTAAAGGTCAATTAGGCATGATAAGAATGTTAGAGGGCCAATTGAGAAATTTTAGAATTTTTGGGGTAAAACTTACCAGTTTTGTAAAGGAAGGGCAAAATGGTAATTTTGAAAAAGTTAGGGAACCAAATTGGAAATTTGGGAAATTAAACCCCTTTTTGTGAATTTGAATAAATTGAGGTCCTAAGATAAATTTTAAAAGTTTTGGGACTCAATTTGAGGAAAAAATGGCATTAGGGACTTAAAGTTAAAGAAAAATAATTGTAAGGACCTAATTGCAAATAAATAGAATGTTTGGTTTCCTCATTCATTTGGAATGATGTACCGGGACTTAAAGTTAAAGAACAAGGATGTTCATATCGTGTAAGAATACGAAGTACCGGGAATGCCAACAAGGACAAGATTGCGTGAATACAAAGAACTAGTCGAGTGGAATTCACGACATTAACGGGTGAGTGGGCTTACTAACGTCATACCCGGTTGGGATGATGAGCATAGTTTAAAGTTAAAAACCACTTACCGGTTGTGAGTGAGATTTTATATCATACCTGGTTGGGGATGATAAGCACCTCGAAATGAAAACCCACTACTTAGTTGTATTTTAAATATCACAACTTTGAGGAGTGATATGAAAATCACGCGGAAAAACTACCTACCAAATGTAAGTAGATCATACTCGGTTGGTATTATGAAACTTACTCGAAGGAAGTGGAAAACCCATTCATCGGTTATGAGCGGAGATGTCCTTATACTCGGTCAGTATGATGGATAGTTGAAAACATATTTTGTCGGAAGTGTTCTCCCCTGACTGTGTTTTACTACTTAAATGATTTGGGAGACCTTATTGACGGGAGCTCGAATAGCTCTTATAGACCAGGGGCCTCGGTTTCGAAACTTGGGGGCTAATATGCCCAATTTTGAAAATCTCGAACAGTGGGCCATAGGCCAATTGGCACGAGCAGGAGATTGTAAACAAACATGAGATATATGCAATAAAACTTTAATTAAATGAATTGTTTGGCCTTGATACCAAGACAGGACCGACATATTCAATCAACTAGTGGTAGTGCGACATGATAGGTCTGCAGACTAGTCAAAACAAACAGTTGCAAGTTGAGTTAATGGTAGGGGCCGTTTGACCAGTGGCACCATAGATTATAAGGCATGATGTGAAAATATTGATTGTGCATGCACTGTGTGTACGGGACCTTCAAGACACCCAAGAGGGGTAGTGATGTGTTGTCACGCCCCAACCCGGTTTGGTCGGATCCCCATGATCAACCCACCACTCTCTCGATTTATTAAAGGGTTTCCCCTCATTATAAACCGTAAAGAGTAAGGCATCGTTTAAACCTGCATTTTTCCTGGAATAACAAAGATCAAAACTACATAATAATTTAATTTTATCATACCTGTCTCGCAGGTGTCTAGGTTAATGGTCTTTAAGGGTAGACCTTCCGAAATTTCCTGAAAGGGGTATAAGGGAGGGGGTGAGTATGACTACTCAGTGAATAAGTTTTTAATAAATAACTTTGAGGAAAAAGGATTGTATTGGAGTGTGCCAGACTCCTTTCTTTCAAAAATCATTTCATTTAAAATCTCGGGTTTTACCACCATTTCCTTATTTAATCACGGTGTGTCATCACCCAACACAAAACCTTCATCATGAAGGTTATACACACATTCGCAGGCCAGCACGTCCACTAAACCCACTTGTGGCTTCGGAGCGACTTTACCGACCACCTAGATAGAAGTACGTCTACTTCTACCCTGAGAATGAGTGGATGTACGTGACATCTGACCCTCAATCCCGAAATCCATTCTCCGTGTTTATATGAGGATAGAGACCTCATCCTGTCCCCACCCGGGTCTAATGCACTTAGTGATACTCCAAATTTTGCACGGTCACCTGGTATGACAAAATGCCCTTATACTCACCAGGTCGTCCAAGGCACTTAGGATGCATCACTACCCCTCATGGGCATCTTGATGATCTCGTAATCATAGTGCATGCACAAACAATATTTTCTTATCACGCCATATAATCTGTGGTGTCACTAGTCCAACAGCCCCGACCCTTAACTCAACCTACAGCTGTATGTCTTTACTGGTCCAGAGACCTATCATATTGCACTACCACTAGTTGACTGAATATGTCGGTCCTGTCTTGGTACCATGGCCAAACAAATCATTTATTAAAGTTTTATGGCACATATCTCATGTTTGTTTATGAGCTCCTGCTCGTGCCCACTGGCCATTGGCCCACATGTTCGAGATTTGCAAAATTTGGCATAGTAACCCCTAAGTTCCAAAACCGAGGCCCCCCAACCTATAAGAGCTATTCGAGCTCCCATCAAGAAGGTCTCCCAAATCGTTTAAGTATTGGCACATAGTCTGGGGAGAGTACTTCTGACAAAAATATATTTTCAACTGTCCATTATACCGACCGGATATAAGGAAATCTCCGCTCATAACCGATGAACGGATTTTCAACTTCCTTCAAGAAAGTTTCATCATACCAACCGGGTATGATCTACTTACAACCGGTAAGTAGTTTTTCCGCATGATTTTCACATCACTCCTCTAAGTTATGATATTTAAAATACCACTTGGTAGTTGATTTTCATTTTGAGATACTTATCATCCCCAACCGGATATAATATAAAATCTCACTCACCCGTCAATACAGTGAATTCCACTAGATTGGTCCCTTGTTTTCACGCGAGCTTGTCATTGTCGGCATTCCCGGTGCTTCATGTTCTTACATGATATGAACATCTCGGTTCATTATCTCTCAGCCTAATAGCCTTCATTCATTCCAAATTAATGAGAAAAACCAAACTTTTTATTTATTTACAATTAGGTTACTAAAGTTATTTTTCATTAAGTCCCTAATGCCGATTTTTCCTCAAATTTAGTCTCAAAACTTTTAAAATTCCCCTTGGGACCTCAATTTATTCAATTTCACAAAAAGGGATTTAATTTCCCAATTTTCCAATTTGGTCCCCCAACTTTTCCAAAATTACCATTTTGCCCTTCCTTTACAAAAATGGTAAATTTTACCCCAAAAATTCTAAAATTTCTCAATTGGCCCTCTAACATTTTTATCATACCCAATTGGCCCTCAATTTTAGGAAATTGTATTTCGGTTTTTTGAATTTTCGAAAATTCCCAAATTTCACCCAATTCTCCCCCTCCCCCTCCCTCCCAATTCCAACTTATTAACCCAGCCGAATTTGATTTTATCAAATTGACCAATCAAACATTTCCCATTGTTGAAATTGAAGTTGAAATTGAGTTTCTACATGTTCATACGATTCTTAAGCAATTTGAATCGCAAGTTTTAACGTCGGGATGAGCTCAAACGGAGCTTCGCCGGAAAATGAACTATAGAGAGAGAAAGCTTTGATTACTCAACGATGATGGCGTGGCGGTCCAAGCTTTCTATCTGGGCAAGTAGTTCTCCTCCTGAGGTTCTTCCTAGGATCAAGAATAACATCAATTGATATCGAATTAGATTAGAATTTCATCATTCAAATTCGGCTGACTCTCTCTCTAATACCGATCAAAAATTGCAGAGGGGAGTCGAATTGGCTTACCTTTCCGTCCTAATTCGACCGTGGGAGGGCTGAGAAAGTGTTGGGAGGGCTTGGTTTGGCCTGAGGAGGGCTCGAATTGGTTGATTTAAACCTAGTCAAAATAGGGTATCTTCAGTCCGTCGGAGCTGCTTCACTGTTCATTCACGTCGGCGATCCTCCAGTGACTCTCTGTGCAAACAGAGACTACATGCATGTAGCTAACTTCTCCCTAATTCTAAAGAACCCGACCTCGCCTCCTTTGGCTAAAAAATGACCCTATATCGGAGCGCTGGTTCGAGCTCCGCTAGAAAACTAAGCAACTAAGAGAGAGTAAGCTTTTCAAGTGTGGAGATGATGAATGGAAAGGAGCTCTCTATATAGGGAGCTTGGGGACTCATTTGTCGTCCATTTGGCATCTTTATGACAGGTATTGATGGTCGAAAATGTATTGAACGGAGACGTTTCTTCTTCGTCGGTGCTGCTTTGATTTTCCGGCGAGTGAACAGTGCTGTCATCTAAAGGAAAAATATGACACTGTTTCGAACTGGACCGTACCGGTCTTAACCGAGTTCAAAGCTTAAACCGACCAATTCACCCCTCATTTGACCAAAATTTTCAAATTTAAAAATTTTTTTAATTTATCTTCTATCTAATGGTAGCTTCAAATCTCAAAAATTTGAATTACTCAAGCCACCTAGAAAAATGAATTTAGAATCCGATTCAATAGTAGTTCAAACCAGTCCAAACCGGTTCAGTTCCGGTTCACCTGAACCGGTTTGGTTTTCATCTCCAATTTCTTCTCAAGTCCATTTCCATGACTTTTAGGACTCTTTGGGTCACTTGGGGTCCATAAATTTCCTAGTATGCCCTATCTCTGTCGATTCCGGTTCATAAGTCGATTCGATTCATAAACCGGTTCTATTTGGTTCGAACCCAGTTCACTTGAACTGGTCCAATTTTTCTTCCTCAATTTGTCTTAAGGTTCTTTTCCAATATTTATGAACCATTTTGAGTCACATGGAAGTTGTAAATTCTCAATTTTCCTGTTTCCTATTAATCGAGCTTGTACACTAATTCGGTTTAAAAATTCAAAACTGACCGGTTCTCTCCCCGATTTTCTCATTATCAAAGGATGGGGTTTACATGTGTCTTAGGGCCCCGAACGACCTGGTGGATATAAGGGCAGTTTGTCGGACCAGGTGACCTTGCGAAGCTTGACGTAGCTTCAAGTGCATGAGATCGGGGTGGGGTCAGGATGAGGTCTCTGTCCTTGTACAGACACGGAGAATTGATTTTGGGATTGAGGGTCAGATGTCGCGTATATCCACTCATTCTTAGGGTAGAAGTGGACATGCTTCTATCTAGTTGGCCTGTAAAGTCACTCCGACGCCACAAGTGGGTTTAGTGGACATATTGGCCTACGAATGTGTGTTTGACCTTCATGATGAAAGATGTGTGTTGGGTGATGACACACCGTGATTAATAAGAAATGGTGGTAAAAACCGAGATTTGAAATAAAAGAATTTTTGAAAGAAATGAGTTTGGCACACTCCAATACAATTCTTTTTTCCTAAAAGTTAAAAATTTTGAAAACCTATTCACTAAGTCGTTGTACTCATCCCCTCCATTATACCCCTTTTAGGAAATTTCGGAGAGCATACCCTTCAATACCATCAACTAAGACGCCTGTGAAATATGTATGATAAATTTAAATTATTATACAATTTTAATTTATGTTATTCTAGTAAAAGTTGCATGTTTACAGGAAGCCTTACTCTTTACGGTTTATAATAAGGGGAAACCCTTTAATAAACTGGGAGAGTGGCGGGTTGCTCATGGGGATCCGACCAAACCGGGTTGGGGCGTGACAACATACTTATTATTTTGCTAAATATTACTGGGGTTTGTAATGGGTAAAAAAGCTAATGGGCTCACTTGTGTTCCTAACATGAAAAGTTTAAAATTTACGTTGCCTTTCTCATAAGAAGTCTTTTAGGTCTAAGTTTCAATTTTGTCGGTCTTATCTTGGCAAAAGATCTCGCCTTTGTAACATCGAGTGAATCAGCAAGGGTTTCAAGGGTCTTCGACCGAGGGAAATCGAGTCGGGGCGTGACATTTTTTTACCTGATTTTTGAAAAAAATAATATTTATTTATTATTTATTTAATTATATATATTTATAGTTTTTTAAATTTTGTTTATTTATACTTTTGTACCCAAATTTATCATTTTATCTTTTTTGGTATTTTCATAAATTATATCTCAATCCAACTTGATCTAACTTGACATATTTTGATATGTTTTAAAAAAATGATTTTTCATCCATTTTCCAATTAGATCACTCCTAACTCCCAATTCATGATATAAAACATTATTTTTGGTTTGACATAACTTATTTTTTAATGGTTCTTAAATTCTTGGTCCGAATCAATCTCTAATTCAATTCTAATTTCGGGTTCCATTTACCCCAGTTTCTTATTAATTTAGTTTAATTATTTGTACGAGAGTGTGGTGCTACATATGCATTTTGTTAGTAAAGAATGATTGGGGACCAAAATAGAACTTTTGGAAAGTATGGAACCAAACCATAAATAATGAAATTTGGGGATATGAATGAGATTTAAGAGAAGTTTTAGCTACTAAAAAGGAAGTTTTAGAAAATTTAGGGGTCCAAATGAAAGATTTGGAAAGTTTAATAGAATAAGTGAAACCTAAAAAAAGCTTAAGGGGCAAAATGGTAAAAAGGGGAAGTTTGAGCATTAAATGAAATGTTGAGACTTTCGGACAAAAATGAAAATAAAAAAAAAGTTTAGGGATCTAAATAAGAGATTTAGTAAGTCTAGGGTTTTAAAATAGAGGAATTTGAAAGTATAACGATATAAATGTAATTTTGGAAGAGTTTAAGGCCACAAGTACTATTTTTGAAAAGGTTAAGACCCTAAATATAATATTTAATTATTTGGGGACCTAATATCAATTATGGAAAAAAATTTGGGAAATTTTATATTTTCGAAGAAATTAAGAGATGAATATTATAAAAAGAGACAAATCAAATGGATTCTGTATTAAGAGCGTAATTGCAGATAAATATGGAACGATATGAATTATATAAGATAACCCTAAATTAGTAGTTGATCATATAATTATATATATTATTGTAGGAATATATACTAAACAATCGTGTAAAATGAGTACAAAAACTTGGAATAACTTCAAGAATAATAAGTGTCGAAAAATCACTTAGTAATATTTTAGATATTGCGTTCGATTGATATTACAATTTTATAAAATGTTAGTATATGTATTTTGAAAAATATTTTGAAAAAATATGTAAATAAATTATATGTAAAATTTTTATTAAAATACGATAAATATCCTGAATTATTTTTTGGAAAGGGATTGTAATCCAATAATCTGATAAGACGGGTATAAAAGTGTTTTAAATAACTGAAAACTCGACCCTAGAAAAAAAAGATAATAGTAGATAGTAAATAAATATAATGTGATAATATATTTACAAATGGCCTAAGGTCTAATACTAAAAAAGTTAAGTGTGGGATGTATATAAAGTAGAGCTAGGAGCTAATATTTAAAAATGGAATTAAGATCTAAAATTTAAAAGAAAAATAGATTAATACCTAATTTTTAAAAAATAGGGATAAAATTTTATGTTTAAGAAAATGATAATTGTTCATATTTATGAAAGGTGTGAAGCACCAATGTTTATAAAATGGCATAATGTACAATGGACCAATGTTTTAAAAAATATGTACTTAGACCTAACGTTTAATAAAAGTGATAAGTCACAAATGTTAATAAAATAGGATTATGGCTATCAAATTAAAAAGTTGGACTAAAACTTAATATTTAAAAAATTTACTTAAAATGCAATGATTTAAAAAGTAGACTAAGGCAAATTTTATAAATAATGGGCAGAGCCGAATTAACGAATTTTTATAAATTTGATCTAGAGTGATTGACAACAAAGCAAGTTAATCCATGATTTTTATATAATCGATTGATGGAGAGTGGGTTATTTTTTATATATCATATCCATCCTTTGCATTGTGGACCGAGATAACTAAAAGAATAAGAATTCTAATACATTTTTTTTAATGATAAGCAAAGATAGTAGCCAGAGCTAAGTACTAGAATATGGGGATAAATAGCTACCAACATGTATTATGGATAAGGGTGACATTCCTGAAACATGTGAACATTAGATCATTATGTTGACTTTGTGATTTATGGTGTTTGAGCTTGATGAGTATCCGTGTGAGTCACGCCTTCTTTCAAGTATTCGATCATAACACTAGTGTACTACGAGTATGGTATACTTTTTTTCGGAAGGAGAACCTCTTACCAATTGTGAAATGATGTTTTGAATAAGAGGCAATTATGAATTGTGAAATGATATATAGATCGTGGATTCATAGATGAACTATAGTAGATAGTAAGTTTTGAAAGTACCCAACCATGGAAACTAGGGATATATAGTCAATCTTTTGAAAATGGAAAGAAAATTTATTAAAACTTTGTATTATTCATTTTTAGTAGAAATAGAATTGAAGGTAGAACTATTCATCTTCAGTTTTTGCACTAGCTAAGCATTGTAATCCTCCTTCCCTAATATAATTTAAAAAAGGGAGAAATAAGAAAGGGACATAGGTGTTTGAGCATTATACTACCATATTTGAGTGAATTATAAGATTTAGATAGATTAACTCAATGAGAATTTACGAAAATTTTTAATTAAATATTATATAATTTTTTCAAAATTTCAAATGTTTAATAAAATTGTGCATTATATTTAGGTAAGTTTTAAATTTTTACAAAAAAAAATTGTAATTTATTTAATGAATATTAGATTATGATATTTATACAATGATGAATATGTTGACTATTTTAGTATAGATAGTGTATAAAAAATTGTTTGTGTCTCTAATTTTCGAAATATGGACAAGATGTGATAAACCTGTTCTATCAAATGCTCCCCTTCCATTATATTATCAAATGTTATGCATATTCTATCATTTCATGTTAGATTATTATAAATCAATGTTATTTGACGATGACGATAAGTAATTTTTTATTGATATTTTTGTGTCTTTGAGAAGGGTACCAATATGATACTAGAGACTTGTGTGAGGCGTGATGGGTTATGCTACCTGGAAGACAAGGAATTGATGCATCATTAACCATTTTACTATGTTAGGGGGTGACAAATTGAAATTATATTAGAAAATGATGGTTTTATACACCTATATTTTGAGAGTATTGATTCGATATAGAGTTGATTAATTTAGTTATTTTATTTTGGTTTATCTTTATAACATATCACATATATTTTTTAACATTTACTCTCTTTTATTTATTTATATATATATATATATATATTGTATTTTAAATTTAACCAGATATAATAAAAAGTTCAATTGTATCAAATTGTGAGAAAATAGTAGTTATTCCGATACTAGGTATATATTATAAATCAAGTGATTTAATATTAACTGTACTGTTATAATCGAAAATAACTTATTAGAAATAGATATATTATATTTATTATATTTTAAAATAAATATTTTATTACTACGAAAATATTGAGATATTATAGGAGATAGTTAGGATACTAATTTCTATATCCCAACATATCTATATGATATATTCTCTTTCATATGTCGTATTTTGAGCAAATGACAGGGGATTTGGGAAGAGATCCACGACCCTTTATTTTTTGAACTTTTTTTTTTATCATTTTCCTTCACTTTTCAAATATGAGATTAAATTATTAGGACACATTACTATATTAGGGAAACAAAACGTGCAAATCAAGGCTAGATTAGTAGTTGAAAGAGCAGGTAATGGTTAAGCAATTGATCAGTTAACTAAGATATACTTCGAGATAACGAGAAAACCAGCCAACAAATGCTTGTTCTCAAATCTCATATACCGTAATCAGACAAATAAACAAAAACCATGTTACCTTCGATCCTTGGGAAACTTAACTCAACCACCTCATAGGCTAATAAAGATTTTAGACTGAAGAACTCACCCTAAGCACAGCAACTGTAACCCAGGTAGATAATATGGCATACGGATGGAATGATAAGTCTGTGCCATCTCACATTAGCAGTGCAAAGGATGCATAGAGCTATCTACACTCCACGTCCAACATAGTTCACTTTGTCAGGAAAGCAGTTTGAGAAATCGTAACAGCTATCAGTGTCAAGGCCTAAAAAGAAGCTCTCTTAAGCAAATGTTTGACATAAAATCAGCTACATGGTTGAGGGACATTCTTCTAAAAGGTTCTCAAAGTTGAATGAAGGGGCGCTTTCAATATCCTGATGGATCAGTCCTCTAATAACAAACTCTCAATTTCAGCTGCAGTGAGGCTGTGTTTTGCTGAAGACTGGAAATTGGGCTGGTTCACAAATACTGCTTCACATGTCTGAAACTGTGCATCATTGCCAGCCTGGGCTTGAGAAGGAAGAGTGTGTTGGAAACTATGAGCAAGATCATTTGACCACCCACAAATAGCCTCAGCAGCTGAATATCTGGGTGTTGGTTTATAAATACCATCAAGATTCAACGGTGGAGAAAGACCTATATTTGATGAGCTGTTCATCTGTTGATATGGGAAGGAAGTTGGGTTTATATAAATGGTAGGCCTCACATAAGGAAGTACACACTGACTATGTGGGAGGCTCTTCTCAACATATGCGGGACTACAGTTATTGTGAAATAGATCCCATGCACGCTGTGAAGTTCTCTCAAAGCTATTCAGTCCAACTCTTTTGAAAGTTCTTGAGGAAACAGAGTGTTGCATCAACTGACTACCATTTCTGTGGGCTCTATGTCTCTGTACAGTGATCCCATCTAACTGATTCATATGCTGTGGATCCAAGTTCAAGAGTGGACTACCCCTTGCAGAAATATCCTCTGTGGATATTCTTGAATTTGTAGATGGAGTGCATGGATTTAATGTTCTAACTGAATTGTAGGGAATGCAGTCGGCAACCAAGTGTGTAGGGCCCATTGGCAGTGGAACACGAGGTAATTGGGGTACTGCAAGATTAGAACTGTCCTGAGGGTTTTGGGGTACTGCAAGATTAGAACTGTCCTGAGGGTTTTGGGGTACTGCAGGATTAGAACTGTCCTGAGGGTTTTGGGGTACTGCAAGATTAGAACTGTCCTGAGGGTTTTGGGGTACTGCAAGATTAGAACTGTTCTGAGGGTTTTGGGGTACTGCAAGATTAAAACTGTCTTGAGGGTTCATACTGCATGCCAGACTGATTTTCTCCCCTCGTGACTGTTTTCTTCGAATTCTCCAGTGCTCTTCTCTGTCAGTAGCATGACAGTGGTCAGTGTTCAACATACCTGTCCCCCAGAAGGTGCAGGGTGCGGGTAAATCACAGACATAACAATGACACTGCATCAGAAGACATTAGGATTAATCATAAAATTGCAGATAAAGTATCACGAATGGACTATTATGGGCACTCCTGTACAGAGTATGATCCTTACTAGGCTACAATGTTCCTCATGTGGGGCAGTGCTGAAAGGAAATTTGTAACAGAGGTGCCGAGAGTGAGGATAATCTCTACAAGCAACCTGCAGGAGGGAAATTGTACAGTGAGACACAAAAGGCATCTTATATTGAAGAAACACAGAAAACAATGAATTTACAAGGTCTTGAATGTTGAACGTCATAATGTATTTTGTTCCATTCTTTTACCAAAGTTTGAAATAACCAGAAACTCTTGCAGCTACGCAAAAGTTCTATACTGCTATATGATCCATAAGCTCTATGTTCTCAACTTAGAGGTTAATTATATGATTCAACATGAATGAATAAAAAATCAAAACTGATAGTCCAGTGTCTTCAGCGTTTATAACATCAATGCATTAAATCAGGTGAGGCCTCATCTCTTAAAGCCTGGCTCATCACAGTAGGACTCCAGACCTCGCCTTGCACTTATGGCGTGCTTATTTGTTCCTTCTTCATTCCCAAGTAATGGGCAAGGTGCCCGTAATATGTGAAAAGTGAAATCTAAGGAGAGAATGATCTTGGTCTTCTGTATTATACCCATAGAGCAGAATCCTTTTGCATTAATTGGCAAAACAGTTGCTAGCAAAGAAAACTCAAAACCAAAGAGAATCTATATACTTTAGATCATGTAGGAATTACATAAGGTGCCATAGTGTGGAAATAAAGCACAAGGAACAACTACAATGCAATGGCTTCAAGTCACCAAATCTAGTAATCACAAAAGGCATAGATAATGCAATCTGAACTACTGCAGAAATGATGCCTAGGCTATCAATAAGTCCTCTAATTTGAAAATTTAAAGCATTGTTTAAGAAATAAAAAATTGATTTACAACCGCCACACATGGGGCTGTTCCATGCCAAAACTCATAACAACTATATAACAATCTACAAGGCCACTAAGAACAAAATAGGATCTCCGAACAGGTATTTTGTTTATTAGGCTCAAACCATTCGACTAAAGAGGATGCATAACCTACAAAATGAAGAAAAAACCATAACAGGAAATGATGATTCTGGAGCACTGCGACCAATACATTTTTTTTTTAATTTTCCAACTTCACCAACGCAATACAAGGCCGAGTTTTCCTCACCATCATTGCATATAGCCATCAGATTGAGAACACATTAAATGATCTGACTGACTTCAACAGAGGTATTGCTCCAGTTTAGCTTAAATTATTGCGTATTTCTTGATTGGTTAACAATCCTTTTACCCATTTGTAGCAATTTACCAAAGTAAGCATGTACAGAGAAAAACTTCTGCTTCAATTGATTCCACAAATTAAACAAGTGACAAACCTGCCCCGATTCTCCAACAATAAGTAAATCATCTGAAGAGTAATCATCTGCCGGAGCATCACAAGCAGCCACAGACTTATCAGGGTCGGAATCCAGTATGACGCAGTCGTCGTCGTCCATCAACTGTTGGGAACCCTTCGACTTCGACTTGGGGTTGACCTCCTTAACCGACACAACTTCATCCGAGTCTCCACCGAGCGAACCTGCGTTAGTTTCCCCAAGTAACTTTGCGAGCCAATCAGAATCGTCATTGTCCTCGAACGAGGGCTCACCCTCGAGGAGGCCGCAACACTCCTCATCGGAACTGATATCGAAGACGAACGGACTCACAACATGATATGGGTCCATAAGGAATGAATTAAATTGCCTAAATTTGGTGAGGAAACAGGGGGAATAGATAGGTCCACTGTGCTTGAACAGAGAGGGGAGGAGGAGTATCGGAAATTGGGAGATCCGTAGAAGCGGCTGTTCATACTGTAGAGAGTGATTAAGACTTGAGAGGACCTTTTTTGCCCTATAAACATCTTTTTTTGCTCAAATCGGACAATAAACTTGAGAGGACTTTGTACTTATAAGGACTTCCTTTTTGCTAAGAACACTTAATTATGCATAACATAAATACATGTAGATTTATTGAGACACTATTACTAAAAGATAATATAGTTACCCATTAATTGGGATGGGTGCATTAAAAATGATACGTGGAGCATATAATGACATGAATAACATCTAGTTAATCTTATGGAGGGAGTAGGAGATAGGGAGGATTGAGAGGGAGAAGATGTGAATCGAAATAAATAAATAAAACTTTTAGTTTTTAATAAATTGGAATGGAGAATACCATAATATTTTAATATTATTTTAAGTAAATATTAATTTACTTTAAAATTATTAATAATATATTTAAATAAATATTATAAAAATTTTAAAGTTATACCCGGTTTGAATTATTACTGTAAAAAAATATAAAAATGGAATAATATTCTATTTCACATAATAATTTTAAAAAATTAAGATTTGAAAGAGAAATGTAGAATTTACATGATAAAATTATATTTTATATAATTTTATTTAATATTTTATTAATTATATACAAGTTTGAGTAATAGTTTCATATTTTGGTCGACACGAATTTGGGATAGGAAATTGCCACTACACTATTGCTCTTTCACGACCAAATTCAACCACCTCTAACCACCACTTCGATCGACACCGGTGCCAAAATTAGTGCATACCTCTCTTTTACTTCTCTATAGCAAGGGCTGACATCCATCCGCCAATAGAGAAAACTAGTCATCACGAGCTGATTTCCACCCGTGAGTCTGTCGGGTTCCGCTTAATTGCCATTAGTCAACAACAAAATTCTACCAACTTTAGTGACCCATTGGTTGGCCACCACCACAAAAAGTTTTGTATAGACCTTGATTACAAAATATCTAAGATCCAACCACCTCTCATGAGGATTTTAAACAACTTCGTACATAGCTCTATTTTGGGCAGTATTGATACGTTGACGATTTCGACCAAATTCAGTCGGGATAAGACTCCCCACTACCCATATGAGACATAAGGATTATTGCCACACCCCGTCTTCATTAATTGGTTGTCAGTCCCTTGCAACTCGTCAATCCCCTCGATATTTTAGTGGTGGGTAAATTAACCAAATTAAAACTAAAGGAACTAAGGCTCAAAATATTAAATATGTAAGCCTCGCCCTCTTAAGTTAAGGAAAATCGGGAAAAGAACTGGTCAAATCGAGTAAGAAAATCAAACTGGTTCACGTACCCAATCAATTGGGAATGAACAATTTGGAAATTTACAACTACTGGGTGATCTAAAGGGTTCATAAAACCTTGGAAAATAACCATAGGACAAATTGGAAGAGAAAAACCCAACCGGTTTATATAAACCAGATCCAATTGGATTAAACTAGTTTATGAACCAAGTCGGATCATAAACCGGAACTGATAGAGAAAGGGCAAACAGAGAAATTTAGGGATCCCTTGTGACCCGAAGAAATTTATAAACCTTAGGAAAGAACCTTAGAACAAAGTAGTAGAGAAAAACTAGACTGGTTCGGGTGAATCGGACCCGAACCGGAATAAACCGGTTTAAGAACCGAGCTGGTTTATGAACCAGAACCGACAGAGAGATGGTAAAATGAGAAATTTATGGACCCTAAGTGATCTAAGGAGTCACAAAAGTCATGGAAATGGACTTGTGAAGGAATTGGAAATGAAAACCAAACTGGTTCAGGTGAACCAGATCTGAACCGGTTTGGACCGATTTAAACCGCTATTGACCGGATCCTAAATTCATTTTTCTAGGTGGCTTAAATAATTCAAATTTGAGATTTGAGGCCATCATTGGATAGAAAATAAATTTAGATGAATTTAAAAAATTTTAGATTTGAAAAAATTGGTCGAATAAGGGGTGAAGCGTTCGGTTTAATCTTCGAACCTAATTTGGACCGGTCCAGTCCGGTTTAGAACAGTGTTGTCTTCTTCCTTCAGATGACAGCACTGTTCACTCGCCGGAAAATCGAAGCAGCACTAACGGAGAAGAAACATTTCCGTTCGATACGTTTCAGGCCATCAATGTTTGTCATAAAAGTGTCAAACGAACGGCCAATTAGTCCCCAAGCTCCCTATATAAAGATCCCCTCTCCATTCATCCTCTCCACACTTGAAAAGCTCACTCTCTCTCAGTTGCTTAGTTTTCTGATGAAGATCGAACCAAAGCTCCGATATAGGATCATTTCTGAGCCAAAGAAGGCGAGGTTGGGTTCTTTAGAACTGGGGAGAAGTCAGCTACACATCTGTAGTCTCCGTTTGCTCTGAGGGTCGCCGCAAAAGCACCGGCGTGATGGAACAGTGAAGCAGCTCCGGCGGACCAAAGCTACCCTATTTCGGCTGAGTTGAAATTGGCTATTTCGATCTCTCCTCAAGCCAAACCAAGCCCTCCCAACACTTCCTCAGCCCTCCCACGATCGAATTAGGACGGAAAGGTAAGCCAATTCGACTCCCCTCTGCAATTTCTGATCGGTGTTAGAGAGAGAGTCAGCCGAATTTGAATGATGAAATTCTAATCTAATTTGATATCAATTGATGTTATTCTTGATCCTAGGAAGAACCTCAGGAGGAGAACTACTTGCCCAGATAGAAAGCTTGGACCGCCACGCCATCATCGTTGAGTAATCGAAGCTTTCTTTCTCTACAGTTCAATTTGAGCTCATCCCGGCGTTAAAACTTACGATTCAAATTGCTAAAGAATCGTATGAACATGTAGAAACTCAATTTCAATAATTGGAAATGTTTGATCGGACAATTCGTCTCCCTTCTGCAAGTTTCGATTGATGCTAGAGAGAGAACTAGTAGAATTTCGATGATGTAATTCTAACTCAATTCGGCATCAATTGATGCAATCCTTGATTCTAGGATGAACCCCAAGACGAGAGCTATCTACCTAGATCGAAAGCTCGGGCCGTCATGCCCTCACCAGTGAGTAATCGAAGCTTTCTTTCTCTACAGTTCAGTTTGAGCTCATCCCGGCGTTAAAACTTGCGATTCAAATTGCTAAAGAATCGTATGAACATATAGAAACTCAATTTCAATAATTGGAAATGTTTGATTGGACAATTTGATGAAATCAAATTCAGATGTGTTAAGAAGTTGGAATTGGGGGGAAATTGGGGATTTTCAAAAATTTGAGAGACCGAAATGCAATTTCCTAAAATTGGGGGGTCAATTGGGCATGATAAAAATGTTAGAGGGACAATTGAGGAATTTTAGAATTTTTGGGGTGAAATTTACCATTTTTGTAAAGGAAGGGCAAAATGGTAATTTTGGAAAAGTTGGGGGACCAAATTGAAAATTTGGGAAATTAATCCCCTTTTTGTGAAATGGAATAAATTGAGGTCTCGTAATAAATTTTAAAAGTTTCGGGACTCAATTTGAGGAAAAACCGGCATTAGGGACTAAAAGTTTAAGAGAAATAACTTTAGGGACCTAATTGCAAATAAATGAAAGTTTAACTTTCTCATTCATTTGGAATGAATAAAGGCTATTAGGCCAAAGGATAATGAACCAAGATGTTCATATCGTGTAGAAACACGAGGTACCGGGAACGCCAACAAGGACAAGCTCGCATGAATACAAAGAACCAGTCTAGTGGAATTCACTACATTAACGGGTGACTGGGCTTACTAACGTCATATCCGGTTGGGATGATGAGTACAACTTAAATTTAAAAACCACTTACCAGTTATGAGTGAGATTTTATATCATACCCGATTGGGGATGATAAGTATCTCGAAATGAAAACCCACTACTAAGTGGTATTTTAAACATCACAACTTGGAGGAGTGATGTGAAAAACATGCGAAAAAACTACTTACTAGTTGTAAGTAGATCATACCGGTTGATATGATGAAACTTTCTCGAAGGAAGTTGAAAACCCATTCATCAATTATGAACGGAGATGTCCTTATACTTGGTCGGTATGATGGACAGTTGAAAAACTATTTTTGTCGGAAGTGCTCTCCCCTGATTGTGTGCCGATGCTTAAACGATTTGGGAGACCTTCTTGATGGGAGCTCGAATAGCTCTTATAGGTTAGAGGCCTCGGTTTTGGAACTTGGGGGCTAATATGCCTAATTTTGAAAAATCTCGTACAGTGGGCCCAAGGCCAGTTGGCACGAGCAGGAGCTCGTAAACAAATATGAGTTATATTACATAAAACTTTAAATAAAGTTATTGCTTGGCCATGGTACCAAGACAGGACCGACATACTCAGTCAACTAGCGGTAGTGCGACATGACAGGTCGACGGACGATTTAAGACAAACAACTACGGGTTGAGTTGAGGGTCGGGGCCGTTGGACCAGTGGCACCACATATTATATGGCATGATAAGAAAACATTGATTGTGCATGCATTGTGATTACGGGACCATCAAGATGCCCAAGAGGGGTAGTGATGCGTCCTAAGTACATTGGATGACCTTGTGGGTATAAGGGCAGTTCGTCGTACTAGGTGACCTTGCGAAATTTGGAGTAGCACTAAGCACATAAGACCGGGGTGGGGACAGGATGAGGTTCAGAATGACGAAAAATTAATTTCGGGATTAAGGGTTGGATGTACTTCTATCTGGGTGGCCGGTAAAGTCACTCCTAAGCCACAAGTGGGTTCAGTGGACGTGCTAGCCTGTGAATGTGTGTTTGACCTTCACAATAAAGGATGTGTGTTGGGTGATGACACACCATGATTAATAAGGAATTGTGGTAAAAACCGAGATTTGAAATGAAAGGTTTTTGAAAGAAAGGAGTATAGCACACTCCAACACAAATCCTTTTCATAAAAGTAAAAGTATTGAAAAACCCATTCACTGAGTAATCATACTCACCTCCTCTCTTATATCCCTTTTTAGAAAATTCCGGAAAGCCTACCCTTAAAGACCATCAACTAAGACACCTGTGAAATAAGTATGACAAATTTAATATATTATACAGTTTTGATTTATGTTATTCTAGGAAAAGGTGTAGGTTTAAAGGATGTCTTACTCTTTATGAATTATAATAAGGGAAAACCCTTTAATAAACCGGGAGAGTGTCGGATTAATCATAGTCTGCCCAAAACTAGTTTGACAATTAACCCAAGAATGTAACGAAAGGTATACCTTGAGCTTCGTTCATGTGGAGATGATCCACCATTCTTGCCTCGAGTTTCCTCAACTTTTCCTTCTAATGGTTTTTGGGGAGGGGTGAGCTCAGGGCTCAGTGAATGAGGTACTCACATTGGCCCACTTAATGGCATACCACTTCAAACATCTCATAAAATCTTATAGAATGGATACTTATTATTAGTTTACAAAACCCTAAATTTCACATTTATTTAGTTCAACCCCTAGAGACTCTTGTCTCATGCGATTCATTATCGGTTTACCAAAACCCCTTATTTTGTATTATTTTATTTCGTCCTACAATACTCCTATCTTGTGTGATTCATTGCTAGTTTACAAAACCCATTATGTCACGCCCGACCCAGTTCAGTCAGAACCCCGTGAACATCCCGCCACTTCGCCTGGTCCGTACGGTTTCCCGTCCTAGAGCCATAGGGAGTCAGGCATATTTCTCCTCATTGTTTCCATGGAATGACATTATTAAAACTGGTTATGTCACAAAAATATCTTAAATATAAAGTATTTGTAGTTGGTTGGTTGGTTTTGAGTGGTGGCTTTGGGAATCCTTCATGAAAAAAGAAAAGGGGAGGGGACGAGTCTCTCAACTCAGTGAGCAGTATCATAGGAAAATGTTTGATCAACTTTCATGTTTTATTAGGCATAGATTCATGATTAGGCCACATTGTCTTTTCCCATTTCCCTTTTTGTACCATAAGGAATTTAGTTCATATTAGCGGGTTGACAAGCAACACACACCCATTTTTTTTTAATAAAAGGGGATCACACATTCAGAGAACCATCTCGACTGTTCCACTTGTGGACCGGAGCATCTTTACCGTCCACCCACATAAAAGTTCGTCGCTTCTACCAAAAGTCTAGGTGGGCATCTTTTGCCTGACCCCCATACCTGAATTCGTACTTCGTGTCAGCATATGTGGGATGATATGTAAACCCCGCCCTTTGGAGTTAAGGAAAATCGGGGAAAAAACCAGTCAATCCGAGTGAGAAAACAGAACGGGTTCATGAACCCTGACCATTTGTGAATGGGCAAATTGAGAAATTTACAACTCTCGACTGACCCAAAGAATCATTAAAAAAAACCTTGGGAAGGGAGCTTAGGACAATTTGGGAGAGAAAACCAGACCGGTTCAAGTGAACCAGACCTGAACTGGATCGAACTGGTTTGAACCACTATTGAACCAATTTCTAAATTCATTTTTCTAGCTGGCTTAGAAAATTCAAATTGGAGAATTGAAGCCACCATTGGATAGATAATGAATTTATATAAATTTACAAAATTTTAATTTGGAAAAACTTGGTCAAATTGGGCTTGAACCGGCCGGTTTAAGCATTGAACCCGATAAGGACCGGTACGGTCCGATTCAAAACAATGTCGTCTTCTTCCATCATATGACAGTACTATTCACTCGTTGAAAAATTGAGCAGCGTTGGCAAAGATGAGAAGTCCCCGACCAGGGAGTTTCAGGTAATGAATGACTGCCATTAAGGCGCCAATCGGACGGCCAAAAAGTCCTCGAGCTTCCTATATAAAGAGCCCCTCCTCATTCATCTTCCTCACACCTGAAAACTCTTCTCTCTCTCTACTGCTCCATTTTCTGGTGAAGCTCGAACTAGAGCTCCGACATTGGGGTTTTTCTAAGCCAAAGAAGGTGAGGTTAGTTTCTTTAGATTTGGAAAGAACTCAGCTACACGACGTTAGTCTCCATTTGCTCCGAGGATCACCGGAGAAACGTTGGCATGATAGAACAGTGAAGCACCACCAGTGGACCGAAGCTACCCTATTTTGGCCGAGCTGAAAACGACCAATTCAAGCCCTTCTTAGGCCAAACCAAGCCATCCCAACACTTCCATAGCCCTCATACAGCTAAATTAGAGTGGAAAGGTAAGCCAATTTGGCTTTCCTCTTTAATTTTCGATTAGTGTTAGAGTGAGAACCGACGAAACTTCACTAACCAAATTCTCCATAAATTCAACATGAATTGATGCGATTCTTGATCCTAGGGGAAACATTAGGATAAGAGCTACCTACTTAAATTGAAAGCTCAGACCGCTACTGTAAATCCCGTCCTTTGATAATAAGAAAACCGGGGAAAGAACCAGTCATTTTCAATTTGAAAACTGAGTCGGTCTACAAACCGAAACCGATAGAGAAATGGAAAATCGGGAAATTTATGGATCACGAGTGATCCAAAGAGTCCCAAAAGTAATGAAAAAGGACTTAAGGATGAATTGGAGATAAAAACCAAAGCGGTTCAAGTGAACTAGATCCGAACCGGATTGAACAAGTTTGGACCGGTTTGAACTACTATTGAACAGAATGCTAAATTCATTTTTCTAAGTGGCTTAGAAAATTCAAATTTGAGATTTGAGGCCACCATTGGATAGAAAATAAATTTAGAAAATTTTAATTTTGAAAAATTTGGTTGAATTGGGCCTGAACCAGTCGGTTTAAGCTTTGAACCTAGTTCAGTCCGGTCATGTCCGGTTCGAAACAGTGTCATCTTATTCCTTCAGATGACAACACTATTCACTTGCCAGAAAATCGAACAGCGCTGGCGAAACTGAAAAGTCTCTAGTTAAGGAGTTTCAGGCAATGAATGATCTCTATTAAGGTACCAATCGGACGACTAAGAAATCCACGAGCTTCCTCTATAAAGAGCCCCTCCTCATTCATCCTCTCTGCACCTGAAAACTCCATTCTCTCTCAATTGCTCCAATTTCCAGTGAAGCTCGAACCAGAGCTCTGATATAGGGTCTTTTCTGAGCCAAAGAAGGCGTAGTCGGGTTCTTTGGATTCGGGGAGAAGTCAGCTACATGCTTGTAGCCTCCACTTGAGGTTCATCGGAAAAGCGCCGACGTGACCAAATAGTGAAATAGCTCTGGCAGACCAAAGCTACCGTGTTTCGGCCGAGCTAAAATTGGCCAATCGATCCCTTCTCAAGCCAAACCAAGCCCTCCAACACCTCCACAGTTCTTCTACAACTGAAATAAAGTTGAAAAGTAAGCCAATTCGACTCTCTGGAATTTCCGACCGGTGCTAGAGAGAGAATCGATAGAACTTCGATGATAAAATTCTCACTCAATTCGGCATCAATTGATGCAATTCTTGATCCTAGGAGTAACCTCCGGACAAGAGCTATCTGCCCAAATTGAAAGCTCGGATCGCTACACCCCCACCAGTAAGCTTTCGAAACTTTCTCTCTCTAAATCCAATTTTTCGGCAAAGCTACGTCTGAGCTCATTCCGACATCAAATCGTGTGATTCAAAGTGCAATTGAATCGTGTGAAGGTGTAGAAACTCTAATCTAACTTCAATTTCAACAATTAAACTCATTTGATTGGTCAATTTGATGAAATCAAATTCGGTTGAGTTAGAAGGTTGAAATTAGGGGAAATTTAGGAATTTTGAAAATTCGAGGAACTAAAGTGTAATTTCATAAAATTGAGGGCCAATTAGGCATGATAAAGATGTTGGAGGACAAATTGGACAAAATTTGAAATTTTTGGGGAAAAACTTACCATTTTTGTAAAGTAGGGACAAAATGGTAATTTTGGAAAAGTTGGGGACCAAATTGGAAATTTGGGAAATTAAACCCCTTTTTGTGAATTTGAATAAATTGAGGTCTCAATGTGAATTTTAAAAGTTTCGGGACTCAATTTGAGGAAAAACTGACATTTGGGGACTTAAAGTTAAAGAAAAATACGCTAGCTAAGACAAGTTCGAGTAAGGGCAACAAGCTGACCAAGAGAAAATTCACTACACTACTGGGTGAGTGGGATTTTTATATCATACTCGGTTGGGATGATAAGCACATCAGAAATGAAAAGTTACTGCTAGGTGGTATTTTAAACATCACACCTAAGAGGAGTGATGTGAAAATCATGCAAAAAAACTACTTACCGATTGTAAATAGATCATACTCGGTTGGTATGAAGAGACTTCTTGGAGGGAAGTGGAAAACCCACTTATCGGTTATAAGTGAAGATGCCTTCATACCCGATTGGTATGATAGACAAATGAAAGGTTTATTTTTTGGAAGTGCTCTCCCCTAACTGTGTGCCACTACTTAAAATTTTTGGTAGACCTTCTAGACGAGAGCTCAAATAGCTCATATAGACTGGAGGCCTCGACTTTGGAACTTGGTGGCTAATATGCTCGATTTTGAAAATCTCAAACAGTGGGCCCTAGGCCGCACGAGCAAGAGCTTGTAAAACAAACATGATTAATATGCCATGAAAACTTAAGTAAATGAGTTGTTTGGCTAAGGTAGCGAGACAGAACTGACATACTCGATGGACTAGCAGCAGTGCGACATAACAGGTTTTCGGACTAGTGAGGACAAACAGTTGCAGGTCGAGTTGAGGGCCGGGGCCGTCAGACCAGTGGCACCACATATTATATGGTATTATATGAAAAACTATTGATTGTGCATGCACTATGTTACAGGACCTTCAAGACGCCCAATAGGGGTAGTGATGCGTACCAGGGCTCTGGACGACCTAGTCGATATAAGGGCAGTTAGTCGTACCAGAAGTCTTGTGAAGCTCGACATAGCTTCAAGCGCATGAGATCATGGTGGGGACGGGGTGAGGTCTCTGTCCTCATATGGACACGGAGTTTTGTTATGGGATTGAGGGTCGGATGTCGCGAACATCCACTCATTCTCAGGGTAGAAGTGGACTTACTTCTATCTATGTGGCCAGTAAAGTCGCTCCAACGCCACACGTGGGTACAGTGGACGGGCTGACCTACGAATGTGTGTTATCCTTTATGATGAAGGATGTGAGTTGATTGTTAAATATACTGTGGTAAAGAGAATTGACTATGAAAACTGAGATTTTTAAGGATTAATATTTTTAAAGAAATTACGGAGTTTGAAACACTCCAATTCAAACATTTTTCTAAAAGTAAATTTTAAAACTCATTCACTGAGTCGTTGTACTCACCCCCTCCCTTATATCCCTTTTCAAGTAACCTAGGGAAACCTACCCAAGGACCCCAAATAACTACACCTGCAAAACAGGTATGTAAAAGTTTAAAATTTTATACAGGTTGTATTTATGGTATTCCAGGAAAGGTATATATTTTAAGGACGCCTTACTCCTCACGGTTTAAAAAAGGGGAAAACCCTTAATAAACTGGGAGAGTAGCGGGTTGCTCATGGAGATCCAACCAAACCGAGTCGGGGCATGAAAACTTGAGTAGTACGAGGAATTCACCCATGTATTTGGGCAACCTAACCTCATCCCTGAGGCAGGTACCAATTCTCGGGTTGAACCGGAGGAAGTGCAATCTCATCCTCCCCCTGTTAACCATCCCCCTCCAATAGACATTCCTAGAAACCTCAAGACTCTCCGGCAACTAGGGTGTAAACCCTTCCTCGGAGAAAAGGATGCTGGAGCCGCCATGAATTGGCTGGAAAACATTAAGAAGCTGATGGGAATCGTCAGTATTCCACCAGAGGATATGGTGATCCTGACAGAATTTTTCTTGGAGGGAAGTGCCAAACGATGGTGGGACAATGTCCGAAACTTACATACCACCATCCCCACTTGGGAACAGTTCGAGGAGAGGTATTCGAAAGAGTACTTGGTGCCTCATTTGATAAATGAGAAGAAGCAGTAGTTCATCCGGCTTTGGCAAAGGGCTTAACTCCATATCGGAGTACTAAACGAAATTCAACGAGTTAAGACCCTTTGCTCCTGATCTAGCTAGGTCGGTAGACATATGCCAGAGGTTCATGGACAGTCACAATATGGACATCCAAAATCGTATGGGAGTACTAGGACGCCCCACGGACTTGGCAACAGTAATCAGTATGATTCATGAGTGTGAGCGACTGGTATAGACCCAACGCCATCGGATGGAGCAGATGACCTAAAAGGAGGATAAAGGTTCAAACCATCAAAGAGGACAAAAGGAGCATAACGATCCAAAATGGGGAAATAGAATGTCATTTCAAAGGAGAAGGGACATGCCACCACCTCCCCATAGAGTGCTCCCCACCTTACCACAAGGAAACCCTCGCTGTCCAAAGTTTCAAAAGAACCATGAGGGAGCATGCTTTACCTGCTTTGCATGCGGACAAGTGATGCACTTTGTAAAGGACTGTCCCACTCTCAGGGAGAACAGACAGAGGAATACTCTTGGACTACTTCAAGGGAACCACATGAACCCTAGGCCAGACGCTACAGCACGAGTACAAGTTAGGGTATACAACCTCAACCAGGAAGAGGCTAGAAGAGACCCTAGCACTGTAGCGGGTACACCCCAAAACCCTCCAAATTAGTTTAAGAGAATCATGTAAACTGAAGATTTTTATTTAATAAAAAAAAGTTTCTTCTAAAATATACACTTCTTCAATCAGGATATATACAACTATGGGGACAACAAGTCTATGCCCTCTTTGACTCTGGAGCTGAGAGATCATTCATCAAGGAAGAGTTGATTTCAACGTACCCCTAGAACTCACTCCACTAGAATAAAGTCTTAATATCCTTACACATTTAGGAGAAGGGTTAAGTAGGAATAAATAATTAAAGGGATGTGAGGTAAAGATTGGAGGAACTAAACTTGAAACTGACTTGATTCCATTACCCTTGAAGGAGATTGAAGTAATCATTGGAATGGACTAGTTAAATAACCATCAAGCTAGGATGGACTGTGGAAAGAAGACGGTGACCTTCCACACTCCTGAGATGAATGGATTAAAGTTACAAGGTGATCGAAGGAAAAGCGAAGTACAGATGGTGTCCCACCTAAAAGCCCAAAAGATGATACAGAAAGGTTGTACGGCTTTTCTAGCAATGATTATCCACGAAGAGTCTAAAGAGAAAAGGCTTGAAGACATTCCAATAGTTAGACACTACCCATAAGTATTTATAGAATAACTACCCAGACTACCTCCAAGTCGGCAAGTAGAATTTACCATAGAAATAATCCCGGGAACAAACCCCATATTCCAAGCCCCATATCGTATGGCTTTAGCAGAATTGAAGGAATTGAAGGAGCAATTAGATGAATTACTGGAGAAGGATTTCATACGTCCTAGTCAGTCTCCATAGGGTGCACATGTTCTATTCGTAAAGAAAAATGATGAAAGTATGAGACTGTACATAGACTACACGAAGCTGAATCAGGTCACCATCAAGAACTGATACTCACTTCCGCGGATAGACTAATATATGTAAAGTGGTCATGGGATGAGACCCTCATGAGGAGATTAAGATGATGTTTAAAAGGATGAATCCTACTGGAATATCAAGAATTTGAGAAGCTGCTCAACCAGGTTACTATACTTGAGTATCAAACCAAGTGTGTCTTTGACTAGCATAGACCCATAGATAGGGGATCGAGGAAGGAAGCTCAAGCCCTGGAATTGGTGAGAATGCTATCATCTACTCTTCAAGATGCAAGAGAAGGTTATCAGTAGCCATCCATCTAAAGGGGTAGCATTGTGGGAATTCACTCACTCAAATATTTTAGAATTTCATTTCAAGGAATCTTCAGTTATTTTAATGTGCTATTGTTTATAGTTTAATGAAGACACACGAGAAAGTCCACTGAATAAGAAAGGGGCAAGTGTCTGAAGATCTCGGGATGGAATGAGCTAGCTGTAAGATCTCGGTATGTCACATAGGAAGGGAGTGATCATAGGGTTTTCAAAAGAGAACACAATCCTTAATCTTCAAAAACAAAAGTGAAATATCTTATTGACGACCGTCATCATCACGGGGATACCAAGATGCAAGCTGTTCTAAGCTGGAAAAGCTACTGAACAAGAAGGGGCAAAATGTCTCTATTCTTCTTTTTTAGCATGGGAGTTGTAGATCATGGAATGTCACACGGGGTAACAGCGGCTAATGAAGAAGAAACGCATAAAGTTACCTTGCATCCTTTGATGATATATTTGCAGAGCCAAAGGGCCTGCCACTCAAAAGCTTCACTAATCACCCACCATATTCTGTTGGAGGAGGATAGGGAAAAGTGCGAGAAGTATAAAAGAAAAGAGTATATTTATGAGAATATCTAGTACGAGCTGGGGTGATTAAGCTGAAAGAAACCAAATCTAAAACTTATATACCTAATGGGCATCGTACTAACAGATTCTTTATGATGATGAATTACAGCCATGATTTCATCATTTTCTAACAATAAATGATGCTGCCTCCAATGTTCCAACTTTCAGGAGGTGATTTTGACTATCTCAAACCTTGTGAAGCTGATATATTAATTCAACATGGACCTGATTGTATTTAACTCGACCTCTTGAATTAATTTGGATGTCATATTATCACTATGATTATATACGAAACAGTGAAGTCCTTCGGCTGTCATGTTTGCGTGCCGACGAATCCTAGTCCAGCCATCTCCATCGGGCTCCTATCCAGGTATTCATGGATCACTTTCATTTCCTGTTTGTCTATATAAGTGCAACTCTCTCCATTTGAAGAGTTTACCACGGTTAAAATTTACTTCCTTTAAGGATATAGCATAGTTATCTAATCTTCTTATAATTCAGTTGGCCCAATTGCTGTGTTAAAAAAATAAAAAACATATAAATGTACAAAAGCACCCCCATTACATAAATCATGGAATCCTACAGGCTTGGAAGAAAATCTAGAACAGATAAAGGTAACTGGTGCAAATTCTGGCCAATCATATCCTGGATTGGACAAGATACTATCACAGTACTGTGAATGAAAAGGAGATATCCGAATGTCAAGCAAAGGAAAAGAGTATTCAGTTTTTTCCCTAACCACCAGCTGCATAGCACCGATCAGCTGGGTACAAAAAAATGAAAAATTGAACATTCTAAGCTCCGCCGGTAATCCCAGTGACTTGCAGCACTCTTTTCAATAGTATGCTTTCCGAGGATTTCCCTGAAACGAAATGAATACCAACAACGATGGTGTCAATTAATTTATGAAGGAAGAAAGCTAGCGTTTGAATCTAATTAGTACCACTAAGTGATACACAAATGTAGGAGTCAATAAAAAAGAGACAATAAATTAAGATTAACTCACTAACCCGTTCTCGTCTTACTATTAATCAATTGATTTTATTTTCTTATTATGACATTCTTTTATCCATACAATAATTACCATCTCTTTATATTTCCTATATTTATTTTTTATTTTAAATATTAATTTACTTTTAAAAAATCTCTTGTCAGTATGAGTTTGCCTCTAGTATTAACTGTGGTGCTATTGAGACGATCGAAAATACATGACAAAGACAGATCAGGCTTTTTCCAGTGACACCAAATAGAGAAGACAGAATTAGTTTCCTAGAGGACCTTACCAGTGGGTTTGGTCTGTGGCGGTAACCCAGCATCATTCGCTTTTTATATTGCTCATATATGTCATCTTCAGCTGTCACCTCCCCAGGCTTATGAGCACCAACGCCCAAGTTGTCCTTCTTCACTTCTCCCGCCATTATTGGGTCTGCAATACCAGTTCTAGAACTCCCAAGACCCTCGCCTACCCATATACAACAATAATATTATCAGATTTTCAAATTTCGAAGCATGCATAAACCTATGTATTACAGTAGCATGCCTTCTCGTGTGTGGTATTGTATACATTCATACAATTATTTTTTGTAAAACTACAAACAACCCCAGCAAGGAAAACAATTGAATCCAAGTTGACAAATACCTTCTTTCCATCCCATTTTTGACAAAAGCTTGTGCCCCACGTTATCAGCCTGAATACGAGCCTTTTCTGCAGCCTCCCTAGCCGATTTTTGTGCTGCAACATCATTACAAGAAGCCAAAAACTTTTCGAGTTCTTCTGGTGGTATAAAGTCGCCCATGTGGTGGCCTTTCTTAGAGGCTGCTGCTGCTGCTGCTGCTGCTGAAGATGCTGAATGGATTAACTTTATGGTATTTCAGGCAATGCTCTAAAATCTTGAGCAAAAGGATACCAAGATTTCCAGAGTTCATTTAAATTGAATTTATAAAAATAGATGCAAACCTTGCAAAGAAGGAGGTGGAGGCATCTCATCTTTAGATTGTCTTGGTTGTCTCCTTTTCTCCTCTTGAGCAGCTCTCTTCATGTAGAATTCCATCATAGCTAAAGGATCTGCAAGGGGCAGACAAATTTGAATGGCTTAAGAGAACACAGAGAAGAAGCAAAATGACAACAGTGGTGTATTGTCATGCTAAACAAACTAAATATATATTATGTATATTATAAGAATAATAGAACAGAACACACAAGATGTTTTTTTACACATCACAATCTTTTGCACCTTATCCATTTTGTTTAAAAAAGATGATGCTGAGAAGAAAGAAGCCTAGAAAAACTACAAAGGGATGGTACTTATGCAGCCTCATGCTGGGACTATCTTGAAAATCAATTAAAACATGATAATCATGAAGATTTATAATTAATCTTGTCTATTGGTTCAGCTATGTGAACTAGTTAGACAATTTCAGCAAGCAATATATAAAAGTAGCACTCTACTTTCTAAATGCAGAATAGTCCATTTTTTAAAAATGCCATTTGTATCTGTGATAACTTATATCTGTGATAGGGAAAGTTGCACCATTATTGTTTCTATCTGCTGATGCTGAATCACCCCAAGGATCATCATCCACTTCATACAGTGCTGAAGCAGGTGTTTGGTAGTTTGGCTGATGAACATGAGACCTTTGTGAAGCATTACTTGATCTTGATGATGAAGTGCTCATACCACCTTATGGAATGTAAACCCAAATTACAATTTAGAGAAGAGGAATGATTATTCAGATATACAAATGAGGACATGCCATTATAAGTAAGGATACAAAAAACATATCCAGCAAGTGATGGAATTCGAAAACATAGATATCAAAACCATAGTCTGACTCTTTGGCCGAATGATTTGAAAAAAACAGCATATTTTTTTGGATTATAAAATTAAATATGAGCCTGCCAACATTATAAGCAAGAGATAATTGTTCACATATTAAATTGAACTGTCTCAACTTGGCCAGATAGTGATAATTATTCCCAAAGGTGAACATGTCCTCCATGACAAGGTCTATTTTTTCCAATAAAATTAGCAATTTCCACATGAAGAGTCACAATCATGATGAAATATTTAATTTTGAAATCAAATACTGACCATTTTGGGATGATTGAAATTCCTTGGACTGTGAAATGGCTTTTTCCTCTTCAACCAGCCGAAACTCATAATACTTGTAATCAGCACACATTTTATCAAATAGAAATCTGTAGATAGTTCATCATATTTATAATTAGAATTAATTAAAGATTTATGGCATTCAATATAAAGATTTAATCATAAGACAACACAAATAAAAGCCAAAAAACGGTGTACATATCTAGACAAATTTTATTAAATGATAATACATACTTGAATGGCGTATCACCAGGGTTCTTTTGGCGAGTAACATCCTCAAAGTGTCTTCCATTTTTTGCCACAAAAGTAGCTAGTTTGTCCGCAACATTCTTTACTGTAAGGTCACTTGGAAGAGGTGGTGCTGCATTTCACTTACAAAACTGATTAATACCAAGAGCATGAAGAAGAGAATGCAAATTACTCTTGTAGCAGGCATGCTACATAACCCAAATCTTTCCCTGAACATCTCTTTCCACCAATGTTGGTAGGTACTTAAGGATAAAGCTGCATTCATGAGACAAAACATATTCAAGCCATAGATTCTTTTTTTTTTCAACTGAAGAGATGTAGTAAGCCCATGATTTTATAGAAAGAACTCAAAAGAGCAAGCTTTTACAAGCAAGTTCCCAATAATTATTTTTTTTATAACTGCATGTGTCTAATAGTTATGCAAATAAGAAGTTGACACTCAAGGAAAAAGCCAAAAGGAAAAAAAATCTGAGAACCATAATAGGTTGAAGATATAAAATTCTCTAGAATTTGCACCAACTAAAAACTATAAAGACCACAAATAATGTTAATAAATTGCCATGATAATCAAATTCCACAGAATAGCCAATATGTTATACACAGTAATAAAGCTGTTGCATTGTACTAGTGCCCAGTTCAATAAAATCCATCCCGTATAAAATGAAAGAGAGAATAAAGCTACACTCAGCACTCATCAGATACAAATTGGCGTTAAAAAGGATCCCTTCAGGGAGCCCACACCTTCATTTTCAAGTTTGCATCTCCAGTTCTATCCAAACATACAGATCGATCCAAAGTACACCACCTTGATTAGATTTCTTAAGTAGGAATAAAAAATATTAACCATGCAGATATCATTGTGAGTATGATAATAATTAAGCACTAAATAACATGAGGAAAATCAATACTCGAACTTGCTGCACAATACCCAAAAAAACAAGAAAATATACATGAAGTATTAATTACCGCCATCAACTTGTCTTGATGATTTGTTAGATAGATCTTGGTCAGCTAATTTCTGCCGCTTTGCTGAAGTACACCCAGAAGCAGCAGCATCATGCTCTTCCTCATCCTCATCAGCTCCTAACTTAACTGCTGGAGCCACAAGCTTTGACTTTGGTTTCAAACTGAAAGCCAGTTTACCTCCTGGTTTACTTCCAGAGGCAGGCTGAATCTTTCGAGCATCATTAGACTTGATGCTGAAGCTGGTTTTAGAAATTCCAGAGTTAGGAATTGAAGTCTCAGTGGCATCTGTCACTGGATTCCTAATCCCTGCATTCTCACATGTTTCCTTGGCTTTCTCTTGCTGGAGCTGTCTGAACCTCTCCATAAATGAACCATCATTCACGAAAAGATGGGGAAGTGCTTCTTTGCCCATTTACCCGTCAGTGAATTGCAGCTATGATGTATACAAGAGGTCACTGGTTCCAAACAAGCTCACAAACTATTAAGATGTTGAACCGGAAACTCTTCTGAATGCAAACAGATTTCAGTAGACTTGGCGATTCTAGATTCAAAGACAATGCTAATATATCCACAAGTAAAGGATGTAAATAGTCACCCAGAGGTTTTTCAAACTGATTTAGCAATCACAAGAAGAAAAGCAAATAAAACTCATGGAGTAGGACCTCATGACCAAAGAGCATTCATATCTGAGAAGTCCTATGACCTAAAAAGGAACTCTAATTAAGATTCGACCTATTTCATTGAACTTTAACCATAGGACACGAAAAAAAAAGACAAAAAAAAAAGGAATCGAGACAATCAATTCTGAATAGCATCCCGCCCGGACAAATTCATCCACATCCTGTCATGCACAAACCCCTCCGATCCAACCTCGAAAAACCCCCCAACATCAACCAAACGGAAAAACAATTAAGCCATCAAAAGCGGGAGACGAGAGAAGCACACATTCAAACGACGTAAAACCGATGAACCCAATCGTCGCGAAACTTATCAACAGATATAAAAAGGCGAAGCTATTTCGACAAAGAAACAAACCTGTGAACCGAATGAAGAGGCCCAATCGGTACGCCCAGATCTTCGCTCCGATGGATGAAGCAGATGCAGTGGCCAGGGGAACGGATCGATGTAGGGGTTGGACAACAGGGGGGAAAAGAACTGGAGAATATATCCCACCTGTGAATCAGAAGCCCGAGGAAAGGGATACGCAGCGATGGTTAATCGCAATATATAAACGTGAATATAACGTATGGTTCAGTCTTCTTGGCACGGAGGGCAACGCCGCGTAGGGCTCTGTAATTTAATCCACCTTGAAGGTTCATTTTGAAGTTTGAACCCGCACTGGTAAATATCCAATTGAGTGCGGTATGAATGGTTTTGGAATTTTGTGAAAGCAAGTGTATTCTAATTGAATAATATTTAATACATTTTAGTTTAAATTTGATTTTATTCTTTAAAAAATATCGAATAAAGCTATAATTTATTTAAATAAAATCATAATATTTTCAACTCATTTTAAATAAATTCTTAACATTTTTAGAGGATTCAAATATACCATATTCTTTTAAAAATATCTCAAATACGACCAATTTTTTACTTAAATATATTATAATATTTTAAATTAATTTCCTAATTTTTTAAATTTATTCCAATATAGTCATATCATTTAAAAAATTCAAATAAAATTATATATTTTTTCAAATAAAACTATAATATTTTCAACATTTTTAAATAAAGTCTAATATTTTTTAGTTTTTTCAAATATAACATTAATCTTATAATGTATTACCTCCTTATGTGCCAATAAGCACATTTACATGTTCAGTGTGTATAATTAGATTTATGTTGGATAATTTCATTCAAGTTAGTATGTTAATATTATAATTTTATTTGAGTTATTTTATATGAATCCAATTAATAATGTTACAAACCCCTAATTTCAAAATTAAAATTAATATTCTATCAAACATTACTTAAATGATACTTTCAACTTAAGTATTCCGTAAAATCAAAATATTAAAAAAAGATAATATCAATTTAATTAAAAATTGTAAAAATTTTAAAATATTCCAATGTTCAACCATAATATATATTATTTTGTCTGTAATATATAAAAAAAATATTAAAATTATATGTGAGTTTTTATATTTTCTTTATCTATTAAAAGAACTTTTAAATCTTATAATAATTTTAATTATAATATTCAATCAATCAAATTGATAACAATAGTTTTTTCCTTAAAGATTCTACCCACACAAATTTATGGTATATTTTTTATGTTTTTATGTTTTTATGGTCATTACATTGCATGATTTCTTTTAATTTTTTGTACGTTCATTAGATTGAGTAGTTAATAACAATTGATGAACACAATGCAAGCTTAATCGTCTATTTATTATTCATTTCATATAAAAATATTTCATCTTTCAGTTTTAGCTTTGAACAATAACGAAAGAAAAAGTGCAAAAAAGTATCATGAAAAAAAAGTAAAGAAAAAAAAATAGATCTCTCCTATTTATCTTATTGTTATTATCTATTCATTATAATTTAATTCCTTTTTTCTATATTTATTTGAATTCATCATTACTTTTAATTTATCATTAATTTTTTAAAATTGTTATTCGTCTGAATTGTTTCTTCAATTGAAATGTTATAAAAACCATTTATTTTTAAATTCAATTAAAATTGAAAAAAATGCTTCGAAGAGAAAAATTATTACAATATTATAAAAAAATCCTTCAAAGTGGGAAAGTGCAAGTGGTTGAATCATACTCTTAGGGTTGCTGAGTCCTCCAATTAAAATTTGTATGTACAAAGTCCAACAATAATGAGACTAGGCGGCCATTAATTTTGAACATACAACTATAAATCTAGTAAGGTAGAATTAGACTATTTATGAGTAGTGATTTCAATCAATTGAATCGAATTTTGGCTGATCTAAATTCGAACGTGTGTAGATTTAAAATTTGGGTTCGTTTAATAAGACTTAAATTGGAGATTTAAAATTCTGTACAAATAAACCCAAAGTCAACTTCAGGTTAAAGAGTCCTATTTCACGGCAACTGTAACACTAGCAGGATTTAGTAATCCTATTTTTTAGTCATAATTTTTTTTATAATTTTATTTTATGTTTAAAACTTTATTTTTATATTTATATATTTTTTTATTTATATATATATATAAATATATATGGTAAAAAAAATAGATTAACATGGTATATATATATATATAATTAATTTTTAAATAAATATAGAGAAGAAAAGGAATTGAAAAGGAAGATTGTATTAATATCCAATAAATACATACACTCTATTGATATATTTAAGTACATATATAATGATATTGATAAGTATATCCAAATAAATGTAAAAGAAAATTTAAGATTAAATGTTTAATCCCTTAGATTCCTCCATAGGGATCTTGACCATTTTAAGAGACCTACTCAAAGGTTTCATCCTTAAGAGCCCTCCATAAAGACCTTCGTTTTAAGAGCATGCTTATAGTTAAAGTAGCCTAGGTAACTTTGTGCAATTTTCCTTTTTTTTAAGTTTAAAAAGAAAATGATACAATTAGCAAGTTTTATCATGATAATTGATATGAAATTAAATAATTAGTCAAACATTCTCATTAATGTAGTTGGACCATCACTAAAAATAAATTGGTCATCTAAGTAATCCAACAAATTATAATACATATTCTAAGTTTTATACATATTTTTTGTTATCTCTAAAAAATTTAGATATTGCATGAATAACAAGAGAATGACACAATTACAACTATAATAAAAGTAAACCATTGTGGGAATGTGGCGATACAACTCCATGAAATTTCTCATAGTAAATTATGTCAAGAGATATATGTATATAGCAACCAACAATTCAAAACTTCTCGGTAAATTAGACTAAATGAGACAATAAATTGCTCATGTATAATGGGTGATTCCTTATTTTGGCATTCCTGACCATTCCTTATCATACTTTATCCCGATTCGTTGTCCATGGTACATCGTTTCGTTCCTTAATGTCAGCTTATTATGCCTCCCATTCCTTTATTGTTGTCGTCATCCTATTTGGGGTACGTCTTTTTCTTATTTCTTTCTATCCCATTGTTCCAGAGCCTCTCCCCATTTTGGGGTGGTGATATCCCAGATAACTATTATCATGTCTCGACCCTGTTTAGTTGGATCCCTGTGAACAACCCACCACTCCCCTGGTTTATTAAGGATTTCCTCTTCTCTAAGCCATTAGGAGTAAGGCGTCTTTTTTCAGCTGTACCTTTCCTGGAATAATATTAATCAAAACTGAATATATTAACCTTACATACCTATCTTGCAGGTTCAACTTTAGGTGGGTTTTCCCTTGGTTACCTAAAAAGGGGGTAAAGGAAGGGGGTAAGTTCGACAACTGAGTGAATGGGTATTGGGTAAGAGTTTTCACAAAATTAATTTTAATCGAAGTGTGCTAGACTTTTCATTTCATTAAAATGCTTTTCTTTAAATTTTGGTTTATCAAAACCTTTTTCCAATGTCTACCAATTCATTTCCAAGGATTCTCAAATCCTTTCCACGAATTTCATAACCGCTTTCCCATTTCCATATTAGGTGTGTTTTACAAATAAAACACGCCCTTCATCAGGAAGGGTACACACACATATTTGCGAGATGCAGTTATGCCGACTGCACCCACTTGTGGACCATAACGTCTTTACCATGCACCCTGATAGAAGTCCTTGACTTCTATCTGGAGTCATAGTGAACATCTCCGATGTTCAATCCTCAGACCCAAAATACTTCATGTCCATATGAGGATGAAGACCTCATCCCGACCCCACCCCGGTCTCATGTGCATGAAGCTACGCCGAGCTTCCTTAACTGTTGGTATGACAAACTACCCTTATCTCCACTATGTCGTCAATAGCCCCTAGGACGTATCACTACCCCTCTTGGGTGTCTTAATGGTCCCGAACCTCAAGTGCTTGTACAAACAAAGTTTTCCATAAAGCCATTTATCTTTGGTGCCACTGGTTCAACGACCCCGATCCTCAACTTGGCCTGCAACTGTTTTAGGAAATAGAGAAATGGCTAGGGGTAACACCGGGCCTTACCCTTTGTCAAAGTATGCTTAATTATCTTGAGCTTGTATTTTTATTGATATATGTTATTCCAGGGGACAAGGTTGAGATTTCACCTGGCTTCTCTTGAATTATAGAAGGGGGAAATCCTTATTGAACCAAGAGAGCGGTGGGATGATCACGGAGATCTGACCAAACCTGGTCGGGGTGTGACACTCCTCCTCTCTATAACTCACTCCCTATTATGAGATAATATTATTGGTCGATAAGGGGTTGAGCTAATTTTTTATTACTTGTACTAAGTACCGGAACACTTCCAAACATATAAATTCATAAGATTTTTCTATTTATTTAATATGGACCGATAAGGGGTGAGATCCATTTCTTATAACATTTAAGTAGTGGAATACTTCCAACCTTACAAATTCGCAACACTTTTTTATACTATCCAATGTGGGATCATATTCTAAAAAACTCGAAAAACCATAAAAAAACCCTAGAACCCTAAAAATTCTAAAATAATAAAAACATCCTTAAAGATCCTAAAATAACCCCTATAAACCCTAAAAACTCCTAAAACAACCCTTAAAACCCCTACAATACCATCAATAAAACCCTAAAAACACTAATAACAAAAAAATCTAAAAAACCTAAAAACCCTAAAATCCCTAATAAATGCTAAAAACCTTAAAATCCTAAAAAACCCTAAAAGCCCATAAAAAAAATCCTAAAAACACTAAAGCCTTAAAAATCCTAAAAAATCCTAAAAAATCTAAAACCCTAAAACCCTAAAACACCACAAAAAATAATTAAAAACCCTAAAAATCTCTAAAAAACATTAAAAACCCTAATAAACCCTAAAAAAATCCTATAACCATTTTAAACATAAAAAAACCCTAAAAAAAACCTTCTCTCTGTTCTCCCCTCCCTATTTCATCTTCCTCTTGGTCTACCTCCACCTTTCTCCCTCTTTCCCTTCTGCCTCTCTCTCACCCTCTCTCCCACCCTCTCTCTCTCCTCCTTTTCCTCTCTACATCTATCTCTCCCTATCTCTATCTCTCCCCTCTCTACCCCTCACCTCTTCTTCTTTCTCTCATTCTACCATCGCTCATCTCCTCCTAGGATCAAGAATTGCATAAATTAATGCCAAATTGAGTGTGAATTTTATCATCGAAGTTCTGCTGGTTCTCTCTTTAGCACTGGTCGAAAATTACAGAGGGGAACCAAATTGACTTACCTTTTAGCTATAATTCAATTGTAGGAAGGTTGTGGAGGTGTTGGGAGGGCTTGGTTTGGCCTGATAAGGGCTTGAATTGGCCAATTTTAGCTTAACCGAAACAGGGCATCTTCAGTCCGCCAGAGTTGCTACACTGTTTGATCACGACGATGCTTCTCCGATAACCCTCGAAGCAAATGGAGACTACAGGCATGTAACTAACTTCTCTTCAGTTCTAAAGAACCCGACCACGCCTTCTTTAGTTAAAAAAGACCCTATATCAGAGCTCTGGTTTGAGCTTCATTGAAAATTAGAGCAGTTGAGAGAGAATGGAGTTTTTAGGCGTGGAGAGGATGAATGGGGAGGGGGGGCTCTTTATATTGGAAGCTCGAGGACTTCTTGGTTGTCTGATTTGCATTTTATGGCGGTCATTCATTACTTGAAACTCCCTGACTGTAGAGTTTTTAGCTTTGTTGGCGCTACACAATTTTTCGGTGAGTGAACAGTGCTGTCATTTGAAGGAAGAAGACGACATTGTGCCGAACCAGATCGGACCAGTTCGAATTAGGTTCAAAGCTTAAACCGACCGGTTCACCCCCAATTCGGCTGAATATTCCAATTCTAAAAATTTTTAAATTTATTTTCTATCCAATGGTGGCCTCAATCTCAAATTTGAATTTTCTAAGCCACCTAGAAAAATAAATTTAACATCTGGTTCAATAGTGGTTTAAATCGGTACAAACTAGTTTAATCCAGTTCAGATTTGGTTCACCTAAACCAACTTGCTTTTCATCTCCAATTCATCTTGAAGTCCTTTTTCATGACTTTTGGGACTTTTTGGGTCACTCGGGATCCATAAATTTCCTAGTTTGTCCTTTCCCTATTAGTTTCGGTTTGTAGATCGACTTGATTTTCAAATTGAAACTGACCGGTGCTTTCCCTGATTTTCTTATTATCAAAGGACATGGTTTACAGTTCAAGTCGGGGACTTCTATCAGGGTGGACGACAAAGTGGCGTTGATCCCCAAATGGGTGTAGTCTGGGACTTCCCTTCAAACGTTTGTACCCTTTATGATAAATGGTGTGTGTTTGTTTTACTAAATGAATCTCGAAGTAAAGGAATGTGTTAAAAGAGCTAAACACACATAATAAATGAAATGGTGAAAGGTTCTAAAAACACGTACAGTTGTACTACGTGAAACACTTCCCGAGCAAGGGGAAGTGTTAAAAGAGTTATACTCACATAATGGTGAAGAAATTTTAAAACGATGATTTATTTTTCTAAGATAAAGAGGAACCCCAAGATTTTAGTAAAGAAAAAGAATTTTTGAAAAACTCATTTCCAAACTCGCCCCTCCCTTTAAGCCTTTCTTAGGAAGGAAGGCAAAACACATAAGGAAGGGGAAGTCAATTACTTGACAATAACCTCCCTTCGATCCAAGGATCGCTGGAGAAGCGCCGACAGGATCAAACAGTGAATAAACTCCAACGGTTCGAAGCTGTCATGTTTCGATTGACCTCAATTTGGCCAATTCAGACCTTGTACGACCAAACCAAGCCTTTCCATAGTCCCCACGACCATCACACGACCTCTACAGAGGCAAAAGCTATGCCAGTTCGACCCTCCTCCATCATTGTAGATCGATTCTAGAGAGAGAATGTCATGCCCCGACCTAGTTTGGTCGGATCCCCGTAAGCAACCCGCCACTTCCTTTGATCCATGAAGGGTTTCACCCTTTTCTAAACCATGTGGAGTATGGCATCCTTCTTTCCTATCTTACAAGGAATAGCATTATATAAAACTGAATATCTTAAAACTGACATACCTATCTTAATATCCAAATATGTAAGAGTCTTTAAGTTTAGTTTTCCCTTGGTTACTTGAAAGGGGTAAAAGGGAGGGGTGAGTTATACAAATCAATGAACAGGTGTTGGGTGTGAGTTTTCATAATAGCTTTTGTTTAACAAACCATGCTAAGGTTACCATTTCCTTTAAAAAGAGGTTTCTTAAATTTCAGTTTTCAAAACCTTTTTCCAAGGTTTACCATTTCTTTTTCCAAGGATTCTCATATCTTGAAACCCTTCTTCCCATTCAAATATTAGGTGTGTTTAGCTCTCTTAGCCCATCCCCTTGCCCCGAGAGGCATTTAGCAAACAAATACACGCCCTTCATTAGGAAGGGTACACACATTCACAGGTGTAGCACATCCACTGCACCCACTTGTCGATCTGAGCGTCTTTACCCTCCACTAAGATAGAAGCATGTCCACTTCTATCCTAGGTCCGAGTGAATGTTCTCGACATCCGACCCTCAAATCTGAATTCCACTCCTTGTCCGTATGAGGATAGAGACCTCATCCCGACCCCACTCCGGTCTCATGTGCAAGAAGCTACTTCGAGCTTCCCGACTGACTGGCATGATAAATTGCCCTTATCTCCACCATGCCGTCTAGTAGCCCTTAAGACCCATCACTACCCCTCTTGGGCGTCTTGATGGTTTTGTACCACAAGTGCATGCACAAACAATAATTTTCACATATGGCCATTATCTTTGGTTCCAAATGGTCCAACAGCCTTGACACTCAACCTGACCTGCAGTTGTTTGTCTAAGCCTGTCCGTCGACCTGGCCCTAATGTACTGCCACTAGTCCATCGAGTACTATTGGTCCTGACTCGGTACCATGGCGAAATCACATAACAATTTCATTAGAAATTTTCCTAGCTTCCTTATCTCAAGTTTGTTTGCGAGCTCCTAATCGTTCCCACTAGCCTTGGGCTCACTACACTTGTTTTTCCAAAACCGGGCATTCAACCGCATAAGTTCAAAAACTAAGGCCTTTAGCCTTTATGAGCTATTCTAGCTCCCTTCAAGAAGGTCTCCCAAATCATTTAAGCATTGGCACACAGTCAGGGGAGACAAAAAAGGGTATTTTCAACTTCATCACACCAACGAGGTGTGATGATATCTTCGCTTACAACTGGTAAGCGGGTTTCTCCTTTTCTCAAGGAACTTCATCATACCAACTGGGTATGATTACCTTTACTTATGATCGGTAAGTAGGTTTTATCCGTTAAAGATGATACTCTTCATCATAACCAGGTATGAAGTTAGATAATCCCACTCACAACCAGTAAATGGTTTTTAGCTTAAAACGCTCATCACCCCAACTGGGTATGATGTAAATATGCCCACTCACAAGTGGTTTTTCATTTCTAAAGTGCTCACCATCCCAACCGGGTATGATGTAATTAAGCCCACTCACCCGATGACCGTGACGTGTTCCAAGTCCATGCTAGCTTTTCTTTGCTGGTGTTTTGGTCTCTCGTGTCCTTATACGATTTGGGCATGCTTATCAATTAAGGTTTGGCATGACATCCATCATTTTCTCACGTATGAGCGACTAGGCTCAAAATGGTTGGTTTATTGCACTTAGGTCCCTAAAGTTCATTTTCCTTAACTTTAGGTCCCTAATGCTAAATTTTACTTAAATTAAGTCTTGAGGACTTCCAATATCCTCTTGAGCCCTTAATTTAATATAAATTGTGTAAGGGGATCAAGTTTCCCAAATTTCCAATTTGGTTCACAATTTTTCAAAAATTACGGTTTTGCCCCTACTTTCCAAAAATGGCAATTTGGCCCTAATTTTTTCGAAAATTGACCAATTGGTCCCCCAACATCTTTCTCATGGCCAATTGGCCTTCAATTTTGAGAAATTGCATGAAGGCCTATCATGCCCCAACTCGATTTGGTCGAAACCCCGTGATCAACCCGCCACTCTCCCAGTTTATTAAAGGGTTTCCCCTTATTATAAACCGTAAAGAGTAAGGTGTCCTTTAAACCTGCACCTTTTCCTAGAATAACATAAATTAAAACTGCATAATATTTTAAATTTATCATACCTATCTCACAAGCGTCTTAGTTAATGGTCTTTAAGGGTAGGCTTTCCAGAATTTCCTGAAAGGGGTATAAGGGAGGGGGTGAGTACAACTATTCAGTGAATAGGTTTTCAAAACTTTTAAATTTTAGGAAAAAGATTAGTATTGGAGTGTGCCAGACTCCTTTCTTTCAAATGTCCTTTCATTTCAAATCTCGGTTTTTACCACCATTTCTTATTAATCACGGTGTGTCATGAAGGTAAAACACACATTCGCATGCCAGTACATCCATTGAACCCACTTGTGGCATCAGAGCTACTTTACTGGCCACCTAGATAGAAGCACGTCCACTTCTACCCTGAGAATGAGTGGATATTTACAATATCCAACCCTCTATCTCGAAATCAATTCTCCATGTCCGTATGAGGATAGAGACCTCATCCCATCCCCACCCCGGTCTCATGCGCTTGGTGCTACTCCAAATTTCGCATGGTTACCTGGTACGACAAACTGCCCTTATACCCACTAGGTCATCTAGGGCCCTTAGGATGAAGTGATATTGATGTCCCATATGAAGGCTCATAAGATGATACATAAAGGTTGTACGACCTCCCTAGCCATGGTCATCAATGAAGAGTCTAGAGAGAAGAGACTCGAAGACATTCCAATGGTTAAGCACTATCCAGAAGTATTTCCAGAAGAACTACCCGGACTACCTCCAAGTTGACAAGTAGAGTTCACCATAGAAATCATCCTAGGAACAAACCCCATATCGCATGGCTTTGGTGGAATTGAAGGAATTGAAAGAGCAATTGCACGAATTATTGGAGAAGGATTTCATACGTCCTAGCTAGTCTCCATGGGGTGCGCCCGTCCTATTCGTTAAGAAAAAGGATGGAAGCATGATATTGTGCATAGACTGCAGGAAGTTGAACCATGTCACCATCAAGAACAGATACCAACTTCCGTGGATTGATGACCTATTCGACCAATTAAACCGAGCAACTTAATTCTCCAAAATAGACCTTTGATCAGCTATCAGCAACTTAGGATCTGAGAGGAGGACATTCCCAAGATGGCATTCTACTCCCGATATGGACATTACCAGTTTAGAGTGATGCCATTCGGGTTAACGAACGCACCTACAACCTTCATAGATTTAATGATCCGTGTGTTCCAAAAACACTTGGATTGGTTCGTGATAGTATTCATAGATGATATTCTTATATACTCATGAACTAGGTTGGAGCACGAAGAATACCTGATAATCACCTTGGAGATATTAAGGGAAAATCACTTATTACAAAATTCTCCAAGTGTGAGTTATGGCTGCAAGAGATAGGATTCTTAGGACATATAGTGTCCAAAGATAGAGTTAAGGTGGATCCAACAAAGGTGGAAGCCATATCAGATTGGAAGGCACCCAGGAATCCTTCAGAGATACGAATTTTCTTAGGTCTGGCAGGTTACTACAGATGGTTCATGCAAGACTTTTCTAAGATAGAAACCCCTCTGACTCGGCTCACCAGGAAAGGGGTTGAGTATAAATGGGATGAAAGTTGTGAGAAGTCTTTCTTGGAGTTGAAGACCCGATTGACAACCACACTAGTACTCTCCCTACCTGACCCAAGTGCGGGAGAGTACATCGTCTATAGTGATGCATCTAGATAGGGACTCGGATATTTATTGATGCAACAAGGGAAAGTTATCGCTTATGCCTCGTGACAAATTAAGGTACATGAGAGAAACTACCCAACCCATGATCTGAAATTAGCTGCGATAGTGTTTGCCTTGAAGATTTGGCGTGTCACGCCCTAACTCAGTTTTGTTGGATCCCCGTGAACAACCCGCCACTCTCTCGGATCAAGAGGAGTTTTCTCCGACTTTAACTCGAGATGAGCCAGGCATAATTTCGACCTTGTTCCCTAGAAAGATATATATCAATAAAATGCAATATTAAGGAAAATTTAAGCATACCTGATAGAGGGTAAGGCTCGGTGTTATTCCTATTCATTATCTCTTTTCCTAAAAAAAGGATAGAAAAGAGGGGTGAGTTTCTACAACTCAGTGAATGAGTTTTTAGAACTTTTAACTTTTAGGAAAAAGATTTGTATGGGAGTGTGCCAGACTCCTTTCTTTCCAAAAATTCTTTCATTTCAAATCTCAATTTTTACCACTATTTCTTATTAATCACAGTGTGTCATCACCCAACACACGTCCTTCATCATGAAGGTCAAACACGCATTCACAGGCTAGTACGTCCACTGAACCCACTTGTGGCGTCGGAGCGACTTTACCGACCACCTATATAGAAGCACGTCCACTTCTACCCTAAGAATGAGTGAATGTACGCGACATCTGACCCTCAATCCTGAAATCAATTCTTCGTATCCATATGAGGACAGTGACCCCATCCTGTCCCCACCCCGGTCTCATGCACTTGGTGTAACTCCAAATTCCGCACGGTCACCTGGTATGACGAACTATCCTTATACTCACCAGGTCGTCTAGGGCCCTTAGGATGCATCACTACCCCTTTTAGGTGTCTTGATGGTCCCGTAATCATAGTGCATGCACAATCAGTATTTTCTTATCATGCCATATAATCTATGGTGCCACTAGTCCAACAGCCCCGACCTTCAACTCAACTTGCAGCTGTTTGTCTTGACTGGTCCGGAGACTTGTCAAGTCGTACTACCACCAGTTGACTGAATATATCACTCATGTCTTGGTACCATGGCCAAACAATTAATTTATTAAAGTTTTATGGCACATATCTCATGTTTGTTTACGAGCTCCTGCTCGTGCCCACTGGCCTATGGCCCACTTGTTTGAGATTTTCAAAATCGAGCACCCCCATCCGGCCTATAAAAGCTAATCGATCTCCCATCAAGAAGGTCTCCCAAATCGTTTAAGCATTGGCACACAGTCAGGGGAGAGCACTTTCGACAAAAATATATTTTTATCTGTCCATCATACCAACCGAGTATGAGGACATCTTCACTCATAACCGATGAACGGGTTTTCCACTTCCTTCGAGGAAGTTTCATCATACCAACTGGGTATGATCTACCTACAACCGGTAAGTAGTTTTTCCACGTGATTTTTACATCACTTCTCTATGTTGTGGACTAAATAGTGGGATTTCATTTCGAGGTACTTATCATTCCCAACCGGGTAAGATATAAAATCCCACTGACCCGTTGATGTAGTGAATTCCACTCGACCGATTCTGTGTGTTCATGCGAGCTTATCCATGCTGGTGTTCCCGATACTTTGTATTCCTACACGATATGAATATCCTTGTTCATTATTCCTTGGCCTAATAGCCTTCATTCATTTCAAATGAATGAGAAAACCAAACTTTCTATTTATTTGCAATTAGGTCCCTAAGGTTATTTTTCTTTAACTTAAAGTCCCTAATGCTGGTTTTTCCTCAAATTGAGTCCCGAAACTTTTAAAATTTACCTTAGGACCTCCATTTATTCAAATTCACAAAAAAAGTTTAATTTCCCAAATTTCTAGTATCGTCCCCCAATTTTTCCCAAATTACTATTTTGCCCTTCCTTTACAAAAATGGTAAGTTTCACCCCAAAAATACTAGAATTCCTCAATTAGTCCTCTAAAATTCTTATCATGCCCAATTGACCCTCAATTTTATAAAATTACATCTTGGTCCATCGAATTTTCGAAAACCTCCCATTCCCCCCCTCCAATTTCAACTTCCTAACATAGCCGAATTTGATTTCATCAAATTGACCGATCAAACACTTCCAATTGTTGAAATTGAAGTTAAAATTGAGTTTCTACATGTTCATATGATTATCTAGCACTTTGAATTGCAAGTTTTAATGGCGGAACGAGCTCAAACGGAGCTTCATCGGGAAATAGACTATAGAGAGAGACAACTTCGATTGCTCATCTGTGAGGGCACGGCGGTCTCAGCTTTCTATCTGGGCAGGTAGTTCTCCTCCTTAGGTTCTTCATAGGATCAAGAATGACATCAATTGATGTTGAATTGAATTAGAATTTTTTTCATTGAAATTCGGTCGACTCTCTCTCTAATACTGATCGGAAATTGCAGAGGGGAGCCGAATTGGCTTATCTTTCGATCCTAATTCGTCTGTGGGAAGGTTGAGGAAGTGTTGGAAGGGCTTGGTTTGGCCTGAGGAGGGCTCAAATTGGCCGATTTCAGCTCAGCCAAAACAGGGCAGCTTCAGTCCCCTGGAGTTACTTCACTATTAGATCACGCCGACGCATCTCCAGCGACTCTTGGAAATAGTGGATGTCACCATCGTGTAGCTGACTTCTCCCCGGTTCTAAGGAACATGACCTCACCTTCTTTGGCTCATAAATTACCCTATATCGGAGCTCTGGTTTGAGCTTCACCAAAAAACTAAGCAGTTGAGCGAGAGTGAGCTTTCCAGGTGTGGAGATGGAGAGGGGCTCTTTATATAGAAAGCTCGAGGACTTTTTGGCCGTCCGATTGGTGCCTTAATGGTGGTCATTCATTGTCTGGAACTCCCTGGCTGGAGAATTTTCAGCTTCGCCGGCACTGCGCAATTTTTTAGAGAGTGAACAGTGCTGTCATCTGAAGGAAGAAGACGACACTATTCCAAATCGGACCGGACCAATACCAACCAGGTTCAAAGTTTAAACCAGCCGGTTCACCCCCCATTTGACCGAATTTTTCAATTCTAAAAATTTCTAAATTCCTCTAAATTCATTTTCTATCCAATGGTGGCATCAAATCTCAAATTTGAATTTTTAAGCCACCTAGAAAAATGAATTTAGAATTCGGTTCAATAGTAGTTCAAATCGGTTCAATCCAGTTCACCTGAACCGATTTGGTTTTTATCTCCAATTCATTCTCAAGTCCATTTCCATGATTTTCGGGACGCTTTGGCTCACTCAAGATTCATAACTTCCCCGATTTACCCCTTTCTCTATTGGTTTTGATTCATGAGTTGAACCGGTTCATAAACCGGTTCTATCTAGTTCGGACCCGATTCACTTGAATCTGTTCGATTTTTTCTTCCCTTTTTGGTCTTAAGGTTCTTTTCCAAGATTTATGAACCATTTTGATTCACATGGGAGTTTTAATTTCTCAAATTTTCCCATTTCCTAATAGTCGGGCTTGTTGACCGATTCGGTTTTAAAATTTTGAAATTGACCAGTTCTTTCCCCAGTTTTCTCACTATCAAAGGACGGGCTTTACAACTCTCCTATTCTTTTAGGGGTTTTGTCCCCAAAACAGTTACATGTTAAATAATTGAGGGTAACCATCCCTCTTCATACTCTTGGTTCCCCATGTCTCTTCTTGCACGGGTCCGTTTTGCCATAAAACCTTGACCATAGTGATTTTCTTGTTCTTTAAATTCTTGTCTCTCCGACCGATGATTCGTACCAGTTCTGTTTGATAGGTCAGGTTCTCTTCTAGTTCCATTGGAGGTTGGTCCAATACATGATTAGGATCAGGCTAATCTTTCCGATGCACTGAGATGTGGAACGCATCATGTATTCTTTGTAGATCTAGAGGTAGTTCCAATTTATATGCTACCGGTCCTTTCCTTTGAATGATGGAATATGGATCAATATATCTTGGTTTTAGTTTTTCTCTTTGATGGAACCTAAGTATTCCCCTCCATGGGGATACTTTGAGGAATACTTGATCTCCCACTCCGAACTCCAGAAGTATTCATTTAGAATCCGATTCAGTAGTGGTTCAAATTGGTCTAAACCAGTTCAATCCTGGATCCGGTTCGCCTGAACCTGTTTGGTTTTTATCTCCAATTCCTTCTCAAGTCCATTTCCATGATTTTTGGGACTCTTTGGGTCACTCGGGATTCATAACTTCCTCGGTTTACCCCTTTCTCTATCGATTCTGGTTCATGAGTCGACCCGGTTCATAAACCGGTTCTATCTGGTTCGGACCAGGTTCACTTGAACCAGTTCAGTTTTTTCTTTCCCATTTTGTCCTAAGGTTCTTTTGCAAGATTTATAAACCATTTTGAGTCACATGAGAGTTGTAGATTCTCAAATTTGCCTGTTTCCTAATAGTCAGCCTTGTAGACTGATTCGATTTTAAAATTTTAAAATTGACCGGTTCTTTTCTCGATTTTCTCACTATCAAAGGATGGGGTTTACAACTCTCTCCTTCTTTTAGGGGTTTTGTCCCCAAAACAGCTACACATTAAATAATTGAGGGTAACCATCCTTCATCATACTTTCAGTTTCCCATTTCTCTTCCTGCACCGCTCCGTTTTGCCATAAACCTTGACCATTGGGATTTTCTTATTCCTTAAATTCTTGTCTCACCGTTCGATGATTCGTACTGGTTCTGTCTGATAGGTCAGGTTCTCTTCTAATTCCATTAGAGGTCAGTCCAGTACATGACTAGGATCAGTCTAATATTTCCGATGCACTAAGATGTGGAATACATCATACATTCTCTACAGATCTAGTTCCAATTTATATGCTACCGGTCCTATCCTTTGAATGATGGAATATGGACCAATATATCTTGGTTTTAGTTTTCCTCTTTGTTGGAACCTAAGTATTCCCCTCCATGGGAATACTTTGTGGAATACTTGATCTCCCACTTCGAACTCTAGATCTTTCCTTCAATTGTCCGCGTAACTCTTTTGCCTATCCTGTGCGATCTTTAGATGACTCCTTTTTAATTTTATCATCTTTGTGGCATTCTCAATTATTTCTATCCTTTCTAACTTCCTTTCCCCCACTTCTTCCCAAAATAGAGGGGTACAACAAGGTCGTCTATAAAGGGCTTCATAGGGAGCCATCTGAATACTGGACTGATAACTATTATTGTAAGCAAATTCCATCAGGCACAAGTATTCCTCCCAGCTTTTGTTCATGGTGAGTACGCACACTCTCAGCATGTCTTCCAAGGTTTGGATGGTTCTCTCAAACTGACCGTTTGTCAGAGGGTGAAATGTCGTGCTCATTTGAAGCTTGGTCCCCATGGCATTTTGTAAACTCGGCCAGAACCTAGAAGTAAAGCTCGAGTCTCTATCTGATACTATACTCACTAGGACACCATAGAGTCTTATAATCTCCTTCATGTTTAGGACGACCATCTGTTCTACTGTGTCTGTCACTTTTATAGGAAGGAAGTTTACTGATTTGGTTAATCTATCCACTATGACCCAAATCGCATTTTGATCCTTTCTAGTTACCGATAGGCCTGTGACAAAGTCCATGGTGATGTGCTTCCATTTCCACTCCGGAATTGGTAAGGGTTATAGTAGTCCTGATAGTTTCTGATGCTCTACTCTTATTTGTTGGTAGGACAAACATCAGGCTACATATTCCGCAATGTTCATCTTCATTCCTTGGTTATCACCTTTTATGCTTGACTTAATTATGTCTTATTCATAGACCATTCCTTGTGTAAGTCGTATTTCTCGGAGTCAGTTGGGTTTACCCGTTCCTCCTATCGCATGACATTTTTCATGATGTTTTAACTTTATGTCCCTATGACATTATTGGTCTCCGTACTTCTTGTCTTTTCTAAATTTCTTTATTCATTCATTCCGCCTTGAAACCCTTAAATTCCCCGATACTTACATATATATTAAAACTTTTGCTCCTTATTTCATTCTGCCTTCCCACTGGTGTCCTTCCCCCTTAAGATCTCTTCTCTTTCCAATTCCATCCTTCCCTTTATCAATGTTTCTTCCAGTATTATTCATTCTGATTTTAATTCCTTTCTTACTCTTATGGAATCTATTGATGTCATCTTCCTTTCTATATATCACTTGGGTTGATTTATCCCCTGATTTCTTTACGATTTCCTTCTCTTTGTACATGATTATTTCCTTTCCATTATCTTGTTCTTGAGGAGTTATCCTCTTGCTTATTCTGTTGGTTTCACTTTCTTTTCTTGGTACACCAATGTCTTCCCAAAATTTCTATCTCTAATGAGCTTTACATTCTCTTCCCCTGCTCCCCCCTCCCCCCGTATTTCCTTCTAGTTCTACCATTGAAATCTGTAAATTTCTAGAGTATCTTATTATCGATATTTTCACCAACTTACTCTTACTCTTTGAACCCATGAATACCTTCTATTGATCTTGCTTCATTTCCATTCGCTTCGATATTCGTTTATTCCTTTGAGGTGGATCTCTCATCCTCATCGTGCCCAAACCCTATTGTACCTTCATATCCTTAGTATTTCCCTTTTTGTCTTGGTTAGGGTGTATTCTTCCACTATTCCCTATCTTTGGTTAGACTTCATTTACTTCTCCAAATAATTTGGTCTAAATAAGTTATTTCCGTATATAGGATTCTTCTAATGTTCCTATTTGAGTTTTCCAAGCCTTCTTGTAGTAGATCATGCTCATCCTCACAATACTCTCACTTAACCCCTCGTACTTCTTACCGAGGACCTCATCATGACCTTAGTGTTGAAACCCTCATTTGATCAACCATTTTTTATTTGCTGCTTTCTCCTTCCCCGATCCAACTTTCTATTTTCTATCTTCCTTCTAGTGTCTTCAAATTTTGGGATTTCGATGTTCGATCACCCTATCTTTTGGAAAATTTTTCCTAAACTTAAGGACCTGATATGATTTATCTACTCTTGTTTTTCTTCTTTCTTTGACTCATGCTTTAACTTCCACATGTCTCTTATCCTTTGGAATTTCTCAAGAATCTGTATTTTAGTTCTTTAATAGTAAATTGTTACACTTGATACTTTCTGTTGTATTTTCTCTCCATCTTTCCCTAGTGGACTCTATACTTAATTTGTTTTTCTTCTCGGTCATCTTCTATTCCTTTTTGGGATGTTATACTTCCTCCCGGGTTTTGTTCCTCATCCTAAATTCTCAGAGTTTAGTTTTAATTTCTTGGTCTCTCAAAAAAATTATCTACTCTTGGATGGTTGCTCCTACAACTCCCTTTTTCCTTTTCTTAGAATCTCCATCAGATGAATTTCTCCTTATCGTGTTTCTAAGGGTAAGTCTTAAGGGTTGAATTTAACTATCCATAACCCATTCTTCCTTAAGGGGATTTCTTCCCTTTTATTTAAACTTTTATTATAATACTCTTAAATTTTCTTCAAGGAACTCAGAGGTTTTAATAAACTTCTACCTTCATTTAATCAGGAAATATTATCTTGCCATAATTTGGCTTATTACATGAATTCTCCACCCCTTAATCCCCTGGGGTCATAGGGCTAAAGTTAACCCTAGAACAATTATGGGATTCTTGATTGAAAGGCTCTAAGGAACTAATTGGGGTCCATTCGTGCTCCTCAATAGGACGAATTTCATGTATGGCCTACAGTCCGTACCACCTTAGTACTTCCACCACACACTCATAAGTCCACTTCACCCATTAAGATGGGTTGAAGTTAGGTTGAGTGGGTGGTGGTACTTGGTGGACCTTTATGAAGGTGGCATATGCATCCCAATAGTTATCTCATGCCTCCTTCTTGGTGGGACTCCTCTTCAGTTGTTGTGGCATTGGAGAAGGAGGGGTTGGACTTCTAGGAGGTGTTGTTGTTTCCTCTTGTCTAGGAGGAGGGTATATGATGCCTTCTGGTTCTAGTAAGGCTCCAACTAGTTTCCAGTAGTCTTCCACCATGTCCTTGGGCACCCTTTTTTTCACCTCTTAGAAACCTTTGAACGGCATCATCCCTTATGTTGGATTTCTTTTTTACGATTATAGGGGAAGGACTAGAATTTTTGTGAATTTCCTAGGGACTTTCCTTCCTACACGATAGTTTAGAGTTGGGTTAATATCAGAGCATAATATTAATAATGTTTCAAGGGAACTAGGCTCTGATACCACTCTAGTTGTCATGCCCCAACCTGGTTTGGTTGGATTCTCGTGAATAACCCGTCTGTAAACCCTACTCTTTTGAGCTAAGGAAAATTGGGAAAAGAACCGTCAAACCGAGTGAGAAAACCAAACCGGTTCACAAACCTGATTTTCATGAAATGGGCAGTTTGAAAATTTATAACTCTCAATGAATCAAAGGGTTCATAAAACCATGGAAAAGAACTTTAGAACAAATTGGAAGAGAAAAACTAGACCGGTTTGGATGAACTGAATCCCACTAGATTGAACTGGTTTATGAACCGAGTCGGTTCATGAACTGAAACCGATAGAGAATACTCAAATTAGAGAAATTTGAACTCCCTTGTGACCCAAAGAGACTTATAAACCTTGGGAAGGAACCTTAGAATAAAGTGGGAGAGAAAAACCAAACCAGTTCAAGTGAACCGGATCCGAACCAGATTAAACTGGTTTAAGAACCGAGCTAATTTATGAACCAGAACTGATAGAGAGATGGTAAAGCAGGAATTTTATGGACCTAAGTGACCTAAGGAGTCACAGAAGTCATGAAAATGGACTTGTGAAGGAATTGGAGATGAAAACCAAATTGGTTCAGGTGAACCGGATCCGAAGCGGTATGGACCGGTTTAAACCACCAGTGAACCGAATCCTAAATTCATTTTTCTATGTGGCTTAAATAATTCAAATTTGAGATTTGAGGCCACTATTGGATAGAAAATGAATTTATATAAATTTAGATTAGAATGAATGAAGGCTATTAGACTGAAAGATAATGAACTGAGATGTTTATATCATGTAGGAATACGAAGTATCGGAAACGCTAGCAATGACAAGCTCGCGTGAATACAAAGAACCGGTCTAGTGGAATTCATTAATGGGTGAGTGGGTTTACTAACATCATACTCGGTTGGGATGATGAGCATAACTTAAAGTTAAAAGCTACTTACCGGTTGTGAGTGAGATTTTATATCATATCTGGTTGGGGATGATAAGTACCTCAAAATGAAAACCCACCACCAAGTGGTATTTTAAACATCACAACTTAAAGGAGTGATGTGAAAATTATGCGGAAAAACTACTTAACAGTTGTAAGTAGATCATACCTGGTTGGTATGATGAAACTTCCTCGAAGGAAGTTAAAAACCCGTTCATCGGTTATGAGCGGAGATGTCCTTATACCTGGTCGGTATAATGGACAGTTGAAAATATATTTTTTTCGGAAGTACTCTCCCCTGACTGTGTGCCAATGCTTAAACGATTTGGGAGACCTTTTTGACGGGAGCTCGAATAGCTCTTATAGGCCGGGGGCCTTGGTTTTGAAACTTTAGGGCTAATATGCCAGATTTTGAAAATCTCGTATAGTGGGCCCAAGGCCAGTTGGCACGAGCAGGAGCTCATAAAAAACATGAGTTATATGCCATAAAACTTTAAATAAATGAATTGTTTGGCCATGGTAGCAAGACAGGACTGACACACTCAGTCAACTAGCAGCAGTGCGACATGACAGGTCGATGGACCAGTCAAGACAAACAACTACAGGTTGAGTTGAGGGTTGGGCTTGTTGGACCTATGGAACCACAGATTATATGGCATGATAAGAAAATACTGTTTGAGCATGCACTATGATTACAAGACAATCAAGATGCCCAAGAGGGGTAGTGATACGTCCTAAGGGCACTTGACGACCTGGTAGGTATAAGGGCAGTTCGTCGTACCAGGCGACCGTACAAAATTTGGAGTAGCACTAAGCGCATGAGATCGGGGTGGGGACGGGATGAGGTCTTTGTCCTCATACAGACACGGAGAATTGACTTTGGGATTGAGGGTTGGATGTCACATACGTCCACTCATTTTTAGGGTAGAAGTGGACGTACTTCTATCTAGGTGGCCGATAAAGCCGCTTTGAAGCCGCAAGTGGGTTCAGTGGTTGTGCTGGCTTGCGAATGTATGTTTAACCTTCATGATAAAGGTTGTGTGTTGGGTGATGACACACCATGATTAAATAAGGAAATGGTGATAAAACTCAAGATTTCAAATGAAATGATTTTGAAATAAAGGAGTATAGCACACTCCGATACAAATCTTTTTCATAAAAGTAAAAGTTAAGAGAACCCATTCACTGAGTAGTCGTACTCACCCCCTCCCTTATACTCCTTTTAGGACATTTTAGACAGCCAACCCTTAAATACCATCAACTAAGATGCCTGTGAGACAGGTATGATAAATTTAAAATATTATGCAGTTTTGATTTATGTTATTCTAGTAAAAGGTGCAGGTTTAAAGGACACCTTACTCTTAACATTTTATAATAAGGGGAAACCCTTTAATAAACGGGGAGAGTGACGGGTTGATCACGGGGATCTGACCAAATCGGGTCGGGGCGTGACACCGCCGCTCTCTCGATTCAAGTGTAGTTTCCTCCAACTTTAACTCAAGATGAGCTAGGCGTAATTTTGACCTTATTCCCTAGAAAGACATATATCCAATCAAAGAGATAGAAAAAGGATTATTCCTAGCCATGGCTCGGTGTTATTCCTAGTCATTTTCTCTTTTCCTTAAAAAGGGATAGAAAAGAAGGGTGAGTTTCTACAACTCAGTGAATGTGTTTTCAAAAGTCTACTATTAACTTTTAGGAAAACATTTATATCGGAGTGTGCCAGACTCTTATTTTTCAAAAATCCCTTTATAAAAAAAAATCTTGGGTTTTCCGCTATTTCCTTATTTAACCACGGTGTGTCATCACCCAACACACATTATTCATCATGAAGGTCAAACACACATTCGCAAGCCAGCATGACCATTGAATCCACTTGTGGCTTCGAAGCGACTTTACCAGCCACCTAGATAGAAGAATGTCCACTTCTACCCTGAGAATGAGTGGATGTACGTGACATCCGACCCTCAATCCCGAAATCAATTCTCCGTGTCTGTATGAAAGCAAACACCTCATCCTATTACCACCCTGGTCTTATGCACTTAGTGCTACTCCAAATTTCGCACGGCCACCTGGTACGACGAACTGCCCTTATACTCACCGGGTCATCCAAGGCCCTTAAGATGCATCACTACCCCTCATGGGCGTCTTGATGATCCCATAATCATTGTGCATGCACAAACAATATTTTATTACTATACCATATAATCTGTGGTGCCATTGGTCCAACGGCCCCGACTCTTAAGTCAACCTGCAGCTATTTGTCTTGACCAGTCCGGAGACATGTCATGTCACACTGCAACTAGTTTACTGAATATGTCGGTCCTATCTTGGTATCATGGCCAAATAATACATTTTTTAAAGTTTTATGGCACATATCTCATGTTTGTTTACGAGCTCCTGCTTGTGCCCACTGGCCTATGGCCCACTTGTTCGAGATTTTTAAAATCGAGCATAATAGCCCCCAAGTTCCAAAACCAAGGCCCCGACCTATAAGAGCTATTCGAGCTCCCGTCCAAAAGGTCTCCCAAATCGTTTAAGCATTGGCACACAGTCAGGGGAGAGCACTTCAGAGAAAAACATATTTTCAACTGTCCATTATACCGACTGGGTATAAGGACATCTCCGCTCATAACCGATGAACGGGTTTTCAACTTCCTTCGAGAAAGTTTCATCATACCAACCGGGTATGATCTACTTACAACTAGTAAGTAGTTTTTCCGCATGATTTTCACATCACACCTCTAAGTTGTGATGTTTAAAATGGTAGTGGGTTTTCATTTTGAGGTACTTATCATCCCCAACCGGGTATGATATAAAATCCCACTCACCCGTCAATGCAATGAATTCCACTAGACTGGTCCCTTGTTTTCATGTGAGCTTGTCCTTGCTAGCATTCTCGATGCTTCGTGTTGCTACACGATATGAACCAGTTCATTATCTATCGGCCTAATAGCCTTCATTCATTCCAAATGAATGAGAAAAATGAAACTTTAATTTATTTGCAATTAGCTCCCTAAAGTTATTTTTATTTAACTTTAAGTCCCTTATGCCCGTTTTTCCTCCAATTGAGTTCCAAAACTTTTAAAATTCCCCTTGGGACCTCATTTTATTCAATTTCACAAAAATGGGTTTAATTTCCAAAATTTCCAATTTGGTCCCCAAACTTTTCCAAAATTACCAATTTTCCCTTTATTTACAAAAATGGTAAATTTTACCCCAAAAATTCTAAAATTCCTCAATTGGCCCTCTAACGTTTTTCGTTTGATGGCCTGAAAAGTATCAAACGAAAAACGTTTCTTCTCTGCCGGCGCTGCTTCGATTTTCCGGTGAGTGAACAGTGCTACATCTGAAGGAAGAAGACTACAGTATTTTGAACCAGTCCAAATCGGGTTCAAAGTTTAAACCAGCGGGTTCACTGCCCATTTGACTGAATATTTCAAATCTAAACATTTCTAAATTTATCTAAATTCATTTTCTATCTAATGGTGGCCTCAAATATCAAATTTGAATTATTTAAGCCCCCTAAAAAATGAATTTAGAATCTGGTTCAATAGGTGTTCAAACCGGTCCAAATTGGATCAATCCGGTTTGGATCCGGTTCACCTGAATCGGTTTGGTTTTCATCTCCAATTCATGCTCTAGTCCATTTTCATGACTTCTATGACTCTTTAGGTCACTTAGTGTCCATAAAATTTTCAGTTTATCATCTCTTTATTGATTTCGGTTCGTAAACCGACTCGGTCTTTAAACCGGTTTAATCCGGTTTGGGTCCGATTCACCCAAACCGATCTGGTTTTTCTCTCCCACTTTAATCTAATTTCATTTCCAAGGTTTATAAATCTCTTTGGATCACAAGGGATCCATAAATTTCTTGTTTTACCCATTCTCTATCTGTTCCGATTCATGAATCAACTCAGTTCATAAACCAATTTTCTTCGGTTCGGACCCGATTCTCTTGAACTGATCCATTTTTTCTTCCCCATTTCGTCCAAAGATTCTTTTCCTAAGTTTATGAACCATTTTGAGTCACATGGGAGTTGAAAATTCTCAAATTTGCATGTTCCCTAATAATCGAGCTTGTAGACCAATTTCGTTTTAAAATTTGAAAGTGATCGGTTCTTTTCCCAATTTTCTCATTATCAAAGGATGGAGTTTACACAAATGGCTCCTTATGAAGTCCTTTTTGGATGACCACGCCATATCCCTCTATTTTGGGAAGAAGTGGGGGAAAGGAAGCTGGAAAGGGTAGAGCTAATTAAGGATGCAATGGAGAAAATAAAATTAAATAGTGGTCAGCTTAAGACCACGTAGGATAGGCAAAAGAGTTATTTGGATCATCGAAGGAAAGAATTGGAGTTTGATGTGGGAGATCAAGTGTTTCTCAAGATAACCCTATAGAGTGGAATAATTAGGTTTCAACAATAGGGAAAGTTGAAACCAAGGTATATTAGTCCATATCCCATCATTCAAATGATAGGACATGTGGCCTATAAATTGGAACTACCTCCAAACTTGTAGAGAATACACGACGTATTCCATATCTCGGTACTTTGGAAGTACTAGCCTGATCCTAGTCATGTGTTGGACCGACATCCACTAGAGCTGGAAGTGAACTTGACCTAACAAATAAAACCGGTACAAATCATTGACCGAAGGGATAAGAACTTAAGGAATAAGAGTATTCCTATGGTCAAAGTTCTGTGGCAAAACGGACCTGTGTAGGAAGAGACATGGGAAACTGCAAGTGTAATGAGGGATAGTTACCCAAAATTATTTGACATGTAACTATTTTAGGGACAAAACCCCTAAAAGAAGGGGAGAGTTGTAAACCCCGAAAAAGGACTTTAGGATGAATTGGAGGTGAAAACCAAAGCAGTTTAGGTGAACTAGACTTGAATTGGATTGAACCAATTTGAACTAGTTTGAACCACTATTGAACTGATTTATAAATTCATTTTTCTAGGCGGCTTAGAAAACTCCAATTGGAGAATTGAGGCCACCATTATGTAGATAATGAATTTACAAATTTTTAATTTTAAAAACTCGGTCGAATCAAACCTGAACTGGCCGGTTTAAACATTTAACTCAGTTCGGACCAGTCCTGTCCGGTTCGGAACAATGTCATCTTCTTCCTTTAGATGTCAACACTGTTCACTTGCCAGAAAATTGAGCAGTGCAGGCGAAGATGAAAAGTCTCTGGCCATGTAGTTTTAGGCAATGAATGACTGTCATTAAGACGCCAATCGGACGACTAAGAAGTCCCCGAGCTTCCTATATAAAGAGCCCCTCATCATTCATCCTCCTCACACCTGAAAACTCAACTCTCTCCCTACTACTCCATTTTTTGTTGAAGCTTAAACCAGAGCTCCAACCTGGGCATTTTTCTAAGCCAAAGAAGGCGTGGTCGGGTTCCTTAGACTCGAGGAGAAGTCAACTAGACGGTGGTAGTCTCCAATTACTCCAAGTATCGTCGACATGATAGAACAGTGAAGCAGCTCTGGTGGACCGAAGCTGCCCTATTTCGGTCAAGATGAAAACAATCAGTTTGAGCCCTTCTCAGGCGAAACCAAGCCCTCCCAACACTTCCATAGCCCTCATATAGAAGAATTAGAGCAGAAAGGTAAGCCAATTTAGTTCCCCATTGTAAATTCTGATCGGTGCTAGAGAGAGAACCTGCAGATCTTTGATGACAATTTCTCCCTCAATTTGACATGAATTGAGGTGATTCTTAATCCTATGAAGAACCTCAGGACAAGAGCTATATGCCCAAATTGAAAGCTCGATTGCTGCACCCCCGATGGTAAGCTTTCAAAGCTTTCTCTCTCTACATTTAGTTTTCCGATGAAGCTCTGTTTGAGCTTGTTTCGGTATCAATTCATGTAATTTAAAGTGCAATTGAATCGTATGGATGTGTAGGAACTTAAATCTACCTTCAATTTTAATAATTAACCTAAATTTGATGAAATCAAATTCGGCCAAGTTGAAAGGTTGAAATTGGGAAAATTTTGGGGATTTCAAAAATGAAAAAGATGTTGGAGGTACAATTGGTTAATTTTTGGAATAATTGGGGTCAATTTTACCATTTTTGTAAAATAGGGGCAAAATGGTAATTTTGGAAGAGTTGGGGACCAAATTGGAAATTTGGGAAACTTGAACCCATTTTTATGATTTTGAATAAATTGTGGTCCCAATGTGAATTTTAGATGTTTCGGGACTCAATGTGAGGGAAAGTCGACATTAGGGACTTAAAGTTAAAGAAAAAGAACTGTAGGGACCTAATTGCAAATAATTGAAAAGTTTGGGTATGTTATTCATTCATGATGAATGAAGGCCATCAAGCCAAAGGATAATGAACTATGAAGTTCATGTCATGTAGGAACACAAAGTACTAGGAACGCCAGCCAAAACAAGCTCATGTGGAGACAAAAAGCCGGTTAAGAGGAATTCACTGTATTCATGGGTGAGTGGGATTTTTACATCATAACCAATTGGGATGATGAGCACCTCGATAATGGAAACCCACTACTAAGTGAAATTTTAAACATCACACTTGAATGAAGTGATGTGGAAATTACGTAGAAAAACTACTTACCGGTTATGTAAACCCCACTCTTTAGAGTTAAGGAAAATTGAGAAAGAACTAGTCAAACCCAGTGAGAAAACCGAACCGTTTCCCAAAGCCGTTTATTGGGAAAATAGGCAAATTGGAGAAATTTCAACTCCCAAGTGACCCAAAAAGTTTCATAAACCTTGAAAGAGAACTTTAGGACAAATTGAGAGAGAAAAACCAGATCGATTTGGGTGAACCGAACCCGAATCGGATTGAACCGGTTTAAGAACCGAACCAGTTCATGAACTATAACCGAAAGAGAAAGGGCAAATCGGGAAATTTAAGGATCTTGAGTGATCTAAGGAGTATAAAATTCATGAAAAAGGACTTTAGGATGAATTGGGGATGAAAACCAAACTGGTTCAGGTGAACCAGATCTGAATCGGATTGAATCGGTTTGGACTAGTGTGAACTACTATTGAACCGAATGCTAAATTCATTTTTCTAAGTGGCTTAAATAATTCAGATTTTAGATTTAAGGCTACCATTATATAGAAAATGAATTTAGAAATTTTTAGATTTGAAAAATAAGGTCGAATTGGGGGTGAACTGGCCGGTATAAACTTTGAACCATATTCAGACCGGTCTCGTCCTATTCGGAACATTGTCATCTTCTTCCTTCAGATGACAACATTGTTCACTCACTGGAAAATCAAAGTAGCACTGGTGAAGAAGAAATGTTTCCATTCAGTACGTTTCAAACCATCAATGACAGTCATAAAGGTGCCAAACGGACGACCGATGAGTCCCCAAGCTCCCTATATAAAGATCCCCTCTCCATTCATCCTCTCCACACCTGAAAATCTCACTCTATCACAACTGCTTAGTTTTCCAGCAAAGCTCAAACTAGAGCTTTGATATAGAGTCATTTTTTAGCCAATGAAGGCAAGGTTGGGTTCCTTAGAACTGGGGAGAAGTCAGCTATACGGTGGTAACATCCATTCACTCCGAGGGTCGCCGCAGAAGTGCCAGCGTGATCGAACGGTGAAGCAGCTTGATGCGAACCCCACCAATATACTAACGGCACCCTACACCAAATATGGAATAGACCCCAAGACTTTCACGACGCAAGTAAAATGAATGGAATATACCTTATTTGGTTAAGAAACAAGGTACGGGTAGATATAGATGCCACACTCAAATCCTCTAAGGAGAGCTCCTAGAAAACCCTGGGGATAAGTCTGATTGCTTAAACGCCACAAGTAAAAACCTGATAAGTTCAAAAGTTCTCTTAAAAGAGAAAGAAGACGTAAGCCTCACAATAAAATTGAAATCAAAGAATATTGGGGTTGACATGCCAACCATATAGAAAAATTGCTAATATATTTCTTGATCATATCTAGAAAATATATTGTCTCCTAATTTAATCTTCTAGAAGATTTATTATGTTAATAAATCTCCCACTTGAAATTCAAATTTGAATTATCTTCTTGGGCTCTTCTTTTGGGCCTGTGATCTTATTGGGCTTTTCTTTTGGGCTTGAGATCTTATTGGGCTCTTTCTTTGGGCTTGATATCTTATTGGACTCTTCCTTTGGGCTTCCACTTGGGTTTCTTCACTTGCTTTAATTAGTCCATTCAATTCTTCTTCAAATCTTTTGGCCCTTAACTTGTGAATCACAGCGTACCCAATTTAATTCATATCACAGCTCCAGCGTACCGAAGCTACCCTATTTCGGTCAAGCTGAAATTGGCCGATTCGATCCCTCCTCAGACCAAACCAAGCTCTCCCAACACCTACTTAGCCCTTTCCCTACTGAATTAGGACAGGAAATTAAGCCAATTCGGCTCTCCTCTACAATGTCCCAACGGTGCTAGAGAGAGCCGACAGAATTTCGATGACAGAATTCTAATCTAATTCGGTATCAATTGACGTAATTCTTGATCCTAGGAGCATACTCAAGAGGAGAGCTGTAAACCCCGCACTTTTGAGTTAAGGGAAACCGGGAAAAGAATTTATCAAACCAAGTAAGAAAACCGAGCCAGTTTACAAACCTGATAATATGGGAACAAGCAATTTGGAAATTTACAACTTCCGGGTGATCCAAAGGGTTCATTAAACCTTGGAAAAAAAACTTAAGAGAAAATAAAAGAGAAAATCCAAATTGGTTCAGGTGAACAAGATCCTATAAGAACTCTAAAGTTAAGTGTGCTTGCTCGAGAGTAGTGTGAGGATAGGTGACCTCCTAGGAAGTACGGCTTATCGTAAATGGCCATAAATTAATATATATTTAATTATTGTAATTAATACCAATAATTTAATACCTAAATTAAATTATTGTAATTAATACCAATAATTTAATACCTAAATTAAATTATTGTAATTAATACCAATAATTTAATACCTAAATTAAATTATTGTAATTAATACCAATAATTTAATACCAAAATTAAAATATTAGAATTAATACCAATAATTTATGTCAATATTAATACTAGTAATAAATCTCTCCCATTTAATACACGATTTTACACCTATATAAAGAGGTTATCCCCATTTATTCCCCTCACATTTGAACACTTCTCTCTCTAACTACTGCTCAATTTCCCGGTGAAGCTTAAACCAGAGCTTCAACTTGAACATTTTTCTTAACCTCAGAAGGAGAGGTCAGGCTCTTTAGAACCGGGGGAAAGTCAGTTATCTGATAGCAAACTCTAGTCAATCCGAGAATCACTGGAGAAGCGCCGACATGATGGAACAATGAAGCAGCTCCGGTAGATCGAAGCTGCCTTTTTCGGCCAAGTTGAAATTGGCCATTTCGAGCCCTTCTCAAGCCAAACCAAGCCTTCCCAACACTTCCTCAGCCCTCCCACGACCGAATTAGGACTGAAAGGTAAGCCAATTCGGCTCCCCTCTACAATTTCCGGTCAGTGCTAGAGAGAGAACCGAGAGAATTTTAATAATAAAATTCTAACTCACTTTAGCATCAATTGGTGCGATTCTTGATTCTACCCAAATCAAAAGCTCGGATCGTCGTGCCTTCACTGGTAGAAATCGAAGCTTTCTCTCTCTATAGTCTATTTTCCGACGAAGCTCCGTTTGAGCTCGTTCTGGCATTAAAATCTGTGATTTAAAGTTCCCTAGAATCATATGAACATGTAGGAACTCAATTTCAACAATTAGAGGTGTTTAATTAGTCAATTTGATGAAATCAAATTCAACAGTGTTGAAGAGTTGAAATTGGGGGAAAAATTGGGGAAACTTGGGGATTTTTGAAATTCAAAGGACCAAAATGTAATTTTATGAAATTGAGGGTCAATTGGGCATGAAAATAATGTTAGAGCACCAATTGAGGAATTTTGGAATTTTTGGGGCAAAACTTACCATTTTTGTAGAGGAAGGGCAAAATGCTAATTTTGGAAAAGTTGGGGGACCAAATTGGAAATTTGGGAAATTAAACCCCTTTTGTGAAATTGAATAAATTGAGGTCCCAAGATAAATTTTAAAAGTTTCAGGACTCAATTTGAGGAAAAACTGGCATTTGGGGACTTAAAGTTAAAGAGAAATAACTTTAGGGACCTAATTGCAAATAACTAAAAAGTTTGGGTTTTCTCATTCACTGGAAATGAATGACGGTTGTTAAGTCGAGTTAGAGTGAACAAGGATGTTCATATCATGTAGGAACACGATGTACCGGGAATGCCAACATGGACGAGCTTGTGTGAATACAAAGAACCGGTATAGTGGAATTCACTATGTTTGGCCATGGTACCAAGATAGGACCGACATGCTGAATCAACTAGCAGCAATGCGACATGACAGGTCGACAGACCAGTCAAGAAAAACAACTGCGGGTTGAGTTGAGAGTCGGGGCCGTTGGACCAGTGGCACCATAGATTACATGGCAATATGAGAAAACATTGTTTGTGCACGCACTGTGAGTACCGGATCATCAAGACGCCCATGAGGGATAGTGATGTGTCTTAAGGGCACTGAACGACCTCGTTGCTATAAGGGCAGTTCATTGTTCCAAGTGTCTGTGCGAAATCTGGAGAAGCACGAAGCACATGAGACCGGGGTGGGGACAGGATGAGGTCTTTGTTCTCATATGAACACGAAGAAGTGATTTCGGGATTGTGGGTTGGATGTCGTGTACATCCACTCATTCCCAGGGTAGAAGCGGTCGTACTTCTATTCGAGAGGTAGGAAAAGTCGCTCCGAAGCCACTAGCGGGTTCAGTAGTGATACTGACTTGCGAATATGTGTAATCTTCATGATGAAGGATGTGTGTTAAGTGATGACACACCGGTAACTAAGAAATGGTGGAAAAACCCAAAATTTTAAATGAATGAATTTTTGAAAAAGAAAGGAGTTTAGCACACTCCAATAATAATTATTTTCTTAAAAGTCAAAAGCTTTTAAAAACCCATTCACTGAGTAGTCGTACTCACCCCCTCCCTTATATCCCTTTCTAGAAATTCTGAAAAGCCTACCCTTAAAGACCGTCAACTAAGATGCCTGTAAGACAGGTATGTAAAGTTTTAAATTTCATGCAGTTTTGATTATGCTATTCTAGGAAAAGGTACTGGTTAAAGGACGTCTTACTCTTTACGGTTTACAATAAGAGGAAATCCTTTAATAAACCGAGAGAGTGGCGGGTTGATCACAGGGATCCAACCAAACCGGGTCAGGGCGTGACAACTAGAGTGGTATTAGAGTCTGTTTCCTCGAATACATAATCAAGACTAGAAAATATAGTAACTAATAGGAATTATCCTAAAATTTTCAGATGGCTCCTAGGAGAGAAACCAAGAAAACTTGGAAGGGCTCTACTCAAAACCCTACCTTCATTGGGAGACAACTCTAGAAGCTTCCCAAATGCCTGAGACCTGGCAGAAATGTCGAAAGACCAAATGGGGAAGCATCCTGGAGAATGGTGCTAGGACCTATTGATGGCACAACCCTAAGTATAAATGAGGATGCTTATCAAGAATTCCATAGCTCCCTAGTTAATTTGAGACCATTTTCTATGATAGGGCTGAGACCCAACCTTTTGTATCCCCATGTTAATAAAAGATTCAAATTCCCTAAAACTCTATCTTCTGAGGATGTGACCTTACTAGGAATATGGCCTAAGGAAAATAAAACAAGCCAACACTATCCTAGAAACTAAGAAAGAGTTGCATCCCAATGATGGAAGATGAATCAGGAAACCTAGGAGGACTATTACTATGACCCTTAGCAAAGGTGATTTGGCTAGAAAACTATCAAAGTGATCAGACTCAAGAATGGTAAAGCACCAAACCAATAATAACTCTGGAAAAAGCCCCACTCGAAGGAAAGGAAGAGCCACAACAATCTATGTAAGCGAATAATGATGGGACATTTCTTGAAGAGATGCCCAACCCTACTAAAGGACAAGTACCAAGTTGAACTATTATAGGTGTAAGGAAAGAAGGGGTGTTCCACACCTCATAGATTCAAGGCAATACCTCCTTAAAGGTCACGAAGGATATGAAGGATTGGAGACTGATACCATGGATCTGGTTACATAAACGATTCAAAAAGAGGTCAAGAAAAGATGAGGTGAATACAAAAACTTCTTAAGAAGGTCAAACCGAGAAGGATACCTCATGAATAGGGATAAGGTACATGAGAAGCATACTTAGAACCCTCTCATAAGGGGCAAACATAGAAAAATGTTCCCTGAAACTCTAGGGAATGGTATAGTGAGAGTGCAGAAGAGAAGGAATACGCTGTGAAAAGGAATCATTGGTTGGCGGATGTGCCAAGAGCCAACCCCTCATTAGAAACTACTTGAAGGAAGGAAGTATCAGAGGCCAAGACTAACCTGCTTTGGAAAAGTGATATAATTTTAAAGTACTACCTCTTTTGAAAAAAGCAAAAAAGTCAAAAATCGAAGTGTCTGACCAACATACCTAAGGAAGACCGGGAAGTAGAAAGGACTATACCCTAAAAAGATCAGTGAGATGATGTTAAGGGCAGGAGTACTCGAGAAGACAACTGCCCTAAGAAGACCTAAACCAAGGGACTGGTGGAGGCAGGGCAGTTAACTAGCTAATACACAGAAGAACCATGATGTAAGTTCCGACAAGGAAGAGAGGCGGAAAGGTCAAATACTTTGAAAGAGAAGGATGAAAGAAATCCTTAAAGGGACCAAAAGGCCAAATTAACAACCAAACTCAAGCCAAGAAAGAAATAGGCAAGCTTCTCACATAATGATCAAGAAATCTTGAAACAAGGAAGATTTGTACGCTCCCTAAGGAAATAGATAGGTATTGGGTATGAATGAGGATGCAGATAGAGTATAAAAGATGTCCTGCAAGACCTGAGGTGTAAAGGTAAACAAGAGAAGACAACATCAAGAGTAGAAATCCCCTAGAGCAAATGTAAAAAGGAATGTCCGGAGAAAGGAAAAGAATTCTACAAAGGAAGGAAGCCCCAAAAAGACATGTGTATCCCAATTGAGAGTAAATGGAACCAACCGAATAGAATGAATGATAAGCTCACAAATGAAATGTTGGTTGAGATGGAAAAAGTCGAGTACCAAGGAAAAATAAGGTCCTAAGAAGGAAATTAAACTAAAGGAATTATTGATGTGCGGATGGACACAATGTGGAGTGAAAGGAACCAACCCGTAATTAGGAAATGTTTCCAAGGAAGGAAGTATTGTAATGGCCCAAGCTGACCTGTTTGGAGTGAACATGAGAATCAAGTAGAAAGAGGAAAACTAATAACGATAGACAGCCAAATAGAATAAACAAAACCCTAAGAAGGAATGAGATGCAGTAAAGACTACACTCTATGATGGACAATAGGATGGGCATGAAGAACGAGTGATACAGCTGCCCAAATGATTGGACCAGAAAAATAAAGGATTGTGAAATGGTTGCGAACAAATTAGAGGGGATTAAGGATAAAGGAAAACCCTTGAGTAGAGGATATCATTGGGAATGATAATGGATCTAAGAAAGGGCGAAACCCAGCATGTCGGTAAAACATTTGGGAATTTAATTAATATCAATCGGAAATACTCAATAAGGAAGTCGAAAAGGAACGAGTGGGTAAGGAGAACCAACACAATTGAGTAAGTGGAGTTAATAATGGTAAAAAAAGGATAGTTGAGGAATACTATCAAAAGAAAAGAGGAATGAAGTTATACGATCCCTAAAAGGCCTAAAAGCTAAGAGAGACACTTTAGGAGATGTTCTAGAAATCAAATGGACAGAGACGGGTCCTAGAAAATGCCATGTTATAAGGGCATGTAAGCCCAACAACCCGAGGAGAATATGACTCAAATTAAGGAAGAGTTGGCTAATAAGCATGACGAGGTCAAATATAACAATTTAGACCGAAGTTATAATAGATAACGAATGGAGGAAGAGTCGAAATGGGATGAAAAGGTGGTGATAAAGAAATCCATGGAAATAAGTACGAAATGCTCTATAGGATGATGAGCTAAGTGTTTCAATGATCAAGCAGTTAACTAGACATAGAAATGGTTAGTTATCTTGGAATTCCCAATCTTGAGTAGAGGACCTCAAGGGGAAGAATATTGCTCTAAGCAAAGAGAGAGATAAAATCTAAGAACATACCATGAGGTAAGGTATGTCTAGTTATGACAAACTCCATGGAGGGAGTAAATATTATTAATGAAAAGGAATTTCTTAAGTGAAGGTTGTAAAAGGGACTAATTTCAAGGACGAGAGGAAAGTTTGTATCTTAAGTAAACACCAAAGGGGCATCAAAGGAAATGATTGCTCATGCAAGGATGTTAAATAAGTTTTGGGGACAAAACTCTTAAAAGGAGGGGAGAGTTGTAAACCCCGCACTTTTGAGTTAAGGAAAACTGGGAAAAGAACCGGTCAAATCGATTAAGAAAACCGAGCCAGTTTACAAACCCGATAATATGGGAACAAGCAATTTGAAAATTTACAACTTCCGGGTGATCCAAAGGGTTCATTAAACCATGGAAAAGAAACTTAAGACAAAATAAAAGAGAAAAACCAAATTGGTTCAGGTGAACAAGATCCCATAAGAACTCTAAAGTTAATGGCCATAAATTAATATATATTTAATTATTGGAATTAATACAAATAATTTAATACCGAAATTAAATTATTGGAATTAATACCAATAATTTATGTCAATATTAATACTAGTAATAAATCTCTCCCATTTAATACACGATTTTACACCTATATAAAAGAGGTCATCCCCATTCATTCTCCTCACACCTGAACACTTCTCTCTCTCTCTCTACTGCTCCATTTCCCGGGGAATCTCGAACCAGAGTTTCGACTTAAACATTTTTCTTAGCCTCGGAAGGAGAGGTCGAGCTCTTTAGAACCGGGGAGAATCACTAGAGAAGCGCCGACATGATGGAACAGTGAAGCAGCTCCGGCGAACCAAAGTTGCCCTATTTCGACGAAGCTGATATCGGCCATTTTGAGCCCTCCTCAGACCAAACCAAGCCCTCCCAATACTTCCTCAGCCCTCTCACGGCTGAATTAGGATTGAAAGGTAAGCCAATTCGACTCCCCTATGCAATTTCCGGCCGGTGCTAGAGAGAGAACCAATGGAATTTCTATGATGAAATTCTAACTCAATTCGGCATCAATTGATACGATTCTTAATTCTATGATAATCCTCAAGACTAGAACTATCTGCCCAGATCGAAAGCTCGGACCGACATGCACTCACCGGTGAGAAATCGAAGCTTTCTCTCTCTATAGTCTATTTTCCGGAGAAGATCCATTTAAGCTCGTTCTGGCATTAAAATCTGCGATTCAAAGTTTCTTAGAATTGTATGAACATGCAAGAACTCAATTTCAATAATTAGAAGTGTTTGATCGGTCAATTTGATGAAATCAAATTCGGTAGTGTTGAAGAGTTGAAATTGGGGGAAAATTAGGGATTTTCGAAATTCAAAGGGCCAAAATGTAATTTTATGAAATTGAGGGTCAATTGGGAATAAAAATAATGTTGGAGAACCAATTGAGGAATTTGGGAATTTTTGGGGCAAAACTTACCATTTTTGTAAAAGAAGGGAAAATGGTAATTTTGGGAAAATTGGGGGACCAAATTGGAAATTTGGGAAATTAAACCCCTTTTTTTGGTGAAATTGAATAAATTAAGGTCCCATGATAAATTTTAAAAGTTACGAGACTCAATTTGAGGAAAAACCAACATTAGGGACTTAAAGTTAAAGAGAAATAACTTTAGGGACCTAATTGCAAATAACTAAAAGTTTGAGTTTTCTCATTCATTGGAAATGAATGAAGGCTGTTATGCCGAGTAATAATGAATAAGGTTGTTCATATCGTTTAGGAATGCGAAATACCGGGAATGCCAGCAAGGACAATCTCACGTAAATACAAAGAACTGGTCTAGTGGAATTCACAGCATTAACGGGTGAGTGGGTTTACTAACATCATACCCGGTTGGGATGATGAGCACAACTTAAAATTAAAAAATCACATACCGGTTGTGAGTGGGATTATTTATATCATACTCGGTAGGGGATGATATGTACCTCGGTATAAAAACCCATTGTTTAGTGGTATTTTAATCATCACCACTTAGATAAAGTGATGTGAAAATTATGCGGAAAAACTACTTACCGATTGTAAGTAGATCATACCCGGTTGGTATGATGAGACTTCCTCAAAGGAAGTTGAAAACCCGTTCATCGGAAAAACTACTTAATGGAGATGTCCTTATACCGGTTGGTATAATGGACAGTGAAAACCTATTTTATCGGAAGTGTTCTCCCCTGACTGTGTGCCAATGCTTAAACTATTTGGGAGACCTTGTTGACGGGAGCTCGAATAACTCTTATAGGCCAGGGGCCTTGATTTTGGAACTTGAGGGCTAGAATGCCCAGTTTTTTTGAAAATCTCGTACAGTGGGCCCAAGGCCAATTGGCACGAGCAGGAGCTCATAAATGAACATGATATATGTGCCATAAAACTTAATAAGTGAATTGTTTGGCCATGGTACCAAGATAGAGCCGACATGCTCAGTCAACTAGCGGTAGTGCGACATGACAGGTCGATAGACTAGTCAAGACAAACAGCTGTGGGTTGAGTTGAGAGTCGAGGCCTTTGGACTAGTCGCACCACAGATTACATGGCAATATGAGAAAACATTATTTGTGCATGCACTATGAGTACAGGATCATCAAGACGCCCATGAGGGGTAGTGATGTGTCCTAAGGGCCCTGGACGACCCGATGAGTATAAGGGCAGATCGTCGTTCCAGGTGTCTGTGCGAAATCTGGAGTAGCGCCAAGTGCATGAGACTGAGGTGGGGACAAGATGAGGTCTCTGTCCTCGTACGGACACGAAGAAGTGATTTCGGGATTGTGGGTTGGATGTCACATACATCCACTCATTCCCAGGGTAGAAGTGGTCGTACTTTTATCCGAGTGGCAAGAAAAGTCGCTCCGAAGCCACTAGCGGGTTCAGTAGTAATACTGACTTGCGAATGTGTGTAACCTTCATGATGAAGGATATGTGTTGGGTGATGACACACCGTGGTAAATAAGAAATAATGGGAAAATCCAAATTTTTAAATGAAGGGATTTTTGAAAAGAAAGGAGTCTAGCACACTTCATATAAATGTTTTTCTTAAAAGTTAAAAGTAGACCTTTAAAAACCCATTCACTGAGTAGTCGTACTCACCCCCTCCCTTATATCCATTTCAGGAAATCCCGGAAAGCCTCCCCTTAAATACCGTCAACTAAGATGCCTGTAAGACAGGTATGTAAAGTTTTAAATTTTATGCAGTTTTGATTATGCTATTCCAGGAAAAGGTGCAGGTTAAAGGACGTGTTACTCTTTACAGTTTACAATAAAGGGAAATCCTTTAATAAACCGGGAGAGTGGCGGGTTGATCACAGGGATCCGACCAAACCGGGTCGGGCCGTGACATGAAGTGTCAAAGGAACCATGAGGGAGCATGCCATACCTATTTCGCCTACGGACAAGTGGGACACTTTATAAAGAATTGTCCTACTCTTAGGGAGAACAGACAGAAAAATTCTCTTGGACCACCTCAAGGGAACTCCAGGAACCCCAGACCAGAAGCTACAGCAAGAGTACCGGCTAGAGTATACAACCTCACTCAAGAGGAGGCTAGAGGAGACCCTAGCACTGTAGTGGGTACATCCCAAAACCCTAGTCAATAGTCCAAAAGAGTCATGTAAATTAAACGTCTTTTGATTTAATAAAAAGAATTCCCTCTAAAACATACGTTCCTTAAATTAGGGTATATACAAATGTGGGGACAACCAATTTATGCTCTTTTTGACTCTGGAGCAGAGCGATCATTTATTAAGGAAGAGTTGGTTTCTAAGGTACCCCTGGAGCTCACTTCGCTAGTAAAAAGCCTTAACGTCCTTACATCCTTAGGAGAAGGTCTGAATAGGAACAAACAATTAAGGGGATGTGAGATAGAAATTGGAGGAATCAAACTTGAAGCTGACTTGATCCCATTACCTCTAAGAGAAGTTGAAGTAATTCTAGGGATGATTGGTTGAGTAATCATCAAGCAAGGATAGACTATGAAAGGAAGACAGTAACTTTCCATACTTCCAAGACTAAGGGACTAAAGTTCCAGGGAGATAAAAGGAAAAGTGAAGTACAATTGGTGTCCCGCCTGAAGGTTCAAAAGATGATACAGAAAGGTTGTACAGTCTTTCTGGCCATGGTAGTAAATGAAGATTTTGAAGAAAAGAAACTGGAAGTCATTCCGGTAGTCAGACATTATCCAGAAGTTTTTCCAAAAGAACTATATGGACTACCTCCAAGTCGCCAAGTAGAGTTTACTATAGAAATAACCCAGGAACAAACCCCATATCCCAGGCCCCATATCGCATAGCTCCGGTAGAGCTGAAAGAATTAAAAGAACAACTAGACGAATTATTGGAAAAGGATTTCATACGTCCAAGTCAGTCTCCATGGGGTGCTCTTGTTTTGTTCGTGAAGAAAAAGGACAGGAGTATGAGACTATGTATTGACTACAGGAAGCTGAATCAGGTCACCATCAAGAACCGATACCCACTCCCAAGGATAGATGATTTGATTATTAGTTAAAAGGAGTAGCCTACAGCTAAAAAATAGATCTTCGATCAGGTTACCACCAACTAAGTATTAGAGAAGAGAACATCCCTAAGACGGCATTTCCATCTAGATATGGACACTATGAATTCAGAGTGATGCCATTTGGGTTGACAGATACCCCTGTAGATTTCATGGATTTAATGAATCGCGTGTTCCAACCTCATCTAGATAGGTTCATGATAGTATTCATAGATGATATCCTTATATACTCACGAACCAGGTCAAAACACGAAGAGCATCTGGCAATTACATTGGAAATCTTGAAAGAAAACCAATTATATGCTAAGTTTTCCAAGTGTGAATTCTGGTTGCAAGAAGTAGGATTCTTAGGGCACATCATAACTAAGGATGGGGTTAAAGTAGATCCAGCCAACATAGAAGCAATATCAGAATGAAAGTCTCCAAGGAATCTTACAGAAATTAGAAGTTTCTTAGGATTGGCAGGATATTATAGGCAGTTTGTACAAGAAATTTCTAAAATAGCAACTCCTCTAACTCGACTCACCAAGAAGAGAGTTGAGTATAAATGGAATGAGGATTGTGAGAAGTCTTTTTAGGAGTTAAACACCCGACTAACAACCGCACCAGTACTCTCCTTACCCGATCCTAATGCAGGAGAGTACACAGTTTATAGTGATGCCTCTGGACAAGGACTGGGATGTGTTTTAATGCAACAAGGGAAGGTTATCGCGTATGCCTCACAACAACTAAAGATACATGAGAGAAATTACCCGACTCACGACTTGGAATTAGCTGCAATAGTATTTGCCCTAAAGATATGGCGACACTACCTTTACGGGGTTAAGTGCAGGATATACACAGATCACAAGAGCCTTAAGTATTTCCTAACTCAGAAGGAGTTAAATCTTCATTAGAGGAGATGGCTAGAATTGGTGAAGGATTATGATCTTGTGATAGAATACCACCCCGGAAAGGTAAATGTGGTAGCAGATGCCTTAAGTCGTGAGTATCAAACTAAGGCGACACAAGTCAAGACAACCTACTTACCTTTGTTGCAACAATTGGGAAGAATGGATGTGAGCCTGAGGATGGACAGACAGGAAAAATGCCTGGTGGTGAATGTAGTAATAAGGCCCAGTTTAACTGAGCATATAAAGTTCCAACAAAAGATTGATAAAGAACTTCAGTCCTATTTGGATTCAACTAACAGAGAAAGGAAACTAGACTATGATATGCGAGGTGACGGAGTACTAACCTATAAGGGTAGGGTATGTGTGCCTCAAGATAAGGAGTTGTAGAGATTAATATTGGAAGAGTCACACGATTCAGTGTATGCTATGCATCCGAGCATAACTAAGATGTACCGCACCCTCAAACAAGAATACTAGTGGAAGGGTATAAAGAGGGACATTGTGGAATATGTAGCTCGATGCTTGTCCTGTCAACAGATAAAACCAGAGCATCAGAAACCATCAGGACTACTACAACCCTTACCAATTCTAGAGTGGAAATGGGAGCACATTACCATGGACTTCATCACAGGCCTACTAATGACCAAAAAGGGTCGAGATGCAATTTGGGTAATAGTGGATAGATTGACCAAATCAGCTCATTTCCTCCCTATAAAAGTGACAGACACAGTAGAACAGTTGGTCGTCTAATACATGAAGGAAATAATAAGACTCCATGGTGTCTCGGTGAGTATAGTATCTAATAGAGATCCGAGATTTACTTCTAAGTTTTGGCCGAGTCAGTAAAACGCCATGGGGACCAAGCTTTATATGAGTACAGCATTTCACCCTCATACAGATGGACAGTTTGAGCGAACCATCCAAACCTTGGAAGACATGCTAAGAGCATGTGTGCTCACCATGAACAAAAGCTGGGAGGAATACTTATGCCTGATGGAGTTTGCGTATAATAATAGTTATCAGGCCAGTATCCAGATGACTCCCTATAAAGCCCTTTATGGATGACCTTGTCGTACCCTTTATTTTGTGAAGAAGTGGGGGAAAGAAAATTAGAATGGACAGAAATAATAGAGGATGCCACAAAGAAGATAAAATTAATAAGGAGTCATCTTAAGACTGTAGAGGACAGGCAGAAGAGTTATGCGGACAATCAAAGGAAAGATCTGAAGTTCGAAGTAGGTGATCAGGTATTCCTCAAAGTATCTCCATGGAGAGGAATACTTAGGTTTCAGCAAAGAGGAAAGCTGAAACCAAGATATATTGGCCCATATCCTATTATTCAAAGGATAGGATTGGTAGCTTATAAATTATAACTACCTCCTGATCTGCATAGAGTACATGATGTATTCCACATTTCAGTACTTCAAAAATATCAGCTTGATCCTAGTCACATACTGGACTGACCTCTAATGGAACTAGAAGAGAACCTGACTTATCAGATAAAGCCGATACGAATCATCGACCGAAGAGACAAGAATTTGAGGAACAAGAAAATTCCTATGGTCAAGGTATTGTGGCAGAACGGACCTGTGTAGGAAGAGACATGGGAAAATGAGTCTATGATGAGGGGTAGTTATCCTCAATTATTTAACATGTAACTGTTTTGAGGACAAAACCCCTAAAAGGAGGGGAGGGTTGTAAACCCCATCCTTTAGTAATGAGAAAATCGGAGACAAAACCGGTAAATTTGAATCTTTAAACCGAATTGGTCTACAAGCCCGATTGTTAGGGGATGAGAAAATTTGAAAATTTCTAACTCCCATCTAACTCAAAAAGGTTCATAAACTTGGGAAAAGAACCCTAGGATGAAATGAGGAGGAACGACCGAAAAAGTTTAAGAGAACCAGGTCCGAACTGGATAGAACCGGTTTATGAACTAAATCAATTCATAAACCAGAACCGACAGAGAATGGGTAAACCAAGAAGCTTATGGATCCCTTGTGATTCAAAGAGAATTATAATCCTTGTGAAGGAACCTTAGAACAATGTGGGAGAGAAAAACTAAATCGGTTCGGGTGAACCGAACCCGAACTGTATTAAATTGGTTTAAGAATCGAGCCGGTTTGTAAACCAAAATTGAGAAAGAGATGGTAAACCGGGAATATTATGGATCCTAAATGACCTAAGGAGCCAAAGGAGTCATGAAAATGGACTAGAGAATAAATTGGAGATGAAAACCAGACCGGTTCAGGTGAACCGAATCTGAACCAGATTGAACCGGTTTGAATCACTATTGAACCAGATGCTAAATTTATTTTTCTAGGTGGCTTAAAAATTTTGAATTTGACATTTGAGACCACCATTGGATAGAAAATGAATTTAGATGAATTTAGAAATTTTTAGATTTGAAAGTCGAATGGAGGGTGAACCGACCGGTTTAAGCTTTGAACCCGATTCGGACCGGTCCGGTCCGGTTTGGAACAGTGTCATCTTCTTCCTTAGGATGACATCACTATTCACTCGCCAGAAAATCGAAGCAACACCGGCGAAGAAGAAACGTTTCCATTCGATACGTTTCACGTCTTCAACACCTGTCACAATGCTACCAAACGGACGGCTAACGGGTCCCCGAGCTCTCTATATAAAGAGTCCATCTCCATTCGTCCTCTCCACACCTGAAAAGCTCACTCTCTCTCATTTGCTTAGTTTTCTGGCGAAGCTTGAACCAGAGCTCCGATATAGGGTCAATTTTGAGCCAAAGAAGGTGAGGTCAGGTTCTTTATAATCGGGGAGAAGTCAGCTACACGGTGGTGACATCCGTTCGTTCTGACAGTCGCCGGAGAAGCGACGGCGTGATCGAATAGTGAAGCAGCTCCAGTGGAAGAAAGCTACCCTGTTTTGGTTGAGTTAAAAAACTACTTACTAGTTGTAAGAAGATAATACCTAATTGGTATGATGAAACTTAATGGAAGGAAGTAGAAAATCCGCTTATCAATTATAAGCGGAGATATCCTCATACTCGGTTGGTGTGATGGACGACTGAAAAGTTTATTTTGTTGGAAGTGCTCTCACCTGACTATGTGCCACTACTTAAATTTTTTGGGAGACCTTCTTGACAGGGGCACAAATAGCTCAGTTAGGTTGGAGGCCTCGATTTTGGAACTTGAGGGCTAATATGCTCGATTTTGAAAATCTCGAATAGTGGGCCCCAGGCTAGTTGGCACGAGCAGGAGCTCATGAACAAACATAATTTTAAGCCATGAAAACTTAAGTGAGTGAATATTTTGGCCATGGTACCGAGATAGGAACAACATACTCGATAGACTGAAAGCAGTGCGACATGACAGGACTACGAACCAGTCGAGACAAATAGCTGTAGGTCAAGTGGATAGTCGGGGCCGTCGGACCAGTGGCACCACATATTATATATTTTATGTGGAAAATTATTGATTTGTGCATGCACTATGTTACGGGACCTTCAAGACGCTCAAGAGGGGTAGTGATGTATCCTATGGCTCTAGACGACCAAGTGGAAATAAGGGCAGTTAGTCATACCAGAAGTCTTGAGAAGCTCGACGTAGCTTCATGCGCATGAGACCGGGGTGGGGACGGAATGAGGTCTCTATCCTCATACGAACACGGAGTTTTGTTATAGGATTGAGGGTCTGATGTCACGTACATCCACTCATTCTTAGGGTAGAAGTGGACATGCTTCTATCTAGGTGGCCGGTAAAGTCGCTCCTACGCCACAAGTGGGTATAGTGGATGGGCTAGCCTGCGAATGTGTGTTTCCTTCATGATGAAGGGCATGTGTTGGTTGATAAACACACTGTTATGATGAGAAATGGTTATGAAAAATCGAGATTTTGAAAAAGAAAAATTTTAAAGAAAATAAGGAGTCTGGCACACTCAAATTTAAAAACTAGTTTATTGAGATTATTTTTTTATTACCCATTCACTGAGTTGTAAAAACTCACTTACCTTTTTATCACTTTTCAGGAAATAGAGAAAATGACTAGAGATAACACCAAGCCTTACCCTCTCTCAAGTATGCTTAATTTCTCTTAAGCTTACATTTTATTTGATATATGTTATTCTAGGGAACAAGGTTGAAGGAGGAAACCCCTCTTTAACCAAGAGAGCGACGGGTTATTCACGAAGATCAGACCAAACTGGGTCGAGGCGTGACAAGACAAGTGTCTCTCTCTGATTGGTTAGCGCTTTTAGGCGTTGACCGAGCGGCTGATTGGAAACGCTTTGCCACGCGTCGCGCATTGTTTGGTCGCGCATGCTAACTGGGCATTGACCTATCAGCAGTCCAGTCCGACCAGGTTCGATGACCCAAAAATGAAAAATTGGCCGATTTAGGCTCGATTCAACTGGTTTTCTAAAAATTAAAATTTTCTAAATTAATCTAAATTTAAATTCTATCAAATGGTGGCCTCAATTTTCCAAATTGATCTTTTTAAACCACCTAGAAAAATGAATTATTGAATTGGTTCAACCCGATTCAGGTTTGATTCATCCTGAACGAGTATGGTTTTCTCTTCCAATTCACTTCATGGTTCTTCCCCATGATTTTTATGACTTCTTGGTAACTTTGGATTTTCAATTTTTCGGTTTTAACCCTTCTTTACCATTTTTGCTTCATTTAATGGCTCAATTTTCTTATAAAACTACTAGTTCTTGTCCCGGTTTTTCTTATCCTTAAAACAACGGGGTTTACAGCCCGTCTTGCTGACAAGGCTTCTCCTCAATTGACCATTGATTGAGTATACGTGTCACTCCTCTATTGGTCGGTCGTCAATGACATGGACTTCCTTTGTCTGACCATTGACTAAGGACACGTGTCACTCTCTCATTGGTCAGCACTGACAAAGTGGTTGACTAGGTGTGCTTCACCACACGTCTCTCGCTGATTGGTCACACTTGCTGACTGGACGCTAACCTAGCATGCGGTCCGTTGACCGGTTGGTTTGGTGAGAGCGGGTTCGGTGACCCAAAATTGAATATCAAACGGTTCATGCCCAATTCGACCAATTTTCTAAAATCTAAAAATTTCTAAATTTGTTTAAATTTATTTTTATCCAATGGTGGCTTCAATTTTTAAATTAATATTTTTAAGCCACTTACATAAATAAATATTTGAATTGGTTCTCCATGTTTTATTTCGGTTCAATCTGGTTTAGGTCTGGTTTACCTTGAACCGATATAATTTTCACACCCAACTTTATGATTACTACTTCTAGCTTTCTTGTATTGAGATAAGGGTTTTACACATTATCTATTTATTTTTTCAAATCCAAAAAAAATAAAAAAAAACTCTTAAAGGAGACAATTTTTTTTGTTTTGAACATATTACTAATTTGTAAAATTATATCAAAATTAATATAATTGAATGGTTAAAAATATAAATTTAAGATTTGCCTAGTAGATTGAATATTTGTGTACGTATTTTTTTATTTATTATAATCTAAAAAATAAAAAATATATATTAATAGTGACCAATTCTATTGTTTATTATTTTGTAAAATTAAATTAATATGGTTGAATGGTAATTTTTTTATTTATTCGAATATAAAAAAATATTAATACAAACCAATTTGATTATCTATTATTAATAGTATCAAATTCAATATAGGGGAGTGATTACGAATATATATTTGATTTTTACTTGTGTAGATTCAAATCCATGTTGATAAATCTTTATTTTATTTATTCAAATTCAAAAAATAAAAAACATTTATGCTATGTTGGTTTGGAGGGTAGTGATTTGAAGTGGTGAAAAATCAATTCAAAACCCCTTCATTTATCGGGTAATACTATTAAAAGTTGAGTTATTTTGAGTTATTATGTCATTTATTGTTTAAATTAATTTAATATTTTTATTTATGATTTTATATTATTATGTATTTATTTTTATTCTTATATATTTTAAATAAATATATATGTTAATAATATTTTATATAAAATTATATAATATAATTATAATACATAAAAAAATATGGTATAAAATGTATTTAATATAATTTAATTATATATAATAACTAATAAATTATTTAATTTAATTTAAATAATAAATTTATTTTTAAAATTTTTTATTAATAATAATTCACCTCACTTAATTTTCATACAAAATATAAATTATTAAAAATTTTCAACACCTCCAACTTGATCACTTCCTACAAACACCTTGGAAGACTTAATCTACAAATAACTCTAAATTCATCAATACATATATAGCTTAAAGTAGACAAATTCTATTATTTATTCATCTATAAAATTATATTACAATTGATATTGTCAATTAGTTAATATAATAGACTTTTATTTTACTGTGTAGATTCAAATTAATGTTGATATATATTTATTTTATTTATTTGAATAAAAAAATTTAATATATATTAATTCTATTTTTTATTAATGTATAAAATTCAATAAAAGTTAATATGAAAGAGTGATTAATAAATAAACTGAAAGTGGAGGCTCAAATTTCTATAAATATATATTTGTTTTATTTATTCAAATACAAAAAAATAAAAAAAAAATACCTAAGATCAATTATATTATTTATTAATTTATAAAATTAAATTAAATTCAATATAATTTAGTGATAAAGTAAAATAAATTAGTGATTTGCATTTTGCAGGTACCCCACTCGCATCCATTTTGATATGGACCCAACATTTTCTAGGGTATGTGTCCAAATCCTAGTCGACCATGGAGTCTTAATAATAATAAATTTTAGTGCAAGTGTATCACTTATGAACAATTTAATATTCAGGCATATATTTTTCATTTTTAGCAATTGTGTCTATCCAATTTCCCTTAATTTTAGGGTATCTTAAAAGAAAGAATTAGGGGATATTCAAATAAATATAAAGGGCAGCAAATATTATTCTCTTCCTTTCATTAGCAATACATGCACGACAGGTTACTATCCCTCTCTTTTTTTATCTTCTTTCTAGTGCAAGTAGTAGGCAACAAGGGAGACCATGAAAGCCCCGCACAGGGAGCCGACAGCCGGCAGAGCAGCTACAGCACCGCTCGATGGGGAGGGGGCAGGGGCTGAGGAGGGACCCTCTGCGGCCACCATGACGCTCATGGAGGCAGCAGCAAAGATGACGGCGCAGGCGATCTTCTTCATCTCCATCTTCGCAAAGAGAAACTCGGTAGAAGAGATTCAGGCACTCGTGAAAAAGCGGTTCTGTCGTTTTCGAGTGCAACTCGATTTTTATTCTGAGGTTAATGCTGCCTGAAGCATTGAGGATGGGAGGGTAGGGGATTTATACGGCATGTGGAGGGCTTCTTTAAACAAATTGTTAATTTAGGCTTTCTATTTTTAGAGATTACATTTATAGTTCGTTGAATGGGAAAGAGCCTAGGAATTGGTCAGAGGCTCCATTTATGCCGTCCTTTGTGCACACTAAATGGCCTTGATTATTGCTTTTTATTGCCGGTAAAGAAACCCTATAAATTTTGTGATACGAGGGGTACCACATAGTTTCAAGATTTTGGATTTTAGTGCACAAATACAAAAACTACTCCAAGCTATTGATTCTGATGAGCAAAAAAAGCCACGATTTAATGGGCAAATTGCATGTTACTGCAAAATCGTTCAATAATGTAATATTTTAGAAAAATATTAAAAAAAATTTATTGCAAGTATGTAATCTTAAAAAAATATAATTTGTAATACAAATATCCAATTCATAATAATTTATTAATATTTGATGGTCCAAATTTGTGGCTATGCAATATATAGTTATAAATTTATTTACATTTTAAAGTTTTTCTTACAATAATATTACATTCTATAGATAGCAACGCAATTTTTCAATTTCTCAATTTAATATAATCAACATTGATATATTATTTTTATTCCGTTAAATAATTGAACAATATGACAAGTCCCCAAAGGGCATAGGAGAAAAACTTCTAGCTGATGGGAATTGGTCTCTCAAGGAAGAGATGGATTTTTTTTAGTGATTCACATATCTTTTATTTGAAGAAAAGTGAATTTTTTTTCTCAATAGAAAAGTGACCTATTCTATGATAATTTTTAACATTTTATGATGAAATTTACCCTTAGATAAATAATCACAAAATCCTAATTTATGTCATTATTTACTGCAATAATTTTTCCATCAAATGCACATTAATACTCTTATTTTTATGTTGTTTTAACAAAATATCATTATATTATATATAAAAAATACTATTAAAACACAAGTCATTAGCCAATTTAACTATTAGAAAATTTTAGAAATTCATTATAAAAATTATATTTTGATATGGATATAAATAAGTTTTAATTTTAGTTCAAATTTAATTTTATAAGTGAGTACTGTAAGAACGTGGTTATACTTATATATACTTAAAAATAACTTGTATTTTATTAAATAGTAAAATGTTTCCAAATTTATAAATCAAAATAAGTTTTGTATTTTATCCTATATAAAATTATATTATTAACTCATGTTCTCTATTTTAGTTGGACATTTTTACTATTTTATACTCATCGAATTTTTAGTGTCGATTGCAAACTCAATAACTCTAATATTATACGAGTGGATGAGGAATATACATATATATTTTAACCAATTTCTATATTATAAACCTATACTAATTATCTATTTTCTTCAATTTAGTACAATATTATCAATAAATATAATTAACATTTTTATAAAATTAATACTATTAAAAAAGTTTATAAATTAGTCAAACCAAATTAAAATTAATGTATATAAATTTAAGCACGATTTTATATAAATTCACAAGTTTTTATATGTAAACAAAATAAAATTTATATATTTAGTATTTTGTACAAATCATAAATTTATTTATGTTCATAAAAAAATATAAATTTTGAATGTATATAATTATTTTTGTATTTATAAAAATTCATGAATTATTTAAATATAAATTTTAAATAAGAAAATCTTTTTGCAAGTACATCAAAATGAATGACATACATAAATTGTGGTATTTACATGAATTGTACTTATACAAAAAAAATATAAATTTGCATGCTAAATCAAATTTATAAGTTATTATATGTATTTAAAATAAATATTATGCATACAAATTACATATAGTTCATACATTTGTTATATATTAACAATATAAATTTTGTATACATATAAATGGTTGATATATGTAATTTTTATATTTATATGAATTCATTGATTATTTAAACCAATTCATAAATTTGTTTATATATAAATATATATTATAAATTATTAAATTATTAAATTTTCTTTTATTGTAATTAAATACATTTTAAAATATGTTAACTTAGTCCCTAAACTTTCCAATTGGCCCTAAAACTTTATTTCGCCTCCTAACAAGACCCCACAAAAAACTAATTTACTTTTGTGTACTATAACTTTCACTTATTTGCTTTTTAGTCCCTAACCTTTCACCATTGGCCAAACAACCTCCAAAAAATTTCAAACTAAATCCCGCGGGTCTCCCTATCCTTTCTCTAGGCCATCGTAAACTCTATTTGGTTGGGGTCAGGTGGAATAGTGCCGATCAGACTTGATAGTGAATTGAAAGAAATACGAGCAACAATCGGGTTAAGGTTGAGAACTCACCGGAGACAGCAACTTTGTCATCAAGGCTAGTGCAATTCGAAAGCTTACTACTCAAGGAGACAGTGACCACTTGAATCGTATTGATTGGTAATATGAAACTCTTGTAGTGTCCATTTTATTCACCTCATCCATTTTTCCCAAAAAAAATGAAGTTTTAAATATTTAATTCTAATAAATACTTACTCAAATCTTGCCATGATGGTGGCTATTAAAAGCTGGTGGTATGAGAAATCTACTCAATGTTTCTCAATTTTCAAGTGTCCTTGGAATTAATCTTTAAAACAGATACTTTGTTTTATGTCATCGAATGTCTAGTACTGTGCGATCTTACCGAAAACTCTAGAGGGAGATTTGGGGGTTGTGAGAGGTGGTGATGAAAGCTTAAGTCCTTAGCTTTCCAAGGATACCAAGATTGTCGAAGGTGGTGGTCAGATGGAGGAGCAAGGCTCTCTACAAGTCGGATCACCAGATTCTAGAGCTACTTGGCTTTTAGAGAGGAATATGAGATAAAATGACAAGGGAACATTCAAGCTATATATGGCTAGATTCTAAACTTGTGTAACTATCTATGCAAGACCGAGAAATTCATATTCGATAACCAAGTTGAAATAAACAAGAAAGTGGGATTGAACCAAGAGAGTAAAGTCAAACAATGAAGTAAAATCAAACTGGAATAAGGGAAGGGATCAATAGAGAGGCCATGAGGGGTGAGAAATGGTCATGAGAAACCCTTAGGTGTGTCATGAAACACAGAGTCAATGATTAGGAGAAAATTGGGAAAGAACTGGTTTGAACTAGGTTTGGGTAGCGGGGAGTCACAAAACCCCCCAAATTTTTAAGGGCGCATAAATAATCCAAATTGAGTGGTTTTTAGGTCAATTCAATAGGAAATTGAATGTAGTATTTTTAGGTATTTTTATTTTCCCATGAACCGTCTGAAAAAGGGGTGAACTGGGCCAAAAATAGCTGAACTGACCTAGAAATTTGATGGAAATTGGTTCTCTACAGTGCAATCTAGACGACGTGTAGCATCAGGGTCATCTTCCTTGCCTAACAATCAAACCTGAATCCCTTGTTTTAACATGACAATGCATGACAAACAACTCGATTCCATTGCTTGGGGAAATTAATTCATTCCTAGCACCAAAATCTATGGATTAATGGAAAATGGCTATGGATAGATTGTCACGCTCCGACCCGGTTTGGTTAGAACCCCGTGAACAACCCGCCACTCCCTTTGGTCTAAGAGGACTCACCACTTCCCCAAACCATGAAAAGTTAGGTGTAATTTCTATCCTTGTTCCCTAGAATAGCATTATACAAAACTCAATAGCTTAAAATTTTAAACATACCTGACTTAAGACTTGTTCTCGAAATTTCCTTATGGGTGTTCTCCTTTCCTGAAAATGGGTTAAAGGGAGGGGGTGAGTTTCATTAACTCAATGAGTTGGTGTTGGGGGTGAGTTTTCAAAATATAACAATTTTCAAATCATCTTTTTTCTTTACTATTATGTGAGTTTAGCTCTTTTAACACTTTCCCTTACTCGGGAAGTGTTTCACATATAACCGTACGTGTCCCTTTATCAAAAGGGTTCACACATTCCCCCCTTGCTTGAGATTTGATTTTAACAAACATTTACACACCCTTTATCATAAAGGGTACAAACATTCATGAGATATAGTTACGATGACTGCACCCACTTGTGGATTGGAGCGTCTTTTCCATCCACCCTAATAGAAGTCCTCGACTTCTACCCGGAGTCTGAATGGACATTAACTGTCGGACCCTCAGACCCAAAATACTTCTTGTCTGTGATATGGGGACAGAGACCTCACCCTAACCCCTCCCCAGTCTCAATGCGTAAGAAGCTACTTCGAGCTTTATGACTCACTAGCATGACAAAAATGCCCTTATCTCATCCTGGTCGTCCAACAGCCCTTAGAACCAATACTACACCTCTTGGGCATCTCAATGATCCTGTACCATAGTGCATGCACAAACAATAGTCTTAGGATTAATATGCCATTATCTTTGGTCCCATGGCACCAACTCTCGACTTGGGCTCTGTAGTTGTTTGCCTGACGACCTGGTCTCGACACACTGGCACTAGCTTAGCAAGCCTTGTCGGTCTGGATTTGGCACCGTGGTGAGTAACATAATATTAGCCACTTATGAGAGTTTTCATGGTTTTTATCATTATATTTTTATACTGGCTCCAACCTGTACTGTCATGACCCGACCATGTTTGGTTGAATCCCTGTGATCAACCTGCCACACTTCCGATTTATTAAAGGGTTTCCCCTTATTATAAACCGTAAAGAGAAAGGCGTCCTTTAACTTGCACCTTTTCCTAGAATAACATAAATCAAAACTATGTAATAATTTAGATTTATCATACCTGTCTCATAGGCGTCTTATTTGATGGTCTTTAAGGGTAGGCTTTCCGAAATCTCCTAAAAGGGATATAAGGGAGGGGGTGAGTACGACTACTTAGTGAAAGGGTTTTCAAAAGTTTAGACTTTTAAGAAAACATTTATTATTAGAGTGTGTCAGACTCCTTTCTTTCAAAACCATTTCATTTGCAAATCTCAGGTTTATCACCATTTCCTTTTAACCACGGTGTCTCATCACCCAACACACATCCTTCATCATGATAGTTACACACATTCCCAGGTGAGCACGACCACTGAACCCACTTGTGGCTTCGGAGTGACTTTACCGACCACATAGATAGAAGCACGACCACTTCTACCCTTAGAATGAGCGGATGTACGTGACATCCAGCCCTCAATCCCAAAATCGATTCTTCATGTCCATATGAGGAAAGAGACCTCATATTGTCCCCACCCCGATCTCATGCGCTTGGTGTTACTCCAAATTTTGCACAATCACCTGGTACGACGAACTGCTCTTATACTCACCATGTCGTCTAGTGCCCTTAGGACACATCACTACCCCTCTTGGGCGTCTTGATGGTCTCGTACTCACAGTGCATGCACAATCAATATTTTCTCATTATACCATATAATATGTGGTGCCACTGGTCCAACAACCCTGATTCTCAACTCAACCCGCAATTGTTTGTCTTAACTGGTCCGTCGACTTGATATGTCACACTGCCGCTAGTTGACTAAGTATGTCAGTCCTATCTTGGTACCATGGCCAAACAATTCCTTTATTTAAAGTTTTATGGCATATAATTCATGTTTGTTTACGAGCTCCTGTTCGTGCCAACTGGCCTTGGGCCCACTGTACGAGATTTTTAAAATCGGGCATAATAGCCCCCTATTTCCAAAACCAAGGCCCCCAGCCTATAAGAGCTATTCGAGCTCCCGTAAAGAAGGTCTCCCAAATAGTTTAAGCAATGGCACGTAGTAGTGAGGGGATAGCACTTCCGATAAAATTATATTTTCAACTATCCATTATACCGTCCGGGTATAAGGACATCTCCGCTCATAACCGATGAACGAGTTTTCAACTTCCTTAAAGGAAGCTTCATCATACCAACCGAGTATGATCTACTTACAACCAGTAATTAGTTTTTTCCGTATAGTTTTCACATCACTCTTCTAAGTAGTGATGTTTAAAATACCACGTAATAGTGGGTTTTCATTCCGATATGCTTATCATTCCCAACCAGGTATGATATAAAATCTCACTCACAACCAGTAAGTGGTTTTTAACTTTAAGTTGTGATCATCATCCCAATCGGGCATGATGTTAGTAAATCCACTTACCCGTTAATGCCGTGAATTCCACTAGACCGATTCTTTGTATTCACACGAGTTTGTCCTTGCTAGCATTCCCAGTATTTCGTATTCCTACACGATATGAACATCTCGATTCATTATCCTTCAACCTAATAGCCTTCATTCATTCCAAATGAATGAGAAAGCCAAACTTTCATTTATTTGTAATTAGGTCCCTAAAGTTATTTCTCTTTAACTTTAAGTCCCTAATTCCGGTTTTTCCTCAAATTGAGTCTTGAAACTTTTAAAATTTATCATATGACCTCAATTTATTCCATTTCACAAAAAGGGGATTAATTTCCCAAATTTCCAATTTGGTCCCCCAACTTTTCCAAAATTACCATTTTGCCCTTCCTTTACAAAAATGGTAAATTTCACCCCAAAAATTCTAAAATTCCTCAATTGGCCCTATAACATTTTTATCATGACCAATTGACCCTCAATTTTAGGAAATTGCATTTCGGTCCCTCAAATTTTTGAAAATCCCCCAATTTTTCCCCCAATTCCAACTTTTTATTACAACCGAATTTGATTTTATAAAATTGACTGATCAAACACCTCTAATTGTTAAAATTGAAGTTGAAATTGAGTTTTTTCATGTTCATACAATTCCATAGAACTTTGAATCGTGAGTTTTAACGCAGGAACAAGCTCAAACAGGGTTTCGCCGGAAAACAGACTATAGAGAGAGAAAACTTCGATTACTCACCGGTGAGGGCACGACGGTCCGAGCTTTCGATCTGGGCAGATTGCTCTCATCCTGAGGTTTATCTTAGAATCAAGAATCGCATCAATTGATGTCGAATTGGATTAAAATTTTGTCATTGAAATTCTGTCGGTTCTTTCTCTAGCACCGATCGGAAATTGCAAAGGGGAGCCGAATTGGCTTACCTTTCAGGCCTAATTCGGCCATGGGTGGGCTGAGGAAGTATTGGGAAGGCTTGGTTTGGCCTGAAGAGGGCTTGAAATGGCTGATTTCAACTCAGCCGAAATAAGGCAGCTTTGGTCCGCCGAAGCTACTTCACTATTTCATCACGTCGGTGTTTCTTCGATTACCCTCAAGCAAATAGAGACTATAGGCATGTAGCTAACTTCTCCCTGATTCTAAAGAACCTGACCTCGCCTTGTTTGGTGTAGAAAAGACCCTATATCGGAGCTTTGGTTCGAGCTTCGCTGGAAAACTAAGCAACTAAGAGAGAGTGAGCTTTTCAGGTGTGGAGAGGATGAATGAGGAGGGCTCTTTATATAAGGAGCTCAGAGACCCATTGGCTGTTCATTCAGAATTGTGTCTCATCACCCAACACACAATTCTAAACCGGACCGGACCGGACCGGACTGGACCGGACCGTTCCAAATCGGGTTCGAAGCTTAAACTAGTCGGTTCACCCCTCATTCAACCGAGTTTTTCAAATCTAAAAATTTCTAAATTCATCTAAATTTATTTTCTATCCAATGGTGGCCTCAAATCTCAAATTTGAATTATTTAAGCCACCTAGAAAAATGAATTTAGGATCCGATTCAATAGTGGTTCAAACTGGTCCAAACCGGTTTGGATCTGATTCACCTAAACTGGTTTAGTTTTCATCCCCAGTTCCTTCACAAATCCATTTCCATGTCTTTTGTGACTCCATGGGTCACTTACGTTCCATAAAATTCCTGGTTTACTATCTCTTTATCGATTCCGATTCATAAACTGGCTCCGTTCTTAATCCAGTTTAATCCGGTTCGTGTCCGGTTCACCCGAACCAGTCTGGTTTTTCTCTCCCACTTTATTCTAAGGTTCCTTCCCAAGGTTTATAAATTTCTTTGGAGCACAAGGGAGTTGAATTTCACTGATTTGTCCGTTCTCTATCGGTTCTAGTTCATGAACCGACTCGGTTCATAAACCGGTTTAATCTAGTTGGACTCGGTTCATCCAAACCGGTCTAGTTTTTCTCTTCCAATTCATCCTAAGGTTCTTTTCCATAGTATTATAAACCCTTTGGATCACCTAGGAGTTGTAAATTCCCAAATTGCCCGTTCACAAGTGATCGGGTTTGTAAACCGGTTTGGTTTTCTCACTCGGTTTGACCAGTTCTTTTCTCAGTTTTTCCTTAGCTCAAAAGGGCGAGGTTTACATGTGCCCACTGGCATTAGGCCCACTTCACGAGTTTTTAAAAAATGGGCCTTAAGACCTATAAGTTCCAAACAACGAGTTCTCAGACCTATTGGAGCTATCTCAGCTCTCATTAGAGAAGTCTTCCAAAGTATTTAAGTAGTTGCACATAGAAAGGGGAGATCATTTCTGGAAAAATGATTTTAAGCTTAAAAAGCAGTTATCATCCCAACCAGGCATGATGATGGAAAATCCCACTTATGGTGATTTTTTAGTTCAAAAAGTACTAATCATCCCAACCAGGTATGATGTTAGAAAATTATCACTCATTGTGGCTTTCAAATTAGAAAATGTGCTAATCACCCCAACCGGATATCCCAAGTGACCAAAATTTCACAAAAACCAAGAACCAGGAAGTGAAATTGAAGAGAGAACCGAACCTGAACTGGACCGATCGGCATGAACCATAGTGAACCGGTACATAAATTCATTTTGTCTAGGTGGCTCAAAAATGTAAAATTGGAAAATTGAGACCACCATTAGATAGAAAATGAATTTAGATAAATTTAGAAATTTTTAAATATGTGAAAACCGGTCGAATCGGGTCCAAATCGGTTGATTTTTTAATTTTAGACCACGAACCCGGTCAGACCGGACCGGTCAATGGTCAACGGCCAGCTGGCACCATGTCAGTTGCCACATAGACACGGTCAGCCAATGAGAGGCTACCACGTATCCGTTCAACGGATAGCTGGTGCTCCGTCAGCATGCCACGCAGACACGAGCTGCCAATGAGAGGCTGCCACTTATTTGGTCAACGGATCAATGACTGACACAGCAGTCGAGCCAGCGTTCCACGTCAAAAAAACTGACCAATCATGGCATGCCATGTGGCATGACCACCATGTCGTCTACATCCTTCATACGCTTATAGAGAGAGAGAGAGAGTGGGGGGAGGGAGTCACCAGAAAAGCTAAAGTCTCCAATGACTCGAAAAATGCTTTTGTTAGGTCTCCAGCGGTCGAGTTAGAGGCCGAGTTTTACGTCGGCGGGTAGCCTGAACAGTTGTCGAGCTCCCTATATAAAGAGCACTCCCTCATTTGTTCTTAGCATCCCACAATCGAGCGAAGAAGAAGAAGAGTGAGTTTTCTAGTAAGCTGCAAACCAAATCTCCGGCAATGGGACTTTTCTCAACCTCTGAACCCAAGGGCAGTATTGATAAAATTAAGGACCAAAAGGGATAATTAGAAAATCTAGGGGTTGAATTAAGGAAAAAGGGGGAAAATGAGGAAGTAAAGATAAACGCACAAACCTCGGGGACTAAAGTGCAATTAAGGCCAAATATGAAGGTTTATACGTAAATATGCCAAGAAGTGTGATTACTTAGTTTAATACCCTAATGAAAACATTTGTGACATGTAGGGACCGACTATTCAAGCACCTGCTTCTAGAAGAAAGACCGCGGGGCCAAAATCACCGGGTGAGTGGGAACCGCTATAACGTCCATTCCAGTTGGAATGATGGTTTAAGCTTTGAAAACTATTTTTTTGGAATTAGCATTCCCTGAATGGGTGACTCTACTTAAAACATTTGTGAGCTAATTCCAAGCGTATGCTCAAGATGCTAGTGGGCCCAAGGCCGGTGGATACGAGCATGGACCCGTCCAAAACAAAAATATAATACATGAGGCTAAAAGACCTGAATAATGGGAACTTGCGTGACACCCATCGAGCCAAGCTGAGTTGTCAAGCTTGTTAGACCAAACCACTGCTCTACCAAAGCCAAGTCGTTGAACATGTTGGGCCAGTATGCGTGGTGGGGCCGAAGCCAAGGTGACAGACCGGTGTGCAAGAGGGCCAAAGATAATGGCTATAATACAAAAAGCTTGTTGATTGTGCATGCATTGTGATGTTCGGGCCATCAGGACACATGACATGAGGTAGTGATGGAATTCAAGGATTGTTGGATGACCTAGGGAGTATAAGGGCAGTGTCGTCATTTAGTAGGTCGCAAAGCCAAGGAGCTTTCTACGCACGGAGATCGAGGCAATAGGGGGAATGATGTATTGTCCCATTGAGCGGACATGGTGGAGAAACTTGAGTTTAGTGTCGGACTATTAATGTACGCACAAACTCCAGGTAGAGGCAACATTCCTCTATCAGGGTGGATGGTAAAGGTGCTCCGATCCACAAGTGGCACGGTCGAGGACCATTCGGCAAATGTGTGATCCCTCCTATGATAGGAGGGCAGTTGTTGATTTGTGAAACCCAAGAAGAAATAGTTGAATTATCAAATAATTGAAATTGCTAAATTAAGCCTTCAAGAAAGAATTTTCTCCCACTCACTAAGTCATTGAGCTCACTCCTCCCTCTAAACATTTTAAGGAAGGAATGAAACTATGCTAGTTTTTCCCCTCGGACCCAAAACTAGGTACACAAATTTAAAAGTTTCAGTTTTGTTAAATGTTATCTAGGGAAAGCATGACAGTTAATATTCATGACCCTCTTAACCCTTGAGGAGCCCCTCCTTGAGGCTCGAGAGAGTGATGGGATGTCTATCAAACCCCGGCCAAACTGATCCAGAGCATGACAAACGGACTCATTAAAGTGGACAGTATGAGAAATAAAAATGTGACTAGTTCAAGGATCAAGAACTCGGTAACCTACATAATTAGAAGGATATTCGAGAAAAATACAAGGCGAAGAGCAGGGTTGTAATTTATGGGAAAGATAAGGACGAAGGTATGGAAAAAAAAAAGATAGTCAAAAACATAAAGAGATTTATAATGAGGAAGAGTATGGGTGAGGACCTGAATAGGCGAATGAAACCCAAGAGACAAAGTAGGAAGATGGTTGATGAGGTATACAGTTGTCTCAGAGGCAAAATCCCAGTATTTAACAAGAGTATGAGAATAACTTAGGAGAGTAAGGCCCATATCGACTATATGGTGATGCTTACGTTCAGCATAACCATTTTGTTGAGGCGTATGAGGACATGAAATATGGTGAGAGATTCTTGTAGCCTACAATTCCAACTAGAAAGATTTGGACAAAAATTCTTTGGCCCCATTAGATTGTAAGTACTTGATTTTGGAATTGAGTTAATTTTCAACTTATAACCAAAATGCTCGAAAAACAAAGATAATATCAAAACAGTACTTCATAACGTAAAACCAAGAAAACTTACTATAATCATCAAGAAAGTGTACATAGTAAGTATGACTCGTGTGAGAGAGAATGGGAGTGAGTCCCCATATATCGGTATGAATTAGCTCAAGTGGAGCGAGACTCTTATGATGGGTGAGAGGGAATGGTTGCTGAATAATTTTACCACAAGAACAAGATTCACATAATGGCAACGAAGATATATTTTTAATAGAGAGATGATTAGAATGCACAGGACTAACAATTGGAAAAGCAGGATGTCCCAAACGTTGATGCCAAATAGAAACAAACCCAACATGACTGACATAAGTAGCAGGAAAAACGGGAGAAGATGTACGACTTGTGCGAAGATAGTAGAGTCCATCCTTACGACTCCCGCGCGGCAACTCCTAATGAAATAAGAGATCTTTGATAAGGAAATATGTAGAATAAAATTCTAAATAACATGGGTAATCTCGAGTAAATTGAGAGATAGATAGAAGATTTAAAGAAATTTAGGGAACATAATATATATGATTAAGAAGGAATTTATGAGGTGAAGAGTGAAGAAAGTAGAACTAGAGGATAAATTTGGTAAACATGTGCCTGTCGCCAATCATTAGATGCTTAGGAAGGATAGGATCATCCTGAATAGACATGTGAGACATGATGTTAGTGATATGTGTGGTAGCACCGGAATCAATATACCAATCGAGTTGATGAAGGGTGGGCTCCGAATTGTAAGAGGAATGAACTTGAGGTGTGACGGGCTTGAGCTCGTATGATGGACAATGGGTGGCCATGTGGCCCATTAATCCACACAGTTGGCATGTAGGCCCAGAAGGCTGTAAGTCAAGCCTTTTAGATGGACTGCCTTTTTCTTTCCTAGGGAGGCCCTGTGCGCCCCAAGTTCCAGATAAGCGAATGGAACCTACAAGACGACACCCAAATGTTGGATTGGACGGAAGTTGTTGGGTTGAAAATCTCCCATTAGGGGTTCTATTATTCTATTGAGTAGAACCTCCATGTGGTGCAATATGTCGATGAGAGCTTGGAAAGAACCTCTGTTGCAATTGTCGACCTGCAAAACAAAAAGGAGGCATCGGAGGCGTTAAGAGGAGATCGCAGGAGCTTTGGGCAGCTACAGCAGCTACAGGAGGCTAAGGTATGTTGGTAGCTCCTATGATTCCAGATAGGGGTGCAGACCCTAAATTGATTCCATACTTCTGAATACGATGGGCATCTTGGGCGAGCAGCAATGCCTTCAAGGATCTAGAGTCATGGCATCCATGGTGACATAGCAAGGGTGAGTGCCTCTCATTCCCTGTCAAGACCATCAAATAATTTGTCTTTGACTTCGTGATCAAATTTGGGGCGACCAATTTAGACGAAGCTAGGGACGAGGGTTGAGATGATGGAGAGATAGGTAGCCATGGGTTGATCACCCTTCTGTAGCTCTCACCATTGTTGGTCGAGAATATTCTTTTAAGCACGAGTTTGAGAGTTATATAGAGTCTCCAGCTTATTTCATGCTTAAGCTGATGTGAGAATACTAATTATCTGCAAATTGACTTTTGTAGATAGAGATGCGGTTAGTGTAATCAAGATGAACTTATCTCAGACCACCCACACATCATATTTTGGGTTGACAATCTCTAGTTTCTCATCTTCTTCTTTCACCAGCAGGGTAGGTTTTGGCTGAGGTATGCTACCATCGACATAGCCATACAGTTGATAGGCTTGTAGCATATTACAGATGTTATTCCGCCACAGATAGTAGTTGGTGTTGTCAAGTTTGATTGGTAGGGAGGAAAGTGAATTGGGAAGAATGATGGTGGTTGAGGAGCTCATTTTGAGTGTTAAAGGTAGTTATGTATTTGATAAAATGCTTGAATGAGGAAGAAGTGCTATGTGTTTGAGAGAATGCTTGAATAAGAAAAGATGATGTTATGCAGGAGCCAAATTTCCAGGAAAAGGAAACTGTTGAGCGATATGCTCTAATACCATAAAAGTAAGGAAGAGTAAGTAGGTAATTTCTAGGTGTATTCATTCTTCACTTATATGGTGATTTATATATAGCTTATACATACAAAATGAGAAAAAATATATGCAATAAATTGAGGTGATCACTACTAATAATAAATTCCTTCAGATATGTTGATTTAATTTTTATTATACAATAAATGGAGGTGATCATTGCTGATAACAAATTCCTGTAGATATACTGAGTTGGCTTGTAAGTGGTGTAGTGGTTGCAGTTGTAGATATGCTGAGTTAGCTTTTACTAAGATTAGAGGTGGCCCAAGACAGGAGTATTAAGGGGCAAGATAAACCACGAAAAATTGTAATTTGTATTAAAAAGTCATAAAGGGAAATTTTGTTAGGAGGTTTAAGGAGGGATATTTGAGTCGTAAGCCATGTAGTAGCCCGACGATAGTGTCCCATTCACTAAGTTGTGAACTCACTCCCTTCCCCAAACAATTATAGGTAAAAGTAAGGAGGCTAGGGACGCATGCAGGAGAATAAACCCAAGACAATCATTGTCCAAGTTAGCACTTTTATCTTGCATACAAAGGTTTAATTATGCTTATTATCAACTGTTATTTCCCAAGATATTTATGGAAATAGTTTTGGGCTTGAACGCGATGTTTTAAAGAAAAGTTTCAAATTTTTGCTACAAAATACAGAGATGTTTTATTGGAAGCCTTGATCACTCTTGTTTCACTATGGTGAAGGTACCCACCATAGTGAAATCAAATGGGATTGGTGGGGATTTACAAGACCCGATTAACAGGATCGGGTCAGGGCATGAAAAATTCAATCCTACGCAAGTAGTGTATGGTTTTATGCAAGAAGACAACGACAAGTTATTTGCATGAACATGATCTCTAAATACCCCTTTGATGAAGTCTTATATTTGAGTGGCTAGAGTCATATGTAATAACTCAAATTGTTTTCATACAGCCTAATCATTTTTATTTGAAATGCCAACCCTGCATACTTTTGATACTTTTATCTAGATGAGGGTTTCACATGATGGCTCAACCGCCCAACTTGTTATACATCTTCCATACTCTCTAATTTTTTTTAAAGAGTAGGTAATTTGAGAAACTCTTTATTGAATCATTTTCATAAAATCTTTAAATATTTTATCTGAGATGGACATTTGTTCTTCTCGCAATTTACATGCAACGTGTTAGTGTTGCTAGAGTCATATATCACTACAAACAACATAGAATCATACAATTGCATGTGTTCAACCATTGTGACTTCAAGAGTTTCAAATCGGGGATAAACAACCCATATACATTATTTATATTTATGATGATCGGATTCTATGTTGTTACATTCTCGATCTTTCTCTTTATGTAGAACATTGTAAAAGGATTTGAGTCAGCCTTTTCGATAATAGAAATGGTGAGATAAATAGGAGTAGTGGTAAAAATGAGCTTACTTGACACCATTACACCAGTAGTGGTAGGCTCTCGTGACAGGATCAGGTGAACTGTTTTGCTTGTCTTATTCTCAGTATTTTTTTTTTTTGCTCGTAGTCTTATTATAAGTGGAAAGTATAATCTAACCCCCACCCAACCACCCCCACCCCCTGATGCAAGGCAGCGACAGGTTTGAACCTGGTAATTCGAACAGGATGAGCGGTATGTAACTTCCTCCAGTTAGCGTACTCTCGTCCGCAAAAAGTATGAAAAGGCGGGCGTTTTCCCCTCAATTGACGCCGTCTGTCTAAACGTAAAATATATTATAATATAATATTTAGTTGTAAATTAATAACAAATTGATGGCAAATCTGCTAAGCACTTAGACGATATTATTTCTTCACCTTTTTATTTTTTTTATAATAAATACTTTACTTTTTATTTCATATTAATGAAAATAATAACATTCTTTTTATTACGTCATCCTTCCTTTAGTGTCTGTCTGACTGAGTCTTGTCAACATAAACTCTCTTCTTTTCTATCTCCTCTCAAAGAAGTTATCCTCCTCTGAAATACAGCCGCGAGAGCTCTAGCCATCCCCTCCGCAGTGGTTTCGAATTCGACAGAAGACCCTTGAACGGGGGCACCTACGGTTCCAGTGGGCGATGAATTGGGCCTGAGCTCCGGCGAGAAAAAGCTTGTCCCCCATCGACGGTATCGTAATTTTAGGGGGATTGCCACCATGATTTTTCCTGTGAGTGAGCATGGAGGAGCTTGATATGGGGAGTTCTGGCCAGACCCGAGCCGTTTTGCTCCGGTTCGTGTTTCCGTAAATTTTATATTTGGGCTCCGGTTTCCGGTATATCATATGCCAACAGTCTTCTCTTAGTTGAACGGCAATAGTCTCCAGTACAAGTGTGTCTCTCGCCCTCTTGGAAACTGGAATTAGTGACGCCTCTTATTGTCATGATCCCGGATTGAGTCTAGGCCCTTCCCTAGAAGATTCTTGGGTTTGCAGTTATGGCAAGGAAACACGGGTGGCAGCTACCAGCTCATACTTTCCAGGTAATTTTCCTTTTTTTCCCGTGCACCATAGGTCCATAGGCTTTCTTTCAAGTTCTGTACATTAGATTTTTTATACCCTTTTCCTTGTTATTATATGCTTCACTGCTCACTGCTCAGTCTGTTTTATCTCTTCCCTTCTTCTACGTTTTTAGCTCAGCTTTTGTTATGTTATTGAAAGAAAATATTTTATGTGTTTTTTTCCATCCTCATTGAACTCATAATATGTGATTTTGTGAAGGTATGTGTCCTCACACTTCCTGCAACTTTTTTTTGCTCAACAAAATACTATTTCATTAATTTATCAAATCAAATACAATATATGTACAATAATAAGATAAAAATGAAATAATTCTCTAATTTTCAATAATAGATCTAAAATTATTGATTACAGTTGTATTTTTAGAAATATGCTAATACATCTACACAGTAGTTGTTTAATCGTTTAACAAGTGTAATTTGACTCTAAAAATAGCCATTCGGACAATTCATGGAACTTCTAGTTACTGCATCTAAAGTATAGCATATAGTATAAGAAAGTTAGATTCAAGTATAATTTTGGGTTATTCTTGTTCTTTTGCAAGTTTTAGTCCTTCTAATACGATTTGTGCCTCGGCTTACAATGCGTGTGTGCAATAAAACCGGGAGCCATTACCCGTGGTAGAGAGCTTGTTCATTCCTGACTATAATTACTGTCCCTGCATTTCTTGTTAATGGATCAAATGAGTCATCCATATTAATCTTTAGTGTCACTTGGTGGCTGCTTCCATACTCCTTCAGTTTCCGTAGGTGAATTTGGCTTATTTCTAGTGCGACTTTGATTATTATTGACATCCGCATTTTCTCCAATCGAACTTATTATGTTACCGATCAATTTCTCAAACTTGTGGCGGGTGTCCTAGGAATAGAGTTCTATTCTGTTCCTTCCATATCGTCCAACATGTTGTAGCAAATCTAAACTTAATTGCTTCCTTCTGTTTTAAATTACATAACCAATATTCCATCTATTCAATTAGGGACAAATCAGCAAACTCTTCAATTCTTATTCCACACGTTACAAACCACACTAATCTAGCCCATGCGCATTTAACTAGTAAATGATGTATAGTTTCGACTTCACCATATATGGGATATGCATTAGAATATATGTATTTTCTCAAAAACAAGTTGTCATGAATAGGCAAAGCATTCGACATTACTCCCCGGAGAAAGTTCCTAATCTTTGGAATGCAATCAATATATCAAAGTGTTGTCCATATTTTTTTGCTTATAACTAAGGAGGAAAAATAAACTGATATGGACTCACCATGTTTTCGATCTAACATGAAAGTATAGGCAGAATTTACCGTAACCTTACTTCCCAATACCATATCAACCTGTCTTCCCGGGTAAAAGAAATGAGAGTGATAGTCATGATGGCTTCCTTTTCCTCTGGGACAAGTTATCTTTTAATATTGTCTAACTGTCATGTACCTGTACTTCTATCAATGAGGGTACTTACTGGGATTTGGTTGGCTTACTCGTCATTTGTTTGATGTTGCAAATGTTCGTTAGGGAGGGCAGTAATCTAGTTGTCCTTCCAACTAGCATTGCAAAATACCCATTGATTGCCGGAATTTTTCGCCTTGTTGCTGAAGAGGTGGAAGCAGCCTTTTTGTTGTAGGTGCTATGTGCCCTAACAGTTCTCCACTTCGTGATATGATAGATAGGACCTGCAGTCTCTACTTTTGACATAATGATTGTCTTATCTTTGAGAATTTCTATGAGATTTTATTTAAATTTCACTTGATTTTATTTGATTTATTCACATTAGGTTAGGCTGATGCCGCCCTAACCCACTCTTGTTCATTCATCCAGCCATCTTTTGGGTTTTGTGCTCCCCAGATAAATTTCCTGGATCAGATATAATTTATCTTGAGGTTCTTTTGGTCACGTAGATGACATTAGCTGTGATTGAGTTGTATGGCTGAGGGATCTTTGAACAGTATTGCCTTCATTGGTCCTATCCTACAAAATCTCATCTCCTTTGTTGCACAAATAGACTTCTACTGAATTTGTTAGTTCCTAATGAATATTAAATTTCCTAAATTTCTCATGTAGTTATTTGCTCTAAGAGATAGAGATTCTATGTTAATAAAGTGTTTTCACTTCTCCTTTTGTATTTTTGTTTTGTGTTTTTTATTCCATCTTGTACGGGTTTTATCCTCAAAGATCTCCTTTGCAGTTTCTTGTGGAAATTAGGGTTCTTTCTATGGAGCCCTTGTTTCCTTTGTAATTTTGTCTGGTACAACTTATGCTGCATTTCATCTCACAGAAAAAACTTACCCAAACTAAACATCTGCAGACATTATAGCCACTTTTATTAGCTCTTCAATAGTTTTTCAGAGGCCAGCTACCTTGAAAGTGATTTAACTGATTATTGCAGTCATTTTTTGCCCGGCAATATGTTATTTTCTATTGCGTAACAGTTATGTGAAAACTAAACTCCCAGTTAGCTTGTGATTATGTGTCTCTAGCTCCATTTGATCTATGCAAATTACTTGTTATATTGCATCAATGCACTTAAGGTAATCCCCATGGGGAGTTTTTGTGATCATTGATCTATGCTGATCCCTTTTCCACTAACCTTTTTTTGCAATGCTAGTTTTAGTCCTTATTTGATGACTGTTTTTTTATTGTTAGGTTGTTGCAATCACTGTATTTTGCTTCCTAGTTGTCGCATTTTATGCATTTTTTGCTCCATTCCTTGGTGGACATATATGGGAATATGTACTGATCGGCACCTACTCTCCTGTGGTATGTAAGGTTTCTGTATCTCTATGTATGATCTTTTGTCCCATGTCAATTTATTTAATTGGAATATGGTTTCTTGTTCTCATGCTAATAGAGTATTTTTACAGGTTTTGTTTGCTTCTGATCCAACATAGATATTCCTTCAACTATTATTTTTTACTTGATAGAAAATATAGTTTTTTTTTAAACATTGATGATATGTTTTGAATGAGAAAGGCATGTTCACTTGATCTCATCATAGGAAATCATTTAAATAGTTTTTAAGGGAAAAGAAAAATCAATTCACTTTTTTGGCTGACAAGATGTATGTGTAATTCTTTGTGGTGTATTACTCTTATGATATTAGCTAATGCCTCTGTATATGATTAGTAAACTAAATAACTTGCCCATAAAGGATTGTTATTCCTTCCTATTCCGGTGGTGTTTGGTCAAATGATTGTTTTATCTTGCTTAAATAGTACTCTATTGCTGTAAGGAACATAAATTATGTAGAAAATTATGTCCATTACTTATTTTAGCGAATATATTTGCCCTGAACACTTGCTTGATTATGACTTGTGTTGTTTTTTTACCATTACAGGCCCTCCTCGTTTTCATCCTCTATGTTCGATGTACGGCCATAAACCCTGCTGATCCTGGTATCATGTCAAAGTTTCATGGGAGACTGACTCAAAAAGGTAACCCAAATAATCCACTGTTGGAAAAAGACCTTCCTGGAATATCTGAAGAAGATGGTCTTGCTATACCCTCTTCTGCATCATCAGCTTCGAGGAGTGCTGGATTAGCTGCTAATTCTAGCCTTAGAGAGTCCAAAGGAGGAAGCCAAAAAGTAGAGACTACTGCAGAGCCCATCTTGAGAAAATCTTATTGTTTTATCGGGGGAATCTTATGCGGCTTGTTTGTGCATGAAGATTGTCGTAAACAAGATGCAATTGATAGGCAACAAGGCAGTGGAGAAGATGCTTTGTTTTGTACTTTATGTAAGGCAGAGGTAATGGAAATTTTCACATGATTATCTAATAATTGCAGTCTATAGTTAATATGTTTGTCCAAAAGTTTCTCATTTCACATGTTCTTGTTGCTACTTTATGCTGTTATGGCTTCTTTGTTTCTTCTGTTTTAGTTCTAGATCTATTCAACTGATTGCCAGTCCCAAGCCCACTTTAGATGCACTTATCCAGTTCTAGTGATTTTGTATAATTGCATTCCTTTCTGTGGTATTTCCTTTTTGCTGTCCATACAATCCGTGGAGTCTGGATGCCAATTTGTCTAAAGTCGATATGAACTTTGACTACATTAGCTGTACTCCATGAACTCCTTAACTCTCCTTGATATTTAGAAGTCTGGACTCACTGTCACTTCAAACTTTTTACAGTACTCTTTTCCTATTTAATCTTTCATTTTTCCTCAATTATTTTTAATAGAAATTTGCTGAGTAACTCTATTTGAGTCACATCTACTATTGCTGATCAGTCAATTTCTCAGACTATATTTTCTCACAAGGAGTAGTTTGAATCTTTTACATTCAGAATGAAGTTCACTCAACTGATCATACTTGTCATTTTTCAGGTTCGTAAGTTTAGCAAACATTGCAAGAACTGTGACAAATGTGTAGATGGCTTTGATCACCACTGTCGGGTATGTATTCATGCTCTGTCAGCCCTTACTGGTATATTCTACAGGAAGGCAATTATTACTGCACAGCCCTGAAATTGACATGAATTTATCAGTCAATATGAGGTTTGATTGGTCCAACTACTAAAGTTATTGGATAATTGGGAAACCATCCAGTCATGTCCATCCTACTGGAAATGTAGCCAGTTTTCTGATTATGACAACCTGTTGGACAAGTCCACTTATGCAGTTTTGTAAATATGAGTTCAATTCAGACAAGACTAACCATATTTGCTTTTGATAACTATTAGTTCATTATATTTCTATTGAATGTCCAACGTGCTTGTCATTTTGTATCTGGACACTGATATTTGTGATATTTACACTTGCAGTGGCTTAACAACTGCGTGGGCTACAAAAATTATGTCACCTTCATCTGCCTCATGGCTTTCAGTATTGTCTGGGTGAGTAATATGGCAGTAATTCTTTGACTTGTGTCATCTGTACCTAAAATTTCTGACCATTCCTTTTTCCCTTGTTTAGTTGTTTATGGAGGCTGGAGTTGGTATAGCTGTGTTTGTTCGGTGTTTTGTCAATAAGAAAAGCATGGAAGCAGATATTGTTGACAGACTTGGAAATGGTTTTTCTCTTGCACCTTTTGCATCTGTTGTGGTAGGCATCATCTAAAATGTGTTATATATGCAAATGGCCTCCATCTTAAATGCATCATAATGTCTTCTTTTATATCCCATGCAGTCTGTTTGCACTGTTGTTTCAATACTGGCTTGTGTTCCCTTGGGTGAACTCTTCCTTTTCCACATTATACTCATGAGAAAGGTATGGATCTTGGGAGTCTGTTATTTCTGTCTCCATGATTTCATGCTGAATTGTTGATTTAGGAGAAGAGTATGATTGGAAGAAAATAAATGGGAGAAATGGGTGGTAGAATACTAATGAACCAAGATTATGAAGCTATTGCATGTTTAAGTGTAATATCTAGTAATATGTACGACTATGACTTGATACCTTGGACTACTAATCATCCCTTTCCTTTATTGTCATGTCTTTGTTTTAAGGGTATAACAACATATGAGTATGTTGTGGCAATGAGGACAATGAGTGAGGCCCCTGCAGGACCATCTGTGGATGAGGAGCTGCCAAATGTGTTGTATTCTCCCTCTGGGGGATCGACTACAACTGGCATGAGTGGTGCCAGTTCTCTTGGCCTGCAATATAAAGGTGGTTGGTGTACTCCTCCAAGGGTATTCGTTGACTATCAGGTACTCAATGTTCTCATGTCCATCAGCTATTTTTGTATGCAATAGTGATGGATGAGTGCATTTTAAACTGACCATTGCACAATTTACTTATTTTGTGGGTATATTGTTAGCTGCCCTCACAAAGAATCATTCAGACAGTCTTTATTTGTGCTCTGTTTTTAGGAAGGACATACAGGTGCCTTTCTAACTAATATTTTAATACAATGAAAACAAGTATCCCAATCCACCGATGATACAGATTTTGGGAAATGGAAAATGTGATCTATACCTTCAATTTAATCTTCAGCTAGCTGAAAATATACTTGGTCAAACAGGATGAAGTCATGCCTCAATTAGAGCCTGGAATGGTCCCATCAACCGTGGACCCTGATGCAGCTTGGTCTGGTGGAGGGCCGAGGGTCCCAAGGCAGCCTGTAAGAATCAATCCCTGGAAGCTGGCGAAGCTAGGATCTGAAGATGCCATTAGGGCAGCTGCCAAAGCCCGAGCGTCATCCTCAGTTCTGCGTCCTATCAATCACCAGAGGAATCCCCTAGCGAACTACCCTGATGTTAGCTCCAGCGGAAACATGAGTGTCAGAAGCAGTGTGAGTACTGACATCGGGGCACAAAAGGAGACTAGGAACGAGATGAGGCTGCCTTCCTTTAGGAACTCTTCAGCACCGAGCCAGTGCAGCCTAGACGAATATGAGACAGGCACTCATAGCGTGAGCAGCTTTAGCAGCGTCAGCATTAGCAGCCCGAGCCATGTGCATGAATCAGTCAGCCTTAGTCCTCTTCCACAAGCATATGCCAGTTACTCTGCTTCAGGCCCTCCTGCTAACGTTCTAGATCATGCAATTTCTAATCCGTCGGCCCACCATACTACTGGTAAGTCAGTACCTGCCAACACTTCATCTGGGTTGGATGAGAAGATTATGCAGAAGGGAAGCAACACAGATCCCTTGCTTCTGTCAACGAGTTCTTTCCTCAAGGATGTTAAGAGGACATCCGTGATCTGGGACCCAGAAGCTGGAAGATATGTGTCTGTCCCTGTCTCCACCTCAGATCCTAAGAACAGGCCATGGCTACAACCTGCACAACCTAGTACCAAGGTAGAGAAGGATGGTCATGGGAAGAAGCCATTTTTATCCCACCAGGAGCCCATATCACCATCATCAGCATCTCTGCTCCCTCAAACAGATAGACTAGCATACTCTGGAGATTCCATCTTCTTTGGTGGTCCATTACTGAGTGTGGCACCTCGTGACAGCAGAAGGAGCGAAAGGAATTTGGGATCGGGGGAAGGCCATGAGAGAGTAGGATTGGACTTGCTGCCGAAGGAATCCAGATTTAAGAGAGATTCAGCTTCGAACCAGCTTCCTGTTTTTGCTCCGACTGGCTATCAGCACAGCCACCATCATCCATCTGGATCCACTTCGAAGTAGAACTTGTACTTTTCATGTACTTCTGGAAGTTCATGTATAGTGCCGACAAAATTCGTACTGAAATAATTCGTCCTCGCTTTGCCATCACAATTTACACTACCTTTTGTTGCATCCATTGTGAGATCCAAGTCTTACTGGTTTTTCTATAATAGAATGTACTTACTTCGACATGGAAAGGCTTATTTATAATTTAAAATGAGAATAAGACGCCTCCATTTAAAGTCAATTTCTAATTTGAGGGATTAAGATTGTGCAAAAAAAATGAGGGATTAAAACATGTAGTATCTTTCAGTAAGTGGTTTGAAGGATTGTTTGGATAAAATGGTTTGTGTTTGGATTAAGTGGTTTGAAGGATTATTTGAATTAAAAGGTTTGTGTTTAAATTAAATGGTTTGAAGGGAAGGTGAAGTGAGAGATTTGGAAGAGAGGTGAAGAGATAAATTCTTGAAAATTTTTAATAATTTAATAAAAGTGAGAAAATGATTATTAATAAAAAATAAATTTATTATTTTAATTAAATTAAATAATTTATTAACTATTATATATTATTAAATTATATTAAAAATGTTTTTTATAATAATTTTTTATTTATAATATTTATATTATATAATTTTATATAATATATTATTAATATATAAATTTATTTAAAATATAAATAAATAAAAATATTAAAATAATTTAAGTATTAAATAATACAATCCTTCTAAAACCCTCAAACCAATTTTAAAGGGAATATATCTAACCCAAGGGTTTTAATTATGTCTCCACCCTCCGGATCCCTCTATTTTTTTTACCAAATAAGAATTTCTCCACGTCAACTCCCTTCCAAATCTCTTCAAACCCCTCAATCCAAAACTATTTCTATCAACAGCCAACATAAAACATAGCAATTTTTTTTACCTTCACTTGAATACTCAAGTTTCATTTACCCGAAGAGGAATAATTACTTGAACTCAGGCAGCAGGTGAGGACAGGATCTGAATATAAAGGTTTCAAGCTTTTTTCTAGATATAATAAATTTCCAAGTGTACTTTCGTCTATTACAGTAAGAAGAATGAGAAGAATGAGGGTCTGCAACCATGCATTAACCCTAGGGAGATGATAACTAAGGGACAGGTTGAAAACTGAAATCAGCATTAACCTGCAGAGCCAACAGAAGTCTCACTTCTTACCCTTCTTTTTTCTGCAAGAAGCCAAGACAAAAGAAACAGAAATTACTGAGCTATATCAAACCATCAACCAGAGAGATTGCAACACTATTTGCTCGTTGCCTTTACATACTCTGAGACGGAGGCTGCAGGAGGTGGTGGTGCTGCAACAGGTGGCTGAGCTACAGGCTTCTCAATGGGTCCCTGCAGGCATTCAGTGGGTTAATAAAACCTAAAGTTCAGATAATAAAATGACAATCTAAGCTCAATAATCAATAAATTCAATTGTCTGGAATATCACCTGTGCCAATCGTTCTTCCCTCCTGGCAATCTTTCTTTCCCTGCTTGCCTTATTCTTAGCACGCTTGGCCTCAAACTGATCAGAGAGTGTCTTCTCTCTTGCTTTCTCAGCCTTTGATTTGTGGATGCTCTCCATCAATACACGTTTATTCTTGAACACATTACCCTTCACCTTCATATACATGTCATGGTACATATGCTTATCAATCTTTTTAGATTCCCTGTATTTGCGAAGCAGGCGGCGCAAGACACGCATCCTCCTCATCCAAAGCACCTTAGTTGGTAGCCTTGCCTCTCTTGTACCTTTGCGCTTACCTGAAATAAATAAAATAATAGATAATCATTATATTGCCTTGTCAATCTTTATGCATAAGCATAATTTAGAAATTCCAGACAAAGTATTGCAAAACCAGCACAAACAATGTCCCATTATCATGTTTTAGATACTGATAGAAAGTAAGCCAGTCTTAGAGAATGTGAGAACATAGTTTTTTTATCAGTTCAAATGAAAAAACAATTGTTGGTCCATACAGATCTCCAAATGAAATGGCATAAAAACATAATCCACCACCCTAAAGAAACATTTTTGAAGAGATAAATTACCATATCCTGAGTGACGCCCCTTTCTCTTGGCTTCTTTCATGCGGCGTGCACGAGATCGTGAGTGAATCTTGGTTGGCTTCCTTATGATGAAGCCATCCTTCACAAGCTTTCTAATATTTTGACCTGAAAAAAATTGAAGCATTAGCAAATGACATTTAATCAATCACCACCAATTAATAATAATTCAAAGTTTATAATAAACTATCCAGTTGATCATAGAAAAATTAAGCAGAATTTCAATTTAAAAGGACAAAACAATTCAGTCCCATTGAAAACCATACATTCCCGTTGTAAAGCGCACTCATTTTCCTGCAACTATAATCTAAGGCTTTCTTCACACAGACTACAACAATATAGCGGACGCAACTACATCAGAATCGAGTTCAACCAGAAGGGGCAGTGCAATGACCTAGCAAAGAAAAAGATGAAAGGAATAAGTAGACAGATAGTAGAAAGAAAGAAATCATACGTGAGTTGGCCATGGAGATTTCATTGACTTCATTCGGGTCCAACCAGACCTTACCACGGCCGCACTTAAGGACGCTGGCGGCAAGCCGCTTCTGGAGTTTCAGCGAAACCATCTCTATGGAACGCCGGGATGATCTACCTGTTAGCGGCGGGACGGCACTCGGAGAATGGCGGCTTAAACGATAAATACACTTAGGTTTTCTTTTCTCACTGTTTTCTGTGCTTCTGAGATGGGCCTCTGCTCCAATTGTTACTTTCTCATATCTATTGGGCCGTTCATTTCGGGTCCATTAAACGAAGGGAAAAATAAATTTCCAGTTAGAAGTATAAAATAATAAAAATTTTGTTTTAATATTTTGTAAAAATTAAAAAAAAAATAAAAATCATGTGATCAGGATGACAACAAAGTGTCTCGAGAAGCTGTCCAACAAATTTTTGGAAAGAGAGGTGTGAGCTGATCCCTCGTGTTGTCATTTTTACTTTTATATTATTATAATAATACATTATTTTAATATTATTTTATAATTTAAACAAAGAACTAAAAATTCGTGTTAAAATTAAATTTTCATCCATTATTAAAAAAAAATTAACTTTATTACACATTAAGCTAAAATTCCAAATAATGTAATAAAATATGATCAATAGCTTAATTTATATGATAATTTTTTGTTTAGCTTAATTTAGATAAAATTTTTATCGACTGTTTAACTTAAATATATAACACTTATTTCTCTTAATATATAAGTAAAATTTTGATTGACGGTTCAATTTTAGATATATATATATTTATTAGATTGTTCATTTAACAAAATTTTAACTAAAAATATGAACAACTTTACCTATTAATTATAAGTTTTTATATAAATTTTATTCAATATTAAACATAATACTTATACTATGGATAAATAAATAATAAAATAATATATGATATTGATATAAATTTACTAATTATACTTGAGTATTATTGTGTAGAAAAAAGTAACAATAAATATAATATACAAAATTTATATTAAATTAAAAATTTCTCGAAATTTGACCTAAAATATAGTATTGTATGTGTGAAATTTAAAATATAAAAAAATAATTCTTTTAAATTTTTTTCGACTACAAGGTTGGAAGGGATAAATCACATGGAAAAAAAATACAAGAATACAGATAAAACGCACAATTTGAGAAGTTTATAGAAATATTAAACCTATCAAATTATTTCAAACCACTCTCTAAATAGTTTTTGATTCGTCACATCAAACAAGTACGTTCCAAATAAAAACCTAAAAGTTCGGACGACTCAGCGTATAACTTTGACGGAGAAGTGTGACATCAAGTCGCTGCTCGAGGTAGTTAAATGATGTCAAACTAAGATCATGCGAATTCCAACATCTTATTATCTCCAGTAAATACTATTTCGAAAATGGTCAACTTCAACAAAAAAAAAGGAGAATTAGAGTATTGTCTCACATTTGTTGAAAATATTAAATAGAGCTTATTCACAACTTTTAAATTATTAAAAAATATATATTTATTGTATTCCACTTTTTTGCATTTTCACTCTTTGAATGTGCAATATTACGTACAAATTTTTAAGGAACACTCTTTCCTTGTCTCTCCTTAAAGTTAACTGTGCCAAAAGAAACTCATCATCACTGACGTTAGGAAAAAAGTGAGGTTAATGCATCTACTCAACTCATGCACCAACTTCTATGGTAACCACTCATTGTACCAACCACATCGTTCATTTTATTGTTGAGGCTGATTCAAACCCCAACCAAAGATTTATACGTGGAGAAGGGTTGGGATACAACGATGCAAGACCATGCCATCGTGAAGAAATACCCTTTCTATGGGTCATTTGTCCCTAAGTACACAAACATATTAACCGAGATTCTGCTATTGAACTCACCATGTTTCTTGAAAACATGTTGACACAATAGTTATTTCATATAAATGGTGAGACCTTAAAAATACCATGATTGAAAACATGCAATTGTTTAATTGTTAAATGTCAGTAAAGTATCCACGTATCCATTTTATTGAAAGTTGCATACGAAGGTAGATATTTCAAATAACTCTACTATGATACTAATTGCGAAGACAAATACTTCATCATTAGAAGAGTAGTTATCCATTATGGCTAGAATACTTGAAATACCCATGCAATGATAAAGACCCCAATACAGGTGGGACTTCATTTCTACATAGTGTTGCTGATCTTCCAAATCTTATCTGAATAAAAAAATTTTAAAAATTATAAAATTCTTAAAATCTTTTTAAAAACTCAAAAAAAAAATTCTAAAAAAACTATTAATCATTTCAAATTTCAATATACCTGATTTAGTTGAAAGATTGTACGAGTTGTTCATATCTCAGTTGACATGGTAACTTTGGTTATTATTTGGGCAATTTGAGTATTTTTTTTGTTTATTTGCTTAATTCATTCTATGTATTTTATAAACCTCATTCTCTCAAAATAATAATTTAAAAATAAAAATCGAAAATTTTTTAGAGAAAATCGAGTATAAAAAATCTGAAACTAATAAAAAAATAGACAAAACGGGAATTTTAAAAATTTTAAAACCATGTAAAAGAACCATTAAATGAATTGAATTGAATGTAAAAACCAGACCAGTTCAAGGTGAATCGAACCTGAACCGAGTTGAACTAGAAAAAACTGATTTGAAGATTCATTTTTCTAGGTGACTAAAAAATATCAATTTTGAAAATTAAAGTCACCAAAGTGTAAAAAATAAATTTAGACTAATTTAGAAATTTTTAATTTTTAGAAAACCGGTCGAATCGGGCCTAAACTAGCCGATTTTCAATTTATGGTCATTGAACTAAGTTCGATTGAATCGGTCAACAATCTAGCGGTCAACAAACCGCTAGCTAGGTCAATGCCTAATCAGCGCACGACGCGTGGTGAAGTGCGCCCAGTCAGCCATTCAGTGAGCACTTGGAAGCATTGGGCAATCGAACCGTGACACGTGTCCCTGAGCAGCTATCAGATGAAGAAAAACTACGTCACTGATGATTGTCCTAGTCAATAGTCAATTGAGGATAATTCTCGTTAGTAGGGCTGACCAATGAGGAATTGACACGTGGAAAAGTGCCACATTAGTGGCTAACTAGGATGTTAAAGAAATAGTCGACCAATTAGAGGTTGACACATGGCAGAGCGACATTGGATGGCCACAACCAATCAGAGGCTGACACGTGACAAATAGAACAATGCGTTAGGAGGTAAAACTAACTTATTTAAATTGGCCAATCAAAGGATGTCATATGTCACGGTCAACAGATGGTCAAATGTGGTTAACAACCATGTTGGAATGAGCGACCAATGGGTGGTCGCCAAGTGGTCGGTCAATGAGTCAATGGTTGACTTGGATGTTGAGTGGGAAGTCACGTCAGTGAAGCCAACCAATCACAATGTGCCATGTGGCAGCTAGCACGTGTGCGCACAATGTCATCTTCAACATTTAGATGCATCATTGTTCATATAATGGAAAGTGGAATAATTCCTTTTCATTTCTGGTGAGGGAATATCCGCTCTAACAATGGCAATTTCGAAAGGGATAAGCTCAACCAATTTGGAAACCGATAGAGCCAAGGGTCCTCAAGCTCCCTATATAAAGAGATCCTCCTCATTCATTCTCTTCATCCTTCAAACGATTAAAGAAAAAGAAAAGCTCCTTTTCCCGACAAATCATAAACCAGAGCTCCAACTTGGGCACTTTCCTCCACCTCTGACCATCAACTTAGTTTCCTAGGATCTTGAGGAAGTCTTCTACCTCCCTATATACTCCATCTAGCTCGAAGTTTACCAGAGAAGCTTCAACAAGGCTACATAGTACACTCACTACTACGACAAAATTCGAGTTCAAACATGCAAGCTAAATTCTGGTCATCCTCGACCTCTTGAGACCAGGCCGACCCTCTCATAGCTCTCCTCGACAGACCCTCTACCTCCCTAAACCTTTAAGGTAAGCTAATTCCTTCTCCCTTTGCCGGAATAATGGAGTTACAGAACATAGAACGTGAAAAATTTTCTAATAAAATTCTCCTTGCCCAACCAGTCAATTGATGTGAAATTTGATCCTAGGAGGATCCCTTTGACAAGCACTAGCTATCATACTTAGAGTTCCAGCAATCATCCCTTCGCTGGTAAGTAAATGGAGCTTTCTCTCTCTAGAAAAACTTTCTAATGAAGTATTATTTGAGCTCGATTTTGGGTTAATTGAAGTCATTCAAAGCTTAGGATGATTGTAGGAAGATGGATGTGACGATCAGTAGCATGCTAGGAGAAAATTAACATGATTTCAACTCTCAATTTGATAAATCAAGAATTCGGGGCCAAAATGCAAATTTTGAAAAATTGGGCAAACTGAGGTTTTTTAGAAATTTGGGGATTTTTGTGAAATTAATATCAATTGAGGGTTAATTGATGATTAAGGAGAAATTAGGAACTTAATTGCAATTAAAAATAATTTTAGAAAATTTAATTGTAATTAAAAATAATTATAAGGATTTATTTACAAATTAAATAATTTTATTTTTGATAAAATTTTATAAAGGGTGAAATTGAATATAAACTAAACTTAGAAAATTTTGTAATTAATTGAGGGGATTAATTTTCAATCAAATAAACATAGGGACTTCTATGTAATTAGGAGAAAACCTAGGGATTTAAGTGAAAACATTCAGATATTGAATAATTCATTATCCGTGATAATATAAGTATGAAAAGGAGACCTCTACATACAACCGCAACATGATTCAGAGGCATCGAAAATCCATTCGGGATAAACGAGTCATGAATTAAAGGTGAGTGAGATTTTTGACATCATGCCTGAAATGCCCCGACCCGGTTTGGTCGGAACCCCGTGAACAACCTGCCACTCTGTTTGGTCTAGGAAGAGTCACCACTTTCCAAGACCGCGAGTAGTTAGGCACATCTTCTGTCCTTATTCCTTGGAATAACATTATACAAAACTTAATAGTGTAAATTTTAAAATAATTGAATTAAAGGCTTGGCAGGGGGATCCTTAAGGGTTATCTTCTTTCATATAAAAGGTAAAAAATGAGGGGTGAGTTTCTACAACTCAGTGAGCGAGCGTTAGGGTGAGTTTTAAAATACAACTTTTAAATTAGCATTTAAGTTTACTATTATGTGAGTTCAGCTCTTTTAACACTTTTCATTGCTTGGGAGGTGTTTAGCAAATAATCACACGCCCTTTATCATAAAGGGTACAAATGTTCGTTGATGTAGTATGCTGACTGCACTCACTTGGGGATTGGAGCGCCTTTACCGTCCACCCTGATAGAAGTCATCGACTTATATCCTAAGTTTGAGTGGATGTTACCCGTCCGATCCTTAGACCCGAATGTACTTCGTGTTTGCTATGTTGAATGAGACCTCATCCTGACCCTATCTCGATCTCAGTGCGCGGGAAGCTACTCCGAGCTTCATAACTCACTGGCACGACAAAGTTTCCCTTATCACATCCTGGTTGTCCAACAGCCCTTGGAACCAACACTACTCCTTTGGGCATCTCGATGGTCCCGTATCATAGTGCATGCACAAACAATAGTCTTAGGATTATGATCCATTATCTTTGGTGCCAATGACTCAACGGCTTCGACTCTTGGCTTTGGCTCTATAGCTATTAGCCCGACCGGTCTGTCAACCTGCCTTGGTTCATCAACTATTATCCCATCGAGTTTGTTGGTTCAAATTTGGCACTGTGGCGATTCACACAATTAGCTAATTATGAAAGTTTTCATTACTCTTAAATCGTACTTGTCTACGAGCTCCAACCCATGCTCACTAGCCTTAGGCCCACTTCATGAGTTTTCAAAAACTAGGCCTTTGGCCCTATAAGTTCAAAATCGAGGCCTCCGGCCTATTGAGCTATCTTAGCTCTCATTAGAAAATTCTTCAAAAAATTTTAAGTAGTTTCACACAATCAGGGGAGATCATTTCTAGAAAATGGTTTTTAAAGTTTAAAGAGGGCATTCATCACCTAACCTAGTATGATGGCCGAAAAGTCCCACTCACAGTGGTTTTTTTAATTAAAAATGTGTTCAACACCCCAACCGGGTATGACGTTAGTAAACCTACTCATCCGATTACTGTGACGTGTTCGTCTCAATCAGATTTCCAGTCCTTGTTGTGCTCCTCTACACGTTCTCGTTCAATCTGTTTCTACATGGTTCAAGCACTCTTATAAGGAAAAGGTTTAGCATGAAAGGCCTCTGATTTTCCATGTATTTGCATTTAGGCCCCAACTTTTGCCTTAATGTAATTAGGTTACTAAAGTTCATAATCTTTGACTTTAGGTCCCTAATACTCAATTATATTTAATTAAGTCCCTAGGATTTCCAATATCCCTATTGGGTCCTTAATTTTTTTTCTAAAATTACCAATTGGGATGTAACTTTTCAAAAAATCTCCAATTGGTCCCAAAATTTTCCAAAATTAACAATTGGTCCCAATTTTTCCCAAAATAACCAATTGTCCTAATATTTTCTAAAAATGACCAATTGGTCCTCTAGGTTCCTCTAATATTGCCAATTGACCTTTAATTTTAGAAAAATTGCACAAAGGTCCCTTAATTTTTGAAATCGTCAAATTTTCCCAAAATGTTTCCCTCAATTCATCCCTTCCATTGACCAGAAGTTGATTTCATAAAATTGCCCTTTCAAGTCATTTTAATTATTCCCTTTCATGGTGTTAATTGGGTTCCTCACTTCCCTACGATCTGACCAACCTTTGAATCTTCATTTTTGGGTCTAAAATGAGCTCAAATGAAGCTTTGTCGAAAATTTTGAATTAGAGAGAAAGCTTTAGAAGCTTATCAATGGAGCTACGATGGTCGGAGCTCTTGATTTGGAATGACAGCTCTTGTCTAGAGGGTCCTTCAAGGATCAAAAGCAGCTCCAATTCTCACCATGACTAGTGGAAATTTGATTAGTGAAATCAGGGTCCTTTCTCTCTCTAGAATTAAGCTATTCCGACAAGGAAGGACCGAATTAACTTACTTCGGTACTTCGAGAGGTCAATAGTAGGCTTGAAAGACTTGAGGAGGGCTTGGTTTAGCGTAGGAGGTCGGGGATGACTGAATTGTGACTGGAAAAAATAGGGCAGCTTCAAGTCTTACGGAGCAACTTCACTATTTGGACCTACCGATGCTTCTCCTGTGGTACTCAAGCGGAATGGAGGGTGCCACTAGGTAGCTAACTTCCCCCGAAATCTATAGGATCCAAATTCCTCTTCTGAGGTGGAAAGAAGTGCCTAAGTTAGAGATCTGGTTCAAGCTTCATCGGGAAGTCGAGCATTTCTTCTTCTTCGGATGTTTAAGGGGGGAGGTGGATGAATGAAGGAAAGCTCTTTATATAGGGAGTCCGGGGACCCCCGACTCTTCCGGTTTCCAAATTGGTAGAGCCTATCTCTATGGAAGCTATCATTATCAGAGGGAATATTCCCTCACTGGAGATGGAAACGGAAATCTTTCCATGAACAGTGCCATCATCTCAAGGAAGGAGACGACACTATTCCGCACATGCGAGCTTCGCACGTGCAGACTTGCCACATGGCAGTCCATGATTGGCTAGCTCTACTAATGTGACTTCCTACTCAATCACCTAGTCAGCCATTGACCAAACACGTGGCAGCCTCCCATTGGTTGTTTGTGTTTACTGACTAGTTTTCGCTGATCGTTGACCAAGACACATGTCACTCTCCTATTGGTCAGTCGTTGTTGAGGCGGATTTTCCTCCCCTGACCATTGACCGAGGACATGTGTCACCTTCTGATTAGCCAATGCTTCCAGGCACCGACTGAGCATGTCATGCCCCAACCCGGTTTGGTCGAAACCCCGTGTGCAACCTGCTAGCTTTCTTTGTACCACCCAGGTACCTTGACCCGGAAAGGGCAAGAAAAGTAAAGGCGTCATGTTAACTAGTTTTTCCAAAGCAAAGAAATCAAAATAAAATGTGGTTAAACTCGTACCTTAGTGACTAAAGGCTCCCTGCCTGTTGCACTTCTCCTCCGAATGTATGTCCTACCCTAAAAGGGGTTAAGGGAGGGGGTGAGTTTCTACAACTCAGTGAGTGGTTATTAGGGTGTGTTTTCGTAAAGGCAAAATCTTTTTTGTTCACAAATTTTCTTTCCTTCTTCTTAGAAAACATTTTGATTCTCCCCTTGCTCGAGATTAGTTTAGCATACAATCACACACCCTTTAACAAAAAGGGGTTCTTACATTCGCAGATATAGTATGATGACTACATCCACTTGTGGACCGTAGCGTCTTTACCGTCCACCCTAATAGAAGTCCGTGACTTCCACCCCGAGTCTAAGTGGACATCAATTGTCCGACCCTCAGACCTATAATTTTATCTATGTCCACTATAGTGGGACAAGACCTCTCCCCCTTCCACCTCAGTCTTAGTGCACATGAAGCTTGTGAAACCCTTCATCTCATATCAAAGAAAACCAGGAAAGAACCGGTCAATTAAATGAGAAAACCGAACCACTTAAGGAATTGAGAATGATAAAGAGGGGTAAAAATGGGAAATTGCAAAATCTCATGTCACCAAAAAGTCATGAAAATCATGGGGAAGAACCATGGAACCAATTGAAAAGAAAAACCAGACCGGTTCAGGTTGTAAACCCCGCTCTTTGGAGTTAAGGAAAATCGAGAAAAGAACCGGTCAAACCGAGTGAGAAAATCAAACTCGTTCACAAACTCTCAGGGGACTCAAAGGATTCATAAAAGTTGGAAAAGAACCTTAGAACAAATTAGAAGAGAAAAACCAGACCAGTTCAGATGAACCTGATCCAAGTCGGATTGAACCGGTTTATGAACCGAGCTGGTTTATGAACCAAAACCGATAGAGAGAGGGCAAACCAGAAAATTCATAGATCTCGAGTGACCTAAAGAGTTATAAAAGTCATGAAAAAGGACTTTAGGATGAATGGGGGATGAAAACCAAATCAGTTCAGGTGAACTGGATCCAAAACGGATTGGACCGATTTGAATCACAAATGAATCGGATGTTAAATTTATTTTTCTAGGTGGCTTAGAAAATTCTAATTGGAGAATTGAGGCCACCATTTGATGGAGAATGAATTTAGAAATTTTTAATTTTGAAAAACTCAGTCGAATCGGGTATAACCGGCAGGTTTAAGCTTTGAACTCGGTTTAGAATAGTACAGTCTTCTTCCTTTAGATGACAGCACTGTTCACTCACCAAAAAATCAAACCAGTGCCAGTGAAGAGGAAACATTTTCGTTAAGTATGTTTTAGGTCATCAATGATTGTCATAAAGGTTCCAAACGGACAGTCGACGAGTCCCTGAGCTCTCTATATAAAGAGTCCCTCTCCACACCTGAAAAGCTCACTCTCTCTCAACTACTCAGTTTTCTGGTGAAGCTCAAACTAGAGCTCCGATATAGGGTCTTTTCTAAGCCAAAGAAGGCGTGGTAGGGTTCCTTAGAATCGGGGAGAAGTCAGCTACACGGTGGTAGTCTCAAATTGCTCCAAGGATCGCCCGAGAAGCACCGTGCGTGATCGATCAGTGAAGTAGCTCCGACGGACCGAAGCTGCCCTGTTTCTGTTAGGCTAAAATTAGCCAATTTGAGTCATTCTCAGGCCAAACCAATCTCTCCCAATACCTCATCAACCCTCCTACAGCTGAATTAGAATGGAAAGGTAAGCCAATTTGGCTCTACTCTGTAATTTTTTATCGCTGTTAGAGAGAACCGATAGATTTTCAATGATTTAATTCCCACTCAATTCAACATCAATTGATGCAATTCTTGATCTTGGGAGAAACCTCAGGACGAGAGCTATCTGCCTAGATCGAAAGCTCGGACTGCCATGCCCCTGTTGGTAAGCATTCGAAGTATGGACTTATGGAGAATTCAAGAAATTTGGGGAAAGGTTCAAAGAATAAGAGTAAGGAAAAAATAAGAATGAGTAGATGAAGGTTAACCTCCCCAAACACTCACATGGTCTACTTACAAGAAGATGGATTCGATTGAAGGAAATAACTCTTGTTGATCAAAACGTCTGTAGGAGTAAAAAGAAGCTCTAATAAGAACTGGGGAGTAGTATGGAATACACCCTAACGAAGCAAAGGGAAGAATACCAAGGACACGAAGATACATAAGATTTTGACACAAAAGGGATGCGAGGTCCACCTCAATGGAATATACATATCCTGGAGCAAGTGAGAATAAGGTATGATAAATGAAAAGTACTCATAAGATCTCAAGAGTAAAGTTAAGCTGGTGAAGATAACAACAAAGAAGGACATTCCAGATTGAATAATTGTAGTGATAAGACTAGAAAGGAATTCAGGGAGAAAATAAGTGCAAACTTATCCAGGGAGGGAACCTTGAAAAAACATAGGTGTATCAAATTAGAAAGAGATGGAACCAATAGAATTGGAAAGAAAATAAGCTCCTCAAAGACAAGCTGCTAGAGATGAAAGGATCAAGTACAAAGGTAAGAAAATCGTGAAGATCCAAGGGATAAGTCAAACCTAGGTAACGTGTAAGTAGGAAGACGACATCAAAGGATGTCATACAAATAAGAAAGGGACTGACCAGAATAATGGATCGTGAAATGATCATGATGTGAGTAAGAATGGATTAAGAAAGAGAAGAGGCCTTAAAAAGGAATGACGATAGTGGAAATGAGGAATGAAGTAAGAAAGGAAGAGTTTTAGTATGTTAGTGGGTTATCGGGAAGCTCAAGGACTTGAAGGTTGAATGGCCAAATAAAGTAGTCTGAAAAAGACGAGGAAGTAAAGAAATCAATACGGTAATAGGGATGAAAAGTCATATATAAGTTACAAAGAATGTCATGCGGTAAGGGACAGGTAAAGCCCAACCGTCTTAAGGAAATATGACTTAGGTAAGGAAGAGTCTATAATTAAAACATGATGAGGTGAAGCGTTGAAATGTGGAACAAAGAAGTGACAACCAAAGAATGGGGAAAGGATCCGTGCAGGATAAAAAGGAGATAACGCTAAAACCTGTGGAGGAAAATAACAGAACACCTAGTCCTGAACTCTTAGGTAAAGGAGTTTAGAAGGGAGAAATGGTGCCTTGGGAAAGGAGAGATGTAAACTTAAGGAGATGATTCTAAGTCTTCCCTGGAAATATATTTAGCCAAAAGTAACTCCATGGAATGAAAAAGGGATGTGAACGAAAAGGAGATCTTAAGAAGGTGATATAGGTGATAAACGAAAACAACCGGAAAGGTGGTAGGTTGATAAACTATGAAACGCATATCAATGAAGGTTCATACTAGTACAAAAAGTGTGAAATACGTTTTGGGGACAAAACTTCTAAAATGAGGGGAGAGTTGTAAACCCTGCTCTTTGGAGTTAAGGAAAACCGGGAAAAGAACTTGTCAAACCGAGTGAGAAAACCGAATCGGTTCACAAACCCGATCATCATAGAACGAGCAATTTGGGAAATGTATAACTCCCAAGGGACCCAAAGGATTCATAAAAACCTTGGAAAAGAACCTTAGAACAAATTGGAAGAGAAAAACCAAACTAATTTAGATGAACTAGATCCAAGTTGGATTGAAACAGTTTATAAACCAAGCCGGTTTATGAATTGGAACCAATAGAGAGAGGGCAAACTAGGAAATTTTTTGATCCCAAGTGACCTAAAAAGTCATAAAAGTCATAAAAAAAAAGGACTTTAGGATGAATGGGGGATGAAAATCTAACTGATTCAGGTGAACCGGATCCGAACTGGATTGAACCGGTTTGAATCACTATTGAACCAAATGCTAAATTGATTTTTCTAGTTAGCTTAGAAAATTCCAATTGGAGAATTGAGACCATCATTTGATAGAGAATGAATTTAGATAAATTTAGAGATTTTTAATTTTGAAAAACTTGGTCGAATTGGGCCTAAATTGGCCAGTTTAAGCTTTGAACCCGATTCAGACCGGTCTGGTTCGGTTCGGAACAGTGTCATCTTCTTCTATCAGATGACATCATTGTTCACTCGCCGAAAAATCAAACTAGCATTGGCGAAGAGGAAACATTTTCGTTTAGTACATTTCGGGCCATCAATGATTGTCAAAAAGGTGCCAAACGGACGACCGACAAGTCCCCGAGCTCTATATATAAAGAGCCACTCTCCATTCATCCTCTCAACACTTGAAAACCTCACTCTCTCTCAGCTACGCAATTTTTCGATGAAGCTTGAACTAGAGCTCCGATATAGGGTCTTTTCTAAGCTAAAGAATGTGTGTTCAGGTTCCTTAGAATCGAGGAGAAGTCAGCTACACGGTGGTAGTCTCAAATTGCTTCGAGGGTCACTAAAGAAGCACCAGCGTGATCAAACAATGAAATAGCTCCGACGGACCGAAGCTACCCTGTTTCTTTCGGGTTGAAATCATCCAATTCAGGCCCTCCTCAGCCAAACCAAGCTCTCCCAACACCTCCTCAGCCCTCCTATGACTGAATTATAATGGAAAGGTAAGCCAATTTAGCACCCCTCTGTAATTTCCAATCGGTGTTAGAGAGAGAACCGATAGATTTTAGATGATTAAATTCTCACTTAATTCAACATCAATTGATGTAGTTCTTAATGCTAGGAGGAACCTCAAGAAGAAAGCTATCTGCCCATATTGAAAGCTAAGACCGTTGTGCCTCGCCGATAAGCATTCGAAGCTTTCTCTCTCTACGTTCTATTTTCCGGCGAAGCTCCATTTGAGCTCATTCTGGCACCAAATCATGCGATTCAAAGTGCAATTGAATCATATGAAGATGTAGGAACTCCAATTCAACTTCAATTTTAACAATTAAACTCGTTTGATCGGTCAATTTTATAAAATCAAATTCGGCTGTGTTGGAAAGTTAAAATTATGGGAAAATTAGGGATTTCGAAAATTTGAGGGACTATAATGCAATTTTAAAAAAATTGAGGGCCAATTGGGCATGATAAGAGTGTTGAAGGACCAATTGAACAAATTTGTATTTTTTGGGGTAAAACTTACTATTTTTGTAAAGGATGGTCAAAATGGTAATTTTGGAAAAAATGAGGACCAAATTAGAAATTTGGGAAATTTGGGAAATTTGAACATTTTTTTGTGAAATTGTTTGAATTGAGGTTCCAAGATGAATTTTAAAAGTTTTGGGACTCAATTTGGGGAAAAACAGCATTTGGGGCCTAAAGTAAAAGAAAAAGAACTTTAGGGACAAAATTACAAATATTTAAAAAGTTAGATATTTTTAGTCATTCATAATGAATAAAGGCTATAAATCCAAATAATAATGAATAAGAATGTTCATACTATGTAGAAACACGAGACATCGGGAACGCCTGCTATGACAAAGCTCGCAAGGAGACGAAAATCGGTTATAAGAAGAGATCATTACGTAATTGGGTGATTGAGATTTAATATCATACCTAGTTGGGATGATAAGCACCTCGAAAATAAAAATCCACTGTTAAGTGGTATTTTAACCATCACACCTGAGAGGGGTGATATGGAAATCATGCGGAAAGACTACTTTCTGGTTATAAGTAGATCATACCCGGTTGGTATGATGAAACTTACTGGAAAGAAGTGGAAAACCCGCTTGCCGATTATAAGTGGAGATGTCCTCATACTTAGTTGGTGTGATAGACGATTGAAAAGTTTATTTGATAGGGAAGTTCTCTCCCCTGACTTTGTGTCATTGCTTAAAATTTTTTGGATACTTTCTTGACGAGAGCTCAAATAGCTCATATAGGTCGTAGGCCTCTATTTTGGAACTTGTGGGCTAATATGCCTGATTTTGAAAATCTCGAACAGTGGGCCATGGGCTAGTTGGCACGAGTAAGAGCTTATAAACAAACATGATTTTAAGCCATGAAAACTTAAGTGAATGAATTGTTTGGCCATGGTACCGAGACATGATCGACATACTCGATGGACTAGCGGTAATGCAACATGACAGGTCTTCGGACTAGTCAAGAAAAATAGCAGTAGATCAAGTTGATGATTGGGGCCGTTGGACCAGTGGCACCACAGATTATATGGCTTATGTGGAAAATTATTGATTTGTGCATGCATTGTGTTACGGTACCTTCAAGACACCCAAGAGGGGTAGTGATGTGTCCAAGGGCTCTAAACGACCTGGTGGAGATAAGGGCAGTTAGTCGTACCATCAGTCTTGAGAAGCTCGACATAGCTTCATGCGCATGAGACCGAGGTGGGGACAGGATGAGGTCTCTGTCCTCATATGGGCAACGAGTTTTGTTACGGGATTGAGGGTCGGATGTTGTGTACATCCACTCATTCTTAGGGTAGCAGTGGACGTGCTTTTATCTAGGTGGCCGATAAAGTCGCTCCGACGCCACAAGTGGGTATAGTGGACGAGCTGGCCTGTGAATGTGTGTTCCCTTCATGATGAAGGGTGTGTGTTGGTTGGTAAACACACCGTTGAGATGAGAAACGGCTATAAAAAACTAAGACTTTGAAAATGAGAAATTTTAAAGAAAATAAGGATTCTGACACACTCCAATTTAAAATTACATTTTTTTTTAAAATATCCAATCATTAAGTTGTAGAAACTCACCTACCCTTTTTATCCCTTTTCAGGAAATAGAGAAAATGATTAGGGATAGCACCAAGCCTTACCTTCTGTCAGGTATGCTTAATTTCTCTTAAGCTTGCATATTATTTGATATATGTCATTCCAGGGAACAAGGTTGAAAGTATGCTTGGCTCCTCTTGAGTTAAAGGAGGAAACCCTTCTTGACATGGGTTGAACCAAACTTGAACCGGATTGAATCAATTTGAACTATACATGAACCAGTTTCTAAATTCATTTTTCTTGGTAGCTTAAAATGATCAAATTAGGAAATTGAGGCCACCATTGGATAGGAAATGAATTTAAACAAATTTAGAAATTTTTAAATTTGAGAAAACTGGTCGAATCAAGCATGAACCAATTGATTTTCTCCATTGAAACTAGTCTGTTTCCTTGGGATGACAGCACTGTTCATTGGTTCAAAAACTTTTCATTTCCAGTGAGAGGAATATTCCTCTAATCAGGGCATTTGCGGGTGAGGATAAGCTCGAACAGAATGGAAACTGGTCGGGCAAAGAATCCCCGAGCTTCGTATATAAATATCTCCCTTCCATTCATCCTCCACACACCTCAAATCCTCCTCCTCTTCAAAATGCTCCATTTTCTAGTGAAGCTCAAACTAGAGCTCTGACTTGGGCACTTTTCTCAGCCTCAGAAGGCAAGGTCGAGTCCTACTGGCTCTGGGGAACTCAACTACTTGACAACAACCTCCCTTCGACTCGAGGATCGCCGGAGAAGCGCCAGCAGAATAAAACAGTGAAGCAACTCCCTCAATTCGAAGTTGCCCTGTTTTGGCCAAGTTGAATTTGGCTAAATTCATACCTCCTCCAGCCAAACCAAGCCCCCCCAAAGTTCCCATGGCCCTCACATGACCTTCATCGAGGTGAAATGTAAGCCAATTTGGCCCTCCTCCTACGTTGTACATCAATGCTAGAGAGAGAAAGTACCAAATTTCACTAACAAAATTCCCCTTCATATGGACCTCAATTGTAGTGATTCTTGATCCTAGGAGAACTGTAAGGACAAGAGCTACCTCCTCATATTAAGAACTTAAACCACCGCACCTTCGACGATAAGCTTTCGAAGCTCTGTTTGAGCTCGTTTCAGACTCAAATTCTGTAATTCAAAGCTCAATTTGATCGTATGGAAGTGTATAAACCGATCCATGCCATCAATTGGAGCAATTAACCCCAATTGACTGACTAATTTCAAGAAATCAAATTCAGTCTGTAAAGTGGGTAGAAATTGTGGAAAAATTGGGGATTTCAAAACATTGTAGGACCTCCATGCAATTTCTCAAAATTGAAGGTCAATTGGCAATGAAAAAGATGTTGGGGGACCAATTGGTCAATTTTTAAAATATTTGGGGCCAAATGACTATTTTTGGAAAGTAGGGGCAAAACCGTATTTTTTGAAAAATTGGGGACTAATATGGAAATTTGGAAAACTTAAGCCCCTTACACAATTTTAAGTAAATTAAGGACCCAAAGAGGATATTGGAAGTCCTTGAGACTTAATTTGGGAGAAATTGAACACTAGGGACCTAAAGTAAAAATCAATGAACTTTAGGGAGCTACGTTTAATAAACCATAAATTTGGGCCTAGTAGCCAATAATAAAAAGCTAAGAAGCTTTTACGCCAAACCCTAACATATAAGGGTGGTCTAACCATGTAGGGACTCTTGAGATCGAAATGTTAACGAGGGAGCCAAACTCAGACTTGGAGAACCGGCTACGAACGAACGTGTTGGAGTCATAGGGTGAGTGAGAAATTTTAAATGTCATTCCCAGTTCGGGTGACAGGCACACCTTTATTGGAAAGAAAACCTATTACCGGTTGTGAGTGAGAATTTTATACATCATACTGGTTGGGATGATGAGCTCACTTTTATGAAAAGAAAATCTACTTACTAGTTGTGAGTAGGATTAAACAAACATAATACCCATATGGTATGATGAGTTCCTTAAGGAAAGAGAAAAACCCGCATACCGGTAGTAAGCGGATCCACAATTACACCCGATTGGTGTGATGAATTGAAAGAGAATTTTTGTGAGAAGTGTTCTCCCTTAACTGTGTGACAACTTAAACAATTTGGGAGAACTTCTTGAGGGGAGCTAGAGTAGCTCTAACAGGCTAGGGGCCTCATTTTTTTGAACTCATAGAGCTTAAGGCCCAATTTTTGGAAAAACACATGTAGTGGGCCCAAGGCCAGTGGGCACGGGCTAGAGCCCGTAAACAAACATGATTAGGAAAGAGCAATGAAAACCCCTATTTGAAATGGAAAATGATTGTGTAATTTACCACAGTATTGAGTCAGGACCAAAAATGCTCGATGGGTCAGCGGCAATGCGTCAGGGCCAGGTCGACGGATTGGCCTAGACAAACAGCTGTAGGTTGGGTTGAGTGTCGGGGTCGTTGGACCATTTGCTCTAAAGAGAATGGCTTAATCATAAAAAATACTTGTTTGTGCATGCACTCATGGATATAGGACCATCAAAACACTATAAGGGGTAGTGATTGGTTCCAAGGACTGTTGGACGATTTGGTGGAGGTAAGGGCAGTTTGTCATGAAGCTTTAGGAGCTTCTTGCGCATGAGACCAGGGTGGGTCAGGATGAGGTCTCCATCCTCATACAGATATGAAGTGGATTTCGGGTCTAAGGGTTGGATGTTTGTGACGTCCACTCAAACTCAGGGTAGAAGTCTGGGACTTTAATTAGGGTGGATAGTAAAGTCGCGTTGATCCCCATGTGGGTGCAGTCTCGGACTGCCTTGTGAATGTTTGTACACTTCCTGATGAAGGGCGTGTGTCACGCCCCGACCCAGTTTGGTCGAATCCCCGTGAGCAACCCATCACTCCCTTTGGTTTATGTTGGGTTTCACCCTCTTCTAAACCGCAAGGAGTAAGGCGTCTTTTTTCTTGTTTTTTTTTCTATAATAACATTATACAAAATTGAATATATTAAAATAATCATACATGTATTATAGTGCAACTCCAAGAGAGTCCTTAAGGTTGGTTTTCCTTTGTTACATGAAAAGGGGTAAAAGGGATGGGGTGAGTTCTACAACTCTGTAAACGGGTGTTGGGAGTGAGTTTTCAACACATTTTTTGTCATGCCCTGACCTCGTTTGGTCGAATCCCCGTGATCAACCGGCCACTCTCCTGGTTTATTAAAGGGTTTCCCCTTATTGTAAACCGTAAAGAGTAAGGCATCCTTTAACCTGCACCTTTTTCCCGGAATAGCATAATCAAAACTGCATGAAATTTAAAACTTTACATACCTATCTTACAGGCATCTTAGTTGATGGTCTTTAAGAGTAGGCTTGCCGGGATTTCTTGAAAGGGATATAAGGGAGGGGTGAGTACGACTACTCAGTGAATGGGTTTTTAAAAACTTTTGACTTTTAAGAAAATAATTATTATTAGAGTGTGTCAGACTCCTTTCTTTTTCAAAAATCCCTTCGTTTAAAAAATTGGGTTTTTCCACCATTTCTTAGTTAACAGTGTGTAATCACCCAACACACATCCTTCATCATGAAGGTTACACACATTCGTAAGTCAGTATCACTACTGAACCCGCTAGTGGCTTCAGAGCGACTTTTCCTGCCACCCGAATAGAAGTACGACCACTTCTACATTGGGAATGAGTGTATGTACGTGAAATCCGACCCACAATCCCGAAATCATTTCTTCGTATCCTTATGAGGACAGAGACCTCATCCCATCCCCACCCCGGTCTCATGCGCTTGGTGCTACTCCAAATTTCGCACAGACACCTGGAACGACGATCTGCCCTTATACTCACCATGTCGTCCAGTGCCCTTAGGACACATCACTACCCCTCATGAGCATCTTGATGATCACGTACTCATAGTGCATGCACAAACAATGTTTTCTTATCAAGCCATGTAATATGTGGTGCCACTGGTCCAACGGCCCCAACTCTCAACTCAACCCGCAGTTGTTTGTCTTGACTAGTCCGTCAACCTATCATGTCGCACTGCCGCTAGTTGACTGAGCATGTCGGTCCTATCTTGGTACCATGGCCAAACAATTCACTTATTAAGTTTTATGGCACATATATCATGTTCGTTTACGAGCTCCTACTCGTGCCAACTGGCCTTGGGCCTACTGTACGAGATTTTCAAAAAACTGGGCATTCTAGCCCTCAAGTTCCAAAATCGAGGCCCCCGGCCTATAAGAGCTGTTCGAGCTCCCGTCAAGAAGGTCTCTCAAATAATTTAAGCATTGGCACACAGTCAGGGGAGAACACTTTCGACAAAATAGGTTTCACTGTCCATTATACCAACCGGTATAAGGACATCTACGTTCATAACCGATAAACGAGTTTTCAACTTCCTTCGAGGAAGTCTAATCATACCAACCGGGTATGATCTACTTACAACTGGTAAGTAGTTTTTTTGCATAATTTTCATATCACTTTCTCTAAATGGTGATGATTAAAATACCACTAAACCGTGGATTTTTATACCGAGGTACTTATCATCCCCTACCGGGTATGATATAAATTTCCACTCATAACCGGTAAGTGGTTTTTATATTTAAGTTGTGCTCATCATCCCAACCAGGTATGATGTTAATAAACCCACTCACAACTGGTAAGTGGTTTTTAACTTTAAGTTGTGCTCATCATCCCAATCGGGTATGATGTTAGTAAACCCACTCACAACCGGTAAGTGGTTTTTAACTTTAAGTTGTGCTAATCATCCCAACCGAGTATGATGTTAGTAAACCCACTCACCCATTAACGCAGTGAATTCCACTTGACCAGTTCTTTGTATTCACGCGAGCTCGTCCATGCTAGCGTTCCCGATATTTCGCGTTCCTACACGATAACAGCCTTCATTCATTTCCAATGAATGAGAAAACCTAAACTTTTAGTTATTTGCAATTAGGTCCCTAAAGTTATTTCTCTTTAACTTTAAGTCCCAAATGTCGGTTTTTCCTCAAATTGAATCCCGTAACTTTTAAAGTTTATCTTGGGACCTCAATTTATTCAATTTCACCAAAAAGGGGTTTAATTTCCCAAATTTCCAATTTGGTCCCCCAATTTTTCCAAAATTACCATTTTGCCCTTCCTTTACAAAAATGGTAAGTTTTGCCCCAAAAATTCCAAAATTTCCTCAATTGGTCCTCCAACATTATTTTCATGCCCAATTGACCCTCAATTTCATAACATTGCATTTTGGCCCTTTGAATTTCGAAAATCCCCAATTTTTCCCCCAATTTCAACTCTTCAACACTACCGAATTTGATTTCATCAAATTGACCGATCAAACACTTCTAATTATTGAAATTGGAGTTGAAATTGAGTTCATGCATGTTCATACGATTCTAAGAAACTTTGAATCACAAATTTTAACGCCGGAACGAGCTTAAACGAAGCGTCGTCGGAAAATAGACTATAGAGAGAGAAAGCTTCGATTTCTCACTGGTGAGGGCACGACAGTCCGAGCTTTCATTCTAGGCAGATAGCTCTCATCTTGAGGTTCATCCTAGAATCAAGAATCACATCAATTGATGTCGAATTGAGTTAGAATTTCATTATTGAAATTCTATCGGCAGGAAATTGTATTGTGGAGCCGAATTGGCTTACCTTTCAGTCCTAATTCAGCCGTGGGAGGATGGAGGAAGTGTTAGGAAGGCTTGGTTTAGCCTAAGTAGGGCTCGAAATGGCCAATTTCAACTCGGCCGAAATAGGGCAGCTTCGGTCCGCCGAAGCTGCTTCACTGTTCCATCATGTTGGCACTTCTCTAGTGATTCTCGGATTGACTGGAGTTTGCTATCAGATAGCTGACTTCTCCCTAGTTCTAAAGAGCATGACCTCTCCTTCTGAGGTTAAGAAAAATTTTCAAGTTGAAGCTCTAGTTTAAGTTTTATCGGGAAATAGAGTAGTAGAGAAAGAGAGAGAAATGTTCGGGTGTGAGGAGAATGAATGGGGATGACCTCTTTATATAGGTGTAAAACCGTATATTAAATGAGAGAGATTTATTACTAGTATTAATATTGCCATAAATTATTGGTAGAGAAGTGTTCGGGTGTGAGGAGAATGAATGGGGATGACCTCTTTATATAGGTGTAAAACCGTATATTAAATGAGAGAGATTTATTACTAGTATTAATATTGCCATAAATTATTGGTATTAATTCCAATAATTTAATTTCAGTATTAAATTATTGGTATTAATTACAATAATTAAATATATATTAATTTATGGTCATTTATGATAAGGCGTACGTTCGCATAAAAATTTTTTACCAAAATTTCGGGTTACAAAAAAAGTCATACTTTCCAGGAGGTCACCCATCCTCACACTATTCTCGAGTAAGTATGCTTAACTTCAAAGTTCTTATGGAATCTCGTTCACCTGAACCAGTTTGGTTTTTATCTTAAGTTTCTTTTCCAAGGTTTAATAAACCATTTGGATCACCCGAAAGTTGTAAATTTCCAAATTGCTTGTTCCCATATGATCAGGTTTGTAAACCGGCTCGATTTTTCTTACTCGGTTTGACCGGTTCTTTTCCCGGTTTTCCTTAACTCAAAAGTGTGGGGTTTACATCTTTAGTTTATAAAAATCATGCCAATGTTATCATTTCCCTTTTAAAACTATTCTCCTTAAATTTAGGTTTCTAGAACCTTTTCCATTTCCATATTAGGTGTGTTTAGCTCTCTTAGCCCATCCCCTTGCTTCGGGAGGCATTTAGCAAACAAACACATGCCCTTCATCCGGAAGGGTACACACATTCACAGGTGCAACCCGTCTACTGCACCCACTTTTGGATCAGAGCGTCTTTACCGTCCACCACGATAGAAGCCCCTCCACTTCTACCCTGAGTCTGAGTGGACTTCCCAAATGTCTGACCCTCAAACCCGAATTCCACTTCGTGTTCATATGAGGATGGAGACCTTATCCTGACGTAACTCCGGTCTCATGCACAAGAAGCTCCCAAAGCTTCATGACTAATTGGCACGACGAACTACCCTTATCTCCACCATTTTGTCCAGCAGCCCCTAGAACCCATCACTATACCCTAGGGCATCTTGATGGTCTCGTACTAAAAGTGCATGCACAAACATGAGTTTTCATATAGTTATCCATCCTCTTTGGTGCCAACGGTCCAACGGCCCTGACGCTCAACCCGACTTGCAGTTGTTTATCCAGGCCGGTCTATCGGCATGGCCCTAATGCACTACTGGTAGTCCATCGAGCACTGTCGGTCCTCACTTAGTATCGTGGTGCAACACACAATTAATTCAATTGATTAGGAGTTTTTATGGCTATTCCTAATCATGTTTATTTATGAGCTTCTGCCCGTGCTCACTAGCCTTAGGCCCATTGCACATGTCTTCCAAAACTGGGCATTGAGCTTATGAATTCAAAAACCAAGGCCCCTGTCCTATCTGAGTTGTTCTAGCTCCTGTCAAGAAGGTCTCTCAAATATTTTAAGCAGTTGTTACACAGTTAGGGGAGAACACTTCTAACAAAAATCATATTTTTATCTCACCACACCAACTGGGTGTGATGATGGATCCGCTTACAACTGATAGGCGGTTTTCTCCTTTCCTCAAGGAAACTCATGATAACAACCGGGTATGATGTTTATTTATTCCTACTCACAATTAGTAAGTAGGTTTTATTCGTTAAAAATTGTCACGCCCTGATCCGGTTTGGTCGAATCCCCATGATCAACCCGCCACTCTCCCGGTTTATTAAAGGATTTCCCCTTATTGTAAACCGTAAAGAGTAAGGTGTCCTTTAACCTGCACCTTTTCCTAGAATAATATAATCAAAACTGCATGAAATTGAAAACTTTACATACCTGTCTTACATGCATCTTAGTTGACGGTCTTTAAGGGGAGGCTTTCCGGGATTTCCTGAAAGGGGTATAAGGGAGGGGGTGAGTACGACTACTTAGTGAATGGGTTTTTAAAAGCTTTTGACTTTTAAGAAAAACATTTATATGGAGTGTACCAGACTCCTTTGTTTTCAAAAATCCCTTCATTTAAAAATTTAGGTTTTTCCACCATTTCGCAACTGTGCGTTGCTTCTTAGCACTCCATAAAATTAAATTACTGCCAAGAAAAATTGAGAAACCACTAATAGAACATTGATCATCAAGATTACCAGTCCAATCGGCATCAGAGAAATAATGGAGTTGAGATTGAGAATTCTTCCAAAAATAAACACCATGACTTGATGTGCCTTTGAGATATTACAGAATTCGCTTAACTGCCATCCAATGAGATGTAGTTGGTTATTGTATAAATTGACATACTTGATTAACTGTATAAGAAATACCAGGTCTTATCAGTGTGAGATATTTAAGAGAACCAACGACCTGTCGATAAAAGCGAGAATCATCTAGATGAGTTCCATCATGAACAGATAGGCGAGAGCCCGTAGTAATAGGGGTCAATGAAGGTTTGCAATCAACCATAACAGCTCGAGCAAGTAGATCAAAAATATACTTCTGTTGAGTTAGAATAAGCCTACTGGAATGTGAATGTACTTCTATGCCAAGAAAGTGATGTAGCGTGCCTAGATCCTTGATAGAAAATTCTTATTTGAGGACACTAAGGATGAAGTCCGGAGGAGCATTACAAGATCCTGTGAGTATAATATCATCTACATAAACCAAAATAAAAATGACAAAATTTGGGGTTTTGTAGATGAATAGGGATGTATTAGCAGTGATGCTTCAAAGCCAATGGTAAGTAAAAATGTATTCAAACGAAGAAACTATGCTCTAGGTGCTCGCTTTAGACCATATAAGGACCGACGAAGACGACAAACATGATGAGGACATGATGAATCAATATAGCCTGGTGGTTGAGCTATGTAAACCTCTTCATCCAAATGACCATAAAGAAAAGCGTTGTCAACGTCTAGTTGTCGAATATGTCAATTATGTATGACAGCAATAGAGAGTACAATACGAATAGTAACTGGTTTAATAACTGAACTGAATGTAGCATAATAGTCGATACCTTCTTGTTGAGAAAATCCTTGAACTACGAGACGAGCTTTACATCTAGTAATAGATCCATTAGGATGTTGCTTTAACTTGTAGACACATTTACACCCCATAGTATGTTTGTTGGTTGGAGCAGGAACAAGATCCCATGTGTGGTTTTTTATAAGAGCATCATATTCAACATTAATTGAATGAACCCAATATGGATATTTTTGTGCTTGCTTGAGAGTCCGAGGTTCCTGAATAGAAATAGTAAGAAAAGCCCCATAAGTTATTTGAAAATGACGTGGGGGTAATGTACTATCTTGTGACCTGGTAATCATGTAGTGTATGGATGAAGTAGAAATATCCTCTGGAGAAGCTAAAGATTCAACATTAGAGTGTTCAATGATAGGAGAGTGAGTAGATGGAGATAGCTTATCATATATTATTATTGAAGAATTAGATGTAGGTATTGAGGAAAAAGAATAAGAGAATAGAGAAGGAATAATAGAATTATCAAGAGTCGTTGGAGTTATACCAGCTATTGACAAACACTTATCAAAAGGAAAGTTAGTCTCATTAAAGTGTACAGTTGGACTAATATAGTCGTTGGAGAAATCTGAACACTTAGAATGCGAGGACTAACAGATGATAAGTGTGTTGCACGCAGACAGTACAAGCCTCCTTTACGAGCTCCCCAAAATAATTCCTGATGAGTGAGATGGTCCTTTACGATAAAAAAATGAGGGTGAAACTCAAAATAACAATGATTATCTTGAGTAAATTGGGAAATAGATAATAAGTTCATGGAGATAGTGGGAACATATAATACTTTAGTTAAAGGAAATCGTCTCAATGAGTTTGAAAAGAAAGTTGAATCGACAGAGAGAATTTTTAAACCTGATTTGTCTCCAATAAGTAATTGTTCAGGATGAGTTACATTTTCATGTATAGATAAATGTATCATATCATTGGTCACATGGTTGGTAGCGCTAGAATCTATATACCAGTTAAGAGTATGAGCTCATGGATCATTGTCGTGGGCTACGTTGACTTTAGGGGTTCTGTAGCTTGTTAGAAATTGAGGACAATCAGGAGCAATGTGGCCTAATTTTTTATATATTTGACAAACAAAAGGATAATCCCATTGTTGATAATTGCGTGCACCCGACTTATATGCACAGGAAATTGGCCCATTATATATTATGTGTGTATTAGGTTGTTGTCGATTGTTACGTTGTGGTTGCCATGATGTCCGATTTTTGACAATGTTATAAGAGCCCGTATGTTGAGTGACATGTCGTCTTTTAGATTCTGATGATGGACTATTCATATGAGAGCCTAACAGATACTCTCATTCTTGATTTCTAGATGTGATTCTAGGGTTCGAGAATCGCCCTTGAATCAAAGGTGAGAAATGGGGTCGATACTCCGAAAATCGCCTTCGGAAAAAAGAGTTGGTAGATCCACGATGATAGTGGCGAGTGATACCGGCGAATGACGATGTTGTGGACAAGCGAGAACTCATGAGTGGTGATGGTAAGATTCCTCTACTAATTTTGTAATTGAGCTTGGCTTCTTCAGAAATGAGCATGAATTTGAGTTAATCTAGACTTGTTTGCTTGAGTGTAGGAGTGAGGGTCATGCAAAGAGACTAATATTGTTCTCCTAACCTAGCGAGAATTTAGTCTTTGATTTCAGATTCAGGTTTAGGAAGGCCAATCTGGGCATAGCTAGTGGTGAGACTGGCGATGGACGTCAGGTAAACTCCCATTGTTTGATCTTCTCTAACCGTGTCTCGCCATTGAGAGTCAAGGAGATCTTGATGAGCTTGGACTTGTTGAGCAAATAGAACTTCTAATTTATCCCACATATCTGCATAATTGTGAATTCCAATTACCTATAGATTATCTTGAGTGTCTAATGATTCTAAGATAATAGTGAGACATAGTCTATTACAAATCTTCCAAGTCTTGTAAGATGGGTTGGGAATAAGAGTAGATTCATCATCTTTCTGAGGAGGCAAGAACTCTGGCGGTGCCGGGATGGTTCGATCGACATATCCCATCAATTCGTAAATTTCCAATAGTAGTATTATATTATTACGCCATAGAAAATAGTTTATTCCATACAGCTTAACCGGAAGTATTGGAATATTGCTTGAAAGTTGAACTGCTACAGCTAAAGAACTCATGTTGATTTTGTAGATTTCAAAAGAAAATATGAAAGTGAGCAAGTGAGGTTGATGGTGAAATAATGATGGAGATATAGTAAAAACATAAGAAATTTAGATAATTTTCTGCTGTTAATAAGAACTGAAAGAAAATGAATCTGACCAGCCTAGTTAGGATGTAGAATCGAATTGTATTAGCAAGAATGCTCTGATACCATGAAAGAAATGAAGAAATATAGGATAGAAAGAGCGCAACACTAAAATTGTAAATTGTATTGTATTATTACATTTACAATATCTATATGATACATAAATGTAAACAAATTAATATAGAACTATTAATATACAATAAATTATAAGTTACAAAGATTTAAATAACCACATTTAATCTAGTTATTAGATCCTAACTTAATCTACCTGAAGAAAAAAGGATTGAAAACACCTCTTCATATTGTTGTAGAGAGAGAAGACAGAGCTCCTAACCGAATTCCTCCGTGCTTACCCTTCGTCCATCAAAGATTTAACCTCCCATGGGGAGACGGCAATGCATATCGCTGTTAAGAATAAGAAATTAGGTGCATTTAAAGTTATTTTGGGATGAATGATGAGTGAAAACAAGATGAAAATGTTGGAAATAAAGGGTGAGAATGAAGTCTTGCATATTGCAATTAAAGAAAATTAATTACAAGTATAATTTTATTGAAATAAAAGAGTATATTGATATTTTAGAAAATATAAAAAATATATAATTTTATATTAACTTTTTTTTATGAAAAGTGAAGCATTTAACAGTTCAACTTAATTGCTGAAGTAGGTGTGGGCAGGTGGTGAAACTACCTTCTTTCAGTTTCTCATATTCAATAAAGAATAAGCACCTCACTTTAATGTATTCGCCGTATTAAAGATAATGACCTGAATGTAAGGAATGGCTACTGGACATTTCATTTCCCATAGTAATAAAGAATGTGTATCTCATTTTCACAATCACTTCTTTTATGCGTTTGTTCAAAAGGCCTTTCTTCTTAGTGGATGTATACTTTGAAAACAACCTAAATGGATCTTTGACTCTCAAGGATAAGGATGGTGATGGTAACAATATCTTGCATATTGCCACTCTCACATCAACCAGAAGTTGGGTTTCATTAATCTTTCAAAGGGTCAGGTACAAGAAAGACCTTTGTCATGCCATCCCTCGGGGAGCCCCAGTTAAAAGGGCAGTCATCCCAAGGGAAATGATCAAGAAGATTATGCTAAGTGGATGAGCTAGAATCACTGTACAATTTCATGATTCTTTGCCAGATTCCGATAAATTGAGCTAATTTCTTTCCTTCTCTAAATGAAACATTCGTTAAAACTTTACTAATCAAATCAAAAAAAAATGTACTTTATAGGCATTTATTAAAATTTTTAAGATTTTTTAGGTTTAGCGCTCTCCCGCTTTTGAACCTTACCTTACTTGCTTCGACTCCATTTTGTACCTCCGCTTGTTGGGAGGAAGTACCAACGCAGGCAAGAAAATAGTGCATCAATTAAGGGTGCTTGCTGACTTGTACCCTATCATTCCATCTCCCCAATATTCTCAAGAAATGAAGCATTCCATAGAGTTGGATATCCAAATATATTGTTAATATTTATAATATGATTTAATACTGCATAAATTAGAAAAATAAAATGGATTTATAATATTAAAATTATTATACTATTTATTGGTGATAATTTTTAAGTATATAAGTAAAATTATTTATCATTTCAAATAGTTTAATAATTAGTGAATTTGCACTCATATCTAATTTCATACTATAAATTCGACTCATATTCTATTCGATTATATAGAAAAAAATACTCAACTCGAGTATATTATTTCACTAATTTGATATCGGAAAAATAATAACTGTCTTGTAAATAGTTATTAAAAATGAGTTTAAAATTAAATTTGATAATGATGTTGAAAATATAATCCCAAATTTAATGAAAATAATACCTAAATTTTAAACGGTTTTAATAACGAATTTAAAATTATATTTAAAAATAAATGTTAAAAATATAATGATAAATTTGATAAAATAAAAATGTGTATAAATTTATAATATTGGAATAATTATACTATTTACAAATAATAACTTTTAAATAAATATTATTATGATATATTATTAATTAATAATATATTCTCCCAAATAATAACATTTTTTTGTTTGTACCCGAACTCTACTCCGTCAAGACCCATACTCAACTCTAACACCCATCAATAACATTTGATTTGAGCTTTGTATCTATATAGTTCTTATTAAATTAATTTATCGAATTCGAGTTCACTAACGAATCGATAAATTTAAGTGTACAATAAAGTATAATCTTATTTTTTTTAATATGATACATATCTAAAATATATTTATTTTGATATTAAGAAAATTCGAATTTTTATCTATAATAATAAAGTTAATTTATTAAATAAATTTAAAATTATTTTATTATATATTTAAAATTTAATTATTATATTGTAAAATTTAATTAAAAAAATTAAACATAACAAAGATTAATAATAACTTATTTGTTAAATTATAATATTTTTTAGTTAAAGTTTTTAAATTTCTTAATTAAATATAAAATATATTCAGATATAGCTCGAGCTTAAAACCAACTTGAGTGCCGGTACAAATTCGGTGGACCTCCCTCAAGACTACGCGGGACCCTCCTCATGTGTAATCTAAGTTTCTCACCAAACAAAACATTGTTTCCTATAACCTCATTTACCCTAATTTTGATAATTCTACATAAACTTTAACTCCTCGGGGCAATTAATAGTTCAATTTATTGAAATTTATTAATTTTTATATATGTTTATTAAATATCAAATTACATGTGAATATAAGTTTTTATTTTTATAATTTTATGATTATTTAACACATAAATTATAATATATTGAACACTTTTAAAACATAAATTTATAATTTCAAATACTATTTTTAATATCATTTTTGGTTTATACAAATTGTACAACAAATATATTATCAATATCATTTTTTTTTAAATATTTTGTCTCAATCACAACTTTTGAGGTCCAAATAATATCCATCAAGGCAACAAGGCCATTATTATCATTGAACCAGATGTATCCCCTGTAGGCTTTGTGGATCAACTTCCATGGACCAGAGCGTGGAACTATTAGCTCGGTTTGTACCACCTAAATAGAAAATCGTCCACTTCTACCCTAGGAATCAGTGAATATTTACAACATCCAACTCTCAAACCTGAAAAATAACTCTGTGTCTGTATGAGTACAAAGACCTCATCCCGACCCCACCCTGGTTTCATGCACATGAAGCTACGTCGAGCTTCCCTGACTGCTGACACAACAATTTGCCCTTATCTCCACTATGTCGTCCAGTAGCCCTTAGGAATTATCATTACCTCTATTGGGCATTTTGATGGTCCCGAACCTCAAGTGCATGCACAAACAAAGTTTTTTATAAAGCCGTTAATTTTGGGTGTCATTGGTCCAACGGCCCTAACCCTCAACTCGACCTACAGCTGTTTGATTAGATCTGTCCATCGACCTGGTCCTGTCGCACTACCGCCAGTCCATGGAGTATGTCGGTCCTGTCTTGGTACCATGGCCAAATTACATAATTATTCATTTAGAAATTTTCATATCTTATCATCATGTTTATTTACGAGTTTCTGCTCGTGCCAACTGGCCTTGGGCCCACTGTATGAGATTTTTAAAACTGGGCATTTTAGCCTCTAAGTTCCAAAAACGAGGCCTCTGGCCTATCTGAGCTATTCTAGCTCTTGTCAAGAAAGTTTCCCAAAAATTTTAAGTAGTGGCACACAGTTAGAGGAGAACAATTCTGACAAAATAATTTTTCACCTGTCCATCACACCAAAAGGGTGTGATGACATCTCCGCTTACAACCCGTAAATGGGTTTTCTACTTCCTTACAGGAAGTTCATCATACCAACCGGGCAATTGGCCCTAACTTTTTAAAAATTACAATTTTGCCCCTACTTTACAAAAATGGCAATTTGACCCTAATAAATTTCAAAAATCGACCAATTGATCCTCCAACATCTTTTTCATGGCCAATTGGCCCTCAATTTTGGGAAATTGCACTTTGGTCCCTCAATTTCACGAAATCCCCAATTTCCCCTAAACTTTTCCCCCAATTCCCCACTTTCAAACTTACTAAATTTAATTTCATCAAATTGACCATTAAATCAAGGTTAATTGTTGAAATTAAAGGTAAAATTGAGTTCCTACGCCTCCATACAATTCAATTAAGCTTTGAATCGCATGATTTGAGGCTGCAACAAGCTCAAACAGAGATTTGCCGGAAAACTGAACTTAGAGAGAGAAAGCTTCGAAAACTTACCATCAATGGTGCGGCGGTTTGAGCTTTCAATCAGGGCAGGTAGCTCTCGTACTAAGGTTCTTCCTATTATCAAGAATTACAACAATTCATGTTGAATTGAGGGAATTTGGTCACTAAAGTTTTGTTGGTTCTCTCTCTAACATTGATCGAAAATCACAAAGTGGAGTCAAATTGGCTTACCTTTCCACTCTAATTATGTCATATGAGGGCTGGGGGAGTGTTGGAAGAGCTTGCTTTGGCTTGAGGAGGGCTCAATTTGGCTGCTTTCTGCTCGGCCAAAATAGGGCAGCTTCAGTCCGCCGGAGCTACTTCATTATTTGATTACGTTGGTGCTTCTCCAGTGATCCTTGGATCGAATGGTGACCACCGTCGGGTAGCTGACTTCTTCCAAGTCTAAGGAACCTCACCTCACCTTCTTTGGCTTAGAAAAACCCCTATGTTAGAGCTCTGGTTCAAGCTTTATCGAAAAACTAAGTAGTTGAGAGAGAGTGAAGTTTTTAGGTGTGTGGAGGATGAATGGAGATGGGCTCTTTATATAGGGAGCTCGAGTACTCTCCGGCCATCCGTTTGGCACCTTAATGATACTCATTGATGGCTTGAAACATACTGAACGGAAACGTTTCCTTTCCGTCGGCGCTGTTTATTTTTCCGGTGAGTGAACGGTATTATCATCTGAAGGAAGAAGACGACATTGTTCCGAACCGGGCCGGACCGATCTGAACTGGGTTCAATGCTTAAACCGGCCGGTTCAGGCCTAATTCGACCGAGTTTTTCAAAATTAAAATTTTCAAAATTCATCTAAATTCATTCTCTATCCAATGGTGGCTTCAATTCTCCAATTTGAAATTTTTAAACCACTTAGAAAAATGAATTTACCATCTGGTTCACCTGAATCAGTCTGGTTTTCTCTCCTAAATTGTCTTAAAGTCTATTTTCATGGTTTTTATGACTCTTTGGGTCACTCAGGATTTGTAAATTTCCCACTTTGCTCGTTCTCTAGTGGTTGGGGTTCGTGAACCAGTTCGGTTTTCTCATTCGAGTTGATTGGTTCTTTCCCGATTTTCCTTAACTCTAAAGGATGGGGTTTACAATATATCTTCACATAAGTCACAAAATTACCTCTTTACCCTTCGTAGGTCCTCTCGGTAATTAATTCATGTTCCCCCATATCTTAATTGGTTCAAGTTAGATATTTTCCAAAAAATCCAATTTTTTTGCTCGGTAATCAATTTTCAATCTTGAATCAGGTTTTCATTCCCAATTAAACCACGATTTCTAGTCCAATTGAATTTAAATTTCACTTTCAAAAGTTTCAGTGTTACATAGGTAAGCCTCTAACCTCCCTTCCTGAGTTGTTTTCTAGTGACAAATCATTGTACAAACTTCTAATTAAGTCTAAACAAACTCAAAATATAGGTAGCTCCAAAGACCACACGACGATCGATCAGCACAAACATACTCCCTAGACCTTCAACTTCATTTTCCCTCACCAATTTCCAACACCCCTACTATCTCTAGTGAGTATTCCAAACAAAAGCTTCAATTTTACTATTCCATCCAAAATTGATCAAAAACCACCACAATTGGGATCCCCATAGTACCTTAAGCATAATGAGAGAACTAATGGAAGTATTTAAGATATATTTAAGAGATTAAGTCTTATGTTGAAGAGATTTTCAAAGATTAGGGACCAAAATGCAAACTTTATAAGTTTGAGGGTTAATTTGCAAAAAGGGAAAAACTTAGGAAACATGCTTGGATGAGAGACCAAAGGTTTGTGGTGGGATTTTTGGGGAAAATTGGAACTAGTACATGATCTTTAGAAGTTTAAGAGCTTAATCATGATTTTTGGAAGTTTAGTGACTAAAATGTAATTTTTGAAAAATGTGGGTAGAAATGGTATCTTAAAAAAATCGGGGGTCAAAATGGGATATTTTGAATTATGAGTGTTGAATTAAATACTTTAAGGGTTAAATAAACAAAGTGTAAGTTTGGGAAAATGGAAAGAATGAAATTATGGGAACTTAAGGATGACAAATAAGAAATTTGGAGATACAAGTGAATGGTAAGAATTTAAAATTGGAAAATATGAAGAAAATGGGTGATGAATCATTATAAGTATAAACAAATGGTAGAATAAAGTAATTTAGAATCTAGAAGAGAGAAACATGAGAGAAAAATGGGCTCAATCAATGTTGAGCCAACATATTAGTTAGGTAATAAGATGTAGACAAATTCATGGGTAAAGGTTGTATAAGTAATACTATTGTGGCAAAACAAATTTTTTGTATATAACATAATTTATGTGCACAAATTGTAAGTGAATAAAATTCTAAATATAGTAAGAACTTTTTGGAAAATAAGTAAGTGAGAGAATAAAATTCTATCAATTTGAGTGAGATTTATTAAAATCGAATATGATTGTACATATTTTACCACTTTACAACTTTAGAAAATATATTATGTTGCATAGTTTTATAAAAGTGTTTAATAAAGTATGTAAACTCACTATAAATATCACATTTGTGATAAGTGTTCCAAATAGGTTTTAAAAAATGGGTCGAGATATGTGAATTTACTATAGATGTTACATTTGGGATAAAATTTGAATTTATTTCGATGAGAATGATTTTTTTTTTTTGTTAACGGAAGTCGATACTAACTTTCATTTCATAGAAGCCTTTTATTTATTTATGGGAAGACATTAAGAAATATCATGACCACATAAAAAGATATGTGAAGTGGTATTTTATTTATGGAAAGACATTAAGAAATATCATGACCACATAAAAAGATATGTGAAGTGGTATGTAATGGTTATTGAAGTTGATGGTCTTGTGGAGGGTATTTTTATGGAGGTATTGATGTAGGTTTATTTATTTTTAGATCAGATATTAGTAGGTTAATGGTCTCAAATTATTTTGTGTAATATTTATGATGGACTTTCATTTATCAAAATTATTTTTTACATTAAGGTTTAGTTTTACTTCAATTGAGTTTTGAATCGTGCCTATATTAATGATTAATTGATATTTATCACAAATTTCTAATTAATATGATCTAATTTTATGGTTTAATACCTAAATTTAAAATATTTTTTTAAAAATAAAATTTATTATGAATAATTCTCTAAAATAAGGATAATTGAAAAATATGTGACGTATTTCATAATTAAACTTAAAATATTCTCAAAATACCTATATAAGGTGTTTTTACTAAGGTATGAGGGTAATACGTCATGCAAGTCCAACTCAAGCATTAGATGGGTGAATGAGGTATAAATCTCATAGTAAAATTAGACAAGACATTTATTATTGGTGATTATTGTCATTCCTAAAAATTTTGGATGGGAACTTATGGTTTTTTAAAAGATTAATTTTTTGTATAAATATATAAATAAAATTTTTATTTTTGGTATTTTAGTTTAGATCATATTAGTATTTTTTGTTCCTATATTGGATCCGGGTGTGATAGACTGAGTGACACCACTTTGGATAAGTTTAATTATTGATCAAAGATTAAGTAGGAGGTATACTAAATAAGAGACCTTATGTGATAATGAAGTAAATGCTATATTTGCTATGTTTGTTTTCTTTATGCCTAATAGAGTCTTCCATCTTGCCTAGTAATAACAAGCCAACATGGACATGACTTTAGTCTTCAAAAGTTAAAAATTTTGTATCCCTGACATGTTGAAATGCTATTGTAATTAATGCTAATAATAAAAAATAAGTCTGCGAAATGATAGATACAATAAATCATCAATTCTCTAAAAGATTGTATTGGTATACTATTACTCTTAGTATCATGGCTCACTATTCTCAATCCTTGACCCTAGTGTGCCTCATTCTAATATAAATTAATCATAGTAGAATAATGTTGAGTATAGCATATATCATACTGAAAAATGTAAGGGTATATACATAATAATTCACCTTTTAACTTCAACAAAGTTTGAAACTTTGGAACCTCATAGGTATAATTACTGATACAAATAATGTATACTACTAATGTACAATCTGATGGGTTAAGACCACCCTGAAATATATGGGATTATTAAGTTTATGGAGTAGTCAAAGAACTTATAATGACTGATACAACTTTGAAAAGCATTATCAAGTCTAAAACCGAACCCAGCATCGAGTGCACTTGGCCATACAGTCTCCCTTGCAATCGACATTGTATCCAAGCACCTTTGGATTCCGAAGGAGAAGATTTTTCAATGACTTCCCTTCAATCCCCCAATCTTTTGCCAGTGTCTGGACATTGGTTTTCACTTCCTGTTGGAGACAGCATCCAAGGACTTCTGGAAATTTCTTCAATAACTTGCAGATATCATCATCTGAAAGGCTTAAGCTCCTCAAATAATCCAATGTCTCGGTCACGGCTTCAAGATTTGGAACTTCCTTTTGGCGTTCTTCACTCCAGTATGGGGAGTGGACATGACCAAAGGCCTTCTCTAGAATCTTATCTTGCTCCTCGACACTAAAATTAAATGGACTAAAAGCTCTTCTGCATTCTTCCCAAGACCTGGTCTCTTCTTCATTCAAACTATATGTCTTTGCTGTCGAACATATTCCCCTTTTCTTGGTAGACAGCTTGGATGGCCGCATTCGTCGGGTCATATTATAATGAACAGGGTGGGAGAATTTTGCTCTCTGCAGCACTTTATCTGGTGTGTATGTCACAAGATCAGGCTGCATTAGAGTAATCATATCAATTTAGTTATTTTATCAACTCAAGGTTACAGTTTCTTCTCAAATGCTTGGAATTAATAACAAGAAAATATAGAAATGGAGATACAAAGCAGATTCAGTGAGGAGTTTCTTTTTCATTTTTTTTATATTTGAGAATTCATATCCAATACAAGTTGATTAAGGAGATTGTATAGGTATAGGACAAAGAATCAATGTTTCTGGCAAGATGCATGATTAAGTAATGGTTATTCATATTACAGATTAAAAGAAAAGAGGCTTCATTAATGCAGCTAACTGTTTATATTCTGGTGCAGTTTCCTCAATCTCCTCACAAATTGTATAACCCTTGGATGAGTCCATAAGGTTCAGGAAATTGTCAACTGTATCATAAACGCTATATTGACCCCACATTTACATCATAGAGAAGCTAAGCAACTAACAAATGCTTCATATAAAAGGTAGCTAGTAACTATGAAGATAGGGCCTAGTAAAAAACTAAGAACCTTTCCAATTGTTCTACAAATGGTTTAGTGTTACTTCAATGGTTTGCAAGATGCTTGCATTTAATTTCATGCAGCACAAATATATTTTGGTCATTAAATCAATAAATTCTTGATCAAATTTAGTTCGTCTTTTTTGGATACTAAACCATACCATCTAATTGGGGATAAGTTGTGTTAAAATGGAAGTTTGACATGGTTTTTTAAATTGAGTAATTCCACAATGAAAAGGCTTTTTTCCATTGTAATTCAAAATGAAGTATTTATTGCCTCTCAAAATGGTTCTTTATTCAGAAGCCATTCTGTGAAATTCAAGATAACATCTTAAAATATATACAAGTTATTAAATTGGATTTGCCATATATATCCGATGAAAAGAATTCATTCCATGTTCATTATTCAGTTTCCACCATCCTGTCTCATAACTTTGAATTATTGACTATGGGTTGCACTTTAAGCAATAAAAAGTAGTTAACTTCTAGCACATACGAAGCAGAAGAGGACATCAAAAAGATTGTAAGTCATGTTAAAATGGAATTTTGACGTGTTTTTTCAATTGATTAATTCCATGGTGAAAAGGTTGTTTCCATTGTAATTCAAAATGAAGTATTTATTGCATCTCAAAATGGTTCTTTATTTCAGAAACCATTCTGTGAAATTCAAGAAAATATCTTAAAATATATACATGTTATAAATAAATATGCACAGGGCAGCACAACAAGGAAAGTTGTAGTTATATGTATATAAACATGCAGATTCAGATTTGGTACAGTCAAGATTATGCAGCAGAAATTTTCTTTTTGAAGATCCAGAAATCACTGATTCAAGATAAATGCACAAGATAGAAGGGATTGAATTCTAACTCACAACAAAAATGGAAAAATGAGCTGCAGCATCCCACTCTATAACAGAAGCCAACGAGCTTCCTATCATCCCTGCCATTGAGACATACGGTTTGCAGATGGCTATAAGGAAGCATACCCTAACCAAAATGACATAAAAGGGGCACAAACAAACACATGGAGAGAAAAGAAAGATAAGGGAAACTATCGACTGCTTCACAGTCTCTACTACGGATAAATGAACTTCTATCAAGGCATATATAGAGCTCTTCCAAAAGGCAAGCACCAGAAAGTTAACAAAATGAATGCTCTGTCTCATCAAACATTACAAAATGAAACCATAAACTAGTCAGTCAAAAGAGTGAAGATGAGAAATTGTAAGTTGCTTACAGGAAGATGTCATATAAGCACATGAAAATGAGATACAAGGGATCTTCTCCTTGAAATAGTTCAAGGAGAAGGGCAAGCAAATGGGAAGTAGCAGCTTCGTCTTCTGGATTGATTTACAATCCTCCCAATGAAGACATGTTTTCTGACTCATTGAGTTTAGCTTCAAAATATCCAGCTTATGTCCAAAAACAATGTAAATAGGTTTAGCCATGAGCTGGGTTTTGTCATGTTGTGAATTCAGCAGCACAATGATGGATTAAAACAAAAATATGCACAATGAGCAGGAGCTGCAACTAATGAAGATTGAACTTGCATATATTTATAGTCTCAACAGGATTAAAATGCAGAAGTCATACTCACATTAAAGCAAGGAACAGAGTCAACAAGCTTATACATTTCTTCATTAACCACTCAAAAGAAAACACGGGAGATCCTTCCACATCCCAATCCAAGCCCATCCAAAATTATTCTACCTCTCCTTAGCCATCACATCGGAATTTCGAAAATTTTCTTTTGGGATAGAGACATTTTGTTCAATTCAAAACCTGGCGGAAAAATAAGTAACTCCTGGCACAGTATCATTCCCGAATCATGGTTTATCCTTTGATAACAGCCGTCTGATCACAGAGCTTGTTGACAGTTATTGAATAATCACAAAGTCAACTTTATGTTACCACATTTCCAACTAGAATTTATGGTTGAGAATATATACACACACATTCTAGAATTGAAGTAACCCTGGTATCAACAGAGAAAAAGAAGAACAAATTGAGGGAGTGGAGAAGAAATTAAAAGAACCCAATAATCATCTCTAGAGATTGGGAGAAAACAAATGGACAAGAAAAAAAAACTCTTTAATGATCGGGAACTTACTCTGTTACGCAGAGGATCGCAGAGCCGATGCTGGAGCTGATATGAGAGGAACTCACTTCCAGTAGAAGAAAGGAAATTGATTGAGTTAGCCAAATGTTTGAAGCAACAATGGGAGCCCCTTCCTATAGCTTGCTCGCCGGATTTGGATGAGGGAGGAGTGTATGGTGTAACCGTCACTCATAGCGTCGAAAAACCTTTTTTTTTTTTTTAATTTTGTGTAAAATCCTAAATAAGGGTCTAGCCGTCCCCTTCCTAATAAGAGGAATTCCCAATTATTGGGAGAGTATATAATATAAAATATTTATATAAGTATATAATATAAAATATTTATATAAGTATATAATATAAATTAGTCGTTGCAAAAATCTCAAATTGTGAAAGAATGGTAATTTAGTAAAAATATAAGATATGTACAGTAGTTAACTTCGTAAATTTTATTAAATTTATAATATTTTTAATATAATTGATACATACTTTCAAATTTTATAAATATGTATTTACTTATTTTCCATATTAATAATATAATACCCTAATTGGAACTTGTGACAAACTCTAAACAATTTGTTATACCGGATCCGAATATATTATAATCATCAATATTTTAGTAAAAAAATGATATAAATCTAATAATAAAATTTTATATTGCAATTTTTTATAAAATTTAAAAATTATATATATATAATATGAATTATTATAAATTCTTATAAAAATACATGAGAATAATAATTACTAATAAAGAATTTTTTTAATTTTTTTGAGAAATAGAAAAATCTTTACTAATAGGTAAAGCCATCATTAAATAAAAAAATAAATTTATAATAATTTATAAATTTTTAATTTTTAAAATAATGGTCAAATCGGACTTAAACCGATCGATTTTTATTTTACGAGTTACCAAACCCGGTAGGACCGAACCGGTAAACAGTACAGTCGGTCAACATATTATTATCAAATTAGCACAAAGCATACTGAAAAAGAACAGGTCCAATATCCCAAAAAAGTATAATTCAAGTAAAAAAAATGCGCATAATGAGGTCAAATAAAAGGATTTAGATGAATTGGAGTTATAATAATAGTAGTAATAATAATAATAATAATAATAATGGATTAAAGGAACAATATAAGATAAAAAGGGGATAATGTCAAAATCCACAAAAATAAAAATGAAAAGCTAGAAATGACGTCAAGTTAAAGATTTTTAACGACCAAGGGTCCTAATAAGGATCTCACGAAATTCAAATCTAAAAGTAACCCAAAAGAAGAAGTGTATAAGGAAAATCCCTAAGGTAAAAGTGAAGAACTGAATAAAGAGCTAAGGGTCGATGAGATGTAAATTGGACTTTAGACTATCTTATGACGTACAACCTAATCGAATCACAAGTCGATAGAAAGAAAATCTAAGGTCCCAAGTGATTTCAAATGGTAGAGGTATGCTGACATGGTAGGCAAAGTAGAGAAAGAAATAACGAAACCCAAAGCAGATGAAAGAGAAAAGCATTCCCAATTTAAGCGCCATTTTAGGGACAAAATTCCTAAAAGGTGGCTAGAGTTGTAAACCCCGTCCTCTCATAATAAGGAGGAAAAGGGAAATGGAAATTTTCGATAGAAAATTGAGGATCTAGGTGAAACAGAAATGGTAAAGAAGAGTTAAAATTGGGATTTGAGAAATCCCAAGTGGCCAAGAAATACCCAAATGGCATGAAAAAGAACCATAAAATAGATTGGATGTGAAAATCGAACCAGTTTAGGATGAACCGAACATGAACCGAATTGAACCGGATTGAACCTTGAAGAACCGGTTCAAAATTTTATTTTTTCTATGTGGCTTAAAAATATCAAATTAGTAAATTGAAGCCACCCTTAGATGAAAATTGAATTTAGAATAATTTAGAAATTTTTAATTTTTGGAAAACCAGTTGAATCGGGCCTGAACTGACCGATTTTCATTTTTGGGTCACCAAACTCGATTGGACCGGACGAGTCAATGAACCACTGCCAGGTTAACACCAGTCACCAAGCATGACCAATCAATGCGTGACATATGGCAAAGCGTGTCTAGTTAGTTACTCGGTTAGCGCCTCGAAGCACTAGCTAATCAGAAGGCGACATGTGTACTCGGTCAATGGTTAGAAGAGTAGAATCCACATTAGCGAAAACCAACCAATAGGAGAAAGACATGTATCCCTAGTCAACAGTCAATGTCAGAAAAGCCTCATCAACAAGGCTAACCAATGAGGAACTAACACATGGCAAGGGTGTCACATCAGCATCCGACAAGGATGTTAGAGAAATAACCGACTAATTAGAGTTTGACACGTGACAGTGTCACGTCGGATGTCCTTAACCAATCAGGGGTTGACCCATGGTAGTGGCACTGTGCGTCGGGTGGGAAATTTGACGTGTTTAAATCAACCAATCAGAGGACGTCACATGTCACGGTCAACGGCTAACTGAACACGGTCAGCAGCCATGTTGGAACGAGCGACCAATGGGAGTCGATAAAAACCAAGTCATAAGTTATATCATTGCTCGACGTCGATAAATACATTTACTAAGTTGTTAGGTCGCTCATTTCCCCAAACCAGTTTTAGGTGTAAGCAAAGGAGCATAGAAGATTATACTCTAGCCTTAAGCTCCAAGCACATGCAACCGATGTACGAAACTCAAAAGGCGTACGCGAATGTTAATAATATATTTTTTTGTCATTTACTAAATTCCTATTAAAAAGATGTACTTGTTTTCATGCCCACTACTTGTTTTATGAAACTTTTAAATTTTTGCTTAATTTTGTAAAACATTTCATTATGAGCTTTTGTAATGTTGATACTACTTTGGTGAAAGTACCTGTCACACCCCAAACCGGTTTGGTCAGATCCTCGTGATCAACCCGCCACTCTCCCTGTTTATTTAAGAGTTTCCCCTTTTTATAACTCGTAAAGAGTAAGGTGTTCTCTAATCTGCACTATTCCTAGAATAATATAAATCAAAACTATATAAAATTTTAAATTTATTATACATGTCTCACAAGCGTATTAGTTGGTAGTTATTAAGGGTAGGCTTTTCAGGATTTCCTGAAAATGGATATGAGGGAGGGGGATGCGTACAATAACTCAATGAATGGGTTTTCAAATTTTAACTTTTAGGAAAAAGGTTTATTTGGAGTGTGACAGACTTTTTATTTCTTTTCAAAAATCCTTTTATTTCAAATCTCTATTTTATCACCATTTCTTATTAATCACTGTGTGTCATCACCTAACACACATCCTTCATCATAAAGGTCAAACACACAATCCCAGGCCGGCACGTCCATCGAACCCACTTGTGGCGTTGGAGCGACTTTACCGGCCACCTAGATAGAAGCACGTCCACTTCTACCATGAGGATGAGTGGATGTTCATGACATCCGACCCTCAATCCCGTAACAATTCTTTGTGTCCGTATGAGGACAGAGACCTCATTGCGACCCCACCCTGGTCTCATGCACTTGAAGCTACGTCGAGCTTCGCAAGGTCACCTGGTCCGATGAACTATCTTTATACCACCAGGTCGTTTAGGGCCCTAAGACACATCACTATCCCTCTTGGGCGTCTTGAAGGTCCCGTACATACAGTGCATGCACAATCAGTTTTTTCACATCATACCATACAATCTATGGTGCCACTGGTCCAACGGCCCCGACCCTCAACTCAATCTACAATTGTTTGTCTTGACTAGTACGGAGACTTGTCATGTTACACTGCCACTAGTTGATTGAATATGTTGGTCATATCTTGGTATCATGGCCAAACAATTCATTTATTTAAATTTTTATAGCATATATCTCATGTTTATTTACAAGCTCCTGCTTGTGCTAATTGGCCTATAGCCCACTGTTCGAGATTTTCAAAATCGGGCATATTAGCCCCCAAGTTCCAAAACCGAGGCCTCTGGCCTAACAAAGCTATTTGAGCTCCTATAAAGAAGATCTCCCAAATCGTTTAAGCAGTGGTACACAGTCAGGGGAGAGTACTTCTAAAAAAAATATATTTTTAACTATCCACCATACTAACCGAATATGAGGATATCTTCGCTCATAACCGATGAATGGGTTTTCCACTTCCTCCGAGGAAGTTTTATCATACCAATCGGGTATGATCTACTTACAACCACTAATTAGTTTTTTCGCGTTATTTTCACATCACTCCTCTAAGTTGTAATGTTTAAAATACCACTAAGTAGTGTATTTTCATTTCGAGATGCTTATCATCCCACCCGATTGTGCAGTAAAATTCCTCTTAACCGGCTTTGTTGTCCTTACTTGAACTCGTCTCAGCTAGCGTTCTTGGTATTTTGTGTTCCTACACAATATAAACGTTATTGTTCAATATTCTTTGCCCTAACACAATCAAACTATTCATTTATTTTCAATTAGGTTTCTAAAGTTACTTTTCTTTAACTTTAAGTCCCTAATGCTGGTTTTTCCTCAAATTGAGTCCCTAAACCTTTAAAATTCCACTTGGGACTTCAATTTACCCAATTTCATAAAAAGGTGTTCAAATTTTCCAAATTCCCAATTTGGCCCCTAAATTTTTCAAAATTACCATTTTGCCATTCATTTACAAAAATGGTAAGTTTCACCCCAAAAATTTTAAAATTTCTCAATTGGCCCTCTAACATTCTTATCATGTCCAATTGACCCTCAATTTTATAAAATTTCATTTTAGTCCTTCGAATTTTTGAAAATCCCCAATTTCCCTAAAATTTCCCCCAATTTCAACTATCTAACACAACCGAATTTTATTTTATCAAATTGACCAATCAAACACTTCTAATTGTTGAAATTGAAGTTGAAATTGAGTTTCTACATCTTAATACGATTCCATAGCACTTTGAATCGTAAGTTTTAACGCCAGAACGAGCTCAAACGGAGCTTCGTCGAAAAATAGACTATAGAGAGAGAAAGATTCAATTGCTCACCAGTGAGGGCACGACGATCTGAGCTTTCTATTGGGGCAGATAGCTCTCCTCCTAAGGTCATTCCTAGGATCAAGAATGACATCAATTGATGCTAAATTGGATTAGAATTCTATCATTGAAATTTTGTTGGCTCTCTCTCTAGCATTAGTTGGAAATTATAGAGGAAAGCCGAATTGGCTTACCTTTTAGTCCTAATTTGGCCGTGGGAGGATTGAGGAAGTGTTGGAGAGCTTGGTTTGGTTTGAGAAAGGATTGAATTGACCAATTTCAGCTCGGCCAAAATAGGGCAGCTTCGGTTCGCCGGTGCTGCTTCACTATTCGATCATGTCGGTGCTTCTTCGGCGACTCTCGGAGCAAACAGAGACTATATGCGTGTAGCTGACTTCTCCCTGGTTCTAAGGAACCTGACCTCGCCTTCTTTGGCTCAGAAATGACCCTATATCAAAGCTTTGGTTCGAGCTTCGCCGGAAAACTAAGCAGCTGAGAGAGAATGGAGTTTTAAGGTGAGGAGATGATGAATGAGGAGGGGCTCTTTATATAGGAAGCTCGGGGACTTCTTGGCCGTCCGATCTGCACCTTAATGGTGGTCATTCATTGCCTGAAACTCCTTGGCTTGAGGCTTTTTAGCTTCGTCAACGCTGCGTGATTTTCCGACGAGTGAACAAGAAGGAAGATGACGAGAATGTTCCGAACCATACCGGATCGGTTTGAACCAGGTTCAAAGCTTAAACCTGCTGGTTCACCCCCAATTCGACCGAATTTTTCAAATCTAAAAATTTCAAAATTCATCTAAATTCATTTTCTATACAATGGTGGCCTCAAATCTCAAATATGAATTTTTTAAGCCACCTAAAAAAATGAATTTAGAATCAGGTTCAATAGTGATTTAAACCGGTTTAATCCTGTCCGGATTCGGTTCACCTAAACCGGTTTGGTTTTCATCTCCAATTCATTCTTAAGTCCATTTCCATGACTTTTGGGACTATTTGGGTCACTCAGTATCCATAAATTTTTCGATTTGTCCTTTCTCTATTGGTTCCAATTCATGAACTAACTCGGTTCATAAACTGGTCCAATTTAATTGGATTCGGTTCATCTGAACCGGTCTAATTTTTTTCTTCCAATTCATCCTAAGGTTTAATTAGATTTGGGTCACTCGGGAGTTGTAAATTTCCCAAATTGCCCGTTCTCTGATGATCGGGTTTGTGAACCAGTTCGGTGTTTCTCACTCGATTTGACCGGTTCTTTTCCCGGTTTTCCTTAACTCAAAAGTGCAAGGTTTACAGTACTCACCCTTGTAGTATCAATAGGGTGTGGCAGGTTGCCATTGGAGCTTGACTCGGGAAATTAGATTGGGGTGTGACAATACTTATGGCGTGAATGTCGGGGATTGCCAAGGTATGTAGATATATATTGCATGGATGGGGGATGAAAGGTATAATTATATTTATGATGTGGATGGCGAGGAATGTCAAAGTATACACATACTATTGCATGAATGGGGGGAATGCTAGTATGTGAATGATCGAGTTTACGATATTCATATGAGTGCATGAACTTTTATAGTATTGGGTGAGTGCGAGCACATGACTCACACGTACTCATATACCCGATTGTGCATCAATAGCTTTTAGGACATGTTATGACCATGTTGTTTGTGTTATGTGAATACCTATGATTTATTGATATGGTAAATAGTGAGTGGAAGCTCTACCTAGATATACATGAGTGTGGAAAGCCTAAGGCATGACTCCAACAAATAATGAAAGCTACATAATATATGAAATTATGAATAAATCTCCATATATATAATTTTAGTAAATTCTAAGGTCGTAAGTTATATAGTGGTTTGACGTCAATACCTCATTTACTGATTTTGAGCTCACTCACTCCCCTAAATAATTAAAGGTGAAAACAGAAGTTTCGTGAGACAGATCTATAATATCACTTATAAAACAAGCGTGATTTGAGGTACATATCTCGAAATTCGAGTACGAATATTCTAATTTATATACTTATTAATTGTTATATTTCTTAATTATTGTATAAAGTTTTATTTACACTGTTTATGAAAGAAAATTTAATTTTTTACTGAAAATTGTTGTATGCATTTTTATTCCGAGCATGGTAACTCTGGTATTATCTTGATGAATATAACCACTATTATAACACCCATAGGATGTGGTAGATTGTACGAAATTGCCTGAAATAGGACGGGGTGTGACAATTACACTTTTAGCTATGTTATTAAACTCGCTACCATTTGCTTATTTTGTAGATTGTAAATTCTCTTAGTTGGACCACTCGTTAGATAAATGTGAATAATATTTTTATTCATGGGCATCTTACTAAAAATATATACATTACCCAACCTTTTAGTTTTGTAAATTATATATAAACTTAAACAAGCCCCACAAGTTTGATTTCTAGTACTTGGTCACACGTCTGATTTCTACCTTTGGATTTCATAGATTATGCAGCTAACTCTCTATTTATCATACCAATGATTTGATTTCTACCTTTGGATTTCATAGATTATGCAGCTAACTCTCTATTTATCATACCAATGATTTGATCATGTTTCTATCCATTCATCTATGTTGATGATTTCTTCTATTCTTTGAACGCTTAGTTATGAGTTCTTAAAAGATATGCCTATATAAAACTTGTTTTGACATGATATATGTGTTTAAAGAACAATTGACAAGTATGTTCCCTCAATATCAAATAAATTTTTAAAATTGGTGGATAAAATAATTTGCATAATATTTTAGTAAGTATGAGCATGAGAGTATGATGTTGGTTCTCATTCTTAGCTCACACAAAATCTTAAATTCAACCCATCTTCTTCTAATTATTTTTCGAATATGGTAAGAATGGATAAAATTTTATAGTTGAAAATAATACTGATAATTGCTAGATTTTAAGGTATAACACTTCAATAAAATTTTTATATTTTAAATTTAAACTCTTATAAAAATGGTTATGTTGATTTATATTTTGTGTATTGTACTGTTTTGTTATTACTATAACCAGGTTGTAAAATTCTTCACAGTTAGCTTATTAAATCGAGTCGTTATAATATTATAAGTTAAAATAAATTAAAAAATTTAAGTAAATATATTATTATATAAAGATTATAGTGTTATTTTTTCAAGTAGAAAACTCATTATTTAATGAAATATTTGATGATAAAGTGTAATATTTTAAAGATTTAATTAAGATTGAGTTTAAAATTTTTATGTATATTTATATAGTATAACTTTAATAAAATATTATAAATATAATTTTATTTAAATTATATAAAAATAAAGATAAATAAGAAAATAATATAAATATATTAAAATATAAAAGTTATTAAAACTAAAAAAATAATCAACTATCAAAATTGGTAAAAGTATAGTAATTATATTTTAGTTTAAATATAGTTAGATTAGTTATGTTTTAATATGATTATATATATATATATATATGAATTAATCAAATAGAAAAAAAAAAGAGACAGCGTTAGTAATTAAAGCATGCAAAGCTGGGGTATAAGAAAAAAATATGAAAACAAAAAAAACTGACTATTACTTAGCCAAAAAAACTCTTATGCTATGTTTTAATTAAATGATTTGTAGATATTTGTAGGTTAATTGTACGTAAAGAGAATAAGTGAATGTATGGGTTGGTAAATTGAAATAAAAGATTATTAATAAAAAAATAGAAAAATAAATTTATATTTTTAATTAAATTAAATAATTTATTAACTATTATATATAATTAAATTATATTAAAAATATTTTATATAATAATTTTTCTATTTATAATATTTGTATTACATATTTATATTATATAATTTTATATAAAACATTATTAATATATACCTCTATTTAAATTATATAATAATAAAAATAAATAAATAATAAATAAGGATATTAAATTAATTTAAACAATAAATAATAAATAAACTAATATCTATAAATATTCAAACTTTTAAATAAATTTAAGTAATTTATTACTAATTCTTCCCTTCCCAATCACTCCATTTTTTTTATCAAATAATACATTTCTACAAGTTACAAATCACTACCGCTCCAAATAATTATAAATTACTCAATACAAAAATAATATTAGTTTACACTCTTTAAATATTTAACAAGATAACATTTAAATAAATAAAAATTTTGATTAATATTTATTTTATATAATTATATTTTTATCAATAACTAATATATTATTGAATAAATGTAAAAAAATAAAAATATATAGGACCATTATCAAATGTTTAATTAATATAATTATTTATATAAATAAACAACCTATTACTTAATGAATAAAAAATGAAACGTAATAATTATCGAAAACTGGAGTGTGAAGTCACACGAAATTTCGGCTACAGTGCCAATATTTTTTTATAGTGATATCTTACTATAATTTTTAATCAAAATAAATTGTGACAGTGGAAAGAAGACCGGCCAGGTGCTAGGCCTGGAAAATCCAATCGCACCCCACTTCTTACGCCCAAACCTAGTAATCTAATTGGATTAACAGTTCGCATAGATCCAAACAGGGGCTGTAGGCTGAAGAAGACGGATTCCCTTCTGCTCAGCTCCCTCCTTCCTGATCGGCCGCCCTGTCCGTCATCCCCACAGCCCAACCTCTAAGCCTCCCTCACGCACTCCTCTGGTAGACCGCCTCCACCGTAGTGCTCTCTGCGCGTCCTCATCCACTGCTGCGCCCTTTGCTTGTTACTCGTCACGCCGCTCTCTGTCCAGTCTGCAGTGCTTATGCTTTCTGCTCTCAATTTACGCCATTCACCCCTGCTCTCTGCTCGTTTGCAAGCGCTGCGGGTATTCTTTGCAGTCTGCTCACTGCTCGGCTGACCTGTCTAGCTGCAGGTACTCTGCTTTCTTCTCGATTGCAGCTGCTGCTCCGTTGCTCTCTGTATTCATGGAAGTTTTACACAAGTGCGGCTCATTTTAGCATTTCTTAGTCTCAATTCCTTCTAAATTGCTCTTATTCTTTTTCCTTTTTTTCCAGTGCAACCTTTCATATGTTGGTTTTATCAGATCATTCATGAAAATAATGCCGTTAATTTTTATGTTCAGTGATTTATCCGATGAAAGCATTACTTTCTCAACTTCAGAGTCTAGTGTTCTCTCTTATATTGTCTCATGGGTTATGCTTAAAATATTTTGCTTCTTCTATGTTGTTTCATGGATTGTTTCTATTCCTTTTAGATATTTTATCCCCCATTAAATTTTCTGACTTAATCAGCTCTTAGTTTGAAACTTCTATACATCTTTTTATTGACATTTTCTTTTAATCATAGGTGTTCATATTGTTCTGATTATGAAAACGAATTTTAACTTATGTTGGCTATTAAAATTTGATATTATTGTCTGCTTTACGCTCAATTTACTCTTAAATATATAAATTTCGGCGTTAGCAGTGGTGTGAATTCTATCCAAGCACCATAGTGGTTACTGATAGAGGACGAAGATGACAAGAAGAGGGAGGGCTTGCGTGGTTGTTTTGGGTGACTTTGGTCGAAGCCCTCGAATGCAGTATCATGCTCTCTCCCTTGCAAATCAGGTACACTCCCCCACTAAAGAAAGCTCATTGAAACATTCTCAATTTTTTATTTGCCTATCTTAGTTGTTTACATTTGTTTGCATAAATGACTTGCCAAATGCTATAATGAGCCTATTTTTTTCTCTGCAGGCTTTGCTGGAAGTAGATGTTGTGGCATATGGAGGTATCAATTTTTTTCACCAACAAGCTTTCTCTTGGCATGTAGATTTTATTACATGTGATATACTGTTTTCTAGAACATGAGCAGTCATGTAAATATATTAAAAGATGTATGTGAACAATTTTCAAGAATTTGGATGCTTTGTTTAACAATTTCTGTTCTAGTTTTAGCTGAAGTATGTTGTTTTGCAGTCAAAATGTTATGCAGCGTAGGGGAATTTTCTGATAGTTGTCTTTAATGTTCTTGGACAGGTTCCAGGCCTCATAAAGCTGTGCTAGAACAAGACTCAATTCATATTCATGAGTTGGTACCTCTCGCTGAATAATTTTTTAGAATATGTGAAGTCATCTTCATGAGAAAAACTCCTTCATTGTTCTTTTCAATGTTTCCAGAAACCTTGGCCAAGAGCAATGCACTGGCTTCCGAGGCCTCTTATGCTTCTATTTAAGCCAGTATTCCAGTTTGTTACCCTTCTATGGTTCCTCTGTGTTAAGATACCTTGTCCGGATGTTTTTATTGTACAGGTGAGGTTTATTACTGCTGCCAAAAGATCATTGAGAAATTATATTAATTGAATGCTTGTTACTGATGTTCATAACCTGATAACTGTAAGAGAGACTCTCATTGTCTTAGTGCCTCAAGAAGCTAAAGCTAGCAATGCTTTAATTGGCAGCAGAATACTGATCTTTGCAGTTTTAATTCTTATAGAATCCACCTTCTGTCCCTACACTGGTTGTAGTAAGATGGGCTAGCTGGTTCAGGAGAGCAGCTTTTATTGTTGATTGGCATAATTTTGGATATACTTTGCTGAAGTTGTCCCTTGGAAGTAATAATCCCTTTGTGACAGCATATCACTGGTCTGTCTTGATTACTTTATTTGTTATTCTGTTTATGAATTGTCTACATCTAGTTTTTTACTCTTGTGATAAATGTATAGGTTTGAGAAACGTTATGGAATGATGGCTGATGGTTCCCTCTGTGTGACGAAGGCAATGCAAAAGGAATTGGAGCAGGGCTGGGGAATTTGGTAAGAGAGCCAGAGAAATTTTAAAAGATTCATTGTCAATGTATTCTCAAGAGATTTTGGATTTATTGGTTGATTCAGCTTCAAGTCTTCTAGGTTATCCTAATCCCTTTTGGTTTTGTTTGCTATTCTATATGATATAGTGCCACAGTTCTATATGATCGACCTCCAACATTTTTTCATCCCGCTTCAGTGGAGGAAAAACATGAGGTAAAGTTACTTCTTGGCACTTCTACTGGTGCCTTTAGAGTTGCTTATAAGAAATCATTACCCAAAAAAATTAAGAAAATTAAATGTGAGGCCATTACATTGTAGTTGTTCAGCAGATTAAGTAAAAGTCTCAACCTCCCTCATGATGGATGTGACTTCACCAGCTATGGTAATTCTGTTGGTATAGAGTAATTGTCCTTGCTTAGTCTATATTCAAAGATTGTATTCTCCTAATAGCAAGTATAAACTATGGCAGAAATATCAAGGCAGGAGCCTCATGAGACTCCTTTTACCATTCTTGATGGCTCAAATATTTTGTTGAAGGAAAATAGGCCAGCCCTCATCGTTAGCAGTACAAGCTGGTATATTTTCATTTTCATTTCCATGCTTCTAGCAAAGGTTTATGGATAATCTACAATGAGTTGTGTACAATTTGTAGATGGATGTATTGGCCTCATCTGCCTCAAACTACAACCAGTAGTGGATCTAACTGGATATTTGATTGCTCAGTTTGTTTGGATAATCTGTGGTTTGTCCCATAGGTTTAATATAATTTCCTATATATAGAGAGAGAGAGACTCTTTGAAAGATGTAATGTTACACTTAAGTTAATTCCATGCTTTGCCAAACCATCAAATTGATTTCCAATGGTAATGTTAGAATTGGTGCTTTGTTGCAGGACACCAGATGAAGATTTTAGCATTCTCTTAGAAGCAGCTGTAATGTATGATAGGCGAGTGGCAGCCATCTTAAGACAAGATGATTATACTTACACGGAGGTTCTCTCTAACAAAATGCATGATGGGAGAAAATACACCTATCCTAAACTGTTGTTCATAATAACCGGTAATCCTTTTCATATCTTATGGAATTAGCCAACTTTCTTATGATGTTGCATCATTTACGAGTGCAAATTTAGCTCTCTTTCATGCTGTTGCAAAAAATAAGAACAAAAATTCCAAACCAAATGATTGGATTGGAGCAGATCAAATAAAAAATTACTGCAGTTTAAATTGGTTTCTTTACGGTGTGGTTTTTTGGTCGAAAGGAGGTTTAGTTAATTGATATGGTTGTCATGGATAACAAAACTAAATGATTAAATAAGATAAAAAAGAATTATTATCTAAAGGAGGATTTAAATATTGCATTGTCACATCTTGCCATCCATGCATGTTTTTATGTCTTGATTTGGTACGATAAATTTCCGATTAAATTGGATAAATTCTGTTTTTTATATGCATGTTTTTATGTCTGAATTATTATCTAAGGATTTAAATTTTGCATTGTCACATCTTGTCATCCATGCATGTTTTTATGTCTTGATTTCGTACGATAAATTTCCGATTAAACTGGATCAATTCTGTTTGCTGTACAAAAAGTGGAGGACATGTGTTATATTGCATGCATATTTAAAACTCAATTGATACTTGCTTGGCTTGATATCTCAAAATAAATTTACTTGCATAGTATCAGTTGTGGAAAATTGAATGATATTTAACAGGCAAAGGTCCAGAAAAAGAGAAGTATGAGAAAAAGATAAGGGCACTGAAACTTAAACATGCGGAATTTCGTACCATGTGGCTCTCAGCTGAGGATTACCCTCTGCTTCTTGGTATGCCTTTAATCTGTATTTGCTTCTAGAGACTATTCTTTTTCTAAGGATTGCAATTTTGATGAATCCCTTGATTGGCAGGCTCTGCAGATCTAGGTGTATGCTTGCACACATCATCATCTGGCTTGGATCTTCCAATGAAGGTGTACTCTGAACCCTCATGTGTATTATCAACGAGGCATTCTAAGTTGACAGACACTGAAAGTGATTTTATTTCTGCGGCGGTATTAGGTAGTGGACATGTTTGGATGTGGACTTCCTGTATGTGCTGTCTCATACTCATGGTACATTTCTTCACGGCTTATCATTTGATATTATGGTTTCAAAAGTTGAACTCTTTGCCTTAGAGATGACTGTTTCCTTTCAAGTATTGAAGAACTAGTGGACGTGGGGAAAAATGGTCGTCTGTTTTCAACATCTTCAGAGTTAGCTAATGAACTCCTGGTATGCATTGGCAGCTGCTTTACTTAGTGATGTTACATCAGATGTTATTTTAAATATCCATTCTGTCTTTGTGGAGATAAACTAGTATTTCTTCTTTTATGCTTGGTTGATCTGACATGTCATGTTTGAATTGTCTTTTTTTTGAGCAATGTCTCATTAGATGCTATTCAAGGGTTTTCCAAATAAATGCGATGAACTGAATTCACTTAGAAAAGGGGCAGGAGCCTCAGTGAGATGGGCTACTGAGTGGGAAGAGTGTGTTCACCCGATGCTGATGGAGGCAAGTTCTGTTCTTTTCTTTTATGTTCTTTGGCTTTATGATTCATGACTTTTGTTTGGGTCATTCACCTACCAATCTCCTCCCTGCTTGGAGATTGGGCTACCAATGATTAATTATTTCTAATTACACACTTACTCTGAGGATGAACTGTGTTTTTAATCTTTCAGATTATATCTCGAAAGTCCAATTAATTTCTAGCTCTGTTCATTCGCTGGATGGACATTGAAGGTAAAGCTTCAATTTTAAATGTTATTCTCAATAAGTGAAATCTGTAATTTGTTTTGATATGCAATGCATCTTAACACAAAGATGACCTGAATCTTTTCCGGTCCTGGTAATCTCTGGTGTCAGAAGGACCAGCAATGGAACATACTCCATTGGAAGAGGTATAATATTCTTGTAAACAACATGACGTGACTAAATAACTGTTGGGTGTTTTGCTGCATACTTTTATTTTAATATCAGTGATGTCCAGATACCATATAATGTTCTTGTAATTCATTGGACAATATATTATGCAGTATGAGATATGCTATTAGAGTTTAGATGTTAGACTTGAGGGATTGTATTTGCGCAGACTTGTTTATTAGCTTTGGATGAGAATAGGACTGTTGCAATTCTTGAGGCTTGTTTCGACCGTTACCTCTTGGATGCTATTATGGTTTTTACGTTTCATGCATTATTTATCTGATGTTGCTAGTAAATAAAACTCATAGGTATCGCCACCTAATTGGATTATATAAACAAGCCTAAAATAAATGTGAGGTCAACCTATTGTAAAAAAAATGAGACTGGAGAGCATAGAGCACCCGTTCTTGTTCTACAATTTGCTACATATTATGTTTGGTTACATCAAATTTGACTATGAAATGAAATAAGTCTTAATAGCAAGAATAATATTTTTTTTGCATTGTTTTCATGGTATCATATCTAAGTAAAACTTTGAAATATAATGTTTACATTGTTTTCATGGTATCATTTTGCATTGTTTTCATGCCACGTCCATTAGGCATCCCATTATTTTATAGTTATTGGATTTGATATGTTGGGTTTTGTCAGCAATTAACCCACAAGCCCATTTTAACATCTCTTCAACATCCTCCTTAAAATCCAAATTGTAAAAATGATCTTAATTGCCTATTCGGTCTATTATGAACGTGCCCTTTCTTTCAAAAATGCTGTTGCCTCTTTACAAGCTTCTCCACTTATAGACTCTACCTACTATCATCCAATATGTCTCCACCTTTTGTCGAGTTTCATGTTTGACGGAATAACCAAAGTGGTTATTATAAGTATCAATGCATACAATGACATAAATCATGTGCAGGTGCTTGCTTATATGTTATGTGATGTCTGTTTTGGAGGAAGGGGAGGTATGCAAATCTAATGTTTCCCAAGCATCCATAAATATTATTTATACCGAACCATAACATGCCAAAGAAGTACAAATACAAGGAATATAATGAGCCTACCAACGTAAATCAGGGGCATTTAAACTAACCTGAATTCATTCATTCATTCATTCATGTAGCTTCCGCTCCTCTTGTATGGACTGGAATATCCGAGCTGCCGATTCAGTGGCAGATCTACGGTTATGAGGAATAACCTTAATGACTCTTGTAGGCTGCTGTGAGCTCTCAGGAGGATCGCACCCTCTTCCTGACATACGTGGGGCCATAGGAAAGAGCGGAAGTGCGCCTCTCACAGCCTCAATGGCCCTCTCACTCGGGCTGCTTCCCGTGCTCCCCTGCACCTCATTTTCCCAAAACATTTCTATGAAAGGAGCGGGCCCAGGTTTCTGTCTTTGTTCATTACAAGAGCTCTGGTGTTGCAGCGGGTTCCTACTATCAGGGTCCTCTTCTGACCACTGGTGAAACCTGTGGATTTGCTCAACAGACGAGCCAGAGAAATCAGGGTCCCTGATTGAGGCACCATACGTGGGGAACTGTGCAGGCACACCATAAACAGGACGGGCAAAGCTATTCATAAAAGGGGCTGGGCCCTGACCATTGAAAGGCTCAATATAGCCGAGCCCAGGGTATGGCTTATATACCAGCCCTTCAGGAGACATCACAGGAATCAGCCACTGATGCTTGGGAGGCTGTTGCTGATGGTATGCCCAGAATCCTGCTTTGCAATCACCCGGTGCCACTGGATTGAAATGGGTATTTACTGCAGGAGGCCTCTGGCTTCTTACTTCCGAGTAAAATGATGTCTTTAAAACCCCATTTTCTGTTGACTGTTCATTCCCCATGCCCTGCTTCTCAGAATCCTCTCTTGGCTCCATATTTTGTACAGGAGATTTTGTTATTTCTACATTTAACTTATTATGTGGAAGCACCTTGGGAGAAATATCTTCAAGAAGCAGATGGGGTGATCCAGCAATAAGTTGCTGAACCTGTGTAAAACATATGATTGTAGTTTTCAATGAAACTGGAGTATGGATAAACATATGATTGGCTTGGATAATAATATGTTTTGAGAAAGCGAACAGGGTGCAGTGCATCATACCTTTATCAACCTGTGCAACTCGAATACTTGGACAGCAAATACCCTTTGCTGACTGAAAAACAACCAAGTGGAGTCAATATCAAAACAGAGTCGGATAATCTTAAGCCAACTTGCAGCAATTTACACCAAGTAGGAGTGTGTCCAGCATATGACTCTTGGTATCAGATCCAGCACCGAGACTCATACTAAAAACTAGACACAAACAATAAGGGGGAAAAAGTGGACTAACTGAAGAAAGAAAGTAGAGCTATCTTCATAAGCATTGGCCCAAGGAATACTACATTAACAAGAAAAGGTAGAGATGCCCCACCTAAAAAGAATGTGTATCAAAATAACAAAAATACGACATTGATCATGTAGAGACATATCAAGAGTGCTTTTAGAAATGAATTCATGCAAATCATATTTCAACATTACAGATAGAAAATTTCAAAATCGAGAACATACTGTGAGAATGTATTGTGTACCGATAATAGGTTGAGTCTATATCTAATTAAAAGTTATTACTTATAAGTAATAAAATTTTTTAAACCTTATAATCCCACAACACTTCTCTATTTTATCAAATTTGGGTTCGTATTCTCAACACATATAAAGGCAACAATATTATCAATTTTATTTTATTAGAAACGGTGTGTCATCAAACACTAACTAATGCTTAATAAACCAACAAAAACTAAACAATTTAGCATTTCCTTTCTTTGCATCTCATCATACATTGGGTATAAGTAAAAAAAGAAAACTTACTTGACAAGTACTCTCCTTGCCTTCCAGAATTGTTTTTGACCTATTAGACCAACAATATGATCAGGAGAGATATCTACTCCTGATTCAGAATATATCATTGTGGCTTCAGAAATGCCACTGCCTCTTTTACAAACATCAACATGCATTGTGGCTCTTGTCTTTCCTCTAGAGAGGTCAAGATTCTCATTGTTACCCTCAATAGCCATTTTGGGAACCTCTCCCTCACATGAATCATTCTTCTTCATTGAACCAACATGCTTATGGGATTGCACTAAATACTCATCCAGCAATCTGTCAGAATTAGCATCATGTGCCTCTGGATTTTCAGGATCTGACAAAGATACTAATTTGTAGTCAAGAAAATTGAAAAAAATAATATATCATGATAGTTTGATAAGAATATAATCCCATGTCGAAAGTTTAATAGAAGGATTGTGGATTTATAAAAAGATTGAGTAATACCACTTATCAGCTTAAAATTTTCGAAAACGGTCTCTCATGGATTAACAACAAATTCAATATGATATCAGAGCAAGGTTCACTCACACCTCATACCGACCCATATCCAAAAACATGGCTCGTGGTTAATTGGTATAAAGTCAAACTATACAAAATATTGTCTGACTTGCCTTGTCTCCTCTTGTCAAAAAATAATATGTAAGTTGCACATAGTTGTTTAGTGCGAGTGTTTAATGAGACGTGTCAAAATGGTCCACGTTGCATATGAGAACAAATATTGAGAATATAATCCCATATCAAAAGTTTAATAGAAGACTTATGAGCTTATGAGAAGATTAGTATTAACACCTATCAACTTAAGCTTTTAGGAGAAAATAGGCATGACCATTTATGAACCAAAGACAAAATCAGTTAGTTTCAACTAGAGAGAAGCACATATTTTGATATGCTTATTAGGACAAAAGTTATATTGTGCTATCAGAAAACATGTTTTTGATTGTTCCTCTTGTTTGTTCATGCTATCTACAATTTCATACATATGAAAATGATATCCTCAAAAGATCTTTACCTTGTCTCAAATCCTTTTTAGAAGTATTAAGTGTCTTCATTGGTTGATCGGAAGTAGTCCTATTAGTGCCACTTTGACCTCTAACATTCTTAAACCGAATAAATACCAGTACAGTAAGGTCTTCCTCGGCTTGAGCCCTCTTTCTTGGTCTTATTTGCGAGTTTGAAGGACTGTTTTTTGCTGCATCAGGTTTATGTACGGTAAACATCTTAGAGGGATCAGCAGGAGCTGGACGTAAACAAGGTGGGTAGATATTTTTTCGGTCATATCCACTTCCCTGCAAATAAAAAAATACATGTTAAAGGAAACATTATTATCCCATAAAAGCATACTCCCAGAGAGTGATGAAAGATGAGTGATTTCTTGCCTATGACTAGGAAATCATTTTCAATTGAATGAATCCAAACTTGGTATAAAACTGTCACTTACTCTCAGGTGGGTATGCTTAAACAGGAGTGAATTAATATGTATGGACAAACTAGGAAAAAAAAGTTTTTCACCTGACTGGATGATGTAGGGGAAACCAAATTACTGATTCCAGTGTGGCTCATTGGCAACCGATGATTGAATCTCTGTGTAGGGATGCTGAGTTGCTCGTACAAGGCCATCTTATTCCTTGGAGGCGCCCTAGGCCCACTTTTATCAGCTGCATCATTAACATGTAATCTAGGGAACATAGGCTGCTCATTGTCTTCTTTTCCTCTTTTCATCTCTTCTGAAACCCCATCAATTCACAACCCAACTTGATACGAAAAGGATTCCATTGCAACCCAACTCAAAGAGATAATCCATGGACCAGAAATTAAACATATAATCAAAGCCGGATACTGAATGCTAGTAGGCCATTCGGCTATATTGGAGGCCAGGAGTTTCAGATTTCTGAGATACTGGATGGATTTTGCAATAAATCACCTTGAATCCTTCGAATTTCGCGACTAAATAATTTCAGAACAAAACCTAATTCGCAGGGGAGAAATTCGATCTAGAACCATGTGGTGGAAATGCGGCCTTGTACTCGGACAAAAGGTACCATTTCTATCAGTGGGAAGCTGTGAAATTGAATAATGGAGGGACCATGAAGTGTGGGAATTTTACTTTGCTCCATTGTCCTTTAATGCATACGTTAGGGGTTCCATCAGAAGATCATCTTCAAGGAAGAGGATGACCACTTTGGATAGGACTAACAATAAAAATAGAGAAATAAAAAAGGAAATTAAATTAAGAAAAAAGCAAACAGCCAAGTTTAAGGTAAAGGTACCACTTTCACTTCTGCTGTGGATACGATGGATTCAATATGAACGAAACCTCTCATGCATTGATTGAAATTTAATTACTTCAACGTGAAATTTTACTTTCCTATATTATTTACTATAATTTATAATCATTAACTAGAATTTACATGCATTATTTGTAATTATATTGATAAATTATTTAATTAAATTAAAATTTTAAAGTGTTAAGTTAAATTAATTAAATAATTAAACAACTAATATATATATATTAATATATTTATAAGTATCAATATTTTAAAATAATATTTTACCCTATAATTTTACCTTTATTATTGAGAATTATATAATTATTTTATTTTAATATTTTTATTTTAGTATATAATTTAATAAATTACTAAAATATTATTTTGTTAAGCAAAAAAATTTACTCAAAATATTTATATATTTTTTATAAATATTATATTATTTTTAAAAAAAATTGTTATTTAGATCTTTTATATCAATTTAATGCCATGTACCGTTCGCATATTTGCTAGTTCCTAACATCACGCAAAGTATATATATACATTAACATTACATGACATTTATACTTATATTTATATTTTTATACTCGTTTGATTTTAGTTGGTTTTGAAGCTAACGCTATCTTATTACCTATCGTTTTCAGTGTCGTACCCTTACCCGATTATTCAAGGCAGTACAATAACAACAAGTGCACACTCACTCGATTTTACAACGGTTAATATATTTTATAACACTAAAACTCGGGTTAAGCCAAGTGCATCGAAAATTGAATGTGAACTAGTAATAAAATCATAAATTAAGAATAAAACCCAAATCCAGAAATTGGGATTCCGAATTTAAAATAATAACCAAAATTGAGAATGAAATTATAAATTCAAAATGAAATTGGGAATAAAATCCCCAACCAGATACAAAAGCCAAAATTGAGAACGGGATCCCGAGCCAAGATTTGTAAAGATGAATTCGGATCATAACACAATGATGGAAATTAGATAGGAAACCCTATGTCGGGACTAGGGATCCGATTAGATTTGGGACTAGGTTCCCGAGTATGAAAACTAAGATTTTTGGGAAAAGCTGTGTAAGCCCCACTCTTTTGAGCTAAGGAAAATCGAGAAAAGAACCGGTTAAATCGAGTGAGAAAAACCAAACCGGTTCACGAAACCGATCATTTGGGAACAAGCAATTTGGAAATATACTTTCGGGTGATCCAAAGGGTTTATTAAACCTTGGAAAAGAAATTTAAGACAAATAAGAAGAGAAAAACTAAATTGGTTTAAGTGAACAAGAATTTATAAGAACTTTAAAATTAAGCGTGCTTTCCCGATAGTAGTGTGAGGAAGAGTAGTTATAAATTAATATATATTTAATTATTATAATTAATACCAATAATTTAAAATTATTAGTAATATTAATTTATGGCAATATTAATATTAGTAATAAAACTCTCATATTTAATACACAGTTTTACACCTATATAAAGATGTCATCCCCATTCATTCTCCTTACACCTGAACACTTCTCTCTCTACTACTCCATTTCCAGATTAAGCTCGAACCAGAGCTTCGACTTGAACGTTTTTTTTAACCTCGGAAGGAGAGGTCGGGCTATTTAGAACCGGGTAGAAGACAACTATCTGATAGCAAACTCCAATCAATCTGAGAATCGTTGGAAAAGCATCGACATGATGGAACAGTGAAGCAGCTCTGACAGACCGAATCTACCCTATTTTAGCCAAGCTGAAATCGACCATTTCGAGCACTCCTCAGGCCAAACCAAGCCCTCCCAACATTTTCTTAGCCCTTACACGGCCGAATTAGGACTGAAAGGTAAGCCAATTAAGCTCCCCTTTACAATTTTCGATCAGTGTTAGAGAGAGAGTCTGCCCTATTTCAGCCAAGCTGAAATCGGCCATTTCGAGCCCTCCTCAGGCCAAACCAAGCCCTCCCAACACTTCTTCAGCCCTTCCACGGCCGAATTAGGACCGAAAGGTAAGCCAATTCGGCTCTCCTTTACAATTTTCGATCGATGTTAGAGAGAGAGTCGACCAAATTTCAATGACAAAATTCTAATCCAATTCGGCATCAATTGATGTGATTCTTGATTAGGATGAACCTCAGGACGAGAGCTATCTGCCCAGATCGAAAGCTCATTCTATATTGCCCTCACAGGTGAGTAATCAAATCTTTCTCTCTCTAGAGTCTATTTTCCGGCGAAGCTCCGTTTGAGCTCGTTCCGGCGTTAAAACTCGCGATTCAAAGTTCTATGGAATCGTATGAACATGGAGAAACTCAATTTCAACTTCTATTTCAACAATTAGAGGGGTTTTATTGGTCAATTTGATTAAATCAAATTAGGTTGTGTTAAAGAGTTGCAATTGGGGGAAATTGGGGATTTTCGAAATTCAAAGGACCAAAATGTAATTTTATGAAATTGAGGGTCAATTGGGCATGAAAATAATGTTGGAGGACCAATTGAGGAGTTTTAGAATTTTTGGGCAAAACTTACTATTTTTGTAAAGGAAGGGCAAAATGGTAATTTTGGAAAACTTGGGGGACCAAATTGGAAATTTGGGAAATTAATCCCCTTTTTGTGAAATGGGATAAATTTAGGTCCCTTGATAAATTTTAAAAAGTTTTGGGACTCAATTTGAGGAAAAATCGGCATTAGGGACTTAAAGTTTAAGAGAAATAACTTTAGGGACCTAATTGCAAATAAATGAAAGTTTGACTTTCTCATTCATTTGGAATGAATGAAGGCTATTAGGCTGAAGGATAATGAACCGAGATGTTAATATCGTGTAGGAACAGGAAGTACCGGGAATTCTAGCAAGGACAAGCTCGTGTGAATACAAAGAACCGGTACAGTGGAATTCACTGCGTTAACGGGTGAGTGGGTTTACTAATATCATACTCGGTTGGGATGATGAGCACAACTTAAAGATAAAAACCACTTACCAGTTGTGAGTGGGATTATATATCATACCCGGTTGGGGATGATAAGTACCTCGGTATAAAAATCCACTATTTAGTGGTATTTTAATCATCACCACTTAGAGAAAGTAATGTGAAAATTATGCAGAAAGACTACTTACCGGTTGTAAGTAGATCATACATGGTTGGTATGATGAGACTTCCTCGAAGGAAGTTGAAAACCCGTTCATCGGTTATGAACGGAGATGTCCTTATACTAGTCGGTATAATGGACAGTGTAAACATATTTTTGTCGGAAGTGCACTCCCCTGACTGTGTGCCAATACTTAAACTATTTAGGAGACCTTCTTGCAGGAGATCAATTAGCTCTTATAGGCCAGGGGCCTCGGTTTTGGAACTTAGGGGCTAAATGCCCGATTTTGAAAATCTTGTACAGTGGGTCCAAGGCCAATTGGCACGAGTAGGAGCTCGTAAACGAACATGATATATGTACCATAAAACTTAATAAGTGAATTGTTTGGCCATAGTAACAAGATATGACCAACATGCTCAGTCAACTAGCGACAGTGCGACATGATAGGTCGACGGACCAGTTAAGACAAACAACTGCGGGTTGAGTTGAGAGTTGGGGCCGTTGGACCAGTGGCACCACAAATTACAAGGCAATATGAGAAAACATTGTTTGTGCATGCACTGTGAGTATGGAATCATCAAGACGCCCATTAGGGGTAGTGATGCGTCTTGAGGGCACTGGACGACCTAATGGCTATAAGGGCAGTTCGTCGTTCCAGGTGTCTGTGCGAAATTTGGAGTAGCACCAAGCGCATGAGACTGGGGTGGGGATGGGATGAGGTCTCTATCCTCATAACGGACACGAAGATTTTATTCCGAGAATGAGGGTCAGATGCCGCATACATCCACTCATTCCCAGGGTAGAAGTAGTCGTATTTCTATCCGGATGGCAGGAAAAGTCGCTCCGAAACCACTAGCGGGTTCAGTAGTGATACTGACTTGCAAATGTGTGTAACCTTCATGATTAAGGATGTGTGTTGGGTGATAACACATGGGTAACTAATAAATAATGAAAAAAAACCAAATTTTTAAATAAAAGGATTTTTGAAAAGAAAAGAGTCTGTTACACTCCATATAAATATTTTTCTCGAAAGTCAAAAGATTTGAATCTCATTCACTAAGTAGTTGTACTCACCCCCTCCCTTATACCCCTTTCAGGAAGTCCCGGAAAGCCAAACCTTAAAAGACTTCCGTAATTAAACGCCTACAAGACACGTACGATTAATTTAAATTACTATGCAATTTTGATTTATGATATTCCTGGAAAAAGGTGTAGGTCTAAAGAACGCCTTACTTTTTACGGTTTATAATATAAGAGAAAACCCTTTAATAAATCGGGAGAGTGGCGGGTTGATCACGGGGATCCGACCAAACCGGGTCGGGGCATAACAAGTCGGTTTTCTCTCAAATAGGGCTAGAATTTCGGATTTAATCACCTAAAGAACCCAAAATGGAAAAATTGTAATTTAAATACCCAAAACAAAAAGAAAAAAAGGGAAGACCGATCGGAGGGGATCAAGTTGGGTCGACTCTACTCACCAAACTTACCTTGAGCCATCGCACACCGACCAACAACTATCTGTTACACCACTTCAAGATGTGACTCTAATTAACTCGATTTTTTTACCAAATGGGGTGATTTTAGTGTCAAAATGTTGATAATTGACCACTCTTGATCCATGGTCGAGCCCCGGCCTGCTAGTGGCTGAAAATGGCCACATGAAAGCCGTTTTGGCAGACCCCAATTCCAGATAGTAAAATCAGCCGCCACCATCGACCCTTTTGAGGCTGAATTCTCCTTCTTCTGGCCACCACTCTAGTGGCCACCAATTCTAAAGTGATGGTCTGTCTCCCCTCTACCCCCTCATGGCTAAGGCCAACCTCCCACAAGGGAGAAATCGGCAGGTACCAGTCAATCTCTGTCATTGGGTCTATCGAGTTCAACCCGATCGCGGCCAATCGATGACAAAATTTGCCCAATTCCGGTGACCACTTGGCTAACCACCACCACCACATAAAGATTCATATGGACCTTGGCTATAAAATACCTAAGCTCCAACCACCTTTGGTGATAATTTTTGACACCCCCTTATGTCACACCCCAACCCAGTTTGGTTGGATCCCCATGAACAACCCGCCACTCTTTCTTAGTTTAAGAGGAATTTCCTCCTTCTTTAACTCGAGAGGAGTTAGGCGAAATTTCAACCTTGTTCCTTGGAAGACATATATCAATTAGAATGCAAGCTTAAAGAAAATTAAGCATACCTAATGAAGGGTAAGGCTCGGTGTTACTCTTAGTCATTTTCCCTTTTTCTTGAAAAGGGATAGAAAAGAGGGGTGAGTTTCGACAACTCAGTGAATGGGTTTTTTTCCTAACAAAACTTGTATTGGAGTGTGCCAGATTCTTTTTTTTTTAAAAATCCTTTCAATTCAAATCTTGGCTTTTACTACCATTTCCATATTAATTACGGTGTGTCATCACCCAATACACATCTTTCATCATGAAGGTTAAACACATATTCGTAGGCCAGCACGACCACTGAACCCACTTGTGGCTTCGGAGCGACTTTACCGGCCATCTAGATAGAAGCACGTCCACTTCTACCCTGAGAATAAGTGGATGTACGTGACATCCGACCCTTAATCCCAAAATCGATTCTTCATTTCCGTATGAGGACAGAGACCTCATCATGTCTCCACCTCGGTCTCATGCGCTTGGTGCTACTCCAAATTTTGCACGGTTACATGGAACGACAAACTGCCCTTATACTCACCGGGTCGTCCAGGGCCCTTAGGACATATCACTACCCCTCATGGGCGTCTTGATGATCCTGTACTCATAGTGCAAGCACAAACAACGTTTTCTTATCATGCCATGTAATCTGTGGTGCCATTAGTCCAACGGTCCCGACCTTCAACTCAACCTGTAGATGTTTGTATTGACTAGTATGGAGATCGATCATGTCGCACTATTGCTAGTTGACTGAGAATGTCGGACCAGCCTTGGTACCATGACCATATAATTTACTTATTAAAGTTTTATGGCACATATATCATGTTCGTTTATGAGCTCCTGCTCATGCCCATTGGCCTATGCCCCCAAGTTCCAAAACCGAGGCCCCCGACCTATAAGAGCTATTCGAGCTCCCATCAAAAAGGTCTCCCAAATTTTTTAAGCATTGGCACACAATCAGGGGAGAGCACTTTTGACAAAATAAATTTTCACTGTCCCTTATACCGCCCATGTATAAAGACATCTCCGTTTATAACCGATGAACGGGTTTTCAACTTCATTAGAGCAAGTTTCATCATACCAACCGGGTATAATCTACTTACAACCGGTAAGTAGTTTTTTCGCATGGTTTTTACATCACTCCTCTAAGTTGTGATCTTTAAAATACCACATAGTAGTAGGTTTTTATTTCGATGTGCTTATCATCCCCAACCGGATATGATATAAAATCCCACTCACCCGATCGTGCAGTGAAATTCCACTTAGTCGGGTTCCGTCCCTAGCAAGCTGTACCTCGACTGGCGTTCCCGATGTCTCGTTCTCCTACACGAAATGAACATAGTTGTTCATTATTCTTTGGCCTAATAGTCCTCATTCATTCCAAATGAATGAGAAAATCCAACTTTATATATATTTGCAATTAGGTCCCTAAAGTTTTTTTTAAGTCCCTATTGCCGGCTTTTTCCTCAAATTGAGTCCCAAAACTTTTAAAATTTATCTTAAAACCTCAATTTATTAAATTTCACAAAAAGGGGTTTAATCTCCCAAATTTCCAATTTGGTCCCTCAATTTTTCCAAAATTACCATTTTTCCCTTCCTTTACAAAAATGGTAAATTTTGCCCCAAAATGTTTAAAATTTCTCAATTGGCCCTCTAATATTTTTTATCATAACCAATTGACCATCAATTTTAGAAAATTACATTTTGGTTCTTTGAATTTTCGAAAATCCCCATTTTGCCCCAATTTCAACTCTTTAACACAGTCGAATTTGATTTTATCAAATTGATCGATCAAACACCACAAGTTGTTAAAATTGAAGTTGAAATCGAGTTTCTACATATTAATACGATTCCATAGAACTTTGAATCGTAAGTTTTAACGCTAGAACGAGCTCAAATGGAGCTTCGCCGGAAAACAGACTATAAAGAGAGAAAGCTTTGATTTCTCACCAGTAAAGGCGTGGCAGTCTAAGCTTTCTATCTGGGCAGGTAGCTCTCTTCTAGAGGTTTTTCCTAGGATCAAGAATGACATCAATTGATGTCAAATTGGATCAGAATTTTGTTATTGAAATTTGGTCGACTCTCTCTCTAACACTAATAAAAAATTGTAAAGGGGAGTCGAATTGGTTTACCTTTCGGTCCTAATTCGATCGTGGAAGGGCTGAGGAGGTTTGGCCTAATGAGGGCTCAAATTGGCCGATTTCAACTCGGCCGAAACAGGGCATCTTCGGTCCGACAGAGCTGCTTCACTATTTGATTATGCCGGCGCTTCTTCGGCGACTCTCGGAACAAACGGATGTCACCACCGTGTAGCTAAAATCTCCCTAGTTCTAATGAACCCGACCTCGCTTTCTTTAGCTCAGAATTGACCCTATATCGGAGCTTTGGTTCGAGTTTTACTGAAAAACTAAGCAACTGAGAGAGAGTGGGCTTTTTAGGTTTAGAGAAGACGAATGGAGAAGGGCTCTTTATATAGGGAGCTCGGGGACCCGTTGGCCGTCCGTTTGGCACCGTTATAATAGGCATTGAAGACCTGAAACGTACCGAACGGAAGCATTTCTTCTTTGTCGCGCTGTTTCAATTTTTCGGTGAGTGAACAGTGTTGTCATCCTGAGGAAGAAGATGACATTGTTTCGAACCAGACCAAACCAGTCCGAACCGGGTTCAAAGCTTAAACTGGCTGGTTCACCCCCCATTCGACCGAGTTTTTCAAATCTAAAAATTTCTAAATTCATTTTCTATCCAATGGTGGTCTCAAATCTCAAATTTGAAATTTTTAAGCTACCTAGAAAAATAAATTTAGCATCCGGTTCAATAGTGATTCAAACCGGTTCAATTCGGTTCGGATCCAGTTCACCTGAACCAGTTTGGTTTTCATCTCCAATTCATTCTCTAGTCCATTTCCATAACTTCTATGACCCTTAGGTTACTTAAGATCCATAAAATTCTTGGTTTACCATCTCTTAATCGATTCTGGTTCATAAACTGGCTCGGTTCTTAAATCAGTTTAATCCAGTTCGGGCTCGTTTCTCCCAAACCGACTTGGTTTTTCTCTCCCACTTTATCCTAAGGTTCTTTCCCAAGGTTTATAATCTTTTTAAATTACAAGGGATCTATAAACTTCTCGACTTACCCATTCTCTATCGGTTCCGGTTCATGAACCAACTTGGTTCATAAACTGGTTTTATCCGGTTCGGACCCGGGATTTGGTCGGATCCCCGTGAGTTACCCACCACTCCCCTAGTTTATTAAGGGTTTTCCCCTTCTTTAAACTGTGAGGAGTAGGACGTCCTTTTTATCTGTACATTTCCTAGAATAACATTAATAAAAACTGAATAAATTTAAACTTACATACTTGTCTTGTAGGTTTAGCTAGCGAAAGGTCTTTAGGTAAAAATTTTTTCCTTCAGTTACTTGAAAATGGGTAAAGGGAGGGGGTGAGTTCGGCAACTCAATGAATTGGTGTTGGGAGAGAGTATACAAAATATATTAAATTGGAGTGTGCTAGACTACTTATTTCTTTCAAAAATATTCTTTTCCTTATCGCTTTGGTTTTTCTTCCTTATTTCATTCTAAGGTTCTTTTCCAAGATTTTTGAACCATTTTGAGTCACATGTAAGTTGTAAATTGTCAATTTGCCCCGTTTTCAAATAATCGAGCTTGTAGACCGTCTCGGTTTAAAATTCAAAACTAACCGGTTCTTTCCCCAATTTTCTCATTATCAAAGGACGGGATTTACACCTTAGTTGCTTAATTACGACCAATTTTGAAAAATATTCAAATTTTGAACTGGGCCTGAATCGGTTCAAAGATTCTTTTTTTTTTGCCTTAAAAATATCAAATTGGAAAATTGAAGCAACTATCATATAAAAAATAAATTTAGAACAATTTAGAAAATTTTAATTTTTGGAAAACCTACCGATTTTTTATTTTGGGTCATTGGACCGAGTTAGACCAGATCGATCAACGGATCGCTGCCAAGTTAGCGCTTAGTCAGCATGCATGACAATCAGCGCATGACACGTGGCGAAGTGCGTTTACTCAGCCGCTCAATCAGCGCTGGCCAATCAGAAAGAGACACGTGTCCTTGGTCAACGATCAAAGAAGGAAAACCCACCTCAACGACAACTGACCAATAGGGAAATGACACATCTCCCTAGTCAACGGTCAATGTCGGAAAGACCCCGTTATCAATACCAACCAATGAGGAGCTGACTCATGGCAAGGATGCCACATCAGCATCCGACAAGGATGCCACATCAGCATCCGACAAGGATGCTGGAGAAACGGTTGAGCAATTAAAGGCTGACACATGGCATAGCCATGTCGAATGACCTTAGCTAATTAGAGGCTGATACGTAATAGTGGCATTGTGCGTTAGAAGGGAAATCTGACGTATTTAAAACAACCAATCATAGTAGCCACGCTTCACGGTCAACGGCTGACCGAACACGATTAGCAGCCACGTCGGAACGAGCGGCCTGGGAGGTCACCATATATTTGGTTAGCGAATCAAAGGCTAACTAGGTTGTTGAGTAGGAAGTCGCGTTAGTAAAACCAACTAATAACGGAGCGACATGTGGCAAGTTCGCACGTGTAAAGCTCACATGCACGGCACAATATCGTCTTCAACCTCTGATTTGGGTAGATAATACCGATAGGTTGGCTGCCAAAATTCGTCAACCTAAAAATACTCTTGATATGGCCATTAACTCCGTTTCTTTCAAAATTTTCCAATTTCTCTTTCTATTTACTTATTCCGAAAGAATAAGATTTATAGGATCTGATCTGACTTAATCTCAATTTTTAGCTTGGATTCCCAAATTAATATTGTATTTCCGTTCCAACCGTGTAAGAATTATACTCTTGAGAAAATTTTGATATTATACTTTCTGTTATTTATTTTATTTATAAATAAATAAAATAAATATAAATAAAATAAATAAATTTGTGTAAAATTGTACCACCTAGTGTATTTTCACTATTCTAACTTTTTGTCTCTACTATTGGAGTGCTAAGAACAACAAAGGAAAATTGAAAAATTTTAAAATATTTGTTAGAAAAATATAATATAAAATAAGGATAAATTCTAAAAAGTGCCATATGTTGTCTTTCACAAATAATCACTAAAAGTTGAAAAAATAAAAATAATTAGTAAATGATATTCCAATATTATTACTTGATTAATCTACAAATTAAGGGATAATAATTAATGTTCACCTCCTTGCCGAGTTAAATACTCCACTCAATAATTGATCCAATTTTAACTATCGAATATATATAGAGATTGAGGATTATAATATAAAAGTAAAAAAAAGGAAAAAGGTAATTGGTTCGGTCAGGTTGAATTTGCTGAGCCGGGACTACCGAATCTCGGTAGCCACCTATCAAGTCCCGCGATCCCTGCCCGATTTTCTACGCATCTGTTCGTCTTTTATCCGAGAAAAATCTCGCGCAGATTCTGAGTCTACACAGGTTTCATTCTTCAAAACCCTAGCCGAAGATGGTGAATTTCCAGCTTATGATCACCGCCGAGCTTGAGAGCTTGACAGATCTTCAACCTCAGAATGGCTGCGATGATCCCGACTTCTCCTACTTTTTCAAGGTGCTGTCCAATATCATGATCTTTGAATGAATTTCTTTCCTTTCTTTGGTGTTAGCTTTGGGTACTCTGTTCCATTTGATAGGGTTTTTGTTTTTATCGTTCGAGTTCGACATTTATGACATTTTATTTTTCTCGTCATTTCTCTCTGTTTTTGTTGAATTTTTAACCATTTTATTTGATAATATTTGCGGCCATTCGACAATTTAAACAGCATTTGTTCCCCAGCCAGAGTGCTTTCTTCTTGGGGCACATTCAGTTTTATTTGAATTCTGTGGCATGCTGATTATTATCGATATCAGGGGTTTCTGTATGGCATAAATGATCTTAAATTAAATCATAGGTTTTCTAATTTTTTGTCTTGATGCTTGTGTTGGCAGGTGAAATGTGGACGATGTGGTGAAGTAAGCCAGAAAGAAACATGTGTAACCTTGAATGAGACCTTCCCCATTCCAAACAGTAGAGGAACTACAAATCTTCATCAAAAGGTAACCACTCTATATTCTCTAAGCTAATGCTGCCACAATAGCTGGAATTGATGATAATGTGTTAGTTCACCAATCCTTTAGTAAATGGAAATTTGATTGATGATATCACGTGGTATGGCTAAATTCTCCAAAAAGTATTTAAGTTTGGGGATAAACTGATTTATCATATGGATTGTGAAGTGCTTGCCCATAATATCTTGGGTTGGCTGAGATACCAATATTTCACACATCTTTGCTTGATATATTTGGTGGTTTGGAAAAATAACTCAAAATTGCACAAACTTCAGAAATAACCTTGTAGATTTGTTAAGTGTTGCTCACAATATCATAATGACATATAGACATTAGAGTCTATGGTATGTATTGTGCTATTTTCAAAATTCATGACATTTTAGCTCATGGAATTATTGGAAACAATGCAAATTACGTAATAGGTTAATTCTGAAATTCATAATATTTTGGGGAATTTCATCAAAATAGGTGATAAGCTAGGCAAATTTCCCTATCATAAATCATAAATTGCAGTATGAGTGGTGGTGATGGTTTAAGCTCTGAGGTGTTAGTCTTGAGAATCTACTTTAGTGGCTACTATATGTAAGTGTGTACTTTGATGGGCTTTGTTGCAGCTTGTTTTGTTAATTTTATTAATTTTGTCATTATCGCATAATATCTAATTTTGTGACTTTTGAAGAAATCTCAGCATTGATTTATAATCATTAGGTAATTGAAGCACTCTATTTTCTGTCAAAAAGTCCAATATAGAGACTCACGAATAAAATCATAAGTGTATTAGTTGTGGTTCAAAAGAGGAAAAGTGTCCTTTTGGACTTTTTCTTTTTGTTTTATTTATTTATCCTCTTTAAGTATGAAGATCTGACTTGGCATGGTAAATGCTATTGTTAAATAGAGCTACAGCTGTTGTGAGGGATTTTTATTTCATTGTTCCTTTGTATTTTTACTGCATGTAGTAATACCATCACCGCCAAGAGTGATATTCCAAAGTCATTGGTTTAGAGCTCACTCCCATGCAGCTTAGTGAGTTCAAAGTCATTGGTTTAAATCCTTTTCTACATAACTTAGAGCACGTGCTAGTTGTGCCTTTTTGGACTATACTATAGAGGGCTCCAATTTCTTGGATTATATTATGCTCTTATTGGAGCTACACTGGCAGGCCAATGATGAATGTTGGTTGTTCTGTTTGTTTGATATATGCATGGATGAATATGAAAGTTTGCATAATAGGGATGACAAGATTGCCACTTATTTTGCATTTCATTTAGAGATAAAAGGTAGTGTTATCCTGTCAATTCACACCCAATATTTTGTATGCTTTTGCTAGAATTTTTAAGTTTATCATTTCTTTGGCTATTGACGTCAGACATTATACAAGTAAACAGTAGTAATTATTTCCTAAGCTAATGTTCATCACTTATTTTTCTTGCATCTTTTGTTCCTTGGATTTTTTTGCACTTCAAAATAGATTTTATTCATGACCTAATCTCAATGCAGTGCTTGATTTTACTCAGGGCTCCAATAAAAGAGGGGCTCTGTCTGATTCAATTAAAGGAAATAAACAAAGGCAGGTATAAAAGTAAATATACTACCTGAGCCTGGCCTTTACGCGCAAGTGCATCAACACAAGAATTTAGAGATCTACTAAGTTACTTGAACATTGTGAAATTTTTTAATGGCATTCCTAAAGGTCTCCTAATGTGGGAATAACTTCCAATTGCACTGCAGGCTTGGTCCTCTAAATGACTCGACAACCACCTTGGAGTCCATCACTAAGATAATGTCATGGTACTGCATTGCTGCTGCTAATTGGACTCCATGCAGCAATGCCATGGCAGCCGCCTCTGGAGCCAAGTTGCATCTAACTTGTTGCGTCTTTCCTGCTAGGAATTCTCCCTCTCCATTCACAATAATGATCGTTCCAACCACACCTGAAAGTGCGTTAAAGGAACCGTCACAATTTACTTTAATAAACCCACTTTTGGCGCTACCCAAAACCGGTTGTGGAAACTGTTGGAACCATTCAGTAGAGCTGAGTGCCTGATCCAGCCTTTTGTAAATTGTGTGGGGGTGTTCCCAGTTGTTTGGCCAGGTGAAGTGTTGTCCGTGAAACCTGCAGTCTAACAACTTTGTTCCAAACAACATCTGCTGGAGATTTGAGATACATCTGGCTTCTTTAGGTTCCCCTCCACGCATCTCACTCCGCTTTCCAATGCTGTCCATGTCTCCCACCACCAGCCACAGGTCCTTAATTGACTCAGCTAGTCTTATCAATTCATCCCACAGTCTCTGCCTCTCCCCAAAATCACAAGGACCATAGATACAGGCCAAACCACACCACATGCCTTTCTCATGATGCCAGACCCGCACATCCAGAAGAGAGCTTGTTTGGGAGATGATCTCAATTGCTCCCAGGTTCCACCACAAAGGGAGGCCTCCTCCCACACCTACTGGTGGAACATAAGCCCCCTTAGCATAGTGAGCCTGTCTTTGGAGCCTTCCTAATGAGGTCTTTGAGAGCCTGAACTGTCAAGGGGAACCTAATCCCTTGGCAGTTCCAAGATAACAGTTTCATGGCCCCGTATGGCTGTTGAGGGCGAGCCACCACCGTCATATATCTGGGAGTTGTTTTCTGTTCCTGCAAATTGACTTCCAGTGTTTATTGTCAAGTTCCTGGCCAAACTGTTCCCCTGCACATTAAACCTGGAAGGTTCCCACTTTGTGGGATCTCTCACAGATGTCTTTTTTCTCTTTGCTCGGCTGTATGTGATGAGCTGATTTAGCTGATTAGGAGGCCTCTTGGGGATGTGTTCGTAGCCTCCCAACTTAGGTGTGCTAGTGGGACCTACCCTCTTTGGAGTCCCCATTTTTGGAGAGAGAGTGTGCCCGTCGGGGTCGTGTCTGCCCCTCTTCCACTGCTGTGTACTTGGGTAGTTCCATCCAGCCAGTTGAGTCCTTTTCAGTCTGCCTCTCTATGTTTGGTTCCTCTGCTCTACTCAGCTGTTGTTTAGAGATATCCCTTGTTCTTGTTTGGTCAGATTCCTGTGGGAATTCAAGGCAGAGGGGAGCCTCAAATTCTGCCTCACTCTTAAGTAAACAGTAGTAACTATTTCCCAAGCTAATGTTGATGACTTATTTTTCTTGCATAGTTTGTTCCTTAGATTGAACCCATCTTTATTGAAGCTCAGAAATTTACTTTTTCAATGCTTAATAATTTCAGAAAAGCTGGTTATATGCAAAAAGTAGAATGACTTAAACTATACATTATGCTTGCAAAACTTTTCCTGTTTTTTATGTTTTGTTTATATCACTTTAATTTCCTCTTTTCAAAGTCAGCTGAATTATTCATTATACATTGTATGTTCATCTTTTTCTAGTGTAAGTTTTGTGAGAGAGAGGGCACAGTGACCATGGTTCCAGGACGTGGCCGGCCATTGACACAAGAAGACAGTGAATCAGGAAAATATGCTCCTTTGATGTTATTCGACTGCAGAGGCTATGAGCCTGTGGATTTTTCATTTCGTGGTTTATGGAAGGCAGAATCTGTGAGTTCCTTCTCTTCATGAAGGAAATCTGATTTCTCATTGTGCATGTGTTTTCATGTACATTTTCCATGAATCAGTAGAATGTTATGTATCAGTAATTTCATTTATTTAGGGACAAAGGGTTTTCACTAACAGATTGGTGTAAAACCTTTTTAGATTATGGTCATTACTTAGAGAAGTTAGTTATGACCATATGATCTAAGACTAGGATGTTAACATTGATCAAGAGAATACAAGAAAATAAATTACACCAGTAAATAGGATGATAGAAAAAAGGAAGCAAACTAGAGGCAAGTGCAAGGAATTTTCATGCTGAAAGTTTCTACGGGAAGATATTGTGTGGCATGATAGTAATGTGGTTGAGGATTTTCATTGTGCTGCTATTTAATAGCAGTAATTTATGGACTGCATTTACTGTGATTGAATTTATGGTCTTCATTTTTATTTGATGCGACAGTTATAGCATCTTTTTTGATAAGCAGATAAAATTTTTAAAGGCATGCTGTTCTGTTTTTCAGTTATGATTTTTATGATATCTTTGGATAATGATGTTCTAATACCGAAGACCTTTAGGTTGAAGTAATGATCTATTCCCCAAGGCTAATAGGTTGATATTCTCTATGGCGCCAATTGAACTGTCTACTTGACCACTTCCTTCTAGAGCATGATTGTTGCTTGCTTTGATCTCAAACTTAATCATCATATGTGCAGTTGGAAGGAACAAAATTTGAGAACATTGACCTCTCAAGTGGTGATTTTTCTGAGTACGATGAGAAGGCAGGGCTTCCGGTCATGATATCCAATCTCAAGGCAACTTTCACTGTGGTTAAATAAACCTAACTTGCATTGCCATCACAGAAATGCCCGGTTAAGGTAAATAGACTTTTTTCTAGTGCACGAGGACATAAAAGTGTCTTGCATGTCATGAGGTAAGACAAATACCCAATGTGCATTTCTTGTTGGTTGTACACACTTCTAACCACCTGTTGTGGTTTTCATGTATTCTGTTGCCATGGGTTTGCTTTTCCATGCTACGTTTCTCCTTTTTATGATTGGAATTAAATCATTACCATTAGTTCATTAGTTTAGTTTGCTTGATATGTCCGTGATTAAAAATGAAAGATTCAACATTACATAACAGAATGCGCTGATAGTGCTAAAAGGTTAGTCATGAATATTACAAAATGTATTGGAATGGTGCAAATTGGTACACAAATAATTGTTGGTTTCGTTTAGGGGAAATCTTTTTCTAATTGTTTTTAGTACAAAATATCAAATTATTGATGATAGAGTGATGATGCTATTGAAAAATTCTTTCACATAAATGTTCTTTGTACCAATTTGATGGTGTCCGACCACAAAAAAGTTATACTATGGATAAAAAATTATTTTGTACTATTTTTTAATTTATATTACTTTTTGTTTTGTTGTGCAACCTATATATAGACACTATCTTATCATATTTAAATTGATTTTGATTTTGATGATCCTACTTATGTTTACGGGAACTAAGCGATACAAAGTCTATTTACTTACTTTCACTTCGCCTTTTCCACATACTTGGATAGATTCAAGAAAGAGTTAGATATATAGTTTAAATATTTTTAAAAGTTTTAAGAAGGTATATATTTTTAACATTTTATTATTTTTTATACAAAATATTTATTTATTAACCCTGACCGAATATATGCTTGAAAAAAATCATCTCCTCGCGAGCTTTTTTCCTTCGGCTTCACATGGAAATCTTTGTTCTCATTAGTGGTAGTAGTATGCTTGATATTTAAGACTTTTTCTTAGACAAATTGGAAGAAATTCTTGATTCAAAATGAAAGTTTATTAGGCATGGACAATTCCTTGGAAGTGTATATTTCAGTCCTGTATAATGAGATGATTTTAAGGATTTAATTGTAATAAAAAATTTTAATTTAATTGTAATTAAAAAATAAATGTAAGGATTTATTTGGATGTTCAAATAATAATTTTTATGGGGATGAAAAATGTAAACAAATTAAATTTTGGATCAGAAATTATTTGTTAATGAAATAAATTTAAGTACTTTTATGTAAATAAAAAATATAGGTGTCTATATATAAAATTTGGATATTTAATTAGTTAATTATATGTAAAAGTAAAGGTTTATACCAAAATGTATTAGCATTTAAAGAAATCGATAATCTATTTGATACTAACAATTCACGATATTCACGATTTATTTGAAAGTAACCTGTCACAAATCTCGTTAATTAGACTTTTAGTATTAAAATCGGTTGAGATTATTAATGTTAAATAAATATTATAAATCTTTTTTATAAAAATATTCTCTTTGTATAATATTGTTTAAAATAATTTTTAATAGATATTTTTGTTTAAAGTATAAATTATAAATTTTATTTTGAAAAATTTATTATATTTGAGCCGGTCAAATTTACGTTTTTTAAGAGAAATGAATATAATTATTATATTTTGAAAACTCGTACAATATAACAAATAATTGTAAATAAAATTTAAGTTATAATAGTTATAAAAATTATTTCAATTAGATAATATATTTAAGTTGATGAGAGCGATTCGAGTTAAAAACTATTGGATTAGAAATACAAAAAAAAATTTTAGTTCCAAAAATACCATTATAATTGTAATAGTGCAGTGAACGAATGATAAACCCGATTTGCAGTGGCGTTGATTTTTACAAAAAGTCTGAAACGGAAAACAAAGTATATGTTTTCCAGATAGCAGCCAAACATGGGAAGGTGTCTTGAGGTGTAAATTCTTTTTTTTCATAATAAGAAATACTAGAAATGAAAATCGAAAAAATCTCGAATGAAAACTAATATTAAAGCAAACCAAAAGTGTATTTAGAAATTAAAACGGGGATTTGAAAATTTTCAAGTGGTAAATAAATATTCAAAAAATAATAAAAATAATCATTAATGAAATTGAATATCAAAACCAAATCGATTTAAAGTGTGCCGCACCCGAATTGGATTAAACCGTAAATACCTGATTCAAAGATTAATTTTTTTAGTTGACTTAAAAATATTAACTTGGTGAATTGAAGTAACTATTAATTAAAAAATTAATTTAGACAAATTTAGAAAATTTTAAATTTTAGAAAATCAATTGAATAGGGTATGAACCGGCCGATTTTCTATTTTTGGTCACTGAATCTAGTTCGATTGAATTGGTTAAAGGTTCAGTCAGTTAACGCACCGACGAGTGAGCAATAGGAGAGTGACTTGTATACTCAGTCAAATGTCAACTAAGGAGAAGTCTTTTCAACCCGGTTGGCTAATGAGGAGCTGACTGGGAAACCGCGTCTGCAAAACCAACCAATCATAGTGCGTCACGTGGTAGCTCATACGCGTGCGCACTGTCACACCCTGATCCAGCTTGGTCGAAGCCTTGTGATTAACCTACCACCCTTCCCTGATTCACGCTGGTATTTCTAACCGATGGTTCAAAAAAGGTAAAAGCATACCAGTACACATATTTTCCATAACAATTTTAAATCAAGATACTATAATATAGGGCTTAACTTGAGGGTTCAATACTTCATTCTGACTTCAATTCCACTTGATTTGACCCTTCGTGAAAGGGGTTCAAGGGAGAGGAGTGAGTGCCCTACTCATACCCAACTCAAACCAGCTTCCTTATTCATCTTGGTTCCTTAATTGAGTTCGATCTTAAATGTTCATTTAACTTTATTTTGTAACCCGTTTGACTAAATATTTTCATTTTTAGAAAATTAGGTATTACATCAAACCTCGTTACAATGAAAAATCATGTGGTTGGTTACATGAATATGTTATAATGTTATTAGAATATGGAACGGTAGCATTAGAGGTTGAGTATACCCAAGTAAATAAATTATTATAATTCGAGATGTAGTGAGGAAATTCGTGACCTATCAACAATGATTATTGCTTGAACTAGAGGGATTATCATGTGTCCCAAAAACTTTTATACCCGAAAGGCATAATTGGATCAAGCATGCTTTATTAAATACTCACCCGAGAATAAAGGACTTTGGACTGTAGGGTGAAGTACACATAAGAGACATGTCTATGGTTAAGGGAAAATGCATGTTATCAACTCTTATTGAGACTTTAAAATTGAATAGAGAAATAAGTATGGTAAAAGCATGTCAATTATGTACATAGAATTCCCCATGCAAAATTCTTTACCTACAAAACTCCTAAAATGAACTAATTAGTTGTAATAACTCAAATTTAAATAGCTAACAAAACCTTATTCAAGTCAAAAAAATGTATTTGAATCGGACCAAAATTTAATTTTAAAAGAAATTCTTATAAGTAAATGCAATAATTTAGTCCACTACATAAAAAAATTAAGTTTAATACAAATTGAATTAACATTATTGATAGGTGGTTAAACTCAAATAGAAAGAATATAATTTATGTAATTGGTTGTATTTATGTTGAAGAGTAATAAAAAAAACTCTAGTAGATTATTGAAAACTCTCCAATACTCTTTTTACTTGACCATAAATTTAAATAGTCAAATATTTATCGACTTTAATACTAAAGCTATGTTTGTATTGAGTGGTTATAAAGGGATTTGAGAGTTAAGTGTTTGGAGGGGAAGTGAAGTGATGAATTTGGAGATAATAAAATTTTTTAATAATTTATTGTTTGGATGGAGGTAAAGTTAGTGAAATAATTATTAATGAAAAAAATTAGAAATATAAATTTATTATTTTAATTAAATTAAATAATTTATTAATTATTATATATAATTAAATTATATTAAAAATATTTTGTACAATAATTTTTTATTTATAATATTTATATTATATAATTTTATATAAAATATTATTAATATATAAATTTATTTAAAATGTATAAAAATAAAAAATAATATAAATAATAAATAAATGTATTAAAATAATTTAAATAATAAATAAATAAAACAATAATTATATATAACTTTATTTTAAAAAAAATTGTGTTGTAGTACAAAAAATAATAGCCTCTCCAAACTCCCAAACCCCTCCAAAGAATTGACTTAATATTGTTATAGTTGTAAAAAATATGCACTACTTTGAGCAAATATCTCCCCTTGAAAAATGAGGCTACTTGTAAAAATAATTCAATTTGCATCACAAGTAAAACTATTGGCTAATATACTCAATAATAAAATAAATTATATACCACTGAAAATATATTCTTTCATTAGGAATATTAATATTCTATTATCATTCTTTGAATTCTTTATTTTGTCGTATATTATATAGCTAGAGCACCAAACTTTTGTTTTGACGCCATAGGGTATAAGCCAAATAGATTATTTTCTACTCTACTTAGTTATTTATTCATTTTATAGATGATGATATTGTTTTCTCTCATATGATTGAGATTCTATTTCATTCATTAATGAAGTTAAGTATAGTGCAAAAAATAAAATATTGATCATTTAGAATTTTATCCATAAATCATCACTAAAAAATTAACTAGCTTCACAAAAATCTAATATTTAAATTAATAATAGCATCATTACTTGAGATTATAATATGTTATTTAATCGATTATTCAAATATTTATTTCTTATAAGATTCATAAACCATTCATATATAAATAATAATTTTTTACACTATATAAAAATAATATTAAGTCCTCATATTAAAATACTGAGATTCTCCGTCTTCTAGGAAGGTCATAACGCCGACTGAAGCACAAAGTCAGAGACACGCCAATAACATCACCGTTGTCATCATTGACTTTTCAATTCTCATTTGAATATGTATTTTATTTTTTTTCCATTTTTCCCGGTCTCCTCTAAGCAGAAGTACCAGCTCCTATATAATTCTTACCGAATCCTCCCCCGTTTCTCCTACCTACTGCGAATCTCTCCTCTTTTTCCGGAAGCTTCCCTTCTCCTGCGCTTAGCTCTTCGCAGACGCTACCGTCGACATGGATGCTGCGGTGAAGTCTGGCCTCCTCTCTGATGTCCGGGGCGTTGGTGCTAAACCGCGGAATGCCAACCGCAGATCATCCGTGTAAGTAGTTTCTGTTTGCTTGTCGAATCTCCGAGAGATATGTCGCCTATGATTGTTGACCTTGATATAGCCGTCTGTCAATCAAGTACTGGCCGTGAATGGAGTCGATCGCTGGATTTGGAGGCTGGAGGCGATCGCTAGATTTGGAGGCTGGATGCGATCGTTAGATTTGTAGGTCGTTGATAGCTGTCGCCTGTCCTTGGTGTAAAATTTATAATCTCGTATGCGCATTCAGTACATAGTTTTCCCACCCTAAGGATCGATCACTCTGCACACTTCGCTTTCAGTCCTTGGCGTAAAATTTATAATCTCGTATGCGCATTCAGTACATAGTTTTCCCACCCTAAGGATCGATCACTCTGCACACTTCGCTTTCAGTCCTTGGCATTAGTCTTTGGTTTGATCGGGTTAATCATTGATTAAGATATTTCCGAGCTCTGAGCTAGTGTATTCTGATTTGCGGTTATGCTATTCTCATCATGCCATTGTATGTTTCCATGCGATTGATTAATTTTAAAGACGTGTCTAGCTATCGTGCACAGATTTATATACTTGTTCTTTTAGGGGCATCACCTTCTCAGAAATCTGGTCTGATATCTGGACCAGTCATAGGTGAAATGTCTTAAATTCTTGATGATAACAATATCCTGTCAGTCCTGCTAGGCTATAAACTGTATTTTCTATGCTAGAAAGCTGATCAGATTTGTCAATATGTAACAACACAATCAGAATATGTAGTTCTCTTGTTGTTTTCAATATTCTGCTTGTCATGAGGTTATCCATGTAATTCTAAGCTTCTAGCATGTTAAGAATGACCCAAGGTTCACAAGGAAATTTCTCATCATTTTCTTTTACCTGTCCAATGAGGGATGTGATTCTGTAAAATTTTATTATTTAAATATATTAGTTTAAAACTCCCAAGCTTGTAGCTGAGACCTGATTTGGATTTCAAATTATGTAGGTTCAGCTCCCAGAAAGGCTCGTGTGTGTCAATGTCTTTTGGGACACCACATAGTGATTGGCGACTTAAGGAAATGAAGGCTTCGTATATTAAATCTACAGTTCACTCTGTAGGGGCATCCACCTATGCTGAGACTGCTATAGGATCTTATCCACATGCTGCAGAAGAGAAAATTGGTGTTCTTCTGCTTAATCTTGGTGGTCCAGAAACTCTTGTTGATGTTCAGCCATTTCTGTTCAACTTGTTTGCAGATCCAGTATGTTGCAATTCTTAAGGCATTTCAACATGTAAAAGTTAGCAAGTTTAGATCTCTATTAACTTTTAATGCCGCTTCATATAGGACATCATCCGCCTTCCTCGGCTATTCCAGTTTCTACAGAAGCCCTTGGCACAGTTAATCTCTGTGCTGAGAGCACCAAAATCTAGAGAAGGATATGCTGCCATAGGAGGTGGTTCACCTTTACTCAGAATAACCAATGAACAGGTGAACTTTTTGACACATCATGCTGAGTTCTTGTTCTGTTTGACTGAATTATGTTTCCATTACCTACCCCCTTTCATTTTTCTTGAAGTCTTCATCTTCATATTGAGGAGATTTACTTTTCTTTGCAGGCTCATGCCTTGAAATGTGCTCTGGAAGCAAAAGAAATATCTGCCAATGTCTATGTTGCAATGCGATATTGGTACCCTTTTACTGATGAGGCACTACAGCAGGTAAGGCGCTCTGCTTTGTTCTCATACATTTTATGTTTCCATATAAAATTCTTCTTCCTATAAACAAAGATTTTCTTTTAGTTCGAGCATTTGATTATCTAGAATGGTAAGAAAGCAGCCAGCATATTTACATGTCACTCACCATTTCCAATTTAAATCTTGTGTCTTCTTGAATTTTCATTTGCACGTAATAAAATTGGGCAATGAAAAAAACTGTACTCTATTTCTGATCAGTAAATGTCATAAAACTTGATATGAATGATTTAGCTCTGCAATGGATAGCTTTCTAATTCGGAAATGTGTTTAATAGATCAAAAGGGACAAGATTACGAGGCTGGTTGTGCTCCCACTTTATCCTCAGTTTTCCATTTCTACAACTGGATCAAGCATACGTGTACTCCAAAATGCTTTTAGGTAAGTCTAAAGCTGATAACATGTGGGTTCATCTGCAATCTCGAAATTCTATTTAAAGTTTTAAGAAAACTAGATTCTCAAAATTTTTATGTTTTTATACAAGTTTTACTGGACTTTAAGTAAAGTTTATGACTGATGACTGGTTTTCTTACAGAGAGGATGCATATCTTTCACGATTACCTGTTTCTATAATTCAGTCTTGGTATCAGAGACCTGGTTATATAAAGTCAATGGTTGATCTGATCAAGAAAGAGCTGGAGAGTTTCTCCAAGCCTGAGGAGGTGGGTCTCATTGGATTGTTCTTGTTGTGTGATGATTCTCTGAAACTTGATGTATCATGGAATTTGACTGAAAGACTTTGAAATTGTAGGCTATTATTTTCTTCAGTGCTCATGGAGTGCCGGTCAGTTATGTGGAGGAAGCTGGAGACCCTTACAAAGACCAGATGGAAGAGTGCATTGCTTTGATAATGCAGGAATTGAAATCTAGGGGGGCTTACAATGACCATATCCTCGCGTACCAGGTGAGATGGATACTCCAATTTCACTTGCTTTAATCCTTGGATTCTCATAGTATTGAACAGTCAATCTCATTTGAAATTCCAAGTTATGTTACTGCAGAGCCGGGTTGGTCCTGTTCGGTGGCTGAAGCCCTACACTGATGAGGTCCTTGTTGAACTTGGTCAGAAAGGTGTCAAGAGTCTGGTAGCTGTACCAGTGAGGTAAAATATTGGGAACTTCTTTTATCTTCACGAGTATTTTCTTGTTCTTCTCTGTGGTCAACTTAAAGAAAGATGCAAGGGATGAGTTTGGGCTTCCCATACAAGCTCAAGAACGTTGTTCATATTATGAAGTGTTATCGTTTTATTCTATGGTGCTGCCACTCCCTTATATCAAATTGACTAGATAGATACATTCTCTTTTTAATGCCTAAAAGTTTGCATTGGTTTCAAATCATTCAAGATTTTACAGAAAACCCGGGGAAAAATATCTATGGCTTCCTCGGGGTAACAACTTGACTTGGGATGGTCTTAGTTATTGATGTTTGCAGTCCCTATCTCATGACCCATCTTTTTGTTATGCCTTGATGAGATTTGGTACTTCTAGTGCTGAAAGATGTGTCCTCTGTATTTGGCAGCTTTGTGAGCGAGCACATAGAAACTCTCGAGGAGATTGACATGGAATACAGAGAATTGGCGCTCGAGTCTGGTATCGAGAATTGGGCCCGTGTCCCTGCCCTTAACTGCACCTCCTCCTTTATAACAGACCTGGCAGATGCCGTCATGGAGGCCCTGCCATCTGCTGCGGCCATGTCAACTGCCAGCTCCAAAACTGAAGATGTCAACCAGGACCCAATAGACTATTTTATCAAGATGTTCTTCGGTTCTTTACTCGCATTTGCCTTGCTCTTCTTGCCGAAGCTGACAACTGCTTTCAAGAACCACATCATCTAAGACGAGCTAACAGGTTTCATTAGTTTGCTGGAACGTCCAGATGGGGCATAGGTATACAGTATCCAGTATCCTCTCATTGTTTATTTTCTCCACAAAAAAATTACCAAGAATCATAGGATAGTATTTTTGTAACACAGAATTTACTCGGTAATTCCAGTTCGCTTCTCTATTATTTTGTGACTGCGGGAAGAGCCTGCCAACCTAGTAGGTGAGAATTCCAAACAAGGACCTTAACTTTTAGCAATAACTCTAATTACTGTCATTTGTTTTGGTTCAATTTGATCCCAAAAGATCATAAATCTTTCATCTTCTCGTACTATTCTTCCACTTTATATCATAAACCTGAAAATCACTTGTGAGTGGTCTGATTATTAACAATGATGATATGACGGTGAATTTCTTGATGAGATTAAATGACTGATGGATCTATTATCAGATCTTGGGAAGTTGTTTGGAATACTTGTTCAAGATGAAAAGCATAGTTCCATTAATTTGGCTAGTGCTTCAGAGGTCATGGCTTTTTTTTTTCTGTAGCCAGCATTTTCTTTTCAATCAAGATGTGGCCGGCCTCTGTTCAGGGTCTTAAGAAGTCTAACTAGCATCCTTTACCAAGTGAACTCCAACTGCTGGTGGCGGCCTTGAAACTCGTGTGCAGTATCTTAAGTAATCTAACCAGCATTCTACTCCTTAGCACATAATTAAAATGGGAAAAGGGAGAATGAGCTTTACCAGAAAAAAAAAATATCACGTTGGTGTTATAAAAATGGTGAGTGGTGGAGGATGCTAAAATCTTGTATAATGTTGGCATGGTAGTTGAACACCTATCAACTTAGACTCTTACTCTCACATGTACCACATACTCTCTTCAACCACACACATTCACTTCTCTAACAATTCCACTGCTGAGACCGGATCTTTATGTCTGTAATCATTTAGACGTTTCTTCCATGTTCATAATTGAAATAGGACCTTCATTTGGGTCATTCATAATTAGGCAGTTAGTCTCCGGATGTGCCTTATGACACCATAAGACTACACTTTCCTTCCTCTAAAACAGTGAGATCTTTTTTTTGGTAATTAAATTTGAGAGAGAGCTGATTTTTAATTTATTATTAGTATTTATGATTTATTTATTGATTAATTATCAAATATTAGAGTTCAGATGCTAGGTACACCATCCATCGGAACGGTACGAGAAGCTTGAGATCAGGATTGCTCAACCGGAGTAATTTGAATTAGAGTTCGAGATTACTCAATCGAAGCTCGGGAACTCGAGGCTCGAGAACTCTCTATTCGGGTCAAGGTTCGTATCAAAGTAGATCCGGATCTAAATCCGACTCGAAATTGGATCTAACCAAATGAACCCTGACCCGAAAATAGTCCGAATCCAATATTTCAGATCAATACCCGACCCTAGAATTATACATACCCGAATGCCATCCCTAGTACGTGCTCTCGCAGTTTGGAGGACACACTCCCCTGGTCTGGTGGCAGTGGCATCTTCGACTTCCTTTCCTCTCAACAATCACTAACTTGAGGCATTTGGGACACTTTGTAGTATATGTAGTGAATAACAGTTAATCCCTTCGTTGGATTACCATCTCTTTACTCAAACACGGACCTGTGACCTCCTTGATTTGACCTCAACTTGATTCAAGGCAAGCTGGGTTTATCGTTATAAATAATTATATATATATATATATATTTAAATAAAACAATTGTAACTACAGTATTTTCCATTCCTATCTTCAATTTTTATTATATTATTGTTTTTCAATAATAGTATTATTCCGTCAGACGGCGCATGGAGATGCTCCACAGATTCAATCATTTTGCTACCATTAAGCCTTTTTATCTCAAGTACCCTGTAGAATTTAGAATACATGCTTCTTTTCTTCAAGCAGTTTCTTAAGAAAACTCCAATCTATGATGACCTTAAAAATCTCCTGTGCAATTTCTTAAGAAGAAGGTGTACCGGGTTGAATCATCTATTATACCAGACAGGAGTAACTTCCATAGTGCACTTACTCAGACAAATGCAATACTAATGTAATGCTTGCGAGGTAGACAAAACACGATTCCTTTCCATACATTATCCCACGACCAATATTTATTTGACAAGGACACAGGTTGCAAACTCCCCAAAAAAACATGAAGGAAAAAAAAGCATGCTCCTAGAGGGCAATATCTATAATTAACAAAAGCGTGTCAAAGAAGTTCAAAGGGGTTCAAGGTTGGATGCTTACCATGACCTTCTTTTCTTTAATGTCAAGATCTTGACTAATCTGTTGTTGATCTAAGACTTCTTCTGCTCCTTCTCCGGTCATCTCAGTGTCTCAACTGACCTAATGAATACATTGAAATGGCAGGGACCAAATCTTCTCATACCAAAAGAATATAACCAGGAGAAACCACCGAGCTGACCTTAGGTCAAAGTCCAGATGCTTTTTTTTTAATCCTAGGAAGTAGCCGAATCAAATTGTTGGGGTTGTCCAGAAACGATGGTGGGCACGGACTCTGTTCTAGTTAGGATGGACTTGTAGTTTGTACTGCACCTGCAAAACTTATAAATTATTTTGGCCCTGCTGTCACTGGGCATAGTACATGTAAAGACTATTTGCAGCAGCAATGGCAAGTGAGTCCTCGGTAGGATGCCAGGCCATGTGGAGTAGCTTTGTTGTGAAATCAAGAGAATTCCCATTCGTGTCAGCTCCCGAGTTGTCTGTTGCTTTTAAGAGTAAATGTAAGTCAGCTACACAACAAAGAAAAGCCTGCATCTGTATGAAGTTCTTTTAGAAATACGAAGAAAGAAACGTCATGTCTCCTCTCTACAGGTGTCCTCTTCAATACCAAGTGAAAGATCAGGATGAGCAACTGAAATCGAACAAAGATTGAGCACATGTGTACCTCTCTTGACAGCACGAGTTAAACCGAGAGATCTAGAAGGCTTGGATGGGGTGGGGACTTGTCTTCTGTATGCACATAAAACATATAACATATTGTCTCAGGCAATTAAACAGAGAGAAAGAGAAGCTAAGAGTTTGTGCAGAAAGGGAGACAGTCATGCCTGAGTGTAACCAAATTACCTAATACTCAAGTCTTACCTCATAGGGTTTTTAGTAGCTTCAAGTGTTATTGCTTCTGTACTGCCTTCAGAGCAACCAAATACACGAAACAGATTGCTGAAATGAACAAGTAGATGAGAGCATGCCAGGCTTCAACAACTACAAGTGTAATAAATAGGACATGAATAAAAAACAAGTGATAGTATATGAAGTGCACCTGTAAGAACCAGTGGCAGCACGAAGTCCGTCTCCACTTAAACAGCACTCGAATTTATCAAAGATTGAATCATTTTCATACAAGTCACAGAACTGGCGAATTGGTAATAACACAGGAATTAGCTCTGCACATGTTTGAAGATCATAGGTTCTATCAACATAACATCTCACCTTCCGCCTCAGATATTCATGCACCTGGAAAGTTGCAACTGGACCAGAATCCATATTGATATCCCAGAGCTGGAAGCACCAGTAAAAAACAATAAATCATGAGTGAAACTTACTATCAACAATTCTTGTTATTGCGAGACTTGACCAACTAACTTAATTGTTAGTATGTCATTCTTAAAAAGAATTTGATAAATAACAGCACTCCTATGATGAGATTCATGAACCGCCATCTACTGCCTTGAAGGAAAGGCAATCAAGTGATCTGTCAAAAGATGTACAGCAATTTATGTAAATCAAACACATCATGAATTCATAAATTTCACCCAAACCATGCATTTAAAGTAATTATTCATTTTTCTTACAGCTGTCAATATAGAGTGGCAAATTTATCACATCAAGAATTTGGAGTTGTGTATACAAAAGTTAAAACCTTGAGCGTCATGTAATCACGACTAAGCATGTGTCTTCCATCTTTAGCAAATTTGACATCTGAAATGGAAGCAATTATCTCAGAGAAGAAGGACTTTGACCCAGAAGCTTCATGTGCTTCAAACCTGAATCAACAAATGAAAAATAACTAGGATTAAATTCATTTTCTATTAAGCAAATGAGATAATAATAATAATAACAACAACAACAACAAGAAAATCATTCCAACAAGACCATTTGCATCTACCTCTTGTATTTTTATTGGGAAAATAATATAAGTATACACAGCATGTCTGAAGTATATCAACATATATATTCAAAGAAAAAAATGTTTTGTACACAAATGCCATGTTCAGAAGGATATTAGTTTTTTTCCCCTAATTTTCAGAATACTTATTGCAAAAGCAAGGCAACTATTCAACACTTACAATTTGCTATTTTTATCACATAGAGCAGACTGCCGCAAATCAACAAGACAGATTGAGCCCTTTGAGGTGCTGTATGCAAGTGTGTTACAGTGATTTGGATGGAATTCTGCTGAAGTTATCACCTCTGCATCATGTTGCAAATAAAACAAATAAACAAGTGCATAAAGCTCAACAAGTCTTCTACCATCTTCATCAAGTAGAAAACCGAGTTATGGCTCATGTTTTTCTGTAGAGTAATTGTTTTAATCAAGGTTGTTCCCATTAACTGGCTAAACCTCAGTGCACATTTTGATGAATCTAAGAGAGCAACTTCTGCACAATTGGTAGTAATATATATAAACAAAGGTATTGTAGGAAAAGCAGAACTTTTGCACTTGAAATATCTATCACTCCAATAAATTCTAGGGAAGGCTAGATTTTACCGGTGAGATCCTCCATGTTTGCAGGTTTTACATCCACGATGTTGAAGCTTTGACCGCTAATTTCCAAATTCCAAAGATTGATTCGCAGATCATCAGCTGATATAAATGTTTCTCCATCACTATACAAACATTAGAGAAGCATCACAAATATGAGACCGAAAGAAGGTAGCATTCAGATAAAGCCCAGCATTGTCAGCAACAGATGATATCCTAATATATAAGAAAATTTTAAAAACACTATCTCCTGACCCAGTGCCATTTGTTAAGGAATCTACAAACCCATATCCATTATGAGAAAAACCAAATTAAAGCAGAAAATGAAACGATCAAACCAGGAAAAATAGAAAATGCTATAAGAACTGCATGCAACAAGATCAGGCATTCACTCTGCTAAGCCAACCTGTTATTTGATATAGAATTGATATGATAGTCATGTGCATGAGCATAGATCCTTCGACACCTGGCCACATGGCTAGTATCATGACTTGTCACCTGCATTCATAAAGTAACAGCCCCAAGATTTACTTAGATAATTTTTTCACCTTTTTGGTGCCTACAACTGTAATAGGTCACTCAACAGTCATGTCACAACTTCTGAGCTTCTAGATTCACAAATTATCTGTTACTGCTTAATGATGTTTTTTCATGATTTCAAGGAGGGGATCCACATAACAAGGACAACAATGAGTAGAATTACCACAGGCAAATGCAGTGACGGAATACCCCCAGGAGGAAAGTGAAAGTCATTGCTCAAGCATCCAAATGTCCTTGTGCCATGTTCTCCATTTGCTAAACACTGTTTTGATGAATATGACAGGCTAGCAGAATCCACTGTGCCATTTCCAATTGCTTTTGAAGTGTTGCTATTCATACTGCATAATTTCTTTACCTTTTTCTCTTGGACCTACTCCACATTTAAAAGGTGAAGATACCATAATATTTCAAAGCAACTAATAGGGTAAAAAAAGGAGTCCCACATTAATTATAATGTGTATCAAGAATAAATTATCCATGTACAAAAGATAGCTACTATTTAAGTGAGCTTCCAAGCTGTAGTATGAATATCAAAGTAGCTTTCAACGGAAAGACATGAGAGATGGAAAGAAAGATAAGCACTTCTAACTTGAGATGTACAAACATTGAGAAATTAATGCGGCAACATAAATGCAAAAGCTTTTACAAGCATGAAAAACTTAACTGTTACATATTAAAATGTACATCAAACCATAACAAGTACCTTCCATAATTTGATGGTCTTGTCATTTGCGGAGAGAAGAAACAGTGCACCATTTACAGCCTGGCACCATCTAATTTTGTTGATTTTCTCTTCAATTTCCAAGCTCTTTAGGTAATCAAACTATAATTGAACAAATTATATTGACAGAAAAACTTTACATTAGAAATTTGGACAAGGCATCTGCTAGCCTGACACTGTATATGGTAATAGAGAGAAACCAGGTGTTAGTCTTCACAAGAATCATAGTACCTCTGGCTCATGGCTCTGAAACTCTGTTTTATAACGAAACTCAGGATGCCTGCTCATAGAAGATTCCATCTTCTCTAAATCTCTCCTTTGTGGCCCATTCTACATATTATCCATGTGCAAAATGTATAAAAAAATATATTAGTAAATGAGATTGTAGATAAAATGACCAAAACCAAGCACATAAATAGATACTCACCTTCCTATTGTCTGTCCGTTCAAACAAAACAACTCGACCTCCACGATCTCCAGTTGCAAGGTAGTCACCAGTTTTGTTAAATTCAATAGCTGAGATTATATCAACTGCAAACATAATATTATACATTAAGCATCTTGGCATATGCTTGCATTCACCGGTAGATATTGAGAAATGTACATAAAAACCATAACAAGTCCATTGTGAGTGTACAGAATCACAGAATAATAAATGATCATCTCAGTCTATTGTGCAGATGCTTTTCAGGCAGATCAATGTAGTGTAACATCGTTAAAATTTGACACTAGGAATAATTGAAAAAAAATGCTACTGACTGCCTGAACTTATATAATAGAGCAAGCATATCTGTTAAAATGATCTAATCTACAATAGGGCCCTGTTGTTCCTTCCAGATAATATTTGCATCATGATGATTCGCTCAAGTATGACAATAGTGACTCTCTTCAATCAAGTGATAAAATCCATTTTTAGTTCTGGATCTCTGGACTTGCTCCTAATATTGTCACTTGCAAAATTAATTTGCAGTCCAAATACTGAAAGTGAAGCAGCCACGTGGACTAACTCAAAGTGGTAAATCACATTGTTCCAATAAATATCAATTCCTAAGTATCACAATATGAGTATGGCTAGTGACAATAAAGTTCAAGATTCCTCAAATAACACTAAGGCCCACGTTGAAGCTGTAGAAAGCTAAAGATCTTACTATAGAGCTGTGCTCAATAAGCTTCGTTTCTTTAAGCTCAATTGCTTGCCGTAAGAGTGGCTGGGTTGTTTGAAGGCCCTTATACCTTGATTATTCAGAAGTGGAAGGACAAAATATGGAAAAGCCGAAATAAAACAAGAAACGCCCGGTTTTTTTTCTAGAAGTAACCTAAGAGCGGCTCCCGCGTCATTGCAATCTAAATAACTGAAGGGTCAGAGGCCAAATCAATTAATTATCAGTACATCCAAAGACAGTTATGCTCCTCATAACGAACAAGACACGACACGGGATTGCCATCAATTCATGGGAGCTGACACAGGCCCAATATCAATCATCTAAACTGAAATGAGTCAAGGACATGATTGATACCTTCCTGGACTTCCTCGCCAGCAGCTCGCTCGCCGAAAACCTGAGAGAATTTCCACTCGAGCGTCTCCGGCCCCACAGCCGTTGACGCAGCTTCACCGGAACCTCCGTTCATCGATAAATAAATCGAGAGCACGGGAGAGAGGCTTACAGTCGTCGGCAACACGTCAGAAGAAGATAAAATCAAAGCACAGGCAACCGATCCGAATCAAACCACACGGACCGAGTTTTCTCCACAAGAATATCGCAGATTCGAACAGCGGAGCTCCGATGGACAATGCGGCGGGCCGATTAACATACATGCATTCAGAGATCGCGATTCGATGCGAGTTTACTGCCTCTCACCTATCTCAGAGAAAGATGAAGGAGATGAAGACATCCCATCTCTCTCCAACCAGTGAACACAGGGAAAGTAGAGGAGACCATCATCAGGAGGAATAAGAAATTTTCATTCTATTTAATTTCTTTTTAATTGTTTTAGGAAGCCATTTAAATTCTTCCCATAATTATTAGGGTAAATAGTTAAAAAAAACACATTAATTTACGTCATATATATCAGGTTCGACTCTTCTAGTTCTACGACAATGTTAGCTTAGTAGAATCAAATTCAATTTAAACACATTTCCAGTAAATTTATTATTTTACTCATTTCTCCAACCCTTTCTAAAAAAATTAAGAGTACACGATCTTTAAAGTCAAAGGGTATTTTTGACTTTATAGTTAGAGGTATTTTTGTCCATTCCAAATAAAAAATTCGGGTATTTTTAGTTAATTAGTTAAAAAAAGAAAGGAATAAATGTAAACTACTTTTAATGAATAATTTTATTATGAAAATAATAAATTTATTAAATTTTATACATATTTATTATAATTAAATAAATAAGTTCATACATTAATTACATATAACTATAGGTTATATCAAAATATTATGATTTATTTTTCATTTTTACAATATATTATCTTTCATATTCTTATTAATATTTTTATATTTATTTAATTTATTTTAAATACTATTAAAATTTGATATTTTAATTTTAGTTAATATTTTTTAATTATAATATTATTTTCAACAAATATATATAATCATTTATTATATCTTTTATTAGGAGTGAAAAAAAGTCAGTTTGACTGGGGACAAATGAGTACCGATGTCTTTTTATACGGGTTTCACTCTAATTTTTTTTGTACTAAAATAAAAAAATTTTAATTTTTTGTACCAAAATAATAAAAAAAATGATATTATTTTTAGTAGACGAAAAAAAGTGTAAAAACTTATATTTATGTAAAATAATTATTATAAAAAAATAAATATATTTATAAAAATATATATTATATATTTATAAGTAATAGAATTATTGATATACATTACCTTATTTAGTATGTTATCAGATCCGTTATATTTACTCCTGTATTTATATTCGAACGGATACTATAAATCTGGTTTTTTTATTCCGATTATTAATAAAAAGTATGAAAGTTGAGGTTATTATTTCTATTTATTCGAAACAGTAATAATTATATATATATAGTAAACAGTTGTTAAATAAGAGTTTAAATTTACAAATAATAAATATATCTATTTTATAAGTGAGGTAAGTAAAAATATAATTAAAAATAAAATAGAAAATTATTATTTATTTATAATATTACACAATTTACAATTTATTAATTTTAAATATAAATATGCTAAGTATTGTTACACATTAAATTCTCCCATAATATTAAAATATTTAATATATATTAATTAATATTATTATATATAAAATTATAATTTCTTAATTATAAAAAATATTTACTAGATTATATGTTGATATTTAATAATATCAACCGGTTCGAATGAGTTGCCACCCTACGTTAAAATTAAAAAATATTTATTTTTCTTAAATTTAACCGCATTTTCTAGCGAATTTAATTTAATATAATCGTATAATTATCACTAATCTATTCCAGTTGTCAATAGCTTGACGGAGAAGGGTGGGTGCGCACGTTAATCGAATCTCTTTATCGTCTCTGGTGCGCACGTTAAGACCTGTCCTTGTTTACAGTTCAAGACGGGGGAGGAGGGGAAGCAGTACCAGCAGCGGCTCGGTTCCGCCTATAGGTTTGTGAGAGAGACGACATAGCCATATAGCGAAACGGGTCGGCCATACTGTAACTTGATACAGATCGGAATTGATGATCGATGTCGAAGGTGAAGCACTTCCTAAAGAAGCTCCACATCGGTAGTAGCGGCGGCGGAGGTGCAGCGGCCATCGATGACCACCATCGCCTGGACGTCAGTGGTAGTCACCGCCCCGTGACTGGACCCATACCTAGCCTAGAACCGGGACCGATCTCCGTTGAGCCTGTACAAAACACCTCTCAGACACCGGCAGATTTGCGTTCTGAGGAGTTCAGCTTCCTTGAAGAGGAGTTCCAGGTACAGTTAGCTCTAGCCCTCAGCGCTTCGTCTGCGGATCATGTGGTGGCTCGTGAGGACCCCAACGAGTCCGCTCAAATTGATGCTGTCAAGCGGATCAGCCTTGGATGCCCTGTGAAAACAGCCGGCGGCAGTGCCCTTGCCGAGTTTCTCTCTCTTCGGTATTGGGTAAGTCAATCGCCAGTTACTGAGGCCTTAATCTGCTATTGGTGCTGTCATTGACGGACACTCCATATATTGCTGAATTAGGGTTGGATCGATTTCGTTTTAGAAGTGAGGTTCTCGTTGAAATGATAATCTGGAATTAGATAATTGTTAAGATTTATCGCAATATCCATTCACAGGTGCTTTCGATGAGCGATTTTCTGGTCAACTGTCTGAAGAGTTTCCCATTCTTCGGGAATTCGTGGTTTTGGAATGTGATTCTTTTTCTTGGAATTCTACGTGCAGTTACTGACATTTTATTTCTAATCATCTTGAGTGCTAAGGATGCACAGCGTTTTTTTGCTGTCAAGATGCCCTTTTTTCACGTTAACTTTTTATGGGTCTGAAGAAAAAGGTGAAGCCTTTCTGTTCTACGGCAGTCTCTAATTTTTTTGGGGCCAATTACTTTGTAGTAGTCCCGTCTCCATTCTTCTGGATTTGTCAATTCATCTCCTTCAAAATATGAATATGGGGTAGTAGTCATTGATGAGAAATATGAGGCATACTTATCTCTACATACAACCCCATGGAAGAATCCATGTAAATGGATATACTGACATTTAAATCTTTCATCTGCTACTTTTAAATTCTGCAGTTAAATATTTTGCCCTTCTAATTCTTCAATTGGATTGGATTTTTTCATTGATCTTCAATTCAACTAGGTGTGTAATGATAAACCAATCAGTTGAGTAAACCATATTTCTAGTAACTATATGATGTTTAGCTTGATCTCAATCTTCTGGGGAATGCTCTATTTGATGAATTGTTTCTTTCTGCTATAACAAAATAAAATTTATGTCACACTAGTTGCTACCCAGGATTGCATGCTCTGATTTCTAGTTCAGTTAAGATATTACTTATCTAATTCAATGATCTGAATGATTCCAGCTCTGTTGGTGACTGACATCATTTCTGCTTCTTCTGTGCATCAAGTTAGCAATTTTTAGTTTGAAATGTTGAAGATAATTAATTGGCTCTTGCTGTAAGCTGGCTTCTGTGTATCTTATTAAATTTGTTTGTACATATTATGAAATATATTATCATATCCTGTGAACTGAAAAAATTGTTTATTGAAGAAGATATCCATCTCTGACATCATTTTGCTTTATTGCATGCAGAGCTACAATGTCGTTAACTACGATGAAAAAGTTGTGGATGGTTTTTATGACGTGCATGGTGCTCAATCAAGTCCTATAGGGCAAGGAAAGATGCCTTCCTTGCAGGATCTTCAATCAATATCTGTTTCAGCCAATACTGATTGTGAAGTGGTAGTGGTAAACCGCATCCTTGATCCTGAGCTTCAACAGCTCGAGGAAAAGGCAATGGCATTATCTATGGAAGGTCAAGTTTCTAATGTTAATGGCTTGGTTTGGAAAATTGCTGATATGGTTGTAAATAGAATGGGTGGTCCAGTTTATGATGCTGATGAAATGGTAAAAAGGTGGACGTTGAGAAGTCGTGAGCTCCAAAATGTGCTAAATAGCATCATATATCCTCTTGGACAACTTGATATTGGGCTCTCACGTCACAGGGCATTGCTTTTCAAGGTGTTATATGTCTCTTTGAACCCACTACTCAATGTTTACCTGATGAATTAAACAATTTGATTTTTTCTTTGTTCATTAGATTGCTTTCTTCCTAAAACATCTTTGTAGGTGTTATATAAATGGTTTCGTTGATCCAGCTCAGTCAAAATTTGATAGGGGTTCAGATGTTCCTGTTCACATTGTAGCTCATAAGGGTGTTTCCTGCTTGATGTCTAGGTTCTAGCTGATAAGATTGATCTGCCTTGTAAACTAGTGAAAGGAAGCTACTATACTGGCACTGATGAGGGGGCTGTTAACCTGATCAGGATTGAAAATGGAAGGTGATGACTTTTACTTTAGACTGTTATCTTATGTTACTTACACCAATCTGATACTTTTAATATTGGACATTAAAATGGTCTTACAGTTTTCATTAGTGCATTTTGCCTTACCATCCTAAATCTGTATATCTATTGTTTATGTATGAAAGGTACTAAATATTGTTTGCAATATAGACCTTCCATGCCGAATGTGTCTGGAATTTACATGTTACTTTTGCAAGCATATTATGCTGAAAAAAGTGATATCCTCATATATCAATATAATTGAGCAAAAGATTCAGGAATTGGGGATTTATTTCCATGAAATATCAGATTTCATTCATAAAAAAAGGTTCAAGGTATGGAGATGAGAGGGTTGTTATGTATCACTTTTGCTGTTAGACCCTTTGTTAGTTGTCATGTGCAAGCTAAGTAAAAGTTGTATTGTTTTATTGTTTTTTTTTAACTTGTATGGATTGATCATTTAGTACATCTTTTGTTAAACCTTTTTGTTGTTTATGCATTTCACTCTCTGTTGAAGAGCAGTGATATGGTTTGAAGTGTTTGGTTAAGCAATTCATGATGATCATTGATATGTTGATCCATTGCAGCGAATATATTATTGACCTGATGGGTGCCCCTGGAACGCTTATTCCTGCTGAGGTACCCAGTGTATATGTTTCAATCCCTGATCTGGATATGAGAGGCTCTACTACTGGGATTTCATCTGCAATTCTTGATGGAGGAACTCAGACTCTGGTTGGAGAAACAGATCTTGCAATTTTTCCTCAATTTTATGGCCCGAAGCCTAGAGAACTACCTGTTGAGATGAATCAGACAGAGAGGTTTGAACATGAATTTGGGATGCTTCTTCCTTCTCTTCGCAATTCCAAGGAAGGTCGATCTAGTCTTTCTGGGAAAGCAGCATCTGCACAAAAGCTGAAAGTAAAAAATGTTTCAAAGTATGTAATTAGTGCATCTAAAAATCCAGATTTTGCTCAGAAGCTTCATGCAGTTTTGCTGGAGAGTGGAGCTTCACCTCCACCTGATTTATTTTCAAATACGGAACTAAATGAGTCCAGGATGTCAGAGAACTTATTAGCTGGGAATATGGATGATTCTCAAGCTCAAAATCTAGATAAGTTCTCCATGGGCCTTGAACAGATTTCTGGTTCAACCGGGTTCCTATCAATGCGTAATACTGCACATATTCGCAATTCTGCTAGTTGTCCAATGGATTTGGCAGAAAACCTGAGCAAGTTGGCTACAACTTGTGCAGATTCTGGCTACACTTCGTTTCCTGATGCTACCATTGATGGGTGTGTATGTGCTAATAATGCATTTGGAGAATTGAGTAAGGCTGATCCTCGGATTTTTGGTATAACATCTAGTAATCCATTTTTAGTGGCTTCATATATTTTGTGAAATAACATGAATGATTTTCTTGTTGCAGGTGATGACTACGAAAGACAAATAGCTCATGTCACAAGGCCCAAAATGAGGGATAATGACCCATGTAGTATTCAAGAAAGAGTTGATAGTACCATGCAAATATCTTGTCGCGCTGAGGATGAAAAACTAAACCCAGTTCTTGGCGATGCTGCAGAATGGGATATAAAATGGGAGGATTTGCAGTTAGGTGAACGTATTGGAATTGGTAAGGATATTATTGATGCACTTTCTTGCTGATATTTACGTGAAAAATGAGATTCATTTATTGTTAGTAGATGATGCTGTAGCTCATGGCTTTTTCTACATACAAATATATAAAAGGGATAAGAAATAGTGAGCTCTAGAAGTATGGTGAAAACGTTCTGGATGCTTGGTTGTGTATTTGAGTGAAGGAAGAGGGAAAGGGGTGTGATGGGAAAGAAAAACTGTGAATATTTTTTTGGCAGTTGTTTTTTAGTCCATTGTTGCACTTTTTGGCTAAATCCTTGCAGTGTTTTTTGTGTTTTTTTGTGATAACTATCTAAAAGAGATCCACTTTTCCTTTTATATGAAACTAGACACAGATTCATAGCAGGATATTTGAAAGTATTGTATAATATTCAAGTACAAGATAAATCTAATAAAAATCATAATATATTTAATCATGTTGAATATGTGAATAAAAAAAATGAGAGAATGTAAAAATAAAATAAATTAATAAATGGATAAGTAAAATGGTGTTGAGGGTAAATGTAGGTGGTGGAAATTAAAAGTAATTGGAAATTATTGTTGTTTTGACTGCATTAACATCCTTTTTTTTTCTTATATATATGTAGATGAACTGTATAATATGTGCACAAGTATATAAGTTTGTGATGAGAGGTGTAATACATAACATAATCTATGAGTAAATCTGGGTGTTTGTGATGGGAGGAAAGATGTGCTAAAATTATAGGTGGCCTCCTATAGGGGGATTGCCTTTTACTACAATTCAGTTTTCTCCTATAGTGAAACATCCATCTCCACTTTCCTAAATAAATCTATATGAAAATCTCAGCTGATGGCAGAACATTCTCTAGGAAACAGTGGAAATCACACCTTGAATATTTCTGATGTCAGTAAAAAAAATTTATGTTTGACTAATCTTATTTTTGCATTTATGAAATTCCCAGGGTCATATGGTGAGGTCTACCATGCTGAGTGGAATGGAACTGTAAGTTACTGTTTTTATTATCTGTTATTTAATGCAATATATATGCATTTATTTTCCACTATTGACTTTCATTGGTTGATTTTTGGAGTAGCTTCTTAAAGGAGAGCACTTGACATGCATATCTGCTTTCCTAATCAAACAAATGAACTATACAAGCTGTTTTCTCTGTGGCTGTTATGATCTTCCCCCTTTTGTTTTGGTTGATGAGATGTTCAGTTTATTTTGTTGGTACATGGAAATGATCCTGTAGTTTTTGTACTAACAAGGAACTGAATAGTGATGATTAAAATAGTTGTTTTAACCTTCTATTCCATGAAATGGTTTATGTTGACAGGAAGTTGCTGTGAAGAAGTTTCTTGACCAAGATTTTTCAGGGGATGCCCTGGTCCAGTTTAAATGTGAAGTGAGCAGCGAAAATTATAAAAACCATATTTGGGAATTTATTTTAATTTTAATCTCTAGATGAAATTGAACAAATGTCTTCTGGTCTCAACTTGCAGATTGAGATAATGCTGAGGTTAAGGCACCCTAATGTGGTCCTGTTCATGGGTGCAGTTACCCGTCCCCCTCATTTCTCCATATTGACCGAGTTTCTCCCGAGGTTTCTGTATTTGCTTTTTTGGATCACATAATTTATCATCATAATGTCATAACATTTTGCAAAGAATTTGAAGTAACACTATTATGGTTGTGCTATGCAGGGGGAGTTTATACAGGCTATTACATCGCCAAGGTACACTGCTAGACGAGAAGAGGCGAATGAAGATGGCTCTTGATGTTGTATTAATCCTCACTGCAATTTTTTCTCTGTGGATTAAGTTGAACAATAGTTGTGCATTTGCATTCAAATTCTTCTCAGCTTTTCTTTAGGTGATGTATTCACTTTTGCAGGCTAAGGGGATGAATTATTTGCACACAAGCCATCCCACAATTGTGCATCGGGATCTGAAGTCTCCCAATCTCCTTGTAGATAAAAATTGGGTGGTTAAGGTGCAGAATTTTGTTGTTAAAACCTATAAAATCCAGATATGTGCTGTTTTCCTTTATAAGATGTGGATGATATGTTAATCAATTTATCAGGTATGTGATTTTGGGCTATCACGTTTGAAGCACCATACTTTCCTTTCCTCGAAATCCACTGCTGGAACGGTATATGTTTGGCATTGAGTTTAATGTAATTTAATGATTTCTTCACCTATTAACACAAAATTAACCTATTTGTTTTATGTTTTTCTTCTAACAGCCTGAGTGGATGGCACCTGAAGTTCTAAGAAATGAACTAGCCAATGAAAAGTGAGTTGATATTCATGTTCCTTATCTTTTCAGCTTTTATTTGCTAACTTCTCTTCTTTGTTCTCTTTCATGAGTAAGCCCATCTATCTCTGGTCCATATTGGTTTTGCAGGTGTGATGTTTATAGCTTTGGTGTTATATTGTGGGAGTTGGCTACCTTGTATATCCCATGGAAAGGACTGAACCCAATGCAGGTGGTTGGAGCTGTCGGATTCCAAAATAGACGCCTTGAGATCCCCGAAGAGGTTGATCCAACAGTAGCACAAATAATATGCGAGTGCTGGGAAACGTAAGTCTTTCCTAGTGCAACTTCATCAGTTCCTGTACTCTCTCTGCAAATTCATGAAGTTATTATAGCTGACTAATCAGTGCAGGATGATTGTCCTATTAGAAAATTGATAAATTGACAGATTTCTTAGAAAAATGGGTTGAGACAGGGAAAATTCCAAACATGCAATATGTGAAAAATGGCTTGAGAGTAGGGGCAAATGTTAACCATGTGTACATCTTCACTACATTATCATTCAGTGGACATTATTTATGAAGCCAATCACAATACTTGATATAGGTAAAGACATTAATTTATTTGGGGAAAAGGGGTAACACCACATGAAAGCCAGACAACTTAATCTGGCTGTTCCAACTTCTGCATTAAATATGACCTTTGGAGATGTCAAACCTGAAACAGAGAAGAGACTATTTTACGCAACTAAATGCAGAAATTAACCATGAGAGGTAAGCAAATAAGCTTCCTCATGGAAACTGCTAACACAGAGATTGAACTAAGAGTATAATAATTTCCAAAGCAGCTGGTGTTTTCATGCTTCATCTTGATTCAGTTTATCACGGTTAAAGAACTTTTCAAGTGTGCATTTTAATTTCCAAAGCTTGATCTTGATGAGGTTGAACTTTTTGCAGGGAACCACATCTGAGGCCCTCCTTCACGCAGCTCATGTACCGACTAAAGCATCTCCAACGACTGGTTGTTGAGCCAACAAATCCGAGAGGCTAAAGCCCCGATAAAATTCAATGGACCACTTAATAATAGATGAACACCTTGGCCTCCACTCGAAGAGCTGGAGACTGCAAGGGGTGCTTTCTACCATTCATCCATCTTCATTTTCTTTTCACAATCTTCTTTCCTCGTTTCTTATTCCAAGGAGGATTCAACTCAAATTTTTGAGTTAATCTTCTGTTGGAGACAGAGTGTTGGGCTCATTCAAACGAGGTTCTTGTCACTGAAGGGGAACTGGATCTCAGAATGGACCACCCACCTTCATCCAATGGATTGAGAAGAAGTTGCAGAAGTTTAGGGTGGAGATTCCTCCCATCAATGGGTTTATAGTCGTCAATAGAAAGATAGTACTATGTTAGAAAGATCTACAAAAACGGAGTTGAGATGAAAAGAAAGGTAAAATGTATGTCAGTCTAACTTAAAAATGTATTATTATTGTTATTAATACACTTGTGGAGATCAAACATGGTAAGTGTAATCGATTGATCTCCACAGGTTTCCTTCCTATTGCAATCTGAAACATAATTTTGTTCATTTAATCTTAGACATACAATTTTGCATCTATCTTTGCTTGCAAAGATATTTGTCGGGCATTTTGCCAATATTTTTTTTCTCAACAAAATAACATTTTAGTAATATATGAAATGCGATATAATATTTGTAATTTTCTTATTTTTAATAATAAATCTAATATTATTAGATAAACAAAAATTAAAATAGACTTACTTCCCATTATTATTATTATAGAAATATGTCAATGTATCTAATTAGTTTCAGTTACACTCTAAAAACTTCTGCATATTAATTTTGAAGTATATTAAATAGTGAGTAATAGTCATATTAAAAAATAATTTTAGATAAATATTATTATTGTACAAGTTTTAATAATTATAATATGAACCTAATAGTATATAGCAAATTTACTGTTCATTTCTCACTATTATTTATTTCTCTTTGCTTCTTATTATTAGCCTAAAAAAGTCTAGTATCATCATATTCATTTTTCACTATAATTTATTTCTCTATATTTCTCGTTAATTTATTTTTCACTATTATTTATTTTTTTATACTTATTGTCAAGTAATCAAATAAACCTTTTAAATTAATTTTAATAGTAACACTTCCAAATTAATTTTAACCCAAATATCATACGACTTCATACTAATTAATTTTTCGTATGCGAATTTAACTATTATTTTTCATATACGAATTTTACTTGCAATTTTTATTCTTATTTCTGTTTCTTAAATATAGTTGAAGATATTGTGTTGAGTAAGTCCCAAGCTAATTCCCAACGAAAATTTGAATTGAGTACACGCTATTCATTTGCCAAAAGGGATACCACCCAAAAAGAAACAGGTGGCGTCTTTTTAACTTGCCTTGTGGTCAACCACCGGACAAGCCGGAAGCCTGTCAGGTTGCCGTGTCGTGCAAACTACAGGCCAGATTCAATTCAGAGGTGTTCGGTCCGCACACAAACATCTTCCTCTCTCTTCTCCTACTCTCCCGCAATCCCTCTCGTGTCCCTCAAACCCACTCAAAGAATCTCTTCCCCTTCAATCTCCCTTCCACAATAAACCAGTCCGCCATCCTCCCTTCTTCAACTTCTCCCTTGGGTTCGTTTCGTCTCCTTTTATCGGTTATTGTTTCAGTCGTGCCTCTCTTAGGAAATGGAGACAATCGCTACCAACTCCCTGCTTCAGAACCCTCGTTTCAGGGTGCCCCACCCGGTGGCCGGCCGCATAGTTCGAGCCATCCAGAACCGCTTGCTGCTGCTCCACCGCTCCGGGCCGAGCTTCTTCGTGCTTGGAGCGACCGGTAACGTCTACAGCGTGACCCTATCGGCGTCTCCCTCCTGCACCTGCCCCGACCGGACCGCCCCGTGCAAGCACATCCTCTTTGTCCTCATCCGCGTTCTCGGCGTCCCACTCAGCGACCCGTGCCTCCACCGGAAGACCCTACGACCCTGCCACGTGGACCGGCTCCTCGTCACCCCGTCCCTGCCGGGTGCCCTCGCCGGATCCGGCCTCCGGGAGATGTTCCACCGGCACTTCTACCAGTCCCGGCAGGGTCTGACCCAGCGACCGGCACCGATCCACGTTGAGGATGGCGCCATCTGCCCTGTGTGCCTCGATGAGATCACCGCCCAGCAGGGGGCGGCGGAGAAGGATTCGTCTGCCGCCGAGCAGAAGGCTGTGGTCGCGTGCGGGACGTGCCGGAATCCCATCCACGAGGAGTGCCTGCTGAAGTGGAAGAGGAGCAGGGGGAGGAGGCCGGCGATCTGCGTGATATGTAGGGCGAGGTGGAGGGATAAGGTGGATCAAGACAAGTACGTAAATTTGGCCGCTTACGTCGGCCAAGATGACAAGGCTAATCATGCCGGTCTCCGGGGCAGTTCATGCGGCGATTAAGCTCTATGATGACACCAAAAAGAAAACCACCACAGAGAGGCTTAGTAACTTCAAACAACTGTGAAAATTGATAGTGCTATCAAATTTAGTATGTATTTTTACGTGTAAATTGATCAGTCTTACTAACCACTTAATCCCCTTAATGTGTATTATGTTTGTTAATAATGATTATGTTTCTTAAATTAATAAAACCATTAAATTTTGTACATATTAATGTTTAAATATTAATTACAATCATACGGGTGAGAATAGATTATTAACCAATAATTAATTATACTTATATCTATTTAAAAGTTATAAATTTTAAATATTTTAACTTTTTTAAATTATAAATTAATAATATTTATTTATTTTATCTAATTTATAATAATATTTTTAACACTCAAATTTATTTAAATAAATGCATTTAACACGTATACTTTCAAACACAAGATAAGCATTATTATTTTATTATATTAACAACGGTTTACCAGATAAGTATTATTATTTTATTCTAATAAAAGTGTAACACTTTATCCTACTTAGGGTTGTCTCGAAGGTGGATGATTCACTCGTCTTAACTCGTTCACTAGTCTTATAGAATGGATTCTGGCCGGATGCCGGGGAGACAGGACGGGGTATTTACATGTTGTTGTACTAAAAAAATTGTTATTAATTAAAAATTTTCATATAAATTTATTAAAAAATATTGGTTAAATATAACTTTAATAGTCATGTATAAATAAATAATTAAAATGATGATATTGATAAAATTATAAATTATTATTTAAAATTAATTATTATTTTTAAATAATAAAAATTATAACATTATCTAAATATTTTATAAAAATATATGTAAAATATCTACTAAAACAATTAAATAGTAACACCATATTTTCTTTATAAATAAAGTGGTTAAAATAAAAAGTTATAAATAAAATATTTATCTCAAATATATGTGTAAAATATAAACATTAATCGATAAAATAAGTGAAAAAGTATAAAATTAAGAAAAATATAAATAATTTGAGAAACATATACCGAATATAAAATTAATCAAAAAATTTTCGCATACAATTAATAGTTTGCCGTTAAAACTTAAAAACTCTTACAACTTCACCAACTCTTACCATTTATGTAAACTCTAACGTTAAATATTATTAAGTAAATATACTATTTTTACAACTATCGACTTACTAACGTGTTATGTATTTTTATTGTTAACTGGTATATAATAGGGGAGGAAAGAACACCCGATAAGGTTATATCATCCTAAAAGAAAAAATGGAAATTGATTTGTGAATATGTGAAATATTTTTAATTTTTTCGTAATATCCATTTATGTACGGATACTGTTTTAGTATATTATTAAAACAAGAAAAGTCGAAATTAAATAGTATAGGTGAGGGGAATGTTTTTGCTAGTGAGGCACTATAACCATAATTATAAGTGATAATATACCTAAATATAAGGTAATATTTGAAAAGTGTCAATTATGGTAATAGTAAAATCATTTATGTATCCGATAAATTAGCATATTGGGTTCAATCAACTTTCATTATATACTTTATATCATGAAAGAATAGATTGTAAGTAAAATTTCTTTATATTCCACTCATAGTTTGTAGCAACTCTACCGACCAAATTAGTACAATAATACATCTCTCATTACTCGTTTGTACACACGAATGTGTTCATATCAAATCATTTGTAAAAATACCATTATTCGATCCTCATACATATCAAATAAATTATCCATTTTTAATGTACTACAACTTTTTATTTCAATAGCTCTTATGTGCAAATGACTCTTGTATTTAATTAATTATTTTTGTACTATCCGACTTACTGGATAAAACTAAGTTTTTAAGCATATTCCATTACTCAAAACATATTGTTTTAGTTTTATTTTCGAGATTGGCTCACTACTCTTCTACAAGTATTGTTCATAGGACAAGCCGATTCATATTTTAAATTATACCTTTGGCCCACCATCATGAATTTTTCTAAAATATAACATTGGATATACATATTTTGAAAATACTAGTATTGAACCAACTTTTTAATAAAAATGGATGTAACATATTTATATTGACCAATTGTTCGACCCATTTTATGAATTTGAGTAATGGATTTAAAAGTTTTCAAGAACATCTATTTTCAAAACAAATGTTCTCAATAGCTATTATTAAAAGTATCTATCATTACAAAAGGATTTTCAAGCAAGGTTTATGTTTTCATCTAACGCAAGATCGACTCAATTAAATTCGATAATAGAAATCTCACTTACTCATTTTTGGTAACGTGTACGAGCAAGTATTCTACTTCATGTGTACATCCTTACTGCCACTCACTACTTCTCGAAATAGGCCACATTTTGTGAGGTAAAAAAGGAGATAGATATAAACGTAATTCGAGAAAATATTATATTAAGGTACGGTGTGCCTCAATACATTGTTACAAACAATGAAAAATCATTCCATAATACGAAAAATTTGATTTCAAGCAATACAACTCATCAGCATACAACATAATAACAAATATGTTAGTAGAAGTATTCAATAAAATATTATGTAGTATATTGAAGAAAATTATTGCGAGTTTATAGCGAGATTGCCACGAGAAGATGGATGAAGTTATGAAACTGGGAAATCCCAACTTAATAACAAAAATAGGTTTTACTAAAATTTAAAAGTTAAAGGACTAAAATGAAATAGGGGAGAAATTAGGAATCACTTATGAAACTAAGAAAAGTTTTACGACCAAAAGAAAATAGGTTTTATCAAAATTTAAGTCTAAATGAGTAAATAGAGAGTATGTGGACTAAAATGTAATTTTAAAAAAGTAATTAACTAATATATAATAAATGAAAAGTATAAGGATCTTACTGAAAAAACGTAGAGAAAGTCTTAGGATCATGAGAATAAAAGACCTATAAATAGAAGGAAAATATTGGGGACTTAGAAGCTAAAAGTGAGAATCGGATAAATAGGTTTTAAATATGAGATTTGAGTAAATATGAGATTTGAGTAAACTCGATCCAAAAGGCAAAATTGTGATTTTAGAGAATTATGGGAAGTTATCAAGAAATACAGCTTATAACTAAACACGATTGTATGTTACTTATTTATAGAATTGTAGCTAATACCATTATACTTGGTTAAGTGGAAGCCATCGGCTAGAGATACTTGAAACTAAAACGGAACCAACACATATTTGAATACTCGTGTGAATATGTTTATAGACAAGTCTAATTAGACTGGTTTTATACAAGTTTTTCTTAAGTTAATAATATTAGTAGAGCATAATAGATTTTACAATTTAAAAAATAAAAAGGATGAACATGAAGACGTGTAAATAATAGTAAGAATAGTAAATGACAATAAATATAGAGATTGAAATTTTGTATTTTAGAAATAAGAATGAGACTAGATCCCACGAGTACAGGCTAACCAAAAATGAATAAGTAGGTCTAATGCAGAATCATAAATTTCAAATAAATACTTATATGATATGAATTTCTAAATTTAAAACAAGTAATGAGTGTCGGCCGACTAAGGTACCGAACCCGAGAATATTAAGAAAGTTTGTGTTTGCTTACATTGATATATGTTATTAAAGAAAATAAGTAGTGGGTTGGTTACATAATATATTATATTCAAATTAAATAATGATAATATATTATAAATATTATATGTGTGATATGATACTGGGGATAGGATTAACTGAGAATGACAGTATAATAGAAAATAAATAGTTTCTAAATCTTTACACGGACTCGAGTAGGCTTATGACGGAGTTTAATCATCACTTGTGATATAGAATATGAGACAAGTTAGATTAAATAATAAGAGATGTCGGGTATCGATATTTCATTTAAGTGCACTTTAGGCACATACCATTTATATCAATAGTTCATGGGTAGAGAACATTTAAAATTGTGAAATGGATAAATGAATTTTTGTGGTTGATAATACGTGATAAAATACCAATTAGATAAATAAAGTAATAAAAATTCTATTAAGTTAATAACCCAAATAAAAAAATAAGTGTAAACAGAATTGTAAATTATGTCATAGATTATCGTTGATAAATTTATTAAATAAGTTGTAAATTTATCACTCCCCCCAATTATTTCAAAGATTTATAAAAGTAGAACAAATACTTATAGTAACATTCACTAAATATAAATACAACTATTGATATATGTGTACGAAAATTATAATTACTTATTATATACTTAATTCTCCATGGGAGAAGTATTGGGTTTAAAATATAATTTTAATTTTTTTTAAATTCTTGGTTAAATCTATATATTTTATTTTAATTTATATTATATCAAGTATCAATTTTAATAGTGATGGAAGAATGTGACGAATTATAATTATATTTTTAATAGTGCAATTAATATCATTGAAAAAAAGAATTATTTTGTGTTCAACTTATATTTAGTTAATCAATATAAAATGTAGGACAAGATTAACTAATCTGAAATTATTATTTTCACTAATTAAAACTTTCTCCTCTTAATATAAATATTTGAAATATTTTTACAAATAAATTAGCTTTTAAATTAAAAAATCAAAGTTTAATATCCATATCCCTTAATAAAATTAATATTTAATATAATGAGAGAGAAAAAAAAAAGGTAAAGTATTATATATTTTAATTTTAGAGATTTTTTTTATTTTCATTTCTCTAATTATGAAATTCGAACATCTCTTTGCCTCCTCGTAAGCGGATAATTACGGTTCGCCCCCATAGGTATGCACTTCTCGTGCACGGTTCTAGAAGCGTCTGTTAGCATACGAATTCTCTCTCCCTCCGCGATTAGGTAATGATGGAAGCCTCAGAAACTTCCTCGGTTTCAAGTGATTTTTCCCGGAAAATCATCGCCATATCCGCCGGAGAGGCTCACACTCTCGCGCTGTCTGGTAATTATTAGCATCGCTGTCCATCGTACTCGTTGCTTCGATCAAATAAATGCCTCATAGTACTCGTGGAACTGCTTGGATTATTTGTTATGGGATTTTGAACTTCTGAACTATCTAAATTCTATAGGATTTACTATGAAGTAGCAGTTGAAAGGTTTTTCAGAATTTTATGTGAACTGGGATGCTTTTAATGGCAATTGAAGTTCTTTTACTCCATCAGAAGTTGGCTTTCAGATTCTGCAATAATTGAATGTGTAGAAGGCCAAGCTTAAGTCCTTATGTTTGAGAGTGTTAGCTTTTACTCGTACATTATATTTTCTACGGGTGTAAGCTTTTTGTTCGGTTAAATTCTCACGTTCTTGGAACTATTTAGGGGATGGCCGTGTGTATTCATGGGGAAGAGGGACGTTTGGGCGGCTTGGGACAGGTTCCGATGCAGACGAGCTTGTTCCAGTTCAAGTTGATTTCAGATTATCTAAGGAGAAGAGTCTCAAATTTGTGGGTATTGCAACTGGTGCTTACCACAGTCTTGCCCTTGCAGGTCTGTTCAAATCTCTCTAAATGGATTCTTATTCTCTGTGGACTTGAAAGTTCCATCTCTTGTTGGACTACTATTGAGATTTCAAATTATTGGATTCAAATATTTCAGGCTCTGCTGTTAGTTTTACAATAATTATTAACTAGTGCAAAGTAGCTGTATTCACTTTCTGTGCCACAGAGATCAGTTTCTGGCAATTGAATTCCATAGCACTTTGTTCCTTTTATAAGAAGCAAACACATTAATAATTTGGATTGCTGAAGAAGTTTTTAATATCATGTCTTATGTGGAGTGCAGTGTTCAAATAACTTTCTAGCCAAACTTTCTGGTTCATGATCATGGAGATTCTTAGTTTAGATAATGGCACTCTTCCAGATAAGATGATAGCTTGTGATATAAATAAATGGGTTTAACTACAAATTAACACTTACCACGAATGAGAACAAGTTATGTATACCATGAATGAAAGATCTTGGCACTTATGCCTATGAAATGCTACTCCAAAAGCTAACCTTTATGCCCTCTTTCATGTGAGGTTATAACAGATGATGGGTCGATTTGGTGTTGGGGCTACAACATCTGTATCCTTTGTACACCAATGTATTGTGTTAGTTAGTCTTTCACGTTGGCTGTTATATTCATATAAGGACATCCTTGACTATTTCACGGATGGTCAACTCGGCTATGATGGGGATAACACTGCAGTTCCTTGTATGCTGAATGGGTTCCATCAGCTGGACTCTGCTGATTCTCTAGAACATGATGCGAAAGCAAAGATCAAAATTCCCTTAAAGGTATTAAAAATATTTCTCATCCATTTTAATTCGCCAAAAAGAGGGCTAAAGCCCTGGAGTATTTCATCCCTTTAGTTGCTTGAAAGGCTACTTTAGACATCCCTTTTTGCCTCTATCAGGTCTGCTCGTTGAAAGCAGGGGGAATGATGTCACTTGCTGTGGACAACATGGGTGGCCTTTGGGTGTGGGGGGACTGTCCCCAGAATGAAGACACCAATGATAGGCAGTTTGTTTTCATAAGCTCTCCTTCTCCAATTCCTGTTCGAGAATTTCATGGGCACACAGTTGTTAAAGTTGCTTGCGGAAATGAGCATGTTGTGGCTTTAGTTAGTGCTGGAGAAGTACACAAAGGAGATGACCTGTTGTGCTACTCGTGGGGTAAGAATGATCATGGACAGCTCGGACTTGGAGATAATATGAGCAGGTCTCGACCCAAGATCATGCAGCCTTTTACTTCAGATTCATCCTGGACAATCTACGACCTAGCCTGTGGGGCTTTCCACACAGCTATGCTGACTCATAGGAAGACAGATACCTCACAAAGTATTTGCTGGACATTCGGTCTGGGGAAGAATGGGCAGCTTGGGCATGGAACTAACCAAAGTTCTTCGGTGCCAGTGCCTGTGGAGCAGCTACCGCATAATGTAAACTTGGTATCTGTAGATTGTGGTCTGTTTCACACTACTGTGGTGTCCTCTGAAGGGGATTTGTGGTCATGGGGAATGGAGAAGGGCCTTGGTCTATGTCCCAGTGCATGTTTTGCATGCCCTGTGAAAGGAGATGCGGTTTTGCCTGTTTTGATACCTTGTGGTGGTCCCCGTGGCCCCAAGTTTCCAGGACCTATCCATGTTGCTTGTGGGGCTGGCCACACAGTTGTCCTTGCAAATGATGGGTATAGTGTTTGGGCTTGGGGCCGGGGACAGAGTGGTGTTCTTGGCAATGGGAAAACAGTGGACTTCTACACTCCAATCCGTGTGCAGTGGCCTCCATTATCTGAGGAGTTTAAAGATGAAACAGAACCTTCCCAGGGGCAAGATAATAATTCAAGAACTGAGAACGTCCTGGAGATGGATAAAAGGTTGGTTTCAGCAATGGAAGAGATTGATCTTCTTCGCTCAGAGCTTTCTTCCATGGAGCGATATGTAGGTATCCTTCATGGGGCGATCTTTGGGAGACCATTTGAGAAGAGTGATATTCCCACTTCTCTACAGGGCTTAGGAGATTTTGACATTGCGAGAGAGTGGGAGAGCATGTTGGACAAAGCTGATAGGGGGAAGCTCATGAGGTTGGAGATGTTTTATCGAAACATGCTTGCTGGTGTCAAGGATAAGCTGATGAAGATGAGGATAGAGGAGATGATAAAGGATTGCCCCCACTCTTCCAAAACTGGTAGTTCATAACATAATGTCACTCCTGGTGGGGCAGGCACAGTACAAGATAGTTTGTTCCAGGACGAGATTCTAAAGCCCTTGGGAAAACTACCCCTTTAATCCGTGCTAATAAGAAGAATCCCAGAATAATCATCACCAGCTCTTAGAGCAGTAGGATGCCCAGGGCATTGTTCTGTATTGTGTAATATAGCACTCCTAGACCTGTTATGTGGTAGAAACTCTAGAGAGGCAGATCATGATGTTCAAATGAGGAGGGGATGGAACTGGATATCATCCTTTTGCAGATGTTATGATCTGAATTGACATAAGTTTGTGTCTGCTGATGTCATGGTCTTCCAAGAGATTATGAAACTAATGAAAAAAAGAGCTTAAACAAGGAGCTGTAATAAATCTTGAGAAAGCTAAAAAGAAAGTTAAAACTAGTGTTTATCCTTCTTGTTTGATGATAGGACAACTGTTTTTCCAATAAAATGTAGGCTAAAATCCTAAAATTTAGCCTATTTTTTTGAAATTGTGGGGAATGAATTGCTTCCCTAAATTTGAGCTTTAATTTGAAATTTTTTCTTTGGTATTATGTTATTTTTACTATTTTCTAGTTTATAATGTATTATTTAAATTGTATATTTACTTAGTTTATATGAATATGTGAAAATTAATTAACTTTAAATGGTACATTTACTTATTTTATATGGATATGTAAAAATTAACAAGTTAATGAGTTTGAAAAATTGAGTCGAGATAATCTTAAATATACGTTCCTTAATCAGTTAATAATACTTTGTTATAATAATAATTTCTTATGTAAAAATTAACAAGTTAATGAGTTTGAAAAATTGAGTCGAGATAATCTTAAATATACGTTCCTTAATTGGTTAATAATACTTTGTTATAATAATAATTTCTCACATTTTATCAAAACCAAATGATAGATACTGGAAATGCTGCTCGAGTTCTGCACATTAACTCTAAAATATTAAAATTTGGTGATTAAAATGTGATAATTTCTTTTTAAAAGTATTTGGGGTTAAAAAATTATACGATAGTTTTAATTTTTATTTTTATATTTGTTAAGAATAAAATTAAATATTAAATAAAATATAAAAATATTTTATAAAATTATAAATATTACATTATTTATAAATTATAATTTTTAAATAAAAATAAAAAAATATTTTAAATTCGAAATAAATTCTCACAAAATATGAGAGTAAGTGTAATCAAATTCAACTTATATATAGTATATTTTTTTTATTCGAAATAATTTTTAATTGTATTTTTTCTATTATTTAATTTCATGTTAAATAAGGTTACATTAAGGTAAATTTAAGATATTAATCTATTTAAAAATTTTTTGTTTGAATTAGTTCTCCATCCACTTTAATTTTTAATTTTAATTCGATTTTGCATTACTATTTTACTTTTTACTTTGCTGTTCAATTGTGGTAAATACTTTTTATTTTGATAAATTTTGGTGTTAAATATTAGATTAAACGAGCTATCCTAATTAACCACACAAAAAATAATTTATTTACAAAGTAGAGGGGGAAATTTTATGTTATTTTTTTGTTAAAAAGTTGAATTATAAGCGATCAATTTTATTTAATTATAAATAATTTTGTTCAATAAATAATAAAGAAATATCGATACAGGAAATTAAAATATAAAAATATTTTTGACATAAATGATAATTTTTATAATAATATAAAGATTAAAAGTACAAAAAAATCTCACCTAAATAAAATTTATAAATTTTAATATATTATTTCAAAATGAGATATTTAAAAAGTTAATAATTTAAAATAGTTTTGTAAAACTAGAAATTATATTATTATTGAATTTGAATAGTATATTTTATATCATTATGAAGCATATGCCATGTGAAATCGCATGACCTGTTTGTTTCATCTTAAAAAATATGCACCATTTTGGTCCTCCTCAAAACCCTAAACCTTCAGCACATTAAACACCGTTGCTCTGCCACCGATGCCGGAAACCGCGCCGGCTGGCGGCGAGGTTGTCCCAATGTCCTCAGGCCACGGGCAGCCGCTCGCCCCTCGTCTTTCCATCTGCTGGTCCCGCGGAAACTCTCTCCGCGTCTCTCTTTTCTCTCTGGCCTCCTTCGAAGACGAAGCCGGTGGCGAGGTGGTGGAGGTAAAGCTCTGCGACGGAGGAGATGGTGAAATAAGCAATGCTCAGTGGCGAACGATCGCATATGATTCGGTTTCGCCATTTGCGATGCTCCAAAATCGAAGGAATTCAATGTCGAGTTTTTCAAATATTAATCCATCGCCTTATCACCTCGAATGGTAAATTTTCGATTTTCACTTAAAGAACTGATGCTTCCGACTAATTTTCCGTTAGCATTTTCTATTTAGTACAGTTTTCTCTTACTCTTTAAATATACCAAATCTCTTTAATTTGGATTATCAGGACGAATTTCGAGCCAACTCTATATGCTTAGTGCGTGAATTGCTTGTTTCTGATTAATACCTTTTTGAGATGAATATACATTTTCTACTTTGGCCGTTTTTATTCATCCCATCCATTAGTTGGTAGAGCTATTTACTCATCCCAGACATTTCTGGTTTCTATATTCCTTATCTATGGACTAGGCCAGTCTTGTTGGTTCTTTAGGCCTAGTTGTGTAGGCTATATTTCTTTAGACCTATGTAGTTTCAGCTATACGAACTTCATATCAATATCTTCTTATCACAACTGTAAATGTGATAACAAGCTATACTAAGCTTGAGTTTTATGTTTCTCCAAAATTTTCAGAGTTCTATTTAATAGAGGATGGTAAGTATGGTTCGTGTTCCTCCAAGTCTTACTACTTATTTTCATTGTGAGAATGCAGTTGGGAATATATGATGGATTATAGCAAGGACATAAATGTGCTTCTTGGCAATAAAAAATCCTCAGTTGATAGTCTGATTGAAGACCCGGATATATTTTTGAAGGTAAGTGTACACTGCATCTATCTTTAGGATGTCTTTCCATGCTCTTATCATGTGCTATTGCAGCAAGAAGATTGCTTACACTGTTAAATTTGGTTGGCAGAAAACTGAGGAGCCGACATGTCTGAAGGCAGCATGGGAGTTGATGGAAATGTTTTATGTTAATAAGCTTTCTCAAGCATGGCTACCTGAACGAATTGTTGATTGGCTAGCTGTAAGATGTTTCTTAGTTCTTTCAGATTTAGTCATCTGTATATGATATCGTCTTTACAAAATCAGAGTATTATGTTTCTGGTTTTCTTTTTGTACTCAAATGTTGATGGTTCTTTATTGCAGGATTATGATAGGCTTTTCGCAGCTTTACATGGGACTGTCCACATGAAGGTCATGAATTTTCAGAATGTGCACAACGACATAGAAGTATGTGCGTGATTTCTTTCTGCATATGGCATTTTAATTCAATTTAACCATCTATCATTATTTTACATGCAATCATTCTTTCATATTTATTCCATGTCTAGAACTCATATTGAGATGATCAACTCTATGTAGGTTTATGAGGATGATCTTCGATACTGGGATGTGATAGAATCAGCATTAGCTGTTGGCTGGCTGGAGATTGCGGTTAGTATTTTTTTATATTCTTTTTAAAGAAAGGATTTTCAACATAGTGGCCCAAGCACTAGACCTGGAACCAAAAAGTCCCTCCACTCTTTTATCCCTATCTAGTGCCGTGATCCTCTTTTTCAGGCCACATCACAACCCATTTATCTGAAAAAAAATGAAGAAAAAGTTCATTTGATTTTAGCAGTTGGTGCTTATAACAGAATTTATCTGTGAAGTTGGTTTATCATCTTTATTTGGGACAGGTTAAGATGCTGCGGCGACATGGATCCTACCAGTTGGATCAGCTCAGCAACCGAGAGGTTGTTTAGATTACCTTAAGCCATTTCAGTTAGTTTGTACCTTAAATCTATATGGGTAGTTCCATAAAAGACATGATTGTTTTTCTTCTGCTTCTATTAATTTCATTACATCAGCATTTGTGAGGCTTCTACTGTTTCAGTATTTTCTTATCAATGCACATACTTTTATGTCGTGTTTCTACATTTTATTTGGTATTTTTGTTTCAAATGATGCATAATATCATTTCTTTGAATATGGGTTTATCCCCCTTGGTACCATCTTCAGTGTATATTTGATATTTAGATAATATTCTTATAAAAAGAGTTATAAACAATATCTAAGTATATCTTTGGAGATAAATATTATCGATGCTGCTTCTAAATTATATTTTTATGGACAGACAGAAAATGGGTTAGTAGAAGCTGTGGCTCTTCTAATCTCAAAAATGCCACGCATGCGCTCCGAACTAGAGCCTGGGAGATTAGGGGAATGTTACAAAGCTAAGCCAGATTTTATCAAGGTACTGTCAATTAGGAAATAAACTGGAACAGATTTGTTTTTTCCCATTTACGTTTCCCTTCTTTGTGTCTTCAACTTGATCAGGCATGGGATAAATGGAGGGGACAAATCACCAAGTTGGATAGCTGTGCATTTTGGATTCAGTGCCATCACGGCCAGACTCGTGAGGGATTAAAAAAATTGCTTCAAATCCTGCTAGGAAACACAAATAGCCTATTAGCAGCAACCACCAATTGGTTGGAGTTGTGTGTTTCTCACCTCATTTACATTAGACCATTTACAGTGGTAATTTCTATGGATTTTCTTTGTGACAAAAACACAGTTGATTAATTCCTTAGTGATGTGTTCATGTTGTTTTGTATGGCTCACCTGGCTCGAAGTCTCTAATTTCTTACTAAATTCAGGGTCTAGAGAGCATGTACAACCTTGCCCAAAATTGTATCCAATTAAAGCCTATGTCCAGTCCTCACAAGTTGATGAATATCATTATTGGAATACTTGGAGAAAACACTGAGGTGATAATAATTGTTCGGATAGCATATGCACACATTATTCAATATAATCTTGTGTCCTTGTAAACTTGATGTTTTTTTATTTGGAATATTTTAGGTTGTGCTAGCAGAATGTTCCAAGGAGTTTGGCCCTTGGTGAGCTCTATTCAGATCTGGTTTTATTTGAAACCATTTTGTATTCACATTTATACAATTCTTGGTTCATATATTCAAAGTTTTGCTTTTCGCTATGAATATAGAGGCTGCTTTAATGGGCTTTATTATGTTAAGCCTTCTTTTTGTGAATATAACATTTATGTCACTTATGTATTAGGATGGTTGCACATGCTATAGAATTGTTGACTGTGGGAAGCAATGAAGCAGAATCACTTTTGCATGAAGAAAGATATAATTTGGGGGAAATTAGTTTGGAGGAACTCCATCGACTTGCTTATGCCCAAGTTCTTTCCTCCCATGCTTTGACTTGGCAGGTCAGTGTAACTTGTTCAATTTAAGATTTTGTTCTGTCCTTAATTTCTTGATTAACAATATGAAAAATTTACTGATTAAAGTTTCTCTAATAATATAGTACATATTTTTGGTTAGGTGCAATCTATTATATTCCTTGTTAATGCTCTTTCTTTACCAATGATGTGGTAAAGTTAATCAAATTGGATTGAAGCAGAATCCCAGTGGTCTATAGTTTTGGAAAGTAAAATTATTTCTGTAGGGTATTTATGCCCTGTATTTTCCCAAGGCAACTTCATTGTGATTGTAAAAATAATATGATGCCACGGTGAGATTTTTTTTGGGCTGGAGAAGATGAGAGACAGATCAAAACATAACCAAGAGATTTCTTCCTCTGAATAATGAGTATATCTTGCAATGACAATTTCTTGGGGACTTCTCTTGTTATTTCAATGTAGCATAAAGTTGAACAAAATCAATCAATTATAAATGATACACTTGATGAAAAGAGCTCAAGACTTTTATTTCAGCTTCTTGTCAGCTCTTCCATGAGATGGTCATTATTGGCCATCTGACTATCTGAAGAGGTTCTATTTGAATTGCTCACTGTTGATATATTTTTTACTTTTCATTTAGAGACAATTATTTTAAGAATGACAACCATTTTTTCTTCCCTGAACCAAAAATTTTCTTTTACCCAGATTGTCTTATTTGTGCAGATTGCTCCTGTTTACTTATCTTCATGCATGAAGCATGGAATGGGTCTACTAGAAATTTTACTGTACAAGCAACCTGTTCAACTTAAAGAACTGCTACTCAAGGTAAGGATTAGAAAGTTTGTTTGACATCTTTGAATCTGCTTTTGCTCACAGTTCTTATGTTTGTGTTTTTCATTTCTGTTATCACTGTCTGTGACTCATGCTACTTATTGGTGCAGAATCTGGAGATTTGCCGTTTATATGATCTTGATGACTGCAGCTCTAATATAATGAAGGTAATTCAATTCCATATATGATTTCTTGTCATAGTTTGAAAATTTAAGATCATTCAACATATGGTTGAATGCTTTTCTTGCATTAAAATTCATTAATAAATTTGAGGCTTGGATTAATTCAACTTATACCGGTGAAATTTCCTTCCAATTATGGTAGCACTTTCATTTATTCAGTATGCTTCAGAACTGCTTATATAATTCCATGTTGATTTAAAAGATGGCTGGAGTTTATCATTGGAAGCATGGTAGAAAGGGTTCTGGAATATATTGGCTTCAACAAGCTCGGGATGAATTCCGCTTAAATAAAATTGCTCAGCAGTTGTTTGCATCTGTAGGCAAGTCCATTTCAGATGAAAGTTTCAAGGTGATATAGACAATCCTGTTATCACTTGATCAGTTATCCTTTGACTTGGATGGGAATTGATGACTTTTGTTCTCTCTCCATGGTGCATAACAGCAATGGGAAGGTTTAATTGGGTTGTTGGACTCTGAATCTAATGCTGCTGGCGGGTTTGAGTTTCTGCACAAGTAAATCTCTCAGTATAACTTTTCTCCTCTAATTGGGTTTCCATTTCTTAACCCTAGGCTGTTGCTTGTTCACAGGTATAGAGATTTCAAGAGATCGCTGCAACAGATTGGTGATGGAAAGAATGACATTGCTGCTCAGAAAGCTATCGACTCTCTAATGTTGGTAGGTCACTGTTATGTGTCTCATAAATTTTCCTATTCAGATTCAACATCTTCTGATCCTTATTACTAAAAGAACGCAATTGACATTGGTCATAAATGTTTGTCTGAAATTAAGCTGTTCTTAGATATCATCAAGTCCGAGCCTTTCTGCACTGAATGATTAATGACTAATTTGTCACTATTCTTGGAATAAGGGAGCTATAATTGGTTCTGACTCTATTGTTTTTTCAAATCATCAAAATGCAGCTAATGAGGAACACTTCAACACCTCAGCGATTTTGGCTACCTCTTCTTAATGATTCAGTAAGTTCTTGCATTAATTTTAGATTGAATCATTGATTAAGCCTTATAAATAAAACTCTGAAGAAGACATTGAGTTCATGTATAGAAGTTGGATCAGAGTTTGCAAGATGACTGTAGAAAATTTGAGGACGGATAGAGATGTCCAAAGAAAGATCTGAAGCAGTGATCTCACCATAATTTCCTTCCATTTGACAAAATCCATTACCATATTTGAGAGATTTAATTTTTCTTGAATCTGAAACAATACAGGTCTTGCCTTTAAGTTTCTTTCTTCTGTGTCTTTTGACACCTCCAAGTTTGTTCTTTTCTACAGTTGAAGCTACTGAATTGGCAGCACCGGCCTCTGCTCAGTGTCTCCAACACAAACCTCCTGTTGAATAAACTACAGGAGCTTTCATCAGCTAGGCTCCACCCGGGCTTCGTCAAACCCGACTTGCCTGCAGAAGCCCTGAACTCTGTAAGACTAGCCCTCGCAACTAACCTCGGGCGTGCAATTCTAGAAGAATGAGCACTCCTATCCTGTAATATCCCTAATTTGTGGCTTTTTTTCTGATCTCGTATCACTGTCATCAGGGTTGTTTTTTGCTCATAAATTTTCCTATTCAGAATGACATATGCCCTTTAAGCCAACAAACCATGGTTACATGAGGAAGGTCTCCAATACGAGCCGGTGGAAGGCATTGGAGGATGTACCGGAAGGACCAGCGGCCTCTTCGGTTGATTTCTTCAACTCTAAAGCCCTCTTCTTCAGCTTTTTCCCTTCCTCTCCTCCCATCAGCTCCCTCACAAGGCTCGCCACCTCATCCCGCTTCACATCATGGCTCATCTCTATTCCGGTCTGGCACTCGTGGCATACGAACCGGCAGTTGGTGTGCTGGTCGGCAAAGCACGGCCAGCACAGCATGGGGACACCGGCCGACAGGCTCTCCATGGTCGAGTTCCAACCGCAGTGAGTCAGGAACCCTCCAACGGCGGGGTGGTTGAGAACCTCCTCCTGTGGGCACCATCCGGAAGTGAAGCCTCTGCCGTCGATCTCTTCAGGGATCGGGATTGCAGTGGCTCCTCCCTCCACGAGATCGCGCCTGATCACCCACAAGAAGGGGTGGCCGCTGTCGGAGATCCCACTGGCAAACTCGGCTGCCTGCTGCGGTGTTAGATGCGCCAGGCTCCCAAAGTTTACGTAGAGTACAGAGCTGGGCTGCTTCGAGTTCAGCCACCTGAGACACTCGGTTTCTTCTTCCCATAGATTGCACCGGATATCCCTAGTGCGGTTCTCTTCTCGGGGGATTCGTCCGAGGAGGAGGGAGAGAGGGCCGACGGCGTATACCGGCTTCTGAAGCATGGATGAGAGAGCTTCGAGTGCATCCGGTTCGAGGGATTCGTAAGTGTTGACGACTTCTGCGGCGGATCCCTCGCCGCACTTGATGGCATCGAGAGTGAGGTGAAACACCATCTCATCGACCGGAGAGTTTCCGAGGAGGTTGGGAAAGTCGCGCAGTCTCATCTGCTTCATGCCCGGAATCAAATCAACCACCGTTTCAAGATGGTTAACTGAACGGTGGCCTTGGAAGGGAATAAAGCCTCCTTCAAAGAGCTCGGGACACCGCATGAAGCACAGGACAGCGGTTGCAGAAATAGGCCAGAAATTGACGACCGGGATACCGAATTTTGCACCGACGGGAGCCGTTGTGAACGTCATGAGACAGTCCGACACGATGCAGGAAACCGGCGGGAAACTGGTGTCCAATGCGGCCCTCCGGTTGAGAGTCTCGACGAGGTCGATAAAGGGTTCCCTCATGAGATTCCTCATGGATTCGTTCACGGCATCGATGTACCGGGCTCCCTGAACGGCATCCGGAGAAGGAAGCCCGTCAGGTATCGTCGTGAACTGGAAATCCGACGGGAGACCATCGGCGATGAAGCTTGGGCCATCTCCCCCGGCCCTAAGGATGCGTTCTTGGTTTGCCTCCGTGTTGACGAATGTGATGTGGAAACCCTTCCAGTGGAGGAGCTTTGCGAGCTTGAGGGCAGAGGTTACGTGGCTTGGCGCGGGGCACGGCAAGAACACCGCTTGAGGTTTCGCGGCCGGTTCGCTAGAAGCCATGGAACAATCCATGCAGGGTCTCAAATGTTTTTGATAGATGGTAGTACGAGGTACGAGGTCACCATGTTATGCTTAATGCTGTCATCGTCTTATAACAGCCCATTGGACAGATTCTGTGGATGGCAACTTGACATAACTAAAAATAAAGAGTACAAAATCATAGACTCTGTGGATCGCTAGAGTCTTGTCCCATTGTTTTGTTCCTACCTTTGTCGTGGAATCTCGTTAGCTCAACAATCAAATGGCGATTTCACTGGTAGAAGTAATTAGCTGTTGGACAGGTCAATTACTATGGATTCACTTCCATGGAATCTGCCACAATAGAATCACGAGCAGCAACGGAAAGGGAAAAAAACACATTTTTTGTCTCTACTAAGTGTCTATATACTTTTCTTAAAAATATCATTTTTATTTGTTTTTATAATTATACCATAATTATAAATTTAATAAAATATAGAATGATGTTGTAAGTTTATAATTTATTATTTATTACATGGTGTAAAGTTATAGATACAAAGTAAATTATCACATAATGTGATAAAATAAAAAATTATTGTACATTTATAAAAAAATTTAATTATATATATATATATATATATATCCTAGCACTTATGGATAGATAATATTTTTTATTAAAAAATAATAAAAAAAATCAAGTTATAAAAAACTCGCATATTTGAACTTAGTAAACTAGAAATCACAATGGGTAAAGTGTAGCATAATATCATACATTAATACTAAGATAATTATTTCAAAATTTCAAATAATATTATAAATTGAATCAAAATAATCTTTAGAGTAATAAGTATGACAATAAATCCTTATCATATTGTATAAATCAAATATATTACTGTTATAATAAAATGATTCAATAGTATAAAAACATTTATATATAAATATTATATAATATATATAATAAACTATAATACATATATATTTTTATATATAATAAAAATATTTATAATTTTAAAATAAATTATTGTGAAATGTATAATATATATATATAAATATTATATAATAATAATATAAAAATATTATATAAATAAAATACTATTTTTTATTTTAATTATTTTTTAAAATTACATTTTAAATTTTTGAATAATTTAATAGAATAATTCTAAATATTATTTTTCTAAACAATTTTTCATAAAAAAATTTACCACCCAAGGTATATCAATTTAAAGTTAATTTTTACCCACCCAGTACTTGGACTAGGTTCGACAGTGATAAATTTGGAGTTATAAGTTTGTTAATTAAAAATTTAAAAATAAATCAAATAATTTATTAATTAGTATATATATAATAAATTATATTAAATATATTATATAATAAAATGATATATAATATTAAATAATTATATAAAAAATATTCATTATATAATAAAATTAGATAAAATAATTGAGTTAATATTATAAGAAAAAACAATATTAAATATATAATAATTTATATAAATATTTTAATAAATATATACATAAAGATATATTTGTCTTTTCCCCTCGGATTTCCGTGCCAAATAACAACGCGCGACATTCTATTTATACTAAAGCTAAAATAAAATTGAGAGTATGAATACTTAAAATAAAAACTTTATTAAATTTAGTAAAATTTTAAAATTTTATAAAATTATATGCTTTCGTAAATCAAATATAACTTTTGCGAATAAATTAACTAATAATTAAAATATAAATAATATTATGTTTGTAACAACCGCCACATGGCATTTAAGCTACCATAATCACAGTAATTTAATAACAGGAGAACCAAAATAATTTAATGCTTAAAAACTAAAAACATACTTAATTTGCAGCAAAATTTTAGATTTTTATAATTTATATATTTAGCTCCAAAATATTTAATATAAATTTACCATTGAAAATAAAATAATTTATAATCAAAATAATTAACCTTAATGCACAGAATATTATAAATCATTAAGATGTACTCGTAATTAATATTGGATTGAAATAGGAAGTAATATTTTCCACATAAAATGATATTAAATTAATTTAAACAAAAAATAAAACAGCTGGTTTTTTTTGTACCGACGAATGAACCAACCGGATTGGCTGGTTTTTTTGTACATAAAACGACAAGAAAATGAAAAAAAGAAACTCAAGGGAAATAAAATTACTATACAAAAACCCTATCCTTTTTTATAAGAAGAAAAACCCTAATATCGAACTGCAGCTTCTCCGTTAACCCCACCGAAACCTCTTGCAAGGCTGCAACGTTAGCAGAGCTTCAATGGCCTCTCGTTGCAGATCTCTTGCAAACCCATCTGTATCCTTCATCAAGTCCGCCTTCCGCAAGCCTACTCTTAAGCCAGCGCCCTCACATTTTCCCCTCCCTCCACGATCTTCTCCCACTTTCCAAAGGCGAGTTCATACTCCTCTGCTAACTATCTTCTTTAACTAGATTCCGAAATTCCGCTTCTTAATTTTTTCATATTTTCTGCGATTATACTCTGTTGATTTTTGTCCAATTTTTTTCTGGGTTTTGCCGTGCCCTCATGAAGTTGAGGTTTTATTGGTTGGGTGTTTTTATTTCAGGTCAGTTTCACAAATGGGCAGTCTCTACTCTCTGCTCCCACTGCACTCGGCAGTGTCATCGGCTCGTCTCACTTCTTGCCTTGGAACTGATTCAGGGAGTTCGAGGTCAATGTGCCAGGGTATGCTCTGCAGTGCAAATCCAGGAGTTTGATTTGTCTACAAATTATTTTGTTTTAAGATCTGTAAGCAACCTTTACTACTACTAGTGCACAATGAACCGTGCTTTCTTTTTATACCCACTAGTGATCACTATATAACAATCCCTTCTTCTGAAGAAAGTCCATTACTGCACCATTCTCTGCTTGTTATCTTCAGCATTCAAGACTGGACCCAGTTCAGAATCTTGCCTCTAAGAAGCTGCCTAATTGATTCAATTAAAATTCTCCCACGTTAAGATCCTGTTCTTGCAGCTAAAATAAGTTTGTGTTTTGTTGTTTAGTTATATGATGTCAGGATAATGTTGAGAGACATAAAATGCGTTTTGTGTGGTTTTATATGCCCAAACTATTGTTTCATAAATCTTATTAATTAACTTTTTCATCCTAAATGGCAGTTAACCTACTTCATTAACATACGTCATTAAGCTTTATGAGCCATGTATTGGTGCAAAACATGATGTTTTGTACCATGTTTTGTGCCTCCAGAAGAATGTATTGCATTAACTGAATGAAGAATGGTGTTTGTCTCCACCTCATGCAACAATGAAAAATGAAAGAATCTTCCAAGTTTCCTGGAATTTTCATATTCATGTGCTGTATGTGGGTATTGGAAATAACTACTCAAGAAATAAAATCAAATTTATTGTCTGCTTCGTGAAATTCTGTGTACTCTAGATTTTCTCATTTGCGAGCTTCTGAAGTAAGTTCTCTTACTAGCATATTTTTTTCTTTTAGATTTCTGAGATGTGTGGCTTGCTTGGTGACTCTTATCCACATATTCGTGTACTTATATGCCACAAAGATGACATTGCCTTCTGCACTTCCTAACTGACACCATGGACTTATGTAGATGCGATATTATGAGATCTTATTCTAGTTATTTGATTTTGAGACAGCCATAAGCCATCTGTCTGTGTTGTGGTGTAGTTATAGGAATTATGGGTCAGACTTTTGATGGAGGGAAAATAATGAGAAAAAAGGAACACATGTATAAAGCAGGGTTAGCACCAGCTGTTAATTATGAACCTGTTAATGACTTATAATTTGAAATGAGTTCAATCTTGATTTATCTGTTTAACAAATTCTTGAATTGGTCTCAGCAAAAAGTTCTAAGAGAACAAAACTCCAGTGAATTTACTGTCATCCTGTAAAATAGAGTAAAAAATTATTATCTTGTAAGATTATTCTTCTTTTTATGCTTCTCATGCCACAAACAGTTCTCTCTTGTTTAGAACATTGAGTATAATCAGATGTATAGTTTGAATGTTTAGCTGCTTATTTCTATTATCGGGGAAGTCTTTGAATATGAGCTTTCCTTTTAGCAATTGTTTGGAAAATCACAGATATTTCTTATAATAGCGGGGAATTGTGTTTCAACTGTTTTTTGGGTTCCTTTCTTTTTTACCAATTTTTTTGGGTATTGCATTGTCTACGACCTTTTTACATAAAAGCACACTCCTGTAACACTGGTGTTATTCATGGACATCTTATTTCTCTATCAATTGGCACAATCCTAATATTTCCTTTTCCCATTTCATCTATTTAAAGCTGTTGGTGAAGTCAAATTGTATTAGCATTTCCATGCTAATTCATTTTGATAGTATTGTGATATGGTGTGCATCAAGAGTTTGATTTGTGAAAAAGATAGTCTAGAACTGGAAGACATCTTTTCTGCATAGTTGTAACATTAGATATGATAAAATCACGTTTTTAGGACCAGTGCCTGATTTTATTACTCAAATACTCCCGAACTGTGAGGAAATTCTCTCTTACATCATCTCTTTTTATGCGACCATTGGATGTAGGAAGAAAGGCATCCTGGCCTTGTTTTCCAAATATTTATTTTTCCATTAATGATTGAGTAGGCATGAGGATGTCATCTTGGTTGGTTTAGAGACTTTATGGAATAGAAATTCCATGTGATATTAGATATTGTCATGCCACTTTTGTTTGGTGGAGAGAAAATGAGCAGAACAAAATAACGTGATAAGCTGATATTGAATTTTACTGCAGATCCCAATTTCAAGAGTTTTTCACTGGATTGTACCGAGTGTAGCCGTGTTTAGGATTTGATATTATTTGCTTAGTATATTCTTGGAATAACTATCATTTGGATAATATAGATCAGCAAAAGTCCGCCACATGATCAATAGATTATGAGCATATCTCAAAGTTGTATATTAAGAGCCTAATAATTTAGTGAACTTAGTTACAAGGACATATTTCGTTCTTCCAGATTGAATGTTATACATCACAACTTTTGGATGCTCAACTCTTGGTTATCTTGTTCTGTCTTGCAGAGTTTGGTCTCAGCGTTCCACGATGAAGGTTCTGGTCAGATGATCAAAGAGCAGGTTCAGCTATCTGATGACACAGACCTGAAGGTTTTAGAGTATTGAGCTGTAGACATAACAAGGAGCTCCCACCTTTTGCTATCCATTGGGAGAATTTATTTTCCCCCAAGTATTACAATTTTCTCTTGCATAAGCAGTTTGATTGTTGAGAACTTATCATTTGCCTGGCTGAACTTGATTGATCTGAAGCACCTGAATCCTATAGCAGTTGCTTTGCTCAACCATTTATGGATGATCACTGAGGTGTCTGAAGTTTCATATACCCTCAAAGCTGAAGAATCCTGCAACATTGGTTTACTCATGCAAACTGAAAATATCAGGAATTGTCCTTGGGTGCAGTGTACACGTTTACCATAATTTGTTTTCTTTAGGGCAGAAGTTTTGTAAAATGCCCATATGAATTTTTCATGCACATCAATATCCAGCCTTTATTCTGTCCAAAAAGAAGATAGAAAATTCAGCATTTATTTCTGCTATTCTATCACCCCAAAATTGTAACAATTTTACAAAAAATATTTATTTATGTTGAAGTTTTGTACCAAAATGATATTAAAATAATGAATTTTATTCACAAAGGCAACCTAATTTATTCAGTATGGTGGAAGGAGACCATTTGGAACAAGCTAAAGACAATTGAGGGTTGGGTAAGCGGTTGTACTGTACATAAATTATTACGGAACCGGGTGGCAGGCCCAGATGGCAGCCGGAGGATGACGCCGAATTACTTCTATCAACCGCCGTTATGGTGGAGGAGTCGGTGGCGGATCGCTACGTCACGGCCCATATCAACTAACATACCATTACCACTCTTCTTATATGTCTTTCTCGTGCACCGTTATCATGAAACTGTAAAGTTAGTAATTCTCGAAATCATAGTAAAAAAAACTTGGCAGAATCTTTCCGGGTTCCAGAAAATGTAACTATATACCTTTTGTTTATTCACAATTAAATAATATATAAAATATAGATTCGCACTCAAAATAAAATGGGAAAGATAATATTTAATATAATATTTTAATATGAAAAGTTTCTTTTACAATAAAACTATTAGCAAGCCCTCCAAACAAAGTTTCTAACTTTTAGCGGGCAACTAAAGTGTCAAATAGCATTTCAAATTGCTTAATCAGAATTAATATGTATCACTAGACATACATGTGGAGGTTTGTTGTGCCTGTTTAGAATAAATGTATAAGTTGATTGAAGTGTTACTGGCCGACCTTCCAATCAGCCTATTATCACAACCATTTTTAGGGATATAAATTTGCTTGTTTAGTATTATTATATCCTAACCCAAATTTATATAATTAGATCCACAAATAACTTACGGCACATCTCAATACTACAACAATAGATATCTTTACTATTATAGTTTTGATAGGAATAAAACTAATATTATGTTAGTAAAAAAAATATTCAATAATAAAAAAAATACCTTCCATCAAATATTTTAAAATATTTATACGATATATTTTTAAAAAGTATTTCACATGTTTTAGTTATGGAAATGATAAAAGTTGACACTCGTATTTGACAAGCACGAGTTATATCACAACATATTAATTCCATAATGACACGATCATGATTGCATAAAAGAACTCCCTTTTATTCCACATGTGGTTTAAAGTGCCAACCTTAACCAATATTTTAATATGTAAGCACCTTAGCACAATCCCATATATCTCAAGTTTTATCCTTTATTGAGAGATCTCTTTCAGTTCTGGTATATATAGGACTCACATAGCTTTTAATATATTTTACAGAGTGTTCACTTCCCTTATTCCAATCTTTCTATACAACAATCATTAGAACTATCCCATATAAGATGTCTAATGATCCTGCTCAATAACCACATGCATGGTAGTTTATTAGTAATCCATTATTTTTGTTAAGACCTGTTTCTAGCTCGATGAAAATTAATGGGCATGCTCCATTTCACACAAAAACAATTGTTAAGTATTTTGTTATAATAGCATGACTCATAATTCGTTACTAGGATTATTAAGGGGATGAGACACATTTCCAATGACATTAGGCCTAAAATAACGACTACTTTCCAAAACATTAGGACTCATACTTTTATCTATTTACACATGGATTCTTAATTTATATCTTATTTTCAATTATGTCCTTAACTTATCCATATTTGTAACTTAGTCCTCAAGTTTTCCTAAATTACAAATTAGTCCTATCATGCCACTAATAGTCTTCCCTAAGTCTATACGAGCATTTTAAGCTTTGAACCACCTTATTTGGCATAGAAACGACCTAGAATGGAGCCTTGCCGGAAAACTAGTTCTAGAAAGAGAAAGTTTTGAGTTCTTAACGGTGGGGGCACGATGACCGAAGTTCTTGGTGGGGGAGGTAGCTCTCATCCTAAGGGGTCTTCCTAAATCAATCAGTGCCACAGTTGATGGCCCGAGAGGTATGTATTTAAATGGAACAATATTTAGAAAGTTTGAATGAAAAATCAAGATTTCCAAGGAATGGCGGTGGTAGGGACATACCAAAGACCTGCAAGGAGGATATGAGCATGACTAGGGATAGTGTGTCACACCCCGACCCCGTTTGGTCGGAGCCCTATGATCAACACACCACCCTTCCTTGAGCCACGATAGTATCTCTACCGAGATGGTTTAAGAAAAGTGAAGGTGTACCGGTACATACGTTTTTCATAACAAATTAATTAAGACGTCATAGAATAGGGTTTACCTTGAGGATTCGATCCTTCCTTTAGACTTCAACTCTACTTGGCTCGACCTTTTTTGAAAGGGATTTAAGGGAGGGGAATGAGTTCATGACTCAGTGAAAGAAATTTTCTACGCCATAGTTCTAGTCAAGCATTTTATTTGTTTACAATCACGACCCGTGTTATTTTTTATTCGACATTCGCCTTTTTTTATAAAAGGGTTCACTCGGTCGTAGAGTAGTTTCTAACTACTCTACTTGTTGTCTGGAGTGCCTTTACCGACCACGCTGGTAGAAGTCCATGACTTCTACTAAGAGTCTGAATGGTCATAAATTATCATACTAAGAGTCTGAATGGGCATACCCTTATACTCCTTGAGTCGTCCAGTAACCCTTTGAACCACCTCTACCCTATACCAGATGCCTCGATGGTTCTGTATGTGGGCATGTACAATTATAAGTTTTTTAATTAAGACTTTTATCCTTGGGCTACCGGCACCACAGTCTGTTGGCCTAGCTTCGGCCCCAAGCCCACCCGTCCAATGGTTCAATGTCTCGACTTCGACGTGGTAACTACTAGCCCAACAAGCTCAACAACCCGGACTTGGCTCGATAGCTATATATCACGCACTGACCCGGTTTAGTCGAAACCCTGTGAGCAACTTGTCATTCCGTTTGGTTTAAGAAGGATTTCTCTTCATTCTAGACCACAAGTAGTCAGACGACATTTTTTACCTAGTTTACTGGAATATCATTATACAAAACTTAAGTAACTTAAAAGCATACCTGTTATGCCATAACCCGGTTTGGTTGGAATCCTCGTGATCAACCCGCCACTCTCCCTGTACTAATAAACCGAGTAAGGTAAAGGCGGAGGAGTACACATATTTTTTTTATAATAAAATTTACAAAATATTTATATATAATGGTTTACTTATACGTGGTACCTTTGGCTTGCTTCACCCGCTTCTACTTTTCTTAACGAGAGATTTTTCCTGAAAAGGGTTTAATGTGAGTGAGTGGGTTTCTACAACTCAATTAGCGGGGGTTGGAGAGTGATATGAGTTTATATCTTTTTAGCAAACATTCACACACACTTTTTATCATAGAAATGAATTACAGGTTTGTAAAACAATACTCGACTGTTCCACTTATAAACCGAAACGTATTTACCGTCCATACAAGTAGAGGTTAACTACTACTAGCTAGAGTTTGAGTAAAAATTATACATACAACCCTTAATTTCTAATCATTATTTGTGTACGATTTATGGGAGGAGACATCATTTTCAAATTAGCTACTAGAGATTTATGAGTAAGTTCATAATTATATGTTTACAAGTGTGACTTAATATAAAAAGATATAAAAATAAATTAAATAATAATAGAATAAAATGTAGAAATAAGATAGAAAATAATGGTATTTTTATTTTTTATATGAAACAAAAATAGATAAAAAATAATAAAATGTTAGACGCTTGCTCTCTTGCTCGCTCCGGGTCGTTTCGGACCTCCGCTTGCTCTCTTGCTCCAAATAGCAAAGTTCGGGGAGAAAGGACCCGAAGCGCGCCAAAGAGCAAGCGTAGGCGCTGGAAGCGAAGCGTGCCAAAGAGTAAGCTCCTGTTCGAAAGGACCCGAAGCGTGCCAAAGAGCAAGGGAAGGAACGACCCTACGCGAGTAAGAGAGCAAGTGGAGGTTCGGAACGACCCAGAGCGAGCAAGAGAGCAAGCAACGACCCAGAGCGAGCAAGAGAGCAAGCGGAGGCTCGAAAGCTGGAGCGTGCTAGTGTGCGCGTATAGAGTTCGCATTGCTTTTTGCTCTGACTTGAGAGCCAGCAAGCGGAGGCTCGAAAGCCAGAGCGCGCTAGTGTGCACATAGTTTTCTCGCTTCGGGTCCTTTCGGACCTCTGCTTGCTCTCTTTCTCGCTCCGGTTTAGCCTCCGCTTGCAGCTCGCTTGCTGGGGATGAACGACTGTAGGCTTGCTCTCTGGCAAGCTACGGCTTGAGATAGAAAGCCTACGCGCGCGGATTCTTTTCTTGCTAGCGCCCGTAGGGTCCGCTTCACTTGCTTATTTTTTTATTGATTTATGTACTTATAGTCCTCGCTAACTTGTTCACCGCTTACTTATCCCGATAGAAATATTTACATACGATAGAGATCCCAATTCCGTGGTCCGAATGACGAAGCGCGCCAAAGAGCAAGTGGAGGTACGAAAGGATCCGAAGCACGCCAAAAAGCAAGCGTAGGCGCTGGAAGCCAAGCGCGCCAAAAAGCAAGCATAGGGTCCGAAGGACGAAGCGCGCCAATGAGCAAGCAGAGGTCTGAAAGGACTCGAAGCGCGCTCGGTGCGTGCTCCATTTTCTCGCTGGCTCTCAAGCCTCCGCACGCTAGTGCGCGCGTATAGAGTTCGCTTCGTTCGCATCTGCGCTCTTATAAACGCCGCGTGCTCAGAAAGGGTCTTTTGAACTTTTAAAGTGCGCAAATACTACCTTTTCTTGCTTGCTTGTAATTTTCGAGCATACTTTTCTTATTTTGCTCTCTTTCTCGCTATAGTTCGTTATTTCCCAGCAAACTCCGGGAAGAAAGGACCCGAACCGTACCAAACAGAAAGCGTAGGCTCTAATAGAATAGAAAGCCGGAGAAGTATGCAATGCGTACTCTATACGCGCCCACTAGCGCGATTTTTCGTTTCTCTCCAGTAAGTGTAGGTACGAAAGGATACGAAGCGTACAAAAAAACAAGCGTAGGTTTACTAATGTAAACTCTGCTATGATGGTACATAAAATACCAAATATGTAAAAGCCAACAAAATTTTGAGAAATAAGTAAAAAAAGTGAAATATGATGTTAATTAGTGAGACACAAATATATAAATTTAGATTTTACATACAAAATATTTTATAATAATTTTTTGTAAATATAAGTGATAAATTTGATTAATTAAATAACACAAATAAAAGTCAATAAATTAAAAAATTATCTTAAGAGATAAAAGAAAACATAATTTTTTAGATATACTTATTATAAATGTTGTGGTGTAAGATTCCATAATAAGTATTTTATAGGTATGTTTCCTAATTTTTGAGTAATAATAATTTTAAAAAATAATAATATATTATAATTGATATGCAAACCATTTATTCATACTTTTAAATATTTATATAAAATAAAATATATTTAATAAATATTATTACAATATTTCAAATTTAAATAGTAATACATTTTTATTATTATAATAACTTACCATCTAACTAATTATTTTAAATTTTGAATATTTCCTTAAACTAATATTATAGTATTATTATTATTATATAATCCTAATTCCACTCCCATACCTCCAAATTTCTCAAAAACTATAATTTCACATTTTACTATCCCCATCCAATACCTCAATCCAAACATCCCCTAAAGAAATATTGTTAAAATAAAAATATAATTATAATTAATAAGAGAAAATAAGAAATTCAATAATGAAGGCTGAACCGAAAGTGAAGACTCGCGATCTGAGGGGAGAGAGATAGGAGGGGAATTTTCTGGAGAGAGAGAAAGAGAACGGGGATTTCTCGACGAGGAGGAGGAATTTGATTCCATTTTCTTCCGAATCGTTGTATCGCCAGAATCCTCCTGGTATAGCCGGGGGAATCTGGTCGGTAGACGGATTGGTCGATCGATTTGATTGTGCTGGTGGTCTATCGTTTAGCGGAGGAAAGATGGTCAACTCTATGGTGGACAGAGCCACGAGCGACATGCTCATCGGATCTGATTGGGCTATGAATATTGAGATTTGCGATATACTCAATCGCGACCCAGGGTAGATTCTCAGTCATTTGATCATGATTATGAGTTTCCCTCCATTATTACTACGTGTATTGTGGGTCTCTTGTATACTTCGATTATCTTCCTTGTGTTGTTTGTTTTAGATTAAGTGATCGTTGATTGATCTTGTGAAACACATACTGGGTGTAATTGTGATGTGACCATTTTCACAGTAAGCAGGAGATGCTGAGTCCAGTAATCCAGTTCCTGGTAGTTTCTTATGAGTATTTTAATGAGAGAAGTAGTTTTGTGGTGTGTTAAAGGGAGATACGTATGCTTGAAATGATGGTTTCTTTGGGTCCTTGGAAATGTGTTTGTTTTAAATTTGGCAGATGGATAAGCATTTTAGCTTTAGTAAGTTAATTTATTCCATCAAGATTAGAAAGCATTGGTTGATTTCTGTAACAATGCAAATTCGAAATTCATCAATAGGTACGGTTGTATGACAATATATTTCCACTTTAGCTGTGAATTAGCTTTATTTCCCCTTCCCCTAATGCAAAATTTAAGATCAGTTTTGATGGGCCAGTAATATTTGTATATGCAGTGTTATATGTCAAGGTTTCTTCTTTTGTATGGAAGCCGTATGTCATTGGGATTGTAGGCAGATAATTTCTTCATTTTGGGATCACGCCTTTATGTTTGGTTCAACTTTAACTCTCATTTATTTCTTCCTTATTGTTCATTAAGTTTTTGGTAAATTTTTATGTCAGGCAAGCAAAGGATGTTGTCAAAGGCATAAAGAAGCGTCTTGGAAGTAAGAATCCTAAAGTTCAGTATCTCGCTTTGACAGTAAGTTCGGAATAATTTCCTTATATATTCAAATTACGTATGATTTTGCTATCTTTTCAACTATCAATGTAAATCCTTCAGGTTGTTTCTGTAATGAAACTATTTTTCCGAGATGGTGAAATATCTCAATAAGTTGGCAGTTTCTTCCTTTTTCTGGGTTGTTTTCCTCTATCACCAATTTTAAAAACACATATTTGTACTTTTTGTTATATGGTTTTACTTTCTGGCAATAATGTTGACTTCTCATCTGAGTTTATCATGGTTAATTCTCTTTGGAGTTTCACCTATTAGATGAGGAGGTAATGGAATTGAATTATTAATATAAGGCGAGAAGTTTTCCTAGGTCCATGATTTTCCTATGTATCTACTCTTATTTTTTTACATTGTGTGTACATTTTCTCTACCATCTCATTATTGTGCCATGTCTTCTAGAGAACAACCTCTTGAACTTGGCCTTTTCTTTTCTAAAGGAAGTACACCGGCCAGTTAATATACACTTAGTTGATAGAACAAATATGTTATGCTGGAAACATGGCAGAAAGTCTTTAATTTATGCATTAGTCCTTTCTGATTTTCCTCTATAGAAATTATTCATTTGTATTTCTATATCTTTCATTAAGTTATTGTGCCAAATTCAAAGATAAACCTTTTCCTTATTCCCTTGGGACTGGTTGATGTGTGTCAGTTATTGGAGACAATAATAAAGAACTGTGGAGATATTGTTCACATGCATGTAGCAGAGCGAGATGTTCTTCACGAGATGGTGAAAATAGTGAGGAAAAAGGTTATTGAACATTTTGAACTCCAACAAAGTTGTTTTCCATTTGAATATTTATCTATGTGTTTACCAGCTATCATTTTTCATTGCAGCCTGATTTTCATGTCAAAGAGAAGATCCTGATTCTTATAGATACCTGGCAAGAAGCTTTTGGGGGACCAAGATCCAGATATCCACAGTATTTTGCTGTGTACCAGGAGTTATTGGTATGTTCATACTTTATGGTACTTATATCGCTGGGAATTTATTTGGGAAGGGAATTGATCTTAGTGATTAAAATGATTATGTTATTCATACATTTGCTTACTTGAGATGAACAATTTTGTTTCAGCGCTCTGGGGCTGTGTTTCCTCAAAGGTCAGAGGGTTCTGCTCCCGTATTTACACCTCCACAAACACAACCTCTGTCATCTTATCCACAAAATGTCCGAAGCACTGAATTTCGACAAGATGGAGAAGAGTCTTTGGCAGAATCCGAATTTCCAACTTTAAGGTGCAAGTTTTTCCCTCTTTCTTCAATTGATGTATAGTATCCTTAATTTTTCTTTGTAAAAGAAGCCAATGTAATTTTTTTGGTCAACTTTTTTCACTCTTATATTGATGGAAATGCATGAAATGTCTCATTTATACAGGTATTTTTTCACATGTTGATGGATTTAGTTGGCATCACCCAATTCAATATGCATATTTATTGCTTCAGTGAATCCTTTCTACATGTCTTCCAAGTGCTTGCAAACAGCTTCATGTAACACTTTTATGAAGCCTTTAGATTGGATACGTATCACATATATCTTTTATGCTTTTTGTTAGTCAATTTAAGCATCGTTGTCATTGGGATAGAATTCTCCACTAACTTTATAGTATAAACAACAAAAAATATCAACGATCCAGCAAATGAGGTGTCTTCTGCATTTATGAGTCAGTTATTCTTCATGTTTTTGTCAACTTGTGGTAAGGTTTCTTTTATTCAATATTCTAAATTCCATTGTTTCAGTTGAGCTATGAATTATGATTTAAATCCTTAGTAAATATAAATATAAATTTTTTTTCATTTTTTCCATGGCTGAACTTATATATTTTCTTTCTATTGGTACACAGTAGGTACAGAGTTGATACTATTATTTTGTTAGTAATAAGGTATGTGGTTTTAGCTTGACAGAAATTCAGAATGCTCGGGGAGTCATGGATGTCCTTGCAGAAATGCTTAATGCAATAGATCCGGGAAATAAAGAGGTATTTCTTTTTAATTTGTCTGAATAGGCTTATGTTCAGTGTACTACATGTATTGATTTGTCACTGTCAGCAAACATAATGGAAACCTGATTAAAATACTGTTGCAACCCAAGTTCCTGAAGTTATTATCGGTCTCATATGTCAGATTTCTTTTGGGCATTGGCTAATATCACATTCTAATTTTACAGGGGCTGAAGCAGGAGGTTATTGTTGACTTGGTGGAACAATGTCGAACCTACAAACAGAGAGTTGTGCACCTTGTTAATTCAACATCGTAAGAGCTGCATGTTGCCCCTATAGTCAATATATAGTATTTTGATGTTCCTGGGTGTTCTTATTACTGCTTTGAACTGTGTGCATCTTTTTATCCTCAGTGAAGTTCTCCTGGTGGAGTTCAATTATTCTAGTTATGGGTTATGCTGGCAAGTTTTTTTAGACCTTGGTCACATACACTATGATCTTATATAGACATTATTTTTGAAGATAACAACGTGATTGTTTTTCTTATTAATATAATCAATACAAGATTTTCTTTGGATGATAAAATAAACAGGGAAAAGCTGGTGCTCTGGGACTTGTGATTATGATTGAATTGTCTGGGTTCAGTGTATTGTGCTCAGAATACTCAGTTTGATATATTTAAGGGAGAAATACAGATTGGTGTATTAAGATAAATCTTGTTGTTATCTGGCTCTGATGCTCTTAGTTCTACTGTCAATAAAAACCATGCCTAGAGGCAACAATCTGTTTAGCTTTGGTTGGCTCACTTCATTATACTATTGGTCTTGGAATATCAAAATACATATAAGATTGAGACTTGATGGCTAGTTTATTGGATGTCATAAATTATGGCTTTACATCATGACACACCTTTCTTGTACTAATCTCAGACTTTTCTTAATTGAACAAGTGCTATACTCAATATTATTATAAGGATATGGATTTATCATTCTTCAATGCTATCCTTTATTTCATTTTTAGGGACGAGTCACTTCTGAAACAAGGTTTAGCACTGAATGATGACTTGCAACGTGTGCTTGCCAAGCATGAAGCTATTGCTTCAGGAAGTTCAATACTGACTGGGAAACCTAAGTCTGAGTCTGCTGGTGCACTTGTAGATGCTAGTAGTCCTTTGGTTGACACTGGAGATAGCAGCAAGGATCAGGATGGAAGGTGACAGTTCATCATTAGCAGCTAATACATACATATTAGCCACATTATAATGCATAATTGATCGGGTCTGTGTGCATTAACTAAGTGGATTAATATTAGTGTCTGGTACACTTTAGATATGCCACTGGTCCTCTGAGTTGTGCAATCTGTTTGGAATTATAGTCTGATGGATCATTTGATATATTTATATCACGTACATGTTTCAAAGAAGTGAAGCTGTATAATGCCTTTAAGCATTTGGTGCTACATCATAAGATGCTCTCCACTTGACCTTTGGTATTAGGCATTTCATGATGCCACCATCAATTATAGTTGCATAAATCATCATTCTATCAGGCGAAAACTTATTCAGATGTCTAAATCTAATGAAAATGTCATTTCATGTTGCAGATCCACATCTGGTGCTAAAACAAGTTCTTTGAACCAATTATTGCTTCCTGCACCTCCTGCAGCTAACACAGCAGCTCCACCTAAAATGGACCCTAAAATGGACCTTCTCAGTGGGGATGACTTCATCTCTCCAAAGGCTTCAAATTCACTTGCTCTGGTTCCTGTTGGAGGAGGTCAACAGTCAAGTGCATTGCCCTCTGACCAGAAGGCACTAGTTCTTTTCGACATGTTCTCAGATGCTCCAAATCTACCCAATCCCATCAACACCCAGGGTCCTACTTTAGGTGGACAGAGCAATCCTTCTACTCCACAGTTCCACCTGCAGCAGCAGAATATCCAGGCTCCACAGCCTGGGCTTTATGCTAATGGGACTATTGGCATTAGCTCAGCAGCTTCACAACTCGATCAGTCACTCTACAATCAAAACCCTACTCCCTCCTGGAATGGCCATATTCCACAGCAGCAGCAACAGCAGCCAACATCACCAGCTTATGGTGTGTTCTCTTCTACTACTACTGGTGCTCAGTTTTAATCTGGGACTAGTTTAATTTAGAAACCCTCCCAGCAAGTTCATGATTGCTTGTCTATCGTCTGGTCATTTTCCATGAATCTATTCACATTGCCCTCCGAAATTATGCTGAATTGTTAAGATTGAATATATTTTATTAACTTCTGGACTGCATCATTTTTCTTCATTTTCAAGCATAAGAATCTATTGATTCATATTTTATCTATCATGCAGGTTCACCAAGTGCTAGTGCATTTCCACCGCCACCATGGGAAGCTCAGGCTGCAGAGAGTAGCCAAGGAATAGGTTCCCAGTACACTCATCAAATGCCATCCCCAATGGGGAATGAGCAAGTGATGCCCATGTACATGCCTCAGACAACAGGGAACACTGCCTATGCTGGAATGAACAACTACCCTGCTGTTCAACAGACAAATCAAATGTTTACATTGCAACCTCAACAGATGCATGGAGCACCCTACATGGGTATGGTCCCCCAACAAATGCCAGGAGCCCAAATGCCCTACATGTATCCCCAACCAATGTACAATGGACAACTAAATGCATACGGGTATGGCCAGGTTGGTATGCAGTACCTTGACCAGCGGATGTATGGGCTCTCTGTGAGAGATGACAGTGGTTTAGGTAATCATACTTCATCTTCTGCTTCATCGTATCTACCTCCCATGAAGCAACCTTCAAGGCCTGATGACAAGCTGTTTGGTGACCTTGTGAATATGGCCAAGGTGAAGTCATCAAAACCTGCCACTCCAGGAAGAGCAGGTAGCATGTAGCATGTGCGCCCCCATGCAAGTTCACTTATCACTGCATTCTGGTTTTTGTTTTGGTTCCCCACTAGAGTTTTTGCATTTACAATTTTCTCCATTCCTTTTTCTCTCTCACTCTCTATAAATAGTCTGGTGTCCTCTACTTGATCTGCTGCTCTCGAATGGGTGATTTGGTATTGGAATTGATGTGCAACCGTTGTAAAGGGAGATCATGCCTGAAAGTTAAACAGATGCTATCGACCCTTAGGAGAGATATTTTAATATTATTTAGGTCTGTTATCCTTTATTTATCACAAAAAAGGGTTTGCTACTGCTTGCTTATTACTCTCTGGGTTTACTCTTGTTTGTCACTTTTGCTATTTGTTTCTGCAATTTGGTATATACGCCCGGTAGGAATACTACTGATTGTTTCAGAAAGTTACATAGATAGTTGTTCTGCCTTATGATTACGTTGTGTTCATAAATCAGTTGTTTCCTATATAGTACAATGGCTTGGTAAACAAAATGCAGCAGCTGTGCTTACAGACCAAATGGGAACTGAAAGGAAGGATGCCTAAAAACAGAAAATATGCTATAGAAAAACGGGAGTGCAAGGGGTCAGTTGACCAACCAGTTGACTTTATTTGGATTAGGGGGTTTCACTTCGATCAAAGTTGTAAGAACAATAATTTGTTTGGATTAATGAGTTTAGAGGGGGAGTGATTTGGAAGTTGGAGGGAAGGAAATTGATGGATTTGGAGAGGTTATTAAATTTTATATTCAATTTTTTGATAGATTAAAGATGAAGTAAAATTTTTTTTTCTGCTCAATAAGATGAAGTAAATGAAAGGCTAAAAAATACTAATGTGTATTTTTTAACTAATTTAAATTATTTATTAGGTAATCATATATTAATTATTAAATTATAATATTAAGAATAAAATAAATGTGAAATAAAATATATCATTATATTATATATGATCGTTTATATATAATATTTTATAATATAATTAAAATTATTATTATATTTAAATTTTACGTTAATGTTAATTATTTAATAATATTTATATATTATTAATAAAATTAATTTATTGTTACAATATATAAATGTTATTTATATATTAATATTATATAATAGTAGTAAATATATATACATTAAATATATATTTTATGTATTATATTATTATATAATAAAATGAGTAATTATTATAATTATAAAATATATATAATTTTAATTTTATAATAATATTTATATATAAATATTATATAATAATATGAAAATTACTATATGTAAGATTGATAAACTATATTTTATATATAATATCTTATTATATAATTATATAAATAATTTTAATACATAAATTTATTTAAAATATATAAGCATAAAAATAACAAATAAACAATAACTATATAAAAAATATATTAAAATTATTTTAGCTCAACAAAATTTACAAGAATTGTAAACCCCTCCTGCCTCCCACCAAATAACTCGAGGCAAGACAACCACAGCCCATCAGGTAGAATCTTGACTGCGCTATGCGCGCAAACTTTGTGCTTGGGCCTTGCTCAATTCATGATCCTCATCTTCGATATCATCCACATTGTTGATCCAGCCCACTCTATCAATACTGCCTCCGCTCGGGCGTCGATCTCCAGAAATCTCTGTGGCGCCCAATCTCCCTCTCTCTCGCTCCGGTCATTGTTGGGTTTGATCTCGGTGATCGACTGCTTTGACGCCTCTCTTGGTTAGATCTTTGATTTGTTGTTTATTGGTTCTATCAAACTGCTTGCTATCCCTCTGTTATTGCCCAGCTGAAGTGCTAGAGTTGAAACATTTCGTTTTACTGCTGGCTTTTTATTTTTCCTTTTTAGGCCTATTGTACAGATCTGACCTGAAAAATGGATGAATTCGTTTGTTTCTTCGTAGTCCATGCTGCAGTGATTTCGATTTTTCTCATGGCCTCTGCTTTCGTTCTGCTCTTTTGCCTTCAAAGCCCGACTAGTTTGGAATGCGTTTCTCCCCCTTTATTTTTCACGCTTGAAGCATTCGGAATGGGTTTTGATGATTCTTTCATTTCTTTTAAGCAGCCGCTGAACAGGCAGTGCTGGTTCGTGAGCTTGTCAACTAGGGACTTGCAAAATGCAGGTAAATCATTTGGTCAGCTCTTTTGGTATTTAATTTTTTATATTCTGATTGCTAAACGTATCCACGAGTTATAGTTTATCGCTTCAAAGATCTCGTATTGTGAGATTATTACATATAGAGTAGTTGAGTAATGATTTCTTCAACGACTTCTTCATGGATGGGTTTTTTGCGTCTGGTGTTTTGTTCAGATCAGTGGACCAATCGCTCAAATAGTTCGAATGTTGATATTCATATATGCAGGTCCACTGATCATACGATTGATGTTTATCATGTGATTGAAGCTTTAAGGAAGAAATTTCATTTCAGCATTAGAGCTTGGCAAACTTCGTCTCCAAATGTAGATTACTTTCCTTGTGAGAAATCTGGACTGAAATCGCCAATATTTAGTTTTTCAATTATATGTAAACCATAAATATATTTTTTTTTACATTATTACTATGATGATGCAGCAGCCATAGTTATAACTCATGACATTTATAGAAATGGAGGAACAGTAAGTCATATCTCCCTATCAAACCATTTCCATGGTTGACCAGCATTAATACATGAGACTCAAATAATGAAACTCAAGACACCTCCATAATGGGAAATGGGGAACACATTAATCTACTTAGGCATATTTTCTGTTTTTAGGCATCCTTCCTTTGCAACTTGTGAAGGGATGAAAAGGGTTTCTACAATGAGTATGTGAATTAATGTGTTCTTCCCATGTCCTTAAGATGTTGCTAACTTAGCCCCATTATATATTTATTTTTCTTGTTAACTCTGGGAAGTGCATGCCAAAGAAGCTGCTATATATGGGTCCTTGGAATGTGTACAGGCCATTTAATCTGAATCTGTGGTGTGTTCATGTTAAACATGGTTATTGCTTCCTTGTAATCTGTGAAAACTTACATTTATCCTTCATTGGTGCTGAACTTAAAGACATCAAGAGCAAGATTGTTCAAGGAATACAAAGCGGTGCAGCGAGAGAAAGGAGCTGATCCAGATATTCAATTAGTTTGTGATGATTCCAATATTTTCAAGTGGACTGCCCTTATTAAGGTTACTACCCTTTTCATTTTAGTTGGGTAACTTGTTATTATCACTTTATGTTTGACTTGCTCCAAAATTTTGAGGTTTCTGACTGCTCAGCTTCAAACAATATTTATTATAGGGGCCTTCTGAGACTCCTTTTGAAGGTGGTGTCTTCCAACTCGTCTTTGCCATTCCTGAACAATATCCTTTGCAACCTCCGCAAGTGCGGTTCTTGACAAAGATATTTCACCCAAATGTGCACTTCAAGGTTTGTTATTGCTACTTTGCGATGTTAAAAGGCAATGATCACCTGCTTGATCATAATTGCAAATGTGATTTACACTACAGTGCTATTTTTACTGTCCAAATGCCTTTTTATGCTCAGTATGAGTGGAGCTGCAATCTTGGCCTGTTTAACTTCTCCACATATTGTAGTTTTATGCCTGATTTAGTTTTGTGCAGACAGGAGAGATATGCCTTGATATTTTGAAGAATGCATGGAGTCCTGCTTGGACGCTTCAGTCGGTTTGCAGGGCTATAATAGCTTTGATGGCCCATCCTGAACCTGATAGTCCACTAAATTGCGATTCAGGTACTAATTATGTTGAAGGCCTTCTGGATGTTACTAGGAATTCCCTTTCATTAATAGATAGATATAATTACTATAAATGATGCCACCTTATGAAATTCAATAAATGTTATTTAGCCTTTTTTAGTTGAATTCGTTGCTCTTCTTTGGTTGGAGTTTGATGGATGTTGTGGGCATTTCAAAAGGCAGTTCCTTTGTGTTGGTTGAGTTCTTCAAAGTAATCGTTCTACCACATCAAATAATATGTCCAAAAAATCGGATAAAAGTGTTTCAAATAATAGGTATTACCATAGTTAAAAGTATGATATATTTTCAAACTTTAATATATATGCCACAGCTGGTACTTTGAAAGATAAGTATAAAATTTGGCAGAATAAACTTGTGAATTAAGTCTTGGTGCTGAAGAGTTGAAGAAGATAACCAAGTTGATTTGGCCACCAAGAAAAGCAGCATGGTGTCTGATGTAGTTGCTCTATGCGGGTCACACAAATTTAAGTTCTTAATAACGGATAATAATCATAATATAGGGAATTCATATTTAAAGTCCTCAGGTCCTCATTTTGTGACATGTTTAAAGCAGTTCTAGGTCGTACTTGTTCGCATCAGATAAGAGTACAGGAGAGTTCTGTTGTAGTTTATTACCATAACGTATTATTATTTATATGGAGTTTGATTGAAGATTTTATGCAATCTTGATTCCTATTTGCCATTGCGGTGATAGAAAAGCTTGAAATTCTGTCTTACTTTTATAAGCAATAATTTCTGCTGATGAGATAGCGAGGACCCATTTGCCCGTATTTGATCTTGTTCGTGTAACATCTGATAGAGCAAGATTCGTTTTCGTCCATAAGTTCCCCTACCAGGAAAAAGCTTCCAAGGAGTTTTAGATGGTTCTCCCATTTCATTGCAGGCAATCTTCTTCGTTCAGGCGACATCAGAGGGTACCAGTCAATGGCAAGGATGTACACTAGACTTGCAGCCATGCCCAAGAAAGGATGATGTGGCTCTGGCTCTCGGTGGTTTGATAACATGCAGGGACGTGTCTAACCTATTTGGTAGTCGATAATACTTTATATGTATGAAATAAATGATGGCTGTCACTGGAAGGGAAAAAATGTAAAATGATACTTTGTTAGCTTGTAGAACAGGCAACCTTGTATGTGCTTTGCAATAACAGTTGGGGAAGATCTGCCCTTGTGTATGTGCCACTGCCCTTGAAGGTCATGTCATGAACCATGGGATTGATGGGGCATGGAATCTTGCGGATTATAATTCTCTAGCGTGAGTTTATGGTCATGTCAGATTGGGTTTATTGCGACCTGAACCTTCCTGAACTCGGGTCTAGTAGACTCGGACCCGAGGTTGAGTCTATGTGATTAGACTCGAACTCGATTTGAGGTCGAGATCAAGAGACCAGAGGTTGCATAGACATAAATTCGAGTCTGTGTGATCGGGTTGGACCCAACCCAAATTTGGGTTCAGAATATAATTAGATCTAGTAATTATACTTCAACACAAAACCGATATTACATAAATGGGAAATCTCTATTTCAAACATACTCTAATCTAAGATTTGGACACGTGAACTTGTATCTGATAAATTCAAATCTGAATAGGTATGAATTCAAATTTGTTTAAACCCAAACTTGGATTCGTGCGATTATACTTGACATGAGCTCGGATCCTATAGATTTGAAATGGGGTCAAAAGTGGATAAAAACTTAAGTTCGGGTCTAAAATGACATCATTAGTTTGAGCAATCTATAGAATCGGAAGTGGACAAAAACTTAAGTTCGGAACTAAAATGACATCATTAATTTGAGCACTCTGTCGGAGATTAGGCGTGGCACCAAGGAAACTCCAATTGTTGTCCCAAAATAGTGGATAGTTTTATTTGAAAATTTTCATTCCTATCACTTGTTAAAATTTTGTATTTCAACTCTTCCCACACGGTAAATTCAATTTTCAAAGAGTATATACTTTGGTGTAACTTTTTTGAATAATTTAGAATAAAATATTTCTCTTTATTTGTTCTATTATAATAATTATTTTTTTTTATAACATTAACTTTATATAATTCATTTGCAAGTTGAGAGAATATATTGTGAATCGATAATGGCTCAAATCTATATTTACTAAAAATTTATAACTTGTAATTAGTGTAATGTTTCAATTGTTATAAACCCATAATAATTCTCTATTTTATTAAATTTAATATATTATTCTCAACCATCCACAAGTTCTCGGTAATTTTCTATTGATAAAATATTTCATATAATGAAATGTAGCTCAATACCATGGAAACTCCATGTCATAGTTTACAAAGCTCTAGACCGACTTAATGGGAATTTTGGCTAACGGATCATGTTACACTCCACCTGATGTGAATCCGATTAAATATACTCTAAATTCACAAGTCCAATTAATCGAACAAGCAATGGAGCTGAACAATTTATCATCAAATGTGATAAATGATCATTTGAGATTGCAAGATGGCTCAATTACAAGGTTAACGACTAAAAAATTTAAAAAGCTTTATATGGGTTGATTATAAAAATGGTAGAAAATTTAAGTGTAAGCACAATAGAAAAGCTCAATAAAAGCCCATATTTAATTAATAAGGGGAGATTTATTAATATAATAAATATTTTAGGATATTAAATAATAATATTAGATATTTAATTAGTCAAATTCAGATTTTTAAAGTAGTTATTAAAATATCCTATATATTTAGATTAGATATAATTATCATGTAACTAAAATATATATTTTTCCTTATTTTAGGCTATTCAGTTGTTATCCGTGCCTATAAAAGGCATAATCCACAACATTGGAGAAAGACACATTTTGAAATTCAATTTTGTGAGTTTTTGTCTTATTTTTTCTTTTAAAAGAACTTTTCAATTTATCAGGTTTTTATCTGTAGCGTTCAAGCAATCAAATTTATCATCAGGGTTTTCTAATAGTTCTTATTAAAGGATTTGGGTGTAGCGTTTACATATCTTATAACTTGTTTCTCAAATAAACAAGGTATATTCCATCTTTTCGTACTTGCGTTGTGAAAGTATTGGGGTGTTTGCCATATTTGGTGTAGGGTGTTGTCAGCATATTGGCGAGATTCATATCAGTTGGTATCAGAGCAAATAGTTGTACGACAAGTTTCATTCTATCTTTTATATATGATTTTTTTTATCTTCTCTACCTATTTCTATTCTCTATAAAAAATAAAAAATTCTCATCTTTTCTATCTATCTTCTTTTCAGAAAGTGCAAAAAAAGAAGAAAAATAAATTCGTGCCAAAAAAAGAGAAAAAAATAAAAAAATTAGTGTAAAAAAGGGGCAAAAAAAGAGGAAAAAAAGATGCACACAATTCTATCTTAATTTTCATTCTTATTAGAGTATATTTTTATCTAAGTTTCCTTCTTATTTATTATCCTTTAAGTTTATTACTTCATTTAATCTAAGTTTTTTTTATTTTTCTTCTCTATCTAAATTTTATTTTTCTTTCTTATTTAAATCTATTCGTAACTTTCACTTAAATTCTTTTGAAATTACTTTTTAAAAATCTTATTAATTTATCTTAATTATTCCTCAAGTTGAACTATTTCATAAAAACGATATGTTTTTAAGTTTAATTAAGATTAAAAGAATACAAATGAGTGGAAAAAGGAAAGAGTGTTTTGAATATATCAGAAAAAGTCATTTTAGTGTGAAACACGAGTGCGTGAGTGAAACATGTGAGAGAGGGTTGTGAGATTCTTTTCTTTCTACCAATTGGCATGTTTATAAGGCCCAACAATAATGAAATACTATGAAAGAAGAGAGTTTCATACAACGCATTTAAAACCTACGCTGGAAAGCAATGAAAAGTGAAATGGAAGATATAATGAAGTTTGAATTTGAGCCACTTCATACGCGAATGGATCGCTTGGAGAAAGGTGTGAGGCGACACTCACATTAACATACTTCCACTGAACGACCGTGGAGCATTCGATCTCAATGCTTCGATCCATAGGAATTGGGGGAGTTTGATGATCTTCAAGTTAATCTCGACAACCTCAAGCTCAATTCCTTCAATCAACATACTACTTGGGACATACCATGGATTGATGATATCTTGGACAACCAACGTGAGAGTTTATTTCATTCTCATTGTACTATGAAAAATAAGGTCTGTTTTGTTATCATAGATGGGGAAAGCTGCACTAACTTTGCTAGCACTGAACTTGTGGAGAAGTTGGCATTACATAAAATGAAGCATCCAAATCCATATCAAATTCGAAGACTAAATGATCAATCCAAACTCAAGGTAATCCAATAGGTGATAGTGTCATTCTCTATTGGGAAATATCAAGATGAAGTACTATGTGATGTAGTACCAATGCATGCATGTCATATTCTATTGAGAGAACCTTGGAAGTTAGATTGTTAAGTTACATATGATAGATTAATAGATAGATACTCATTCGTGATGAATAATAGACCAATATCTCTTGTACATTTGACTTTATAACAAGTTTTTCAGGATTAGTTGAAAAAAAGGCCAATGAAAAGAAAATAGTAGAGAAACAAGAGTGAAAAGCCAAGATTGAAGAGGAAGAGATAAAAGACAATATTGAAAAAGAAGAGAGAAAAATAAGGGTTGAAATTGAAGAGAGAAAAGTTAGAATTGAAAATGATGAGAGAAAAGGCAAGGTTAAAAAGAAGAGAGAAAAGTCATAACAAAAAGAAAAGAGAGTAAAAATAATTTTATAAATAGAAAAGTGAGATCAAGAGATATATAATTTTAGATTCTATCCTTAGATTACTTATGTACAATGATTTATATTTTACTAACCATATTGTTGGATATTTGCCAAGCATTAGTATTTCTCTTCTACAGGAATTCAAGAATGACATTCCTAAGAAGATAACTTCTGGTTTGCCACCGGTTCGTGAAATCAAGTATCAAACTCAACACCAAATCCTAAATTTGAAGAAGTTGGGATATGCACGGGATAACATGATTTTAGGTGTTGTGCAAATGCTTAACAAAGATAAAATTTGGTGAAAGTGTGTTGATTTTCAAATCATCAACCGTATTAAGGTAACGTATCTTTACCATATTCCCCAATTAAATATTATGGTAAATGAGTTGCATGGAAACTATTTATTTTCAAAATTTGATCACAAGGGTAATTATGGATTGAAAACTTTATTAAAAGTAAAACATGGTTTATATAAATGGTTGGTTATAATGTTTGGTTTGACTAATTCATCTAACACTTTTATGAGGTTAATAAATTATGTCCCGCATGTTTTTAAATTTATTTACATATATTTTTATAAAATCATAATATGCAACAATTATTTACATAAACACGAAGGATATTTAAAAATTGCCTTGTAAGTTTTTAGGAAAGATCAATTGTTTGCCAAATTGAAGAATTGCATATTGTGTTTGGGTAAACTTGTATTTCCTAGATATGTTATAAGTTTTGAAGGAATTGGCATTGATAATGAAAATAAGGCAATTCGAGATTGGCCAGTGCATATTTCACATAATTTATGGCCGAAAGAGTTTGAGATTCACACAAATCATGAATATTTTAAGCAAATTAAGGGGCAACGCATGCTAAATAAACGTAATGCAAGGTAGATGAAATTTATTTATACATCCACTTATGTGACCAAGTGTAAGTAAGGTATAAAAAATGTAGTTACTGATAGATTATCTGGAAGGTACATTTTGCTTACAATAATTAATATTAAATTTCTTAGTTTTGCTTGTAGTACTTTGTTGGATACAAAACTTCTATTTTCAACTGCATGTTTACCACATGTTGTGTTTACATATAATTGTTATATTTATTCAGTGACTAAGTTATCACCATTGGAGATTATCTATGGTTTTAATCTATTGGATAGAAAATGACAAACTTAAGAAAATACTAATCTAGCCAACAAGAGTTTCAAGAAAGTTATTTTTTATCCAAGGATTTGGGTTAGTTTACATCTAAGGAATGAATGGTTTATGGATAGAAAACTATCAAATTTTCTTAGATTAGAGTGATAATTTAAAGTGTTCAAACTCATTAGTAATAATTATAACAGAAAGTTATCTGATAAATATACTTCTAGCTATAGCATAAATATTTCTAATTTAATGACTTTTGATGTAGGTGATAAAGGAACGGAATATTTGAGGACAAATTATTTTCAAGAGGGGGAGAATGATGTGAATCCGATTAAAAAAACTCCAAATTCACAAGTTCAATCAATTGAACCCACAATGGAGATGAACAGTTTGTCACCAAATGAGATAAATGATCATTTGTGACTGCAAGATAACCCAATCACAAGGTTAAAGGCTAAAAGATTCAAATAAGCTTTATATGGCTTGATTACAAAAATTGCAGAAAATCCAAGTGGAAGACCAATAGAAAAGTCCAATAAAAGCCCAAGAGAAGGAGGTACACATTTAATTAATAAGGAGAGATTTATTAATATAATAAATATTTTAGGATATTAAATAATAATATTAGATATTTAATTAGTCAAATTCAAAAATTTTAACTAGTTATTAAAATATCTTAGATATTTAGATTAGATATGGTTGGCATATAACTAAACTATATATTTTTCCTTATTTTTAGGCTATTCAGTTGTTATCTGTGCTTATAAAAGACATACTTCACAGCATTAGAGAAGACACACTTTTGGAATTCAATTTTGTAAGGTTTTGTCTTCTTTCTCTCTTGAAAGGACTTATGAACTTATCAGGTTTTTACTTGTGGCATTCAAGCAATCAAACTTATCACCAAAGTTTTCTAAGAGTTCTTAGAGGATTTGGGTGTGGTGTCTACATATCCCATACCTTGTTTTTAAAACAAGGTACATTTCATCTTTTCGTACTTGTGTCGTGAAAGTTTTGGGGTGTTTGCTAGATTTGATGTAGGGTGTCATCATCATATTGGTGATATTTGCATCACTACCTAAATTTCATGTTGAGCTTACAAACAACTCGCTACGCCATCCTATTACTACAATAGTGGACGTCATAATATAGTAAAAATGATAAAACATAATACTTATAATTGAAAAAATGAATGAGTTGCTTGTCAAAATTTTCAATTTGTATAACAAATTTATAACTATCTCATAAATGTATTAGAAAATAATTAAATAACCATAAAGATCTTTAATTATAGTTGAGGGTTATAACTCAAGAAATTATTTCATGTGTCAGGAAACATCTCTATACACTCAATTTATCCTGAAAGTGGAATAGTGGAGGGGAGTGAGCCTTCGCCCAATGAGTAGGAATTTATTGACAATGAGTATTTAAGTACTTGAGTTAGTCTCCACTCAAAATATTATATATGGGGTATTTAACATATTTGTTATAAATAATATTTGAATTTTAAAATCTTAGTACTCAGGTAATTTACCTACCACAAGTATAAAAAACGTGAGAATCACAATTGACAACTAAACGTATGTTTCTAATATTGAAAAAGTTGTATCCAACTTAGCAATATATGACTCAACACATATTTGGATCACTCCCTATTACTTCATTATTTGCTCGAGTTGATTCTAGTAGCCATTGATAATCATATCACCCCGCATCAGACGTCCACAATATCATTCTCATCTGCCTCAAACACAAGTAATGCAAACAAGTTTTTTTAATAGATTAGAGACTTCACTTGCTATCTAGTCAAAGCTTTCTATCTCTATTGTCTTTTCATATTACTTTGGAAACATTTTCCTTTTATTTGAAATTTGTATTAGGTCAAGCGCCCATTTTTTAATACTCATGTCGTAACACTTCTCTCTCTCTAAATATGTCATACCCCAAGTTAATTTCCCTCTGTCGGGGACCCGTGCAACCCTGCTAATCCTTCGATATTACAACGACGGATATCTTTATCAAGATAATGAAAGCGAAACTAAGGTTGAGAGCAATGGAAATTAGTAAAAAATATAGTGAAAATTTTAAGATTTTTATTTCAAAAGTCACTCGTCGGAGCTAATGGAATACTTAACTCACAAATCACGAGAATAGTAGTAATATGATAGGATAGGGAAAGCAAATCCCTCATAAATAGGAGATGAAGTTACCTCTAAGAAGGGGGTGCCTTGGGTTTCGGCCTACCATTTCCTTCCTTCCTACACTCCATTAACTTATTTGCACATATATTTAGGGGAGGGGTGAACTCACAACTCAATTAGTGGGACATTGACGCTGTGCCACTATATTACATACGACCCAAATCCTTCTCATGAACTACCTAGCATGATACTCTACTTCTATACTCGTAATTTCCCCTATGAGTCCTGTGATTCACTATGGCCACTTGTGTCACGTCCCGGCCCGGTTGGGCCGGGTTTGATGGATAACCTGCCACTCTCTTGAAGCTCAAGGAGAGCTCCTCAAGGCCAAGAGGGTTAGGCGTATTACCTGTCATGCTTTCCCTAGCTAACATTTAACAAAACTAAAACTTTTAAATTTGTGTACCTGGTTTTGGGTCCGAGGGGGAAAACCAGCGTAGTTGTGTTTATTCCTAAAAATGTTTAGAGGGAGGGGGTGAGTTCGACAACTCAATGAGCGGGATAAAATTCTTTTATGAAGGCTTAATCTATCAATTTTATTTATTTAATAATTCAACTTAGTTATTCTTTGGGTTTCACAAATTATCAACCACCCTCATATCATAGGAGGGATCACACATTCACAGAACGGTTCTCGATCGTGCCACTTATGGACTGGAGCGCCTTTACCGTCTACCCTGATAGAGGGATGAAGCCTCTACCTGGAGTTTGTGCGGACAATAGTCCGACCTCAAACTCAAGTATCACCACCATGTCCACTCAACGGGATGAGACCTCATTCCCCCTACTACCTCGGTCTCCGTGGGTCAGGGTTAATGGACAACCTGCCACTCTCTCGAACCTCAAGTAGAGCTCCTCGGGGCCAAGAGAGTTAGGTGTATTACCTGTCATGCTTTCTTTGGATAACATTTAATAAAACTAAAACTTTTAAATTTGTGTACCTGGTTTTGGGTATGGGGGAAAAACAGCGCAATTGTGTTCCTTCCTAAAAATATTTAGAGGGAGGGGGTAAGTTCGACAACTCAGTAAGTGGGATAAAATTCTTTTATGAAGGCTTAATCTATCAATTTTATTTATTTGATAATTCAACTTAGTTATTCTTTGGGTTTCACAAATTAACAACCGGCCTCCTATCATAGGAGGGATCACACATTCATAGAACGGTCCTCGATTGTGCCACTTGTGGACCATAGCGCCTTTACTGTCCACCCTGATAGAGAGATGATGCCTCTACTTGGAGTTTGTGCGAACATTAGTAGTCTGACCCCAAACTCAAGTATCACCACCATGTTCGCTTAACGGGACAAGACCTCATTCTTCCTACTACCTTGGTCTCCATGCGCAAGACTTCATGACCTATTGAACGACGATACTGCTCTTATGCTCCCTGGGTCGTCCAGCAGTCCTTGGGTCCCATCACTACCTCATGCCAGGTGTCCTGATGGCTCGAACATCATGGTGCATGCACAATCAACAAGCTTTTTAAGTTATAGCCATTATCTTTGTCCCTTTCACATAACGGTGTGTGAGCTTGGCTTCGGCTCCACCATACATACTGGCCAAAGAGGTTTGACGACCTTGCTTCTGTAGAACAGTGGTTCAGCCCAACAAGCTCGACAGCTCAACTTGGCTTGATGGGTATCACACAAGTTCCCATTATTCAAATCTTTTAGCCACATGTATCACATGTCTATTTTGGACGGGTCCATGCCGGTATCCACCAGCCTTAGGCCACTGGCATCTCGAGCCTAAGCCTGAAATTAGCTCACAAATGTTTTAAGTAGAGTCACCCAATCAGGAGATGCTAATTTTGAGAAAACATTTTTTCAAAGCTTAAACCATTATTCCAACGGGAATGGACGTTATAGTGGTTCCCACAATGGGAATGGGTCGCACCAGTTGAGTCTGGCCTCGCGGTCTCTCTTCTGAAAGTAGGGCTTGAATAGTCAATCCCAACATGGCATGTATATCCTCATTAGGGTATTGAACTAAGGAATCACACTTCTTGAAACTACCATTTAGCCCTAACTTTACCAAAATTACAATTTGACCCCAACTTTTCAAATTTTACAATTTGGTCCTCCATTTGATCAAATTTGTCCAATAGACCCTCAATTGGAAGGGAAATGCATAAAAAGACCCTCAATTTTGTCAAATAGCCATTTGGTCCCAAATTTTTGAAAAATCCCCAATTTGCCCAAACTTTTCAAAAATTGCATTTTGGTCTCGAATCACAATTTCATTCAATTGACCCCCCGAAACTTGGTTAATTGTCCTCATTCTGGATTTAAATCATCTCCTCTTTGTTTTACTCATCATTTCAAGCTTTGAATCACTCAATTTGGCTCATAAATGAGCTAAAATAGAGTTTCATCGGAAAATGCAGCCTAGAGAGAGAAAGCTTCAATATCTTACCTACAAAGGTCCGACGGTAGGAGCTTGGCTTATCATCATGTTGCTCTCATCACGGGGATCCTTCCTGGATCAAACCGCACTTCAATTGATGACTTGAGTAGTGCGGATTTTAGTGTTATAGTTTTTGCAGAATTCGGCTGTGCATAGTGTTTTCCGGCGAAGGGTGGCGGAGGGAGCTTACCTGCTTAGCTCAGGGGGAGGTCGAGGTACCTCTAGGTAGGGTGGAGGGGGTCTGGCTTGGCCACAATTGGCCGAGGGAAGGCTCGAAGTGGGCGACATGGAGTTGGCTAGTTTTTGATCGAGGAGTGGTTGCACTGTTCGAGCTTCCTCGCTCCTCCTTGGTGGCTCTCAAGCTAAATGGAAGGTATGGGTGGGTAGAGGACTTCCTTTTGATTCCAACGACACCCAATATTGCTTCAGAGGTCGAGAAAAGTCCCATCGCCGGAGCTTTGTTTTGCAGCTCGTTGAAAAACTTACTCTTGTTCTTCTTTGCTCGATTTTGGGATGCTGATAATGGATGGTGGGGTGCTCTTTATATAGGGAGGTCGGAAACTGCTCAGGCTACTGGTTGGCGTAAGACTCGGTCTCCAAGTCGGTCACCAAAGACCTGACTGGAGCATTTTTTGAGTCATCGGAGACTCTGGCTTTTTTTACGAATCCCTCTCTCTTTCTCTTCTCTATCAGCGTCTAAAGGTTGAAGTCAATGACGTGGCAGTCGTGCCACGTGGCGCACTATGATGGTCAGTTTTTCTAACGTGTAATGCCAACTTGATTGCCGCGTCAGCCATTGACTAGACACGTGTCATCCTCTTATTGGCTGCTCGTGTCTACGTGACATGCTGACAGGGCACCAACTGTTTATTGATTATACACGTGGTAGCCTCCCATTGGCTAATCGTGTCTATGTGGCAACTAACGTGGTGCTAGATGGCCATTAACGGGTTTGGTCGGACTAGGTTCGCTGTCCGAATTTCGAAAATTGACCAGTTTGGGTTTGATTCGATGGGTTTTCTCAAATTTAAAAATTTATAAATTCATCCAAATTCAATTTCTATCTAATGGTAGTCTCAATTTTCCAATTTGACATTTTAAAGCCATCTATAAAAATGAATTTGTGAACCGGTTCACTATGGTTCATGCTGGTTCGGTACAGTTCGGGTTCAGTTCACCTCGAATCGGTTCGATTTTCTCTTCAATTTCACTTCTTGGTTCTTCCTTGAAGTTTTTGTGAAATTTTGGTCACTTGGAATTTTTCAATTTCCCACGTTAACTATTTTTCGTTCATTAAACGACTCAATTCTTCATGTATAACTTATACTGGTTCTTTTTTCGGTTTCCTTTGGTCTAATTATAATAAAAACTATTACATATCAAACAATTGCGGATATTTGTCCCTTATTGTTGATTTGATCTCCTATGTCTCTTCCGTTACTTGGCCATTCTGCTAGAGTATCCTCATGATAGGAATATTTTTGTTCCGGAGGTTCTTCTCACGCCGGTCGAGGATACAGACATGTCCTACTTGGTAGGTTAGGTCTTCCTCGATTTTCGGTGGTGGCTCATTTAGTATGTGGCTAAGGCCGGGTTCGTACTTTTGTAGGAGGGACACATGGAAGACGTCGTGGATCCTCCGTAGGTCTGGAGGCAACTCCAACTAGTAGGCTACAGGTCCAACCCTATGAATGATTGTGTATGGGCCAATGTATCGGGGTTTCAACTTCCCTCTTTGTTGAAACATGAGTATTCCTTTCCAAGGTGACACCTTTAGGAATACTCTATCTCCAACTTCAAATTCTAGATCCTTTCTCCGATTGTTGGCATAACTTTTCTGCCTATCTTGGGCTGCCTTGAGTCGGCTCCTTATGACCTGGATCTTCTCTGATGTGTCTTCTATTAATTCTACCCTTTCGAGTTTTCTTTCTCCTACTTCCTCCCAAAACAAGGGCGTGCAGCAAGGTCGTCCATCGAGGGCATCGTAGGGCACCATCTAGATGCTGGCCTGGTAGCTATTGTTGTACGTGAATTCCATGAGGCACAGATGGTCCTCCCAATTCCGCTTCATAGTCAGAACACACGCTCATAACATGTCTTCCAAGGTCTGAGTAGTCCGTTCAGATTGCTCGTCCGTCTGGGGGTGAAAAGCTGTGCTCATGTGAAGTTTGGTTCCTAGTGCCGCCTGGAGGTTGGGCTAGAATCGGGAGGTGAACCTCGGGTCTTGGTTTAATATTAGGCTTATCGATACTTCATGGAGTCGTACGATCTCCCCCACATATAGGGCGGTGAGCTTTCCTATCGGGTCTGTCACCCGTATGGGTAGGAAATGTGAAGATATGGTCAGTCAATCAATGATTACCCATATGACATCCAAACCCCTTCTTGTTGTCGGTAGTCCAGTCACGAAATCCATGGTGATGTGCTCCCATTTCCATTCTAGGATTGGGAGAGGTTGCAGTAGCCCGAAGGGTTTCTGGTGTTCGACCTTAATTTGCTGACATGATAAGCATCTGGACACGTACTCTACGATGTCTCTCTTCATTCCCTTCCACCAATATCCCTGTTTTAGGGTGCGATACATTTTCGTACTGCTCGGATGCGTAGCGTACATCGAGTCATGAGCTTCTTCCAGTACCCCTCTCTTTAATTCTCGGCTATTTGGTACCCATACTCTCCCTTTGAAGATCATCACCCCATCGTTCCTGACTGTGATGTCTAGTGCTGCATTGTTCTCGTTTGGCTCCCAATGGGAACATAGTTCCTCGTCTTCTTTTTGTAAAGCCTATATTTGGTCCAATAAATCGGGCTGTACTACTAGGCTGGCTACTAGGTTACCTTGGCTCTTATCCACGTGGAGGGTCACCCTTAAATTTCGTAGTTGGCTTAGTAAAGGTAGATAGCTTGAACAGATCGAGGCCACCCCCGTGTGGTATTTGCGGCTGAGTGCGTCTACCACCACGTTGGCCTTATTGGGGTGATACTCAATGGTCAGATCGTAGTTCTTTACTAGCTCTAGCCATCTTCTCTATTGCAGGTTGAGTTCCTTTTGGGTTAGGAAGTATTTCAGGCTCTTATGATCGATGTAGATACGACACTTTACCCCGTACAAATAGTGGCACCATATTTTGAGGGCCAACACTATTGCAGCCAGTTCAAGGTCGTGGGTGGGGTAATTCTTCTTGTGGGGATTCAGCTGTCATGAGGCATAGGCAATGACTTTTCCTTGTTGCATGAGGACACATCCTAATCCTTGTCCGGACACATCGCTATACACTGTGTATTCCCCAGCATCCGCATTGGGTAAGGCCACTACTAGGGCCGTGGTGAGTCGAGCTTTGAGCTCTTGGAAGGACTCTTCACACTTGGTGTCCCACTTGTAGTTCACTTCTTTCCTTGTGAGGCGAGTCAAGAGAGCTACTATTCTAGAGAAATCTTCCATGAATTTCTGATAGTATCCAGTGAGGCCGATGAAACTACGGATTTTTATCGGGTTAGTTGGGGCTTTCCAATTTGATATGGTCTTTATTTTGGTTGGATCCACCTTTACTCCTTCTTTGGACACGATATGCCATAGGAAGCCCACTTCTTGAAGCCAGAACTCGCACTTAGAGAATTTGGCATACAACCAGTTTTCTCATAGGGTACTTAGGATTATCTCCAAGTGTGTCTGATGCTCTTCTTTAGTCCGGGAGTATATGAGAATATTTTCTATGAATACGATCACAAACTTATCTAGATATGGCTAGAACACCCGGTTCATCAGGTACATGAAAGACGTCCTTTAAACCTGTACCTTTTCCTTGAATAACATAAATCAAAACTGCATAATATTTTAAATTTATCATACCTGTCTCACAAGGCGTCTTAGTTGATGGAAATTAAAACTGCATAATATTTTAAATTTATTATACCTGTCTCATAGGTGTCTTAGTTGATGGTCTTTAAGGGTAGACTTTCCGAAATTTCCTGAAAGGGATATAGGAGGGGGAGGGGGTGAGTACAACGACTTAGTGAATGGGTTTTCAAAATTTTTAACCTTTAGGAAAAAGAATTACATTGAAGTGTGCCAGACTCCTTTCTTTAAAAAATTCTTTCATTTCAAATCTCAGTTTTTACCACCATTTCTTATTAATCACGGTGTGTCATCACCCAATACACATCCTTCATCATGAAGGTCAAACACACATTCACAGGCCAGTACGTCCACTGAACCCACTTATGGCATCGAAGTGACTTTATCGGCCACCTAGATAGAAGCACGTCCACTTCTACCTTGAGAATAAGTGGATGTACGTGACATCCGACCCTCAATCTTGAAATTTATTCTCCGTGTCCGTGTCCGTATAAGAACATAGACCTCATCCTCTCCCCACCTCGGTCTCATGCGCTTGGTGCTACTCCAAATTTCGCACGGTCACCTGGTACGAAGAACTGCCCTTATGCTCACCAGGTCGTCCAGGGCACTTAGGATGCATCACTACCCCTCTTGGGCATCTTGATGGTCCCGTAATCACAGTGTATGCACAATCAGTATTTTCTTATCATGTCATATAATCTATGGTGCTACTAGTTCAACGGCCTCGACCTTCAACTCAACCTACAACTGTTTGTCTTGATTGGTCCGGAGACCTATCATGTCGCACTACCACTAGTTGACTGAATATGTCGGTCCTATCTTGGTAACATGGCCAGACAATTCATTTATTAAAGTTTTATGGCACATATCTCATGTTTGTTTATGAGCTTCTGCTCATGCCCACTGGCCTATGGACCACTTGTTCGAGATTTTCAAAACTTGGCATAATAGCCCCCAAGTTCCAAAACCGAGGCCCCCAGCCTATAAGAGCTATTCGAGCTCCCGTCAAGAAGGTCTCCCAAATCATTTAAGAATTAGCACACAATTAGGGGAGAGCACTCCCGACAAAATATGTTTTCAATTTTCCATCATACCAACCGAGTATGAGCACTTCTCCGCTCATAACCAATGAATGGGTTTTCCACTTCCTTCGAGGAAGTTTTATCATACCAATCGGGTATGATCTACTTACGACCGATAGGTAGTTTTTCTACGTGATTTTCACATCACTTCTCTAAATTGTGATGTTTAAAATACCACTAAATAGTGGGTTTTTTTTATTTCGAGGTACTTATTATTCCCAACCGGGTATGACACAAAATCACACTCACAACCGGTAAGTGGTTTTTAATTTTAAACTATGCTCATCATCCCAACTGGGTATAACGTTAGTAAGCCCATTCACCCATTAATGCAGTGAATTCCACTAGACTGATTCTTTGTATTCATGCGAGCTTGTCCTTACTGGCGTTCCCGGTACCTTGTGTTCCTACATGATATGAACATCCATGTTCAATATCCCTTGGCCTAATAGCCTTCATTCATTACAAATGAATGAGAAAACTAAACTTTTATTTATTTACAATTAGGTCCCTAAAGTTATTTTCCTTTAACTTTAAGTCCCAAATACCGGTTTTTCCTCAAATTGAGTCCCAAAACTTTTAAAATTCCACTTGGGACCTCAATTTATTCAATTTCACAGAAAGGGATTTAATTTCCCAAATTTGTCAAAATTACTATTTTGCCCTTCCTTTGTAAAAATGGTAAGTTTTACCCCAAAAATTCTAAAATTGCTCAATTGGCCCTCTAACATTCTTATCATGCCCAATTGACCCTCAATTTTATAAAATGTCATTTTGGTCATTCAAATTTATAAAATCCCCACTTTCAACTCGTTAATACAGCCGAATTTGATTTTCTCAAATTGACTGATCAAACACTTTTAATTGTTGAAATTGAAGTTAAAATTGAGTTCCTACATCTTCATACGATTCAATAGCACTTTGAATCACAAGTTTTGATGTCGTAACGAGCTCAAATGGAGCTTTGCTAGAAAATAGACTATAGAGAGAGAAAACTTTGAAAGCTTACTGTTGAGGGCACTACGGTCCGAGTTTAGCTCTCGTTCTGAGGTTCATCCTAGAATCAACAATCACATCAATTGATGCCAAATTGAGTTAGAATTTCATCATCAAAATTCTGTCGGTTATCTCTCTAGCACCGGTTGAAAATTGCAAAGGGGAGCCGAATTGGCTTACCTATTAGTCTTAATTCGATCGTGGGAGGACTGAGGAAGTGTTGGGAAGGCTTGGTTTGGCATGAGGAGGGCTCAAATTGGCTGATTTTAGCTCGGTCAAAATAGGACAGCTTTGGTCTTCCGAAGTTGCTTCATTGTTCCATCATGTCGACATTTCTCTAGTGACCCTCGTAGCAAACGAAGACTACAGGCGTGCAGCTGATTTCTCCCCAGTTCTAAAGAACTTGACCTCGCCTTCTTTGGCTTAGAAATGACCCTATATGAAAGCTCTGGTTTGAGCTTCGCTGGAAAATGGAGCTGTTGAGAGAGAGTGAGCTTTTCACGTGTGGAGAGTATGAATGAAGAGGGGCTCATTATATAGGGAGCTCGGGGACTCGTCGGCCGTCCGGTTGGCACCTTTGTGGCAGACATTGATGGCCGAAAACATATTGAACGGAGACGTTTCTTCTTTGCCAACACTAGTTCGATTTTTCGACGAGTGAACAATGCTGTCATTTGAAGGAAGAAGGCGACACTGTTCCGAACCAGACCGGACCGGTCCGAACCGGGTTCAAAGCTTAAACCAGCAAGTTAACCCCCCATTCGACCAAGTTTTTCAAATCTAAAAATTTCTAAATTCATTTTCTATCCAATGGTGGCCTCAAATGTCAAATTCGAATTATTTAAGCCACCTAGAAAAATGAATTTAGAATCTGGTTAAATAGTGGTTCAAACCGGTCCAAACCGCTTCAATCCGGTTCGGATTCGATTCACCTGAATCAGTTTGGTTTTCATCTCCAATTCACCCTAAAGTCCTTTTCCTGACTTTTATGACTCTTTAGGTCACTTATGGTTCATAAAATTTCCGGTTTACCATCTCTCTATCGGTTCTGGTTCATAAACCGGCTCGGTTCTTAAACCGGTTTAATCTAGTTTGGGTCCGGTTCACCCGAACTGGTCTTGTTTTTCTCTTCCACTTTGTTCTAAGGTTCCTTCCGAAGGTTTATAAATCTCTTTGTGTCACATGGGAGTTAAAATTTCTCTAATTTTCTAGTTCCCCAATAAACGAGTTTGTGAACCGGTTCGGTGTTTCTCACTCGGTTTGACCGGTTCTTTTCCGTGTTTTCCTTAACTCAAAAGGGCGGGTTTACATGTAATGCCCATACCATGATCGAAGAGTAGTTTTTTGTATGTCCTCTTCATGAATCTTCAGTTGGTGATATCTTGACCTTAGGTCGATCTTGGAGAAGTAGGCGGCTCGTCTAAGTTGGTCAAATAAGTCGTCTATCCTGGGGATAGGGTACTTATTTTTAATCGTCACCTGGTTCGATTTCTGGTAATCGATGCAAAGTTGCATACTTCCATCGTTCTTCTTGACGAATAGTACGGGTGCACCCCACGGGGATTGGCTTGGGCTTATGAACCCTTTCTCTAAAAGTTTGTCCAACTAATCTTTCAGCTCCTTGAGTTCCGCTGGCGCCATAGGGTATGGTGCTTGGGATATAGGGTGGGTGCCTGGCGCTACCTCAATTATGAATTCCAGTTAGTAATCTAGGGGTAAACCAGGTAATTCCTCCGGGAAAACTTCTGGAATCTCTGCTAGACCCTTCTTCGGTGTATCCTTGCAAGTGATCTGCACGAGGAAGATCTTACATCCTTTCCTTAGCAAGTCCTGAGCTTTCATATAAGACACCAGATGTATTTTGGCTCTTCCTCTATCACCTTCAAATACAGTTTCTTCTTTTCCCGAGCCATGGAAGGTTATCCTTTTCTTCTCACAGTCTACTTGGGCTTGATGCGTGCTTAGCCAATCCATCCCTAAAATGATTTCTACTTCTTGTAGCAGAAGAGGAATTAGGCCGGCTTCTAGGGTTGTTCTTCCGACTTGCACTTCGCATGCTTTAATGTACGTGCGTCTTTCCATAGTTTCGCCTAACGGGGTGAGGATGTAGAGTGGTGGTCAGAGAGGAGAGGTTTCCTTTAGGAGTTCCGGGACTAGAATTTCCTTGATAAAAGAGCGTTCCGCCCTAGAGTCAAAGAGGTCGTACCTTGCCTTTCCGAATACTTGGACGAAACTTAAGTGGAAATTAACGAAAATTCTTCAGGAAATGCATTTTATTGATTCCAAAAAGGGGACTACAGGACTCTGGCTATAGACTCGATGTAAACCCCACCCTTTTAAGTTAAGGAAAATTGGAAAAAGAATCGGTCAAATTTAGTGAGAAAAATCGAACCGATTCACAAATCCGATCATTAGAGAACGAGTAATTTGGGAAATTTACAACTCCTGAGTGACCCAAAGGGTTCATAAAGTCTTGGAAAATAACCTTAGGACAAATTGGAAGAGAAAAACCAGACCGGTTCAGATGAACCGGATCCAACTGGATTGAACCGGTTTATAAACTAAGTCGGTTCATGAACCGGAACCAATATAGAATGGATAAACTGAGAAATTTATGGATCCCGAGTAACCTAAATAGTCACAAAAGTCAAGAAAAAGGATTTTAGAATGAATTAGAGATGAAAACCAAACCGGTTCAGGTGAACCAAATCCAAACCAAATTGAACCGGTTTGGACCGGTTTGAACCACTATTGAAGCTCGGAGTAGCTTCAAGCACATGAGACCGGGGTAGGGGACAGGATGAGGTCTCTGTCCTCATACAGACACATATTATTTTTGGTCTGAGGGTAGGACGTCTGAGATGTTCACTTAGACTTCGGGTAGAAGTCAGAGACTTCTATCAAGGTGGATGATAAAGATGCTCCGATCCACAAGTGGGTGCAGTCGGCGTAACTGCATCTCGCGAATATGTGTGTGATCCCTTCATAATGTGAAACACACCGAATAAGGAAATGGGAAAAAGGTTATGAAAACCTTGGAAAGGATTTGAGAATCCTTGGAAAAGAATTGGCAAACCCTGGAAAAAGGTGTTGCAAACTAGAACTTGAGTTAACTTTGATGTTTTGATAGGATTTGGTGCATTAGTGCTAGTATGTTATTACATTTTAGGTTACTAAAAAAAATATGGTTTGACAACTATTGAGGGGATGCAATATGAATATTTCCCAAGTCATCCATCCTAGCACTACTCTCACCAAGCACGTTTAATTTCGAAGTTCTAAAGGGATCCTACATTAGTGATAATATGTGTTTGTGCATTGAAAAGGGTGCAACCCTACATGAATACTTCCTAGTAGGTCACCCATCCTAACACTTCTCTCGCCTAAGCACGCTTAACTTTGTAGTTCTAATCAGATCTTTGTGCATTGGTGTTGATATGTTATTTAATTTTAGTTTACAAAAAAATAAGGTTTGACAACTATTGAGGGGATGCAAAAAAATGGTTTGACAACCCATCCAAGTACTATTCTCACACAAACACGCTTAACTTCGATGTTTTGATGGGATCTAGTTCATTTGAACCGATCTGGTTTTTCTGTTCTAAATTTTTTTTTCTAGTTACTAAAAACACGGTGTTACAAAGGAAGCCCCAAAAAGGGCATATGTATCCCAATTAAGAGATAATGGAACCAAGTGAAAGGGACAAAGAAATAAACTTGCAAATGAAGCGCAAAATGAGGTGAAAGAACCAAGAAAGCATACTAGGAGGACCCAAGGAAGTAAGTTAACGCGTAGATAGAAAGTTAGCATCAAAAGATGTTGTGACAAGTAAGAATGAGTGGACTATCCATAATAAGGTAATAAAGGAAAGAACATCTGAGAAACGTTAGGAAAGTAAGCCCTTCAAATAAGATGTGGTTAAAGAGGAATAACCACAATTGAGAAGACAGGTCATAGTCCACACGTGCATATGAAGCCTAAAGAGTGGACGGCTGAGCATAGTGTGGAATGCACAAAATAAAATCGATAATCGGAAGTATATTATGTAAGGAATAAGGGATAAAATAAAAGTTGTGAATAGAAAAAACCATACAAGGAATGATAAGAAGGTTGAGCATGTAGCTCCTAAGATAGAAATCTCTATTGTAAGGGACATATTAGAGAACGAAACCGGAAGAAGGGAACTGTAAACCCGCCCTTTTGAGCTAAGGAAAATCGGGAAGAGAACCGGTTAAACCAAGTGAGAAAACCGAACCAGTTCATAAAACCGATCAATTGTGAATGGGCAAATTAGGAATTTATAACTCCCAGGTGATCCAAAGGGTTCAAAATATTATGGAAAAGAACCTTAGGATGAATTGTAAAAGGAACATTAGACCGGTTTGGATGAACTGGGTCCAACAGGATTGAACCAGTTTATGAACCGAGTCGGTTCATGAACTGTAACTAATAGAGATTGGGCAAAACAAAGGAATTCAACTTCATTGCACTCCAAAGAAATTCATAAACCTTAGAACAAAGTGGGAGAGAAAAACCAGACCGGTTCGGGTGAACCGGACCCGAACCAGATTGAACCGGTTTAAGGACCAAGTCGGTTTATGAACTGGAATCGATAAAGAGATGGTAAACCAGAAATTTTATGGACCCTAAGTGACCCAAGGAGTCACAAAAGACATGAAAATGGACTTGTGAAGGAATTGAGGATGAAAACCAAACCAGTTCGGGTGAACCAAATCCGAACCAGTTCAGACTGGTTTGAACCACTATTGAAAAGAATCCTAAATTTATTTTTCTAGGTAGCTTAAATAATTCAAATTGGAGATTTGAGGCCACCATTCGATAGAGAATGAATTTAGATAAATTTAGAATTTTTTAGATTTGGAAAACTTGATTGAATGGGGGCTGAATCGGCCGGTTTAAACTTTGAACCAAGTTCGGACCGGTCCGATCCGATTCGGAACAATGTCATCTTCTTCCTCGGGATGACAGCACTGTTCACTCGCCGGGAAACTGAAAAAATGCCGGCGAAGAAGAAACGCTTCTATTTGAGGCATTTCAGGTCTTCAATGTTAGTAATAACGGTGCCAAATGGACAGCCAACGGGTCTCCAAGCTCCCTATATGAAGAGCCCCTCCCCATTCATCCTCTCTACACCTGAAAACTCCATTCTCTCTCAACTGCTCCATTTTTCGGTGAAGCTCGAACTAGAGCTTTGACATGGGGTCTTTTCTGAGCCAAACAAGGTGAGGTCGGGTTCTTTAGAACCGGGGAGAGGTCAGTACACGTTTGTAGTCTCCGTTCACTCCAAGAGTCACCAGCGTGATGAAACAGTGAAGCAAATTCGGGGGACCGAAGCTGCCCTGTTTCGGCCGAGTTGAAGTTGGCCATTTCGAGCCCTCCTCAGGCGAAACCAAGCCTTTCCAACACTTCCTCAGCCCTCCCACGGCCGAATTAGAACTGAAAGGTAAGCCAATTCGGCTCCCCTCTACAATTTCCGGCCGGTGCTAGAGAGAGAACTGACAGAATTTCAATGATAAAATTCTAACTCAATTAGGCATCAATTGATGCGATTCTTGATTCTAGGATGAACCTCAAGATAAGAGCTATCTGCCCAGATCGAAAGCTCGGACTGTCGTGCCCTCACCGGTGAGAAATCGAAGCTTTCTCTCTCTACAGTCTATTTTCCAGCGAAGCTCCATTTAAGCTCGTTCCAGCGTTAAAATTTGCGATTCAAAGTTCCTTAGAATCATATGAACATGTAGGAACTCAATTTCAACTCCAATTTCAACAATTAGAGGTGTTTGATTGGTATATTTGATAAAATCAAATTCAACAGTGTTGAAGAGTTGAAATTGGGGGAAATTTTGCGGGAAAATTGGGGATTTTCGAAATTTGAAGGACCAAAATGAAATTTTATGAAATTGAGGGCCAATTGGGATGAAAATAATGTTGGAGGACCAATTGAGAAATTTTGGAAACTTTTGGGCAAAACTTACCATTTTTGTAAAGGAAGGGCAAAATGGTAATTTTGGAAAAATTGGATAACCAAATTGGAAATTTGGGAAATTAATCCCCTTTTTGTGAAATGGAATAAATTGAGGTCCTATGATAATTTTTAGCAGTTTCGGGACTCAATTTGAGGAAAAACCAACATTAGGTACTTAAAGTTAAAGAGAAATTACTTTAGGAACCTAATTGCAAATAAATGGAAGTTTGACTTTCTCATTCATTGGGAATGAATGAAGGCGATTAGGCTGAAGGATAATGAACTGAGATGTTCATATCGTGTAGGAACGCGAAGTACCGGGAATGCCAGCAAGGACAAGCTCGCGTGAATACAAAGAACCGGTCTCGTGGAATTCACGGCATTAACGGGTGAGTGGGTTTACTAACATCATACCCGGTTGGGATGATGAGCACAACTTAAAATTAAAAACCACTTACCAGTTGTAAGTAAAATTATATATCATACCCGGTTGGAAATGATAAGTGCCTCAATATAAAAACCCACTATTTAGTGGTATTTTAATCATCACCACTCGAAGAAAGTGATCTGAAAATTATGCGAAAAAAAAAACTACTTACCGATTGTAAGTAGATCATACTCAATTGGTATGATAAGACTTTCTCGAAGGAAGTTGAAAACCCATTCATCGGTTATGAACGGAGATGTCCTTATACCGGTTGGTATAATGGACAGTGAAAACCTATTTTGTCGGAAGTGTTCTCCTCTGACTGTGTGCCAATGCTTAAACTATTTAGGATTCCTTTTTGACGGGAGCTCTCATAGCTCTTATAGGTCGGGGGCCTCGGTTTTGGAACTTGGGGGCTAAATGCCCGATTTTGAAAATCTCGTACAGTGGGCCCAAGGCTAGTTAGCACAAGCAAGAGCTTGTAAATGAACATGATATATGTGCCATAAAACTTAATAAGTGAATTGTTTGGCCATGGTACCAAGATAGGACCGACATACTCGGTCAACTAGCGGTAGTGCGACGTGACAGGTCGACGGACTAGTAAAGACAAGCAACTGCAGGTTGAGTTGAGAGTCGAGGCCGTTATACTAGTGGCACCAAAGATTACATGGCAATATGAGAAAACATTGTTTGTGCATGCACTATGAGTACGAGATCATCAAGACGCCCATGAGGGGTAGTGATGTGTACTAAGGGCCTGGACCCGATGAGTATAAGGGCAGATCGTCGTTCCAGGTGTCTGTGCGAAATTTGGAGTAGCACCAAGTGCATGAGACTGGGGTGGGGACAGAATGAGGTCTCTGTCATCATACGGACACAAAGAAGTGATTTTGGGATTGTGGGTTGGATGTCGTGTACATCTACTCATTCCCAAGGTAGAAGTGGTCATATTTCTATCCAGGTGGTAGAAAAAGTCGCTCCGAAGCCACTAGCGGGTTCAATAGTGATACTGACTTGTGAATATGTGTAACCTTCATGATGAATGATGTGTGTTGGGTGGTGACACACTAGTTACTAAGAAATAATGAAAAAACTCAAAATTTTAAAAGAAGGGATTTTTGAAAAGAAATGAGTCTGGCACACTCTATATAAATGTTTTTCTTAAAAATTAAAAATATATCTTTGAAAACCCATTCACTAAGTAGTCATACTCACCCCCTCCCTTATATCACTTTCAGAAATCCGGAAAAGCCTACCCTTAAAGATCATCAACTAAGATGCATGTAAGACAGGTTTGTAAAGTTTAAAATTTCATGGAGTTTTGATTATACTATTCTAGGAAATGGTGCAAGTTTAAAGGACGTCTTACTCTTTACGGTTTATAATAAGGGAAAACCCTTTAATAAATCGGGAGAGTGGCGGGTTGATCACAGGGATCCGTCCAAACTAGGTTAGGGCGTGACAACTAGAGTGGTATAAGAGCTTGTTTTGTCGAATACATAATCAAGACTAGAAAATGTAATAACTAATAGGATTCATCCTAAAATTTATAGATGGCTCCCAGGAGAGGAACCAAAAAAAATAAGGATGACTCTGCTCAGCCCTCTGTCCTCGTAGGAAGGCGACTCTAGAAGCTCTCCAAATGCCTGGGGCATGGTAGAAATCCCCAAGGACCAAATGACAAATTATCCAAGATGATGATGCTTGGACCTATTGATGTCACACCCCGAGTACAAAGGAAGCTAGGATTGAGACCAGAAACACCAATTAGGGCTTATAACCTTACCATGGAGGATGCTTAGCACACACCCCGTAGTCCTCTACCTATTTCATGACCACCTCTTTGTAATATGGTTAAGACCCTATCATATTGTACTCCTTCTCCATTAATGAAGAATTCCAAGTTCCTGAAACAATGTCTCTAAACAAGGATGTAAGCCTATGTCTCAACTGTAGGAAGATTGCCTCAAGAAAAGTAACCAAACAAACCCCGGGGACCGATGAGAATCTCATCCCAAATAAGGAAATGAACCAAAAGACTAAAGAGTCTAGGAGAACTCTTAGGGGAAAATTAGTAGACAGAGAAGGCTCGGCAAGAAAATCGACAAGGAGACTAAGGAGTGAGAACTTTGATAGTAACTACTAGGCAAGGAAATGACATGTTACAAGGTGTGGACAATAGGAATGTTACTCGAGAAAGTGCTCAACACTATTAAGGACAAGTACCAAGACGGACTAGTATAAGTATAAGGAAAGAAGGGGTGTTCCACACCTCATAGATTCAAGGCAATACCTCCTCAAAGGTCACGAAGGACATGAAGGATTGGAGACCGATACCATGGAGCGTGTTACATAAACAGTTCACCAAGAGGTCAAGAAATGACGAGGTGAATGCAAAAACTTCTTAAGAAGGTCAAACCGAGAAGGATACCTCATGAATAGGGATAAGGTACATGAGAAGTATACTTAGAACCCTCTCATAAGGGGCAAACATAGAAAAACATTCCCCGGAACTCTAGGGAATGACACAATTAGAGTGAAGAAGAGAAGGAATACGCTATGAAAGGGAACTCTAGAGGGATGCATACAACCAAGTGCCTTGAAGGAATAATTAGTTGGTAGATGGGCATAAAGTGGAGTGCAAGGAGCCAACCCCTTATTAGAAACTACTTGAAGGAAGGATGTACTAGAGGCCAAGACTAACCTACTTGGAAAAGTGATAGAATATTAGGTATAACTTTCTTTGGAAAATATAGAGAAGTCAAAGTGAAGATTCGAAACAACATAACAGAAGTAAGCAAACCATGACAACGAGATGGTCAAAGAAAATAAACGACACCCTAAGGAGGACCGGGAAGTAGTAAGGAATACACACTAAAAAGGGCATGGAAGGATCATTAAGGACAAGGAGATTAGAGAGACAACTGCCTCAAGAAAACTAAACATGGTGAAAAGTAGGGGCGAGACAGGTAACGAATTACTCTCGTGAGGGTTATAGAGTAAACTCCAGCAAAGAAGGAAAAGGTGGAAAGGCCAAATATTAGAGAAAAGAAGGATGAAAGAAATCCTTAAAAGGACCAAGGGCCAATTAACGACTAAAACGCAAGCCAAGAAAAGAATAGGCAAGCCTCTCACATAACGGTCAAGAAAACTTGAAACAATAAAGATTTGTACGCTCCCTAAAGAAGTAGACAACTACTGGGTACGAATGAAGATGCAGATAGAGTATACAAGATGTGCCAGCAAGAATTGTGGACTAAAGGTAAATAGGAGAAGACGACATCAAGGGTTGTCATTTAAGGGTAAAAATCCCCTCGAGCAAATGTAAAAAGAATGTCAAGAGAAAAGGAAAGAATCCTACCAAGGAAGTATCGTGATGTCCTAGTATATCTTGTTTAGAGAAAGAGCAAGAGTATCAAGAAATAATTCTAGAAGAACCAAGTAGAAAGAAGAAACTAGTAATGGTGGACAACCAAAAAGAATGAACAAAACCCTAAGAAAGGATGAGATGTAGTGTAAAACCCACACTTTTGAGTTAAGGAAAATCGAGAAAAGAACTGGTCAAACCAAGTAAGAAAACCAAGCCAGTTTACAAACCCAAACATTTAGGAACAAGCAATTTGGAAATTTACAACTTTCGGATGATCCAAAGGGTTCATTAAACCTTGTAAAAGAAACTTAAGACAAATTAAAATAGAAAAACCAAATTGGTTTAGGTGAATGAGATTCCATAAGAACTTTGAAGTTAAGCATGCTTGCCCGAAAGTAGTGTTAGGATGGGTGACCTCTTGGGAAGTATGATTTTTTTGTAACCTGAAATTTCGGTCAAAAAATTTTTATGCAAATGTACGCCTTATCATAAATAGGCATAAATTAATATATATTTAATTATTGTAATTAATACCAATAATTTAATACCTAAATTAAATTATTAAAATTAATACCAATAATTTAATACCTAAATTAAATTATTAAAATTAATACAAATAATTTAATATTGAAATTAAATTATTGGAATTAATACCAATAATTTATGGCAATATTAATACTACTAATAAATCTCTCTCATTTAATACACGATTTTAAACCTATATAAAGAGGTTATCCCCATTCATTCTCCTCACACCTGAACACTTCTCTCTCTCTACTGCTCCATTTCCCAGTGAAGCTCAAACCAGAGTTTCGATTTAAACATTTTTCTTAACCTCGAAAGGAGAGGTCGAGCTCTTTAGAACTGGGGAGAAGACAGCTATCTGATAGCAAACTCCAGTCAATCCGAGAATCGTTGGAGAAGCGCCGGCATGATGGAATAGTGAAGCAGCTCCGGCGGACCGGAGCTGCCCTATTTTGGCCAAGCTAAAATCGGCCATTTCAAGCCCTCATCAGGCCAAACCAAGCCCTCCCAACACTTCCTCAGCCTTTCCACGGTCGAATTAGGATCGAGAGGTAAGCCAATTCAACTTCCCTTTAAAATTTTCGATCAGAGCTAGAGAGAGGGTCCACCGAATTTCAATGACGAAATTCTAATCCAATTCCACATCAATTGATGTGATTCTTGATTCTAGGATGAACCTCAAAATGAGAGCTATCTCCCCAGATCGAAAGCTCAGACCGTCGTGCCTTCACTAGTGAGTAATCAAAGCTTTCTCTCTCTATAGTTCATTTTCCGGCGAAGCTCTGTTTGAGCTCATCGCGGCGTTAAAACTTGTTATTCACATTTCTAAAGAATTGTATGAACATGTAGAAACTCAATTTCAACTTCAATTTCAACAATTGGAAACATTTGATGTTTCAATTTGATTAAATCAAATTCGGCTGTGTTAAGAAGTTGGAATTGGGGGAAAATTGGGGATTTTCAAAATTCAAAGGATCAAAATGAAATTTTATGAAATTGAGGGTCAATTGGGCATGAAAATAATGTTGGAGGACCAATTGAGGAATTTTGAAAATTTTGGGGCAAAATTTACCATTTTTGTAAAGGAAGGGCAAAATGGTAATTTTGGAAAAGTTGGGGGACCAAATTGGAAATTTGGGAAATTAAACTTCTTTTTGTGAAATGGAATAAATTGAGGTCCTATGATAAATTTTGGAAGTTTCGGGACTCAATTTGAGGAAAAACCGGCATTTGGGACTTAAAGTTAAAAAGAAATAACTTTAGGGACCTAATTGCAAATAAATGAAAGTTTGACTTTCTCATTCATTTGGAATGAATGAAGGCAATTAGGCATAAGGATAATGAACCAAGATGTTCATATCGTGTAGGAACACGAAGTACCGGGAATGCCAGCAAGGACAAGCTTGTGTGAATACCAAGAACCGGTCTAGTGGAATTCACGGCATTAACGGGTGAGTGGGTTCACTAACATCATACCTAGTTGGGATGATGAGCACAACTTAAAGATAAAAACCACTTATCGGTTGTGAGTGGGTTTACTAACATCATACCCGATTGGGATGATGAGCACAACTTAAAATTAAAAACCATTTACCGGTTGTGAGTGGACACGAAGAAGCGATTTCGGGATTGAGGGTCGGATGTCGCGTACATACACTCATTCCCAGGGTAGAAGTGGTCGTGCTTCTATCCGGGTAGCAGGAAAAGTTGCTCCGAAGCCACTAGCGGGTTCAATAGTGATACTAACTTGTGAATGTGTGTAACCTTCATGATGAAGGATGTGTGTTGGGTGATGACACACCGTGGTAACTAAGAAATAATGGAAAAACCCAAATTTTTAAATGAAGGAATTTTTGAAAAGAAAGGATTATGGGACATTCCATATAAATGTTTTTTTAAAATCAAAAGATTTGAATCTCATTCACTTAGTAGTCGTACTCACCCCCTCCCTTATATCCCTTTCAGGAAATTTTGTAAAGCCTACCATTAAAGACCATCAACTAAGACGCATGTGAGACAGGTATGATAAATTTAAAATGTTATGTAGTTTTGATTATGTTATTCCAGGAAAATGTGCATGTTTAAAGGATGCCTTACTCTTTACGGTTTAGGATAAAGGGAAACCCTTTAATAAATCGGGAGAGTTGCGGGTTAATCACGGGGATCTGATCAAACCGGATCGGGGCATGATAGTCACCCTCTCCTTTGGGGGTATCTTGATGATACCCATGAACTTTTTTAGGCTTGCCAACCAATCCATGGCTGCCCGGGCCTCCTTTTCCCTGTAGAAGGGCTTATATCCCAATTGTTGGAGGGTCTTCAAGTATTTGGGAATGTCGAAAAGGGGTGGAATAGGTGCGGAGGGGGGTTGGGATTGTACCTCCTCCTAATGGGTTTGAGACTCGGAATCCAGGTGGAGTTTGTCACTAACGTGGGGTTCTCCAAACACCTTAGTGAATTTCTCATACAGTCGCTGGTGTTCGGAACTGATGCCTTGTGGGGTTGAGGTAGTTCTTGTGAATTCTGTCTTCGGGACAGGGTTTCCGACGAAATCAGCAGTTCTAGCTCTTGTTCTCTTAACTTCTTGTTTGGGTGCCATAGTTGGGTTAAAGTTTTCTTTAATTAGTATTTAGGTTATATAGTTTTTATAATATATTCGGGAAAGCACAGGCTCTAATACCACCAAAGTTATCATGCCCCGGCCTAGTTTTGCCAAGTTTAATGGACAACCCGCCACTCTCTCAAACCTTAAGGAGAGCTCCTCGGGACCAAGAGGGTTAGGCGTATTACCTGTCATACTTTCCCTGGATAACATTTTAAAAAACTAAAACTTTTAAATTTGTGTACATAGTTTTGGGTCTGAAGGGAAAAATCGGCGCAATTTGATATTTTTAGATACTTTTTTAGACCTATTGCCAAAAATTTTATCCATTTTTCATGATATTATGCATGGATCAGATATATCATGGCGAATTCTTCAGAAAAAATTGTGTCTTCCACAACCTCCCGAAATTTAATTGATTTACTGGTTCCTTTTCTGCATGCGGAAGAAGAAAACTTATATTTAGAGAGCAATTAGTACAAGGTTACTTTACCCCTTTTCACTTTTCATGAAGAATTGGCTAAGTTAAGAAAAATGAAAAATGAAATAGCATTGAAATATATTTTTATTGACCAATTAGAATTGCCTCCCAAGATCTATAATTGCCTCAAATCCTTCTTGAAAATGTTTAGAGGAAGGGGGTGAGTTCGACAACTCACTGAGTGAGATAAAATTCTACTGGAGTTTGTACAGACATCAGTAGTCCGACCCAAAACTCAAGTATCACCACCATATTCGCTCAACGGGACAAGACCTCATTCCCCCTACTACCTTGGTCTTCACGCGTAGAAAGCCCTCAGCTTCACAACCTACTAAATGATGATACTGCCATTATGCACCCTAGGTCGTCTAGTAGACCTTGGGTACCATCACTACCTCATGTCAAATGTTCTGATAGCCCGAACATCATGGTGCATGCACAATCAATAAGCTTTTTAAGTTATAGCCATTATCTTTGGCCCTCTCGCACAACAGTCTGTCAGCTTGGCTTCGGCCCTTCCATGCATACTGGCTCAACAGATTCGACGACCTGGCTTCGATAGAGCAATGGTTCAGCCCAACAAGCTTGACAACTCAACTTGGCTCGATGGGTATCACGCAAGTTCCCATTAGTCAGATCTTTTAGCCTCATGTATCACATGTATATTTTGGATGGGTCTATGCTCGTATCCACCGGCCTTGGGCCACTGGCATCTCGAGCCTAAGCTCAGAATTAGCTCCCAAATATTTTAAGCAGCGTCACCCAATCAGGGGATGCTAATTCTGAGAAAACAGTTTTTCAAAGCTTAAACCGTTATTCCAACCGGAATGGACGTTATAGCGGTTCCCACTCACCCGGTGATTATGACAGGGTCACACTGGTGGAGTCTGGCCTCGCAATCTCTCTTCTGGAAGTAGGCACCTAAATAGTTAGTCTCTACATGGCATGGATGTCCTTGTTAGGGTATTAATCTAAGGAATCGCACTTATTGGCGTATTTGCGTACATGCCTTCATATTTGACCTTAATTGCACTTTAGCCCCCAATGTTTGTACGTTTATCTTTACGTTCTCAATTGTCCCCTTTTTCCTTAATTCAGCCCCCAAATTTTTCTAATTATCCCTTCGAGTCCTTAATTTTATCAATACTGCCCTTAGGTTACTCTATTTTTTGAAACTACCATTTAGCCCCAACTTTACCAAAATTACAATTTGACCCCAACTTTTCAAATTTTACAATTTGGTCATCCATTTGATCTAATTTATCTAATGGACCCTCAATTGGAAGGGAAATGCATAAAAAGACCCTCAATTTTGTCAAATTGCCATTTGGTCCCCAATTTTTAAAAAATCCCCAATTTGCCCAAACTTTTCAAAAATTGCATTTTGGTCCCGAATCACAATTTTGTTTAATTGACCCCTGAAATTTGGTTAATTGTCCTCATTCATGATTTAAATCATCTCCTATGTGTTGTTCTCATCATTTCAATATTTGAATCACTCGATATAGCTCAGAAATGAGCTCAAATAGAGATTTGTCGGAAAATGCAGTCTAGAGAGAGAAAGTTTTAATATCTTACCGGTGAGGGTCTAGCAGTCCGAGCTTGGGTTATCACCGTGTTGCTCTCGTCACGGGGATCCTTACTAGATCAAACCGCGCTTCAATTGATGACCTGAGCAGTGTGAATTTTAGTGTTACAGTTTTTGTAGAATTCAAGCGTGCACAATGTTTTCCGACAAAGGGTGGCGAAGGGAGCTTACCTACTTAGCTCGGGGGGGAGGTCGGGGCACCTCCAAGTGGGGTGTAGGGAGTCTGGCTTGGCCGTAATTGGCTGAGGGAAGGCTCGAAGTGGGCGGCAAGGAGCTGGTTAGTTTCTGACCGAGGAGTGACAGCACTATTCGAGCTTCTTCGCTCCTCCTTGGTGGCTCTCAAGCTGAATGGAAGGTATGGGTGGGTAGAGGACTTCCTTCTGATTCCAACGACACCCAATGTGGCTTTGGGGGTCGAGAAAAGTCCTATCGTTGGAGCTCTAGTTTGCAGCTCGTCGGAAAACTTACTCTTCTTCTTCTTTGCTCAATTGTGGGATGTTAAGAATGGATGAAGGGTGCTCTTTATATAGGGAGTTCGGCAACTACTCAGGCTACCGACCAGTGTAAGACTCGGCCTCCAACTCGGCCACCGGAGACCTCACTGGAGCATTTTTCGAGTCGCTAGAGACTCTAGCTTTTCCGGTGACTCCCTCTCTCTCTCTCTTCTCTGTTAGTATCTTAAGGTTGAAGACGATGAGGTGGTAGTCGTGCCATGTGGCACACTGTGATTGGTCAGTTTTTCTAACGTGTAATGCCAGCTCAGCTGCCGCGTCAACTGTTGACCCGTTGACTAGACACGTGGCAGCCTCTCATTGGATGCTCATGTCTACGTGGCATGTTGACAAGGCGTCGAATGTCCGTTGACTAGACATGTGGTAGCCTCCCATTGGATGATCGTGTGTACGTGGTAGCTGACGTGGCGCTAGCTGGCCGTTGACCGGTCTGGTCCGACTAGGTTCGCGGTCCGAATTTCGAAAATCGACCGGTTCGACCAATTTTCTCAAATTTAAAAATTTCTATATTCATTTTCTATCTAATGGTGGTCTCAATTTGACATTTTTAAACCCCTAAAAAAATGAATTTGTGAATCGGTTTACTATGGTTCATGTTGGTTCGATTCGATTCACACCGAACCGGTTTGGTTTCCTCTTCAATTTCACTTCCCAGTTCTTCCTTGAAGTTTTTGTGAAAGTTTGGTCACTTAGAATTTTTCAATTTCCCACGTTAGTTATTTTTCGTTTATTAAACAACTCGATTCTTCATGTATAACTTATACCGATTCTTTTTTCGGTTTCCTTTAATCTAATTGGATGGATTTTACACATTGAGACATAAGTCTCGAGCCATCTGACTCGTAGTCTGGGCTACGATTGAGTTATTCTTAGTTTTCCTTTTTTGGTTTTGCCCTTTTTAACATACTAAAGGTAAACACTAAAACTTAGTTTCGTATACAAGTATTGCATCTGCACGAGCGGCACTTCCGAGTTATTCACAACCCACAGCTTGAACCGACAACATAGACCTTAACAAATGTATAAGCATCTCATGTCCCTAAAATAAATAATCACAGGTCCGAAATCGGATCGTCACTCTTGTAGTCCCTAACATGGAGATAGAGTGTGGAAAACTCTCGTGTTCTCTTCCCACAACTAACCCTTCACTTATAGCGTCTCACCCTCGATGTCTCGCCACCCTAGGGTACTCACACCTTGTGGATTCCATGACCTTTTTATGAATATTGTCCTTGCCTTTGATCAAGTTTTCAAGGGATGTCCTAACTCTGGTTTGTACTTGCATTCCCAGGCCAGACTTTTTATCCCGGTTTGAACCAAATTCCTAATTATTTCTGACCTAGTTTCTGGTTCGGGTTTCTCAGTGTCACATAGATCATGGAGAGTAATGGTTCCACTCCTCCTACGTGGACTCAGTTATTAAATTTGCGTTCAAGTGGACAAATTTAAAGTCGAGTTAAGGACATGAAGTTGAGTCTAAATGAATAGTCTCGAGTTTTTTTTTCAAAACCAATTAAAACCCTAGCTGCCCTTGGTGAACCTGAATCTATTCATCGGGAGTAGATAATTTATGAATGTCCTAATTGATCAATTTGACTTACAAAAAATTAACAATTCGAGTACAAATAGGATAATTATCCATTTGATTGGAAAATGGTAGATATGCAACCATCATGAAATCATATCTAATTCAAGTATTACCAATTAATGAATAAAATTAATCCACTCCCTTAGTGTTAGATGGACCTTGTGCCTAATAAATCGTCTAACCAAATACAATATAGTTTTTGAAAAATGAAAATCCTAGACCTAAAAGGGTATATTTACAAAAATAAAATTATTTTTGAACAATAATTCAAAGTTATTAATACTATATAGTACAAGAATTTTAATATTATATACGGCTATTATTTGTTAGGTTGATATATTATATACAAGTTGTAATTAACAATTATTTACAAATTTAATCGTATATTTTTCTAGCAAATATGTGATATTTGAGTTATTTTAAAATATTATATGCAACATTTTTAATATTATATAATTACAATAATTTTTATTTTATTTAAATTATTATTTATTTTATCAATCGAATAAAAAAACTTACAATTATATATTTATCTTAAATACTTGTAAATATTTATTTTATTTTAAATTGAAAACAAATGTAAATATATTAATTTTAATATATATTAAAAATCTTATATAGACTATAATTATAAATGTTAGAATTTTTCAACATATTCAAAATATTTATTTATTTTAATAATGGTGTGATTTTAATTCTCCAACAACTACAAATTATGTACTTATTTTTTTTGCACATAATTTTTTTCGCGCATAATAAATTACTTATTTCCGTGTTCCAACATCACCCTATAAAAATCGGTTATTTAGGGCGGGCCGACCACATTCAGCCCATTATTATAGCGGCCCATATGTCTGAACATTTTCTATTGTCATAGTTCAAACATGGGACTGAGGAAGTCCCTGTCAAGCGATGAACGGCAGCAAGGGAGAAGAGGAAGAAGAGTCAGTAAGGGAGCTGCTCAGGGATCGCTTCAGACTGTCTTCTATTTCTATCGCTCGGTCTGAGGGTAATATCCACTCTCTGTCTCCATCTTCTAATGACTGCTCCGGATAATCGACGATTTCAGCTAACCATCTGAGTATTCTATGGTGGGAAAATGGTTGGTGTTGCAGCGCTTCGAGGTGGCATGGAAGTTTCCGATCCAGTTCTGGCTTGCATTGGCGACTTATCCTTCAAATATGCAGGTAATTGGTCGGTCTTCTGCCCTGCTGCTCTCTCATCATTATGTACGCACGGTTTACCGGCTTTGATTTTATTCGAAATGTATTTTTCATGACACGGTCAGACAATTCTGATGAATTCTATCAGTTTCATACCTGATGTTGCATCTGTTGCTGATCAATCACTAGAATGTGTGTTTAACTATTCCGGTACAAGCTGGTCTTGCTTTGTATGTACTAGAATGGACGTTAGACTCTAATTGGAAGGTTTGTCAGGAAATTATTGTGCATGGCATTGTTTCCTGCAGCTCGGACATGAGAATTCCATATTTTTCTGCTAATGTGATTTGGAATTTACAGGGCAAAATTCAACCCATTGCATTCTCCTTATGTTGTTGCCATAGCCCAGATTCCTAGCCCTTGTATTGCTTATTGTTCATTACTGGACGTTGCATCTGTTGCTGATCAATCACTAGAATGTGTGTTTAACTATTCCGGTACAAGTTGGTCTTGCTTTGTATGTACTAGACTGGACGTTAGACTATCATTGGAAGGTTTGTGAGGAAATTATTGTGCATTGCATTGTTTCCTGCAGCTCGGACACGAGAATTCCATATTTTTCTGCTAATGTCATTTGGAATTTACAGGGCAAAATTCAACCCATTGCATTCTCCTTATGTTGTTGCGATAGCCCAGATTCCTAACCCTTGTATTGTTTATTGTTCATTACTTTGATTTATATTAAACAGAGAAACTGGCAGTTGACCTCGAACTATTTGCACGACATGCTGGTCGTAAGTCTGTCAACATGGAGGACGTCATCCTCTCTAGTGAGTCTCTTTCATCAGAGGTCTTTCTCTCTAAAATTTATATGAATCTGCTTGTCAATTCTGTTCTCGTGAGATATTGACTTTATTTCACCAAATTCCCCACTCATGACTTTCTCTGTGTTTGATCTTGTTTCTTTTCTCAGCGCACAGGAATGAGCAGCTATCTGTTTCACTAAGGTCTATATCCAATACAATTAAAGTGAAAGAGCCCCAGTCTGAGAAGAAGCGTAAAAAACCACCCAGGAAGGAGGACAAATCTGTTCCGAGCACAATTCACATTGATGATCTTTGATAATCAGGCCATCCTTCACCCATCCCAGGTATGCACCGGAGAAAATAGAAGTGGGTGATTCGGTAAAAAAGCAATGGGAACTTGAGGAAGTTTTGTCAGACTTGTACACGGATGCATTGGTGGCTCAGATGTTGGTAATACTGATACTCATACAAGTGCTGGAAAGGAAGTAGAAGATGCCCCTTTGATGATCTTCTACATCTTCTATGGTTAAGTAATGGTTATGGTGTCATATACTATTTCCGGACAAATTTAGGCTCCAGATGCATGGTCTGCTTGCAAACATCATCATTAGGACTTAGTGAGTATTGAGGTAGCAAACTTTGACATGGAAATTGATATTATTGAGAAGAGCCTATGCAGGGGAAGGGCTATCTCTCTGTTCTCGATGATCCTATGTCATCAGGAAGAGCATAACATTTACTTCGACTGGAGGAAGGTAATTGTTTCTTCCATTGTTCTCTCTTGAGCCTTTGGGTATGTTCTTCCATAGTACATCCTCCTTGATATGTGATTTTAGTTTATCATAACCTGGGAAATTGCTCATTAAGTTGATATCTTTGAAGAGTGAGAACCCTTCAAGTTGACATCCATGGACTTGCATTGGCCTGCCTCAGGCATGGTAGGTGAGATCAAATTCCTGCTTGCATAACAAGAATATGGTGAAAGCCTGCATGGAACTATTACTGTACATGGAGAGTATTCAACTTTTTCTCTTTGTAGAGTTGTTCGTTCGTAGCTCTCTAGTCTTGATGGAACCAGGGCTGCAACAAAGCTGCCAAGGAAAAAAGTAAGTAACCAACTCTGCAAATGAAAGAGTAAAGTAACTGAGATTGATTATATGATAGAGATTTCCAAATTCATTTTCTTTTGTTTTCTTAGAAGTGTACAATACTAAGTGCTAAATAAATGAGTTGAACTATACACATCCCTTCACCTTGAATCAATCTAAAAACTCACCAATGTTGCCCTATCCATGTCCCAACATGGGTGAGGTTCTTAGGGTAAGGGGTTATGGATTAGTTGCACCCTAATTGTTGTGAATTCGAATAAAAATAATATGAATTCGAATAAAAATAATACGAATTCACAAGTACAATCAACCAACTTATAATGGAACTGAACACTAAATTAAATTAAAAATTATTTGAAAATAAAATAGAGGTTAATCATAATACTAAGGGCTAAAAAATTAAAAAATACTTTATATGAGTTGATTAAATAGATGGTAGAAAATTTAAGTATAAGCTTAATAAGAGAACAATAGAAGGTAAAATTTAATTAATAAGAATAGATTTATTAATATAATAAATCTTTTAGTACAATAATATTATATATTTAATTAGTTAAATTTAAAATTTTAAATTAGTTATTAAAATATATTAGATATTTAGATTAAATATGATTAATTTGTAATCATAAAAGATATTTTTTTCTTATTGTTATATGTATCTATAAAAAAAATATACTCCACGGCATTGAAAAACATTTGGTAAATTTAATTTTGTGAGATTTTATCTTTTTTTTAAATAACTTTTAAACTTATTATATTTTTAAAGAATTTGGGTGTATTATTTACATATTTTATTTTTTATTTTTTAAATAAATAAGATATATTACATACTTTCGTACTTTAGTTGTGAAAATTTTGAAGTATTACCATATTAGTGATATAAATCACTATTAGTGATGTCATTAGCATATTGATAACCCATTTATCCTTATTCATTTAAACAACACAACAACGTGGTTTAGAGATATTTATATATCGGTAGTATGATAATTATTAGAATCACAATAACCATTCAGGTTATTTTCAAATTTATAAAAGCTAATGACCAAAGTTGATCTTGCTCGTGGTCATATAAGTTGGACCATTTAATATAATTCCCTAGGTTTTGGTGTATTTGAAACAATATAGCATCTTATTTACCCCAACAAATTTGCTAGCACTCATAATTATACCACCTCTATGCATATATGATCACATATTTGAATAACATATATGGTATGCATCAAAAACAATCCATATGCATATATGATCTCGCATTCGAATACCTCAAATACAATCAATATTATAAAATATGCAACCTACAAAACATGTAAAAGTAAACTTAGCCAAATAAAGTATTATTAGTGCTATTAGGCCATTTCATATTTTTATTCGGATTTAATCCATATTTAATATAAAATCGTATCATTGCCCATTTTTATATAAAGTTGTGTCATTATCTATTTTTTATATATATTGAGATTTTTCCTATTTTTTATTACCTGAAAAACCTTATTCTTTTATAAAAGGATAGAGCATATTCTATTATTTTTAAGTAATTCGCCCATACTTTTTAAACATGAGACGATCATTTTTTTTGTAAAAATTAATTAGTATTCCTATTTCTTAAACACCAATTGTAGTATTTTTTTTATTAAAGGTTGGATTTTTTTTAAACATTTGAATATAGTAATCTCTCTTAATAATTGTTATTAAACTATTTTCGGATCTTAATCCTATTTGTTAAATATTAAGTTCCAATTTTTTTCTTAATTATTGAGTTATAATACTCTTTTATATATTTTAATCCTACTTTTTTAAATGGTGAGTGTGTGGTATCTATCTTGTCAACATTTATAACTTTGAATTACAAATATTCTATTCACTCCATTTTTAAATAAATTACTCAATAATCGGTGTACTTACTCATAATTTCTCATCACTTTCCAATACATTTTTTTATTGATCAAACAAAAAATAAAAGATGAGAAAAAGTTTAGAGAATTGTAATACCTTTTTGTTCAAAAAATGATTTAAATTTAATTTACTATTATATAAATTTATAAAAATAATTTATACAATCCAAAATTAAAATAGATTCTAGTATGCTCAATATTTTTTAAGATTGTAAAATGATTTAATCATAATATTAAATATTAAAATATTTAAAATATTAAATGAGCTCATTTAAAAAAATTCATAAAATATAAGTAAAATTCCAATACATAAGTCTAATAAGGGTATAAGTAAGGGTTTAACTTTAAAGATATTGGAGTAGTTTATTATCTTAATAAATATTTTAAAAAATTAAATAATAATATTAGATATTTTTAAAACAATTTTTTTAATTCAAAAAATTTATTAAAATCTAAAATAAATATTTTATTATTTTAGATATTTCATCTAAATTAGTAATAATTTATTAATATGTTAAGTATAAGATATTATTTTATATTTTTAGAGTAGTTATTAATAGTTATAATATTTAAAATAATTGTTTTATAACGGTTGAAAATATGATCTCATATTTTATAAAATAAATAAGTGTAATTGGTTTATAAATTTATAAATATTACCTAATATATTCTATATAGTTCGGAGACGTGTAATTGAAAATATTATCATAAATTTAATAAAATAAATAAGTATTATGATTATATACTACATTCTCACCATTTCTATTTTTTACTTTATAATTACAATTTTGATATTTTTTTAATTTCTCTTTATTACCTATTATATAAATTCACAACAATAATCGATACAATCCAAAATTAAAATTGATATTCTCTTATTTAAGTTGAAATATTTTTTAAGATTGTAAAATTATTTAATCATAAAATTAAATATTAAAATATTCAAAATATTATATGAGATTATTGAAAAGAATTCATAAAATCTAATTAGAATTCCAATAAATAAGTCTAATAAGAGTATAAGTAAGGGTTTAAATGTGTAAGAGTGGAATATTATTTTAATAAATATGTTAAAATATTAAATAATAATATTAGATGTTTTTAAAATAATTTTTTAATTTAAAATATTTATTAAAATTTTAAAAAAAATATTTTATTATTTTAGATATTTCATCTAAATTATTAATATGTTAAGTATAAGATATTATTTTATTTTTTAGAGCAGTTATAAGTATTTAAAATAATTATTTTATAACTGTTAATATTTTATAAAAGTGTAATAGTTTATAAAGTTATAAATGTTACCTAATATATTCTCACTTATTAGTAGAGTTATTTTAATTTTTATAGTAGTTATTAGTATTTAAAATAATTATTTTATAACTATTGACCATATAATATTTTATAGTTATTTTAGTTTTTATAGTAGTTATTAGTATTTAAAATAATTATTTTATAACTATTGACCATATAATTTTATATTTTATAAAATATATGTGTAGTGTATTTATAAAATTATAAATAATATACACTATATTCTTATGTATTAATAAAAAAATATGAGTGTGTATATTTATCTAACTCGATATTAAAAATTTGAATCAATACTAATAATAGCATGCAATACTATTAACTATATCAATGGACAATATGAACAATAATTATTTTATATTATAGAATATTAAATACTAATAGTAGCATGCAATACTATTAATTATATTAGGGTACAAACAAGTCTGATATGAAAAATAACTAGGGGGTGAAATCACTAATTTGGTTAAAAAAATAAACGGATTTAAAATGGTAAAAAATTATCTTAAAATTAGTATAATTCTTTATTTACACTAAAATAATACAATAATTAGAAAAGTGTGGGTATAGTGTTATTTATTTTTTAAATTACTTTAATATCTTATTTATTATTTATATAATTATTTATTTATTTTATTATATATTAAAATAAATTTATATATAATAGTAAACTATTTTTTTCATTAATAATTATTACATTTATTTCACCTACTTCTAAACTATAAATTATAAAAAAATTTAACACATACAAATTAATCACGTAATTTTCCCTCACTACCAACTACAAATCATTACTAATCACTCAAAAATAGCATAAATATTATTAAATTTAATCACAATCAATTAAGTACCAACTTTTATATTTTAGGTAAGAAACCCTAGATGCTAAATCCACAATTTCACCTATGAAGATTGGCCTGTATAGGAAGCTTCTATTACTTGTACATCTCCGCCCGTAGCTCTGATCTGAGGGATGAGATTCTGTTTAGGAGCGGTTTCAGTTGGTTCGACTTCCGAGCTTGGGTATCCTCTGCAGCTATGGTGGTTTTAGCTCCATCAGCTTTGCTTGGTCGCCACTTTCGGCTGCTCGCCTCGGTTCAACAGCTCTCCTAGTCCCGTTGCGGTTTGATTTCCCAGATCTTCCTCAACAGAGACAACGTTCCTCTTACTGCTCTTCTCAACGGGATCTACTGCGTTCTGCATGGGCCTGCTGCGGTTTGGTGGCTCTTCACGTCTTGGACTTGCTGCTGATATTGAAGCAGGAACTAGTATACACATCTCTCTCTTCAATCTTTCATGTTCCTGCTGTTCATCGCACTTTTGTTGCTGCTGTTCATGTTGTCAATCGCTGCTTTCGCTGTTCCGTTTGGCTAAGGGCTCCACTACATGCTCAAATTCTGTTGTAAGTAGCACAGTAAGTATGATGTTTTCTGTGCTATCTTTTGCTTGTTGTTCCACTATTTTGAGCTGAGAGGCATGGTACATCTTTGATTCCTCTTCAAGGATTAGTTAATATGTTTTGCCACTGAGTTTTTATTATAGTGAGCAAATTTGAGTGTTGGTGCTTGGATAATAAGGTGTTATGTGTAGATGAATATTGGGGAGTTTTTTTTTTTTTTGTTTTGGCAAGTGTTTTGATGTTTAATTCAATGTCATTTTGTGATTTGATTTCTCCAATTCATTTAGCCATGATTATGCTCATGAGTGATTGGGCCATATGGTAAAATCTTTTGCATCTCAATATTTGGGTGTTTGGTCATTGTTTTGATTAGTGGTACCCATGCTTGATCTTTTGAAAAGTCCAAAATCGGTTGGTAGGAAGCTCAGTCCTGTGCTTGTAGTTTGTTTAGGTTGAAGGATGGCCCAATGATTTTTCAAGTTAATAGTGATAATCTGAATTGTCCTTTTTATGAGGGATGTAGAGGCTTAAATAATGTTGAGTTAAAGCCCATGTCGATGGGCATTTGGTTCAATTTTGTCTATCACTTGGGTAGATTTTGAATGTTGAATTTCAATCCCTTTGTAGCCTAAAGTGTGGATATGGATTCCCTTGTTTCAATGGATGGTCTTGAGGTTTGATTAATGTCGAGTAAAAACTTGATAGAGGAATAATTTAACCTCTTTCACAACAGTTGTCTTATATTGATATAAAATTAAATGTTAATCTGATTTAGGGTTAAATTACTGATAAGAACTCAGTATATGTGTGCTTTATTTGTTGTTGTCCCTATGCAGTATTTTGTGTATTTTATCGATTCACAAAAGGTAGAAGTAGGATTTGTGTGAACTGATCCATATCAAGTTGTCTTCAAAGTGGATTATATGATGTTTTACTGGTTCTTGCAGGAGCAGTTGGAATTAGAGATTCATGGCTAAATGGTCGGTTGTGATACATGGGTCTGCTATAGATTCTGCTGAGAATGATCCATATAGAATTGATGGATTGTCTGACACTGAGAATCTTCCACTGGAAGAAGAAAGACTGGATGATTCCAAGATCAAATATATTGATGGACTGAGATCTTTATTCTACAAGGTCCTTGTGGCTTTCCTAAAGGATATTGCTGGTAGGGTTTTCCTTCATCCAATTCTTGCAAAGATGGGAGATGGGCAATTTGTGGATTTGTTTGAACTTTTCATCATGGTTCGGAGGAGGGGTGGGTATGAAGTTGTTTCTCAGAGTTGTGAATGGGGTTTGGTGAACGAAGAACTTGGATTCAATCAATGCTCTATACCATCATTGAAATTGATGCATTTTAAGTATCTATATGAGTTTGATATATGGCTGAGAAATAGATGTGGGAACATTGTAGAAGATGAGAAATGGGAAAATGATCTGGATGATTTTGGTTTATTATTCTTGGAGCTTGAGATAGGAGTCAAAGCTTTTGCTAATGATGTGCTGCCAGGAACAAATATTCAGTCTTGCGTGCTGCACTATGATAATGAAACTAAAATAAATCACCATTTTAATATAAGCCATTGGGAAGCAGACAGTCTCACAATCCCAACCCTCCAATCTTCTGACATGGAAGACCGGAAGAGGAAGCGAGAATCTCTCCAGGGAATGTTATCTTGGATTATTGATGTAGCAAAGTACCCTGATGATGTTGGCATTGTCCTTGAGCAGTCAAAACTAAGGAAACAAGCACTGATGGCACGAGAATCCTTGTTTTTACAAAGAACTAGGCGATGCAGTTCAGGAATCCTTGAAGCTCCTCAGGTAAAGCTTCACTTTAGTTATGTCAAAGTTTCTACTTAAGATCTTCCACGAATAAAACTACTTTCTCTTTCTTTGGTTTGAACATGGAGATCCTACCCTTTGAGAGGTTTATTAGACTATATATGTTTGCATTGGGTACATGATTCATTAACACTGTCATCTAATTTGAAAAAGAGACTAAGGCTATGTTTGGATTGAGGGGTTTGGAGGGATTTGGAGGGGTTTGAGGAATCCCTCTTTTGGTAACATAAAATGGAGGGGTTTGGAGGGGCACCTCCAAACCCCTCCAATCCACTCCATTTACACTTTTTGGGATATTTGGAGTAATTGTTTTATTTATTGTTTAAATTACTTTAATACCCTCATTTATTGTTTATATTATTATTTTCTTATTTATTTTTATTTTTATATATTTTAAATAAATTTATATAATATTAATATTTTTTTATAAATTATATGATATAAATATTATATAAAAAATAATTGTACAAAATATATTTAATACAATTTAATTATATATATATAGTAACTAATGAATTATTTAATTTAATTAAAATGGTAAATTTGTCACTCTAATTTTTTATTAATAATTTTTTACCTCACTTCACCTTCATCCAAACCATGGATTTTTAGCCCCTCCAAATTCATCACTTCACTTCCCCTCAAAACCTCCGAACACCTCACCTCCAAATCACTCCAAACCCCTCAATCCAAACATAGCGTAAAGGTACAAACTGCCGATTATTTGGATAGTAAAGAGAGTTTTACATGCAATGTACCTTGCACCATGGCAAAGTCTTCATTGTTCATGACATGTAATTCACTTGTGTCTCCAAATCAATCTCTTAGTCCTGACATACATCTGAAAAATTCCCTTAAAGTCCAGGCAACCAAGAGAATGAAAGAGTCGAAGGATCATTGTGCATGCCCGATAACAAAATTTGTTCATTGTGATGGACCAAGCCCAAAACATAAACCTATTGGCCCTCTCTTTCAAGCCGAGGTTCCTAAATGGACGGGAATTATTTGCAAGAGTGATCCTAAATGGCTTGGAACGAAGGTCTTACCTCTTCAGAATGATATTGAATCTTTGGGTAGAGGAAGAGAAAGTGTGTGTGCCTGCCCACATCCCAGTTCTGTTGAATGTATTAAATTTCACATTGCTGAAAAGAGATTGAAGCTGAAGCTTCAACTGGGTTATTCGCTATTTTATGACTGGAGGTTCAATTGCATGGGAGAAGAAGTAGCGATTCAGTGGACCCCTGAAGAGGAAACAAGGTTCAAAAAGATAATGGGTTCATCTGTTGGTGAGCATCGTTGGGGTAGCCTGTTCAAACATTTCCCGAACAAGACAAGAAAAGACTTGGTAAACTATTATTTCAATGTGTTTATTCTTCGGCACAGGTGCTATCAGAATCATGTGACCCCTAAGGATATTGATAGTGATGGTGAAGATTCAGATTTTGGATCTTTTGGTGACTGTTTAGACCGTGATGGAGCCCAAATGCTTGATTATCTGCCTTGCAGTTTAAATGAACAGTGTACCAAATGGGAAAACTGAAGGCAGGAATCAGAGTTGTTCTTCAATAAGATGCATGTTTCAGAAAGTGATTCCTATTTCATGAAATTTGGATATCCATGCCTCTGCAGACAGATGCTGTTATACAACGATGATTTGAAATTTGAAATATGAACGAAAGTAAGATCATCAAGCATTCTGGAATGCCTCGTAAAAAATTCAAGATGAGTTTGTAGCTTCTATTTTTCCCTTCACTTTTTGGATCAATAAAAGTTGGGGGGATTCATTAACAAATTTTGCCTGCATGGAAGATTATATAGGGTTTTCAGGATAATTTTGCTTTTTTAGATCGTGTCAAGGTCCTCTTTACATTGTGTACATTGTATGAGGAATGTCTGAATTCACCAAGTTGTACTTCGCGGAAGAAGGGCAGAAAGAGAAGCTGCAACAAGTTGAATTCATGCTAGTTCTGTTCTCAAATAGGTTTAATGCCAACACATTTACTCGTGGCCATGCTCAACTTTGTTTGTACATTCTTTGCAAAGTTTAATTTGATGGTTGGGACTTCGTGGTTATCTCTAAAATCAATTAATTGATGTATGCTCGTGAATAGATCCAGAAGATTTTAGATTTACCTTGTTATTATTCAGTCAAGGAAAAATAGGGCTTATTTGTAGTTCTGTGATTTCATTTTGTTATTTGAGGGAGAAATAAAGCAGTAGGCTGATTTCTAATCTAATCTCTATGTCAGTTCAGTTTGGCAGTATTGTAAATTTAATGTTCATTTTTTTCCGAGGAAAACTTCCTCTAGATTGTACTGCCTGTACAAATATATATATATATATATATATGTTGATATGAATTATTGTTCTTCAATGTTAAATTATTTATGGTTACGATTGATTATGAGTTTATAAGTTTGTAATGGTTATATTATTTATAAATTATTATTTTTAAATAAATATGATCCCGATCCTTACCTGTCATAAAATAACTTATCACACTAGGTGGCTCTTTAAGAAATAAATACATTCAAGGGTGGTGAGAGGTGTCAATAAAGGAGGCTAAAAGGAGATTAGCCAAATGCTCCAAGATTTGATTTTAGAGTGTAAGTTAGTAATATTGTAAAATCAGAATTTTCCAAAAAATGAAATTTAATTCAATTGTATAGAAAATCGTTGAATTAGAAAATAAAAATGCTAACAAATATTTGAAATAATATCGGATTTGGAATTAATTCAAACTAAAATTTTATAAGTTTGTTAAAATGACATAGAACAATCATGAAGGACCTTTGTGTGAGTTAGGATCAAGAAATAATTCAACTAAGAATAAAGGTAAATTAGAACCCATCTCAACTTTAGATAAGATAATTTTTTTAGGAGATATCGGTAAGTAAAAATATAATTCTTGTACTAATAACCAGTTAAATTAAAGGTGTACCGATAAAAAAGGCTAAAATTGGTTGAATCAATAAATTTAATCATCAAAAATTAGTTTGCTATAATGTAAACCAGTCAACGGTAGTTATAAACCAGTCAGTGCTGCTCACATGCGAGCTCGTGGCAAGCACCACACTTGTGTTACAGGTCATTTCCCTCGTCTTACCAAGAACTCAACTTGACCAAACTTCCTCCCCTTCAATTACTTCGGTGCTCTAAAACTCAATTATTTTCACTCTAAATTAACTCAAATTTTGACCATATTGCATGTGATTAGTATCATTATTAAGCGGACAACTCATCCCTCTACCTCTCATTAAAAATAATTAAATTTTTATTACCTTAAATGATCAAATTTTGCTCTTAAAGTAGAGAGAGTTTTGTTGACCACTCAATAATTGAAGCTTTCGAACAACAATTTTTCCTCACATAATCACCAAATGGGTTGATTTTTATCTCAGAAGAATAGTAAGGAACTCCTCTTAAGTTTTGTGGGTGGGTCATGGGTCCAAAGTGGCCAAAAAAATACCGTACAATGGCTATTTTCAAGTATTAGTTTCTTAGACAGAAACAGCAAGCGACTTCGAGGTTTTATGGTTAATTCCGATGCACCATACCACTATTCTAGTGGGTACCCATGTCAAAAGGTCCGCATGACTTTCCTCTACCACCCATAAGCCTCTCATTACCTCCACCAAGTTAAGTTTCGACCGCATTGAGCCATTTTCTAACAATAGGTCATCTTGGTGGCCCGTGACCACAACCACTTGATCTTAAAATTTGACCAACTCCGGTGACCCTCTAACGAGTGGGCAACATAGAATGAGTTGCAAGACCTTGGCATCATTTTTCCTCACCTACGGGTTGTTGATCATGTATTCTTTGGTGAGCATTTTGGACCACACCCCCGATAACACTATTTTAATCATTTTTAAAAAATGATCAAATTTAGTTAGGGTTATACTCCTAACTACTCTCACAATCTCTATGAGGTAAAAAAAATGTTTAGGAGTGATTTGAGAGATTTAAATTTTTTTGAAGTGATTTTCGAAATTAGGGGACTAAAATATAAATTTTAAAAAGTTTGAATCTAATTTATTAAAAGGTAAAATATTGTGGAAATAGTTGCTAATGTTATGTTTGGATTGAGAGGTTTTAAGGGATTTGGAGGTGAAGTGTTATGTTTGGATTGAGAGGTTTTAAGGGGTTTGGAGGTGAAGTGGTGGGAGGTGTTAAAAATTTTTAATAATTTATCGTTTGGACCGAAGTGAAGTGAGTAGAACGATTATTAATAAAAAAAATAGAAACACAAATTTAGCATTTTAATGAAATTAAATAATATATTAGTTATTATATATAATTAAATTATATTAAAAATATTTTGTACAATAATTTTTATTTATAATATTTATATTATATAATTTTATATAAAATGTTATTAATATATAAATCCAACATATAAGAATAAAAATAAATAATATAAATAATAAATTAGAGTATTAAAGTAATTTAAGCAATAAATGATACAATCCTGGGATTGTATTGTAGTGTAAATGGAGGGGTTGGAGGGATTTTGAGGTGATTCTCGGAGATTTATTCACCCTTCAAACCCAAAGCCCCAAGCGTGATAGATTTGGGGGGCTATTTTTGAAAATGATAGAGGTGCCCATATGATTTTCATATGTTGAGGGATGAAAATGGTCATTTTTATTAATAGATGGTATAATTGTTATTTTTGCATAAAAAATAAAAATGTTATTTTTTTATTAATGAAGTCCAAAAATAGTAATTTTGCAAGTATAGAAGAAAAAATAGAAAATTTTGTAAGGCAAAATTAGTAAATTTTTAAGTAAAATGGTAAAATGGTAATTTTAATGTATAAAGGTTTTGATATAATTTTTGGAGAATAAAAACCTATGAGACATTTTGATAAGTTTTGGGTAAATTTTATAATTTGGATGAGATTAAGTAAGTGGTAGTGTAAATAAGTTCACCGATATCTAAATCGAGCAAATCATGCCTTAAGATTAAAATCGTAATTATTAAAATTTATGAGGTGGTATAAAATATACTAATGTAGATAAACTTTAAATAGTATTTGATATTATAATGATGTATGTATATTATTTATAAGAACATATATACATACTAAACGATCATGCAAGCGAAGAACGAAATTTGAAGTACTTTCGAGACAAATAAGTCCTGAATAATAAGTGAATGAGATTTTTGACATCGCGTCTGATTGAATTGGTGAAGTCAATACTTACTATTTATTAAAATACTTGTATGCATACTTTAGAAACATATGTAGGAAATATACAAAAAAAAACTATATGGAGAATGTTACCAAAAAATACGAGAGATATCCTAAGTGATTTTAAAAAGCAGTACGCGATTTGATAAACTAAAAAGGATGGGTGTAAACTCAAGTGTTTGAAAATGAGTGAGAATCCCGCTCTTTAAAAGGTTTATGAAAAAAGCTAAGGTCTAATATTTATGAAATGTGCTATAACACAACACTTATAAAAATAGACTAAGACCCAATATTTATTAAATAGATTATGACCCAACTTTTATGAAAAAAAAAAGGTTATGATCAAGGTTTATAAAATGGGCTAAGTAACAATTTTTATAAAAGGGGCATATGACCCAATGTTTATGAAATGGGCTATAATCTAATATTTTTTAATTAGATAAGAGTCCACTGTATATGAGAGTAGCTAATGCTTAATGTTTATGAAAAAGATTAGAACCTAATGTTTATGAAAAAGGGCTAATATCTAATATTTATGAAATAAGCTACTACCCAATGTTTATAAAAGGGATTATAACTCAATATTTAGGAAAAGTCTAAGATACAAAGTTTATGAAAAATGATAAATTCTAATGTTTATGAAAAGGGCTATAACTCAACATTTATGAAAGGGGCTAAAACCCAATATTTATGAAATGGCTTATAACACAATATTTATAAACAAAGACTTGTATCCTAAATTTATGAAATGAGCTAAGACCTGATATTTATTAAAGGGCTTATAACCCAATATTTATATGAAAAAAAAAAGGGCTAGTGCCCTAGATTTATAAAAGAGATTAATACCCAATGTTTATAAAAAAAAAACTACAACCCAACATTTATGAAATGGGATAATGACCAATATTTATGAAATGGGCTAATACTCAAAGTTTATGAAAGGGTCTAATTTCTAAAGTTTGTGAAAGGGACTAAAGCCCAACACTTATGAAACGGGATAAGATCCAACATTTATGAAAGTGGATAATGTCATGGTTTATAAGAATAGGAATGTGACCACATTTAAAGAAAGATAAGTACTGACTTTATGTACTCTTTTGAAAAGTAACTTCCCCATGATGACATGGTGTGGCCTTTACAATTCGATGTGAATTATTATAAGAAATATGAGTAACGAGGTTGGTTAGTTAGCAAATTGAGCCTCAACTAATGAATTTACTATGTTGTATTAATTCTTGCATGTTTGATATATACCATTGGTGGAATGACATTGAGATAATTTTGGAAAAATATAAAATTATAAAAAATAAATAATAAAATGGGCACTGAGTTAGGGCAACAAATCCAACTCGGCTCTCCCGCCCGATCCGACTATCCACACCCTTCACCTACTCCCAAATAGAAATCTACTACGAATGTGTCATAGAAATTCAATCAAATTGACTCAATTTTTGACCAAATTGTATGCATAAAGTCTATTATTGACCAAATTGACTCAATAGGTTAAAGTCTAAATTATTTATAAGAAAAGTGATAAGACCCAATATTTATAAAAATGGTATATGAGGCAATGGTTATAAAAAGGGCTAATGCCCATTTTTATGAAATAAATTAGAATAATATTTATGAAATGGACATATAATATCTAATATTTTTTAAAATGAGTTTAAAAACTAATATTTATAAAATGGAAATATGGTTCAAGGTGTTAAAAAGTGGCTAGAGCGATGATTGAGTAAATAAAGTGAAGGCCATGTGATTTTAAGATGTAACAGAACTAGTAAGCCTGACACATTCTAACATATTATGATGTGTGTGTTTTCTTCGCCAGAGGAAAAAAGGTAGGCCCTATGTTGTCATTATGCATGTTGATAGTATGTTTAAGCATATAGTAAGTTAGCCTTAACTCTTCGATTATGACATATTATATGCATTTGATAAGGAAGATATTGTAAATTGGAATGCTTATGTGATATGATTTATTTGATATATTGCGTTATCATGGATAGCAAAAAAAAAAAAAGTGGTTTACATTGTGCATAATTTGATTTATTTGATGTATTTTTATGAATAAGGGCAACCAGCCATTTGAGATACATTAAATTATTATAATTGATTTTGATGCATATTCATAGTGATGTGGGTGGTACTAATGAATTAGGATATATTGAATTATTATTAATAGTAGATGAAATGTGTATAGGAAACATATAGTGGGTTTGATTTGAAAAATATTATATTATTATAATTGATTTGATAAATTTTAATATATAAATTTATTTTTGTTTAAACTTTAAATAACTTATTATAATATTTAATATATTAACAGGTTCGATCATACTTTATTAAGATAAAAAGTTTTTTTAGAATGTTTATATGAGTTATCGTGACTGTGAAATCAGTTTTTACACTTACTAAATATGGTTAACCTTTTCCAATATATTATTTTTAGGGATTAAAGAAGGAATAAAAAAAATTAGGAAGATACTGATAATCGGAATGCAACTCCTATCGAAGCATAATTAAAAGGCAAATATCCTTCAAGTGCATATGTAGTAAAGTTTTTAATGATTTGTAAGTGTGATTTCCATAGTTTTATAATAATTTTATTCGTGTAAGAGATTTTAAAATATTTAAATAAATTGTATTTACTTTATATTTCAAATCTTCTGTCATATTAGTAGTACAATAGTAAATATACTTACTATTAACCTCGAAATATGGTTAGAATATGACAAGTTAAAGTATATTATATCATAAATTTGAAATGTCATTTTTAAAAATAAAAGGATTTATAAATTTTTTTTGTAGAAATAATTCTAACACCCTATAAAGCATACCCAAGTTAGTTAAGGGACCAATTCATAGAAATATGATAATTGTGGGAAGGGGAGTTTATATGAGGGACTTCCAAAAACCCTATTGTATATTCAAGCATATTTGGACATTACAAGAGATATAGGGATGAATTCTAGATCGATGGACCCAACTGAGGTAAGTGTACTAAAGGTTGCACAATCCTAGAAAGTTTATGTAGATGTTGAGATGTCTTGGAGCCTCCAAGTGTTGGTCAATGCCAATGTTCCACTAACCCAAAATTGAGTGTTGATAATGGATGTTAGTAATTATATCAAAAAGGAATGGAATTAGAAATCAAGACATTCTTTGATTTGGTAAACAAAAAACAGATAGCAGTCGCCGCACAATTGCAACATCAAATAAGAGTCTACTGTTCCTCAATCACTATCAACTCATCCATGCACGCGCATTTATAAAAATCAACCCTTTTAAAAAATACAACTTGGGAGCTTGAAAAATAAGTCAAAATAAGGCAAATTGCCAAAAAAAAAAACAAAGAATGCTTCTGTTGCACTAGGATTCTGCCTACGTCCATAGGCACGAATGGCACTCCCTTGCTACGACGTTCCAAGGTGGCGAATGCTACCCTTTGACGACCTTTTAGATTAAGGTTTTTTTTTTAAATGTTGTTATATTCTAAAATATAAATAATTTGTTTAATATTTTAATTTAATATAAATTTAATACTTTATTTGTATATAATATCAATATTTTAAAATATATTTATGTAATTTTATTGAATAAGATTGACTAGTAAGATTTCTCCCAGGTGAATTTGAAACTCATTAATCATGTGAAGAAATAATTATTATTCATTTAATTATTATTAATTGTAAGAATATAGGTACTCGATTATTACTTTTACAGTATTAAACGAGTCAGTACAATAAATTAAGTTAGGTTTACAATTTAAACTCGAGTATATATTTAATTCGAGTATCGGTAATATAATGTTAAAAGTTATCGTGAAAATTTTACAATTTTATAAAATAATAATAATTTTTTATTTTATTAAATTTAAAATTTTATTATTAAAACTCGTACTAATATACAATTTGTATACAATATACAAACTAAATATTATTATTCCAATATCATGCAAATAGAAACAATATAATAGATTTAATTATTTTTACTAAATAGTAAAGTAAATTATAAGGTGGGGTAATAAGTATCATACTTATATATATTTAAAAGTAATAATTTATAAATGTTGTGTTTATAAATTTATAATAATATTTATATAGAATAATATTATATTTTAAATATATAATATAATATATTATTTTAAAATATTTAGTATCACAGTTACACCTTCTCCATTAAATATTAGGATTTACCTATATATTAATTAATATTATTTACAATTATTTTTACATAAATATTAAATATTTCATTGGAAGGCTTAAAACAGTGACAGCGGGATTTAGCCCACAGATCCATTTACAGGCTTACAGCCCACAGTTACTTCACCCACGGCGCTCTGGCGCAACACCTTTTAACGACACAGACAGACGCCGATCAACCCACAGCCATCACCGCCATTCCAAAGTTACAGGCACTTTCATTTCCTTTCTTTCTCTTGCTTTAGGGAATGGATTCTCAGGGAAGCAGCTTCGATCACGTCGTCCGCGCTCCTGAAGATCCTATTCTCGGTGTAATGTTCTCTAACTTTCTACATGTATTCGCTGGCTGCTGATCACGATCTGTATCCGTATGGCTTCGCGATCTCCGTTTGAGTTGCACCTGATTTGATTTGGTGAAAGCACACTTCTCTGTTCCCGGATCCTGCGTCTTGGCTATTTTCTAGAAACTTGTTTTATTTGCCCCTCTTTTTTTCAATGTTTCAGTGTTGTGTGATTCTGTTGGTTATTGATGCGATCTTCTCTGGTTCGTTTTCTTACATTTCTATGTTCCATCGATTGATCTGGTCCTGATCATGTCTCCTGCCGTCTGTAATGAATCAGCTGGGGATCTTTTGGACTATGACGTTTGTTGAAATTGTATTTCTTGTGTGCGTTCCTGTGATTCTTGTTTTAATTCGCTTTTGCTTTCGGAGAGACGTTTATAGATCATGAGTCTCTCCTCTGTTGTTTACTGCTCCGATGTAGAGGTTTTGAGGTATCCATCCGGTGGATGTATTCCTAGGAAGCGATTATTGAATAAGAGCTCTAATGCTTCATGATTCATTTTTTGAATTTATAAATGTAGAAGCAGCGGGCTATGCTGGACCTTTGAATCCCTATTTGGAAGCTATATTTGGTCTACTGGTATACATGCTCGCCACATATTGATACGCTGATTCTATGTTGTGTTTACAGGTTACTGTTGCTTACAATAAAGATCAAAGTCCAGTTAAGCTAAATTTGGGTGTTGGTGCTTATCGAACTGAGGTAACCCAGCTCTTCTTAAATTGAATAATCTAAGGATGGAACTTGTGAATCAATTGCATCAGTCAACAATAGGACAGCCTTTCCAGGAATAGAGAGGTTATAAGGCGCATAATGTTCTTACACACCTTTTAAGTTTCACCAACTCGCCCATTAAAGATAAGGCAGGCTGTAGTACGTTAGTTGTTCAAAAATCTTCATTTTAGTATGTTAGTAATTGTGGCTGTGACTACCAGAGAAGAAGGGATGGTTCATTAACTGCTCGACCGGACCTTTTAAGGTCATTAACGATCAATTGGTTTTTTTTGCTCATCTACAATCAACTGGTTAGTAATTGTTAAAAATGCAAACTTTTACTGCAATCTAATGCATTATTTTCACTCGTCTTGCTGCATTACCCATCAAAGGAAGGAAAACCTCTCGTGCTGAATGTTGTGAGACAAGCAGAGCATAGTCTTGTCAATGATAAGTGAGGAATATTTTCATTGCTGCGCCCTGAATTGTTTATCTGCCTCAAGCATTTCTACCTTGAAGTCATTCTAATTATTCATTCTTTTTTATCTATGTGGCATCAGGGCACGAGTTAAGGAGTACCTTCCCATTGTTGGATTGGCTGAATTTAATAAGCTGAGTGCGAAGCTTATCTTTGGTTCTGACAGGTAGCAATTGTTTTCCATCATGCGCAGACTCCACGTAACTTTGATTCATGATATACTAGGCTACTACTTTTCACCTTTTTCCTTTATAATTGCCTTTTTTTTTGGTATCATTGGAAATAGCTCTGCTATCCAAGACAATAGGGTTGTTACTGTTCAGTGTTTGTCTGGAACTGGCTCTCTTAGAGTCGGTGGAGAGTTTCTAGCAAAGCATTACCATGAGGTTTAACCCTATCTGAGCTTGTCGTTTTGAATGATTTTCTTTTTTCAAATTTTATTTTCACTCAATAGCATATTGTGTGCATGTTTTGTAGCGCACTATTTACATCCCTGCACCAACTTGGGGAAACCACCCGAAAGTTTTCACTCTAGCAGGATTGTCTGTGAAAACCTACCGCTACTATGACCCATCAACTCGTGGATTGGACTTCCAAGGTGCAGTCTTTTGGATTTTTTCTTGCTACTTTCCATATCAAGCTCCTCTTCTGCTGATTCATTTTCCCCTACCATATATTTGCCAGGTTTATTGGAGGACCTTAATTCTACACCATCTGGTGCTATTATTCTCTTCCATGCTTGTGCCCATAACCCAACTGGAGTTGATCCAACCCTCGAGCAGTGGGGACAGATCAGACAGTTGATTAGGTCAAGGGGATTGTTGCCATTCTTTGACAGTGCATATCAGGTTGGTGGTCGAACACACTGAGTGAAAATACAAGAGTTTATTAGGGTTGATGTGTACATGGGATATCTATGCAGATAATGTTATTTATTCTCTTTAAGTCTGTTGCTTGGTGTGCCAGGGTTTTGCAAGTGGAAGCTTGGACGCTGATGCACAGTCAGTTCGTATGTTTGCTTCTGATGGTGGCGAGTGTGTTGTAGCTCAGAGTTATGCCAAGAACATGGGACTCTATGGGGAGCGTGTTGGTGCCTTAAGCATTGTAAGATCTAAAGAAACACCATCCTTGCTTAATTATCTTATTTTCCTGCTTATGCTATTAAGTTCATCTGAATCTGATGTTAATCCTATTAGACCGTGCAATCTGAAAAGTGAAATGATTGGTCCTGGGTCTAAATGATGTGTACAATATATTCTACAATACAAGGTCTGCAAGACAGCTGATGTGGCAGGCAGGGTTGAGAGTCAAGTGAAGCTTGTAATCAGACCTATGTACTCCAACCCTCCCATCCATGGAGCTTCTATTGTGGCTGCCATCCTTAAGGACAGGTAGAGAATTCATGGCTCACTGGGATTCTTCTGCTTGGAGACGTTACCATGATTGTAGAAACTAATGAAAGAGGAGTCATCTTGAATTGATATAGACGCCTCATCCTGTTTTTCATTTACTCCCTAGGGACTTGTGCCTCACAATGTATTTCATTTACTCCCCAGGGACTTGTGCCTCACAATGTATTTCATTTACTCCCCAGGGACTTGTACAATGAATGGACCATCGAGTTGAAGGCTATGGCTGACCGTATAATTAGCATGCGCTATCAACTCTTTGAGGCATTGCAGGCAAGAGGTAATAATGATTTTCCTATAACGAGTACATGTGAAATTTTTGCTTTGATTTTCTCTATCCATAGTTCAGATGCTTAGTTACTTGTCGGAATTTGTTGCAGGTACACCCGGCGATTGGAGTCACATTATCAAGCAGATTGGAATGTTCACTTTCACAGGATTGAACACTGAGCAAGTTGCCTTTATGACCAAGGAATACCATATTTACATGACTTCAGATGGGTAATGGTCCATTCACCTCTATAAACTTGACCTGTTTTATCTCTTATATTTTTATTAAATTGGTTTAATCACCATGGTGCCCCATTTACAGATTACATTAATAGTGCTTATCTACAATTATTTGGCAGAAAAAAAACTTCTACAATGCTAACCAAATACACAAACCACTCCTTGAGCAAAAAAACGCACCATTCCTGTCACATTTTTTGATGTCTAACATCTCAAATAACGGTTAAAACCTTGTGCAATAATTCAATTTGGGTGTAAATATTTTATTTGGCTCGATTTATAGAAATATTTCATTGATAGGGTCTATTCACAAATAAAACTTTCTGCGTAGTCAAATAAAAGTTACACCGTAGTTAGTAATCTAAGTGCCTTATAAGACATTCGTATTAGTACTATAATATGCTTAATTAAAGTACTTGTCCTACAGCTCCCCTCCCTCCTCTTATGCCTTGAATTATTATTATTATTATTATTATTTGTTTCTGAAAAACTTGTGCGCTCAGTTAATTTGGTGTGTTTTAAATCAACTAAATCTTTATGGTTTTGACGGAAAAAATATGTGCAGGAGAATTAGTATGGCTGGATTAAGCTCTCGAACAGTCCCTCACCTTGCAGACGCAATCCATGCAGCTGTGACAAAAGCCGCTTAAACCGCCGGTCTACTACTCGTTGCAGTGTACTTTCTATATTGTTAATGTTATCGGGGTTACCTCGATTTTTGCCTGCTCTTTTATGTTGCAATAAAACATCACCTGATATGAGTGAACAATGGGCGATGCAGCCATGGAGACTCTGATATTGCTTGTTTTGTTCCGCCGGTAGTGGAACACATTTTGCCTGTTGTACTTTTGCTTTTGTTTAAACATAACAGGTTTCTTTATTGCCATTGAAGAAGAATATTACATTATTGATGACTCAACCTCGATCAATGTTTATATATGAGAGCAAGCAACATATTACGAACAATAGTTGATAAGCAAATTAACTAGGAAATATGGTATGGTAACATATCACTGTAGTGATAGTCTTCCGTTTCCAAAGGGGTATATAAGACCACGGGAACTGAAGGCATTTCTGCTTAATATTTATTACAATTTCTTCAATTTTGGAGTTTGGACCACAATATAATTGCAATACTCTGTAATATTGCAATATTTTGAGTGACGTGACCTAACTTATGTATTTGATTAGAAGCCTTCCGGGAGTTTCATTTATTCATAGAAGGTGCAGTATCCAACCTATCATAAATTGAATTGTCGGTACTTATTTTCAATATATGATAAATATTTAAAATATAAGAGCACCCTAAATAACTTTTTATAAACATGTAACTTTTATCATACAAATAATCAAATTTGTAATTGTATATTGAATTAAAGTAGTAATAATGATATAATAATTAATAATTTACAAAAAAAAAAAAATTGGTGGCATTTGATAAGGATGTCAAAAACCCGTGGTTTGATCTACCCAGCCTCCTCTGTCACGGGTTTGCATGACCCTATGTGCACATGGAACGGATCTGGGTGTTCCATGATTACATCATCGACTCGTGTATGGGGCGAGGCCTGCAATTGAGACCCGTGTCTTTTATAATATTTTCCTAGGCTTCTCTTGCTTATTAATGTTGGAAAAAAAATAAAACTTACTTGTAAATTAAACATTATAAAACTTTGAATATCAATAATGCTTATGAGTACTTTGTTTGTAAATTCAGAAAATAAATATAAATAATATTAGAAAAAAAATCTTAATTATTTCAATAAACTTGTAAACATCAATGACAAAAATATCAATAAATGTTATAAGACTACAACTTTAAGGAGTGAATGAGTTAGTTTTATGCTATGTTTTAATTGAATTGTTTAAATTAATTTGGAACGAAGATGCTCAAAATGAAATAAGTGATAGATTTATAACCGTTCAAATTTTTTAATAATTTATGTTTGTATTGAGTTTTAATGAGTTGAATTATTATTAATAAAAAAAATTTTAATATAAATTTATTATTTATATAATTAAATTATATTAAATATATTTATTATATATATAGTATAATTTTATATAAATATTATTAATATATAAATTTATTTAAAATATATAAGAATAAAATTAAATAATAAAAAGTATTAAAATAATTTAATTAATAAATAACACGTAATAATTTATAGTTAATTTGAAGTTAATTGTCCCCTTATTTAAACCATTCAGTTTTATATTAACAAACGACTAACCCATTACCCTCAAAATGACTCGATCTAATCACAATTAAAGTTATAATATTGAAGTTAAAAAAAGCAATAGACATGAGATCTTTTTTCTGTGCACGAAAATTTTGAAGTAAATATTTAAGTATAAGATATATAATAATAATAACACATTAGTCATGATTAATTATGCCAAATATTTAAAAAAAAAAAGTAAAATAGAGTAAAAGTATAAAATCGAAGTTTATAGTATGAAATTATACATTTTTTTATTATTTTAATCTTAATTTTATAACTAATTAAAACATACAATATAAGAATTTGTTTGAAATAAAAATAAAATGAGACCAACTAGATGCACTCGAGGATTAAAGTTATAGATTATATGTAGATCAAGATGGTTACGAGTAAAAATAATTATGATAAACCATGTTGATAAGAGATGATAAAAAAAAATATATAGTGTAGCAAAATTAAAATAAATAAAATCATAAGTATGAATTAATAATAATAATAATAATTTATTAATTCAAATATAAAATTATAGAAAATGTGAAAAATGAGAGTTTACATAATATGCCAACATGTATTAATGAGAAACAGTTTATTGATTAATCTATTTAATTAATCTGAGGAACATAATGAAGGATTAGATTACAAATGAAAGAAATTTCCAGTGAAAGAGGCTGATACCTTAAATGGATCATATCCACTCGAATTTAAATTTGTCATAGTCCAAAAATAATTCTATTCCAAAAATCACATTCATGCATTAATTCTGTTCCAAGGAAGCATCGCTATTTCCTTACAATAATGTGGTTACTGAAAATAAGTTGCAAACTGCCTAATATGGAATTAATTCAGCAAAAATACTCCCTACCAAGATAGATTAGCCAGCAGCCTGGTTTCATGCAGAAATCTTTCGGGATTTGTTCGGGCGCGAGTCTCTTCCTCCTCTGCCACCTCTAAAATGCTTTGCACCCCTGTGGGAGGGAGAGAGATAAACGGCTCACCATAAAATTAGATAATAAATTTAATAAATGATAGAATGCTGATATGTAATATAGCTACAAATGGCATTTGTCAAAGGCAGCAGCAGTTAAACACACCTTCCATGGTTACCCTTGTAATCCCTGGACTTATCTCTGTTACCACGTAACATGGTCCAGTACTCCTTTTCAGCATCCCCTGTCAACCAAAGCCAACCAAAAGGAGGGCTTACTCACTTAAGAATCATAAAGTTCATAGCAGTAGGAGCAAGTGAATGTGTCAATTGAGGACCCATCTGGGTCAGTCTGTCATTTCTATGCAAGATGGATCACTCGACCTTGAAGATTTTATAAGCTCAACTGCCTAAGGAAATAATGTCTGAGTAGCCAGCCACACATGCTCCTTTTGGTTTTTCCATAGGAAACACCTCTAAATGCACTTTTTGAAACTTCGTACAGAAAACACAATGAAAAGCTTTCTTATTCTTCTTGATTTTGTACCAGAAAATGGTAATTCATAGTAGACAGCACATGGAACATAATGAAGACAAAAAGATCCTTCAACACTAATTCCCTCTTAACCTCTAATCATAAAGGATTAATTGGATATAGATTAGAGAAACGTGAGTGCAGTTCCCAACATACCTGTCACTGCTTCCAAATTAACAATGTAATTCTTCACAGGGACACCACCCTCTTCAGCAAGAACAGCAGCAGCTCGAGCCTTTTGGGCAGCTTCAGGCTTTTCAAACCTGATGTAACCAGACTTCTCTCCCATCTTGAAGTCAATGAACTTCATAAGAAAAGAATGACTTAGTATTGTACCATTTAAAAAAGAAGGCATACTGTAGAACACAATATCCAATGATAAATCAAGTAGAATAGGAATGTCACAGGATCTTACTCAGGTCAGGGCAATGTTATCAATCTTTCTTTCAAATAACAATTGGAAAAATACAGCGCACATAAGACACCAAAAGAAACTACACATACCTTAACAATACCAAACTTGTTAAAGACAGTCTTCAAATCTTCCCGCAGTATAACATTCCTGTCATTCTTATAGTCAGATGCAGTTAATTTTCGAACTTCATTGTTCTCATCAAGGGGAACTTCAGAAGAGTTCTTCTCATCTCCACCTTTTCCACAACCACCCTCTTCGTCATTAACATTACTGCCATCAATATTTTCTTTAGCGCAATCAAAACCTTCAGATTCTCTACAATCTGTTTCTTCGTCCAAGCTTTTTAAGGGCTTATCTTCTCTATCAGCCTTCAAGGCCCCAGATCCAACATCTGCTTCATCTTGATTTTCATTACTTTCTGCAGTACCTCTTTCTTCCTTGCTCTTTAAAGTAAACGCTATAATTAAGCCCTTTGGGTAGCTGGTAAATTTGAAAGTAAGTGATATCATGAGACTTCAAATATTGTTAATTTAGTACATATAAACTTAAATATTCAGCATAAATCCCTACTCCGGTTCGTTACTAGAATTCTTGGGATTTGAACCCATAGAAGAAGCCTTCTGGAACTCTTCTAATTTGTGGACTCTTTCAGCATCAAATTCCTTCCTATATAAGAAAAAAATGTTAAAATCAGCAAAAGTAAGCTACAATGTAGTAGCCATTCAGTAGAAGCTTGATCATGCAATAATATTAGCAGATAATTATTCCAAATTCACTCCAAATAACTATCAAGCATAAAAACATCACAATAGAAATTACTTTCATCTGCAAGACTGCATATTAGTTTTCTCAATCAAGTTTCTAACTAAAATACATAGGTAGCTAAACAAAATAAAATTTAGTAAGTATGAAATAGCTAATGCCACATCTTTATTTAGAACCCATGGCATATTTTTTTCTAAACAGACAGGAAAGAGAATTTTACAAATATACATATCAACCTATTTTCTTTTTGACATCAATACCTTCAACATTCAGTGATTCTAAACGAGATTAATAGAAAATGAGCTGAATTGAAGCCACTAGAATCAAGGAATTAAACAATTTGTTTTCATTTTGGAAATTTAACTAGGCAGGGTATGCCCATTGCAGGGAAGGCATGTGTATTTTAATTACTCTTAACAGATTAAGAAACAGATAGACAGCACAAGGAAATTTCAAATTGAAAAATAGGAAAGCTCACTTAGATTTTAATTCCAATTGAACACCTCCGTAAACAAAACTCTGGGAGGAAATTTTCTCAGCTTCGTCCTGAGTTGAAAATTCAACCAGAGCAGTGCCACAAAATAATCTTTTGTCTGCAACATGGCGAGGCAGTCTCACACTATTAACCTGCAATAGAGGATATCTACATTCTAAGAAACTACACAATAAATTCGAAGAAACACAATCACCCAAAATAAATAGAATGGATATAGTTAACCTAAGAAATACAATCATCTAAAATATACAGCAGTGAATTAGTCAAGTAGCAACATGGAATCAGTCAAGATCTTGATCTTGAAATCAGTTTGAATAGAAACTATTTAACCAAACACATGCTTAGGATAATTAGCAGGACTGTGAAGCACAGTGTTGACAGAAGTAAATGAAAACTTGATAGAGCAGTGAGCACCTTCCCAAATTGAGTGAAAAATGATTCCACGTCCTCTAGTTTCACATCGTACTCAAGTGGTGATACGGCAATAGTTTTGATATCCACTTGTTCCATCACATCTTCAGCATTTGGCAGCTCAGTTGCCCTACCAACCTTCATTCCTGGAAATTGGAAACATAACAGATAATAGATAGGAAATTACCAGTACCATTATAGAATAGGATATGCTATGCGGATCATCTAGTTTGTGGATATGCATATTTGAAAAAAGTAAACTCCATGAATTTTCTTTTATCAACACAATTATTCAAGTATTTATTGTATATCTATTGTACCACCTTATTCTTGCATTGGACCTTTTTTCGCAACTGCAGCTTCTAACGGTCCATAAGTATAGATAACCATAAAATCTCAAAAAGCATAAGTTCTTCAGAGACACCGATGTCAAATCAAAGGGATCAGAACATGCATGCACGTATAAGAAACCTCAACTTCAACTCACCATCGTCTGAAATTTTAAGAGAAGTGGACGTCCTAAGTACATTTGCAACAGCCAGAACTGTATCCACAGGAACATCTTCAGGCTTCAATTCCCCCAAACTGAGGTGACTTCTCATGCGGCTAAATGAACAAATCAGTGCCAAGCTAACCACTATACCACAGTCAAGTCCAACCAACATAACAGGGCACACAAAATGCATGATCTTTGAAAATATAAAAAGGAAAATTGCGGGAAGAGTTAAATCCCATATTCGTAAATCTCAATTATAGCTCAGTGATGAATCCATAAACCATTGCGACAACAATCGTTTCAAACAGAACACCACAAATAATCTGGAAAGTGTAACAAATTTCAAATTAAGCTCGTCAATGTGAAGGTTTTAGCTTCAAGTTAGAATCCTGACGGACTCTCATTCGTTGAAGATAAAAGGATACTTCCATCTTCACTCTCATTTATCGAATTCTTGAGGAATTTATCCCTTGGGAGGTTACTATCGCTGAAGTAAAATTCCACCTGCGAATCAATCATGAACAATAGTTTAAAAAAGCGCAGTAGCGACCATCAGAATGAAGAAATAAGAGCGTGTAAGTCACCAACACCTGACGGAGCACTTTCTTCGAAGTTTCCTCATCGAGGACACTCGCGGCCATCAGTGCAAGGCGAGAGGTGAACGAGGATGATCCTGAGAAGGTTGGGAAAGAGGGACGGAATAGAGTTGCTACGGAGAGGATATATTAGGGTTTAACTCGAGAAGAAGAAACAGGCTTATATTTCTCAAGAGTTGCTATATATTGAAATTCTGGCAAAAATAAATTCATATTTAATAGTTAATTTGAATTAGGCCCACTATTTATAGCCAATTTTGCCTCACGTTCATTGGGCAGTTGGGCTTTTTCATGCACTAGAAAAATTATCCCCACTATCTCCACAAAATATGGAGTTCGGATAAACGAGAAAATCGAATAAAGTACAATTAAAAATTATAATTATTTAAAAATGTAAACATAAAATTTGATTTCTAAACAATAAGGTAAAATGTAATTTAATATATCTTTAAAATTATATATCATATTTAAATATTAGATTTGATAAAATTACTATAATATCAGCCAGATATGTTTACCTCCTTATCATCAGTATATTCTCCTACTAGAAAAAATATATTTATCTTTTATATATATATATATATATATATATATATAAACCTTATCTCGATAATTATTGAGACTAATAGGGCATAAATGGACTAAATAATAAGGCGGTGGTTAGACCTAGAGGCACCTTTGTGCTCCTTAAACCAACCACCGTGGGTTAGGGGAGTGAGGTGGCGTGGGAATGAGCCAAAAGAGGATAATTTTTTTTGTACTTTTTTTTAGTTTTATCATTCGTTTATTGTAATAAATAGAAAATTTTAATTCAATAAACAAATATAGTTGAACCCGTAAATAAGATCGAGAAATTAAATATAAACTGAAAAATTAAATCGAATCAGAATAAAAGAAATAATTAAGTGAGATGTAAATACCGGTAAAAAGTGTTATGAGTGAGATTAAATAGTTTAATGAATAATGGAAAAAACTACGGAAATAAATTAGAATGAAGTGGTAATTGATTCTATTTAATAAGAAATTAAATATATAATAAAAAATATTTTCTAAAAAAATTACAAAATCGAGTTAGAAATTTATCGGAAACTGGTTCGATACAGTTTATACTTAGAAAACCGGAATACAACATTTAGAAAAATTAATTTATTTAAATAGCTAAATATTATGAAATTAGTAAATAATACTATGTATTGATAGCCACACAAATCTATAAAACATCCATATAAAATTTGGATGTACTCTTATTAGAATTTACTCTAAATTTTCTTTAAAAGTCAAATAACTCTCAACTCTAATGACCCAACTAAGAGAGACTATAACTACTTCGTCTCATCACCTTCCACAATGATCTTGGTACTACTATAAAGCTAAAAACATGAGATTTTCATTACTATCTCTTTTGACCTTCAACTCCGCCTCTACAATTTCTAACAAGATCGCACAATACTTGATATCCGGTGACTGAAAACATAATAACTATTACATAGGTTAATTATAACGGCCTTGATAACCTGAGAAAAATTTAGTAGAATTCTCACACCACCAGTTTTCTCTGGGTAGTACAATAACCTAAATTTAATTAAATGAAGTTTAGGGATCTAAATGATAAAAATGAGGGAAAGAGTGACCTCGAAAGCTAAGTTATGAAGAATAGGGGCAAAATGGTAATTTTGCCTAAAGTTAAGGACCATTCAACCATTCGCAAGAAATAGAGCTTAAAATTATTTCAAAGACTATTTGGGACCAGAATGGGATCTACGAAAACTTGGAGGACCCAATTGAAAGAATTGGGAAAGTCTAAGGTCCAAAAAGAGGAGTTTTTAAAGTATAAGGGCAAAATGATAATTTTGCCCAAGTTGAGGACCAAATAGTAATTTGGAAAAAGTAGTACCACTAGGTATAAATAAAGGAAATATATCAATAAGTGGTATGTGGAAAGAAAATGACCTTAATCCTGAGTGATTAACCTTAGAAAAGGTTAGGATATGAGCCAGTTTACCGACTAGTAAGTCGAGTAGCCCGGACTTGTGAGAGCTAAACCATAAATTTGTAAGAAAATTACAGTAGGTTAAAGACAAGAAAGGTTAGGAGTGGAACTCATTCCTTTATTGCTAAACATTTTTAGAGATTGCAAAGGACCACTCGAACCGAGGGTGGGACCTCCAAAACATCGCGGTACAAACAAGTTCTGTGACTTGAGGTGAGTGGGTGTATTGATAGCATGTTCAATTGGACCGATCGGAGCACATACTTTGATGCTTGAATGGTTGTTTAAAAAGAGTAGAAAGCTGACTTTAAAACTCGTATAAGATTTAGAAAATGAATACGTGCATATCTATTAAAACAAATACAATTTTAAAGGCTAAAATAAGGAACAATAATGAGATCGAGGCATGATTTATAGTTACGGTCCATTGAGGATGAGGCTGAATGTGTAGAGATATGGGCGCACTTTGATGATCGAGGAGATGATCGAGTGATAGGCCGAACTTCTAAGAAATTCTCTTCCTATGTTATATGTTAATTAAATGGTAGGCATACGGATCATGTTGTGAGATTCGAGTATAGGGCGATGTGCCCAACCATGTGATTTGGGGAGACTAATGAAAAGTCGAGTTGCCAAGTTAAATTTTGATAATAAAACTAATTAATAAATTGTGTGAAATAAGTTAATGTACGATAACTATTATCAAGTTAGAAACGAGAACTATCCGATAGAGCTGATAAAACTAAAAATTAATAGATAAGATTTACTATATAGTAATCAAATACTCTAATTAATAAAATACTATTATTTTATATTTATAATAAATGGAATAATGAGATGTTTCATAAAAAGTAGTAATAATTTTAAGGGCTATTAAATTAAGGTATAAATAAAGAAAGATAATATTAGTCCAATGTGTCTAGTGCTTCGAAAGTTCATTGCATATTAAATCTCGCAAATAGGACGTATTATTAAATCATGATACCTTATCATACCATAGCTGGTAGAATAGTATTAAACCATATATATAATCGTAACTTATTTTTATTATACAATTGTATGATATTTTCATAATAAAATGAATATATTATTATATATAAATTAGTTCATACAAACTGATTATAAAATTTTGATAATATTTAATTTTAACATTATTACATATGAGTTAGATTAACGATAATTTGAAAATATTTCTAAAAATATTTTCACCTACATCACTTAAATATTTTGAGTATGGGTGGAATAATATACCATACATTCTCGTACCAACTAATCTTGCTCATTAGGATTTATAATTCATACACTCAAATATCTATTTCAAGAAATGAAAGATTACTAGAAAAATGACGGTGTTAATGGAAATTAGGATGGATTAAGTAAATGTATACTTTTTATATAGGTTATGGCTTCTCTTCTGGTTCGACCTTGAAATTCTAGCCACTCTCCGTCTTCCAGACCAGACAGGCAACCGGCGAGAGATGGCTTTCACTCACCTCCATAGATTTTACTTGCCCACCTACTTTCCGAAACCCCAGACTCTCTCCACTAAGCTCTCCCTCCTTCCCACTCCCTCGCTCTCCAAGCTCCTTAATCGTTCCCATTTCTCCTCCCTGTTGGCCGCGGAACCTCTTCCCGTGGCTGAATCCACTATTGCCGCCGAGCCCTTCGATTCCCGAATCGAGATCCCGCGTGACAGGCTCTTCGTCCCGCCCGAGACTGACGTGGCATGCGACAGTTCCGACCTCTGCGCCAGGGTCTTGAAGGGCTCCAACATCGTACTCAGCAAGTACGTGAGAGACGCCAAAGTGGACGAGGCCGAGTTCGTGAAGAGCAGCGTCCGAACCGAGGACTGCCCCTCCGATGGCCTCCCTGAGTTTGCCCTCGTGGGTCGGTCCAACGTGGGGAAGTCCTCGCTTCTCAACTCTCTCGTGAGAAGGAAGAAGCTCGCCCTCACATCCAAGAAGCCCGGTTGGTTTTCTGTTAACAATTTTTTATGTGCTTAGTATGTGTTTGTGTTAATGTCTACATAAAAAAATGTGTACCTGGTTTAACTCTAGTTATCAGCCCTGTCATTAGGGGCAGAGCTCAAGTGAGGCATTGTGTTTTTGGGTTACTTGGATGTTTCCTTTCATAAGATATCAGAACTCACACGGATAAGCTATCTTTCTGAGAGCCAATTTTTCTTATTATCTTACCCACTTAAGCTTTTGGTTAGATCCTGTCCAGAAACCAGCTGGTGGCCAATCCGATAATAGAAGAAAATTTCTAGAACTCAGTGTTCATTGTACTCAGCTACCTTGAGACCAGAAGAATAATAGTCATTCAATTGTTGTTGAGGGCAGTTTTAGTAACATATGCTAAGTGTATGTAGGTTATATATGAGGGTAGAGAGTTCGATCCCAAGTTGATAGGAGAAAAATTGTTGTGGATTTAGAAGGAGATTAGTACAACTACTTATCAACTGAAGCAAAATGGGTCCATCTGTTTTTTTAACCATTGAAAAAATCTAATAGTAAATGTAATGGGTTCATATTTTGAGCATTGGACACTCATGCTGAATGCTAAGGAAGGAGTGAACCTCACACCGATAAAACAAAATAAACTCACATTGGTATATAGCTATGAAAGATTTATCTTCTTTTGGTAGAAAAGATTCACATTCATCATCTCATTTCTGCTATTGTATTTGTTGTAGGGAAGACTCAGTGCATAAACCATTTCCGAGTAAATGATAGTTGGTATCTGGTGGACTTGCCCGGATATGGGTACGATCAAGACTAGTTTTACTCGCCAGTTCTATCCTTATTTCATTATTGATCAAACTCATTCATCACTTGTTTCTGATCCTTCTTGCCTGTTTGGTTGCATTTTTTCATTCCTTATTCTGTATTGAATTTATGTTAGTAAGCTGTTCAATGGAATTAGCTATGGTGAATTTATGATTTTAGATTAAAAATGCTCCTCTTTGGTTTTTACATCTCTCCATTCCACTGCATTCAACCAACATAGATTAGTCTTCATTTTAGGCTTCTCATCATTGTCACAGTTTCCAAAACCCACAGGCAAAGGGGGTCACTAATTGATAGGAAACGTTCTAGGAATTTTCTTTCTAGTTAGAACCTCTTGAAGTTTCTACGAGAACAATTTGGTCTCTAGATTATTATCTGTTCAACTGCCCGTCTAATGCGGTGAAGTATTTTATGCCCTCCGATGATTACTCGAAAATCAGCTATGCTGCTGCACCTCAAGATCTCAGGACAGATTGGAACAAATTTACTAAAGACTACTTTCTGAACCGATCAACACTGGTCTCGGTGTTCCTCCTCATAGATGCAAGTATTCCTACCAAGAAGATCGACCTTGATTATGCCAGTTGGTTGGGCGAGAATCAGGTAACTTCTTTGGGGAAAAAACACTTTTTGATGAACACTGTTTGTGCATGTCACATGTCAGATCTGAGAATGACCTATAAAATTATGTTTAGTAGTTTGTATGGCTCTCTCCATGCTCTTTTTTCTATTTTATGTCCAAGATATCTGTCTGCAACCAGGAAGAGCAAATGTGGGAAACTTGGCTAATGTTGGGTTCTAACCTTCTCATGCTTTAGATCCCTATGACGTTAGTCTTCACCAAATGTGACAAGCGGAAAAAGAAGAAGAATGGTGGTAAGAGACCCGATGAGAATGTGAGCAATTTCCTAGAGTTGATCAGAGGATTCTTTGAGACAGCTCCGCCATGGATCATGACCAGCAGTGTCACCAACCAGGGCAGGGATGAGATCCTCCTCCACATGGCTCAGTTGAGAAACTATTGGCTCAAGCACTGATGAAGTAAAACACCTAAACAGAAAAGGGACTCCATGGATGTGTAAGAGAGCAAGCAAGCACAATGGAAAAGGTGCATAAATACTGATTGCATGTGGAAATTCTGTCACTGCACAGCTTTGGCCTGTGTGTCACTTATATCTTAAAGTTGTCATTTACCGTGCTGATGCATCAGCCTCTCAACCAACTTCATCTTGAATATATTAATTGTACTCTTCCTTGAGTGTGATCAAGATTCCATTTGAAGTATTAACTTAGGAAGAATTCCATTTTCTATTGCGGCTTTGGGCTCAATTTTCTTGACAAAAAGTTGGCATATAATATTCATTCAAAGAAGAAATAACCACTTGAAGTCATTCATTTGACTTCTTGAACTCCATTTCTGTCTTTTATTGACAAAATATTAATATCTTATGTTCATATTAGACTCATTTCTGTAATATTACTTACCGCAAGACTGATCATACACTATGAAGGTTTTGATTTTGCATAGTAATGGATAACCCTTGATTTCAATCAAGGGTGGCAGTGGCATAGTGTGCCAGATGCAGAAAGTGCAGTTTGTTCTTCCGCTCCTCTGTTATTTACTTTTCATTAGCTATGGATCAGATGGTGGATCTTCATAGTGCACCATGGTGACAAAAGGAGCCCTACCTCTTGCCGCTAGTCGATACTCATGTCACTAATTGAAATCCGGCAGCTCTTCAACACCACCGGCACTGATATAAAGGTCATACCAGAAGTCCATCTCGTCATCCATGCTCCGACCGGGATTATCGTCACTACCCATGCCTATCACTGAATCATCGTCACGGGGAAACTGGGCCTGCACCATGTCGGCGTTGCCGTAGAAATTCGGTGACTCCACGGAAGTGATGCTCGACATGGGGTCGCCCCAGAAGCTCTCGTCGATCATCGGAAACGACTCCAAAGAGAAGTCTACGGTGGTGTTGCTTCCACTTTCCGTGACAGAAGACACCTCGCTTGAAGATGGCTGCGACAAGATAGGCTGGCTCGGTGCAGCCTCGGACTGTGGGTGGCTGGAGGCGTTCGAGGGTTTGGATTTCTTCTTCTTTGAACCCGACGGCCGGCGCTTCTTGGGGGCGTCGTTCTGATGGAGCCTCTTCTTCAGATGTGTGTGCCAGACATTCTTTATTTCATTATCTGTGCGGCCGGGTAGTTTCGCCGCTATTGCCGACCACCTGGAATTCACACAGGCAAGGCAAAAGCAACTCCATGTTAGAACTTACTATTCATTCCTCGTCCAGCTGAGGTAGGTAGGTCGGATTCACGCTCATTAATATTACCTGTTGCCGAGCATTTCGTGAAGCTTAATGATGGAGTCTTCTTCTTCCTGTGTGAAGTTCCCTCTCTTGATGTCGGGCCGCAGATAGTTTATCCATCGAAGCCTGCAACTCTTTCCGCATCTCGACAAGCCTGCTCGAGTGACAGAGGCATACGTAAATAAGTAAACGAGAATGTTTTTTTTTTACATGGAAATCTCGAAAAAGGGGTTACAGGGGATGATCGATCGACGACGTACCGGCATGCTTGGGGAGGGCACGCCAGTTGCCGTGGCCGTGCTGCTGGATGTAAGACACGAGGATCTGATCTTCCTCGGCTGTCCATGGCCCCTTATTTAGACCAATCTTTTCGCAGCAAGGAGCTCTCACCATCTTTTCACCACTTCCTCTCGAAGTCGCTCTCCTTTCTTTCTCCTCCTCCTCCGACGGCCAGGGGGAGCTTATGGGGTGGATGTTTTGGAGATCAGCCCGAAAGGATCTGTACGAGGGGACGGATATTTATAGAGAAGGATCTGTTGCTTGTGGAAGTCAAGCGGAATGCGATGTTCAAACCTTTATCAGCTTGTTACTTCGTCGAAAGGACACCCTCTCTCCTTCTCTCTACTAGTTTGACCATCATTTTAAATATTTAGGGTTGGAAATTTATGAACGGAATAAGGTAATATTTGAATATTTTTCATTTAAATTTACTATTAAATGAATGTAAATAGTTATTATTATTATTATTCAACCAAATATTATTAGTAATGAGAACCGATAGGAAATAGTATACGTTTATAATTTATAAATTAAACTTATAAATTTATAAATTTTCGTTATTTTATTTATTTTTATATTATATTCTTAATGTCCTTTTAATTATAATATATATATATTTTAAACGTATAATTTTAAAAACTACACTTAACAAATATATATAACATGCATATTACTTTTATTATCTTAAGATATTAATAAATTTAAATTGAATAATTTTTATTAATACTAAAAAATAATACGAGCCGAATTTATCGTATCATGCTAGTAAACTTACTATATTAATAAAAAGTAATGTATTTTAGATCCATAAATAGTAAAAATATTTTTAATTAAAAATTATTACTTATAATAATAATAATATTTTTAATATTATAAACAAAAAATAATTATTTATTTTATTGAATATTAAATTATATTTTTATTGAATATTTTTAAAATAATTAAATTATATACAATATTTAGAAAAAATAATTTTTTAATAATAAATATTTAAAATTTCCATTTTTATTATTAATATCACACTCCGGGTGTGGTGGTCATAGTGGCTAGGTGTTCCCACTGTGCAGTAGCTTACAAAATTGGACACGTTTGGTAGATAGATACACAAACATTTTTTTCTCAAAGGGCTGCTTCAGATCTAAGTTATGGAGTTTCACAGGCAATAGATACACTTCATTTTCAGTCTTCTAAATCTAACCATTAATTAATAGGGTCAATAGATCCCTTCTGATCAAAATAATCCTCTTATATTCCCCTAAGTAGATCATATTAGGGCAGCTTGCCCTATATATAAAAGGTCCATAAGGGTGGTGATCCACCTTAAATGGAATTGGGGTTTTTGTAGGGTGAATAAGAGCAGCAAACCCAAATAGGGCATAACTAAAACCCTACTTCTTTATTTCATTATATGGCTACAAAACCCAATTAGGGCATAACTAAAACCCTACTTCTTTATTTCATATATGGCAACAAAACCCAATTAGGGCATAACTAAAACCCTACTTCTTTATTTCATTATATGGCAACAAAACCTAAATAGGGCATGCCATCTGCCCCTCTTCTTTATTTCATTATAGGGTAACAAAAGCAAATAGGGCATGTCACCCCTCTTTCTTTTTTCTTCAAGAATATCAACAGATTTAAATTGTCCATCTCATCCACTATCTGTCACCATATGACCCTCATAACCTCTCCATGTATCCCTTAAGTAGCTCTCAACATCTATGACCCCTCACTCATGAGTCATGACTCATGGCTCTTGATCCATTCTCACAATATATGTTCTCACACCATGGTGAATGGCTACCCTCAACCTTAATGGCATCTCACTCTTGACCATGTGCAGAACTCTCCACCTATATTCACCTCTTCCTGCTATCCAAAACCTCCACTAACTCTTAGAAAAGCCATAAGCCTTCAATATCTCATTCTCCAACTAACCAAAAGCCTATTTATCAAATTCTTATTTCTTATTACTCCCTATTATTAGGTACCCAATTAAAACTAATTTATTTTATACCATGTATCCACATCAAATCATTTATTTATCACTAACAATTCTTCATAAATTGTTCTAATATTTTGCTTCTTATTTCAACTATAATTATTTTATAATATTTATCATTTAGTACCCAATTATTGATTATCTTTACTTAGATTTCATATCTCGGTAAACTCTTCTTGTTGATCCCCAAATTTCTATTAGTTACCTCTGAGTTCCTAAATTTGCCCCTAATTACACTTAAACCCTTACACTTTTATAATTTATAATTAGATCCTTATATTCACTCTTAATTTCAAGTAAATCCTTAATTTTCTCATATTTGTGACTTAACCCCTAAATTTCCACTATTTAAATTTGCTCATGATATTTAGCCTTAATCATAAGTAAGTCTCTTATTTTCTCATATTTGCAACCTAGCCACCCATACTTTTTATTATTTACATTTAACTACTTTCATTTGGCTTAATTACTATTATGCCCTAAAATTTCTCCATAATTATGTTTTTTCTCCTCAAATTCCCGAATTTCTCCCTTGCCATCATATTTATGATTCTTCTAAATATGAGTTTCTAAGCTCTTAATTCAAGCATAATTTAATACTAATTATCTTCCCTATGTTTTAGGATCATTTTAAGCTTTTGATCGAAATTGTTATTGTGAAAGAGTATTGTGGGTCGATAACGAGTTGAGCTCATATCTAATTAAAAGTCATGACTTGTAAGTAGTGAAACACTTCCAATTTTATAATCTCAAAATACTTCTCTATTTGATCCAATATGTGATAATATTCTTAACACCCCTATGAGCTCAACCCCTTATTTGCCCATAATACTTTTCCACATGGTATCAGAACCCTTTGGAGTCAAGGAAAACTGGTAGAAGAACCGGTTAAACCGAGTGAGAAAATCGAACCGGTTCACAAACCCGATCATTAAGAAAACGGGTAATTTGGGAAATTTACAACTTCTTAGTAACCTAATGGGGTTATAAAAACCTTGAAAGAGGGCCTTATGACAATCTGGAAGAGAAAACCAGGCCGGTAGGTGAACTGGATCCGAACTAAATTGAACCGATCATTTCCAAAGAGAAAACTGAGTCAGTTTATAATCCAGAATCGATAGAGAAAGGGCAAACTAGAAAATTTATGGATCCCGAGTGTTCTAAAGAGTCACAAAAGTCATGAAAAAAGACTTTAGAATGAATTGAAGATGAAAACCAAATTGGTTTAGGTGAATCGGATCTGAACTAGATTGAACCGGTTTTGACCGGTTTGAACCACTATTGAACTGAATGCTAAATTCATTTTTCTAGGTGGCTTAGAAAATTCAAATTTGAGAATTTATACTTCCTCAAGCTCAGCTCGAGGGTTGGTGTCCACCTTAGAAGTGAGGTTAGGCCGTCCAAACACTCAGGTGAACTCTTCGTACAATCTTTGATGTTCCAAGCTTAATCCAGGTGGGATTGTCTAGGCTCCTCGGGGAGTTTCAATAGGGAGGGTTGGTTGGGCAGTGTCAGAGACTGCGCCTCTAGTTCTCTTGGTTCCTTTCTTGGGAGCCATCTATAAATTTTAAAATTATTCATATTAGTTACTATGTTCTCTAGTCTTGATAATGTATTCGAGGAAACAGGCTCTGATACCACTCAAGTTGTCACACCCCGACCCGGTTTGGTCGGATCCCCGTGAGCAACCCGTCACTCTTCCCGGTTTACTAAGGGTTTTCCACTCTTTTAAATCCGAGAGGAGTAAGACGTCCTTTAAACCTGTACCTTTCCTAGAATACATAAATCAAAACTGCATAAAATTTTTAATTTACATACTTGTCTTGCCGGTGTGACTAACAGTAGGTTTTTTAGTAGGTTTCCCTTGAATAAAACTGCTCATCATCCCAACAGGTATGATGTATAAGATTCCCACTCACAGTAGCTTCCAATTTAGAAAAGGTGCTAATCATCACAACCAGATATGAAGTGTAAGTTAGCCCACTCACAACCGGTAAATAGGTTTTCCTTAAATAAAAGTGTTTATCATCCCAACCGGTATGATATATAAGATTCCTACTCACCCGTTAATACAGTGAATTCCTCTTAACCAGTTCTTTGTATTCACGAGAGCTTGTCCTTATTGGCATTCCCGGTACTTCGTGTTCCTACACGATATGAACATCCTTGTTCATTATCCCCCAACTTAATAACCTTCATTCATTCCAAATGAATGAGAAAGCCAAACTTTTCATTTATTTACAATTAGGTCCCTAAAGTTATTTTTCTTTAACTTTAATTCCCTAATGCCAATTTTTCCTCAAATTGAGTCTCGAAACTCTTAAAATTCACCTTAGCACCTCAATTTATTTAATTTTATTAAAGGGGTTCAATTTTCCAAATTTCCAATTTGGTCCCCCAACTTTTCCAAAACTACTATTTGCCCTTACTTTATAGAAATGGTAAGTTTTGCCCCAAAAATTCTAAAAATTTCCAATTGGTCATCCAACATCTTTATTATGCTCAATTGGTCCTCAATTTTATGAAATTGCACTTTAGTCCCTCGAATTTTTGAAATTCCCCAATTTCCCCCAATCCCCCCCCCATTTCAACCTTCTAACTCTGTCGAATTTAATTTCATCAAATTGACCAATCAAATGAGTTTAATTATTGAAATTGAAGCTAGATTAGATTTCCTACACCTTCATACGATTCAATTGCACTTTAAATCATATGATTTGGTGCCAGAATGAGCTCAAACGGAGTTTTGCCGAAAAATTGGACTCAGAGAGAGAAAGCTTCAAAAGCTTACCGTCGGGGGCACGACGGTCCGAGCTTTCGATCTGGGCTGATAGCTCTTATCTTAAGGCTCCTCCTAGGATCAAGAATTGCATCAATTGATGCAGAATTGAGTGAAAATTTTATCATCAATGTTCTATCGGTTCTCTATCTAGCACCGGTCAGAAATTGCAAAGTGAAGTCAAATTGGCTTACCTTTTAGCTCTAATTCAACTGTAGGAGGACTGTAGAGGTGTTGGGAGGGCTTGGTTTGGCCTGAGAAGGGCTCGAATTAGTCAATTTTAACTCGACTGAAATAGGGTAGCTTCGGTCCATCGAAGCTACTTCACTGTTCAATCACGCCAGTGCTTCTCTGGCGACCCTCGGAGCAAATGGAGTCTACATGTGTGTAGCTAACTTCTCCCTGGTTCTAAAGAACCCAACCTCACCTTGTTTGGCTTAGAAATGTACCCAAGTCAGAGCTCTGGTTTGAGATTCACCGAAAAATGGAGCAGTTGAGAGACAATGGAGTTTTCAGGTGTGGAGAGGCTCTTTATATAGGAAGCTCGGGGACTTCTTGGTCATTTGATTGGCACCTTAACGGTGGTCATTCATTACCTAACACTCCCTAGCTGGACACTTTTAAGCTTCGCTGGTGCTGTGCAATTTTTCGGTGAGTGAATAGTGTTGTCATCTAAAGGAAGAAGATGACACTATTTTGAACCAGTCCAAACTGAGTTCAAAGCTTAAACTGGCCGGTTCACCCCCAATTTGACCGAATTTTTCAAATCTATAAATTTATATATTTATTTTCTATCCAATGGTGGCCTTAAATCTCAAATTTGAATTTTTTAAGCCACCTAGAAAAATGAATTTAGCATACGGTTCAATAGTGGTTCAAAGTAGTCCAAACTGGTTCAATCCAGTTCGGATCTGATTCACCTGAACCGGTTTGGTTTTCATCTACAATTCATCCTAAAGTCCTTTTTCATGACTTTTGTGACTTCTTAGGTCACCCAGGATCCATAAATTTCCCAGTTTGCCCTTTATCTTCCAGTTCCGATTTATGAACCAACTCGGTTCATAAATCGGTTTGATCTAGTTCGGATTCGGTTCTCCTGAACTGGTTTGGTTTTCTCTCCCAAATCATCCTAAGATCCTTTTCCAAGGTTTTTATGAACCCTTTGGCTCACTCGGGAGTTTTTGATTTGGTTCAATTTTTCTCATTCGGGTTGACCGGTTCTTTCTCTAGTTTCCTTGTTTTAAAGGGACAAAGTTTACAGGACGTCCATAAGTGCCCGAGCTTTCTATATAAAGAGCGCCTCCTCATTCATCCTTTTTCACACCTGAAAACTGTACTCTCTCCTTACTGCTTCATTTTCTAGTGAAGCTCGAATCAGAGCTCCAACTTGAGCATTTTTCTGAGCTAAAGAAGGCGTGGTCAAATTCTTTGTATTCGGAGAAAAGTTAGTTACACGTCTGTAGTCTCCATTTGCTACGAGTGTCGTCAGAGAACCGGCGACGTGATTGAACAATGAAGCAGATTTGATAAACTGAAGCTGTCTTATTTCAACTGAGCTGAAATCAACTAATTCGAGCCCTTCTCAGGCCAAACCAAGCCCTCCTAACACCTCCATAGCCCTCCTACAGTTGAATTAAAGTGAAAAGGTAAGCCAATTTGGCTCCCCTCTGTATTTTTCGATCAGTGCTAGAGAGAGAATCGACGAAACTTTACTGACCAAATTCTCCCTCAATTCGACATCAATTGATGCAATTCTTGATCTTAGAAGTAACCTTAGGACAAGAGCTATCTGCTGAGATTGAAAGCTCGGACTACCGCGCCCCCAATGGTAAGGTTTCGAAGCTTTCTATCTTTATGTTCAGTTTTTCGGCGAAGCTCCGTTTGAACTCGTTCCGACATCAAATTGTGCGATTCAAAGTGCAATTGAATCGTATGGGGGTATAGGAACTCCAATCTAACTTCAATTTTAACAATTAAACTTATTTGATTGGTCATTTTGAGTAAATCAAATTCGACTAAGTTGGAAGGTTGAAATTGGGGGAAAATTTGGGGATTTCAAAAATTCGAGGGACTAAAGTGCAATTTCATAAAATTGAGGGCCAATTGGACATTGAAAAGATGTTGGAGGGCTAATTGGTCAATTTTTGGAAATTTGGGGTGAAACTTACCATTTTTGTAAAGTAGGGGCAAAATGGTAATTTTAGAAAAAGTTAGGGACCAAATTGAAAATTTGGGTAACTTGAACCCCTTTTTGTGATTTTGAATAAATTGAGGTTCTAAGGTGAAATTTAGAAGTTTTAGGACTCAATTTGGGGAAAATTAGCATTTGGAACCTAAAGTTAAAGAAAAAGAACTTTAAGGACCTAATTTCAATAAATCGAAAATTTTGAGTATTTTATCCATTCATGATTAATGAAGGCTATTAGGTTATGAGATAATGAACAAGGATGTTCATATCGTATAGGAACACATAATACCAGGAACGCCAGCAAGGATAAGCTCACGTGAAGACAAAGAACCAGTCAAGAGGAGATCACTACATTATCGGGTGAGTGAGATTTTTATATCATACCCGGTTGGGATGATATGCACTTTGGAAATGAAAATTTACTACTAAGTGGTATTTTAACCATCACACCTGAGAGGAGTGATGTGGAAATTAAACGGAAAAACTACTTACCAATTGAAATACTTGGATGTGAAAATTACGCGGATAAATACTTGATCTTTGATGAATTTATCTCGTCTCCATTTCTGTTGATCCCATTACCTTTTAATTGAGATACTTTTCTCATTCCAAGGTTTCCTTCCTTTACAGTTTATGTTCTTTTCTTTCTCGAGTTCCCTTCCCATCTTGCTATTTAGAATATTTAACTTAAAAAAATATTTTCTGACGCCATCTTTTTCTGCTTACACTAACCTTTAGAACTTGTATTTACTTTGTCTTCATTCTACTTTCTTTCCTATATCCATCCATTTCTTTTAGATGAGATTCACATCAGCCTTATTTTAAGATTTCACGATTATCCTATGAGACACTTAATTTTCTCCCGTCTTAAGTTTGATTGCTAACTCAATCTTGGTCGTTGATATCTTTAAAGATTTTGCCTTCATCTTAAATTCCCAAATGTTTGGCCTTTCCATCCCTCCCTCTTCACTGGAGTTCAAAGTTATAATTCTCCCGAGGGTCAGTTTATTGATTACCTCGTTCTTATCATTCTCCTTGTCATATGATTTTGAGACCGTCGTCTCGTGAGTTGTATTGTTCTTAATACCCATCTCATTCCCTTTTCAGGGTGTAGTCTTCACTGCTTTCTGGTCCATCTTTGGACGTTGTTTATTCTCCCAGATGATCTGGTAGTTATAAGTTATTTTCTTCAATTGGGTCTATCTAAAATCCCTATTTGGTTCCTCTGCTCTCTTGCTAGTAGATCTCACTTGGCCCTTCAAATATTTACTTAGTCACTTATGTCTTTTAATGAGGTCCTGATTTCTGCTCCATTTTATGATGTTTCATATGTTGATTACCTTAGCTTGGAACTTCCTCCTTTCCACAGTTCCACTTCCTATCCTTATCCTTCTTCTAGTGACTCCCATCCAGGGATTTTCACGTTCATTCTTCCTGTTGTTCCTTGAAAGTTCTTACTTTATTCTTTTCTTATAATCTTGACCTTTGTATGGTGATTCGCTCTAGATTTCTTCCCTATCTTCTATTCCTTTTTGTTCCACATCCTTTCTTCTAAACAAAGTCTCTTATTACTATTGAGTTTCTAAAGATTTGTGTCCTAACTCTTTTTCAAGTATTGGTATTATTCCTATGGTTTTCTTTCTATCATACTTCTTTCCTTTCCCCTTTCTCCTTGTCCTATCTTAATTGTTTTAACATCTTTAGTGCTTCCCATATCCTTCTTACCTTCTCTCAAGCCAGCTTCCATTCTTTTGGTTTTCCTTGGGATAATCTAATCCTTCTTACTCCAGACTTCTCCTTCCTCCCCTTAGTTAAGATCTGTCTTCCTTGGTGAACTTTAGTAGACTCTTTCAGGATTCCTTGCCAAGTCTTATTATCTTATATTTCCCTTCTTTGGGCGGAAAATTTACTTGGCTACCTTAGAGGTTGGGTTAACTCGAATTTTTATTTACCCGTTACTTCAATCTTTATCGGTATACTCGTATTTCCTTTGGTTGTATTTACCAAGAGGCTAAAATTTGAGGAAAAATTGTACTTTTATTCATTCAGGAAGTAGTTTCTTGCCATTCTTGGCTTATTACAGAGATTTTCTACCCCTAGTCCCTTGGGGTCATAGGTCGTAAGTTAGCCATAGAATAGTTGTGGGATTCCTGATCAAATGACTATGAGGAACTAGTTGGGGTCCATCCGTATTCCCTTATGTGACGAACTTCATGTATGGCCTCCAATTCATACCGACTCAATACCTCGGCCTCACACTCATATGTCCATTTCATCCATTGGGAGTGATTGAAGCTAGACTGAGTAGGTAGGGGTACTTAGTGGACTTTCATGAAGGTGGCATACACATCTCAATAGTTGTCTCAAGCCTCCTTCTTAGTGGGATTTCTCTCCAATTGTTATGGGACTAGAGGAGGGGTTGGGCTCCTTGGAGAAGAAACATGTTCCTCTTGCCTTGGAGGAGGGTATGTAATGCCTTCTAGTTCTAATAAGGCTCCCATGAGCTTCCGATAATCTTCCACCATATCTTCGGGTACTCTCTTTTTGCTCTTTAGAAATTGTTGAACATCTGTCCTCGGGGTAGGCATCTTTTTTAGAGTCAGGTGTGGAGGATTGGATTTCACGACGAACTTTCAAGGGATTCTCCTTACTAAATGATAGTTAAAGTTTTATTAGTATTAGGGCATAATATTGATAATTTTTTAAGGGAACTTAGCTCTAATACTACTAAAGTTATCACGTCTCGACCCGGTTTGATCGGATCTCTGTGAGCAACCTCCAAATTTTAATTATCTAATTGGTCGAATCCCCATGATAAATATTATATGATTATTTTTGTGAATGATTGATAAAGTGTCATTATACTCAATATTGTATAACCATCCACTACCTCTAAAAGTTTTGATCTATATACCAGTTTATTGTGTATTGTTAGTATTGAGAATATAATCCAAAATTAGATAAAATAAAAAAGTGTGGTACGTTTATATAGTTGGAAAAATTACACTATTTATAAGTTATAACTTTTAATTAAATATATATTAACGTATTATTAGTTTAAAATACCTTATTATATAGTATAAGAGTTAGTATTATTTGAACAAGTATTTCGAATATTATCTTAAATTTGTTAAAATGGAGAAGTATTTTTAATTTATAATATTAAAAATATTTTATTAATTATAAATTATAACTTTTAAATATAAATGTACTCAACTTATTATCACTTCACAATATAATTTCATATTTATCTTACTAATTACCATCATCAATCTCTTATAATCTAATGTTTGGGTACCAATTTATTTAGAATTTCGCAATACGTAAAAAGTCCATGGAGAAGGTGGTGAGCCCGTGGCATTCACATCTCTAAGGAGGAACACAGAATTGGGGCTCCAGCATTTAATGATGTGACCCCTTTTCACTTTGAATTAATGTGCTTTATTTAACCGACAAGACAAGTGCTACCCCTACTCACATGGAATAGAGAACTATTTTTTTTATTTGCCAAAAATATTTTAACATAGTGCACTTTCATCCCTTTGATTAGTTATTATATGTTCATTTGTTTTGAACAAGTCTAAAAGATAAACCTTCACTAGTTATGGCGGACTATTATGTGACATCTAGTGAAGATTTACACAACATTGTCATGTCATATTCTATATAAAGACCACATATTTTCTTCACATTAAAGGACGGCATTTTTTTTTATCAATAGTGGGAAAAAAATAAATAAATATATTGCACGTGGGTAATTCGTATTAATAGAGGTCAAACATGTGCTAGGTGGCTCCGCCACAATTAAGGTTGTCGACAGAGATCCATCATCCTTGGACATTTTTTTTTGCGATTCCAACGGTCAAATCCCATGGGCTGTTTTTTGCGACACTAGAGATTTTCATATACAATAAATTATTTATTTAATAATCATAAATTATTCTAATATAAAGAGAAATAAGAAATAGAATAAATTGATAAATAAAAAATAAATGAATATTTGAGAGTTGGAAAAAGAGGTTAAATGAATATACAAACATTTTAGTTCTCAAATTTATTTCATATTATACTTAAAATTTTAAATTTAGTTTAAATATTTTATTTTTAACTAATAGTGAAGACTTTTTTTTTGTTCTAATAGTTAAAAGACTTACTTGAATTGTGAGATTTCTATAAATTTGAGGAGGAATAGAAGCGAAGAATTTGAAGGGTTAAGATAACTTTTAAATATGGGTGCAAAAAAAAGATAAATTTATTATTTTAATAATTTAATAAGTAATATAATATTTATTTTTATATATAATTAAATTAAATTTTATTATAGGTAACATATGATAAAATAAAATATTAATATTAATATTAAATATGTATTATAAAATATAATTTTAAATAAGTATATATAATTATATTATATACGATAAATTATACATATTAAATTTTATTATATGATCAAATTATATAGTACATTGAGTTAGTATTATAATAATAAGATTATTTAATATTAATTGTATAATAAAAATAAGAAAATAATATATATATATAATATTTTTTTATTTAATATATTTTATCATATTGCTGCATAATATAACATCAATATATCATTATTACAATTAGAAAATGAATAAATATTACTTCTATAATAATGTTTAGATATAAATATCAATTAATAAAATACAAATATATGGATATTATATATTATAATATATATACATTATATTTATTTTTATGTATAAAATTGTTATCATATAATAATAGCATATAATATAAATAAGTTATTATTACAATAAAAATAAATTAATATTAATTATATATAAATATGACATAATAACAATAAAAATAATATATAAATTTATAATAAAATATATTATATAAAGTTAGATATTTTTAATGTATAATATTTTTATTATATAATTATATAATGTATAACTATATAAAATATTATTGATAAATAAATTTATTAAAAAATATATAAATATATAAATATATAAAATTAAAATAAATAAGAAAATAGACCAAAAATAATATAAATATATAAAAAGGTATTATAATTATAAATCCATCAACTTATTTGTTGGAATTGTGACTTATATATTTAAATTATTACTTAATTTTAATTTTAATTATATATATATATTAATAAATTTATATATGAATGCTATTTTGTATGGATTTATATTATATATAATATAGTTTATTATATATATATTTCTTGATTATATAATTATTATATATTTAATATTAATTTATTTTTTTTACTGTAGTAATAACTTAATCGTTTTATATTATTTGATTATATAATAAAATATGATATATATATATATAATATAATTATATCTTTTATTATACATATTTTTATTTTATTTTGATATTTCATTTTATCATAGGAAATACATTTTAATTTAATTATTGATAGTAAATATTATATTACTTAAATAATTATAAAATTCAATTACAAATTATAAAATCATCTTATTAATTTTTTATTAACTCCCCCATACCCTCTATCCAAACATCTCTCAAAATTCCTTAATCTCTCCACCAAATTAAACCAAAATTCAAATGAATAAATTGGTGGGTTTTAAAACTTAAGAAGCTAAGCATTAGTGGCTGACAAATTCAAGTATTAAACTGTTATTATACTATTTTTTTAATATTATTGATGGTTTAACTATTTTAATCATAATTTATCATTAATTAAAATATAAAAATACATGAAAATTTTAGGAGTAAAACAAAATAATACCGCCACTTCTCTTTACTTAAATATATGAATTCAAGGACAGTCTATTAATTTAAAAGATAAAAGTAAAGTATTTCAATATAAAATTTCTTATATTACTTGGATGGTGAACTAATAAAGATTAAACGAGTAATAGGTGGGCTAGGTCACAATTAAGGGTGGCCGGGATCCATCATCCATGGATTTCAACGGTCAAATATATAAGAAATCAATTAGTGGTCTTTACATAGGCCGTCCAATTAATTTTCATTGCATTGTGGGTCATGATATTTAAAGGCGTACTACCCTATTAAATTTTAAATAGATACTAACAAGTATTGGGTACATACTTTTAAAAAAAATATATTTATTAATTATAAAATTTTCTAATATAAAGATAAATTAAGAATAGAATAAATTAATAAATAAAAAATAAATGTATAATTGAGAGTATGAACAAGAGGTTGAAGTTTAACGTTGTTAAAAAAAAGTGAAAGCCCACGTGCTATCACGCGTTACTCTCTAGGTTTCCTTCGCCACCCACGTTCCCTTGGAGCCGCCATCCACCCTAAAAAGTTGTTCCTTATCCCAAATTGATGGTAGGAATCTACCCTCCTGGGTATCCGTCCCGGCTAGTTAGAACGACATTTACATTAATTGGGATTGAAATTTCTAGTGTCCGCGTCCCGTCACAATCCCCAAAAACATGGGTTGTCTAGTAGCTCGGGTTGTAATCGTCTCCCCCACTTTTGGAAGCCCGGGCTCCACGAGGTTCGGTCCGACCCTGCCCTTTATCTATCGGCTGTTACTTCTCACATTTGGGGCTAACCCTTCCATGGTAGTTTAGACTTGGTCGCCGATTCCTAGCGTCATAGGACTTTACGTGTCCAGAGTTCCCCAAATGGAGGTCTCTTTCTTATTGGTGTCTTGTTTTTAAGCTAATTTCCCCTTTCTCGCTCCTTGCTCCTTTGTTCTTCCTCTCTTGTATGGACTAGTATTAACCTGATTGAGTAGGGCTCTACTTTCGGTAGAACCAAGTTTTTTTTAAGGGACATGTACCCATTCCCTTTTGCTCGTAAGGCATACAAAATTGTGTGAGAGATATTATTTGTAAATAGTTTAACTTTTCTACTTTATAAATTTATAAAATCTCTCTATTTTATTTCATTTTATATAATATTATCAACACTCGTGCTCACGTGCTCTATTTTACAAGTCGAATATTATTATTAAGTTCTCGTATTTTTCCTCTATAATTGAGTAGAGCACGAGTTAAGTTAGGTACGAGTGCAAACTCACTTGCTTTAATAATATTTAAGAAAGTATTGTTTACTAATAAAAAATAAAACCCATATCTACTTAAAAATTATTATTTGTAATTAGTAAAATCTTTACAATCTTATAAATTCACAAAACTTCTCTATTTTATCTAATTTTGAATAATATTTTCAACATTAGACAACTCTATTATATAATTCAATAAGTAATTTATTAATAAAGATGTGTTGTATAGTTTAGGCCTATAGCCTACCAAGTTTATCTTTTAACATATTCTTCTCTCCATATTTTAAACTCGCATTAAACAATTGTTTACAAGTCGAATTTTTCTGATCTCGTATTAGGAAAATAATGAACTCAAGTTGTGTATTTTCCCTCTATACTTTATTAGAGCGTGGGTCGAGTTTTTAATCACGAGTCGGGTACGGGCGAACCCACTAGCTATAATACTATATGAGAAGGTATTGTGTACTGATAAGAGATCGAATCCATATCTACTTAAAAGTCATTACTTGTAAGTAGTGAAATCTTTACAACCTTATAAACCCAAAACACTTCTTTATTTTATCAAATTTGGGATCATATTCTCAACAATAGGCAACTCTATTATATAATTCGGTGAGTCACTTATTAATAAAGTTGTATTCTATGGTTTAGGCCTATAGCTCTCACATGGTATCAAACTCAGTGGGCTCGCACCCATACCTAACCCGAGACTGGAAACCCACCTCGTGGTTTGTTTCTTCTCCCCTTATCTATCATATTTTATCATATAGTCTCTTTGATTCTTCTCCCCTTCCAATTCTCTCCAATGAGAGCATGAAACCTTCCTCTGCTTTTCCCCTCATCCAAGACCAGGAGAATAATACCTGGCTCGTAGACAGTTGTTGAGGGTGGGTTTAAAAAGAATTGCCCATGGCAAGTATATCCACATTGCACGTGAGGGTAGGTGTTGAGAATAAGATCATAAATTGGATAAAATAAAGAAGTGTTGTGGGTTTATAAGGTTAAAAAGGTCTACTACTTACAAGTCGTGATTTTTAAGTAAACATGGGCTCGACCCCTTATCGATCCACAATTCATTCTCTCAAATGGTATTAGAGCTAATGGGAGTTGAGACAGACCGACAGGTAGTCATGGAAGCTTTACAGAGAAGAGCACAAATAGTGGACTCGATAGGAGCAATGGGTGAGCATGTGAGAAGAAGATCATCAACATAGATGAGTAGAAAGATAACAAAACGAGCAATGGAGCCACAAAAACCCAGAGTTTGAAGAAAGGAGCTGAGACGGAGGAACCAAGCATGGGGAGCCTGTTTGAGTCCATAGAGTAACCATCGAAGTTGACACACATGATGAGGATAAATAGGGTCAGAGAACCCGAGTAGTTGAGACATGTAGACTTACACGGTAAGGGCCTGTTTGAGTCCATAGAGTGACCACCGAAGTTGACACACATGATGAGGATAAACAGAGTTAGAGAACCCGGGTGGTTGAGACATGTAGACTTACTTGGTAAGGTGACCATGCAGGAAAGAATTATTTACGTGATAGGCCAATTGGAAGAGACCGCAATGGTGAGGATGACCCGAATGGTGACAAGCTTGATGATCGGGTTGAAGGTGTCATCATAATCCAGACTTAGTTGTTGGGAGAATCTTTTGGCAATGAGTCGAGGCTTATGTCGAGCAATGGTACCATCAGGATTTTCCTTAATCTTATAAACCCACTTGCAGCCAATAACAGGATGATCAGGAACCAAATCTCACGTATGATTATGAAGAAGCGCAAAGAGTTCAGCTTTAATGGCATCCATCCAAAGAGGGTCATGATGAGCTTGAGCAAAGGTACAAGTTTCTTGCGCCACAAACAAGGAGGGGTTAATAGTAAAGCATCGCGAAGGAAGAGAGTCATCTTGAGAGTGAGTGACTATGCGGGGAACCGACGGAGGAGGAGTAGGCGAACCCATAGTTGAGGCCTGCGAAGAAGTCTCATATATACTCAAAGGAGAAGGAATCTAAGTCCAATGGCGGCATTGGGATAGGGGAAGAAATTAGAAGAGTAGCGATGGAGTGCTGGACGGGGGTAGTCGGGGGCGGAGGGTCATGAGAGAAGGGCAAGACAAACTCATTAAAGTGGATGGTACGATAAATAAAAATATGACCATTTTGAGAATCAATAACTTGGTAACCTACATAATTAGAGGCATATCTGAGAAAAATACAAGGTAAAGAGCGGAGTTGTAATTTGTGGGAAAGATAAGGATGAATGTATGGAAAACAAAAACAGTAAAAAAACACGAAGAGATTTATAATGAGAAAGAGTATGGGTAAGGACCTAAATAGGTGAACGAAACCCAAGAGACCGAGTAGGAAGATGGTTGATGAGGTATACAGCTGTCTCAAAGTAAAATCTCAGTATTTAACAGGAGCATGAGAATGACTTAGGAGTGTAAAGCTCATATTGACTATGTGGCGATGCTTACGTTCAGTAGAATCATTTTGTTGAGGCATATGAGGACATGAAATATGGTGAGAGATTTATGCATCTTGCAATTCCGACTAGAAAGATTTGGAAAAAAATTCCTTGGTCCCATCATATTGTAAGTATTTAATTTTGGAATTGAGTTGATTTTCAACATGTAAACGAAATGCTCGAAAAACAAAGATAATATTAGAACGGTACTTCATAAAGTAAAACCAAGAAAATTTACTATAATCATCAAAAAAGTGTACATAGTAAGTATAACTCATGTGAGAGAGAATGGGAGCGGGCCCCCATATATTAGTATGAATTAGCTCAAGTGGAGCGAGACTCTTATGATGGGTGAGAGGAAATGGCTGTTGAATAATTTTAAAATAAGAACAAGATTCACATAATTGTAACGGAGATATATTTTTCATAAAAAGATGAATAGAAAGCACATGATTAACAATGGGAAAAGCAGGATATCTCATACGTTGATGCTAAATAGAAACAGACACAACATAACTGACAAAAGTAGCAGAAAATACGAGAAAAAATGTACGACTTGTGCAAAGATAGTAGAGTTTGCTCTTACGACTACCGCGCAGCAACTCCTAATGAGAGAATAGATCTTTGATAAGCAAATATGTAGAATAAAATTCAAAATAACATGGGTTATATCAATTAAATTGAGAGACAATGAGAAGATTTAAAGAAATACAGTGAACATAATAGATACGATTGAGAAGGAATTTGTGAGGTGGAGAGTGAAGATAAGCAAAACCAAAGGATAAAATTGGTAAACATATCCTGTCACCAATCATTAGATGCTCAGAAAGGGTAGGGTCGTCCTGAATAAATATGTGAGACAAAGTGTTAGTGATATGTGTGGTAGCACTGAAATTAACATACCAATCGAGGTGATGGGGGTGGGCTCCGAATTGTAAGAGGAATGAGCCTGAGGTGTGACGGGCTTGAGCTCGTATGATTGACAATGGGTGGCCATGTGGCCCATTAATCCACACAGTTGGCATGTAGGCCCGAAAGGCCGTAAGTTGGACCTTTTAGATGGACTACCTTTTTCTTTTCCGTGGAGGCCTTATGTGCCCTAAGTTCCAGATGAGCGAATGGAGTCTACTGGATGACACCCAAATGTTAGATTGGATGAAAGTCGTTGAGCTAAAAATCTCCCATTAGGAGTTCTATCATTCCATCGAGCAGAACCTCCATGTGGTGCAATATGTCGATGAGAGATTGGAAAGAACCTATGTTGCGATTGTCAACCTACAAAATGAAAAGGAGGCATCGGAGGCATTGAGAGGAGACCATGGGAGCTTCGGGAAGCTACAGCAGCTACGAGAGACTGAGGTGTGTTAGTAGTTCATGTGATTCCGGGTAGGGGTGTAGACCCTGAATTAATTTCATACTTTTGAACACGACAGACGTCCTTGGCAAGTAATAATGCCTTCAAGGAGTCTAGAGTCATGGTATCCAGAATGAGTAACATAACAAGGGTAAGTGCCTTCCATTCCGTGTTAAGTCCATCAAACAATTTGTCTTTGATTTCGTGGTCAGGTTTGGGGCGACCAATTTGGGCGAAGTTGGTGGCGAGGGTTGAGATGATGGAGAGATAGGTTTCCATGGGTTGATCACCCTTCTATAGCTCTCGCCATTATTGGTTGAGAATGTCCTTTTGAGCACGAGTTTGAGAGTTGTATAGAGTTTCCAGCTTGTTCCATGCTTCAGTTGATGTGAGAACACTAATAGTCTATAAATTAACTTCTGTAGAAAGAGATGCGGTTAGCGTAGTCAAGGTGAACTTATCTCGGACCACTCACACATCATATTCTATGTTGACAATCTCCAGTTCACCCATCTTCTTCTTTCACCAGCAAGGTAGGTTTTGGTTGAGGCATGCTACCATCAATATAGCCATAGAGTTAATAGGCTTGTAGCATATTATTGATGATATTCCACCACATGTAGTAGTTGATGTTGTCAAGTTTGATTGGTAGGGAGGGAAATGAATTGGAAGAATAATAGTGGTTGAGGAGCTCATTTTGAGTGTTCAAGGTAGTTATGTATTTGAGAAAATGCTTGAATGAAGAAAAAGTGTGTTACGCAGGCTGTGTTTGAGAAAATGCTTGAACAAGAAAAGATGATACTATTCAGGAGCCAAATTTCCAGGAGAAAGAAGCTCTTGAGCGATAAGTTTTGATACCATGTGAGAGAAGATATTGTGGACCGATAAAGGGTCGGACCCATGTCTACTTAAAAGTTATAACTTGTAAGTAGTGGAACCTTTCTAAACTTATAAACTTATAATACTTCTCTATTTTATCCAATGTGAGATCTTATTCTTAATACCCGCCCTCACGTGCAACGTGGATACACTTACGGGCACTTTAGTCTCTAATCCAACCCAATATCGTCAAATTGTGGGTTCTATTCAATATCTCACTCTTACGCAGCCTGATATCATTTATTTTGTTCACCAAGCATGTCAATTTATGCACCAACCCACGGATGCTCATTGAACTACTGTCAAACGTATCCTTCACTATCTCCAAGGTACTAGGCATGTCAATGGGACCTGTGACCCAAGCTTTGGGTCTCTACCCGACCCGAGCAGACCCAAGGCTACTCGGGTCTGCTCAGGTCCGTGCTCAGGTTTGGGTCCATAGATTCGACCCGAGACCCGTGCCTTAGGTACCGCTGGTTTAATTCCTGCGGGCTCGAGTCCCTCTGGTTTGATTCTTGCGGGCTCGAGTCCTGCTGGTTTGATTCCTGCGAGCTCGGGTCTAGAAAAGTGGACCCAAATGTGGGCCCACAGTTATTTTTATTTTTTTTCATTTTAATGCAATCACATAGTTTCATTAAGCTAGTAAAAAAATTAAAAATTTTTAATAAAAAAAGTGATTTAAAAATTGCTATATCTTTTTCTATCACGTCATTATATTATATTATTTTTTCCTTTCTTAAACCTTAAATATTTTTTTTCCTTTTTATACCCTAATAGATTTATAAATATATTCTCGTTATATTATATTATTTTTCCTTCCTTATACCCTAATAGATTTATAAATATATTCTGTTATATTATATTATTTTTTTTCTTTTTTATACTCTAATAGATTTATAAATATATTCTCGACATGCTATATTAATTATTTTTTATTTCTTATAACCTAATATATTATTTTTTCTTTCTTATACCAAAATAAATTTATAAATACTTGTAAAAATTACACTATAAAATTCATATTAAATTAAATTAATATCACACTTTATTATTTGATACAAAATTATATTAATATCAAAGTGTATTATTTGTCAATTAATTCTCTTAAATTCACAGTTTTACTAATTGATCGTATTATTTATTGATCGGTTCTTATTATTTACAAGTTAAAGTTAATGAAAAATTATACCAGTAAATTATTAGGTAAATTAGAGATAATAAATATTTAAAAAATTAAATTACCAAACAAATATTAGAAAATTTATATATTACAATAATTTTAAATTTTGTATATTTAGTAAAAATATATATATTAAAAAAAATAAGATAGACCCGACTCGGATCCAAATGGACCCGAGCAGCGGGTTCGGGTCCAAGCGGGTCTCGGGTTTAGCAGACCCAAAATCGGGTCGGGTTTGGACCCACCAAGTGGACCTGAGCTTGGGTCGGGCGCGGGTCCGCTAAAACCCACTCCGACCCGAGCTATTGACATCCCTATAAGGTATTGCCCACATTAGCTTAACTTTTTGGCGTCACTCACCTCATGATTTACATTATTTTTCTGATGTCTATTGGGTCGGCAACCCTAATGATCGTCGCTCTATTAGTGAATTTTTCATTTTTCTCGGTTGTAATCTAATTTCATGGAGCTTCCATAAGTAATACACTGTTGCTCACTCTAGCATTGAGGCTGAATATAAAAGAATTGGCAATGTTGCTACAGAGATTATCTAGCTCCACTCCTTACTTAACGAACTTCATCTACCTTTCTCTAGCCCTCCTATATTGTGGTGTGTCAATATCTCAGTCATTTATCTCACAGACAACCTTGTTTTTCATGCGCGCACCAAATATATTGAAATTGATTATCACTTTGTTCGTAAATAAGTTAGCAATGGGCATCTTCTATTTTAAATAACAAAAATATTTAAGTAGCAATGGGCATCTGTAGCTGAGTTGGCTTTTAAATATATTCTCCTCTCCATATTTTAAACTTGCACTAAACAACTATTTATGAGCCGAGTATTATTCTTCTAGTCTCGTATGAGGAAAATAATGACATCAAGTTGTGTATTTTCCTCTATACTCGAGTAGAGTATGAGTCGAGTTTCTAATCTCGAGTCAGGTACGGTTGTGAATCCACTAGTTCTAATACTATGTGAGAAAGTAATGTGGACTGATAAGGGGTCAGACCCATATCTACTTAAAAGTCATGACTTATAAGTAATGGAATCTTTACAACCTTATAAACCCACAACACTTACTATTTTATCCAATTTGGGATCTTATTCTCAACAATAGGTAACTCTATTATATAATTCGGTGAGTCACTTATTAATAAAGTTATGTTCTATGGTTTAAGCTTATAGCCTACCAAGCTTATCTTTTAACATATTCTCCTCTCCATATTTTAAACTCGCACTAAACAACTGTTTATGAGCCAAGTATTATTCTTTCAGTCTCGTATGAGGGAAACAATGATCTCAAGTTGTGTATTTTTCCTCTATACTTGAGTAGAGCACAAGTCGGATTTCTAATCTCGAGTTGGGTACGGGTGCAAACCCACTAACTCTAATACTATGTGAGAAGGTATTGTGGACCGATAAGGGGTCGGACTCATATATACTTGAAAGTCATGACTTATAAGTAGTGGAATCTTTACAATCTTATAAACCCACAACACTTCTCTATTTTATCCAATTTGGGATCATATTCTCAACAATAAACATCTCTATTATATAGTTTGGTGAGTCACTTATTAATAAAGTTGTGTTATATGGTTTAGGCATATAGCCTACTAAGTTTATCTTTTAACATATTCTCCTCTTCATATTTTAAACTCGCACTAAATAATTGTTTACAAGTCGAGTATTATTTTTTCGATCTCGTATGAGGGAAATAATGACCTCGAGTTGTGTATTTTCCTCTATACTCGAGTAGAGCACGAGCTGGGTTTCTAATCTCGAGTCGAGTATTAGTGCGAACCCACTAGCTCTAATACTATGTGAGAATGAATTGTGAACCGATAAGGGGTTGGACCCATATATACTTAAAAGTCATTACTTGTAAGTAGTGAAATATTTACAACCTTATAAACCCACAACACTTCTTTATTTTATCTAATTTGAGATCATATTCTCAACAATAGATAACTTTATTATATAATTTTGTGAGTCACTTATTAATAAAGTTGTGTTCTATGGTTTAGGCCTATAGCCTACCAAGTTTATCTTTTAATGTATTCTCCTCTCCATATTTCAGATTTCTACATGGTATGAGAGCGAGTTCTATAAATTGTGGAAGATACAACAAGTTTACTACCCAAATATTATAATTTAAGTGAAGTCCAAGTTTTTGAAGATGTGAAAAAAGCGTTATACCAACGGAATAGAAAACGGATAAAGACAGTATTTATGCTAATGCATCTTTATCATTTTACATCCATGAAGAATGAATTAGGTGACTGGATAAGACCCTTGAGCTTGTGATTGCTCTTTTCCAACTCCATCGGAGGATTTAGCAGATGGATATCATTCTACAGCCCCATCGTCCGGAATCTAGCCTCCAAAGAACTAGCGCACCCTGAAAAAACCCTAGCAAGTTGTGTTCCCTTACTTTAGGCCTATGACCTACCAAATCTATATTTCAACATTTTCTCCTCCCTTATTTTATATTTATACATGGTATTAGAGTGAGTTCGTTCAATTGTGGAAGATACGACAAGTTTACTACCTAAATATTATAACTAAAGTGAAGTCCAATCTTTTGAAGATGTGAAGAAACCACTATGCTGACGGAATAGAAAATGACTTTCAATTATTGCCTGCTAAGGTAACGTAATAAAAAAAATGGCTTTTTGTTGGTATTCGATATGCAAGTGTAATAGAAAATAGTTTATGGTTACTTGAACATAAGTTGACATTTGATAGTTTACATTTATAATTTTACAAGATGAACATTTTATTTGACTCTATGTTCATCATCTTAAGGAGAAATGTTGAAATATTATGATAGATTGTTAGTATATTATTTTAAGTAGTTATAATATATGATATAATTTTATTAGTTAAAATTAAAATGTTTGGGGTCGATTTATAAAAATGGGAAAACATGTGGAAATAGTCCCCAAGGATATCCTAAGGGACTACGTGGTAATTTTAGGATAAATGAAGATATCTAAAGTTATTTTTAGAAGTTTAGAGTAAAACTATAATTTTCGGTAAAATAGTAATTTTGCTCAAAAATGGGTAAAATAGTCATTTTTGCCTAATGTAGGGCAAAATAGTACATTTTAAGCTATGAATGGTAAAATGGTAATTTTGTAATATAAATAGTCAAAAAAATTGTGACTTTTATAAGGAGCATGTTTTAAGGATTAAAGTGTAATTAATAGATTTTGGGGACCCATGAATAATTCTTGTAAACTTAGGGACCCAAAATGAGTCAAAAGGAAATTGAGAACCAAGACTTGGGAAGTCTAAGGTCCAAATGTGAGAGTAAGGGTAAATGGTAATTTTGTCCAACTTGAGAACCAAAATACAAAATTTAGAAAAATTAAGTATTTAAGTGTGAGATTTAGAGACTTTTAGAATTTTAGCAAATATGACTAAATATGAGTATAACCTTTGATAGGTAGAATAAAATAATAGAAATGGTCGTACAAACAGTTTTGTCAACACGTGAATTGAGCAAACTTGTCCCAATGAGTAAAATTGTAATTTTTGGAAAATTATGATACATTACTAGCATTAATGCGAATAACCAAATTTGACCTCATAAATATGTTTTGATTTATATAATGTAAATTTTCACGCAAGTATATGAGGTCTTCATTGATCTGAAATATTCAAAAAAACCCAAGATGAATAAGTCCTAAATAAAACTATGAGTGAGATTTATTGACGTGAAGTTTCATTGGATCAACCACTGCACTTTACTACACTTTATGAAATCATGTTATTGTGCATTTTGTTACTTGAAAGTGTTTTGGAAAAGTAGAGGGAAAACTAGATAGTTGGATGTTCACTTAGGTAAATGAATAGTTGTGGTTATTTACCTAAAATGATGGGTTAAAAGGACCCATGTGAAAAGAAATTCATAATACCATGTGATATGAGTATATGAGTCCCTAAAGGACATGATAAGTAGAGACGGTCAAGTGATGATTGTGCACTAAGGAAATCAATGTGTTATGATTTGATGCATGATAATGTGATAAGAGTGGACGATTGAGTGATGATCGTGCTCCCAGTAAATTAATGTGTGTTATTTTTAATGTATGATATCTTGATAAGTGGAGACGGTCGAGTGAGGATCGTGAGGAAAATGAATGTGTATTATAGTTAATGCATGATATCTTGATAAGTGGAAACAGTTGAGTAAGAATCGGGCTCTAAGGAAAATGAATATGAGTTATATTTAATGCATGATATCCAGATAAATGGAGATGGTCGAGTGAGGATTGAATTGAGGAAAATGAATGTGTGTTATATTTTTAATTTATGATATCATGATAATTGAAGATGATCAAGTAAGGACCCGAATCCGAGAAAATAAATAATGCATTATATTATGCACTATTTGGTAAATATCGTTATTATGATTTAGGATACCCAATTACCCACCATTTGAGGATGTGGGTAGGCGTCATGGGTCGACTCGAAGCAATACATAAAGGGATGATATTATCCTTCTAGGCCATTTGGGGTCCCAGCAAAGGGATCCTCATATGCCTAAGTGCATGACAACAATGGACAATAGAGTATACAATATACTTAAGTGAGTGGAAGGAGGTAATAACCAGAGTGTAGAGATAATCCATGTTACATTATCAACATCCATACAACTACATACGTGTTCGTTGAAATATGACAAGACTGTGTTCATTCCATTAGCAACCTTTGTTTTCTAATATGATATATAGATGCTCGATGACACATCATCGATATCAATATAACCGCATATGTGATTGGTTAGAACATGACAGGGTCATGTTCGTTCTAACGGGGACAGTTGATTGTCATGATGTGCAGTGAGGATGTGCTCTATTTGGATGTGTATATGTGCATAAATATAAAGCATGAGTCATAAGGATTGAAAAATTATAAAAGAAATCTAATATAAGAAAATTATGAAAAAAATAAACCATGTATAGATATTTTGAGTGTCATCCGGATTATAAGCTATGAAATGGTCTAAATGAGCAATGAACTCACTCTCCCCAAAACCATTACAAGGAAAAGTAGGAGTTAGAGGAAGTAAAATTTCAAGACATCACCTTTAACATCTGCAGGACTAGAGGTACAAATCTTGGAGTGTGCCCACAAATGTTTAATTTTAGGCTTATTAATTGTTATATTCATGGGAGATTTTGTGAGAGTTTTTAGGCACATTATTTCATACAAAAAAAAGGTTTAAACTTTTGTTGAAAATATGATGTGTTTTATTTTTACCTTTGGTCATAACGGTACTAATTTGGTGAATTCACCTACTATTTTAGCATCGATGTGACATTATAGGTTTTTATTAAACCTTTATCCTTGAAATTGAGTTAGGAAGTGATAAAAAGTTTAGGAGTCAAATTATAAATATATGAAATATTGGGAATCAAAGTTTAAAATTAGTAAATTAATGGCATAATTACATAATTGAGTTTATAAATAATTAAGTGTTAAAAAATGAGAATTTCTAGATAAATTTATAATATTAATAAGTTAAAAGACTAAATATTAACAAAGTGAAATATCTAAAGAATCGATTAGATATGTATCTATATAGTTATGAATACTTGAATAACATATATTAATATTAATTATGAAATATGTCACAAAATCTAAATCATCTACTCTAGATTAGAAATAAAACACTAATGGAGATATCTTGTTTGCTCACTCGAATGAGTGAATTTCCTGATTTCGAGTATAATTGGACTCATTTAATAACTTTTTAAAAAGTTAAAACTTATTTTATTGAACTTGTTTATTTGTAATTTGTATGTAAATATTTTACTTTTATTTAATTTAAATGGCCGTCTAAAACTTAGTTTTCGGATTGATACATTTTTTTAAGTGAAAATTAGTAACCAAGTATTCGAACTCATTATTTGTGAATTATTGTACGAATTATATGTAACAAGTTCGACTTATCCATATGAATAGTAACTTATAGATACTAGAAGCGGATGTAATCTACCTTATATTGAATAATATCATTATCTTACGTATAAAATAAAATAATAAATTAATGACTATTTTTCCCAATAATAATTCAAAAGTTTTGAAGTTTTTATTTGATCAATATATTATAATAATTTAAAATATTAATTAAAAAATGACACACAAGTAGAAAAATAAATATGAATGTTTAAAATTAAGGTTGTATTATACTATTCAAATTATTATCCAACCATGCGGCAAGGTCCATTAATTCAATTAATTTTTTTGGCAAATAAAAAAGGTTGAAAATGACATATCACGTCACATCATTTACCCATTCCCGCTATAGATTCAATCCAATTACTATAGTAAAGGTTTTACTCGAGGAGGGTTGTGCCTTGTTAAATTTTAATTTTTTTTATTAATTTTAGATAAATTAATAAATGATTATTTTTTTAATTTAACATAAAAAGTAAATAATCTGGTAATGAGAATGGTAAGTGGACGTGGAAAATTAATAGAGAAGACTTGTTTAATATTTTGAATATAACTAATGTCCACATTATGTACTCTACAATTGACCTTTCTTTTATCATCTTTTCATTTTCAATATTTATTATGGACATATATATGTTCTGGCCATTTTGTATTTACATGTAGACAAAGCAGGGACTTTAGATTCTGTTTACATTGTATACTCTATATAGATACATTGTAGAAAGAAATTGCGTGTACATCATAGAATTTGTATGTTGTATAAGAAGAAATTGGAGTAGAAGAGTTCATGTTCTATTGTGGCGGCCGCATGATCAATACATATAATAGTTTGTTTTTAATATTGGTGACTTTAGTAAGTAGTTAAATTTTATGGCGGCCGTAGGATATTCCAAAATGTACGCCAGGATTTAATGCACCGTATTTTTTATATGTTTGAAAATAGTGTCTTCATCAAGTAAAAATGAAATGAAGGTAGTGAATTCTTAACTGATTATGACGACGGAGAATTTAATGCATTGTATTTTTTCTATGTTTGAAAATAGTGTGCCCATTAAGTAAAAATGAAAAAAAAGTGAATTTTCAAACTATATTTGACTTGAAATGAAGAGTTGTGTCCGTTTAGATATGAGATTAGAGATTTTATAAACTTAAACTATATTATACTCAAAATTGGATTAGTTTGGTTTGTTTATGGTTGAATCAAAATTTATATAAAAGATTTTTTATTAATTAAATTTAAAGTTCGGGTTAGAATATCTTTAATAAAACAAATTTAACAATATATTATAATTTTTATATTTTGAAAATACATTATACTTATTTAGTAAAAATAAAAATAAAGTAATAAATATTAAAAATATATTAAGTTTATTTTAAATAAAATTAACTCTATTGAAATACTTATCGTAATATATTAGATTTAAAATTGTATTCGAATCTTGTTTTAATTTAAAAACTCGAATTCAGATTTGATTACAAGTTTAATCGATATCAATTATATATACTCGTACTATAATTTAAATTAGTTACGAACTCGATAGCACTGATATTAATTCGAGTTTATATGGATTCGGTTATATTAAATTTGATATTAAATCAAGTATTTACTTGATACATGTATTCAAAATTCGAATTTGTTCGGGTTTATTATACCCGATAAGATAATATAGTAGCAAATTTATATTTAGTTTTATTTATTTAGTAATCAATCTTTTACTTATAAGAAATTAAAAGTTTTCACTCTTTTATTAAAAAAAAAGTTCAAAAGCAGGCACTACTAGGGAATCAGCTTTGAACAGCTCAATTAATCTTTTAAAATTCAAGCTCGATTTTAAGTTGGCTTGCCCTAATTTTCCAATGACTTTTCCACGTTCGTCTCCTTTGTAGACTTGGGATTCAATAAGCGTGCGCCCGTCATTTTCGTAGCAGGAAAATTGAGTAAATTAGTTGCACATGACTGGGTTTTCACTCTTCAACTTGTTCAGAGACAGAACAAAATTGTCCTTCTAGTGCAATTTGCTGTTCTTTTTTTCATTTTTGGTCACGATGACCACACTGGAGAGTTAAGTCATTTAGTTTTAAGCTATATTACCTCAAGCTTTGCGTATTAAAATGACTAATATTGACTAAAAACTTGTGGTAGGTAGACCAATGAAAAGTGCTAATTGCCCATCAATTCATAATGAAGGGTTTGTTTCACCTTTTTGTGGTCTTCTTAGTTACAAGAGTGTTTATATATATACACATCAATATATATATGAATAAATATATTGTCATAAAAGCATCTTGACCTGCTCGAATTCAAAGTTCCAGTGTTGAAAGTCCACTTAATAAGCATTTATTATGCATGTGGTGCCCAAACTGCAGTGAATTCAATCAGCCATATGAGAGGTGACTAGCCATTCCAAATTTCTTTTAGCTTTCATTAAGTACAAATTCTAGCTATTAGATCTAATGCTTTAGTCAATATTAGTGGGAGCTCATAATATCTCAAACATCCTAACTAGTGCCAATTGTTAACTTTAATATGGAAAAAAAAACAACATGCCTAATTAGAAACAAACACTATTAAGTAGGTTGACATGTGATCTGTTTGGTAGAAAATTATTAAAATTGTATATCATATATTTATTATAATGGTTAAGAATAATATTTCAAATTTGATCAAATAAATAATATTATAAGTTTATAATATTTAAAAAGTTCCACTACTTATAATTAATAACTTTTAAAAATAAAAATAGGTATAACTTTTTATCGATTTATAATAATTTATTACAATAACAAATATATTAATTTTTATCTACGTAATATCAGTTCAAAGTATAACTTAGAATATAATTCCATATTTGCTAGAATTTCACTTTCCATAATATAGAATTTCATAGTCCTAATTAATTTAAGGGAAAATAGGGGTAAATGGTTCAAAGCTAGTAAGTAGAGAGGAAGGCTAGTAGTGGGCTACCTCTCTATTTTAATGGGTTGGTATATGGATCAATAGGCGAGGAGCCCATCACCTAGGCACATACAATACATACTTAGATGGAGTAGTTGTTTGGGATTTACAAAAATTTGAAGGGATTAATGAATTTATTTTTTAAGTAAAATTCTTTAGATTGATTTAAACTAAAATTCAATCCTTTTATGTTTTATGAATTTAGATAGACGGTAATTTTTTTTACTTATAATATATGTAGTATTCTTCTATATATTCATTTTCTTCTTGTTCATTTTATTTCTCATTCCATTATTATTATTATTACAATAATTTTATATCTTAACAATATTTTTGTAGATTTATATGATATAACTATATAATAAAAATATTATACATAAAAATATATGTTGCATATGTATAATATAATTTATTATATATATTTATTACTATTATACAATATTTACATATAAACATTATGATACAACTATAATTCATAAAAATATGATACATAAAAATATATGTACTATATTTTATCATATACATATATTTTTGTTACAATTTATATAAAAATATTATTATATAATTAATATTTATTTATTTTCTAATTCCATTAATAATCTATTTGAGTTTACCCTATGATTATAAGATAAAAATATAATAAATAAAAATATTTATCATAGATAATTTATTATATATATTATTTTTATTCTTGCTATTATACAATATTTATATAGAAATATTATTATACAATTAATAATAATTTATTTTCTCATTTTCTAATCCTAACAATTGCTCATTATATTATAAGATAAAAAATGTTATATATATAATTTATCATAAATAACTTAATAATGTAATCATATATAATTGATTTAACATGATATTTTATTCTACATTTTTATTTTATTATGATATAATTTTTAATAATATAATTTAATACAATCATATATATATATATATATATGAAATTACTTGGTCATTATTTAACTTTTCCTCCTTAGTCAAAACCATAAATTTTGAGAGGCTCTCTTCCCACCCATTCCATCCATCCAAACCTAGCTTAGCATTTAACATGAATACTTCCAAGGCATTTGACGGGGTGATATAGTCTTGTTTTTTTTTTGTATTTTGAAATTGCAGTTAATTAACTCCATATAATCATCATTAGCATGTATAAATAGATGTGATAAGTATCCAGATTTGCAGATTAATAATAGGGTAACTACTTTTGTGTGTCATTAGGGTTCTACAATTTCTCTCTTTCATTAGTTCATTTGTTACAGCTACGACCATTAGAAAGAAGAAGAAAATTAGGGCAAAACATTGAAACCCTTTTGTGAAAAATAATATAAAGAGGTTAGTGCAAAGATGATAGTGACCTACAAATATTAGTATGAAATGCTTTCACTCACATTGTTGCTATACTGAACATTATGACTATAGTTACTCCATAATTTTATTGTAGGAATGGTATCATTTTAATTGAAGTAGAGATCATTTTCATAAGAATCTTAACAGAAGTTAAGCTAAAAGATTTCAAATAAGCTTGACAACAATTGGAACAATTAAACCTCAATGAGAAGTGAGTTATGATTTTATGTCAAGATTAATCATACTAATAATGCTACTAAAATAGAGGATGGTTGGAGAATTTAATATAAAGGTTTGCCCTTAATATTTCAGTCATATGACTTGATATAAGAATTCCTCTTAGAGTAGCAATAATTCTTATTGATATAAATGTGAATCCATTGTTAAGCTTTGTTAATTTTGATTAAGGTCTATATCTTTCCCCTTTTTCTTTTTTTGAATTGAGGTATTTGCAGGTTAACTAAACATGTGATCATGGTTAAATTGCCTAAAAATATATATTTTTATTAATATATCAATTTAAACATCTCCATCAATACCAATATCCTCATTTAATATCAATTAATATTTATAATAAAATAATACATGTGGCAATTAATAAAGCCAACATATATAATAACCAAATGCTACAATTTCATATCATCATTCATATATTCATATATTAGTTGTAATGTTTGAATTGTAAAAAAAAATTAGCAATATATTTATATTTTGATGAAAATTTCCCAATTGAATACAAAACTAAAATTTTAGTACTAAATTGGACTATCACAAAAAAAAATTGTACTAAAATGAAAAATGAGACAGAGTTGGTGCACCCAATATAAAATACAATGATATACAAAAGGTTCTTATAAAGTCATCAAGACTAATTAGAGCGGTCAAGAAAGTACAAAAACATGTCAAAACTAAATTCATTGATCACTTGAAAAAGGTATCAACCATCAATCAAAGTCTGTCTGTGTGCCGACTACTGCGGCCGTGAGAGCAGATTTCAAGCCTCCTTGTTGGATTTGACAGGCTTTCTTTGGCTGTCAAAATGAATATATCATCAGTGAACAAACCACAATCCAAACATCTTGAATGAGTGAATTCTGCACTATATGGTTTCTATTGTCTTCATAATCTTCACCTTAATAAATTAAACCATGAGATGCCCATTTTTTTTTTCTGAATTCAATCTTTAAGGGTATTGGAATGGCACGTCTGTGTGGTTCACTTGGACCACAGTTTTCTCCTGGAGGCACCATTTGAATACTGCACACAGATTTTGAGGAATGCTCACAGATAGTATGACTTGCCGGCTTGTCTCTCAATAGGGTTGGTGTATGACACATCATCCAAATGAATATATATATATATATATATGTGTGGCATTGAATGTGTGTTTTAGGTCAGAATTATCCATTGACTAGAGACAGCTAGCTAACTAGCTAGCAGTCTGCATTTGCGGCTGTGGCCTCCTTTGTTCATTCAGAAGCGGATGGCTCAAGATATAGACGAGACAATGCTTGTCTTTCCCACAAAGAAAGAAAGAAAGGGTTTACTATATCTATAATATGAATATATATGTACATTATTTATGCGAAAAGGAAGATACGTGTACTTCCAAATTTGACATTTTAGTGGAAGTTGGAAGGAATGGCACCAACCTAGTGAATCAATAGTCTTTTTAGAATATTTTTAAAGTATTTGTAATGTAAAATACTGTAAATATTGTAAAATAATTATAAGAGTGTATTGTATACTAATAAGTATTCAGAATTATTTTTAGTTAAAAATAATAATGTTATAATGATATAATGTAGCAGGAGTGTAGTAGAACGTTTACAATATTATAAACTCACAATAATTATCTATTTTATTTGATTATTCTTAATACCCGTAATTATTTGCAAAATAGATACATTTATTACATATAATTTTAAACTTGTACTTAACAACGGTATACGAGCTATATATTATTTTTTCGATATTGGACGAGTGGGAACAATATTCTCGAATTTGGTATTTTTCCTTAATATTCGTGTAGAGCACGAACCGGGTTTCTAGTATTAGGTTGGATAGCGGGTTTCTAGTATCCGGTTGGGTAGGATGCAAGTTTACTGGTTTTGATAACATGTGAGAAAATATTGTATACCAATAAGAGATTTGACTAATTTTACTTAAAAATTATAATTTTTAAATAGTGTAATCTTTCTAACCTTATAAACTTATAACACTTATTTATTTTATCTGATTTTAAATATTATTCTCAAAATATCTATAATATGAATATGTATGTACATTATTTATGTGAGAAGGAAAATATATGGAGTTCCACATTTCACGTTTTAGTGCAAGTTAGAAGGAATGGCACCCACATAGTGAATCAATGATCTTTTTAGGATCATTCTCAAAGGGTTTGTAATGTCCAACACTATGAATGTGACGTTGATCTCACCATTAGCCTAGCCTCCACCTCCATTCGTGTGCCAATTGAAGTTATGAGAAAACCGAATCGGTTCACAAACCCGATAATTGTGAATGGGCAATTTAGGAATTTACAACTATCAGGTGATCCAAAGGGTTCAAAATTCTATGGAAAAGAACCTTAGGATGAATTGGAAGAGGAAAATTAGACTGATTTGGATGAACTGGGTCCAACAGGATTGAACCGGTTTAGGAACTGAGTTGGTTCATGAACCGAAACCGATAGAGATCGGGCAAAACAAAGGAATTCAACTCCATTGTACTCCAAAGAAATTCATAAACCTTGGGAAGGAACCTTAGAACAAAGTGGGAGAGAAAAACCAGACCGGTTCGGGTGAACCGGACCCGAACCGGTTTAAGGACCGAGTTAGTTTATGAATCGGAATCGATAAAGAGATGGTAAACCAGGAATTTTATGGACCCTAAGTGACCCAAGGAGTCACAAAAGACATGGAAATGGACTTGTGAAGGAATTGGGGATGAAAACCAAACAGGTTCAGGTGAACCGGATCCGAACCGGTTCGGATCGGTTTGAACCACTATTGAACCGAATCCTAAATTTATTTTTCTAGGTAGCTTAAATAATTCAAATTAGTGATTTGAGGCCACCATTGGATAGAAAATGAATTTAGATGAATTTAGAAATTTTTAGATTTGAAAAACTCAATCAAATGGAGGGGTGAACCGGCCGGTTTAAGCTTTGAACCTAGTTTGGACAAGTGTCATCGTCTTCCTCAGGATGACAGCACTGTTTACTCACCGGGAAACTTAAGAAATGCTGGCGAAGAAGAAACACTTCTGTTCGGGGCATTTCAGGTCTTCAATGTTAGTCATAACGGTGCCAAATGAATGGCCAAAGGGTCCCCAAGCTCCCTATATAAAAGAGCCCCTCCCCATTCATCCTCTCCACACCTGAAAACTCTATTCTCTCTCAACTGCTCCATTTTTCGGTGAAGCTCGAACTAGAGCTCCGACATGGGGTCTTTTCTGAGCCAAACAAGGTGAGGTCGGGATCTTTAGAACTTGGGAGAAGTCAGCTACACATTTGTGGTCTCCATTCATTCTGAGGGTCGCCGGCGAGACGCCGGCGTGATGAAACAATGAAGCAACTCCAGCAGACCGAAGCTACCCTGTTTCGGCCGAGTTGAAATTGGCCATTTCGAGCCCTCCTCAGGCCAAACCAAGCCTTCCCAACACTTTCTCAGCCCTCCCATGGCTGAATTAGGACTGGAAGGATGAATCTCAAGATGAGAGCTATCTGCCCAGATCAAAAGCTCAGATCGCCGTGCCCTCACCGGAGAACAAGACATCGGCAATGCCAGTCGAGGTCCAGCTTATTAAGGACAGAACCCGACTAATTGGAATTTCACTACACTATCGGGTGAGTGGGTTTACTAACATCATACCCGGTTGGGATGATGAGCACAACTTAAAATTAAAAATCACTTAACGGTTGTGAGTGAGATTATGTATCATACCCGATTGGGAATGATAAGTGCCTCCGTATAAAAACCCACTATTTAGTGGTATTTTAATCATCACCACTTAGAGAAAGTGATGTGAAAATTATGCGAAAAAACTACTTACCGGTTGTAAGTAGATCATACCCGGTTGGTATGATGAGACTTCCTCGAAGGAAGTTGAAAACCCGTTCATCGGTTATGAATGGAGATGTCCTTATACCGGTTGGTATAATGGACAATGAAACCTATTTTGTCGGAAGTGTTCTTCCCTGATTGTGTGCCAATGCTTAAACTATTTGGGAGACCTTCTTGATGGGAGATCGAATAGCTCTTATAGGCCAGGGGCCTCGGTTTTGGAACTTGGGGGCTAAATGCCCGATTTTGAAAATCACGTACAGTGGACCCAAGGCCAATTGGCACAAGTAGGATCTCGTAAATGAACATGCTATATGTGCCATAAAACTTAATAAGTGAATTGTTTGGCCATGGTACTAAGATAGGACCAACATGCTCAATCAACTAGCGGCAGTGGGACATGACAGGTCGACGGACCATTCAAGACAAACAAATGTAGGTTGAGTTGAGAGTCGTGGCCGTTGGGACAAATGGCACCACATATTACATGGCAATTTATGAAAACTCTATTTGTGCATGCACTATGAGTACGGGGTCATCAAGATGCCCATGAGGGGTAGCGATGCATCCCTAGGACCTTGGACGACCCGGTGAGTATAAGGGCAGATCGTCGTTCTAAGCGTTTGTGCGAAATTTGGAGTAGCACCAAGCGCATGAGATCGGGGTGGGGACGGGATGAGGTCTTTGTCCTCATATGGACATGAAGAAGCGATTTCAGGATTGAGGGTCGGGTGTTGCGTACATCCACTCATTCCTAGGGTAAAAGTGATCATGCTTCTATCCAGGTGGTAGGTAAAGTCGCTCCGAAACCACTAGTGGGTTCAGTAGTTATACTGGCCTGCAAATGTGTGTAACCTTCATGATAAATGATGTGTGTTGGGTGATGACACACCGTGGTAACTAAGAAATGATGGAAAAACCCGAATTTTTAAATGAAGGGATTTTGAAAAGAAAGGAGTCTGGCACACTCCATATAAAGGTTTTTCTTAAAAATTAAAAGTAGACATTTGAAAACCCATTCACTGAGTGGTCGTACTCACCCCCTCCCTTATATCCCTTTCATGAAATCCCAAAAAGCCTACCCTTAAAAACCATCAACTAAGATGCCTATAAGACAGGTATGTAAAGTTTAACATTTCATGCAGTTTTGATTATGCTATTCCAGGAAATGGTATAGGTTTAAAGGACATCTTACTCTTTACGGTTTATAATAAGGGGAAACTTTTTAATAAACCGGGAGAGTGGCGGGTTGATCACGGGGATCTGACCATACCGAGTTGGGGCGTGACAAAGTGAAAATACATTTTTGTCAGAAGTGTTCTCCCCTAATTATATGCTAATACTAACGATTTTGATTGGATCCTTGTCTAAAGCGAAATTTTGTCCCCAACCAAGAGTAGTGAGGAAATTGATGAGTTAGAACAACACGAAAGAGTAGAAAATGAAGAAAATATCTCATTTGATTGCGGCGGGGAGTAAGTCAAAATACAAAAAGATTCTTGCAATGTAAGATCTAATGGTAGTTTGTCTAGATGGACTAAGTATCTACACCCCCATTGATTGGTTTGAGTGTGGAGGGAAAAACATTCATAGCAGATCCATTGTTTATCATGCATGACACACCCAACCCAACCGTGCAGAGGCTAGGCTGCAATTGTATGCCAATATATATAAAGGCTTGGGCTTTCTTTCTGAAAAGCTAATGGTGTTGGAGGAGAAGATCAACTGGATAGTTACATTGATCTTTATTAGTAAGGGTGTTTCTTTTGGCACATAGGCAGGAGGCTCGGCTATAGTGGACACCTTTAGGAGGGCATTCTGATGTGGCTTGGAATCCATGAACAGTGTTAGAAGGCCTCGTCTTCTTCATCAATCACCTTCTTGGTTGGTTCTCTGGTAGCGGACTTTAGAAACAAACTTCTCTTCTCTCTATTTGGAGACTTGTTTTTTAGGATAGTCATATGGGATGTGGCATCTCTTACGACCCCATGGTTGGTGCGTGAATAACAGTTGGAGACTTGGAGGCCAGCATTTTTATGTTTATTCGATTATAATCGAGAATAAATATATTTATTTAGAATATAATTACATATTTTATAAAATAAAAAATTATTTTAAATTTATAACCTTGTAATAGTTATATTTTTATAATTAATAAATTTTAAATATATATAAATACGATCAATTATCGATACACAATAATTTTTTATAATATTATCGTCACATTAAATAAGCGATAAAATAATACAAGAGAATACTAAAAAGTTACCCTCTCGTTGTACACAGGGAAGCCATGGCCTAGAATTAATGAAGGCCAGACTCGAAATCTAGCGGCCCAAGCCCAAAGGATGAATACAAATGAATCATTTTGGGACAAGGAATAGAATAGAATGTGCGTATGTATACAAATGCATCATTTTGTTGAAATGGATCAAAGATATATATATATATATATGATTTGATAAAAATGATATAATATACGTATTATTTTTCTTATTATTATTATACATTATTTATATATAATCATTATTATACAATTAACACTAATTCATTTTATGTGTAATAATGACTCACTTCTGCATATGATATGATTATATGATAAAAATATAATAAATAAAATGTATATATTATTATATATATTATTGCTATAATATAATATTTATATATAAATATTATTATACAATTAATATTTATTTATTTATTTATAATAATTAGGATTATATGATACAAATATTATATATAAAAAATTATCTCCTACATATATAATATAGTTTAATATATACATATATTTGTTGTTACTATTACACTATATTTATATATAAATATTATTATACAATTAGCATCCATATATTTATTACGGATAAGAATGATGTAATTATTTTATATTATAAAAATGTGATAGATATTGTTTATTATTATTATATATATAACATAATTATAATATAATTATATATATTATTTGACGAGATATTTTATTTTAATATTTTTATTATATACGACATAATAATTAATAATGCAATTTACTTCAATTATATACACATGAATAAATAAATATAATATTAGTTAATAAACTATTAAAATTAATTAAACAATAATAAAGTGATCTATTTATAAATTTGGAGGTGTTAATAATATGCCATCATTCCACTCTCCTCTAAATTACTCTTAATCTCTACCTTCCAAATCCATCCATAAGTGAACACTAAGATTTTGGAAGTTATTTATTTATGTCATGTGATCACAATTCACAAATGGGAGATTTGAAATTTATTTTATTAAAAGATATATTCTAATGTATTTAATATAAGGTTGTACTACTAATCCAAATGTTAGTTGATCACTCCACCAAGTTCCAAGCTTGGCTAAAACATCTTTAAAACACTTTGAAAATATAGTTTAATATAAAAGTTAAGAGTCTTCATGATTTGCAACGATCAAAGTAAGGAAGATGGGCACTTGAACCAAAGATTGCATGCATTGAAGTAAACAAGGTAGGATTGTGTACACTGCTTCAATCAAAGATATAAACTTGTGCATATTTGAGCCCATCATAAGGCTTCTTCTACTTCTAGCTTTCCCTTTTCTGGTTGGTGGGGGCAACGACCAGGCCCAAGCTACACCCGCTAGCTCTGTTTCCTTATGCTCCACCAGATCAACTCTTCTCTACTCTGCTCAACAAGAACAATGTCCTACCCTATTAAAAGATCATCACAACTTCAAGAAAGGGAGAAACAAATCCAGGCACGCAATAGCAGAGCTAAACATGATATATTCATGTCAAAATTGGTATTAGAAGATGAATTCATCAACTTGAAAATTCAATATTCCTAGATCCTCTTAAGACAGGTTACCAATAGATACTAGAAGGTAGCTATAACTATGATACATCATCATTTCCCTGCCATTTCAGCCAAAACCCAAGTTTCCACAATGGAACAAAAGAATGCAAGAATTTCAGTGACCCTTTGAGATGGATCTTCCTCTTCTACTACCAATCAACTGGCAAAATGGATGATCAGCAGAATCCCATGGAATCGCAGAGGCCAGATGTGGGAAATAGCCCATGAAGAGATCTAAAGTGCACTGTGAACCGCCATGAAAAGAAAAAGGATACATAAGTTGTCATAATCTGCCCAGTGGTGACTCAGAGTAGTGATCATCCACCAGCCAAAGCCCATAATCATGAAACCGTTTAATCTTCTTTTCAAATCCCAGAATGTAATTGTTGTGAATAATGACATGCATCCCTTTCGTCTCCTTCACCCATGTCTTGTTCTTGAAGTACAGTCCCCCCGTAGGAAAAGCTGACTGTGGTAGCAAGTAGAGGTCTACCTACACTTGCACCAGAAGGGTATGTCAAACCATAAGTAATAGGGTTACTCATCAACCAATTATATCACATAATCCTGTCACTATCAAGTTGTTAACTAGCTGTATTAGATATACAATGTTCCCCATCTATATAAATGCGGCAATATTTACTTGAATATTAATCCAACCCAGCAGAATCAGAGACAATGATCATCAACTCAAGCTTGTAGATAAAAGGCGATGTTGTCCAAAGAAAGATGATTGAATGAACCTGTTGATGTTGAGCAGTTTTCATTAGAGCCCAGTTGAAGCCAGGCTGATCATTCGCTTTCTTAGCTCTTGACCAAGGCTGAGCCTCAAGTTCCTCAATCCATGTCTTCAGAACCAGTTTTGCTCCAGGAGTTGGGCGCAGGAAGATCATGCAGCTGCATATGTATGTCCGCCCTTTCTTATTTGGAGGAGGGAGATCATGAGAGTGGTTGAGGGGTTTGACCTTATAAATAGCAAAATGATCATTTTACAGATAGAAATTGAATCATGGATTTGATATAATCAACCACCAAATAAATTGAAAAAGCAAAATAGTTCCACTGATCTAGTACTACAATTTGAAGCCATATACTGACCAAGGTGTACCCCTCATGGTGGCTAAACACTTAACAGAATTGTCCACCAATCCAAAGATAAAAGGCAAAAAGATCACAAGTACCCAACTCCAGATAAGTACCATTTTCATTAGTTTTCACATAGAAGCATGTTCAAACAACAATCTTAGTTGCAATTTTTATTTCCCCAAGTATATAGAAAAAACACAAACTATCAATGAAGAAGAAGGCAAGTATAGGCAACATACAGGAGCCATATCATCAGTGAAGTAAACATCATGATGTCCTTCCAGGTAAGGAAAGGGATCACCAAGCCAGACCATATCAACATCATTGTACATAACACTGTACCCAAGCTCCACAATGCTAAGCAGATGACGCGGTCTCCTTGATGTAAAGTTGAAGAAACCCTGTACAATGAAACCAATTAGCAATAGCTCAGATGCTGGGAATCTATGAATCTCTAAGTAAACCTAGTGGGCAAGAAAGGAGCCATATGAGAATGCAGAATGAAACAGCAAGACTTTGATCTTGGCAACGAATGAAGCTAGAGACTGAAATATGAACAGATGCATCAAGTTATGATTGGAGTTCCATAAATCAGCAGATACATTCGTGAGGGAGCAGAGAGACATAACCTGAGAACCGAATTTATGGGCAGTTTGTGTGTCGACTACGGGAGGAATGAGCACGGCATGCCCCGGCCACTTCTCGTTGACGCGATACAGAGTAGCATAATCCTCGGCGATTACAAGCACCTTCTCGTGGTGCTTCTGTCTGGTGATGCTGATGAGCCAGTTGTTGAGGAAAGGCAGGTAGGGCTCGCTGACGGCACAGACGATCAGCGTCCCGTTCTTGGCAACGAATGAAGCGGCCTGGGCGAGGGTGTAGCTCCGCCACTTGGTGAGGGCGGGCTTAGTGCCGCCCGATGATAATAATAATAAGCCCCCGGGCATCTCCGACCAGGGGATGAAGATTCCGAGGAGCACCATAAGGAAGAGGAGGACCAGGAGGCCGGTCCGGCTGAAGACGGACACGGGCCTGTGTGTAAAATTCGAGGAGCGAGGGGACAGCAGGGAGGGGTTCGAGGGTAGTGCCTGAATCGGCCGCTGGTGAAGGAAGGTTGAAGACATTGTCGGGAGATATCTGGCAAAGCTACTCAGATGGGTGAATCAGCGGGACCGGATCTGCAAGATGCAGTAATGGCGGTGGAGATGAGTGCGGTGATGATCTGCCAGATGCATTCGAGTTACTGAAAGAGAGGAATCATGGAGTCGATGCTGAGCCGGCCAGAATTCACAGGGTGGAGCTGAGCTCCAGTCCAGGGACTGCTTCGAGTTCGAGCTGCTGTGATGTGACGAAGAGGACTGAGGATGAGGAATGGGAAGTGTAACCCAAATCGGATCTGATGATCATCTGTGTTAGGGGTAAACTTTGATCACTAATATAAAGTCATAAATTTTGTACAATTTATAATATTTTTATGCTCATAAATTTATTAATACATATAATTTCATATTTAAATAAATTTATGAATTATTTATATATATAATTTAATATTTTACAAATAATTTAAATAAGATAAACTTTCTGTATTGAAAACTTTAAGAAATTGTTCAAACATTATGGTTAAATTGACTATTTATCAAAAATTGTTCAAAGTGGTTATACACAGAAAAATTACGGTAACTCTGCCATGGATAACTTACAAAAAAATAGCTCTGCCACGGATATAAGCTAATGAGATCTACCTGCCTAGAACTCTTTCATATTTAAATCAGTTCATTATAATCATCTAGCCAAAAAGGCTGACTTCACCATGAACTGCTCATCATTCCCATCTCTTTGAACTAATTCCCATGAGGGAATTATCTGTCGATCCTATAGATCGACAATGGTTCTAAGACAGCAGGTCTCAGTTTTGTTGTTTTTGGCTTAGCAAAGAATGCAGATAACATGCTCCTGCTGCGAGCTGGTGCTTGCACGATGGCTCTTCTGTTCAGGTTATCAAATGACCTAAACGCTGGCAATTGTCTGGTGCCGTCTACGGAATCCTGCAGGAAAAGATTGTTTGTGAGCCTTTCTGTGCTTTGATCAGATATTACAGAGCCATTTTCCAATCTTGATATTGTAGTTACAAGTATCTGAACAAGGGTCATCAGTAAATAGAGGAGCTGAACAATCCACATTAAGACAGGTTCATGTATTGACATCAATAAGGGAAAGAAACCCAGTTCCTATAGTTTGTATAGAAATCTGCAGTTTTGGTATATGCTCCTGAATGTATTATTTCAGGGAGATAAGAAGGGGGTAAAAAGCAAAGCCTAACAAAATGGCGTTGAGTGAGCAAAAAATAAACAGATATAGCATTACCCTGTGTGGAGCACCGTCCTTTGGCACAAAGGCACCTGATGTAGCAAGTTCAGTTTGCAATATCAGATGAGGTGCAGAAGACCTACCTCTGAAGTTCCCTTCATCATCTGCATGCATGAGAATGTTGAAGACAATGTGCTAACATCATGGTCACCTAAGAAGTAGCATGCATAAAATGCAAAACAGACATACTCAATAGATGAAAGACTTCAGTTATTTTTGCAGAGTCTTCAGTGCTGCTGCAAAAGAACCAAAGGTCAAGCTCAAAATTTGAGTTGTTTTTCCGCAATGATTTGCAAGCTGGCAGGAACATAAGATCTTACATTGTGGAAGCATTTCTACTTCCTTTCAGTGAAGACTTCATTTCAGAAGCTAAATGCCAGGAAAGAGTTTTAGATGCAGGGGCACCTATTGATAAGTAGCCAAAGGATTAAATTAATATGGAAATGAAATGCCAATTTACATTGGAAATTAATGAGAAGACCTTTTAAACTGTAAAACTCCGTACATGATGGCTGAAGACGAGATCCATCTCGAAGATAATTCTGTCTGACGTCCTGTTTCTCAGGACTGAAATGCACCTTCTTATTGACAGAATCTATTGTGCCATACACATCAAGAATCAGCAGATGATATTAAATGAAATTAAGACTGCTAATCTCTCCTCTACCACAAAATAATTTAATAAAGAATGAAGTCTACTTGGTAAAATGTAGTGCTTGTGGTGTCGTGGCATAATAGCCAACAACTGCTGCTGTCGAAGTCCTTTTTCCGAAAATGTTTGGCATGTAAGGCAATGCTATAAGCAAGGAGATGTCAGTGAGCTCCACATATCAGAATGGCTTCCTATGAAAGATGTGGAAATTGAACAGCAAGTCCAGGTTAGGTCAAGAACGGCAGAGCATCATCTTTCGGAGAGGAATTACCTGATTAAGGCTGGTGACTTTAAGTTGCATGACCATAACATCTAGAGATTGTTGCTCAAGAAGGTCAGTCAATTTGTATGCCACAGTTCCTAGGTGATCAACAGCATTAACAAGTGCTTGAACAGTATAATCTTTTAGGTTGTCTTGCACCCTTACAAAGCCAAAGAATCAAAATTTCAGAAATAACCCACAGATTTTCCCTTCATAAATAGCAGCAATTACATATGTTAGAGAATGTATTGTGGACCGATAAGGGGTCGGGCCCATTTCTACTATAAGAGCAGTGGACTTGCACTCGTGCCCGACTAGAGGCCGGAAACTCGGCTCGTCGTCTGCTCGAGTTGGATGGAGGAGGAAAAAAATACCCAACTCAAGATCATTGTGTCCCCCCTCGTCCGAGACCGGAAGGGGAATACCCGGCTCGTAGACCGGTGTTGAGGGCGGGTGTTGAGAGGTGTTGAAAATTACATGTGGCAAGTGTATCCATGTTGTACGTAAGAGCGGGGGTTAAGAATAGATCCCAAATTGGATAAAATAGAGAATTATTAGTGGGTTTATAAGGTTGGAAGGGTACCACTACTTATAAGTCATGACTTTTAAGTAGATATGAGCCCGATCCCTTATCAACATATTTAAGAATTAATTATTCCTGACGCTATTATAAGTATATCATGAAATATTACTTAGAACTAGCATATGAAATCTCCTAGTGTTCCACTTTATAAAAGACGAAATGAACCTAGCTGTATATGTCAAGACTAAGACCTTAACACAGTAGTGCATTGATTCCGGATGGAGCAGATGGCCAACATCAGTATTATGTCAATACTGCGTCGTCGGTTTTTGCAAGTTTTTGTATTATGATTTTCGGTAAAGGAAAGCAACTATTTGAGCAAAAAAAAACATGAATTTTTTTTATACGAGCACTTGTACACAGAATTCCAATGTATTCATAATGACCAAACGGCACACAGAATTCCAATGTATTCATAATGACCAAACGATCGCCTGCAGTGGATGGCTCTCTAAAGCATGAAGGCACAGTCAATTACTAACACCCAAGGAAGCCCTTACTCAAATGGGACAGATGAGACGGAAATTTCCTAGATTCCAAAGCCCAATGACTTCCAACATAGGAGAAATGGCATACAGCATGTAGAAGGAAAAGTTACGTCACAATCCCATTGATGAGCTTATAGAAATCCAATGCTCTCGACCATCAACTACAGCAACAGAATCTTTTAAATATTCGTGCTAACACTAGTTAATATTGAATCATATCATGTGACCAGTATCAACAGGATCTAATGTCCCTTTCGCAAGTTCATTTTGGAAACCAGAGACAATGAATGACCGGTGCTAACTATGGATAAGATGCCAGAAACAGTCGACAGCGGGAACACAAATTCTGAGGAGTTAACAATCACAATGAAAGCAACTTACATCTGTTGCCGCTCACTGTGAAGATACGACTTCTCGCAATATTCTGCAGCAGAATACAACTGAGGCCTCAAATTCTTCAGCTCCTGAAAGGATAACAACAAATGCACACTCATCTTCTCTAAGCTAATTGACATGTAAAATAAGATTCGAATTCGAAGAACCAGACCACCAGAACTAGTCTTATGCTACAGCAAATGCATACTCAAGATCACGTGCATTTCGCCAAGATAGAAAACGAACCATACCTGTAGTGACTTGACGAAACCCTTACTCCTCTCCATGGAAGCTTCATCGAAGGTCATGGTGCGACTCTCCGCACTCGGATGCTCCACCTCCATCTTCAAACGATCAAATCTATGAAAAGCACAATGATACAAAACAAATCGTACATTTTACTCCATTGAATCCGCCCGCAGCGCCTGCCTACGAACCTTCAGGAATTTAGGTCTAAAGGGAAACAGATTAGCGAACTTGGGAAGGGGATCTCGATCGAGAGAGGTAGGGAGTGTGGAGGAAGCTATATTTAAAACAAACAAACGGCAATAAAAAAGGAAGAATCCTCACCCTTTCTGTTTGGCGGGAGATGGAAGGACCTCCATATCCTTGGACAGAAGGGAGAAAGAATATTCGGTTGACAGGTGTATTGGGGGTAGTATGGGGAATTCAGGTTGGAAAAGAATCGGTTTCCACACCCACCCACATGCTTCATAGCAGAGTTAGTTCCAACAAAAAATAGTCCAAACTCATTTCTTTTTTTCTTTAAATACAATATTAATACAATAATAAAATAAAATAAAATAATTTTTTTATTTTCAATAATAAATATAATATTATCAAGTTTAACTCTAATTATTACGGTATAAAATATGCTAATACATAATAGTTACTTAATTATTTAAATAGTATTATTTTATACTATAAAAATCTCATTTAGTGTATTGGTTAATCAATATTAGAGCAAAAAATAAATAAAATTTATAATTACTATTTATTAAGTATAGCATATAGTATAATATAGTTAGATTCAACAATTATTTTAGATTATTATTATTATTTTGTAAGTTTTACGTATTCTAATACCATTTGTATATCAATTTATAATTCTGGTTCATTAGGGTTTTTAAAGTTTTTTAACTCCTCGTATATTAATTTAAAAGAAATACAGTTATAATAATTATATCAAGTAATGAACAATTATTATAATATTATACAAATATTTAATTCAATTATTATAATAATATTACCCTCATTTTTCAATTATTATATTATCATAAATACTTTTAAATTTTCTAAAAATATTATTAGATTATTTTAATAACATTTCAATTTATTTTATTTATTCGTATAAAAACTTTATTAATCCTATATAAATTTATAATATTATATAAATATTTAATTAATTTATTATAATAATACTACACTCATTTTTTTTACTATTCTTATTAAGAAAAATTCCTTAAATATATTTTTAAAGGTAGGTGCCATCACTGTACCCAAATCTATTTTTTATTATTTATATCAATTCTCAACTCAACCGCTTTTTAATATCAAAAAATAAATTTATAAATTTTTAGAAAAATCTAGTTCAATCTCATCATTTCAAAATTTTAATTAATCTCTATATTTATTTTTCTTTAAATATGTTAAAAATAATTATTTTTAACATATTTATTCAATTTAGTTAAATTCACTTATATACACATTTTCCTTTTTTCTCATTTTAATTTATCTTTATATTTATTTTTCTTTAAACGTGTTAAAAATAATTATTTTTAACATATTTATTCAATTTAATCAAATTCACTCCAATATTAACACATTTTCTTTATTTCTCAATAAGTTTCTTTTTTTAAACATTTATAATAAACTTATTCTTTTAGCACATATTATTTCTACTATATCTCTCTTATTTTAGTGTTATTAGAGCATTATTAAAAAAACTCAAATAAAAATGATATTATGGGATTCAGTACCATTGCTCAACTCCGAATCTAATCGTATTCATTATTTCATTTCATCATTATTTATATTACTTATTAATCTATCGTTATTTCTATTTTCTTTAAATAGTCTAAAAAATATATATTTTTTTATTTTTAATATATTTATTCAATTTAACCCAAATTAAATCAAATATAGAAATCCTTAACTTATTTTTCAATAAATTTCTACAATTATAATAGGCTCTTTTTCTAATATATATCTTTCAAATTTAATTTTTTTTATTTTTAAGATACTTATTATCTGATATTCAAGTTTAACTCAATTTTTTATACGTAAACAGAAAATTATCAATCTCTATATTTATTATTTATTTAGCTATCTTAAAATAATTTTCTAATTTAACCAATTTTACCTTCAATAAACTTTATTGTCTTTTTTTAAATCTCGTATTCAATTTATCCAAATATTTATTTTAACATGATCTATTTATTTTGTTCTTATAATTTTAAGTAATAATTTTATTTTTAATTAAGCTCAAATAATTTCATACAAAATAAATTGATTATTCAATTATCTTATATCTAATATTAAATTTTATTACTAAACTTGAATTTACGTACAAATAATAAATAATAAATTATATTTTAATTACAAGACACGAGTTAGTATAAATAAAAAAATATAAATAGAATGAGTTCTATTAATAATTATAAATTTTTCTCATATTATTTTTAGATATCATTAATTTTTTTAATATATTATATATATTAATGTAAAACCTTATGGTATAAATATATCAATTCAGTATTAAATCAATATTATAAATATTATTTCTACCGTTCTTGGGCAGCTAAGTTGGCCAAGTACTATACTTTTTAGAAGAATTTCAAGAGTGTTGGAGAGGAGATGACTCGCCTCTAATGCTTAAAGAAGGCACTAATCTTCTATTGAGCCGGGGCATAGATATTGCCAACCATATGGTAATTTAGGGATAAATGAGAAATATTAATTATAATAGTAAATTAAATAAAATATAAAAGTATTATTTATTTATAATATTATAAATATTACGTTAATTATAATTAATTACTTTTAAATACAAATGTGTACAATTCTTTATTATATAGTTATCCGATTTAATTCGATACTTAAAATTAAACTGAATATTTGTCTAATTTGATAAAATATATAAGTTATTTTAGATACCACCCTTGTCCATACATCCATATTTTCCGGTTGCTTTCAAGAAATACAGGAAAGAGGCACTGAGGAAGAAGGAAGCAAAAGAGGGTGCCCATCAAATGAAGAAGGCAGTGTAAGGGATGATGAAGCTGAGAGTCTGGGAATGCTCGATAATCGGGGTCCGCTGGGTCCTACGTGGTGCTCAGGTCTGAACGGACCCGACCAAGTGGAGTTTAGGAGGACCGGGTCCACTAAGGTAGCCTAGTCCTGAGTCATTTTTAATTGATTTCCACATGGGTTCCATCCAACAATATTAAACATGTCTCGGTCTTTTCAAGTTCTCTTGCAGGTATAGTTTTAATTTCTAATAATTTAATTTTTAAAATTAAGATAATATATTATTAAAAAGGAAATTTGTTCGTATTTTTAAAAAATTGAAGGATGATTATTAATTCTTATAGTAAATGCTTACTTAATGTTTAAGCTATAATATATGAATCCATTCTGACAGCAGCCAGCAAGAAAGTCGTGCATGTGGGTGGGTGAGAGGAAGAAACTATGTGAAAGCGAGCAGTAATGGGCACTGCATTATATTTCATTTTCTTGAGTGGTTTAGTCTCAATTGATGTAGACTATAGCATAAGCTAAAGCCAACCACTTGAATGGTTCACATTTCACATAACCGTATGACACAGAGACATTTTTTAATCCATATGGTAAGGTTGCATTTATCAAAGGAATGTAGCATTATTATGGTAAAGTTCACGTGGGTGTTGTAAATGGGAATCTCCAGCAGCCCATGTCTCCGACAGAATTTCACAGCAGCGGAATGAGAACAATAGATACGCGCTTACAAGGCGCGTTCATATCGACACCCAAACCCTCGACATGAAGACCCAGACCTGCATTTTGGGGCAGAGGGTGGCGGCCTTCTAGAGGGCGGCAAAATGAGGAAGTTTAATTTATTTTTGGTTAAATTTATCAATTAAAAAAGGAAGGGTGGTAAGCTACTAAAAATAGGAAATATATTAATTAAAAAGAATTTAAGGAAACAAATGTTAATAGATGGCATGTCAAATGTCCAGTGCCCTCTTTTTGAGTTTGTTTACAAAAGATTAATTACCCATAAACAAAAAAAAAAAACCGGCTGGAAATTTTTTATCCTCCGTCAAATATCTGAGAAGACAAAAAAATGATGATAATAATAATAATGGCGCATATAGTCTCCGAGCTCAAGTGCAGCCTAAAATGGCCGACAATCAACAGCTGTTATGATGGGACCAAACGAGTAAAAGCAGGGACCAGAGAGTCATTTGGGGGTATCGGTAAGGTTAGGGTCAGCCGTGGGTATTGACTGCTTCCCAGACGAGGTTCTTGGGCACCGGGCCGCCGGCACTGGCGAGCTTTCTGGCCTGGAGGGCAGCGGTGCGGAGGACGCCGATGGTGGAGACGTTGGCCTCCCAGAAGCTGAGGCTCCGGTAGGGGAGGTTGTGCTTCTTGCAGAGGTCGCGGGCAAGCGGGGCGATCCGCCTAAGCTGGCCCCTCGGCAGCCTCGGGAAGAGGTGGTGCTCAAGTTGGAACTGGAGACCACCATAGAGCCAGTCCATCCACCTCGAGCACGAGATGTCGATGGTGCCCTTGGTCTGCTTCTCGAACCAGTCGTTCCCTTCCGGATCCCCGATGTAGACGTCGCCGGAGAAGTGGTTCAGGCAGAACTGGATGTGCTGGATGGATGTGACCACGAAGCTAGCGAGGACGAACATGATCCGCTCGGGCCAGTTGGGAAGGCAGGAGACGAGGAGGGGGAACCACGTCCAGAAGACGGCCAATCCGAGGAAGTTGAGTGCCCTGTCCGGAACGGACCGGCGCGAGAAGAGCAGGAGGAATGTCTGGATGAAGAGGTTGATGCGGCCGAAGCACATGACGGGGTAGAAAGTCCAGTGCTGGTAGCTAACGAGGAACCGGGCCAGGGAGTCGAACTCAAGCTTGCGGCCGTAGAATCGGGAGGTCAGGGAGGAGAAGAACCGGTTCGATACGGCAAAGACCGGGATGTGCTGGAGGTCCGGGTCGTTGTCAAGGCTGTTGCAGGCTATGTGGTGCTGGTTGTGCGTCCATTTCCACCAAGCGATGCTTATCCCCGTAAGACAGTTCCCCGATATGAGCTGTACCACCTTGTTGGTGGTGGGGCTCCACGTCACCTGCCACCGAATACAATAGCTTATCATTATTAATAAGTCAAGTTTCATATACTTATCGTCCTAAGAACACTATTAATATTCCTATCATTTCATATACTTATCGTCCTAAGAACACTATTAATATTCCAATCATAATAAGACACTTTCAATATCAACTTAATTGTCAATAGATATCATATTTTCAATCATAATAAGGAAAATGATGTCTAACCAATCCAGCTAATCTCAATTTAAACCGATGATTTAAATCTAATCATGATTTAATACTAATTTGAGGAGCCAATTAATATAAGGATCAAATTGACATATGTAAAATCAGTAATTGATGTACAACAAAATAATGCACTTGGTATTTCAAGTGTCTATACGAGGCACATAAAATAGGCAATACATTTAGGTGAAAAATTGATTGATGACCTAACTTGTAAATTCAGAAACAAAATCCGGGATGGTGAAATTGGTAAGTAGGTGCAGAAATTGGTAAGTAGGCGCATCAATCCTAGAAAGAAAGGAAAAAGGAAATTTCATGCATCTAGACAAGAAAATGTACTTAATTTCTGAAACTTTCAATTTTTTTAACCTCAGAATGGCCGGAATCATGGCCGACGTAGGCGCTGAGGACAGAGAGCAAGCCGAGCAAGCAGCCGGAGCCGAGGTGGACCAGCGTGCTCTCCGTTCTCAGAACGCCGTAGACGCAGAGGAACATCATCACCGCTATGGCCACGAACGAGTACATCACGTGGTGGCCTTTCTTCTCGAACATTCCCGACTTCGAGAACTCGGCTACCAGCCTCCGGTAATCCTTCGATACCTCCGACATTTCGAAGTCCTTCAGGTAGTATCCGGTGAACAACCTGCTCCGAACAAATCTCGCGATTATTGACCACAGAAATCATTTCGATCCTCTCAAACCCTCGCAATGCGTTCAAAAATACCTGTCGAGATACTGCCAGGCGGTGCCAGGGTGGTAGGCGATGAAGGCGTCGGTGACGTCCTGGCCGGCCAGCGTCAGTAGAGGCCCCTCGCCGCCGGGATGGATCTTCGCCCAGTCCGAGACGTCGTAGACCTTCCCGTGGATCGAGATCCAGAGGTCACCGGACTTGTTATGCTGCTTCAGCTCCTCCGACGTGACGTACTTCTTCGTCGTCTCGCCTTTGACTGCCGCCATTGTTTCCGGCGAGTCTTCTCTCACCTCTGCGACGCTGCTACAGTTCCGATTCTCTAGGAGAAGGCACCGATGCTCTCAATGCGCATTCCTCTACAGAGACACCAACGGAACCAAGAAGAGATTCCGATTTGATTCCGGTGATCCCTTTGTAGAGATATCTTATCTCTCCCTCTCTCTATCTCTCTCTCGCTCTCTCTCTTTATAGATGCCTCTCTGTATTTTTGGAGGCTTCTTTGTTTCAGTACACGAAGGGATAGGGGCGGTGGGATTTCATTAAAGGCGAACGCCGCGGTTTAGCGTTCCCTTTGACGATATTATTGGTCTGTCCGTCACGCATTGGTGGGTGTTTCGCGGTCCTCGTTCTTCCTCGGATAGATGGATTTACAACCGTTGATTTAATTCCATCGGTCAACAAGCGGATAAACTCTAAAAATCGGACGGTCCGATTTCATATTCTTTTATTGCAGCCTAGTTGCGGAGTACCATAAAATAGCTAGGTCCAATCTTGCTGACCCTTTTACCCTCAGGCTCCATTGACTGATTGATACGGTGAGATATTTTTGCGATAATATTTTTTATATGTATCTTCTATATCTTTAATTTCATTTTTCCTTTTTTTAAAGTCTCACTATATTTTATTTTAATTAAAATTAAATAAATTATATTTTCTAACATTTTTTTAGTGCAAAAAATCTTTGTACTTTCTTATTTATTATCTATTTTATTGTACGAATAAAATATATATTATTATATATTTATTTTAAAATAATAAAATCTAATCATTTTAATTTTATTTTTGACCTCTTATCTTTACTATTTGTCCTCTATTTATTTTTTATTAAATTATTTTATTTTTATTATTGTATTTTACCCTTAAATATATTATTCCCTATTTTCCATATGGCACGTGTGGGCTTCTAATATATTTGAATCGTGTAAGTTATGGGCCTTATTGTCCTTGTGTGTGAGGTTAGATAAGACGGAAAGGTAGAATTTACCCAATATTTCATTTTATTAATTATATTTTGGAAAAACTATATATAATATTATAAAAATACAATTCCCAAAAAAAGAAATACGATAAAATACAAAATATTATGGATTAATTATATATTAACAGTCATTTGACACGTGGCAGGTTGACCTATAAATGTGATGGCAGAAGCCTCTATATATGGTAAACATTATTGCAAACCATAGTTGATATGTTCCTGCTAATAAATACACAAGTTGGAATACCTGAAAAATTATGATAGACGTGGGCACGTGAAAATCACGTAATCTCGGTATTTTTGGGACACTTTTTATTTATAATATTATTATGAATTTAATATGATAATAATTATTAAATAATGAAGGTATATTCTTCTAAGCTCTAAATATATGCAAAAATTAATAATCACTATATAATTCTATATTACATTTATATTTAGCATATAATGCCATCAAATAAAATAAATGTAATTTCTCCCACCCATTTCCATTAATTTAGCATAAAATAATTTTGATTACATTACTATAAATTAGTATAAATAATTATATTTTATTACGGCAGTGAAAGCGCCAAATAGCATCCTACGAAGGAAAAAAACCACCCCATATGCCAATAACCAACATCACTATTAAAGGTGGCCATTTTTTCTTATCTTAACTTCTTAGCGTGGAATACTAATATATATATATATATATACTTAAAATTAATAAATTAATAAAATATATTTAATATAGTATTCTAAATTTTATAAAATTAAAATTTCTCTATTTTATTTAATATTAATACATTTAATACACTTAATTTAAATATGTACTTAAAAACGAATTTGGCATGTACTAATTGATAAATTATTATAAGTGAATAAATGATTTTACCTGTATTTATTTAAAAATTATAATTTGTAAGTATAAACTGATAAATTTATATTAATTCTTTATTTTATTGAATATTAAATAATATTTTTCTCGGCTATTTTATTTTATTATTTTGTGCACTAATTTATATATAAAATAAAAATTTACGCTCTAATTTTTTCTAATTTATTTTTTATAGGATAATTCGCACAATTTCCTTTAATAAGACTATAATATGATATTTTTTTTCAAAAAATTAAGCATTGCATCAATTTAAAGAAAAAATATTTCACTTTTATGAATAACCTTTCTTATGATAAAATAATATAAAAAAGAGTGGTCTACTAGAGATCACAATAGAGGGATATCACCTTCCCCTCCCTCTATTTGCCACCTATGGGTCGCCACCTAGGGGAGAGGTGGCAAGATAGAGGGGACACCAGTGAGGCCCCGGGGAGAGGTGGCAAGATGGAGGGGACACTTGGTGTCTAAGCCTTCTTGTGAGGGGATGAAAGAAGACATGGGCCACATCCATACCTCCACCTTCTCCTCATCTCAAGTGGAAACTATTGACCTCTTGAGCGAAGTTCTCGGAGAGAGTGGATTGAGAACTCTTTATTGAATCCATTAAGGGTTTTGGGGGAGATCTTAGGAATCTCATTAATTATGGCTAGATGGTGAAACACACACTTGTCTTTGACTTCATAGATTTGGAAAGTAGAAATTTCTAATGAATTGGAGGGTGGAAAAGTGATTTGGAGGTTTTTTTGGCGCAACAAAAGTTTATATGCATTACTCAAAATGTTTAAGACAAACTTCTATTCCAATTGGACATTGCATACCCGTTTGAATATAGGTCTCTTGCAAACAATTTATATGATTCTTTATGGTGTATAGATGTATGGAGATCCAATCTAAATGATTTAAATATTATTTTTGAGTTAGTCTCTAATATTATATATTTTTAATAATTACATATTTTTTTTATATTAATCTTGTTATTGCACATGTCACGTTATGATCTGATTGGGTTGGAATACCGTTAGTAATGTGCCACCTTTTTTTATGCTAATCGGACATTTCTCCCGAGTTAGAGTAAGCAAAATAAACACGTTCGTTGAGCCAATTTTTCCAAAGTAGAAATATCAAAATAACTAAAAGGTAAGCTCTTTTGTTCTATATCTTCACGGCCCGTATGTCTCTATGCAAAAGGTTTAAAGGAGAAAGTATTAGGGTGAGTTTTCATAAACATAAAAGAAAGTTTATAATCACTATTCTTTTTGTTCACAGGTTGTGTGAGTTTAACTTATTCTTAGAAAAATATTTCAATACTTTCCATTGCTCGAGTTTAGTATATCATATAACCACACTCACCCTTTATAAAAAGGGGTTCATATGTTTGTAGAGTAGTTTTCGACTATTCCAGTTGTTGACTAGAGCGTCTTTACTGTTAATCCTGATAGAAGTCCATGACTTTTATTGTCACGCTCCGACCCGACTTGGTGGAAACCCCATGAGTAATACACCACTCTCCTTGACCTAGATGAGTCACTACTCCCTAGATTGCAAAGAGTCGTATTGTTTGCCATTGTTCACTATAATAAAATTATACAAAACTAATAGTGTTAATAGTACCTAAGTTTAGAGGCTTGGCGGGAGAAACTCTTGAAAGACTGTCTATTTACTAAAAAAAATGTTAAAAGGAGTGGGTGAGTCTTTCAAATTAGTGAGCAGAAAGTCTTAAAGTTAGTTTTATTTTGGCTTCTCATTAGTTCATGGTGCTTCATCATTTTCCCATCCTCCTAATGTGTTGTTCATGAAATTGGGTTGACACACAATCACATGCCCTTTTATCATAAAAAAAGATCCAACATTCCCAGAACAGTTTCTGACTGTTCCACTTGTAGACCAGAGCACCTTTACCGTCCACCCTGATAAAAGTCCGTGACTTCTACCTTGATTATGAGTGTACATCAGTTATCCGACCCTTAGACCTTGAGTCATACCTCTTATTCATAGTGTGTGACGAGACCTCTCCCCCTCTGACCTTGGTCTCAATGTGCATGAAGCTCACAAGCCTTATTTGACATACTGGACGACAAACTGTCCTTATGCTCCCTGGGTCGTCCAATAGCTCTTGGAACCACCACTACCCCATACTGGCGCATCGATGGTTCTAAACTTATGGTATGCATAATCAATAGTTTTCATTATTTATAGCCGTTATCTTTGGTTTTACTGGCCTAGCGGACCTGACCACTCGGCTTCGGCTCCATAACTACTAGCCCAACTAGTTCGATGAGCTGGCTTCGGCTCAACAGCTACTAACCCAACAAGTTCATCTATCCGACATCATCACAATAACTAATTCACACAATTATATAATTATATGGAAATTTTCAAGCACAAAAGCCTTATCTTATTAATGGGCCTATGCCCGTGCCCACTTGAACGGTACTAGCCCTACTATCGCATGCTTCATATTTTCATCAGGACAACCTCCCAAAAGTTTTAAACTTGTTCAATCAGTTAGAGGAGGGCAGCCTTGATAAACCATTTTCAAATCGGGAAAACTGTACTCATCAGCCAAATCGGATGTGATGCTAAACCCACTTACCTAGGGTGGTGTAACTTGCCTTCGGCAGTGTCTTGGCCGGCTATGCGCTCTTGTACACAATCCTTGAACTACCCGTCCTACATGATCCGAGCATTCATATCAGTACAATTGGTAGGAAAGACCTCATAATTGCATGTATTGGCAATTTGGTCCTTAATTCTGTTGTAATTATGATTAGGTCCCTAAAGCACAAAATTTTGCTCTTATGTCCCTAATGTCCCACTTATCATCAATTAGGTCCCTAAGGTATTCATTTTTCCCTTTAGGTCCCTAATTTCCCTTTATTTCCATTCAAGTCCTCAACTTTTCATTATTTACAATTCAACCTCCACATTCCCAAATCCCTAATTTCACCAAAATTCCCTCAATTTATTGCATTTTGACCCCCAAATCTTGGATTCATCAAATTGACCACCCAAACTTGGGCAATTACCCCCTATCATGCTGCTAATCTCTCCTCCCATCTCCACATGATCATTTTGACCTTTGAATCACCTTAATCGGTGCCGATTTGAGGTTAAACGGAGACTCGTCGGAAAACGTCTATAAAGAGAGAAAGCTCGGTTTCTTTACCGGTGAGGTAGCGGCAGTTGGAGCTCTTGATGTGGACGGCTAGTGCTCTTCAAAGGGGTTCTTCTAGGATCCACTTACTGGCCAATTGCCTGTTGGAGCACCGCGAATTTGATGAGAAAAATTCAGGCAAGTTAGCCTCTACAACTTCGAAATTCTAACGATATAGGGCATAATTGGCTTACCTCACATGTTGTGGAGGGCCTAGTATGAGTAAAGGAAGGTTGGGGAATGGTCAATTTAGCTACCCGAGGCCGGGGGTGACTAGGGTGCAGCTCGAATTGGTTGGCTCCTCCTTGGCCGAAGGAGCAAAAGCCCTATTTGAGCTTAGGTGGTGGTCCTTAGACCGAACTAAGGTCGTAGTCATGTAGAGGACTTCTTCTCAGTTATAATGGCATCGAGGGGAGCTTTAAAGGTTGAGAAAAAGCTCAACGTTGGAGCTCTGGTTTAAGCTTCACTGGAAAGTAAACCTATTCTCCTTCTTTAATTATTGGTGGGATGAGGAATGCGAGGGGAGGGGTGCTTTTTATATAGGGAGTTCGATAACTGTCCAGGCTACCGACTGGCGTAAGACTCGATCCTCACCTCGCTCGCTGGTTGTCACGCCCCAACCCGGTTTGGTTGGATCCCCGTGAACAACCCATCGCTCTCCTGGTTTAAGAGGAGTTTCCCCCTTCTTTTACTCGAGAGAAGCCAGGCGTATTTTCGACCTTGTTCCCTGGAAAGACATATATCAAATAAAATACAAGCTTAAAAGAAATTAAGCAAACCTAAGAGAGGGTAAAGCTCGGTGTTATTCATAGTCATTTTCTCTTTTCCTGAAAACGGATAGAAAAGAGGGGCGAGTTTCTACAACTAAGTGAATGGGTATTTTAAAAATAGAGTTTTCGATAAAAAAATAGTTTTCAAGTTGGAGTGTACCAGACTCCTTAATTCCTTTAAATTTTCTTTGCTTTAAAATATTGGTTTTTCAAAAAACACATCCTTTATCATGAAGGTCATCATATAATCGCAAGCCAATACGTCCACTGAACCCACTTGTGGCATCGGAGCGACTTTACCGGCCACCTAGATAGAAGTACGTCCACTGCTACCCTGAGAATGAGTGGATGTTTGTGATATCCGACCCTCAATCCCATATAATTCTTCGTGTCCGTATGAGGACAGAGATCTCATCCAGTCCCTACCCCGGTCTCGTGCGCTTGAAGCTACATGGAGCTTCGCAAGGTCACCTGGTACAACTAACTGCCCTTATATCCACCAGGTCGTCTAGGGCCCTAGGACGCATCACTACCCCTCTTGGGCATCTTGAAGGTCTCGTAAGTATTTTCACATCATGCCATATAATATGTGGTGCCACTGGTCTAACAATCTCGACCCTTAACTCAATCTGCAACTGTTTGTCTTGACTAGTCTGAAGACCTGTCATGTCGCACTGCCACTAGTTGACTGAATATGTTGGTCATATCTTAATACCATGACCAAACAATTTATAAATGAAATTTATTCATCTTATTAGTCTCTTTTAATACAAATTATATTCATAATAATGAATAAGTTTTGAGACATCGTATTTGAATACAAGGGAATGAGTACATATTCTCAAAATTTATTAAATAAATAATTTTTTTACTTTTTAAATCATTTAAAATGCTCAAATAGATAAAATACCTTAATTGACCAAAAAATAAAAGGTAAAATAAATTAATTTTCTTTTAAAGGTAACCAACTCGGTAAGTAACGGCGTGGTTTGAAGTCCCATGTTGAACAATGACATAGATTGCAAATCAATTAATACTTTGAAGCCACCCTTTTTTGATAAGAAATAATTAGCATTGTATGTTACATGATTTGATATGCATATAGAAGATTTATAGTGTTCACTATATTTATATATATACACATATATGTGTATAAGCATGTGAATTTGTCTATGGATAGAGGATGAAATACCATGCTTTTTCTTAGGGAGTTGCTCGTCATGAAGCCTTTTTTTTTCTTTCTATATTGATGTTTTTACTCGTTTGTTTATTTATTTTATATTTTTCACTCAATAGTTAAAGTTAGTTGATTGTTGATGGGAGAGACCATCAATTAGTCGAAAACGTGTTGTTGATATAGCTTATCTTTTATCCTTTTTCTTGTTCCCTTTCTTGGGGGGACTTTTCCTTGACTGTGTTTGATGACTATTATAGTTGGACGAATGGAAAATGTGTTAGTATATAAAGTCATCAATCAAAGCAAAATAAGGCAAGAATACACTACAAAAATAGTGGTACACGTATATATAAAGTTATCAATTTCCTAATAATAACTTTTTAGTCGGAAGGATGGCATCTGAGGATATTAGGAAAGTTAAGGTTAGATATCCTCAAGAACGAATAAAAAAGAATTTCGGGAAAGAAGGGAAAGGATTGTACTAAAGAAGGAAACCCTGAGTAGGCATACATATCTCAACTAAGAAGTAATGGACCAAGCGACGTAAGATGATGAGATGACGTGCATACTGAGGTGGAAAAATCAAAGAAAGCATACTAGGAAGACCCAAGGAGTAAGCTAAACCCAAGGAACGGGTAAGTAGGAAGATGACATTAAAGGACGCCATTACCAGTGGACTACCCATAATAAAAAAAATAAAGAAAAAGCCTCCAAGGAGCATTAGAGAGGTTGAACCAGGACAGTAGTCCTTGGGTAGAAGGATAAACGTAAGAAGGGAAACCTTAATTGGAAATTTGAGAAATTAAACCCTATTTTATGAATTTAAATAAATTGAGATCCTAAGATAAATTAAAAAAAACGGTAATTAGTTTTTCCGTGTCATTTTTACATCACTCCTCTAAGTTGTGATGTTTAAAATACCATTTAATAGTGGGTTTTCATTTTCGAGGTACTTATCATCCAAACTAGGTATGATATAAAAATCTCACTCACCCGATCATGTAGTGAAATTTCCACTTAGTCGGTTTTCGTCCCTTGCGAGCTTAACCTCAACTGGCGTTCCCGATGTGTCATGTTCCTACATGGAATGAACATCGTTTGTTCATTATCATCATGTTTGATTACCTCATTAAGTATGAATGACTAAATTACCAACTTTTCCAATATTTATAAATTGGTCCCTAAAGTTATTATTATTATTTTTTTTACTTTAGGCCCCAATTGCCGGTTTTCCCTAAATTGAGTCCTGAAACTTTTAGAATTCCTCTTGTACCTTAATTTATTCAATTTCATGAAAAGGGGTTCAAGTTTCCCAAATTCCCAATTTGGCCCCCAAATTTTCTAAAATTACCATTTTGCCCCTTGACAAAATGGTAAGTTTTACCCCCAAAATTCTAAAATTGCTCAATTGGTCCTCTAACATTCTTGTCATGCCCAATTGACCTTTAATTTTATAAAATTACATTTTGGTCCTTTGAATTGTTGAAAATCCCCAATTTTCCCCTAATTTCAACTTTCTAACACAACCGAATTTGATTTTATCAAATTGATCGATCAAACACTTCTAATTGTTAAAATTGAAATTAAAATTGAGTTTCTACACCTTCATACAATTCAATAGCACTTTGAATAATAAGTTTTAACGTCGGAACGAGCTCAAACGAAGATTCATTGGAAAATAGAACGTAGAGAGAGAAAGCTTCAATTGCTCACCGACGGAGGCGCGTCGGTCTGAGCTTCCAATCGGGGCAGATAGCTCTCCTCCTAATGTTCATTCTAGGATTAAGAATTGCATCAATTGATGTCGAATTGATTTAGAATTTCATCATCAAAATTTTGTCGGTTCTCTCTTTAGAACTGGTTAGAAATTGTAGAGGGGAGCCGAATTGGCTTACCTTTCTATTCCAATTTGATCGTGGAAGGGCTGATGAGGTGTGGGAGAGCTTGGTTTGGCTTGAGGATGGCTCAAATTGGCTGATTTCAGCTCGGCCGAAGTAGGGCAGCTTCGGTCCGCCAGAGCTGCTTCACTGTTTGATCACGTCAGCGTTTCTCTGACGACTCTTGGAGTAAATAAAGACTACAGACGTGTAGCTGACTGATTGCCAGTTCTAAAGATCCTGACCACTTCTTATTTGGCTAAGAAAAGACCCTATATCGGAGTTCTGCTTCGAGCTTCGCCGGAAAACTAAGTAGGTGAGAGATAATGGAGTTTTCAAGTATGGAGAGGATAAATGAGGAGAGGCTCTTTATATAGGAAGCTCGAAGACTTCTTGGTCGTCCGATTGGCACCTTGATGATGGTCATTCATTGCCTGAAACTACCTGGCCGGAGACTTTTCAGCTTCGATGGAGCTGCGTAATTTTCCGATGAGTGAACAATGCTATCATCTGAAGTAAGAAGACAATACTGCTTCGAACCAGACTGGATCGGTTCAAACCGAGTTCATAGCTTAAAAGGACCGGTTCACCTCCAATTCGACTAAATTTTTTAAATCTAAAAACTTCTAAATTTATTTTCTATTCAATGGTGGACTCAAATCTCAAATTTGAATGTTTTAAGCCATTTAGAAAAATTAATTTAGAATCCGGTTTAATAGTGGTTCAAACTGGTTCATTTTCATGACTTTTATGACTCCTTATGTAAACCTTGCACTTTTGAGTTAAGGAAAACCGGGAAAAGAACCGGTTAAACCAGTAGCAAAATCGAGCCGGTTTACATTTGGGAACAAGCAATATGAAAATTTATAATTTCCGGGCGATCCAAAGGGTTTATTAAACCTCGGAAAAGGAAAAGAAGTTTAACAAAAATTAGAAGACAAAAATCAAATTGGTTTAGGTGAACAAGATTCCATAAGAACTTTGAAGTTAAGAGTGCTTGCCCGAGAGGAAGTATGAATTTTTTTTGTAACCCGAAATTTCGGTCAAAAATTTTTATACGATCGTACGCCTTATCATAAATAACCATAAATTAATATATATTTAATTATTATAATTAATACCAATAATTTAATACATAAATTAAATTGTCGGAATTAATACAAATAATTTAATTCTGAAATTAAATTATTGGCAATATTAATATTAGTAATAAATCTCTTCCATTTAATACACGGGTTTTACATCTATATAAAAAGGTCATCCCCATTCATTCTCCTCACACCCGAACACTTCTCTCTCTCTACTGCTCCATTTCTCAGTGAAGCTCGAACCAGAGTTTCAACTTAAACATTTTTCTTAACCTCGAAAGGAGAGGTCGAGCTCTTTACAACCGGGGAGAAGACAGCTATCTGATAGCAAACTACAGTCAATCCGAGAATTGTTGGAGAAGCGCCGACATGATGGAATAGTGAAGCAGCTTCGACGGACCGAAGCTGTCCTATTTTGACCAAGCTGAAATCGGCCATTTCAAGTCCTCCTCATGCCAAACTAAGCCCTCCCAACACTTACTCAGCCTTTCCACGACCGAATTAGGACCGAAAGATAAGCCAATTAGGCTCTCCTTTACCATTTTCGATCGGTGCTAGAGAGAGAGTCAAACGAATTTCAATGACGAAATTCTAATCCAATTCCGCATCAATTGATGTGATTCTTGATTCTAGGATGAACCTCAGGACGAGATCTATTTGTCGAGATCGAAAGCTCAGACCGTCGTGCCCTCACCGGTGAGTAATCGAAGCTTTCTCTCTCTATAGTTCATTTTCCGGCGAAGCTCTGTTTGAGCTCGTCCCGACATTAAAACTTGCGATTCACGTTTCTAAAGAATTGTATGAACATGTAGAAACTCAATTTCAACAATTGGAAATGTTTGATGGGTCAATTTGATAAAATCAAATTCAGCTGTGTTAAGAAGTTGGAATTGGGGGAAAATTGGGGATTTTTGAAATTCAAAGGACCAAAATGAAAATTTATGAAATTGAGGGTTAATTGGGCATGAAAATAATGTTGGAGGACCAATTTAGGAATTTAAAAATTTTTGGGGCAAAATTTACCATTTTTGTAAAGGAAGGGCAAAATGGTAATTTTGGAAAAGTTGGGGGACCAAATTGGAAATTTGGTAAATTAAACCCCTTTTTGTGAAATGGAATAAATTGAGGTCCTATGATAAATTTTAGAAGTTTTGGGACTCAATTTGAGGAAAAATCAGCATTTGGGACTTAAAGTTAGATAAATAACTTTAAGGACCTAATTGCAAATAAATGAAAGTTTGACTTTCTCATTCATTTGGAATGAATGAAGGCGATTAGGCTAAAGGATAATGAACCCAGATGTTCATATCGTGTAGGAACATGAAGTACCGGGAACGTCAACAAGGACAAGATCGCGTGAATACCAAGAACCGGTCTAGTGGAATTCACATTATTAACGAGTGAGTGAGAATTTTATATCATACCGGTTGGGGATGATAAGTACCTCAGAATAAAAACCCACTGCTTAGTGGTATTTTTAATCATCACTACTTAGAGAAAGCGATGTGAAAGTTTTGCGAAAAAACTACTTACGGGTTGTAAGTAGATCATACCTGGTTGGTATGATGAGACTTCCTTGAATGAAGTTGAAAACCCGTTCATCGGTTATGAATGGAGGTGTCCTTATACCCGGGTGGTATAATGGATAGAGAAAACATATGTTTTGTCGGAAGTGCTCTCCCCTGACTGTGTGCCAATGCTTAAACAATTTGGGAGACCTTCTCGATGGGAGCTCGAATAGCTTTGATAGGCTGGGAGCCTCGATTTTGGAACTTGGGGGCTAAATGCCCAATTTTGAAAATCTCGTACAGTGGGCCCAAGGCCAGTTGGCATGAGCAGGAGCTCGTAAACGAACATGACATATGTGCCATAAAACTTAATAAGTGAATTGTTTGGCCATGGTACCAAGATAGGATTAACACGCTCAATCAATTAGCGGCAGTGCGACATGACAGGTCGACGGACCAGTCAAGCAAACAACTGCGGGTTAAGTTGAGAGTGGCGGCCGTTAGACCAGTGGCACCACAGATTACATGGCAATATGAGAAAATATTGTTTGTGCATGCACTATGAGTACGAGATCATCAAGATGCCCATGAGGGGTAGTGATGCGTCCTAAGGGCACTGGACGACCTGGTGGCTATAAGGGCAGTTCGTCATTCCAGGTGTTTGTGCGAAATCTGGAGTAGCACCAAGCGCATGAGACCAGGGTGGGGACAGGATGAGGTCTCTATACTCATACGAACATGAAGAAGTGATTTCGGGATTGTGGGTTAGATGTCATGTACATCCACTCATTCCCAGGGTAGAAGCGGTCGTACTTTTATCTAGGTGGTAGGAAAAGTCACTCCGAAGCCACTGGCGGGTTAAGTAGTGATACTGACTTGCGAATGTGTGTAACCTTCATGATGAAGGATGTGTGTTGGGTGATGACACATCGATAACTAAGAAATAATGGAAAGCCTACCCTTAAAGACTGTCAACTAAGATGCCCGTAAGACAGGTATGTAAAGTTTTAAATTTCATGCAGTTTTGATTATGCTATTCCAGGAAAAAGGTGCAGGTTAAAGAACGCCTTACTCTTTACAGTTTACAATAAGGGGAAACCCTTTAATAAACCGGGAGAGTGGCGGGTTGATCACAGGGATCCGTCCAAACTGGGTCGGGGTGTGACACCTTAAGTCACTTAGGGTCCATAAAATTTCCAATTTTCCCTCTCTCTATTGGTTCCGGTTCATAAACCGTGTCGGTTCTTAAACCGGTTCAAGTTGGTTCGGGTCTGGTTCACTCAAACCGATCCCGTTTTTCTCTTCCACTTTGTTCTAAGGTTCCTTACCAAGGTTTATAAATCTTTTTGGGTCACAAGTGAGTTAAAATTTCTCCAATTTGCCCATTGACCAAATAAATGGGTTTGGGAATCGGATCGATTTTCTCACTCAGTTTGATCAGTTCTTTCCCATTTTCCTTAACTCCAAAGAGGAGGGTTTACACCGACGGCCAGACCGAAGCTTTTTTCGGGTCATCAGAGACTTTCTCTCTCTTCCTTGTCCCATTTTCTCTGTCATCCAAGTGAGGAAGACAACACTGTGTCGTGCGTGAGAGCTTGCACGCTTCGGCTTGCCACATGGCACGTCGTGATTTGCTGGCTTTGCTGATGCAACATCCTCCTCAATAGCCTAGTTAGCCTTTGACTCGTTGACCAGACATGTGGCAGCCTCCTATTGGCTGCTTGTTCTAACGTGGCTATTGATCGTGTTTAGTAAGCCATTGACTGTGACATGTGGTACCCTCTCATTGGATGATTTAAATGCACCCGACATCCCTCCTAATGCACAGTGGTATTGCAATGTGTCAACATCTGATTGGTTAAGGTTATCCGATGTGGCTCTGCCACGTGTCGACCTTTGATTGGTCGATTGTTTCTCCGGCGATCCTCGAGCTAAATGGAGTATGCAGTTGTGTAGCTCACTACCTCAGGATTCAAGAGAACCTGAATTTGCCTTCGGAGGCAGAGAAAAGTGCCCAAGTCGGAGCTTTGGTTCATGCTTCATCGAAAAAAGGAGCTCTTCTTCTTCTTTGATCATTTGAGGGATGAGGAGTACAAATGGGGAGGAGCTGTTTATTTAGGGAGCTCGAGGAGGGTATATGATGTCTTCTGGTTCCAATAAGGCTCATATTAGTTTCCGATAGTGTTTCACCTTGTCCTTGGGCACCCCTTTCTCACCCTTTAGAAACCTTTGTACAACTTCCTCACTTGGGTTGGACATCTTTTTCAAGGTTATAGGTGGAGGACTGGATTTCTCCGCAAATTTCCTAGGGACTCTCCTTCCTACACGATAGTTTAAAGTTGGGTTAATGTCAAGGCATAATAATGATATTGTATCAAGGAAACTAAGCTCTGATACCACTCTAGTTGTCACGCCCCGACACGGTTTGGTCGGATCCCCATGAACAACCTGTCGCTCTCCCAGTTTAAAAGGAGTTTCCCCCTTCTTGTACTCTAGAGGAGCCATGCATATTTTCGACCTTGTTCCATGGAAAAACATATATCAAATAAAATACAAGCTTAAGAGAAATTAAGCATACCTGAGAGAGGGTAAGGCTCGGTGTTATTCCTAGTCATTTTCTCTTTTCCTAAAAATGGATAGAAAAGAGGAGTGAGTTTCTTCAACTCAATGAATGAGTATTTTAAAAATAGAGTTTTCGATAAAAAAAATAGTTTTCAAGTTGGAGTGTGCCAGACTCATTAATTCCTTTAAATTTTCTCTACTTTAAAATATCAGTTTTCAAAAAACACATCCTTTATCATAAAGGTTATCACACAATCGCAGGCCAATACGTCCACTAAACCCACTTGTGGCGTCGGAGTGACTTTACTGGCCACCTAGATAGAAGTACGTCCACTTCTACCTTGAGAATGAGAGAATGTTTGTGACATCCCACCCTTAATCCTGTATATTCTTCGTGTTCGTATGAGGACAGAGATCTCATCTTGTCCCTACCCCGGTCTCGTGCGCTTGAAGCTACGTCAACCTACGCAAGGTCACCTAGTACGACTAACTACCCTTATATCCACCAGGTCATCTAGGGCCCTAGGATGCATCACTACCCCTCTTGGACATCTTGAAGGTCCCGTAATCATAATGCATATACAATCAGTATTTTCACATCATGCCATATAATATGTGGTGCCACTGGTCTAACAGCCCCGACCCTTAACTCAACCTGGAGTTATTTGTCCTTACTAGTCCGAAGACCTGTCATATCGCACTGTCACTAGTTGATCAAATATGTCAGTCTTGTCTTAGTACCATGGCCAAACAATTAATTTATTTAAATTTTCATGGCATATAAGTCATGTTTGTTAGGGTTTTTTAGGATATCTCCACTTATAACCGATGAACGGGTTTTCCACTTCCTCCGAGAAAGTTTCATCATACCAACCAGGTATGATCTACTTACACACAGTAAGTAGTTTTTCCATGTCATTTTCACATCACTCCTCTAAGTTGTGACGTTTAAAATACCACTTAATAGTGGGTTTTTATTTCTGAGGTACTTATTATCCCAACCAGGTATTATATAAAAATCCACTCACCCGATCGTGCAGTGAAATGTTCACTTAGTTGATTTTTGTCCTTTGCGAGCTTAACCTCAACTGGCATTCCCGATGTGTCGTGTTCCTACATGAAATGAACATCATTGATCATTATCATCTAGTTTGATTACCTCATTCAGTATAAATGACTAAATTCACAACTTTTTCAATATTTACAAATTGGTAACTAAAGTTATTTTCCTTTTTTTACTTTAGGCCCCTATTGCCGGTTTTCCCCAAATTGAGTCTTAAAACTTTTAAAATTCCTCTTGGTACCTCAATTTATTCAATTTCATAAAAGGGGTTAAATTTTCCCAAATCCCCAATTTGGCCCCCAATTTTTTCAAAATTACCATTTTGCCCTCCCTATACAAAAATGGTAAGTTTTACCCCAAAAATTCTAAAATTGCTCAATTGGTCCTCTAACATTATTTTCATGCCCAATTGACCCTCAATTTTATAAAATTGCATTTTGGTCCTTCGAATTTTTGAAAATCTCCAATTTTCCCCCAATTTCAACTTCCTAACATAGCCGAATTTGATTTTATCAAATTGATCGTTCAAGCACTTCTAATTGTTGAAATTGAAGTTAAAATTGAGTTTCTACATCTTCATACAATTTAATAGCACCTTGAATCGTAAGTATTGACGTCGGAACGAGCTCAAACAGAGCTTTGCTAGAAAATAGAACTTAGAGAGAGAAAGCTTCAATTGCTAACCAATGGAGGCGCGGCGGTCCAAGCTTCCAATCGGGGCAAATAGCTCTCCTCCTGAGGTTACTCCTAGGATCAAGATTTGCATCAATTGATGTTGAATTGAGTTAGAATTTCATCATCGAAATTTTGCTGGTTGTCTCTCTAGCACCGGTCAAAAATTGTAGAGGGAAGCCAAATTGGCTTACCTTTCCATTCCAATTCGGCCATGGGTGGGCTGAGGAGGTGTTGGGAGAGCTTGGTTTGGCCTGAGGAGGGCTCGAATTAGACGATTTTAGCTCAGCTAAAATAGGGCAACTAGGGTCCGTCGGAGCCGCTTCACTGTTCTATCACGTCGGCGTTTCTCCTATGACTCTCGGAGCAAATGAAGACTATAGACATGTAGCTGACTTCTCACCAGTTCTAAAGAGCCCAACCACTCCTTCTTTGGCTTAGAAAAGACCCTATATCGGAGCACTGGTTGAAGATTCACCGGAAAACTAAGTAGCTCAGAGATAATGGAGTTTTCAGGTGTGGACAAGATGAATGAGGAGGGGCTCTTTATATAGGAAGCTCGAGGACTTCTTGGTCGTCCGATTGGTGCCTTAATGGTAGTCATTCATTGCATAAAACTCTCTGGCCAGAGACTTTTCAGCTTCGACGGTGCTACGTGATTTTTCGGCGAATGAACAGTGCTGTCATCTGAAGGAAGAAGACGATACTATTCCGAATCGGACCGGATCGGACCAGTCCGAATCGAGTTCAAAGATTAAATTGGTCGGTTCACCCCCTATTCGACCGAATTTTCAAATCTAAAAATTTCTAAATTTATCTAAATTCATTTTCTATCCAATGGTGGCCTCAAATAAAAAATTTGAATTTTTTAAGCCACTAGGAAAAATGAATTTAGAAATCAGTTCAATGGTGGTTCAAATCGGTCCAAATCGGTTTAGATCTGATTCACCTGAACCGATTTGGTTTTCATCTCCAATTCATCCTAAAGTCCTCTTTTCATGACTTTTATGACTCCTTAGGTCACTTAGGTTCCATAAATTTCTCGGTTTGCCCTCTCTATTGGTTATGGTTCATAAACTGGCTCGGTTCTTAAATTGGTTCAATCTGGTTCGGGTCTGGTTCACCCGAACCGATCTAGTTTTTTTTCTTCCACTTTGTTCTAAGGTTCCTTCCCAAGGTTTATAAATCTTTTTGGGTCACAAGGGATTGAAATTTCTCCAATTTTCCTGTTTCCCAAATAAATGGGTTTGGGAACTAGTTCGGTTTGCTCACGCGGTTTGACCAGTTCTTTCTCAGTTTTCCTTAACTCCAAAGAGCGGGGTTTACAACTCTCCACTCCTTTTAGGAGTTTTTTCCCCAAAACTTATTTTACATTGTTCGCGTGTTGGCTTAAAACTTCTTATTGTTATGAAGTTTTCTATTTTATCGTCCTACCACCTTCTCGGTTATTTCGTCCATTCCTTTCATCACATATCTAAGATTCTCATCAAATCATCCTACCACCTTCTCAGTTATTCCTGATTCCATGGAACTTACCTTAGCCTGAAGTATATCCTTGAAAATCTATGACCATTTCCTTTAGTTATGTCCTTATTTCCCAAGGCAACATTTCACATTCCAAGCTTCTTTTACCCAAAATTTCATAACTATAAATTCCGGTCATTTTTCTTCCACAAATTCTGGCATTTATTATCTTTTCATCCTACATAGATTCCTTCCTCATTCCTTGGTCATCACCTTTATGCTTGACTTCATTATGCCTTACTTAGACTATTCCTTGCCTAAGTTGTATTTCTTTGAGTGAGTTGGATTTACATGCACCCTTACCGTATGGCATTCTTCGTGATGTCTTAACTTTACATCCCTATAATAGTATTGGTTTTTGTACCTCTTGTCTTTTTCCAAATTTCTTTATTCAGCCATTCAGCCTTCAAACCCTTGAATTTCCTAATACTTAATGGCATTAAAATTTCTGATCCTTTACTTTATTCTTCATTCCCACTTGTGTCCTTCCCCCTTAGGATCTCTTCTCTTTCTAAATCCATACTTGCTCTTATCAATGTTCCTCCCACTATTATTCATTCTGAGTTTAGTTTCTTTCTTACTCGTATGGCATCTTTTGATGTTATCTTCCTATTTATACATTACCTAGGTTTGACTTATCCCTTGATTCTTTAGGATTTCCTTCTCCTTGTACATGATCCTTTCTTTTCCAGCATTTTGTTCTTTAGGAGTTTATTCTCTTTCTTATTCCATTGGTTCCATTTGCTCTCCTTGGTACACCCATGTCTTCCCAAGATTTCTTTCTCTGGTGAGCTTCACATTCTCTTTCCCTCGGTATTTCCTTCTAGTTCTACCATTGAAAACCTTAAATTCTAGAGTATCTTTTTGCTGATATTTTCACCAACTTACTCTTACTCTTTGGATCCACAAGTACCTTATGTTAATCCTACTTCCTTTAAGGTGGACCTCTCATCCTCATTATGTCCAAACCTTTCGTACCTTCATGTCCTTGGTATTCCCCTTTTGTCTTGGTTAGGGTGTATTCTTTTACTACTCTCCATCTCTTATTAGACTTCGTCTACTCCTCCGAATGATTTGGTCCATATAAGTTATTTCCTTAAATCAGATCCATCTAAAGTTTCTATTTTGAGTTTCTAGATCTTCTTGTAGTAGATCACACTTAACCTCCAACACACCCACTTAGCTACTCATACTCTTTACTGAGGACCTTATTTCGGCTTTGGTGTTGCAACCTTCCTTCGATCAATTGCCTTGACCTGGAGCTTTCTCCTTCCCGATCCAACTTCCTATTTTCCATCCTCCTTTTGGTGTCTTCCATTTTGGGATTCTTTTGTTCGATTGTCCTACCTTTCTTTTAGAAATTTTCTCTTTTTAAATTTTCTCCTAAGCTTAAGGACCTTGTATGATTCATCTATTCTTGCTTCTCTTCTTCCTTTGATCTATACTTTTGCCTTCCACATGTCTCCTTATCCTTTAGAGTTCCTAAGGAACCGTATCCTAGTTCTTTATAAGTAGTTGTTACACCTGGCCTTCTTGTTATTTTATTTTCTCTCCATCTTTCCTTGGTGGACTCTATACTTATTTCTTTTTCTTTTCGATCAGCTTCTACTCTTGAGATTCCCATTGGGATGTTCTACTTCTCTCAGTTTTTCCTTATCCTTCATCCTTAGAGCTTAGTTTTAACTTTTTGGACTCTCCAAAAATTTGTACTCTTGGATGGTTGCTTCTCTGACTTCTTTTTCCTTTACTATATCCTTTAGATGGAATATTCCATATTGTGTTTCCAATGGTAAGTCTTAAGGGTTGAGTCTAACTATAAATAACCCATCTTTCCTTCATTAGGTGAATTTCTACCTTTTACTTAAATTTTTATTATCATATTCTTTTATCTTGAATTTTATCAAATAACTCAGAAGTTTTAAGAAACTTTTACTTTCATTATTTAAGAAATATTTTCTTGCCATAATTTGGCTTATTACAGGAATTCTCTACCCCCTAATCCCTTGGGGTCATAGGACTAGAGTTAACCCTAGAACGATTATGAGGCTCTTGATCAAAAGGCTCTAAGTAACTGATTGGGGTCCATTCGCTCTCCCTAATAGGACAAATTTCATGTATGGCCTCCAATTCGTACCGCCTTAGTACTTCAACCTCACACTCATAAGTCCACTTCACCCATTGGGAGGGATTGAAGCCAGGTTGAGTGGGTGGAGGTACTTGGTGGACCTCCATGAAGGTGGCATACACATCTCAATAATTATCCCATGCCTCCTTCTTGGTTGGATTTCCTTCCGGTTGTTGTGGGATTGGAGGAGGAGGGGATGGACTTCTAGGAGGTGCTACTGGTTCCTCTTGTCTAGGAGGAGGGTATATGATGTCTTCTGGTTCCAGTAAGGCTCCTATTAGTTTCCGATAGTTTTTCACCATGTCCTTGGACACCGTTTTCTCGCCCTTTAGAAACCTTTGTATGACTTCCTCCCTTGGGTTAGACATCTTTTTCAAGGTTATAGGTGGAGGACTGGATTTCTCCAGGAATTTCCTACGGACTCTCCTTCTTACACGATAGTTTAGAGTTGGGTTAATGTCAAAGCATAATATTGATAATGTTTCAAGGGAACTAGGCTCTAATACCACTCTAGTTATCACGCCCCGACCCGGTTTGGTCAGATCCCCATGAACAACTCGCCGCTCTCCCAGTTTAAGAGGAGTTTCCCACTTTTTTACTCGAGAGGAGCCAAACGTATTTTTGACCTTGTTCCATGGAAAAATATATATCAAATAAAATAAAAGCTTAAGAGAAATTAAGCATACTTGAGAGAGGGTAAGGCTCGGTGTTATTCTTACTCATTTTCTCTTTTCCTGAAAATGGATAAAAAAGAGGGGTGAGTTTCTACAACTTAGTGAATGAGTATTTTAAAAATGGAGTTTTCGATAAAAAATAGTTTTCAAGTTGGAGTGTGCTAGACTCATTAATTCCTTTAAATTTTCTTTGCTTTAAAATCTCAATTTTTAAAAAATACATCCTTCATCGTGAAGGTCATCACACAATCGTAGGCCAATACGTCTACTGAACCCACTTGTGGCATCGGAGCAACTTTATCGGCCACCTAGATAGAAGTACGTCCACTTCTACCTTGAGAATGAGTGGATGTTTACGACATTCGAACTTCAATCTTGTATAATTCTCCATGTTCGTATGAGGACAGAGACCTCATCCCATCCCACCCCGGTCTTGTGCGCTTGAAGCTACGTCGAGCTTCGCAAGGTCACCTGGTACGACTAACTGCCCTTATATCCACCAAGTCGTCGAGGGCCTTAGGATGCATCACTACCCCTCTTGGGCATCTTAAAAGTCCCGTAATCACAATGCATGCACAATCAATATTTTCACATTATGTCATATAATCTGTGGTGCCACTAGTCCAACGGCTCCGACCCTCAACTCAACCTGCAACTATTTGTCTTAACTAGTCAGGAGACCTGTCATGTCGCACTACTGCTAATTGACTGAATATGTTGGTCCTGTCTTAGTACCATGGCCAATTAATTCATTTATTTAAATTTTTATGGCATATAACTCATGCTTGTTTACGAGCTCCTGCTCGTGCCAATTGCCATATGGCCCATTTTTCGAAATTTTCAAAATTGGGTATAATAGCCCCCAAGTTCTAAAATTGAGGCCTCCGGTCTAACAGAGCTATTTGAGCTCCCATCAAGAAGGTCTCCTAAAACATTTAAGCAGTGGCACACAGTAAGGGGAGAGCACTTCTGACAAAAATATATTTTTAACTATCCATCATATACCAACCGAGTATGAGGATATCTTCACTCATAACCGATAGATGAGTTTTCCACTTCCTCCGAGTAAGTTTCATCATACCAACTAGGTATGATCTACTTACAAATGATAAGTAGTTTTTCCGTATCATTTTCACATCACTGCTCTAAGTTGTGATGTTTAAAATACCACTTAATAGTGGGTTTTCATTTATGAGATACTTATCATCCCAACCGAGTATGACATAAAAATCCCACTCACCCGATCGTGCAGTGAAATTTTCACTTAGTCGATTTTCGTCCCTTGCGAGCTTAACCTCAACTGGCGTTCCCGATGTGTCGTGTTCCTACATGAAATGAACATCGTTGTTCATTATCATCTGGTTTGATTACCTCATTCAGTATTAATGACTAAATTCACAACTTTTCCAATATTTGCAAATAACTCCCTAAAGTTATTTTTCTGTTTACTTTAGGCCCCATTGTCGGTTTTCCCCCCAAATTGAGTACCGAAACTTTTAAAATTCCTCTTGGTACCTCAATTTACTTAATTTCATAAAAAGGGTTTCAAGGTTCCCAAAATTTCCAAAATTGGCATTTTGCCTTTTCTTTACAAAAATACAAAGTTTTACCCCAAAAAATCTAAAATAGCTCTATTGGTCCTCTAATATTCTTGTCATGCCCAATTGACCCTCAATTTTATAAAATTGTATTTTGATCCTTCGAATTTTCGAAAATCCCCAATTTTCCCCCAATTTCAACTTCCTAACACATCCGAATTTGATTTAAAAAAATTGATCGATCAAATACTTCTAATGGTTAAAATTGAAGTTAAAATTGAGTTTCTACCTCTTCATATGATTCAATAGCACTTTGAATCATAAGTTTTGACATCGAAACGAGCTCAAATGGAGATTCGCCGGAAAACCGAACATAGAGAGAGAAAGCTTCAATTGCTCATCGACAGAGGTGCGATGGTCTAAGCTTCCAATCGGGGTAGATAGCTCTACTCTTGAGGTTCCTCCTAGGATCAAGAATTGTATCAATTGATGCCGAAATGAGTTAGAATTTCATCATCGAATTTTTGTTGGTTCTCTCTCTAGCACTAGTCAGAAATTACAGAGGGGAGTCGAATAAGCTTACCTTTCCATTCCAATTCAGCTGTTGGAGGGCTGAGGAGGGCTCGAATTGGCTGATTTCAACTCGGTCAAAATAGGGCAGCTTCAGTCCACCGGAGCTGCTTCATTGTTCAATCACGCCGGCATTTCTCCAGTGACTCTCGAAGCAAATGAAGACCACTGGCGTGTAGCTGACTTCTCCTTGGTTCTAAAGAACCAAACCACTCCTTCTTTTTCTTTGAAAAGATCCTATATTAGAGCTCTGGTTAAAGCTTCACCGGAAAACTAAGCTGCTGAGAGAGAATGAAGTTTTCAGGTGTTGAGAGGATGAATGGGGAAGGGCTCTTTATATAGGTTCTCGGGGACTTCTTGGTCGTCCGATTGGCGCCTTAATGGCGATCATTCATTGCCTGAAACTCCCTGGCCGGAGACTTTTCAACTTTGTCGGTGCTGCGCAATTTTCCAGCGAGTGAACAGTGCTGTCATCTGAAGGAAGAAGATGACACTGCTCCAAGCCGGACTGGACCAGTTCGAATATGATTCAAAGCTTAAACGAACTGGTTCACCCCCAATTAGACCGAATTTTTCAAATTTAAAAATATCTAAATTTATCTAAATTCATTTTCTATCCAATGTGGCCTGAAATCTCAAATTTGAATTTTTTAAGCCATCTAGAAAAATTAATTTAGAATCATGTTCAATAGTGGTTCAAACCGGTCCAAACTGGTTCACCTGTACCAGTTTGGTTTTCATCTCCAGTTCATTCTAAAGTTCTTTTTCATGACTTTTATAACTCCTTAAGTCACTTAGGGTCCATAAATTTCCCGGTTTACCCTCTCTCTATTGGTTCCGGTTCATAAATCGGCTCAGTTCTTAAATCGGTTTGACTTAGAAAACCAACCGAGGATGACCACGTCACGGTTATCGAGTGAGTGGGCTTATGTACATCATACCCATTTGGGATGGTTAGCATTTTAGAAAAGAAAAACCACGCTATAGTAGAATTTTGACATCATACCCGGTTGGGGTGATGGGCAAACAAAGCTAAAACCTACTTACCGATTATAAGTAGAGAAAAATTATACCCGGTTGGTATGATGGACTTCCTTGAAAGAAGGAGAAAACCGCTTGCTAGTTGTAAGTGGAGATATCATCACGTCCAATTGGTGGGATAAAGTGAAAAATATATTTTGTCAGAAGTGCTCTCCCCTGACTATGTGTCAATGCTTAAAATCTTTGGGACACCTTTTTAATGGGAGCTAGAATAGCTCAAATAGGCCAGATGTCACGCCCTAACCCGGTTTGGTTGGATCCCCGTGATCAACCCGCCACTCTCCCAATTTATTAAAGGGTTTCCCCTTATTATAAACTGTAAAGAGTAAGGTGTTCTTTAAACCTGCACCTTTTCCTGGAATAACATAAATTAAAACTGCATAATATTTTAAATTTATCATACCTGTCTCACAGGCGTCTTAGTTGATGGTCTTTAAGGGTAGGCTTTCCAAAATTTCCTGAAAGGGATATAAGGGAGGGGTGAGTATGAGTACTTAGTGAATTGGTTTTTAAAACTTTTAACTTTTAGGAAAAAGATTTGTATTGGAGTGTGCCAGACTGCTTTCTTTCAAAAATCTTTTCATATCAAATCTCGATTTTTACCACCATTTCCTTATTAATCACGATGTGCATCACCCAACATACATCCTTCATCATGAAGGTCAAACACACATTTGTAGGCCAGTACGTCCACTGAACCCACTTGTGGCGTCGGAGCGAATTTACCGACCACCTATATTGAAGCACGTCCACTTCTACCGTAAGAATGAGTGGATGTACGTGACATCCGACCCTCAATCCCGAAATCAATTCTCTGTATCCGTACGAGGACAGAGACCTCATCCCATCCCCACCCGGTCTCATGCGCTTGGTGCTACTCCAAATTTCGTACGGTCACCTGTTACGACTAACTGCCCTTATACTCATCAGGTCGTCCAAGGCCCTTAGGATGCATCACTACCCCCCATGGGCGTCTTGATGATCCTATAATCATTGTGCATGCACAAATAGTATTTTCTTATCATGCCATATAATCTGTGGTGCCACTGGTCCAACGGCCCCGACCCTCAACTCAACCTGCAGCTGTTTGTCTTGACTAGTTCGGAGAAGTGTCATGTCACACTACCACTAGTTAACTGAATATATCGGTTTTGTCTTGGTACCATGGCCAAACAATTTATTTATTAAAATTTTATGGCACATATCTCATGTTTGTTTACGAGCTCCCCTGCTTGTGCCCATTGGCCTATAGCCCACTTGTTCAAGATTTTTCAAAACCGGGAATAATTGCCCCCAAGTTCCAAATTTGAGGCCCCCGGCCTATAAGAGCTATTCGAGCTCTCATCAAGAAGGTCTCCCAAATCGTTTAAGTATTGGCACATAGTTAGGGGAGAGCACTTTCAACAAAAATATGTTTTCAATTGTCCATTATACCGACCGGGTATAAGGACATCTCCGCTCATAACCGATGAATGGGTTTTCAACTTCCTTCGAGAAAGTTTCATCATACCAATCGGGTATTATCTACTTATAACCGGTAAATAGTTTTTTTGCATGATTTTCACATCACTCTTCTAAGTTGTGATGTTTAAAATACCACTTGGTAGTGGGTTTTCATTTCGAGGTACTTATCATCCCTAGCCGGGTATAATATAAAATCCCACACACAACCGGTAAGTGATTTTTAGCTTAATTTTCCCATCACCCCAATCGGGTATGATGTTAAAAGTCCCACTCACGGTGGCTTCCAATTAAGAAAAAGGTGTTCATCATCTCAACCAGGTATGATGTGAATAACTCACTCACGGTTAATACACTGAATTTCACTAAACATTCACGCGAGCTTGTCCTTGCTAGCATTTTTGGTACTTCATATTCCTATACGATATGAACATCCTTGTTCATTATTGCTCATCCTAGTAGCCTTCATTCATTCCAATTGATTGAGAAAACTAAACTTTTTATTTATTTACAATTAGGTCCCTAAAGTTATTTTTCTTTAACTTTAAGTCCCTAATGCCGATTTTCCCTCAAATTGAGTCCCAAAACTTTTAAAATTCCCATGGGGACCTTAATTTATTCAACTTCACTAAAAGGGGTTTAATTTTCTTAATTTCCAATTTGGTACCCCTATTTTTCCAAAATTACCATTTTGCCCTTCCATTACAAAAGTAGTAAGTTTTAAGCCAAAAATTCTAAAATTCCTCAATTGGTTTTCTGACATTCTTATCATACCCAATTGATTCTCAATTTTATAAAATTACATTTTGGTTCTTCAAATTTTCAAAAATCCCCAATTTCCACAAATTTCCCCCCAATTTCGACCCCCTAACACAGCCGAATTTGATTTCATCAAATTGACTGATCAAACACTTCTAATCGTTGAAATTTAGTTTCTACATGTTCATACGATTCCATAGCACTTTGAATCGCAAGCTTAAACGTCGGAACGAGCTCAAACAGAGCTTCGTGGGAAAACGAACTATAGAGAGAGAAAGCTTACCGTCAGGGGCACGACGGTTCAAGCTTTTGATCTGGGAAGATAGCTCTTATCCTGAGGTTTATCCTAGAATCAAGAATTGCATCAATTGATGCCGAATTGAGTTAGAATTTCCTCATCAAAATTATGCCGATTCTCTCTCTAACACCGGTCAAAAATTTCAGAGGGGAGCCGAATTGGCTTACCTTTCAGAGGAAGGGTTGGGATGGCTTGGTTTGATCTAAGGAGGGCTTGAATTGGCCAATTTCAGCATGGCCGAAACAGGGTAGCTTTGGTTCGCCGGAGTTGCCTCACTGTTCCATCATGCTGGCACTTCTCTGGCGACCCTCGGAGCAAATAGAGACAACAAGCGTGTAGCTAACTTCTCCTCAGTTCTAAAGAACCCGACCTCTCCTTCCAAGGTTTAGAAAATGCTCAATTCGAAGCTCTGGTTTGAGCTTCACCGAGAAATGGAGTAGTAGAGAGAGAGAAGTGTTCGGGTGTGAGAAGAATGAATAGAGATGAGCTCTTTATATAAGTGTAAAATTGTGTTATTAAATGGGAGAGATTTAATACTAGTATTAATATTGCCATAAATTATTGGTATTAATTACAATAATTTGATTTAGGTATTAAATTATTGGTATTAATGATATGGCGTACCATTCGCATAAAATTTTTTTACTGAAATTTCGGGTTACAAAAAAAATATACTTCCTAGGAGGTCAACCATCCCCGCACTACTCTCACAAAAGCACGCTTAACTTCGGTGTTCTTATGGGATCTACTTCATCTAAACTAATCTAGTTTTTCTCTTCTAATTTGTCTTAAGATTTTTTTTGAAGGTTTTAGGAACCCTTGGGATTACCTAAAAGTTGTAAATTTCCAAATTGCTTGTTCCCAAATGGTTAGGTTTGTAAACCGGTTCAGTTTTTTACTCGATTTCACCGATTCTTTTCCCGGTTTTCCTTAACTCAAAAGGGCAGGGTTTACAACTCTCCCCTCCTTTTAGGAGTTTTGTCCCCAAAACTTAATTAGCAACCTTGCATGAGGAACCATTTTCTTTGATGTCCATTTATTGTTTGCATAACATGCAAAATCTTCTCTTGTTCTTTCAATTAGCCCTTTTTACATCCTTCACTTAAGGAATTTCTTTTCCTTTATATTATTTACTCCTTCCATGGAGTTTATCATAACTAGACATACCTTACTTCAGGGTATATTCTTAGATTCACATCTTTCTTTACTTAGAGCAACATTTTTCTTTTTGAGGTCCTATACTCAGGATTTGAGAGTTTCAAGATACCTAACCATTATCGTGTCTAGTTAACCTCTTGGTCGTTGAAACCCTTAGCTCAATGTACTTTAGAGCATTACATACATATTTTCACAGATTTCCTTGTCCTCACCTTTTTGTCCTATTTTGACTCTTCCTTCATCCGTTGCTCATTACAATTCAGCCAAAATTTTATGTTTAACTTTGTCATGCCGACTAACTGACTCTTCCTTATTTTGAGACATGTTTTCCTCGGGACTGTTGGGTGTAACTACCCCTTACGGCATGATGTTTTCTAGATCTTGTCTCTGTATCCATTAGATTTCTAGAACACATCCTTTAGGGTTATTCCCAACTTTCCAACCTATCGGGGATTGTATAACTTCATCCCTCTCTTCTTTTGGTAGTATTCCTCAACTACCTTTACCGTTATCCAATCAACTTACAAAAATATGTCGATTCTCCTTACTCACTCGTCCTTTCTCAACTTTCTTATTTGAGTCTTTCCAGTTCCAATTATTTGGTTTCTAGATGATTTACTGACATGCTGAGATTGAACCTTTCTTAGGTCTACCCTCATTCCCATTGACATCCTTTACTCTTGGCATTTCCTTTGTCCTTAATCCACTTTTACTTGTTCGTAATAATTTCTTACCTCATTATTCCCATTTGACCCCTTTTGGTCTATTTGTCTATTGTTTTGTTTGAGGAGTTCCCTTTTTACAGTTTCATTCTCCACTATGTCCCTCAAGGTAGAGACTTTTATCCTAGGAGCAACATGCTCAACCTTCTTACCATTCCTTGATGGTTTCTTCCTCCATTTCCTTACTTTTCCTTCTATACTGTGGCATTTGCCCGCTTAGAATCCTTACCCATCTTAAAATTCCATTTCGTCCCTTATTCTTTATTTGAGGATCTTATTAGTCTTATTTCGCGTACTTCATACTATGCTCAACTGTCCACTCTTTAGGCTTCATTATGCGCATGAGACTACGACCGTCTCACTAATTGTGGTTATTTCTCCTTAGCCACATCTTATTTGGAAGACTTGCTTTCCCAACGTTTCTCAGACGTTCTTTCCTTTATTACCTTAGTATAGGTATTCCACTCATTTTTACTTGTCACTACATCTTTTGATGCTAAATTCCTATTTCTCGTTCCTTTTAACCTATTTCATTGGGTCATCCCAGTATGCTTTCTTGGTTCTTTCACCTCAACTTACGCTTCATTTGTAAGTTTATCTCTTTGTCCCTTTCACTTTGTTCCATTATCTCTTAGTTGGGATACATATGCCTTTTGAAAGTTTCTTTCATCAGTAGGACTCTCCCCTTTTTCCTTCGTTCTAGGGAATATCTACCTTTAAATGGCAACCTTTGATGTCGTACTCTTCTATTTATCCTTGCTCTTGAAATTTTGAAGGTATATCTTTGGTTCTCTATCCTCATCCCTACTCATACCACAATACACATCTATTTCTTATAGGGAGAGTTTAAACTTTACTTGTTTCAAGATTTTCTAACCATTATGTGAAAGGCTTATCTACTCCTTTCTTGGCTTGAATTTCATCGTTAATTTGGTCATTTGTCCTTTTAAGGATTTCTTTCATCCTTCTTTTCTCCAATATTTGGCCTTTCCACCTCTTCCTTCTTTGTTGGAGTTTATTCTATGACCCTCACGAGGGTAGTTCGTTACCTGCCTCATCCCTACTATTCACCTTGTCTAATTCTCTTGAGGTAGTTATCTCTTGAATCTTCTTGTCCTTAATGATCCTTCCAGTGCCTTTTTTAGGGTGTATTCCTTACTACTTCCCGGTCCTCCTTAGGGCATCGTTCAATCTCTTTGACTATCTTGTTATTATGGTTTGCTTACTTATGCTACGTTGGTCAGAAACTCCAATTTTGACTTCTCTACTTTGTCCAAAAGAAGTTGTACTTGCAATCTTAGGACATCCCATTTATCGTCAATTTCTAGGCTTGTCTTCTCTTGTGGATGTACTCCTTTCTTTGCTCCTAAATTGTTGGAATTTCTTCCTTAAGGGAGGATTCTCTTCAACTACCTTTTTGTTCAGTTTGTGATTTTATTGAGGTCCTACCTTTAGCTTTATTTTTTCCTTCTTGCCACTTCGCTAAGATCTTGAAGAGCTTCCTCCTATCTATGGTTGAAACTACAAGCTAGAGTTGTGTTTCTTGGGATGGTATCCTTTTGGATTTCCTATAGTTGTGAGGGCGTCTTTCTTGTAAAGTATTGTTCTAAATCCTAGTGGTGGACAATCCTTCATGTCCTATCTCCTTTGTACCTTATAATAGGTTGCTTTTTGCTTAGTTACTCCAAGAGTTCTCATATACTCCTTACCATGATGGTTTTTTTATCATGCCTTCTTTGCCTAATAATCTCTTTTATTCATTCCTTTATCCTTGATCTCCATGGTGTCTAGGGAATCACGGTTTTGTTTGGTTACTTTTCTTGGGGTCATCTTTCCAACAAGATTACATACTTTGAGAGACAAGCTTTCTAGGAATTGGGAGTACTTCATTAATAGAATAGTACAATATGTTGGGGTATTTGCCCTATTACAGAAAGTGGTCATAAAATAAATAGGGAGCTATGAGATTCTTGATAAGCATCCTCCTAGGTAAGGTTATATGCCCTTTGCTAGCATTTATAGCTTCACGCTTGGCTTCCTTTGTACTTAGAGTTGTGCCCTCAATATGTCCTAGCACCATTTTCCTGGATACTTCCCCATTTGGTCTTTTGAGATTCCTACCATGCCTCAGGCATTTGGGAAGCTTCTAGGGTTGTCTTCCTACGAGGACAGGGTGTTGAGTAGACTCATTCCTAGATTTCTTGGTTACTCTTCTAGGAGCCATTTGAAAATTTTAAGATCAATCCTATTAGTTACAATATTTTCTAGTCTTGATTATGTATTCGAGGAAACAGGCTCTGATACCACTCAAGTTGTCATGCCCCGACCCAATTTGGTCGGATCCCCGTGATCAATCCGCCACTCTTCCAGTTTATTAAAGGGTTTCCCCTTATTATAAACTGTAAAGAGTAAAACATCCTTTAAACCTGCACATTTTCCTAGAATAACATAAATTAAAACTGCATAATATTTTAAATTTATCATACCTGTCTTACAAGCATCTTAGTTAATGGTCTTTAAGGGTAGGCTTTCCGAAATTTCCTGAAAGGGATATAAGGGAGAGGGTGAGTAGGACTACCTAGTGAATGGGTTTCAAAACTTTTAACTTTTAGGAAAAAGATTTATATTGTAGTGTGTCAGACTCCTTTCTTTCAAAAATTCTTTCATATCAAATCTTGGTTTTTACCACCATTTCCTTATTAATTACGGTGTGTCATCACCCAACACACATCCTTCATCACGAAGGTCAAACACACATTCGCAGGCCAGTACGTCCACTGAACCCACTTGTGGCGTCGGAGCTTCTTTACCGGCCACCTATATAGAAGCACGTCCACTTCTATCTTGAGAATGAGTGGATGTACATGACATCCGACCCTCAATCCCAAAATCAATTCTCTGTATCCGTATGAGGACAGAGACCTCATCCCGTCCCCACCCCGGTCTCATGCGCTTGGTCCTACTCCAAATTTCGCACGGTCACCTAGTACGACGAACAACCCTTATACTCACCAGGTCGTCCAAGGCACTTAGGATGCATCACTACCCCTCATGGGCGTTTTGATGATCCCGTAATCATAGTGCATACACAAATAGTATTTTCTTATCATGCCATATAATAATCTGTGGTGCCACTGGTCCAACGGCCCTAACCCTTAACTCAACCTGCAGCTTTTTATCTTGACTGGTCCGGAGTCCTGTCATGTCACACTGCCACTAGTTGACTGAATATGTGGGTTATGTCTTGGTATCATGGCCAAACAATTCCTTTATTAAAGTTTTATGACACATATCTCATGTTTATTTATGAGCTCCTACTTGTGCCCACTGGTCTATGGCCCACTTGTTCGAGATTTTTCAAAACCGGGCATAATAGCCCCCAAGTTCCAAAACCGAGGCCTCAGCCTATAAGAGCTATTCGAGCTCCCGTCAAGGAGGTCTCCCAAATTGGTTAAGCATTGGCACACAGCCATGGGAGAGTACTTCCGACAAAAATATGTTTTCAATTGTCCATTATACCGACCGGGTATAAGGTCATCTCCGCTCATAACCGATGAACGGGTTTTCAACTTCCTTCAAGGAGGTTTTATCATACCAACTGGGTATGATCTATTTATAACCGATAATTAGTTTTTCCGCATGATTTTCACATCACTCTTCTAAGTTGTGATGTTTAAAATACCACTTGGTAGTGGGTTTTCATTTTGAGGTACTTATCATCCCCAACCGGGTATGATATAAAATCACACTCACAACCGGTGGCTTAATTTGCCCATCACCCTAATCGAGTATGATGTTAGAAGTCCCACTCTCGGTGGCTTCCAATTGAGAAAAAGGTGCTAATCATCCTAACCGGGTATGATGTGAATAACCCACTCATGGTTAATGCAGTGAATTCCACTAAACTGGTCATTTGTATTCATGCAAACTTGTCCTTGCTAGCCTTCCTGGTACTTCATGTTCCTACACGATATGGACATCCTTTTTCATTATCTCTCAGCCTAATAGCCTTCATTCATTACAACTGAATGAGAAAACCAAACTTTTAAACTTCCCATGGGGACCTCAATTTATTAAATTTCACAAAAATGGGTTTAATTTCCCAAATTTCCAATTTGGTCCCCCTATTTTCTAAAATTACCATTTTGCCCTTACTTTACAAAAATGGTAAGTTTTACCCCAAAATTTCTAAAATTCCTCAATTAGCCTTCTGACATTCTTATCATGCCCAATTGACCCTCAATTTTAAAATTTTGCATTTTGGTCCTTCAAATTTTCAAAAATCCCCAATTTCCTCCAATTTCGACTCCCTAACATAGTCGAATTTGATTTCATCAAATTGACTGATAAAACACTTCTAATCATTGAAATTGAAGGTAAAATTGAGTTTCTGCATATTCGTAAGATTCCATAGCACTTTGAATCGCAAGCTTCAAAGCCGGAACGTGCTCAAACGGAGCTTCGTTGGAAAATAGACTATAGAGAGAGAAAGCTTACCGTCGGGGGCACGACGGTTTGAGCTTTCGATATGAGCAAATAGCTCTTGTCCTGAGGTTCATCCTAAAATCAAGAATTGCATCAATTGATGCCAAATTAAGTTAGAATTTTCTTATCGAAATTCTATTGGTTCTTTCTCTAACACCGGTCGAAAATTACAAAGGGTAGCCGAATTAGCTTATCTTTTCGTTCTAATTCGGTCGTGGGAGGGATGAGAAAGGGTTGGGATGGCTTGGTTTGATTTGAGGAGGGCTAGAATTGGCCAATTTCAAATTGATCGAAACAGGGCAGCTTTAGTCCGCTGGAGCTGCTTCACTATTCCATCATTTCGGCACTTCTCTGGCGACCCTCGGAGCAAACAGAGACTACAAGCTTGTAGCTAACTTCTCCCCAATTCTAAAGAGCCCGACCTCTCCTTCCGAGCCTGACCTCCCCAATTACAAAGGGTAGCCGAATTAGCTTATCTTTTCGTTCTAATTCGGTCGTAGGAGGGATGAGAAAGGGTTGGGATGGCTTGGTTTGATTTGAGGAGGGCTAGAATTGGCCAATTTCAAATTGATCGAAACAGGGCAGCTTTAGTCCGCTGGAGCTGCTTCACTATTCCATCATTTCGGCACTTCTCTGGCGACCCTCGGAGCAAACAGAGACTACAAGCTTGTAGCTAACTTCTCCCCAATTCTAAAGAGCCTGACCTCTCCTTCCGAGGTTAAGAAAATGCTCAAGTCAAAGCTCTGGTTCGAGGTTCACCGGGAAATAGAGCAGTAGAGAGAGGGAGAGAAGTGTTCAGGTATGAGGAGAATAAATGAGGATGAGCTCTTTATATAGGTGTAAAATTGTGTATTAAATAGGAGAGATTTATTACTAGTATTAATGTTGCCATAAATTATTGATATTAATTTCAATAATTAAATATATATATATATATTAATTTATGGTTATTTATGATATGGCGTACGTTCGCATAAAATTTTTGATCGAAATTTCGGGTTACAAAAAAACATACTTCCTAGGAGGTCACCCATCCTTGCACTACTCTCACGAAAGCACGATTAACTTCGATGTTTTGATGGGATCTAGTTCATTTGAACCAATCTAGTTTTTCTCTTATAATTTGTTTTAAGGTTTTTTTCCAAGGTTTTAGAAACCCTTTGGATTACCCGGAAGTTGTAAATTTCCAAATTGCTTGTTCCCAAATGATCGGGTTTTTAAATTGGTTTGGTTTACTTACTCGATTTGACCGGTTCTTTTCCCAAATTTCCTTAACTCAAAAGGGCGGAGTTTACACCAGAGGCCTTGGTTTTTGTACTTGTGGGGCTATATGCCCAATTTTGGAAAATCACGTGTAGTGGACCCAAGGCTAGTGTGCACGAGCAGGAGCTCATAAACAAATTTAAATTGAGAAAGCCATGAAAATTCTAATGAAATTGATTTGTAATTTTGTCATGGTACTAAGTTAGGACCGACAGTACTCGATAGACTAGCGGCAGTGCGTCAGGGCTAGGTCGACAGACCGACCTAAACAAATAGCTGCAGGTCGGGTTGAGGGTCGGGGCCATTGGACAAGTGGCACCAAAGATAAATGGCCAAATGTGAAACTATTATTTTGTGCATGCACTTGAGGTATAGGACCATCAAGATGCCCAAGAGGGGTAGTGATGCATCCTAAGGGCTACTAGACCACATGGTGGAGATAACGGCAGTTCGTCGTGCTTGCAGTCGCGAAGCTCGACGTAGCTTCTTGCGCATGAGACTAGGGTGGGGTCGAGATGAGGTCTCTATCCTCATACAGACACGGAGTTGCTTTTGATTTTGAGGGTCAGATGTCGTGAATATACTCAAACACTGGGTAGAAGTGGATGGGCTTCTATCTTGGTGGCTAATAAAGATGCTCCGAGCCACAAGTGGGTGTAGTGGACGGGCTGCACTTGTGAACATGTGTTCCCTTCCTGATGAAGGACGTGTGTTGTTTGCTAAACACACAAGATGGCAAATGGAAAGAGGTTTTGAAAAACCAGAGTTTGAAGAAAGATCATTCTTAAAGGAAATAAAGATTTTGGCACACTTTAATTAAAGTTGTTTTTATGAATACTCACTCCCAACACCCATCCACTGAGTTGTAGAACTCACCTCCTCCCTTTACCCCTTTTCAAGTAACCAAGGAAAACCAACCCTAAAAACCTTTTTGTAGCCGAACCTTAAGATAAGTATGTAATATTTAATATATTTAGTTTTATATAATGCTATTCCAGGAAAAATAACGTCTTACTACTCTCAGTTTAGAAAAGGGTGAAACTCTTCATAAACCAAAGGGAGTGGTGGGTTGCTCACGGGGATCCGACCAAACCGAGTTAGGGTGTGACATATTAAGTTATCTGTAACAATGTTTAGTTTAGTGGCCCAAATCATAGTGCGTCTAAGTGATCAAGACCAGTAAAGGGTACTAGAGGGGGAAGTGAAAGTAACCTGACATAGGGAGAAGCCATTAAGAGTACAAATGAAATCACAGAGTATGACTTAGAACCTTACCTAAGGTTAGCTTCTCCCTTAATTAAGCATGTAAGGGATAAATACCCATATATAAGGAAACTATGGGATAGTAGCCCTAACAAACAGTAATATACTTTGAAAATGAACAAAGTACCTTTTTTTATATAAGACCTATTGTATAAGGTTGAATGGTAAGGACGTAAGAAATGACAAGTCCCAGTAATCTCTCAAATGTAGTGAGGGTTCTAATATAAGTGTATGATTGAATACGGTGGGCAAACAGTGCGGATACATCACACAATGCTAGTATAACTTAGTACTCTTAAGTATGATTGATTTCCTTAAGGGTAAAGGATTAACACCTCACAATTAATAGAACTAAATGATTAAATATCTAATGTAAGAAAGTGTACATAGAAAATGTACAATACCCATTGTGTCACACCCTAACCCGTTTTGGTTGGATCCACATGAACAACTCGTCACTCTTCCTGGTATAGAAGGATATTCTCTCTCTAATCACCATTAAGAGTCAGACGTGATTCAACTCTCATTGATTTTCCTGGAACAACATTATCAAAACTAGCTCAAATAAAGGCTTTAAGTCGATTATACCTTATGATAGGTGACAGGTGATGCCTTGTTGAAAGTTTGAGTTTTCTTGTAAACCTCATCCTTTCAAACTAAGGAATCGAAGATGGGAATTGAAAATTTTCGAGAGAAAATTGAGGTAAAAGCGAACTGGAAACGGTAAATAAGAAGAACGAGAAATTGGAAAGTTCTAAGTAGCCAATAAATACCCAAAAATCATGTGAAAAAACCATTGATAAAATTGGGTGTGAGAACCGGATCAGTTAAGGGTAAACCGGACATGAATCGGATTGATTCGGGATAACTAGTTCAAAGATTTATTTTTCTAGGTGGTTTAAGAACATAAATTTTGAAAATTGAATACATCATTTGATAGAAAATAAATTTATATTAATTTAGAAAATTTTAAATTTTAGAAAGCCGATCGAATTGGGCTTAAATCGACCGATTTTCGAATTCAAGTCACCAAATCCATTACAACCGAATCAGTTAACAATTCAGCCGGTTAACACATCGTCTGCAAGTTAAGTAAGTTAGCACGACCAATTAGCGTATGACGGAAGACGAAACACGATGAATCAGGCTATTAATTATACAGGATAATTTATTTTATATTAAATTAAAATAGTGTATACAAATTAAAATTCATTTTATATTTAGTTATTGTAGTGTACACCATATTAACTATTTTTTTATATAGTAGATTTACTGATTTATTCACCCTTCAAAAAAATTGAATTTCGGTAGCAAATTATAGGATTTTCCGCAATAGAATAATCCCATGTTGTAATAAACAACCTATTGAAATTTAAAATTAAAAAATAGAATATATTGAAATATATAAAATATAAGTGTGATAGGCCATAAAAATAAATACAAAAAATAACTTTATTGATAATTTGAGTCCCTATTTATATACAATAAATAGAAATATAAACAAATAATATCAAAATATTATTATATAATATTAAATAATAAAATTATATTATATATTATAATATTTAAAATATTATAGTTATAATATTTTAACAAATTAAAATTTTAGTATTTAATTAGGTGAAATTTATTAAGATTAATTTTTGTAGATAAGTATAACATAAATATTTTATGTTTAATTATGGAAAAAAGAGAACAAAAAATAATGGTTAATTTTCAAAAGATAAGATCTAAACTATATGATAAATCTCAATTTAGTTCAAATTTTAATTATTTTACAATTCATCATCTATATTCATTGGGTACAAGTTGGTGTTGCATTACATCACTCTATTTAATAGCTCATAAAGGCTCAAACACAAGACTATACAAAATTGAAAATTTGTCAAAATGCTATATCTTCAAGTTTATTTATTTATTATTTTATCCTTCAATTTTAGTTTTAAAATATTAATTTTCCAGTTTTATCTTAAAAAGAGGTGACGGGTCTTCATTGAAAAAAAATGAGAGATGATGAAAATTCTTGGATTAAATATTAATTAAAAGATTTAAATAATAAAGTAACAAAAATAATTTTGTGTGACAAAAGGAATAAATTGATAAAAACTTATTCTATCATTTTTTTGCACAGGTAACATCAATTTCCTTGCTAAATGACTTTGGGCACAAAATTATTTAAAATTGACATTTGTTCATCCACTTTATTAAAATTAAAAATTGGTGAGATACATTAAATATCCTATTTGACCTCTAACATTTATTCATTCAGTTAATTTACCAAACTTGAGAGCATCAATATGCCATAAAATCTGCCGGACACTCTTTATTCCTATGCAAAAGGGCATCTGACATAGTTTTGAGCTTCTTTCTAAGATCAATCAATCCCATTTAAATTCCTATGCAAAGATATTTAAATCCATGTGCAAAGATATTTGAATCCCGTGCCTTATAATAGTCTCACTCCATCATCATTCATGACGTACTCTTTAAATTGTAATACTAGTAGCGTAATGGAAATACTAATCATAATTAATTTTTATATTTTTGTATCACAGTCTTTAGATATCTTAAAATGTGCTCTTTCATTATATTTTTTTCACTTTTTTATTTTTTATTTAATAAGGTATTATAACTTATAAGTAGTGCAATAATTTTAATATTATAATTACACAACACTTCTCTATTTTATCAAATATTTAATCGTATTTTTTAAATCCATATTCAACAACTGAGCTAGATATAATTTTTCCTCTATACTCGAGTAAATCACGAGCCGGGTTTACGGATTCAGGTTGGGTACAAGTGCAAACATACTTAGTATAATATAATGTTATAATGTATTGTAAACTAATAAATAGTATAATTTATGTTTACTTAAATTAATAATTTATAAACAGTAAAATCATAAAAACTTTATAATCCCATAATATTTTTCTATTTTATTCAATTTAAAATTATATTATTAAAATTAATATTATCAAACCCTACCTCTATCCATCCTAAAATGCAAACTAGATAGATATAGTATATTAACATTATAATAACATATATTTTAGTGGGTCTACAGCTCGACACAAATGATAGGCATGAAATTACACAATTTTATGGGGAAACATATTAGCATGCACAAATAAAGTATTAGAGCATTTCATATAATTTTTTTAGGGATGGTTGGCTTCTTATTTTTTAAATAACTTTCCACAATCTATTTAAGACATCATAAGATGTTGATGCACCATGATGAGTAAGTGCCCTATCACTATCCAAAATAAGAACTTAACTTTCACATTACATATTTTCTCAAAACCTAATAATTCGATTACATTCATAATTGGTATGGTTATAATAGCATCAAGTTCCTCTAATGGGAGCATTTGTTTTTACATACATGTCTTTTGTTAATAAGAGAGTATATCCTTAAATGTTTAAGATTTCCATCAAAAGGTAGGGTAACTTACTTATTATTGTCAAATGATTGAAATTCATCTATATTCCCATACAAATAGCAAGTTTACCAACTTAAATGATTCTAGATAGGTACCATGAATTAGACCCCATTACCCCCACCTCCTTGATGCCTAACAATTTAGGGCACTAGAGCAAGTGGACTTTTTTTTTCATGCAACTTGCCCCACTAGAACTAGAAGTTTATGATAATGGAGTTGACTTCATCTTGAAAACAACTCATCCAATAATTTGAAAATGACTAAATTGATATGAATTCTAATTTTCATTAAATTTGAAAAAAATGTGGACAAAAAGACTAAATTCATGTAAAACAAAATGACTAATTTGATGTATTATTTTATAATAATAATAATAATAATAATAATAATAATAATACAACCCATTTTTAGGAATAAATATTTGTATTTTCACAATTATCAATTAGTTTTTAAGTGTTTAAATTGATTTATTTTTAATTTTTCTAATAAAATATGCCAATACTTGAAACATAGAAATTACTATCATTTTAGCCATTTAATTTGAATCGTTAATCATTAATTAGCTAAGTTCTTATATATGATTCCATAATTTATCACATTAGATATTTTTTTTATAACTTTTGTCACTATCTAAACTCAAATCTACCTAATCACTCTAATCCAAAATTAGACTTGATGTCTCCTACATCAGCAACATCACAACTCATAAATTACTAATGCCATCTTTTATATCAATGTAGCGTTACTTAAATGGTGACCAAAATTTTATAAAGACCAAAGTACTGGTTGTGATAAATTTTACTAATTAAATTGATCATTATTGTCACCTTCCAACTCACACATAAGCAGCAGAGAGGAAAATTGATACCACAAATTATGTGAATGAATCAGTAGATGACCAAAATCTAGCAAGTGGATCATATCATAAGATGACCAAATTCGGATAAATATATAATTAATTTTGACAATACACAAAATGCATATTTTTTCATGAAATTATTACTGAGATCTCCTGTTTGTCTTACAATAATCTTATCATCCACCGTATATTTATATTTATTATTATTATTATCTCTTTTTCCCAATATTAATAACAATTACACTGCAGCAACAGTAGCAGTATGGTCTAATTCTGTGTGCTCCGATTTATGGAAATCAGATCTGACTCACGTGTAGTTCACATCTTGGCCTTATTTTTGTGGAATTAGGTTTTCTATCATTTAGTAAATCTTCTTCACGTTGTGGCAATAACCAAACTGCTTCATTTTGGAGGAATGCATGTTCCATTAAAATTGCATGGTATTGTTTTATTCACATGTGACACATGTTACATTGCTCTGTACAACCCCAGTAGTGCAGTTTTATTTGTCAATTTGTAAAATATTAATAATTTATTTATCACCATCATGGACTTTGTGTAAGACTAAATCAACTACTTGCTCGTTTCCATATGTTTCTACTTGGTGTATCAATCATGTTACATGAAATTTCAATCATACCATGTTTCAAATTCAATTTAGTGAGCATGAGTTCTTTAATTCCAGTTATGAATTGTACTCTTACATTTGATACTAATATATGATTTGGTCAAAACTACTTGATTTAATACTGAATATTATTTTAGGGTTAAATTTCTTATTATTAAGTTTGGAATATGTATTGTATTGCCACCCATCTGATTTAATTTTAAATTTTCGATTTTACGTGTAGTAAAATGAAGCAAATGTCTATACGAGTTATTCTATAGCGGTGGTCGATCAGGGATCATCGAAATTGGCCTAATTATAGCGGTAAACAATTGCGGCCACAAGTTAGAGTGGTCAAAATTCATATTGTGGGAGGTTGGATTAGGCTTTGGAAAGTAGATGAGAGACTAACTATCTTTTTAACATTTGTTTCAATCCGAATACAGTTGAAATTAGTAAAATTTAGCGTTAAAAGGTTGATAATTACGTATAATTCTTTATTATCAAAATAAGTTGATCAAAATAGTATTAATGTGATAGCTTCTCATCACTTTTGAGTTGGAATTCAGTTATAAAATTCAAATTAAGTCTATTAGTTATATTTTGAGATAAAAATTACCTTATTAAATTTGTTGGAACTCAATTATAGAACTCAGGATGAGGATATACCATTCGGATTTCAATTCAAATCCATTGTTCCAATATCGCGGAGCCCTAAGCACTACTGTATGAGGTGAGCTCAAGACATTCTGGAGGTTGAAGAAGGGCTGAGCATCTGCGGAATGATCCGAGCTGAGGAAGGTTGCGGCACCAGAGGGAGAAGGCTGAGGACCTTCCAGAGTGACTGTTGGAGGTGGAAGAAGCTCAAACCAAGGCACGTCCACCTCCACCCAAACTACTTTATTTTTCTGGTTATTAGGAGAGTCATGTACCCTAAGACGGTGGAATTAGGCCAATTTGCTTAACAGATCACATTGTAAAAGTATAACCTACAACAGACCAGTTTGAGGTTATAGAATGATACTACAGCATCAAATATTCCTTCACAAAAAAAAGTCTAGACAATTGGTAGGAATTGTAAAAAATAAAATGTAGGAGGACAAAAACACAAATCTAAAAAAATTAAATCCATTTATGAAAAATTGAAAATTAGAGATTAAATTGTAAATAAATATTGCTTGTAAAAATATGATTTAAAGTATAAAAAGTCACAGTATGTTGACTATTTTACACCATTAAAAAAATTAAATGACCAAATTTTATTTTATTTTTGAAAAATCTATGTTCACTCTTATATACATGCATACATTAAATTTTATTTATTAAAATATTACTTATTTAAATACTTAATCTCTTGTACAAATTGGTTAAACTTTGAAATTCAAAAAATGAAAATTATTTGATATATTATCATATATAATAGATTTTTTTATGTATCATATATTTTTTAAATATGCATTTTGTTATATATGATAATTTTCCATCAATGGGTAATAATGTCATTTTAATTAAAAGATATATGAAGGGGTCTACTAATGGAGTTCATAATAAAGCAAGAGGAGAGAATGACATTAACAAAATGTATAGTGAGATTAGTGGTATGAAAATTGTTATTTGTTTTTTTTTTCTAATTTCTATTGTCATAACATAACAAGAACATATGATAACATTAATCAACACTCCTCCCATTAGAGAATAAAGGGAAATTAGGACTCAAATGGAAAATATTTCTGACACGTCATTCACTATCAAAATATTGATGGGTATTAGTATATGAAATTCTTTATATAATTTTTTCTTTATATCAACATCAATTAGACAAGAAAGTTGACTTGTGATGAGTAAGTAAACATGTTATTAATAATTATTTATAATGAGATGATAATAATAAGTAAAATAATTTTATTTTATATATTGAAATTTTTTCACCTCATCATAATTGGATCCATATAATATAAGAAAATTATATGATTATATAAATGATTGAAAATATATTAAATTTAATTGAAATATTATTATATATTATTAATATTATATTTTAGATAGTTATAATATATATTATATAATTTTATTAATTAAAATTATATTATATATTTTTGTATTATTTATTTTATTTTAAATATATAAATAATTACATTTATTATATAATTCAATTATTTACTTATTAATAAATAATTGTTCACTTATCTTATTTCTATTATCTACCAACTTTATATTTCAAAATCTTATTTTTATAAATTATAAGATTATTATCCACATTTTACGATTCAAATTAATTACAAACATTTAAAATTGTAAATAAACTATTATACAAAGAGAATAGAAAAAAATTTTAGTTAGTGTGAAAAAATTGTTATTTTAACGAAATAAAAAATCATTTTTAATTAGTGTGAATAAATTATTATGCCGGATGAGATAAAATAAATAAATTTTAATTAGTGTGATAAAAAAATATATGGCAAAATAAAAAATAAATTTTGATTGAGGTAGATATAAGATAGAATAGAAAATAATTTTTAATTAGTATAAGATAATAAATTGAATTAAAAATAACTACACTATGTTTTCGGTATAATAAAAAATAAGTTTTGATTAATGTTTACTATTTTCGTATAATAAAAATTAAATTTTAATTAGTTTTTGTAATAAAAAAATAATTTTTAGTTGGTACGGGTAATAGAACAATTTTATTTTATTTATATAATTTTGTAATATATATATTTTTATTTAACTAAATATTTATTTTAAATAAAAATGTTAAAATATTATAATAAATTATTAAAATTATATATTATATATTATAATTTTATTAGTTAAAATTATATTATATATTATTGTGTTATTTATTTTATTTTAAATATATAAATAACCGTCACTATTATTTAATTTATTCATTTACTTATTTATAAAAAGTTATATCTATTACCTAATTATCCTATCTTTAAAAATATTTTTCTTTAAAAATATTTTTCTTTACCATTTTAGATTTCTATAAAAACAACCTACAAAATAGCCCATGTCTTGCATCACATTACTTGAAATATAGCATCCTACTTTTTTTTTCTTACTTTTCAAGGCTTTTATATATTTAAAAATCAAGAAATAGCACTATTATCCATTGCTAGGATGAAAGAAATTAGGGGAAGAAATAGCCACCGTTGGTGAATATGGAAAAATTGGAAAAAAAAAAACAATACGGTAAAATTGGAAAAATGAAGGATTTTTTTGCTTAGAGACATTAAATTAGTTAAACATTTTACTATAACATATATAAAACCACAATAAAGATTATATGTCTAGTTCTTTTTGTCTAGGCATTATTAAGATAGAGGGAAGTAAGCTAATAAATTCAGTATTGAACAATAAATCTAAAATTAATTGGTTAATTTGTTAAATTTATAATAATTAGTTGAAAATAATAGTAATCATATATATAGTAATATTATTTTAGTTATTTATTCATAATTTGAAATATATATATATGGAAAGTAATATATATAAGAAATGTTTTTCCAACTAATTATTAATTTAAAATATTGTCTTATTAATTTAAATTTATCTATAGAAATTTAGTAACTTTTTATTTATATGCTAATTGTTTTCTTGCATAATTGAAGTTAGCCTTCATATATTCACATAATTTGTTATTAAAGTATGTTGTCAAATCACCCAAAAGTAAGCTAAGTTGATATCAATATTAATATTTTCTAATTTTTTTAAATGAAGTATTTTAAATGTTAAAATATGGACACATAGAAGTTAAATGTCCAAATAAGTGAGCAGTAATATTCTATCAAATGCAAGATTGAAAGCAATGATAGAATAGAGGAGATTATTGTGACTTGATGATGCCAATGATAAAGAATATACAACATAAAAGAAAACCATAGGTTGCGAGAGTAATCCTTGGTATTAAAGCACGAGATTAAACATTAATGTATATTGTGAACAAGAAAGTTTGTTGATGGAATTGCACTAACTGAAATGGAGCTGTTAACATTACCTACTTTGAAATATCAAATGTTATATTTACTTTAATTGTTGAATAATTAATGTAAGACTAGAATATTCAATCTCATATTAAGATTAATTAGACTAAAAATTAAAATTTAACTTAATAAAAAATCCAATTTAAAATTTTGAAATTAAACCAGATTAGAAATTTACTTATACTAAAATTATAGCCAATGGATAAGTTAATGAAAATCTACTATAAGAGCCTTACTTAATAGGAGATCAATGATTATCAATGGTTTAAATAGAAAGTAATTTGAATTGTGATGGAATGAATTAAGGTGTAAATTCTCAAATTTTTAGAAAATAATTATAAAGTGAAAAAGTATAAATTTTTTATCCTAATAAATGGAAAAGAATGGTAAAAATGATGGAAAATTTTTGGGACAAAAATTAATTAAATTAGAGTAAAATCAGGTCAAAAAACAACTAAAATCGATGAAATGGATGTACTGGTAAATAAATAAATAAATCTAAAAAAGATATTTTTAAGGCAGATGGGTAAGAAATTTGATAAATAAATTTTAGAAAATATATAAGATTAAATCGACTAAGTAAATATTAAAATTCACAATCCCAAAAATCAATTCAAAATGCTTGTACAGATAACTTGTCCCTATTCCCATTCATAACTTCTATTAGAATTTTGAATGCCTCGTATAAGAGAATTTCTTTTTGAAAATTGAGATGGACTTTTTCTAGTGATCTCCCAATACCCCGGGCTTTGAGAGGGACATTCTCTTTGCTCTTACAAACTCAATGTGGTTCTTTTCCTTCCAGAATTTCCAATATAGTGGTATCTCACAAGAATGAGTGCAGAGGTTCATTTACTTTAGAGCTCCATTCACATCTTTCTTATTTAAGTTAAGATTTTTAGAATATTCTCCCATTAAATATATTTTGCTTATTTATTTCTCACTAATTTTTTATAAAATATTTTAAAATTTTTCACTTAAAATAATAAATTCTTATTATACTTTTGTGATAATCACTTTTTATCTATTAATTTATTCTATTATATATTATTCTTTATCCTAAAAAATTTTATTTCGCGGGAATTACACTTACCTTTATCTTTTTTTACTTAATTCTATTCGAATAGAGATAATATATAATTAATTATCTTTTAATATCTTTTTTTAGTTTGATATTCCAGTGCTTATAGAGAATTTAATTAGTTTGCATCTCAACCTTTCGCTTCTTAATTTTTTTTGTATCAAGTTATGAATTTTTCTTAATTATGTATTTAAAATTTAGGGTAAACTTCGAAAGAAAGTAAGGACTAAAAACCAAAGCAGCAAATTAAGGTTGATGTAACCAATATGTCCCACTTAAACTTCTATGAGAAGTTATATTTTATGAGTAGAAGTATTGTCTAATTTATAGGATAATTATTTGATTTATTTGTGTTGTGCTATTTAATATCATTTGCATAATTTTATTTATATTATCGTATTAAATTAAATATAGTAATAAGAGAAAATTATATAAATTATATTTGATAAAATAAAGAACTATTATGTGTTTATAGATTAAAAATATTTAAATACGTATAAATCATAATCTTTAATTAGTTATCAAATGATATTAAATTCTGTATTTACTTAATTATAGACAAAAAAATACTCAACTTATAACTATTATTTCACATGACTGAAAAAATAATACTTTATTAGTATATAATTGTTGAAAGTGAATTTAAAATTGTACTAATAAATTTATATATGTTGAATATAATGACCTATTTAAAATTAAAATTGGTAAATATATTCACATAAAATTAATAATATAATATTAATAGATAAAATAAATAAATATTTTAAATTTATACGCTTATAAATATTGCACTGGCAGATATAAGTTTACTTTCCAGACACTCCTATCAATTATTCAAATCTACTGCTTGCTTGAGACTTTTGTACTCGTGACCCTTTATCACTTGCCGTTATTAGGTTTAGGACACGACCTGTATAGCCCAAAAAAGAAAAAAGAGAGATTAGCTAAAAAACGAGATATTATTATGAGGAACAATAAGAAAATGGTACCCTTGCTATTGAATCAATCTCATTCATGTGAACCTGATATTATTGGATTGTGTTGTGTGATGTGATCAGACTATAAGTACCCGTGAAGTTAACAAGTCGCCAAAAAATTTTATTTAATTGAATTGTATGTTAATATAATAATAAATTTAAGTATATTCTTACAAAATTTATTTATGCTCATTTAATAAAATTATTAATTTAAAATTTACAAATAAAAATTAATAAATACAATATATATTTTTTTATTTTCACTTTTATTGAATCAATGTTCAAATTATATTGAATTAAGTTTAAACCCAATACATATTATATCAAATCTCATTTATGTAGCCTAATATTAGATGATCATAATTCTAAATATTTGATTTCCGAATTAATTAGAGGTTAATCCGCCATCGATATCACTGGCTCCATCATCCTAAAGCACGTTCTTGTTGATTAGCAAATTGCCAAATTGTAATCACTTTGTTAAAGGTTAAAATGGCCAAATTTAGACATTAATGATCAAGTCATCTGTTTCTAATTTAAGAAACCCTTCTAATAATCTAACATAATATGCTCAAAACAAGATCAAAATTGACCCTTTTTTTAATTCATGCATCCTTCCGTCAAATTGTCTAATTAATTATCACTTTTAGTGTCCCCTACGTCATGAAAAAGAGACACGTCGGTAGACAAAATGCACCATCGTCATCCTCCATCCTTACCATCACGTTGTTAAGTGCCTCTTACCTTTTTCTTTTTCTTAAGACATCACAATAGTAGCTGCGTGTACGTGCCTCCAATGAACATGGGATTACCAAAGAACATCTAAATATAATGTTGTTAGAAAATAATATGCGATTTTGATAAAATAAATATATATAGTAAGTTTGGGTATACTTTTTAGATGTGTATAATAAATTATAATATGTTATCATATACAGTATAATACGATATAGAAAACTTTAATTGTGATTTATTCGATTATAGAGAAAAATTAACTAAATCGAGTAAATTGTTTTTATTTGTTCGATAATTTAAGAATAATATAATATTTTTAATTATTTATATTTGTTCAATAGTTTAAAAATAATATCCAGTTTGTATATAAAATAAACGTGAGTATTAAAAAAAATTAAAATAAAATAAAATAAAAAATTATTATTTATTTATTAGGTTAATTTTTTTTATTAATTACAATTTATAAATTTTAATTAAAAATAGGTACAAAACTCATTAGTGTAAAATACATTATCGCATATTCAAATTAATAATTTATTAATTATGAGTAAGTTGAAGTATTGTAGTATTGTATTATGTATTGTTTACCGACACTGAACATCAAACTGCTTAGATTGCTGCAGAAATCCAGCTGGGTCCATGTAGCCGTCGTCTATATTATTAGAGCAACAAGAATGCGAGAAAGCCGGAAATGTGTATAAACACGGTTAAACAGTACGAACATGTGGGAGGTGCAAGTGGAGGGTTATAGTTGCAGAGAGGATGGGTGCAGCTTGGTTTGTGAATGAGGATGGAGGAATGGAGAAGAATAAGAGGGGAGGTCAGGTGGTGGGGGACCCCTCTGGATCTCTCTTAGTGTTCATAAGTCACTCACGCCATTGGGTTTCGGTTCAACAGCCATAAGACGGCAGTTTGTCGGAGTCGCAACCAGAGTTGGGGACCGCCGTCTGGATCAACCCCGTTGTCGTATTGGCCTTCTAGAAGAGGCACTACCTGAATCTTCTGGGCTCCTCCTCCAGCCGCCGCACAGTCCCCTACACACCAACCGGAAGAAGTCATATTTATTTAACACATAATATATATAGGTAATGGTGAGAAAATAGTGTATATATAATTGTTTACTCACGTATATATTTATATTTATATTTATAATCGATAATTAATTAAACTTCATCAATTTTATAAATATATCATATTTCTCTATTTTATAAAATATTTTATTATATTATCAAATTTCGTATTAATTTATATATAATTATCTTAACAAATATATATATTACGTATATTATTTTTTTCGATATTAAACAAAAATAAACAATTTACTCAAATTATATATTTTTTTCTCAATAAGTTTATTTTATTGATTATATTGAAATTATTATAAACCAATAATAATTAGTGCTAATATTTACTTAAAAATTATTATTTATAAATAGGAAAAAATTTTAATATTATAAATCTAAAATAATTATATATTTGTTTGAATAATATCATAAATATAGCCGTATTTAAATTTTAATATAGTATTATTTGAAATTTAAAATAGAGTAAAATTTAGTAGAATATTATTTTATGTAAGAATTACACATTAGATTTCTTATAATATGCACGAAATTTTAACTAAAAATGATATTATTCTAGCATTATAAAATGGGTAAATATTGTACATATTTAGAGTATATAAAAAGTGTTACTTTAAATTAAAAAAAAATACCAAGATTGTGATTAAATAGGTTTATAGTGTCTCTTTTAACATGATATGATATGCTAATGGCTTTTTGCACATGAGCAGTACATATTTCAAAATGATTCTTGCTTTCATTATGTATTTGGTTTCATGCTATGCTAGAATCTTATGTCTTGCTAATATTTTATAATGCCAAAGTAATACATAATATTCAACTTAAAAGAGATAAACATACACTATACATGAGTAAAAAACGACCATTATTATAATTATTCAAAATCATGATTTATAATAAATAGAAATATATTATATTTTGTCTATATTGTAAAATATTTTTTAAAATTTTCTGATTTTTATTTGCAAATGGGCATGTTCACTCGAGTATAAATATATTTTTAATGATACAAGTTGATGGTGAGATTAAAAATTAATATATTTATAAATACTCTTATAATTGATCTAAATAATTAATTTCTATCGTCATTTGATGTGACAATCCATGTGGGAAGTGTCTATGCTCTGTTCACCTTATAATTATGCATGTCTATAACAAAAAAATCATATAATTATGCTCCAATTCCATTTTTTTATTTTTAATTCTCATTAATTAATGTATATAATAACTTTACAAGATACAATTATGAAAAATACCAACTTTACAAGATACAATTATGAAAAATACCAACTTTCCTTTTAGTCTTCACATTGGAAATTGATTTCATTAATTTAAGTATGTGCTAATAAGCAAACTTCCTTTTAAAAAGACAATTTCTTCCCAGTCATATCATATAAATATTATATATGAATGTATGAAGGAAAGTCTACGTTGAACTTCAAAATTTAGTAGCATATACTATGCTACTAATTTATAAATATAAGAACAATAAAAAATTGTGTATAATAAATGTTAAAAAATAAATTACTCTGATAATATTAACTTTATTTGTTAAAATATATAAGTGATGTTGATTTATAAAATAATAAATTTTATAATACTTATAATTAATTACTTTGAATAGATATTAACTAAATTTATTATCGTTTATCATACTTACTCAAATGATATTAGAATAACTAGGCTTACCCATCTACTCGACTTAATATTAGAAATTCGACTTCTAATATATTATTATTCCTAAATCGAAAGAATTATACCTGATTTTTTTTCATTGTTGATAGTAATTTTAAAATTGCATGTATTAAAGTATATTAACCGTGTATATAAGTGTGAGAATATAATTTCAAAATATATAAAATATATAAGTGTTATTTATTTATAAAATTAAAAAATATTACACTATATAAGTAATAAATTTTAATTAAATATATAAATAAACACATATCCCTATATAATAACTTCTAATAAGTTAAAATATCAAATAATATCTTAATATTTACAAGATATATTAAATAAGATTATATTATTTGTTCTACTTAAATAAAGTTTAACGTTTAAGAATTTAACATTTGTATATAAGAATGAATGTTCATCATAAATTAAATTGTATATGTTGTATTGTGACTTTATTTGAGTTGATTTAAAAATGTTAGAATTTTCTTTGAATAAAAAAATTTGAGAACTTATTTGAAAATTTGTGGTTATGTTTAAGATTACCGTTAAAAAATATGGCATCTATTAAAAACAAATAAAAAATAAAATATTGTCTATTTAGAAATATATAAAAAATATTATACTAAAATTAAAAATATAAATATGAAAGATTATGTATAAATAGTATTATCCAATGATAGAATTCAACACACACATATATGTATATATGTATATATATATATATATATAGCTAGAACTGGTCTATCCTCCTCCTCCAGGAGAACATAAATCCTCCATTCCCACTATCTTTCTCAAGCTTTCTTTCCCATGGATACCTCAAAACCTCTAGCCATCGAGAGCTTCTCTCACAGCTGGCTATCCAACATACGGCCATCATCCCTCGATCTGTCCTACGATCACTCCCTCCACAGCGAAGCCAACTTTGATTTCAACGTCTCCATCACCGTTGGCCCTACTTCCACCTTCGTTCCGGCCGACGAGCTCTTTTTCAACGGCCTCATAAGGCCAACCTCTCCGGAATCTCCGGCCACCGTGACGCCCGATCGCCACGATAAGCCCTCTCCGCTGCCCTCCCCGGCCGACCTCCTCCCGGATCTTCCGACTGAGCGCAGCCTCCTCTGGAGATGGAGGCGGTCGTCGGAGCAAGCACTGCAGAAATGCTTCAGGCGCTTATTCAGCAGATCTTTCCACCGCAAGGAAGGATTCTACACGAGGAAGAACGTCCGCGTCAGGAGCTGGCTTGGCTCTCCTCCCGCGGCGGTGTCTCCGTCTCGTACCAGTGCAGTTTCCGACTGGAGAGACGACATCGAGAGCTCGATCTACGAGGCGGTTCTTCATTGCAAAAGGTCAATAGGTACGTTCTCCTCCTCCTCCTTCTTCAAGATCACATAATATTGGCTTCCTCTTCTGATACTTATCTGTTTCCTGTGCTGTATTTTCAGAATAAAGATGCCCGTCGGTTTTCCGGTGAAGAATGAACGGAATCCGCGAAGTTAGGCAGAGGTGATCGGATCGGCGAATTACACCCTATGCTAGCATCGGAAGTACTAGTCCACTAGTGGTCAATATATTTGTCTGATTTTCAGTGTAAATATTCTTCTTCGCCTTCTCTCCTTTGTTCTATCCATCCATTCATGGATGGACCACAAATGTCAGTATCAGAAATATAAAAATAAAACCATTGAAGGCTACAAGTTTCACCAACTTCTTATGTGATAAAAGAAATGGAAGACAAAGCGCCATCCCATTTGTTCTTGATGCATGCATCTCATCTCAACACCCACTTACACTTGTCACGTTAGTCCCACTATGGTGAAAAGCATGTCCGCCACGACAATGGATCTCAATAACCAATCATGAGCTCATCATTTTTCTCTAGTCTCCTGCCTAGGCAGCACCATGCAGAATTTTATATTTTCTAGGTGGGTTCATGCATACGAACATATACACGACTCCTTGTGGATAGATTTGGCTCATCAACAATATAATATTAATGGGGGCATTGCCCAACTCAATAAAATTAAGACCAAAGTCATTGGCTTATAAAAAAAGTGCGCAAAAATTGATTAAATTATTAAAAGGTCGTGGCAGGATTGTGAAAAATAAAATATAAAATTGGATAAAATAGAAAAATATTATAATTTTATAATATTTAAAATTTATTATTTTTATGTATAAATGAGTATAAATATTAATCTGTAAATAATAATTTATCAAATGGTATGAGAGTAACTTATACTTAATTCAATACTGTAAATATTACTGGTGTTATTAATTAGTATAAAAGAAAAATAATTAATTCCAGACTATTATTTCACTTTTACTTAATTTATATATAATTATTAAAAGCTAATAATTACATAAGTGTATATACGTTATATAACATCAAAGTAACTATGGGTTCATAATATATTATGTGAAAGGTTAACCCTTCCTTAAATGGGCCCATCTTTTTATTCACAAAAACGTCCATTAATCTTGTCAAATATGAATTATGCAGACTTAATAAATATATTTAATATTATATAATAAATAAATTATTATGTGAAGGTCATTTTTTTTATATTTGATGGATGAATGAGTGAATATAAGCTAACCATTGAGAGGTGTCTCTTTATGAATTGGATATTTCACTTAATATATTGTATAGTATAATGAATCCAAAGAACATTTTTAAATAAATTAAAATCTAAAAATATTAAATAAACCGTAGATAAAATTATTAATATTAATGCATTTTTAGATTTTCTTTTGCGATGCAGTTTAGACTTTCTCGTCCATCCATTGATCAGAGACACACAGCTCACTTTTTCTGTTTCCATGTCAGTTGATTCCTTCTTCTTGTTTCCGTCTTCCTCTTCGAACCATCTTCTTTTCCAGCCGTGCGGAATTTAGATATGCGAACTCCTCTGTTTGGTTTCAATAAGGTAGAGAGAGAGAATGTGTGAGAGTGAGAGTGAGAGGGCTTTCTCCGATGCATGCATTTTCCCAGGAACCCTTTTCCAATAAACACGTCGAGCCACAACTGGGATTCAGCTACTTGCATCGGGAACTTTTACACTCGGAAGCAGCAGCACCACAAGATGAAGTCGACCTTTTAGGTTGTCTGTGGGCTTGTCTTTCTGCCTATTTCAGACCTGTGAACCCCAAAAGTTTCTATACATCTCGTCTGATTAGTGTTAGAAGGTATTATGAGATAAGTGGTTAGTCTATTTTTATTTGAAAGTAATTAATAGGAAGTAGTGGTATTATTTTAAACAAGTTTATTTTTATTTGAAAGTAATTAATAGGAAGTAGTGGTATTATTTTAAACTTATAAAGTCACCATATTTATTTATATTATTTAATTTTATATAATATTTTCAACACAATATCTTGTAATTTTAGGATAAAATTATCTCTAATTGAGTATTTTTTTCCTTCTTTATTCAATTCGGGCAAATCATATGTCGGGTTTAGAAAATATTATATACTAATTAGTAGTGAGACCATATATACTTAAAAGTTATAAATTATAAGTAATTATAACTTTTTAATATTATAAACTCATAATATTTCTCTATATTATTAAATATAATATCATATTCTATAATTAGATTATAGAACCAACGAATCAAATATAATAAGAGTGATTAAGTATTATAATTGGACATTATCATGATGGACAACTTTTAGAATCATTCCTTAAATGTTAAAAATAGAAGTTAATATAACAATATTTTATGGATAAAATTTCAGAATAATTAAATAATTCACCACACTACATTATACCTATGATATAAGAATATATAATAAGAACATACCAGGTTAAAAGCAAATAAAAACATGAGGTTGAAACACTAAGGAGCAAACGCTTAAATAACAATGATATAAAAACGGATTATAAATGTGGACTATATAAATTGGTTTTACATCACAAAATCATAAAGAAGTGAGGGTTAGGGTTTCTAATTAGAGGGGAGTCAAGAATAAAGTGTTAGTATCCAATATAAGTGGAACCACTATGGTACAAGGAATGAAGTTGGCTCAAACTTTCAATTGTTGGCATAATAATTGATACAAATGGTTCACAAAATTGTTAAGAACTTGGCTAATATGAAAGAAATCCCAAGGTGGCAAATTCATCCTTATATAGAGATATAGAGGAATTTTGTTATTTGTAGAAATAAAAACTCATGTTTAAGTAATTTTAGCTAATATATTATCAAATTATTGTGATGATGTGGTTAGAGGCGGGTATAATGGAGGTCATGAGGCTATGTATTTATTTTAATATTGTACAAGATTGTATTAGACATCTATTTAATTTAAAGTGCCAAAAGTGTAGTTTGGAATGTCCAAAATGACTAATAATTATTTTTCTCACAATTCATGAGGATTATTTTTTTTTTGCAAAAAATGAAACCCTCAACTTTATTTTAACTTAAAATCTCATTTAAAAGAAAAATAAAATGTCAAACTATTTTAATTAACTTTATATATTACTTATTGTTTATCTATGAGAACCAATCAACAAGTCCATTAAAAAAGACCCATATGATTCTTGATAGCATAGTGTACTAGACACCTAGTATTACAAGATGAATGCAAGATGAATGAGGTGAGCTAGCCAATTTGTTCCATTAAGAAATAAATTTGAATAAGTAAACGGTAGCTAAAATGATTTGCTCACCTTTTTTATAAATAAATTTTATAAAAATAGATAATAAATTATATTGGAGCTATAAAACACACATGTACAAGTCAACAGAAAGAGTACTCACTAGGTTATGCCAATAAACATGAAACTATCAATATATTAGTAAATTCTCTTCGTATTCTAATAAAGTATTACTGTTTTAAAACTTTATTAATCATATATAAATTCTCCTAATTGAATAAATTTATAATAAAGTATTACAATAATATTATAAATATTATTTCTATTATTTATATAGAAAATAAATCAAGACACTAGGAAAGAGATAGAAGCCCACTGTGTTCTGCCAATAGACATAAACCTACTTATATACGCTATCTTCTCTTCAGATTTTTATAAGATATTGTTAGATTCTCTATGATGTCTATTATAGTTTTATTAATTCTATATAAATTCCCATATTGCTGTAATATTACAATAAGTGTATGTATTCAATTCATCAAAATATTTATTTCAACACAATCTAACTATTATGAGTTTGTTCAAAAGAGAGATTTATTAGGAAATGAACTCTATCCTCTATCCTCTCTCAGATATGGTTAAACTTATAGAGGTAAAGGAAAAAAGGGGAATAAGATTTAAGTAGATCCATTATTTTAACAAAGTCATGTTAATGAAAATTATAACATATGCTTACTCATCCTAACTCACTTTGTGTCAAAGTCCTAAAAGCCAAGTGTTTTAATAAGATTGATTTTTGAAATGTCTCCTTAGGTTCACGACCTTCTTTGGCTTTGGCACAATATCCATATAGTCAAAGTGATGATGAAGGAGAGACTAATCTATATCATGTAGGAGATAGCGACAATATGTAAGTATAGGGAGACAAATGAATCCCCCACTTGAAATAAAGAAGTTTCCATCTCCCATAGTTGGTAATGACCTAAGGCATCTAGGTGTATATCATGCACCACCAATAAAGTATGTGGAAACTTGATAAGATACAAGCTAATCTCCTATACACTGAATTTGAAGCAATTACTACTATTGGGAAACAAAATGTAATATTTAGTAAATTTGAGGATTAAAATAAAAATAAGAAAAAATTAATTACTCTAATGAAACTAAGAAAAAGTTTAGATACCTAAATTGAAGAAATAAAAAGTCTAAGTACCAAAATAAATTTTTTTAAAAAGGTATAATAATCAACTTATAAATAAGTAAGTAAATATAAGTAAAATTTTATAGTAACTTTGTAAATATGACAAAGTTAACCCAACAATGATGAGAGATTAATTGAGGATTAAATTGAATAGTAAAATCCGAAAAGACACATTATAGAAACTAAATTAATTATATTGATAAAATTAACCTAAAAATCTGGAGTTAAGATATAAAAAAGTACATATGAATTGTAGGTTATAGTAGATAGAAGATCATTTATGACGAATTACAATAATAAATACTTATTAGGATAAATAGATCTATAATAAAAACTTAATAAGACAAACGAATCACAATAAGGTGAGTAAAATTATTAATGATAAGTTATATTAGACCGACTAATATTTTTACAATCTTTAATAAATTTATATGGGTGCTTGCTTTTAAAGTGTTTGAAAAATATATTTTAAGTAATGATATACAAAATATGAGTTGAGTGCCAATAATCTAATAAAATACAATAATAAATTATGATTTTGTAAAATATGGTCAAAACCCCAATACAATGCAAAATAGAAAGAATGGATTAAGGTTCGAGATCTTTAAATGATAGGCTAGATCCCAATCGATGAGTTAAGGTTTGAACCTAAATGAAAAATGGGTTAAAAAGTCGGTTGATTTTGTAAGAACAAATTAAGGTTTGGGATATTTAAAAAATAGACTAGGTCCCAATTGTTTAATAAAGTCAGACTATACGAGTTAGAACCCGATCAATTTAGAAAGAACAAACTAATATCCGAAATATTTAAAGAAAGATAGGCTTGATCTTGATTGCACAAGAAAAATATGCAAATGCCCAAACATTTTATGAAATGGAGGTTAGAACCCAATCGATTTAGAAAGAACAAGTTAAGTCCAAATATTTAATGAAAGAACAAGCTAATATCTAAAATGTTTAAAGAAAAATAGGTCAAGTTTTGATTAATTTTAAAACATGAGCTAGATCCCGATAGTTTATAAATGATGAGCTAAGATCCTGAGAAAAAAATGTCAAGACTTCAATTATTTTATAATATATGAACTAAGACCCTATTGTTTATAAAACATGATCTAATGCTCTATTATTTGTGTGCTAATACTCTCGTTACTAAAAAAATGTGTAAAAACTCTAAATGATTTATAAAGAAGTACAAGGCCATATAATTTACAAAACACAAGCTAAAACCTTATATTTTCATATGGATTGAGTCTCCAGATGTATATGTTATGCCCATGGAATATTTATAATTATGTGGTTGGATAAAAAATAAGCCCAACCTTTATTAATGAATAATAGTTTATGGTTGGGTAGAAAACAAGCTCAATATATATTCTGCATGCATGATTATTTGGTTGGGTAGAGAACAAACTAACATGTTTGTGATATGGCCTAAAGCCTTGATAAGTATCCTTTGACGTATGATTATAAGTTTGCTAAAGAACAAACTAATATGACTTCATATGCATGTTTGTTTGGTTATTGTATGTGCCATAAGGTGCTTGAATAAAAGTGGTTGAAAAGGAGTTTCTAGAAAAAAAAATCTTATGTTAAAATGTTATTATTTTTTAAAATATAAGTAACTCAAAATTATAGGGCATTGATCTAATATATGACTCGAAGTCTAATCCATGGTCATTTGCTTTTTGAGAGGTAAAGTGCATATATGAATGATTATTGCCAAAATAGGACATTTAGATGAGTGATTTGTAATTAATGATTGAATCACAATATAATGATGGGATCATCTAAGTAAGTGTTATAGTTCCCAAAAATAATTTTCAAATAAGGATTTTAAAGATTTGTAAATTACTTACATTTAAATTAACAAAAGTTTCAATTTTTTTTATAAAAATTGGTTATATTTTATATTTTAAGCCTTATATACTCCCGATACTAAATTGGTATAGCACCTACTTTTTAGGATTGATAGTGTTCGATCAATTGTTATGTTGGTATGACTTGATAACTAAGTTAGGACATTACAATACATATATGATTTAAATTAGGATTGAGAGTGCATGATCAATTGTTATGTTGGTAGATAATTAAGTTGGGACATTACAATACATATATGATTTGAATGATGTGGGATGTGAATTGATTGATGACATATTTATCATATGGATTGAAGAATGTGTACAAAAACACTTAGACCCTGAATTGAAAATTGAATCGGAATTGAAAATTGAATAAAACTAAGAACTTATAACCTATCGAACTAAATTAAGACAAACTTGAAAATGTATCAATTCATAAGTAATAAAGGATGGAAGATTATTCGAATTGAAATCAGATCAAAAATTAGAAATTAGATTGAATTAAAGTGGGTGGAATCGAAATTTAATTTTTAAAATATCTAAAAAAGAAAAAATAGTAATTTTAAAGAATTTTTTAAAAAAATACATAAATTTAAAAAGTTGTCAACGTAAGCTCGAGGTTGAAAATTTAAACTAATTTTGAGGCTGGTGTTGGGGTTGGGATCACATATACAATGTTGGGTAAACATTACTAATGATAAACCAATTATTTATTATCAAAAATTCAAATGCAGCAAAGCTGACCGAGAGAAGAATCCCACATAAGAAACCTCGTCTCCCCTTTTATGTAGTGTGAAGGTCAGAAGAAGATGCATGAAATATTTGGACACTTATGGAGGCCTATGTAAAATGTCCCAAGGCCTGGTGTAGATGATGAAGATTCATCTGAAAGGCCTCGGTGGCTTCTCAAGCACAGCCGAGAAGAACACCTCCTTGTCATCCTTATCAACCTTGGGGATCACCACCCACTTGTGCTTCCTATATCTCAACATCTTAAACGCCCCCAAGTAGTCCTCCAGATCCTCCTTGGAGCAGAAGAAGCTGTCGATCCACAGCAGTCCCCCGGGCCTCAGGACACGGTCCCAGTCGTACAGCACGAAGTCCAGAAGCACGAAATCGATCCATCCGTCCAAGAACCTCGTCGTGTGGATCAGGTCAAGGGTGTTGTCGAAGAAGGGCAGCCTCTGATTGATGGAGAGGTAGAGGGGGACGAGGCCCCGGAGGGCGATCGTCTCGCTGAATGGGGCCCCGAGGTTTATCGTCGCCGAGACTATGGTGACGTCGAATTCCCGCATTCGGGCCGCGAAGGTACCCGTGCCGATGCTGAAGTCGAGTCCAATGCGGATCTCGCCTGGCTTGATCGCAAGCACTTCGGGTACTAGGAAGTCCACCGTCATGTTCGAGATCTGGTCAATGTAGACCGGTTTGACCCATCTCGGCCACTCGTGGGTGGTGAGGTTGAAGCAATCCGCACACTTGAAGAACCCTTTCCTGGTAGTGTTACTGGCAAGGCAGGTGAAGTTCTTGCACCGGTAATGGCTCCACCGCACGTTCCGATCGTCCGGCAGCCTCCACATCGATTTGCTAATCGGCAGCGGCCTCCTGTATAGCTTTGGGGCCCTCGCAAAGCACCGCCGCCTCGGCAAGGGGTCGCAGCCGTGAACCATCAGCCGTTGACCGAGCCTCCAGTCGTCGTTGCAGACATCTCCGACATCATAGTCCATGTACCTCTCCAGCTCCTCCTTCATCGCGAAGCACGCATGGCCGATGCTCGTAAAAGTCCCATTTGCCCCCATGAAGTTCTGCTTCCCCAGCCTGTTCGGCTTCACCTTAACGTACTTCCGTATCTCCTCTATCAGAAAGTACTCTACTGCATCTCCGCCGCCGGATCTACGGCCACCGGCGCCGGATCCCAGAGATGACCGCGCCGACTCGACGAGGCCGAGGATATCGGCGAGGAAGACGATGTAGTTTGCGGAAGACGACGATCGGCCGGAGGGGGTGTTGGCTATTTCCTCGATTTCGAGCTTGAGCTTCTGGATGACGGCGTCGAGGGTTTCTCGGGAGTCGGAGCCACCGCCGTTGCTGCAAAACGTGCCGGAGATACTGAGGGAGTAGAACTTCCACATGGTTGCAATGGAGAAGAAGATACCGAAAGTTCCTACTATGAAGAAGAACTTGCCAAAGCCCCTGCAGGCTCCGAACTTTGCCAGAGGGTTCGGAGGCTTGGGCATCTTAATAGCTTCTGATTCGATGAGCTAATCAGCCATTGGTAATCGGGATATATGGTGCGAAGTTGAATCCTCCGGAAGGTATATTCTAATGATCAAGGTGAAGTGGCTTCACCACCTTGCTTCTTCTCGGGTTTACCGTTTGCAGTTGGAGAGAGAGCGAAGGGCTTGAACCGATGTCGAGAATACGACCAAGGTAGAGATCTAAATAATGAAAAATAATTATTGAGAATATTATATTTTATTAAATAAAATATAAAATTATTTTAACTTTATAATTTTTGAATATTTTAAATTATTATAAGTAATTATTTTTAATTATATATTGGTTCAAATAATTATCAATATATAAATATTACGAGTGAATTTGCATCTATGATACTTTAAATTAGATGCATATTTTATTCAAATATATAAAAAAATATACTCTATGATACTTCTATTCGTAATTTTTTAGTAGAGTTAAAGAATATTGTAAATTTTTTATTAATAAATTTTAATTAAATATAAACAATACTATTATGGATACCAAATGAATTCTCTTACAAATATTGCTATATTAAAAAATTTATTTTATCTTTTTATCTTAATTTGACCTTCATCTTACCCTTAGGATTATTATTTTGATTCGTGAAACTTCACACGTACATATATTCATTATGCATTACTACCAACACTTTTATCTCTATAAAATACATATTATATTTTATTCCATCATAACCGGTGGATAAGTCATCCACTAGTATGTTAAATAATGGCAAATGCATTGCTTAATCTAACTTCTTTCTTTCATGACCACTTTTTAGTGATCTTCACTCATCCATATTTAAAACTTTGATAGATGATTCAAGTGGTAAAAGTCATCCACTAGCATATTAAATTGATGGGTATTATATGGCTCATATTCAATGCATGCGGGCTAGCAAATAACTTTGATAGACAGATTATGAACAATATACCAGATAATAATACATCAAAAGCAATATAAGATTCTATGAATATGAAAGTATAAGAACTCATCTAAGGTAGGTAGAGCTCAATGGTTACCATTGAATAAGGAATTTGAAATCTTACATATGATGGAATGGAAGGTGAAAGTATTAAGAAATACATAGAAAGGAATTTGTTTATAGTAAATCAAACGGAGGCATAGGGAGACAAAACTAGTCAACACATGATAGTAGCTAAAGATTTGAGATACCTTGTACCAAAATTTAACTATATTATATGTTCTATCGATAAATCTAATAATACTAAAATATTAACCATCGACGAAATACAAATTAGTTTGTTATATTATGAACAATATTTAGGCACAAATAAGTGAAAAGCAAGCTTGGAGTGTTCATGTCATAACTCGACCATGTTTAGTCGTAATCCTTTGATCAACTCGCCACACCTTCATTTATCAAGACGATTTTGCTTATTATGATGAGTCAGACAAGCTAAAATCTTTCAACAATATCATTTTAAATAGCAAAATTTCATAAAAATTAATTTAGAAATTCGATACCTTTTTTTTGGTTACTGATTGAGAAATCTTGGTATCCTTTCATTTGAATTAATGAAATATCCTATAAGGAGATTATGCAAAAGGGGTGAGTTGACAACTCTGTAATAGGTCCTAATTATATCGTGAATTCATATCCACGAGTTAGCACTCACTCAAAAGATATAAAGTTTTTTTTCTTAAAACAAAGGGATTTGATTGAACTAAAATAACAAACTACAACTTGTTCTATTATTTAAAGAAGATTTCTGAGTTAAATTCACTACTTCTTTCACACCAGCTCAAAATAAGTTTATTACTAATTAGAAGAATTTTTCATAAGTTGCTTATCATAGGTTTGTATTAGATAAACGATAAATCAAACACCATTTCTCATTAAATGGATTTATCAATCGCAGAATAGATCATATGAGCCTAAAACCTTGATTTATCCCACTTGTGGCATGGATCGTATTTACTGTCCACTTTAGTAAGAGGTTACAATTTCTACCACATTGGTACGAGGCTACAATCTCGACCATTTGTTTGTGTGAGCACCATCGCCCAACCCCCATACATTTTCGATATTTCTATCTACTTTTGAGTGACGAGACCTTATTTTACTTCCCCTCGGTCTCAATGTGCACAGAGCTTATAGAGTTTCACAACATACCAAAACAACGTAGCTTCACTTGTACCAAACTTGCTGTCGAGTGGACCTTATAATCGACACTAACCCATACCGGACGTCTCCTTAGTTTCGAACATTGCTATCACAAATAAATATTTTTTTATTTAATACATTTCTCTTTGCATTGCCAATGAGCTCCAACATGACTCTGGCTCAATAGCTTAAGCAAACATGATCAATTTGTGATAATTTTATCAGACTCTCAAATCACAACTCATTTACAGGATTTGATCTATTTAAATTGGTGCTTGGCCCACTTGTACGAGTTTTCAAAACATGGTATTTGACACATTTTCACATAACTAGATCTAACCAACTCTTGTCGACCATGGGCCTTACCCATATCTTGCATCGACGGTCGAAATTAGATCGTACCCTTGAGGTGTATCCATACACCGTTAAAGAGTAGTCCTATTAATATGCTTCATGCTCATAATAGAAATAAAATCCCCAAAATAGTTTAAGTGGTTTCACACAATCATGTGATTCTATTTTTGGAAAAAAAGTTTTCAAATTTGCGAGTAAAACGCATCATCCGTCCAATCGAACTCGATACCAGAAATCTCACTCACCCGTATTTTGAGACTTGTTTGTCCCATGGGATTTTCGAGCTTGGTGTGTCTTTCCTTTACACAGAGTTGTAGGTGATCGGTTCCCATAAAAATGTGCAATTAAGTCCTAAATAGTAAGGTATTTACCCTTAATACCATTAATTTTTCATTAATTATGATTAGGTCCCTAAGCTATACCTTATTTCCAATTAAGCCTCTAATATTCTCAAATCTTCCATTTGGATCCCTAATTTCTCATTATTCTTAATTGGGTACTTGATTTCTCACTATTTGCAAAAAAATATCCTTAATTTTCAAAAATTATAATTAAGTTCTCAAACTTTCAAAAATTGTAATTTAGTCCTCTAATTTTGATTATCATCAACTTGATCTTAAACTTTCCCAATTGAGTCCTAACATGATTTTAATAATCTTCCATATGTCCTCAGGATCATTTCCAACTTTGAATCACTCAATTTCGCTTAGAAATGAGCTTAAACGGAGCTTTGTCGGAAAATCGTTATAAAGAGAGAAAGTTTTGATTTCTTACCAACATCAATTGATGGCTTGAGCAGTATGAATTCATCTATTTAGTTTTTCAGTAAAACACACTATGAATAGTAAATTCTAGCAAAAGATGGTGGTGGGGACTTACAATGACGGTGAAAGGAAGAAGCATAATCCTCTAGGGAAGGTTTGAAGGGCTTGGTTTGGCTGTGGGTGGACCAAGGGTTGCTCGAATTGAGCTCGGGTTTCTCTAGTTGCATACAGCCAAGGAAGTAGTAGTACTGTGCGAGCTCGTCGACACTTTTCTGGTAATCCTCAATGTAATTGGAGAGTGTAGTCGCGTAGAGGACTTTTGTAGGGATCCAATGAACCCAAATTCACCTTTTGAGGTGAAGAAAAATGCCCAAGTCAGAGCTTTGGAGCAATTCATCTTATTCGAGCTTTCGAGAGATGGAGAGGATGAATAAATAGACCTCTTTATATAGGGAGCTCGGGGACTTTCATTCCTATCTAGTCATCTATCCGTCGACCATTAACTCCCTAATTTACTCTGTTGTCGGAGAGGTTCAATGGCTGCTGGAGTTATGGCGACCTTCAGTGTAAACCCCACACTTTTGAGTTAAGGAAAATTGGGAAAAGAACCGGTCAAACCAAGTAAGAAAACAGAGCCAGTTTACAAACCCGATAATATGGGAAAAAACAATTTGCAAATTTACAACTTCCGGGTGATCCAAATGGTTCATTAAACCTTGGAAAAGAAACTTAAGACAAAATAAAAGACAAAAACCAAATTGATTCATGTGAACGAGATTCCATAAGAATTTTGAAGTTAAGCGTGCTTGTTCAAGAGTAGTGTGAGGATGAGTGATCTCCTGGAAAGTATGATTATTTTTTTGTAAACTGAAATTTCGGTTAAAATTTTTTTTATGCATAGGCCTGATCATAAATGACCATAAATTAATATATATTTAGTTATTGTAATTAATACCAATAATTTAATACATAAATTAAATTATTAGAATTAATAAAAATAATTTAATACCAATAATTTATGTCAATATTAATAATAGTAATAAATCTCTCCCATTTAATATACGATTTTACACCTATGTAAAGAGGTCATCCCCATTCATTCTCCTCACACCTCAACACTTCTCTCTCTCTACTACTTCATTTCCCAGTAAACCTCGAACTAGAGTTTCAACTTAAACATTTTTCTTAACCTCAGAAGGAGAGGTCGAGCTCTTTAGAATCGAGGAGAAGACAGCTATATAATAGCAAACTCTAGTCAATCCGAGAATCGCCAGCATGATGGAACAGTGAAGCAACTCCCGCGGACCGAAGCTACCCTATTTCGGCGAAGCTGAAATCGGCCATTTTGAGCCCTCCTTAGACCAAACTAAGCACTCCCAATACTTCCTCAGCCCTGCCACGGCCGAATTAGGACTGTAAGGTAAGCCAATTCGACCCCCTTTGCAATTTCCGGCCAGTGCTAGAGAGAGAACCAGCGAAATTTCAATGATGAAATTCTAACTCAATTCGACATCAATTGATGCGATTCCTGATTCTAGGATGATCCTCAAGATGAGAGCTATTTGCCCAGATCGAAAGCTCGGACCGCCGTGCCCTCACCAGTGAGAAATCAAAGCTTTCTCTCTCTACAATCTATTTTACGGCGAAGCTCCGTTTGAGCTCGTTCTGGCATTAAAATATATGATTCAAATAGCTTTAGGGACCTAATTGCAAATAACTAAAAGATTGGGTTTTCTCATTCATTGGAAATGAATGAAGGCTGTTATGTCGAGTAATAATGAACAAGATTGTTCATATCGTGTAGGAACGCGAAATACCGGGAACGCCAGTAAGGACAAGCTTGCGTGAATACAAAAAACCAGTCTAGTGGAATTCATGGCATTAACGGGTGAGTGGGTTTACTAACATCATACCCGGTTGGGATGATGAGCACAACTTAAAGATAAAAACTACTTACCGGTTGTGAGTGAAAATTTTATATCATACCCGGTAGGGGATGATAAGTACCTCGGTATAAAAATCCAATGTTTAGTGGTATTTTAATCATAACCAATTAGAGAAAGTGATGTGAAAATTATGTAGAAAAACTACTTATCGGTTGTAAGTAGATCATACCCGGTTGGTATGATGAGACTTTCTCGAAGGAAGTTGAAAACCCATTCATCGGTTATGAACGGAGATGTCCTCATACCGGTTGGTATAATGGACAGTGAAAACCTATTTTGTCAGAAGTGTTCTCCCCTAATTGTGTGCCAATGCTTAAACTATTTGGGAGACATTCTTGACGGGAGCTCGAATAGCTCTTATAGGCTGGGGGCCTCGATTTTGGAACTTGAGGGCTAGAATGCCCATATTTTGAAAATCTCATACAATGGGCCCAAGGCCAGTTGGCACGAGCAGGAGCTCGTAAATGAACATGATATATGTGCCATAAAACTTAATAAGTGAATTTTTTGGCCATGGTACCAAGGTAAGACCGACGTGCTCAGTCAACTAGTGACAGTGCGACATGACAGGTCGACGGACCAGTCAAGACAAACAACTGCGGGTTGAGTTGAGAGTTGGGGCCGTTGGACCAGTGGCACAACTGATTACATGGCTTGATAAGAAAATATTGTTTGTGCATGCACTGTGAGTACGGGATCATCAAGACGCCCATGAGGGGTAGTGATGCGTCCTAAGGGCACTGGACGACCTGGTGGCTATAAGGGCAGTTCGTCGTTCCAACTGTCTGTGCAAAATCTGGAGTAGCACCAAGCGCATGAGACCTGGGTGGGGATAGGATGAGGTCTCTGTTCTCATACGAACACGAAGAAGTGATTTCAGGATTGTGGGTCGGATGTCACGTACATCCACTCATTCCCAGGGTAGAAGGAGTAGGCAAGCCTCTCACATTAATGGCCAAATTAATGACTAAACACAAGCCAAGAGAGGAGTAGGCAAGCCTCTCACATGATCTAGAGATCTTGAAATAAGGAGGATTTGAGCTCTCCCTAAAAGAAATAGACACACACTGAGGTACAAGTGAGGATGAGGATAAAGTACAAAAGATGTGCCCGCAAGATTTAAAGAGTAAAGGTAAACAGGAGAAGACGACATCAAAGGATGTCATTTAAGGGTAGATATTCCCTAGAGCAAATGAAAAAGGAATTTCAGGAGAAAGAGAAAGAGTCCTACCAAGGAAGGAAACCCTGGAATGACATATGTAACCCAATTGAGATGTAATGGAACCAATTGGAGAGGGATAAAGAGATGAACATATAAATGAAGCGCATGTTGAGGTGGAAGAACCAAGGAAAGCATATTAGGAGGACCCAAGGAATAAGTTAAATCCAACGAATGAGTAAATAGGAAGTTAGCATCAAAAGATGCTGTGACTATTAAGAATGAGTGTACTATCCATAATAAAGAAATAAAGGAAAGAACGTCCGAGAAACGTTAAGAAAGTAAGCCCTCTAAATAAGATGTGGCTAAGGAGGAATAGCCATAATTAGTAAGATGGGTCGTAGACCACATGTGCAAAACGGAGCCTAAAAGAGTGGATGACTGAGCATAGTGTGGAGTGCATGGAATAGGACCAATAATTTGAAGTATCTCAAGTAAGGAATATTGGATGAAATAGATGTTGTGGATAGAGAAGATCCAAAGTGAACAAATTCCCTAACATGGAAAGGGGTGTGAAGAAAAGAAGAAAGAACCCTGTAAGGAATAATAAGAAGGTTGAGCATGTAGATTCTAAGATGGAAGTCTCTATTGTGAGGGACATAGTAGAGAACGAAACCGAAAAAAGGGAACCTTACCAAGCAAAGTAATCGGCATATAGACCAAAAGTGATTAATTTAGAATGAAGAATCATAAAATAATCATAAGTAAAAGTTCATTAAGGAAAAAGGAAAAATCCTTGAATATAGAATGCCAATGACTTAAGAAGGAAAGAATCCCAATGTAAAACCCGTCCTTTTGAGCTAAGGAAAACCAGGAAACGAACCGGTCAAACCAAGTGAGGATTCAGAACCGGTTCACAAACCCGATTATTTCTAAACGGGCAAGTTGGGAATTTACAACTCTCGGTTGATCCAAAAGGTTAATTAAACCTTCGAAAAGAAACTTAAGACAAATTAAAAAACAAAAACCAAAGTGGTTCAGGTGAACTAGATTCCATAAAAACTTTAAAGTTAAATTTTTGTAACCCGAAATTTCGGTCAAAAATTTGTATGTACGCCTTATCATAAATAACCATAAATTAATATATATTTAATTATTTTAATTAATACCTAAATTAAATTATTGGGATTAATACAAATAATTTAATACTGAAATTAAATTATTAAAATTAATACCGAAATTTAATTTATTAAAATTAATACCGAAATTTAATTTATTGAAATTAATACCGAAATTAAATTATTGGAATTAATACCAATAATTTATGGCAATATCAATACTAATAATAAATCTCGCTCATTTAATACACAGGTTTTACGCCTACATAAAGAGGTCATCCCCATTTCATTCTCCTCACACCTGAACACTTCTCTCTCTCTCACTATTGCTCCATTTCCTGGAAAAGCTCGAACCAAAGCTTCGATTTGAACAAAGGTCGGGCTCTTTAGAACCGGGGAGAAGACAGCTATCTGATAGCAAACTCTAGTCAATTCAAGAATAGTTGGAGAAGCGTCGGCGTAATATAATAGTGAAGCAGCTCCGACGGACCGCAGCTGCCCTATTTCGGCCAAGCTGAAATCAGCCATTTCAAGCCCTGCTCAAGCCAATCCAAGCCCTCCCAACACTTCCTCAGCCTTTTCACGGCCGAATTAGGACTGAAAGATAAGCCAATTCGGCTCCCCTTTATAATTTTTTATTGGTGCTAGAGAGAGAGTCGACCGAATTTCAATGACGAAATTCTAATCTAATTCCGCATCAATTGATGCAATTCTTGATTCTAGGATGAACCTTAGGATGAGAGCTATATGTCCAGATCGAAAGCTCGAACCGTCGTGCCTTCACCGGTGAGTAATCGAAGCTTTCTCTCTCTATAGTTCATTTTCCGGCGAAGCTCCATTTGAGCTCGTCCCGACATTAAAACTTGCGATTCACATTTCTGAAGAATCATATGAACATGTAGAAACTCAATTTCAACAATTGGAAACGTTTGATGGGTCAATTTGATGAAATCAAATTCGGCTGTGTTAAGAAGTTGGAATTGGGGGAAAATTGGGGATTTTCAAAATTCAAAGGACCAAAATGAAATTTTATGAAATTGAGGGTCAATTGGGCATGAAAATAATGTTGGAGGACCAATTGAGGAATTTTGAAATTTTTGAGGCAAAATTTACCATTTTTGTAAAGGAAGGGCAAAATGGTAATTTTGGAAAAGTTGGGGGACCAAATTGGAAATTTGGGAAATTAAACCCCTTTTAGTGAAATGGAATAAATTGAGGTCCTATGATAAATTTTAGAAGTTACGGGACTCAATTTGAGGAAAAATCAGCATTTGGGACTTAAAGTTAAACAGAAATAACTTTAGGGACCTAATTGCAAATAAATGAAAGTTTCACTTTCTCATTCATTTGGAATGAATGAAGGCGATTAGACCGAAGGATAATGAACCAAGATGTTCATATCGTGTAGGAACGCGAAATACCGGGAACGCCAACAAGGACAAGCTCGCGTGAATACAAAGAACCAGTTTAGTGGAATTCACGGCATTAACGGGTGAGTGCGTTTACTAACATCATACCCGGTTGGGATGATGAGCACAAATTCAAGATAAAAACCACTTACTGGTTGTGGGTGGAAATTTTATATCATACCCGGTAGGGGGTGATAAGTAACTCGGTATGAAAACCCAATGTTTAGTGGTATTTTAATCATCACCACTTAGAGAAAGTGATGTGAAAATTATGCGAAAAAACTAATTACCGGTTGTAAGTAGATCATACCTGGTTGGTATGATTAGACTTACTCGAAGGAAGTTGAAAACTCGTTCATCAGTTATGAACGGAGATGTCCTTATACCGGTTAGTATAATGGACAGTGAAAACCTATTTTATCGGAAGTGTTCTCCCTTAATTGTGTGCCAATGCTTAAACTATTTGGGAGACCTTCTTGACGGGAGCTTGAATAGCTCTTATAGGCCGAGGGCCTTGATTTTGAAACTTGAGGGCTAGAATGCCCAATTTTTTGAAAATCTCGTACAGTGGGCCCAAGGCCAATTGGCACGAGCAGGAGCTCGTAAATGAACATGATATATGTGCCATAAAACTTAATAACTGAATTGTTTGGTCATGGTACCAAGATAGGACCGACATGCTCAATCAACTAGCGGCAGTGCGACAAGACAGGTTGACGGACTAGTCAAGACAAACAACTACGGGTTGAGTTGAGAGTTAGGGCCGTTGGACCAGTGGCACCACATATTACATGGCTTGATAAGAAAACATTGTTTGTGCATGCACTATGAGTACGGAATCATCAAGACACCCATGAGGGGTAGTGATGTGTCCTAAGGGCCCTGGACGACCCGGTGAGTATAAGGGTAGATCGTCGTTCTAGGTATCTATGCAAAATCTGGAGTAGCACCAAGCGCATGAGACCAGGGTGGGGACAGGATGAGGTCTCTATCCTCATACGGACACGAAGAAGTGATTTCAGGATTGTGGGTCAGATGTCACGTACATCCACTCATTCCCAGGGTAGAAGTGGTCGTACTTCTATCCGAGTGGCAGGAAAAGTCGCTCCGAAGCCACTAGCGGGTTCAGTAGTGATACTGACTTGCGAATGTGTGTAACCTTCATGATAAAGGATGTGTGTTGGGTAATGACACATCGTGGAAACTAAGAAATAATTTTAAAATCTGAATTTTTAAATGAAGGGATTTTTTTTTAAAACAAAGGAGTCTGGCACACTCCATATAAATATTTTTCTTAAAAGTCAAAAGCTTTTAAAAACCCATTCACTAAGTAGTCGTACTCACCCCCTCCCTTATATCCCTTTCAGGAAATCCCGGGAAGCCTCCTCTTAAAGACCGTCAACTAAGATGCCTGTAAGACAGGTATGTAAAGTTTTAAATTTCATGCAGTTTTGATTATGCTATTCTAGGAAAAAGGTGTAGGCTAAAGGACGCCTTACTCTTTACAGTTTACAATAAGGGGAAACCCTTTAATAAACCGGGAGAGTGGTGGGTTGATCACGGGGATCCGACCAAACTGGGTTGGGGCGTGACACCCAACTTGTCAGTAAACCATTGGGAAACCAAATCATTGGAACCGGAAAGACTCAATAAGGAAGTTTAGAAAGGATGAATGGGTAAGGAGAATTGACACGGTTATGTAAGTTGATTAGATAACGATAAAGGTAGTCGAGGAATACTATCAAATGAAAAAACAAAGGAAGTTATACAATCCCTGAGAGGTTAGAAAGTTGGGAACAACCCTAAAGGAGATGTTCTAGAAATCTAATAAACATAGAGACAAGATCTAGAAAATGTCATGCTATAAGGGGCATCTAGGCCCAACAATCCCGAGGAAAACATAACTCAAAATAAGGAAAAGTCAGTTAGTAAGCATGACATGATCAAACATAAAATTTGGATTGAAATTATTATGAACAATGGATGAAGTAAGAGTCAAAATAGGACGAAAAGGTGATAACAAGGAAACCCATGAAAACAAGTATGTAACGCTATAAAGAACATCAAGCTCAAAGGGTTTCAACGACCAATAGGTTAATTAGACACGGGAATGGTTAGGTATCTTGGAACTCTCAATCCTGAGTACAGGACCTCAAAAGAAAAAAAATGTTGCTCTAACCAAAGAAAGATGTGAATCTAAGGATATACTTTTGAGTAAGGTATGTCTAGTTATGATAAACTCCAAGAGAAGAGTTGCATGTTAAGCAAACACCAAGTGGACATCAAAGGAAATTGTTACTCATGTAAAGGTTGCTAATTAAGTTTTGGGGACAAAACTCCTAAAAGGAGGGGAGAGTTGTAAACACTTCTCTTTGGAGTTAAGGAAAACCGGAAAAAGAATCGGTCAAACCGAGTGAGAAAATCAAACCGGTTCACAAACCCAATTAACAAGAAACGGGAAAATTGGAGAATTTACAACTCCCGAGTGACTCAAAAGGGTTCATAAACCTTAGAAAAGAACCTTAGGACAAATTGGGAGAGAAAAACCAAATCTGTTTGGGTGAACCGAATCTAAACTGGATTGAATTGATTTATGAACTCAATCGGTTTATGAACCGGAACCGATAGTGAAACGATAAACCGGGAAAATTATGGATCCCGAGTGACCCAAAGAGTCACCAAAGTCATGAAAAAGGACTTTAGGATGAATTGGAGATGAAAACCAAACCGATTCAGGCAAACCAGATCCAAACCAAATTGAACCGGTTTGGACCAGTTTGAACTACTATTGAACCGAATTCTAAAATCATTTTTCTAGGTGGCTTAGAAAATAAAATTTTAAAATTTGAGGCCACCATTAGATAGAAAATAAATTTAGATGAATTTAGAAATTTTTAATTTTAAAAAATTTGATCGAATTGGAGCCTAAACCGGCTAGTTTAAGCTTTGAACCCAGTTCGGATTGGTCCGGTTCGGAACAATGTCGTCTTCTTCCTTCAAATGACAGCAATGTTCACTCATTGGAAAATCGAGTAGACGGCGGAAAAGTTGAAAAGTCTCCAGCTAGGGAGTTTTAGGCAATGAATAACCGCTATTAAGGCCCCAATCGAATGACTAAGAAGTCCCCGAGCTTCCTATATAAAGAGCCACTCCTCATTCATCCTCTCCACACCTGAAAACTCCATTCTCTCTCAACTGTTCCAATTTTCAGCGAAGCTCAAACCAGAGCTCCGACTTGGGCAATTTTCAAAGCCAAACAAGGTGAGGTTAGGTTCTTTGGATTCGGGGAGAAGTCAGCTACACGCCCGTAGTCTCCATTTGCTCCGAGGGTCGCCGGAGAAGTGCCGACGTGATCAAACAGTGAAGCAGCTTTGGTGGACCCAAGCTACCCTATTTCGGCTGGGCTAAAATCGGTCAATTCGAGCCCTTCTCATGCCAAACCAAGCCCAACCAACACCTCCACAGCCCTCCTACAACTTAAATAGAGTTGAAAGGTAAGTCAATTCAGCTCCCGTCTATAATTTTCAATCGGTGCTAGAGAGAGAACCGACAGAACTTCGATCATAAAATTCTCACTTAATTCAGCATCAATTGATACAATTCTTGATCCTAGGAGTAACCTTAGGACAAGAGCTATCTGCCCAGATCGAAATCTCGGACCGCCGCGCCCCCGACAATAAACTTTTGAAGCTTTCTCTCTCTAAGTCCAGTTTTCTAGCGAAGCTCCATTTTAGCTCATTCCGGCATCAAATCATGCAATTCAAAGTGCAATTGAATCGTATGAAAGTGTAGCAACTCCAATATAAGTTCAATTTCAATAACTAAACTGATTTGATTGGTCAATTTGATGAAATCAAATTCGGTTGAGTTAGAAGGTTGAAATTGGGGGAAATTTGGGAATTTTAAAAATTCGAGGGACTAAAGTGCAATTCCATAAAATTAAGGGCCAATTGGCATGATAAAGATGTTGGAGGACCAATTGGGCAATTTTTGGAATTTTGGGGCAAAACTTACCATTTTTGTTAAGTAGGGGCAAAATGGTAATTTTGGAAAAGTCGGGGACCAAATTGGAAATTTGGGAAATTAAACCCCTTTTTGTGAATTTGAATAAATTGAGGTCCAAAGGTGAATTTTAAAAGTTTTGGGATTCGATTTGAGGAAAAACCGGCATTAGGGACTTAAAATTAAAGAAAAATAACTTTAGGGACGTAATTGCAAATAAATGAAAAGTTTGATTTTTCTTAATTCATTTGGGATAAATGAGGGCTATTATGCTAAAGGATAATTAACAAGAGTGTTCATATTGTGTAGGAACACGAAGTACCGAGAATGCCAGCTACGACAAGTTCGAGTAAGGACAACAAGACGATTAAGAGGATATTCGCTACACTATCGTGTGAGTGAGATTTAATATCATACCCGGTTGGGATGATAAGCACCTCGGAAATGAAAACCCACTGCTAAGTGGTATTTTAACCATCACATTTGATAGGAGTGATGTGGAAATCATGCAGAAAAACTACTTACCGGTTGTAAGTAGATCATACATGGTTGGTATGATGAAACTTCCTTGAAGGAAGTGGAAAACCCACTTATCGGTTATAAGCGGAGATGTCCTCATGCCCGGTTGGTATGATGGACAATTGAAAAAGTTTATTTTGTCAGAAATGCTCTCCCCCTGAATGTGTGCCAATGCTTAAAATTTTTGGGGGACCTTTTTTATGGGAGCTCTGTCACACCCCGACCCGGTTTGGTTGGATCCCCGTGATCAACCCGCCACTCTCCTGGTTTATTAAAGGATTTCCCCTTATTGTAAACCGTAAAGAGTAAGTCGTCATTTAACCTGCACCTTTTCCTGGAATAGCATAATCAAAACTGCATGAAATTTAAAAACTTTACATACCTGTCTTCAAGCATCTTAGTTGACGGTCTTTATGGGTAGGCTTTCCTGGATTTCCTGAAAGGGATATAAGGGAGGGGGTGAGTACGACTACTCAGTGAATGGGATTCAAATCTTTTGAATTTTAAGAAAAATATTTATATGGAGTGTACCAGACTCCTTTCTTTTCAAAAATCCCATCATTTAAAATTTTGGATTTTTCCATTATTTCTTAATTTCCGGTGTGTTATCACCCAACACACATCCTTCATCATGAAGGTTACACACATTCGCAAGTCAGTATCACTACTGAACCCACTAGTGGCTTTAGAGAGACTTTTCCTGCCACTCGGATAGAAGTACGACCACTTCTACCCTAGGAATGAGTGGATGTATGCGACATCCGACCCACAATCCCGAAATCACTTCTTCTTGTTCGTATGAGGACGGAGACCTCATCCTGTCCCCACCCCGGTCTCATGCGCTTGGTGCTACTCCAAATTTTGCACAGACACCTAGAACGACGAACTGCCCTTATAGCCACCAGGTCGTCTAGTGCCCTTAAGACGCATCACTACCCCTCATGGGCATCTTGATGATCCCGTACTCACAGTGCATGCACAAACAATGTTTTCTCATTTTGCCATGTAATATCTGGTGTCACTGGTTCAACGGCCCCGACTCTCAACTAAATCTACAGTTGTTTGTCTTGACTGGTGTGTCGACTTGTCATGTCGAACTACGCATTTTAGTCCTATCTTGGTACCATGGCCAAACAATTCACTTATTAATTTTTATGGCACATATATCATGTTCATTTACGAGCTCCAACTCATGCCAACTGGCCTTGGGCCCACTGTACGAGATTTTCAAAATTGGGCATTTAGCCCCCAAGTTCCAAAACCGAGGCCCCTGGTTTATCAGAGCTATTCGAGCTCCCGTCGAGAGTCTCCCAAATTGTTTAAGCATTGGCACACAGTCAAGGGAGAGCACTTCCGACAAAATAGGTTTTCACTATCCATTATACCGACCGGAATAAGGACATCTCTGTTCATAACCGATGAACGGGTTTTCAACTTCCTTCGAGGAAGTCTCATCATACCAACCGAGTATGATCTACTTACAACCGGTAAGTAGTTTTTTTCACAAAAATTTCACATCACTTTCTCTAAGTGGTGATGATTAAAATACCACTAAATAGTGGGTTTTTATACCGACGCACTTATCATCCTCAACCGGGTATGATATATAATCCCACTCACAACCGGTAAGTGGTTTTTTATCTTTAAGTTGTGCTCATCATCCCAATCGGGTATGATGTTAGTAAACCCACTCACCCATTAATGCCGTGAATTCCACTAGACCGGTTCTTGGTATTCACACGAGCTTGTCCTTGCTGGCGTTCCCGGTACTTCGTGTTCTTACATGATATGAACATCTTGGTTCATTATCCTTCGGCCTAATCGCCTTCATTCATTCTAAATGAATGAGAAAGTCAAACTTTCATTTATTTGCAATTAGGTCCCTAAAGTTATTTCTCTTTAACTTTAAGTCCCTGTCGGTTTTTCCTCAAATTGAGTTTCGAAACTTCTAAAATTTATCATAGGACCTCAATTTATTCCATTTCACAAAAAGGGGTTTAATTTCCCAAATTTCCAATTTGGTCCCCCAACTTTTCCAAAATTACCATTTTGCCCTTCCTTTAAAAAAATGGTAAAATTTTCCCCAAAAATTTCAAAATTCCTCAATTGGTCCTCCAACATTATTTTCATTCCCAATTGACACTCAATTTCATAAAATTTCATTTTGGTCCTTTGAATTTCAAAAATCCGCAATTTTTCCGCAATTCCAACTTCTTAACATAGCTGAATTTAATTTCATCAAATTTGACCCATCAAACGTTTCTAATTGTTGAAATTGAGTTTCTACATGTTCATACGATTCTTTAGAAATGTGAATCGCAAGTTTTAATGTTGGGACGAGCTCAAACGCAGCTTCACCGGAAAATGAACTATAGAGAGAGAGAGAGAAAGCTTCGATTACTCACCGGTGAAGGCACGACGGTCCGAGCTTTCGATCTAGGCAGATAGCTCTCATTTTGAGGTTCGTCCTAGAATCAAGAATCGCATCAATTGATGCAGAATTGGATTAGAATTTCGTCATTGAAATTCGGTCGACTCTCTCTCTAGCACCGATCGAAAATGGTAAAGGGGAGCCAAATTGTCTTACCTTTCGGTCCTAATTTGGCCGTGGAAAGGCTGAGGAAGTGTTGGGAGGGCTTGGTTTGGCTTGAAATGGACGATTTCAGCTTGGCCGAAATAGGGCAACTTCGGTCCGCCATAGGTGCTTCACTATTCCATCATGCCGGTGCTTCTCCAATGATTCTCGGATTGACTGGAGTTTACTATCAGATAGTTGTCTTCTCCTCGATTCTAAAGAGCTTGACCTCTCCTTCCTAGGTTAAGAAAAATGTTTAAGTCGAAACTCTGGTTCGAGCTTCACCAAGAAATGGAGCAGTAGAGAGAGAGAGAAGTGTTCACTTTTTTATTAGAATGAATGGGGATGACCTCTTTATATAGGTGTAAAACCGTGTATTAAATGGGAGAGATTTATTACTAGTATTAATATTGACATAAATTATTTGTATTAATTCCAATAATTTAATTTCGGTATTAAATTATTTGTATTAATTCTAATAATTTAATTTATGTAATTATTGGTATTAATTACAATAATTAAATATATATTAATTTATGGCTATTTATGGTTACTCTAAGTTAAACACGCTTAACTTCAAAGTTCTTATGGAATCTCGTTCAGCTGAACCAATTTGGTTGTTGTCTTAAGTTTATTTTCCAAGGTTTAATAAACCCTTTGGATCACTAGGGAGTTGTAATTTCCTAAATTGCCCATTCACAATTGATCGGGTTTGTAAACCAGTTCGGTTTTCTTACTCGATTTGACCGGTTCTTTTCCCGGTTTTCCTTAACTCAAAAGTGTAGGGTTTACAAGCTCGAATAGCTCATATAGGTTAGAGGCCTCGATTTTGGAACTTGGGGGCTAATATGCCCGATTTTAAAAATCTCGAACAATGGGCCCTAAGCCAGTTAGCACAAGTAGGAGCTCGTGAACAAATATGATTCTTATGTCATGAAAACTTAAGTAAATGATTTGTTTGGCCATGGTACTAACACAGGACCGACAGTGGCAGTGCGACATAATAGGTCTTCGGACTAGTCAAGACAAACAATTGCAGGTCGAGTCGAGGGTTGGGGCCATCGGACCAGTGGCACAACAGATTATATGGTATTATGTGAAAAACTATTGATTGTGCAAGCACTGTGTTACGATACCTTTAAGATGCCCAAGAGGGGTAGTGATGCGTCACAGGGCTCTAGACGACATGGTGGGTATAAGGGCAGTTAGTCGTACCAAAAGTCTTACGAAGCTTGATGTAGCTTCAAGCGCATGAGACCAGGGTGGAGACAGGATGAGGTCTTTGTCCTCATACGGACACAAAGATTTGTTACAGGATTGAGAGTCGAATGTCGCAAACATCAAGTCATTCTCAGTGTAGAAGTGGACGTGCTTCTATTAGGTGGCCGGTAAAGTTGCTCCGACGCCACAAGTGGGTAAAGTGGACGGGTTGGCCTGTGATTGTGTGTTTTACCTTCATGATGAAGGGTGTGTGTTGGGTGATAACACACCATGGTAATAAAAAATGGATACAAAAACCGAATTTGAGAATGAAACATTTTTAGAAAAGAAAATAAAGAGTATGGCACACTCCTATTCAAACATTTTTCCTAAAAGTTAAATTTTGAAACGTCATTCACTAAGTCATTGTACTCACCCCCTCCCTTATATCCCTTTTCAGATAGCTCAGGGAAAACCTACCCAAAGATCCCAAATAACTACACCGGCAAAACACGTATGTAAAAATTTAAAATTTTATGCAGTTTTGATTTATGGTATTCTAAGAAAGGTACATGTTTAAAGGAAGTTTTACTCCTCGCGGTTTAAAGAAGGGGAAAACCCTTAATAAACCGAGAGAGTGGCGGGTTGCTCACGGGGATCCGACCAAACCTTGATAAGTTTTACCCGAAAAATTCTAAATTTTGCTTAATTGGTCCCCTAACACTCTTATCATGTCCAATTGACCTTCAATTTCATAAAATTATATTTTGGTCCTTCGAATTTTTTAAATGCCTAATTTTCCCTCAATTTCAACTTCATAACACAGCTGAATTTGATTTCATCAAATTGACCAATCAAAAATTTTTAATTGTTGAAATTGAAGTTAAATTAAAGTTTCTATGTCTTCATACGATTCAATTGCACTTTGAATCATAAATTTTAATGCCGGAATGAGTTCAAATGGAGCTTTGCCGAAAAATAGAACATAGAGAGAGAAAGCTTCAATTGCTCACCGTTGGAGGCGCGGCGATCCGAGCTTCTAATCTGGGCAGATAGCTCTCCTCTTGAGGTTACTCATAGGATTAAGAATTGTATCAATTGATGCCAAATTGGGTGAAAATTATATAATTGAAATTCTGACGGTTCTCTCTCTAGCACTAGTCGAAAATTATAGAGTAGAGTCGAATTGGCTTACCTTTCAATTCTAATTTGGCCGTAAGAGGGTTGAGAAGATGTTGGGAGAGCTTGGTTGAGGGCTCGAATTGACCGATTTTAGCTCGACCGAAACAGGGCAGCTTCGGTCCGCCGGAGCTACTTCACTGTTCGATTACGCTGATGCTTCTCCGGCGACCCTCAAAGCGAATGAATACTACCACTGTGTAGCTGACTTCTCCCCAGTTCTAAGAAACCCGACCACTCATTCTTTGGCTTAGAAAAGACCCTATATCGAAGCTCTAGTTCGAGTTTCACCGAAAAACTAAGTAGCTGAGAGAGAGTGAGGTTTTCGGGTGTGGAGAGAATGAATGAACAAGGGCTCTTTATATAGGGAGCTTGGGGACTCGTCAATCGTCGGTTTGACACCTTTATGACAATCATTGATGGCCTGAAATGTACTGAATGGAAACATTTCCTCTTCATCGGCGCTGCTTCGATTTTTTGGCGCGTGAACATTGTTGTCATCTGAAACGAGTTTAAAGCTTAAACCGGCCGGTTCACCCCCGATTCATCCGAATTTTTTAAATCTAAAAATTTCTAAATTCATTTTCTATCCAATGGTGGTCTCAAATCTCAAATTTAAATTTTTTTAGCCATCTAGAAAAATGAATTTAGTGTCTGGTTCACTAGTGGTTCAAACCGATCCAAACCGGTTCAATTCGGTTCGGATCCGGTTCACCTGAACCGATTTGGTTTTCATCCCCCATTCATCCTAAATTCCTTTTTCATGACTTATGTTGTCATGCCCCGACCCGGTTTGGTCGGATTCCCGTGATCAACCCGCCACTCTCCCGGTTTATAAAAGGGTTTCCCCTTATCGTAAACCGTAAAGAGTAAAGCGTCCTTTAACTTGCACCTTTTTCCTGGAATAGCATAATCAAAACTGTATGAAATTTAAAACTTTACATACCTGTCTTACAGGCATCTTAGTTGACGGTCTTTAAGGGGAGGCTTTCTAGGATTTCCTGAAAGGGATATAAGGGAGGGGGTGAGTACGACTACTCAGTGAATGGGTTTTTTTAAAAGCTTTTGACTTTTAAGAAAAACATTTATATGGAGTGTGCTAGACACCTTTGTTTTCAAAAATCCCATCATTTAAAAATTTGAATTTTTCCATTATTTCTTAGTTACCGGTGTGTCATCACCCAACACACATCCTTCATCATGAAGGTTACACACATTCGCAAGTTAGTATCACTACTGAACCCGCTAGTGGCTTCGGAGCGACTTTTCCTGCCACCGGATAGAAGTACAACCACTTCTACCCTGGGAATGAGTGGATGTACGTGACATCCGACCCACAATCCCGAAATCACTTCTTCGTGTCTGTATGAAGACAGAGACCTCATCTTGTCCCCACCTTGGTCTCATGCGCTTCGTGCTACTCCAGATTTCGCACAGACACCTGGAACGACGAACTGCCCTTATAGCCACCAGGTCGTCCAGTGCCCTTAGGACGCATCACTACCCCTCATGGACGTCTTGATGACCCCGTAGTCACAGTGCATGCACAAACAATATTTTCTTATATTGCCATGTAATCAGTGGTGCCACTGGTCCAACGGCCCCGACTCTCAACTCAACCCGCAGCTGTTTGTCTTAACTAGTTCGTCGACCTGTCATGTCGCACTGCTGCTAGTTGACTAAGCATGTCGGTCCTATCTTGGTATGATGGCCAAACAATTCACTTATTAAGTTTTATGGCACATATATCATATTCGTTTACGAGCTCCTGCTCGTGCCAACTGGCCTTAGGCCCACTATACGAGATTTTCAAAATTAGGCATTTAGCCCCCAAGTTCCAAAACCGAGGCCCCTGGTCTATCAGAGCTATTCGAGCTCCCGTCGAGAGTCTCCCAAATTGTTTAAGCATTGGCACACAGTCAGGGGAGAGCACTTCCGACAAAATAGGTTTTCACTGTCCATTATACCAACTGGTATAAGGACATCTTCGTTCATAACTGATGAACGGGTTTTCAACTTCCTTCGAGGAAGTCTCATCATACCAACCAGGTATGATCTACTTACAACCGGTAAGTAGTTTTTTTTTTTGCAAATTTTCACATCACTTTCTCTAAGTGGTGATGATTAAAATACCACTAAACAGTGGGTTTTTATACCGAGATACTTATCATCCCCTACCGGGTATGATATAAAATTTTCACTCACAATCGGTAAGTTGTTTTTCTCTATAAGTTGTGCTCATCATCCCAACCGGGTATGATGTTAGTAAACCCACTCACAACCGGTAAGTGATTTTTAACTTTAAACTATGCTCATCATCCCAACCGGGTATGATGTGAATAACCCACTCACCCGTTAATGCCGTGAATTCCACTAGACTGGTTCTTTGTATTCACGCAAGCTTGTCCTTGTTGGCGTTCCCGGTATTTAACGTTCCTACACGATATGAACAACGTTGTTCATTATTACTTAGCATAACAGCCTTCATTCATTAATGAATGAGAAAACCCAAACTTTTAGTTATTTGCAATTAGGTCCCTAAAGTTATTTCTCTTTAACTTTAAGTCCCTAATGTCGGTTTTTCCTCAAATTGAGTCCCGTAACTTTTAAAATTTATCGTGGGACCTCAATTTATTCAATTTCACCAAAAAGGGGTTTAATTTTTCAAATTTCTAATTTGGTTCCCCAATTTTTCCAAAATTACCATTTTGCCCTTCTTTCACAAAAATGGTAAGTTTTTCCCCAAAATTTCCAAAATTCCTCAATTGGTCCTCCAACATTATTTTCATGCCCAATTGACCCTCAATTTCATAAAATTGTATTTTGACCCCTTTGAATTTCGAAAATCCCCAAAATTTCCCCCAATTTCAACTCTTCAACACTACCGAATTTAATTTCATCAAATTAACCGATCAAACACTTCTAATTATTGAAATTGGAGTTGAAATTGAGTTCCTGTATGTTCATACGATTCTAAGAAACTTTGAATCGTAGATTTTAACGTCGGAACGAGCTCAAACGGAGCTTTGTCGGAAAATAGACTGTAGAGAGAGAAAGCTTCGATTACTCACCGGTGAAGGCACGACAGTCCGAGCTTTCGATCTGGGCAGATAGGTCTCGTCCTGAGGTTCATCCTAAAATCAAGTATTGTATCAATTGATGCGGAATTGGATTAGAATTTCGTTATTGAAATTCGGTCGACTCTCTCTCTAGCACCGATCGAAAATTATAAAGGGGAGCCGAATTGACTTACTTTTCAGTCCTAATTCGGCTGTGGAAAGGCTGAGGAAGTGTTGGGAGGGCTTGGTTTGGCCTGAGGAGGGCTTGAAATGGCCGATTTCAGCTTGGCCGAAATAGGGTAGCTTTGGTCCGCCGGAGTTGCTTCACTATTCAATCATGTCGGCGCTTCTCCAACGATTTTCGGATTGACTGGAGTTTGCTATCAGATAGTTGTCTTCTCCCCGGTTCTAAATAGCCCGACCTTTGTTCAAGTTGAAGCTCTGGTTCGAGCTTTACCGGGAAATGGAGCAGTAGAGAGAGAGAGAGAAGTGTTTAGGTGTGAGGAGAATGAAATGGGGATGAACTCTTTATATAGTTATAAAACCCGTGTATTAAATGGGCGAGATTTATTATTAGTATTAATATTACCATAAATTATTGGTATTAATTCCAATAATTTAATTTCGGTATTAAATTATTTGTATTAATCCCAATAATTTAATTTATGTATTAAATTATTGGTATTAATTTTAATAATTAAATATATATTAATTGATAGCTATTTATGATAAGTCGTACGTTCACATAAAAATTTTTTACCGAAATTTCGGGTTACAAAAAAATCATACTTCCCAAAAGGTAACGCACACTTAACTTTGAAGTTCTTATGAAATCTAGTTCACTGAACCAATTTGATTTTTGTTTTCTAATTTGTCTTAAATTTCTTTTCCAATGTTTAATAAATCTTTTGGATCAACCAAAAGTTGTAAATTTTCATATTGCTTATTCCCAAATGTAAACCAGTTTGGTTTTGTTATTCGGTTTGACCGGTTCTTTTCCCGGTTTTCCTTAACTCAAATGTGCGGGGTTTACATATGTGACTCTTTAAATCACTTGTAATCCATAATTTCCCCGATTTGTCCTCTCTCTATCGGTTCCGGTTCATAAACCGGTTCAATCTGATTCGGATCCGGTTCACCTAAATCGATTTAGTTTTTCTCTCCCAATTGGTTCTAAAGTTGTTTTACGAAGTTTATGATCCTTTTTGTGTCACATGGGAGTTTTAATTTCTCAAATTTGCTCGTTTTTCAATAATCGATTTTATGAACCGGTTCGATTTTCTCACTCGGTTTGACCTGTTTTTTTTTCCGATTTTCCTTAATTTCAAAAGGCGAAGTTTACAACTTCCATTATAGAAAAAGACATATGAAATATTGTAATTAAATACAACCTTAATTTTAATATATTCGTCCAATGAAAACCTAAAGTCATTTCCTATAAAAAAAATGTTTGAGAATAAAGTAAATCATATACATGATGTCATGAAGTCAATTTTTTCTACTCATTAAATTATAAACTCCCTCACTACTATACCCTACAAGATTTTAGAGCACAGGAGAATACATGTACCTTAAAAGATTCACACAATTATTTTTTTCCATATTTTATATAAATATGTTTTAAAAAAATAATATTTAGCACGTTATGAGTTTTTCTTCTACCAGTATTATTATATTAATTTCTACCATTTAGTACCAAAAAAATGACGGATAGATAATAAATTTCGACTAAGAAAGCTAGATTAGAACTTAACATATTAGTTTTTTCAGATGAAGTTAGTAATGATTTTACTTGAATGGTACGTACATCAAAGTAAATCATTCAAATAAATTAATTAGTAATGGTCGTGTCTAAATGGAACATAAGTCGTCATCCAGGTCAGTAATAGTATTGCCTGAATGGAACATACATCATTCGGGTGAATTGGTTAGTAATGCTATTGCCTAAACGCTTCATACATAATAGTACAATATTCAGATGAATCGATCACTAATGCTCATGATTGAGCGGTTTGTACATCATAGTATGACTTTCATATGAACTAGTTAGTAATGGTCTTGCATGGTTCGTGCATTATATTGAGTTTTGAAAATAATTCATACTACGTACCATTTACTTTCATAAATAATTTAAAAAGGTAAAAAAATAAATTATAAAATATGTATTAGTTATTTTGAGTATAAACGAAATTGAGATAATTAAGAACCCAATAATTAATATACATACCCAGTAAGTATTGTTTAACTCTACTTCAACATCTTAATTTTTAAAAGATTAGAGAATGAATTAAAAAATATAAGAAGTTGAACTTTCTCAAACAAATGTTTTTTTATTAATTAATAAATTATTTTCGTATAATTTTAAATATTTTATAAATTTACTTTTTACAATTATGAAAATTTTATTTTTTTAAATGTATATATTTTATATTTTAAGTTATTTATATTATGTATATTATATTAGTTAAAGTACCTAACGTTTTTATATCAAGTAAATTTATCGTTATTGGAGTCATAAATACTTCTATATTAGTAGTTTTCCATCTCTATCGTTTTTTTATTACATATAATTAAGGAATTTGAGTATTTTGATTTTATTTTAGTCCTATACGTTTGTTAATCTAAGTTACTTATAAGTAGGTGTTCTTATTGCCATCTACAAAGCTATAATAATGTTAATCTTAAGAGTATAATTATTGTTGGAGATGAAATAACCATTTATTTGTATTAATCTTTTTTTGATAAAGTATGATATTAGAAATTAATGATATCAAATAAATTTTTAATATATTATGTCTAATAGCTTATATAAAAAAGCAAAGATAATATCATACTTTATCAAGCAAAGATAATTTTGTTGATCTTTAAACAGTTAAAGTTATTTTTTCACTACAGCCCGAAAACCTATGCATAATATAATTATTAAATAAATAAATAATTCAAACACAACGTGTTGCTCGATGTAATAAAAATCCCGCCATTATTAAAGTCAAATTCAATGAGCAGACCCTTAAAAATTAAAAAAGAGTATACTGATAATTTTATTACTTTAATTTAAACTTTTAAATAGATATTTAATTGATCCATTATTGCTATATAATACTTTCTTATATTATATTCAGGTCAAAACTTATCAGTGAAAATTTAGATTCTAGTATGAATGTAATAGAAAAAATAATCAATTCAATATTATTTTTCCCACTCAAACCGATAATAATGTAATATATTATACTTAAAAGTTATTATATAATTAGTAAAACAATTATAATATTATAAATTCACCATAATTTTTTAATTTATCTAATTTTTAATTTTATTTTAATAATATTTATACGTTAAAATTTAATAATTTAACAATAATATTTTAATTTGATCTCATACTTTATTTCTTAAATGACCATAGTGTATATATATATCGAGAAGAGAAAATAAGAAATTTCCCAAGTCTCGAGATCATATCATAAAGTGCTGCTGACGCAACTGGGCCGTGTGGCAGTGGTCCTGACGGGAAGAAAGAACAGAAGGCTCGAATTTCATATACGTTTGCCAATAAACTTTGTGATGCCATGTGATAAAACATAAACAATATTGCTGTGATGATCGTGCAGATCTTAACAGAAGGGACATGCAATGCACCTTTTTTCTCTAAATTTAAAGTTACATTATTAATAAATAATGTACGAATTTTATATTTAACTAATAATATATTCAAAAAATTAAATATTATTTAATTTTAATTTTAATGAGAATGAGATGACGGGTGGAAAATAATAATAAACAAAAAGAGCAAACTTTACATTTCTAGACCGACCAAAAATAGATATTTATATAAGTAATTTAAAAAAAAAACAGAAGAGGTAAGAAAATTATTGCCGCCGGCGGTCTTCACCGTACTGGGAGAGAGGGACGACCTCAGACAGTGGTGTGGACAACGGCGTAGGGAGAGGGGAGTTTCGGCAGACAGGGCAGGAGCCATTGAGCTTCAGCCAGGCGTCGAGGCAGATCAGGTGGAAGAAGTGGCGGCATTCCGGCATCATCCTCAGCATCTCTGACTCCCTGTACTCGCAGAGGCAGATGGAGCAGGTGGTGGTGTCGCCTCCGGCGGGGCAAGCGGTCTCCCTCTCGAAGGCGAACTTGGGGTAGGAGTTGATGACGGCCTGGGCTAGACCGACGGCACCGGCGTTACCTCCGGCCTCGAGGTCGGTGTCGTCGTCGTCCTCGGCGACGAAGAAGATGCGGGGGAGGATGATGCCGTCGGAGGGGTTTCGGGGGGCGGGGGAGGTGGAGGAGGGACGGCCTTGAGGGTGGCCGAGGCGGCGGCGGCGGTGGCGGCAAAAGCATATGTAGGAGACGAGCGTGACGGAGGAGAGCAGGACGAGGAAGCCGAAGGCGACGGCGATGGAGTAGCCCAGACCGAGACTGGCGAAGTAGTTTCCGGAGGAAGAGGCGGAAGAAGAAGAAGTCGAAGGAGAGGACATGGGAGGGAGCAGAAGGAGAGGATCAATGGAGGCGCATCCATGAGAGAGACTGAGGGGGGAGAGAGAAAGCAGGAGGAGGAGGAGGAGGAGGAGGATGAAGAAGGTGGTTGGGTTTCCAGCCAGCTACTGCATTTATTAATACATTTAAGAGCTTTGGTCTTTTAATTCTATTTAATTACTCACTTTTCTTTTTTCGATACGCTAGAACCGATCTGGAGAAGACAAGAAGTGCATAGCATTTACTTCATTCGGGCTAAATTTGTAATTTAATATATAATATTTAAATTATAATATTATGGTATACAATTATTATAAAAGTATAATATAATCAATAGTCAAAGCTTGAAAATCACGCACACCACAGAGCGCAACCTCATCAAAGGCGATCACCATATGTTAATATAGGAAAAAAATGGGAGAGGGGCAAAATAGTCACATCAACATATGTTAATATTTTTAGTTAGAATTTGATAATTTGCATAAAATATTACACTTTTACAAAAAATACCTTTGCCCATTGAATTGACTATTTTAAACATTATGTTTATTTTATTTACCTCGTACTTATGATTTATAGAAGTAATTATTTACTTATAAACTTTATCTAATCATTTTACGTTTTCATAAAAATATTAAGATAAATATTAAATATTTAATAAAAACATGAAATATTATACTATTATAAAAATATATGATATATTATTAGTGGATGAATTACATATTTTACAATTTTACAATATTTTATTGGAATTAGTGGCTTAAGACATGATCTCATTAAAAAAAATGTATCCACACTAGTACATTTAAGTTTTTATGACTATCATATTTTCTCCATTAAAATCTATATACATGAGCACCAAGAAATGATCTAAAATGGCATGCTACAAATGTCCATTGCCAACTTTTAAAATAGGGAAAAAAAATCACCTAAAATGCAAAGTTGAGTAAGTGTATGAAGTGCCAAAAAGTTGTACATATATAACAAAGTTGGATTTCATCATTCAAAGTCATTGATAAGGCATCATTGCACAATTGCCAAATGTTTGGCACAATTACCAAAGTTTTGGAAAGCGATTTTTCAACATTATAATACAATTCAAGATGCCATCACTACATGTTAGGTGTCTGCTCCACTTCTTCTTTAGTTGTGCAAAAGCCTGCCCATATACATTTATCTCTATTCCTATTGTATTCCTTTCATTAGTTTAAAATTTAGATATGTGAATTTCACCCATCATAATTTTATAATTAATTTTTTAATATCTCATCCACTAATTTTTTATTTTTTTCTTGTATAATTAATTTGAACAAATCTTCCATTAAAATACCATATAAGATCTTACTATTTTTTAGATTAAATAAGCCACTTGCATTTATATGTTGGCTCAAATGAGGTCATATACCATTAATATATGTGGGGTATTTGAATTTGGACAAGATTAAGATGTATTGAAAAGGGAAAAATGGTATCATCATATTTAAAATTTTAAAAGGATAATATTATATTTTAGTAAAAGAAAAAACGATAATGTTCTTTGATAAAACTTGCTAAAAAGGATAATACTCAAATTTGTTTTTTTATTGCTTTGTGATGGACTCAAATATATATTTTTCCAAAGGGGTCGAACTTGCATCTAATGATACCAGCAAGCTTTTTCTACAAACTAAATTAAGTTTAATTTATTTATTTAAAATATAAATTTTATAATATAAAAATTATCTTTTTTTTTCAATTTACTATGGAATGAACAAAAATAAGTGTGTATAGGGTTTTTAAAAAATATATTTTTTTAATAAATGCAAAATTTGGTAAATGGGTTAAATACTACCACCTAATAGTATCTAAATTTGATATATTTATCAAATAAAAATATACAATTTACTAATTTACTATTTCTCTATTTATTAAGATACTTTGAAAAACTCAAATAATCTTGATAGAATGTATGTGTGTCATATCATATGTTTGCAAATGTTTCTCGTAAGTATGCAAAAGTTTGTCTCTTCCTTGTTTCAAGTGGGTCATAATTTTCGAGTTTATCTCACAATAATGTTGGGAAATGGTTGTATATGTGCAAACTTGGCATCATTTTTGGTGTAGGTAAGTTTTGTGGAACATTATAAGTGTGCAATCAAAATATGCATTACAATTAAACTCAAGATATGTGTCACTTTGCAACTAGTTTGGTAGTAAATCTATTTTAGCATTTTATAAAGCCCCTTAAATCATGTTGTATCTGTGTAGTGTAGGACTTGACAAATCCAGCTAGGAGAGTTTGAAGTTAACGATAGAAACGGAATTGGGGGAAGAGGTTGTAGCAAGTAGACTTCAAAGGGCAAGTACGGTATTAGAAAAAGTATTTTGTATAATTGGTAAGTAGTGGTACTTTTTTAATTTTATAAATCCACAACACTTTTATATATTATCCAATTTGGGGTCTTATTCTCAACACTCGCACTCATGTACAACGTGAATATACTTGTAGCGTGAATATACTATGTGGGGTCTTATTCTCAACACTCGCATTCATGTACAACGTGAATATACTTGTAGCGTGAATATACTTGCCACGTGTAATTTTTAAACTTGCCCTCAACAACTGTATACGAGACGGGTATTATTCTTCCAGTCTCGGATGAGGGGAAAAGTAGAGTAAGGTCTGAGTTGGGTTTCTAGTCTCGAGTTAGGTACGGATGCGAGTCTACTGGCTTTATACCATATTAGAGAAAATATTATGAACCGATAAGGGGTCAAACCCATATCTACCTGATCTACCTAAAAGCCATGACTTGTAAGTAGTGATATCTTTCCAACCTTATAAACTCATAACACTTCTATATATTATCTAATTTGTGATCTTATTCTCACCATTGGGAGAAGATGAAGTTCCCAAGCTTGTAGCAAGGCTCACACATAGAAAATAAACTCACTCTAGGTGGAGAAGTGGCATATAGAGAACACTATGGGTGAGACACAACACAAATAGTCACTATAAAACTCTATTTTCATCCAATGGAGTATTTTTCTTCTCTTCTTTTCAATGGGTACATGATACGTTGATAAGGAGATGCATGTTTACAAATATTTTTACTATTAAATTTTAAAATTATTTTTAACAAAAATAAACTTTTTTTACACATTCAAAATCTCTAACCATTACTCCCCTAAATTGTAGAAATTTACACATTTTACACATTTCCATTTTAACTTTAAGTCAACTATTAGTTTGTCTTGTTCAATATCTTAATGATTAATTCTCCATCCATTGAGGTGACACTACCACTACATATAATGAGCCTTAGATAGGTAAAAGATTTCTTATGAGATGAGGTTTGTACGATTACTTGTCCCATCGAATCTTATCTTCAAATTAGGTCGAGTTACCGAGTAAAGACGTGACTCTCATGGGAACTAAATTTACCAACACAATGTAATATTTAAATCTTGATTTTCAAGTGACACTCGTGTATCATGTTCTCACAGACAACATAAATTCACCACATTATCACCATTATCGATTTTTATTATCTCTCTTATATCCCAACTAATTATACAATATGATTATCCCCTTGTACCTCCTCCGATTCAAATATTATGCAAAATATCATAGTAGTTTAAGGATAATAGGCCTTCAAGCCATTCTTTATCATGCACAGAAAACACACGTATAGATCATAATTTACAATATATTTAGTTGTGTCTCATCTTTAAAATTTTCCTCAGGACTTATCCCAATATTTTTGGACTTTCACGGACTATCATCAATTCTTGCATTTAGACCATATTTTCAATCTTCGATCTTAGGTTTTAACTTATTTCAAATAAGTTAATTTGGACTTTTACCCAACCAATTGAATATGTGATCCCAATTTATTTTCTATCTTTTGTATACTAGTTAATATTCTAACTCGAGCCCTAGTCCCTTATTGATAATTAGTAGTATATGTCATTTTATAAACTATGGGAGTTAACCCCATTCATGCACATCAGGTCTTATCCCATTTTAATAACTAGTGGCAATAACAAAAATTTCGGCCTTAGTCTCGTTCACATCCATTGAGCCTTACGCCCATGTTGGTAAACATGTGACATAAACCCTTTTTCATAAACCTAGTTTTGGTCCCTTTTTCCTGACAGTGGAGCCTAGTGTTTCATTCTTAAGTATTTGTCTATGCTATTTCAAAAACTTTACTCTAGTCATGTTTCTTAATCTAATGAGCATTATGCCCATTTATTAAAATGATAGACCTAAGTCATTTTCAAACATGAGTCTTAACTCATTTCATATATATAATCTTAGTCTCGTTCTCTTAAATAAGACTTCAGCCTCTTTTACGGTAAGCTCAACCCCCTTTGTAATATATGGGCTATGTGTCTTATTTTTATGAAAATCGTAAAGGGTCAGGATCTAATCACTCTTTGACCCTCTGGTTCATACTCGTCCATGTTATATTATTGGTACTTGGTTCATTTTTCAAAAAGTTATTTCCTCGTTTTTTAATAAAATCTCTCGTGTCAACTTTTCTTGGTTTTTCAAAAATATTTCCAAATACATTTCATAAAAGGAGAAAATATGCAACATTGGTCCAATTAAACATGAAGTCGAAAATCACACTCATCATTATAGTTGGAACTTTTTCGTCCCATCAATATTTCCATTTATCGTGGAACTCGTGGTTCTCGCATGCTAGCTATTGAATTCCTATACATAAATTAAGTAGTAGTTTTAGGTCAGCCTCAACATTAACTTGGTGTTCATAAGCTATCCATCAATGTTTAAAAATTACGATTTTTTTAATTGTGCTCGGTTTGCTCAACTCCCACATGTAGACAAACTCGTCACGGCTAACTCATGTCCATTATCTCTTTTCACTACTCTAGGTTTACTATCATTTGGGTCGCATTTGCCAAAATACCCCAAGAACTCTAAGTTTTTTTTACTTAGTCCCTTAACTTTTTCCTTGTTTATTTTGGTATCTAAACTCTCCAAAATTTTCATAATACCCTTACACTTTTCAATTATCCATTTTGAAAAGCCTAACCCTTCAATTAGTTCATTTTAGGTCGCCTAATTTGCTCTGATCTCCTTTGGCTACTCACATTCGAATAAATTCCATTTTAGGCTCAAACTTCTCAATATTTAGTACCCCTAAACTTTTCCAAAAGTTTCATTTGGGTCATCAGTCTCTTTCAAGCTATCTCTTTGGGTCCCTAAGTTTTCTCATGCTATACTTTAGGTACTACTTATGCCGAGTCTTATTTTGGTCACCAATTTCCTCAAATCAAAGTTTGACCCCCATAGTTTTCAAAATAGTCCCCTCACCTTTATCTCTTTCAAAATGAAAACATAAATCTTCCAAAAACATTTTTGTCCCTCATCTTATTCCTTGGGTCCCCACGGTTACTTTTCAGCTAGCCTCAACTGAAACAAAGTCATTTTGGCCCCAATCGAGCTCTCATCGAAATACATACATAGAGTCGGGATTTGGTCGAAAACTCACCAGAGAGAATGCAACGATGGCTAACACTAGTGAGGTTCGATAGTTGACTTCCTCATGAGTCTTTGGACACCTTGATCACCCTCTTAGGTGGTCGGAGTCACATGTAACACCTGATTTATAGAGCTTGGTAAAAAATGAAGAGCTACAGATGCTTTTAAGATTTTTCATGTCGGACTTACATTTAGCCCGAACTGTAAACCCCGCACTTTTGAGTTAAGGAAAACCGGGAAAGAACCAGTCAACCCGATTAAGAAAACCAAGCCGGTTTACAAATATGATCATTTGGGAACAATCAATTTGAAAATTTACAACTTCCAGGTGATCCAAAGGGTTCATTAAGCCTTGGAAAACAAATTTAATACAAATTAGAAGAGAAAAACCAAATTGGTTTAGGTGAATTTCGGTCAAAACTTTTTATGCGAATGTACCCTTATTATAAATAGCCATAAATTAATATATAATTAATTATTGTAATTAATACCGATAATTTAATAGCTAAATTAAATTATTGGAATTACAAATAATTTAATACTGAAATTAAATTATTGGAATTAATACCAATAATTTATGGCAATATTAATACTAGTAATAAATATCTCACATTTAATACACAATTTTTACACCTATATAAAGAGGTCATCCCCATTCATTCTCCTCACACCTGAACACTTCTCTCTCTCTCTACTGCTCCATTTCCCGATGAAGCTCGAACCAGAGCTTCGACTTGAACAAAGGTCGGGCGATTTAGAACCGAGGAGAAGACAACTATCTGATAGTAAACTCCAGTCAATTCGAGAATCGATGGAGAAGCGCCGACATTATGGAATAGTGAAGCAACTACGGCGAAACGAAGCTGCCCCATTTCGGCCAAGCTTAAATTGATCATTTCAAACCCTCCTTAGGCCAAACCAAACCCTCCCAACACTTCCTCAACCTTTCCACGGCCGAATTAGGACCGAAAGGTAAGCCAATTCGGCTCCCCTTTATAATTTTCGATCGGTGCTAGAGAGAGAGTCGACCGAATTTCAATGATGAAATTCTAATTCAATTCCACATCAATTGATACAATAATTGATTTTAGGAAGAACTCAGGATAAGACCTATCTACCCAGATCGAAAGCTCGGACCGTCATGCCTTCACCGGTGAGTAATCGAAGCTTTCTCTCTCTATAGTTCATTTTTCGGCGAAGCTTCATTTGAGCTCGTCCTGGCGTTAAAACTTGCGATTCACATTTTTAAAGAATCGTATGAAATGTAGAAACTCAATTTCAACTTCAATTTCAACAATTGGAAATATTTGATGGGTCAATTTGATGAAATCAAATTCGGTTGTTTTAAGAAGTTGGAATTGGGGGGAAAATGGGGATTTTTGAAATTCAAAGGACTAAAATGAAATTTTATGAAATTGAGAACCAATTGGGCATGAAAATAATGTTAGAGGATGAATTGAGAAATTTTAGAATTTTAGGGGCAAAACTTACCATTTTTGTAAAGGAAGGGTAAAATGGTAATTTTGGAAAAGTTGGAGGACCAAATTGGAAATTTGAGAAAATTAATTCCCTTTTTGTGAAATTGAATAAATTGAGGTCCTATGATAAATTTTAGAAGTTTTGGGACTCAATTTGAGGAAAAAAATCGGTATTTGGAACTTAAAGTTAAAGAGAAATAACTTTAGGGACCTAATTGCAAATAAATGAAAGTTTGACTTTCTCATTCACTTGGAATGAATGAAGGTGATTAGGCCGAAGGATAATGAACCAAGATATTCATATCGTGTAGGAACATGAAGTACCCGAAACGCCAGCAAGGACAAGCTCCCATGAATACCAAGAACCAGTATAGTGGAATTCACGACATTAACGGGTGAGTGGGTTTACTATCATACCCGGTTGGGATGATGAGCATAACTTAAAATTAAAAACCACTTACCAGTTGTGAGTGGACATTTTATATCATACCCGATTGAGAATGATAAGTACCTCGGTATAAAAACCCACTGTTTAGTGGTATTTTAATCATCACCACTTAGAGAAAGTGATGTGAAAATATTGCAGAAAAACTACTTATCGGTTGTAAGTAGATCAAACCCGCTTGGTATGATGAGACTTCCTTGAAGGAAGTTGAAAACCCATTCATTGATTATGAACAGAGATGTCCTTATACCGGTTGGTATAATGGACAGTAAAAACCTATTTTGTCGGAAGTGTTCTCCCTAACTGTGTGCCAATACTTAAACTATTTGGGAGACATTCTTGACGGGAGCTCGAATAGCTCTTATAGGCCGGAGAACTCGATTTTGGAACTTGAGGGCTAGGATGCCCAGTTTTTTAAAAATCTCGTACAGTGGGCCCAAGGCCAGTTGGCACGAGCAGGAGCTCGTAAACAAACATGATATATGTGCCATAAAACTTAATAAGTGAATTGTTTGGCCATGGTACCAAGATAGAACCGACATGCTCAGTTAACTAGCGGCAGTGCGACATGACAGGTCAACTAACTAGTCAAAACAAACAACTGCGGGTTGAGTTGAGAGTCAGGGCCGTTGGACCAGTGGCACCACATATTACATGGCTTGATAAGTAAACATTGTTTGTGCATGCACTATGAATACAGGATCATCAAGACGCCCATGAGGGGTAGTGATGTGTCCTAAGGGCCTTGGACGACCCGGTGAATATAAGGGCAGATCATCGTTCCAGGTGTCTGTGAGAAATCTGGAGTAGCACCAAGCGCAGGAGACCGGAGTGGGGACAGGATGAGGTCTCTGTCCTCATACAGACATGAAGAAGTGATTTTGGGATTGTGGCTCGAATGTCGCATACATCCACTCATTCCCAAGGTAGAAATGGTCGTACTTCTATCCGGATGGCAGGAAAAGTCGCTCCGAAGCTACTAGCGGGTTCAGTAGTGATACTGACTTGCAAATGTGTGTAACCTTCATGATGAAGGATGTGTGTTGGGTGATGACACACCGGTAACTAAGAAATAATAGAAAAACCCAAATTTTTAAATGAAGGGATTTTTGAAAAGAAAGGAGTCTGGCACACTCCATATAAATGTTTTTCTTAAAAGTTAAAATTAGACCTTTAAAAACCTATTCACTGAGTAGTCATACTCACCCCCTCCCTTATATCCCTTTCAGGAAATCCCGAAAAGTCTACCCTAAAAGACAATCAACTAAGATGCATGTAAGATAGGTATGTAAAGTTTAAAATTTCATGCAGTTTTGATTATGCTATTCTAGGAAATGGTGTAGGTTTAAAGGACGCCTTACTTTTTACGGATTATAATAAGGGGAAACCCTTTAATAAACCAAGAGAGTGGCGGGTTGTTCACGGGGATCTAACCAAACCGGGTCAGGGCGTGACAACTAGAGTGGTATCAGAGCCTATTTCCTTGAATACATAATTAAGACTAGAAAATATAGTAACTAATAGGATTTATCCTAAAATTTTCAAATGGCTCCCAGGAGAGGAACCAAGAAAACTTGGAATGGCTCTACTCAACACCCTACCTCCGTAGGGAGATAACCTTAGAAGCTTCCCAAATGCTTGAGACCGGGCTAAAATGTCAAAAGACCAAATGGGGAAGTATCCTAGAGAATGGAGCTAGGACCTATTGGTGGCACAACTCTAAGTATGGAGGAAGACGTTTATCAAGAATTTCATAGCTCCTTAGTTATTTTGCAACCATTTCTTGTGATAGGGTTGAAAGCCTAATCTTTTGTACCCCCTGTTAATAAAATACCCAAATTCTCAAAACTCTCTCTCCTGATGATGCAATCTTATTGTGAATATGGCCTAAGGAAAATAAAGCAAACACACTATCCTGGAAGCTAAGGAAAAGTTACATCCCAGTTATGGAAGATGAATCAGGGAATTAAGAAACCTAGGAAAACTCTTACCATGACCCTTTAGCAAAGGAGATTCAGTAAGAAAACTGTCAAAGTGATCAGACTCAAAGAACGGTAGAGCACCAAATCAATAGTAACCCTGGAAATGCCCTACTCGAAGGAAAGAAGGGACCACAACAATCCATGTAAAGGAATAACCTATTACAAGTATGAATGATTGAGACATTACCTGAAGAAGTGCCCAACCCTACTAAGGACAAGTACCAAGATAAACTATTATAGGTGTAAGGAAAGAAGGGGTGTTTCACACCTCATAAATTCAAGGCAATAACTCCTCAAAGGCCACGAAGGACTGGAGACCGAAACCATGGAGCTGGCTAAGTAAGCGGTTCACCAAGAGGTCAAGAAATGACGAGGTAAATGCAAAATTTAAATTTCTTCTTAAGAAGGTCAACCTGAGAAAGATACATCAAGAGTAGGGATAAGGTACATGGGAAGTATATCTAGAACCTTCTCATAAGGGGCAAACACAGAGAAACGTCCTTTGGAAACTCTAGAGAAGGGCACAATGAGAGTGAAGAAGAGAAGGAATACATTGGGAAAGGGAACTTTGGAGGGATGCATACAACTAAGTACCTTGAAGGAATCATTGGATTGGCAAATGGACATAACGTGAAGTGCAAGGCACCGACCCACCGTTAGAAACTTCTTGATGGAAAGAGGAATTGGAGGCCAATTATGACCTGCCTTGGAAGAGTAATAGAGCTAAATAACGGGATGTATTGGAATGAATCACCTTGGAAAAAGTAATGAAGCCAAATAGGGTCAAGGAGAATAAATGACACCCTAAGAAGGACTACACCCTAAAAAGGTCAGTGAGATGGAAGTTAAGGATAGCAGGACTCGAGAAACAGTTGCCCTAAGAAACTTAGACCAAACAAAATGGTGGAGGCAAAGCAGTTAACGAACAAATACTCGGGAAAGCCATAATGTAAGTTCCGACAAAGAAGAGAGAGGTGGAAAGGTCAAATACTTGGGAAAAGAAGGATGCAAGAAATCCTTAAAAGGACCAAAGGCCAATTAACGACTAAACTCAAGCCAAGAAAGGAATAGGCAAGCCTCTCCCATAATGATCCTGAAACAAGGAAGATTTGTACGCATTCTAAAGAAATAGACAGGTACTGGGTATGAATAATGATGCTGATAGAGCATAAAAGATGTGCCTACAAGATTTGAGGAGTAAAAGTAAATAGGAGAAGACGACATCAAGGGATGTCATTTAAGGGTAGAAATCCCCTAGAGCAAATGTAAGAAAAGAATGTCAGGGGAAAGGCAAAGAATCCTACCAAGGAAGGAAGCCCCGGAAAGACATGCGTATCCCAATTAAGAGAAAATGGAACCAACCCTTATTTAGGAAATGTTTTCCAAGGAAGGAAGTATTGTAATTGTAAACCCCGCACATTTGAGTTAAGGAAAACCGGGAAAAGAATCGGTCAAACCAAATAAGAAAACCAAACCGGTTTACATTTGGGAATAAGCAATATGAAAATTTACAACTTTCGGTTGATCCAAATGATTTATTAAACATTGGAAAAGAAACTTAAGACAAACTAAAAAACAAAAACCAAATTGGTTCAGGTGAACTAGATTCTATAAGAACTTCAAAGTTAAGCGTAGTGTGAGGATGGGTGACCTCCTGGGAAGTATAATTTTTTGTAACCCGAAATTTCGGTCAAAAATTTTTATGCGAACGTACGGCTTATCATAAATAGCCATCAATTAATATATATTTAATTATTGAAATTAATACCAATAATTTAATACCTAAATTAAATTATTAGAATTAATACAAATACTTTAATACCGAAATTAAATTATTGAAATTAATACCGAAAATAAATTATTGGAATTAATACCAATAATTTATGGTAATATTAATACTAGTAATAAATCTCGCCCATTTAATACACGGGTTTTACGCATATAAAGAGGTCATCCCCATTTCATTCTCCTTACACCTGAACACTTCTCTCTCTCTCTCTACTACTCCATTTCCCGGTAAAGCTTGAACCAGAGCTTCGACTTGAACAAAGGTCAGACTCTTTAGAACCGGGGAGAAGACACCTATCTGATAGCAAACTCCAATCAATCCAAAAATCGTTGGAGAAGCGCCGACATGATGGAATAGTGAAGCAACTCCGGCGGACCGAAGCTGCCCTATTTCGGCCAAGCTGAAATCGGCCATTTCAAGCCCTCCTCAGGCCAAACCAAACCCTCCCAACACTTCCTCAACCTTTCCACGACCGAATTAGGACCGAAAGGTAAGCCAATTCGGCTCCCCTTTATAATTTTCGATCGGTGCTAGAGAGAGAGTCGACCGAATTTCAATGACAAAATTCTAATTCAATTCCGCATCAATTGATACAATACTTGATATTAGGATGAACTCAGGACGAGACCTATCTGCCCAGATCGAAAGCTCGGATTGTCGTGCCTTCACCAGTAAGTAATCGAAGCTTTCTCTCTCTACAGTCTATTTTCCGGCAAAGCTCCGTTTGAGCTCATTCCAACGTTAAAATCTACGATTCAAAGTTTATTAGAATCGTATGAACATAAAGGAACTCAATTTCAACTCCAATTTCAATAATTAGAAGTGTTTGATCGGTTAATTTGATGAAATCAAATTCGGTAGTGTTGAAGAGTTGAAATTGGGGGATTTTCGAAATTCGAAGGGGCCAAAATACAATTTTATGAAATTGAGGGTCAATTGGGCATGAAAATAATGTTAGAGAACCAATTGAATAATTTTGAAATTTTTGGGGCAAAAATTACCATTTTTGTAAATGAAGGGCAAAATGGTAATTTTGGAAAAGTTGGAGGACCAAATTGGAAATTTTGGAAATTAAACCCCTTTTTGTGAAATGGAATAAATTGAGATCCTATGATAAATTTTAGAAGTTTCGGGACTCAATTTGAGGAAAAATCGGTATTTGGGACTTAAAGTTAAAGAGAAATAACTTTAGGGACCAAATTGCAAATAAATGAAAGTTTGACTTTCTCATTCATTTGGAATGAATGAAGGTGACTAAGCCGAAGGATGATGAACCAGGATGTTCATATCATGTAGGAACGCAAAATACCTGGAACGCCAGCAAGGACAAGCTCACATGAATACAAAGAACCAATTTAGTGGAATTCACGGCATTAACGAGTGAGTGGGTTTACTAACATCATACCCGGTTGGGATGAAGAGCACAACTTAAAGATAAAAACCACTTACCGGTTGTGAGTGAAAATTTTATATCATACCCGGTAGGGGACGATAAGTACCTCAATATAAAAACCCACTGTTTAGTGGTATTTTAATCATCACCACTTAGAGAAAGTGATGTGAAAATTATGCGAAAAAAAAAACTACTTACCGGTTGTAAGTAGATCATACCCGGTTGGTATGATGAGACTTCCTCGAAGGAAGTTGAAAACCCGTTCATCGGTTATGAACGGAGATGTCCTTATACCGGTTGGTATAATGGACAGTGAAAACCTATTTTGTCGGAAGTGTTCTCCCTTGACTGTGTGCCAATGCTTAAACTATTTGGGAGATCTTCTCGACGGGAGCTCGAATAGCTCTGATAGGCCAGGGGCCTCGGTTTTGGAATTTGGGGGCTAAATGCCCAATTTTGAAAATCTCGTACAGTGGGCCCAAGGCCAGTTGGCACGAGCAGGAGCTCGTAAACGAACATGATATATGTGCCATAAAAATTAATAATTGAATTGTTTGGCCATGGTACCAAGATGGGACCGACATGCTCAGTCAACTAGCGATAGTGCAACATGACAGGTCGACGGACTAGTCAAGAAAAATAGCTGTGGGTTGAGTTGAGAGTCGGGGCCGTAGGACTAGTGGCACCATAGATTACATGGCAATATAAGAAAACATTGTTTGTGCATGCACTATGAGTACGGGATCATCAAGATGCCCATGAGGGGTAGTGATGTGTCCTAAGGGCACTAGACGACCTGGTGGCTATAAGGGCAGTTCGTCGTTCCAGGTGTCTGTGCGAAATCTGGAGTAGCACTAAGCGCATGAGATCGGGGTGGGGACAGGATGAGGTCTCTGTCCTCATACGGACACGAAGAAGTGATTTCGGGATTGTGGGTCGGATGTCGCTTACATCCACTCATTCCCAGGATAGAAGTGGTCGTACTTCTATCCGAGTGGCAAGAAAAGTCGCTCTGAAGCCACTAGCGGGTTCAGTAGTGATACTGACTTGCGAATGTGTGTAACCTTCATGATAAAGGATGTGTGTTGGGTGATGACACATCGGTAACTAAGAAATAATGGAAAAAGCCAAATTTTTCAATAAATGGATTTTTGAAAAGAAAGGAGTCTGGCACACTCCATATAAATATTTTTCTTAAAAGTTAAAAGTAGACCTTTAAAAACCCATTCACTGAGTAGTCGTACTCACCCCTTCCTTATATCCCTTTCAGGAGATCCCAGAAAGCCTACCCTTTAAGACTATCAACTAAGATGCCTATAAAACAGGTATGTAAAGTGTTAAATTTCATGAAGTTTTGATTATCCTATTCTAGGAAAAAGGTGCAGGTTAAAGGATGCTTTACTCTTTACGGTTTACAATAAGGGGAAACCCTTTAATAAACCGGGAGAGTGGTGGGTTGATCACGGGGATCTGACCAAACCGGGTCAGGGTGTGATAGTAATGGTCCAGTGTGACCTGTTTGGAGAGAATAGGATAACCATTTAGAAAGAGGAAAACTAGTAACGACGGACAGCCAAAGATAATGAACAAAACCCTAAGAAAGGATGAGATGTAGTAAAGACTGCACTCTATGATGGACAATAGGATGGGCATAAATATAGCTGCCCAGACGATAGGACTAGAAAAATAAAGAGAAAGAGGCAGTTAAAGAACTGGTCTTCGAGAGAACCATCGATTTAAACCACAACAAAGAAGGGAGAAGTGAAAAGGCCAAAACATTAGGAAAAAAGAACAAAGGAAAATCCTTAAAGCAATCGATGGCCAAAACCGGGTTTATAGACTTAAGAAGGTTAAGTGAACCTCACGAAGGGCGAACAAGAGAATTTGAAACAAAGAGGATGTGAACCCTCCTTAAACGAAAATAATTTAACAAATTAGCACTAAAAGATGCTATGATAAGTATGAATGAGTGGACAACCCATACTAAGGTAATAAAGGAAAGAATGTTCGAAAAACGTTGTGAAAGTAAATCCCCCAAATAAGATGTGGCTAAGAAGGAATAACCACAATTGGTAAGACGGGTCATAATCCACACACGCATATGAAGCTTAAAGAGTGGACGACCGAGCAGAGGGTGGAATGCACAGAATAAAACCAATAATCAAAAGTATCCCATCTAAGGAATAAGGGATAAAACAAAAGTTGTGGATAGAGAAGGATTCAAAGCAAACAGATGCCCTAACATAGATAAGGGTGCAATGAAAGGGAGAAAGAACCACACCATAAATGATAAGGAGGTTGAGTATGTAACTCTTAAGATGGAAATCTCTATTGTAAGAGACATAGTAGAGAACAAAACTGGAAGGAGTGAACCTTCCCAAGCAAAGTAATCGACACATAGATCAAAAGCAATTATTGTATAATGAAGAATAATGAAGTGATTTATGAGCAAGTAAAAGTGGATTAAGGAAAAAGGAAGTCATTGAATAAGGGATGTCACTAAAGAAGAGAAAGGACATAAGAAGGGAAAAAAATCCTCGTATGCCTCATCAGGAAACCCAACGATTAGAATTGAAAGGACCCAATAAAAACATTTGGAAAAGATGAGTAGGTAAGAGAAATCCATGCGGTTATGTGAGTCACAACTTCAAAGGCATGATGGATGAGAGGATAACGGTAAAAAGGATAGTTAAGGAATACTATCAAAAGAAAAGAGGGATGAAGTTATATGATTCCTGAAAGGTAAAAAAAAAGCTAAGAGAGACCCTCAAGGAGATGTTTTAGAAATCTAATGTACAAAGACAGGTCCTAGAAAATGCCATGTTGTAAGGGGTATGTAAGCCCAACAATCCCGAGGAGAATATGACTCAAAGTAAGGAAGAGTCGGCTAATAAGCATGACAAGGTTGAATATAAAAATTTGGACCGAAGTTATAATAGACAACGGATGAAGGATCAAAAAAGGACGAAAAAGTGATAATAAAGAAAACCATAGAAACAAGTACGTAATGCTCGAAAGAACATTAAGCTAAAGGTTTCAACGACCAAGGGGTTAACTAGACATGGGAATGGTTAGGTATCTTGGAATTCCCAATCTTGAATACAGAACCTCAAAGGGAAAAATGTAATCTAAGCAAAGAAAGATATAAATCTAAGAATATACCCTAAAGTAAGGTATGTCTCGTTATGATAAACTCAATGGAGGGAGTAAATAATATAAAGGAAAAGAAATTCCTTAGTGAAGGATGTAAAAAGGACTAATTGAAAGAACAAGAGAAGAGTTTACATGTTAAGCAAACAACAAATGGACATCAAAGAAAATGGTTCCTCATGCAAGGTTGCAAATTAAGTTTTGGGGAAAAAACTCCTAAAAGGAGGGGAGAGTTGTAAACCCCGCACTTTTGAGTTAAGGAAAATCGGGAAAGAACCGGTCAACCCAAGTAAGAAAACCAAGCCGGTTTACAAATACGATCATTTGAGAATAATCAATTTGGAAATTTACAACTTTCGGGTGATTCAAAGGGTTCATTAAGCCTTGGAAAAGAAACTTAAGACAAATTAGAAGAGAAAAACTAAATTGGTTTAGGTGAACAAGAATCTATAAGAACTTTGAAGTTAAGCGTGCTTACCCAAGAGTAGTGTAACCGGAAATATGATTTTTTTTTGTAATCGGAAATTTCAGTCAAAACTTTTTATGTGAACGTACCCTTATCATAAATAGCCATAAATTAATATCTATTTAATTATTGTAATTAATTCTAATAATTTAATTTTGGTATTAAATTATTTCTATTAATACTAGTAAAAAATCTCTCCCATTTAATACACAATTTTTACACCTAAATAAAGAGGTCATCCCCATTCATTCTCATTACACCTGAACACTTCTCTCTCTCTCTCTCTCTCTACTGCTCTATTTCCTGGTGAAGCTCGAACTAGAGCTTCGACTTGAACAAAGGTCGGGCTCTTTAGAACCAAGGAGAAGACAGCTATCTGATAGCAAACTCCAATCAATCCGAGAATCGTTGGAAAAGCGCCGACATGATGGAATAGTGAAGCAACTCCGACGGACCGAAGCTGCCCTATTTCGTCCAAGCTGAAATCGGCCATTTCAAGCCCTCCTCAGGCCAAACCAAGCCCTCCCAACACTTCCTCAGCCTTTCCACGACCGAATTAGGACCAAGAGATAAGCCAATTCGACTCCCCTTTACAATTTTTTATCAGTGCTAGAGAGAGAGTCGATCGAATTTCAATGATGAAATTCTAATCCAATTCCGCATCAATTGATGCAATTCTTGATTCTAGGATGAACCTCATGACGAGACCTATCTACCCAGATCGAAAGCTCGGACCATCGTGCCTTCACCAGTGAGTAATTGAAGCTTTCTCTCTCTATAGTTCATTTTCTGACGAAGCTTCGTTTGAGCTCGTCCTAGCGTTAAAACTTGCGATTCACATTTCTAAAGAATCGTATGAACATGTAGAAACTCAATTTCAAATTCAATTTCAACAATTGGAAACGTTTGATGGGTCAATTTGATGAAATCAAATTCAGTTGTGTTAAGAAGTTGGAATTGGGGAAATTGGGGATTTTTGAAATTCAAAGGACTAAAATGAAATTTTATAAAATTGAGGGTCAATTGGGCATGAAAATAATGTTAGAGGACGAATTGAGAAATTTTAGAATTTGTGGGGAAAAACTTACCATTTTTGTAAAGGAAGGGCAAAATGGTAATTTTGGAAACGTTGGAGGACCAAATTGGAATTTTGAGAAAATTAATCCACTTTTTGTGAAATGGAATAAATTGAGTTTCTATGATAAATTTTAGAAGTTTCAGGACTCAATTTGAGGAAAAAAAACAGGTATTTGGGATTTAAAGTTAAAGAGAAATAACTTTAGGGACCTAATTGCAAATAAATGAAAGTTTAACTTTCTCATTCATTTGGAATGAATGAAGGCGATTAGGCTGAAGGATAATGAACCAAGATGTTCATATCGTGTAGGAACACGAAGTATCGGGAACGCCAGCAAGGACAAGCTCCCGTGAATACCAAGAACTAGTCTAGTGGAATTCATGGCATTAACGGATGAGTGGGTTTACTAACATCATACCCGGTTGGGATGATGAGCACAACCTAAAATTAAAAACTACTTACCAGTTGTGAGTGGAAATTTTATATCATACCCGGTTGAGAATGATAAGTACCTCGGTATAAAAATCCACTATTTAGTGGTATTTTAATCATCACCACTTAGAGAAAGTGATGTGAAAATATTGTAGAAAAACTACTTATCAGTTGCAAGTAGATCATACCCGGTTGGTATGATGAGACTTCCTCGAAGGAAGTTGAAAACCCGTTCATCGGTTATGAACGGAGATGTCCTTATACCGGTTGGTATAATGGACAGTGAAAACCTATTTTATCGGAAGTGTTCTCCCTTAACTGTGTGCCAATGCTTAAACTATTTGGGAGACCTTATTGACGAGAGCTCGAATAGCTCTTATAGGTCGGGGGCCTCGATTTTGGAACTTGAGGGCTAGAATGCCTAGTTTTTTGAAAATCTCGTATAGTGGGCCCAAGGCCAGTTGGCACGAGCAAGAGTTCGTAAACGAACATGATATATGTGCCATAAAACTTAATAAGTGAATTGTTTGGCCATGGTACCAAGATAGGACCGACATGCTCAATCAACTAGCGGCAGTGCGACATGACAGGTCGACTGACTAGTCAAGACCAACAACTGCGGGTTGAGTTGAGAATTGGGGCCGTTAGACCAGTGGTACCACATATTACATGGCTTGATAAGAAAACATTGTTTGTGCATGCACTATGAGTACGAGATCATCAAGATCCCCATGAGGGGTAGTGATTTGTCCTAAGGGCCCTAAACGACCCGATGAGTATAAGGGCAGATCGTCGTTCCAGGTGTCTGTGCAAAATTTGGAGTAGCACCAAGCGCATGAGATCGGGGTGGGGACAGGATGAGGTCTCTGTCCTCATACGGACACTAAGAAGTGATTTCGGGATTGTGGGTCAAATGTCACGTATATCCACTCATTCCCAGGGTAGAAGTGGTCGTACTTCTATCCGGGTGGCAGGAAAAGCCACTAGCGGGTTCAGTAGTGATACTGACTTGCAAATGTGTGTAACCTTCATGATGAAGGATGTGTGTTGGGTGATGACACACCGGTAACTAAGAAATAATAGAAAAATCCAAATTTTTAAATGAAGGGATTTTTGAAAAAAAAAGGAGTCTGGCACACTCCATATAAATGTTTTTCTTAAAAGTTAAAAGTAGATTTTTAAAAACCCATTCACTGAGTAGTCGTACTCACCCCCTCCCTTATATCCATTTCAAGAAATCCCAGAAAGCCTACCATGAAAAACAATCAACTAAGATGCCTGTAAGACAAGTATGTAAAGTTTAAAATTTCATACAGTTTTGATTATGCTATTCCAGGAAATGGTGCAGGTTTAAAGAATGCCTTACTCTTTACGGATTATAATAAAGGGAAACCCTTTAATAAACCGGGAGAGTGGCGAGTTGTTCACGGGGATCTGACCAAACCGGGTCGGGGAGTGACACGAACGACCACTAGAGTTGGTGAGAGAGAATCAAGAGGAGACTCAAGAATAAATTTGGGTCGTGTTTGGCCATCGAGGAGGTTGGGGCAAGGTCAAAAAGCTCATGCCATATTTTTGGCTGAAGGAGCAGTGTTACTATTCCATCACACCGTCGTTGATAGATGGCACTCAATGTTGGAGAGAGGTTTGGTTGGAAAATTTACTTCTCCCCAAATCTAAGGACACCTAAATGGTTTTGTTTGGTGGTTAGGAAAGAAAGTTAGGATCTCTCATATGGATGTCACAAAAAAACTGAGCACTCTCACTTCCAAAGAGAATTCTAGACACCAGTTGATGAGAGAGCATATGAGTCTTATATATTGATATCAGAGGACCAAGTGTCCATCACCTCATGTGCATAACAGGTGGGATGGGACCTCATAGACCTCATTTTTCATTTAATTTCTCATAGGGACAAGATTCCAAAAATTGCATTGTCAATCAGGTTATTTACGGGTATGGATTAGGTTTTCAAGTAGAGAGTAGGGTGAAAAAGATGGCACGCACATGCATGGGTGTGTCTTACGCCATTCGATTTTCACTATAGCAAACCATTTTTTAGTGAATAAATATGTCACTTCGACCAATTTTAGTTGTTTCTTGATTGGTTCACCCCAAATTTAACTGGTTCTTAATCCAATTTATTTTTCTATAAAATCATTGTTTCATTGGTTTACCCTAAAAATACGCTAAAGGCGTGAGATAGAAAGGGAGAGACCAAGACTAACCCGACCTTAGCTTATACTAAGAGTCAGATGGTTTGAGACTTAAGTCTCGAAGGGCAAAAGTAAAACACATAAATCGTAAGGGTATTACGAGTAAAGGATATAGGATTTCATACTAGGTGGTTTATGGAAAATGTTTGTGTTGTGAACCATGTAGTGGTACAACGTTAGTTTCCCACTCACTAAATTGTGAGCTCACTCCCTCCCCTAAACCTATGTGCAGATAGGTTGATAAGACGCAGCAAGAAAGGGGAAGTGATACACGAGGTGTACCCCTAGTCGAGATAGCCTCTCTCACCTCTTACAAAGGTTCGATTGTCCCTATCATGCTATAGTTATTCCCATGATTTTTGAGAAAGTGTTTTCAAGGGCTCCCATGGGGACTTTGAAATAAAAGTTCAAAATTTTCGTTGTATTTTTAACAACTGTTCCATAGTTCTAAGCCTTGGTCCCGCTGAAATGACCTTGGTGAAGGTACCCACATTTGTAATATCGAGGGGATTGGCGGATTGCACGAGTCCATTGGCCGAGTAATCGGATCGGGGCATGATATTACCTGAACTTGAAAGATTCGATGTTGTCAAATCGAGGTTTTGTCTCAAAGAGACATCATTAGAGAATTGAGTTATGGACTCGAGGAGCTGAGGGGTTGACAGTCAGACAAGGAAACACCGATTTGGAGGCTATTGTTGGAGAGGATAAACTAGACGAAATGAGCTGAAAGACTTACCAGTAGGATTGGGGTGCCGCTAGAACATCGGAGAAGCTCCAATCGCACAAACAACACAAGAGAAAACTCAAACAAAAACAAGGAGGCTAGAGCGCAATGAAGAAGGACGACTTACCGATGATAGGGCTACGAATGAGAGACCATTTATGGGAGAAACCGCGAGCTGAAGCCTTCAGATACCTGGGATAGGGAGGACTTTACCAATAGAATGAGCTTCAAATCCTCAAAGCTGCGAGGGTGGGTGAAAACTAAAGGCTAAAGGCATGCCATTAACTAAGGGAATCACAAAATACCCCTAGCATGAGGCAAATTTTTGAATTTGCCCTAAGGGCATGCTTGGATTTACAAAAATACACTCCCTAAGGCCATGTTTGGGTGATAAAAAATGACACCTTATATGGTCACATTTGGTCAAATTGAGAATACGGGAGCAAAATTATGAAAATTACCCTCACCCGAATGATTAATGGGATGCTCATATGAACGACACAAGATTCTCAAAGTACGGGGATTCAAACCAGAATGTATAAAATTTAGAAATTCATTTAGATTTCCCCTTATTTAACAAATATAAATATAATTATGAAAATAGGGTAAATGGGTAAAATAATAATTTTGAAAACATTATGGTAGAACATATTAATACCTCAATCATCGACCCATAAGACATTTATAAATTTTGTGTATGTTTTGTAGGGAATAATTCATACACAGTCATGCAAGTGGAACACGAATACTTGGGAATCACTACAGGACGAAAATGTCCCCAATTAACAGTGATTGAAATTTTTGCCATCGAGAGTGATTGGACCGATAACATTATATTACTTACACATCTAATAGCATGAGATGATTAAAAATTTTTTTATGGAATATATTCCCCTTTATAGCATGAAACTTGCCGAAATTATTTTTGTGAAATATATTCTTGATATACGTATGAATTTTGCTTAAAAACTTTACCATTGGTTTTTGTGGTTGTGAAAACAAATTTCATGGATGGATCTAGATCCATTCCCCAATGCAGGAAATGGGTCAAAACCATAGTTAAGGGAAATGAATTAAATCCATTATTTGAGAAGTGGGCCCAAGGCGTTTTTAAAAGGTAGTGGGTCCAATACCGTATTTTGAAAACTCGTAAAAGTTGGTTTGATACTAATAAAAATGGATCTTGTCCCAAAAATTAGCTTGATTATAAATTTTGAGCATGTTAAAATACTTAAACATGTAATTCTGTGTGAAATGGGACACGCCTAGTAAATGTTATCGAGCTGGAGGCAGATCTCATCCTGTATGGCTAATAGTACAAAGACGATAGTATTAAATTAAGACTATTGATTGTGTATGATCATAAAACGGAACCATGAGACGCTCGTTACGGGGTAGTAGTGATTCCGAGGATTACTTGTTAGCAAGGTCAATACAATAAAAGCTATTGCTGAGCCAGTACGTTGAGGGCTCTAGGAGTCATATGCACATTAGACCTTATAAAGGTGGAAGGTATAGTCACTCTATAACGAACAACTCAATCGATATTTCTAGGGGTTGGACGATGGTGCTCACACAGATAGTCTGACATGGACATCATGATTCAATCATACATGTGGTCGAGGTTGTAACCTCATATAAAGGTGGTTGGTAAAGTCGTTTCGAACCATAAGTGGAAGAGATGAGACTTTTATTTTGCGAAATGTGAGCTTTTCAATGATGCAAAATATGTGTGTGTTGTGTGTTGTGCTTGTACATAAGAAGTTTAATAAACCTTAAGCCTTCTTACTGTTAAACCTTATGAAATGTCCTTCCATGATGGAATGGACATATTCTAATCTTGTCAAATACAAGAATTAATTATTAAAACTCTAAATCCCTTTATGGTTTAATCATGGACATGACGTAATGATGTTAGAAAATTTTACTCGCTAAGTTGTGAACTCACTCCCCTCTAATACCCATTTTAGAAAACTAAGGTGTATAAAATATGCGTTGAAGTTATGGAAAGCTGAAATAAATTGAAGGCACGTTTTACATTGATTATTTGATCTCGATATTGTTTATTAAATTTATTTTTTTATTCTAAATGAATATTTTTAGTAAATAACCTCATAAGTTTTATTTTAAACCTTAAGTTATGTTGGGCTTACAATGATGAGGCACCCATCATTGTAAAATCGGGAGTATATGATAAGTTGTCTGTAGGTCCGATCAGTGAATCGAGTCGGGGAGTGACAACTTAAATGGTATCAAAGCTTAAGGTTTTTCAAACATGGACTTGAAAGTGAAAATATTTTTGGAAAATAAAGTACTAGAAAAGTAATGTATAAGGCTACTATAACCCAATAAACCTAAAAACCAAAACCAAATAGGATACCAAATTTTAGAAAAGAAAATTATCCCTCTTGAAATAAAAACTAGGTCTATGATATGAAGATAATAGTGGTCTTAGAGAGTAAGGTTACAAATGGTTACCGACTTGATAATGTTAGGGGAAACCGAATGTGGAAGTAACACTCTCCACAAAACAAGAAACTGATCTAGAAGTACTAAATGAATAAGTTTAACCTACAAGCTTAGGCTTGGGTGATAAACACAGAAAACCTCACAAGAAATCTCGACAAGGAAGCCAAAGAATAGAAGGATTGAAAAGAGTACTCAAATCATTAACCTAAAAATAATATTGTAAACAAAATACAAGTAGATCAGTGATCCTTACATATAGGAAAAGAAGAATACACATAAGAAAATCCAAGGGAGATCTTGCCACAAGAAATGAGCAACTTGTATAAGACACCAAAGGATGTCATAATAGGATTAAAGGGATAGAAACTCAATCCCTGACATAACAAAATGTTAGGGTATTGAATTAAAGGTAAAAGTAAGGAAGAGGAAGTGATAATTTATGTGCGTGTCCATTCTTCACTTGTATGATAATTTATATACAACTTTTACATACAAACTGAGAAAAAATATGCAATAAATAGAGGTAATTATTGCTAATAATAAATTACTACATATATGCGGATTTGACTTTTATTATACAATCACTATTGATAACAAATCCCTGCATATATGTTGCGTTGGCTTGTAGGTGGTGTACAGGTGGTGTGGTAGTTGCAGCTGTAGATATGCCGAATTGGCTTTTACTCCCCCGCAAGCTCAAGCGGAGATCTCAGAGATTGAGCTTGGACCGTAAAAAGTAGAAGCGAGAAGTAGACAGACCTTTGGTAAGAATATCAACCAATTAAGAATCGGTACCAATAAAACGAACACGAAGATGCCCATTGCTAACTTGTTCACGAACAAACCGATAATCAAATTCAATATGTTTAGTGCGGGCATGAAAAATAGGGTTGTCTGTGAGATAAATAGCTGAGAGATTGTCACACCACAATATAGGAGGGTCAAAGAGAGGTAGATGAAGTTCGTGAAGTAGGGAGCACAACCAGATAATCTATGTAGCAGCATTGCCAATACTTTTATATTCACCTTCAGAGCTTGAGCAAGCAACAATGCATTTCTTACGGGAGCTCCATGAGATCATATTATGACCCAGAAAAATGGCAAATCCACTAACAGAGAAACGATCATCAAGGTTGTCAGCCCAACCAACATCAGAAAAACAATGCAGATCATGAGGTGAGTGACGCCAAAAAGTTAAGCCAATGTGGGTAGTACCTTGGAGATAGCGAAGGATACGCTTGACGACAGTCCAATGAGCATCTGTGGATTGGTGCATAAACTGACATGCTTGGTGAACAACATAAGTGATATTAGGACGCATAAGAGTGAGATATTGAAGAGAACCCACAATCTAACGATATTGGGCTGGATCAGAGAGTAAAGTGCCCGTAAGAGTAGACAAACAGGGGCTAGAGTTAATGGGAGTTGAGATGGACCGATAGGTAATCATGGCAGCTTTAGAGAGAAGATCATGAATATATTTGGTTTGGGTAAGGTGGATACCTTGAGAGGAGTGCTTGACTTCAATGCTGAGGAAGCAATGCAGTGGACCTAAATACTTGATAGAAAATTCAGCCTGAATATCATAAATAGTGGACTCGACAGGAGCAGTGGACAAGCCCGTGATGAGAAGATCATCAACATAGACAAGCAGAAATATAACAAAACGAGCAGTGTGATAAATGAAGAGAGAGCTATCAACAATGGAGCCACAAAAACCCAGAGTTTGAAGAAAGGAGCTGAGGTGGAGGAACCAGGCATGGGAAGCATGTTTGAGTCCATAGAGTGACCGCTGAAGTCGACACACATGATGAGGATAAACAAGGTCAGAGAACTCGGGTGGTTGAGACATGTAGACTTCTTCGGTAAGGTGACCATGTAGGAAAGAATTATTTACATCTAATTGATGGATAGGCCAATTGGAAGAGACCGCAATGGAGAGGATGACTCGAATGGTGACAGGCTTGATGACTAGGCTGAAGATGGCAACATAATCATGACCTAATTGTTGGGAGAAACCTTTGGCAACGAGTCGAGCCTTATGTCGAGCAATGGTACCATCAGGATTTTCCTTAATCTTATAAACCCACTTGTAGCCAATAACAGGACAATCAAGAGGGGCAGGAACCAAATCTCACGTATGATTGTGAAGAAGCGCAGAGAGTTCAGCTTTCATGGCGTCCATCCAAAGAGGGTCGTGACGAGCTTGAGCAAAGGTGTGAGGTTTCTGCACCACAAACAAGGAGGGGTTGATAGTAAAGCGCGAGGAGGAAGAGAGCCATCCTGAGAACGAGTGACCGTGCGGGGAACCGGTGGAGGAGGAGTAAGCGAACCCCTAGGAGAGGCTTGCAAAGAAGTCTCATATATATTCAAAGGAGAATGAGGAACCATACATGAGTCTAATGGTGACAGCGTTGGGATAGGGAGGAGGGAATCAAGAGAGTAGCGATGGATTGCTGGACAGGGGCAGTCGGGGGCGGAGGGTCATGAGAGAAGGGGAAGATAAACTCATTAAAGTGGACGGTACAAGAAATAAAAATGCAACCTGTTCGAGGATCAAGAACTCAGTAACCTACATAATTAGATGGATATCTGAGAAAAATATAAGGCGAAGAGCGAGGTTGTAATTTGTGTGAAAGATAAGTATGAAGGTATAGAAAACAAAGATAACCAAAAACACGATGAGATTTATAATGAGGAAGAGTATGGGTGAGGACCTGAATAGGTGAACGAAAACCAAGAGACCGAGTAGGAAGATGGTTGATGAGATATATAACTATCTCAAAGGCAAAATACCAGCATTTAACAGGAGTATGAGAATGACATAGGAGAGTAAGGCCCATATCGACTATGTGGCGATGCTTACGTTCAATAGAACCATTTTGTTGAGGTGTATGAGGACATGAAATACGATGAGAGATTCCTACATCCTACAATTCTAACTGGAAAGATTTGGATAAAAATTCTTTGGCCCCATCAGATTGTAAGTATTTTATTTTGGAATTAAGTTGATTTTTAACTTGTAAACGAAATGCTCGAAAAATAGAGATAATGTTAGAATGGTACTTCAGAACGTAAAGCCAAGAAAACTTACTATAATTATCAAGAAAGTGTACATAGTAAGTATGACCCATGTGACAAAGAATGGGAGCGGGTCCCCATATATCGGTATAAATTAACTCAAGTGGAGCGAGACTCTTATAATGGGTGAGAGGAAATGGTTGTTGAATAATTTTACCACAAGAACAAGATTCACATAATGGCAATGGGGATATATTTTTCATAGAGAGATGTTTAGAAACCACGTGACTAACAATGGGAAAAGCAGGATGTCCCAAACGTTGATGCCAAATAGAAACAGACGCAATATGACTGATATAAGTAATAGGAAAAATAGGAGAAGATGTATGATTTGTGCGAATATAGTAGAGTCCGCCCTTACTACTCCCGTGTAGCAACTCTTGATGAGAGAATATATATTTGATAAGGAAATATGTAGAATAAAATTCAAAATAACATGGGTTATCTCAAGTAAATTGAGAGAAAGAGAGAAGATTTAAGGAAATCTGGGGAACATAATAAATACAATTGAGAAGAAATTTATGAGGTGGAGAGTGAAAATAAAATTGGTAAACATGCCCTGTTGGATGCTCAAGAAAGGTAGGATCATCCTAAATAGACATAAGAGACAAGGTGTTAGTGATATATGTGGTAGCACCGAAATCAATATACTAATTGAGTTGATGGGGGGTGGGCTCTGAATTGTAAGAGGGATGAGCCCGAGGTGTGACGGGCTTGAGCTCGTATGATGGACAATGGGTGGCCATGTGGCCCATTAATCCACACAGTTGGCATGTAGGCCCGGAAGGCCATAAGTCGGGCCTTTTAGATGGACTGCTTTTTTCTTTCCCGGGGAGGCCTTGTGCGCCCCAAGTTCCAGAAGAGCGAATTGAGCCTACTAGATGACACCCAAATGTTGGATTGGACGGAAGTCGTTGGGCTGAAAATCTCCCATTAGGGGTTCTATCATTCCATCGAGCAGAACCTCCGTGTGGTGCAATATGTCGATGAGAGCTTGGAAAGAACCTCTGCTGCGATTGTCGACCTACAAAATGAAAATGAGGCGTCTGAAGCGTTGAGAGGAGACCGCCACAGCTTCGGACAGCTACAACAGCTACGGGAGGCTAAGATATATTGGTAGCTCTTGTGATTCCAGATAGGGGTGCATACCCTAAATTTGATTTCATACTTCTAAACACGACGGACGTCTTGGGCAAGTAGTAATGCCTTCAAGGAGTCCATAGTCATGTCATCCAGAACGAGCGACATAGCAAGGGTGAGTGCCTCCCATTCCCTGTCAAGACCATCAAACAATTTGTTTTTGATTTCATGGTTAGATTTGGAGTGACCGATTTGGGCGAAGCTGGTGGCGAGAGTTGAGATGATGGAGAGGTAGGTGGCCATGGGTTGATCACCCTTCTGTAGCTCTCACCATTGTTGGTCGAGGATGTCCTTTTGAGCACGAGTTTAAGAGTTGTATAGAGTCTCCAGCTTGTTCCATGCTTCAGCCGATGTGAGAACACCAATGATCTGCAAATTGACTTATGTAGATAGAGATGCGGTTAGTGCAATTAAGGTGAACTTATCTCGGACCACCCACTCATCATATTCTAGGTTGACAATCTTCAGATCCTCATCTTCTTCTTTCACCAGCAAGGTAGGTTTTGGCTGAGGTATGCTACCATCGACATAGTCATATAGTTGATAGGCTTGTAACATATTACTAATGTTATTTCGCCACATGTAGTAGTTGGTGTTGTCAAGTTTGATTGGTAGGGAGGGAAGTGCATTGGGAAGAATGATGGTGGTTAGAGAGCTCATTTTGAGTGTTCAAGGTAGTTATGTGTTTGAGAAAATGATTGAATGAGGAAGAAGTATGCTACGCAGGCTATGTGTTTGAGAAAATGCTTGAATGAGGAAGAAGTTTGCTACACAGGCTGTATTTGAGAAAATGGTTAAATGAGGAAGAGGTGTGCTACGCAGGCTATGTGTTTGAGAAAATACTTGAATGAAGAAAAAGTGTGCTATACAGGCTATGTGTTTGAGAAAATGCTTGAATGAGAAAGAAGTTTGCTACAACTATGTGTTTGAGAAAATGCTTGAATGAGGAAGAGGTGTGCTACGCAAGCTATGTGTTTGAAAAAATACTTGAATGAAGAAAAAGTGTGCTACATATGCTATGTGTTTTAGAAAATGCTTGAATAAGGAAAAAGTGTGCGACGTAGGCTGTGTTTGAGAAAATGTTTGAATGAGAAAAAAAAAAGATGATTTTATGTAGGAGCCAAATTCTCAGGAGAAGGAAGCTGTTGAGCGAAATACTCTGATACATAAAAGTAAGGAAGAGTAAGTGATAATTCCTACGGTATCCAATTTTTATACAACTTTTACATACAAAATTAGAAAAAAAATATGCAATAAATAGAGATAATTACTACTAATAATAAATTACTACATATATATTGATTTGACTTTTATTATGCTAATAATAAATCCCTCCACATATATTGAGTTGGTTTGTATGTGGTGTTATCTTTACTGGTTGAGTTGTAGATATGCTAGTTGACTTTTAAAAGGCATAAAGGAAACCAAGTCATATAACAACAATCAACACACAAAGTCATGAGTATAAAGGAAAGACTAAATGAAGAATGGAACTACAAGAATGAAAAATAAGGATACAAAATACAAGAATGGTAAGCACGAACCCATAACTTGACACTAGGATGGGACCACTAGACTCAATTAATTAATAATAGAGGTGATAATTGATGAACACTAGAGTAATCTTGGAAGACATTATCCTAAAATGGATATTATAAAATAATTAGTGAAGTTATACCTCTACCTAAAGTGACCCAAGCTGGATGATAGGGTAAGTATGAAAAATACCAAGTAAGACCCTTTTAACATAAATTCTTTTAGATAAAAAGTAAATTATAATAGAATAAATTAAAAGATAAATATGAAATGGTTATGAACAAATGCACTAATACAAAAAGTGTAAGTATATGGAAAATGGAATTTATCGAGTAGGATTTCTCACCTATATCACATCATAAGGAAAGGTATGGTAATAGAGGACAAAAGCACAAATGGGTAAACTAAAGAGTGTATGATTAGGCACACCCAAAAGATATTATAGTATATATGTAAAAAGGCCCATAAAACAAACGAGAAGAAATAGAGGAACGATGGATGTAAGAGCCAGTGAAAAGATATTTACTAAGATATTTCTAAGGTATTAGACGAAATTCCTAAGGAAAAGGAACGATAATATATGTGGTTATAGAACATAATTTATCTTATGGGAGTTTATATTAGAAAATAGCAAAAAAGTTATAAAGGACTTTCTTTTTCATATAGTATAAATTGTTACCCTCATGGTGAACTTTTTTAAGATGCAATTATTATAATATAGGGAAATATAACTCTAGAAAAATTATAAAGAATAAAATTATAAGGAGAAGTTCAAACCTTCAGTTTGATGTAAAAGAATATGCTAACCTAAGTTTCATTAGAGATCTACATAAAATTAATCCAAGAAAAAAAATGAAATTTGAGGAGGAGTATCAACTGTATAGGAAGTGGTAACTCCAAATGGGTCAAAATAACGAGCTTGATAAAATTCTTAATTAAGTTAATTTACTAATAAATAGTAAAAGCTCAGTATTGAGAAATAATCAAATAAAAAGAAAAAAAAAGGAATATTCAGTTAATAATGACTAAGTATGAAACTATTAGTTATGGAGCACATGAACAATATTTATAACAATAAGAATTAATACTTTGTATCAAGAGCTCACATGATAACTTATACCAATATATATTCAGTTGTATAATGAAAGGAAATATCTTATAAATAGATATGCAAGGAACTTGAAATATTGGGAAAAAGACTTTAAAGTATCAAGGCTAAAACAACTCATCAAAAGAATAATTATTCCTTTTTTAAGATAATGTTCTTGATCAACGGACATTATAATATGATGGGAAAGTAGTGAGAATTATATAGGATTACTAGAAAAAGTGGAATCAGAAAAATACAAAATTTTAAACAAGTACTGTCATAAAAGGTACAATTAATCCAAGAATAAAAATATGGATAATATACTATTTATTACTAGTAGATATAATTAATGAGAAAATATTCATAAATCAGTAATTAAGTGAAAGATGAAGAGGAATTAGGTAAAATTGTAAAATTATCTTACAAAAGTTTTAAGAACAAAACTTATAAAAAGTAGGGGAGAGAATATAAAATTATATTTTTTTAATCCAAAAATTTTGATCAAAAATTGAATTGGAAAATAAATGACTTACAAGTAAAATGAAAATAATAATCGAATAAAATATTTTTAATTTTGAAATTAAATTTATTCAATTGAGAATTTAATATAAATAATTATTCAATTGACCTTAATTTATTTATTGACTAAGCATCAGATTTAATTCGATATATAAAATTAGACATATTATATATAAATGAATATATATAAAAATGTATATGAAATTACTTCAGTAAAGAAAGGAACTTAGACTAAATGTTATTTCTAAAACTCCTATAGAATAAAATAAAATCCTAATAGGAAGGCCACTAGTAAGGGCTTGGTCAAAACTAAAAAATTTAAATTGGGATATCTTGAGATCCAATTACTTGACTTGGACTTCAATTGGATAGTAGGAGTCTATCTTCATTCTTCCTCTTCTTTAATGGTGTCGTGTCATTTTGTCAGCTCATATATGTATTTATACGGTACTTTAGAGTTGGGTGGGTGATATCACACATATTGATAACATTTATTAATAGATATACCACAAATCAAGTAAGAATTCCTGAATTCCTACTTCAAATGAGATTACATAGAAAATCTCGATTAATATAAAACAACAAATTAAGGCAGACTGCGTAATACTATTCTAAATATACGTAGTGTTAGTAAATGTGAAAAATCTATATAACTTTGATGTCTTAGTCTGCAATTTTTTTGCACAATGTCTTAGTCTGCAATTAAGATTGGATAAATTAATGCTCCTTCTAAACAACCACCTAGCAACCCTTGAAACAAACCAATAATAAATTATTATTTTTTTGCTAATTCCCGAAATTAAAAGCTAAGCAAATAATATCCAATTAGGGTGAATGTTTAGCTTGCAGCAATGACATCAAGTAAATCAAATTCTTAATAGTATACAACTAATAACATTTTGATATAGATCATAGTATTATAGGGAAACTTAGTTTATTATAAGAATTGAAGACCCGATGAGACATATTTATTACCATTATATTCTATGAAAAAATAGTAATTATGGGATAATATAACCAATTGGGACTGCTAAGAAAAATTAAATGCAAACAACCAAATAATACATAATAGGCATTCAAAATCACTAGTTTTAAAGGTGTGAGAGATGACAAATATTGGAAACGGGAACCATATCATTACTAGATAAACAATAGTAACTCTAGTTATTTAATTTCACTTACAATTAAGTTATGAATTTAATTGCAAAAATATATTTAATTACCCAATCCATTAATAGAAATGTAATATAAGAGAGTTGGGATCACTCATTGAATGAAGGGAAATGAATAGGAAATTAATTAGATATTATACATGCATTGCTAAAAGAAATTCCTTTGCCCAATAGTCTAAATGAGCAATGTATATCATAATAATTAATTGGAATTAAGGTGGAACCTAACTTTGAGTATTATTGCCTCTAGTCATTGTCAAGGTAAATAATGCAGAAACATGGGAATCCAGTAATATCTTTAATCCAATCTTGTCAAGATATGCTCCAAAAGGCTGCAATCCAGGGGCCCCACCCAAAGTAGATATAACTTGAGTATCAATATGATACTCATCAGCTAGCTAGCATTGCATATATCAAGTCACAAAGAGTCCTAAATGGACTGAAAGTTCTCTAGTAATGGATGCAATATTTGTACTATCCCTTTGCCTAAACTTCAAGTAAAGGAACAAGAAAGAAGAAGATGCCTAATTAGTATTCATGATCTAAGTGCCATTTGGCCCACTATAATGGTATCAAAATCATCCCCTCCTACACTAATGTCTTTTTTTAGCATGTGGCTAATAGATAGTGATCTTATTCCAGTACATGATTTGAAATGGTGGGCTTCCTTTTATTATGTCAATTGACATTACATATTCAATTGATGTAAAGCATAATGATGTGATGTTGATTAATGAGTGTTTTAGGGGAAGACTCTGCAACTTTGTCTGTTCAATTTTTTAGTGTACCAAATCTTAAAATGAGATGCTTATTCTTTGTGCAAGAAAGCTCCAAAAAAGCAATGGCCTATATACCTTTGAACAGAACATGACATCAGCACATTCATCCAAGAACAAGACTAGGCTAAATGGCAACATTTAAGGTTGCCTTATCCCATACCTTTTGCTCCACATGTTCTCCTCGAGCTTACCAGAATATCATGATTTATTACTGTCTTGTAAAAGCTCATAAGATATCAACATTACAGAAGAAAAGCTCAACCGGAGAAGAAGAAGAAAGGGGATGAATGAACCACCCACCTAATATTTACACATCATCAGCAAGCAAGCAAGCAAGCCCTCATCTTCCATTTGATTTGACTCAAGATATGACGCAGGCATTTGGGTTCTCCTCCATGCTCTGGACATAATAATAGGAAGTCATGTGGGGGTTGTAGGCTCGGTAAGCCCTCACAAGCTCGAGAACTGGGTCGGGTGGCGGCAGATACTGAAGAGGCTGCTGCTGAGGCTTCTTTGGCTCCTCCTCCTCCTTTCTGGGTTCCTCGTCCTTCTTTGCCTCCTCGGCCGGTTTCTGCTGCGATTCTTCCTCCTTTGTCTCCCCTTCCTTCTTTGGCTCCTCTTCTTTCTTTGGCTCCTCCGCTGGCTTCTGCTCTTCCTTCTTCGCCTCCCCTTCCTTGGGGGCTTCCTCTTTCTTGGCCTCCTCCTTTTTGGGCTCCTCCTTCTTCGCCTCTTCCTTCTTCTCCGGTTCCTTTGCCGGCCCTACAGTGATTATATCCGTCTGCCAGTACTTCCGCAGCTTGCTCACCACGCTGACCGGATCCACTGTCCCGATCACCGTCAGCTTCTTCTCCTTCATGTCCATCCCAATGAAATCGATTCCTGCAGAAGATGACAAAGCCAGCCCACGAAAGAGCACCCCTTTAAGCATGCAACATGAATTAAACTGGAAATATTATACTATGAACTCATTCATGAAAAGATTTTGCTTTCGATGATTGAGGCAGGGTGAGCTCAGAGTTTGATTGTGTAGGTTCACTTTTTCTGGGTCTATGGATTATGGAAACCAAATGCCTTGACTGCAAAAACAAGAGATTTTTACAAGTTCTAGTAAGAGAATCAGAAGACCCAGTTAAGAAATTTTGCTGACGAAATCAGTCAAGGCAAGAGGAGGAAAAAGGAAAGTGATGAAGCATCCATCATCTGTGCACCAACTGCAATCTTCATACCCAACATGCAAGAGGATCTATGACATGATGTGGGATGATTGTTTATGGCTCAAGGCATAGCGTTGGTAGATCATGCAGATCAATGAAAGCATTGAAACACTGGAGCACTGGATTCAGACTTGGTACCTTGAAGAGAAGAGACGGTCTTGAGGGCCTTCTGCTTTGCTCTGTCATCGTGTAAATCTAACTTCACCACAAGTTTCTGCAAACCCAGAAATCCAACAGAGATTTCAGACACTGAACAACTGAGCTCAGACTATTTTCAGTATATTTCTCTATAAATATGAGTTAAAACAAAACAAGCCCCTGTCGATGTCAAAAGACAGAGAAGTTCTTGAAACTTGAATACACCAAAGCCAGCGAAATGGAAACCTTGTCCGGTCCGGCGGAAAGAAATCTAGAATACAAAAAGGTGAAAAGAAAACAGAGAAAAGGTCGAGGAGGAATCTAAATCGAGATCTCAGACCTTCATTGATGCTCCTTTAGCTGTGATATGAGAATGTTGCAGGTGAAAGATGAATACACAGATAGAGAGAGAGGCGGAGACAGAGACAGACAGAAAGAGAGAGAGAGAGAGAGGTGAAAAAAGAAAGTGAAAATGGGGAAGAGGAGGGGAGAGGTGATAAATGAGTGTGATGTTGGAAAAAGCAGGAAGAGAATGGGACGGGAGGGGGAGTTAAAGAATCGGAGGGATGCTGCAGAAACAGAGATTCCGAATGAGAACAAGAAATGCAGAGTAGGAGAGAGAAGGCAGAAAACAGAAAGCTAGAGGGAGAAAGTTTGCTGACAGTGAGGAAGATGAGATCACTCATCTTCTTCTTCCCCATCTACAGAACTTGGCTCCCTTTTTTGTCCAAGGCTCAAATTATTTGTATAAAGTGAAATTCACGTATAACCCTCAACCGAGTGTCAGGCGTGGGTAATTTCAATGTTCTACTAAGTAAGGCATGATGACGTGTATAATAACCATTGGTATGTTTTTTTTCATTTTTAATGTAAATAATTAATATTTATGACACATTATATTATATTTATATCCACACATCTATTTTCTTCATTATTTACTCTTTTATGGGTAAATATTTAAAAATATTATATTAATATATAAATATATAATAATTTAATACAAGCATACTTTAATAAAATAAGTTTACATTCACTTTTAATATCAAACTTTTGAACTAAACATACTTATGATAGAAATTATATAATATAAAATATACAATAAAATGTGATGCATAAAAATATTATATATATAATAAAATACATTAATAAATATAGTATTTATTAATTTTAACATTAAGAAAATATATTTATATTAATAAAAATATGTGAAATTATAATTATAAATGCCTAGTGATATCAAACATTTTTCCGTTTTGTAAAAATGTGACATTTTTAACTAAATATGTAGTATCACTATTGTAATTTAATCTTTATAATTATATAAATATAAATATAATTATTATTTTTATATAAATCTATACTATTTCATTATAAAATAAAATTATTTAATATTATTAATATACAATATTATATATTTTTCAATAAATAATATATAAATAAAATTCTTATATTATAAATTAGTTTATTGTAAATTTTAATATTTTATATTTTCTCAAATAAAATTATATCAATAATTTAACATATTTTTATTAATATAAACATATATTTATTAACACATTTATATAAAGTTTAATAACATGCTTAGGTGACAAATGACAATGAGATATAAATATTAGGGAGAATATGAGAGAAGGGCAAAAATGAAACAATGGTAGAATATTTTGAGTTAACTCTAGCAATATTTCACATAATTGGGAGTATGAGCTTATTTTTAAATTATAATTTAATATTTGATTATTAAGTATAAGGTTTGATATAATTTAATAAGTAGTAGTTTATTTTTTTCCAAGAAAATTCATATTTTGGAAACAACATGCAATGGCTAGCTTGTCCCATGGGATCAACTCCCACATTGACTACGTGAACAACACATAAAATGTCCAATGCTTATTTAAGAACCCTACCCCCAACTTTTTTCATCATGAGAGACAATTCTACCCAACACTACTACATACTACTGCAATAAGCAGGATGCATTGTAGATACCCATCTGGCTTACCATCCGCCTGGAGGAATGGGAAATCTCCAGACGAGAGATACGGCCGCCGGCGAGGATGAGCTACTCCTGTCAGCCTCAGGAGGAGGAGACGAACTGAGTGACGGACTACAGACAGCGAAGAACCATAAAGAAATCAGAGGAATCACTGCACCGTGTATATATATAATCAAATCCTAACTAGGCATGGCATAAAAATCCGAACCACCCTCACCTTGGGTCCTTGACTCGGACTCGTACTTGCCTCCAACAAGTTCAGTCGCAGGCCATCTGTGCTTGCATGGGGCGTGTCCGGGCCCCGAGACTTCAGACCCCTCGCAGGCTCAAGGCGGGTTCGGATCTCCCATCCATGCAACGGGGCGCGGGTCCGGATCGGCGTGGAACCTGTCGGTCATAATTTATCCGCCTGTACCGGTCCCTTAAGTTTCAGGTCCAGATCCAAACATCTGGCCCAAAATTGCCGCCCCATTAGCTGTGTTTTGGCGTCATGTCCATCCAACCCAATGAGATGAAACTTCAGGGGTCACTTTAGAAAATGTTAGGAATTCGAGGGTAGCTTTATGAGGACACCGATTTGAAAATAATAACGTTACGAGGGCAAAAAAAAGAGTGGCAGACTGTAGACTGGCAGAGGACCGAGGTCGTATCTGAAACGGAACCAAATGGGGCATTTCAGGCTTTCAGCTTCCTCGTCCGGTCGACGATCTTTACCTCCTCAATCAGTCATATGAAAACCCTCCGGTAGCTCCAATAAACCCTGATCCACTGTCACAATCACCGGGGACACCAGCTGCCATGGCCAGATCCTCCACGGCAATGCCTCACCGTATCAATCCCGTTCCGCCCCCGGCCCCTCTGGTCGTGACTCTCAATTGCATAGAAGACTGCTCCCTCGAGCAGGAGTCCCTCAGCGGAGTTGCCTCCGTCGAGCACGTCCCCCTCAGCCGACTCGCCTCGTCGGACAAGGCAATCGAATCCGCATCCGCCGTGCTCATCCACTCTCTCGCCTACCTCCCTCGCGCCGCCCAGCGCCGCCTCCAGCCCTACCAGCTCGTTCTATGCCTCGGCTCAGCTGACCGAGCGGTTGACTCCGCCCTTGCGGCCGAGCTCGAGATCCGTCTCGTTCACGTTGACACCTCCCGAGCTGAGGAGATCGCAGATTCAGTGATGGCTCTCATTCTAGGTCTGCTTAGGCGCACTCATCTGCTGTCGCATAACGCACTCTCGGCTTCCGGTTGGCTTGGGTCAGTTCAGCCGCTATGTCGAGGGATGAGGAGATGCAGAGGTATGGTTTTGGGGATTATCGGTAGATCTGCTTCCGCAAGGTCGTTGGCCACCCGGAGCCTGGCATTCAAGATGAATGTGCTTTACTTCGATGTACTGGATGTAAGATTCTCGAATCCTTAGATGGATCGAACTCCTACTAGCTTTATCTTTGCTGCATTTTGGGCAGAATTATACATTGTATTCTCCGATAGTGCTTTGGTCTATTAGGTTTGACACAAGTCCTCCATGCAGTTGTTAGATTTATAGTGGTTACTAGATACTTCCTCTTGGATTAGCATTTAATTAGGTACTAAAATCAAGTTGTCGAAACAAACTGAAGCTCAGAAAAGTATAGTTGCTGAAGTGGAATGAAATGTCAAAGTTTTGGTTCTTGCACCTGTAGGAGTTAGCTCAATGATACGTGCTTCTCAACTGTTTTGTTCCAGTCACTTGTCTTGATTGGGTTTCTCTGTGGAAATTACATTTATTCAGGGAAATGGAAAAGTAACCAGGTCTTCTATATCTTTTCCTGATTCTGCCCGAAGAATGGAGACTCTCAATGATCTGCTTGCTGCAAGTGATATCATTTCTCTTCATTGTGCTCTAACAAATGAAACAGTTCAAATTCTCAATGCAGAATGTTTGCAGCATATAAAGCCCGGTAAATTTCGTTCTCATTTTGGTACGACATTCTTTATATGATAATCAGTCTGATTCTCCACCATGCTCACTTTAGACTAATTTTTTGTCATTTCCATCTAGGGGCGTTTCTTGTGAATACTGGAAGCAGTCAATTGGTGGATGACTGTGCTGTAAAGCAGCTTCTTATCGATGGTACCTTAGCAGGCTGCGCTTTGGATGGTGCCGAAGGACCACAATGGATGGAAGCATGGGTACCAAAATTGTTATATCACACATGATACTATTCTTTTACTAGTTTTTCCTCTGCCAACTACTTTATCATCATCATCATCTGTCCTTGACATACATCATGCCTTCAATATTCAGAGCTCAAGATGATGCAGAACTTAGTAAGATTTTAGCAGCAATTGGATCACTTATCCTAATTTCCATTATAAGATGAAAGAACATACCTACTTGGTTGCACCATTTTTGTGTCAACTATATCTGAATTTGGGTTTTTTTTATAAATCACCTAGCTCTTATCAAATTTGGTGATATTTCCTTTTAGGTAAGGGAGATGCCCAATGTGTTGATACTTCCTCGAAGTGCAGATTATAGTGAAGAAGTATGGTTGGAAATAAGGGAAAAAGCAATATCCATTCTGCAGACATACTTCTTTAATGGTACTGTTCCAGAAGATGCTATCTCGGATGAGGACGCTGAGGAAAGGGATGTAGTGCATGACAATTCTCAGTTAAATAAACAAGAGAAAGAAATAGCTCCGCTGAATTTTATTGATCAGAAGGTGGCTGATGATTTTCACTCAACTCCTGAAAACTCCCGGAAAACTGGTTCTGTTCAACCAAAAGAATCTCTTAGCCAGGTGGAAAGTGCAGAGTTGTCTCAGAATACTACTGCACGGTCTGAAGGAAGACGTAGTAGGTCAGGTAAGAAGGCGAAGAAGAGGCATGGTCATCAAAAGTCACGACAAAGACCTGATAATCTCCGTGCATTAGATAAGGATAGTACTTCTAATCGGGAAGATGACACTGCAATGAGTGGGACAGAACAGATCAGCTCTAGTTCTCGTTTCGCTTCACCCGAAGACTTGAGGATTAGGAGGTTACCAGCAGAACCGATGCAAGATTTAGCTATTATCCAGCCTCAAATGTCAAGCAAGGATCTAGTTGGAAACCCCAGTGAACTTCTGAAAGATGGGCATGTCATTGCTTTATATTCCAAAGATCAGTCTGTGCTCCATGTTGCCAGACAAAGGGTTAAAGGAGGTGGATGGTTCCTTGATCATGTTTCAAATGTGTCAAAGAGGGATCCTGCAGCACAATTCCTTGTGGCGTCAAGGAGTAAGGTCTGTATTTATTTGCTTCATTTACTTCTCCCAGTTTGTTGCTCACGTGGACTATTTCTTTTCATAATAGGACCTCATTCTCTGGTGGCAATGTCTGTCCTTTCGCTGAATGACTAATTGTTACACTTTTCAGGATACGATTGGGCTGAGATCTTTTGCTGCTGGTGGGAAGTTGTTGCAGGTATTTGTACTCTTCATCAACTCAGATGACTGGTTAAATAAAATGTGAACTGATCTTTTTAACCCTCTCCTCTTTGCAGCGTATGTATTTTTTTCTATTGGGATAACAGTACCCACACTGAATAGATATGTAGTTCTAACAATGTTCCCACTATTTATGGAAGCACTATTTTTTGAATGAATAAATTTTGGCATTCTTAACAGCGGCTACTCTTTTGAAGATATATTCTTCAACTTCTGGTTTTGATAGACTTTATATTTACATTTTTGGCAGATAAATAGAAGAACAGAATTTGTTTTTGCTAGTCATAGTTTTGATGTTTGGGAGAGTTGGATGCTCGAAGGTTCATTTGACGAATGTAGGCTTATCAACTGCCGAAATCCCCTTGTAAGTTACTCTTAGCTTCTAACAGAATGCACCTCATCTTGTATGGGAACAATTCATTCTACAGCTTTCCCATAGTTTCCTGCATGTTGATCTTTGTATCCCAAACTTGCATGGATGACTAGAAGTTTTTACCTTTGAGGGTTGTGGATAAATTAAGATGTTTGTTAGTGCTGTACTTGGACTCTTGAAATGTTTTATTTTTATGTTTGACTTGGCTAGGAAGCTAGTATAAAACTACTCTCTTCATGTACTAATAACATGGGGTACTTTTCAATTATATCGTAAGCATGAGATACCAATCTGCTCTTATGCTGCTGTATGTGACTATAGAAATTTGTGCAGCAGAAGCATATAATGAATTGCATGTGGCTCCTTCCTCTCTCTCATTGAAAGTTGTTGCTTGATGAAACTTTCAGGCTGTGCTGGAAGTGCGAATCGAAATTCTTGCAGCTGTTGGAGATGATGATGGGATCACACGCTGGCTTGATTAGTTGGATCTAAAGACGAGCCATTTTCCCTGAAATGCATTTCCTTCATTGTGCTCCTTTTAACTTCAATTTTGATTTGTAAAGCATTTCCTCTCTAATTTGCTCTCCTGTTCCCTTCCACTATATAGTGTATGCTCACTCAGAGACTGTCAGTTTTCTGGGATATGTTTGCAAGGGAAGAAAGTTCCAGGTTCTATTCTCTGTATTGGTTTTGATCTAATTTCACTTCCTATTGTGGAAATCTTTTGTTCTTCTGCAGATTGGAGAGCCCATGCACACTGTTGCAGGCTTTCCTGGGAGTGTAATGAGCAGTGAACACCAACTCCTGAACAGCAGTATGATCACCACTTCAATTTGGAGTTTGTATTTAGGTTCCTGGTTTGATTAGCTGCCGCACTGCAATATTTTGTGGTAATTCTTTCCAAGTTTCTAATTCCTTTTGAAGTCTTCACTTACATACAGGTTTCAGCTGCCTTAGACTGTGGCTAGCGGGCCATCTCACATTTCAGCTAATCTCTCTTTATATCATTGCTGGCCAATGCTATCAGTATCAAGCACACCATGAACTGAAGTAACTCTCTTAAGCCTTCTCCTTTTCCTTTGGTCTTAGTTGAGCAAGTAGCCATCTTGAGAAACTGTGCCCTGTTTGGTAGAATGAAAGGTGACTAAATTTTGAAAACTGTTTTTTTATCAACTATTATATAAAAATTGGTAGAGATGATTTCTTTTCAGCCAACTTATTCTATGGTATTAAAAAGAACAATTATTGTAAAGGAATTAGTTTTACCAATTTTAAAAATTAGTAAAACATATTCTTCAAATTATATCGGACTAAGGCTGGACTGATTTTTTTCCTCGGTTAATAGGAGAAGAGGGAAGCTGATCTAGTAATAGTGTGAATTTTTTTCGCTCTAAAATGACCTCATTCATCGAAGGAAATTAAAAAAAGTGTCAGAACTACTTGATTCTGGTCATTATTTATAGCATCAACTAGAAAATTGACACTTATATTTAGCCATCTCACAGGAGAGAGATTTTGCATATCGATAAAAGTAGCCCACAAATGACCTTATGTGCCATGGAATTTATTTTCTTTTACTCCTAAAATTCAAATGATATTTTGGGGGCGTCTCCATGATTACTCCACTGGATCATATTGCTACCATTTGTCTCCTCTTGAATTGCTCATCTAGAACTTAATTTTCTATAAATTTTGGGAGCAACTCCCTTACTATAAAAGAAACATTTAACTCTATCACTTTTAAACCCTCAAGAAAATTCATAATCTTAGGTTGATATTTCATATTCAGTATTATTCTAGTTATTCCTCTCATTTAATAAGGTGAACGGATTTCACATGTACTATACCATTTGAAATGGACACAATTTGCACATTAGCTTTATCTATATGTAGTAATGACAATTTGCCTATTATTGTTACCTCTTATTCTAGTAATCTATCATTGATTGGATGTAAGTTCCATGTACTTGTTCATTGTTGAATTATAGATGGTGTTTCCCAACTACAAGAAGGCAAGTATGATATCTAAGTCCCTAAACTTTAAGTTGCCCCACTTGGGCAATGTATTAGACAATCCCTTCTTTCAAGAGTCTTATGTGCTCATATAGTCTTTTACGTGTCTAAAAAATACAAGACTGGGAGACGAGGGAGAGCCTGTAGCTCAAATGATTAGAGCCCCTAACTAGGAACGGGGTTTGAATCCCTTCTGGCCCACAACCAGTAGGAAGGACCTTTCCTTATGGGGCATGCAAATCATGATCCGGATGGAGGATCCAAGGATATGGAACTTGGTTGTTGGTTTTTTGTAGAAATGTACTTTAAGTGAGGCCCCCTTCGACTCAGTCTCGACCCCTAAATTTGTACTACGGGTCCGACCCGAGACAATTTTTTCCCTTCAAAGACGCAAATCGACAATATTTTGGCATGTAGGCTAAAATAAGATCAATGGGATCACTTGCTTGTTTTCTATGCATTTTTTTCTCATATGGCGGCAAATGTTTGATAAGAGCCAAGCTGGCGGCTTTGGTCAGGAAGAGGTAGCACGATAGTAGACCTGACTAGGTTCCATTGGCAAAATGTCATGGGAAGATATTTGCGAACCTCGACATGGCAAGGCGATGCTTGGAGATATTCGTTCAAAGGGCAGTGTATCCAATATTTTGCTCAACAACATGGTTTTGCAGTTGAAAAGGGAAAAAATACGCCACTCAATACCGTGAATGGAGGAAGGAAGTACTCGCACAAATTGCCCAAAAAACTGGATTGGTTGAAATTAGTTTTGTTTTGTACATATCATTTGAAATGTAAAAATACAATTAATGTTTTCATTTAAATAATTATTCAAGTGTTGGGCAAAAAAATATAATTGTGTTAAGTAAAATATAAAATAAATTATTATTTGTTTTATTTTAAACTAATTAAAATTAATAAAAGGTGTTATTTTGTCTATTTTTCTAAATTTATATTCCATTTTTTTTATAACCTTTATACAAAAATAAAATAAAGAATATATATTTTACCCACTAATTTCGCCCTCTGGCTATTCTCTTTTTATTATTATTATTATTTACTCATTTCTCTGCAAACCGGTAGGTTTTAGGGTAAAGTGAAAAAGGTTAGGCAACAGCTTCACGAATCACGAGTCTTTTGATCGCGGGATACCCGCCACGTGGCATCTCCATTTGGCAGGGTCCGAATCGATCGGAGAAGAAAACGCCACGTGTACGGCAGGGATCGCATGCGCCTTCACATATAAAAGTTGGCTATCCTTTCTTCAGGCCACGCCTCTCTGTCTCTCACAGTAAGCACAGCTTATCGAGACTTCCGTTTCTCCGACCTTGTCCTTCAGATCCATCGAAATCAACGGAACCCTTCAGCTGAACTTCGAAGCGGGAAATCAGGGTGTTGGTCGGCGTTGATTCTCCGTCTAGCTTATGGTGTCTGTGAATCCACATCCAGTCCAAGGCTTATACTTCTTCGATCCCATCAATAGCATGGGGCTCTCCGGCATCAACCCCGCACCGCCTTCATCCGCCAATCCAATTTCTGCTCCGGCGATGGAATCCAGCTCGGTGCCGTTCCTGGAAGACCCAAGCAAGAAAGTGCGGAAGCCCTACACCATTACAAAGTCTAGAGAGAACTGGTCCGAGCAGGAACACGACAAGTTCCTCGAAGCGCTCCACCTGTAAGTTCTAGAATTCACCTTCTTTTACAGTATCGCTTGCCGGTAGAATAATTGAGAAGGTGCGATGCCTCGCTGAAGTTCATTTTTTCTCTCCATGATTTCAGTTCATGAGTGGCGGGATGCTCCAAAGCCCTCTTGTATTGTATCCAGTGCTTAGGTTTTTCATAAGCTGGTTGGGTTTCTTGTTCATTATTTCTGCTGATGGTTCTGAAAGTTTGGATTTGAAATCTTTTCGCGTGGATGCTTTTGATTTGTCAGTAGTTTGCTGATGTGCGTTGAATTTCGCTCTATTTAGTGGCCTTATGTGGCAAGTTGAATGAAGTAGGTAACCCTGCCTAGCCCCTGGATTTCAATTATTCATGTACCAGAAATACGGAAATAGTGGGTTTGTTCACAAACTGCTCCTTTCACAGGGATGAACAACTTGTAAGGAAACAATAGCGGGTATGATTTAGCAATATCCTTTTAGTATAGTGGCATGACTAGGGAGGAGTAAGTTGTTAAGTTTCCTAGTGTTTGCCAGCATGTTGCACTGGCTATCATCACCTGGTCTTTTCCCATATTACCTGTTTTATAGATTTGATTTCTTATAGCCAAAGGAATAGACCCATAGAAGACGTTTAATTTTGACTATTGTTACATTTCCTAGTGTTTGCCATCATGTTTCTCTGGCAATCATTGCTTGATCTTTTTCCCATATTACCTGTTTTTTTTAGATTGAGTTATTATAGCCAAAAGAATAGACTGACGTATAATTTTGACTGTGATAAGTATCTATTTTGGCTTTGGTTCTTCTGTTTACCCTGCTAATCTGCCAATTCTGTAGGTTCGATCGTGATTGGAAGAAGATCGAGGCATTTGTTGGATCAAAGACTGTTATTCAGGTTAATGGCTAAACTCTATCAAGAAATTCACCTGCCTAGCTACTTTTCTGCATACGATGTTTCCTGTTTGTAAGTAGGAGTGCTGATCTTATGTATTTTCTGTCATTCATTGGCATTGCGTAAGCTCAACTTCCTGTTCTCATAAGAACTGTCTAGTTTTTGTTGATCACTACACAGCTTTGGATATGGAGCATCCTCAACTTGCATTTCAATACTTGGCCTAAAAGGATCCTGTTTTGCAGATTCGAAGTCATGCACAAAAATACTTCCTAAAAGTTCAAAAGAGTGGAACAAGTGAACATGTCCCGCCACCAAGGCCGAAGCGGAAAGCAGCTCATCCTTACCCACAAAAAGCCCCTAAAACTGGTGGGTTTGATTGAAAATTCATTCTTTAAATTTTTTGTCACTGAATTTATGGCAGTGTTATCTAATATCAGATAGTTGCAGGTCCTGTTGTAACCCAGGCTAACCATCCAGTTCAATCTTCATCTACTTCTTTTGAACCTGGGCATGCTGTAAGGTTTGATGAGGGATCTGGGCTACAAAATCCAGCTAGTAATGTTTCTTTATCTTCCTGGAGCTTCAACTCAAACCCAGCAGTGAATGCATCTCAAGCAACTAAAGGTTCGTTAAGTTCCTTGTATGCAGTATTCATCTGGGATTTTGTCTGGTTATAACACTTTAGAATATATAAACTACATTTTAATGAATATGTAACATAGCTTTTGTTTGTTTTTCTAGATGATGCACTTGCTGGTGGTTCAGTTCTTCCTGATTGCAGCAGTAATGAGAGCTCACCAAAATCCTTGCCGAACACTCATATAATTGATAGGGACAATGAGCATGGTGGAAGAGGTTAGTTTGGATTCATGATTTCTCCTAGTGACCTGTGTCCCAGATCTCAGTTAGTGGCCATGCATATAAGTTTTGGTTTGTTTTCATGCAACTTAGGAAATATGATGTTAAGTTGTTTGACTTTGAAATATTTATGTTGAATTTTGTCTCGTTGACTGAGATGACCATATGGATAGTGACTTTCATCCTCTATCCATACAAAAAATGTCCCATCCTTCGTTTTCTAGAAGGTTCCTTCTTGGAACCTAAACTCATAGTCATTAGGTCTTGTACGTGTGGATGCTTCTTGTTTAAAACAGTTTAGCTGGATTCTCTGCACTTGTGGAGCAAGTTTGGTTTCCAATATGAAAGATTAAGCTTGATACAGCATATTCTGAAGTTGGCTGTTAATAGTTGGTCTTTACTTCAGATTTCAATGCATCTTCATGCAACTTGAGGATATTAATCCTAAGGGATGACTCTGAACTGTGTTAATTTGTTTCCAGTAATGCCAGATTTTGCACAAGTATACAAATTTATTGGCAGCATTTTTGACCCTAGTGTGAGTGGTCACTTGCAGAAGCTGAAGCAGATGGATCCGATAAATTTGGAAGCTGTATGTCTGTCTAATACCTTTTTCCTATTTCATTTATTGTTAATATGAAATTGATTTGTAAGGGAGAACATCCTTATCCAGCATGGAAATTTTCTAGTAGTAGAATCTGTCAAATCTTGTCCTGCTAAGCCTCTTCACCTCTATGGTTACAATTCCAAAATTTAGTTTCATCAGTAGAGTTACTTATAATAACCTCTGTTAATCAAGATGTTTACCTTGATATACAGGCTTTACTGCTGATGAAAAACCTCTGTGCCAACCTGGTGAGCCCAGATTTCGAGGAGCATGTATGCATCTTATCCTGTTCAATATTTCATGACTTCAAGGTTTCTCCTTCCTCGTAGCTTTGTTCATGATCTATCATGTAATTCATTGGTTCAAAATCTTGCAGAGAAGGCTGCTTGCTTCATATAATGAAGAACTTGATGGGGCTAAAGCAAGTGACCCATTCAGCTCCCAGAACAGGAAATCAGAAAGTGTCCTTTTATCTGCATGAATTAAAAGACCAAAATGGCCCTAACCAAAATGGCAAGCGATGGTTGAGAGTTGCCTGTGAAAGGAATTTACTTAGTACAAATGTTTGCTATATTCTCCCATCTTTGAAGGTTTGTGACACTTGGGGAGGTTGGTAATCTTGTCCAATCTTTGATGGCCTTTTCCCTGTAAATATTATGGCTAACTTGATGCAGTGATAGCTCGATTGTGAAGATCTTAGGTCCTGGAGGCTTGTATTGTATAGTGTTCTGAGTAATAAACATTAGGGTTTTTGACTGTATATGGCTTGAATATATTTTTGGTCGCACTATCTTGCTCTTTGTTTTTGTGCACATCTCCTTTTCACTCCATCACTGCTTCATTGATGGATTTTAATCTGCAGATCCCTTTTTCTTGCAAAGGAAAAGGGGGCATGCTGATGCCTGTCAGTCAAGTGTCAGTGCAAAAGTCCCCAGAATTTGCTTATGTTGTGGTCATCTGAAGAGTAAACAAATGGTCATCCTGGCAGAGTGCTGACATAATGAAGGAGCTGCAGTGATTATAATAGAACTGTCAATGCTTTGTGTATAAAAGTCCATCATCAGGACGGTTCCATTTGCTCGGCTTCAGGCCCTTCTTAGCAGTAATGCGAAAACTCTGCATAGAACTTGTAAAGAAAACTCTTACTGTAAAACTATGCCAGGTACTTGATGCATTAGGTACCCAATTAGATGATGAAATCCTGTATGGGCAGCTTTGAAAGACAGCAGCGATCCAATTTCATCTTACCTGAACGTGCTCTGATCCTGCACTGATCCGAACTCGAGTTCGGTTTCGTGTGCACCTATACCCGATTCGATTCCGGAAATTTACTAGACAACATAATATAACGCGAGATAGCATAGTGTAACTAAATTAGTATTCGGTATATTACCAATTATTAAAATTTTACAAAAAAAGATATTTTAATTATTAAATTTATTAATTATATAATTAAAAAAAGCCTGACTCGCCTAGTCTGTCTCAGGCATGCCCCGATCCATACTCGTACGTGGGCGGGTCCGAAATTGGGCCCAAGCCTCCAAACCCAGGAGAAGTTCAAGTCTGGGCCCGACTCCAAATCCAAGACGAGACTCATCTTCTTTCTGCTTATAGCTTTCACGGTTATCCACTGAAGAACCAGACTCTGCTATGGCGTGTGCTTGGCGTTTACCGTCCACCGCTTCGGCCTTTCATGGCCAAGTCCTAGCCCCTGCAGCTCCGCCTTCCGCACGAGCGCCCTGGGGGAGCCAGCGGAACCTTGGCGCCGCCGTCTCCGTGCGTTCCTCCGACGGGATAGTGTTGGTGGAGAAGTCTGATGCGGAGAAGGTGAGCAGGCTCAAAGCCACCTACCTCGAGAAGATAGTCCCACTTCTCAAGGAGGAGTTTTCCTACACTAACATTCACCAGGTGATCCACCGTTCCATTTGACCTCCACTGATTGGCATGCGCGGTAACCCCGAATTTGAGCTTCGCTGTGATTTATTCGATCATTTTGGTATCGAATTGTGATGCTTTGGTTGAACGACCTTTGTTCAATTGGTCGAACCGTCCTCTAGTTCACTGTAAGAGCTTAGGAGATGTAGTAATACCGCATGATGCGGTGCTTGTCTCATATTTCCAATCGTTGTCTTGGCATTGATTTGAAACATACGATAATATAGTGCTGCAGTGATCGGTGATGGTTGTTCTTAATCATAATTAGAGTGCTTTCTCCACACTTTAATGTTGATTTCACCGAGAAAAGACAAATTCTATTAAGTCATTGGTGAACTGTTCATCTCCTGCTTGTTTTTTTGCTGAAAATTAAATCCCGATCAGCTGATAGTCTACTTGTGGTTTTCATTCTTGTGGAATGTTTCATACTTGGGGTATGAGCAGGTTCCGAAGATAGAAAAGATTGTTGTCAACTGTGGTATTGGGGATGCTGCCCAAAATGCAAAAGGCTTGGATGCAGCCATGAATGATATGGCACTCATCACTGGTCAGAGACCCATAAAGACTAGAGCAAGGGTGTCAGTGGCTACATTCAAGATAAGAGAGGGCCAACCACTTGGAATTGCAGTCACATTAAGAGGAAATGTGAGCACTCTTCACATCAAATCCGCATTTTTTTCCAGAATCATTCATTCAGATCTTTCTTTGAGTTGATCGATTATTTATATAGGAAAGCTTATGGATAGTTTAGGCTGAACTGTGCTATGTTGTGCACTGCAGAAAATATGAATACCTTTTCAACATATGATGATAGAGACAAGCAAATTTCAGAAATATTGGAGCAAACAATCAATTTGGTCTCCAAAGATTGTTTTAACCAATAATTGGATCTCTAAAGAAATTACTTAAACGTTTAAGTATTTAGTCACCATAGTCCAAAATTTGGCATGGTAAATTAGCCACATGATACTCATGGTTAGCCACCATTTGAAATTGGACCAATAAAGCGGCTAAACACTGAAAGTTTGAGTTCAAAATGTGGCAAATTTTCTTTGTAGGCCACATTATTGTTTGATAGAAACTTTCAGACTATACTGACTGTTTACTCTGAAATATTTCTACATACTCATTTAGATGGTTGCTTGGGTGGTTTCATGCTGAATTAGGGACCATGCTTTTCATAGAATTTACCACGGACTTTGTTTCTTCCTCTTTGTTTTGAAGTTGGCTATGTCCAAATTTGAACTAATCACGACCTTGTTTCGCATTGTAATAGTTGATGTACTCCTTCCTAGACCGGCTGATCAATTTGGGGCTTCCCAGGACAAGGGACTTCCAGGGTTTGAATGCGAACAGCTTTGACGGGTACGGGAATTACAGTGTCGGAATCCGTGATCAGAGCGTGTTTCCTGAGATCAAGTTCGATGCCCTCGGGAAGCCTAAGGGGATGGACGTGTGCATTGCAACAACAGCCAAAACCGACAAGGAAGGCCAGAGGCTTCTGGCCCTCATGGGGATGCCATTCAGAGATGGAGGCGGGCAGACAGCCGTGCAGCAGCGTAGGAAGAAGTTGAAGGCTCACCATTTCGATTCCAAATCAAAGGGCAGATCCCGGAAGTGAGGGGATGCTTCTGCTGTTCTCTCCTGGTGATTCTAATCAAGAGGTTGGTGCCATGTTTTCTCATTGTGTTGCTTCCAAGGCTGTCCTCCTCAACGTTTGTTCATTCTATTAAATCAGATCAATCTCTCAGCAGAAATGGTCCGTTCTTATCCAGTCTTGGCTCTGCTGTTTAATTTTTTGAGGCCATGTGAGATTCAAAATTTGCTGTTTCTGTAATTTTCTTTTCCCACATGAGTTTATGCTCACAGGTAAATAGGCTATGTGCTTAGATGTCAATTGGTGGGGTCGGGCTGGGTCCAGTTTTGGCCGATCCGGGTTCGAGATCGTACGGACACGGCCCGACCCGACCCGAATCCGTGTACAGACCCCGAGTCGGGTTCATGTCCTGTAGTTCGGGTCCGGATGCAGGATATCACTCGGGTCCAGGTCTTGGTCCCCTAAACTATCGACCTGAACCTGATTCTAGACCCAACCAGCCTGGATAAGCCTAGATCTCTTATTAGGTGCAAAAACACAGACCATCTAAGTTCCTCAATAACTGTGATTTGCTGATGATTTCTGGGGCAAGAGAAAAGGATAAGAAGACAGTGATGATTGGCTGAGATTGTTGGAGGATGGTATTACCACCTATTTGATATTGACATTACAGCTAATATTAAATAAAAATAAATAAATTTATAATAATTATAACCATGACAGCGGGATTTATTTCCGGTGATATGATATTACGTTAAGCTGGCGCAACTCTGAAATTTCTTTCTGCGATGGAGAAGCTCGCTGCCGAGGGAGAGCTCAATTAATCCGGCTAGTCATATATCTATGCTTGTGCGAGTACGGCTACCTAATGGCGTGTTACTGCCAGATTGCATTGGGAGGATCGTCATGGAGAGTGGCAACAACTGCGAAGCCCTTTGCCTTGAGAGGCGAGCAGCCGCTTGCTCCCGATCTACCTTTTGACAGTACTCTGTCAAGAAGCAACGGCGTCCAACTCTCCTCTTCTCGCCGCCGCGATCTCGTCTTCGTAATTAACCCTCGAGGTCCGTTCTCCACCTCTCTCTCTCTCTCTCTCTCTCTCTGTCTAGTGAGCGAATTGCTTCTGTTTTCGGTGTGAATTGTGATTACTAGTGCTAGTCTGACTTTTTCCTTTGTTGGGCTTCTGCGGTCATGTGCAGGCGCTAATGGTAGGACTTGGCAGGAGTGGAAGAATCTGCTTCCTTATCTACGGTCTCGCCTCGGCAATAACTATAATGTGAGTTCTGTGCTGCAAATATCGTTCCACCTTTTTTATTTCTTTTTTGAAGTTCAGCAGTAATGGTAAAAATGAGGAACTCTATACGGGATAATTAGCTTGTGAATACTGAATAGCAAAGGATTTAGAGGATGTTTTTAGTTCCTGTAAGTGGTTCTAGATTTCTGGCCGTGAAGGTGCTTTTTCCCCACACTTTCAATCATGTTCTGCCTCCCTGAAATGGTACAATTAGGAGCTTTGTGCTTGTATTGGTTAGACCCATGCTTCAGTTTTTCAAGTTGGTTCTGGGTATTCACATGGGTTGTTGGTATTTGCATGTGTAGTATATATCTTTATTTGTTGGAGTGGAGTGATGCTGGCAAAAGAATGCAATTCTTTAATGCGATTGACTATAGTACTGGTCACAGTATGCCAGGAAGTAATTTCAGGGTCTCTAGGATTTGTATTTTGTTGTTGCTTCAGACTAGGCACATTTCATTTCATAACAATGGAAATGGTGGATGACTGCGGAATACTGCTTTTTCTTTTCCTTGCTGACCAGATATGCGAATCGTTAACATCTGGTCCATCTCATGCAATTGACATTACCAGGGAGGTAATGTCTTTTATGTGTACATATTGTTCTAGCTATTATGGGCTGTTGGATGTCACTTCTAAGAAATTTACACATTATGATTTGCTACATTCTATCCAGGCAATTCAGGAAGGTGCAGATGCAGTGATTGCAGTTGGAGGTGACGGGACTCTTCATGAGGTTGGATTGCATATGGAAATAACATACTTATATATATGGTTGCACTGCATTATAATGGCAATGTAGTAGCATCATGTCCTATCTGAATAAGGATCCTGACCAAACTATTGCCATACAGCAGTTGTGAATTCCTTCATTTGAGGAAATGAATTTAATGGACTGCTGGCCCATAAGAAAAATCTAGTGGAGTTGGATTCAGATATATGGTATAACAAATATTCAAAACATATATGTTTTTTGCTCTAACAACTTTTGACTGTTTGCAACTTTTATGAAGAGCTATCTTGGGCTACACAAGGATGGATATTTTTTATTTGCTATTTTTTGCATTGTATGTTTGAGGCATATGGCAGTTTAAATTTTTGTAGTACTTATTTTTTCCCAGTCATATGTTCCTACCTATAGGCAGGGACGAATTTGGGGGGTGGGGATAGTTTTGTAGTATTAATCAATTTGTTCATTTTAAGCAGGTTGTAAATGGCTTCTTTTTGGATGGAAAGCCTGTCAGAAATCATGATCATCGTTCTTCTGCTCTGGGTGTGAGTTCTCTTCCAACTTCCTGTGCCTTTTCTTTTGTTGTTATCTTGTTGAAGTTCTTCTCTTTTTCTATCCTCTAAATTCTCTTTGGTTCTATTTTTTTGCCTGCTGCAGCTTATTCCCTTGGGAACAGGCTCGGATTTTGCTAGAACATTTGGCTGGTTGGTCCATAACATACTCATAAGACTGTTCAATACAAATGTTGTATCTTTTAGATGATAAAGTTCAATTATTTTTCCTCAGGAAAAATGAACCTCACGAGGCTGTTGAGTGCATTGCCAGAGGTAATTTTGGACGGAACCTCTCGTTTGTTCCTACTTACCTTGATCTTAAAGAGATTATAGTTGGCATTTTTCCAAGAAGTCTCTCCACTGAATTACTAGTAATTTTATATGTACACTTTCAGGGGTGAGATCACCAATAGATGTTGGAGTTATAAGTGGAGAAACTGATGAATCTCACTACTTCATTAATGTAGCTGACATTCATTTGTAAGGTTAACCTGCAATTTTCATAGCTACATCCAAAAAGAGTTCTAGGTGGATCATCTCACTCAATTTTAAATTGACAGGAGTGCTAAGGCTGGTTTCTACGCTTCTAGGTATAAAAGGTTTGGCAACTTGTGTTATGTTATTGGGGCTTTGCAAGCCTTTATTGGGCACTCCAATCAGGATTTAAGAATCAAGGTCAATTTTATAATCCTCTTTATATTACTATATTAAGTTTCACTTTTATCCATCTCTCTCTCTTTCTCCTAGGAAAGAATTTGTAAACTTTTGTCAAGTTCTAAAGCCATGATTGGCGTGCATATAGATAAATGACGGTGAATGGGAAACATTTACACAAGTGACAGCTCTTTGCATTGGTAATGCTAAATTCTTTGGTGGTGGCATGAAGATTTCTCCTAATGCTGATCCGAGGAGTGGAAACCTTGAGGTAAGTTCTTATTAGCATCAGCATGCCAAGGGATATCTTTTATACCATAGAGATAAGTGCTTTGTTTTGTAGTTTGAAATCTGAATGATCTTTATGGTATTTTCTCACAGGTTGTGATTCTTCAGGATTTCAAGTGGTATGATTTCATTCTTAAGCTACACAGGCTGTACAATGGTACCCATTTATCAGTGAAGAACGTATATTCAAGAAGGTACTGTCTGATGACTTTCATCATGGAATTGCAGCTTACTATTAGAAGTTAACCGCAAGGTTTGGGTACATGCTTGACCTGCTAAAGAACATTATTAAATACTCCAAAGTGAATGTGGGGAAATTCTTTATTTGAAAGCTTTAGTTTTTCTGTCAACCTCAAAAGTTCTGTACAGAGTGATAAGTGGTTGGTGGTAATTAATCCTTATAAAAGGAAAAATAAAGTTCCTTGTTGGTCTTGTATGCTGCATCTATGCCAATGATTTATAGATAGATATTACCAAAAGGATGCAATCAGTACCCGTGATTATTTTAGTATCACCTGTTCTTGTTGTGCTGTTGAGTTGATGCAGATCACAAAATTTTCTAAGCAATGAAGGCAATCTGATTATTCTGATCTTTCAAATTCTTCAATTATTTCATCAATCCATATTTTGTTTCTATTGATGTAGGGTACAATCCATTGAAGTGGAAGACATATCGGGCAGCGGCAGTATTTACGTTCAGTCTGACGGGGAACATCTCGGTTTCCTCCCTTGGAAATTCTGCATCTTGCCTTCAGCTATCGACATGATATGCTGAGATGGAGGACCCAATGATACCATTTATCACCTTTCTTGACCGTCATCATTTGCCCATTCAACTATTCTATCAGATTCGTGGGTTCATAAATTGACAGAAGAAGCAGGTGCTTAAAAGCAAGTGCTCCAACTGCAGAGGCAGCCAGCATGAAATCTGATGAGCTTCATATCCTCAGCTACTAGTTGGCCCAGTGAAAGGGGCCAGGATTGGAAGCTTCATCTTGCCGATCTGAATCTGTACTGAGCTTAGGTAATCTCTCTCTCTCTCTCTTGAGAAAGGCGGCTGTTCACACAACTACCCTAAATCTAGCCTATGCACACCGCCTTCAAGCTCTGTTAATTTCCAGTTAGTTCTTTTTGCCCGTTCTGGATCTGTGAATGAGAAATGAAACTTAATTTTCAATGCCTGGAGCTTTGCTTTTCCTTTGAGCAATGCTTATATTCCTCCCATCTTCTGGTTCTCTTTTAGAAATGTGGTTACTAAAGCAATGCATATGCACCTTCCCCTTTCCACCTTCTTCCTAAAGTGGGGAGCTGCCAATTGCCATGTGAAAGCTACTGCAATAGTTCTCAAAGCCAAAGTGGAACAGAAGATGGATTTATGGGTCCACCGACTTCAGCTGACATCTGATGGGGAACAACCTTAGTCCATCAGGCTCAGCATGGGATGATCTGTTCGCCTACTTTCTGTTAAATCAGTAGGCCCAGTACAATGCTGAAAACTATGCTATGGTCATCTTTTGCTTAGCAAAGTTGCAAGAAGGACGGATCAGATATGCGGTGGTTTTCATTGGAGGCAGAGGGAGACCAAATGCATTGGGTAAGTGCCAAATTTTAGACACAAGAAAAGTAGACTCAATTAATTAGCCCCATTCATTGTCGGTCGCTTTCTGCTCTGCTAGTGCATAATCTCATCACACACACACTAAGTGTTGTGAATTGACTAACTTCATCTTTGTCTCATTAATCTCTCTTAGTATGGACTCTTGAGTCTCTCAATCTATAAGTCAGTCAACATGCCTAGCTTCAGCTTTTCTTCATTTTTATTCCTTTTGATAAATAGTCCATAACTTCATCTGCATTTTCACTTGTGACTCAAACTTGTAATTTTATTTGAAAAAAAGGCCTAAACTTCCTCCCTTGTACCATTTTCGGCAAGTTGTCATCTTTTTAGTTTTTTTTTTATAGAAAAGGGCCCAATACCCTCTCATTTGTGACCTCCCATTATAGGAAGCTTGGACATTTTTTCTGTCAAACCCTTAATTAGATAAATAATTAAATAAATAATATATATTATATAAATAAAAAAAATGGGTATATTTCAAATATTTGGATTAAGTTACCGTTTACTCTTATTAAAGTACGGAAAAAAATGAAGACAGATTCTCTTTCTCCAGCTGTCAGTCTGTCTGTCACTCTCTCTCTCTATACGTACATTCGAGTTCTTTAATGCAGTGCTTCCTCTGATTTCTTTATGGTTCTTCGCTGTCTGTAGTCTGTATAGTCTGTCACTCACTTGGTCTCCTCCTGAGTACAGCAGTAGCAGTACACTTTTAAATTCACTTCGATTTCATACTAACACCCTCCCTAGAAAACTCATACTCCCTAGAAAGCTCATACTCCCTGGCGGCCGTATCTCTCTCTTGCAGATTTCCCATTTCCTCCGGCCGGATGGTGGCGGTGGCTGTCTGCCGCTGAAGACGAAGCCAGATGGGTATCTACAATGCAGCTTCCTTCAACGCGGAGCTATCGAAGCAGACTTCAATCTTCGGCCTCCGATTGTGGGTGGTGATCGGGATCTTCCTCGGCTCCCTCATCGTCGTAGTCCTCTTCCTCCTCTCTCTCTGCCTTACGTCCCGCCGCCGCAGCAGCTCCAAGCACCATTGCCCGAAACTAACCGCTCCGTCGGCCTCCCCTCCGGTCTCGAAGGAGATCCAGGAGATCGCCCCATGCCATGCTGCTCCGCCGCCGGTGCCGGAGATCCAGATCGAAATGGGGAAGGCGGAGCATTGGGTGGTGTACTCGGATCGGCAGTCCAGCGGAGAGAGCCGGGGGACTACTGGGCTCGAGACGGCGTCGTTTGGAAGCAGCGGAAACGTGGGGCCTGAAGTCTCCCACTTGGGTTGGGGCCGATGGTATACTCTTCGGGACCTCGAGATGGCCACTAATGGCCTCTGTGAGGAGAATGTGATTGGAGAAGGCGGATATGGGATTGTCTATCGTGGGGTGCTGGGAGATGGGACTAAAATAGCAGTCAAGAATCTATTGAACAACAGGTACTCTTAAAATCAGACTATCCATTTGAAATTGAAGATGCATTAGCTTGAATAGAATAGAATCCTTCACAGTTTACATATTACTATTTGGAAGATGAAAATTGGAGATTTTTGTGCTCACTTGAACAATTGAATTGAATTGCTCATTCTCCTATCAAGTTTTATGGAATTTGTGCGGAATTTGATGTTCTTAGTTGGTGATAAAATGGACTGTTCAGCTTGGAGCATTGACTTTGTTTGGTACATGCAACTGTTGAGTTTACTCTGATTAGCACCATGTAGAAAGGCCAATGTTTGGTCTAAGATTTGAATGAATGGCAGTGTCTGTCCATCCATTTCTTGATTGGACAATCTTGCTATAGTTTTTCAATTTAGAAAGCATCCATTCCATGGTTTTTGCTTACTTTAGAACTTCAAATAACAAATATGTCTTTCTAAAAGCTTATGAGAAATCTACGGATTGGCAGGGGCCAAGCTGAGAGGGAATTTAAGGTGGAGGTTGAAGCAATTGGTCGTGTAAGGCACAAGAATCTGGTTAGGCTGCTGGGCTATTGTGTTGAGGGTGCATACAGGTGTGGATAGTACTTATTCTTGTTAAGCTTCATTGAACCGGGTTGTTTCATCGTCCTCCTCTATATCTCACTTGCTTCTCTATAGGATGCTTGTGTACGAGTATGTAGACAATGGCAATTTGGACCAGTGGCTTCATGGGGAAGTTGGAGATGTCAGCCCACTGACATGGAATATCCGTATGAACATCATTCTGGGAACTGCAAGAGGGTAATGGATCGCAATCGCTCTCTTCTATTTCCACTTGATTATGAAATGTATGAGGAGGGCATCTTCTTTCCAGAATTAAATGAGTTTTTATTTATGATCTTGCAGGCTTGCCTATCTTCATGAGGGCCTTGAACCTAAGGTTGTTCATCGAGATGTCAAATCTAGCAACATTCTACTGGATGGTCAATGGAACCCCAAAGTTTCCGACTTTGGACTTGCTAAGCTGCTATGTTCAGAAAGGAGTTATGTAACAACCCGCGTTATGGGGACATTCGGGTATGATTGCACCCTTTTTTCCTTGAATGACCATCTTTCCATTCATGGATTTGAACTATCTACACTAAATATTGAGCCAGTGTAAGAGGTTCTATTGTTTTCCCAGCTATGTGGCACCGGAATATGCCTGCACTGGTATGCTGAATGAGAAGAGCGACATATATAGCTTTGGGATACTTATCATGGAAATAATTACCGGGAGAAGCCCTGTTGACTATAGTCGACCACAAGGAGAAGTCGGTGATCTAGAGCTTCTGCATAAAACAACTCCGTTGTGCTCTTCGTTACTTTTCCTTCTCAACCACCTCTTACCTGGTACAAAACAAACGGTTTGAACTGCAGGTGAATCTTGTGGAATGGTTGAAGAATATGGTCGGAGAGAGGAGGGCGGAGGCAGTTGTGGATCCAAAGCTGCCCGACATGCCTACTCCAAAGGCACTTAAACGTGTGCTGTTGGTGGCTCTTCGATGTGTTGACCCTGATGCTACAAAGAGGCCCAGGATGGGCAATCTTCTCCACACCCTTGAAGCCGATGACTTGCTGTTTTGTGATGTAAGGCTGCCTCCCTTCAATAATGTACCATACTTGGGTCTTTACTCTTACTGTATCAATAAAATGCAGGGCCACAGGATCGGAAAAGAACCCTCCAACTCTAACCATGAATCTCAGCGTGTAGGAAACAAGAAGTTTGAATCAGAAAATGAAGATGCAGGCAAATGCGAAAGCAGTAGGGACTACCTTCACCCAACTAGATGGAGATAGCACCAGCACCAGCAAATGATCCATCAGCAGTAGTGTTAGTCCACATCAAGCATTTGTGATCATGTATGCTTTTACCACCTAACAATAAATTATCCTCACATGCTGGTTGGTTCCTTCAATAGTTTCTTCAGTCACACTCAGGGATGGACTATATTTGGATTAGTCCATTATTCACTCCCATAGGAATTGATGGCTTCTGGATCTCTTGCAGACCACCCTGTATTGCTTTGATTTGAGCTTATGTTCTCCATACTCAGAGATAGAACATCACTTCTTATAAATCTATAAAATTATTCTTGATTTCTGACCTTAGGGGCACTTTTTTATGGGAAAAATAGAGGTAGCCATAATTGCATTGGACACACAGCATAACTACATTGATCCATGTAAATGCATTTTTATTGCCCATGTGCTTTTGATTGCCTCATGATTGTTTATTCCAGTCATGTGCTGTCACCTAAGCTAAGTGTTAAGAAGGAGCAAACCAATAAATCCATCTTTATATGATTATTTTAGAAATGAATATTATACGATATTCATTTTATTGGGTATCTTTCATTTTGCTATATTTCGGTTGAAGGCATGTAAATCAAAATCAATCACTTAAAAGGACCAATTTTCTGTTCCAGCAGCTAAACAAATAAAGGAAAGGAAAAAAAAGACTTTACAATGAGCCGAGGCGTGCAAGCATGCCATTGCTTCAAGGTGAGGAGTCCAGCAGGGACCCCTTTAAGGTGGGCCGGTCAACGTCACCTTTCCCACTAAATTATTAATTTTTTTTAATGCCTTCATTCAACATTTAATTAAAAAAAAGGCTAAATTACACTTAAAAATATTATTACTGACAAATTTAATTTTTTAAAATAAAAAAATAAATTAATAATTTTTATATGATATTAGAGAATGTACTGATGCGGAGAATACGATCAATAAAAAGAAAAAAATATTAATTTATTTTAACAAATATATAATAATTTATTAATTTAAACATTTAAATAAAATAAATATTTTTCGTCTTCGATAAAGATACTAAAAAAATATTGAAGACAAGGGAATCATGGGCAAGCAACCGGGTCAACTTTGAATACACTGACCGTAAATCATGGGGCAGAGGGCTGGGCTTCTCTGTCGCATTAAACAAGGTCGAGTAATATCCGCCCATTGGCTGAACGTCAACTGACAGGCTCACACGTGTCACCTGTTAGGTGGCTGCTTTCGCTTGCCCCTTCCTCCATTCCCTGCCCCCCTCACCTTATCATCTTCTCCCACATTTTCAACGCTGCTAATTCCTGGTTTCGCAGAAGCAGCCGCCGTATTGGAATTCTCTGGAGGTATGAATAAAGACTCCTTCCCTCCCTCTCCGTTCACTTCACAGGCAACGTATTCATCTTGCCTTCCTCTGTCTGCAGAAAACCTGAAAAAGAAGAGAATCAAGGTCTTGTTCGTTTCTCTGTTGAACCTCCAGCTGATTCTTGGTGAGTCCAGCTTCTCTTTGCGTTCCGGTTCTGTTGGTCGACGATCTAATAGATCTGCTGGAAGATTTACCGATCTCGTACGATTTGACTTGTTTTGGCTGCTTTCTGGACGTAGATTTACCGATCTAATAGATCTGTTAAGATTGATCTAGAATTGGAGTTTTATATTGTTGACTTATGTTTATTTCTGTGTTTGTCTTCTGTATGGTTTTCTTGCCTCTGCTTCTATTTGTCGATATAGCAGATCTGGGGGCTAAATCCCCCAGTTTCTCAGGGTTTTTGGCTGTGTGATTATTTGTAGGTTATTATGTTAAAGTTCGGTTATGTTATTTATTTTTGTATGGTTTCTCTTCTATTGATAGAAGAAATGGCATTCCTTCATAAAGTTTGCACTCGGATCTTCTCAGCTTCCCAGTATTGTAATGGTTGGAGATGCCTTGAAAATTTTACTTGTGTTAAATTGGTTAGTTGCTTGGAAATGAGATTTACTGGATTCGAATTATTAAGCTGAAGTTGTATTTGGATGTCGCTTGCTTTTGTCACACACATGATTTTCTTATATTTCCACGCTGACTTATTCCTTGGCCCCAAAGGGGTTTGACAAATTATTGATAGACATTTAATTTCTATATCCGGGGATCTCAAAGTCATAGCTAGTGTTTCTTTATATCTAGTTCTCTCAGAGGCCCAATATCCCTGCCAGGCTCCCTAATGTATGTGTTCTGTTTTTTCTCCTTGAAGTAAATATATCAAATGAGCAAGCCACAGGAACCACACAGGCCCTTCTTCCCATTTGGAAATCCTTTTCGAATGATATCACCAAAGGGCTCTAACTTATCTCCGTCTCTGCTTGCACTTGTGAACTCTTTCGAGGAGGCATTGTCAGCGAGATTGAGGAAACTTGAGACAGTAGGTGATGTTCTCAGCTTAACATGGATGCAATGTGCAATGGAATCACTTTGTGAAACCCACGAAGAGATAAAGAAACTCATAGTAGCACTTGAGCTTCCTGTATCTGACTGGGATGAGAAGTGGATAGATGTTTATCTCGACATTAGTATTAAGTTGCTGGATATTAGTAACACATTTAGCTCAGAGCTATCGCGCATGAACCAAGGCCATCTGCTGATCCAATGTTCTCTGCATAATCTGGAATCCAACTCGCAGCAACAACTTGCCCGTGCTTGTTCTTTCCTTAATAACTGGAGACATCAGAGAAGGTCAAAGAATCCTCGGCTTGAGAAGTGTTGCAGTTTTCTAGATGGCCTGATGGAGACTCTCAATCTGCCCAAGGTTAAAAACTCTGCCAAAGGAAAGGTTCTGATGCGTGCATTATATGGGGTCAAGGTACAAACCCTCTTTATATGCAGCATCTTTGTTGCTCTGTTCTCTGGCTCCTCCAAGAGGTTATTTGAACTAGATGTTGCAGGCACATACCTGTGGGCAGAAGATTTCAATCATCTACGAGGAGTTGTAAATGGGATAATAAGGAACCAACAGTCTAGCCAGCATGATAGTCTCGTGAAGGAGCTCCTGGGTGTTGATACTGCAGTTGAGAAGCTCTACCCAATGATGCAAGATGGGTCCATGACTGGAAAGGAAGATCCATTGCAGATTTCAATCACACAATTAAGAGCTGAAGCAGAGAAACTTTCAAGTGGACTCGACCTGCTCATGAAGGAAGTAGACAGCTTTTTCCATGCTGTTTTAACTGGGCGTGACGCACTACTTAGTAATCTAAGAGCAACCTGTACAGCTACTGAATCAGCAGAAGGGAAAAGAATAAGACAGCCAGTTTCATGAAGTGTGCAGTCAAGCTACATGCTCTCAGACACTGGCATACATGCTAGCCTAGGTATGGTGCCTTTCTTTATCTTGGTATGCGAGAATCACAGTATTGTGCCCTTACGTTACAATGCGGTGGGAAATGTAAGGTGTTATGTACTTTATGGAAGGGCCTGCCAGTTCCTAATTATATGGTGCTTATATGACCAAATGATGTATTGTATTATATCTATAATGTGGAATTGGGAAAATATCCTTCTGATTCGGCTTATGTTCAACTAACCAAGATTTTTTAGACAAAATTAAGAGGCATATAGACCTAAAATAAGAACAATCATTGTTGCATTTATAGAAGCGGAAAGTTGTTCTGTACAATAAAATTCTATGATTGCATAAATAAGTAAGAACGCAATATATTGCATTAGTTGTTCCTTGCGTTGGTCCTGAAAATGGTGCAAATCAAATAATTTTATGGGTATTTTCGGGATCTAAGTTATTTGATATATCACTGTAAAAAATCACTTGTACAAGGCTCAGATTTTTGAGTAAATTTTCAGATGTTAGAGTTTTTAATAATTAATATATTTGATTTTTTAATTTTTATATCATTGAGCCATAAATTAATTATACTAATTAGTACGGTAAATTTTCTATTAATGAATATTTATAAAAAATATATATATCTGTTAATTTATGGACAAAAATTAATTATAATAATTATTTGTCAGTTTTTCGATTTTGACCGATTTCTTATTTTTATTGACGTCATCTTTTTATGGGGAACTTGCTTTACGAAATCTCTACTACTAATTTATGGACCATTGCGTTGTTTACCTATTAAGTCACGGCCCATTACACACACATTTTGAGGCCCAACCCATTATCTGATGGCCATCCTCTTCCTTCCGCTCTCTCCCTCCAGCTCTCCGAGGTGCTCGATCCTCGATTGCTTCCGCATCTCCTCTCTTTCCACCTTATCCTCGTTGATCTCCGATCCGAAAAGCTACTCTCTCTGCCGGTGCAGCCGCTGTGTGATTCTCATGCTCAAGTGAAATAGGTGACGGTTTTCATCTTATGTTAAATTTCTGCTTTATTGGTTATTGGATTGATTTAGTCCAAGCAGTAGACCGAATTGCTGCCTGCGGTCCAATTTAGTTTATAGAGATGACTGATTTGTGGTTTAAACTCTGATCGTAGCAGAACTCCCAAATTTCGTTGTGAAAACCGCTTTTGATTCCGTGTTATTCTAGATAGATTTGGTTTATGTGCTGATTTAAATTTTTTAGCTGGCTGGATAACGTATATATATAAATATGTATATAAATTCTCATCTGTTGCTGGCTGATACTGTTTCTTCAACTGTTTTTTCAATATCTATTGGCTCAGAACTATTGCCAAATTTTATTGTTTGGAAGATCAGAGAGCAGAATGTAACATAAAAATGAGCTCTGCTATGTTGGATTTCGTTTAGGGTTTTTCTTTTGTTAACTATAAATATTCAGCATGGTAAATGTGTGCTTACTTTTTTTATATCATCTCTGGAACCTCAGTTGGAAGGACCTGAGTGATGGCAGACAATAATGAAGTAGAGGGAGCGAATACAAGAAATGACTGGGAAGTTGTTTCCCTCACTGCATCTGCATATGCTGCCACATCGGGTTCACCGGAAGTCCCACAAATTGATGGAGCTGAGGGTAGCGCTTATGATGAAGCTGAAACTTCTCATGCGCTTTTTATGTCTGGTCACTTTGTATTTCCACCTAGTCAGCACGAGAATCTACCCATTGATCCTGAGCAAGATGAGATTCATGAAGAAACTGTGGGAAAAGATGATAAGGATCAGGCATTAGGGACTGCGCATGATGAATTTCCAGGAGTAAATGTTTTTGATGAGAGGGGCAGTAGAGTGTCCATCCAAAATTCTGGATATGAACCAGATAAGGAACAGAGTCACTATAGTGCCAGTTTCAGTTACTTGTATGACAAGACCCTTACTGGTGGTTCTAGTCCTTATGCTGACCATAGGCCAACTGAAGCTGTAGAAACTGAGGAGAGTCCTGATTCGCCCTCGGAATCATACTTGTCCAAAGCCCTTGAAAAGGACTGCTCTGCGTCAGACCTTCCTTGTTCATGGTGGAAGAAAAGAGCCGTCTCTTTATATGATCAGGCCAAAGATGCAAATGCATTTTGGGTTGTCTTTGTTGCTGCAGCTCTGATGGGCCTTTCGATTTTGGGCCAGAAATGGCGACAAGAAAGGTGGCAAGTCTTGCACCAAAGGTGGCATTTATACCTCAGGGATGAGGTAAGTCGAGCGCTTTAAGATCAGTTGGTGAATAAATTCATTTACATTCTGAAAAGCATGAAATGAGATGCTATGTTGCATTAGCATCACATACCCCCTATCTACAGGGATGGAGTAGGTCAGTAAACAATCAATTGCAGTATGGTTTATGGATTAATTTTTACGCATCCAATCCATTGATTACTTGTGAAGTCGGATAGAAAAAAATGGTATCAGCGGGGAGGAAAATCAAAGAGCTTCAAAAGAAAATCAGATGATATGGGTGAATGCTATAATAAATCCATGCAGTAAATTCTTCAACGCATTATGCTATTGAGGATATGAAATTTATGGTGGTGCATGTGTTATGCTATATTGAATAGTCAGATTGAAAATATTCCTAGATGATTACTGGAGGTCATCTCATGCTTTGGTGATGATTCCTTGTTTCTATGAATAAAAGCCTCCGTTGCTCGTCCTTCATATTTAATCTGCTTCTCTTGCTTGTTACTGACCTTGAATCTTTTTGTCAAACTATATTTTTACAGAAGATGAGCAGGATGATGGGTCCGATATATTGGATTAAAGATGTGATGGTGGGTGGGCAGATTCGGGGGTCACTCATCAGGGGTAGCTCCTCGAGCGAGATCTAAGATGATGATGAAAAGTTACATTGGATGATTATGACCATATGTGTGGTTGTTTATCCACATGGTCAGACTACAAAAAGAAAAAAAAGGTACATATTAATATCCGCTGTTGTAATTGCATCAAGTATTGCTCAATACCAGACTTGGAAATAAGCAAGTCTGGCGATAATTTGCTGTCATTTTTTTTTCTTTGAAGGAAATTTGCCCTCTTTTCTTTCCCAAATGGTCAGACTAGAAAAAAATAAATAAAAGGTTATTCCTTGCTGTACTCAATGCATGGACTTGAATGTTCATTTTATGTTGGCTGATAATAAAAAAACAAAAAAAAAAGAAAAGAAAGGAAGCTAAGTGCAATAACAATGCCCAAAACTTCATAACCAATTGATTATACGATGAATCATCCTTAAGAAACTTCACTTGCTTTTTGTTCTTCTCCTCGCATTCCTTTCTTAGTAATTCTAATTGGACTAATTGCTTGTATCTACTTTGAGTTACTATTTTTTATTGGATGCAGTCTTGGCATAAGAAAATTATAGAGTTATGACTACACGTGTAAGATTATTTGAACGAGATATGATTGTGAAAAAAAACATCTATCAAAATTGTCAACAATGATGTTAAATATGATGTTAAATATGATACGATCAAACATGTGTAAATTAGTCAATTTTTTTTATCAAAGAGAAGATTTTGACATGAATATCATGTAAATAAGTTATATAAATACAGAGATTAGATCCTAGAAAATAAAATATTATTTGCAACAAGATGAACGTGATATATATTTATGGTGGGTGTCAAACCAATTCAAGGACCTATTTACAAATATGTAATTTTATTTAAAAAAAATTATATGCAAAGACTATGAAAGTGATTAGGTTTATGAATGAATGATTTATGTTAACCATATCCCTATTTAAAATTTTAAACTTATGATAATACAAGGGCGCTGGAAGATGAGGAAACCCAGATATAATTCACTGGATGGGATAGATAGTAAATTAGGCAGAAGTCCACACCCTTAAATACATGAAAGGGATACTAGAACAGGATTACAGGGTAATAAGTTTACAGTCCTCTTTTCAATTCCTCTGACGCCAGTGAAAAAGGTAAAAAACCAACGGCCAAGGAGAGGAGCTAGAGATGGTTAAGAAAAACAAAAGCCTGTAGAGGATATAGAAATTACAGTTTCCAAGAAGAGTCAAACTATGGAGGTGAGAGCTCATTGCGGAGGGTGAAGCTGAACATGTGGGCACGGCCTCTCCGGTTCTCCCCTTGTCCACAGTCTCTTCAGATCTCCTCTTTGCTTCCCCAGTGTCAGGAATGTCCCTACCCAAGGAAAAAAAAAGGGGGAAAGACCTTCACATTGAAAGATTCATGGTGAAGTTTGCTTTTCTGGGTTCATCGACCCGCCTTGCTCAAGTTTGATCCTCTTTATTATATGGGACGTATGTCTGATATAAGCTAAGTTTAGAAGACGGGGAGTTTTAAGTGTAGGTACTGAGTACTAACCGAGGGTGAAGGGAACTATGTAGAGCAGAGCAGGTTGGCCATGTCCATCCATCAGGTTAAGAGCCACATATGTTACAAGGAGACCTGAAAGGAAAGGATAGACACTGAGAGATTGCTCATGGGAGAAGAGAAGAAAAATGTGCCTAATTGGGAATAGTTCTGTTAAATGACAAGCACTTCTCTCATTACCTAAACCGTAAGCAATCATTGCCCAGAGAAAGTACCCTTCCTTGATGGTCTTCTTTTCCAACCAGTCATACCTGAGAGAGATGAGAAAAGGCTTTTTGTGCAATACATGCAGGAATAATTTGAAAGACTTTTTGTAAATTGAGGATGGAACTTCTATCAAGGCTTAGGAATTCAAACCTCAGCGAGAATACCACCACCAGCCCAGGTAAGATGATGTCTCCAAAACCAATAATGCTATAACCACCCCATGGATCAAACATTCGTGGAATCTTTAGAAGCATCGGTATCCCATCCTCACCACTCCTGTCACCACGAGCTACCTGTAACAAGAATGGATTTAGTTAAATTTGGAATGCACTAGGAAGGAGGCTATAAACCAATTTCACTAGAATGAAGGTCAACACTAAGTTCTCACAGGTCATGTATGCCAGATTGAGGATTGTAATGGAAAATCTGACTGTAAATAAGTAAGTAGATATTCATTTTCATGAACTCCTTTCATTAGCAAAAGAGAGAAGGAATTGAATGTCAAAGTATATTTATGCATTGCAAGAACCCTGTTTCATCGAAGATGGACCATATGAAACTCATTTCATTTCAGTGATTCAGTTTCAAAGTCAACTGCTCACCACTATCATGACACTCTCGTGGAACCACCTTTTGGAAACAAACACCCAGAAGATGTCATACAGAAAAGCACAGCTCAGAAGTACAGTTCCAACCTGACCATATGAAAGGAGCAAGATATGGCTTCAGAAACAAAACAAAACATATCACAGTATACAGTTTTTAAACTGTAGCATGCAGCCAATTGATGCATACCCTTTTGGTAATTCATGGTAGATATTGTCATATTAGAAATGATACTAAACGTTAAAGGTGTTTCATTCTCCTTAAAAGGTCATCCTACCAAACTACATCTTCAATATTTTCCTCATAAGTAGTTTTATATAGATGATAATAGCTGCCTTTCAAGGAAGTTAAATCTGTCATCACCTTGAGATTTGGAATGCGGACGATCTGAAGAACTGTGACTATCAAAGCAATTCCCTAGTATAGTCAAAGCAGAAAGTTTCATCAGTTCTCCATTACATTATCAAGTATATGAGAGAAAATGGGGAAGGAAATTCAAGGGAAAAAGCAATGCCAATGTAAATGCTCAAAATGGACTAGAAATGAGAGTATAGAACAGATGGAAATGACAAAAGATAGAGACTCGTCAGGCATAATAATCTTGCTAAAGATTCAACCAGCATAAAAGATCATCTTGACCTTGTAAAGCGAGGTAGCGTCATAGGAATTCCTTGTTACTACCAATAAAATATTACAAATTTCTACACAATAAAGCTTGGAAGAATATAAGGGCAGCAAATGTATAGATGTAGGAGGCAAACATTCGCCTTACAAGTATATCTTGACCAATCCATGCAAAGGAGACAGTCCGAAAAACTGCCCAAACAACTGCAAATGCTATGCAGAATGGAGATACAGCCAATGTCAGATATGACACAGCTCCAACAAGAGGCAATTCAATGAATGATTGTCCAGCACGTCCAAACCATCTGAAACTACACATGCTTCCTCATCAGTCTCAGGTAGTTGAAGAACTTTTAAGATGGGGAAATGTAGCAGCAGGGAAGTATATTAGGATGATCTCCTTTCCCCTTGAATAGACAAAATCTACAGAATTTTTCATCTTATACTTCACCAAATAGTGGCAGATGAAATATGAAATAAGAGCCCCATCGGAACTATCCGAGTTAGAGACTTAGAGAACTTTATCACGTAATGCTATTCCTGCAATAGTTGCAAATTTCAATATTGACCCACCCCACCCCCTTCTTTCCGTCCCACTCTCCTCACACACGCACATATATAAGAACATATAGCCCTTGAAATGTGCACACACACATATAGAACATATAGCCTTTGAAATGTGTAGTAACACAAGCAAGCCAGCAAGAAAAACATGTTTGGATTTGGCACCCATTATGATTCAGGAAATGTAGAAAAAGTTTCATTCCTCAACTGTGATTCATGGTTGTTGGATTCAAAAGTTAACACAAATATGCAGAAAACATACAGTAAAGGGATAATATACTGTTGCGATAAGCATCAAGAAGATCCCAAAACACATTCATTCACAGCAACAGAGAATCCATGGTGTTATTCTTAAACATGAGAAATTTATTGAAAAGTTAAAAAAAAATACATACCACGACAGCAAAGCCACCAAGCAAGTTTGCAAGCCCTGTAGGCAAAAGATATTGCATTGTTCACCATCTCATCCAAGAGAAATTGAAAACTCAAGAGTGAAGAAACCTTTTGTCAAATGATTAAACTGCCAAGATTAATAATTTCGAGTATAGTTTTGGAAAAAAACACTGCCGAACAAGAATTAAGACAATGAACTCCTAAAAAGATAGTAATGACCCTTTTTCTACTTAATAAAAATACCTAAAAATCTTACAATTAATAGACATAAAAACCAAAAATAAAGTGTGGGTGTACCTCAATGCCGCCAATGCAAAACAGAACCACCAGCACCTCGATGAACCAGTATGACATCAGCTTGTAAAGCATGATTAAGAAACATGAAGCAACTACAACAAAGAGAACTGCTGACATGGTGCTTATTTCCACGACACCACTGATACCTACACCCTGTGTTTGTACAAGATCATCAGAACCATCCTGCAGTTACAGCGAATACACATTTGAGAATCAAGACAAAATTAAGGCGTGGTATTTTATCAAAAAGGTTTCTGAATAAGTATTCAACTTAAACCCAGATAACATAACCTTCAGCAATTTGTCCAGTTCAATAGCTGCTTCTCTAGAACTGTGTGCTGACCAGTAAGAAGCACATAAGATAGTTCCTACTGCCATAAGCCATAGAAAAACTTCGGCAACATCCACCAATGGACGCTGTGGGGAGTACAATTGAACAGAAACTGAAACAACAATAGGTACAGCAGTTATAAAGGAGCACTTCCATCAAAGCGAGCTGGAATCATTGTAAAAACTAGAACATTGCATCTAACAACTAGATATCTCCTGAGCAAATATGAAACTTCATAATCAAATTCACCTCATAGAGGATCATCATCGAAAATAGGTATCTGATATGGCTACATACTGAAGAGCTGCATTTATATGAAGAATGATGACAGAAATATACCTGTGGAGCTAGTTATCAATTGCTCCAGGCTAGCACCAGCATCTTGTGGGAGCATGACAGAAGGAATTTCAATACTTACATCCGTCTCATTTGCTTCACATACCATCTTGAAGAGTTCTGCAGCATATTAGGAACTGTAACGATATGAAAACAGCTTCAAGACTTGTAACTCCTTTCTAGACAGCTCCATCAAATATTTTTGCATTTAGCACCAGTACAGTGAATAAACAAAATAATTGGTGCAAAAAAAGTAGGATGGAGAAAGAGAACAGTTTAGACGAAAATATCTTTGTAACACCCTAGGTAGTAAACCACCATACAAAAGAAAGTAAAAATAATTCTACAATATCTGACATTAGCCCATACCAAGGCCTTTTTAAATTACTAAAACATGGAAATTGAACAATAAAAAATTCATTTAGACCAACTCAATCAATTCCAAGGAATTTCTAGTCTCTCTCTAGAAAGCATTATACTGCACATTTTATTCTTAGACAGTTGAGATTCACATCCTAACTCAACATGATAATACCGGGCCATAATTCAAACAATGAACGAACCAATCAAAGCTTCAGATTGTAAATGTGCCTTTTGTGATATATCTGCAATTTCAGCCACATATAAGCTGCACATGTACATTCCAACACAAATGACGTTTTCCATTTTGCCCAGCAGGATTCCTTTTTTCATATTACTGGCTATCAGTCTGATTCAAAACAAAAGTGCCAAGGATGGACAGTACCCAACATATTCTACATCACTGCACAATTTTCAAAATGCATGAACAGCACATCTCTATACCATAAACGTGAATTTACACACTGTTGTTTACTATACAAAAGAAGAGGTCAGGTACACAGAGAAAGTCCACACCATATCATCAGTAACAAGGCATTATTAACATATTCTTTTATAGGAATGTTACATCTAGATAAGGTAAGAAAAATACTGCAGTAACATACAACTCGTGAACTATCAAGTTCCATAAATTGGTAAATGGCAACTAAGAAACATGTGCAAAACTTTTGGAAATTTAGTGGTGAACAACAAGCAAATAGATTGTCTTAATTACCTGTATGATTGTTTATAATGAGGATAGCTGTAGCTCCAGCACGTTGGGCAATGTTTGCCTTAGTAGTGAAACTGCAATTACCTCTATGTACTAAAAGGACCTCTCCTTTAAGCTTTAGGTGGAAAAAGAAAAAAAGATACAAATGATAATCACAGAGACATCCACAAAATTTTCTGAACAATAATTGATATCTATCGAATGGAAGAGGAACCTTATTCTTGGGCATATTGCAACAATCAGGAGGGTCTGCAATAATGATTCTGGTATGGTTAGCATGTTTTTCCTTCGACTCCAAGGTAGGGCCAAAACGAGCGCCAACACCAACATATTCAATGTCTTCAACTCCATCAACCCAGGTTGGCACTTTTACCTAAAGAAAATCATGGTTGCAGTACTGAACAAACTATGAGCATATACAGATACACAAGCTGTCCAAGGAAAAATGATATAGGCTCATTTATTACAATTACAGGTGGTTTTCCATCTCCTGAATGAACCAGAATAGGACAGACTCTGAAGATTTTCCTTTTTTATCAAATCCCAACTGTTGAATTATCCTCATCTCAAATCCAGTATATGAATGATTATATCGTGAAGTCTAATCTATACAGAAAGCCAGCTAATTGTAAAAACTTTGTCCTAACTCACTTGTGTACCATATTCTGGTAAATTAAGATTACACAAATGAAAGGATTTTTCATAGATCAGGATTCAACTACCAGCTAGCAATGGCTAATTTGAAGAAGGATACTTTTGATTATCCCAAATAAGACTTTTTTCACAAGGAAGTTTCTCACCAAATGCTATAGAACAGCGCACATAAATCATTTTCTACGAGAAACTTCACTATCTAAAGTTAATTTGGTCTAAAGAGCAAACACAATAAAATTCTGATCAATCTCATTTATGCTGTAGCATATTCCACATCAGAACTTAGCACATAAGATTCCAAGTCGAACACCTAATGACCTCATCCTCCACGAAACAATTTTAGTCTGGTCGAAAACTTGAAGCACAAACACCAATGCCTGAGGGATGTGTGAAAACTCGTCTCTAATTTCCCCAGTGGAAAGAAAAACCAGGTCTACAACAGGTGCCGTTATTACATGTCTAGCGGCTAAGAACGAAACATCACAACCTCGCTCACAATTGACGATAATCCACAAAAAAGAAAATCTGGAAACCTCTCTCAGCTGTTTATAATTTCTTCTTATTCCCCAATAAGTAGAACTAGAACGAATTCTGAAGCTAATCACATAAACAGTCCATTTATCTCGAATTAAGCTCCTTCAGGCGACATCTCGAAGAAAGCGATAATCGAAGAATTCTCAACTCTTTCTCGTTGAGAGATATCAATAATCAGATATACAGAGTAGAAGCTTATTAAGATACCAATACGAAGTTGTTCTCGCAGCCCGGCCTCTTCGGAGCGACATCGTCGTGGTGTACTATATCACCGCCGAGGACCGGCCCTGATCTCCAGCTCAGCACCAGACACACCACAGCGGAGGCGTATAAGTACGCAGAACTCCGTGAGCCCATTCTCAGATGAGAGAGAAGGAGAATCGGAAGCCTGAAGAGATGAAGCTCAGCTGTTCTTCGCTAGATGCAGCGAAGAGGAGAGGCAGGAGAGACGACTCAGGCCGAGAGAGCGAGAGAGAGAGAGTGGTAGAGAAAAAAGAGAGTTAGCTAGAAGGTGACAGAAAGAAAGAGTTAGAGAGTACAGCCATATCATGTACGATTTTTCTTGTTATTTTTTAATTGCCCTTTTCCCCTTGCTGGGACGTTGTCGTTTTAGGCCGGGGAGTCCTGCAAGCCGTACAGCCACTCCAGTTCCTTCATGAGTTATTTTAACCTACATATTATAGTTTATTAGTATTTAATTTATATTTAAAATAATTATAAATAGCAATACTGCTAGGAATAAATAATAAATGACAAAATAAAAAAATGATAGAATATTTAAAAATAAATTATTGTAACTATTATAATTATTTTTTATATATAAATTTTAAATATAATATTTAATACTCTACTTCCTTCATCAACTATTCAGGTAAATAGTAAACCGAACCCGATAATCTGACCCGATTTGAACCCGTATCCGGTCATCATTCGTCATCATGTCTTAGTCGCGATAATCGGGTCTATAGGTTAATCATCCTACAAATCTGAGTGATGGGTAGCTGCCGTACAGACCGTGCAGACAGAGATGCGGTGCAAGCGCGTGAGGACCGTCCGGAGTGTCTCCACTTTCATTTCCCGCCTACCGGCTTCAGAGGGTTACCCCAGATTCCGTAATGGGCCGTACAGATAAGACCACGAAAAGTAAAACTAGTTTCCGCTGTTTCCAATGCGCTCGGTTCCACGAAAGCGTATGGCCCACGCCACACTCGATTGGTCGGAGATCTCCAAAAGTCAAGGGTCGACGGATTCTCTGGAGGTTAACCTCCGGGAACGAGACACGTGGATTGAAGCTAACAGGAACGACTGTGCAGGAGCCCAAGCTCCCGTTGAGGGGAAGAAGGTTGATGGTGCATCATCACATGGCGGGGGGACAGCCGGTTGGCCACATGATATCCGTACAGCAGCGAGGAAGGACTGAGTCAGTGGATCTAAAAGATAAACGTTGACAAAATTAAAAAAAGAAAAAGCTAAAAAAACGTAATTTAGAAAAATCAGATAAAGTAAAATATATGTAATTGTTTATGGGGCATATTATTTATACTCTAAAATGTAAATATAAAAAAAAATGTATGATAAAATGAAAATAGTATTTAATAAATTTTCAAATACTAAAAAAATAATATTATATTAATAAAAATAAAAATATATTATATATAAAGTTGAAATTATATTAATATTTTTAATAAATATGAATATAATTATTTATTAATGTATAATACTTTTAATATTAATATAATAATATATCTATATTAAAATTTACATTATAATACTTTAAATTTGAATATTCCTAATAAAAATAAAAGTATATATATATATATATATGATGTGAATGGTATCCCTGAGCGGGATCACCCGTACGGCTCTTATCTAGGGCAAATGCAACTTGGCAGCTAGACATGATGCCGTAATTCCGTTAAGTGGTACCATTCATATGGTATTATAGCCATATGCCTATCCGATTTGATAGAGTGTTTTTTATAACTATAAATTAAAAAATTTTAAGTCGAGTTTATTATTACTTATTATACAACACTTATAAAATAATATCCAGATTCTAAAAATTTTTAACTCGAATTTATTATTACTTATGGTACAATACTTAAAAAATAATATTTAAATTTTATATAGTTATTTATTACAAGTTTAAAATTACACTTAAAAAATATATAAATTATGGATATTAAAAATATAATATTAAATTATATAAAATAAATAATTATTTAAAATTTATAATATTAAAATTATTACACTCTTTATCATAAGTAAAAATAGGTATAATTATTTATCATAAATAATATTTTTTAATAATATTAATAATAATTAGTATAATTAAGTATATTATAAAATTTAAATATAAATTAAGTTTGAATTTATATATATTTGTTTGTAAAAACTTTAATGATTATTATATTAATACTATTACAATTTTTACTAATAATTATTTTACTTTAAAGTATCTTTAGAATACTCAATACATACTTTATTGTCAATATATAATAACTATCAATATTTGTATTCCCCTATTTACAATATGTTAAAATAATTTAAATTTGATATAATTGAATAATCCAATTAGATATCATATTATATGCTAATCTAAATTTATTTTTTCTTCTTTATACAGTAAAATAGATATCATACTATTACATACTACTTCAATTTATTATAATACGTCAATTTCTTGATAAGTAAATAAAATCTCAATTTTATCACGAAAACCAACTTGAATGTTAGCATATTTTTTAAAAAACTTTCAGAATGTAATATTAATATTATGATACAGCTTTTATAAGATTGTCACTCAAAAATATATTGCAAACTTTAGAGCTTATATCTACCATCAACAATAGTAGATGTAATACATCAATTTCCAAAAACAGAAAATTTGATAAATTAGATTGCCATTAGAGTTTAAATTTGTAAATTGAACCATAATTTAAAAAGTTGTGAAAATATCTTGAAACAAATTTTAAGATACATAATAGATTAAAATTTGAGAATATAGATATAACAAAAATAATCGAAAAATCTAATACCGTTGTTTAACCAGTAAAATGGTGGCTTAAAGGTTGAGTTCAACGCCATATCAATAAATTCAGCTAATTAAGGTGTGCTATGTGACAGCCCAAACGCGTAAAATAGTATTGTTTTCAATTTTGGGTAGATGAAAACAGTGCGATTGTCAGAAAGAGATTGAGTCTCCAATGATCGAAAAATTTGTCACTGCCGTAATCAGACGAGTCCGGCGTTGAGTATTGCGCGGACCGGTAGCCCTGGTAGCGAGCCCTATATCTGCCTCCCCACTCGTACTCCTCGTTGCTCGGACAGCCCTAGAAGACAAACAACTCCACTTTCCAGTAAAGGGACTTTCTAAGACATAGCCCTGAAACGTAAACTATAGCCCTGACAAAGGGACTTTCTAAGACATCAAGATGATCATAGGGAGTTGGGAGAAGTAATTAACAGCATGATAGGGAGAAATTAACAAATTTTATAGGATGTTAATTGGATGAAATGAAAGTTTAGGGGTCAAAGCGTAAATTTTTAGAAAATTTGGAGATTTTTAAAAAATTAGGGGTTGAATTGCAATTAAAAGTAAAATTATGACTTGAGTGAAAATAAGATAACATTAGGAATTTAATTGAGAATAAAGGGGTATCGAGGGCCTAAATGAAAATTTTTAGAAATTAAAGAACTAAATGTAATTTAACCAAAATTAAAGGACCCACGTGTGAGAATGATGTCTCACATACCAAATCCTCTTATATGATTATTGGGATCCTATAGTAACCCTAAAAAATCCTAACTAAGTGTTTAAGTACTTGTACATAGTACTCACGGTTATCGAGTGAGTAAAAATTTTGGCATCATACCAGTTTAGGGTGATTAGTACCCTTTCGAAGTTTAAAACTATTTTTCAAAAGTAGTCTCACTGACTGTGTGAACTTACTTAAAATTTTTTGGAGTTAATTGTGAATAGAGTTAGAATTGCTCAAATGGGCCCAAAACCAATGTGCACGGATTTAAACTCGTCGATAATGAGATAAGTAAAAAGCATATAAAAGATTCCCATAAAAGTTAAATTATATGTTATAACTAGCAACTCTATGGTCGGATTTGTTGGGCTAACTAATAGCTACCACACTTAAGCCAAGTTGTCCAATTTGTTGGACGGGTGGACATTATGCCAAAGTCGGACTAATAGACCCGTAGGACCGGTAGCCCAAAAATAAAAGTTTTAATTATTATATATGTTGATATACGAAAATATCTAAATTGTTATAAGGGTGCCAACCATTATAGAATATGCTTTCAAAGTGCAAAAAATAATAAACATACCATTCAATGGCGTGAGTTCTTTGTGTATGGAATCTCAAGGATAGGGTGATATATATACTTTCTAGTTTGAACTTATGATAATAAGAGATAATAACGGAATTTCTCATAATAAATGATAAGTTTAATAATTAAAAATAGAATTATTCTTGTAAAAATTATATAATAAAATAATAACCTTAAAAATATATATTTAATATTTTAAATAAAAACTGAGATTTTAAGTCAGGTATCCGTTCAAATTTGCTAAACTTATTTACTAATGTGTGCTTACCCTCCCAAAATTATTATAAGAGATTAAAAAAATATAAGTTCGAAATATTACCATATTATATATGTTGATTAATGTATTAATCATACTTATTAGTTGTATTTACAAGAGAAATTTTATTTATTTTTGGTAAACTATTTTATTCAAAGAAAATTTTAAATTATGGCTTAAATTTGTAATTATTTTAGTGTTAGTTCCTTATTATCTTTAATTGACTTCATTTTAGCCAACTCACATTTCAACTAATTCTTCTTTTTGAGCGTGAGTTTCTTCGTTTATGTTTTCAAGTGGGCTCTTTCTTATTCTATCTTGTCTTCTCTTTCTTTTTTGTTCATTTTATATTTTAGCTCATATTTGCAATTATTATCTTCTTCTCTTCTGCTCCCCAAATTAACTTCATTAAACTAATAGACAACGAGAAATAAGTCTCGGATTATCATTTGTAATCTCATTTTTTAGTAACTTCCCTAAAATGTATCAATTTTGCTCTTTTTTTTTCATTTCAAAGTAACCTCTTTCAATTAATTGAATTAGCACCATTTTTTTGTTTATTTTGTGCATATCATGTCATAATATTCAATTTTTCATCTTAAACTAAGGTGATATAATATTCACACCTTCATTAATTAGAGTTATGTTTCCTAAGAAAAAAAATATAATTCAGCTAAATTGATTGTGAACAACTCTAATATCATGTTCTATGTCATATTAATAAATTAAAATAAATAATATTAATATTTCCATTAAATTGATATGAAAATTTGAGTTACATGAAAAATAAAATATAAAATTAAAAGTTTGGTAAGAAATAGATAGATAAAAAATATCAAAATAAAAAATAACATTTTTAGGGAGATTAAGATATTTTTTTGAAATTTTGGTTTCATCTTTTCAAGTAAGTTTTTATTCTATGTTGTCATTGCCTTGATAATGAAATTCTTAGGCCAAATTTAGAGTTAAAAAAGGAGGAGCCAATGGTTCATGGTTATTAAACTTGATTGGGAGATATCATGTGATAGACTTAGTTGGATTTTATTAAGATAAATTTTGATTTTTTTAATGATAATAATAATTTGATCCTTAATTGTATTTCAACTATAGTAAATTTGACTTATTTCTATTATGGAGATAAAAAATAAGAAAATATATAAAAAATCCTAAAATTTATATTTTTAACTAAATATATATTTAATTTCTTATTAATTCATGATATTTTATAATATAGTATTAGAATAAATAGAGTTACATCCTCTTTTACTTCTTAGTAATTTTTTTGAATATAAAAGAAAAATATATAATTAATTACTGTTATTTTAATAATCTCATAATTTACTCCAATATAAAAAAATATAAATAATTATTGTTATTTTAAATATTTAAAACGTAAGAATTATATATAATTCGTTGTAAAAAGTTGTTAAGCGGAAATTTTAAATTATATATAATAAATATATACATATAATAGGTTGAAAAAATTAATTTCACATCTATTACCCTAGATAAATATTGTGGATATTTAATATTATAATAATATCCCTAATTATAATTATAATTTTTAACTGGATATAAGTATACTAAATTATACTCACAATATTTAAAATAATTATATTAAACGGAATAGTATAGAGGGATGAATATATAAGATTATAATAGTTTTATAACTTAAAAATAATAGTGAATATTAGTCACATACATTAGGGACATTCAATATATTTTTAATAATAACTAATTAAATATAAGATAATTTAACTTATTTTTAACTCATTATTTTTTTGAATGACATTTTTTAAAAATATTTTGTAATACATTATTCCATAAAACCCATTGACCTTATGGAGACTTTTATAGATGATATGATGATATTGTTATAGTGAGTGCGGTGAGAATTTGAAACATTTTTAGAAATTGAATATATTTGAGAATACTTTCTTAATAATATAACATAATATTTGATAAAATAAAAAATATTTTATATTTATAATATTGAAAATATTTTACTAATTATCCGTTCATATTAACTTTTCATATGCTATCATTGAGATAGTTTGCTAACGCTCATATAAAATTGAAATTATTATTCTTGTTGGTACGAAATTAGAAAAATAATATTACCAAAAGTGTATATATATTAATGTTAATAAGTGTGTTGAGAATATTATCAATTCACTAATTTAGCCATTTCTTAATTTTTTTCCTTTATATGTTTGAAGTGCTTCTGTGAATGTGAACTTTGGGAGCTGAAGTCACGGCAGTGCTCTGGATGAGCTTGAGGTGGGAAAGGGGGTGATCGGGCAAGTGGAGGAGGAAGAGGAGGAGATGGTTGTTATAGAAGAAGAACAGTGTGAAGAGTGGGCTGGAGGAGGAAGAGGAGGAGAAGGTTGTTATAGAAGAAGAACAGTGTGAAGAGTGGGCAAGAGGAGGAAGAGGAGATGACCCATCACCGATCTCGCCACAAAAATGGCGAACATGAACATAATGAGGCACGTAGACATAATTGAATCATTTCCAAAAGGCAAACCAAACATCTTGCTCACCCTGGCTGTCCTATGCCTTGACCTGATGCAACCGCTGCATGGTCATGTACTTTTGTGTCTGCAAATTTTAATTTTGATAACATTTATGAATAACATTTTAAAAACTTATTTTTTAAAAAGTAAACTTCAAATATTTTTTTTATCCAATAGAATTGATAAGTACGAATTTAATTGTATTAATATATTATAGGCGAGACAACCGTATATTTAGATAGAAATTTGTTTAATTTTCTATATATATACTACAATTCTTACTATTTTTAATTACAGGAAAATTAGTAATAAATTAAGAGTAAATCATGTACATGATATAATAGTACTTACTATATATGTGTCGATCAATGTATGTGCTAAATTCATTTATCTTTCCTGGAAATCCTCAATGCATGATTTTATCCATGGAGGGAGCTAAGCATATCTTCAAATGGTAGAGTGATAAGTTTCTCTAAAGGATACATACACTGGTTGTCTTGTTCTCCACTGCTATCTCAACTGTCACAGTTTCTCCAGACTCCTTTCTCAAGACCCCTCTCTCTGTATCATCTGTCACTGGGTGGGTGCTTGATGGACATCTGAGCCCCCTCATCTACTCGCACCTTCTAGATTTCTGTTTTCTCCCCATTGGCTTGTGAAATTCTGGTTCTCTTTGTGAAGGTTTTATTATAACATTGTATGATGCTACTTGGTACCATTAGTAAATCAACATTTTAGCTTTTCATTAAATGCTTAGCTATATGATGCCATCGGAGAGACAATCGGGTGCCCATCTGAGGTTCATGAATCTCAATGACGGATGCATGTGAAACGAAGAAGAACAACAACATTAGAGCTACTTGCTGGATGTTTTTCTGCAGATTTTCTTTATCTTACCCTTTTGAAAGCTTGAAGTCTTGAACATTGTGCTTATTGGGACATTGGAGAAGAATCATCCATTCTCATTTTGAAGGTCAAGTTCCATAAGTTGTCAAGCTTGACGTATGTATGCCTCTTGGCAAACCCCTTCTTTTGTGCTTTAAGACATCATTGTTTCCTTTTAATTCTGCAAAAAGAAACATTACTCTCTGATGAGCTAACATTTAGGGATCCGCCATTTATGATCTTGCCTTAACAGCTTTTTGATTCATTGATTCATGCCTCAATTTTCCTCTCTAAATAGGATTCCTAATTTTGGGGATTATAAAACCTGAGCTGAAATTCGGAATAAGCTCTTCATGGCCAAGCCAACTCAGAGGCGCTCTGTTCGGTATGATCAGACTGGTTGTATGTGGGGTCTCATTCGTATTTTGGATTTCTGCCATGCAAGGAGATCCACACAGAAGCTTCTTGCTGGTAAACGACATGAAAGCAGGCTGTTATCTGGTGAGGCATTGTCCTCAATTTAGAAGCATTAGGCACTAATTTAGATTTTGTTTGAATTGATGAAAGGGTGCAATACTTAATGATTTGTATAATTGTTGAAATTTTCCTTTGTCTTTGAATGCAGATGTGGGGGATTTGGGTGTCAACCATAAGTTGTCAATTGACCATGAGGAGAATCTTGTGGGAACCCTTGTATATTTCATATCCACTTTGATGTTTCTTTTTGTGTATTATACATTCATGGTTAACATGATTGGATATTTTATTTTCAGGGTGATGAAGAACGCTTCCAAATGGCTGTTGCTACTGATTCTCCTACTTATAAGACAAACATGAAGATGCTCATAGAGGAAGAAATGGTGAATAAGCAACACACAGGAGATAAAATTTCTGACCCAAATTTATATTCTGAACATGTAGTTGGTAAGAGCAACTGTAAAAGGAGTAAGAAGTCCAGAGGAAGCCTTGATAAGGACACTGGTAATTTGAATGGCATCCACAAGGGCTTCAACTATTCCAAACTTCCATGCAATCATACTCCCGATGAAGGCTTGATAAATAAGCAGAACCATGATGAGGTAATCTTGGAAGAGTTCTGTAATCCTGTCAACCAGAGAGGTGTTACTGAAGTTCCTGTGAAGATGAAGCCAAACAAAGTTGATCTTGAAGTGAAAGAAAATTTGCATGATGCAATCAAGAAGTTCATAGATCGAGAGGTAGCAAATGAGAAGGATATCAGAGAGAATGGGAGGGTTAATTTCTCCAAAGAAGTGGTGGACGCACTTCAGATTCGGGATTTGAACGAGGAATCATTCCTGAAACTCTTGCAAGATCCAAACCTTCTGTCTATGAGCAATGCAGGAACTTTGAATTCATGCAAGGATAATGAATTGAAAGATTTTGAAAGCGTCTGCCATAGCCATCATAATAGCAGTAAGCAGAACAAATTCTATAGGAAACATATGAAGTTTCAGGCAAAGCCCTCGGAGAAGGAAAGAAAGAGGCCTGATACCAATACTGTTGTTATCTTGAAGTCAGGTCCCAATGCATTGAAGAGCTATGCAGCTGAGAGTGAAACTGACACATTATCTGATTCATCTCATTGTCAACGGGCTGAGAGGGAAAGAACTTATTTCCTTACCACGGAGATTAAGAAAATGTGGAAACATTTGATGGGAAATGAGCATAATGCTGATAAAGATCATTTCTTCACTGAGAAAATCATGAAACCAAGAGACCCCAATGTCAGTATTGTGATGGAAAATGCTGGCAAATCCAAGCAATGGGCACCAAACATTTATATTGAAGCTAAGAGGCACCTCCCTGAGATGCTGAGCAGTGGATATGAGGAGGTTGATTCTTTGGGAACAGAGTCTCGAAGGACCTTGGCTAGGATTCTTGCTCTCTCAGAATTCAACTCTCCTATCCCCAGTCCAGTGAGGAACTTGGTGCAGAGCTTTGTGGCAGCACACACGAGATTCTCAGGGGACAACGATGATCAGTTCGGACAGGTTAGTGCGAATGTGAAGCAGAATATGGTAGAAAATAATGGAAGCTATCTAAGTTCTTCAGCAAAAGGTACAGAACCTGAACCAATCAATACGATGACTTGTCATGTTGTGATTGAAGAAGAGGCCCGACCTGCTTCTGGAGAAGATATGACATCTGATGGTGGTTATCTTCTTTCTCATCTCATTACTTTGAATCCTCACCTTTGTGATATGAATGCATTATTTCAATCTTAAATTTCTTTTATGCATACTGCAGGAAATATGATAAAAATGGATGAAATAACACAGGAAGAATGTAGTTATGTAGATGGTACATCTGAGTTAATTAGCTTTACCACTGCTCAATGTGTTGAGTCAATTACAAATAATAAAGATGGAGAAACACAAAACCAGGAAGAGATAGTTTCCACTTCCATTATTTCTACTTATATTTTTCAAGGGCTTACTTGGAATAGTTGTCTAATATGAAGTATGACCCTTTACTATATTGCCAGGAAGTTGTTCTTAATATTCAATCCCCAAGTCCTGTATCTGTTCTCCAGCCATTTTTCATGGATGAAGAAATAAGCCCTGCAAGAACCATATTCCAATCTGGTAAGCCAGTACATGATGTCTTTAGCCTGATGATATTCTTGCACCGCTATGACTATCTCTGTGTTCCTGGGATTAATTTTTTCATGATGATGAATTTTCAGTTGAGTTATTGGTAGGGCCACTGGAGATCAAGTTCGAAGATAAAGGTAACTTCAATCCTCTAGAACAGGAAATCTCTTCAAAAGCTCTGTAGGAACAGAAGAGAGGATATATTGCCGTTTTATGTAAAATTTGTCCTACAAACATGTGAAGAACCAACTTTATATGAAGTGCAATCATCTTTTGAGCTTCTTGAGCCTTCCTATTATGGAGAGACTGATTTCTTCTCCTCTGTTATCTTTTGTCAATCTGATCATTGGCGAGATTTACACTGGTGAGATTTGGCAGCAAATACATTGGCATGTCCTTCAAATGCCTCTGCCCCCAAACTTTTGACCAGATTGTGCATAGAGATGTGAAGAATAAAAATTGGATGGACATGAGAGCTTGTATTGAAGGCATTGGATTTGAGATGGGTGACAGATATAGAATAGAAGGAGCCAATTTCAACTAAATCTGAATTCTAATCTTTTGATTCTTAGTGACTGATGGGTGTGCCATTTAAAGGACTCTTAGCATTGGGATCAAAATCTAGCCTTCAAGTTTCCTTCATGAAGAGGGATTTGTTGAAGATACATAGGTCTTTAAGCTCCAGCCCTTCTTCTTCCTTTAGTTCTGTTTGCTTGGACCACTTAAATCTGTTCCTTTTCACCAAAATCAGGCAATACTACCATGAGAATAGAAAAGTCATAAAATAAGTAGGGATTATGTTTATAACTGCTTTGGAAGAGTACGACTACCGACTACTTATAAGTGCTGTGACTTTTGGAAGCAGAACAATATTTATGTTGTTGAAAATTTAAAAAATAAATGTGACTACTTATATTTTAATTAGATCAAAATAAATATGTAAACCAAACATTCTATCTTATTTGCCTCCAAGTTGTGCGTACCAAGTAAAACATGTTTTGTGCTTATAGGGTAGCACAATGCTTCATTCATCTCTTGCCTAAGTAAGGGAACTAGCACATTACTTGCTTTTTATGAGAAATATTTTTTGGCTTAATATTGGGTATAATATTAGAATTTCCAAAATGGGATTTAAGCCTAATTGGAACGAAACCGATGAACATATGTAAAAACTAGTTCGAATCGGGATCAAACCGACTTAAGATAGAAAATTCTCAATTTTTAAGAGTAATTAGATAAATAAAAAAATATAATTTTTTTAGCCTAATCAAGATAAAATATGATAAAGAATTTTTAGAAAAAGAAATGGGCCAATAACATGGATCAAACCGATTTATAGTGGTAAAACTCACTATTTTTAGAAAGTGCTATACAAATTGGAAAATAGATGTTTTTGTACCCAAATAATAGGGATTTAGATTAATAATTTTTTAAAAAATAAATTGAGCCAAGAATAGACTAATTGAAAGTGAAATTAATTCGTCGAAAACTGGTTCACTATAGTGTGAACTATAGTGTGAACTAGTCAGCTTGCCACACTGGGCGCACACATGCAAGGGGGGCAAGGCACACCCATACACATGCATCCACGTATGCCATCTTCTCCACTCGACCTAGGATTTGAATACCCGACCTGGACCTGAAAATAACCTGGTTGTCAACGAAATTTTCTGCATTTACCCCCTCCCCCAACAAAATTAAATGAAAAGGAGAGGCTAAAGAGTCCATTATGGTCACTATGGACATGGCCTAATATAGAATTAGTCCTTCGAGCTGTTTATTTAACTGTCGGCCCTCCTCTCAACAGAGGATGTCCAAAATTCTCTCTTAAAGCCAGTCTCCTCCACTTTCGAGTGACCTCCCTACCAGAGCTTCCCATTTTCTCATCTGTCCACCAAATTTGCTAATATCGGTGGCATTGGAAAAATACCGAGACTAGCTTTCCAACCATACCCTCCCCGACTCTGACATGCCCTCTACCTACGACAGTTAGATGGAATAGTACCATTGCTCTCTCGGTTAAAAATATGGTAAGAGTTTTTCAACCTTGCCATGACCTCCTCAACGACCTACTGCAACCCAAATTAATTTAAGAAGCCATTCTTAGTCCACTCTCACCAACCACAACGGTCGTTTAGTCTATAGGTAAGTCTCGTGACTACAAAAAAACTAAGAAGTTTCAATAGATCTCTATTTCTTATGTCTCACTATAAATCAAGAATTACTAGTGACTTAGACCACCGCAGGAGGTGATCAAAGTGTCTACAACTTGTTGGAGAGTCAGTTACCCAACCCCACCACCGTTGATCACCGCCGCTTCCTTATAAGTGAGTTTCCAACCAAAATCCAACTCTATGTTTTTTTTATTGAGAGACAGCGATCAGGGCCAAACCGACACTATTCTAGTCAAGCCTAGTTAAAAAGTGACATTGAGGACCTATGAAAGATGATGAGGGACCTATATAAAAATTTTGAAAGGTTATTGGAGTCGTTTTGAAAGATATAAATGTTTAGGGACCAAATCACAAATTTGGGTATGTTTGGAATGTTTAAGGACCAAAATGGGACAAAAGATAAAGTTTAGGGGACTAAAGTGCAAATAAGAAAATTTGTGTGCCCAAAAGTCGTTTTTTGAGAAATTTAAGGACTTAATTGAGACAAAAGGAAGTCTAAGTATCTATTTCCTAGTTCTCATTTCTCACTATTTGTAAAATAGTCCTTAAGTTGGGCAAAATGGTAATTTTGCATAACTTAGGGATCAAAATATAAAATTTGGAAAGTAAGGTACATAAGTGGTAGTTTAAAGATTTCTAAGCATATGCACAAGTATAACCCCAAGAGGTTATGATCATAGGTAAGTGCAATTAACCTTAAAAGAGGATTGGTTAAGAACGGTTCTTTGACACATAAGTCGAGTAAACTGAGCCCAAGGGGTAAAACCGTCATATCTTAGTAAAGTTATGGGGTAGCATTTATATGTTGATATAAGTATTTAAATTGATCGCAATACCTAACTATAATTCTTGTAAAGAGAATATGCAATCGCTCTAGCGAGGATCTCACAACCTAAGCTAAAGAAAAAATCAATCAAAACGAATAAGTTACAATAAAAATAGTGAGTGAGAGTGGTGATGGCGAGTCCGAATGGACCAACCGAATATGCTTTACTACTTTTATATAATACCCTAAAATGAATGATGCATGATTTAAAAAGTAATGTAAAATAACATGAATCCATGTTCACTAATAAAGACTATTTTCAAAAGTAACTAAACAAGATAAGGGTCGATAGATCATGATAAATCTTAGCCGCATACTAGTACTATATAAGTTGGAGCCTTGTGCTCAAGATTAAATTGCTCATAGAAATTGGTCGAGTTAATAACCAAACTCCTTGTGTTAAGATCATGATCATGATATTTTCCAGCTTAAAACATGGTACATGCATTTGAGTATTTGAGTTTTGTCGGGTGATTGACCAAACTCACTAGGATTGATTGAATACACATATTGATTTTTATTTTTCGTGCATGCACCTGAATAGAGATGGTCGGAATGAGAATCATACTCAGTGATATGTGATATGAGCGTAAGTGATATCTGTGTGCTTATTTCTGTCATATACATATGTGTATATATATCGACGAGAAGTTTAGGGTGTTGATCGGACATCTATCAAGGTAGTATTGATGCTCAGGATAATTGGAATGAAAAAATAAGGGGAGAATGCAATTATATCTCTAGATTACCTCAGGACCCCTAAATGATATACAAGTGTGGTTCCAAGGCTATATGATGATAAATGGCGAAATTGAGTCGTATGTGTACGAGGCATGTACATGGAGTTGGGCGGGTTAATGTCATGTACTTGAATGCGAACTCGAGGGGTATTGTTTGTGGAGAGTACGCGTGACTCACACGCTCTCATTTTATCCGATTAGAATTATGGCATGAATTTCGAGACTCGAGCCATGAGTTGGCAATATGTGTTATTGTGTCATGCCCCGACCAGGTTTGGTCGGATCCCGTGATCAATCCGCCACTCTCCCGATTTATTAAAGGGTTTCCCCTTATTGTAAAACGTATCGAGTAAGGCGTCTTTTAACCTTCACCTTTTTCCTGGAATAGCATAATCAAAACTGCATAAAATTTAAAACTTTACATACTTGTCTTACAGGTATCTTAGTTGACGGTCTTTAAGAGGAGGCTTTCCGGGATTTCCTGAAAGGGATATAAGGGAGGGGGTGAGTACGATTACTTAGTGAATGGGTTTTTAAAAGCTTTTGACTTTTAAGAAAAATATTTATATGGAGTGTGCCAAACTCCTTTGTTTTAAAAAAAATCCCTTCATTTAAAAATTTAGATTTTTCCATTATTTCTTAGTTACCACGGTGTGTCATCACCCAACACACATCTTTCATCATGAAGGTTACACATATTCGCACGTCAGTATCACTACTACACCCACTAGTGGCTTCGGAGCGACTTTTCCTGCCACCCGGATAGAAGTACGACCACTTCTACCTTGGGAATGAGTGGATGTACGTGACATCCGACCCACAATCCCGAAATCACTTCTTCGTGTCCGTATGAGGACAGAGACCTCATCCTGTCCCCACCCCGGTCTCATGCGCTTGGTGTTACTCTAGATTTCGCACAGACACCTGGAACGACGAACTGCCCTTATAGCCACCAGGTCGTCCAGTGCCCTTAGGACGCATCACTACCCCTCATGGGCGTCTTGATGATCATGTACTCACAGTGTATGCACAAATAATGTTTTCTTATATTGCCATGTAATCTGGGGTGCCACTAGTCCAACGGCCCCAACTCTCAACTCAACCCGCAGCTGTTTGTCTTGACTAGTCCGTCGACCTGTCATGTGGCACTGCCGCTAGTTGACTGAGCATGTCGGTCCTATCTTGGTACCATGGCCAAACAATTCACTTATTAAGTTTTATGGCACATATATTATGTTCGTTTACGAGCTCCTGCTCGTGCCAATTGGCCTTGGGCCCACTATACGAGATTTTCAAAATCGGGCATTTAGCCCCTAAGTTCCAAAACCGAGGCCCCTGGCCTATCAGAGCTATTCGAGCTCCCGTCGAGAAGGTTTCCCAAATAGTTTAAGCATTGGCACACAGTTAGGGGAGAACACTTCCGACAAAATAGGTTTTCACTGTCAATTATACCAACCGGTATAAGGACATCTCTGTTCATAATCGATGAACGGGTTTTCAACTTTCTTCGAGAAAGTCTCATCATACCAACCGGGTATGATCTACTTACAACCGGTAAGTAGTTTTTTTTTCGCATAATTTTCACATTACTTTCTCTAAGTGGTGATGATTAAAATACTACTAAACAGTGGATTTTTATACCAAGGTACTTATAATCCCCTACCGGATATGATATAAAATTTTCACTCACAACCGGTAAGTGGTTTTTATATTTAAGTTGTGCTCATCATCCCAACCGGGTATGATGTTAGTAAACCCACTCACAACCGGTAAGTGGTTTTTAATTTTAAGTTGTGCTTATCATCCCAACCAGATATGATGTTAGTAAACCCACTCACAACCGGTAAGTAGTTTTTAAATTATAAGGTGTGTTCATCATCCCAACCGGGTATGATGTTAGTAAATCCACTCACAACCGGTAAGTGGTTTTTAAGTTTAAGTTGTGCTCATCATCCCAACCGGGTATGATGTTAGTAAACCCACTCACCCGTTAATGCCGTGAATTCCACTAGACTGGTTATTTGTATTCACGCGAGCTTGTCCTTACTGGCGTTCCCGGTATTTCACGTTCCTACACGATATGAACAACCTTGTTCATTATTACTCAGCATAACAGCCTTCATTCATTTCCAATGAATGAGAAAACCCAAACTTTTAGTTATTTGCAATTAGATCCTTAAAGTTATTTCTCTTTAACTTTAAGTCCCTAATGTCAGTTTTTCCTCAAATTGAGTCCCGTAACTTTTAAAATTTATCATGTGACCTCAATTTATTCAATTTCACCAAAAAGGGGTTTAATTTCCTAAATTTCTAATTTGGTCCTCCAATTTTTCCAAAATTACCATTTTGCCCTTCTTTTACAAAAATGGTAAGTTTTGCCCCAAAAATTCCAAAATTCCTCAAATTGGTCCTCCAACATTATTTTCATGCCCAATTGACCCTCAATTTCATAAAATTGTATTTTGGCCCTTTGAATTTCGAAAATCCCTAAATTTTCCCCCAATTTCAACTATTCAATACTACCGAATTTGATTTCATCAAATTGACCGATCAAACACTTCTAATTATTGAAATTGAGTTCCTGCATATTCATACGATTTTAAGAAACTTTGAATCGCAGATTTTAACGTCGGAACGAGCTCAAACGGAGCTTCGCCGGAAAATAGACTATATAGAGAGAAAGCTTCGATTACTTATCGGTGAAGGCACAGCGGTCCGAGCTTTCGATCTGGGCAGATAGGTCCCGTCCTGAGGTTCATCCTAGAATTAAGAATTGCATCAATTGATGCGGAATTGGATTAGAATTTTGTCATTGAAATTTGGTCGACTCTCTCTCTAGCACCGATCGAAAATTGTAAAGGGGAGCCGAATTGGCTTACTTTTTGGTCCTAATTTGGCCGTGGAAAGGCTGATGAAGTGTTGGGAGGGCTTGGTTTGGCCTGAGGAGGGCTTGAAATGGCCGATTTCAGCTTGGCCGAAATAGGGCAGATTCGGTCCATCGAAGTTGCTTCACTATTCCATCATGTCGGTGCTTCTCCAACGATTCTCAGATTAACTGGAGTTTGCTATCAGATAGCTATCTTCTCCCCGGTTCTAAAGAGCCCGACCTTTGTTCAAGTTGAAGCTCTGGTTCGAGCTTTATCGGGAAATGGAGCAGTAGAGAAGTATTAATATTACCATAAATTATTGGTATTAATTCTAATAATTAAATATATATTAATTTATGGCTATTTATGATAAGTTCGCATAAAAATTTTTGACCCCATACTTCATAGGAGGTCACCCATCCTCACACTACTCTTAAGCAAGCACGCTTAACTTTGAAGTTCTTATTGAATCTAGTTCACCTGAACAATTTGATTTTTATTTTCAAGCTTGTCTTAAGTTTCTTTTCCAAGGTTTAATAAACCCTTTGGATTACCCGAAAGTTGTAAATTTTCATATTGCTTATTCCCAAATGTAAACCGGCTTAGTTTTCTTATTAGGTTTGACCGGTTCTTTTCCCGATTTTCCTTAACTCAAATTTGCGAGGCTTACATATTGTGCGCATACAATAGATCATTTATGTGATTTTGAGGAGAGAAAGTTTGACCTGACAAGATGAATTATGGTTATGTGTCCCAAGACAAGAGTGTAAAGGGGTCGAGTAAAACTAGAGAAGTGATTAATTATGTAAATTATGAATAAATTTTCATATTAAAATTTTATGTGAAGAGTAAAGTTGTAATCCATGTAGTGGTATGATGTAAATACCTCAATAATTGAGTTACGAGCTCATCTCTCCCTTCCCTCCCCCTCCACCAAACAATTTTATGTGAGATCCAAGTTCTGAGTAGTTTTAAGCAGAGACGTTACCTACAAAACTTATACGACTAAGGTATGAAACTCGAGATTTACATACGAAAGTTTTTAACTTATTTTATCAATTGCTATAAATTCTTAGAGTATTTTATTAAATTTTGGTTCACTATGCATTTCGAAAGAAAATATTAAATTTTCGTTGAAAATCGAGGTAGTCATTTTTATTTTGAGTATTAGTCCATCCGGTTTTACCTTGGTCAAGTTACTCACCATTGTAACATTGACGGGATTGGCAGGTTGCATAAGACCGTCGATGGAGAGCACGTTGGCGTCGAGGAGTGCAGTTCGAAAGCTAACTTCAACGCGATTACAATGCCACTAGAATGACCAAGTCTAGTGGTAATAAATTAATGTTGTAAGCGCTCCTAGTAAGATTATTAGAAAATTGAGAGAATTGGCTTTCAAAGAGAATTTTGGCTATAGACAACGGTCGAATTTTATATGGTTAGGTGGGGAGATCAATGGTCTATTATACCATATACAAAGTTTGTCCAATGGGAATCCATATACACCACTTTTCATTTAATTCTCCTTGGAGGCAATATGCTAGAAATCACAATCAAATCATGTTATTTTTAGGTTTCGAGAATTGAGTTGGGGGAGGGAAATGATCACGCGTGCGGTGCTGCGTGTGACTGGCATAATATGCTGACTGATATAATATGCTAATCAGTTTGTACTATAGTAAACTGGTTTTTAGTGAATAAATCAGTCGATTCAATCAATTTTAATTTTTTTTATTCACTCATAATTCGATTGGTTCTTAATCTAATTTATTTTTCTAAATTTTTTTATTTAATTTCCTATAAAATGAGATTTAGAACTTCCATTTTTTTGATTTATCTAACTCTTTCTAATATTTATTAAATTTTACTTGTATTAGTCGATTCTGTCCATTTTTACTATATTTTGATCGATTTATCTCTTATTCAACCATTTATTTATCTAATTTATTTTTCTAAATTTTTTATCTAATTTTATATCTATTAGATTTAAAGAGCTTGTAATGGAGATTGTGAATATCATATCAGATGAGCTTAAATAAATATGAAAGGGGTGATAAATTATCTAAGTAAAGAGATGCGAGCTATACTTATACTCCAACCCAACAGTCACGTTCTTAGTCTTTCTTCTTGGCTTCTTCTTCATGGTCACTAAACCAGTCTCCACCATGAAAGCTTCCACTTCCAGAGCTTCATCACTGCTCTCCAGATGGAACTTGTTGGCTTAAATTCCTCACCCTGCTCCTTCACTCTCACCTCCATGGGTGCCTCTTGCTGCAAGAACAAAAGAAAATAGTAAGTTACATCAATCAACATATCACACATCCACGTCGGTTTCTCCCAAAAAAAATTGTACGAGAAAGTGTAGTGTATTTCGACTTATTTCTAATTAAAAATTATAATTTTTAAGTATTAAAAAAATTTTAATTTTATAAATCTATAATACTACCTATAGTACTTTTTTTATTTAATTAAATGTGGGAACATCGTTCCCACTAACATTTCCTCCATACTCGGGATTTTCAATATCGGGATAAGTATGACTACTAAGTCGTTCGTTTTGATAACACATGAGAATGTACGGTATACCAATAAATATTAAGTTCATAACTTATAAGTATTAAAACACTTACAATCTTATAAATAAATAATATTGTAACATCATATTCTTACCATATTAGTTGGTTGTCTTTCAAGTGAATTCAACTTGACCAAGAATTTGAACCCGATAATGAGCTCTCCTTTGTACGTATCGTCTTCCAGGATGATATTGTAAGAAGATGGTCCAACTTCTACTGATCCGGTGTCAAGTCCCTCCATTATCACCCCACCCAGATAGACACTGCAGCACAAGTTTGCGGTAATACAAAAACATATGGCACCACAGGCTTAAATGGCATCAGTAATTTCTGGTGTTGAAAGTGGATGAACATGAACAGCTTACGTGGTGTCACCGACGATTCCACCACCACGTTTGAAGAACTCCACGTTCATTATTCTGATCTTCAGATGGGTTGAATTCCTCCATTGATGAAGCGGAAGCTCGAACCTGAATTTCTCATTCCACCATGCTTTATTACCCTTCCCTGAAATCATGCATAATCAACGTAAATCGAATCCTGCATTAGGAAATGGAAGTTCTCATTTCATTACGAGGGAATTCGATGCCACCTCTGGACACTTTGCTGTTATGCTTTTGTCCTCCACATTCTACGACAACATAGTAGTCCTGTCTCCCTTCACGTCATCACCCGAAATTCCCACAAAAATAAACAGTTAAGAGAAGAACAGTAGAAAGACCGAAAGGAGACGATGAGCATGCCTGAAGTTCGATGAAAATAAGGAAAGTATGCGTGCGGTTTGGTTTTTTTACCGAGGAGATTGGTGCGCCGAATGCCTCTTGCATTCACGAGAAAAACTTCGAGAACTCCTCCGTTCATGTCTAAGTCGATGATGACAAGATGTAAGCATGCGACTTAGACTGTTTTTATTGCGTGCATGCATTGATTGAATAGGTTAGGTTAGGTTAGGTTACTTCATATTTGCAACGCCCCTTTGAGCTTAATTACAAACGCCATAAAAGAAATCAGTTTTTAGTTTCATTAAATTAGGAGTCGATGCCAAAAAAGCAATTATGAACTCAATAACATAAAATTCGGCATCTGAAAACTTAAAAGAGCCCCGCCTATCGAAATTAATATTAAATTGGATATCTTATTTGTTCTATTAAAAATAAATTCAATCAAATTAATTACAGTTAGTAATATCAGCCATTGCACAAGCCATATTAAAAAAATATACTATCAGACGCAACTACTAAAATTTCTTTGGATTGTTCTCAATTAAATGAGATTTTTATATTGTAAAGTAAAATTATTTAAACAATTAAGTAATATGTAAATGTATTAGTATGTTTATACAATAATAATTGAAATTAAATTGGTTTGAATACTTTTTTATTCGATAATTTTAGATATATTATTTATAATAAAAAAATTATTTTATTTTTATAATGTTCGAATATTATATTTAATTTAATAAATTAATTAAATAGTATTTTATTAAAAAAAAAAGTAAAGACCGTTCGTTGTTTATACCAATTCCTTGTAGATTGCACACAACTGAGCCTTCTATACGTTGGCGAAAAAACCAAACTGTTGCTACAGAAGTATAACCAGGTCTTCGACATTCCACCATCCAACACGCCAATATCACAAGAAACATGGAAGAAAAAAAAGCACAATATTGTTATTCCTATGAAAATCTTTCCTACCATTTTACAGCATGCTGTCTGCTCTAGTAGGTAACCGTTTGAAGAAGTTGAAGGGCCGTGAGGGCAACTTCCTCCTGAACCTGGGATGTCTCATTACATAGAAACCGGCAAGGAGTGCCAGCAGCTGGAAAGGTGTGATGTACAGCACCACGGCGGCAACAAGGCAGAAGACCATGAATATGGCCGAGGCCCGGGTGTCCCGCCAGCTCAGAAGTGCCTGGACCCGCTCCCCCTGGCTCGCTATGTCACCCACCACCGACTGTATCCTCCTTGCAATGACCCTCATCTTATCATACCTCATCCTCACAATGTCTGGGCTCTTAGTCGATGGAAAACTATCAAACTCCTCGTCAAGCTCATCGGGCGTGGCAACGTCAGCATGTGAGATCCTCGTGTTCATGTGGGGCGGGTACCTTGGCCTGTAGTAGTAGTTCCACACCCCGATCACGAACATGTAGAGGAAGGCAGTGGGCAAGATCAGCTCCGGGAAGAAGATGAGCATCAAGAAGAGGATATGGACGAGGACGGTGGTGACGGGGTTCTTCCACTGGCAGACATCCCCGAACCACTTGCCGGTCCCCAACAACCCTGAGAAGACGGATGTGAGCCGGGAGAAGTTGGCCTTGCTCCGCCTCATGCTCCACAAGTGGGAGTGCATATCTGATATGTACTCGATCACCTCTGCCTTTAGGGGCGGCTCAGCCCGGGTCAGCCGCGAGACCACAATCTTCAGGGCGTGATGGCGCAGTCTATCCTGTTGAATCACCGAAAGCGGCCTCACATAGTGCATCTTCGGTAGGAGGGGTCTGGAGTAGAGGTACATCATGTTCAGCATTGACGTGCAGGAGAATCTTATGGCCAAGTGAAGCTCCCCCATTTTCTTGACCCCTGAGGGATGGAGGACTAGTAATGGGTAGGAGTGAGTGTAGACTCGGCCAGTTTCCAGGGTAGAGATCCTGATACGGACCTTCCCGATTTCCATGTCCTTGCTACTGCCGTTGTTTTGTCCACCGCCGATCTGGCTGTTGTCGAAGACTCCGACGGTGAGGACCGTGGCTGGGTCATAGACCTCCCAAGTGTACTGCTCATTGTACTTGGGGTTGAGATTGTTGATGATGGTCCTTGTGCGGACCCACTTGTGGCCGTACTTTGCGACGCAGTAGGTATCCGACACGCCTCTGCCGTCCCTTGTCTTCATAGGGTGGAGACCATCGGCATTGAGGATCCCAACCTCGAGGATTCCCACTGCGTCCTTCCATAGCTGCTTGGAGGTCGGCCGGAGATCGCTGCTGTAGTAAGTGGACTCGTCGAACACGTGGTAACCTCCTTCGAGGCAGACCTCGAGGTGGAGGCGGCTGAAGAACTTGTCCTTCTTCAGGTTCTCTGGGTCCATGGCGGCAGAGGTCGACCTCTCCATGCCGTGCCACCGGCTTTGGATGTTCTTGTCATCGACCCTCCTGGTGACATCGGCTATACGAAGGACGACTTTCCCGAGCGGCTCGTCCTTGTTGGGGGCCAGATGGTCCATGACGGTCAGCGTCAGGTGCTCTTCGAAGGGCTCGGCTGCGACCAGCATCAGCTCTTCATTCCAAATTGGGTTCTTGTTCGGGGCCTGTACGATCTTTGTCCGATCCACCTGGCTCCCAATTTGCACCTGGAGCAGAACAGAGGAGCTAGCAGATTAGCTATGGTACTCTTTTTGTTTCCTTTTTTTTTGGGCCAAACAGAAATGCATCATCAATCACCCTGGATCCAAATGGGCAGAAACAACATGACGAAGTGCAGAAGGGTTAGAATGCAACATAGAGCTATCAATGAAAGAAGATCCACTAGAAAGCTCAGACGCTAAAGGGCATGGCAAATTAGAAACCTTCAGAAAAAGATAAGTAGAAGTATGCTGTAAAAAATTGAAAATGGTTCATCTCATCACAGAAAAGTGTTAAAAATTTGCTTCTTGATCAATACTGCCTACCTTCACATACACATTAGGGGACCGATTCTTCTCCGACACGAGCAATTCCTGAGCCTCTATCACATTCACCCGCAGGTACCACAGCCTCGGCGAGTGGTAAACCTTGGATCGGATATGTGCCTGGTAGGAGGAAGATGGGTCGTCTACAACAGCAGCATCAGACTGCCAAGCATCAGGGAATGCCTCATCGGCCTGTGTCCCGTACCAGACAGCAAGCATGATCTCCCACTTCTTCTTCTCCTGGTTCTCGTCCTCCAGACTGTACCATTCTGGAGCCAGGGGACTATCTGGTGGAATCCGTGTAGGGACCTCGTGGAGGTCAAACCGCACACGCCCAACAATATCATTGACCACAAGGTCCTTATCAAGGACCACCACCTCGAGCTCAGTGGCCTGTTGCTCGTCTTTTGCAAAGGCAAACACCTGATTCCACTCTGGATTCTTGTTCTTAGCGAAGTACTTGGTCCTCCCCCTGTAATTACCTAACCTGACCTCCGCGTAAGGGTCTATGCTGCCAGTGACATCCATGCTGGGGAGGTTCCGAGCCTTGACGACCCTAACAAAGAGGTACTCCATCTTCTCCACAAGGTCATATGTGCTTGCAGGTCTAATGTCGGGTATCACCCTACCCCCGACAACCCGACCGCCTCCAAGGACAGGGCTCGTCTCTTTCAGCGAGTAATCTGGCGGCTGCATCATCGACGGCTGGCCTGAGTAGAGAGGCCGTGGTGGTTGAGGAGGTCTGGCTCTCATCTCATAAGCCCCATAGTTCGTCCTTGGAGGATCCTCCATAGGTTGAGAAGGAGGAGGAGGAACCACCATCTGAGGCTGCTTAGAGTTTGAGTCCTTGGGGAGGTGATGGAAAGTTCGCCTCTGCCTCATGTCCGACTTATTACTACTGGAAAAGATATCTGACATACCGTCCATGGCTGCAGCTTGAGCGGCTCGTGGATCACCGGCCATGTTAGTGTTCATTGCAGGAAGAGGACTCGACGCCGTTATATAAGGATCGCTTGTGAGAAAGACTTTCAAGCCAAGCTCCCCCCTCGAGCGTGTCAAGATGGAAGGCTTCTCCAAAGGGTAGTGCAGAAGAACAGCATCAGAGAAGGGAACAAAGGATGTCCCGTTCAGTGTAACCTTGCCAATACACGTCTTCTTGTTGGTGGGCTTTGAGTGATGGTAGACATGGGCATCCAGTGTGAGCTCATGGAGTTTATTAGGATTTGAGATGTTGAAGTAGAAGGTCTCGTTCCATACAGGGTTGAGGTCGTTTTCCTTTATGGTGGTTTTATTCTTTTGGCCATCGAAGTGGATTTCTACATAGGCGTTCGATGCCCCCTGTCCATCCTTGGGGAGAAGGTCGTGGGCGCTTGTGACCTCAACGCCTAGCTTGAAATGAGACATGGGGATGATCTCGGGAGCTTGTGGAGAACCAGCTCAAAGGCAATCACAGCTACAGCTCAGACCTGAAATGAAGATGTAAAATGTTATCCTTAGAAGGGGTAAATACTAAGCTTCAAGGGGCAACAAAAATGCTCTGGTAATTGACAAAATCTTCTGCAAACAGAAATCTCCATGTCTTTGAAACCAAAATTCACTTCAGGTTTTCAAGCACAGTTTGATTGAGATCCATACGATTTTCTGCAAGTAAATTCCTTCTGTCCTCTGTTCATCATATAGCGATTTTAGTAATGAACAACAACACAGACAACTTGAGCAAAATCTAATCCTTCTTCCTCAAGCTGGGATAAATCGAATTGGGCATAACTGCAGATAACAGTAAACTCAAAAACCAAGAAGAATAGGGGAATATATATATATATATATAAAGGAAAATCCCCAAACATGTGAAAAAGGGAATCAGAAAGGTTAAAGGCAAAAACTGTGGAGCCGTCGAATTTCACGAATATCCCCCAAATCAAATTCAAACTTCAAGGCTGGGGATTGAGAATCTTGCATATCATCAGATTCGGTCAGCAACGCAAGTTTCCACATGAAGAACAAAGCAGAGCAGAAACAGAGATGCGAATCCCTCGGTTCACTAAGCACCAACCAGCAAGATAATTCACGAGAAACTCACCCTCAGTGAAAATTGACTGATCGCTCGAGCGTAAGGTCCTGAAAGAGGAGCTGATGAAGAAGAAGAAGAAGCGGCGATTGATCATTAAAATGGAGGCTAGGAAAACCACAAGGATGGATCAAGGACGTTTCCTCGATGATGCTTCAGAGAGAGAGAGGTCTATGAAAACGAGTTGCCATGGCCTGAGAAATATAAGTATGAGAAACGAGTTGTTACTTTCCTCGCAAGAGTCCGAAAAACAGGTAGTTTGATTGGCGAGGAAAGAGAGACGGAAGCCGGACAGGGGAAATGATAATAACGACGGAGAAGGTCGTCTCCCGTCGTCCACAGGCCCAGAAGCAAAAGAAAAAACTGCTGCCATCTTGTCTGTTTGTCCTTTCCTCACACTACCGGATGCCATTATTAAATGTGACGTGAACAGAAGATTAAATATGCTTAATCCTTACTATCATTTTAAAGTAATTTATATTATTTTCTAAAATTAAAACGTTTAGCAGCTAAGAATTGAGGTATGGGTAGCGGCCCTGTTATGGCAATGGAGGAAGCACCCTCTTACTACTTTTTTTTTAATAATAAATATTTATTATTATTATTATTATTATTATTTTATATCGTTATTTTAATAAAAATATAATATCACACTAAAATTATTATTATCATATTCAATATTGATGTTATTTTAAACAGCCAAAAAATCAAATTTATGAATACTTATAAAGTTTATGTATTATTTTAGAAATTATTAGTAGAAATAGTTTTATAAAACCAAATAGTAATATATATATATATATGTATTATTTGAATTAAATATCATAATCCCAACTCAAAATTATTTAATTTATTTATTCATCTGAAAAATAAGAATATGATACAATTTATTATTTTGAATAAGTATGGTGTAAGAATAATGTTTTATTACTATTTCTACTTAAAATTATAATATTTAATTAGTATAATCTTTTAAATTTTATAAATAAATATTTTTTTTATTTTTTTAATATTTTATTATATTCTCAACGTGTAGGCATTTATATACTTTTTATTAAATTTTAAAAACACACTTAATAACTTATTAAAATTTAGGTATTATTTTTTTGATTTCATATAAAAATAAAAAATAATCTTAAATTTGATATTTTTTTAATAGTAGCATAAGTCGACTTTCAAATATTAGATTATGTACGGGATTAACTATGATACTATATTAGTAGATATTGTATACCGATAATTATTTATATAAATTTTTACTTAAATTTTATTAATTATAATTAATAAAATATTTTAAAATTTATAAATATATAAATTTTTTTATTTTATCAAATATTTAATTATATTATCAACCATTATAAAATATTATTACGTGAGCATTTAAACATATTCTTCATTCATATTTTAAATAATTAATAAGTATTGTTATTATAAGTTTCACAAATACATTAATAATGTTTCCTACCTAATTAGTATGGTGAGAAGTCAATTCACAGTTGAACTTGACTAGCTAATTATAATCAATTATATGTTTTTTTCACTACCACAGACAGTATTATTGTTATAATGTCTATTAATAAGTTGAATATAGTTAGTGGTATTCAATAGGCTAATCCATATTTCTCCATAGTAATGGTAATTTCACATGTGTTTGGTTTACTAATGTATTGATCATATTAGTCAATTTTATGTTAAATATTTAATAAGTTAGAATTTAGTATATAATATTTAATAAAATAAGTATATTTTTTTCAATTTTAACTTTAGTATAATAAGGTAGAATTTAATAATTTGGTGGGTACCTATAATCTTTTTTTTTTTCTGTTAGGTGATAATTTTTTTTGTTTTAATTTTAAAATAAATCTAAAATAAAATGATATTGCAAGTAAAGGAGGGAAAGAGACAAATCCAAATTAGACCTGGTTGGGTGTGAGTCCGTCATTTTGGACTCAATTCCTAATCCATCCGGTTGACTTACTTTTCATTTGTGTGACTTGGAAGTAGGATCCATATACAATAGGGATAAAAAAAATTAAATATTTTTTAAAATATGTAAAAGAATTTATAAATTTATATTTAAATTAAATCGTGTAATTACTTTTTAAGTAGCTTTAAAAACGACTTACTCACCCCCAAGTCATTGTTGAATAGGTCAATTCCCCTATATTCATTTATTTATATCAAATATTGGAACCCTATAAAATATACAATGGGAAAAGGTATGTGGCCTTAATTGGACCAACTATATGATTTGATTACGAGTGGACACGTGGTATGTGGTCTATGGAGATTAGTCAACACAGAAATATTTAAATAATTTTTAAAAATATTTTTCCCGTAGATATTAATAAAATGAATAGAATAAGTTTTATATTTTAAGAATATTTATGCTTAATTGTATTATAATAATAATTAATAGAGTTTATTTTCGTCTAAAAATTTTCTTTTTTATAATGACTGAATGAACATTATTTATATATTTGTACAAAAAAATGCTCATTTCACCTAGAAAATTGTTGAGGCCAAAAATACTAAAACCCTAATAAATGTAAATATAAGTTAACTTTTAAAATATTATAATATATTATTATAATGGTATTTTATATATTTTAAGTAGTTGATATAATTTTAATTAGTTAAACTTATATTATTAATTTTTATTTTAAGTTTATAATAATATTATATATTATATGTAATTTTAAAAATTATTTATCAATAAATTCATATTCTCAAATTTTATTATATTGTATTTTAAATTTAACAAAAGAAGATAGTCTACTGTCAGCCCAGGAGCGGAGGGCTCATAAATGAAAATTGGGTTGACTTGCATTCTGGCTGGATTCAAGCACTTGTGGCTTGGATCGTATATGGCGTGCGCCTACTAGCAAAAGGAAAAGAATATGTTTAAATATCACATTCAGTTAGTTTTTTTAATTCATATTTTAGTATAACATATATTAATCTAACCTAATTAAACATAATGTTGTACTATTTTTTTATCAATTTTAATACAATATTTAAATGTATCTCCTAAATGTGCACACTATTTATTCGCAATACAAGTATTTTTCCTTAAAATAGTAGTGGTATGACTAATACTTCAACCATATCACCATTTAATTTATTTCATATTTTTTTATTAGAGACTACCATTTGATAGTAATTAATTAAATTATATTCACTTTAATTACTTTTAAATAGTATAATATTTTTAATATTATAAATAATATAGTTTTAATTTTTAATATTTATTTAACACTTTTCTATTTTATTTAATATAAAATCTCAATTTTTAATCTTGAAATAACTTCAAATTTATTATAAATATATTTTATATATTGTATTATATATTTAAAAATAGTGAATTACGCGTCTATAGATAAATGATATTTTTGCGTGAAAATTTTTAAAACAAAACGTTTGGTAAAATAGATGATTTGTACTAATTTTAATTTCTTTTAAAAAGTAATATTAATTTAATAATTTACAACATTACCATTTTATTCAAGTAATTACATAACAGTCTACCATTCTAACTAAATTCAATAATAAATTTAGTTGAAAATTTTGATTTACTTTATGTTATAATCTATTATTTCAAATATTAACTAATATTTTAATTTATATATATTTAAAATATATATTATATATAATTTTCACTAAATAATAAATAAAATTAAAATTATATATAATTAAAATAAAATAAAATTATTATATAATACAAATTATTTATAAATAATGATATAATACAAATGTTCACTTATAATTTTATTAAGTGAAAAATATATCTAATTTGTGTTTTTATATAAATTTATATAATATAATAGATTATATATAAATATTATATTTAAATTAAATTACGTAGAATTATTATTAATAACTGTATTATATTTGTTTAAAATATTTAATTTATTATTTAAAATTTATATACAAAATATTGATTATATATATTTTTATTTATAATTTCATTAAGTAAAAATTATATACAATTTATGTTTTTAAAATATAAGGACAATTTAAGTTAAAAAATTTATATATAAATTATTATATTATATATTATATAATTTTCAATTATAATTTTATTAAATGAAATTATATATATATATTATTTTTTTAGATAAATGTTTAAAAATTATGATAATATACAAATTATATATATTTTACACTATCATATATAATTTGTATTATATTATAATTTATATATAATTGGTAAAATATCATGTTATATATAAATATATTATTTTATTTAAATTATAAATAATTTTTTAAAATATATAATTTTGTATTATATTTGTTTAAAATATATAATTTATTATTTAAAAACAATTAAAAAATAATTATATGTTATTTACCTTTATAATTTTATTAAGTGAAAATATTATATAATATGTATTAAATATATATATATATACACATAATTTAAGTTAAATAAAATATAAGTTTTTTAGTGCAAAATTATATTTGTTAATAGCGAATATATTATATTATCACGTTAAATAAATTAAAATTTTTAACTAAATTCACTATTGTATAATAGTTACAATATTTTTACTATTTTGTATAAGAACCATAAATTTATGTATGCGTTTTTAACGAAAATTATAATTGGCATAAAAATGTAAAATTTAGCAAATATTTCACACTAAAATTTATGATTTTAAAAATTAAACATAAAATATTATTTACCCATTATAATGTAATTTAATTTATTTAAAAATAACTAATTATACGATTAAAATATAAATTATTTAAAATATTCTAAATTACTATAAATATTTCTTATGATTATCTTGACCAATCCAATATTCTAAATTAGTATAAATACTTCTAATTAACAAAATTATTTCCAAAGTTTCAACTTTTTTTTAGTAATTTCGTATTTATTGGTAACAATAATAATTCAATAAACTGATATATCGAATCAATATTTGCTATTCATATTATTAATAATATTTTTTAATTTTCTATTTAGAAAAATTAATTTTTTTTGAGTACTTGTTAATTGAGAATAATACATTCTTACCAATTATTTAATCACTTCCTTTTTTTTTACCTTTATTCATCACAGCTTTTATTTTTAGAATTTTTTAAGATTTTATTTTTCTCTTAGTAATATCTATTATATTCCTAAATTTTTTTCGAGTACTTTATAACTACTGCTATTTTAAATTTTACACTACCTTATTACATATCTTCATCCTTATTAGTAGTTATTGTGTGAGAGTGGAAAGATGTGATGTACGAATAATAATCTCTCTACCATAGCCACAATGGTGATGTGATGGGTTGTCGATTAATGGAACCAATAATTCGAGATAAAATATAATAAATATCAAGTCAAATTTTACTATTATTGTATAGTTACTATGTTATAGAGTGACTAGTCAAATAGTAAACTAAAGTTTGTAGTTATTGTGATTGAGTTGGATGTATTAGGTCATTCATTGTGACAATCACGACAATATTGGCAGCATCTTAGAATAATAAACCCCTCTAACACTATGATGCCATCTTATCATGTACTTGCACGTTATAGTTCATTTATTTCTTCTTTTATTTGTTAAAATCTCAAATAAAGCTATGAAAATTTAAAAAGTTTTATTTTTTTTCACCTCAAATAAAATTATAATATTTATATAATATCTCATTGAGTGTGGTCATTTATAATAATTTAAATAAAATTAAATATTATAAATTGATTTATATTTATTGTTCATGCACTTTGTGCCGGTAATAATATAACATGTCACATGGTAAGACTAAGTTTGAGCTAATTAGAAAATGTTATGCTCTTACTTGAAATGAGTAGAGTAGAAAATGTTAGAGATCTATTTATTTAAAATAAAATAATTTTATTTGAGCAGAAAAAAGTTTAAAAATTTTATTGTATTTGAGAGAATTAATTTAAATAGAAATGTTTTATTAGTATATATTGTTATATGAATTTAATCTATTAAAAATTATTCATTTTAAATTAAAACGAATATAAATTATTGTATATTTATATTATTATTATTTAATATAATAGGTAAAATTTCATATATATATATATTATATACAATTGTATCTTTTAAACTCACATATTACTAATAAAAATATCCAAATTGTATAATTATTAATTATATGTTTAAAATAAAACTTTGAGTTGATGGTGTAGAATTGATAATAAATAAAATAAAATAAAAATATTATTGATATATAATATTAAATATTATTTATTTTAAATAATTTATTATTATATTCTATTTTAATGTATAAAATAATTATAATTATTATAAAAAAATATTATAAACGAATAAGTAACTTGTATATATTTAAATAAAATTTATAACTAATAATTAATATATAATTTGAGATTATATTCCCAATATTATACTTATATTTAATTTATATATATTTTACAATTTTAAACTCGCACTCAATAATTTTGTATCAATTATATATTATTTTTCTAATTTTATATAAATAGAAATCATTAGTTTAAATTTAATATTTTTTCTATATAATTAGGTTCGAAACTTATTAATTATAATATTATGTAAAAATGTATTACACCACTCATATTAAAATTATAAATTATAAATAGTATATAAACTTATATTATTTCTATATTTTATATAACTTATAATTATTTTTTCAACGGTTATATTTAAATTTTAGTTTATTTATTTCTATAATATATGTCTTCTAGTTACCTATAAGTATATTAAACTTTAACTAATTGAGATTTGGAAATGTGAATATTTATTTGAGAATATTTTTTAATATAAAATTTCTCAATTTACCATTTAAAAGAAAATTTTATTTAAAAAGTGTTATTTTACTCATTTTTATCACAATTAAGCTAGTGTTTTACCAATAATCCAAATAGTGGTGTACTATTTACGTTCGGACACTAGAAACATAGAGGTGTGGAGGAAGACGTTTTATGCAACTAGAAAGTACCGATTCAAGAGGAGCTAGACGGCATCCATGTCTAGGTATCTGTCACTGATCCGAGCAAGAAGAGCATCCATCATCATCAAGGCTCGAGCTCTCTGAAGTCCTCCAAGCTTGAAGTTCCACTTGAATCAATGTTGCTTTCTTTTTCTTAGTACCCTTCAATAATTCAATTCATAGAGCTTCTTTGTTGTGCCCCCTTTTGCTTCATTTTTCCATTTGAGCCCACTGTGGGTCGCTTGGTTGCTTTCCATGTAACTTTCATTTGCACATTGACCCAAGTGAAGGTGACATAAGCCCTTTTCCTCCAACTTCCAAATGCAATTCCCACTTCCCACTTCCCACAATGAACCATTTTTCTGCCTCTTTTTCTATAGAAAATATCTGCCGTGTCATGTCCGCTTGTTGGCACTCTCCCATCATCTCACTCTTAGTCTTCCTTTTCTTTTTGTGCCCACTAAATAGTCAACATCTTAGAACATTTTTAATATATTTGAAAGACCATGCATGATTTTCTATTGTATTCAACAAATACCATAGAAATTTCAGTATTATTATATTTTATGAATCTAATTTTTCTTCATTAAAAAAAATCGAGTACAAAGACAATTGGTTCCCATCTCATATATCTTATGGCCATAAGAAGTACTCTTTGTCCATCCAACCTATGTTCTAAAGTCAAATTTTATAGTAGCTAAAAATTTAACGGTAGATTTCAAATTGTATAATATTATTAAAATATTATGATATTTAAATACCATTAATATTAAAAAAATATATAATTGTGATAAGTTATTTTAGATGGGTAATTATTTTATACATATTTATTTAAAATTTATTAATTATAATTAAAATAATTTTTTCAATGTTATAAACTTATAATATTTTTATATTTTTATTAAATTTGTAATCATATTTTTATGTATATATTTGTTATTTTGTAATTTTAAACTCTTTTATAATTGTTTAATAATTAAGTAGGAATTAGTATTTTTTTAAAATATTTAGAAAAATTACGAGCTGAATTTTCGACATCCAATCGAGTATTAAGTGCGAGATTATTGATTTTGATACCATATAAAAATGTATTTTGAACCTATAAAATTCGTACGGTAAGTAAGGTAGTATTTTTTAAATTATAAATTTAAAATAACTATTTATTTTATGAAAAATAATATTATAAATAGAAATTATTTATATTAAATGATTTTTTACCTTTAAATGGAATGATGAGTGTTAAATGGCTAGGCATATAACCAAAAAAAGATAGACGTTGACTTGGCTAGAGAGTGAGAGACTGCTTCCATATGGATGTATGCTTTCATGAACTAATAGCCTCAAACATGAAGATAAAAGCAGCCCACTTCAATTGATGGACTAAAGAAGAAATGACAGTACAAACCATTAAAAATAAAATAAAATGATGAACAACTGCAATTGGAACTGCATTGCTGGTCCTACTATTTCTTCTGATCTCGCCAAGTAGTGGCTGACTCTCTGGCCGGGTGCATTGACCATCAAGTAAAAATATACAAGCCCACTCAATTTTCTGTCATATTATCATACACCCGAAATAACTCATCCAATCTCTAACTTCACTTATCTTCTGCATCACCCTCCGCTCATACATTGATGGTAAGAGTAGTTTCGTTTCTTTATCTCTGAACCTTCTCACTTATGCTACACAAATTTCATCTGTTAAATTATAAATGTTTAAAATTATATATACTTAAAAAAATATAATTTATAAAAGTATATATATAATATTTTTCTATTCTATTTAATTTAAAATTTTAATTATAAGTACAACCTATTATAATAATATTACTTGAGAAGAGCTTATATTTGCTCGTCTAATTTCACCATTGTTACAGTCACAAGCCATTGTGCCTTTGGAGATGTTTCCTAGGAGGAAATAACAAAGAAGAAGGCTTTTAAAGGGTAGAGACGGTGGAGGTAGCCAAATGAATGGTTCAATGAATCAAATGACTTAGTGATCGAATTGGGTTTCAAAAGAAGAGAGATTGAGATCAGAAAAGCGCAAAATGAACGGAATCACATTATAGATTTACCCAAGAAATGTTGATGCCATCGGTTGCTTGGCTCACAAGTCACTTCTAGTTTTTGCAACTGACAAATATTTCGAGCCTGCAAATGTTTCTAAAGGTACCATATCATATATATATATATATATATTAATCCAACTATATATATATATATATATATTAATCCAACTTTAGTGCAGTTAAATTCTAGTTCCACCTACAGCATTGAAGCCGAAGCCGAAGCCCCATTGTCATCAGGGCTCCCTACTTCCAAGAAGCTCATGTCGTTGTTTATGGGAAAATCCAGCAACAGCTGCAAGGCAGTGTCGGATGAGTCCTCCAAATAGCTGGAAATTGACTCCTCATTGTCTGATACAGCCATCAGCTGCAGGTATGATATGCGGCTCCCAAACTCCGTCTCCTTCATCCGGTCATTTTCTGTCCCGGAAGTGCTCACGAGGACAGAAGACTCGCACTTGGCAGAAGAAGATGCTTGGGAGGCTGGACTCAGGCTGGGAGGGGCGGCCTTCTCTTCTTCCACGAGGACACTTCTGAAGGAGTCTCCTACTTTGGAGTTCCATAGCTGGAGGAAGAGATCGGAGAAGGGCTTCTGTGGAGGAGACGGGGTAAGGTTGAATATCAGGGATTCACAAGAGAGCCGGACCTCAGCCTCGATCCTCATGCTCTCCCACTGAGCCATGTGCCGTGCTGCGGGGGATACCGATGATTTCTTGGAACCCAAGCCTCCACCGAGGGCTAGTGGCTCATGGGTTTGAGGATCTAGCCCCATCAAGAGTAGCCGCTTCTTGAGGTGGGTGTTCCAGTGGTTCTTTATCTCGTTATCGGTTCTGCCGGGCAGTTGGGCGGCTATGGCGGCCCACCTGAAACATTAACATTGAATAACACATTAGAAGTTCTAGTTGAAAAAACTAACAGTTGGAGCATCACCTTTATTTATTTATTTTTTTATCAAATTTGCATACAACAGTGTGTTCCTGTGTGTCATATTACTGACCCTCAAATTTCCCAGCACTTGCAGAATGGATGGAAACTAAGAGCAAGGTATGAAACTTGAAGGCATTATTAGAATAATGGCAGGTCCCACAACCATGGTATGTCATAAAACAATCACGTCAATCTTGGGTCAGTATTTTTAAGGACCGGAATGGTAAAATGTTGCCCCAGTTTTCTAACAGTAGAACATGCTTTTCATGATCATTGGAGCATCTGCTGTACCTGTTTCCAAGGATGCCATGCAGCTGAATCACAAGCTTTTCTTCCTCGGGAGTGAAGGGGCCACGCTTGATGTCTGGTCTGAGGTAATTGATCCACCTTAGCCTGCAGCTCTTCCCGCACCGAAGGAGACCTACAAAAAAAAAGAAGAAATAGAAGCTCATGGGATCCATTTTATCGAGTCTTCAAGAGCTCCAGCTGAGCACTGAGGATGGCAACTCAGGAACCAAAAGGAGTCACAAAAAGATCTACTCTCCCTGCTAGCTTCCTGAATTGCAACCCCCAGAAGTGAAAACAACAGCAAGGTGTGAATCTAAGACAATGGTCTGAAGATGATAGAATAAGCGCAATGACAAGAAAATTTTACATAATGACTTATAGATAGTACCAGCGAGCTGAGGGAGTGAGCTCCAGTTTCCATGGCCGTTCTTGGCGATGTACTGAACCAAGATCTCGTCTTCTTCAGGAGTCCATGGCCCTCTCTTCAAGTCCTTGTTGGTACAGCACGGCTTCCTTCCCATTACTTTTTCCCTTTTTCTTCTCTATCTTCTTCTATCTTCCTTCATCCTAATACTCTTCAACACAACAGACACACACACACACACGTAGAAGGACAAGAGCAAAGAGAAGGATGGATTCGGCTTGAAGAGGAAGAGAGGAAAGGAGAGGATAGGAGAGCAAGCAAAGTGTTGCATCTGCAAATCATGGAACAAAGACGAGGGTCTTTAATGTTGATGCATTTATTGCATGATTCAGGAGGGCATAGCTACTGCCCTGCAAGGACATACTAATAAGAAGACTAAAGCAAGGAAGAAAAAAAGGACAACTAAAGGGCTCTTGATCTGATCCTATCTCAGCATCATCAAAAGCTCACCTAATTGAAAATCTCACAATAAATATAAAGAGACTTGGATCATTTGACATGATATGACACTGCTTTTGTGTTGAAGAAGAACTCATAAGGGTAACACCTCACTATTTTCCCAAACTACTATCATATGTATTATTTACTCATCTCTTTCATGTTATCTTCAATGTCACCCAAAACAATCTACAAAAAAGCTCATTCATTAGAGATTGGGCGGCACATTCATTAGAAAGGGAACATTGGATTGCTTATTATACCCCCCATCAACATAGTCCTCAACAATCGGATCAAGAAGAAACACGTGAGATTTTTCCATGGTTGAATTTTCTTCTCTTTTTTTTCTACGTGGCGGGGGTTGCAGAGCAGTTAAACAGAGGGGTCGGTCAGAGCAGTTGAGGCTGAACGAGCCGAGATTGAAGCCGGTAGTGCATTAAATGACTGTAATTCATACGAGCCAGAGAGTAAATGCAATGTATGATTAGATGTGAAGTGAAAGCATTGATTTTTGCTCTGTAAAATTTGTTCTTTCTTCTCGATGCAAAGCAATAGTAAGATGTTGCAGGGACATGGACAGGAGGGTGAGGGTGAGGGTGAGGGACTTGCACAGCAGCTGAGGGCAAATAATAAATGATGGAGGCAAGGGGTGGTAGGGACTTCCCCCTTTTGAGGATTTCCAACATCACATAAAAGGAATGCTCTCTTGAGTGAAACTGAATAAGCTAAGAAATAAAAACAAAATGCATTTAATGGAGGAAGGAATTGAATGAACGTTCCTTTACATTAAAGAGAGAGAGAGAAAGAGAGATTTGGATATTTATCAAGTTTCAAGAGACTTTACCTCTTGGCAGCAGCAGGCCCTTTGACAAAATTTGACCTTTATCTGTATATTGAAATGGAGCACATGGCAGAGTCCCCCTGTTTTCTCTATCTCTGAATGCCATGTCACTGTGAGTGAAAGCTGGTTCCATTGAGGAGCAGCAAAGCTTAGCACATTGCACCACTCACAGTGACATGTATTAACCCCAAAAATTAACCTTATAACATTTAAAGCAACATTAAACTGTGTCTAACAAGTTAGATTATCACACTTTCATAAAAGATTAAATTAATTACGATTAAAAAATTAAACCCTCAACTATTTTTGTGAGTTAATTAATATACAAAAGCTAATTAGACATCATCTAATTGATCCAAATTTGGCAGGAAGACTCGTCAAATTATAAAGAATTTTCCAATATATATATATTTTTTTCATTTGCATTACTGGAACTTTTCTCTTATATTGTTCAACCTTTAAGTACTAGTATCTAATAAATTCAAGTTAAAAAGATCATATAAGAGTCTCAAACAAAAATAAAAATATTTCTCAAATAAAAAAATATCAAAACTTTTTTAATAGCTCAAATGACTACAATTTGAAGATCTCAAAGCAAAATGGCACTAAAATGTTCCAAAATTTAACCTAAGACAAAAAGTCTTGATTTGAATTGAAGTGAATGACTTTTAACTTCATTTGAGTAAAAAAGAGTTTATAATAATAAAAAAAAGGATCTCTAATGTGGAAGGTGTATACCATATGATGGGACAGATCCCCGTGCAGGGCAAATTTGATTTTTCCCCCTTTTACCTGCTCACCATTCAAAACTAAGGATTTCCTTTTTTCCCCCCTTTCCAAAAAAGGTCCCATTGACCGTCTAAATGCTTTGCAGCACTGGTGACACCAGACTATCATATTCGTGAAACAATGAAAGTTCACACATAACAGATGACCCTGACCATTCAATTCTCTACTATTTGCAGCATTATATAGCTAAATGGTTCAGAAAGCTTGAAGCTAAGTAAATCCGGAAAGCATTCAACCATGCATGACCATAGTTGTGTCGTGTCCAATTTCAGCAGCAACTACCCATCACAAGCAGACACATTATAGGACAGTCAACTCAGATCCCTACAGGATTCTAGTTGATGGTGGAAACATGGAGGACATCAAACAGCCAAGGGACAAATATCAAAAGACTGGAAAAGGTGTCTTGAGTTTTTTTGGTCCCTGCCACTACCTGGGGTTCAGAAAGAGTAACACATTCATTACCTCAGGCTCCCAAATATGTATCAAAGCATCACATTCAAATATCGTCATAGAGATCACTGGACACCTGCACCAGGGATTTCACTCGGGGCAAGGTCCAACATCTGCAAGATGTTGATCATGTTACAGAAGCTCCCCGTTGATCCTAAACAAAGACTTTCAACATGTGTTAACAGACTGCCCCCAATTTGCAAGAATTGTTAAATTACATCAATAAGCACTATCGCAGGTGACTCACCATCTTCGTTCCTTGTGACTGAGAAAACCCATATGTTTACTGGCAGTAAATTGCCTGATCAATTTGCGGAGGAATCTGTTTGATTTCCGTCCCAAGTTCTTGCTCAATCCTATACCTGTTGTAACAAGAAGAATGTACAACTGAATAGCAGCACATTCGTTCAAAAGTTTCAAGTACTACAAATAATTGATTTGCTTACAAGTTAAAGCGGTCCTCATACGTAATCAGGTTGACAGCTAAACCAAGGTGACCAAATCGTCCAGAACGACCAACCTGTGCAGACAGCAGACACTTGAGATGGTAGCGAAATTGAATGTTCTTGCAGTAGTGGGAGGCATGAAGAGAAAAGATGCAAATTACCCTATGCAAATATGTTTCTGAGTTTTTAGGGAAATCAAAGTTTATCACCACATTGACCGCTTGAATGTCAATTCCCCTAGTGAATAGATCTGCAAAGATTATCCATTGAAAAATAAAGAAATATGACATGATTAAAAGCATTCCAATGAAAAGAAATATCCATGTATCATTCACTAAATAATATCAGATTGTCTACTAAATAATAAACTTGGATGGAATGAAGGACAAATTCAATGGATAAATACAGCTAAGAACTAATAATAGGCGCTAATAAAGATTGAATCAGGTAGATGCTATGAGTCAAGCACAAAAGATAATTCCAGAGAACCAACAAAAAGCACAATGGGTTCGCGACTGAGATATATAAGCCATATCAACAAATACATGAATGGAATGTATCTAGACATATCTGTAAAAAAAAGTACCAATGAAAACTAGTCAAAACTTGTCACCATACCGGTGCAAACAAGATTTCTGCAGGCACCATTTCGGAAATCATGAAAAACTCTGTTCCGATGGTCTTGCAGCATCTTTGCATGTATGTAGAAACAAGAATATCCAAGTTCTGTGATCTTCTTTGCTAATAGTTCTACACGGTTAACTGAATTGCAAAATATAATTGACTGGTTGATTTGAAGCTGCCAAGAAAATGACCACAATTAAGATAGAAAACATGAAAAGAACCTCCAGCATAATTTAGTTTAATTAACCTTTGAGAACAGCGTGTTGAGGCAATGAACTTTCTGCCTTTCTTCAACAAAAGCATAGAATTGAGTAATACCCTTCAATGTAAGTTCATCCATAAGGTTGATAATATAGGGTTTCTGCAGATATCTCTCTTTAAAGTCTTTCACAGTGACAGGAAATGTAGCAGAAAACATCAAAATTTGGCGATTGGCTGACATGAATCGGATCAACTGCTCCACAGACGGTTGGAATTCCGGGGACAAGAGCTTGTCAGCCTAAACTTCACCAATGGAAATGCATTAAGATTTCTAATTTCAGACTGATTCAAAAAAACCTGGCCAGTATCCTCTTGAAATGCAGCAAACTAATATTACCAAATATAGATATTGCATGTATAATATCAAAAGCTGAAGTTGCATTAATATTTAGGTTAAAATCCCAAATAAGGTCATAAAATTTGCACATTGGCTCAATTTAGGTGCAAAAGTTTTATTTGGTTCAATTCACAAGCAAAGCTTTCATTAACAGCTCAACAATTAAGTCAACTTTTGTTTGTGGCTCCATCTAAGGAAAAACGTTAGTATGTCTAATACATCAAACCGATAATCTTTCATTGAATCACCAATTTAATATAATTTTAAAATAAAAATACATTTGAAATTGAGCCATCAATCGAAGTTTTATTTGTGAATTGCACCAAGTAAAATTGTTGCACCCAAATAGAGCCATCAAGCAAAGTGTTATCTGTGAATTGGGACAAAGCTAGTGGTCTAACTTTTAGAACTTGAATTTTAGCCTACTATTTACTACTAATATGAAAGCTCCAAGGGGAAATTCTCTGAGGAAAAGGGAGATAAATAGAACCTCACTTCAAGACTCGCCACATCATAATTTACAATAAAACATCATCTTGCGAAACTTAATCCATATGTATTACATTTGGAGATATAACTATATATAAATTGAAAAGATAAAGAATAATGAAAATCCATAAAATACTCACCTCATCCATCACAAGCATTGAACAATCTTTCAAAATGCAAACTCCTTTCTTTGCAAGATCTAATATTCTTCCAGGTGTTCCAACAAGCAAATGAACAGGTTGATGCAACCGCATGATGTCATCCTTCAAGCTGGTTCCTCCAGTTGTGACCATCACTTGTATCTTCAAGTGTTTCCCCAGCTCCTTGCAAACTTGTGATGTTTGTAAAGCTAATTCCCGTGTTGGAACAAGTATAACAACTGGAAGAGATAGCACATGTCAGTAATAGCGTTACAAAAGTAGATGAACAACTAAGACCTCAGTCGGGAAAGAAATATGTTGTAGACTTTATTGACAGCGACGTAGTAGATATTGTTATTGATATTTGCACCAAAAGTAACCTCTTGTAAGTTTCGCAAACAAAACAACATTATTCTGTTTAACCAAAAAAATTGTGCCACCACATTGTTTGTAACAAGGCCACCAATAAGGGATTGTTGCAGAAATATGATTTGATAGCTGAAGAATATAGTATATGTGAATATGAAAAGGAAAAGGAAAGTACCTTGAATAACATTGTTATCCTGATCAATTTTTTCCAACGCGGGAATACAGAATGCTGCAGTCTTCCCAGTTCCATTTTTAGCTCTAGCAAGAATATCGCTGCCAGTTAAGGCAATTGGAATGCTTTCTTCTTGAATTGGAGATGGTTTCTCAAAACCCTTCTCATATATTCCCATTAGGAGTTCCCTTTTAAGGAAGTAGTCCTCAAATTCATTGCCTTTTGTGGCTGTTACATCCTGAAAGGAGAGTGGAGTTATCAAATTGACTGAATTCTCAGAAGATCAGTTCAATATAAATGAACTTCATAGTTATTATAGCATGACTAACCATCCAAGCTATATTGGACTAATAAACATATAATAAATTAAGCATAAACTAAAGAACATATTTTGATGAAATAAAGTGAACTGAACAGGTCATACCTCTGTCTTAAACCTGGTGTCAGGTGGAGGAACCCTCAGCGCTGCTTTCCAATCTTGTGAGCTATAAGGCACAATAGTAAGAATTCCAAATTATCAAATGTACGTCAAAGAAAAATGATTCAATGACTATGCAACTGCAATGACTTTGTATCATGAATTTAAAAGGTGATAAATTAAAAAGATAAAAGAAAATTTAATATCCTGATTTATGATGAAAGATTAAAATAGAGGAAAAACACATTGTCAATGAAGAGATCAAAGTAGAACCACTTTATTGCATTAACAAAATATGAATATAAAAAGCTACGCTCCATCTGTAGGGATAAGAACTATAATAATGTCCAAAATTAGATTGATCTAAGAATAGTTCGCTGCAGTCAAATTGAAATTTCCTAAAGAATCAGAAGAGTGGTATCAGCTTCACAGATAATATTACTGTAAGTTCCTTTTCAAAGGTAGAAGAACAGATTACAGAATTTCCAACTATCCATCCACCACAGATTAGCAACATTTTTTAGTTAACACAATGCAATACTACATCCCAAAAATGAATCCGCATTCAAATTATTTCAAATAACAAAGACAGAGAATATGCATTTAGATAAATAGGTGAACATTATCACATAAAAGCAAGGGCAAGTCAGAGAACATACCTTGAGTCAGCAGCCTCTGACTGGACAGTCTTCTCCACTTCATATAAACTGGTTTCTGCACTTGCAACCTGTGGTCTTCGAGACCACTGTTGCTGTTGATATTGCAGCTGGGGTGGCTGTTGTTGATAGTTCGGCTGGAAATGCTGCTGTCCTAACTGATTCCTCTGCACATACTGCATCTGCGATGCCCTGGACTGAAACCCAGGGCCAGCGTTCATTCCAGCACCGCCTCTTCCGGCGCCGATTCCTGGAGGGTACCTCGCTCTATGGTTCATTATGAAAGCTCAAATAATAATCCAGCACCTAAAAGACGGCCTATAAAACCTATATTTCTCCCTCTATACAAGACTATCCTCCCAAAGGTTAGCTTAGAACCTCCACTCTAACACAGAATCACTAATCAGAAACAAGAATAGCCAAGCCACTAGTCAAACGCGACGCCAGTGGCAGCAGAATCATGAAATGGATAAGAACAGTAGGTACAAACGCGACGCCCACCTCCTGTGAAATACTCAAACACCAAAACCTAGGATTTACAGCTGAAAAATGCCAAGCTACAAGACAATCAACAGATCAGAATCGAAGATCAACAGACGACACAAGATTCCTATACAGATCAGCGGAAAAAGCTACTGGAGTGGAGGTGAAACGAGAGGCGATAAACAATTTAGAGGATCAGAGACTGCTTGTCAAAGAGGAATTCAGGCGGTTTCATCAGTGATCCGGCGTAGAATTTGGTCTTTCTATAGAAAAGAAGCGGTGAAGATGAATCAAAACCGTCCTAGCGTTGCCTCCCTAGGGCGTGAAGTAATTGTGATAAATTACTATTCGGCCCCAATACTTTCCTACATATCTTGGTTTTATAAATAAATAATTATGAAAAACTTATTATATTATTTGTTAACATAAATAAAATAATAATATTTTTAATATTATAAACTCATCATACTTATATTTTATTCAATTTTAAATATTATCCTCAACAATTATACAATTATAAGTTTTATATACTTGTGAGGCAGTTAAAAATATCAAACTATACTAATAAAAAAATGAATCAATTTTTTAATATCGGGCAATTTATGCGTTCAAGCATATTATATTATATCTGTGCATTTTAAGTAAAAATAATCTCGTTCAATTATACCTACTACACTATTGTTATATATACCTAAATTATAATTTATCATGGTATAATATGCTTATATAGTCTAATAATGTTTTTTAGCGGTTATAATATTCTAACCATATTAATATATATGGAAAGTATAATACAAGGATAATGATATATAAAGGGACAGTGAATCAATGAGTAATTAGGAGGAAGCAAGCGAGGGTAACTATGAAATGGAGCACCCAATTGAACGAAGCAGAAAAAAAAATTGAGTATATCAGACGACAAGAACATTATATGATTCATTCCTTGTTTGTTCACTCCTCGGCTTCGGCGGCTTGGTCCTCGGACGGTGGTTCGGGATTGGGCTCGGCCGGTTCGGGAGGAGGCGTGGTGGAGGAGGAGCAGGAGTTGGTTCTCCGGTGCGTGGCGGAGTCGAGGACGTGCTTGTAGTCTCCTTTCTCCATGAACAAGCGGGCGAAGTGGTGCTTGCAGTAGAGGACACCGTCGAGAGAAGCGTAGGATGAGTGGGTCAGTGGGCAGCCTCCATGGGCGCATCTGAAGCATGTCTTGTGGTAGCACTCTCCCTCCATTGTCACCTGCGCAGACAGTTGAAGGTTTGCACATGGATCGACATGGATATAACAGGAGAAGGAGATTAATTAGGGTTTACCTTCTCCAAGGGATAGACTGTCTTCTCACAGGCAGCACATTTGTCGATTGTCCCGCTGAACATGGAAGAGAGCTTGCTCGGAGTCCTAGCCAGCTATAATCAACCACACGCTTTGATCATCAAAATCGGGAAAAAAAAAGTTCATCGGAAGAGATCTCGCTTTGAGATCACAGGTATCAACTTACCGACTCTTGCTGCTTGTCAGAAGACTTGGCTGCCAAGGCGATCGGATCCACGGAACATCAGACAAGATCATGGAAAAGGTATTTACTAGTTGCAGTATTGGTGTTATATAAGTAAAAACGATGAGGCCATAGCATCGAGAATGGAGCGATGATCTTACTGAAGTTCTTGCTGAAATTGCCTGATTCCTTGAAGAGCTGCTCGAAGTGAGTCTTGCAGTAGAGGACGCCGTCCATGGACGAGTAGTTGCTCATCTGTAAAAGCAAAACACGGAGACTTTCATGGTTCAACCGAGGGAGGAGACAAGATAGAAGACTGTACACTGTGTACTAATTACCACGAGGGGGCCATTGCAGTGGGAGCACCGAAAGCAGGTTTTGTGATAAGGAACGCCTTCGAGGGACATCATATCGACAAAATAAACAGTCTTGTCGCAGACCTTGCATTTATCCAGCGTCCCGGTGAACGACATGCTTTTGATCTCTCCTTTTTTTTTCCTCTTCCTCTCTTGGGAGACTACCGGCGGCGGGGTTGTTCCCCAGGTGATAAATAATAAAAAGGAGGTAGGAGAGAGAAGGGTACCTGGTCTTGTGTCGGTGGTGGTGGTTGTCTGAATTCTTGAATCGGGTGGAGGAGGCTAAAAATGGAGGTGATGCCCTTCCCTGAACGTGGGGGAATGGACGTCCGATGATGGCGGGAGAAGGGAAGCGGTGGTTCATCCTTGCTCTGACATTTTCAAAAACGGTGACTTAAAATAGTTGTCCTTGTATTCTAAAAAAAGTTATAATCCATTGCAACTTGAGAGATCATCTGCATGATATTGCGCCCAAAAAGTTCATCAGAGTTGACTCGACAAACAACTGCCAATGCTTGTCAATTCCTAATGAAATATCCGACCGACCAGACCACCACACATCGTGCTGAGCCCATTGTTGCTGAGCTCAATGCCTGCATGTCATAAATAAGGTAATAAACTCTCTTATGGGCATGCCAGACCAAGACCAAGACAAACACCAAAATGAGTGGTGGTTTACCATGTCATCATTAGCTCAATATTTAGATATTAAGTTTGATATTAAAATATTATGAATTTAATTTATAATGTATATAATTTTTTTCCTCTTTTTTATTATTTTTTACAGAAGGGTAATACTAATTTAAAAAATAAAAAATATATTGAGTCTCTTGGAGTGTTTCTGGTCATCTTCGTCAACCACTTGCCCCCTGTAACAATCCGGAAGCCACTTGCATCCTTCTCTCTCTGTTTCTTCCTTGCTTCCATTTCAACCCTCTCTTTCAACGTTTGCGTACTATGTATATATATATATATATGTATATATATGCAAGGACGTTCTCACACAGCTCTCCAACTCCAAGCTCAAAAAAATCGAAAAAATATTCAACAGATTCATTGTCTTCTCCAAAAAAAAAGATAGCTAGTGGGTTTTGTCTCTTCCTTTCGGTAGACTTTGCTGGAAGCCGCGGGATGCAGTACTCTGTAGAGATCACCGTCCTATCGGCCAAGGACCTCCGGATCGGCAAGAAGCCCGTCAAGAAGAACGCTTTCGTGAAGATGAGAGCCGATTCTGCGGTCGAATGCTGCACGACGGTGCCGTCTGCGGAGGAGCGCAGTGGTAACAATAACCTGACAATATGGAACGAGAAGCTAGCTGTGGAACTGCGGCCGGCGGACCTCCGGAGCGGATTCATCACGGTGGAAGTTTACTGTAAAGTAACATCCTCGAAGAACAAGCTGGTCGGTGGAGTTCGAGTTCCGGCCTCGGACTTCCTCGGGGGATTCCTGCCGAGTAACCATCTGCAGTTTCTGAGTTACCGGCTGTGGGACTCGACCTACGAGCGAAACGGCGTCATCAACATCTCCGTGAGGGTGAAGTCGCCGGAACCACTGGGTCGCCGGTGTTCCCAAGGCGTGACAGTGCTGCCGACGAAGCCCCCCGTGGGAGCTCCTTTCAGGGGAGAGGTGATGTTCAGCGGCGGCGGTATTGTAACAGGAGTTCCGGCAGTGTGGCTGGGTCGTCATCACTGTACATATTGAGATTTTCGGGCTTCAACTTCTTCAAGCAATAGAAGTTAAGAGACTAATTTTTCTTCTTATTCGGGTGAAGCCATCCCATTGGACCATCCAACCTTCAATCACTCCCATACTAAGCTCATTAAGCACCATCCAACCTTCAATCACTCCCATACTAAGCTCATTAAGCACGTTTTCCACGACCATCATCGACTTTAGCTTCCAATTTGGATTTGGAGTAGTTAAACAGTTTAAATTGCTACATCAAATCAAATTGCATAGTTGTCTATATAGGTGACAAGAGCAATGTGAGATCATCGTTCAAAGCGCTTCGTGACCCAGATGGTGAGACAATAAACTATTAAGTGGCATGAGCCATGTGTCGGTTGTATTGGGCCTTATCCACCCTCCAGTTTCTAGTCTAGTTCGTCTAAGATACAATACATTATAGGTTTGTTATTATTTGCTTTAGTGCTATTAGTAACTCATTTTTTTTTTGTTGAGGCCTAAAATATTGGGTGGAGACACGAGTGGTGAATAACTCGAAATAGAGGCCTAAAATATTGGGTCGAGACACGAGTTGTTAATAATTCGAAATAGATTATATTTATGTATGGAACTAATTTAGTATTTTTGTCTATATTATAATAAATATGTAAAATAAAATTGAAAAATAAAAATAACCCTATTGTAATTTAGACTAGAATACAATTCAAATGGTACAAAATTATATTGTTAAGTTTTTATTTATTTGTGGGATGAGTTACTCTTTTTAGGTTAATTAGTTTTGTTTAATTGGATATTTCAAAATGAAAATTCGTATTTTACATTCGAATTTTTAAAATATAGTCTTAAATTGTACAATAAAAGTTAATCCCATATTGATAATATGTCGATATTTATTTTCATGTAAACCATTTTGTTAATAAGTATGTGAAATGACCCATGATAAAAAATATTATTTAATTGTAGTTCATTTTAAAAAGTATGAGAAAGAGTTTTTTTGTACCATAAATATGTAGTGATTAAATTTTTCGAAAAAGATTTTTAACTTATGTCGAAATTCTTGAAAAACTAATAAAATATAGTAGTGTTTTTGAAAATAAATAATCATAAATACTTGAGTAAATATAATACATGTAAATGAATGAAAGTTGAACTAGTAAGTATCACAAAAATATAATTTAAAATTTTTTTAATTAATAGATATTTAGAGAGAAAATAATAAATAAGAGGATAAGCACGTGACCAAATGATTGATATTACATTGTACTACTAATAATATTGCTAATATAACCTATGGTAATTGATGGGTACGCCTGAATCCGGAATCACCTAATAATTGGGTACATTTTGCTAATCTTGGATTCAGCCACCGAATCTATTATATTTTGTTGAATTTGATCCAATTAAATTTAGTTAAAAACTAGATAACTAAATCTTATTTTATAAATAAGTGATTCAAATATTTGAATGTTAAATTTAAAAAATTAAATTAATATTATATTTTCGTATTAAATTTTTCACCTAAATTTTAAATTTTTAAATTTTTGATCCAATCAAATTTTATAATATTTAAATTTTGAGTATATAATAATATAATAATATAATTTATCTCAAGTTAGTAAAACTAATTTATTCTCGTATTTAGGTTGTGGGTTTAAATTTAATTGATATCAAAATAAATTTTACTTCATTTTTATGTAACAAAAAGATGGATCCATCTAGTTTGTACTCTCAAATTTAAACCCAACCACTGTATCCATCATTTGTACTCAACCTGTTCACTGAATTCAACCAAGACGACTAGTACTCGACTATCGAATCCGTTGAGTATGTTCTCCCAACCTGAATCCAAACTACAATTATTTTAGATAAGTTTAGATATGACTTAAAAGCTTAGTAAGTTTAAAAAATAGATAATGTCAACAAGCGGGAGGACGGGAGGAATGTGGCCAAAGTTGGCCACACAATTATGATAATAAAAGTTGATGTTGTGAGGAGTTGACTCCACAAACAAGTGCTATTAGATACCTCTCAATTTCTAATGAAATATCCATCCCACCACCACACATCATGCTCAGCCCATTGTTGCTGACCTCAAGCTTGTGTACGTCATAACTAAAGGTAATCCATGAGTCACTGGAATTTATTCATGTGTATATGAATTAATCCATTCTTTTATTTTTCTTTAATTTGCTCCAATAATCTCTTATGGTCATTGAAGACCAAGACAAAAAAGCCATATATATATATATATATATATTATTTTTTCAATATTGTACAATTAACATGACAAGTACCAGTATGATATTTTTTGTAGGAGAATATTAGCTTTGATATTAAAATATTATAAATTTAATTTATAATGTGTATAATTTTCTTCCTCTTTTTATTTTTTATTTTTATAGAATGGTAATACTTATTTAAAAAGGAGTCTCTTCCAGTGTTTCATGTCATCTTCATTAGCCACCTTCTCTCTTTGTTTCTTCCTTCCTCCAGTCTTCAACCCTCTCTTTCAACATTTGCGTACTATATATATATATATATATGCAAGGACGTTCTCACACAGCTCTCCAAGCTCAAAAAAATCGAAAGAATATTCAACAGATTCATTGTCTTCTCCAAAAAAAAAAACTAGCTAGTGGGTTTTGTCTCTTCCTTTCGGAAGACTTTGCTGGAAGCCGCGGGATGCAGTACTCTGTAGAGATCACCGTCGTATCCGCAGAGGACCTCCGGATCGGCAAGAAGCCCGTCAAGAAGAACGCTTTCGTGAAGATGAAGGCCGATTCTGCCGTCGAATGCTGCACGACGGTGACGTCTGCGGAGGAGCGCGGTGGCAACAATAACCTGACAATATGGAACGAGAAGCTAGCCGTGGACCTGCGGCCGGGAGACCTCCGGAGCGGATTCATCACGGTGGAAGTTTACTGCAAAGTAACCTCCTCGAAGAACAAGCTGGTCGGTGGAGTTCGAGTTCCGGTCTCGGACTTCCTCGGGGGATTCCTGCCGAGTAACCATCCGCAGTTTCTGAGTTACCGGCTGTGGGACTCGACCTACGAGCGAAACGGCGTCATCAACATCTCCGTGAGGGTGAAGTCGCCGGAACCAGTAGGTCGCCGGTGTTCCCAAGGCGTGACAGTGCTGCCGAAGAAGGCCACCGTGGGAGCTCCTTTCAGGGGAGAGGTGATGTTCAGCGGCGGCGGTGTTGTAACAGGAGTTCCGGCAGCGTGGCTGGGTCGTCATCACTGTAAATTAATGTAAAATCGATCAAGGGTTTTAAAATTAGGGAAAGAGCAAGTAGATGCGTTGTCCTCACCTAAATCAACATTAACTTACCTGAATTTTTACCTAAGATCTGACATTATTTTCCCCTCTAACCAATGATTATCAATGTTTCTCCTCTATGGCACACCAAAGAGCATTACTTATAAACCTCGATTTTTTTTATCAAATTTCACACAAAAAAAAAATGATCAAATTGAGTGTGTCCACCTCCCTTCCATTAAGAGAAACTTGATTTCTATCACCTCATATTATCAAAATTTGCTATGAAATTAGAGAGACTTTTGGCAACCTTCCCACAACGGAAGAGTTTGAGTACACAATCTCCTTTCTCTAGTCACCAAACTTGGTAATTTTAGTATCATTGTGCTAGTATGGAAGTTAACTTCTTTTCCCACCTATGTCCAAACACATATAGCACCTCTATCTATGCAAGCTGCTCCACACACTTACACTACTCAAAATCCCGATAAAAGGCCAACTAATTTTGAGGTCCAATTTGCTGCTCCGATGATACAAAAATAACCAATAATGTTTCACAAACTCCTCATTATTCCCTCTAGTAAACTCTATGGGCCTTTTAAGTCAAATATAAGTTTTGTGGTCATATTTTATTGTGAAATCTCTCACACCCATCTTTTTTTACCAATTTTTGTAAATGGTAAATTATAAATTATTTTGACAACTATTTAAGGTGATTAAAGAGTAAACAAAAGTGCAAGGGAGTTAGAGTTATGGACATAAATCCGTCTCTCTATATGTAAATTCATATTTTCAAAACCCAAAAATTTTGAGTATAAATTTAAACAAAAAAATAAAATGAATTGAAAATGAAATTGATTTGTTGCCGATTTATAAATAATGATTAAATTATTTGGAAGTGTCGTTAATTTAGATGGTTGAATTTTATAGGTATACTACTTAGTCAAAAGGGATTCAATCAGTTTGGTCGGTGCTCCCATCTTAGATATGGTAACTCTTCATTGCTCAATAGTCCATTTTAAAGCACTCTATTTGTAAGGTAGGTAAGTCCAAATGACTAAAAGGGTATGATTAATGAAAGGAAGAATTGTTTATCAAAATATGACAATGTTAAATGGAAAGCTCCCATAAACATAAATTATAAGAAATAAAAGATATCTCTAAGCTAGTAAGCTATAAATGAGTAAAATTATAATTTTGGGTGTCCGAAAGAAAGATTTTCGAATAAAAAAATTACAACAATGGATTATTTCGAGTTGAATAATCAAAATCAATCGAGTGAAAAATGTAAGTGAATGAATCATGAACATTTGTTAAGAACCACGTCAATATGATGATGATACAAGCTAATAAAATTCGACTCATATGAATTTAAAGTACATAAGATTACACTCATATGAAAATAATGATTATTTTTTTTGCATAATATGAAAATACGATTAAGTGGGAAGATAGGATCCAAAGGGACGGGGAGATAAGAAAGGTAAGAAAAGATTTTAAGAGTAATTTCACAAATTTGGAAATCTTAAAATAACTACAAAGAAAAATGGGATAGAGAAAATTTCCAAGGTAAATATGAGTAGTTTAATGAAAAGTTAAAGTATGCAAATAGGATGAGAATTTATCCTATGGTGTATGACCTATTCTAGTAATGAATCAGTAGAAAAGGGACCTAAGATATCAAAAGATTCTAATGAAAAAAAGTGTTCTAGCCCATGGTTGCTAGAATGGAAAAAAATGAGTAAGACAATAATGGGTTGAAAGAGAAAAGTATTTCCCATTTAAGAATGAGAAAATGAGAAATCAAAAAAATTTTGACATAAAATTGTGATTTAAAGTGAACTACCATTGGTAAAAAAAAAATCAAAGTAGGAATTAGATAAATCTCAAATGTTTAATTAAAATAAAAAATAATAGAAATGGATAATGAACCAAATATGATGTGAGAATCGGACCAGTTCATGATTAATTAGATCTGAACCGAGTTAAACCTGCTTAAAACAAGAATAGCCCGTTCAAAATTTTATTTTTATAGTTGAATTAAAAATATTAATTTGATAAATTGAATTAACCAAAGTGTAGAAAATAAATTTAGATAAATTTATAAATTTAAAATTTTTAGAAAACCATTCAAAATAGATATGAATCGACTAATTTTCGATTTTAAGTCAACAATCGAACTGATAAACGATACAGTTGATAAATAAACCGTGTGTCAGTTCAACGCACAATTAGTGCATAACACTTATCTGAATTAACGTGAACTGAACCATAGCAAATATGTCAAATATATAAAAGAATAGAATATAACAGAATGGTGTATCAATTAAATGTATACATATTAAATAAACCATAGTTCTTATATAGGTAAAATATTTATTTATTTATAAACTAATAATAATATAGCTTATATTTAAAAAAAATATTATAAAAACTATAAATGATGTACGAGATAATTACTATAAATAATCTATAAAATGTTACTATTATTATATTTATAAAATAATTTTAAAAAATAGGGTTTTAATTAGGGACGGAAGACCATAATCTACTAGTAAAATTTGATTAAAACCAATGTTGGTTAGGTTCGGATCTTATATAATAAATCCAATACTTAGATTTGTGTTCTTGGTGAATCGTATAAGATAACAAGATTGGGTTTAGAAACAAAGAGTAGAAGTTAAGTTAGTAGCTGTGTATTAAAACTATTAATATATTATTTTGTAATTAAGTTAAATAGTTTATTATGTAATATTATATTATTTTATTTATTTATAATTGAATTTAATTATATTATTAAAAATATATAATAAATATTATATTAAATAAGTATATTATAAATATATTATATATAATATTTTTACCATATAATAAGAAAATAAATAAGTATTAAAGACAATATACATTATAATAACAACAATATACATATATAATACATTATATATATATATATGATAATATCCTATTTTTATTATATAAATCAAATATATTATTATTACAAATATATAAATATAGCATATAAATATTAATTATATAATAATATATATTATATAATTAAAATATACATTCTTATATATAAAATTTTTATTACATAATTATATCATACAACAAAAAAATAATTTATAATAAGGAAATTAATATTGACAATATTTAATATCAATATTGTTATATATATTAACTAATTTAATGTATAAAATTATCGATTTAAAATAAAAATTGAATTAATTTATAAAATAAAAAAACGAAATTAATATATAACAATAAAAGGTTCTCTTGTTGAATATTGCTTGAAGAATACTTGTTCGGCCCATGATCGACCGCTCTCTCTTCCCCCTCCCTATTTACAGTCCCCATCTCCGGCAACAACCTCTCAACAATTCTTCCCCCTTCACTGGACCGCCGCCCCTCCAACTTTCCGGCGCCGCCTCTAGCTACCGCCGCCTTCACCTTCCCGTGCCTTCCCCAACCGCCGCGTCTATCTCCCGGCGACTTTGCCCCTCCTCTTTGCCTTTATCCTCTATTGCCCCTTCATACTCGCGTTCCTGCCACCCCCTTAAAGTTGTCGGAGTTCCATATGGTAGCCATCAGAGTTCCGAATCGCGCCCCTCCGCGCAAATCATAACCCATCAACTGAGCATCGCAGCTAGGCCTCTTCACTCCCTCCTGAATCGCTGCTCCTCACCCCCTTACGACAGCTTTCGAATTGTGGCCCTCCCACCGCCGGCAGCTTCCGAGTCATTGCCATCCGGTAGTTTCCGAATATAAGAAATATTATCAGGATACTCTTTATTACCTATTTTGATTTTCTCCATAGGGGAGGAATCATTGTTTGGTTTCTACCGGAGACCAGGGCTATAGAATTGCTGTTTTAATTCCATGCACCCGCGATGTCTTCCTGCTTTAGAATATTATTGAATTGGGTCAATTCTACTTATGCTAACCAGTTCTGATGCTGTTCAATAGAATTTCATTTGATAGTCATTGATTTTACTCTTAACCATCAACTGAATTTGATTAGAGTTCTTACATCTAAAATCTTTTGTTTAGTCAAAGCTAAAAAGTAAAGTGCAATTTGATCTTAGCATTTGAGCAAGTACATGTCCAATTGCAGATTGCTTTGCTATTTATGCATCCATCATCCTCCAGTGCACGTTCCCTCTCATTGTTTTAGAATACATCTTCATTCATATAGTTGCTTCATTTCCTTTACCTTTGTGGACAGACTGTTTGGAAAGAGAATTGCCTTGCATATTTTATTCCATAATGACATCATGTAGGCGACTCAGTCAGCTTTGCTCCTTTTGAGACTGCAATACAATAATCTTGTGAAAATCCTAGAATTCCAGATCTAGAGCTTCCATAGGAGAGTTTAGCATACATTTTAGTGAGACTGTTTCTTACATTTGAATTTTATAAATTACATTATATTCATTTTACTGCAGTTGGTGACCTATTCGCCCTCCAATTCTACCCTTCACCAGATTATCCCCTGAACTGACTATTGAAGGTAAATGAACCTCATGCCTATAGTTATTTCTATTGTTTTGCTGATATATAATGTTAAAATGGTCTATATGTATGCCCTCAGAAGTTAGGAAAATTGCTTTTATGACCAACAATCGTGTGATACTATGAAAATGGTTTGATTGTATGGCCTGCTTTTCTAAAATTAGTCTGATTGTATAGACTTGGGGGCTAGCGTTTTTCTGAAAATGGTTTATTTGTATGGATTAATTTACTTAAAAATGTTTTGATTGCATGGCCTTGGGAGTTAATATTTGTTGAAAATGTCTGATTGTAGGGCCCTAGGAGTTAGAAAACAAAATATTATTTTCTGACCGACAATTGTGAGATTCTATGGTTTGATTTTAGCTTTGGTAGCCATTGATTTACTTGAAACAGTCTGATTGTATGACCTGCTTCACTGATGAATGATGGTTTGGTTGTATTTCCCTGAAAGATTGAACAAAAAATTCCTTTGCTATCTGAAAATTGCATGTATGACATGCTTTGCTAAAGATGTGCCGATTGTATACACTTGGAGTTAATGTTTTTTTTTTAAATATTTTGTTTGTATGGACTGGTTTGCTTAAAATGGTTTTATCGGATTTGGGAATTAATGCTTTTCTGAAAATGGTTTGATTGTATGACCTTATGAGCTAATATTTTGCTTAAAATGGCCAGATTGTGTGTCCTTTGGTGTTCGAAAAAGTTGCTTTCCTGACTGATAACAGTGTATTGCTATGATCTGATTCTGACCTTTGTAGCCCAGAGAGTTCGAACAAGAAATTGCTTTCTGCATAGGAGCTAACACTCCACTTTTCAGTAGGAGTTCTACTGATCAGGCGAGCACGGTTCCCTCTCCATTGATCAGCGACCACCTGTCCTCTATCAAGAAAGCTAGTGCTGAATCTACAGAGCTGCAAACCAGTTTAGTTTGTCATTTTGTGGAAGGATCAACTGAGTGCTTGCTCTTGCTGTGTATCTGCATGTGAGGAGTGAGCAGGGTAGGGTTTCCTGGCTTGCATTTTCTAAGCCATTTCCCAGAAAGCCATTTTCCACCTACTATTGATGCAGGGAAGGGATGCCTCTTGAAGTCTTAGAAAATACCTCAAGTATCTGAGCTAGATTCTTTGACCAGCAAAGCAGTGCATGCTATCCTAGCTTTTACATAGTTAAAGTGTATCTCTAACTTCTGCTCTCCGGATATTCTCTTAAAAAGTTTCCTTCAGCTTAATACCATAGACATGAATAGTTAAAGGTCATCTTTTATAGTCAATCATCAGGTTTTACTTCATAAATTTTGAGATGGCTTCAAGTTCTGGTGCACAATCTTCAGAAAATGAGCATAGGAATAAGGAGAACATGCTACTGATGGTAGAAAGCACAACTAGTTCATGTGGGAGTCCTGCAAGGCATGAAGAAGATGAAGATGAGGATGAGGATATAGATTTTAATCCTTTTATAAGGGAAACTCTTTCGCCTGAAGCATCATCAAGTTTGAGCTCTGAAATTGAAGGGTTGGATGATGTTATTGTCTGTAGTGCGAAGGAGCCTTTCAGTACAAATTTGGTGGAAAAATTGAGCTGTAATGTTGGAGATTCTGATCAGGCAGAAAATGAGCGTATGGTTGACACTATCGATTCTCAAGTAGAACCGTGTGAAGAACTACTACAAAAGACGTCAAAGGCCTCTAGTCAAACTACTAGTGCAGTTATTCAAGAAGGCGACTTCACAAAAAAGAGTGTTAATTTGAGTGCTTCCTCCCCAAATGGAACAATACAACATGGGAATCTGGGAGTGCTTTCAAATGATGCTGATGCCATTTGTAAACGTACCAGAGCTCGTTATTCTCTTGCAGGTTTCACTCTCGATGAACTAGAGAATTTTCTTCAGGAAACTGATGATGATGAAGATCTACAAAATATTGACGATGAAGAGGAGTATAGGAAGTTTCTTGCAGCTGTTTTACAAGGTGGGGACGATGATATTCAAACTAACGAAAATGGTGGGGGTCTTGATGATGAAGATGAGGATAGTGATGCCGACTTTGAAATTGAACTCGAAGAAGCACTTGATAGTGATTATGATGATAGACTAGTAGATAGAACCCTATCTCCCAGTGACAAATCTCGAAGGAGAACTGAGACAAGGCAGAATAGACGCCGAAACACAACCTTAGGGAAGAAAGACAATTTATTAGATAATACAAAAAGACCGCTGCGCCCCCTTTTACCTTTAGCACCAATAGGACTTAATTTATCTCCAGCACAAAATGGAAGATTGCTGACTACTGCTAATACTGTTGCAGAGAGTGGTTATATTAGTGGATTCACTCCTCACCAAGTTGGTCAATTGTATTGCTTGATCCATGAACATGCGCAGCTTCTTATTCAGATATATTCGCTTTGTATTCTTGACCCTTCTAGGCAACAAACTGCCTCACAGATTCAAGAACTCATCTTTGAGATACTTCATAAACGTGATCAGGTGCTTGCATGTAGGAATATACCATATCCTGCTGATCTGTTTCGATCTCCCTATCTTAGCCTGTCCATGTCAGAAGAATCTTCTCAATTATACCAGAATCAGAGAATGGGACCTTTCATTGATAATGCACAAGGAAGGATTTCTGCTTCAGATAATATGGATGTAGCTGGAGATGCTTACCCTTCTTCCAATGGACAACCTGAACAAATTTCCTGCAGTCGCCTGGGTTCTTCCAAGTCTTTTGATGGTTTCCCATGGCAACCAATTATAGATGGTCCTATATTATCCATCCTTGATGTGGCCCCACTTCATTTAGTTAAGAGTTATATGGATGATATGTCCAATGGTATGTATGACATATCTGCCATTTGCTTTGTGAGAATATATATAATACATAGCATTAATAAAAAGGAAAATATATCTTTTCGGTGCTTTGTTACTGAACTAAAATATTTTCATGTTCAGAAGTTTGGGATCTTCTTGTTGTAAGTTGATCAATGTGTTTAGTGCTCGTTATCTACGGCCTTTGAAGTTCCTAGTATTTAGGAAATGTTTATATTTTCACTGTCTAGGCTAGTAGTACAAATATCATTTAGAGACAGTCAGCCAGATTTCATATTAATTTCTTGGCTTGCTATCTGGGGCATGATGTTATTATGTGCACTATCCATGCAATTCCTCTTGTATAATTGATCTTTAAATGTTATTTTCTGTTCCTCTCCCTGTAATTGGTTTAAGCTGGAGTTCTCATTTGTGTCTTTGTCCTTTGGAAATCAACTGACATTTTGTTATGCAGTAGAATTGTTTCACTAGTTGGAAGCAATTTTTTTATTTTGATTCTTAAAAGGAAAATCTTATTGGTGATTTGTCGATATTGTGTTTGGTACATCCGTGCTTATGGCACTCATGCTACTCCTTCCAGCTATATTTGAAATTTTGGCTTATGGTATCATGATTTCAATGATGACATTGAGTTGCAGATCTTAATGCCTGATTTATTTACCTTTATATGAACTTAAAGGAGTTTACCTAGGTGATACCACACAAGGTCTAATAACTTGTTGTGTTTCTGTTCTATATGGCTCTATTTGATCAAAAGATGGTTGACAACTTGTGAGATTTAATGTGTCTTCAATCAAGGCTTGTCTTTAGCTCCCTTTTAATTGCTACAATATTGCCAACCAGAAGTTAGTTAATTTTGCTGGAACATTTGCTTGCAGCTGTTCGAGAACATCGGCGTCGTCATGTTGAATCCAGCATTGATGTTCGTATCGAGAGAGAACCATTGTTTTCACTTCCCAGTTTTTCAAATGCTGGTGAAGTTAACTTGGATGGAGTCAGAGGAGAGTTGGCTACAGATACCAACAAGGGACTTTCTTCTTCAAATGGGCCATTTAAGAAGTCACTGGCAGCTGCATTGGTTGAATCTACAAAGAAGCAATCAGTTGCTTTGGTTCCAAGAGAAGTTGCTCAATTAGCTCAAAAGTTCTTACCCCTTTTCAACCGAGCTTTATTTCCACATAAGCCACCTCCCATTTCAGTGACAAATCGGGTACTTTTCACCGATACTGAGGATGAGTGAGTTATATGCTCTCGACTTACACCTCCTACATTACCATTTTATTTCATGTTATATGTATAATTTGATAAAGATGGAACTTTGGTTATAAAATTACACTATAACTGTTTTGGTTATGGTTGATGCAATAAATTGATTGGTTTTTTAATGGATTTTCTGTTAGTATATTTATAAAAACAAGTTCGGTGCATGAGATTTAGAATTATGGATGTATGATTAAGATGTACCATTCTCCAATCAATTTCTTACCTTCCTTCAAAATAATCCTGCAGAACATAGTAGGTTTTAAATTGTGATGCAAAATCTGCATTTTGATTTGAGATCTCTTCTTGATGCTTGAAAACTTTCGATAAGAAAGGATAACTCTTGAGGTTGTGCCTTCAGATATTACTTGGTCTGGCATTCATTTCTTTGGTCTCATTTTTTGTTTTATTCTTAAACTATGGTTGTAGACTAGCTGCAAAGGAGGATTTTCCCCTTATATAGGTTTTTCCTTAATTATAGGGGGTTAAATTTAACACAAAAATGTGGCTAGGGAATGAATCATCTTTCACCATCGGCATCAAATTCAACAGAAAAGACTCTTTTAGATATTTGTCATTATGTTCATTGATAGGATGCCAAAGTAATGCCAGCCTGTAGAGGTTATCACTTCTGATCCTGCTCCCAGGAATGAAGAAAAATGACTAGTTTTTTCATTGTATGCTACAGATTGTTGGCCTTGGGGATGATGGAGTATAATACTGATTGGAAGGCAATTCAGGAACGATTTCTTCCTTGTAAATCAAAGCATCAGGTAATCATAACAACTCTTTATTATGTACATTTATTAGTTCATTTTCGATTCGATATCTTTCTTGTTTGATCCTTTGAGTTATTATTTTGCAGATTTTTGTTAGGCAGAAAAATCGGTGTTCATCTAAAGCTCCAGAGAATCCAATAAAGGTACATGGGAAGTTTCACCAAGTAGTAGTTCTCTTTGAATCATATTAATAATGTTGATGATATGAGTTGCTTTCAAGTTGCCTCCTAGACTTTAATTACTTCTTGGAAACATTGATATATGTCTTATACTTCATTTAAAAATTTTTAGTGTTTGATTACAATGTTTTCCTAATAAATTGTCTCATAATTTCCATGGGAGGTAAACATGAATTATTATCATGTTTAGGTGATAATTATCAAAATATACATCATCAATATCTCTTTTGTTTAATTATAAAAAGTATTAACAAAATGTACATGTGATAATGTACTTATTCGAACAACTTTCCATGAGTTATAATGTACACTAAAAGGTCTATATTAAATGTTTTCTGATAAATTGGCGTGTACTTTCCGTAATCATACACTGCTTTCCATTCAATACCTTTCTTATTTGACCCATGAATACAAATTTACAAAAGGTTTCTGTTTGTTATTGCTGTATCTGATTACAATTATCAAAATGAAAACAATTATTATTGAAAGTAAAGAAGGCTTTATGCTTGATTATTTTTTCCAAATGGGTTGTTAACTGTTTACTTTTTCATTGGTTTGAGCTGATATAAATTATCAATTCCAAGTCTTTTCTGTGGAATAGCTGGTCTTGGTACATTTATGGCAAAGATCACATGTCAATAAATTCCATGGCAGGCAGTTCGAAGGATGAAAACTTCTTCATTGACTGTTCAAGAGGTGCAATATATCCAAGAGGTATGTTTTGGTAGAAAGTGATAATATTATCCTCCTAATAACTTTATGTTGTTATGTGTGGTTGCATGTTAGGATATGTTCACATATCAACAACATGCTCCTTGTAAGTGAATTCCATAAGTTCATGCTTTTCTGGATGACCAGATCTTCGATAAGATGAACTGAGAATAATAACAAATTTTCAATTACTTGGAAAAGAGTAATTGTGCCCAATGATGTAAACTCTGCCCTATCACATATCAGATGTGCAAGTTTTAGTTTTTCCATTTGGACATACTATTTTATTGACTTTTCTGATATTGTGATCCAATCTATGCCTGAAGGGGCTCAAATTATACAAACTCGATTGGAAATCCATATGGAAGCTTATTGTTCCACATAGAGATCCATCTCTGTTACCTCGTCAATGGCGTACAGCTGTGGGAATTCAGAAGTCTTACAAGCAAAATGCTTTGAGAAAGGAAAAGAGACGTATCTATGAAGCAGAGCGGAGAAGACGAAAAGCTGCAGATCCCTCAAGCTGGTCTAATGGATCAGAGAAGGAGGTAATATCATGATCTTAGATCTGAACATGTTATATGCATATTGCAGCCATCTTGCTTTCGATTGCTGTTGGCTAATAATTTGTTATAGCTGCACTGCACCTTATGGATGAATGGCTAATTAGAGGAAAAAGGCAGAAGCATAGGCTTTAGTCCAATTGAACAATGAACTGGCCGATCTAAGTTCATGGTTTGATTTCTGTTCATTGCCTTGGAAGATTTTATATGCGTATTGCAGGAATTCTGGTTTTGATAGTGATTCACTAATAATTTCTGATAGCTGCACTACATTATGTTTTGATGAATGGCTAATTAGAATAAAGACAGAAGCATAGGCTTTAACTAAAATGCCACCCTTTTGATCTGATAAAATTAATTTGAAAACCATTTACAGTTTTAGCTTTAAAAGAAGGAAGAAAGGTAGAGGACAACTACAGCCTAACTGGCACTTCAATGTCACTCTTAACAAGTTGCCAAACTATTGATTCTATTGTCACCAACTCTGTTAATATCAAATTCATGTTTTTTTACTATATCATTGTAACTGAATGGCCATCCTTCTTAACTAGTGTGCATTGAAGCAAAGAATTTGCAATATTGGACCATTTTGTTTGAGGAAATTTGGGGCTTTACATGTTAGCATTCCTTTTGCTGGTTTGATTTTTTTATTAGTCACCCCATTTATATTATTGACATGCAATATTCTTATTTGCTATGCATGGGAAATTACTACAGCTTGTTCAATGACAAATGCTTCATTGTAGCATGTAAAAGTAAATCAATGATACCTGTTGATTTCAGTGACTGCCTTTGAGATGCTCTTCTATTAAAGTTAACTTCAAAGTATTGATAGGATCGGGTGCATTAGTGCATGTATGATCACACACAAGCCCCATATCAATTTGACATAAGCCCCATATCAAGTTGGTGCACAAAATTTATTTTCAGCATCCAATAGAAGTTAAGGGTGTTATTTACAAAAAAACTTTACATGGAGATTGCACTTGTTGGCTTGAAAAATGTTCAGCCCATTGACTAACTTCCTATTCTCTCCTCACTTTTCCATTTCTGATGAAGAAAGTGGTTATTTATAATGGAGAATTTTCACATCATTTGGAAATAGGAAGTTATTATTTCGAAACAGTATGATTATAGCTTGCTGGGATCTGTGATTCTAGTACTTATCAAGTGGAAAGAGGTCAAATGTTAAACCATTTTCTATGCATCCACTACAATTGCCAAGCAAGCTAGGTTGTCTGATGATGGACAAAGTTGGATTTATTGCCGCTTCAAAATTTGACTTGTTGGAGAAAATCATATATTGTGGAAGATAATCATTTGGCTTAATAACACGCTTTTATTTTCCATTATTGATGGAACCTTAGTTTAAAGCAGTTGTCTGTGGCAAATTGAGCCTGACTAAAACCATGCAAATAATTTCTCATGTTTATGAATTTCCTCGTACTCATTTTCCCTGCACATTTCTTGTTCTGTACATGTGATATAGGATCCTCTCTCATGAAAACTCTAGTAAACTGTTTCTGCATGTACTATTTGACTGCAGGATTGTGGTAGTGGAGATGATTGCATTAATGAACCAGAAGAAGCATACATCCATGAAGCATTCTTAGCCGATGAGTGGCGACCAAGTGCATCAGGTACCATGCCCTCACAGACTCAAAGAACCAGCTCTATGAAGCCATTTAGCAAGCCTACAGTTGTTGGAGCACATTATGGTGCAGGAAACATTGGTCAGTATATTACTCAGGCAAATCATCTACTTCAACCCAATGGTGCATCTCATTTCTCTGTGAATCAAGCCGAAAAAACAATTCCAGGTCTAGATGGCAAACATTTAGTGAAATTGGCTCCAAATCTGCCGCCAGTCAATCTTCCTCGAAATGTTCGTGTTCTTTCACAGTCGGCGTACAGAACTAATCAACATGCCACCAGGGTAGGATCTACTTATGAAGGCAGAGCTGCAAATGTTCCAGATTCTCATCAAGAAGACTCGGGTGTTCTTGGGGAGAGAAGCCTTGGTGTTGCTGAGGAGAGATTCAATAGTTCAGTACTACGGATGCATCCTTTATTATTTCAAGCCCCTGTTGATGGGCGTCTTCATCACCCATCAGATCCTAGTACCAGTTCTTCAGGTTCCTTTAATTTATGTACAGGAAACCGACCTCAGTTAAAGCTCAGTCTCTTCATGAGCCCTAATCAGACAATTCAGGATCTTAATAGTTTCAATAGAAATGTGACTCAGGATGCCAACTCTTCATTTTCTGGGATTGAATTTCATCCACTCCTTAAGAAGCCAGATGATGCTGAGAGAAACATGAAGTTGTGTTTTCGTGGATCATTAGCCACTGCTTCCTCATCCCAATGTACATTTGACAAAGCTAATGAGCTTGATCTGGAGATGCATCTGAGTTCTTCATCGAAAAAGGTTAAAGATTCTGAAAGATGCGATAAGGAAAATTCTGGAGTAGGATTAGTAAACAGAGAAAGTACAGACCCTTCAAGGCAACCTTTTAACAACCTGCCGTCAGTTGGGGGTTTGATCAAAGGAGGATCACGAATTTTGGTTGATGACAATGATAATATCTGTATGGATATTGTAGATGATCAGTCTCACCCTGAAATTGTCATGGAACAAGAAGAGTTAAGTGACTCTGAAGAGGAATTCGAAGAGCAGGTTGAGTTTGAGTATGAAGAAATGACAGATTCTGAAGAAGAGGATGTATCATGTGCAGTTGTATTTTCTGAAGCCACAAATAAGGTACATCCACATTCCCATCTCTATGTAGATATACTATAAGAAAAATGCTAATAATTTTGCTCAAGCACATTAATATGCATATTCAGTGGATACTGATATTTCTCTTTCTAATGCCATTATATATTAGTGTCTTTATCACTGCACTGCCTCTTTAAGAGTTGGATATGTGAATTACAAGATTGCATTAGATGAATAAATAAAAAATTGAGTAAACTTGGAAGACACACTGGTTTATAAGACAAAATTAACTCCCATTGGATTCTGCAATACCCTGCTTTAAAATGGGACAAATGCCACCTTTATGTGAAGTATACAACAAACTCTTAAATTTATAATACAAATCTAGCGCAGCTTTGAGTGACATTATCTTCAAAATTTTGCTAGGATTGTCACTGAACTTGAATAATGGTGAGTACCCTATTCTAGAACAAGTGGATCTCTTTCAATGAAACCTGGTTACCCTTTTTAGTGGCAAATAATATGTTATCTATTGTTCTTTGACATACCATACTGGGATCAAGAGTTTAATTGGTACCATGGCAAATATTCACTTGTATTCGGTGGGGGACTAATGTTTCTATAGAAAGATATTGGTTGGTGTGATAGAACTTAAGTGACTCTTGGAGATGTCCAGTTAAGATATTGGTTTCTGTTTCTTTCATGGCTGTTTCATCAATTTTCTCTTCAAGGAAAGAACTCTCTCTGTAAGAGAGAATCTGGGGTGTGCCTAGGGAAAGAATGAAGTTCCTTTTTATCTTTATGCATACACGTCTTAGGTAATTCTTACATTCTACTTCTCAAATTTGAATGTCAAACTGTACATAATACTTGGATCTCATCTACACTTTTGATGAGTTAAAATTTGCACCCCGTTGATGTCAATGGTGGAACAAGTGTTGCTTTCTTCGCTAATAATTATTCTTTCTTGGTAATACTTTTCTTACTAGGATGCCCTAAATACTCCAGTGGATGAGGTCCCTATCGTCCGACAGGAAGGTGGAGATCAAAGGCAGGGCGTACATTGTTCGCCGGATCACACTGGTGATGGAGGCTGCTTGGGCCCTTCCTCTGACTTGTGCCCAGATGCAGACCGAAAAGACAACAAATTGAGCAGATCACAGCTTAATCTTTTATCTAGTGAGAGCGAATATCGTGCTGCTGAATGTCCTGCACTTTTACGTCCCAAAAGATCCTGTGGGAAGAGAAAGGAACCAGCCAAACAGGATGCGAGTCTTCCCGTCAGGAGGCCTCGCAAGAAGCCATGCAGAAACAAGAAAGATTCAAACGCAACATTGCTGTAGATAATGGGAACGCTAGTAAATATCAGAGTAGTTTTATTGTCATGGAAGTTGATAGACCGCCTTGCTGACTGGCAGTCTGGCCACCTTAAATAGCTGTGGCTGCAAGCATATCCCTACAAAGTGCCACTAGGGAATATTTGGTCCAATGGCATGTAAATGTAATGACATGGGTCATGAAGTATCTTATTAACCTCTGAATATTCTGATGAAAGATGAAAAGAAACTGGCCTTACAGATGCAAGACCTCTTCTCACCAACTGGACATTTCCAGGACCTATCTAATTCTTCTCACCAAAAAGATGGCACGAAAGCTTCTGGTTGAAGAGCTACGTGAGAGGTTTTTTTTTTTTTTTTATAGATGCTTTTAACTGCAGGAGATAGTGTAAAGGAAAGGATTTGAACATCATCCTATAATATTCAATATTGATCGTGGGACTTGACAATATATGATTTTGGGTTTGACACTCTATAATGCCTTTTCTCTGAGCTAGCTTCTTGTACTATTTAAGGACAGTGCTATCTAATGACTTGCTTGTCTTGCGGGACAATGAAACTAATGCTTCAATCTTTTGGTTCTTGTTGCTCCTACCCAGAAGCCAATCATTATTCGATTGCAGGACTATTGTGGGAGTCGTAAAGTTGCAGCTTTTGACTGTTATTCACAGAGAGTGAGAGTCCTGCTATCCTAATTTCAAGTAAGAAATCGTGCCATTAGCCTCTAGCTTTGGTAATAATGTTTCTTTTGGGAATTTACTTGATGTGGGGAATGATCTGATTTTTTTTGTACAATAAATAAATTAATTAAATAGCTTTCAAGCTAAACAAATTGATCCGGTATAAAAGGAGGCTTATGTTCCACTAAAGCTAAAATATTATCCTGTAGGTTAATCAACAGAAGGATTATTCTCTTGGAAGATAATACTTCTATTAATTAAGTGGTATAAAAATCAAAAACAGTTTTAGAATTATCCCACTAGCATTTGGTGTGCTTATATTTTTGTTAAACAAAGTGATTAAAAACACTACTTATCAGCACAGCAGCTTGCAGATTTTTGCACTAGAACCAAGTGAAATTTTTGAAAATTTCTGCTTATTAATCTAAATATCTCAATTATGTGGTATAGGCTCAAATTTCACTTCATAAGCGATCCCAGATTGATGCATCTACCTCTAATTAATCTGTCTCTAGTATGATTTTTGAGAGTTGCATTTCCTCAACTTTGATACCGTGCACCAGAGCTAATGCTTCAGCTTCCAATGGCTTTTGGTATTTTATCCTTTAAAGTTTGCTTACTATGTATTCGCCTGTCTCATTCCCCACAATGATGTTAATGTCTGCCTCACCTCAGGCTGAGTTGCTTTCCTGTGCTACATCTTGCCCAGTTTTTCTTTTGCAATGCCTAGACTGATCCATTTCTACTCTTAGCATCTGCACAACTCTAGTACCCTTTAGTACTCACGTTGGATCTAATTGCCCCCTGATGGATGCATTGATTCCTTATTACCCAGTTGGATCTGATTGCCCCCTCATGGATGCATCGATTCCTTGCCTTCAAAAGTTGTCAGCATGTTCTGGCTATTTGAGTTAGTGTCTCCTATACTCGTGTGTTGTCTTCCCCGTTAAGGTTGTGATCTGTTTGTTCCTGATACCACAATTTGCCTTTAAAAATCGTTAAGGTTGTGATCTCTCTGTTCCTGATACCACAATTTGCCTTTAAAAATTGTTAGCATGTTCGGGCTATTTGAGCTAGTGTCTCCTATACACTTGTGTTGTCTTCCCCATTAAGGTTGTGATCTGTGTGTCCCGGATACCACAATTAGCAAATCGGACTGGGCGTATCCATCGACATTCCAATAACATATGTTTTATTGTTTACTTGTCATCACAGAAAAAATAGTCAGTAGAGAAACCTAAGATACGAATAACTGTTTTTTAATTTACATACAAGTTATTTGAAATCGCACTCTATACAAAAATGTCTAATTTTTGGTAGGTAATCAGAATGGAAGAGGATAACCCTATTTAATGTAATTAGGTTGTGTTATTTTAGAAAAACATAAGCTGATTTTGTAGTAAGCATACCATTTTTTCCCCGAGGCCATCATCCCTAAGACTCACATTGGGTATATGTATACTAAGTATCGCTGTAGACTCGTTATTAGTTATATAGTGTCGTTTTCAACCTTTCATCTAAGAAGATAAGGCTCTGACCTGGCGGGCGATCCATTGACCTAGCTAAATCGATGACCGGTTTAATTGGACCAAGTTTGGCGATCAAAAATCGAAAATTGACTAGTTCAAATCCAATTAATCTAGTTTTCTAAAAATTAAAAAATTTTAAATTTATCTAAATTTATTTTTTACATAGTGGTGAATTCAATTTTCAAAATTAACATTTTTAAGTCAACTCTAAAAATGTATATTTGAACCAGTTCTTTTTGGTTCAACCTGGTTCAGTTCTAGTTCACCCTAAATTGATACGGTTCTCATATCCAATTTGCAATATGATCATTTTTCTTGATTTTTGGATATTTATTGATCACTTGGGATCACTTAAATTCTCATTTATTATTTATCTACATTAATTCTGATTCACTTTGAACCTTGGTTTTGTTTCAAAATTTTCCGATTCTCCATTCCAGTTTTCTTGTTTTGAGAAAATGAGTTTACACATAGCATGTGGCTTTTTGAATGAATTAATTCCCTAAGTGATGGGTTTTGGATTGTTGAATAGGAGAAACTCTGGTTTTTAACGGATTTAGAAGCTTTAGTCGGAAGAAGGAGACAGCAAGCGTGCACGTGCTCGGATGTTTGTGTGTTGCGCACCTTGCTCATGCGGCACATGTGCACCTAAGGTGGCGTGTCGACCGATTCTCACTATAGTGAATTGGTTTCACGCAAATTTCTTGGTTGGTTTGGTTGTTTTTTGGTCGATTAACCCCTTTTCCTATCGATTCCTAACCCAATAAAAATACCTAAAATTTTTATTAAATTTTTTATTAAATGGACTCAATAACCACCTCATTCTTATTTGTTTAGCCCACTCTAAAAATCAAGGATTTTGTGACCTAAGTTAGCTCGAATCTGGTTCGAACCAGTTGTTTCTCAACTCTTTTTTGATACTTGATTTCAAACCTTAGGATATTTTCTAAGTACTATTATAACCATTCTCATTACCTTAATACTCCTTTCTCAAACCATTTTCTTAACCCAGTTCTATTTGGGTTCCAAGTTCATGTTTACCTTCTCAATTTAGTCTTGTTTTCCGGTTTGGGGATTATCGATTTTACAAAAATAGTTATATCTAATGGAGACAATGTCAAATTTTCAAGAAATTGAAATATTTTATGGATTATCACGATCCATTAGATGGATTAGACCCTAAGGAGCCTATAAGAAGCATGAATTGTGAGATCAACGAACTAAAAAAAATTAAGTAAGCAATAGAGGAAGTCTTAGGAAAGACCAACCAACGTTATATTAAGTATTGCATAAGATCAAGCATTAGGAGGAAGGATGTGCCATATTATAGTGCATTTTAACAATGGTATGAATGTGTATAATCGTACCACCTCTAGACATTGATAGATGGAGTTATACCCTCATGCACGTGATCTCAATTAGACACTTTACAAATAAATATTGTGAGTTGACTTGAGTAGAGTACTAAGATGTGCGTTCGTGACAAATAGAACAAAAAAGGGGGAGATACCAATAATTGCTAAGTATAGAACGAAAAAGGGGGAGATACCAATAATTGCAAAGTATAGAATAGTATTTACGTGAGAAATTTCGTAGGAGTGTGCTAAAACTCGAGATATGGAGTGTTAGCCCAAAGTATCCATAGAAACCATAATGTTATAAAATAAATGAGGGAGTATATGAGTAATTAAGAGATATGATCGACAATCTAAGATGATTAGCATGAGCCTCTAATGATGATTCCAGAAATAATATGATATTTCTAATGGAATATATTGGAAAAAGGGTTACCACAGACCTAAGATAAATAATGATACTAATTTCAATAAGGAAATTGGACAAAAGGGAGTAGATATAAGAATGTAAATGGGAGAGGGTATGAATGCATGCATGATGGCATAACAAAAGGGTGAAATAAGAGAAAGCGAGAAGACTTAAGTTAACCATGAGAGAAAATCCTCTTCCCCGACTAATAAAAGTTTTAAGGAAAAAACTCATAAAAGTAGGGAATAGTTGTAACACCATGATTTTTGAAACAGGAATTTAAGCCTAATTGGACCAAAAATTGAGGTTAAACCAGGAATGAGATCCTGAACCAGGAATGGAGCCTTGAACCATGATTGAAAATCAAATTAGATCAAAAATCAATGTTCAAAATGGGAATGGGAACCCGAGCTAAAAATAGAAATACAATCGGATTAGAGATCGGTTTCCCAAGCAATAAACCAAGATTTTGGAAAAAGTTCATTTTTCGACCAGGATTGAGATTTCAGGTTAAATTACTCACAGAACTTGAGAAGGGAAAAAGGTCATTTAATTAAATTAAAGAGAGAGAGGGAGGGGGGAGAGAGAGAGATAAAGGGGCTTCTGTTTTTTGGATCTGAGTCGAGTTGACTGGCTCTGTGAAACCATTACAGTGCCCCCTTTTCACCCAAGAGGATTATGATCACACACCCTCAAAAGAATGGGTCCAATTAATTTAATTTTGGACCAAATTACATACCACAAAATGTAGGTATAAGCTCACAATTAACCTATATATCTCCCTATTAGTTTAAATGTATTAACTCTCCCTGATAAAATCAAATTTTAGATCCAAAGTCGAAAAATACATTAGTAATCGGGATCCAAATTCACCCTCACTCAGCCACCAAATGTAGTGATCTTTATGTCAAAATACTACTAATGGACTATTCTGAAGTTCTATGGTTGGGTCCTAACTTAAAAGTGGTCGGAAAATGCTGCATGAGAGCCATTTTTATTGATCCAAATTCGAAACAAAAAACTTATTTGTGGTTGTCGCACTTTCGAAAACAAACTTGACCACCTCCGACCACCCCTATGGTAGGCACCAATGTTGAAGTGACCAATGGGAGAATCACCTGCCACGAAATAATTTTCACTGTTAGGTCTATTCAACTACGTCCGACCGCAGCCAATCGAGACCAAAATTCTCTCAACTCCGACGACCACTTGGTCGGCCATCACTATAGAACGACTCATATGAGCCTTTTCAAAATTTCTCAACTTCGGCCACTTCTCCAACTGTCTTTGGTGAGAATTTTTTATAACTCCTTTGGTGCCTATATTTCGATTAGTTTTGGAAAACAGCCAGGGTAAAACCCTCCACTCCTCCTACTAGCCATTAGGAGTATAATAAAAATATTTGGGAGTAATTTGTGAAAATAGAAGTTAGTTTAGTTTATTAGCTAGGAGGTGATATTGAGATAAATGGATATGTCTCATGTGATTTTTGGAAGTTTAGGGTAAAATTGTAATTTTCTGTAAAATATGAGCAAAATAATAATTTTGCTTAAATATGGAAAAATTAGTAATTTATGTCCCATGAGAGGTAAAATAGTTTATTTTAAGCTATGGAGGGAAAATTGATAATTTTGCAAAAATGAATAAGCAAAAATAGGACTTTTTGCAAGTAATGGATAAAATGGTAATTTTGTCCACATTAGGGACAAAATTGTAAAACTTTAAGTTAAGGATGGAAGTGGAAAACTTAGAAATTATTGGGAATTTTGGAAAGATATGACCGATATAGGTATAATTATGATATGTGGAATAAAATGATATAAGGGTTAGTTAAAATGGGTTTGTCAACACACAAGTCGTGCAAAACGGGCCCGAGGGGCAAATCTATAATTTTTAGAAAATTATGATATAGTATATGAATATCAAGTAGAAATTAAAATTGATCCCAGATTTGTAATATAATTCGTGTAGAGTAATTCCACGGCTTTTATACAGTGATCACACAACCCGAGACAAAAGAAAAATAGTTTTGACGAATAAGTCTTTATTATAATAGTGAGTGTAAGTATTGATGAGTAGTCTAATTGGACCGACTGCTACATTTTACATTTTTTCATAATTCCATAAATGTGTGTTATGTGCTTTGGAAAATATTGTGAAAAATAGAAGAAAACTACATGGATGCATGATCGCATAAGAAAGATGACATGTAATAATGTATAATGAAATAAGCTCAAGAGATTGTGAAAAATGATAGTCACATGATAGTACTATATGAATTAAGGGCACGGTTCCCCTAGATGTATTAAGGATAGATTCGGTCAGAATAAGGACTAAACTCCGAGAAATGTGAATTGAACATGTTTGTTGCTTTATATGCATGTGTTTTGGTATATATTTATTGTGGAAGTTGGGGCGTCCTAAGGAGAGAGTCTAGTGGGATATAGTTGTATAGGGATGTGTTGACATCCATACGAGAGATCGAACCATTGGGGTGTAGCTTTGTGTAACTTTAGGTTCAAGGATGGGTCATGTGATTATTGTTGTATGAAATTTCATGTAATTGATTGATTGATATTGTAATAAGTGAGCCGGAGTTCAATAAGATTATACATGAGGGCAAAAAGTCTAAGCATGAGTTATAAGGGCCATAAAAAGTTATGAAAGCCACATAATATATGAAATTGTGAATAAACCACTATGTATAGACATTTTAGTGAAGTTTGAGGTGTGAGCTCACTATACTCCCCAATATAATTATAAGTGGAAGAAAGAGTACTAGGATATCACCTACATCACACACGCGATTTGAGGTATGAATTTCAAAGCACACATATGAAAATTTTTAATTTATATACTTATGGGTAGTTATATTCCTTAGTTGTTTTGTATGAATTTTTTTGCACACCATTTATGAAAGAAAAGTTTAAATTTCTACTGAAGTCAATGTATGTATTTTATTATGAGTTTTGGTCAAATCGATACTAATTTATTAAAAGTACCCACCATTATAGCATTTAGTAATTGTTATCAAATCCCTAATTTCGTGAATCGGGTCTGGTGTGACAATTCTTATTAATCACCCGTGCATTCCCTCTTTTATCTTTATAACATTTGGTTCCTAAATGTATCGTGACTATCACCTCATATCCTGATCTTCATATTTTGTCCTTATAGTTTTCTTCCCTTTCTTGTCATGTTGGTCACAGTTCGCACCTTATTCTTTACTGATTATGATTTATAACACTTATTCGAAAGTGTTCGATAAAAATATTGTGCCCGAGTGAACAATTCCTTTTTACTATTCATATTAGTGCTAAGATGTATCCTTATCTAGTAAATCATTTCTCATTACACTTGATTTTGTACCATACTTATAATAATGATCATAACTTTTCTCTATTATCAATTTATTTTCTTTATTTTGTCCCAACATTATTCACATTTCTCGTAGTACTTTTTAGTATTTAATTATTAATATTAATTCATGACGAACATTAAAATATATAAAATTTAGATCTTATCTTCATTTGATATTTTTGTCCGATAATCCAAATCATTTTTTGAACTCTATTTCAATTTACAAGTCACCGTAAATGTTCTCTACATAATATTCTAGTCCAATTAAACATTTCAATTTACCTATCACTTATTTATTTCTAATTTTCCATAAAAATAATTTAAACATAAATATTAATTTTAGTATATTTTTCCTTATCATACCTTTTAAATTCATGTATAGAATTTTATCAACTCTATTTAACACATTTATTTATCAATTTTCAATTATTAAGAGATTATCACAATCTTATCTATACAACTCTCATCTAATTTTTAATATCTTATATTTTTTTTAAATTTATACAATCATAACTGGTTCGTTTTGAGAAATTTCCCTGCTACACTTATCACATATATGGTAACACATATATTATTACCATAAGTCTATTATAACATAAGTAATATTTATTTTTCATATTATACTTGAAGGTGCTATTAATATAACGGAGTTCTTAAGTTTTCAATGTTCTCCAATTTTTATTTTTTATTTATTATAAATAATTATTACTCATTTATCTAAAATTAATTGGTATGTATTTTTTTAATGATAACTTAAATAGTTTTCACTTTTAATATAATAATTCTTTTATAAAAATTTATATAATTCATTTCATATATTTTATTTTCATTTTTCTAACATAGGTTTTTCTCAACCACTCTTACACTATATTAGCACGTATAACTTGTTATATATCACACGTATTAATATACTAATAAGTTCTTACTTCCTTTAATACAAGTTAAACTCTATTTCTAATAGTCTCAAATTATTTAATTCAAATAATTTAATATATTATTTCTTTAATATAATATGTTCTATTAAAAATTTTACTATTATGGTATCATAATACAAGCTATTATCAACATCATAATGTTGATTAAAAAAACCATCAATAATTAGACATATAATTATTTATAAAATTATAAAAAAATAATTTACTTCTTTATATCATATTTATACTTTTATAATATTTAGTATATATAATATAATTATATTATAATCATATATTTTAAATGATATCACATTATATTTTTTTTGCACAATATCACATTATATTTCACTTCAGTTATTTTTATTATAAAATTTTATTATCATATATAACAAAAATTTTAATAATATTGTTTTTATTGTATATATAATATACATATATATATATATATCAATAACATTTTATTTTATATAATATTTAAATTTACTTCTTTATTTTATAAGATTATTAGTATTTTAGTATCTGTATTTATTAAATAACTTCACTATAATCCTTCATAAATTAACGTAGGTGGGTAGTTTATGTATATATTAAATTACTTCCTTTTATAATCCTTTATGTTGTTCGCCGTATTTCAAAAGCCGTCCCTCCCTCCGCCTCCTCTCACCTCGTTCCACCGCCACCCCCACCTCTGGATCTAATCGCGGCCGCCCCATATCCATGCAAACTCTTACTCACCTCCCATATGGCGTCATCTCGTCCGCCGCCCGTTCCCGCCCATCCTCCCTGACAGCCGCCGCCGCCTCCGTCATTGCAGCCTCCCCTCAATTTGAGTGCCGGGCGCACCGCCACCACCTCCTCGGGTCGCTCTCCACTGTCGTATCTCCTTCGTCTTCTCCTCTTATTTCCGAGCTCCTCTCTATTCTATGCTCCCCGAACTGGCAGAAGAACTCCTCACTGAGAACCCTGACCCCTTCCATCACCCCTTCCCACGTGTCATCCCTCTTCGCCTTCAACATTGACCCTCAGACAGCCATTGGGTTCTTCAATTGGATCGCCCAGCAGCCTGGGTTCAAGCATGATGTCCAATCTCATTCATCTCTTCTTGCCATTCTTATTCATAATGGCTTCCTAGGAATTGCTGAGAAGATTAGGCTTTCCATGATCAAATGCTGTGATTCCACTGATGATGCACGATTTTTGGTAGAATTTGTCTTGGGCATGAATCGCGAAGGTGCATTAAAGTTCAAGTTGACTGTGAGATGCTATAATACATTATTGATGTCCCTGGCGAGGTTGCTTATGATTGATGAAATGCAGATAGTGTATTTAGAGATGCTGGATGAGAAGGTTTCTCCGAATATTTATACTTTTAATACAATGGTCAACGCCTACTGTAAATTGGGAAAGGTGGACAAGGCTCAGATTTATATCAGGAAGATTTCGCAAGCGGGACTGCGGCCCGATACCTTTACATATACTTCTTTGATATTGGGATATTGCAGGAATGGAGACGTTGATGCCGCCCTTATGGTGTTTGAACAAATGCCACAAAAGGGCTGTCGGAGAAATGAGGTCTCATACACCAATCTTATTTATGGCCTCTGTGAGGCCAAGCGGGTTGACAAAGCTCTTGAATTGTTTTCTCAGATGGGGGAAGATTATTGTTCCCCTACAGTTCGGACTTACACTGTTTTGATATGGGGTTTGTGTGAATCGTGGAGGAGGTCTGAGGCAATGGCTATGTTCGAGGAGATGCCCAAGAGAGGTTGTCAGCCTAACCTTCACACTTATACTGTGCTTATTGATAGTATGTCTAAAGATAACAAGGTTGATGAAGCACGGAAAATGTTAGATAGTTTGTTGGAGAAGGGTTTGGTCCCCAGTGTGGTCACCTATAATGCTTTGATTGATGGGTATTGTAAGGTAGGAAGAATGGAAGATGCTTTGGTAGTTTTGGGTTTGCTGGATTCAAAGAAGTGCAGCCCAAATGATCGGACGTACAATGAATTAATATGTGGGTATTGTCGTGTTAAAAATCTTCACAAAGCTATGGCCTTACTTGATCAGATGATTGAGCATAAGCTGTCCCCCAACCTATTGACATATAATTCATTAATCCATGGTCATTGTAAAGTGGGTGAACTAGACACTGCTTATAGGCTGCTCAATATGATGGAAGAAAGCAGTCTTGTTCCGGATGAGTGGACATATTGCTTTTTGATAGACACTCTCTGCAAGAAGAACAGAATCCAAGAAGCTAGTAATTTATTTGAATCTCTATCCAAAAAAGGTATCAATCCAAATGAAGTTATATATACAGCTTTAATTGATGGTTGTTGCAAAGCTGGGAAACTCGATGATGCCAAGAATTTAATGATTAGAATGCTTCAAGAGGGATGTCAACCAAATTCTTGTACTTACAATGCCTTGATAGATGGGCTCTGCAAAGAAGGAAAAACAAAAGAAGCATCTGTGATGGTTGAAAAGATGACAAATGATATGAAACCCACAGTCCACACTTATACAATTATGATTAAGCAAATTCTAGCTGAATGGGATTTTGACCAAGCCCACAAGATTTTGGAGCATATGGTGTCCTCAGGATTGCAGCCTGATGTCTTTACCTACACCACTTTTCTGCATGCTTATTGCACCCAAGGGAGGCTAAAAGAGGCAGAAGCTGTTATGGGTAGGATGGAAAAAGAAGGGGTAACACCTGACACCCTGACTTATACCTTGTTAATCAATGCATATGGTCGTTTCAGATCGTCCTCTTGTGTATTTAATGTTTTCAAGCGCATGGTTACTGCTGGTTGTGTGCCTTCTCACCATACCTATTCTTTTTTACTGAAGCATCTCTTGGTAGAGAAGCAGGTGAAGGAAAACGGAATTTCTGCTGGAATTGGACCGGTTTCAAATGTCAAGGCAACCATTGATTTGGATGACATTTGGAGCACAATTGAATTTCCATATGTTGTGGAGCTTTTTGAGAAAATGTCTGAGTATGGTTGTGATCCTGATGCAAACACATACACAAAGCTAATCATAGGACTTTGTAGGAAGGGTCGTGTAGAAATAGCTTTTCAAGTGTTTCTCCACATGGAAGAGAGAGGAATTGCTCCCACAGAGAAGAGTTATCACTCTCTTCTCAATTGTTGCTGCACTCAGAGATTGTTGGATGAAGCGATGAAACTGTTGGATGCAATGATAGAGCAGGGTCTTCTGCCTCAGCTAGAATCATGTAAACTTCTGCTTTGTGAGCTATATGATATACAAGAAAATGAGAAGGCTAAAGAAGTTTTCTGCTCTCTACTAGAGCATGGATATAATCATGATGAGGTGGCATGGAAGCTTCTGGTTGAAGGGCTACTTAAGAGGGGCTTTTTAGACAGATGCTTCGAACTGTTAGAAATAATGGAAAGGAGAGGATTTGAACCTCATCCTAGAACATATTCAATGTTGATTGAGGGACTTGACAGTATATGATTTTGAGTTTGCCACTCTACAGTACCCTTCTCTGAGATCCTTGGGTGTTATGTGATGAAGTATATTGTTTCTTCATCTACTATTTAAGGTTGTCAGAATAATGCGTCTGTAGAGACTGTCACTTTTTATCCTGCTTCTCCCAGGAATGATGAAAAATAACTAGTTTTTTCATTGTATCCTACAGATTATTGGCCTGGGGGATGATGGAACGTAATACAGATTGAATGGTACTCAGGAATCATAACATCAGGTAATCATAACATCGCTTTATCGTGTACATTTATTAATTTATTTTCAGTTTGATAACTTTCTTGTTTGATCCACTAGTTATTATTTTTCAGATTTTTGTCAAACAGAAAAATTGCTGTTCTTCTAAAGCTCAAGAGAATCCAATAAAGGTATGGAGGAGATTCACTAAGTATCACTTCTCTTTGGATCATATTAATAATGTTGATGATATTAATTGCTTTCAAGTTGCCTGCTATGTTTTTGCAGTCATCCAGAACTATACTTTAATTACTTCTGGGAAACATAAATATATCTATTATGCTTCATTTAAAAATTGTGTTTTTTACAATTTTTTTCCTAATAAATTGACTCATGCTTTCCATGGGAGCTAAATGTGAGTTATTATTAGGGAATTATCATTCATCTTATCAAGATCTGCTAATGTTATTTCAGAGAGTGGTATTCACTCCTCACCAAGTTGGGCAGTTGTATTGCTTGATTCATGAACATGTGCAGCTTCTTATTCAGATATATCCGCTTTGTATTCTTGACAAAGCAACAAATTGTCTCCCAGGTTGAAGAACTGATCTTTGAGATATTTCATAAGTAGTTGTATTCAGGTTCTTGCATGGTGGAATATACCATAACCTGCTGATCTGTTTCAATCTCTTTATCTTAGCCTGTCTGTGTTGGAGGAATCTTCTCAATTATACCAGAATTGGAGCATGGGACCTTTCATTGATAATGCACAAGGAAGGAGTTCTACTTCAGATTTTATGGATGTAGCAGGAGATGCTTAGCCTTCTATTGAACAGCCTGAACAAATTTCCTGGGGTCGGCAGGGTTCTTCCAAATCTTTTGATGGTTTCCCATGGCAACCAATGATTGATGGTCCTATACTCATCAAGAACGAGCTTGATCATCAGCTGAAATTCACAGTGAGGCCATCATGTGAATCCTACATGTAAGAATATAGAGAGAAACTGGAAAATACTACTTCACTTTAAAATTACTAAGCTTACAACTTTCAATTAGGAAAAAAAAAAGATAGGAAAGTAACAAGTGTTGAATCTTTATCAATCAATCCTATAATTGACTAACTAATTTACAATTTGACTGATTATTTTTCTCAGTCCCAAAATATGGCTTCCATACTTTATCTACACTACTTGTATCCTGTGAGGTCATATTTGATTCCTTATAGTCTCCGTTTTAGCAAATCGGTTTTGAGTTCAATGGCTATGCCCCATCAGTCAACAGTTTGACCAGATTGCCATTATGATTCACTGTTTCTTTTTATGCTATAATGATCACCTCAATTGCTGTAACTAGTTAATTCTGATTTGTTTGATGTTCGTATGCTGTGTTGGTCATGTTTTGTTCTCGTGTCCAAGAGGTTCATGTTGTACTTGATAGGTATATGCGTCACAAGAGGTTAGTGACTATCTTCATGGTGACAGTCTGGTCCTATGATTGTAATTCAAGCATCCTAATTGGTCTTCTGTGGATTATACTAGTTGGCCTATTTTACTATAAACTAGTAAATACAACTACTTAGAAATGATGATGACTGATCGATAAGGCTGGTGGGGAAATCCTATATGCATTGAAATAGCTCTTAGTATGTCAGCTGCCATTAAAATAAAAATCATCCCAAACAGTTTTGTTGTTCCTGTATTCCTTTCATTCTTAATTTATTGATATATTAATGTTATTGAGCAAATTGTCTCTTCTGTTCAAACTTTCAACAGTTCAACTTCATCTTCCATTGAAACCTCAGCCAGATCCTGTTATCAGCCCTCTTTGTTTTGTCCGTTAAATCTATAATTATTGTTCAGTTTGCAGAGTGTTATAATTGCATCTACGTTGGACCCAAGGCTTGAACATCAAGAATTTTAGGATTTTGCAGTAAGTGATTTTGGTCATCTAGGTTTAATGGCAGTTGGCTGCATCCCCTCAAGGACAAGAGAGTGGAGATGGGTCATATAATCAGTTTGATGACAGATCTTCAGATTTAGATAGAAAAGTGGTGCTGGTCATTATGGTCATACAAGTTCTTGAGGAAATATTGTGGAAGAATATATCTGTGATGTGACATTGAATTATTATGATGGGGTTCTCATTGGTCTTATCAAGATATTCCTGAACACTATGGTTGTCTTTCATGAAGAAAAAAAAATGGCCATGAAATACCACCCAAGATGGACTAGGCATCAATCTTCTATTTATCTTGTTATTGGTAATAAGAACATCTATGAATAAATATTGTTGTCAGTTTGATCTTAACCAAAGAGAGACCATGGAACCATGCATTGGAGAATAAGTTTCTCGTTAATGCAAAAGATAACAAGTTGTATGAAGAAATTGGTGAAGGTATCAGCACCATGGTCTGTAGAGCTCTTGGCATCCCACTTAATGAGAGTGTTGCAATCAAAGTTCTAAATCTTGAAAAATGTAACAGTGACTTGGTATGTTTATTATTCTTTCCCTGTTAAAGTCTGTCGGTCTCATGTTTCTTCACACATTTCTATGTGCTTGATAGAGTGCTCTTTGGTAACAACTAATGTTCAACTTAACATTTTCGTCGAATATTCAAAATTTTTCCTCAATTACAGTCCATATTAGCGACTATTTTCCTTGCTTGTTTCAGTAAGATATGCTTAGTACAGTTTCAAGTACTAATTTCACATTAATGAATTTGTATTCTTATAAGAAATCATCTGAACAAAAGAGTTAAATAAGCTGCCAGAAAATTCTATTCTGTTGGCATTTCTTCCATTATTCACATGAAATGTTTTCTTGCTATGATTCTTGGAAGCTTAGTTAGTCTTTTTACTTCCTTGATTTTAAGTCACAGTTGCATGTGTCATGAGTGTAGCAGGATCTATCTTCAGGAAGAAATATTTAGATCTTTAGATAGAGTTTTTAGATCTGAACATTAATCTTGGTGGTAATTGGAATTATTTTATATATCATCTCAAAATATTGTGCAGGATAGTATTTGGAAGAAGTAAAGACAATGAACCTATCCTGATGGTTTTGATGAATCTGTAATTGCAGTATTGTTACACATGAGGTTCTCACAGCTCTGGTCTATTTGCATGGACAAGGGCATCTACATAGAGATGTGAAGGTACTGGGTTTTCTGATCTTTTATTCTCTCTTTTTTGCTTTGTGTTTTTGCCTGCATCCATTGTTTCCTGTTTCCCAGCTTTCTGTTAGATTTTATTTCATAGTTTTAAACAATACTTTGCAATCTGGAAATATATCAGTCATTTTGAAAGGTGTCGGTTTGTATGTTTGATACTGGAGATGGACAATTTCTTGGAAAACCTTTATTGGAACTCCTGCTGGTATTTGTCCATCTAAAGCATTTTGGGCATTACTTTCACTTCAAAAGAATATATTTTGAAATTTGAAATGTAATTTTAAAGCTCAAGATTGGAGTCTTTTTCAGCTGCAATTTAGCAAAAGTACCAAATTGCTAACGTTTGAACTCCTCCCAGGATGGCTCCTGAGATGATGCAACAGTTGCATGGATACAATTTTAAGTGTCTTCACACCTCATCACTGTCTCAATTCATTTGGATTGTGTCTATTGCATTTTTTTACAATATACTGATGAAATTCTCTTGGCCAGACTCATGTTTTGTTCTATTTTTTTTTTCCAAAAGGGCAGACATATGGAATAAATGCCCTCGAACTTGCTCATGGTGATGCTCCATTTTCCAAAGTATCCGCCAATGAAAGTAATGGCCAGTTCTTATCTCACAAACTTACGTAGGTCTTGCTGATGGTTTACAAAATGCCCCTCCTGGTATTGACTATGAGAGAGAGGCATTTTTCGAAGGTGAGAGCTTGTTATCCAATTAAACTGGGGTCATCTGATAATTTTAGCTGATAACATACTCTTTACGGACTTTCATATTATTCAGTTTATAAAAGAGTTGGTTGGCACTTGCTTAGTCAAGCACCCTAAGAAACGTCCCATTGGGAAACTTTTAAAGCACCCTTTCTTCAAGCTAGCTCGCACTGTGAATTACCTTGTCCAGACCATTCTTCATGGGCTTACTCCACTAGGTGATTGCTTTAGGACATTGAAGCTTCTTGGTTAGCACCGATATTCCATGAATAAATTCTGAAGATGCTCTTGCTTATGTTGACTTACTTGAATGATTCTTGTTGTCAGGAGAAGGATGCTGCTATTCCTGAACAGAACAAGGCCTTTTACAAAGACAAGGAGAAACTGTCACAGGTAACAATTTAGATTTGCACAGTAAGAAGAGTATACTTGGCATTTGTTCTTTTCCATGTAAGTGCGTAAGATATGACCTTTGTTATTCTTTTCATGGTTCTGCATTTGAGTGTGAAAGAAGTAGAGGTTGCTTATGTTCTTCTTCCACTGTGCTCATGTGCATTAGATAAATGCAACTAAATGCATGGCTGATCTAGTAAACTTCCTGGATATGAAGTAATTGTACCTTTTAAGTTGTTGGAAGTTAGTTCTCGAACATTCAACAACTATCAAATTGGCTTCTTCCCATATCTAATGACTTGTGGGTGTGGGAGGAATCTTCTCCATTATAGCAGAATCAGATACTTCATATGAGAATATGTCATATCATATTAGCCTGTGGGTGTCGGAGGAATCCTTCTCCATTATATCAGAGAATCAGAACATGGGACCTTTCATTGATGCACAGGGAGCTAGCTGTTCTCATTAAAATGACCATTTTTTCTGATATTGTTTGATGAGTTGAATTTGAAGACGAGAATCCTATTTCGATTTCTCTGTAAAGCAAGCTAAAGCTAATAATAAGTGATACATAAAACCCTTTATTGTGTAACTTTTGATCATATAGTGGGTGACACTTGTCTTCCCTCTAGTAATCTTCTCCCTTTCCCTTTTATTTTACTGCTGGCGAAACAAAGAAAGGCCAATAGTTGCTAAAATAAACAAACATGTAGGGCTGGGGTCCAATTTATAGTAAGATCATCCCGTCTTCGTCTTCCGATCCCACTAAGAAATATACCGGACTGTCCCGAATTTAAATTAGATCTTATTAGATTGTTCGAATCTGATTTTAATTGAATTATTGTTCGGAGAATTTAATTTATTCGAATTATTTTCGTCTAAATTCGGGTTTATTAATCCAAAATTCAACTTTATGGATCCGATTTTAATTGAATTATTGCTAGGGGTTTTTAATTAATTTTAGTTATGCTCGTAGAAATGTATTTTTAATTTAATCAATAATATACTTTTTTAAAAATTATATATATTATAAATTATATAATTAGTAAATTTTATTATTAAAATTTATTCTTTTTGTGTAATTTTAATAAATAGTAATTTATTTACCATAAATAATTTACAAATATTTAACATTCTAATTTTATAAGTTTAATTATATAAATAGTAATTTATAAAAAAATTAAAATAATTATTTATAGATAAATAGTTATTTTATATATAATAGTATTAACTTATTTATAGTAAATATTTTATATAATTAAAAAATATTAAAGTTACATGCAACATATTTTTTATATAATAATATTAATTTATTTATATAAAATATTTTATTATAATAAATTTTTAAATTTTTATTTACATTGGTCATTTTATATATAATTTAAATATAAAATGTATCTAATTTACAATATATTAAAAAATCTAATTTTATATATTTATGTTACTGCAAATAATTTATTATAATTAAAACTTTTATATTTTATCTAAAATAATTATTTTAGTGGATTAAATTAAGTTATGTAAATTAAATATTTTAAAATAATTATATAACATAACATAATATAACAACTAATAAAATATTTACAATACATACTTTCTATATTTTAAAAAGTCTAATTTTATTTAAAATTTATTTTATCTACAATAACATCAATTTATGTATAATAAATGATTTTTTAAAATTTTATTATAATTATATATATAGTTAAATAGTTATTTTATGTATAATTTTGTATTAACTTATATTTTATATATTTAAAAAAGTCTAATTTTATTTAAAAAGGTCTAATTTTATTTAAATTTTATTTTATCTACAATAACATCAATTTATGTATAATAAATCATTTTTAAAATTTTATTATAATTATATATATAGTTAAATAGTTATTTTATGTATAATTTTGTATTAAATTATATTTTATATAATTAAAAATTATAAAAATATATATATACAAAATATCAATTTTATATACATTAAATAATTTATTATATTTAATTTTATATATAATAAGAGTAATAAAATTAATTTATATAAATTAAATAATTTAATATGATTATTTATAATGTAACTTATAATAGAAAATTATAATTTTATCTATAGTAATTATTTTATATTCAGTAAAATAAATTTATGTAAATTATATTATTTAATATAATTATGTAAGCTTATAATATAATCAATATTTTTAATAAATAAAATTTTATATACAAATTATTTTACATATTTAAAAAGTTTTAACAATTATTTTTTAAATTTATGTAATAAAAAATACTATAATTAAAACTTTTTAATTCGATTTATAATATAATTTACTATAAATATTAAATTAATTTTTTTTACATTCAAACTAAAAATAACTTCATTTTTTATAAATAAATTTTTATTTTATATATCTAATTGGGAGGAACGAACCCTAAACCTTAACAATATGTTTGAATTGAGTAATTTATAGAAATTAAAAAAATAAGTGATTTTAAGTGGCAAAAAAATCACTAATTTAATAAAAAAAAATAGTGATTTAAAAGAGTTTGTAGTTTTGAAGAATAACCTTTAAACCCTTCCAACTCCTACATTTACATACTACACAATAATCGAGAGATTGTTTAATTTATTACTTAAATTATTTTAATATTATTTATATTATTATTTATTTTTATATACTTCAAATAGTTTTATATATTAATAATATTTTATATAATAATTATATAATAATTAATAAATTATTTAATTTAATTAAAATAATAATTTTATATTTTAAAATTTTTTATTGATAATCATTAACCTCACTTAACTTTTAAAATAGGTATTATTAAAAAAATTTAACAATTTTAAATCATAACTTAATTTTCACTCCTAATATCTAGGAACTGAATCACTCAATCCAAAAATATTAAAAAAAATAAGAATACCAATATTGAGATATGCCCGTAGACCCATATCCAAAGGATATCGTGACTCTGATCAAAATTTTTTACCATCTAGAATCTAGAGATAGTCAGATAAGTGGGGCAGTGGTTGGGGGTCGCCCCATGAAGTGGAGGAGCCGCCCTGTTGTTACTTTGATCGTCAAAGTCTACCGGGAAAAAAGGCCGCGGTTAAAAGTTGAGAGCCGGCATAAAATTATCAGGTGAAAAAACTAATGGAATAACGCCGCCGCCACCACCGTCAATCGTGGTCGTCGAAGTCCATCGGAACATGTCTTGATGGTATCATGGTTGACGCCGTCAGGGTTTCCAACCGTGAAAGAGCTGCTTCAACGCCTGTGCCTGCAGGGTACCTCCGCTGCAAGTCAACCATTGCATATTTGTTGATAATTATAATGTAAAAGGTTGGAATTTTAAATATGAAATATTTTAATTTTTTACTCAAATAAAATTATAATTTTTGTATGATAATTTAAATATGACTTTAATACTTTTGGGTCAAATATTGCCATATATTTTTCAACATAGTGATGATATATCCCTTTATTATTGATTAATAATTATATAAAATTAAATTTATAATAAATAATATTATTTGAACCATTATATAAATATTATAATTTTATTTAACTTTAAAAAATAAAATTTTATTTAAGACGGTTAAATGTTTAATTTATGAGTTTTTATGGTTTTTTTTTTCATATTTTAGTCGCATGTAATAAAAGATTGGATGGTATTGTCATCCAACCAGTGGTGTTGTAGGGGTCATTTGAAGTAATTAATAATTTGTAATATTTAAAATTAATTCATGATATTATTATTATTATTATTATTATAAATATAAAATATACAAAATAATATTAGATATATAATTATAATTAATAAATTGTAAAAGCAGGTAAAAGGATTTTTGGATATTTTTATTCACCCGATAAAATATTAAAATTTATTTAGGAGGTAAAAACATAGACCATTTTATATTAATAATATTAATCCAAGTTTTTGAAGTTTCAGTCTGGTCAGATGTGGCGCGTGTCACCGTGTTGTCTTCTCTTCTCCGGTCAATAATGCATTTTCCTGCCGGCCACCACCTCTCTCTCTTTCTTCCTCTCTTCTTTCATGCTTCCTCGTCATCTCTGTCTCAACCTCCGACGACATCTTCTTCGTATCAATGAATCTATAAATATACACAACTCCACTTTCACCTTCCACGATCCCACAAGAACACTTAGTACACAGAAAACATACTCTCGAACCACCCACATCCGTCAGCTGTTAATCCAGCAGCAGCTCGTAAGATACCATGCAATCTGTAGAGATCACAGTCATCTCGGCCGAGAACCTCCGGGTCGGTAAGAAGCCCGTCAAGAAAAGCTCTTTTGTGGCCGTTAGGGCCAGCTCGGCCAGTGAATGCTGCACGACAAAAATGTCTGCAGAAGGTGGCGGGAGCCACCCTACGTGGAATGAGAAGTTAGCCGTGGACCTGCAGCCGGCTGACCTTCGCAATGGGTTCATCATGGTCGAAGTTTACTGCAAAGTAACCTCCTCGAAGAGCAAGCTCGTCGGAGGAGTTCACGTTCCGGTCTCGGACTTCCTCGGGGGTTTCCTGCCGAGTAATCGCCTGCAGTTCCTGAGCTACCGGCTATGGGACCCGACGTTCGAGCGAAACGGCGTCGTTAATATCTCTGTGAGGGTGAGGTTTCCAGAGACCCCGAACGGCTGCCGCTCGTTTCCGCAAGCTCCGCGGCCGAAGGCTATTGTCGGAGTTCCGGCAAGGGAACAGGAACGGGAGAGGCTCGGTGGCGTTGCAGTTGTAGCCGGAGTTCCGGCGGTCTGGTTCGGTCGTAGTCATTGTACATATCAAGGCTTGGGATTTTAAATTTCTCGGGCTGCAATATAGAATAGAAGACAATGAAGTTATTATGAGCACGTTTTAATTGCAATAAGAAAGGACATAAATATAGGATATATAAGTAATTAAATGGTTTTTAAATTTTTAATTAATAATTAAAATATCGTATTTAATAAAATAATTTTTTTATTAATTTATAATATTGTAAGTATTAAATTATCTATAAGTTATAACTTCAAAAATAAACACGAACACTTATTAATTTATAATATATTTTCACATTTAGCTAATTATCATATAAACCTATTTCGTGTTCTACATAATTATTAAGTAAAAATATCTAAATGTGGTTATTTGTTCCCTTATTACTCGTCCTAAAAATAATAACTTTATTTAGTACGTATTTAAAATTTTAATTTACAAGTTTATTCACTATTTAAATAAGCAAACTTGATAATGTAATAATAAATTATATAAAATAAATAGTTTTTCCACTGATATTTTTAATAAGATAAACCATTTAATTATTATTGTAAGTGTAATTCAACTCATTACGAATAAAAATTTTCAAATTTAATAAAATAAAAAAAAAATATTGAATGGATATAAAATTTAAATACTTGATCACTTATAAATTTTAAATATACTATCCATGTTGTAAATAAATTTGGGTAAATTTAAAATAATATTAAAAATATAAATTATATTATAATACTTTTAAAATTAAAAAAAAATATGGAGGTCGTATGATGATGGATCCACTAAGAAGACTATGTCAATATCCCACATCCATCCATATAAATTGAAAAGAAATTACAGGTAAGATGAAGTCAACGCATTTCTAATGGAAATGCAGAGAAATAACGTAAAAATTTCGGGCAAACTGAACAATCTGGTCGTTCTAGTTCTACTGTGCTTGAGTGCGCGTGAAAGCCAAACGTTGACCCTGTCACTTTAGTTCTCCTATGGTCAACAAGAGATTTTAGATGATTAGCCAATAAGATGAGCAAAAATTTAGTTGGTCAAGCCAACTCCGTCGTTGAATTTTAAGAGGCAAATGCCATCCATACCTTGACTTTTTGTAATAACTTGCACGCGCTGTCTGTAATTAAAAAAAATATATATATAAATTATATTTAACCCATTTTTCACATTTTAATCTATTAATAAATATCATATATTCTCCAAATTAAATACTCGATTAAGAGATAGTGGGCATCCCTCCAAATCAATATTATGCTTCTCGTTAAGATAGGATTACATAATATTATACTCGTTATTAAATCACATATGTACAACTATCATCATATCCATACAATTTTTAAAATGTTAATTTTATAAATAAAAATAAAAATTAATGAGAATAGATTGACTAATGACCTAAATTTTGATAAAATATATTTGATTGGCGGATGGTTACATTATTTTAAAAAATTGAGTTAAAGTAAAAGAAGTAAATGTAGAAGAAAAATAGGAGTTTAAATTGTATGATGTGAAGCAAAGGAGGACACGTGGTCGTGAAGGGACAAGGCAGTGGCGGGAGAATTAAATTGATAAAAATGATATGGTAAGGATAATAAGAATTAATTTATAATTTAAATTATCAAATAATTTGTTATCGATTTTATTATATAATTTTGTACAAACGGTTTGAATAAAATAGATAATTAATACAAAAATGATTATATAATTTGTTGATTTTCTTTATAAATTGTTAAATGATATTTTTTAAATATAACTTTTAATATTGTTGTTAAATAATATTTTTTAAATGTAAATTTAATTATTGTTAAATGATATTTTTTAAATGCAAGTTTAGAGTTATACAAAATTTAGAATTAACAGTTTAAAAAATTAATCTTATTAGATAGAAAATTATAGTTATTAAAATAAACTTACATCGGATAGTACATTTTTAATAATAAGTTTAGGTTGATAGATATTATCCTCTATCCAAATAATTTATATAATTACAGAAATTTATGATATTATTATGTAAAATATAGTAATTAATATTTTTTAACTTAATAAGTAAGGTAGGTAGTAAAGTATAAATAATAAATATGATAGAAAAATTAATTATTATAAAAAATGATAATATTAATAACATATAAAATATTAATTTATATTCAATAATTTTTAATATTAACCAATAGAAATGTATAAAAATTATAGGTGGGTTGAGAATCTTCAATACTAAAATAATACTAATTTTATGATCAATATGGTAAAATAAATAGCACATTTAAATTTTATAGTATTATAAACTATAGTTTATTATTTAGTGGATAATCTAATTTTATTTATAAATAATTCAGTTATAAATAATAAAAAATTATAAAATACTAAATAAATAAATACTAACAATGGATAAATTCAAATTAATATAATACCATTACATTAATTTGAACTATATGTTTATTATAACTGTTATAATAGTCACATCATTAATTTGTGAACTGGAGCTTGAATATTTGTACTAACTAATTAATGCAATTATTAATTATGTGCAATATATATATATACCATTCTCTAATATAACCTGAAAAAAATAATTCAAGCCATAAATAATTCCGAGTTAAAAAAAATCTGATAGGACTATGTATAGTTAAAAAAAACGCGTCCAGTTCCCACGCGCTGATCAAAGGTCGACAGAAACAAAGAGCAAAGACCGTCAATTAACAGAAACCACCTCTCTCCTTCTCTCTCTCTTCCTCCTTACTTCCGACAGTCTTAATCCACTTTCGTCGGCAGTTCCCTGGTAGGTTACAATGTTCAACTATAAATCAGCAACTCCCATGAATCTATCCTCATGTCCCAGAGAATTCAGAATCCAATTCCAGAAAAAAGATTCTATCTGTCTCCTCTCCTCTTCTCGCTCCATACCCAGCTTAAATTACCTGTGCTGTAACTCAACTTTATACAAGAGGCCAACCATGCAGTCTGTGGAGATCACGATCTTATCGGCCCAGAACCTTCGGGTCGGTAAAACTCCTATGAAGAAGAGCGCTTTCGTGACCGTGAGGGCCGAATCGGCCGGCGAATGCTGCACGACAGCCGCGGCGTCTGCGGGGGAGGGCGGTGGCAACCTGACGTGGAACGAGAAGTTAGCCGTGGACCTGCAGCCGGCCGATCTCCGCAGCGGGTTCATCACGGTGGAAGTGCACTGCAAGGTGACGTCCTCAAAGAACAAGCTCGTCGGCGGAGTTCGAGTTCCGGTCTCCGACTTCCTCCCGGGTTTTCTGCCGGGAGACAACCTGCAGTTCTTGAGTTACCGGCTGTGGGACCCCACCTACGAACGGAATGGCGTAATCAACATCTCGGTGAGGGTGAAGTCGCCGGAACAACTCGGTCGGCGGTGTTCCCATGCTATGCAGGTCATGCAACCGGTGAAGGCCATCGGAGTCCCCTTTCGGGAAGGGTATAGGAAGGGTCTCAGCGGGGCTGTGACCGGAGTTCCGGTGGTCTGGTTTGGCCGTCACTATACGCATTGACTAGTGAGGATTTAGGTTCCAGACTGCCCCAAAATTTTTTTTTGCACAATGCCTGCCCCAAATTGACAAGGCAACAAAGAATTCCTTTTTCTTAGGATGAATAGTAATACAATAGGCAACAATTAACTCTTGACGTGATTTACAATCGCACGCGTTTAATGAAAATTTTAAATAAATAGATATAATAAATTAAAATTATACAAATAAAATTTAAAAATATCTATATAAATTGGCTAATTTCTTTTTATAATATAATATTATATCTTGATAATTATTAGGGATTTTATCTTTTAACTTGTGTTGTGAATTTAATATAATTTATTGTTTATTACTATTTAGCAAACTAATGTGTAGGAACAAATATTAAGTTGGGATATAAATAAAATAATTAAATAATTAATGTATGATATATTATTAAAAAAAATTAATGCATTATATATGATTAAATATGTCTGATAAAAAAAGGATAAAAAATTAATTGAAATTAGAATGAGCAGGATGTGAAAATGTTTAAACAGTTAGATAAATAATATATATATATAGATAGACTATTTTTGTGGAATTAAGGAAAAAAGTTGAATTTTAATAGAGTAATTATAATTAGAATTTAAATAGTAAATATTAGAAAAAAATTTATGCTATTAATGTAAAAATAATAATAAACTCATTGAAAAATAAAGAAATTGTGTTAATATTAATTAAATTTAGGCTAAATTGAATAAATATATTAAAAAAGAATAATATTTAAAATAACTGAGATATACTAAAAGAAAAATATTGAATTAGATTAAAATTTTCTAATAAATTAAAACTTTTTTTAAGATATCATAAAAAATAAAGAAAAAGAACAAAGCAATAAAATAAGAGAAATTTGGGTTGGGTGGCAGAACACAATCCCCTAATATCGTATTTAAGTAATTTTTTTTAATAATTCTCTAATAGCATGAAGAATAAAAAAAGAGATAAATAATATTTATAAATATTATTGTAATATTTTATTTTATATTTATACAATATTATCAGTTTATATAAGTTTAATGAAATATTTATAAAAATATATACATTGATACGAATAAAATTTAAAAATATGTAAATATAATATGAGAGAAATCTAGATCTAAATAGAGTAATGTATACACGTTAAAGTTGGTATATCGTACTCATGTTTTGCAGTTATAATAAGATTATAACTTAGATAAGTGTTAGTATTTGTTTCTCTCTTATGTATTGTAATTTTAATATGTATTGTGATTTCAATATAATTTATTGTATATTATAATGGTTTATCATATTAAATTAACATTCTTCAATTATAATTAATAGATTTATGGATAATTATTAAAAGAATTTATATTATAACTTTATATTTGATAAAATATAAATTTATTATGCGTTTATAATATTATAATACCATTTATGATTTCAATATAATTTATTGGATATTATAATAGATTATCGTATTAAATTAACATTCTTTAGTTATAATTAATAGATTTATGGATAATTATTTAAAAAAATTATATTATAATTTCATATCGAGTCGGGTGAGGTTGGACTTTTTACCACTCCTAGTAGTTACGAGAGACTTTACCCCTTTATGAGAATTCTTTAATGGAATTAATATTAGTTAGAATTTAATTACGTATAGATATGGCTTGAAAAAATATTTATATAAGGAATACGAAAACTAGGCTTTTCAATTTTTCATTTACACAGCAAAGGGCATGGAGAACCAACGTGATTGACTGGAATAAAGTTAACTCTTAACAGTGTAAAAGGGAGCGGCAGCAAGCCTGAGCCTGAACACGGGGAACGCCGAGAATGCAGATCGGCGGGTGGGGACCGACGTGGCAACGGATATGCTGAAATCTTACTGTACCTTATCATCTGGCCCGATTCCTGTGCTTACCATTTGCTTCAAAGGCTGGAATGGCAACCATCTGCCCACAAATAACACTACAATAAAAGAATTACTGGTCGGCCGAGAATTACAAACAAGGCTCATTCATTCCTGAAGATAATAACCATACTAAACAAACATCTACTGAGGTCATATTTCATTACATATTCTTGTCGTAGCTTGACCACCAAAGAATCCAGACATGCTCACATAACCAACAGCTCTCACAATGTGAAAAAAAAACCGACACGGATACCCAAATCTATCGAGCAGGAGACGGCATGAATATGGTACATAGCAAAGAGATGTCGGGAGTGAACTTACAATGGGTTTGCAGCACCACTCAGTTCCTGGCATGGCCGGGGATAAGGCGATCACGCAAGTCCTTGGGTGCACCCGCCAACTCTGCAACACAAAGTGCAGCATTCACATATATTTTCATACACATCTACACTTATTACCTTCCTTTCCTCTCTCCCTATATATAAAATATAAGAAAAATAGCATATTAACCCACGAACTATGTCATCCCTAACATTCAATTTACTTAGTCGCTTACAATATTAAATTAACAAATTTGACTACAAATGTTAGACAAATTCCGGCATCCATCACGGCACACTATTTTTTTACATGAGTCTACACAAATTTTAAATTTAGTTAACATATACCATGATTAACATTTTTCATTAAGTTTACTAATGCAATAAATAAAAATCAAATCAATTTGTATTTCAATTAAAATTTTCAAATGGACATGTTAAATTAACAACGAACAATCACTTGAATTGTTTAATATACCAAAATTCACAAATTCGTGAATTGTATGTATATGCGATTTTTTTATATACATAAAAAATAATAAAATTAGAAAAAACATTAATGTGCATCAATAATTTATAAGTATAAAAGCATATATATTAATTATTTATAAAAATACAAAAAATTTATTTTACTTAAATAATTAATGAAATATAACTCCTTAAGTTTATATATATTAAGAAATTATCATAAATTTAAGTAAATACAAAAATCATATTAATAACCTATAATAAATTTACGGTTGAATATGAATTGTAGACAATGTATAGTTTGCTTTGTAATTTTATTCGGTCCATCTTTTGTGCAGGAAAACTGTGTGTTTGGGCATATTGTTCATGAATTTAGTCCAGGTGCTGCAGGTAGATATTCCTTTCACAGGGTACATAAAATGAATGAGGGACAATCAGATTACCTTGGGCAGTGAAATTGAAAAGTTCTGGAAATGAACCTCCATTGGGTAAGGATGTAGTTGGATTCCTGAGATCATTGAAGAATGGATGTGCACAAGCCTCCAGCTGAAGCAAGGGGAACATAAGGTGAATTCAAGGTTTTTCAAGTGGATATGCAACCAGTTCAGTAGTTTATAACAACTTTAATCATTATGGCATAGTATCTACTTAACACTTACAGCAGTGTAACGCAATTTTGGTGAATACTGAAGAAGCCTCGACACAAGATCCACAGCCTCAGGGGGCATCCTTTTGTGAAGTACCTGGAAAAGTTCAAATAAAAAATAAATAAAATAGAATAAATCGTATAAAAAGACTAAAGAAAAGGACACTTGGATGTCTAGTAGTTGAAGGTTCTTTGAACTCTACCAACCTTAAGCCAGGAATGAGCTTTGATATGGGGAAACTTGAATTCTGTATAGTGGGGATTCATGCATTTGATCTCTTCACGAGAAGGTGTCCCAAGAACCTGTCACAGTAACGCCAAGACAAACAACTGCAATCATTTAAGAAGAAACAGAAACACTTAAAGGACAACTTGGACAAAGGTTGAAGCAACTCCTGAACCTTTATGATTTCCACTAGTTGATCAACACTGCTCTCCCCAGGAAACAGAGGCTGAAATAAATCAATGAGCAAGGGGAAACTATTAATCAAAGTGTATGATTAAAAATGTACAAGATAGATTTCATAGTCATCCCCCTTATACTATAAAATTTATTTCATTGCCACTGCATACAATAGGAGAAGCATGTGAATTTGGATCAAATAAAGAAAAGTGAAAAATATATAGATACTTACACGTCCTAGAAGAAGCTCTGCTAGGACACACCCGAAAGACCACATGTCAATGGCAGTAGTATATTCTGAAGCCCCAAAGATTAATTCAGGGGCCCTATAATACCGCGAACATATGTAAGCAATGTTTGGTTCGCTAGGTACCTGATATTATAGAGAAGTTCTAGTTAGGTAGAACAAGACACAGAAACAAAGTTGAGAAAGTCAAACTATAATAAACTTACCAACTTCTTAGCACTGCCAAAGTCACATACTTTTAGCTGGTGTGTGTGCGGGTTAACCTGGAGAAATATAGGTAACAAAACATCATAAGCATATGGCACATAGGCTAATAAGCATAATTTAACGCCTAAGGAACAAAATACTGCATTAAAATTTCTTCAAGCAAAAGAAAATCATATAAAATCATAATATCTTACCAGTAGATTTTGCGGTTTAATATCCCGATGACATACACCAATTACATTATGCAAGAAATTTAGTGCACGACAAATCTGCATCAGAAGGATATCAATTTAGAAAATGCAATAAAATTGCCAAAGCTGCCCTCTATCTACAGAAGACAAATAAAACCTTACCTGGTAAGCATATAGCTGCACATAGATTATGGGCATATGTTGGTTCATTTTTACATATTGCCTTGAAACTTTGTACACAGTGTCTGGTACATACTCCAATACAAGGTTAAGGTACAGTTCATCCTTTTCAGTAACTGAGAAAAAGCAATGCCTCAGTTGCACAATGTTGGGATGATTGAGTATGCGCATAATCTCAAGTTCTCTATTCTTGAATCTCTTATCCTGCAGCACCTTCTTAATGGCAACTGGTTCTCCTGTTTCTAGACACTTGGCCTGCAAGTCAATTTATGAGAACAATGGATTTTTCATCCAAAATTTGCAAGGAAAATATATGTTCGCAAAGGTAGAATACCTGGAAAACAACACCAAAGGAGCCATTTCCTATCACCTGCTCTGCCTGATAGGTTAATGTCTATAGAGAAAACAAAATTACATGTCAACTTCGGAAAATGTCTATAAAGAATATGCTATATAAGAACTTCATATGCTTGTAAGAAGAAACTTCCACACATGAAAAGGATCCAATAATGAAATGTTAAGGACCAGTATCTAAACAAGTTAACAACCAAGTCAAACATGCAGCAGTTTAACATCTTCCAAAGTCAGTAGCAAAAGAGCTTCAAATGGAAAATTGCTCAACCTGTTTGGATTGACCATCCTGACCGCCCACAGTAGTTACAACAATTTGACCCGTCTCAGCTCCATTTCCACTCACAGTAGTTGGTTCTGTATCCTGAAGCTTGAAATCAACAAGCTATAAACCACACCATTAGTATTCAGACAGTCTTTCACGTACATAAAAAGGTGAACAAAATATTCATTGCAATTCTCTTACTGCTCAAATAAATCCAGGGACTAAACCCAAGTTTATCCAAAATGAATTAAAACTTTGTTTTATATATAGGTGCTTCTCATACAAATTCTACAGATAATTTATTTTGCATATACCCGAAGCATCGTGAGGGTAAAGCTAAGGTGAGATGCTGCACCTTTTGAAAATTGGTGGATGGCTTGCAATCCTTGATTCCTGTTTCTGGAATTTCCCTGTTGATTTCATCATCACCGAGTTTGGGGTTTGAATATACATGAGACTTACTTGCTGCATTGTCAGCTGATGTTGAAGCCACATGTTGCTCCTGACCAGTAGCCCCTCTCTCAACAGGCCGTTCCTCTCCATTAATCTTCGATTCCACTTGTTGATCAAACCTAGATCCACTTGTGCTAGAATCTCCACCCTACGATGAAAAATGGATGAGATTGATATAAAATGAATACTGGATCATATGCAGTCCACCGTGCCTAAGATGTATATGCATGGCCAAGAAAAAAAAAGGTGATATCACGGCTGATTGATGAGAATCATGGATAAGACAAAAAATTGCAGATTACAATCATGGGAACCCACATAAGAAACAAGAGATTGCATCTAACTGCTCATTAATGACCCGTGATCTCAACCTTATTTCGGAATTATCAAACTAATGAACACCCGAATGTCGGAGCTATAACATATAGGAACAGAAACCCCTCTCATAGACGATTTACTTATGGTTAATCATTTCCCGAAGCTCCAAATAGCCTTTAGAATGAAGAAGAAAACAAATATGAACAAAATTCAAATCACCACAGCTCGAACCATTAAAGCACCAAACTGCCAGGACAAACAGCCGAAAAACGCGTAAAGACCCAAGAGAAGACATGATCATGATCGCAGCTGACTCGCATATTTCCAGAAGGAAATGATAATACCGAACACCAAACCTCCCCTCCAGGACAAAAACGCAGCTGAATCAACAAGAACAAGCCTAGAAATCCCCGACCTCATCGAATCGAATCCCTCCGCTACAGAGCATGAAATCAAAAGGAGAGAGAAACTCACGAGATCAGAAATCGAGGTGCGACCTGAAGCAATGCTCCTGATTCGTCGCATCATATTCATCTTCGCTTTTGGTCCAAAACGAACAACAATCGTCACCGAATTCTCACAGCAAGAAACAATCCAAAATGGAGAAAACGTCAGGAATTAACCGAAAGGAGGCACAGATACGAAGCAGGATGAAGAAGAAGGGGGAGGGGGAAAGATGCTTCAAATTTCTTCTTCAAGAGAGATGGAAGATGAACTCCGAGTCCCGACCCCTCTCTTTCTCTCTCTTCTCTCTCTCTCCTCGTAGCTGAGAGAGCAAAGGCGAACAAAAAAGACAAACACGAACTTCCATGTGCATATCGTCAAATTTTCTTCCTATTAATAAAATAATTAATTACAAATATTATTAGCAAAATAATTTTTTTTCAATGAAATAAATTAGTTAGAAGGAACGACATAATTTTATAGTTCCAAAAAATACTCGAATTAATACTGTTTTCTAATAATAAAAAAATTAATACTTGACTAAAAAAAACAAATTACAAATATTATTTATAATTATAATTTTACCCCTAAATTTTATATTAATTATAAATAATGACTAGGAGTACTCTCAAATTATTCACCCTCGTCCATGAATGACGACATATACACCAATATTTTGGTTCATATATAAAATAAATCAACACAAGCTTTATTAAACTTTCGATAGTAATAATAATTTTAGATCATTTATTAGTAAATTTATGTTAAAAATATAACTATTTATTTAATATAAAATTATTATTTTAATGTGTATGATAAAAAAATATTTTCTATAAATGAGAATGAGTTAATATAATAATATATTTATGTTAGAATAAAAAAATTATGAGTAGGAAAATTTAGTGTTTATTTAACTTAAATAATATTATAATTTATCATATTCATAAATATGTGAATTTTAGCTGCATTTAATTTAAATATTTTATTGGCCTAGTCAAAGTTTGACCGCGGATTCAAATTTCAATAATGGCAGCGCCCAAAGTTGGGATTTCCTTTTCGCACTCCAGTCAAACACGAATCTGTGGACGTTGATTCGTGGCCATGCTAATATGATCCTACGGTCGAGAGGCGAGGCACTACGGCAATAAACTCTTCACCATTTGAATTATATATTGTTAATTAAAAGTGGGCATTTTTTTATGATTGCCGTCACAATTTCGGTTTTGTAAGGATTTTTTTATCATATGCTTTGAGGTATGGAATAAGTAATCATTAGTTGTTTGTAGTTTTTATTTTCGGTCAATGATCTCATAATAATTTTTAACATTTAATTTCATCCTTATTTTGTATTATTGAATAAATTATATAGCTCGTTCAAAAAAATGAATAATTATATAGTTACACAATATATTATAATAATGATATTATTTAAAAATTATAATGAAAAAATAATGAAACCAGATGGTAAACTACTCCCCATATATCTTATAAATTTACTATAATTCTTATAAATTTTCTAATATTATAAATTCACTGTAATTCTTATAAATTTTTTTTTAATATTATAAATATAATATAATTTTTTATTTTTTATCATTCGTCACCATTATAAACAATTTTCACTATCAATTTCAAATCCAACTTCAACCACTAATTCCGTATTATTATTTTTTTAATAAAATACGAAATAAATACATGTAAAAAAATTATAAAATGGGAGAAAATATTATAAATTAATAACTGTTAAACTTATATATACTTAAAATTTATTACTTGTAAATAGTAAAATAACATTTATAATTTTATAAATTAAGATCACTTATTTATTTTATCTAATTTTAAATTATATTCTCAACAATAACAAAAGCTTATTCGAGATTAGCACACTACACATTTCCACCTACTAACAACTTTCAGCACTATGAATTAACCCCCTACACATCACATAACTATATGCACAGTGTGCAATTGTTTTGTCTCCACACCATAAATGACTACCAAATACAAATACAATAGTCTCATGATTATGTTAATGTATATTATCTCTCTAGCCTTACCATCTTTTGCCCAACAATCCTATATGCATTGCCATTATATGCACTCTCAATAAGAAAATTTGGCATAAGGCTATAATGGCGATCTACTACAATTTATTAAAAATGTTGTAATTTAAGAAAATTTGGCATAAGAGTGTTGATAAAGTAAATCATAGTTAATGTAATTCATTCTGATTATATATCTTGACATTGATGAGTACTTATAGAGAAACTTCTGTCTCATGATAAATCCAATACAATAAAAAGTTCTCTTGCCTTTCATATAGTCATAAAGTTTCACCTGATCACACCCCTGGCCATTTCTTCCACCATGATGCCAGTGTTCCTCGAGGGGGTGGCGGTGGAATAAGAAGATCAAGCATTGTCTGCCTCTCCCTACTTGTTAATGGGACACCTCTGAGGATGGTTAGAGCCATTATAAAGACATTGTTTTTTTGTCTGTGCCTCTGGTAAGCCCACACTCCTAATGCCCCTCCTCCAAACAGCACCTGAAGCCAAACAAAACATTAATCATTCAAAATTTAGGAACAAATTTACAGAAGAAGAGGAAAAAAGTAAGTCAAACTCCATAATCTCTTGTCTCTGAGGGGTGATTCTGAACTAACCGGAGATAGCCACAGCGCAGCAGTCTGGTAGTCAAACTTTGGGGTATAAAGGACAGTCTCCCCAAAGTCATTTTCAAGCTTCTTGTAAATTTCTTTGTCAGATTTTCCAGCTCGAACCTCATCCCTGATCAACTGAACCAGAGATTGCCTCGTGACAAAACTTTCTCATGGTTAATCCAAACTGAGGGCTATCCATATATAATTGGACAAAAGCCACTCCATACTATCAAATTTGATGCTCTATAGCCATCACAAAAGGAAAACCTAAACTCTTTTTCAAGGAACCCATAGTAGTCAACAAATATCATCATTCCATATTATAAAAAACAACACGAAAGAGTACTTGTTTATTTTAAAACTCTGTCAACAAAATGCTGAACCATTAAGAGGAAAATACTTCATGAAATTCACATGTGAGTTTTTCACTTATCTCTTAAACCTCTTCCACACTAGCAGCATCTACTTCCATCATTCAGGCAAAGAAAAGCAAAGATGTTCAGTCTGATCCAAGAAAGCAATTAGACACCAGCGGTAAGTTACTACACCATGCTTTATCTTTTCTCATTTTCTAATGCCAATCAAATCATCTTTTAAATTTCCCTTGCTCATAGGTTCTGAGTGCTGCACCAAAGGTATTCTGCAGTAATTTATCATACTCGACTTTACTCAATTTCCTTGTTAAATAACTCTCGATCACAATATTATTTAAATTAGCAAACACGGCATGGTATTAGCGCTCACTTGCTATGAAAACATGGGTTTTTGCCCTAGTAAAGAGAAGCACCTTTCTGAGGAGGATAGCGATATCAGCCTGCGAATCTTCAATCGACTGGCTTCCACATTCGGTGCACCTGACGTTGTGACTAATGTTCCTAGCACGAGTTTCAATAACCTGCGCCTTCTTGACTTCGTCCTCGCCGCCGTCCATATTTACGATTCTCCCGTCAGCACTTCAGAGCACTCGACACCCAAACCACCTCTAAAGCGCCAGTAGAAAACGATCAGTCGCTGACGCAAAACATCAAACACCTTCTGTGCGAGAGATAGACGTAGGCCTACGGTCCGACTCTGCAAGAACAGTTAGGATTTTGGATAGACGACGCAATCCACAGTATACAAAGAGACCTGAGGGTCGCAGATTTGATTGTATTAGCGTAGACTTTGAAGGGAATATCGGGCAGTGCAGATTGGCATTAGACATCATATACCTCACATAGAAGGTCCAAATAAAGACATTCTTCTCGGTCCTCCACGTTTATACATTTTTCACATTTTCCCTGATTTATTTCAATTTCACAATGTAATTTACTAATAGGCCCCCTAAATTAAATTCAGGAGTTCTTTCTTTTCATCCCTACGTAATCCCGAAATCGAAGGGCCTATTGAATGGCCATTTGAGGTTTGTGAAGGGATAAGATATCCCTAGTTAACCATCCATCAGTCTGAACCTTTATTTGACATGGGCAGACAAGGCTTGCAGAATCAAACCCAAAACCAAGCTCAAGGCAAAGTCTCGGTAAGGAAGGGGAAATAGAAAGACAGGAGAGAAGAAGAAGATCCACATTCTCATCCACTTGTTTTATTGTAGTAGTCCCGGAGGCACAAATAGCCCTCCACGCTGCTACTCAAAGAATAATAAGACCTCCAATGACTAAAACAAAAAGGAAAGGAAAAAGCTTAATCAGAAGGTAACCTAAATAAATTTGTACATCAAAGACGAAATTTTCCCTACTACTCCCAAACCTAAATGCCTGGCAAGTAGGGATTCCCCCTGCCCGGGGAGGCCGAATCTCCTCCCCGGCTTCGAGAAGCCCAAGAATTTTGCAGTAGTCCATCCACAGGGTGCGCTCCTCCCGATTTCGGGTAAGGACTGCGCACAAAGAATCTAAAACCTCCAACCTCTGTCCTAAAATCTTAGGTTAATACTTAGCAGTGCTGTGACCCCATGAATCAGTCAATTTCCAACTGTAATTAGAGGAGGATGCTAGTTTCATCGGTTAGAGGCAGATTATTAGGTATCAAGTCGGGCTGTTGATGGTTCGGACCTGATCCATCATCCTCTCTCCCCCTTGGCTGTAGTCTGTCTGCTAAACTCCTACCTGGTTAAATCAACCTGCTCTCGGATCCTGACGAGGACAAACCTCGGACCTTGAGGCGCTTTGGGGGGCAAGTCCCTGCAGGGGGAGGTTCCCACACTGCCCTCCCCAGCTCATGCTGGAAGCCATCTTTTGACTTCTGCTGATTTCTCCTACTTGTGAGATCCCCATCTGGCTTCTTGTATTTGATGTTGATAGAAGTGGCAGAAGTTCCTTTGACGAGTCTGCCCCTGGAACAACTTTCCATAGTTCCTCTCTGATGACTACCACCACTAAAACCACGATTGGACTCTTCAATTTGCTGCCTCTTCAGTCTCTTGAATCCCTAGAAAGAATGTACAATTGAAAGGGGTCATTCAAGAGGTTTCACCGAATTGAGAACAGTGATCCAATCAGTATTCTCAGCACAAGGAACTAGATAGTAAATTCATCATATTTTTAGTTCAGTTGCAGGAAACCAGTACTTGCTGTTCATTTGGGACTGATGTATGCTTGACTATCCCTTTCTCAGTTTTTACCAAGGACCTGCGCTTGACCCTGAATATCTCTTCAGAATCAGACTCATCACAACAATGCTCTATATGCTTGCTCTCCAGTCCATCTTGAGCGGCTCTGCAACTGGTAAAGTATTCATCACCTGACAAGGAGCACACAGACACCTCAGGTGCATTGCGAGATAGGTCTTTGGAAAGCCTCCCAGAACTGAAATTGCCAGTTTTCTGCAATAATGGTTGATAGAACATTGTTAAGAAAGCTGTAACTTGATTTGTATGATAAAGTTATTAATATTCAATGAAGAGGATGTAGCAAAAGTAAGTCACCACAAGCTAATGAGCAGCAGATAGCATAAACGGCAGCTATCTTACATTGCTAAGGATAGATATGCTTTCAGCAGGTTCAGGCTTTGGAACAAGGCAGACATGAGAAACTTCCTGAACATGGGGCCTAGGAGTCAAGCCTATCTCGGGATCTGGCCCTTGTGATTGAGAAATCAAGCTTGCAGGTTTTCGGCATTTGGAATCAAAACTTATGTCACAATAAGGGAAGTATTCATCCAGTTGAGCACCTTTAGCCCACTCTGGAATTGGATATAATTCTTCATCCTCACTAATGGACCCGTGAATACTCTGCATAATTTTTACATCTTGCTCGAACCTTTTAGCTGCTTCTTCCATTTCCAGTGCATTGTCTCTCAAACACAGAATAAGGCTGCTCCCGCATGAAGATTCAAAGGACTTCACTCCTGCAATCATAAGAAGCAATGATAAATCCACAAATCAGATGATGCAGCAGGGAATCACAATTTCAGCATGAGGCAGAGGAAAGGCCAAGTAATACCATGCCGAAGGCAAACAGGATGCATGTAGCACTCGCATGTAAGGTAAGCTACATAGCAATCACGCTTGCAGATTGTGCATAGAATGGTTGCATCGGAAACTAGTGAAGCACCACTGCAAGCTCCTGATTTAATTATACACCACCGAGCATGATGGTAAAATCGCATCATTTTCACAAAAGAAATCTTGACTGAGAAATGAGAAACCAAGTCTGCAGAAGAAAACTCCAGATCCTCATACAGCAAAATAGTATCTAGCATCATTGCCTCTTTACATAGGAGCTCTTCATGAGGAAGCAAAGGGGCCCTGTTAAGGAGTGCATATCGCCTGCTCGCTACAGCTCCAAGAGGGAACCAATCACCCAGCGCGAAGTTTACCGCCTCACCACAATTAAAACCTAGACAATTTCCATTATTCACAGATGATCATAATAAAAGAAAGGCTGAATGAATCAGGTGCACTTGAAAAGGAAAGATAAAATTTATCTCAAGGACAATTTCAGAAATGATTGCGCCATACCATGACTAAATCCAGCATGATATGCCCTCGGGAAAGTGATAACAAATTCTCCTGGCTTCTGAACTGCCTTGTAAACTGGGACATCATGTTCCAACAAGATATTTGGGGGAAATAGAGTTGTCTTTCCTAATAATACGTCAAAGGCTCCATCTTCCCCTTCAGTAGATAGAATATCAGTCGTATACACGTGTTCTTTCACAACCTTCTCAAAATCCAGGGCTGCATCACCAGGAATGCCGTACCATGTTTTAAAAGCTCCGCAATGATGATAATTGATACTGCAAAATAAGAAGATATCTGAGCAAATCAAACGAAGAATGTATACGCCCATATAAACATCTAACCAAAAAAACATGCTACACATACCTATACAGATAGTGATCCTCCACATGCCAAGCAAAAATACTGAATAGCATTCCAATATAAAGCATGGGGTCAGTTACTCCCTGAAATACAGGCAATATCATGATTAAGATAATAAAATATGAGAACATATGAAGATGGAATTAAATATTTTTTATATTAGGAAGTTATTGTAATACCGCAATTTCTGTCTTGAGAAGGCGCAAAACGGACTTGGGCAACCGAGAAAGATTCTAATATAAATGTAAAACAACGGCGTCAGAATAAACTGTGGCATGGAATCACGAACTTGTTATAATTTTGACACTGTTCAATAATTGTACACCGACCAACAAGGGCATTTGAAATCATGAGAATAAGCAGCACATAAGGTGATATCTAATCAAATAGGATCAAAAGTCATCCACAAACTTGAAGCTAAAAGAGGTCCAGTGAGTACTAATTATATTTAAATATGCACCTTCAAATTCCATTTGCTATTCCCAAGTGGATCGGAAGGAGACAATGAAAAGGCACTCCCATCAACATCACAAGCATATTCAACCATGTCTGTCTTCCCATCAGATATCTCATTCCAGAATTCCTTTTCCATGTATGATGCAGGAAGACAACCGGCGCTATGATATCTTCGAGCAAAAAACTTATTCGCCATTTTTTCAAAATCACGAAATGTATAATTCCTGGAAAACAATTGCTATCATCAATTGAGAGATGAAGAGATGAGTGAAGCCTGTCAATATTCTTCAGGGTGAAAACTCACCTTCCACTCATGAAAAATGTAACTTTGTCCTCGGGATCCCACTCAGCAAGTCGCAGTGGCTGCACCCTAGTGGTGAACTTGAATCCTGATTTCTCCTTCATCAGAACAACTCCAGCAGGAACTGATGCACTCAGAGGAGAGACAATCTTGCATATACCTGGTAAAATCTAGAGGTTAAAACCGAATGCAATAACTTACGAGAGAATTTACACGGAACCTACAAATAAGGCAAGGGGTATTTTCTCTAAAAGTTAAATCATGTGTGACCAAGTTTCTCTATATGAGTGTTCACTTACTGAGAAGGGTGATGCTTTTCAAACCACGAGCAAAAATCAATTGGTTGGATAAGTTGACAAAAAATGTCAGGAAATGATTGGCTGAGTTTTACCATGAACAGATAAATAAAAAGAATTTCAAGTTCCATTGGATGCCCAGATTGTCTCATTATTCTTTGTGAGAAGGCCTTCTGGCAAAGTTTTTCATCTTTTTCACGTCAGGGCTAGAAAAGAAGAACAGAAGGAATCAATTGGTCAAGGGGTCAAGGGTTATCAAAAGACAAGGTCAATACATTGCATCGCATGAACTTTAAATAAGATTCCACGAGCACTCAGTATATAGCATACACCTCACTGTAAAAGATAGTATCTGATGACATTATTACATTACCATATCTCGATGCTTCTGGAGCTATCTTTTGCACATAGACCAAAGGATCATCAAACTCCTCCTTGGAGGGACAATAAACAGGGCACTCTGGGATTTTTTCAATCCAATCCAAATCCTTCATATGAAACTTATCCACCTTTGGCCTTGGAAAGCCATTATTACCAGTTGTAGCACCACGGTGTGACTCAGGCAAATAATTGTCCTTACTGTGTATTCTAACACCACAACCAGTAGATCTCAAGGCATCTCCTCCACTTCTATATATCACCTTAGAAAGACCAGCAGTCTCCATGATAGTCTCTGTCTTCAATCGCTGAAGCCTTTTCTGCTTTAGAAACTGTAGACTGTTTTGAACATCTTCAGATAAAGAAACCCCCCTTTCCACCTGCCCAGAGAAGAAATACGAGCATCACAGTGAGTGAGGCTCTAAATCCAATGCTAATAAATATTAAAGAAAGCAAGGAATAAAAATCATAATCAGATTATATGGCTGCTTGTCAGAGGTTAGACAGTCCATATGCAGAGCGGTTGAGAGTTTATAGATGAACTAAAAGAAGTGCGTCATGTTATGATCATGAGAAGATAAGACAGTTTTTCTGTGCTAAAAGAGAGTCACAACTCCATCTCTACCGGCTTCTCATTACATAATACATAACTCAAATCCATGCAGGAATACACACCCACTTTCTTATATTAAAAAATTAATTTGCTAGTAATCAAACAATCTCACTAGAGATTATCAAGGGAACTAGGCAGTCCAATTAAACAGAAGATAACACAACGACAGCAGCACCTACGTGTAATCTAACAACCACACCATAGATTATAAAGGGAACTATAAATTGCAGAACAGATGGCGACCTCTGCTTCAGCTATAATCTCAGCTTCATTCTTCAATCTATATATGTGAAGTGAAATTAAGGAGTGAGTACCCAAGCTTGAAAAAAAATAAAAAATGAAAAATTAGCATGCACAGTGAAATTCAAGTTTCACTGTAATTAATGAGCCTATAGCGGCAAATAGTCAATTGCTACTAGGAAAACATGAAACTCTGACTTTGAACGGATCAACCGTCCAGACGACGGATATTTCATCTGAAAATAAAAGAAAGCAAAAAATTGAAAAAATGTTATGAACATAGAAACTTCACATAAGTCCTCCATTCTTTCTGAGAAGGCATAACGTCCAGAAACTGAACCAAGAAATATGAGAGAGAGTAACAACAAATTACAGGCTGGAGAAAGTCCAGGAACCAAAATATGAGAAACTGCGGTGAATGCAGGAAGAGGTACCATCTCATCTCATTACGAAGCCGGCCTGTGTAGGACTCCGTTTTCCCTTCCAGCTACCGAGAAAGCAGCTACAACCGAAAAAGGAATCTGAACGCTTCGGACAAACCCTAGATCGCAATCCTCCGAACAGAGAATCAACCAGTCGCCTCCACCAGCACGTAGCGTCACCACATTACCCGGACAGAGGCGCTACAAGACTCCACGGGATCAGAGTAGGAGATCCAGCGAGTTCCACCACCAGGCGAGGAGAAATTGAGGAGAGAGACCAAGTCAGAAGCGTCGGGGGATGTCTGAGCGTTTTCCTTCAAGGAGGAGGCGCATTCGCCGGAGCGGAGGCCGGTTCCGGCGAGAAAAGGAGGTTTCCCGGTGGAGAAAGGAACGGGGAAAAAGGGAGGGAGAGAACAGTAGAGGAAAAGCGTAGTTAGACGGACAGCTCAGGAAACCGAAAAGAGAAACTGTTAGTATAATTTTTATTAGTTATATGGTATCAAATACTGCCACTTTTGTGATAAAACTGGATTTCTTATTAAAAATATTATTTATATTTTCAATTATTACAATATAATATAATATATATTTTATTATTTTATTATAAATATTAAAAAAAAAAGGTAGGAGAAGTGCCAAGGAAAGGGGTGGTTGTTAGGTAGTTCAACCAAACGCCTGCCGTGCCAAAAACGCGTTTCTTTTCACTGCAGCCGTTTGTCTCGCTAACGGGGGGCCTTATTTTTCTCAATTGACGGTAATGCCCTTAAAGGGCCCGCTATTTACGCGCTAGAAATGCGAGGGGTGGTGGGGTCCGCGAGGTTGGTCAGGTCTATTCAGCAAACGGTGTCATCGAAGAGTTTGCTCTGGTAGCTTCTGTTTGGGTCAGAGGGGAATGAAAGAGACGAAAAGTTGGCCTGAGCCGAAAGGCGACGGGATAGTTATCACGTGGGCCGAACTCATCACGACCACATGATCTGAGGGAGTTAATCTGGCCGTCCAAATCGATCTGGGATCAGCTCGATGGCTGGTGTTCGAAACGACGCGCCAGCCCATCACGCATCTGCAGTGGGACTTCGGCGTAGAGACCGTTGATCCGCGCCCCACCTACCTTAGTTAGTTAGCCTGGCACCGTCATGCAATGACGATTTCACCCCTGAGTGTTGAAACAGTCAACTGGCTTAGATGGGAACCCGGTATGATAATTTTATCATATTCTCAGTCCTTATCTGATTGATTGAGTTATAATAAAAATATTTTTAAACTTTTAGAATTAATTTTCATAGTATAATAAAAATATTATAATCTTGTCTTCTTTACCAAATAGAAAATTTGTCTTTATCGCAAAATGAAAAAGCAAAATATTATGGGGCATTTCGGACTTTTTCGTATTGCTTTCCCCCACCTGCGTGACGAGATGTGGACGGATGACAGACGGAAGTGACACATGGGTACAGAGTAGATGACGTGGCGGCCAGTTGGATTTGTTGTCTTGGAGATCCACTCAGCAGCCCGTATGGACCGAACCGGTTCCACTTACAAACCCGAGTTTGTATGGAGTGAGTGAGTGGAAGAAGTACAGCTGTGCTGGGGAGCTGAGATTCCGCGAGCAGGAGTCCCCGTATTGACGGAATTGCCCCTCGCCACTGTTGCAAATCACCCTAATGCCTTCCGCTTTTCTGCAATAAACTCGCCCATGCACAGGACATGTCGTTTTCACGGGGAATATCATTATAAAGTGAAATTAAAATATAAACACATATATCTCATGCTTGTTAAATTTCCAATAAAGGAAATTTCCTTCTATCCCTCTTGGTAAGTTATTACGTCATCATATGATGTAATGCAATGCAATAGTTACTATTTTGGAAATAACCCTTTCTATTATACTAAATTTAAGATCTTATTACCATAAAGTTACTATTTTGGAATAATGGTTGGGACCATTAAAAGGAAGGTACAAAGTGACAAATTAAAAAATACACTTTTTTTTTTAAGACCAAAATTTGGTAAAAAGTGAAGCATGTTTGATAGGTGGGTGGACTTCCAAGTTCCAACACCATCCACCTTCACCAAAGAAGGTTTGAAGAGGTAACTAGTGAACATTGTTCAACTCCCAAAATGGGCATATAGGACATGCATAATTTGAAGCCTTTACAATCCCACTACCATAGAAAGTTAGGTTGCACTAAGGGTGAAAAGGGCCTTCACATAGATCGACTTCTGCAGTTTTGTATATCATATCAGAACATATTTTTATGCCCAACAATTTATTTAATATTATTTAATCTATGATGTGCCAAGATTTTCATTGGGAGTTTATGGGAAATTTTAATTTATATATATATATATATTATAGTATTAAATGGAAAACAAGGTAGATGTCATAATAAATGAAAGAAAATAAATGGATCTAATATCTATCACATGAATGGCCAACTGACCTGAATTGACAATGGCCAAAACTAAGTAGGTGCACCAATAATAAATACTATGCAGTAGGTGTGCATTTTGCCCATCATTAAATGTGTACCTATTTATCGATGAATTGCACATATTTCTTCTATAACAATCTAAAATAATATAATTTATTAGTAGGGCATAACCTATAGGATAAGATAAGATATTAATACTTGTATTATTTAAAAATTTAACATAACTAATGATATTATAGAATTTTATACTATTATTCATTATTGTCAAATAACTTATGCACTTTTTATAGAGTAAAATATTATATAATTTAATTTTATCATGTTCATTTTAGGGTTATTTTTTAGAATTTATTTAGTATTTTTAGAATTTACCAATTTAAAAGATTTTTAGGATTTATGAGTCATTTAGGGTTTATTTAATACTTGTTAAGTTTTAGATAATTAAAATTTTGAGATTTTATTAATAATCTTGAATTTATTTAATACTTTTATATTTTACCAATTCAGTTTTTTTACTATTTATTATTCTTATACATTTTATTTATTTATTAGTATTACAATTTTAATAATTTAAATTTTAGGTTTTGTTAAGATTTATTTATATTTCCTAAACTAAAATTAAAAAAAGTATAGAATGTTTTAATATTTAATATTTGTAAAAGTTGTATTTAACAAATGATAAATTTAAATTTAATTGTACCGAAAATTAAAATTGAATCCATAATACAAACTCTGGAAATAAAAAATTAAAATTGAGATTTTAAATCTAATCAAATAATAAATCGAGTTTAAAAATGAAATATGAACCTAAAATAGAAATTGAGATTTAATTGAATTAAAAATCAATTTAATGAGTAATAAATGATATTTTGTAAAAAAAATAGTTTCCAAACTATTGAAATCGCAAAATTTGGAGTTAATTGATTGTATTACCGGAAAATGATAAAAATAATTTAATTTTAAAAGTTAAAGTAAATAGATATTATTATCCGGATAACACGAGTCGTTTGACCCAACCCGATTCAAAATTATTGTTTGTCTTACATTGACGAACTATAATTACACATCGGGAATATTTACTTTATTAATATGATTTTTTTATTAATTATATTTTTTATAATTAAGTTGACAACTCATATACCAAGATTAATTAAGTTATATATTTATAAAAATATCAAAATTTTCATTAAAAATTAGAAAAATTATTATTAGATACAATCATCAAACCAAGCACTCCAAATTAACACTCACCTAACTACTAAATTAAATGATTTTTGTCTAAAAATGGTGCTAATGGACTTTTATTGAGTATCGTTTTCATAACTCTATTTCTATAATATAAAGTTCGTACCGTGCCACCAACATTTTAGGATCAATTTCTACCAAATTCGACCACTACTTTGGTTGGCATCGGTGTAAAAATATCAGTTTGTACTTATCTACCTCCTATAAATATTTCTCAATCTCTTATAAAGCGACTTTCGATTACCTCGAGTCATTTTTCGTTGGAATGTCTATTATATAACTTACTGTTGCGGTTATTCGAGGCCAAAATTTAGTTAGTTTGGGTGAACATTGGCCACCATCACAAATCAAGTTGACCGATTATTAACTTCATTTTTTCTCCTTCGACTACTAGGGTCATTACGCTTAAAATATCTCTATTTCGACCACTTTTGAAAAATGACAAAATTCGGTCAAACTTTAATAGAGTAAAATCTATAACTTCTGTTACAGAGTAATTAGTAGATTAATGAAAATATTTAGAAGGGATTTGTAAAATTTGAAATTAGTTCAGGTAATTTTTAAAATTCAAGAAATAAATTAAAATTTTTAAAAAGTTTGAAATTAGTTTACAAAAAATGAAAAAACTTGTGAAAATAGTTTATAAATAAGCCTAATTAACTATAAGGTAATTTCGGAATAAATAGATATGTCAAATATCGTTTTCAAAAGTTTATAAGTAAAATAATAATTTTTTTTATAAATGGGGCAAAATAACATTTTTGACAAAATTGTCATCTTTTTTATGAACAATGGATAAAATTGTTATTTTTTAATAAAAATGGTTAAAATTATAATTTTTTCTTATATAAGGATAAAATAATTATTTTTAACAAACAAGGAGCAAAATTGTGGGTAAATGATTGTTTTTTTTTTATTTATGGAGGGTAAATTGATAATTTTGAAGTAAATGGAGTAAAAAAAATGAAAAAAATTTAAGTAAATAGTAATTTTACAAATACAAGTAATTTTAATATGATTTTTATAGAATTAGAACCTAATAGTTATTTTTGATAAGTTTGTATTTTATTTATAGAAATACATATACATATTAATTGATGGTGCAATTGAACACAAAAAATTGGAGTATATTAGATATAAGAAAGTCCTAAATAATTAATGAGTTTAATTTCGAATATCAAATACAATTAGATCAAATAAATCAACACCTACAATTTATTAAAATTTTGGAATTCATGCTTTGTAAATGTTTTTCAGGAATGTATAGGAAAAATTATACAAAATTTTGTTTTATCAAAATAGGATAAATAGCCCAATCAATCTTAAAAAATTGGTGGAAACTTACAGCTTAAAAAAGACTATGTGAACTGATCATTTAAATTGGGTGAGAATTTGATTATTTAAATTGTATTTAATGAAATAACTAAAATCCAAGTGCATATAACAATTATTTATAAGAAAAGTTTATGTAAGTGGATAAAACTGGTTATTTATAAAAGTCACACAAACTTTTGCTATTAATTATCGACTTCAAAAATAATATGATTAAATTATTAAAATAGGTAGCACTAGACACAGTATTACATGTTATTTGTGTGTTTTTTCTTGATAGAAGAATTTGATCATGTATAGTAATAGAGGATTTGGTAAGTATAAATGTGGATAATAATAATAATGATATTTATGATTTAGTAATTAAATTAATTCTTAAAATGTGTATAGTAATAAATGTCATAGTTATGATTTGTAATTAATTGTTTTATTATTAATTAAATAATTTATATAACTGTATAGGAATAATGGTGATATTTGTGATTATGTATTCTATTATTATTAATTAAATAATTTATATAAATGAATAATAATAAGGATTATATTTATAATTTGGAATACATTTTATTATTATTAATTTAATAAATATATACTAAGGTGGTATTTATAATTTGGAATGTATTAAATTATTATTATTTTAATAAATTTTTATAGATAATAATAATAATATATAACCGTGTCAAAATAAATTTTATTATTAAGATTTTATTTAACAAATTCATGTCTGGGTCATAAGAATTCAATTTAATTTAAACCCTCTTGATTTGATTATGGATTAATATACACATTACATATGACATGACAAATGATGACCGGATGTATGAGTATTGTGTATTTAGGTTTTTCAATAATAGATTAATACTCTATTATTGAACTTGATATTAATATAACATCAGCTTGAAAATGAGAAATAATAATAATTGTTAATTAATTGATCATACCTAGTTAGTTGAAAGAAAATATGAATGATCTGTTGTAAATCAATTAAGATGATAAATTGATTTAATATAACGACAATAAATTTAACCAACCATACTATTTTGTAGTATGATTTGTTGACTTTTAAAATAATATTGAAAAAATAATAAAAAACTATTTATTAGCAATTTTTGAGTGTAAATTGATAATTAGTATTTGTATTTACAAAAAAAATATTGAATACATAGTGTAAACCTATCAAATAAACCCTAAAAGAATTAATGAACCTAAAAAAAGCTCAATATAAAAAGATAAATATATTTATATTATATAAAAATTGCTATCATTATTTTTTATTATGTATTTTTTAAATTAAAATTATTATTTTTATTATTACAATATATTATATAATTTTAAATTTTATTTAAAAGTAAAAAAATGGAGTAAGTAGAGAAGTAAATGTTTGATTGATTTCTAATATTTCTATCATAGCAGGTTGCCTCCAATGAATGAATGAGGTGTTGACATATAGTTTTACTATTTTTATAAATTTTAACTATACATAAATTATTAACCCATCTAATAATATTTATCCAAAAATATACAATCTCATCATTTGAGTTGCTATAAATGGAGGGGGACAAGACAACCTTGAAGTATGTCCATGGAATCAGACCACAATCTATGGGGACCCCACTAGCCAGCCACACCACCTCCAACCCTGTAATCCAATGGGATGACCCCTCATGCAAACAAACACCTCTTGCAACCCAGCAACCAGCTCCAACCATTGGGAGAAGACCCAGAATATCCACTGGTAGAGTTAGTCTTCTACTACGAGTGCTTTCCCCATGGATTCAAGTATAAGTGGATCAAAATGCACCATGGAACTAGAACTAAGGTGGCCTTCTTGAAGCGTAGGCGAGATCCGGGACTATCACCACTTTTGAACAACTATCATCATAGTTCTTGCAACTTTCTTGTTCTTGCTTGCTTTCTAGGACAAGCACATTGACTTTTGGAATCATGAATTTTGAGAGACTTGGCGTCTAACATTAAAGAATTACTAGACATGGAAAAGGACTAAGAGGGACCAAAGAGGCAAGCAATTGTGTGAGAAGAAGTCTGGCTTTGCATGGAAAAAGGAAAAAAGCTACTGAGGCAAAAGACAAACCAACCCAAGTGGATTCAAGCTGGCAAAGGTATCAGCAAGCAGGTGGCTCTCCTTTCAATGTCAGTGACCATGGAAATGATAGAGGAGAAAAGTAAACTGATGTTGGCACCGCCAAAAAGCTTTAGGGACCAGTGGGAATTGTGGGTGTTCTGTTCTGGTGGGGTGGAGACACAATATAATATTCTAATTTTATGTACTTACATAAATATAAATAATCATTTGTAGAAAAAATTATATAAATAAAATAATTTAATATAATTATGTATACTCAAATCATCATAAAATAGGATTAAGTTAACTATATTAAATATTTTATATAATTAAAAATTATGAAATTTATATACAACCTATTTTATGTATAACAATATCGATATATGTATATCAAATTATTTATTATAATTAAAAATTTTTAATTAGGTACAATTTATCAAGTTACAATATAGTAGAAAATTATAATTTTATATATTTATGTAAAATAATATTGATATATGTACAATTAATTTACTATGATTATTTTTTTAATTTTATATAAAACAGTTATTTTAGTGTAGTAAATCAATTTATGTAAATTAAATAATTTAAATTAATTATATAGTATATTATAATATAACAGCTAACCAATTATTTACCATATACATTTTATATAATTAAAGAAATTCTAATTTTATGTACAAATTATTTTATTTGCATGTATAATAAATAATTTACTATAAGTAAAATTTTTAATTTAATATAAGTATGTATAGTTACATATTTATATTATGTACAATTATATCATATACAATAAATAATTTATATATATATAAATTGTAAAATTTATGTACAAAAATATTAATTTATGTAAATAAAATAATTTATTATAATTAATTTTTTAAATTTTATATAAAATAATTATTTTATGTAATATAATTATGTACCATATATCAATTTATAATACATTAAATATTTTATTTAAGTTGAAAATTATAATTTTATTTACAACTTATTTTTATCTAAAATAATATTAATTTATTAAATAGTTTAAAATAATCATGTATCATACTATAATATATCAAGTTATTTATAATATATATTTTATATAATTACATTTTTTAATTTTATGTACAAATATTTTTTATATACAACATTATTCATATATATATATAATAATTTACTACAATTATTTTTTTTCAAATTTATTTATATTAACCATTTTATGTTTAATAAAATTAAATTATTTAGTATAATTATGTACAATATATTAGGGTATGATACATTAAATATTTGTATAACTAGATATTATGTATAGAAAATTTTACTATAATTAAAATTGATAAATTTTATAAATAAAATAATTTATTATAATTAATGTTTTTAAATTTTATATAATATAAATGTTATTTTTAATTTTTTTTTCTCTTTCATACAAAAAATGAAATTATTTTTTTTATCAATTTAAAGCAAAAAAATTATTCGTATGAACAGGTCAAATCAATATCCAAAATATATTTGGTATTCAATAGTAAAAGAAGATTAACATTTATAATTTATCAATTAAATTATTATTTATTTATTTTATTAATTCAAAATATCATAATTATTTTATAAAAAAGTTGTTGAGGCATTTATTTAAAAATTATATTCTCCCAAAATTTTCACTAAAAATTTGAATTTTTAAAATTTTAACATAATTAATTTTTACAATATAATATTTATATTTTAATTATATTTATATTTAAGCTGAATATTTAAATTATTTTGATAATAAAATAAATACATTTTAAATTTATATAAGATAAAAAAATAGATTAATTACATGGAATACAATAACTAAATTGTTAAGCCTAAGTAGCGGAAATTAGTAAAATCATTAAAATATTCATGGGAGGAGTTAATAGAGAAATTATAAAAATCTAACGGCTTTTTAGAATGTTTATAAGGATAAACAAACTAATTCGACTAAAAATTTGATAATATATTACTAATTGTGAACTAATTGGATAAATTTTGATAATATATTGATATTGTTGTAATTTTTAAATGATATAATTTAAGTTATTACTAGATGAGATTGTGTGGATTTTTGAATTTTTTAACTAAAAAATTCCCGTTTATTTTTATTTTATTTTATAGTACTTTATTTTATTAGTTGATGCATGTCCGATCACACTAAAATACCATAAAGTACTATTCATGATTTGAATACATGCTTATTTTCATGTCGGAAAAAAGATACGCTGGGAATACTTTGAAGTTGGAATTGGAGTAGTGTCAGAGGCAGACATTTGACTTTTGTCTTTGTAATGTGTTACTCAATTCATTCAAATATCGTTCCCGATCATTTATATCCAGTTTTAGTAGATTATTTAATCGTTATTTCATAAACTTATATTTTGTAAATGATTATGTTCCAAACTAATTTTTAATAAAATTTATTTCTAAATTTTGATGCTCTAATTTTCAGAATCAGTTCATAATCTAATTCACGTTAATTTCGATTTTAAAATTTTCAGTATCACCCAATAACCCATGGAATATAACAAGAAAAGAGCGTTAAAAGTAGATCTCAAGATATTGTCACTCTTACACGTGAGAGACACATTAGAGTATTGAAAAACATCACCAAAAGATAAATGTCAAAGAAAAGTTGTAATTTTTTATTATTATTGAAGAACGATAAATAATAATACCAACAAAAACACTTTAAAAAGAGCTAATAATATTTTAAGAATAAAGTTTTAGAGTCTAGGAAAATATAATATAATTGAGAAACAAGTAACCAGAATGTTAAAAAAAATGTAGTAAAGTATTGTAATAGGATTAGAAAACGGATTATAGTTTATAAATTGATTTGGATTATTGAGAAAAAAATGAAATTTAATGGATATATAATACAAATTTATGAGACGTTTAGATAAGTTAGAAATTGTCATAATTCATGATTTGGATTAGATGATATTAGCATAATTTATTAATAAAATGGACTAAAAAAATTAAGTTAGTAAACAAGAAATTATTGAGAAAAATCAGGAAAGTAAGAATAAGGAGAAAATATTTGTTGGAGAAATGAGCATTCTAACACTTATATAAGTCAGTATATTTGTATCATCACTTAATATTGGTAGAGTAAGTTATGCACTTACTTTTTACTAAAACCTAATATATGAGAGGTTAGCTAAAGGTATCTATAGAAAATGAAATGTTACAAATATAAATGAGAAATTGTATGGATAGCTAATAAAATGATTTAACAATATAAGATCCCGATGATGATTCCAAAATAAAACATATAGGCAATCACATGATATTTCTAATAAATGTATTAGAAAAAAGTTTACAACGTAAAATAAATGATAAAGCGAATATGAATAAAAAATTGAAAAAAAAAGTGTCATAAGAAAGTATACGAGGGATGGTAAAACTATGTGATGGCACAAATAATAATATGTGGGGAGACCGAGTTCACCACAACAAAATATTCTTTCTTAGCAAATAAAAGTTTTTAGGAAAAAATTCCTAAAAATGAGTGTAGTTATAAAATCTAAAATTTTAAAAATAGAATTTAAATCAAATTATACTAGAAACTTACTCATCCTCGATTTCTAAACAACTTTCACATAAGTTTTTTAGGTCTAGATTCAAGTCTAGAGTTTGAACTCGAACTCTAGAAAATCTTCGGGTCTAGGGCTTGGATCGGAACCCTAGAACCAAAGTTTGAGTCTTAGGTCCAAACCATGGACTTGAACTTCGAGTCTTGGATCCAGGACTAGGCCCGAAACTGGGTCATGGACCCGAGTTCGATCTTGGACTCGAAATAGGGTCCAAGTCCCCTCGTCAGGACTCAAACCCGAACCCAAGTTTCAAAACTTGGGTTTGGGACATGAATCGTCATAAAATTAAAGAACAAAAGAATGAGAAATAGACCATATATATAAATATTGTTATAATATTTAATTTGATATGTGTACAATCTAATTGGTTTATATAGGCTTAATGAAGCTTTTAAATGAATAAATACAATATATTAAAATGATACGAACATAATTTGATAATATTTAAATAGAATATGGAGAAAATTTAACAATATCTGAATATGCTCATGTCTCTTGGTAATGCCCGTTAGAACTTGTATCTCTTGACTTGTGCGAACTCATGTCTTATGTCTTCATTAGGGTTATGACTTGGTAATATTTATTATGGCTTGTGTCTTTTGACTTGTGATATCTTTTGGTAATGCCCATTGGTGATTATATCTCTTAATTTGTGTGAAGTCATGTCTTGTGGTCTCTTGGTAATACATGGGCTTGTGCATACTCATGTTTTATTGTCTCTTGGTAATACCCTTTGGAGCTTGTACAAACTCATGTCATCTCTTATGACCTCTTGATAATTCCTGTTTATGTCTCTTAACTTTTAACTTGTGGTGTCTTGTGACTTCAATGTAATTTATTGTATATTACTCTCACAAACTCACTGGAGTAAGGAGAGTAAGGAAACTGGAGGTTGGATATAAATAAGATAATTAAATAATTAATACATGATAAATTATTGAATAGCTAAGAAAAAAATGATAAAGAAATTTATTGAAGTTAGAATGAGTAGAAAATATTTTAATATATTGGATAAATAATATATATATATATAGTGATATACCATTTTTGTGGAGTTATAAACAAAAATTGAGTTGAATTTTGATAGATACACTTTAGGAGATAAATATTAAATATCAGAAAATTTTTAAATGATAAAGATATCTGCTATAATAAGAAGACTGCTATTAATATAAAAAATAATAAACCTATTGATAAATAAATAAATTGTGCTAATATTTAAGGCTAAATTAAATATATATGTTAAAAAAGAAAAGTATTTATACTTTTTAAAGAATAAATTGAAATATAATCAAATTTTTTTGAAAAAAGATTAAACTAAATTAAATTTTTTTCAGAAATTAGAACTTTTTTATTATAAAAAACAAAATAAAAGAATGGAGATTACAACAAAATCGATAAAATGATAGAGATCTCATGTTGAAAAGAGTTATACATAACGGAAACTAATGGATTCGGGGCCGGGAGATGACACCCGACCCCGTATGATCGTATTTATGCAGTTTTTCTTAATAAGGCTATGATACCATAAAAAAATATAAAAAATGAGAGATAGACAATATATATAAATATTATTGTCACACCCCGACCCGATTTGGTCGGATCCCCGTGATCAACCCGCCACTCTCCCGATTTATTAAAGAGTTTTCCCTTATATTATAAATTGTAAAAAGTAAGGCGTTAACATGCACCTTTTTCTAGGAATATCATAAATCAAAACTGTATAGTAATTTAAATTAGTTGTACCTATCTTGCAGGCATTTAATTGCGCAAATCCTTTAAAGTTCGACTTTTCGGGACTTCCTGAAAGGGGTATAAGGGAGGGGGTGAGTACAACTACTCAGTGAATGAGATTCAAATCTTTTAACTTTCAAGAAAAATATTTATATGGAGTGTGCCATACTCCTTTGTTTTCAAAAATTATTTCATTTAAAAATTCATATTTTTCCATTATTTCTTAGTAATCGGTGTGTTATCACCCGACACACATCCTTCATCATGAAGGTTACACACATTCGCAAGTCAGTATCACTACTGAACCCGCTAGTGGCTTCGGAGCGACTTTTCCTACCACCCGGATAGAAGTACGACCACTTCTACCCTGGTAATGAGTGGATGTATGCAACATCCGACCCATAATCCCAAAATCGCTTCTTCGTGTCCATATGAGGACAAAGGTCTCATCCTATCCCCACCCCGGTCTCATGCGCTTTGTGCTACTCCAAATTTCGCACAGACACCTGGAACGACAATCTGCCCTTATACTCACCGGGTCGTCCAGGGCCCTTAGGACACATCACTACCCCTCATGGGCGTCTTGATGATCCCGTACTCATGTGCATGCACAAACAAAGTTTTCTTAAATTACCATGTAATATGTGGTGCCATTTGTCCCAACGGTCCTGACCTCCAACTCAACCCGTAGCTGTTTGTCTTGACTGGTCCGAAGACCGGTCATGCCGCACTGCTACTAGTTGACTGAGTATGTCGGACCTGCCTTGGTACCATGGCCAAACAATTCACTTATTAAGTTTTAATGGCACATATATATATATATATATATATCATGTTATTTTACGAGCTCCTGCCCGTGTCCATTGGCCTATGGCCCACTGTTCAAATTTTTCAAAAACTAGGCATTTTAGCTCTCAAGTTCCAAAACCGAGGCCCCTGGCCTATTAGAGCTATTCGAGCTCCCGTCGAGAAGGTCTCCCAAATAGTTTAAGCATTGGCACACAGTCAGGGGAGAACACTTCCGACAAAATAGGTTTTCACTATCCATTATACCAACCGGTATAAGGACATCTCCGTTCATAACCGATGAACAGATTTTCAACTTCCTTCAAGGAAGTCTCATCATACCAATCGGGTATGATCTACTTACAACCAGTACGTAGTTTTTTTCGCATAATTTTCACATCACTTTCTCTAAGTGGTGATGATTAAAATACCACTAAATAGTGGGTTTTTATACCAAGGTACTTATCATCCCCTACCGGGTATGAGGTTAGTAAACCCACTCACCCGATAGTGCAGTGAAATTCCACTTAGTCGGGTTCTATCATTAGCAAGCTGGACCTCGACTGGCGTTCCCGATGTCCCGTTCTCCTACATGAGATGAACATAATTGTTCATTATTCTTTGGCCTAATAGCCCTCATTCATTCCAAATGAATGAGAAAACCCAACTTTACATATATTTGCAATTAGGTCCCTAAAGTTAATTTTCTTTAACTTTAAGTTCCTATTGTCGGGTTTTTTCCTAAATTTGAGTCCCGAAACTTTTAAAATTTATCTTAGGACCTCAAATTATTTGATTTCACACAAAGGGGTTTAATTTCCTAATTTTTCAATTTGGTCCTTCAATTTTCCCAAAATTACCATTTTGCCCCTTCTTTAGAAAAATGGTAAAATTTTGCCCCAAAAATTCTAAAATTTATCAATTGACCCTCTAATATTCTTATCATGACCAATTAACCCTCAATTTTAGAAAATTACATTTTGGTCATTCAAATTTCCAAAAATCCCCAATTTCCCCAACCTTTTTTTCCCCCAATTTCAACTCTTCAACACTGCCAAATTTGATTTCATTAAATTGATCAATCAAACACCTCGAATTGTTGAAATTGGAGTTGAAATTGAGTTCCTACATGTTTATAAGATTCTAAGGAACTTTGAATCACAGATTTTAACACTGGAACGAGCTCAAACAGAGATTTATCGGAAAACAGACTATAGAGAGAAAAATCTTTGATTTCTCACCGGTGAGGGCGTGGCGGTGGAGCTTTCAAATCTGGGAAGATAGCTCTCTTCCAGAGGTTCTTCCTAAGATCAAGGATGACATCAATTGATGTCGAATTGGATTAGAATTTGTTCATTGAAATTCAGTCGACTCTCTCTCTAACAACGATCTGAAATTTTAAAGGGAAACTGAATTGGCTTACCTTTCAGTCCTAATTCGGCCGAGGAAGGACTGAGGAAGTGTTGGGAAGGCTTGGTTTGGCCTGAGAAGGGCTTGAAATGGGCGATTTCAGCTTGACCAAAATAGGGTAGCTTCGGTTCGCTGGAGCTACTTCACTATTCCATCATGCCGACGCTTTTCCAATGATTCTCGTATTGACTGGAGTTTGCTACCAGATAGCTGTTTTCTCCCCATTTCTAAAGAGCTCGACCTTTGTTCAAGTCGAAACTCTAGTTCGAGTTTCACCGGGAAATGGAGTAGTAGAGAGAGAGAGAAGTGTTAAGGTGTGAGGAGAAGGGGTGAGATTTATTACTAGTATTAATATTGTCATAAATTATTGGTATTAATTCTAATAATTAAATTTCGATATTAATTTCAATAATTTAATTTTGGTATTAATTACAATAATTTAATTTAGGTATTAATTATAATAATTAAATATATATTAATTTATGGCTATTTATGATAAGTCGTACGTTCGCATAAAAATTTTTGACCAAAATTTTGGGTTACCAAAAAATCATACTTCCCAAAAAGTCACTCATCCTCACATTATTTTAAGGCAAGCACGCTTAATTTTGAAGTTCTTATGGAATCTAATTCACCTAAACCAATTTGGTTTTTGTTTTCTAGTTTGTGTTAAGTTTCTTTTCCAATGTTTAATAAACCCTTTGGATCACCCAAAAATTGTAAATTTCCATATTGTTTATTCCCAAATATAAACCGGCTTGGTTTTCTTATTCGGTTTGACCGGTTCTTTTCCTGGTTTTCCTTAACTAAAAAATGCGAGTTTTACAATTATTGTAATATTTGATTTGATATTTATACAATCTCATTAGTTTATATAAGCTTAATTAAGGTTATACATGAATATATACAATATATTAAAATAATATGAACATAATCTAATAGTATCTAAATAGAATATATGGAAAATTTAATAATGCCAATTATGACTTGTGTCTTTTGACTTATACATACTTATGTTTTGTGTTTTCATTGGGGTTATGACTGGTTAATACTTGTATATTTTAACTTGGGATGTCTTTTAGATTATGTCTTTTAATTTATATAAATTCATGTCTTATGGTCTTTTAGTAATACCCACACACTAAACTTAAATTTAGGTTATTAAGTCAAGTTATGATCTTAATTACATGTACACAATTTTAAATTAAATTTATATTGTATGAATACACTTGAATGAGTGAGTTGAAATTATTAAAGTAATATATATATATATATATATTGCATTAATTAAAAAAATAAGTATTATAAATAATTATAGTGAGAAAATCAAATTAATTAAACTATAAGGGAGTGAGAATAAGAATGATAGCCATATATAAGTAATTATATGATCTTATTAATTACATGTAGTTTTAGTATTGAGTTTAATTACACGCCATCTATTCAAAATTTAGATTCGATCCAATTTTAAGTACCAAACTTGTATTGGGTAGGATTTAATTATATCATACAAATTCGACATTTGAATATATTAAAATTAAAATTATATTTATGAATACAAACCGAACCAGAAATTAAAAATTATATATTAAATTTGAGTGAGAAAGTTGAAGTTTTTAAAGTGATATACGTTAATAAGAAAAAATAAAAAAAATGAATATTATAAATAATCACCTTCCATTCTTCATGAACCAATTCTAACCAAAAATGGAGAATAAAAGAATAAAATAAAGATAATGAATAATCGCGTGAAAATCTTAAATTAATTAAATAAAAGGAACATGAAAATAGAAATAATTATTATACGCCATTATATCAATAAAAAGAATATGCATAGAAAGTATCATTACTGCTAAATAGACTGTATAATTATATGATAATGAATGATATTTAATTTTAAATTTAAGTTTAGTTACATAAAATATATTTAAAATTTAGATTACATTTAAATCTAATTTAAATTTATCATACATGTCTCACATTTAAATAAATTCAAATTTGAATCACATATATACAATATTAAATTAAATTTATATTGTATAAATACAAATCGATCCAAACCTACTAGTGAAATTAAGAAACCCTATATTTACCTTGAGCGAGGGAGTTAAAGTTTTTAAAATAGCATATATATCACATTAATAAGAAAAAAAATAAAAAATGAGTATTATAAATAATTATTCTTTGATCCCTTTCTTCCCTTTCTAGCAATTTTATTGCATGCATATACGGATAATAAAAAAATAACATAAAAATGGTAGGAATACAACATAAATATGCAATCATATGAATGAGAAAAATCTGTATTAATATTTTAAGAATATAGTTTGGATATATTTAAAATTTAGATTTAATCTGATTTCATCGAATGGTCAGATTTGTATAATTAGAATAAATTTCAATTTGAATCAAATATACACAATCTTAAATTAAATTTATATTGCATTAATATAAAACAATTCAAATATGAGAAATTAAGTTAACTTGAGTGAAAGTTTTTAAAGTAGTATATATATATATATTGTATTAATAAGAAAAAAATAAAATATAAATATTATAAATAATCATCATGTGATTCCTTCTTTCCATTATTTCTCAACAAATTCACTCCATATAAGGAGAAGAAAAGAATAACAGAAAAATAGTAGATAATTGCTGAGAAACTTAAATTAATTAAACTATAGGGAGTGAGAATAGGAATGATTATCATAACACGGGAATAAACATCCTATTAATAATAAGAATTTATATCTCCATATCATCAATACTACTAAGAAGATTGATGGAACATACGAAAATAAATGGTATTTAGTTTAAGGTTTGTGTTATGTTATCTAGTATATATTCAAAATTTAGATTCGATCGAATCTTGTTTATAAAATTCGTATTAGATTGAATTAGGGTATATTATACAAATTTGATATTTAAATACATTTAAATTTGAATTAAATATATAAAATATGAAATTAAATTTATATACTTTAAGTTGAAGTTTTTAAATTAGTATATATATTGTATTAATAATAAAAATTAAAAAATGAGTATTATATTACTAAGAAGAAGCAGTATGTGACACCATGGATATTAAATAGAGTGATGGAGTATACCATCATAAATAGAATTGAGTTTTAAGTTTGGATTTAGTAACACGAGATTATTCCAAATTTTGATTCGATCAAATCTGCCTATCAAATTCGTATTGAGTCGGATTTGATTTTATTATATAAATCTAATAATTAATACATTTGAATTTGAATTAACTGTATCTAATTTTAAATTAAATTTATATAGTATAAATTTAAACTAATTCAAATCAATTCAAAAAATTAAGAAACTTTATACTTACCTATAGGATGAAGTTAAAAAATTTTAAATTATCATATATAACATATTAATAAGAAAAAAATAGGTATTATAAATAATTATCCTCTAATGACTTCCTTCCATTTTTCTCAATAACTTCACTAAATACTTAGTAATGAAATAATAATAATAAGACTGTGTGAAAAATTCAAATAAATTAAATTAAAATAAATAATCACTATATAAGGCAAATACTTGATCCTATCAATATTATCACTCCAATAGTGGTCGTGTGATAATATTATATCCAGTTTAAGTTTAGTTTGACCCTAATGGAATTCTAACTTAGATAACTTAGGTGCATTGTGTAAAAAAAATAGATAACTTAGGTGTATTTAAAAAAACTTACCCTTGAATTGATTGTACCTACTTGTACAAATAGAAAATATTGAATTTTAATTCAAGTTTAATTATACCAAAAATTGAACATAAAGTTCAATTGTACTAAAATTACAAGCTATATACAAATTTCCACTTAGACAAAATGATATTAATAAAGGAGACCAGCACAAAAATTAAAACTTTCTAACATAATGATTGTGTCAATAAGTTTGAGTGCTCAACTTCTCCATTCTCAATCTTCAACCCAAACACACATTATGGTTAGTACAGCAGTGGCCAGTCACCAACTGAAGCACATTGCTATTTAAGCACCACAATGGCAATATAATCTTTTATTTTAAATCTGCTTAAAGTTTTCCACTATAAATTATTTTAATTTTTTAAATAAAATAAAGAAACATTTTTTATAATTAGTCGGATAAAATAAAGAAATATCAGGTTGGTTATTTGTACAACTACACTTAATTGAGTTTAGATCTACTTAATTTCATGTATGGTTGGATTCGAGCTCGGGTCGAGTTCAGTTTAATACGTATTAATGCGAACTTAAACATATTCGAGTTCGAATTTATATAAATACGAGTTCATATTTATTTGATTATTTACTTAAAATTTAAATTCGTACTGTGTGTTTAAACTCAATACAAGCTAATTAACATCTGAACCCGAATTCGATCTAAGCTGATATAAAGCTGGATTTGAACTTGATTAGATTTGTAGGTAAGGATAAAATATGAATTCGACAATGGAAATCAAATTTGCATCCGACTCGAAGTCAAGCTTGAATCTGTGTGTTTAAATACAGTTGAACTCGAGTTCGTGTCGGGTGCGGATCAGTCCATACGGGCTCAAAATTAGGTTTGTTCGAGTTTGAGTTTAGTGAAATACGAATTCGGGTATATTCAAATTCAAGTGAAGGTGACTCGTTTTTAGAAGTGAGTTTAAATTCTTGAGCAGAGGGTAGCCCTACGCTGAAAGTTGTTCCTGGGAAGTCTCTCCTCCCACTACCCTTCAATTAATTAACTGACTTGACGGAGTTCAGACAGCCGCTGAATGGGTCAGCTTTTGTTGAGAGAAGTGAAGCTGTTAGGGCTAGGGCTAGATGGGTTGACTCTGTCTTCTTTTCATGCGTGCATGGGAATGAATGCCAGAGAAAACCGGTCCAGATTGTTGAGAAGGACCAGAGATCTCCGCCGTGCATCATCCACCACAAGTTCTTCGGCCCAATGGTTTCTCGTCCAACATGGGCCCTACTCCGCCTCAAGCCTTCAACCTGTAATATCTTAGTTCAGTCTTCGTAATACCCTCTTGTCACTTGTCACTTTCCGACGTAGGGTGAGGAAACTCCCTTCCATACACAGCATACAGCGCCCACATCCCATCCCGGTATACCCCACAGTTCACAGAATATCGCCGGATATCTCTTTTCCCCTCTACGGAAATGGCGCTCATCTTCTCCGCCACCGCCACCGCCACCGCATCATCCCCTTCCTCCTCGTCCCTGCTCATTAAACCCCACCTCCAATTCAAATCCCCTCTCATCTCCTTCCCCCCTTCCGCTAACCGAAGGTTCCCTCGCCTGCAGTCTTCCATCTCACCCGCCTCGCCCGAGCCGGAACCGAAATCCGACCCGTCATCCGCCGGAGAGCCGCCATCCATCACCGACGAGTGGGGCGAGAAGTCCGGCGCCGAGGGGACGGCTAACAATTACTACAGATTCTCCGACTCCGACCCCCCGAAGGAAGAGCAGGAAGACGAGTGGGGAGCTGATGCTGTGGGCCGAGACGGCGCTGCTCCGGCGGTGAACGATAAAGTCGGGGAGTTGAAAAGGTGTTTGGTGGATACTGTTTACGGGTCCGATCTTGGGTTCCGTGCCAGCCCGGAGGTTCGGGCAGAGGTTCTGGAGCTAGTGAATCAGCTGGAAGCTGCGAACCCTACTCCGGCGCCGGTGGAGGCGTCTGGGCTGCTCGATGGGAACTGGGTCTTAGTGTGAGTGCAATCACATTGCTCTCTCCTTATTTTCTTCACCCTGTTTGCTTTCTGCTAACTGAAATATAGCCTTTTTATGGACTTACACTGATGATTAGCTGCATTGTCATTTGCCATCTCTGATCTACTTTTTTGGCTCTAGGTTTCAACAACAGTATGCAGATTTACTGTGATCACCACGAGAGTGATACTCATAGATTTATGCTGACCTTCTTCCATATTTTCTTGTATTATGGGATACATGCTATGCTATAGCCATGAAAGAATCACTTACTGTCAATGGTAGTGTGGCTGGTTTTGGGTCATTGGGTTGATCAGAGCTCGGTTTGACATGCCACATGCTCAAGTAAAAGCATATTTAGAGTGGTTGAGTTGGATAGGCTATAATTTTCCCATTTTTTCCACTTGGGTTTTCTTCTTTATCTCTTTTTCTATGGGTTTCGTTGGCTTAATTGGCTCATCCATTAATGAGAATCATGTTAATCCTTGTCCCTGATTGTTGAATAGATACACTGCATTCTCGGAGCTATTGCCCCTTATAGCAGCAGGCAACATTCCTCTTCTGAAATTGGACAAGATATGCCAGTCAATTGACTCCGGCAGTCTCACAATTGTTAACTCTGCAACACTGTCCAGCCCTTTTGCTAGCTTCTCCTTCAGTGCATCTGCTGCCTTTGAGGTCCGGAGTCCTTCAAGAATTCAGGTAATTGATCCTCCGTGCTTTGCTTTCTCTGTAAAGCAATGATACACGTTTTGTGGTTTAGTTAGATGGCTAGCCCATGTAGTGGAATATGCTTAATGGATTAGAAATGGAAAAGCCCAATTTTGATGATACAATGATCACAGCCAATATTGGATCAAAATCGACACTGCACAAAGGGATAGATTTTGAACCGCATATATGGAAGAGCTCTTTGATCTACAAAGGGATAGATTTTGTGCCATTGATGTATTGTTTTTTCGGTTGTTCATGCAATTACATCATATTTGATCTTATAGTAGGCATATGAAAAACCTTTATCTACAAGTTTAAGCATCTACATGAGTTGTTCATGTCTGTACAAGTGACTATTTTCAAAAGTTCTTGTATGGGATCAAGATGCCTTAATGATGCAGGTTGAGTTCAAAGAAGGAACCTTTCAACCTCCGGAAATAAAGCCAAGAATCGACCTCCCCAATAGTGTGAGTGCGTTCGGGCAGAACATCGATCTGATGCCCATTCAGCAGTCCCTCGGCCCGCTGCAGGAGACCGTGGCGAGCCTCTCGCGTGCAATATCAGGACAGCCACCGCTCAAGCTCCCAATTCCCGGGAACAGGGCTCAGTCGTGGCTTCTCATTACGTACCTCGACGATGAAATGAGGATCTCCAGAGGTGATGGCGGGCTCTTCGTTCTTGTCAAGGAAGGGAGCCCTCTCTTGAACTAAAATTTCTGAAGGTTAGCGTTTTCCCCTTGCCGGGACAATTTCCCTGTAAAGGCTATTGATTGAGAAGCTCATTTTTCCCCAGTTTTTCTTGTGCTGGAAATGATGATCTCCCACAGTTTCTGCAATATAACCATATGGACCATTTCTTTCAGAGAATGACATGAATAATGAGCTTGAAGAACTGGTAGACCTTGATCTGTTAGGTTACCTCCAATCCGCCAATATGTGCACTTTGGTAGAACCCATAAGCAAGCATGGATCCCTTTTTACTGCACCCATAAACCTTAATCAACTTACTTTCATCTTTTGATCTGTGGTTATAGTGATGAAAGGGCAAATAATATACTAATGTCAGCCATGTCCAACCAGCAAGACAGGAACAGATATTAGCAATAAATGCCTCAATCTTTTTCAGTAGGATTGCTTCAAATGGTGAAAGAAATTTGCCCATTTGATCTGAATTGAATTCATGTGGAGATTTGCCTCTATTTGGCAAAAGATCACTGGAGCAAACTTATCTTAGCTAAAGATATATATAGCAAATATCACCAGTTGATTGAGAAATTCATATGGGATAGTTAAACAAGAACTAAATGTGAATCTATACTACACATGGTAAATATGTATAAATCACATATAACCAAGCCTAATTAATTCGAAAAAATGAGTGGTGAGGTGCATCAATCACGGATCTTTTGTTGACTTTCTGATCAATCATCAACGCCCCTTCTCTTCAAAGACTGCTATGTGGGTTTCTGCAAATTCTCTCCATTTCAAGTAAGCTTCTTCTGCTTCGTGGGTTTCTGCCAATTGGGAACCGTGCATTCTGGGAGTTGATTGATAGCTCTGCTTTTGGGCTTTCTCGAGATGATGGGCAGCGACAACAAGGGATCGATGAAGCTGGACGACGGACAGATTGCGGAGCTCCGGGAGATATTCCGGTCGTTCGACAAGAACAAGGACGGCAGCCTGACCCAGCTGGAGCTCGGCTCGCTCCTCCGGTCGCTGGGGCTCGTACCGAGACCTGAGCAGCTGGAGGCCCTGACCCAGAGGGCCGACACCAACAACAACGGCCTCATTGAGTTCTCCGAGTTCGTGGCCCTAGTGGCGCCGGAGCTCCTCCCCGGCCCCGGCAACTGCCCCTATCCGGATGAGCAGCTGGTGCGAATCTTCAAGATGTTCGACCGGGACGGCAATGGGTTCATAACCGCCGCTGAGCTGGCGCACTCCATGGCCCGGCTCGGCCATGCTCTCACGGCCGATGAGCTGACTGGGATGATGAGGGAGGCCGACACGGACGGCGATGGCCAGATCAGCTTCCAGGAGTTCACGCGCGCGATCAACTCTGCGGCTTTCGACAACTCGTGGGCATGAGTTGAGATCTCGGCTTTTGGACCATCCAGCCAAATTGGATATCTCTTCGGTTGCATCATTGTTGGTGTATTTAACGTTCCCCCATTGAGGGATCATCCATTTGCAGAAGACAAGAATTTCTGTTTTTTTTTTTTTGTGAAAGATTGATTGCTTCATGTTTTGTACTTTTGGTAATATATAGTCACAAGAGTTCAACACAATCTCATATTACAATGTTAAGACAGTGGCAAGATCTATTTCTTTCCATGGATCATAAACATAAGAGCTGACATTGTTGCATATTTCAAAAGTGGCTATCAAGAAAATGGGTGCATAATGTCTAGTTTTCAGCTTATATTTATTCTTGATCTACACAGGCATGTTGTGAAAATGAAACATGGTTCGTATTAGGGTTCATATTAGGAGTATAATTCACTGTATCACTAGAAACCAAACAGATGGAACATCAAACTATGAGTTTCTCTTCAATTGAAATAGAAAGACAATGTGGTATATAGTAAACTAGCACTGATAGAGTAATAAGCAATCCTAAGCTGTGATAAAGCAAAAAAGGGATATCATCACTACTGGGCTTTCTTCTTCTTTGATTTGAGCATCACCAACCCGATGAACACGCACAAGAAGGAGAGGAGCACCACGCCAGCAAAGACGGGTATGAGGATTGCGTACTCCTGGGGAAGGAAGTACTTGTGGATGAAGTGATCACTATCTACAAATGGCTGCAGAAACCCAACAGATTGGTCTCAGAACTTAATGGTAGAGCAAGAACAAAGGTTGATATATAGGAGTGAGGCCAAAGGACTGGAAAATCACCAGTATGATGACCCAGAATGTATAGTAAGTGAAAATGGATAAACTGATCATTGATAGTAAGAACCCAACAGCTCTATCAGCCAGTTCCATTCTGCTGCCCGTGGCTTCAGGTCTCTGCAAGAGAGAAACCACTTAAATTAAAGCGCCCATGTAAAACATTTGTTAGATATCATTGATAGTACATTGCTGAATCAAGCAGCTCCATAATGGGAAAATAAACTTGAAAAGGAAGCATCTTTAGAGTTCATGTGGTAATTCCATTAAGAAGAAACAATTCATAAGCTCCAGAATTGCATTGCTCTGGGGTTGAGTGGAAATCATTAACAACAGACATCATGTTCATAGACAAACAAATCACAAGGTAGGGCTTGCGGAACACCCAAATCAGTGGATTCAGTGACAATTATGTTACTCCAAAAAAAACAGTTAATAAGCATGTAATATCATGTAACAAATGGAGAAATTACAATTATGAGCTTTTAGCTTACATTAAGGTGAACCTTAGGCTTCCTTTTATCTACCCCTTGAGAGGTCTTGTTCAACTGAATTTAATAAAGTCAAACCACCTGTTTAGAAGCAAAGAAATCCAATAGCCCACCTAGCAAGCATATATTTAAGCAATCACCAATTATGCAAAATCAACTCAGTGTGCATATGGAGAAAATGAAGAGATCATATATTTAAGCAATTATCGATAATGTAAAACCTACTCAACGTGCATATGGAGAGAATGAAATTCCTTACCAATTTATGTTTCTAATTAGACTAAGAAAGCTAGTTAAGCAAGCAAAAACCAGTGAAAACTAAAAAGACGATTAAAAGAATAGCAACAAATCGCTGTGTGTACAGATGTGCGATGGTTTAAAGTTTTCATCGGATTCCTGTCAATAAAGCGAATCCACAATATCATTTTTACTTTCACTGAATGGTCAACACATTGAATACATCTAAACTAAAGAAAGAAAAAATATAATCACATAGGCGGTTCATTCAAAGAATAAATTTCTAAATTAAGCTCTATCCCAATAGAAGCAAAATGCAACCATTGACGAAGCAAAAAGAATAGTCCATTGTATGGATCCCGCACACACAATTGAGCATTATACACACAATTGAGCAAGATAATCTAGATGAGTTCCTCGAACATGTAGTGAGCGCACGGATATTGGACAGCCAGAGCGACGTTTGATGACAGATTATGTCAGTAGACACAAAAATCACTAACCAAACCAATGTTTGATGATAGATTATGAGCACACGGAAATTGGACATCCAAAGCAACGCTTGATGACAGATTATGACATTGAAAGAGAAATCACTAACCTTAGGTCGTGACAGAGCTGATGGTATAAATATATTCTGGCGAATAAGGGGGCGGATCCGATATCGAAGGCTGCGGCTGAGGTATCGTAGGGCTTAGGCAGAGCTGTAAAACAACGTCTTTGGTAAAAAGAGATGGAGATGAGCAAATCCGAGGTCGGGGATGGAATCTGAGTTGTCGTCTTCCGTCGGGCTAGGCACTCGATGGATCTGGGGAAGAAACCTAGGCGGATGAGGGAGGTTGGCGCGGTGGCATTACGAGTACTTTTCTTTTACCTAAATTTAATAATTCAAATTTCCAGTTTTATTTTAATATTTAATCACATAATATTTTAATAAATAAGAGTTCCTATAAATATGCAATTAAGATAATTACTTTTTTACAATAATTAATAATATTCTCAATTAATATAAAAATCGCAAAATTTAAATACAGTATTTATGTGAAATTTGGTCCTTGAAAAAATACCATAAATTTTGAACCTAATTGGTCAATATTTTTTATAATATTATAATTTTTTTATTAATATTTTTTACCAAAATGGGACGGTTCACTTGAAAGAAAATCTACAGAGGAAAAAAAACTTTACAGAAAATCATTAGTTTGTGTGTGTGTGGGGAAGGGAAGCACTAACGCATTTTTTAATTTTTTTCTTGAGGTGTATTAGAATAAGCTCATTTTGTATTTAGTATAATATTTTTAATTTTATAAATAAATAAAAAAATTATTTGGTTTAATATAATATTTTATTTTTAATAATAAATAAATTTATATAAGTTAAATATTATTTATTTAATATCGAATAAGTGAAAATAATATACTCGAGTTTTATATTTTTTTAATGCTTATTTAGAATATTATACATTTAAAAATTTATAGTATATATATTTATATTTACTTAAAATTTATAATTTTTAAATATTTTTAAATTTATAAAAATACTTATTTATTTTACTTAATTTAAAATTTTATTTTTAACCACAAATAACAAAAAATAGGTAAGAAAATGAAGAAAACATGATTGAGGGAGAGATAATCAAGATGTATAAATTTATTTTGATAGAATACTCGAATATGCCAAGAACTTTCATAAGAAGCCACAGTTTAACAAGCAATTTCAAAACGTGGGGAACTGAAGGTTGTACAAGTTTATTATGCAGAAACCAACTATGAGCCATTGAAAGCAAATGACACAATAAAATGAAGAATTTGACAAAGAAATTGCATTTAATCCTGAAAATAAAAGAGGTAATAACAGAACAAGTTAGATTAGTTAGGAAATTCCCATTAGTAATATGCAGTTGGATAAGATCCTCGTCCTACATGAGAACTGGACGAACATATTTTTGCAATAGAGAACATTGCAAAGCAAAGATAAGCCATTCAACATTTGGATGAATCTCGAAGCATTAGACAGCAACAGAAGAGTAGGGAGGCTAACCAAAGTCAGATGTTTGTGCGGAGCTCTGCCTCCTCTCATAGTTGATGAGCAGCGACATTAGCGGAAATCCAAAATCTGAGGTTGAAGAGATTCATTTCCTTGTACTACAAGAAAATCGAGCAATAGACTACCCTCTAATGTTCAGATATAGAGTATCCCATTCTCCGGTTATTTCGAATGCACTCAACAACTAATTATAACTATAAAAAATAATGTAAATAAAATTTAATTCTAACTTTTTAATATGACTACGCTCATAATTTTAAATAATAATTGAACTTAAATAAATTAATAAAATTTATTTCTAATTTTTATTTATAATCGAGTGAAATAAAATAATATTTACAAGCTATCCATATCTCTATTTAAATTTATTTAAGTGTTTATTTAGCGAGTTAGTTTTTCAATTGTACAGATACCATTTATAACACCATAATTTTTTTAATAGTAGAATTGGATACATATAAACTATAAATTTAAAACTTGTCGAGGATGAGAACTCGAGTTCAGAATTTGGATCAAATCAAATTCGTAAGTTATTTATTGAATAAGAAGTTACGATTTTCGAGAAAGTCGCTTTGGGTAACTCAGTATTAGAAAAAAGTATAATTTAAATTACTAAAAGAATTTGAATGGGACAAAAGTGTAAGTTTGTAAGACATGAAAAGGAGATTGACCGAATTAGATTAGATCCAACACAACTTCATGCACTAGACTTGATTTCGTGCGGACAACTCAACTTGCCCTCCACTATTGGTACACATAGCAATTTTTTTTGTTGCACGCCATTTTTAAAAATATGTAAAATTATATAGATTTTTCATCAAATTTTATGAAATCAAACCTTATAATGCATTAATAACTCATTGAACAAACTTCAAGTGGGGTTAATTTCATTTTACCTTGCGTCAAATCAAATTTCATCCTTAAATTCTGAAAATTTGAGTGTAGAAACTCTTTTTACACCCGATGTTTTAGATCTAAAATTTTCCTCGTCTCACCATCAAATTTAGGCACTTCAGTGTTAAAATGCTGTTAATAGAGTTATTTTTAAGTTCGTGGTTAGATCCCGCCCAATAAGTGGCTAGAAAACACCATACAAGGGTTATGTTAGTCGAGTCCAGAGTGAGATAATGAAACTGTGCAGTGTCGCCATCCTTTTGAAGCCAAATTGGAATAACTCTGATCAACTCTCCTATCTAAATTGGTGCCAAAAGATCTCACTACTGCTCTTTTACCTCCCTAGCCTTGAACAACCTTCAGCAATAGGAGTATTGGCCGCCATAAGTCGATTTTCTCTGGTTGGTCTATTTTGGAACGCTCGATCTCTGCTAATTCAAGGCCAAATTTAGTTAACTACGATGACCTTGCCATTCCCTAGCATTCGAAACAACTACCCTCAAGCCACTGGTGGTGCCCTCTCCGATAAATATTTTTTATTCGACCTCCATTTGCTCTATTTCGAGAATTTTCAAATATCGACCAAATTTTGCCAATTGCAGCCGTGATTAGACCCCAAACTCTTCCCATAAACCCTTATAGTTAAATAAAGATATTTAGGGTAAACTTATAAAATTTAAAATATATTAGATATATTTTTAAAGTTTGGGATCAAAATATAAGTTTTAGAAAAATGGATAACTATTTTGCCAACAAATGAAAAGTTATAAAATGTTCACTGAAACTCCATTGGATTGAGTGGTTTAAATGAGTTTTGAGTGTGGTTTGGAGTAATGTAAAAATGACTGATTTGGTAAAATAAAATAAAGTGGTTGGTAGAGTTTGAAAAAATAATTTCAAATAATTTTATTTATACTAAAATCTAAAATCTTCATTTAGTAAAATTCTATTATTTATTGTTTAAATTAGTTTAATATCTCTATTTTATGTGTTTATAGTATATTATTTATTTATTTTTATTCTTATATATTTTAAATAAATTTATATATTAATAATATTTTATATAAAATTATACTATATAATTATATAATATAATTTATCATATATATTTATATTATTTTTCTTATTATAATTATAAAATATGTATATATATTAATTATTATATAATTAATATTAATTATTTATAATAAAAATAAGTTAATTATTTTAACTAATGTATTATTTTATTATATTTAATATATTTTAATTATATATTGTATCTAATAAATTATTTAATTTAATTAAAATAATAAATTTATTTTTCTACTTTTTCATTAATAATAATTCACCTAAATTAATCTCCATAAAAACGATAAATTATTAAAAAATTTAATACGTTAAAACTCATCACTCCACATACACTTTAAATACATTTAATACTTTTTATCCGAATCATTAGGGATAGAAAAGTAAATTGAGCGACAAAAAAATGATTTTTAATAATGAAAGGATAAAATAGTTATTTTTTAAAAACAAATGATAAAATAGTTATTTTGCATTATACGGTGCTAAATGGTTAATTTAAAAAATTATGGGTAAAAATAATAAGTTTAAGGGAAGTGAAAGGATAGATTTGGAGTTAGTTAAAATTTTTTAATAATTAATTGTTTAGATGTAGGGTGGGCGAGTGGAATAATTATTAATGAAAAAATTAGAAAAATAAATTTATTTTTTTAATTAAATTAAATAATTTATTAGCTATTATATATTATTAAATTATATTAAAAATATTTTTATAATAATTTTGTATTTATAATATATGTATTATATATTTATATTATATAATTTTATATAAAAATATTATTAATATATAAATTTATTTAAAGTATATAAAAATAAAAATAAATAAATAAATAATATAAACAATAAACAAGAATATTAAAGTAATTTAAACACTAAATTACACTATTCCTATCAATAAATAGTAAGAAATGGGTACAAAACAGTAATAAATAGTACAAAAACTCTAAAAAATATAAAAAATTCTAAAGAAAAATATTTTACAATTTTAGAGTTTATTGTTGTTTTTATTATTTTATAAGATATATTATGTTTTTTTATTTGTAAAATATTTTACACTATTCCTATTTGTTATAATTTTTTAGGTATTTTTAAAATTTTTTCGATTTAAGTACTTTTGTAGATTTTAAGGTTATTAAGATTTTTTTGGTATTTTTTGTGCTTTTAAAATTATTTGCTTTTAGGATTTTAATGATATTTTAGTATTTTTAGGGTTTTAATATTTTTTAGGATTATTTTAATAATTTCTCAAATATTTTAAAATTTTAACCTTTTGTTAAATTTATTTTAATTTTCAAATTTTTATATAAAATTATTAATTTTTAATTTATTTAGTATTTTTAGTGTTTATTGTATTTTTTAATATAATTTTGTAGATATTGTACAGTAGTGTAAATGTAGGTTAAAGGCTACTAACCCTTAAATTTTTTTGATAAATGAGTTATTTTTTCACTCTACCCTACAAATTCCTCCAAACCAGTTGATCTAAACAGTTTGAATCCCTAACACAAGCTTCATCACCTAGAAGTATCCAAACTCAGGGTAGCTCGAGATCATTACCTCGTCAATTTCTCTGTCCGACCTTCTGGTGTAGCCGATCCGATGGAGAAGAGGCAATATGTCACGAGAACCAGTGGGCTGAGCAGGACGAAAAGAAAAGCAAGATGGAGGTGATGCTGTAGGCACCTGTGTGCTGATTCTGTCCTTTGAAGAGTAATAGCTGGAAGATCCTCTTGTAAGTTTGTATGTAAGTCATCATCTCCTTCACACATTTGCTTTGGAATTTTTTCATGGTGATGATGGTGACTGATAGGTAATAGATAATAGAAGGAAAGAAGAAAAGAGATGGTGATGGGGTAAATTTTTTTCCGCTTTAATGGACACGCCGACGAAAACAATTATGACCATACTGCCCAATCAGCGTCACCCACATGTGCTCTCCAGCCTTCTCGCAACCATCGAAACAAATCTCCTGCTTCTGCAAAAAAAAGGATGCAGAAACTCTCTCTATGTAATTCCACCACTTCATCACAACAACGAGGCCTTCCACAATAATCGGCCTCATGCAGGTTCTAAACTTGTCTGAAATCTCCCAAATTCTCTGCGTATTCTCTTTCCTCTCGTATTCTCCTTTCTCTCTCGGAGAGGTTTCCTCTGTTTTCTCGGGAAAGGAGAAAGCCTTGCGAGTGTGTTGGAGGTTGGTAGTTGATCGGAAGAGGGGAGAAGAGAATCGAAGAGATGAGCTTTCAGGATCTGGAATCGGGCCGTGGCTTGGTGGTCAGACGGGAGTTGATCAATGGAAAGCAGGACGCCACCCATGCCGTGGCTTCTGGGATATTTCAGATCAACACAGCCGTGAATACTTTCTATAGGCTCGTCAATACCCTAGGAACCCCCAAGGACAACCCGGAACTCCGCGAGAAGCTGTGAGTTTATCGACGTAATTGTCTACATTCCAATTCTATCTTGCGTCATGTACAATTTACAGTGAATATTTATTGACGCTCTCCGCAGAATTATAGGTTTTCCCATTCTTCTTATCTATGCATTTTCTTTTGTGATTCAGTTTAAATCACCTACGGAATAGTTCAATTTTTTTTGTCAACTGCAGAATTGAATTGCTTATGTTCCATTGTGCCGATCCCAGTTGTGCAACTTTGCGATTCATAATGGATGAATTGTATTGTAATTGGTTAAAGGGGAGAATTCTTTTATTGCAATGATTATCGTGTTTGTTATGCAGACAAAGTGGCCCTCAACAGTGGCATCGATGAAATAGTCTCAGTTTAGGCCCCCAAACTGGGGCACAAAAATTCACCTGTATCACTGGAACATCACATATTAATAATAAATTAGCACCTGGTTTTGAATTTCCTTTGACACTTGAAGTGATAACTGCTCTGATGCTTTTGATTGACAGACGCAAAACAAGGCTTCACATTAACCAACTGGTGAAGGATACGTCAGATGGACTGAAGCAGGCTAGTGAAATTGATCATCATGCTGGAATTAGCGTAAGTTCACTGTAATCTGCACTGGGGAGTGGTTATTCATTCCTAAAGGCTCCTGTCCGTCTCTGAACTGAGACCACTGTGAAGTTGTTTATATCACGTGCGTTTTGATTCTGATTCTATAACGAGAGATAAATTTACTGCCAAGCTATCCTTCATGATTGTTTCTGTCTAGGTCAAGGCGTGGCAATATAAGCAAAATTTCCTTCTTTCTGATGCAAAGGTATATGTTTACTTGCAGAAAAGTAAGAAGATTACAGATGCCAAACTTGCAAAAGACTTCCAGGCTGTTCTCAAAGAGTTCCAGAAGGCTCAGCGTCTTGCAGCTGAAAGAGAAACAGCCTATGCTCTACCCCAGGCAGCTCTTCCTTCCAGGTAGTTGCTTGGTTTTTGGGCTTCATATTGATAGAATGGAATTCTTCAACCAGCTTCTTATCAAAATTGTGCATCATGCCTGTTTCTCTTTCGTGACTTATTGCTAGGAGAGGTTGAAGATATTGAATTTCTGCCCTTGCTTTAAGCACTGTAAATACGTAGAATACCTGGTGGAACTTTATCTCTCACCTGATTTTTATTATTCTTTACAATTATCTTTATAACTTGGCAGCTTCACTTCCCTTTATAACATTATAAGTTTGTGTGCCCTTTGTGCAGTTACTCATCTAATGAACTTGATATAAGTTCGGACAAAACGCCAGAGAAACAGGCTCTTCTTGTTGAATCCCAAAGGTTAAAGCTTTTATATCCTTTTGTTATTAAACTTAGATTTTAACATTGTATTGGAGAACCCCTTGGTTAAGAAATATATATTGTAATGGCTGCAGTTGAGGTTTGAGTTCCAATCTATTGAATTGATATAGCATTCTGGTGCTTTTGATACTTATAATAAGATCAAAATCACAAATAAGGTCCAAATATCTGTGGTAGCTAAATGTAGATGCAAATCTTTTATTTGTCTCAGTTCACATACTAGCCTTTTATTAATTGAACAATTCAAAGATTCCCAGTTTACAAAAATTGAGCGGTCAATAAAAGGTTTGTTTATGAATTGAGCTATTAGTGAAACTGTTATCTATGAATGAGCCAACTAAAATGTGTGCATCTACATTGAGCCATTGTGCAAAGGCTTGCACCTTATTTGAGATAGCCTTATAATAATTGATGAACTCATTAATACAAAGGATGCAGCTAATATAATTTCTTAATGCTCCATCTTTCAGACAGGAAGTCTTGCTCCTGGACAATGAGATTGTTTTCAATGAGGCCATAATTGAGGAAAGAGAACAGGGAATTCAAGAGATTCAGCAACAAATTGGTGAGGTGAATGATATTTTCAAGGATCTTGCAGTGCTGGTCCATGAGCAGGGAACTATGATTGGTATGTCATCTTTGCACTTTGCTCTGGTTCTCAAGTCTCTCGCTATTTTCTTAAGATCATCATAATCATGTTCCCCTCGCCTTGTGATATAGATGATATTGGGACCCATATCGAGAATTCACATGCTGCAACTGCACAAGCAAATTCCAACCTGGTGAAAGCTGCAAAGACTCAACGATCAAATTCATCTCTGGTGATTCAAACCTCTTTTTCTAAACCTTTTTTTTCATACACATTTGTACTGTGATGTTAGCTAGGGGATGCCTAATATCCTCTCCTTTATTACAGGCCTGCCTGCTTTTGGTGATATTCGGGGTTGTGCTTCTCATTGTGATCATAGTGCTTGCAGCTTAACCAAAATAACCACAAATACCACCACCACCACATATAATGAAACTACATGTTGACCTTGTCAATCTCTCGAGACTGCTAATAATTCTTATATTGGTCTGCATTAAAAGGATATGGTGCATTAGAGTATTAACCCTTCAAGAATGAAGCATGCACATGAGGCTTTGAATCCTTGCATAGTTTTGTTCTCTTAACCATTTCTTTCCTTGGAGATTGAGATTGGTTGTTTGATGCTTTCCATTCCTTGCATAACAGACAACATTTTCATTGTTTCTTACCACTGATGACTATAAAAATTGTGATGATTTTATAGATGTTATATTTCTAAGAAGGGCTTTTGGCTTCTCCCAAGTGTGAGGCATGAAGTTGAACAACATTGGTAAGTGGGAACACTGTTGAAGGGCAGATGATTTGATCTGATGATGTCATATAAATTACTAGTGGTCCACCTCTCATTGCTTACTTATTTGCGCCCAAATAAAGGAATTAAAACAATTTTTTCCTCAAATAGTTTGTATACAATTGAGAAATCTAATTTTGATTATTTTTCTAAATTACAATAATTAATTTTGGCATGGTAAAATAAAATATATTTATTTAGTGCAATTTATAAAAAAATATTTAAAATTTTATCATGTGATGCAAAAGATTTAGTTAGATGCAAATTATTAAAATTTGAATAAAAACGGTGTTAATTTTTGTACACATGATATATAAATTAATATTTAATATTGACATTATATATAATATTTTCAAATTTAGTGGGTGGGGCATGGCGGCCTTGGAACATTTTCCGAATTGTTTTTGTAATTTATTATAATTATTAAATATTAGTTTAAATAATATATCAGTAATAATTAATATTAGTAATTAAAGTAACGGTCAAATGGATTTAGACTCTTATTTCACAGTGCAATGATTGATTATCCCTCCTGAGCGCAATCTCCGGCCGCGCCGTTCGCATGCTGTCGTGTCGTGTGGCTGTCGCTGCTTCTCTGTCACGCCGCTGTCTCCGTTCAATTTAGAGCTAATGTAGCCTCGAATTCTGATTATTGATCTTAAGATATTTTAATTTTTATTTTTTAATAAAAGTTAACTTAAAATATTAAATAATGTATATGTACGTTATTAAAAATGATAAAAATATGCCATGTGACTGCCTCTTTTTAATTCTTTAAAATATAAAATAAAAAGAGAAAAAAGAAGAAATTGCAAGGTGGCGTCCCTCTCGAGAAATTGGATGCAGGAAGGATCTTCTGGTGCTTGATTTTTTTTCTTTGGCATTATTTGATTTTAAAAATAAATTTTAATTTTAATTTTTATGACCTAAATTAAAATAAAAATCTAAATTTAACCCCTTCAACTATCACCAAATATATTAATTGTTTTATTCAAAATGTATAACTTGATATATTAAAGAAATTCCGAGTTTTACTCTCACATTAAAAGCATTTACAATACATAAAATTAACAATATCAATTATCGATGACAAGTATATTTACAATTTAATATTATTATCACAAAATTTATTTTATATTTAATAAAGTATATTAAATGCCACATAATATTTTTTTGGCTTATAACCTATAGTATTGATAAAATAATAAAATATATAATTAATTATTAAAAAATACAGAAAATATATTATATGTATATAACTTTACAAATGTTAAAATTATTAAATTATCCTAAATTTATAATATATGTAATAGTACAAATATTAGATACATTTTTTTAATATAAACATTTTTTATTATGTACATTTCTATTTATTTATTTATTTTAATTTGAGCATACTCATTTTATTTTGGCAGATATTATAATATTATTACTCATTTTATATTATACTAATATATATATCTTTTAGTATAATATGCATATTTCTTGATTTAATATGTAAATTTATTATTACTCCAGCAAGTATAACGGTAGTTCTAAAATATATTTGATAAAAATATCTTGAGCTTATGTGTCAATGAAGCGAAAGTGGAGTTTCTCGCAATTAACTCGTTAATGAATAAAATGATAGTCTATTTTAATTTGTTTAGTACGAGTACGAAAAACTATATTATAATTGAAATAAATTACTGACATATTATCACAACATATGAAAAATAAAATTTGAGTTATTCAGTTAGTTACTATATTCAAATGAGTTTATTAGTTGCATTTCCGATATTTTTATATCCCGCTTTAGTACTGAAACTAGCAATTGTGCGCTACTTCTTATCACTCCACGAAATTAAGTTATTTCTAAAAAATACTGAAAACCTACTTATGGAACGCCGATCATCAAGATTGTCAACCTAATCGGCATAAGAGAAACAAAGGAGATGTGACTGAGAGTTTTTCTAAAAATATAATTTGTGACTGAACGTTTCTCGGAGATAATGTAAAATTCTCTTAACTGCAACCCAATGAGTTATCGTTGGTTTGTGCATAAATTGACAGACCTGATTGACATCATAATAAATGTATAGTCGAGTAAATATTAAATATTGAAGAGAATCAACTACTTGTCTATAGATTCGAGAGTTATATAATGGAGTGTCATCATATAGAGATAGTTTAAACCCGAGAGTTACTGGTGTAGAGACATGTTTGCAGTCGGTCATTGATGCTTTTGTAAGAATATCATAAATTTACTTCTATTGAATCAAGATAAGACCTCCAGAATGGGAATGTACCTCAATCCCAAGAAAATGATGAATGGACCCAAGATCCTTAATAGAAAATTTCTTTTTGAGAACAGATATGATAGACGTTAAAGAAATATTAGGTGAGTTAGTGAGAATTATATCATTCACATACACTAGGAGAAATATGACAAATTGAGTGGTACAATAGATAAAAAGAGAGATATATACAACATAAGCTTTTCAAAACCAAGTGTTAATAAAAACGTACTCAGTCGGAGAAACTAGGTCCGAGTAGCTTGCTTTAATCCATATAATGAGCGGCGAAGGAGACAGAAGTGATTAAGATATGATGGATCTGTGTAGCTTGGTGGTTATTTCATATAAACTTGCTCATTAAGATGGCTGTGAATAAATTCATTATCAACATTAAGTCGTTGAATTGGCCAATTGTAAAAGACGATAAGTGACAAAATAATCCGAATGGTGACTGATTTAATTACCGGACTAAAAGTATCATCATAGTTTTAATTACTAGTCCTTCCTATTGATAGAATTCTTGTGCAACTAAACAAGATTTATAACATTCAAGAGTCTCATGATGGTGTTTGAGTTTGTCAACCCACTTGCAACTGATAATATGTCTACCAGGTGGATAGAACATTAAATTTCATGTGTGGTTCTTTAAAAAAGTTGTATATTCAGAATTCATAGCATTAACCCAGCATGGTTGTGTTTGAGCTTGTTTAAAAGTTCGTGACTTCTGAATGGAGTAAACAAGAAACACAGTAGAATCAATTTTAAATCATCGTAGAGGTAAAGTGCCATCTTGAGACCTGGTGAGCGTGCGACGGGGTGGCGAGACGGGAGAAGACCCATCAACATGGAGGAGAATAACTTATCAGAAACTATTACTGGTGTAACATGTTCAAGTAAAAAATGAAAGGAACATGAAAATAAAGGTAGAGAGTGAATAGAGTTACGAGAGAAATCTAGTCTTATTAAAGTGAGCAGTTCGAAAAATGAATATACGTCTATGGATGTAAGTATGAAAAACACGAACACCCGAAAACTCGTAAAAAATTATAATTAGTTGGTGCCTCGAATAATGTGATATGGAGATTTGAATTTAAGAGAACGATTAGTTAGTTGATTAATGAGATATACAACTGTTTTAAATGTAAAATCCCAAAATTTAATAGAAAAATGAGAATTGCGAAACCATTTTGTTGTGTTGTATTTAGGTAAGAAATTCGATTAGTAATCTTATTAAGGTGTAATTAATTTAAAAATGCATATGACAAAAATTTGTTTATACTATCGGTTTGAAAATATTTAATTTTTTTATTAAAAAAGTTTTTAACTTATAAAGTACCAAAAATTTAGAAAACATTATAATTATTTTTCATAATAAAATATAAGAAATATTTACTATAATCATCCAATATATTTTTAAAATTATTAATACTATAAAAGATTTTTTCATTAATTAAATTAACACCATTTGTAATTTGTAGATAAAGCTCCCTTACAAAAATATTTCAAATAATTAAAAATTAAAATAAATAAATAAATAAACAAAATCAATTGCGTGTTCAATACTTCAAAAGAAGTAATGTAATTTTCTTTGATTTTTTGTCACCTATTTTTTTAAAAAACATTAATTTTATAATTTATTTTATTTAAATATTAAATATATAATATATGAAATATTAGCATTTATTTTTTAATCATTACATTGTATTACCTCTTAACTACATTCCCACCAAACAAATTTCCCCTTGCCATTAAACCCAAAAGTTAGAGCAATTATATAAATTTAATAATATATTTACATTTAATAAATTTATAGCTTTAAATTACTTGAAAACTTCATTAATAATAATAATAAATCATCATGCTCATTTAAATATTAATATAAATGGAATAATTTATATAAAATTATAATTTTGTGATATGTATCGTTTATTTTATTTGTTAATTAATAATATATTTTTAAATATTTACTTCAAAAATAGTATATATATTATTTAATAAATAATTACTTTTATAGAATATTTAAAATATTTACATTAATTTTAATTTATTATATTATTTTAATTGGGTTAATTTATTTATAAAATATGTCCATTCATATGTTGACTCGCTTTTCGTTTGTTTTCCCCAAGTAAAAGCCGTAGGAAACATTCTCTCTTCATCACAGAGGCATCTCAGACGGAGGTGGAGGACCGAGGAAGAACAAAAAGAAGCAGTGTTCCATTATCGGAGCCCTGAGAAAGAAGGCGGGGAGGGCGAGGAAGCCGAAGCAGCCGTCCCCGAACTTATCTCTCTTTTCCGTGGTGGTCGGATTTTGGACCAGATTTTGAATCTGGGAGGCGATGGAGGATAATTTCAGATTACGGTCCAAGTTCCCCCTTTACCCTAGGGAGGCAGCTGGGGCTGTTCTAGTGCTTCTCTCCTTCGCCTCGGGCCTTCTTGGGGTTTACCTGACCATGCCTGCCTCCGATTACAGCTTCCTCAAGCTACCGCGGACTCTAGACGATCTTCAGATCCTCAGGTATCTCTTATCTCGATGATGTATAATTTGCAGCTCGAGATGCATCTCCTAAAGAAAGAGTAATTTTATGTCTCTTTATGCACAATTTGGTGCTCGTTGTAAATCTGACCAAATCTCCTGTGCAATTTCTAGATCTGATTGGAATTTTGTACGTCTGATGTTACATTGATTAGAAAGTGTGAAGATCCAATTTCTAGTTATTGGCTCCATTTTGATTTCCTTTGTAGTTCATCTTCAGATCTGCTTGGAATTTTTTCTCATTCTCTACTCTGTAACATGAACTTCTTCCAGTAGTTATCGCATTGAGCATCTTTGCTGAACAGTTTTTTCAACCTAATCTGGTCCATGCAGCAAAATAGCATGAAACTATCTTTTGAAGAAGATTTTGATCTAATATCCTGCTTCACCTGTTCTACAGAGACCGCCTTGAGGGCTATACAAGTGACTATACCCTGCAAGTTCTGGTTGGGTACTGCATTGTCTATATATTTATGCAGACTTTCATGATCCCTGGCACAGTATTCATGTCATTACTTGCTGGAGCTCTGTTTGGGGTTTTTAAAGGTGTAGCTCTGGTTGTCTTCACTGCTACTGCAGGGGCTTCTTCATGTTATTTCCTGTCTAAGATGATTGGAAGGCCCATTGTTTTCTGCCTGTGGCCTGATAAACTGATCTTCTTCCAAGCACAGGTGAGTTGGGACCCTTGAGCTGTTCAGGGCTTTGCAGGTTGAGGCAATTAATTTTTTTTTTAAACTTTCAGGTGGCCAAAAGGAGAAGACGACTCTTGAACTATATGCTTTTCTTGAGGGTGACACCAACTTTGCCCAACACATTCATCAACTTTGCTTCCCCAATAGTGGATGTGCCTTACCATACATTCTTCCTATCAACTGTGGTTGGACTCATTCCTGCTGCTTTTGTCACAGTCAGGGTAATTTATCTACCATAACATGCATTACTTTGTGATAAACTAAGTCCATGTAAATGGATAAATGGGTGCCCATCGACATCTGTTGAAAGTTGGAGCTGCTAACTCATAATAATTGGTCTATGTTAATGAGTCTTACCATGAAGCTTGGTGTGCCATGTCTTGTAGGCCAGCTTGAACATGATGGACTAATAACTGACTCAGGCAGGTTTCCTTTTGTTTTGGGTAGGCTGGAATTGCTCTCGGGGAATTGCAATCAATTGGGGATCTCTATGACTTCCAATCCATTGCGGCTCTCTTCTTCATCGGTGTAATCACAGTCACCCCGACAGTGATGGGGAAACACAGGTCATAGTAGGCCGGTCCAGACAGTGCCTAATCACAGGTTCAAGCACATGCCCCACCTCTCAAGTTTAGACTCTTCTGCATCTGCTGCACATGTCCCTCGTCAACACGAAACCAAGTATAGCTATTTTCTGCAGTTTCCACTGAAAAAGAGAGGCGTTAGGGCAGTGTGATGTTATATATATATATATATATATCATGAAACAACACTCGGTTACTCTTCATCTCAACACTGCTTTATAACGAAATTTCTTCCATTGGTTTTTTGCCATCCAAGTTGTGGTTCTATGGTACATTTTGGTACGAATTATATCATAAGAGGTGCTTATCTGCAGGGAGCTTTCTATGATCATTTTGCACATGAAATTTTATCTTGTTACTTTTACAGCCATTAAGCATCATACATAGTGAACAAATTGTACCATGGAATTGCATACAGTAACAACTCATCTGCATCAAATCCCTAATATAACAAAATCATATCTAAACAAAACTTGGAATTTCTCGACTGCTCTTTGCTGAAAGCTATCAGTTACCTGCTCCCCAGCGTCCATTTCTTGTCAGTTGGGTTTGCGGAAGGCATTCGCCTTTGCCTTCCGAGCTGCCACAGCAGGCCTTTTGGTCGTACGTTCTTTCCTTGCAGAAGATGCTCTCTTTGTGCTTCCCTTCCCCGACTGAAGGGTCCCCATACTTTTCCTTCCTGGTTTCTTTAGAGCAGATGGTGATTTCTTCCCATGCAAACCCTGGTACAATAGGTCAGATTTTCTGAGCCTCTTTTCTGTGTCGGGAGTATCCGAGTCCAGATACTTCCTCTTTGAGGGGAGATCTGCTGATCCTGCTGGTGATGGGTGACTTGTCCTAGATTGTGTATGATCAGGCTTCGCATGAGAGATCCTTAATTGTCGATCTCGAAGCTTTAAGCCTCGCTTCTTTACAGCCAGGCTTGCTGCTTCCTGCAATCACATTTTCAATAAGAATATGCAGTAATCATATCAGTGGTAACCAGTCACGGGAGAGCTAGAAGAGATGAAAAGAAATATGGGCCTTTTAAAGGATAGGCAAAAAAGGATCAAAACTGCATTTCAAGGAAGCACCTAAACTTAAAAATAGCAAAAGACACCATATCAGCGGATTTCGCCATGCCAGACATCAGTAATGATGTACAACACCTAAATGGATAGCTGACACGTGCATAAATCCACTGTTCAACGAGATTATTTGTCCCAAAGGCTAAGAATCACTTACCCTTGTTTTAAACAACACATAGGCAATACCCTTTCCCAAGCTTGAATGCGGATCTCTAATCACTCGCACTGCTTCAATGGACTCCAAGTTATTGATGCGGGCAAACAACCGATAGATTTCCTCATCCTGCAGCATTCAATATGGTGTTCAGTTCCATGAGAGAAGGAAGAGGCTACGAAAGGAAAAGCAAATCATGCAAGGTTAGCACGTCAAAGTCACCTGAACATCAAATGGGAGGTTGCCCACAAAGACGGTCCTCTTGTTATCGTAAACAGGAGCATCCTCTCCTTTCAATTTCTTGTGAGGTGGGCAAGCTCTGTCCACACGTATATGGTTCCCTCCTACCTAAATTGGGCGATGCTTAAAATGTAAAATATAGTGATTTTACATTCAAAATCTTAAATAGGCAAAACTATAGATGATTAAATCACTCACCACGGCCATGTTATGGGCAAAAGACGCCTTTGCAGATTCTTCCAATTTGAACACAATATATGCATGGATGCTGCATCAAAATATTATTGTTATACCACGCATAGTGATCCAAATGAAGTAAACAGAACGCATAAGCACATCCCATGAGTAATTTACACTGTTTTCCAAGAGTAACGTGGATGAACATTTCAAGATGAAGACTAAAGATTTGAAGTGGTTACAGGGACATATGTGGAGTAGGAGAGATATGGCATGTACAGTAAGATCAGACACGCATAAATTCCGCAAAAGTAGCATCTTAATTCATAAAGGCATAAGACCACAAACAATATTAGTGTGGAACCTGTCTACAGCGTCATTAATTTTCTTGGTTATGACAGCACCTCTCCTAGGTACTTTGGTCTGCAAAAGAAAAGTGAATATCCAATTGGAAACATATGCCATTATAAAAGATTCAATTCAAAAAGTAGAGAACTTGTTAATCTTACATCCAAGATTGGCACTGATCTAATCCTCAAGGACTCGATCTCTCCAAACTTGCTGAATTCCTTCAGCAACGCCTTCTTCTTCGTCTTCAATGGCAAGTTCCCAACAAATACGGTCCTCAGCAGCTTATGCTCATCGTCAAACCTCTCCTCCTTCGTTACCAGCACATCGGAAATGTCATTCCCCTTCTTTCTTTTCCCAGTTGCCTTTTCTCCTTCTCCGTCATTCATTACTCGATCCTCTCCTTCCACAGATGGCCCATATTTGGTCATCTCGTAAGCCCTCTCAAGCTCATCTCTTTTCCCCTTGTCCCTCTTCTTCTTCTTATCCTTCTCGTTTGATTTCCGGTCCTCACGGCCAACATCGTCGTTACCGAACGCTCCATCAGATTGAAACCCTGATTGCGAGGGCTTCGCATTCTCAACCTCGACAGCATCGGACTCGGAGGCTACAAGTTCATCTCCTTCGCCGAGCTTCTTAAATGATTTCTTCGATAGAGAATCCGCAGAGCCAGCCCGCTTGCGCTTCTCTTTCTTCGACTTCACCGTCTCCGAGGGGTCCCCGTCGAGAGAACCTCTGCTAGCCTTCCTCTTCTTCACCGCGACCTTCGCTGAATCGCCGGAACCCTGCTCTGATTCATCGTGCTTTCTCTTGAACGGATTGTTGTCGGAGAAGATGGAGCTGAGTGAGGAGCCCTGCTCGGCGACGCCTCCGAAGAGGGCCCCGAAAACGTCCGGATTAGCTGAAACATTTTTGTCTTTAGGATCAACTGCGGCACCTCCTGCTTCTGGTTCCTTCCTGTTCTTCTCCTTTCCCATTGTCATCAAAACAGGTTACAGAGAAGGAATAAAAACATAAACAGATTTAAAACCCTAGAAATTGATAGAGGGCCGGTGTACGACGAGGGAACTAATTCAAAAAGGCCGTTACTTGGGCCAATTTAGACCCGCCCATTTGCCCCCTCAAGAAGAATTTAGCAGTTCTCTTTATCTAACTATTTATTATCGTATCGTGAATTGGATTGGATATACAGTATAAACAAACTCATTCTTCATCTTCTTCGTCGAAATCCATATGTGAGCTCAAAACCTTTATGTACTACAGCATAATCCCTTCTTCCATATTCACATACGTGAAAGTGAGATCTCACAGCTCTATGTTATCTATATCTATCTACATCCTTCCCTATAATCCGACCTAAAACGCCGCCATGGCTGATGCAGTCGGAGAATCCTCAACACCACGGTCTCCCATCTTTCTTTCCTCTTCGTCCTCATCTACTTGCCACATGAAATGTGCGTACGATCCCAGCACAGTACTACAAACAGATGCACGTTTTATCGATCATATTTTCGATCCCATCAAGCAGTATTATATGATTTGGGACTGAAATTCAGAGATTAGAGAAGGCGTTGAGAGTGCTTATTACCTGTCATCGGGTGAAGCTTGAACAGCTCGATCGAAGTATGTCTCAGCTCTCGGCGCGTCTCTCTGCGTTTCCCATATCAACTTCCCGTACTGCGACAGGACTTCTCCGTCTCCGGGGTTCGCCAGTATTGCTCTCCCGTAATATTCTTCCGCTCTCACAAAGTCTCTCTCAACCTAGAGTGATTGAAGAAAATCAGACCTACTACACTTACGACTGGAAAAGGAGAAAAGAAGTTTACAAGACGTAGAGGGACCAGCTGATGGATAATGAATGATACCTCATGCAGGTACTTTGCGTAGTTTCCGAGAAGAAGAGCATCGCCAGGGTATGACTTCAGCATCTCCCGGTAGTAATCGCCCATTTCCCTCCTCCTCCGGACAAATCCATCGCCGCCAGATCCACGATAGCCGCCGGACTGTCTACCGCCTCCGGATCCGCTGCCGCAGAACTCCAACTCCTCTATCAGAACCCCGCGCATCTTCCACACTTCGTCGAAACCTCCATCCAGATTCGAAGACGCCGGTTCGTCCTCACGGTCAACGTCCGGCAACATCGCCGCGAACGGCAACGATCGGGCACCGGAAATTGCGCCAATCGACTTAATCACATCGCTCTCCGATAACGCCATCCGGATTCCTCCAGTCCGGCGGCTCACTTCCGATTGCACGGTTAACCTTGGAGAACCTACGGTCAGCGTCCTCTCGCCGGAGAAAACTATGGGAAAAGTATCCCGGCGTGTCATAGATAGAGCAATCCCTGTCAAGGCGGAGGACTGAGCCGCAAGCGTCCTCAGTAACAGAGCTTCTTCCATGGATACTCTGATGCTTCTGTGTTGCAGGTCCGTCCGTCAGCCCCTCCTCTCCCTTTTATATTAACTCCGGCAGCTCAAGAGACATCAATCATTATACTACGAATCCGTGCGATGTGGACACCATACCTGACTGGTGAAGCAGGAATGGAGACACTGCGGAGGTGCACGTGAACGTTCCAGCTGAGACCTTAGGCTCATCCGGCCGAGGCGGCGGTAGAGAGTGACATGGAAGATGCGTTGGCTTCTCCACGCAGCTCCTTCACCGCCATAATAGTGTAGATTTATCATCTTCCATGGCTTGTATTAGGCATGTAGATAATCATGAATATTTTGTAGCTTATCTATTAGGCACCAAAAAAGTCACTTTATCCTCACACATTCATATCCCAAATTACGATTATTTTTTTAATTTTAATATCTAAATCTAGATAAGTAATATATTATATTAAAATATTATTATGATGTCATAAATAAATGTGTTGGCAAAATTATTATTTTTTATTAAAAAAAAACTCCAATAGGAAGGCCAGCGGTCAACACCCCAGGACTGTGGCTCTGGCCTCACACTCGATCTCCGTTCACCCTCGGCCTCACGCCTTATCCTCCGTCCCAACCTCGGCCTCACGCTCCGGCTAGCCTCCGCGTCCATCTTCGTGTCACAGCTCCGCATCCGACTCCACCTCCATTCCTCAGCCTCGCGTCACTCCGGCACTCTCTGCTTCCGTGTTCACTTCGGCTCGGCGGACCTATTCCACACCGGTAATTCTCAGTGACTCGATGTCTCTATGAAACTGAGTATACAATGCTGTTGTAGTTTCTCTTGATTGATGCGAATCTTATCGCTTATCCGCCACACGCCGGTGAATGATTCTAAACCATGTAAATCTGTTCGGATATATCAACATTTTTGTCCCACCAGAATATCTTCATGTTTTAGTAATAGACAAGGTTAGAGCCGCTTTGTATTATTTATGATTTGCTGATGCTTCTTGTTCTGATCCGTGGATATTTGGCATGCCTTATGCCTGCTCGATAAAATTCCTCAATGAATTTCTCGATGATATTGTCTAATGTAGGAATTCATGTTTATCAATGGCCCTTCAATAGATCATTTCCGTATTTTGTGGAGGGATTTTATGCCTATTTTGTCCTACTATCTTGGTTTGCTATACAATTTATTATTCTCATTTCATCCATGCAGTAAGCATTAAAATTCCTGAATTTTCTTAGGGGCACTTACATACGAGGAGGTAATTCAGCTAGGAACTGACTCTCTTTGTTTGCTTGCTCACTTTACTCCACTTCCAATATACTAATCAACACAAGTGGAAACATTTCTCTCCTTTTACTGTGACGAATCATTTAACTAAAAAGTTTCTTGATTTGAAATAGTCTCCAAACTCAATTGTTTTGACTAACCTGAAACAGGAATGGGCTTTTGTAATTTTGTCTAATCAATTGGACTGTTTCCCCTTATTTGGTCAATTAGCATTCCAGATTTGCACAAGTATTAGAGTCATATAACACAATTATCATGGATTTAAATTAAAATCAATTGCATACCATTAATTTATTGCAACTGCAGAATGAAAATTGTAAGTCGTGAGATTTGATAGGAAGTGATAAATTAGCATATATATTCTTTTTAAGGCATTAATCAGTTGCTAACCGAAGGACATTTCATTGAATTCCCTTCTTTGCCAGAAACAAGATTTATAAAGTAATTTGGAGGGCTCTGGCAACGGAGTCCCATTGGTGAACTCTGTCTACCTCTTGCTTTCCTCGTCTCCTGCACCGTCACTTTTATGGAATCCCTTTGGGTCAGACCTTGGAGCCACCATACACAACTCATGAACCACATCTGCTTCAGACATGTGACAAAGCTTCCACTCATGAGCCTTCACTCTAGGTCCCTCTTCCGCTCCTTTTGTATTACCTTGAACTCCACTCAAACGACAGCTGAGTCACAGGTTCTTGGCAATGATGTTGTGAATGGAAGTCGGACACTTAGGTCTAGAGAAAGGACTAGGGATAAGTCTTTTGATGCTCAGCTGAAGCAGAACTGGCTTAATTCTCTTTCTTGTCCATTCCCAGTCGATGGTGGGAGTGTTGGATATGATTCGCTGGCTTTAGACTGGGTTCTGGGGATTGACCCAGATACTTCTGGTGCTGTGGCAATACTGAAGCCCAATCTGTCGGATTATACAGCTGAGGTGTGTATGATGAGCTTATAGTTCATGCTTTTTATTTTAGATCGTGGGAATCCTATGGCAATTTATTTATTTCTTTTAATTTGATTTTTATTGAGCAATGTGAGACAGTGTCAAAAGACTCAGAAGAAGTGTAATTGCCCTAAGGATGCTTGTGGTATTCTTGTAGGAGCAAGATCCCATCTTGATCTTGCATTTTACCCCATGGTTTCATTTGGAATATGCTGAATTTATTTGTAGTTCAAGGATAACCTAATTGAGAATCTGATGAAGTCCCTACCCTTGTTTATCTAGTGGTGTCATTTTTAGCATTGGGAATTCAAAATATTAGTCAACTTGTGAATTAGTGTTTTTAATGGCGAATTAGTGCTTTAATCATGTGCTGGATCATATGCTATTGTTAGGGTTATAGTTGCAATTATCATGATCCATTTTATTGAGCTTCATAGTTTTACACTATGTAGGTATTTGATTCTCCTTCTCTTCCGGTACTTGTTGGTAAAAGGGTTAGGAGACGATTGGATGCCAAGTCTATTTATCAGCTGTTGAAAAGCTTAGAAGCCCCACTTGGTATGTTTGACAGCTCATATTTTGTGGTTTTCTGTCAATAGACATTTTTTTATGGTATCAAATGGTGAACATTAAGAAAATGTAATAATCATGTTAATGTCTAGCTTGTCCTTGAATACACGACTCGATATTTTTTACATTTTATATATATTTTGGACCAGATTTCAAATAATATTATTTTGACATTCTGTTGAATATGGAATATCATGTTTATTCATTGTGACAAGTGCTCACAGCTATATCATTTTGTGCCTATTTGAGAAAAGATATAATGCACATTTCTTCAACTTGAATTCTCTTGATTTCAAAAGTATGGGAAAATGATAAACTCATCAACTGTTCTTATATTACTTTAGGAACAAGAGCATACATAGAACAATCGACTCCATTCCCTCAAGATGGTAAACAGGTTAGTTCTTTAGCATTCTACTACTATCCATTTGAATTTATGTTGTCTTTTTTTTTTTTGTGATGGCTTAAAAGTCAATTTTATGTGAGGAAGAAAATATATAGGGTCATTTCTTTTCCATTTATTCTTGTTAAGTTTCTTCTTATTCATGAAGGGTTGGTGGAGTTCTGGATTCGGATATGGGCTGTGGATTGGGATCTTATTGGCCTCGGGGTTCTCCGTTATTCCTGTACCATCTAAACGGTGGAAGAACGGATTAGAACTATCTCAAAGTAGATCCAGCAAGGTTTTTTCCATTTAAACCTGAATCTTCAACCTTAAAGAATATTTACCATGGTGCCTAAGTAATTTCTAGTTGTAAAATTAAACCTGGCAATGGAGCTCTAAACAGACTATGACCAACTCTCTGTCCTAACAGGATTATAGCCGATTGCTTGCATCAAAATTATTTCCTACTTTGAGCACGCAGTTGAAAAGGAAGAAGGATCATGGTAGTTTACTAACTTGGTCGCAATTTTCTTTCATGTGAATGTTTATGTCATGTTCTGCTATACCATGGATTGGTATTACAACACGTCTCTAACTGAAAACTTGGATAACATCATTTACATTTACTAGTCTGTATTGTATGGGCTCATGCTTTCTTTCACAATCCTTGCAGGAAGAGCTGAGGCTCTGCTAATTGCTGCATATGGTCAAGGCATAAAGGTTGATGCGGATCTGTTATCTCTCCCCACGGAATGATATTCTGTTTCCTATGATTTTTGGCATTAACTGTTGTGGTGATACTGTGCGGGTCCTGATGCACTGTATTGGATGAGTCTACAATAGAAGAACGAGGGATGTTTCTTGCCATTTATCAGATTTGAAGAAGGCCAGAGGAACTTGAGATATTCTCCCTAGACAGTCTGCGCGCCCAAGAAGTTCTCCTTGAGCTACTTCTAGATGTCTATACTAACATTCTGGAGTTGTAAACTGGAGATGCTTGTGAGTTTCAAGGGTGGGCAGTAATGTCAGCTTTTCATCATTCAATGGAAGGTGTGACTCTCTTAAATGGCCCATGAATCTTCTTACTTTGCCATGGAGATTATTTAACTTTCCCGGTAAATTGATTCATATACAACCTCCATCATCTACGCAATGGAGAAGAAAACCATTAAGGTAGAAAAGTAGCAAAAAATGTGCAGATGAGTAAAGAAGCAGCATTTCTATGATGTTTCTACTCGGGCTCTAACCTCTCAACTTGATAAAAAGATGTCACATGATTCAGCAGGTGAGATGCAGATCTCTTTCAGCTGGAGTTGTCAGGAGATCAGGAGGTAGCGCAGCAGGATCAAGCTCCCAGCATTCCTTGAGCAATCCAGGAACCTCTCTGCCCTTGAGCCGCCTAGCCGGAATTTGATGTGAGCAGATGCCGAGTTCACCCTTGTCAAGCAGGTGGACTGCATGAGCCCCGATCTCCTTTCTCTTGAACACCGTCTTGAAACCATCAACCCTCACAAGGTATGCCATGCTCAGCCCATAGGCCTCACTGTAGGAGGTCAAAAACACCACGATGTCGTGCGAGCATTTGTTCATGCTCCTACGGATTGCCCAGATGGAGCCTTTACTTGGGAAGATCCGATAAAGTTCTCTAGCTGCCCTCTCGCAGTCAACTACATGGGATAGCAGTTTCACTGACCTTAGGACGGCCTTCTGGGCAACCTTAAACTTCCCACAGGGTAAACCCGAAGTATCTTTCCGCTGAAGATCAAGGGTACTAACTCTCAACACGAATGGACTCACAGATACTTCATCTATCAAACAATAACCCCTTGGCATTCCATCAGCCCTATCATACACCGACCATACCTGCCCTTTCTTGAATCGCCTCTCCGACCTGTCCTTACCGAAATCATAAAAGTCAGAATCCTCAACAAGAACCATCTCCACACTCCGATCCTTTGATTTGCCAGCCTTCTCAATCTCCTTACTTGTTGAATTTCTTCTCCTCCATGTTCCTCGCCTATAAACTTGGAGATGCTCTGCCTTTGTTGAACCACTGCATCTCATAATTTCAGAGTTATCTGATGATCTCCCAGTTTCAGCACCATGAGCAATCCTCTCTGCTGCATCCTCCTTCGATTTTCGCTTGGCCTCCAACTGCATTTCGGCCAATGTCATCTCCTCCTCCTCCTCCTCCTCCACCATAGTTGCAGTTTCATCCCCAACCATAACTGCAGTCTCCTTTCTCTTAACTTTCCTTTTAGGCACCAACCCATCTACATAAGGTGCTTTCAATTTCCTTTTTGCATTCACAGCTAAACGTTCTGGCAATGCCTTCTCCCCATCTAAGTCTCCATCAGTATCTTCATTGTTATCTCCGATCACCACGGCCCGAAAGCTCTTCCCACAACTCGGGCAAACCAAGTTATGCCCGAGATACTTCTTCTCGAACTGGTGCAAAATCTTACACCATGAGCAAGCAGTCCAGAACCTTTCCATTACCACATCATCCATCAGACTACTTCCTCCTCCTCCAGCCACCTCCTCTTGCATCATCATCCTCAACTTCGTATCATACTCCTTCCTCCTGATTCTATCATTCAAAACACTAAATGCATCCCCGATAAGTTTAAATGCCTCTTCAGAGCCCAAACTGGCGTTTTTATCAGGATGAACTGATAAAGCTAGGGACTTGTACTGTTTCCTAATGATGTTAATGTGAGAGAACCGCTCTACCTGGAGAATCGCGTAGTAATCGGGCACGCTGGAACTAGCAGAATCCGATGCAGCGGCCAGGATTTTGAAGCAGGTCACCATTTGGGAGAGGCCGGGGAGGGAAGGAAACAATCGGTCAGCAGCCTTGGCATGCTTGAGAGCGGATTTAGGATTCGATGACTTGAACTCGGCCTCCGCTAAAGATTTCAGCCGCACGGCTTCTTGCTCCGATCCCGTTTCCCCCATTTCTGCAGCGGCAGCTGAGTTGAGTATCTAGCCCTGCATCGACCAAATCGAAATGCAAAATCCAATCAAGCAGAGCATCCTAACAAGAAAATTGACAGAAGATCGCCATAAGAACAAGAAGGAGCACCTTGCTCGACTGAGAATTAGGCCGAAGATGCTGCTCCAGGCCGGAGATTTTGCCCTAAAAAATAGTAAGTCAGTGGCTTTATATTTTGCCCTAGAAAATAGAATTAGTAATTTTTTTCTGCCTAAAAAAATTCCACCTTTCTTTTATGCTCCATTTAACTCAAAGCCAAACATTGGGTTAATCTTCTTCCCTTATCCTCCCCTTTCGATCTTCACTCCTTGTCGTGTTTCCACGTACCACTGGTGCGACAATGGTGACGGCACTGGAGGCTGCCTTCTCGGTCTTCCCCGGTAGCCCTCTTTTCCGTCAGCGCCTCCTCACCCTGAATCCAGTCACTTCCCTAAAGCTCCAGTTTTCACCCCCTTCTCTTTCGCAAAGCTCTATCCACTTCTCTCCACTTCTGACCTGCAACGGCAGTGGCCTCTCCTCCTTCCCGCCACGCTTTTCCGTCCAGGACATGGCCTTAGAGGCCGATGCCGATGCAGGGGAGACCAGCGAAGAAAACGTAAAGAGGAAGCTTTACGTGGCCAACTTGCCCTGGTCTCTCTCCGTCGTTGACATCAAGAAATTGTTCGGCGAATGCGGAACTGTCAAAGACGTTGAGGTTCGTCGATTTGTCTAATTTTTCTCAGTTGGGTTTGGTAAATTTGGGTTTCTGATTTATGGGTTTGCACTTCAGATTATTAAGCAGAAGGATGGCCGAAGCAAGGGATTTGCTTTCGTGACTATGGCTTCAGGGCAAGAAGCTCAGGATGTTGTCGACAAATTCGATTCCCATGTGAGGTGTCTTGTAATTAGCATTTTGGCCCACAAAATTCACAAAAAATGGAAAGTTTTTCTAGCCGAAATTGAACAATTCACAACCAGAAAAAGCTTGAGAGTGGTTTTTAGTGACAATTATAATGCATCATTGTGAATTCTACAAACAACTACAAGATTGCTTTAGCTTCATATTCCACCTCAGCTTGAGCTATTGGGAACTAGTCAGTGATTTTGGATGGTTGTTTTCCTTGAATATCAAGGCTTAGAATGTATTGTATTTCTGTGAAATTTACTGAGTTTGCTAGAGAACCAAGTTTCACTTGGGAGTATGAAAGTTTAAGGATCAATCCTCTTCTATCTTCTTTGGTGTATCCTGAACATACTCTGAGGCACTGGAGTTTTAAATTGCAGGAAGTCTCGGGGAGGATTATCAGAGTAGATTTCGCCAGGAGGTTCAAGAGACCTTCTCCTAATCCACCACCTCCCGTCCCTCTGGCTCACAAGCTGTATGTCTCTAATCTTGCATGGAAAGCAAGATCAAACCACCTCCGGGAATTATTCTCTGAAAATTTCAACCCCATTTCAAGTAGAGTTGTCTTTGAGAATGCATCTAGCAGATCTGCGGGTTATGGGTTTGTGTCCTTTGCCACAAGGGAGGAAGCAGAGGCTGCGCTCTCGGCTCTCGATGGAAAGGTATTTTTTTTAACTAATTGATATCATTTCTGGTTATAAATGCTACACTTCACTGGCTTTCCTTATGATTTACAAGGTTAGGAAGCTTGAGTAGACTGGAACATTATTTGCCATCACATGCTCTCTTATATCCTCTGTGATTATGATGTTCAGCCAAAGTTTGGAGAAGATAAAAGGAAAATGTCATTAACAACATGCTGTAAGTTTTATGCAGGAATTGATGGGTCGTCCACTTCGGCTTAAATTCAGTGAAAGGAATGCCATTGAATCAAGCAATGAGAAAGAAGGGGAGGATGGCTCCTCCCAGGTTCAGCCTGAAAGTTGATAAATTACACAGTACATTCAAGCCTCTCAGTGAAGCTCTATAGGTGATACTCATGTTGTTTATGTCTGGAAGCCAATCTCTGCTCTTCTTTCTCAGCCAAAAATACTACATTTGATTGTTGTATCTCTAACGAGCTTGGATCAGTGCTTACTGCCTTGGATCTTAAGCTCTGAACCCTGAGAAAAATGGAAAAACTGGAGTTAGTTCCCTTCTGTGCTTACCCTCTGGAAGTCCGATCAGGGTTCAGTTTTGTGATTTCTTGAGCTTTAGTGCTAATATTTTCATGGCTATGTCTGCAAGGGTGGTATGTTTCCCTTCACCATGTTGTTATACTGTTGATTTAATGCATCAACTTAGCTGGTTCATATCTGCAACTGTCAAAATTCATCAAAGCTCAATGATTTAATCATTCATCCTAATATAACTTCTACTCAAAGATGACAGGAAGCTCATCTAATCCTCGGGAATCTCATATTCTCAACATACTCCTCACATGACAAAAATGGTGATTTAGGTCAGGATGTGACAGCTCCTTCATGGGCATGGTTTGCTACTTTGTTATAGGACTAATATAGCTCAAAGTTCTAATTTTGGGAACAAAGAAGAAGAGCAAGAAGAAGAATTTGAAGTGTGGAGTTGTCCCAATCACCCTTGGACGTGTCGCTGGAGGGGAATCTTCTCCACTTGCCTACGCCAGCGACTCAGCAACCTCTGCCCTGACTGCGCAAACCTCCGCCCCTGCAGATGCAGCCCCTCGGCTGCTGCCTCGACCTCGCTTTCCAAGTTCTTCTCCGTCGATGGGGAAACCGCCTGCGGCGCGGGATCCATCGCCATCGGTCGAGTCTCGGACCTAATCGACTCCGAGCCGCCGTTCCAGCGCTCGCGCTCGGTGTCCGCCTCCTTATTCCGCTCGCGACCGTGCCCCGCGGGCGATCCCGACGCCGACGAATGCTCTGCGGGAGGTGAACGCAGCAGGACGGCGTCGTTCTGGGGCATGTTCAGGAGTAATTACAAGGATAGAACATCCGGAAGCGGATTCGAGGAGGCGTTGCCGCGTAATGGTGCAGAGGCGACGGAGAAGCGGACCAGGATGATGAGGAAGTCGATCTCGGTGGCTCTGACTTCGGATATAAAGGAAGCTGACGTCTCAACATCGGCTGGTGGGAGACGGAGGAGCTAGCACTTCCCCAGCCCTGTGAAGGCCTTCCGGTACCCGAAGGCTGCGGTGGCGCTGGAGCACTCGCCACTGTACAGAGGTTGAATCCAAACCCATAGCATAGGTTTTTTAAAAACCGGTCTGAACCGGGTGTATTATTATTATTTTAGGTTAAATGATATATAGTATGGTATGAGATATATAATTAAAATTTAAATATTAATTCAATAGGTTAAAAATAAGAGTTGCAAGTGAATTGGTCCAAAATAATGATAATAATATTAAATTAGCGTAAGAATAGATGAATTCGAATTGAATTGCAATTAAATTATTTTTATTGAATATAAAAAACTATATATAATTATTATATTTTAAATTAATATTATATATATAATTAATATTTTTTTTAATTTACCATAAAAATCTCAACCAACATTAATATTCACGTTTGATTTTGCTTAAATTATTAAACTATAATTCACTTTATTAAAAATTATTGATTATAAATAATAAATATTAAACATTAAAAGATTTGGCATCAGCTTCTTCTTACTGGGACCCAGTCTTCGGGTCCCATTACGGAGTCCGGACACGGACGGGATCACAATCGGGCCTGTATGTGTCTTAGCCGAACCCGGATTCTGGAGATCCGGGGATTTCGGACGAGTTGACTGGGACTTCAGACTTCGGATTTCCGATTTGGAGTTCTCCTCGGGCTTCAAATGTCGTTTGGGTTGCCCCGTACCAGAGGAAGGCGAAAAAAAATCGGGTTCGGATCCTTGCCGATAGTGTATGGAATCAAAATGTTTTAAATGGATGTTTTCAGTTTGGAGAGAGGGTTTTGCCGATTATTGGAAACCGTTCCTCAATTTGTTAGGTTTTGGAAAAGGGGTTTTGATAGTTTATTAAATTTTTGTTCAAATTAAAAAATTTAATTATATTTTCGGCTTCGATTTAATCCTAATTTTCTGACTTAACTCGGTTTAACTATTTTATGAGAATATAATATTATATATACTCAATATTAATATAAACTAATAATATTTATCTCTATTTTATTTAATATTTTATAATTATTTTAATACACTTATATTTAAATTTTATTTATAAATTAAATATAATTATTGTGATATTAGATTAGTGAAAACAAGAAGGAGAAGTTTGATAAATTTTTTTTATATTTCATCTTACCATAAACTAGTTTGGGAACATGGATTATTAAATGTGAAAAAAATGTTGTGAGGATATAAAAATAAAATACAAAATCACTTTAAATTGCTAATATGGTTAGTGATGGTATCACATATATTTTATAAATTAATAATATTTTTCGATTTTATTTAATATATAATTATTTTCTTATGTTAATATATATATTATTTATTTAATTATTTTAAAAAAGAAACGAATAAGAGAGGTATCCATGAGGACAAAGGGCTGGCTGGCGTCAGAGAGCACGGGGACAGACAAACCTCGGCCCCTAGTACTATCGAAATTAAAAATAGTTAAAATTTTAATAAAATATTTTTTTATTAATTTAATATTCACATAAATTAAAAAATATTATTAAATCATATAACTATTGTATTTTATTCGATTATATTATGAAAATAATTTTAAATAATATGCCAAATTATATGCTGACGAGGCGTCGAATTCGTGAGTCCCAATTCGGCCCACATTACGACTTATATTGGGCGTTGAAAAGAAGCCCTAAAGAATAAAAAAATCACGTGGCTGTCGTGAGTTTGTTTTCTTCCTTTTATATGGCATGGATTCTCGTGTCTCTCTGTTCTGCCCTCCTCCCTCTCAATCACTCTCTCTCTATCCCTCTCTCTCCGTGTTAATGGCGAATCATCATCAGAGCTTCGTCTTTACCTATGGGACTCTCAAGAAGGGATTCGCCAACCACAGATTGATGCAGGACCTCATCAGCTCCAACGACGCCGTCTACCTCGGCCGGTACTCCACGGAGCGCTCCTTCCCCCTCGTCTGCGGCCCCTACGGAATTCCCTTCCTCATCAACCTTCCAGGCGAAGGCCACCGCGTCTCCGGCGAGCTCTACGCCGTCTCTCCCTACGGACTCTCCCGCGTCGACGTCCTCGAAGGCACCAGCGTCGGATACTACGAGCGCTCCTCCATCCGCGTCCATCGCCTCGAGCAGAGCGGCGCCGAGGAGAATCGCGGCGGCGGGGGCCTGGTGATCGAGGCGGAGGCCTATTTCGCGCACAGGAGCTACGGGGAGGATCTATGGACGAGGACAGGTAGGGTTGGACTGAGCGAGTACGCGGACACGAGAAATTACGTGAAGAGAGCCGATCGCCCCAAGGGTTGGACCTTCATCGAGGGGATTAGGGCATTCGCATCGTCTAATTGAAGGACTCCTCTACCAAACCAGAGAATAATCGGCAGGTTTGAGCACCTTAATCATTCTGCCTGTTCCATCATCGATTGATGATCTCCGCCTGATTTAGCATTCCACAAAACTCCGTACTAGTTTTGAGTCGAAAAATTATTGTATCCCGCTATGGTTTGCCCACTCCGGACTGCAATTATTGAACTCCGTTTGCAGTCCGTAGGACGTTCAGCATATGAAATGAATCCGCAGCCATGTGTTTGTCCAATCAGATGCTTTCGGATTCAACATTCAATCATCGGAGTAGAGTCCATGAATCAATTCTCCTGCTAGAGAACTGCTTGATCGGCAAAGTTAATCGAATCAATCCACACCTTTTCTAGATTCTTAGGAATTACAACCTGTATATCCGTGGGATCTCCAAAGGTCCCCTTGACTTTTTCTACCTTTTATTATTATATTTTTTTGGGCGGAGGGGGGGGGGGGGGGGGGGGGGGGGGGGGGGCTGAATATTCTTCTCATCATTTGCATCTTCTTGAATCAACGTAATACAGCAAGGAAAATGACACTTTTGCCCAATTTTCCAAAGAAAGATTCTATTTTTGGCCACCGCTCTACTCTATTGATTATTATTTTTAGGCTGAGTCGTCCATTGACTGACTGCATCAACTAAATAAATATTACTGTTTGCTTGAGCCTATTTTTTCGTTGAATAGCCCAGAAATGGAGAAGGGTTGAAATTGCTCCATTATTTTTTTCAACGAAAAATACATGAGCAAAAAATATGACTAAAATTATATTACTCAATTCAAATTTTATTTTATAAAATTATGCTATTAAAAAGAATATTAGTATTTTATATATTATTATAGATATTATATTATTAAATAGAATATTTGTAATTTTTATATATTATTTTCATAATTTTTTCTTGTTAATGTAATACTCTAATTTAGGTTTTTTATGATATTTATTTTTTAATATATATTGTTAATAATCTAAAAGTAAATTAACATTAAATATATTTAATGATATCCCCCCCCCCAAAAAAGCCAATGAAAGATCATGATTTTGAATTAATAAATGCTCCTAAACAATGTATGCGACCACCCAAGACGGTGGGGTTTAACACCACCCCTAAGCCAAATCGTGCAAATCAATTTGAGAAGCCATTTAGTAGAGAAAGTTGATTTATATAGAGAATATAATCTAAAATTAAATAAAATAGAATATTTTTTGTTTTTATAATATTTAAAAGGTTTTACAACTTAGAATTAATTCTTTTTAATTAAATATAGGTACAAATAATTATTATGGTGTTATTATTTGTCAAGTATAGAGTAAATATTTGAAGTGTTTAAAATGATAAAAGGGTAAAATAGAGCAAAAAAAATGTTGTTAAATTTTTATTTTATGTTTTCTAAAATGGTGTTTACTGGATGCTCCGACTAAAGATGAACCATCACCTTCCCCTCACTCTCTCTTAAATTTGGATGGCCTTATTAGAGCATGTGGTCTACCTCTTCTTCCTCTTCAAACCATCTTCCTCGCCTGCATGTTCTTCTCAACTAGTGGAAACCTGCAATAACTCCAAGTACAACAACAATACATATCAACTCAGGAAGACATTGAGACTACTCAAAACTGTGAAGGGACAAGGGGAATATGACTCACAAATGTAATAAAATAACCTGACTTCACATGGATCTTATCTACTTGAATATCTATATAAACATACAGAAGACCTCAACAAGCAACCAGGAAAGAAACTTCAAGAGTTCACAGTGGATAAATGACATGCATGATGAATTATAAGCTCAGAAGTTAGAATAAGACAAACCCTTCGGTCCTTCCTCATGAGTCAAAAGTTCACCATCCGCAAGTCTTAGCCTAGAGGACCTTGTGATGCTGCCTCCTCAAGTTAAGTTTCAACCATATCCTTTATTCTCCTCCCATTCATTATAAAGAGCAGGAAAAAAAAGCCATCAAGAAAAAGGGAAAGTAAAGTTTCAATTGCTCAAAGTGAAAACAAGACCTAGAGAGTGAGTATGTGAGAGTGCAAAAATAATATTCCAATTGTAAATTGTATAAATGTTGCAGATGAGTGCGAGTATAGAGTGTAACTTTTTGATATATTCTTTTATTAATTATATAGGATTCAAATCATCATCAATGACCATCATCAATGAACTTATCCAATTAACTAACCATGGAATAGGGGCATGTGAACAAATGGAACATGAAATTTAAATATGAGAAATAAACTCATAATAATACTACTATGCCAAATCATCTATATGACTTTTGATCATCTTTTTGAGATAGAAACTACATGCCAATACCAATACCAATACCAATACCAATACCAATTTCATGTGAAAGACAACTAGTTGTGCACTGAGAAATGTCTCTTATCAGCTCAAGAAGCCGCCACTCAACATGCAACTTGAGACAGGCAAGGGGAGGGTCCCATCCAACATACTCTATTGCCCCCATCCAAACCAAACAAAAGATCTCACATCAATGCATAATATATGATTTTACTCCATGTATTATATCATATAAACTCTCTTATTTATAGTATTAGAATAAAAAAAGTAAAAAAATATATAAAAATATATGATTCATATTTCTAACGCATATTCATCGTATGTTAGACACAATTAGTCAGTGTTGGTAAGAGGATGGGGCTCAATAACAAAGTTGTGAAAGTACTGTATCTTTACCCATGCATTGGATAAAGGATCTATCTGGTGAGGATTTGGTGAACCACTGTCAGAAATGGAAAGCATATTCATCATCCTCATTCACAGTGCCTTTATGGTATATGTACCCATCAGCTAATTATAGCAATGAGTTGCATAACTACTCCATCACCTGGTTGGATTGCACCAGCCATCAAATTCACATGAATGACAACGTAAAGTCAGTTGGCCAAATCTTTGGGCCCATATTGATCGAGTTTCCCAATTTCGTGTCCTCCTCCTGGTCCTTGTATGAACCCCAGCACCCATGTAGATTGTCATATCGGTTAATTAGGAGGGCAATTAACCCAATGAGAAGGCATCTTATATGGTGGATCCTTTGTCCCTCATCTTATAAGGTGAGGGACAGCAAGAGCTCACTACATATTTTAGAGGTGCAGCTGAGTTCTTTATTGCTATACTACTGCTGAATATTATTATAGTGGTAGTGGTAGTGGTAGAGAGAGTAATGAAGAAATTGGACCCATTTAGTGGAATTCCCTTTTTGCATGTGCTTTCACGCGTTTTTCTTTTCATCATTACTCTGCCCCCTTCCCTATAAATACCAGACTTTGCATTTGGGATTTTCAGCCAACTTACTCTCTCATGGGTACCATTTATAAGACAGTCTCGTGTGTTGCTTTCTTGGTGTTGCTGGTGGTGGGAGTGTGCTCCGCCACCAGAGCCCTCCTCACGTTTCCCTTCCCTGAGTACGCTCCGGAAGTGGGGCACCTCGGTGGTGGTTATGGCGGTGGAGGTGGAGGTGGCAGTGGTGGTGGATACGGGGTTGTAGGGGGGCATGACTCCCTTGGCTATGGTATTGGTGGTGGAAGTGGTGGTGCAGGTTATGGTGGGTTTGGAGGATACGCTGGAGGTGGAGGCAGCGGCAGCGGTGGAGGTGCCGCTTATGGTGGTGGTGGTGGTGGTGAAGGGGGCGGTGGTGCCGGTTATGGAGATGGCCATGGGGGTGGAGCTGGTGGTGGCTATGCCGGTGGGGGCGCAGGTGGTGAAGGCATAGGTGGTGGTGCTGGAGGTGGTGCAAGTGGTGGTTGCACCGGAGGAGCCGGTGGCCACGGCGGGGGTGCTGGTGGAGGCACTGGCGGTGGAGAGCACAGTAGAGCTGGAGGCAGTGCTGGTGGTGGCGCTGGGGGTGGTGGTGGAGGAGGACAAGGTGCTGGAGGAGGTGGAGGGCACGGTGGTTCTGGAGGTGGTGGGTATGGAGGTAGTGCTGGTGGTGGCGCTGGAGGTGCTGGAGGAGGTGGAGGGCACGGTGGTGCTGAAGGTGGAGGGTATGGAGGTAGTGCTGGTGGTGGCGCTGGAGGTGCTGGAGGAGGTGGAGGGCACGGTGGTGCTGGAGGTGGTGGCGCTGGAGGTGCTGGAGGAGGTGGAGGGCACAGTGGTGCTGAAGGTGGTGGGTATGGAGGTAGTGCTGGTGGTGGAGCTGGAGGTGCTGGAGGAGGTGGAGGGCACGGTGGTGCTGGAGGTGGTGGGTATGGAGGTGGCGCTGGAGGTGGTGGAGGTGCTGGAGGAGGTGGAGGGCACGGTGGTGCTGGAGGTGGTGGGTATGGAGGTGGCGCTGGAGGAGGAGGTCACGGTGGTGGGTATGGAGGTAGTGCTGGTGGTGGCGCTGGAGGTGCTGGAGGAGGTGGAGGGCACGGTGGTGCTGGAGGTGGTGGGTATGGAGGTAGTGCTGGTGGTGGCGCCGGAGGAGGTGGAGGGCACGGTGGTGCTGAAGGTGGTGGGTATGGAGGTAGTGCTGGTGGTGGCGCTGGTGCTGGAGGAGGTGGAGCGCACGGTGGTGCTGAAGGTGGAGGGTATGGAGGTGGTGCTGGTGGTGGCGCTGGAGGAGGTGGAGGGCACGGTGGTGCTGAAGGTGGAGGGTATGGAGGTAGTGCTGGTGGTGGCGCTGGAGGTGGTGGTGGTGCTGGAGGAGGCGGAGGGCACGGTGGTGCTGGAGGTGGTGGGTATGTAGGTAGTGCCGGTGGAGGGCACGGTGGTGCTGGAGGCGGTGGGGAGCACAGTGGTGCTGGTGGTGGCGCTGGCAGTGGCCACGGTAAAGGGGGTGGTTATGGAGGTGGAGGAGGAGAAGGTGGAGGATCTGGTACAGGTGGGTATTATGGAGGTGGTGATGGTGGTGGTGCTGGGGGAGGCTATGGTTCCGGTGGCGGTGGGCATGGAGGTGCCAACGGCGGCTATATCCCGTGAATGTCATAGCCATCTAGCCACCAAATATGAACCTCTAAAATGGGAATTTCTTCCTTCCTTATGAAGTCATATCTATAGTAAGGCCAAATAATTTATTTTCCATTATGTTCTTATTTCCTACCCATATATTTTATATTATAATCAAACTAATATATGATAATTATATTTATAGTTTAATATTACACTAAAAATAAAATAATACATTTTAATTTTTAAAATATATTATAAAATTACATTTATATTAATAATAGTAATAATAATAAACGACAACACTACTATGTCATTACCTCATGAGACCTGAAATCTGCCACCGGCCTCAACAGCTGTTGACGTGGCAACTGAGCTGACACCGACAGGGGCAGTTCGGCCATTTTAATCAACGACCAACCTTTGTTGCCCTAACCCGGGGGCTCCTGCTGCGAGGGCACTTCCGTCATCGCAGGAAAATTCCTTCAAACCCCTCAAAAGGCACGAGAGAGCAAGACACACACAACACAAACCACCTCGTAGAACCAGAAATCCGTAGGGTCGATCGATCGTAAAAGTCGTTCATTGTCGAATTTCTCCGCCTCTCAATTGATTTCAAACCCCTCGTGAGGAGGAGACTGAATCGAATTCCCTCCTTAGAACCCTCCTCCTCCGGGGATCTTTCTTTCCCCATTCCCTTGCCATGGCGTCTGAGAATTTCTCCGACAAGAACGCTGTTTTCAGGAAATTGAAGGCGAAGCCGGAAAATAAGGTCATTTTTTGTCTCCGTAATACGATTCCATCTCATGCTAGATTCTCTGCTGCTCGACCCATTGTACAGATCTGGGATTTTCAACCGTCCAGATCTCAAAATTCTTTTGTTTTCCCATTTCCCTCCAGACCTGCTTCGATTGTAATGCGAAGAACCCTACGTGGGCTTCGGTGACATTTGGGATCTTCATCTGCATCGACTGCTCCGCTGTTCACCGCAGCCTCGGTGTGCATATCAGTTTCGTGAGGTTTGTTTAGATATGAATTTCCTAAACTGCTCATTCTCTGTACATGTTACCTGAATTAGCTTCATGAATTGTTCTGATCGTCCGAACGTTTGTGCTGTTTGTACGCTGTTGTAGTTGCTCTTCTTACATTTCGTTCCTTCGTTATTTTTCAATCTAATGTGGCCCGATTTTGAACCGACCAAATCCTTGAGGCAATGCTTCTCTAAATCATGAATATTCACGCAACAGGACAAAATTAATGCTGTAATTTATTAATTATGATAGTTATATTGATTACTTCTTGTTGCATTAGTTCTGGTAGGCAGCATTATAAGTAGATCAAGTTCATAGGGCAGTTTTTCTTCAAAATAAATGAATAGGGGGCAGGTGACAGTCACATGAATTTGCCTCTTCCATATGCATTGACATTCAGGGAATTATATGAATTTATGTAGATTGTATGGCTATAATTTTTTGTAGCTTGGTGGTGATGTTTGATTATGTTAAGACTAGGCAGTTTTTCCTGGATCATCCCTTTGTCTTCATGCTTGAAATTGTCCCATCCTGGAACATGTTGATTTTCTCACATTTTCAAGGAATTGTGAGGACTGATAGTCCATCTGAATCATATCTAGAACTTGGATTGAAACATTGTTTATGGGCATGCAGTATTTTTCTATAAATACACTGATCAATGATCGCTGTATATTTTATGCATCTTCGGAAGGCTGTTTTCTAGCCATGAATGATACTATATTTCTCATGTAGGTCCACAAATTTAGACTCATGGAGTCCGGAGCAGTTGAAGATGATGATTTTTGGGGGTAACAATCGGGCACAGGTCTTTTTTAAGCAACATGGATGGAATGATGGAGGGAAAATGGAAGCCAAGTATACATCAAGGGCAGCTGAGTTGTACAAGCAAACACTGTCAAAAGAAGTTTCCAAATGTATGGTTGGAGATGTGGGCTTGCCATCATCTCCTCTTTCTTCTCAGGCAGCCCATGCATCCAACGGGTTTTGTAATTTCAAGGTTAGTGAAACTTCTAAAGAAGGCACCATGGCGAAGCAAGAAATTTCTGAGATCTCAACCTCTCCAAAGGCAACTCATGCTGTTGCAACCACCTCTCTGAAAAAGCCTCTAATTGCCAAGAAATCTGGAAAAACCGGGGGCCTAGGTGCTAGAAAGTTAACTGCTAAGGTATGGATCTGCTAAATGATGCAAGCCGCAACTCTGTTCTGTGCAGTATTGCGTCTATTGATGCTGTTTCCTTTCTCGAAAAGATAGTTAATTCACCCTTTTCTGCTTGGTTTTTATGTTGCTTGGCACAGCCAAGTAAGAATCTTTATGATCAAAAGCCTGAAGAGCCTGTTGTTTCAGCTCCTACTCCAAGCAACAGCACTTCCTTGGCTGGACCACCTATTGCATCTCGTTTTGAGTATGTAGAAACTGATAAATCCTCAGAGATGGGTTCTGGTGACACCCATGTTCTCAGTCATGTAGCTCCACCCAAGTCATCAAACTTCTTTGCAGAGTTTGGCATGAGCAGTAGTTTTTCAAAAAAAGGAAGCTCCAACTCCTCCAAAGTTCAGGTGAACACAATTGCCTGATTTTGATTGTTGTTTAGGGCATGAAAGAGGACCGTGTCAATTTATACTACTTTCTTCTCGTGTCCTTTTAAAATAATGAGTTTCTTTTATGATATCAATGTCATGCATGGTTTTATTTTTCCATGGACTTCAGTTTATTTATCCATGTTTGTTACCCATATTATGTTATTGATTTTCCAGTTGTTTACTTTCTTGAGGTTGAGGAAACTGATGAAGCAAGAAAGAAGTTTTCAAATGCTAAATCAATTTCATCAGCACAATATTTTGGGGATCAGAGTGAACCTGGTGATATTGAAGCTAAAGCCTCTCTGCAGAAGTTTTCAGTACGTTTCCCTGCATTTACTGTACCTTGGTAGTATTCCTATATTAGTTCCAGTCTTCGAAGTGATGTGTCTTCTTGAATGCTTGATATTCATCACCTCTTTTCTGAAAATAATAAAACTGAAACTTGCATCTTCTTCTGGTGAATGGATTGCTTTTCTTAATACATCTGCTCTTGTATTATTGCAGGGCTCAACAGCCATTTCCAGTGCTGATCTCTTTGGCAATGACCCAGATGCTGCCCTTGATATATCTGCAAGTGACCTTATTAACCGCCTCTCCTTCCAGGTAATATCTTGTCAAAGCAGAACTTTGTTCCTCCACTGAGTTTTCTTTCTTTTTCCTACTACATTATAATCGGGCTTGGCTGCTTGAATGGCTTCTCTACTCAACCCTCATCACAGGCTCAGCACGACATGTCTTCACTCAAGAGCATTGCCAGTGAGACTGGGAAGAAGCTCAGCTCCTTGGCTTCTACTTTACTAAATGATCTCCAGGAGAGCAGAAGCTCAACTTGGATGTAAGAAATATGTCTCTCTATCTCTCTCTCTGTTGCCTTCCATTATTGGCCAAACTCCAAGTACTCTGGTGAATGCAAAGGAGATCCAGGGAAGGAATTCATCCTAAAGGCCATGGAAACCTCAGAATATTATGAGAACCAATTATTCTTGTATCAAGACATCATCTACTTGAACATTGTTTGATATATATATATATATATATATTTTTTTTTTAATTACACTTTAATTTTCCCTTGTTTCTTCTTGTTAATCACTTGTTCTTCTATGGTCCATTCAAGGAACCAGTTTATATCTCTTGAATGGTTTTTAAATATGAAAGTCCACAGCTTTGGTGTATATGCAAAAAGAGTGAAGAGGGAGAATTTATGAGCATCAATGAAATGCATAAATGATTTGAGTTGGGGGCTTAATGTAGGCAAAGCACCAAACCCCCAAACTTGATTGGCATTTCTGGGCTATATGACAATCCACTCTCCCTTTCACCTTCATCTGCCTTGATTTTGTGAGGTAAAAGGGGGCAATGAAATTGCTCTCATTGCCAATTCAGCTTTCCACATAGCCTCATTGTCATCTCCAGATCATTCTGTCCATTAGCCACCACCTTCACAGATTCTCATTCTCATCCCATCTGTGATCTCGTTGGTGGGTCATTCCTTCTCCCACTTCTACTTCTCATTGTGTCTTCAACCGCCCTCCTTTTCCATGTACCCGAGATTCCATGACTGGTAATGGTCAGGAAGGCATAATGCAGCTGAAAATCACAAGTAAAAGATTAGCATCATTTCATGAAACCCTATCTGACTCATCATTTCCAATGTATACATAAGAAGCTTGGAGGTCAGTCAGAGTGCCTAATTAAGAAATAGGTAAGTGGGTTCACCTGTTGCTGCCTGATTCTAGATGGGGTTCATGTTGGTCTTATCAATCCCCCAAAATATAGCTGGTTCAGTCAAACTTTCCAAAGTTATGGACAAAACCTCATCCCTCGGAGGACAAGACAATGGCACTAGAGAATCCATAATGGGGCACTTCATCTCCTCACCATTAACCTCTGCAACATCTTATTAAGGCTAAAAACATCCTCCTTCTTCCATCTCCCCTCCCCTCTCTTGGGTTTTCTTCCTCATGGTGGGTCCGGTTTGTAGGGTTCAACCTTCCGGTCCAGCATGACCCTCACCTGCCAGACCCTGCAGAGGACCGACTCTTACCATGGCTTCCGGTCCTCTAAGGAGAATAGGTGCCACACCCTATCATGTCCTAGGGCTGACAAGAACTGGTCCGGCCAACTGCTGTCTCCTCCCTGCGATGAGATCAGCGATGAACGTGGGCCCCTCAAGGCGACGTCCCGAAAGAGGCCGATGGGACGGAGGCTCAGCACCGGAGGGGTAATCTTTGGCGGGAGCGACTTGGGGGTGGGCCACCGCAGCGGCCCCTCTTTGGTGCAGCCGAAGCTGGTCCGTAGCGGTGGCATGAGGCGCCACTGGAGCTTCGAGGACTTGAGACACTCCAGGAAGGAAGAGAAGAGATGACAGGGGCACTAATCAAGCCTTGAAGACTACTGAGATACATAAACAGAATCTTCTGTAGAATTCAACTTTCTCTTATTCTTCTGGTTATTTCCTCTTCCTGCTCATCCATACGAGCTGTCTCTGTACAATATTCATATGCCAGTTTCTGCAGTTTGTTCACCGCAACGTGATCTCTGTTTTTTCAACCAGCATTCGCTCAGTTCCCAAGAACATGCTAAAGCAATGGACCCATTTCAGTCTGTCCATCTAGTAAGAACACATTGGCACCATTTCATGGAAGATTATCTGCATAAAAATGCACGAGGTCCCATTTAAGCCCCCAATAATAATCATCAAACATAGGTATTTGAGAACTGTCTATACATTATTCTAAGGATGATGATAAAGGAAAACTTTGGGCTTTCCAGAAAACCATATGAAGATAAAAACCACTGGTTTCCTAAATTAAATCCTACTCCATTTCCATTACTAACAACCAGGCTATGTTCAAAAACCTCTCATGCTTTCAAGCTATGCACACTGCATGATTCTATAAGGATGCACTATTATACTAACCATTGAATACCAAAGATACCATCAGAAGTATGAGGTATCATATTTCTTGGCCCTCTTCCTTCCCCTCATGATGGCCATGCAAGAGAAAGAGAGAGGGAGAGCCACAATTCCTCCTCATCACTCCTCAATCTTTTCATATGAAGGCTCAAAGTTCAAATTCAAGGCCTCCCTTTTCACCGTCTTGTTTACAGGTCTGAGTGAAAGGTCGAGATTTATATCCTCAAGGGTGGATTGCTCATAATCGGTTGGGATTCTTGCATCATTGATACCTGCTGAAGAACTGCTGGAGGCAAGGTCCCTGCAGTGGAAAGGGCCTGCATCAAAGAATCTAATGAGATTCTGAGTGCAAGCCTCGGGCAGTCGATTGACAGTGGCCTTCAACTTCCTATCAGTATGCAATTCTTTATTAGTAGCACCAAAAGCAGGATATCTTGTGTTATTATCTCTGGCAAACTCCATATCTAACTCCATGCTTCTAACCACATCTCTCTTTCTGTCCTGCAAGGGAATCCATTTCCATAATTAATTACATCAAGAAAAGGTATGCCATTAGCACAAAATCAACATGGTCTCATCTGAATGAAATATTACCACCAGGGAATCAATTAAACTGAAGTTGAGATCTGTTACTTTCACAGGCAAGAACTTCAGTCCAGAAGAAGATGGCCCGGGCTCAGAATTCTTATAGACTCTGCAGTGAGACGCAAGAGGCAAACCATCTGTAGTTGGCATCTGCTTTGGTGTGTCTGTATAGAATCCATGAGAAAGCTTGTTTTGAGAAGATGACTCATTCTCATTGGGACTATCACTTGTAATTCGGAAAGCTCCCCACAAGTAGAGAAAATTATTCCATCCTGTGGCAATAAAAAAGAATCACATTTTAGCAATATGATGTGCTATTTATTTCATCAATGATGAAAAGAAAATTTCACATATAATCTGTGCATACGTTGGGATTCTTTTGGAAGGACTTGAGACGAGAATATCAACAGCTCAACTCCCTTATGGCACCATTTGAGAGCCAAATCATTGGCAGTTATTCTCTCCAACAAGCTCTTATAGGCCCCGTGACTACATGACAAGTATAAGTGAAGCAGGTAATGTGAAAAATATGGTGTTGGCCAGAAAATTGTAAAAGAAAAATATAACAAAATATACCTCTTGAGGTTTTCTGCAAAGAAAAATATAGCAATATTTTCCTCTATGGCTTGACTATTCTTAAATTGAGTAGGCCAAGTGCTTAAACAGGGAGCTTCACTCAATACTATCTTATTTGGCAACTCCTTCACTGCAGCATCTACTTTAGCACAAGCATGGCTCGATTTGTGTGCTTGAATGAAAAGATACAAATCAGTAAGACCTTCACCTTTCCAAACCTCAAAATCACCCCTGCATGAAATTCAGGAACACAAGTAAGATAATCTCCAAAAGAAAAAAATGATGTAGGTAGATACAATAATAAACCCCTTTATGGTTGGTGTAAACACTTACTTCCATGAGATATCAATATGTGGAATCACAAGTCCTCTGGAAGAACTATTTGCATCCAACTCATTAATTTTACAACTTAATTCTACTTTCAAATTGTTCATAATTCTACTATTTTCATCAGGTTGATCCCCTTCGAGCTTCTGATGTTCGTGCTTTTGTGACTTCAAGGAATCACTAAGATTCTCACAACCTTGAATCAACTTCAAATCACAAAATCGAATCAAATTCAGATCACAACGATTAGATGAAGGAGAAGACTTTTCAATCAATTTCCCACTTTGTACCTTCCTTTTATCATCACTTGATAAACCAAATTTGGATATACTCTTCTGCAGAAATGATGAATCATCCACTATTTGTCTCACTCTGATCTGATCATTCAAACGAGGGGAAGCAGAGGGCATTATCTTTTTAGGTTTTGAAATATTAGAATTTGAGTACTTGGAAAGACCATCTTTGAAAGATTGAGATTTATATAAAATTTTATTGTGGTCACCCTTCCCCTTATCTATAGAAACAATATGCCTCCTCTCATGACATTGTTGCTGCTGATGATCTTTAAGTTGCACTTCCCCACTATTAAAGGATTTTGACTTTAGAAGACCTGCAAAGCCCAAAAAGAAAAATGAAACAATGAGATGAGACGGGCATGAGTAAATGACGCCATAAATAATAAAAAGCTCAATGAACCATAATTAGTTCTTCACATACATGATTTGCCATTTGAAAAGTTAGTTCTCGGTGAATCACTCATAGGAAATGATCTGACTTTCCCCTCTGCCATATTTTTTTGTGATGAGGATGAAACATTCCGAAATAGCTTTTTCTGTGGATAGGACCTTTTTGGTGATATGCCTGTCACCAAAAATCTCTTTTTGGTCTGTGGGAGGCCTCCTGCATTTCTGAAAGAGAACAACTGACAGCATTAGTCATCTTCTTTTCAGAAAAAGAGGCCCTGACATCTACTTGAAATCTCTTCTTCGAATTAGATGGATCAAAACTCTCAAGTTTCTCAATCATGTTTATCGAGTTCGATTTCTTCAGAAGCTTCTTTATCACTTCAACTTTTTTCTCCCTCTCCATTCCAGGTTCTTGGTTGATTTCAGTCTTCACAGAGCCAATCACCATATGGAACTTTGTCCATCTTTACGCACATGCAGTAACTAATATAAAGGTGAAAATTCTATTAAATCATAGAATTGAAACAGTTTATGGAACAGTTAATTCAGGATGCACTATAGTTTCAAAAGAAAATATTGCAAAGATCAAAGGCAGTCAGTTACATGTGTTCCACCCCGTCAATGCACTTGGTGCATATGGCAAGTAAATGTTCCCGGCCTACATCTCCACATATATCACAAACTCTAACCTGTTTCACATGCATGAAGAGTGAATCACTATAATATAATCTCAGTAATATAACTTCTGTTTGTCATTGATCAATTAAGAAAAAATGAAGTATAAGGAATGCTAAGAATCGGTACTATTGTAATGGATATAAGCAACCTCTATTACCATATGTAACATGTTCATTTCAGCAGTCATTAATGAAACACTCATTTATACGCATGATACGGAAATGTTAAAAGAAGGGAAATCTCCCATACTTCATCAGCATGGTCGGATCCAGTTGTAATATCAGCAGAACCAGATGGGAGAGGGAGTTCCACACAGTAAGTTGGATGAACTGACAGAAGTTTCTCTTTGCAATCCTTCATCTCTGAATGCTCGGAAACATATGCTGCCTCCTGTCCATTATTATCAAACATCTTAGGTTCAGAAGTTCAAATTGTAAAGAAATTGTGAGACCATCAACTAAAGAGGAAAAGAAAATAGAGAAACAAAAACTGGAGTAAACTACATGGATAGTCAGCAGAAGAGAGAGAGCAGAAAACTAAACTGTTAAAAGTAAATCGTGTGAAAATCCAACAAAAAGAGGGAAAGAAAGTTACAGGGGAAAAGAAAGGCATTTTCATTACTAACACTTGGTGGCATTAATGCACTTGATGATCCCCCTTTTAACTCAGAGCAGACTGAAGCTTCTCCCTGCAAAAGGGCAACAATTAGTCAATTATACTACGAAATTGATGGAAACACCTTATTACAAACCTTATGTGATGGTTCTCTCAAAGGTGGACTATTCAGAAAAGTCCACTATACCAGCTTTAGAGCCATTCATAGGCCTTTCCAGATGATTATTGACCAACTCGTCAGAGTTCCTTCGCGTCTTACAGAGGATCAGTTATGAATCATTAAAAGCTTTCTAAGAAGAAGGGAAGCTATTGACTGAAACAGAACTCCCAGAATCATTATTCTTCTTTCCGTCATCATTACTACAATTGTTTACCACAGTATTTGACATGTGGAGCCCACTGATGCATGATATATCACCATCAGGACTATGAGGAGCCTTCTTAGCACCCCTGATCTGAGAATTCAATTCATAAGAACATGCATTGGGAAGGTCAATAGTCTTTCAATTTGAACACAGATACTATTACTACATAAGCTCCTTTTTGAAGGGCATAAAAAGTCAAGACTCTTAAGTAAGACCTGATTGGATGCTCTCTCCTTACTAGCTCTATTGTGAGAAGTGTTCAGCTTTTGATCCTCAGATGATGATACTTGGCTAATATCCGAAGTTGTTGAGCATTGTTTATCTCGACCTCCTTCCATACATGATCCCTATTATGCATGGCAATAAGTTCAGATTATGGCATGAAACTCATAAGGATAAATCCAGCACTTTAATAGAATATGAGGGATATGAATAACAAGAAATGTAGATCATTACAAGAAAGAAAAGCAACACATTTGCTAAGAAGGAATACAAATGCACAAGCATGCTGGATATTTTGACTACTTTATATCAACCAGCCGGAAATAATTAGTCGATGTTAGACATATGATAACTCTCAAGACAACAAACATCAGAAGAGTGCAGCTGCAGTAAAAAAAATGCAAATCAACTGAGAAACATAAAAGTTATTCTGTTAAATCATCCAATAAATTTCCTTCCAATTTAAGCAGAGTAAGTGGGAAAATATTTATTATCTTATAAGAAGCAAACATAACATACATCTATTAATGCAAATCAAAAGAATAACTAGTGTGAACCCATCAGTTCCTAGCAAGTCTTTCCTCTAAGGACTACAATAAAAAAAAAGGAAAGAACAAACAAAATATGCCAAGGCATGAATAATGCTGACATACCACTAGCTTCCTCACCATTTCAATTGATAGGATGATTCTGCTTCATTCTCTAGAGTATCCCGTATAATTCAATCACCTATTACCATTCACAGAGTCTAAAACAGTAAAGGAAAAAAGTTGAATTACTCCATCAATGTTGCTCCAACTAAAAGTACAAAATCCCACATTCAATAATCCCATAGGTAAGACAATGCAAAGAGAACGAGTTTATAATTAACGCACTACCATCAAAATTTGCATCAATAACTTAAGAAAAGATGGGAAAACCTCCTATTTTTTAACTTCATCAGGTCAGAAGAAGCAATTGAAAATCGTCTCCAAAGTGATGACTTAATCATAAAGGCATAGACCTCATTCAGCACACTCATACGCGATAAACCAAAGCAGCACGAAATCATGAATCTTTCCAAAAGAATTGCAGAGAACGAACAATCAGTATCATATGATAATTGGTCATTTGTAGAGTGGATCGAGAAACATAAACACGAGAATGAGCTGAACAAATGGACTATAAATGTAAAGCTGCAGTTCCTTGATCGATCAGAAAACAAGCTAGGATAAATACATGCCTGAGCCCGCCCGCCGATAAACCCTTCCCTTCAGCAGCATAGGATCGGTCTCGGAACAATAGTCTCCATCTCTCTACTCCCTTCTCCTTCCCCCCTCTCTCTCTCTGCATCTTCCTTGTGACCATAAATTTATACTGTGGGTGTTAGTCTCTGGTCTGTAGACTGTACATATCTAACAAAAACTTAATTTCCATGTGGTTCCTATGATTTTCGGATAACTCATTTTACCCCTCAAAGTTTCAATTTTCCTCAAGTTATGTACAAGCTAGATTGCATTATCTTATTAACCTTTATATATATATATATATATATTAGAATAATCCAATACATTTATCTTATTAATATTTGCATTATTCACTTACTAGTTTTATAATATTTTAATAATTCACCTAATAATATATTATATATCACGATCATATCATTAAGTTAATACACTGATATGATTACTTAAAACAAAATAAATAACTGTAGTTAGAGTTCTAAAAGTGACCCTAATTTTAGAATGAATTATAAAATTATCCTTTTCAATTATTGTTAATTGCAAGGAATAATTCACTTGTATCTAAACTTTTAGGACTGAATTATAAAACTTCGCAAAGTTTGGAGTCCTCTGTGAATTTCTCCCTATTTTAAACTTAAGCAAGGGCAATGACAGTAGATTACCGCTGCACGTAATGTCAGTGTTAATTTGAAGCCGTAGGATCTGTTTCGTGGAGGAGATGCATGGATGCGGGAGAGAGAGAGTGGAGCCTCGCGTAGGACCGGATGCAGCGGATAATGAATAAATATTACGGTATTTATTTCAAGGTGACGGCGGAAAAATTGGAAAAAAATATTAATAGAATAAAATTGGTTGTTGGGGTAGTGACGTCACCTGCGTCGGTCCGTCGGTCTGGGGCTCGCACCTGACTTTCCTGCTACCTGGAACCTGGCCAGACTGACCAAGTTTCAGAGAGGGACCATTGAGATAGTGCCACGTTGACAAGCGTTATACCCATAAAAGGCAAGGGCTGAAGCCTATAATATCTTTTCTCTCCTCCTCCTCCTCCTCCTCCTCCTCCTCCACCACCACCGCCACCACCACATGAACAAGGTAGGCCAATCATGAAAATTACACAATACAATTTATTTCTCCTCTTTCCTGTCTGTCCGGTCTCTCTATCGCTGCTCACTGGCCTGCTCTGACAACTCTACAGTGTGTTGTCCCCACTTTTGAGTTATCCGAATCTTGGTCGATTTTAATCTCTCTGAACGGTCTCTAGCTTTGTCAGCTGTCTCTGCCTTTCAGAAGCATTCACTTTTGGCCTTTTATGTTGATTTGTCAAATGAGAGAAGAAGGGTTCATAACAATAATAGATACCCATCAAGCTATAATGATTCAATTCGAGTTAAATCACACTAAATGTGGCAAAATTTTGATTGCCCACATTGTATGTATCTAATGTTTTAAATTGCACTTTCAATAATTAATATTCAATTTCATTATAACATTCAATTCAACTATTATATCATTTTAATTCAAATTTCATAACCTACAATTTTGAGTCCATTTTGCCCTAATCCCTAAGTACCCTTCAAATCCATGAACTAAGATAAATTTATATGCATCAAAAACTCAGGTTTGTGGTGCCAAAATCAGTCAAAAAATCTCTTACCACATAAATTTTCTTCCTTTCTCATACCCAAAATTGAATTTTACTTGCGAGAAAGAAAGAGATTTATTATCCATCTTCATCAACTCTGCAAAATGAATATATGCAAACATATTAGCTGTCATCATGTGTGTGCACATCTGTGAAACCAGGCTCAACCCGACTTAAATGTGCTGAAATGGCCCGGGCTGGTGCAGTCGCTGACACGGTCAGGGTGCTAGGTTGGATGGACCACAGCTGAACGAAAGAGGGTAGATGGAATTTTACGAGTTAGCTCATCATGCAACGTGACATGGGCATTGTTTTGTGTAGGGAAAGTCTCACTAGCCACTGCATTTAAGGTACGTGCCCTAGCCCTCGTGGTCACTGTCTGCCACATTAAAATGGAGTTAATGCTTGGTATGGTAGAAGGAAGCCCGAGATAGATGAGCAATTGGGGGGACCGGTGAGAAAGTTTATCCTGACAAATCAAAGTGCAGAGCCCCTTTGTCATTATATGTTGTATGTATATACATGCACATAGTTAAGCATCACTTTATTTTTAAATATTGTATATAACAAAACACTTTGGAAACAATGGGATGCCCATATACTCTGTCGGGTTGGGGTGAAGATATGAGACTTGAATTTTTATGCACATTCTATCGTGCAGGTCCGATAAAGATCCAATACAATTAAATTCTGCACTCGGTTATATCACGTGTCGGTAACACTAGCATTTATAATATACGAGAATGTATTGTGTACAAATATTTATTTATATAATGTATAGATAAAAGTTATAACTTTTAAATACTATAATTTTTATAAATTTATAAACCAACATATTCTTCTCTATTTTATCTCATATGTTCTTATTTTTAATATAATCGTTTAGTTTTTGTTCTTATTTTCATATAAATGTTCATATATTTTATATTTTAATAATTAATAAAATAAAATATTATTAGCATAGTTAAACCATTTATAATGGGTAGAAATTACATAAAATAAACTAAATTTGTCAATTTTCTTCATTTTAGTACAAACTTTTTTTGTTAACCAAGTTAGTACTAACTTTTTAGTTTAGTGTCTCAATATAATATTCAATTTTTCATTAAAAAATAAATGTATTGCTAACTTTTTATATGTAGGTGAAATAAAAAAAAATATGAGATGAAATTATCATGTTAATTAGATTTGTATACCCTAAGTAAAATTATAAGTTGGTTAAATATTTACAAAAAATCCTCAAAGTGTATCTTAATTTATAAAATTAGAACATATAACAATGTACTAAATAAAATTGATAACATGTTTTGAATTTTCTGCTTATTACTAACCTTAGTTTCAAGATACATGTATTTGTTAATTTATGAACTCGGATTTTAATCGACACGAATATGATCCGAACTCAGCTTCATACGACTGGTTTTGTACCTGGGTCGACCCGAGCCCACACAAATGGAGAATATCGGGTCTTGGTTCGGAACCATTTGGCACACGAACTCAAACCCAACTCAAATTACAGTAATTACAACATATTTATATATTAAATTATAATAATGTTTTTTATTAATGAGAAATACATAATTAATCTTATATTTTTTATTTATAATACTAGAGATTTATATTTTTAATTAGTATTTTAAATGTTATACATTTGAAAAATATCACTTTTAGTTTTATATATATTTAAAAATAATTTTTATATTATATTTATTTGATAAAAATGAAAGTTTTAATCCTAAAATACCATAATAAATGGAACTAAAAGCATCACTTTTTAAACATATATGACATAAAAGTTATTTGAAAAAAATGTCAAATATTAAAAAAAATGTAAAACCCACAAAATCAATCTTTCCATTTATTCTATCCTTTATAAACAATATATGTAGTAATACTCTAAATTACTATATTAGAATATCTTTTATTTTTTTTATCAAATGAGATATTATCAAGACATATCATACTTTCTAGCAATAACCCAAATCCAATATTATTGAAATCATCATTTTCATCATAATTTTGAAAATATTTAATTGAAATTGTATGAATTAAGGGATTGTGTTAAATTTGCCTATGTCAAAAAAACCCAAAAGATAAATGATTAAGAAAAACAAAGTGGTCATTTTCATTGCTTTCTCTTTTATGTAATGAGTGTGTAGTACATTTTCATGGACAACCATATCTCAGAAACAATAAAGGCACCCACCCAGCAAGACCTCATCAGGTCATTTTCTGGTCTGTCTAGTTGATGGGCATTTCTTGGGAATGCCAATCACTCATTATTCTCTCAAAAAAAGGTAAAGCAAATGATAAAGTAAGCTTTCATGAAGTGACATTGTAATGAAAAATTCCATTTCATGACGGAAACCCATAATTGCCATTAAAGTTTGCGTGAAAATTATAAATTTACTGGATTTTTTTTTGCTCAAAGTATACAAGGAAGTGAATACATATATTCTGAATTATTAGTAAAAAGGCGAATAAAATAGATTTATCGTTTCATTCCAATCAATTTAATAATAAAATTTAGGACAAATGTTCCATTCTAATATATCGATTTAACTAATTATAAATGATATTTTTCGTATAAACAGTATTATTTTTTATTATTAGAAGAAATAGTTCTAGAATTACTAAATATGGGACTATAGTGATGTATTTAATGATTAAAAAATAGTATTTAATTGAGTATTAGTAATCAACAAATTTAAGTAAAATACCAAAAAAATAGAGCACTTAGGAGATAATATCATGCCTATAAAAATATATATTTTTTATTTTTTTAAATATTAATTGATTAAAATAAATAAAGGGTTTTCAAAAGTATAAAGTTTTGGATATTAAATAAAATAAAAAAATTAGGCTGAATATTGGGATCTGCCAAATCTATCATTCTGACTTTTTATTAGAAGAATTGGCACAAAACCCTAGTTTTTGAAGACTGATCAGGTTCAGAAATTACCTGGCACATGAATCAATTAGCAGTCCAATTGTTTTAAATCTGCAGCACATACATAGATGTTTATAGTATGATGTTGCAGTTTAAGATTGAAAGAATAAAGGAATGCATTGCTCAAAATTAACAAACCAGCAGGGAATTCATCTAGGGTTCTTGAGGTACCCTCAACATCCATCTCTGGCAGATTACTTGAGGATAATTTTATTACTGGGAGATAAGGAGGGTATGGGTCTTGTTCCACTCTAACCCCTCTTGAAAGATGCCATGAAATGAGTTATCTTTTTGTGTCTTCTTCCATCTCAGATCTGGGAATCTGATGACAGATCATGGCGAAGGCGGTGATATTAGGACTAGGAAGGAAATGGCCTGTGCCCGAGGCGGAGCTCGAGATCCAGATCTTCTGCACCAGAATTGTTCTCCGAGCAGCCATGGCCACTTTGAGTGGTGGGGCAATTGTTGCTGATGTGAGATGAGGAAACTCCGGCTTTACCCAATAAGTCATGGTGAGTAGCCGTAGGGGTCCAGCTGCTCGGGATGAAGGCTTCGGATTGAGGAAGCAGGTGGTGAAGGAGGCAAAACCCTCCACTGAAGTTGGCTTGTTCCCGTTCCAAGGTGAGTGTAGATGAGGATGAAGGAGGTGAATGTGGCGGCATGGAGGCAGTAGGTAGTGGCCGCAAGCTGTGATGGAGCCGCTTACTGGCCCTGTCACGGCGGTGGACGTTCATATGCCCGCCAAGGGCCTGAGCTGACCGGAACTCTTTCTTGCAGAACGAGCATGTGTAGGACCTAGGGGGCCAGGTCAAGCCCGAAACACCACCCGTGTAGTCTTCGGCAAAGGCTCTAACCTCCCACGAATCGTCCGATTCCTCCGGAGCCCAAACCTGGTTGGAACCCCAGACCCACTGGCTTCCGTGACTTGAGCCCGGGTTGGCCTGGTGGTTCGCCGTCTGCTGCGAATGCGCCAGCTGCTGGAGCTCCCTAAGGGAGAGAAGGTTCATCCTGGCTGCCATTTGAGGACAATGTAAATAGTGAAAGGGAAAGGGTATTGGGTCTCTCTCAAAGCTCATCTCCCACCAAATAGCCATTGATTTTAGGATGGTTGACATATATACATCATAACCTTATAAGCATTTAATTATTTTTTTAATAATTTAATTTAAATATTTTATAATATTATCTGCATTCTATATTCAATTTTCATGCTTATTTATCATGTATTGCATGCACAGATTTCACTGGGTTTGGGTCAGACTGCTCCACTAAGACCCCATTCGGCCTCATCTTCCAAATTCAAAAACACCCATAAAGTTTATGGCCTTTTTTTTCTATATCACATTGATGGGACACAGTAGAAGGTGGGCTATATCCTCAGCAAGCCCGTGCCCAAGTTTTTCAGTAGTCTTCTCCATGCTAGATGGAGGATGATCAAAGATCAACCAGTCTTCACATCTCCCATCCCAATAGGCAAGACAGGCCCACTTTCATATCACCTTTTACATCATGCATTAATGCCTCAATCACCTCAGCCTTGCTGTTTTCGGCCATTTGCATTGTTTGAACAATGTTTAACCTAATTCAGGTCAAATGTGTCGGTTCAAGTTGTCCCCATTTCTAGACATTGACAAGCTAACCCATGAGCTGTACTCGTTTTGATGCTGATTTTGATTTGACGTACACCCAATAAATTGCTATTCCTCACTCTTTCAATCAACTTTTAACTCCGTTCAATACTTCAGCATCTAAACTTTAAACTGAACTTCTCCGAACAGTTTCTCATTTGATAAGAAATAAAGTAATTATATTAAAGGTTGTACATTGTTATTTGATGCGTACTATTAACTCTCAATTTTATTGAACAAATGTATTAAAAATCGATGAACGAAATATATTAGATCAACTAAAACTTATATAATAATAAGGATAACCTAATAAAATTTATATAATAATAAGGATAACCTAATATAATACTTAAATTTGACTATAGTATATTATGTCCTATAATTTAAAAATAGCAACTATAAGTTTAATAGATTGTCCGCCATTATATTAATAAATCGCTGTATTATATGTGATTTTTAGAGTGTAAAGTGATAATAGTTATATGTATTAGCATGTTTTTATAGAAAAAATTGGAGTTGAAGTAATTTGAATACTACTGTATTAAATAATATTAGATATATTATTAAAAATAAAAAAAAATTATCTTATTTTTATCTTATTATTAGATGAATATTATATTTAATTTAATAAATTAATAAAATAATATTTTACTGAGCAAAAATAATACACTTGCTTCACCTCACCCTGCACCATGGTCCGTCCATGCTTGCTATTTGATGAAGATAGGCGAACGACATTACTTTAAATTTAGAAGAAAAATGATCAATATGTTTAAATAAGATATTAACAAAAAAAAATCAATGTTGGGTGGGTGCCTCTGTTCTACAAACCGTAGGCTTTTACTTGGGCATGGCATGAACCCTTTTCCTTGTTTTGAGCACATGCTGCAGGCTCGATGCTGTTTTGTCCATGGCGCCCCCACGTGATCACGTGGCCAGAAACCCTAGCTAGTTTGCTTTTGATGGTCTCTTCTTTTTCTCATGGACATGGACATTTCCTTCGATTTGAGTGCCTGCAGATTCCAAATCCATTGGTAGGTATAACTTCTCATTTTAGATGCAATTTTCACAGCCTTAGTCTAATTCAAGGACATGTGCAAGGGATGATCAATGGACAGCATCATGAACCTCCAAACCATCTAATGAGTATGAAATCCAAAATATAAGTTAGAAATTCATGGTTCTTTCATTACACTTAAAAATATACACTTTTTCACATGCTAGGAAGTGATGATGATGAGATGAGTACTGTGGCATGAGGCATGGAAGAATGTTTCAAGCTTCTATCCTTTGTGGGTGCCATGCCATGTCCCATGACTATTGTATTCTCTCCTTTTAGGGGAGCATTTTGGACAACTCTCATTATTTATGTCAAGTTATGATATCTTCAATCCCTTTATTGTTAGGGCAATGCATTGTGATTAAAACTATGTTACCTTACTTTGGGAGGCATATAGTTTTTTTTTGTTCCTACACTTTTAAGGTTACAAGGCCTCAAATTTGAAGCCTTATGGACATTCTATATGAAGCAAGAGAAGAAATGCTATGTGCCTCCCTCCTACTAACCCATCAAAATCTTCTAATACAAAAAAGAAATATCCAACATGAAAGAATTTATGCCATTACAAACATCCAAAATCTTCCAAGGAATCTCAGTTCTACCGTTCAAAAGAATGGTTGTCTCCATTTTCTTTATTTAGTAGTGGCAATAACATTCAAAATAGCCCTCTTAGGGTCATATCCTAGGCATAGTGGTCTACCATATTTTCATCTTTTATTAGGGTTTGCTCATGTGAAACCATTTTAAGAGTGGCTATTATGTCAAATCAAATTGTGAAAATAATTGAGGGAATAACACTGCAGAACCTATTACCCAGTTGGGATGATATTTCCAGCAAAGCAAACTAAAGAAGAAGGAAATAAAGTCATAGAGTTCATCTTAATGATTTCTTCTTTAGCTTTTAGGGTTTTCTCTGTTGTGTAGATACGAGAAGATAAGTCAGTTTGTATGTGCCTCACAAAATTTTTTGAGATATGCAGAGAGTGATATATAGTAGCAAAATGTTAAAAAGTAACCATAAAAGATTTCCACTAAAGCTATAATATGTTATATATGGCTCAAATAATCCAATTGTTGTCTATTTATGCACCTAATTTTTTTCTATCTAAGAGTCAATAATTATCATTATTGAGTACCCTTTTCCTTTTTCCTCAATTTGGATTAATTTAAGATTAAAGCAGGGAATCTATGCTGTTGCATTGCAGATCAATCAAGTTAAACATTATTATTATTATACTAATTACCAACTAATATTATTCTAGGTCTAGCTGTACCTTTTTTAAAGGAATAAAGGGCATTGCATCATTGATTGATTTGAACATATGTGTACACTTACATATATATATATATACAAGAATGATTAGCCACTAATAATACACTCTAATATAAGAAATTAGAGTTGTACCCTATACACAAAATTTGGTTTGTAATTTAAATAAATATTAAAAAATATTCAATTTGATATATTTATTTTTATAGTAAATTTATATATAAATTTAATAATATTAATCAAACATTTTAAAAATGAGTTTCTAAATTTTAACTTCTAAAATTAGCTTAAAAATTAGTATCATTAAGTTCATATAAACAATCTTTTGTGGTAACATATTATTCATTTTATCTCTTTTATACCCAAATAAAAAATAATAAATGAGTACTTTTTCATTATATATATATATATAATTTTTAATATTATTTTATTATTAAAAAAATATGAAAATAAGAATAAATATGATTAATTAGTTAGTAATCACCTACATTTCTATGGTCAACTTATTTTTAGCCACCACCCTTTTCATGGGAATAGTAGCTAATAGTAGTTAAAAATGAAGAACTTATAAGCTTATTCTACAAAAGATTTAACGAGCCAAGGTACCACCCTTTTAGAACCCATGTTCAAAAAATATATAATAATTTTACCCTTTGACCATTATTTATTAATGTAATATTCTATATTTTGTGGTTGGCTCTAGTTAATTATTATACCAATATTAAATTGGGATTTGTACTATAGCTATATCATATTAATATATGATATGTGAAATTGGATAATTAATTTTTTATTATGCTAATATAATCATAAAGTTAATGATTCAAACACTAATGAGTACAATCAATTTTCCAATAATTTATAACAATCATATTATTTAATTTAGTATTTGACCCTTATTTATTTAATAGTTATATCATATTAATAGACGTGTATGTTGTACGGTAACATATCACTTATTTTCTTTATTTTAAGTGTATACTTGAGAATATGATTATAAAAGGTTAATTTAATGATTCAAACAATTATGAGTTCAACCCATTTTCCCAAAATATCATATGATCTATTTTTTTAGCAAAAAAAATGATGAATTTAGTATTCAAATATATATATCATCTATCACTAGCATAAGTGGAAATATGCACATTTAAATGATAAATCTTAAATAAAATTCAATTTTAATAATTAAATAGTTGAATATTATATAAAATTGTTAAGAATATTATAACAAATTAGATAAAATAGATAATTGTTATAATTTTATGCCATGATAAACCTTACACTAATTATAATTTATTACTTTTAAGTAAATATGAGTACCGGTAAATAATAAATTCTTATAAAAATAAAAAATATATATAATTTAAAATAAAAAATAATTCAAAATTTGTAATTGACCAAATTAGAAAAAAAGTGCTCATTAGAACTATATATGAACTATTGCAATATGCTAAAAAATGCTAAATAGAGAAATGTATGGACTTGATGCATTGATGTGCTTGTAAGTTCTCTTACAAATGAACATGAAAAGTGGAACTTCAATCCTTGTGTTGCCCAAGTGAGGACTAAGCACCATATAATTTCTCTAATTGGATAATTAATCGGTCAAATCAAGCAATTAAAAAGTATTTATGGCAAGTGGAGGGCCTTGCAATTTGCAATTAGTGAGAGTTAATCATGGACTTGGTGTCCGGAGAGATGAGACTTCATTGGCCGTGGACAACTATGGTGTCAGCAAGCACGATTGTGCATAAGATTCTTCCTAATATTTTATTTTAGGGGGAGGCAAAGAGAGAGAAGAAGAGAACACGACAAGATTAGTTCATGTTCTCAAGACTCCATTGCTTGACAAAACTTCACAACTTGCTCGGTGCATCACAATAATTTAATTCCATATGGGGCCAATGACGACCCATAACCAGAAAAGACCTTTTTTTTTATTAATATGGTTAATAAAAAAAACCCTAATTTCATTATTTTGATACATATTACCATTAATAACATAGTAAAATAAATAGTGAGAAAAATATAACTTTTAATTAAATATAAATTTAACTTTTTATATACCATCATTAATTACTCCAAACTTCATTCATTTTATATTCACTAATATAAAGTTATATTAGAATTTGGTTGATTAATTCTTTTTTAATAATATATTTTGAAAATATAATTTAAAATTTGATAAAATAAATAATTATTATATTTATATAATTGATAAAATATTGAATGATTTAGCTGTAATAAATTTTAATTGAATATAAATATTTTATAGATTTATGAAATCTAGTTAATTTTATTAATTAGTATAGAAAAAAATATCAAATTCCATATTTAATAATATTATAATTTTGTTAAAAATATTAAATAAAATAAAGAATTATTATGTGTATATAATATTAACCTCCACTCTATTAACTTATAATTATATATACATATAACACCATATAAATAATTTAAATAAATAGTGATATTATAATATAAAAATATCAGTTGACCCATAATAAAATGTTACTAGTCCTCTCCTGTGTGGTACTTGCCCACTATCATGTATAATATCTATTTCAATATATTGAAATAGAATTCTACCATTCTAGTAATACATGAATCATCATTGTATATCATATGATTTGTATGTTAAATTAGAAATTATGTACGTATTTTCTAGGTTTGAATGCAAGAAGTAAGAAATGATTTTTTTTATCTTTTGTGTATAGTGAATGAAGAAATGGATTAAATAAGATTTTAGGTTTTATTTAGTATTTTACTAAGACTAAAATAAATAAATAAAACTCATTTATTTAACATATTTCATTTATATGCCCAATTGAAATTTGTGTTTACATATTTTTTTAAATTATTATTAGAATTATACTTATTAGCAACTATGTACCTTATCTAATATTTGATCATATTTTTAATTTTTTCCTCACTTGCATCATAAATACATATTTTATTTACAATTTTAAACTAGAAATCAACAATTATATATGAATTTGGTATAATTTTTTCATTCTCGAGAAAATAATCGTGTTAAATTAAATATTTTTCTCATCACTCAGTTAAATAACTAGTCAAATTTTCTGGATTAGGTTAAATACGTGTAGAATCCTGTTCTATTTATTAATATATGAGAAATTATTTTTAATAAATAAAAAATGAGAACTATTTATAATTAAAAGTAATTATTGGTAAATATTATAATATTATAAATTTAAAATAATGATCTATTTTATCTAATATAATATTATATTATCAACACTAATAATAAACTTACCATAGTTCAATATATAAGTGGAAGCTTTTGTTTTACAAAACCTAATTTTTCTTTCACAAACTTTTGTACATAAGAGATATTTTATGAGTATTTATTAATATATATTATTTGAATACTACCATATTTTATTATGATCACTTATATAATATATGAGATATATTATTTGATTATTGCCCTAGTGATATAAATATATATAGTATGGAAAACCGTGCAATACCGTTAAGTCTTCATCAACAATAGTACAATGGTGTCTTGTCCCAACAACCCACCATTAATCTATGGAAGAAAAATTATGCCTAATAAGAACAAGGAATGCCATTGCCATGAAGTAGAATTAATTATTGTGGGGAAGAAATGGAATGCACTATGCATTAAAGGCCACATGCTTTTCTTCCATTAACCAAATGTTATGGAGTATTTTCATCCTCCTTAAATCATCTCCCACCACAAATTCTTTACATGCATAAGAAAATGAACCTCAAATCTTGATTAAGAGTAGTAATTAGGAACCCTAATTAAGTTATTGTGATAAATTTTAAGGGTAATAATACTATAGCTAGAAAATACATTTACATTTAATAACCCATTTAGTTAGTATCTATATTAATAATAAATTTAAATTATATATTGTATTGTTATAAAATACTTTAATATAATTTTATTTTTATATTAAACTTTGAAATATTATATTTTAGTATCAATTTTTTTATAAAATATAAATATAACAGTTTGTCATGTGTATTCTACCAAAAATATTTATGTTATAAAAAATGTAACGTTAAATTAATTTCATCATAATTTATGTAAAGTGTAAAGTTTCAAAATTTTAATATAAAAGTGAATTTAGTACTTTTAATATGACTATTTTGATAGTATGCTCTTAATATAAAAATAGTAATTAATTCAAATAAAAATATACTATTATATAATTAAATTTTATGTATTGATTTTAAAAATTAACAAGGGTTAGGTCTCCTTTACAACAAGAGTGATCACATGGACAAGAGATTCTACTTTACAACAAGAGTGAAAATTAATTACATCCAATATTAGTAATAAATTGAGAAACTAGTCTTAGTGGCATAATTAGTCTTAGATACATGGGTTCCTAGAAATTAGGATTGCATTAAATCAAACCCTTTTTCGATTAGATTTTTTAAATACATATAATATTTGGAAAAAAAAATCATAGTTAGAGCATTGTTTTCCTAAGCTATTTTACTTATTCAACCAATAATTTAGGATAATTTTTCCACTAATTTATAATTGAAAATTCTTTGTTTTTTTAAGATATTTTCCTTATTCAACCAATAATTTAGTATGATTTTTCTATAAATTTATAATTGAAAACGTTTTATAATCTTAATTAGATATGTATAAGTACAATATTATCTATTCAATTCTATTAATTTACAATCAAACTCGATAATTAAAATATATTATTTTAACAATATTGTTAATCTTAATAATTTATTAACGAAAATATTGTTAATTTTATTATTTATTTAAAATAAAAATATTTTAACATAAATATTTTTTTGACAAAAAATTTAAAAATTTTATACATTAAATTTCTCACCCAAAATTTAAATTTTTAAAATTTTCGTACAATTATATTTTATAATATAATATTTATATTTTAACTATATAATATAATTTAACTTTCAATTAATACAATAGTATTATTATTTACGTGAGATATTCAAATTTTATAAATATCAAAATAAATTTTAGATTATTATAATATAAGAAAATGACTACTTATCACTTTTATCAATAATATACTGAATTTTACCATCAAATTAATATCTAATACATCAATCGATAATTTAACCGTTGATTTATTATTTTATTTATTCATTACATTATAAATATATCTTGTATGAGTTGTATACCAAAATTTTATTGGGGTTATATATCTATTTAAAATAATAGTGCCACAAAATTTTATGCAAAAATTATTTAAAATTAATAGATCATTAAAATTTGTTGGTATTTTTTTCTACTCTTTCTTTTCCCATATCATCATTTTATTCCACAAAAGTTTTTATTATTTTCCCAATAAAGTATTCCATAAAGCACATGACCGTTGGTTTATCACAATTGGCCATAGTTTACCAACAAATTATTTGTTTTATCAGCACGGTTTTTGTTGACATTGGTAGATGCTATTCTTGAACCTTTCCCCTCTTAAAATATTTTTTTATAAAATCATGTTAATTTTTTAAAAGAAGGATATATCCAAACTAAGAGATAGAGTTATTGACTTTTCTTTTCCTCGATTAAATGATTTTTCTATATACAACTAAAAGTTGAATTTTAATCTATGTAAAGTCAACTTTTCAAGTTGTACATTAAGATATAATGCACAAAAAATGAGATAGATCTCTATGATATTTATAAATAATAATATTTAAAATTATTAATAACTAAAAAATGAAATAAAATTAAGAATAAAATTATTAATTAATTAAAAGATAAAATAAAATGAAGGATTAATATGTTTAACTAATAGAGAAGCACAAAGACTTTGTTTCCATGAAGGGCTAAAATTCAAAGAGACAACCAATCCCATTGTGTCTCCCAATTTAGAGGACCCATAATTGAATTTCTTCCACTACTTGTAAGCAAATCAATTGAGAATGGATTTTGATTCATCAAATGATGTTGGAATATATATGCTACATCCAAACAAATATTACCCATGAAAGTAAATAGTACCTCAATAAAAAAAAAATTTGAATAAAACAAGCATAAATGTTTATTGTGGAAATTGTATCTAAACTCTTTGCATTTATTTTTTTACTTGGAAATAATAATAATAACTTCTAATTGCTTAAAACTTTTACTTTAAAAAAATTTATCTCTGCTTTTTAATTTTATGTTTGTTATTTTAGGCAAAATCAATATCTCCTAGGGTTTTATATTTATAATATTATATATAATTTTAAAATTGATATATGGGTTGATCATAACATTTATATAATATCCCAAATAAAATCATTTATCATTTGATTATCCTAATTTAATATAAAATTTAGGTCATTTGGTTCAATTTATCACCCAAAAATTAATGCTATGCACATGTAACCATGATATACCAAGTCCATGGCCATAATGTGGTGTCATTGTACTATCCCACCACACTAGTTTTCCATTGAAAAATTAAATTTATAGTATTGAAGTATTTGATAAAATTAAAATATTAAATTATAAAATTGGAGAATCTAAATTATAGCCAATGATAAATTTAATGATTACCCTTCACAAAAATTGAGGGTAAGCACATTGGTGGATGAGATATTCAAGAAATATAGGTTTTATAACATTGTGAATATTACTAGCTTGTGATCAAATGATAAATGAGATAGAAAGTGCCATTTTTTTCTTAAATTATATAATTAAAAAATATTTTTTTTCCAAATATATAAGATTAAAGGCAATACTAAAATTAAATATAAATGTAACAAAATATAAAGCAAAAGTATTGACCCATGTAGATGAAATGATTCCATCATGTATGGCTACACTATTAAACTAATTTAACTTAGTCAACTTTCTCTCATAAACCATGGCTAGTTAGATCCTACATAAAATAATAATGGTGGGTATGGTCTATCTAACCCCATCCACACAACCTTGATTACTCTATCTAGGTTTACTATATTAAAATTATACAATATTTTAATATATATATATATATATTTTAAGCAATATTCAATTCATACACAAAAAAAAATAAAATTGATTAACTTTACTATTGTAATTGATGAAAATTATCCTTCAAATTTCATTCCCATTGTATTTTTTTCCATTTATGTGATATAACAACATGAAATGTTGAAATGGGAAATGGGTTTTGAATATACGTTTTATTTAAATATATTATAAGGGTTAGTAAATTTATTTCCATTATAATGATATTCCGTACAAATAATTTAGAAACTCTATTTTTTTATAATAATAAGAATAAAATATATTATAATCAAATCACATTTATTCACTTTAAAATATATTTAAGCAGTAAAAATAATTTTCAAAACATGTTATAATTTCATTAATTCAATTAAATTTATCAATGGTTATGGGTCAAATATGCAAAACCCTAATTTTAACCGTATTTTTTTCAATTATAATATGAGATTTATGACTAAAATGAATGAGAATATTAGAAAATAAATGTCTCATAAAGTAATATAATATAAATAGAATATAATAGTCACATAATTATTAAATTAAAATTTATTTGACAGCCATTAACATTTAACGGAACTTGTGCAGGTACCTGTCTGGTCAATGTCTCTCATCTTTCGTGCACGCACGCGCCACCACGGGATGAGAGTCGGCCATTGAAGGGTGCCCACTTCCTTCTTCAATTTGGCATCCTTCATAATACACAAAGGGCATCATCATCTTCATCCCCTCCAACTTGAAGTTTTTTTTTACTTATTTTAATGTATATCATCACTAGAAAATATGGCCAAACAAAAGCAGACTAAAGTCTCTCTCTCTATCCCTCTCTGCTGTGTTTGCTTGATCTCCTTCTCTTCTTTCCTTCATCTGCACTCCTTCCCGTCTCTCTGGTTCAACCTGTTATCTGCTCAATCTCTGGTGTATTTCTTTTTATATGTCTAGCTGAGAATCCAGTGTCTGTGTGTGTTCTGCAATAAAGAAAACCCAGAAAATAGTTTGATTATCTTCATATAAAAAAAGCTTGATTTTTATGTTTTAATATTTGGTGATACTGATTTTTGAATAAGGTTTTCTGCTTCCACTGCTGGTGGGTTCTGTTCTTCTTTTGGGGGGGAGGCTTTTAATTTGATGTGTTGGGCATGGCTGGGTTAGATTCAGGCACGGCTGCTCGTTTCATCCACCACCCACTCCACCGCCCGGACTTGCACCTTCCCAGGCCGTCTGACAACGACGAGGAAGAAGATAACCGGTTCTCCTCTGAGGATGGTCCGGCCGGGATGGCCAACGGAGGAACCGGTCATGGCGGAGATATAGTCGGCCGCCGCCCTAGGGGTCGCCCTCCTGGCTCCAAGAACAAGCCGAAGCCGCCGGTGATAATCACCCGGGAGAGCGCCAACAGCCTCCGAGCCCACATCCTCGAGGTCAGCAGCGGGTGCGACGTGTTCGATTCGGTGGCCACGTACGCACGGAGGCGGCAACGTGGGATCTGCGTCCTCAGCGGTAGCGGCACCGTCACCAACGTCAGCATCCGACAGCCCGCGGCGGCCGGGCAGGCCGTGGTGACCCTCCACGGGCGGTTCGAGATCTTATCCCTGTCGGGATCATTCCTACCCCCGCCCGCCCCGCCAGGTGCCACCAGCCTGACCATATTCCTGGCCGGAGGCCAGGGCCAGGTGGTCGGGGGCAACGTGGTGGGCGAGCTCATTGCCGCCGGCCCTGTCATAGTGATCGCCTCGTCCTTCACCAACGTCGCCTACGAGAGGCTGCCCTTGGACGAAGATGATCAGCCGCTGCAAATACAGCCTCCGACGCCTCATGCTCCTGGCAGCGGCGGCCCCGGCCCGTTTCCCGATCCATCATCCGGTCTACCTTTCTTCAACTTGCCCAACGTCCAATTGCCTGTCGACGTGTTCTCCGCCGCTCGTCCACCCTTCTAATGCCCAAATAACCTAATGGCCGGCGTTGAAGCTTTTTGCCGCCACTTTCCAGTGGAAAATAAGACCACCGTTACCCCTCAAGAAATTAACGGCAAGAGCTGGGGAAGCTTGATCTTCATCGACAACAATGGCTTCTCTCCCAAATACAAGGTCAGCGGATTGATTGATTCATATGGACCCATACCAAATCTCCAGCCTTACCTTATGCAGTCAATGTTGGTCACCTCTCTCTCTCTCTCTATGTTGATTGTGTTTCTTTCAGCTCTTCCTCTTTGATCGACTGTGATGTTTCTTCGACTCTATTTTTCTTTTCTTCTGTCTAATTGATTGAGAAATGGCGTGGAGAAGGGTTTGGCATCTCCAGCAAGCATCTTCTTGACTTCATCTTCATGTAGAAAATCCATGTGGGCTTAGGTTATTGTAATCACTCTTACCCAGCAAGCTACCTTTCCATCATCATCATCGTCATCATCAACAACAACTCTCTTGTCTTCAAGTGAACTTGATTGTGCTCACATTAATCCAACAAAACCCAATACATCATCATATCCCTTCCTTAGATTAATCTCACCAGTTTTGGCTTAGACAAGATGTAATGCACTATTACCCTATCTTTACCTCAATGAATGCTAGAAGCCCACAAAATTTCTGTCTTTTCTAATGGATCTTGGGAGTCAAATGTACAGTATTATATACCAAAAGCTCACAAGTGTGTGCATAATTTAATATATGTCAATGATGGCTTTTTCCTCTTTTCTTAGTAATTAAGCCTTTGCATGTCTCATGATTGCTAGTCAGATAATAGAAAATTCTGGTGTTAGCTTATGTAGCTGTGGTTGAATATGCACTCATAAATTTTGTTCCACTTCTCCATAAGTCCTTACCTGCACATTTACTATAAAGATGATTGATTGATTCATTTGCTAGCTCATTGGAAGATGTAGGGGGTGCTGTTGGCACCCAACAATCAATGATGGAAGTGTAGATCACCATTCTTGTATATGTGTATGCATTTACATCTGCAAAGTATGCATCTCATCTAGCCCTTCCCTAAAGCATGCCATTTAGCTAGGGTTAGCTAGGTTGTTCATCATCCACCCCCCATATCTTATCTTATATGCATGGCCAACTGCATTCCAAGGAATACTAATTGTTGCATAGTGTTGGAAGAAGAACCCTAGTGAAGACAATGGTGCTCTTTAGAAGCAAAGACACATACAAATACTATATAAGTAGTTGAGATTGATGGGCTATTTTTTTTTGAGGTTTTTCTTTGCACAATATACTCATACTTACATTCCCAAGATTCCACCCCCTAAATACAGCATGCATCATCAGTGCATGCCTCCCACTACCTTTGCCTTTGGATGTTGCTATGTGCATTTCATAGTCTTACTCACTAACATCTGGGTGATTATTAAATTGAATTGATGAATGAGAAAATCATAGGGAAGATCAAATGTTAGATTAATTAGTGGAGAGGTGATATTAAACTTCATAGTCAGAATGGCCACTTAGTCAATCATTGGGATGTAGAGGGAAAAAAAGATTAAACATATATCTTATAATAGACAAAATTATAGTGAACCCTGTGCAAGTTTGGTTAGTGATGTTACATTTGGGTATTTAGTGTCACAACATGCTCTATTCAATGCACACCACTAGTATTTGTTATAATGTGTCACTAATGAGTAAAAAATATTACAATTAAAAATAATAATTGAATAAAATTTCATATATATATATATATATGTATGATATGAAACTTGTTTTTTAAGTGTAATTTCATATATATATATATATATATGTATTTATAAATATCAGTGTATTATGTCTCCTCCCAACACATCTTACCAAATTGTCCAGTTATCTTATTATATTTTATAAAATAAAAAAATGTTAAAAATTGAAAATTTTGTATTATAAATTGTGAATTTTAAATTTATATTAATTAAACTCCTTATTAACTCACAATATTTTTTATATAATATTAAAAATATTTTACTAGAGACCAAAAATTCAATTAGTTATTTGCATTAGTACCATATTGAAATAATAATAATATTTACCTTGTAAACTGTGGTTGTTAATAATTAGTTTAAAATATAAATGTGATATAATATATTCAGTGAATATTTAAAAATATTATCTAATATTAAATAAAATACAAAAAATTTATACTAATTATAAATTTTAAATTTATACCACGTAATAATTCTATCTCCCACTTAATTTCCTAAGTTTCTTACCTTTTACTATACCAAGAATGAAGCACCCAAGAATAGGCAGAACCTGGAGAAGGATGGTCATATTTGGACAAGGTCATCACCTTCATGTATTTGCGAAGGGACTAATGAGCTGTAATATTAACCTGCCAGAGAGGGAGGAAGGAAGAGCCGTGAGATTTTCAGAAGAAGCACGAGCTCAGGGCAAAAAGATAGTATGATTTGCCACCCTTGTGTGGGTGTCGGTGAAGAAGGGAAATAGTGAATGGGGTGGAAGGAAGGATGCGAGTGAGTGCTACAACAGTGGTCCGTGTACATCTTACATAGCAAAAAAGTTTGTTGAATAAATTTTATGTTATCAATATTTAGATTTATATAAATCGCATTATTAAAAATATATTTATATTAATCTAAATATGTTACAAATTTATATAATCTCACTTGACAAAATATAAAAAATAATAGTATTTTACAATAAAGTAATTATAACATATGGAGTAATTTTATTTAATAATTATTATATATAACATGTAACAAAATTGTATATTGAATAAATTTTATCATGTTAATATTTAGACTTGTACAAACGAAATAATAAAAAAATAATTTATATAAATATACATAAACAAATATAAATATTTTGTTAAAGAATTATATTATTATGCAACAATACACCATCAAATAACATTTTGTAAAACAATTTACCATTAGAAAACAAATAAAAAGAAATGTACTATCTTGCAAAATTTGAAAACCTTGGGTACCATCCGTGTAATTCACGGGAATCAATGCATGCTCGATATAATATATGCAATCTGACACATACAACCAGCAACGGCAACAAGTGCTAAAATTTAATGCAAAAAGAATCCACAAAACCAATACTGACAAACATGGGAAAGAAAAACAAAAAGGAGGGCGCAGAATATCCAGTTTTCTTGCAAAGACTAACCTTTACAATACCTATTAAGCAGAGATCACAATCCAATTCAGAAACCTATAGACAACCAACAAATGGCGCAAAAAGAAAAAAAGAATCTTCAACATACATTGAGCCAGAAAGCGGCGCTATAAGATAGATTCTCCTGAAACGGCCAGCGATTGTCATCCCCGGCATTTCCTCTCTCTAGGGTTCGTTAAGATACAGTATTACCTCCGGCAGTTAAGCTTGCATTGAGTCCATGCTTCAGCATCTAATCTCATAGGAACCGGCCTTGGTGATGTAGCGGACCCACTCGACTGTGTTGTACCCGCTCTTCTCCCATACCTTTGATAGATTCAATCGTGCAAAGTAAGTCAAAGTTTCAAGAGCAAGAACTGTGTAATTAGAGACCGATTACCTTGAGGAAGCGGACACGTAGTCCTGATGCTGTAAACATGGGAACCTGCAACACGCAATTGAATTAGTCATTCCATGAAATGATATCGAGCTTTTGGTTGGATGAATGCTTGAATCATGAATGAACTGAATTTTGTAACGATGAGCTGAAGCAGCATATCAAATGTAAGAAAAAGGAGCGAACAAAGAAACTGGTCAAAGTGAAATAATGAGGCGGCGTGACAGCCTAGCATGTTAAGGATATGGCACCACAAAGCATAATCACACGGCAATGTTGCTGTAGAAGCCTATGGTGACTTATTTGAAAAACTGGTTGAAGAATAAGTTGGTCACCTGAAACTCCATCTGGATAGGAGGTTTGGTGGAAGTCATCTTTTCGGTCATTGTGGAGATCAACTCAACTTCTGCACTCATGGTTGCCTCAGTTTGTCCTGGAAATTTTCTTATCCTGAAAAGTATATCAAAGAGGAACTATTGATTGAACCCTACATGTACTCCCAATACCAATGTCCTTGGTTTTTACACATTCAAAAGCAGTTACTGACCACAAGCACAGATAACCTTGGAAAAATTAGGGGTGCACACAGGTACTGAGTGCATCCAGAACGAGTGAGAACCTAACCAATAGTGTAGGGTCTGAGTAGAACCCATGAAAAAATAATTAGATTCTGGGTAGCAAATTGTGGAAATGGTTCCAGTTTTAGTACATGATTACCCGGAATCAGAATCCATACCAAGAACTGATAATATAGAATATCATATTTATGTTATATTTTAACATACTATGTATTAATCTTTAAAAAACATAATCCACACTTTAATTCTTTCTCTTTTAGTTTATCCACGCATATATCACCATGTCTTTGCCACAATATTTTACATCAATTTGAATTTCAATGTTCAATTTGCTAATTTCTTCTACAAAATATATCTACGATATTTTATATTTTGTTAATATTATGATGCCTACTATCAAATAAGGCCCTATATTGATATATTTTAGCATTGTGGAAATATATAATTGTTAGACTCTTCCTTAAAAGGGTCTAGGATGTTATTCTTATATTTTGCATGATGAACAGTGAAATGTATTATGTTATAAAGTTATATATTATACTTTCCATTTTCATTTTTACTTATTAAAAAAATTACAGGTATCAATCGGTAGGTTCGAGTTCTCAAATTTTGGAGCTTCATCTCTACTACAAGGTACCTGGAACCACTCAACCCTAGGGAAAATTACTTGCTGAGTTCTCAATGAAAGACAGCCTGCTAACAATCAGAGGCTCGTATGATAAAATTGAGTTACTTACTTCCAAACCAAGCAATCGACAGAAGCATTGTACTTTGCACGCCCTGAAGTCACCTGGAAATTTGCTTTTGCTGTTTGCTTTGGCACAGGAACTTTGATAACAACCCCTAGAGCAAACATTTTTGCACCAAAAGCACTCTTAACCTGAAGAAAAAGCAAATGGAATTACTTAAGGGGTGCATTCTTAGGGGATTGCAAACCACAAAGGTGAAGCACTAACCTTAACATTAACTTCCATGCGTGTACGACCAAGTTCCTTTATTGTTGGAAATACTCGGAATGGAAAATTGACACCCTCGGTGATACGATACCTGTAAAAATAAATCTAGCTTATCAGAATGAAATGAAGTTCAAGCCAAAGAACAATACTATAACTCCCCAAAGAAAATAGAAAGAGCTTCTCCGATTGTTTTTTGTCATTCATCATAAGTACTACTTATTTTAACTTACTGTTCATTTCTACAGTCTCATACTCAACCTATCTTAACTGTTGTCTTTTGGTGGTACAGAAACGATAACATCAAAAAGAGATGCAATTCAAGGAAAAGGACTCACTTCATCAGCTCAAATTCACCATCAGGAGGCACAAAGCTGACAGTCTTTTCAGAGTTAAACCTCGTTAAATTTACACATTGATGAAATGTAACATCATCGAGTTCGATAGTCTTACCACTGCAAAAGGTCAAGAAAATAAGTCAATAGGTATTACATCAAAATCATTTCTCTTTGCCCAGATACCCCTTTGTACATTCTATGGATCACCCTTCTTTTGATACAGGATTCCTGTTGCATATTCATAGCCCGGAAAAGCTAATTCCAGACCCAGTAAGTTATTTCCATGTTGTGCCCATTCCTCAAGTAACCTGAGCTGAAACAAGAACTGATGAAAATCATTCAAAAGAACATAGTTTACCTTTTAGTAGGACGAGACTTGAGCTGTGCCTCTTTCTCGAGGCCAATTTTATCATTTAATCCCAACTTTAGATCGGGCATTCCAGAAAGAAAGCATTTCATAAGTATCTTTCCTGTCACATCACAGCGCAGCACAGTCCCTGTATTCAAGAGATAACCATTAGTGACTGTAAGTACAGTGACAGCAGTAAGAACTCCAGGAACTGTACCCACCTTTAGAAGACATGAGAAGGTTCACACTTTCCACAATATCGAGGAAGACCTGATACGTAGAGATTGTAGTGTAAAATCCAGAAAATTCAATCCAGGGAAATAATTGAATAAGAGTATACTCACCTCATTCTTTTTGTAGACAAGGCCTTCCCTCCTCCAACCAACAGCACCAGTAACTTGTAATGTTGCATTGGGAACAGCTCTCTCCGAAGGCTATTGATTTAAAGCAACAAAAGAAAGATGGTAAAGTTGAACATCATGCTCAGTTTCTCAGGCTATATCAGAGACGCAGCATAATGAAACAAGCATTGATAAGTAAAGAGCCTGGATCATTTTATCAAAACTGTGCTGAATTTACTGTAACAGTAAGAAGACCATACCTTGGATGAGAATGGAGACCGCACTCCTTCCTGGGTGATGTACAACTTTAAGATCTCAGGAGAAAGGTTTTGAGGGTAACCAAAATCCATAATTTCTGCAGTGAACAGATGTAAATATTTGATTTGTCAGAATGAAAATTAGAGTTGTAATGGAAGAAATTATCAAACTAACATCCACAAAAGGCAATGCATGAGAAAAGGAAATGGACAGAATTATGAAATTAATTCATCGATATGAAGTTAGATTTTGCAAGAAAGAAACATAAGTCAGAGAATCGTCCTGGGATAGCATTTATGCCTGTTTACAAAACTGCATTGTCATCAAGCTTCATGTAATTCCATTAATAATTATATTGATTAATCAGAATTGGCAACAATTAATTTTCTGAAAAGAAAAGAACTACTGTTCTCAAATATGAAATTCATGGTAGATATAAAATATCAAGTTGGTCACAAATTAACAAAAAAATGTCCAAAAAAGAGTATACAACCACCGCATACCATCTAGAAGCTCATAAATTAGAACAAAATTATTTCGGATAGCATCTTCATCAAAAGCTCCTCCAAAATATGACTTGAAGAGTGCAACAGCCTGCAAAGAACAAAGATCATAACATCTTAGGAAAAAATCACACCCCCTCATAAGATGTATGGAGAAGCAACCATAAAAGAGAAAGAATAAATCTGCGGTGCAACAAAATTTGATGAGCATTGTTTGACTTCAATCACCAGAATTTCATTAGGGGATAAATATCTACTGTAATAGACATGCTTCAACTCCACAAAATACAAGAAGCAAACCAGAAAATGCTACTTGGGCATCTAGTAGCAACATAAATCTATCACAAGAGCTTCCAGGTATTGATTTAAATCTCAATAAATTGGAACGATTCAAATTCACGATCTAGTAATGTTTTTCTACACAAAAAGCAAATGTAGGGAGATTAGGCTTACCTCAACAACAAACTTGAAAGCGCAAGCTACATTAGCATTTCCGCTGACTACAATCACAATGTATACATTGCTAATTCTCATATAAAGGAAAGAGCAACCTCCAATTTGCCGCACAGGGCATGTCCCGAGTTCCTTTGTTTGCATTATGTGCATTCGAAAGGCATCCACCATGTTTCCCCTAAGCAAGATTTTACAGAAATCAGTACCACTTTATCTCGAAATTCAGTGTGAACATTAATAATTGGGAAGTGCATCTCATCAAATGCAACCAACAACTAAACGACAAAAAATATGCCCGGATTACACAAGCTTCAGCTGGTAAACTTCTCCAAGATCGAAGAACTGAAACTATCTCCCCATCTCTTCCTCTCAAAACTCTTCAACTTCCAAAATATGATGTGTATATTATACGAGACAGATATTTTAAGCAAGTTCGAACATTTAAGTCAAATTAAATAAACATCGAAGGCTACGGCATAGATCAACAAATTCAGCTCACTCTGATACAGGAGCGACGGTGCGTACCCGACGTCATCTCGGTAGAGGCGATTGATGAGGACATCGCCGCGGAGATTCAAGAAGTAAATAGCGGAAGCAGCCACCGGCATCTCTCCGATCTGGCAGATCGATGAGGGGCAAATTCGCACTAGCGCCTGGTCGCCGGAGATGAGCCTGAAGTTAGGGTTTTCGGATCCAACGGACGTCCTAGTGTAGGACAGAGAACGCTCAGTCTGACTAACAAATTACAGCATCAAAGGTCAGCTGCCAATTCAACAATGGAGGACGTTCAACTCTCCATGCGACCGTAGAAGAAGAAACGAAGGGACAAAATGGGACAAAAAAAAATGTTCAGTGGCAGGAATGTCAAATTAGAGTTTTGACGAGCTGGCATAATAATTGTTGGGCCGATCATCAAGGTGCATAATGGGCTAAATGGGCCCATCAAGGCCCATTTGTGACCTTCAATAGAAAATCAAAGCATTGACTTTTGCACAAACCGGATTTCGCATTCACCTTTTCTTTTTAATCCATTTAAAATATAACTTTTTTGGTAAGTTATTAAATGGTCATGATACTAAGATCATCCTAATTATTACATAATTATCACCCAAATTATTATTATTTATTTATAATAACTTTATTTTTAATAAATAAATTATTTTTACTATTATTTCGGTATTTATGCCCCTCCCTCTTTCCTCAAGAGTTAATGTGCATAATCATTTAAAATTTAATGGTGGTGATATATAATATTTTTATAAAATAATATTATTTTTATTTTAGTCTATAATATATTTTTTCTCAAAAAATTATATTTTATTAATCTATTATTGCGGTAAAAAATAAAAATAAAATAATTCTTTTATTTTAAATAATATATATAATGGTAGTTATTTAATGATTTAACTAATATCAATTCACACTCTAAAATCTCATTTAATATAATGATTTATCAATATAAGTGTAAAAAATCTATTAAATTTGTAGTTTATGTTTATTAAGTATAGTTGATAGTGTATGAAAATCAAATTCAGTAAATTATTTTTTGCTTACAATTGGTACCTCAATTACAATGAATGTGTAATAAAAGCTGGAGTTACTAGCACCCAGTGAAACACCATTTTTGACACTGCCACGGGGCTGATTACATGAAAAAAGTAAAATCATCCTAAACAACACACAAGAGACTCGCAGCTTCAAATGGCCAAACTTTTTCCTGCAACAACAGCACAGTACCCACAAACTCCTCATTTATTAGAACATCAGGCACGGGAAAATGGTAGCTCTATGCACACATACGTAGTGGAGGCAACTAGTACTGGAATTTGGTAGGGAATAATGAAAAAAAATGAGGGATTTACTGAGGATCATTTTATGAAGATCATCATGTTTCATATTCCTTATCTAATATACCCAGCATGGCACAAAGGAAGTAGCTTCTTCATAACTTAGCTGATGAACTTCTGATCTGTGTTGCTCGTTGAGCCCTGCAAACAATCCAACCAGAGATCAAACATTTTGGCTAATGAAATGCTCAATGAGATTAGGGAAGAAGAGGGTAAACTTAACTTTCATGGAACTGCTCACCCAAATATAAGTTACAAAACTGCAGACAGCGCATTTTACAGATGGAGCACCATATTGATACATCAAAAGCATCCCGCAGTTCCCGCAGTTCACATGTGCCACTTGGTTCCCTGCAGAGACAGACATGTATTCATTATGACCTTTATTATGATTACAAGCCTAGTTCCAGGGTATTTGTGGACATGTTTGGCTTCATCTTCTGTTAAAATGCGGTCAAATCTGGTCTGCAACTTTCTAATGTGAGGGACAAAGGAGGCAATAGACAGGTTTTCTATATGGTTTTGCTTGCATAGTTTCCTAAAATGTGGAGCTTGAAGAAACAAAAAGGAAATGTCATGAATGGAAACCTTCAGGGGCTAGATTGACAGTGAGACAGCACGAACACTGCACGCTTGTGGCTCCGCGAATATGCATTAACAGTGTGTGGCAACCTCCACAGACCAGTTGGGCCATCTCGGTGCCTGTAGTAATCCCTCATAAACAATATGGATTGGAGTAGTTGTGATGAACTAAAGAACAGAGAAGGAAAACGTTTTTTGAAGTACCAGTGGCTGGAACTGCAGTGACTGCATTACAGACAGCACAGCAAACAGATGATGCTCCCACGGGATAAAGCAAAAGACTTCGGCAGCCTGAGCAAACAAGCTGGCTCTGTGTACCTGATAGCATTACAAAAGTTACTCAATAAATTGGAAGTCTAGTTTGATGACAGGATAAACTATGCAGAAAGTGAGTCAACAGTGAACTGAATCATCTCTCAACAATATTGCAATGCCTCTGGCCTATGGTATATGCAGCAAATTCTGAACATCCCATGTGAAGTCATGTTTGTTCATTAATTTTTCAAGAACCCTGAACTGATAATGCCTGAAAGTTCATGAGATTTAAGCATTCTAAATTGAGCCATGCGCATCAGCTGTAAAAGAAAAAGGTACATAATTAACTGAGAATCCTGAAAATTACTGTTTTCAGGAGGAGTGTATATCACTGGAGCAGATGGGTATGGAGCTAGAGGAACCGGCATTATTGTAAAAGCTTTCAGCAAATTTACGTCTTCTTGGGGCCTTTCAGAAACATGCAGTATCAGACCCAGAGCAAACAGCTCGTTCTCCCATCAACCTCTATGTCAACTAGTAGAAAATATGAACAACCCATTACCAGAAAATGAACACTCAAAGAAATGAAAAGAGAGATGGGAACTCTAAGGAGCACATTTAATTGTAGACAAGTACATATCCATGATAGGATAGATCAAATCAAGTGACAGGCAGAAGCTTCCACAAATATAAGAAGTGATTAAATCCAGTTCAACAACTTAGGAGTTTGGAGAGCACATACCTTTGCAGGTTGAAGATGAAGTGGTGAGAAGGAGAGAAACATGGAGAGAGAGAGAGAAAGAGGATATAACTTAAAATTCCAATATCAGAGAAAGAAAAGATGTGTATTAAAGAGACTGCTTCATCTTTTAAGGAGGAAAGAAGCTTTCATTTTCTATTGTTTAACAGATAAAGAGATTGCTGAAAAATGGCGGCTAGTTCACATCTTATCTTACAGATTTGACTAACTAGATTACATTCAGATAATGATGAATAGTCAAACGTTCAAATCTTGTTGCAATGGCATGTCAGGGTAGAGGAAGAGGGGCCCATCATTCAACCTCTTCTCCCACTCTCATGCTTTCAAATCTGGTGGAGTGTGGAGTCATGTCAGTGGCCACAAGCTCCTTGGTGCTGGCAAATCCATGAGTTTCCAAGGAGGTCACGCCCCCTGAGGAGGAAATCTGAACCATTTATCTAGGGGCATCTGGAATCAAGACCAATACGCCAGTGGCTTTTTACCAGGTGGTCCTCTGCACTGCCCTTTGCTAGCAACCTGCCACTCTATTCGAGCTTGAATGATAATTACATGGTATTAGTACCTCCACCATGAAGCCAGCTATTATCCAAGTATGTCAATGGTTAAAGGGCACTGTTTAACCATTGTATGGCCCAAGAAAAGCATGACAATGAACCATCACAGCTTATCAATCTTCAAACCAGTCTGATTAAATCAAGAATATGAAGCCTCCTCTGCTGCATCTTCCAATCATAACCACACTGATCATCTCTCCTCTGAGACCAGTGAATTGACCCGCAGAGAGCCAAGTGACATAGAAAGCTCACAAGCCAAATGATTGATGTGAAAATTACCCTTCCAGGCTAATTTCTACTGCTCTCCCTCCAATGACCCGAGTACTGAGTCCCAAAACTGCAAGGCCCTGACAGCACAGCGTATGTCTCCCACCCAAAGTACACAATACCATGGCCCACACTCTGCCATGTCTGTGAAAGTGGTGAAACTCTTGTTCAATTGAAATCATGCAAAAAATTCCCTGATCAACCTTGACAACTAATAAAAGCATAATTTCTAGTAATTATGCCTTATGCAGAAATATTTAATATGCCAAAAAAAACACTTGACGGGTTTTGTATTCTTCTGAGCCAAGTTTGAGGCTGAAAATGAGAGAGAAAATTGTATATGTATATATGTTATAAGAATAGTGTGTGTATATGAGAGACACGGACATGAGCAATGATGAAAAAGACTCCAAGACTGTGCAACTCTTTTATTAGTATTAAGAACGCTACAAAAAGAAACCATTGAGAGGTCCATAGAAAAGGACGCTAAGGGACCACACTTTACACTTCTTAGTTTATTCTCCTTGTTCTGGCTCGACCCAATTGCACATTCGCTCCACTTTGAAGGTAAAAAAATGGTTGTTGTCTTGCATAGCCTTGATGTTTAAATGGGTCATGAACCATTCTAGCTGACATTTTTTCTTGAAAGTTTTGTTTCTAGAATCCATGAGAAAAAGCCCTCCAAAACTAACTTTAGTTTGAAGCTGAAGGTATATTTTTGGACGAAAATATTTGCTGCCATGATCATTTAGTGTGTGAGTTCCAGCTCAAAACTTCTAGCCCATGGTTATTCTGCAGATAGATACAATTTCATTTTCTCAGAAAATATTTGCAGGAATATGCATTATCTGAAGCTGTGACAATCATCAGCCCACGACTGATTGCACATTTTCTTACTTGCTTAGGTATTGATGAGTCTGTAGATCCAGACAACCATCCATGATTTCTTTAATGATTAGCCACTTGCAATAAATAAATGAAGTGGGACATCTTCCACAAGGAAACAGGACCAATTTTTTAAAATTTCACAAGTTGGTCAACATGAATCGGCAATTAATATGGCAGGTAGAAAATCTCTAGCAGGAATAGGCCTTTCAAGTCATCTAATCTGTCTGATTATGAAAGAGTGGCGATGGTGGCAAATTTCAAATGATCTGATCTAAAACACTAGAAGAGCATTTAGATAAAGACCATAAAACAGCAGATGACACCAGGACAAAAGCAGGTAAACAAATAGCCACCATTGATCAACTTGCTGAGATATATTTTTTCAGAAAAGAGAAGACAAATCAGTGTTTTTGGAGTTTACCTTTCACAAAGTTTGGAAGTGACATTTGTCTGCATGTTGAGACATTGCCATAAAGTAAATCCTCAAACACTTCCATGTGATGGGATAAGGTCTGAATCTTTTAGTAGACAAAAATCATCAAGTCTTCATATCCCATCCTTCTGAGATCTAATATGTGGGGGCATCAAAGAAGAGAAGAAAAACAACTGAAAAGATAGACTTTGATTCTGAACCATAACCTTCCCACAAATTACCATGAAAAATCATGGGATCCATAGCTGATCCTGTTGAAATGTGATGCTGAAAATATTGTATGGTAGTGGAGGAAATAGATTCATCTTGTCCAGATTAATATCAGATGGAAACTTTTCTTTCTGCATAACAATTTCCAACCACATAAATGGGGATTCTTGAAGGAGGATGAAGAGCAAAAGGATTGTAGAATATCTGAACTGTTTCTCATGCATCAGCAAGAAAAAAAAATATTAGTGCAACAGAGTTGAGCACCTAGCCAACTGATGCAATCCAACTGGACAAAAAAAGGCTCGACACAATGTTCAGCCGAAGACAGCGACTTGACACTTCAGCCCATAGTATCCACTATGACCTGAGGCAAGTAGAGTCGATGGAGTCATCGGACTTTGGTCAAAAAACAAGAAACAATGGTGTCATCAAACCATGTTTGGCCCAAGAAATGAACCGTGTTCTTTCTTCTTTCTGCATTCTGTGGTTGATAACCAAAGCAACATTACAAAGACTCAACAAATATCATCTTGAAACAACGACATTGCCTTACTCACCACAAACCAACACCAATCCCATAAATTAACAAAAAAGATAGCTTCATCATTTTTCACTTAAGCGAGTCATTCGGCTCATCAAATTAAAGTAACAGATGCACCAAAACCAGCAGGAGAATTTGGTATTGCTGAACCATCCAGAGAAGACAAACAGTTGGGCAATCTATGAAATATTAACCTCACCAGCAGTTTGAGATTCATGCTCCATAAGTTAACTGCAAGAGAGTTTTTTTTTGCCCAACAACTACAAGACAGTTGAGTTGCTCTTGTTTAAGAAGTGGTAGCAGAAAATGAAAATGAAAATGAACTTAGGGTTTATGGATGATCACGAACTGTCAAGCATTCAAAAAATTGAACCACTTGAACTCGAATGGATTCTTCCTTGAATTTTGATAATATGTGGAAATTTTTCCGTCCATTCTTCCTTGAACCTCCAATTCCAAAACAGAGCATTTAAGAAAAAGGAAACATGAGAAGATTTTGCCCACAAGGATTCCACATTAAGATAAGTGAACTATCAAATTTCAAGATGCAGGAAACTTTTTCAAGATGAGTGAACTATCAAATTTCAAAATGTATCGACAATTTTACTATTCCTAATTGAGAATTGGATCCCCGTATTCTCGGGGGATCGACCTGCAACATTCCAAATTTGGAATCATATCTCGATTGCTATTCAAGTGGAATCCTATTTCTATGAATCTGATTGAATCGAATTCAGGTAATCGGATAACACCTGATTCAAATGTGTGACGTACAAATCCAATTGGAGATGAGTTGCCACCTTAATGAGAGAAATGCACCTTCTCCTTTGACGGAATAACTTCTTGGATGGGAGATTTTCGGATTACACGATGACTATAAAGTGGAAAAGAGAATCGAGGTGGGGATGGATGATGGCAAGGAGATAGGGTTGAGACTTGAGAAAGAGGAAGAAGATGGAGATTGCTTAAAATAATTAAATGAAAGAAAAATCTCTTGAACCCCACTATTATTCCTTCAGCGCAAGCCTGTCTTTCTTTGTGCGCCAATGCTCATTCCAACAATCAATCACAAGATACAGAATAAGTGCCCTTGCCCGCTCACCTCATATGTCCGTCGTGCTGTTCCCACTAGAGCTGCCGACCCAGTACTGCTTCATTCCCACCAGTACCTTCTCAGGAACAAGCGGGCCATCCTCGTGATCGACCAGCTTTGTGTCCCATCTCATTGCTCCGGTGATCTTCCTCACCTTGTTTATGACATCGACTTCATCCCTGAGTATGATGGCACCTTCGGGACGAAGAATCCTGTCCATCTCTAGAAGTATATCCTCAATCTTGCACCTGGCAATCAAAGTCATAGTCATTTGTCAAGCTTCCATTTTCGAAACGATTATGCCTCAGGGGAAACCAATAGAGGAGACTCACTTGTTCTTGTACAAGCTGAATAAGCCACTGGCATGGATCAGATCGTATGTCCTGGGATAGGTAGAGAAGCCTTCACACCTGAAGAAAGCAAACAGAAATCGCCATCATGTGGATGAAGACCACATGTGAAAGTCATTACTACTAATACCAGAGACCCACCAGTCATGATAAATCCCGATGAGGCCTCGCTCATACACGATCCCCAGTGTGTTCTTAGCGATAGTAGGGACCACGTTCATGACCCACAACTTAGGTGATTCGAGGGCTGCTGCAAACCCGCCCAGGCCTGCGTTCATGTCCATCACATTCCTATACCTGGTGGAACCAATCAACTTGTTCATCTTCTTGTAGGCATTTACATGCTTTTTCCACAGCTTGTTATCTTCTTCATAAGATCCCTCTGTAACTCCAGGGATCAGTCCATTGACCACCCCAGGTGGGATGGCGTTGAGCCTTGCAGGGAACTTCTTCAGCTCCCCTCCCGCCACTTCTTTAGAGCTTGATACCTTGGGGAAAGGTGTTGCACAGGCCTCCATCTTCTCATACCTGTCATGAAAGGAAAATCGTTCGATATATAAATCCATTGTTTTTCTAATACTGAATTGAGGTTGGCAGGGGTGAAGATTCCTTGACTAACCAGACATCATCAGAGCTTCGGGCTTTACAAATAGGGGTAGAGTTTCTTTTACAATTCTTATCATTCAATTTCTTCCTGAAAATAGCAATGTCTCCCTTCTCATACTTCTTCTCCCAGCAAAGTTTCTCGGCAATCTCCTCAATACTCCTCTGCTCTGCCTGAAGCTCCTTCTTCGGGCGTTTCCATGTTTGGTAATAAGTTTTCCAGTTTATTGGTGGACCCGACAGAACCCAGTATCCACCTGGTCTGAGTACTCTATCAACTTCCATCATATACATGCCCTCTGTGACATTACAAAATTGACATTAGATGCTACACATATCAACAAAGAGGGTCTGTTTTAGTTCTTTCCCTTGAAAATCAGACATGTTTGACTCTAATTCAGCCTTAAAAAACAAGATAGAGACTTCAAAACTAGTTCAAACTTGCATCAAAGATAGATGCAGTGATTTGGGGAAGAAAAGAGGACGACTCACTATCTTACCATTGGCTGTCCATGGAATAAGACACCGAGAGCATTGTGCCATATCAAATGCTCTAGATGGATATGGGAGTTTAATTGTTCCAAGAACTCCGATGATAGCTGGAACTCCTCTCTCGAGTGCAAACTGTACCTGAGCTTCATGATTGTCCCTCGGGGCAAATGACATAGCTAGTACATTTCGCTTGAGAAGATAAGCACCCCAACTAGCAACCTGCACATTGAGTTCTTAATATCATCAGCTCAGCAAGAATTGATAGCCTTTGTTATGATTATTCATAGAAAAGAAATGCTCAAACTACTCTGACTTGGGAAAATGCACTGTGATAAAATCTTCTAAAGAGATTGAAACCAGTTCTGTGCAAAATCGATTCCATTTCCTAAGTATGAAAAATTTCTTACCAAAAACTTGAAAGCCTGATCTTATACAGGAAGAAACCAAGACAGTTGGAAGAAAGCTGATGCTGATGTATACCATAGGTCTGTCACACGTCGCAGCTCAGCCATTTCCACCAAAACAGCAGAGGGGATAAAAGAATTCGGTTGAAACTACTTACCCCACATCCAGTATCCAGTGCTGTCCTCACCGACCCGTCTGCAATCGGGATGACTGAAGCTAGTTCGTCGATGTATGCATCTGCACCCTGTGGAAACATCGTCCCGCCTCCGGGAAACTTGAATACATCACCCTGATACTGAACCCAGTTCTGGACGGCTTTCTCAACTGTCAAACTCTTGTAAGGCACGTTAGCATAGTACACATAATCTCGGCTCTTTGGCCATGGGAACGGAGTCTTGTAACCCTTGGGAGCAGGAATCAAACACTGCAGCTTCTCATCCTCGGAGGGGCAATGCCTCTCCCGGTAAATCATATTATCCCTTGGGAATTTCATTGCGGTATCCTGCTCTTGACATGGAGTGTAGTCTCGGAACTTCATGTCACAGGGCTTGAAGACTCTGACTTTGACCTCAGTGGGTACATTGATCTCGATATCATTGTGATGGGATTCAAAGTTCAGATCTTTGAAGATAACACACTCAGTTTTCTTGGGTATATCCAGGGTTAGGCTATCCCCTTTACCAAAACCGCTCCTCTGCCATGCTCCCAGCAAGTAAAAAATGCAGCAAAGCCCAAGAACAACAAATATAGAGACTGGACTTCGACCTCTACTTGCTGATGCGCCAGGCTTCAGAGCCATGGTTTAGTAATACAAGATGAGGCTAAATATCACTGCAATTCACAAGTGTAAGTACTTGATGAGGATCACCACAAAACAAGTATTCGGGAAGTTTTAGATTTATTGATGGAACAATCTAATAGAAACCCAGAATCGCATTTAAAAGGTTTGATTCACTCAGAACCTCAAACCTTCCATAAATCAATCATGAAGTATGAAGAAGAATAGAATCCAGAAATAGTGATGCTGAAGCTGAAACATTCCCCGAATTCTCACCATTTGGATCATAGTGCAAATTATCTAGTACTAAGGAAGGTGACTCTATCACACTACTGAAGCAATAGAGCTGTAAGATTCGGATCGGAACCATTCAAAGATCCGGTTAGAGATCCTGTACTGAAACCATTTGATCCGAGGACCATAAGAAAGAACAACTCCTCACGAGTGATTGTGAATCAGTAGGAGCTAAGAATTCAATCCAGGGAAAGAGAAATAGTTGCCATGTTAGGAAAAGAATCCCACAAAAGAGGGAACTGAAACAACACAAAGAAAGTATAAAAACATAAAGCAACAATCCCTGATGGCCCAGATGAGGAAAATGTAAAAACTCTGAACAAAATCAAGAGATCACCACCTCGCCTGACTTACAAAGGCTAAGAAGGAAACTAGGGTAAGAGCGGAATATACAGCAAGCTTCTATCTTTAGGCTAGAGATAAACCAACCAAAGGTGGACTAGAGATGAAAGGAAAGGTAACCTGAAAGCTTCGATCTTTCGGTTTCAGAGGGTCGAATCCTGAAATGGGCTGCAAACCATTGGAGAGACCCGGATCTCAAAGATGCTCACAATCACAAGTGTGTAGCGGAAGGAGTGAGCTGGAGAGAAGATGAAGAGGAGAGCATGGGTGAGGTGTGTGAACTGTAAATATGGGTTCTTGTGCTTAATTCTTTAGGTAAGCTTTCCTGGGTCAATGATAGTGGTAGATTTAGAAATTGAAGGTCCAAAAGATCTGGAAATAGAATGTGACTCCTGTCTGAATTTTTTTTGGACAATACTTCTCTATAATTGAAAGAGAGAGAGAGTGTGTACCCTACTACTGCCGCAAGAGGAGCACTGTGCTATATAGAAACTCTAACTCAATGTTCAACCTAACGAGCACCCAAACAGATGATTTCTACTGGATGTTGTTAGAACTTTGTTATATCATGTTTTATGCACCAGTTACTACCAAGCAAGTGAAGCATATTGAAGAGGGAAGCCATTTAATTTCTATGATAACTTTTTCAGTGTACAGGACATAAATGTACCCAGTGTGCTTATTACCCATGTCACCGGATTCCTCCATTTGGGTCACAACATGAACCCTCCATTACAGGGTGCGGCCGCCCAGGACATAAATGGTGATCCTGCCCCATGCATTATGTGCAGCTCTTCCACAAATTTCTACACCAATTAATGAAAAAAATAATTGAGCAAAAATATTAATGAAAAAAATAATTAATTTCAATTAATTCATATTCAAATTAGAACATTTCACAAAATATTAGAAAAAGAGAATTATTTTTGAGTTTAAGAAGTACCAATCAAGTCCTTAATACTATTGTAATTTATTTATATTCTACACTTAATTACGTAAATTTAATGTTGTTAAATTTTTAATTTAAATAGTATTGCACTTATTCAAGAAATGAGCGATAATATTTCCTTTTTTTTATCAATAAATATTTAAATTTTTGTTAGAATGTATTACGATATATTATCTCGTATTAAGGTATGGTAGGTAGAGTATCCGCGAAGTTATCAGAGTTTTTTTTCATTACTAATATAATTACTTTAATTTATATCAAAATTTTTTATTTATTTTTAATTTTATATTTATATTATTATATATATATATTTAAACTTGATTATTATTTTTTAATTATCAATTATATTTAATATTTAAATATATCATCAAATATTTATTATATACTTGTATTTTTACGAATTAAAAAATATTTTATTATTATTTATTTATGGTAGATAATTTAATAAATTAAAATAAATAATTTGCCTTATTCCCCTTTTTTATAAATCTAATTATTGCCTCTAAACAACTTATTTGTAAGTTTCTAAATTATTTATCCAAATTTATGAAATTTTATCGGAATTGAAATTTAGTCAATAAAATTAAATTAAATTGTACTTCTATTATATTCTTATTCAAACTGGCATATTTTATCAAATATTTTTACTTTTTATTTAATATATTTTTCATTTTTATATAATTACATTTATTTATTTTTTTCACAATTAAATTGTACTAACATTAAATAATAAATATAAAATTTCTATATTTCGTACAAAAAATCAATACATTTATAAAGAATAAATGAGAACAAATTAATATATTATATATTTGATAGTAATTTTATAAATAAGTTAAATACTAATCATATACATTTAGAAATAAAATTTTAAATTTAAACTCTTAAGATGGGACTCATTTTCAAAATTAGCTTTTGTTTAATATAGTGTCTAATATACCAATAATAATACTAATTTTAAACATTTATTTAGGATGGATTTAAAATAATTTATAAAAAATATATTTGCACTTTTTAAATTTAATTTTTAATAAAATAAAATAATGTTATATATATAGTATTAAAAATATTTAATCTCTATATCAATATAGCCTTAAACATAGACACATTCTCCATAAAAGGCTTAGTCCTGCCAAGACATCATCTCTTCCAAAGTTGCTTGGGCTAGATTAAACTAGGTGGGTGACAAAAAAAAGTCTGCTCGTATGGATGGATTTAATTGTTGGAAAAATAGGATGTAAATTTCATATTTATGAGTTGTTGTTTTAGGCAAAAATAAATAAATAAATTATTGACTATGATGGTTCCCTGTCATTCACCCAGTTTTGACCCAGTCTTGGCACGTTGTTCTGGTCCCATATATATATATACACAGCTCATTTCTGTTGTCTCCCCGATCCTCTCTCTAAAGACGCCCGCTCGGTGCTCCAGGAATTCTCCATATCGCACTGCAGCAATGACTGTTTCGAACGGCGATAGTGCTCTCGAGGACAGGTCAGTTTTCTTCGCTTTCGTGCTGACCTCGCTGTTAATATCTCCGATTCTGATCTCTGATTCTGTCTACGGTCTCACTTTCCTTCCGATCTTCCTAACTCCGGCGGCGACAGCTTTGTCATCATCATTCTCAGATCTGTTGCTGTAGATACGGATTTCTGTGTGATTATTCGTGGTTTGATGTCTCCGGAGGCTTTGACTTTGAGCGTGAATGCTTGTACACTTTCATTTCTTTCTTTTTCTTTAATCTATTTCTATCTCTCAGAGTATTGAAACCGTATTGGATCTCGTCAGATGAATTTCTTTCTAAGATCCTGAAATTATTTCCAAGCGACCATCACGTTCTACATGTTCGACGATCTTTTTTAGCTTAATATTCTAGTCGGCTGTATTATTGTTGCCATTTCGCACACTTAGTGAAGCAAGTACACAGTTGATTATGATCAGAGTTTCGTGCAGTCTTTCTCGGTAAATCAGCCCGCGCAGGGTAAAGAAAAGCTTCTCTAAGTGGATTTTATCCTTTCCAACATAGTCATGGTTGCGCCCGTGAAAGTCGTTAGTATGGTTATGTTAGATACAAGAGTCGTTGACTTGAGAAATGCTTAAGCCTCTCATTCTTGTTGATTGTGGAACCATCGTCCTGAAATCTGATCTTATTTTTTTTGCTCATCGGATTTTATCCTCTTTAACAACACAACGCACGTCATTCATATTCATGTATCATTTACACGGGATATATCAAATTTGTGAACAATACCGCTCAACTTCCATAGGATGTCAATATGAGGGCTCTCTTACATTGTTCATATAACTTGTAATTAACTACATCTATAAGGCTGTTTCCACTTAGCCTGTTTAAATCTCCACGGCAGAAATGACCAAGGAACTTTTTGTTGGAATAACATACTTTTGCCATTTAGCTTGCCAAATAAGCATATAAATACTTAAACATGACCTCCTTTACTATCTTTTTTTTTTCAAATCTAGGGGTCTCTTGCTGACGCTTTGCTTTACCTTTGTATGCAGCAAAACTTCTCTTCTGGGATACGCACCGCTAGAGGCTGTTCTCTTTGATGTTGATGGAACTCTTTGTGATACAGATCCCATCCACCTCCAAGCATTTCAAATAATGCTACCAGAGGTAGGGTAATCTATTGTCGCATCGTTTTTTTACCACCACGAAGTCCTTTCCTATCCAAACTGCTATGGATGATTGAAGTAAATAACTGGAAGCACTGTCTGCAATACATGCTCTATGTGCTGAGATTAGCAAATAAGACTTGATCTGTCAGTATTTGGCTTCTGGCCTACACTTTTTGTTGTGATGGATGAGCAGATAGGTTTCAAAGATGTTGCGATTGATGAGGAGTTCTTTATAGAGAATATGGCTGGCAAGCACAATGATGATATTGCTCGCTACCTCTTCCCAAACGATATTCCAAGAGGGCTCAAATTCATGGAAGATAAGGAAGCCCTGTTCAGAAAGTATGTTTCCGATTAGTTCCTTTCGTTTTATTTACTCTAATCTCATCCCAAAAGTCCTGGTGATAATTGTTATTTGTTTGTGACAGATTGGTCTCAGAACAACTGACAGCTATTGATGGTCTGTACAAGCTGAGGAAATGGATAGAAGATCGTGGGTTGAAGCGGGCAGCTGTTACTAATGCTCCTAGGGAGAATGCTGAGCTGATGATCTCGCGCCTCGGCCTGTCGGACTTTTTTCAGGCTGTCATCGTGGGAAGTGAATGTGAACATGCCAAGCCACACCCAGAGCCCTACCTAAAAGCCCTGGATGTGCTCAAGGTTTCCAAAGAACATACTATAATATTCGAGGTATCTTATCTTTTCTCTTGATTCCTTTCTTTTAGAAAATTACCTGATGGCAAATTTTCTAAATGATTAGTCTCAACTTCTGATCTGTGTTTTTGTTCCTCTAGGACTCGGTTTCAGGGATCAAAGCTGGGGTTGCGGCAGGAATGCCTGTCTTTGGTCTGACAACCAGGAATCCTGAGCATGCACTGATACAAGCAAAGCCCTCATTTCTCATAACAAATTACGAGGACCCAAAGCTCTGGTCAGCACTGGAAGATCTTGACAAGAAGAGTGCTTAAAGACCTCAGCTGAGACCAAGGATTGGCATATGCTTATTTACTTTTAGCTCGGAGGAGATGGTGGTAGGTAAATAATTGCTCAATCGTCACGAGCTCAGCACCATGTTAGGTCAAATACATACTGGGAAGGCGTGCATTATTTCCCATGGGACAGTAAAAGGCCACGTGAATTGCTGGTCCAAGAAATGCAATATACCTTCTTCTTTAGATGGCATCAAATGCCCTGTAGTCCTTGGGCCACTCGCTTATTAGCTAATAGAAGCAAGTCAGCAAGTCAGGTATGCTATGGAGATATGGCAATTGATGACAAGTCCCGACGGTTTAGTGGGTTACAATGCCGGACTCTAAAATGACTCAATAATAAATTTCACGCATTCTGAATAACTCTTAACCCCCCAAAACGAGTAGGCAAATTTCATAATTACATTGTTTTATTTCACGTACAAAATGAATTTGCAGATGCCAGACAACAATCACTTCTTCGAGTCCAAGTTGTCCAACTTAAAATCAAATTTTAGCACCGGTTACTCAACTGCACGTTCCATATAGATTGACCGAACTATCTTAAATAATCATACTCAAAGGGCATGTCAACTTCTCTTAGATTTGAAGTCCTCGGCCAATTCGTGCCAGGACAGGTGAGCCTTGAATCGCTGATTGAGAAGTATGATCGGTCACTGCCTTGTTCAACAAGCACATCCACCAGACTCAGTCTGTGATTGTAATGAGTAGTTGCCAGCACTTCTCAGATTCACATCAACCATGTCTTCCTGCTTCGTCATCGACATATTATCCATCCCAGGGAGAGCCGCAGCAATCTTTCGAAATAGTGCCTGGGAAGTGAAACATGAACACTGAAATATGCACGGGGAAGTCTCCAGCTCATCTAACAGTTTAGAAGTGCTACATGAAGGCAAGGTGGCCAGGCTGACAATTACCTTTATGTTGAATCCAGCTTTGGCACTTGTTTCAATAAACATTACATTCAGCTCACGGGCCTTGGCTTCCCCCTCCTCGACAGAAACTTGCCTGAAGGGCCATTAGCAAGTTAACCTTAATAGTCTCAACAATTCAAATGATTCATGTGCTTACCAGAAGCAATACTAACCAAAAAACAAAATAGTGAGAGACAAACAAAAAGTTTGGTTTCAAGATGATAGGGAAAATGAAGAATTCCCCCATTCAAGTACGAAGACATCATGGCCAAGGTAAAAAGGTGCGCAGGCATCTAAAATGAAGTGAGGCTACTAGCTTTCAAAGCACACTGCTAAATAAAGTTCATTTGCTTCAGAAGAAACTTCACAAAGACAGGAAAGTACACAGACAAGATGCGAAAAGGGAGGAGAACCAATCAGGCGGACATGCATTAACAAACAAACCCAACTGACAATCTAAAATTGTGGAATCTAAAAGCAAAATTAATGTGAACATGGAGAATGGGCAGATGCTCTAATAGTATCAACCCGACTCAACAGACAATAGATTTTGGAAGAATCCAAAAGCAAATTGGCCTTACTGCAGTCGGCCATGATACACTCATAGGAGACAGTTCAACATTTAATGGATGATATCCCAGAAAGGTTACCTTTTCTCTACAAGATCAGTTTTGTTACCAACAAGAGCAACGATGACATCACTGCCTCTCTCTGAACGGACCTCTTCAATCCATTTTATAGTATTTAAGAAAGTTTGTCGGCCTAAACAATTAGAAATTACACGGTTAGAAACTTACAGGGTGTATTCAGTGGCACCAGCACAAGTAAAATTTTCATCTTGTAAGGATTAGCATCTACAACATGTTCAAATGTAATAATATCATATACAAAAGTGCATTTGGAGAGTGGAGACTATCGGATAATACCGACTAGTAATTTTTAGAGACATACTTGCAACATCATATACAATCACAGCAACAGAAGAGTCACGGATGTAGCTTGGAATGAGACTTCTAAATCTTTCCTGCCCAGCAGTATCCCTGGTAGACAAATGAGATAAGCAAATTTTATCTCACATATTTCAAGGGCAAATAAAGTATAACCAGCACACAAGGTATCTCTTTAAAAGAAAAAATAACTACATCAATAGGATTGGTTCCAGTTCACCATATCACTTCAAGCCAACTCCTATGATTTTCGATCTTGTAGATGTAAATATCATAGGCTCTGACTTGAGCAAAAATTAATAACATCTGAGATTATTAAATCTTACCAAAGTTGCAACCGTACTGTCCGATCTTCCAGATACATGGTTTTTGACAAAAAATCAATTCCAATAGTAGCCTGCTCATCAATAAGATAAAGGTAGCAGAAATGCTTTTAGCACAGAAACCCTATATTGCTACCTTCGCTTTTTGATCCTTATGAATTCAGCCAAAAAGCCGTACATAGTCAATACAAGTAGACCGTTAATCTCTCTCCTCCTGCGGAAGGTAACATTTACTATGTTTCCTTCCAAACTTAACAGCATTTCATTAAATGTATGGTATATATCAGTGATCCAAATAATTGGTTCTATGGAAAAGGCATAACAACCCTACCAGGATACGAAAAGAACACCAAACTGAGTGACTAGGATTTCTTTCAGTAGTTAATGGAAATATGAATTTCATTGGAGGAGCTGCAATATTAAGGAATGGACTACATGTTAAACATATGCAGAATAGATCAGTCACCAGCGTCAAACTGCAAAAAAGGATGATACAGGAACAGCCTACAGCTCACGATCTCGTTGATACCTTATTTATTGTCATTAAAATCTTAAGAAGTTCACGTCTCCTTCAGCTAATAAACTCTATCTGGTCGTTTAAGGACCAAACAAACAAACACACATTTCTGTTCTCATCCTATCAAACGATTACGAGCACCAATCTCCCACATAACATATATTTTAAGAATATATCAAAACTCCAATAGTCCGAGGCGTGTGTTACTAGATCAGACATCAGTAGAGACGATGGAGCCAGCGGGAAGAAATGTTCAAGCGAAGAATTAAAATCTTCTTTACCTGGTACGTGTTATCGAATTTGTCGTACATGAAACGGGTGATGACGCTAGTCTTCCCGACTGACTGGTCCCCGAGGAAAACCAGCTTGTACTTGGCTAACGCCGAGACTGGCGCCATGTCCGCGTGAGATCTGCTCGATTAATTGCAGCTGAAGATACAGAAGCTCGCCGATCGATGCCTTTGTCGGAGACGATCTGCGAGCTCCGGATCATGCAGGTCGATGAGGTTGTTGCTTTGGGATCTCAAAGTTATAACGATGAATATTGATCAATGGGCCAGTGTGGGCCCATGTGGCACATTAGTGATATTAGGCCCATCGGCTTATCTGGGGGCCATATTATGTGCAGTCAAAATTTCATTCCGATCTGAACCGGCCGTCTCTAAACCGACTGATTTCTCAAACCGGGTCCGATTTTCCCAAACTGGGGCTTTAGCTAGGGTTTATGATCACTGATTCAATTCTTTCTCCCAGTAGTATCAATCTTCACCGATCAAGAAAGCTCCAAAATTTGATGCTCATGGTATTTGAAGGGCATTTGGAAAGCCTAATTATTCTGGAAAAGATACGAAATTGTTCCGACTTTCAGTAGATTTGGTGAGTAAGCTTGCCCCACCTTTGATCTATTCTGTTTTCACTGGATGTTTGATCATTTCCGGCAAGAGATGGTTCTGAAGGATTAGCTCCTGATTCATCAATGCATCGCCGGATTTCCCTGCTGACTGCACGAATCCTCGGCAATTCCAAGGTTAATATCTGCGCTTACTCAGTCTTCCACTCTCAGTATAATCCCTTTAGGTCGAGGAATAATGGGCTTGGGGTATTTCGTTTCCTCTCATTTTCCCCAATGTATCATCGAACACCACAGGCGGACCCCAATGACCCCTCGAATCTATTGAAGGAAGATGGGGCCTCTGTTTGCTCCCAGATGTGGATTGAGAATTTTCGGGAGCCGGACAGGATAGTCACTAATTTGAGCTCTTACCTCCGGAGATTCGAGCTGTGGGTGTTGGCCTATAAGAAAGTTTATGCCGATGAGACCGGCTCTTACATGCCAAAGAGTGCAATCCAGAGATCTGCAATGGAGGACCTTTTAGCCCTTAGGAATGCAGTGCTCGATAACAGGTTCAAGTGGGGTGCTAGGTTAGACTTCTTCATAAAGTCCCCCAAGGATAAGACTGACTACCAGGCCTTGTCAAAGAGAAAGATTAAGGCTCTTCTGACCACGACCCAACCCACCCCTTTTCAGGATAGGATTGTTCAGGAGGTGCTGTTGATGATTTTGGAGCCAATTTACGAGTCAAGGTTCTCGCAGAAGTCATTTTCCTTTAGGCCGGGCAGGAATGCTCATACTGTGTTGAGGGTGATTAGGAGGAGTTTTGCAGGTTATTTGTGGTATATAAAGGGGGACTTGAGTACAATCTTGGACGGGGTTAAGGTGGGCTTCATTATCGGGTCTTTGATGAGGGATGTGAGAGATAAGAGGGTGATCGATTTGATAATGAGTGCAATTGTGACTCCTGTGATTACTACTAGGATTGAAGATGAGAAGCCAAAGAAGAAGATAAAGAGGAAGTATCAGAAGAAAAGGGTGTTAGCTGAGGATGAACCCAAACCCGATCCTTATTGGTTAGAAACCTTTTTCGGGTTTGCTCCTGAGGAAGCAGATAAAGTCCCAAAATGGGGACATTGTGGGATTCTTAGTCCTCTACTGGCTAATATATGTCTCGATGAGCTGGACCGATGGATGGAGACCAAGATTAAGGAATTCTACAAGCCATCAAAGAATGATATTATTTGGAACACCCCAGAGGGAGAGCAGGAGCATGGTAATACATCTTGGCCTGAGTTTGTTCCTACTAGTGGACCTGATAAGACCCGGAGGATGGATTATATTCGGTATGGTGGTCATATACTGATTGGTGTGCGGGGACCCAGGGCTGATGCAGCAACCCTGAGAAAGCAGCTGATCGAGTTCTGTGATCAGAAGTACACACTCAAGCTCAACAATGAGACCCTCCCAATCGAACACATCACGAAGGGGATAATGTTTCTCGATCATGTGTTGTGCAGAAGAGTTGTCTACCCAACATTAAGATACACTGCCACTGGAGGCAAAATTATCAGCGAGAAGGGAGTGGGTACACTCCTGTCGGTAACTGCAAGTCTGAAACAGTGCATTAAGCAGTTCAGGAAGTTAAACTTTCTCAAAGGGGACAGAGATCCCGACCCCCAGCCTTGTTTCAGGATGTTCCATGCAAATCAGGCCCACAGTAACGCCCAAATGAACAAGTTCTTATCGACGATGGTGGAGTGGTACAGATTTGCTGACAATCGCAAGAAAGTGGTGAACTTCTGTTCGTATATTATTAGAGGTTCACTTGCAAAACTTTATGCTGCCAAGTACAAGCTCCGCTCTCGAGCTAAGGTGTACAAGATTGGTTCAAGGAATCTTAGCCGCCCACTGAAGGAGAGGAAAGGTCAGTCCCCCGAGTACCACAACCTGCTGAGGATGGGCCTCGTTGAGTCAATTGACGGGCTTCAGTACACGAGGATGTCTCTTGTTCCCGAGACAGATTACAGTCCATTCCCAAGCAACTGGAGGCCTGACCATGAGAAGGTCCTAATGGAGTACATAAGACTCAACGACTCGAAAACTTTGGAAGAGCAGCGGAGCTGCATCCATGAACAGGGCCTTGTCTCGCCTCAGGACTACATTTCAATGCTCGTTTGGAACTACAAGAAAAATTCCATTCCCCTTGATCAGCTTTCATTGCTAAAGCAGGAGTGCATTCATAACAACAGTCCCAAGAATGAAGAGAAGTTGCTCTTGAGCTCTGGTTTTAAGAAGGGGTATGGAGATTCCAAAGAAAATGATGAAGATGAAAAGGATGTGTTACATTTGGCTCAACTGTGAGATGTGTAAGATACTACCCCGAGGATTCATTGTCTTAAGTTGTTCTGCTCATAGTGATGAAAGCTCTATCCTACTAATCAATTTACTTCCAAATTCTTGTTGCCTCTTCGAAGCATCCTCTTGTTCACATTATCTATTGAAACTTCATATCAGAGTAACTGGTCTGGTCTAATCTGCTCTGATCTGAGTGTATTGCAGTTCATGACAAGTAGATTCTGCATCTGATATGGAGATTGACTTAAAAGTTGTTATTTGTTGAACTGAGATTGATTTTGCAGGAGGTTGGGTGACAAATTGAAGACAATTTAGAACTACAAGGAGCGTTTCCACAAGGCAGTAAATGTATCCCATTTTTTTTGGATGCAAAGCAGGGTCTGAAGAGCCTTGTAAGAAAGCGGCCGGTATCCTGAGTATGGTGCAATGCATTGTTGTTCCACTTTCAAGTGCTGTATAATAGAAAAAGGGGCCATGGTCTGTCTACATATTAGATGAGATGATGATTCTCTGTCCTGGGAATCAAAGCTGTGCACATGCAAGCCTTGAATTGGAAGATAATGGTGGAGTGGAGTGGAGATGCATGAAGAAATCCAAAAGGGAAAGGGGGGAAATAAGGCCATTGTAATTGATTGGTGCAATTTCCTCCATTATTGTCCATTGATAGAGAAATTTCATCCCACCATGGGTGGGTTCTTTCAAATAAGAACATTGCTGTAAAATTATATTTATAAATTGCACATTTATTTTTAGGTTAATAGTGGATGACACATGACAAAATATATGTTCTTATTTGAGTTGAATTAAAAATGTTAAGATATTATTTTAAAAAATAAAGTCTTATTTGATATATAACATGTATTAAATAGAAGTTTTTAAAATTTTATTATATATTTAAAATATAAATATTATATTATAAAAGTTAATTATATTTAAAATTTTGGCAATAAAATGTTTCCACCCCTTGGAATGGACACAGTGGGACTTGGGGGCCAGCCAGCACGTCCTTTTGGGTACATGACTTATTTGTATTATCAAAGATTTTGTGCCTTAGAAAATAATCGAAATTCGAATTTAAGTGAATTTTAAAATGTAATATATAATTTAAAATTAAAGAAATTAGAATTGGATATAATATAATATATGTATTTTATTTTTACTTTTAATTATATAATTATATAATTATATAATACAAGTTATAAATTTATTATTTTATTTTAAAATAAAATGATCATTTAGATGGGATATGATAATAATTAGGATTATATTGGTTTGGTGAAGACGGGCCATTATTGATTCACTGTGTAATATTTAATATTTTATATTCAATCATGAAAGCGTATCTTACAAGAGGTAATATTCTACTAGAGATTTGAATTTTAAATAAAGATTATTATTAATATGCACTGGGTGTGTATATAAATAGTAACATATATATTTATTTAAAAATAATAATCTGTACGTAATAAAATATTTATAATATTATAAATATAATATTTTTATATTTTAAATAATTTATTATCAACTCTCACTTAAATATTAATAGTAAAAATATTATTTAATTTTGTGAGTGTGTATGTTTATATATATTTATTTAGTATTTTTTAAAAAATTTTATTATTTATAATTTAATTATATAACATATAAGATTTAATAAAATATAACAAAGAAATTTAATACAAAATTTTAATTTGGATAGAGTTTTTAAATTTATTGTTAAAATACTTATTTATGAGAAAATATTTATATTTTAAATAAATAACAAAATTAAGAATAACTTAACTATTAAACTATTTATGCTATTAATAATTTGATTATAGGTTCAAATATTATGTTTAATAAAATATATTTTAATTATTAAATTTGATCGGACATTATCATATTTGATTGTGTTTAACCAGAATTAAATAGGTCGGGTTCAAAATTCAATGCAAGACCAACAAAATAAACTCGATAACGAGGTATGGATGTAATGATCGGGCCAGGAATCAAAGTTCAGTTGAGTATGGGTACCGTGTGAAGGATCCGGAGTCGAGTTCGGATCGGTATGAACCCATCTCGGTCGGATCCAATTGTCACCACTAATACCACCCCTTCATAAGGTGCATTTTGCTCATTTAATTGAGATCTTGGTTCGTGATAGACATTAATTATTTATTATATGCCTATTGAGTATATATAGTAATTGAAAGATGTTTTAATTAACTCAATCAAAACAATTACTTTTCACATTTACTTTATTTCACCTTAACCTTCTATTAATAAGTGTGGTTAGACTAACTAATATTTACTTATAGTAATATTTCATATTCCACCGTGTGTATAGAGATTGAGAAGAATGATCTTATGATCAAAATGATTAATCCAGCCAGGTTTGGTTGGCTATAGGTTGGACGTTCCAATAATGTGACTTGTCTACCAGGTTGGCATATTATATAGTGCATATACAGAGAGATAGTGGGCATAACTTGAGGGGCATCAGATGGGGTCGATCCATTCTAGTTTGTGAAAGACGAACGTGCCTAGACCAGCTAGCTATAGTAGCAATTGAACCCCATTAAAAATAATTAATTAATTAATTAATGATAGGCATGTAATGTAAAGCTGTCACTAGTTGATTTGGAGGTTTTTTGCATGTCACGTTCATTTATGGGATCCACTTCTGATTCGCCTTATAGTCCATTGTCCCCACTTGGAAATTTAAATTCACAAAGCAATGTATGCAATAGTGGGATTCATATAACATTTTAAATTTTCTTTAGTAGAAGATTGTGGTGTGATTCCATTCCAAGGAGTAGTAAACAACCAATCCATCCAGAAAGGAAGACAAAGGCAGAAGAAAATAATTCCATGTCTACCATGAAAGACGTGCAGACTCACTTGATGGGTGGAGCCTAACTCTTGAATAATGGAGTAGTACGGGCTCCTCAGTGGAGGTATACTAGGATTCATGAGTTTCATCTGACCTGGGAATGGGATGCTGGGTAAGATCACGCACTACCTGAGTCCATGGATGCCCAATAGCCCACCCTTTGTCATTAAGTTCTCGTGTATGTGCTGGTTCATGGGACCCATTTGAGCATTTTCCACCTCAAGAAGATGACATGCACTTTACAAGCTCTAGATTTATACTATTTCATGCAGAAAAAAAGGGAAAAATGGCTGAAATCTTGATTTAACAGTTACCCATATAGAAAAAAAAAAGTAGCAAAAAAAGAGGTCTTTGACAATGGTCTGTTTTGTATTGTCTCCTACCTCTTTGATGGGGGAGGCACCGAAGCCATCTTCCTCTGTCTCTCTCTTTCTCTGAGTTTGAAGAGTCTTCTTCTTCTTCTTCTTCTTTCACGCTTCTTATGCGCGAGCCTGCTTCTTGCATTTCCCCTTGTCCTCACTCATCAGCTTTTATCTGCCAATCCATTTCCCATTTCCTTCTCTCGACCTCGGTTGATGGCCGTCCAAGCTCAGTACCCTTCTAACAGCCTTCTCAACAGGTACCATCTCTCTCTCCCTCTCTTCAATCTTCTCAACAGGTACCTTTAAGCTGTATCTGGTGCTGCAGAAAAGGACAGGAAGGGAGGATCGTCATGGATTGCTGGCTTCAACAACAGCCTGGTGGTGGTGGTGGTGGAGGAGGAGGAGGAGAAGGGAGGTTTCTCGATCATCATCATCAGAGGCACGTGTTATTTACAAGCAGAGGCAAGATTTCTTCTTCTTCTTGTTCTTCCTAGCGAAACTCCGTATGAATTTGATTATTCGATGTTGGAGTAGCCTGTGCTGATGAATCATACGATATATGATAAATGAAGGAACAGAGGATACCGTTACGGATACACGCAAGAGGGGAAGAGGAGCTTCGGACACCATTGCTGCCACTAATCCACTCACTCTGAAACAGCAGCTTCAGCCTTCTCAGCTAATTAACCTCTCCCTGCTTCATCGCAACAATCCAATTCCTCACCACCTCGTCTCCACCGGTCTCCGATTATCATCATCCAAGGACCATCACCAGCACCAGCAGAGTCTTCTTCTTCCTGAGCCGGTGAGCTCGATCTCGTCGCTTATATCGCACGAAGATTTCGCAGCTCACCTCAAGCAGCAAAGAGATGAAATGGATCAGTACCTTCTTCTCCAGGTAAATCGCATTCCTGCAAATTCTAGCTTCTAAATACGCTACATTACTTGTAAGAAGACACTCCGAATATGCGAAATCGCCATCACCGTCTATTTTTTCTCACGAAAAAACTTATTGTCGGTTCAATTGTGTCTGATTTTGAGGTTGTGGATGTCATTACGGCTGTGCAGGGTGAACAGCTCAGACGGATATTGGCGGAGAAGCGGCAAAGACACCTCCATGCACTACTTAGCGCGGCGAAGGTGGCGATGCTACGGCGGCTGAGAGAAAAGGAGGAAGAGGTGGAGAAGGCCACCCGCCGGAACGCGGAGCTGGAGGCTCAGGCAGCACAGCTCAGGGCGGAGGCGCAGGAGTGGCAGGCCATAGCGAGGGCCGAGGAGGCCGCAGCGGCGTCGCTTCATGCACGGCTGCAGCAGGCCATTATCGGCGGCGTTCACAACCGGACGCCGACGGAGGAAGAGGACGGCCGATGCCGCGGCCAGGATGCGGAGGATGCCGAGTCGATCTACGAAGATCCAGATCGGGTGGCGGCGGTGCCGCCGGGACTGTTCTGTAGGTCGTGCCGGAGGAAGCCATCAGCGGTGGTTCTGCTGCCGTGCCGGCACCTCTGCTTATGTACGATGTGCGACGGCGCGGTGGCCACCTGCCCCGTCTGCCTCACCGGTAGGGTGTCCAGCATTGAGGTCTACTTCTCTTAGAGGCCCAGGCCCAGCACCCAATTAAATGCCCATAAATTATAATTAAGATAATAAATTAAATATATATATAGTGAATGACGAAATTTTTGGACTTCGCCACTGGTTGACAGACAGGAGCGACATAATTATATTAATTTTTAATGATCTTAATACGATGAAATTAATTTATTATATTTTGTATAAAAGGAAAATTGTATTCCCATATAAGATGTATAGTCTAACGCATTTTGTACTATATCTTCATTTTATTAATAGTTTTTATATATTTATCTTATTCATTCTGTATTTTCTTATTTATTTTAATTATTATATATTAATAATATTTTATCATATAAATATATATTATTTTTTCTTATTGTAATTATATAATATTTATATATAACTATTATTATACAATTAACATTATTCAAATAAATTCTACAAAAATTAAGCTTTCAGCCAAAGATTTACTTATGAATTGAATTGAATCATAAGTTGGCACATAAATTGAACTATATTTTTTTAGCCCACATAAAATACAATCTCACTTCCATTGAAGGGCTTGTCCATTTTTCAGATGTGCAGAGGCTCCCATGTGGGTCTCTCTCTGTCTCGTACCCTCACCAGGGACACCAGGCTTTTTTACCCTCACCAGGGACACCAGGCTTTTTCAGACATTATCTAGCTGGGTGTGGAGCCAAGTGCCCACCAGAAGAAGATGCAACATCAGCAGAGGTCCTAGCCTGTATCCATATCAGCCCCACTCTACCAAGCAATCTCATTGAAGTGGACTGTACAACAACAAAAAGGAGAAAGGACAATGGCCAAACAACAAATTTTTGTTGCCAACTACTCAACTAGAATTGCACCAACATCTGATAGATATGTCCAGGCAAGTAATTATCTTATCAGAACAACAACATAGCCAAGGAAATGGTGATACCATGATGCCCAAATTATTCATAAGTTGATTCGACTGCTTGATGACAATGGCATCAAGAAGAAGAAAAAAAAGGCTATTTCAATACTTCAGAACCAAAAAAAAAATGTATCCAATGCAGCAAGGCAGAAGCAGAACCTAGCTTCTACTCCTGTGTTAGTCCCCCACACCCTCCACATCAGTTCTTCTTCTTCTTTGCGGAGGTTGCTTGAGAGTACAAGAAGGTGCCAAAGATGGCAATGGCTGAACCCAGGGCATTGAGCGGCTTCACTGGGTTTCGGAATACCAGTACCGTGGAGATTATCACAACGACCCTCTTCATGGTGTTGCCGATGGAGAAGGTGAGGGGGCTGATGTCGTCGAGGGCCTGGTAAGAGGACTGGTTGTAGAGGTGGTAGAAGACGCCGGAGACCAGGACCCAGAAGTAGAAAGTGGAAGATTTTCCGACGGCGGCGATGGCCTTGTGGTAGCCAGGAATCCACTGGGGACCCTCGACAAAGATGGCGACGGGGAGGAGGTAGAGGAGGGAGATGATGGTAATCCAGCCGTAGAGGTTGAGGCCGTCGACCTCGCGGAAGCTTTGGAGGCTACGCTTGGAATAGATGTTGCGGAGGACGAAACCGACATTGCTGATCATCGCACCGGAGAGGCCGGCGATGTTGAAGGAGACTTCGGTGACGGCGGCGAGTGAGCAACCGAAGACGATGGGGAGGATGGAGAGCCAGACAGCGACGGGGTAGGTGTCGCCGAGGAAGGAGGAGAAAATGACGGAGAAGACGGGCTCCGCGGACTTGATGACATGGGTAAAGGAGACGGCAACCTTGGAGAAGGAGACGCAAGCGGAGATATGGCCGACGGTGTGGAAGAGAGCGGGGCCGAGGAGGGCAAGGAAGAAGGGCTTGGAGACCTTCGGGGCTGGCTGGAGCTTAAGGGTCCAGAGGAGGACCATCCAGATGGACCCTACGAAGAGCTGGAACGTCGCAAGGAACCACGGGAAGGGGAAGACGTTCAGGGCCTTCTTGTTGTAGATGTTGAAGATGATGTTTTGGAGGTACCAGAGCCCAAATACCAACCCTAGCTGCAGCGTCGTCTTCTTCTTCTTCTCGGGAAGCATATCGGGGGATGCCGATTCCGGATCCGATTCTCCTCCGGGGGCTTCTGCTGCTGCATCGGCGGCGGCTCTGAGCTTATGGAGATGAAGCGGCAGCGGCAGCGGCAGAGGCAGATGAGAGAGGTCGATAGGGTGAGATCTACGGCAGAGGAGGCTGGGCTCGAGGGGAGGAGAGAGTTTCGTTATCGGATAATTACGGAGGCGGTGGCGGCCATGGTAGCAGCTAGATCTATGGAAATTGACGGCGGCGGGGGAGGAGAGGTTCATAGCGAGCATGGCGGCGATGGTTCGATCCAGTCAGTGACTGTTTCCGAGAGAGAGGGAGAGGGTCTGTAAGGAAGCTAAAAGGGCAAGGAGAAGAAGAAGAAGAAGATTTGAATCTGATGGCTGAGGGATAAAGAATGGTCGATGCAAAATATTCCAATATTGGCACCTAACAGTGATCCATGCTGCTGGAAGACTCCTCGCTGAAAGTCGGGTGGACGGCGACCCAGCAACATCATATTCAACTATGCAAAATATGAACAATTGGGATTCTGGGCTGGAGCCTGAACTACCTGCTTAGTAGGGCCTCTGTTGAGGGCTGAACATGTAGACGACGGCCTCTCAACAAATCTTGGGCTATAAGCCCGTGGGCTCTTATGGGCCTGTTTAGGACTGGAGATCTAGACAATGAAATTTCAATTAATAGTCTATTTTTTATAAGAAAATTTTATTTTTAGTCAAATAATATTATATTATATTATATATGTAATAACTAAAATAAAATATTAACGCTTGTTTAAATAAAAATATTGATTATAAATTTGATTTTATGTATTATACATGTATGTGCTGAACAATAGTAAAATTACGGTATTATTTTAGCGGTAAAATATTATAATATTATTTAAGATTTCAATTGAAAAATATATTTTTATTCAAGAATATAAACCAAATTGATGAAGGTGGTAAAACACTTGTTATACTTTTTCAGTTAAAAATAATGAATTAAGAAAAATTATATTAAAAGCGATATAAATGATAAATATATCTTTTTGTATAATATGTGATATTAAAATATTTAATAAATATTAATTAAGTCTCCATTAAACATAATTTATTTTGAGTTTGAAAATTAGTTTACAAATTACTATTTGATATTAAAATTAATTAAATTTAGCGGATTTAAAATTTTGTCAAAAAATAATGCTATACCCAACCTTATAATCGAACTTTATTCACTAATAATTTAGCGGATTTAAAATTTTTACTTCTTTTTGTTTTTTTTTTCATTTTCTCAACTTTCCATTCAATAATCTCTTTTTTATTTAATGATTTCTTTTTTATTTTTATGATTACATTCATTTATTTTTTTTCACAATTAAATTATACTAATTTTAAATTTATTTTTTGACTAAATAGTAAATGTATTTATAGAGAAAAATGAAAATATTATGTTTTATAATAATTTTATACATAAATTAAGTATTAATAATCTAAATTATTCCGAAAAAAATTTAAATATATTTTTTTAAATTTCAAATTGTAAAATTAAATTAAATTTTAATATAAATATCAAATTCAGTTTCAGCTGATAAAAACTATACTTCGTTGAACTGTCCAATGTTACATTCCGTCGTAAAGTTATTTTTGCACGGTTGCATGTCTCTTAATATTGGTAAAAGACATATTTGCCCTTGATACGATCCTATTTCCCTCCCACAAACTAAAGATGCATATGCATGCATGTGTACACCGAAGGAGAATCTTGTCATCACACTTTCTTTAGACTTTTTTAAATGGATGACTTTATTATTTTTATTATTATTATTTTATTCACCTATACGTGAGTGTCATAACCCCACGTGGTTAATTACTAGGGGATTGTACTACTAAAGTTGGGGGAGTGGGTAGTGAATGGAGTAGATGCCAGAATGGGTCTGACTCAGCAAGCATCTACATGGATTTGCGTGTAAAATATCCAAAAGTTGAAGTTATTTTATAATTATTTTTTCTACCACGTGATATTCTCTTCTTATTTAAAGAATTAAATAAATTACACGTAATTATTTACCTTTTTTTTTGTGCATATTAACAATTTACTACAAATGGCACCATCCACATGTAGTAGCAAGCTTGGCATGCTCCCACGTGTCAAATCTATAATACATGATATTTAAGTGTTTAATTAATTCCTAAATAATTATTGCAAAAAAATCCTAAATACATATAAATACTTTATTAATATGTTAATATTTCATTTTAATTAATTTACCTTCCTGGACAACAACCCTACCTGTCATTATGAAGTCCGAATATTTATTTAATGAAATATAATAATTTATATTACTGCAAATAATTTAAAATAAAGCAAAAAAAGGACATGATATTTGGATCACGACCACGGTTTTGTTGGAAGAGGAGCGGGGAACTGATAACCACGCGCGATTCTTTCGCGTGGGCGCGTGCCCCTGAGCCTATAGGAATATGGGCGTTGGAAACGGTTTCGGACACGACACGTGATTATGTCGTGATTGGGCCTCGAGGACCCAACTCGGAGAAGCCGCGGAACAAAGGAACGGATCCTATAATAATATGAGGAAGGCTAATTTACGGTTTTGTCCGATTACCATTGCCACCCCTACAATAGACCCTAATTTCCACACAAGTCCATAACTTGTGGGAGCTTTGCTCTCAATTACCATCTCCAAATATGCTTTGCTTTTACTTTGAGTTAGTAAAACATCCTCGAATTCAAGACAAATACGGTATGTGTGGTCCTTTATTCTATAGGGGGAAGACTTGAAATAAAAAGAAAGATTAGGATTTTTTTGCAAAAGAACGAACAAATAATGGAGGTCGGTTTTCCCTTCATTCCGCCAATGGATTCACTCCCGCACGGCCGCTGTTTTGACTCTCTCACTTCCTCTCAATAACCCACCAACCAAATCCTCACACTATATGGCCATCCCTTCCCCTCTCTCTTCCACTCCTATTTCGACTTTTTCTCTCTCTCTAACATACCACTGTAAGATACAGCTAACCCACAAAGACTAAATCCGCCGTTGAAATGGAGATCAGGTCCTCGAGGAGGCCCTATTTCGCGGAGGAAGACGTCGGCTTGGCTTCTCTGGCGGACATGGAAGTGGGGTTTTCAGGCAGCATCAACAGCCCGATTTTCTCTCGATCTATCTGCTCCGCCAGAGGAGGATTCAGGAAGGTGGGGGTTTTCCCTGTCATCTCTCCGTTTTGTCCGAGGTTCTATAACCCGAGATTCGAGGACCAACATTTTCATCAGCTCCATTTCTTGGAGTCCTGCTTCCTCTGCAAAAAGCCCCTTGGAAACAACCGGGACATCTTCATGTACAGGTCAGTTGAAAGATCTGGCCTTTGAGATTTACCATAGAGAAAGTCATGTACTTTTGAAGATATTTAGGGATTTTCTGATGTGGGGTTTGTCACTTTTGCAGAGGGGATACGGCTTTCTGCAGCGAAGAGTGCAGGCAGGAGCAGATAGTCATGGACGAGGCCAAGGAGAAGAAAATCAGCCTCTCTTCTTCCTTGAAGGCCATGAGGAAGAAGGACAAGAGGAAATCAAGCTCTCCCACCGAATCTCGGGGCTACGCCGTCCATCGAAGCACCGTAGCTGTGGCATCATGAGTGGGCATATCACATTCCACAAGCCTTTCATATCAGTATCTAATAACACATACATAAAACGAAAACAATGGAGAGAATATTTGGTGGGTTTTGCTCAATGAGACGGCTCTGTTCATTTATGACGCTATCTTTTTTTGGTCGCAGTGTACTCCTTGGAGACCTTTTCTCTGCAATCAATTACACGTTCTTGATTCAAAGAACAAGAAATGAGACAGATTGATATGAAAAGCATTGATGGAAACTTGAAATTTTCACTAAATTTTTTAGGGTTTAGACCTTTTCACTGCATGATTTTTCTTTACTGTCATTGCCCAAATTATATACTATATTTAATGTTATATATATATATATATGATTGAAATGGTTTTAATCCCATTATTATTTTTAAATAAATATGAATTAAATATATTATATTATCATAATACAATACCTTTTTATATAAAATTTTTATACAAATTAAAAGTAAATATTCAAGGTGGGTATGCCATATAACACTAAGTATTATAAACCGTTGTTAACTTTATTTTTAGAATTTTTCGTTATATCCTTGGTATATCAAATTTTTTGCAAAATTATTCGTAGGAATATTATTTGCAAAATTTTGTATTAATTATTCACATAATTCTAGCTTTATTCTTGAGTTTTAACGCCACCCTCAAATCTAATATCAAGTTTAATTCCAATTATCTTATCACAATCAATCTAAGAAAATAAAACTTCGCAATCAATTATGGCCCAACAATATCATCGTAGTCCTCATACAGTAGAGGTCTCTTGGAGCAATGATGGTACGTGGATTGTGAATAGGCACAGGCAAGATACTATAAAAAGTACGTTCCCTCGTCATGATATGGAACCAGTGCCCTCGAATTATAGATATACGACGGTTGTTTACCTTCACCCTGCACTCACGTATATTTATGCCTTAGTCGTTTGCTTCCTACTCAAGCATAATCAGATCTTTCATAGGTCTATTAACGATACCTTTATATTACATATACGTGCCTTATAATTCTGTTCCTAGTCAAACTTGAAACTCGACACTATCTTCGTGTCGTAACAATGCACTTCATGATATAACATATATCATCTACGTACCAAAATATAATAATAGTACACATAATAAGAGACAATTATAATGATACACATAATAATGCCCATAATATGAATTATTCAATTATAGTCGTACAAAAGTCAATTTCTTATACGGTCAACTTAATTAATATTTTTCTTAGCCTACTGCTGGTTCTATATATTATTATATTTTATTCACGTGATATCGATTTCCCATTTTAATAAATATATATGCTATATCTTAATCTAGTTTAATTTTTATTTTTTATTCATGTCTTTTTTAAATCATAGGCATGATATTGATTTTTAATATAAAATCTTGTAAAGAATTACACTCGTTCCAATTGTACTTGCTGACAATAAACTCACTTATCTTATATTCGAGATTCGTTTATCTCGACTTTCTTTTTAATTATCTCGAGGAATACTGTAATACCAAAATAAATCCCGACTTCATAACCAGTTCGAATGAATCCGGAAAGTGGGATCGAACCGGGATCTGACGAGTAACTAGGGAGTAGATTTAACCAGAAGGAGGAAATAAGTCAATGAGAGGCTATGAACGATGAATAAAGGTGAGGAGAAACCCTTAGTCATGAGACTCAAAATCATGGATTGGGAGAAGATGGACTGGAGGCAGTGTGTTAAGTCCAAGTCGACCGACCAGCCTATACAAATAGCTGTAGGTCAGGATGAGTGTCGGGGCAGTTGGACCATTGGCACCAAAGAAAATGGTTACATGTGAAAACTATTGTTTGTGCATTAACTTGTGGTACATGACCATCAAGATGCCCAAGAGGGGTAGTGATGGGTCCTAAGGGCTACTAGACGACATGGTGGAGATAAGAGCAATTCATCGTGCGAGTTAGTCGGGAAGCTCAGAGTAGCTTCTTGCGTATGAGACTGGGGTGGGGTCGAGATGAGGTTTTTGTCCTCGTACGAACATGGAGTGGCATTCGGGTCTGAGGGTCAGATGTCGAGAACATCCACTCAGACCTAGGATAGAAGTGGACGGACTTCTATTTTGGTGGATCATAAAGACGCTCTGATCCATAAGTTGGTGTAGTGGATGGGCTACACCTACGATTGTGTGTACCCTTCCTAATAAAAGGCGAGTGTTATTTGCTAAACACACCTAATATGGTAATGGGAAAAAGTTTTGAAACTGAACTTTGAGGAAAATTTTCTTTTAAAGGAAATGATAACCTTGACATAATTATCTTGAACACTCACTCAGAATTGTAGAACTCAACCCCTCTCTTTTACCTATTTTAGGAGTAAAGAGATAAGACAAAAGAAAACATGAAGATTTACCCTCTGTCAGGTATACTTAAAGCCACTTTTAAGTTTGCATGTTGATTGATTTATGCTATTGCAAGGAACGAGGTTCAAATTACGCCTGACTCTTCTTGATTAAAGAAGGGGAAACCCCTCTTAAACAAAGGGAGCGACGGGTTGATCACGGGGATCTGACCAAACCAGGTCGGGGTGTGACATATGTCCCTAAAGTTCATGTTTCTTGACTTTTAGATCTATAATGTTAACTTTTCCCCAAATCGAGTTTGGCTTTCAATATCCTCCTTGTTCCTCAATTTACTTAAAATTATGTATGGGGCTCAAGTTTTCTAAATTCACAATTTGGTCCCCAATTTTCAAAAATTATCATTTTGCCCTTACTTTTCAAAAATAGTCAATTGACCCCATTTATTTCAAAAATTGACCAATTGCCCCCCACCCAACATATGATCTTTAATTTTGAGAAATTTCATGGAGATCCCTCAAAATTTTGAAATTCCTAATTTTCTCCAATTTCTTCCCCCAATTTTACCCCTTTACACTGACCGAATTTGATTTCTCAAAATTGGCCATTCAAATGGGGTTAATTGCTCCAATTGATGGCATGGATTGATTCATATTCTTCCATATGATCAAATGGAGCTTTGAATTGCAGAATTTGGGTCCAAAATAAGCTTAAACGGAGCTTAACAAGAAAATTGTTCATAGAGAGATAAAGCTTACTATTGGAGATGCGACAGTCTAAACTCTTGATCTAGGGAGGTAGCTCTCGTCCTTAGGGTCTTCCTAAGATAGAGAATCACTACAATTGATGTCCATATGTGTAAACCCCATCCTTTAGTAATGAGAAAAACCGGGAAATAATCGGCCAATGTGATCTTTAAACCGAATTGGTCTACAAGTCCAACTATTAGGGGACGAGCAAATTTGAAAATTTCTAACTCCCATGGGACTCAAAAAGGTTCATAAACTTGGGCAAAAGAACCCTAGGACATAATGAGGAAGAAAAACCGAAGTAGTTCAATAGAACTGGGTCTGAACCGGATAGAACCGCTTTATAAACCGAGTTGATTCATTGAACCGGAATCGATAGAGAATGGGTAAACCAAGACGCTTATGGATCCCTTAAGATTCAAAGAGGTTTATAATCCTTGGGAAGGAACCTTAGAACAATGTGGGAGAGAAAAACCAGATCGGTTCGGGTGAACCGGATTAAACCGATTTAAGAATTGAGCCTATTTATGAACCGAAATCGATTAAGAGATGGTAAACAGAGAATTTTATGGACCCTAAGTGATCCAAGGAGTCACAAAAGATATGGAAATGGACTTGTAAAGGAATTAGGGATGAAAACCAAACTGGTTTAGGTGAACCAGATCCGAACCAGTTTGGACCAATTTGAACCACTATTGAACCAGATCCTAAATTCATTTTTCTAGGTAGCTTAAATAATTCAAATTTGAGATTTGAGGTCATCATTAGATAGAAAATGAATTTAGATGAATTTAGAAAATTTTAGATTTGAAAAACTCGGTCGAATGAGGGGTGAACCGGCCAGTTTAAGCTTTGAACCCGGTTCAGACCGGTCCGGTCCGGTTTGGAACAGTGTCATCTTCTTCCTCAGGATGACAGCACTGTTCACTCACCGGGAAACTGAAGAAACGCCAGCAAAGAAGAAACGCTTCTGTTTGGTATGTTTCAGGTCTTCAATTCCTGTCATAACGGTGCCAAACGGACGGCCAACGGGTCCCCGAGCTTCCTATATAAAGAGCCACTCTCCATTTGTCCTCTCCACACCTGAAAAGCTCACTCTCTCTCAGTTACTTAGTTTTTCGGTGAAGCTCGAACCAGAGCTTCGATATAAGGTAAATTCTAAGCCAAAGAAGGCAAGGTCGTGTTCATTAGAACCGGGGAAAAGTTAGCTACACGGTGGTGGCGTCCATTCATCCCGAGAGTTGCTGGAGAAGCGCCGACGTGATCAAATAGTGAAGCAGGTTCGGCAGACCTCCTCAGGCCAATTCGAAGCTGCCCTGTTTCGGTCGAGTTGAAATCGACCAATTTGAGCCCTCCTTAGGCCAAACCAAGCTCTCCCGACACTCCTCATCCCTTCCACGACCGAATTAGGACTAAAAGGTAAGCCAATTCGACTCCCCTTTACAATTTCAGATCGTTGTTAGAGAGAGAGTTGGCCGAATTTCAATGAAGAAATTCTAATCCAATTCGATATCAATTGATGTCATTCTTGATCCTAGGAAAAACCTCTGAAAGAGAGCTACCTTCCTAGATAGAAAGCTCCGACCGCCACGCCCTCACTGGTGAGAAATCGAAGCTTTCTCTCTTTACGGTCTGTTTTCCGGCGAAGCTTCATTTGAAATCGTTCTGGCCTTAAAATCTGTGATTCAAAGTTCCCTAGAATTGTATGAACATTTAGGAACTCAATTTCAACTCCAATTTCAATAATTAGAGGTGTTTGATCGGTCAATTTGATGAAATCAAATTCAGTAGTGTTGAAGAGTTGAAATTGGGGAAATTTGGGGATTTTTGGGGATTTTTGAAAATTCGAAGGACCAAAATGTAATTTTCTAAAATTGAGGGTCAATTGGTCATGATAAGAATATTAGAGGGCCAATTGAGAAATTTTAGACTTTTTAGGGCAAAAATTTACCATTTTTCTAAAGAATGGGCAAAATGGTAATTTTGGAAAAAATTAAGGGACCAAATTGGAAATTTGGGAAATTAAACCTCTTTGTGTGAAATTAAATAATTTGCGGTCCCAAGGTAAATTTTAAAAGTTTTAGGACTCAAATTTAGGGAAAAACCCGGCAATAGGGACTTAAAGTTAAAGAAAAATAACTTTAGGGACATAATTACAAATATATGTAAAGTTGGGTTTTTTCATTCATTTAGAACGAATGAGGGCTATTAGGCCAAAAGATAATGAACAACCATGTTCATTTTCGTGTAGGAGAATGAGGCATCGGGAACGCCAGTCGAGGTCCAGCTTACTAAGGACGGAACCCGACTAAGTGGAATTTCACTATACTATCGGGTGAGTGGGATTATATATCATACCCGGTTGGGGATGATAAGTACCCCAGTATAAAAATCCACTGTTCAGTGGTATTTTAATTATCACAACTGAGAAAGTGATGTGAAAATTATGCGAAAAAACTACTTACCGGTTGTAAGTAGATCATACCCGGTTGATATGATGAGACTTTCTCGAATGAAGTTGATAACCCGTTCATTGGTTATGAACGGAGATGTCCTTATACCGGTTGGTATAATGGACAATGAAAACCTATTTTGTCAGAAGTGTTATCCCCTGACTGTGTGCTAATGCTTAAACTATTTGGGAGACTTTTTTGACAGGAGCTCGAATAGCTCTTATAGGTCGGGGGCCTCAGTTTTGGAACTTGAGGGCTAATATGCCCTGTTTTTGAAAAACTCGAATAGTGGACCATAGACCAATGGACACGAGTAGGAGCTCGTAAAAGAACATGATATATATATATATATATATGTGTGTGTGTGTGTGTGTTATTAAATCTTAATAAGTGAATTGTTTGGTTATGGTACCAAGGCAGGTTCGACATACTCAGTCAACTATTAGTAGTGCAACATAACCAGTCTCCGGACCAGTCAAGTCAAACGGCTACAGGTTGAGTTGAAGGTCGGGACCGTTGGAACAAATGGCACCACATATTACATGGTAATTTAATTAATATATATTTAATTATTACAATTAATACCAATAATTTAATACCTAAATTAAATTATTGAAATTAATACAAATAATTTAATACCGAAATTATGGTAATACCAATAATTTATGGTAATATTAATAGTAGTAATAAATCTTGCCCATTTAATACACGGGTTTTACGCCTATATAAAGAGATCATCCCCATTTCATTCTCCTCACACCTGAACACTTCTCTCTCTCTACTGCTCCATTTCCCGGTAAAGCTCGAACAAGAGCTTCAACTTGAACAAAGGTCGGGCTCTTTAGAATCGGGGAGAAGATAGCTATCTGATAGCAAATTCTAGTCAATCTGAGAATCGTTGGAGAAGCGCCGACATGATGGAATAGTGAAGCAACTTTGGCGGACCGAAGCTGCCCTATTTCGGTCAAGTTGAAATTGGCCATTTCAAGCCCTCCTCAGGCCAAACCAAGCCCTCCCAACACTTCCTTAGCCTTTCCATGGCCGAAATAGGATCGAAAGGTAAGCCAATTCGGCTCTCCTTTACAATTTTCAATTAGTGCTAGAGAGAGAATCGACTGAATTTCAATAACGAAATTCTAATCCAATTCCGCATCAATTGATACAATTCTTGATTCTAAGATAAACCTCAGGATGAGACCTATCTTCCCAAATCGAAAGCTCGGACCGCCGTGCCTTCACCGGTGAGTAATCGAAGCTTTCTCTCTCTACAGTCTATTTTCCGGTGAAGCTCCGTTTGAGCTCGTTCCGATATTAAAATCTGTGATTCAAAGTTTCTTAGAATCGTATGAACATGCAGGAACTCAATTTCAACTCCAATTTCAATAATTAGAAGTGTTTGATCGGTCAATTTGATGAAATCAAATTCGGTAGTGTTAAAGAGTTGAAATTGGGGGAAATTTTGGGGATTTTCAAAATTCAAAGGGCCAAAATACAATTTTATGAAATTGAGAGTCAATTGGGCATGGAAATAATGTTGGAGGACCAATTGAGGAATTTTAGAATTTTTGGGGCAAAACTTACCATTTTTGTAAAAGAAGGGCAAAATGGTAATTTTGGAAATTTTGGGAAATTAAACCCCTTTTTGGTGAAATTGAATAAATTGAGGTCCCAGGATAAATTTTTAAAGTTACAGGACCTAATTTGAGGAAAAACAGACATTAGGGACTTAAAGTTAAAGAGAAATAACTTTAGGGACCTAATTGCAAATAACTAAAAGTTTGGGTTTTCTCATTCATTGGAAATGAATGAAGGCTGTTATGCCGAGTAATAATGAAAAAGGTTGTTTATATCGTGTAGAAATGTGAAATACCAGGAACACCAGCAAGGATAAGCTCGCGTGAATACAAAGAAACAATCTAGTGGAATTCACGGCATTAACGAGTGAGTGAGTTTACTAACATCATACCCAGTTGGGATGATGAGCACAAATTAAAGATAAAAATCACTTACCGGTTGTGAGTGAAAATTTTATATCATACTCGGTAGGGGATGATAAGTACCTCGGTATAAAAACCCACTATTTAGTGGTATTTTAATCATCACCACTTAGAAAAAGTGATGTGAAAATTATGCAAAAAAAAAAACTACTTACCGGTTGTAAGTAGATCATACTCGGTTGGTATGATGAGACTTACTCGAAGGAAGTTGAAAACCCGTTCATCGGTTATGAACGGAGATGTCCTTATACCGGTTGGTATAATGGACAGTGAAAACCTATTTTGTCGGAAGTGTTCTCCCCTGACTGTGTGCCAATACTTAAACTATTTGGGAGACCTTCTCGACGGGAGCTCGAATAGCTCTGATAGGCCAGAGGCCTCGGTTTTGGAACTTGGGGGTTAAATGTCGATTTTGAAAATCTCGTATAGTGGGCCCAAGGCCAGTTGGCACGAGCAGGAGCTCGTAAACAAACATGATATATGTGCCATAAAACTTAATAAGTGAATTGTTTGGCCATGGTACCAAGATAGGACCGACATGCTCAGTCAACTAGCGGCAATGCGACATGACAGGTCGATGGACTAGTCAAGACAAACAGCTGCAGGTTGAGTTGAGAGTTGGGGCCGTTGGACTAGTGGCACCACATATTACATGGCAATTTAGGAAAACTTTGTTTGTGCATGCACTATAAGTACGGGATCATCAAGACGCCCATGAGGGGTAGTGATGTGTCCTAAGGGCCCTGGACGACCCGGTGAGTATAAGGGCAGATTGTCGTTTCAGGTTTTTGTGCAAAATTTGGAGTAGCACCAAGCGCATGAGACCGGGGTGGGGATAGGATGAGGTCTTTGTCCTCATACGGACACGAAGAAGTGATTTCGGGATTGTGGGTTGAATGTCACGTACATCCACTCATTACCAGGTTAGAAGTGGTCGTACTTCTATCTGGGTGGCAGGAAAAGTCGCTCCAAAGCTACTAGTGGGTTCGGTAGTGATATTGACTTGCGAATGTGTGTAACCTTCATGATGAAGGATGTGTGTTGGGTGATGACACACCGTGGTAACTAAGAAATAATGGGAAAACCCGAATTTTTAAATGAAGGGATTTTTGAAAACAAAGGAGTCTAGCATACTCCATATAAATGTTTTTCTTAAAAATCAAAAGCTTTTAAAAAACCCATTCACTGAGTAGTCGTACTCACCCCCTCCCTTATATCCCTTTCAGGAAATCCTGGAAAGCCTCCCCTTAAAGACCGTCAACTAAGATGCCTGTAAGACAAGTATGTAAAGTTTTAAATTTCATGCAGTTTTGATTATGCTATTCCAGGAAAAAGGTGCATGTTAAAGGACGTCTTACTCTTTACGGTTTACAATAAGGGAAATCCCTTTAATAAACCGGGAGAGTGGCAGGTTGATCACGGGGATCCGACCAAACCAGGTCGGGGCGTGATAACCTGTCATATCACACTGCCACTAGTTGACTGAATATGTCAGTCCTATCTTGGTACAATGGCCAAACAATTCATTTATTAAAGTTTTATGGCACATATCTCATGTTTGTTTACAAGCTCCTGCTCGTGCCCACTGGCCTATGGCCCACTTGTTCGAGATTTTCAAAACCGGGTATAATAGCCCCCAAGTTCCAAAACCGAGGCCCCCGGCCTATAAGAGCTATTCGAACTCCCATAAAAAAAGGTCTCCCAAATCGTTTAAGCATTGTCACCCAGTTAGGAGAGAGCACTTCCGACAAAAATATGTTTTCAACTGTCCATTATACCAACCAGGTATATGGACATCTCCGCTCATAACCGATGAACGAGTTTTCAAATTCCTTCTAGGAAGTTTTATCATACCAACCGGGTATGATCTACTTGCAACCGGTAAGTAGTTTTTCTGCATGATTTCACATCACTCCTCTAAGTTGTGATGTTTAAAATAACATTTGGTAGTGGGTTTTCATTTCAATGTACTTATCATCCCCAACCGGGTATAATATAAAATCACACTCACACGTAGATGTAGTGAATTCCAATAGATCAGTCCCTTGTATTCACATGTACTTGTCCTTGCTAGCATTCCCGGTACTTCGTGTTCCTATACGATATGAACATATTGGTTTATTATCTCTCGGCCTAATAGCCTTCATTCATTCCAAATAAAGGAGAAAAATTAAATTTTTATTTATTTGCAATTAGGTCCCTAAAGTTATTTTTCTTTAACTTTAAGTCTCAAATACCGATTTTTCCTCAAATTGAGCCCCAAAATTTTAAAATTCTCCTTGGGCCCTCAATTTATTCAATTTCACAAAAATGGGTTTAATTTCCCAAATTTCCATTTTGGTCCCCCAACTTTTCCAAAATTACCATTTTGCCCTTCCTTTACAAAAAAGGTAAATTTTACCCCAAAAATTCTAAAATTTCTCAATTGGCCTTCTAACATTTTTATCATGCTCAATTGACTCAATTTTAGAAAATTACATTTTGGTCCTTCGAATTTTCAAAATTCCCCAATTTTTCCCTCAATTCCTACTTCTTAACATAGCTGAATTTGATTTCATAAAATTGACCGATCAAACGCTTCCAATTATTGAAATTGAGTTGAAATTGAGTTTCTACATGTTTATACGATTTTTTAGCAATTTGAATTGTAAGTTTTAATGCGGAACGAGCTCAAATAGAGCTTAACCAGAAAATGGATTGTATAGAGAGAAAGCTTCGATTACTCACCAATGAGGGCACGACAGTCCGAGCTTTCTATCTTGACAGGTAGTTCTCCTCCTGAGGTTATTCTTAAGATAAAGAATGACATTAATTGAAGTCGAATTGTATTAGAATTTTATCATTGAAATTCGGTCGTCTCTCTCTCTAACATCAATCAGAAATTGTAGAGTGGGGCCGAATTGGCTTACCTTTCTGTCCTAATTCGACCGTGGGAGGGCTGAGAAAGTGTTGGGAGATTGGCCGATTTCAACTCGGCCGAAATAGGGCAGTTTTGGTACGCCGGAGTTGCTTCACTATTCAATCACGTCGGTGCTTCTTCGGCTACTCTCGGAATAAATGGATGTCACCACCGTGTAGTTGACTTCTCTCTGATTCTAATAAACCCGAGCTTGCCTTCTTTGGCTCAGAAATAACCCTATATCGAAGCTCTATTTCGAGTTTTGCCGAAAAACTAAACAATTCAAATAGAGTTAGTTTTTCAAGTTTGAAGAGAATTAATAGAGATGTGCTATTTATATAGAGAGATCGGGTATTGGTTATCCGTCCGTCCGGCACCTTTAGAATATGAAAACGTATTAAATGCTGATTTTCATTTATATACAAAAAAAATAAAAGAAATAATAGTGTATGCACGTGGTTGGTCCCAATATTAAAACTATTAATTCTTATAACATTTTTTATAGAATTATTAATATATAAAAGTTTATTTATATAATTTAATTTTAATTTTTTGTTAAAAATAAATTATAAATCTATTAACCATTTTAAAATTTTGAATATGGGTTACTTTTTTGTATTATTACAATTATTTATAAATTTATTAGAATTTAAAAAAGGAAAAATAATTTATTAGGATATAAAAAAAGAAAAAAGTAATATAGTATAGCAATAATATATTTATAAATATATTAATATATAAAAAGAAAAAATAATCTATTAGTTTCTAATAAAGGAAATAAAAAAATAATATTATTATAATATATTAAAGTTTAATAAATAAAAAAATAATATATTAGAATTTTTTTAATATTTTTTATATACATTTAATAAAATTACGTATTTTTGTTAAAATAGTGAAAAAAAATTTTAAGTGAGGGTGGACCCCTCCGTCCACTTTTCTGAGCCCAAGGCTGGAGGAGCCAACCAGCGGGACCAAGGCTCGAGTCTCGGTACAATTGACATGCCTAGCCCTGCAATGGAAGCTCAGCTACTAACGGGGGAATTTCTTACCTCTTTTTAGATAATCTCAGCTCCAAATAGCTCAAAATAATTTTGAGTTAATTGTGGTAGGTAAAATAACTAATTTACAAGATGAAAAATAAATTTTAAAAGATTTATTACCAACCATCACAATTATAAAAAAAATTTAATTTATAAAATTATATATATAATAAGTTTAATTTGATTATAAGTAATAGAGAAACAAGTTCAAAAGACCGCCGAAGATGAAGAAAATAATTCTTCTATCACTCGTCTGGATGAAGATACTCTCTCCTCTAATCACATGTATGTAAAACAAAGTAGAGGAACAAGTTTTAGGGAAAATTTTTGAGAGATTATATCTTTTTTTGCACAATGAGAGGTTACTCTTCAAGAAGAGTAGACAAATACCCTTTTATATAACATCCTTTCTTGTTCATTTTTAAAGTTAATTAAAAACTAAGAATTAAGAGGCAAATAATTAAAAATTATTTTAAATAATACGAAGTAAAATGATAAAAATAGTTAATTAAAACATAAGAATTAAAAGATAAATAATTAAAATTCATTTTAAATAGGACGAGGTAAAATGGTCTAGTAAAAGACCATTTCTCCATTTGTGTCTTTTCTATATAGGGAAAATTTGTGCGCAGTGGAGCAACGGCCTTCCACGGAAACTTAGGCTTTGTCTCTGACAAAGAGAAAGTATTAAGAAGGTGGGGATGGCAACTGACTTTGGTTTTCATTTCCTCCATTTCTCCATTATACAAATTTTTGCTTGCAACTCATGATTTTGTATAAGTTATTTTGTGAATTAATTAAACCATGGTTGGTATTCATTTTGAAAATATTTACCCACTTAGCTATAGTTTATCATCATAATATAGCATATATATGAACTCATGAGGTCATTTCCTTTGGGATAAAGGGCATGATTTTGTACAAGTTATATTATATTTTGCATTAATTAATAATTAAGTTTAAGTTAATTGTTGTAATTAACTACTTTACAAGGTGGAAAATAAATTTTAAAAAATTTATTACCCATAATCACCGTAAAAAAATTAAATTAGAAGAAAAATTATAACACTCTTTGTACTATAAAACCTTCAAACATTTTCAATTTTTAAAAAAATTCATAATTAACTTCTCATATTTATGAGAGAAAATGTTAAACCTAATTAATAAACTTTTTTTTATCTTATCCTCTATTATTGAAATAGTTGTTTTACAAATTCAAGTATTAACTTAGGTATTTTATAAAAATTAAACTGATATTATTCATATATAATATATATTAAAAATATTGCGCTAAATTTGATAAAAATATTATATTTATTAATGATATATTAAAATGTCTTATTATATTTTAAAGAAATCATTAAAAATTATGATTTATTAGGTTGTTATTATTTTTAGGGTTTTTTTTTATTTTTCTTCTTGTGCCACACCATGATTTTTCACGGTGCATGAAGAAATGGGGTGGAGTCACTGGTCTAGGGACGAAATTTCTGAGAGGTTACCTTTTCAAGTGTAGACAAACACTCTATATAAGCTGTGGTTCATTTTTGAAGTAGGAGAGTTCATCAACACAGCAACATCGAGTTTGAGTTCCGAATTGAGAAGCAGTAAGTTCATTTTTGTTATTAATCTTATTGCTGTAAATGTATTTGTATATTCCACTGTTATTACGTTGAAAATTTTATCAAATAACAGAAAGCAGTCGTAATGGAGTCGTCAAACAATCAGATCGAACAGCAGAACAAGATCGATGAGTTGTACCAACTTCTGAGCCACGAAGGAACCCAAAATTATCTAAATGAAATGGAGAAATTAACAATATGCCACACTGACCTCCATAAGGCAGCGGCTGCAGGGATGCATCGTTGGGCCTTGGAGGTGGCTAATCTGGCGCCCTCTCTCACAAGAAAGTTGAACCACGAAGGCCTTAGTCCGATGCACTTGGCCCTGCGTCATGGTCACGATCAGACCGTGAGAGCTCTAATGGCTTTCGACTCCACCCTAATCCGTGTGAAGGGACGAGGTCTGAAAACTCCACTTCATTATGCAGCTGAACTAGAGAACATCGAGCTCCTGACGCAATTCCTCCGCCTTTTCCCATCCTCCATTGAAGACTTAACCTCCGGCTGTGAAACCGCAATGCACGTTGCCATCAAGAAAAAGAAAGTAGAAGCCTGTAAGGTATTATTCGGATGGATGAGAAGAAAGAGCCAGGAAAATATACTGAATATGAAGGATGAAGATGGAAACACGGTCTTGCATATTGCAGCCAGCACAAATCAAGAAGAGGTAACATCTCATGCTGATGCCAATCTCAGCAGGCTATCTCTCCCTTCTTGTTTTTTTTTCCTTCTTTACAGCAACATTTTTTGCCCTATTAAGAAATTTATCATCTTCTCATGAATATTTTTGCTCTTTCTTCCTATTATGAATTTATAAAAATTAAAATTTCATACAATATTCTCTAAGTCAGTCCTATAGTCATGGAGTGAACGATCCATTCATTCAGTTAGGCTACTCACTCTTTATATAGCCGTGTATATGCAGGTGGTGAAGTTGATTGCTAGGTATGTTAAAGTCAATGCCAAGAACTTGGAGGGCAAGACAGCTATCGACTTGTGTTCAAAATATTCGCAAGTGAAGGAGATTTTACGCAATGTAGGATCTAGATCAGTTAAAGAAGTTGATGATTCTAAGTCGGATCCGGGTAAATTTCGTCGAACCAGTCTAAGTCTAATGGATCGATTTAAGAACCATATACGGATTACCAATTCCAGTGATCTCCGTAACGTGTGCCTAGGGGTGGCTATATTGATCGCCACCGCCACTTACCAAGGCGTGCTTAGTCCGCCTGGTGGATTCTGGCAGGATGGCTCCCCAGATTCCAACACCCCAAGTTTTGCCCCGGTGGCTGCTCCACCACCACCTCAGGCGGGTCACACACCAGGGACGTTGATTATGGACGGTCTGAATTCAAAACTCTTCTTTAGTTTCAACAGTTTTACGTTTATGATGTCCATGTCAACGATTCTCTTTATCTTATCTGGGGCGCATGCACTAGCAACACTGACGCTTCTTGGATCAGTTGGAGGCATGGTGTTAACTTATATATTATCATTCCATATCATTTTCAACCCCATGGGATTTTTAAAGGTTCCGTGTAACATAGTGAGTACAGCTATCATGGGTTTGTGGTTCGTTTTACATGTAATGTATCTATATGCTCCAACTGAGATCAACTCTCTGCTACGTATTTGGAGAAGACGGATTCAACAGCGCATCCAGCAAAAGACTACTGCCTCTGCAAATGAATTTGAAACTGTTAATATACATACTTAATACGAAGATATAGATGTGTGTTATGTACTTATTGCAAATCCCTATTATAAACGTGTTATGTTACTTGTCGCATTTTTTTTCATTGTCAACTCGTCAAATTATTAGCACATTGAATTGTTACATTATTATGATTTCAAATATAAAACGCGAAGAAAATGGTCGAGCCTCGTTGACTCATAATAATCTTCCGGGCCGTGTTTGTAGTATGCTGATGGGGTGCTAACTGGCGGAAGGGGAAGGACCGGGAGCGTAACTAGAGGTGTTGTTGGCCAATTTATTGATGATCTGTCGAGTTCTCGCGCCAGAATCAACCTGTCGGGAAGCAACGTTGGTAAGTGGGGGTGCAATTTTTGGAAGCTAGGGATGCAATTGGACTGCTGCAAAAGCTGACGTCCTACCATCCTCCTGACAATTTGGTACGATAAAAGAGATATTCCTCGTAAAAATTTTATCTTTCTGACTGAGTATTAATCAGTGTGAATCAGCAATTGTAGATAGTGGAGGGGCTATCCAAAATTTGATCTTTCTTCATAAAGTTGGAATAATAATGGTCATAGCGAAATTTTCAAACCTCCCTCGTGTAAAGGGGGAGAAACACTTTCTTGTCCCAGCTTAACAATAGCATTGGACCACCAATCTAAAAAAGGAAAAGGTGACTCATAAAATGAAGGTCGAGATTCGAGGGACCCTACCTCTCCTTTCCTGCCACCACACTATAAGTATTTTTATTATTTTACCCTCGTTTACCCTCCTTTCCTGCCACCACACTATTCTCGCTCACCATCAACTCTAATATATTTTAAATGCTTATTTTATTAATGTATTTTTAATTATTTACCTCTTAATTCTTATATTTTAATTAAATTTTGTTAAAAATAAAAATAAATTATAATTTTGTGAGTTTAAATTAAAGATTGATTAAATTATTTTTACCATTTTACCCTCGTTTCAAATCATAACATATACTCACTCACCACCAACTCTAACCTCCTGGCCACCTATACTATTTTAAATACTTATTTTATTCATGTACTTTTAAGTATTTACCTCTTAATTTTTATATTTTAATTAAATTTTGTTAAAATTAAAAATAAATTATAATTTAATGAGGTGTAAATTGAAGTTTGATTAAATTATTTTTACCATTTTACCCTCGTTTCAAATCATAACATATTCTCACTCAACATGCCCATCTATACTATTTTAAATGCTTATTTTATTCATTTACATTTAATTATTTACCTCTTAATTCTTATATTTTAATTAAATTTTGTTAAAATTAAAAATAATTTAATGAGTTGTAAATTGAAATTTGATTAAATTGAGTGAATATTTTAAAATCAAGTAAACTATTTATATGTTAATTTTATTAAATAAAATACCTACATTCAAATTAAACTTATTACATATATAATTTTTTTTACCGTGATTGTGGGAAATAAATTTTTTAAAATACATTTCCCACCTTGTAAAGTTCGTTTGAGTATGAATCTCCCGTATAAAATATACATACTTAGATGAACTATTATTATTCCAATTTTATTGGATGTCAATGACCCCTTATTGTTCACTGGGTTAGATAAAAACACATATAGTTTCCCTTGTGCAGCCGGTGTGGGACAAAAGTTTCTCTTCCAATCTCTCGGGGCGAGTCCAGCATGTTATTGGACCAATAAAAGATATGTGGCCCGCCCATAAATACTACAGCCCGATTTTGAGCAAAAAGCCCCCGACCCAAAGTATGTAAAATAAACCCAACTCTGGAACCCAATTGAAATTAGTGCATGGAGTTTAGAGGTCGCCGACCGAAAATTTTGTTGTGCTGGTTGAAAGTTGTTAGTTAAAAATAAATTAATACTATTGTGAGCATTCAACCCAAAATTTGTTGTTAATATAATAAATATTATATAAATTTATTCCTTATTGTTGTTAGAAATTATTATCGTCTGATTGAAAATATATATTTTTTATATTTTATAATTGTGTTAATTTTTTTATTTTATTAAATTTACGAGTAAATTATATAAATTCATACTCAATAATTATTTATTAATTATTTATTAATCAAGTATAAATTTTCTAGTTTTGGATAAATTCAACAAAATTGTGTCGTGTAATTTTTTTATAATTATGTGAACAAAATTTTTGATATTAGATCAAGTAGTATTAATTGTTAATAAATTTATTAATTATATTTCACCATTAATTAAATTATTTTAGTGATTTGAGCTTAATATAAAAATAAAAAGTTAATATTTACTATATAAACTAACCGAAAATAACTCTTTACTTTATTTGAGTATATATTATGTCAGCAAAAAATATATATAAAGCCACTAATTATTTTTTTTAATTTAGTTTATGATTAGGTCGGAGTCGAAATTCATGACGCAGTGGTGCATCGGAGTGGCATATTGTCATTTTCTCCCATCGATATGTCTACTCTTTTCTATAAAATATACAATAAGTATATTGATGCTTTGTACTCCAAGCACAGGAACTTACTGGTTCTTAGTGCAGAACTAGTTGTTGCTCGTTGAAATTTGACTTTCCTTACAGCATGCAATATTGGGTTGAATTGTATTTAATGACAATATAAGTGGGGGTACAGTTCTTAAATAGGCATCGGAGGATTTAGATGTGTGTTGAGGTTGTCAATGTGGGATAATATCTTCTCATTTCACTATTTCCCTTTTGCCCTTCCATGCTAATTATTTTATAATTTGGTATAAAATCTGTCAAATAGGATAAATAATATATTATGTTTTTTTGGCCAAATTACAACAGTGGTGGTGATGGTAGCGGTAGCAAACCTTTAACGTGAAATATGAATCAATCATTTTGAAATGTTGATTAAAATGCTGCTCTGGTGAAATTTAATCAAGCAATCAAAGTGAAATTACAAAGCCATTAACTTCTTCATCCGTTAATTTTCAGCTGTTAGTCCAAAGGTTCATGTTAAATTAAGGTCATACTAATTCAACTTTAAGATTTAATTCGAAATAATTTGTTAGTACAATTAACTAAGAACATTTTAAATAATTTATTGGATGTAATTTATTAATTAATGATTTTTTTAGTGCAAAAAAGTTTCAAATCCATCAGGAAGTGATATAAAAGTATAAACAACCTATAATAGTAAGCTAAAAAATATGTTAATCGAAGTAATAAAAGTAGATAATTAGTATTTGGAAGTATAGATGATATTAAGCTAATGAAGAGTGATGGTAATAATATTTTTATACTTCATGAAGTGAATATGAGGAATAGAAAACAAGTTTATACCTTCAAAAAGGAAATAAAAGAGAGAATTATTAAATATTTGTAAACATCCAAAAAGCTTATATATTATTAAGCCAAATATAAAAAAAAATTTGTTGTCCAATTTAATAAGTAGTTTGTGGAGGTTACGAAGGAGAGCACGAGATCCAATTAACAGCTTGACGTTGGCCATTAAGGAATCACATATGCTGCAAATGATGGAGAGAAGATGAATGCTAAAATGTAGGAGGATAAAAGATGTGGTGGGTGGAAAGTTTAGAAGTAAGGAGAGATGAAGTTTGTAATCGAGAAACAAGGGAAACAAGAGAGTAAGGGAAGAAAACACACGTCATATGTCACACTTGATGGACGGTCCATCCATGTATAATAATTTTATTATAGACTTATTATACTATAGTTATAGTTGTGGGACTCACACAATTATAATTATACATATATCCCTCAATATACTTTACCCACCCAGGATGTCATAGGAATTCACCTGTTTTATTTTTTAAGTGGCAATTTATGTTAGGTGGGAATTAATGTTAGGGCTGTTTTATTAGATTAATTTTTAAAAATTAGATAACAAATAATAATATTTCTTTATATGAAAAGGTATTAGAGATTGATAAGTGATCGTACTTATATCCATTTAAAAATTAAGGACGGTAAGTAGTGGAACTTTTCCAATTTTATAAACCCACAACACTACTCTATTTTATCTAACGTTGATAACATTGAGAAAATTGATCATATGCTACTTGAATGTCTATTTGAGAAGATATCATATATATTTAAAAACAATAACTGGTAAGTAGTTTATGTTCTAATGCCTTATGATGTATATGTTCTAACGCCTTATCGATTAGTGCTAATCTAGATATCATACATTTAGGGAAATAATTTAGATAAGGAATAAAACTCATATTTCCTTAAAAATTATAACCTATAAGTAGTGTAATATTTTCTTTTTAATACAGATACTCAGTACAGAACTAGATATATTATATGTGGTAACATTGAAACGGTTAACTATAGGTGGAATAGCTTTACTGTTTCTCAGTACAGAACTAGATGTTATGTTGCTGAGGATGCAATATTGGGTTAAATTGTAGGTGATGAGAACATAAGTGGGGTATTGTTCTTAAATAGGCATAGGAGGATTTAGATGTGTGTTGAGGTATAGGGATAATATCTTCTCATTACACTACTTTTCCTTTACCATTCCATGCTAATTATTTTATAATTCCATATAAAATTTATCTTTTTACTATTTTTAAATAAAATTAATATAAATTTATAAGTTTTACTATTTATAAATTATAACTTTTAAATAAAAATAAGTTCGACCCCTTATACATAAAATATATTTTTATGTAAAGTTATAGCTAGTAGATTTGCACCCTTATCTAATTAGACACTGAAAATTTAACCCGTGTTCTTCTCGAATATAGAGAAAAAAAATACTAAACTCGAGTTAATTATTTTCACTCGTTCACAATCGAAATAATCATACACGACTTATAAATAGTTATTAAAAACGAATTTAAAAATTGAATATAACAAGTGTATTCATGTTATAAGTTAAGGGTGTTAAAAATATTATAACAAATTAGAATAAAATAGAGATTTATTATATAATTATAAGGTTATAAAAATTTTACTACTACAGTGAAAAATAATATATTATTTTTTAGCCAAATTACTTTGAAGAGAGGTTGCAAACCTTTAAGGTGAAATATGGATTAATCATTTTGAAATGTTCATTAAAATGCTGCTAAAAAATGTTCATATGTTTGGATGGTTAATCAAGCAATCAAAGTGAAATTACAAAGACATTGACTTCTTCATCCATTATTTTTCCAGCTGTTAGTCCAAAGGTTAATGTTAAATTAAGGTCATACTAATTCAACTTTAAATTTTAATTTAGAATAATTTTCTAGTACAAATAACATCGCAAATAATTTATTGGATTTAATTTATTAATGAATAATTTTTTTTTCGGTACAAAAAAGTTTTAAATCCATCTCGAAGTGATATAAAAGTATAAACAACCTAGGTAAGCTAAAAAAATATGTTAATTGAAGTAATAAAAATATATAATTAATATTTGGAAGTATATATGATATTAAGTTAACTAAGAATAATGATGGTAATTATTGAGAATATAATCTAAAATTTGATAAAATAGATAAGTGTTGTGAACTTATAATCTAAAAAATTATATTACTTACAAGTCATTATTTTTAATTAGATATGGACTATAATTTTATCGGTACAAAATATTTTCTCACATATTAGTGTGAGAAATAATATTTAACTTGTAGATAATTGTTGATTAATGTGGGTTGAGAATATGATCTTATTTTAAATAAAATATAAAAATGTTATTAGTTTATAAGTTTAAAAATGTTTAACTATTTACAAATAATAATTTTTAATTATAAATTTATTTGATAGCTTATCAGTTTATAATACTAATAATATTTTTATAGTTCCAAATATTAATAAAGTGGAGATGAGGAATAGAAAATTCGTACAAGTGATACATTCATAAAGAAAATAAAAGAGATGATTGTCAAATATTTGTAAGCATCTAAAAAGCTTATATAAGACAAATATAAAATTTGTTGAGGTTGGCCATTAAGCTTGAGAATAATGGAGAGAAGAGGAATACTAAATTGTAGGAGGATAAGGGATGTGGTGGGTGGAAAGTTTAGAAGTAAGGATGTAAGGAGAGGTGAAGTTTGTAGTCGGGAAACAATGGAAAAAAAAGTTAGGGAAGAAAACACACATCATATGTCACACTTGATGGACAGTCCATGCATGTATAATAATTTCATTATATACTTGTTATACTATAGTTATAGATGTGGACTCACACAATCATAATTATATATATATATTTCTCAATATACTCGTATTACATTATACTATAATTTTGTATTATAAATCTATGTAGTATTTAACAATTTAAATAGTAATTCATGTTAACATAGTCGATTAAGCGAACAAACATTAAGTATTTATAGAATCAATTTTTGTTCAACTGAATATTAGGGCAATTCATAATAAAGCACATCCCTTAAATATTTTTGGTAGCGTTTTGATAGTCAAAACCTCAAATACAGTTTGCGGATATTTTGATATATAGGCAAGTACAACGAAACTTATTATGATAGGTTCTATATCCCATAGTATATTTACTAAAGCATAAACTAATAAAATATGTTTCTAAGATTAGGATCTTTCTATTTTGTATATGTTCTAATGCATTACTTCTTAATGTTAATATTAATAGTAGACATTTAGGTAAATGACTAAATTATTTTCTATGATAACATTGAAACAGTTGTATAGCTGCTTCAATATCTATATACACAACATGTATGATTTTTTGTGTGCAGTTTATATATAGATAATAGATTTAAGATATTATTTATAGAATTGCTTAATAGTATTATACCGAATGATTTAATGTCCATGCATATAAAAAATTAAACACTCACTTTAATTATTTATAATAGATATGTAATATTTAAATAGTTAGAAATAAATTATTATTTGAATATGATAAGTTGATAATAGAAGATATCATAAGTAATAGAACTTTTTTTTAGTATATAAATTGTGAGATAAGAAAATAGAATGATACTAAGCCGTAATCCCAAACTTTGGTAGAAGTGTTATTATCTAGTAATAAAATTACAATTAGCTCTTATTAGGCTTTTACATATATTGTTCCAATGTGCACATACAAGTTATATGAGATGTGATGATACAAGAAAGTAACTTGAAAGGGTAGTATCTTTTTTAAGGAGCATTCATTGTTAGAAGTTGAAGGGAAACTAATTAAGAGTAGAGGTGAGATGGGATGGTTGCAAGCTCATTTCTAAGTCTACTCATAAGTTTGGACCAAAATTATATTCATCTTAAGATAAATATATTTCTATTTAAGGGATATAAAAGCTCTATTACTTATTTTTATTGATTTTAATTTGTCCTTGTGTGCCTAAATATATTGAGAGATTAGATGCTAATAATAGCTATTATTCTTATTTGCTTACCTCTTAATCCACCCCTTTTAACACGATAATTTATAGTTACTTTGAAAAACACTAAAATTTTGTATTATTTATAAGTGATTAAAAATTTTGATTTATTTGTACAAAAAAATAAATCATATCAAATATTTATAAAATACACCTCTACTATTTCATACACGAAAATATTTTATAACAACTTTGAAAATATATTTCTCAAATATTATTTTAAAATCAAGTTATATGTATATTTTAAATACAATATTTCTCAAAATTTTATTTTTCGTAAACAATTCATTAAATATTTTCATATTTTCTTCATGCATGCCATTGTTTTTAAAACAACAAAATAATTTGTTTAATTTATTTTTCTGAAAAAAAACTCATATGTGGTCCATTACCTATGTCAGCTATATGAAGAGTCATTTAAGGTTATTTTACATTTATTACACATCATCATGCACAAATAACAATATCATAATTTGTCATGTTTTGGCCTTATTCTTGGGTCAGTCCCATAATAACTCGACAATAGTAAGACATGAGTTTCACCAAGAAACCCAATTTCAATCGTACACAAATAATTTTTTTTAATTTAGACTTTTAACTTTATTGCTAACATCTTAACGAGTTTGATGAACCAACTTCACCTTGGTAACTAATAGTACAACAAGTTCGACTATCCGATTTCGCTTTGGTAACTATTAACCTAATGAGTTCAACCTGGCTTTGACTTGTTAGCCATAACTATTAATTTTTCTAAGGATTTAAACTAATTCCCATTGAACTTAGCCCCACTTAATGAGTTTTTTCAAAACACAACCTTTGGCCATATTAATTTCAAAAACTTAGTATTTGAGCCTACTAGAGCAATTCTAACTCTTAGAAAACATGTTTAATGTTCTCATCAGAAATATATCCCAAAAAGTTTAAGAAGTATCACACAGTCACGGGTGACTATTTCTATAAAATGGTTTTCTAACTTTAAATGTACGTTTATCACCCCAAATGTGCATAATGTTGAAAATCTCACTCACCTCTATTTCACGACTCGTTTATCACCCCAAATGTGCATAATGTTGAAAATCTCACTCACCTCTATTTCACGACTCATTCGTCCCACGTGAAGTCCCAAGTTTGATGTGTATTTCCTTTGCACAAACTTGTAGGTGATCCGTTCCTACAAAAAATTGGGCAATTAGGTCCCAACCAATAAGATATTTACACTTAAAATTCGTAATTTTCTCATAATTATGTTTTAGTTTTTAAGTATACCTTATTTCCAATTAGGTCCCTAAGGTTATTAAATCTTTCATTTGGTTCCCTAATTTCCTTAAACTTTTAATTGGGTACTATAATTCTCTTTAATTACAAAAAATTTTAATTTTTTATAAATTGTAATTTAATCTCCAACTTTCCAAAAATTGTAATTTAGTCCTTCAATTTGAATTTCATCAATTCGACATGAATTCTTATTAATTGACTCATAACATGATACTAATCATATTATATACGTCCCTTGATTCATTTCAAGTTTTAAAACACAATTTTTTCCTTAGAAATGAGCTCAAATAGAGCTTCATAGGAAAATTGTCCTAAAAAGAGAAAGTTTCGATTAATTACAGTGTCCGAAGATCCAAGCTCTTAATTCCAATGAGTTATTCTATTATTATAATACTTTATAAATCAAACCGTGCCTCAATTAGTGAACTGGGTAGTGCCAATTTCATAATTTAGTTTTATATAAAAACACATTATAAATAGTGAATTCTGGCAAATAGTAACCACGGGACTTACCAAATTAGTTTTATTTTGACTATTTAAATCATAAAATTATATATTTACCCTTTTTAAGTACTCTTATTAATTTAAAACATGTACTATAATGCTTACAAGTAAAACTGTCTTTTTAAAAATTTAAATTTTTTATTCGTTAGTTTTATTCAATCTCAATTTTCCATTTACGTTTTCATTACCACTTCAACATTAATTCTTAATACAATTGAATTAAATCTCACTTTTAAAAAATTCTATTGTTGCATCACCTTATTGAATCCACAATTTTTTAGGTTTATGGATAAACACACTCTAAGATACTAAGTTATTTATGATATTGAGCATAACTTTATTTCGAGTAAATTGTGTTAATTCATTTTATATTTTTTTGGGTAAATAATCTTAATTCATCCACTACTTGTTTATTAATCATTTTAATAATTTGAGATTAACTTACTATATAGTTAGTGCTAACATTTCATACTCACAAAATAATCTTATATTGGTGGGTGTTTTATAACTTAGCCAAATTATTGTCTATTCTTTCAAAAATATTGTTTATTTATAAGATAGAGATCATTATTTCAATTTTTTTAGAAATATGAAAAAAAATATTTTGTTAAGATTTTTAGTATTTGAATCATCCTTTTATGAAGTATTCATACATGAAATTGATGGGCGTTAACACAATTAGTGTAATGGAATTCGAACATCCATCCATTAAATTACTTTTCTCCCATATCTACAAAATTATACTTTTACCATTATATCTTACATATTCCTTACATATTCCCATTTTTCAAAACTCATATTTCTTCAATTTATTTCCTTAACATTGATTAGGGTTCTCGTTTTTTTTCCTACAAATTATCATTAAACATCATAAATTCCATCATTTGTAATTTGATCTTTATTAGTTATACTTAGACCCTAACTTTTATTAAATAAAACTTTTATTTATCCATTACATTCAAGTTTTTCAGATTTTAGATGTTACAAACACAAAGATGATATTGACCAAGGAGTATATTACATACAGGTAATATGGACTAAGGAGTATATCACATAGAGGTAATATTGAGTAAGGGGGTGGGGAATAGAGAGGAGAAATCAAGTAAATAAGATTAAAGAAAGACACTATATATTATTATGAACTTTATAGTTTTGATACCATATAAAATTAAGTTGGGTATAAGGTTGAAGAAAGAAGTACCCCTTATTAAATTTGATAATTGTAACCCTAGGAACTCTAGGATTGTGACTCTAGTAATTGAGCTCTTCATTATTGTTAGTGCATTTATGATCTTGGTCCATAAATTTCTAATATTTGTCCATATCTAAGTGCTCAACCTTTACACATATATGTTAATAGTAATGAACTGAATTTACATATAGAGAGAACGTACCAATTCCTACCCATCCTTGGTGATCTATAATAGCACTAGAGCTGGGCGATGCCCGAGATAATCCAGAAATCATCTTGGTCTGGGCTGTAGAGGGTAATAGCTTGTTCATAGGAGAATAGAGCCCTCCCAAGCGTCTAGAGGGTAATAGCTTGTTAAAAACCATAAGGGGGTAGCTGAAACTCAAACCAAAATACATTATCTTTGCTAGGAGTGTTTTGTAATTCACTCAAGATAAAAAGAACATGCAGCATCCACAACAAAGAATAAATTGTATGGTACTAAGAAATTGCTCTAACTAAGAAATTTTATTGATTATCTAAATCAAGTGAACTCAGACCTGCAAGCTGGTACATTCAAATTTCTTGGAGAATCCAGTAGAGCAAACTTTGTTAGAAGATATGAATCATAACTATTAAAGTCTGTGTGAGGTGTTTTTGTAGCTATTGAGTCTGTACACTTGGCATCTAAGAAGAGACATGTACTATACTTAGAAGATAGCAGATAATAGAATTCAGTGGAATGGATTTCTTCAACCGAATGAAGCAAAATCATGCCATTAGGTTGTACCAAGTGTTTTTTCCTGAAAAAAACTTACAAGTTCAGAAAAGGGTGCCTTCTCTCGGCAAAGGGAACTTCATCTCAGATCTGCATCGAGCTTCCTCCATACGCTTGATCTTTCTGTGCTAATTGATGTCTCCCTTCTTCATCCCCTGAAATCAAGAGCATACAGTTCGAGTAAACCTAAATCGCATTTCATGGAAGAAACAGAGAGGAAGAGGGAACCGTACCTGATTGTTTTCACCTGATTGAATTCAGTCTTTCGATTAAATCTACGGTGAAATCCACTGAAAACACGGCTAAACTCTACGGGCAGAGGAGCAGAAGGCGGTGTGTTCGAATCCCCTTCAAGAAACAGAAAACACAGTTCATCTTACTAACTTGACATAAACTAGATGATGAAAGAACATGCATAGATAGAGCACTGACCTGCTAAAAAACATTTGCTAGGTTAGGTTTCGCCTGATGGACGATGCCATCTCAGTGAACGGGTTGATTTCTCTCTTGACATGAGCATGCGCCCTTCTGCTCTCTGGCCTAAAACTCGAGCTAGGTTTAAATCCCAGATTCATCAAACTCAGGCTGAAACGCGGGCTCGCTGACCGGTCTCCCCACGGCACTGGTCTTACAGACAGAACTCGAATCCATATCTTACTATTTATTAATTATTTTTTTCGTATAATATAATTATTTTTTATTTTTTCGCAATTATAATTAATTTTGATAAAAAGGAATGATATCGTATTATATTATTATAAAACACTTATTTTGGAAGGTTAAAAAAGTGCGTGGTCAAATATGATATTTTCCCAAAAAAGAAAATGTTCTCGGTTCACTAGACTGGATCCGACCCGATTGATCATACGCATTTTCTATTATTCCATGCACCGGGGCACAAGCTTCATCTTCCCAAGGAAGAAGCCAGTCGTGGAAATCAATGGCTGAGGACCACTGAACCCGGTTCACGTAACTTATGACGGTTTCCTATACAAATGTGCGAGCAGCTCCTACAGACGGCAGCATATATACTCACAGAGACAGATCAGAAGAACCCCAAACAACACAGAACGTAAGCACAGCAAATCTAGTAGTCCAACTCTGAGCGATGGATTTCTCGGAGGCTGACCTATTCGGAGATGATAACGAGGACGATCACCGCGGAGGCGGAGGCGGCGGCGGGGGCGACCACCAGTCATCGTCATCCGGACAATCTTCGTCCTCCTCGCCTTCCAGGTCGTCCTCTGCCGCGTCTTCATCTTCCTCCGATGGGTCTTCATCGGAAGGAGGCGGAGGCGGAGGTGGCGGCGACGACGGTGCGGAGTCCAGCAGCGCTAGTGGGAGCGCGAGCGGCGGAGAGGAAGACAATGAAGCCGGGAATAACAACAACGACGACGGAGACAGTAACCATAATTACAGCAGTAGAGTTGAGCGCTACTTTACCTACGAGGATGATGAGAGTGATAAGGATCTCTTCGGGTCCGATAATGAGGATTACTGCAAAACCTTAGCAGCTAGCCCTTACCCTATCCCGGGTAATAATTTGAGTGATTTGGCCTTATGGGTTTTGTTGATTGGGGTTCAAAGTGGTCAATAACCGGTGCTTTTGATGTTCACGTCGAATTCTCTCAATTGGTTTTCTCTATTTACCTAGCGCTATTATAGACGATTAATAAATAACATAGAGGGTTAGTGTGCAGACTAATCTATATTATAGGAATTGTTAGCTACTCTGAACAGATAATGTAGTAATCTGCTGTGCCCCAGATGCTGGTGTGGGAAATTTCTAACAGGAAGTGCCTTGTGATTTTTCTTTGCTGGTGTCTCCCTCTTTCGGTCAGGCAAAGCCAAATCTAGTGCATAATTATTCTCTTTGATAATTGTTTAACCTGCAAATTCAATCTCAGATTGTGGGTTGTATCACAGTATCTTGGAAGATTATGTAGAAGGAATTTGTAGATTTTGTTACTTGATGACACAAAGAGCATTATTGAAGGGCGTCTCATTTACAAGCTTGGTATAACTGCTTATGGTAGGCTTGTGATTTATTCTATCTGATTCTGATTTCATTTGGCAGTTCTCCCCCCAATTCGCAGTACTAACAACCATGCCAGAGGGACATTTGGCCGTGGTAGATGGAACTCACAGAATGATAGAGGGGCAGGGATCCTTCCCAGACCTGGACCTTACCCTCCTAGGCAGAACTTTGGTTTTGGATCAAAGTTTGCCAATGGTCATCGGGATGAGAACTTTGTTTCTGAGCTCAGGCTCTCAAAAAGCGAGGAGACATTATCAAGAAAATGCATAGCTTTTCAGGAGGTTTGCCTTTATCTTTTCCTTTTTCATGTTCTTTCTTTTCTTTGATTTATTTCAGTATGGATCCTAGATACACAGCTAGGTGCTTATCAATGTTATCACACATACTTATCATGAGTGAGCAATTAGTGTAATGTTTGAAATATTCATTCTTTGATTGATTGGGTGTAATATGAGATATTAAAATTTTCACCGTGTACACTTTGAAATTGTCTTTATCCTTTCTATGTTTGCTGATTTGATCAACAGCCATGTGAACTTGCCTGCTATAGCCGTGCAGACGAGGGGAGTGTCCACTTTGATGATCGCAGCTTGGTGATATCTCTGGAACTTTTTCTTCACGGTTATGCTACTAGACTGAAAACTCTGTCCATTACTAATATCCTCCTGCTTGCATATTTGATCATCATTTCAGAGGCAGTTTAAACGACTCATAACAGAAGATGTTGGTGCTGACCTAAATGAAGGTTATGATACATTTATTCAGAAAAAAGGTATAATTTTTTATCTCAGTCTCACCAGCATGTTTGTCACACAGATATTGGATGGAGGATAAATATCAGGCAATAGTGGTTAGATATTATTTTTTATATATGCATATTATAGCATTATTCATATGACAATATATAAATGCTTGTAACTGTCCTTTATTTTATTAACTACTGGACCAGAACTGGGTTCTGAAGGGTTTGGCGATCTTCTTGCTTGCATACGAGACAAGAACATCCCGCTTCAGAACATGCATTTTGTGGTATGCAATGGGTGTATTCCTTAATATACTATCTCTTTAGCATTTTTTTATCTCTTGTTTTAACTGTTCATGCATTGTGGCTTTATCTTTTTCAGACCTATCGCAACAATCTTAATAAGGTATTTCTTATCTTTCTTGATCATAATGAGTTTACAAGCATGCAATGTTTGATATTATCACGGTAAGCCTTATGTAGATACTAGCCACTGCTTATATGAAGCATGAACCTTGGGAAATGGGTGTTCATAAAAGAAATGGTGTCATCTATCTTGATGTACATAAACTTCCAGAGAGGCCACAGAGTGACTTAGATCGCAGAAGGTACTACAACGGGCAAACCCTTGCATTTCCTATTTTAAATTGCTGATTTTTTATATCAAATAGTCAGCTAGTAACCAAATAGAGGTCTTTAACATTTTATTTATTTGACATGGGCTAGATGTTACTGGGGATATTGTTTCGAGGCCCTTGCCACAGAGAATGCAGAAAGAGCTTATGGTGAAAGAATACACCATGTTGATCCAAACGTTGAGTACTGCTCTGTGTTAAAGACAAAATTGGGCGCCCATCGAATCCTGATGGGAGCTGAGATGGATAGCTGCGATTGGACAGATGATGGTCGGAGGTTTTACATTGAGTTAAAGACTAGTCGTGAGGTTGGCCTTCTGGTTCTATCGTTTCATGGCTCCTGTGTGCTTGAATTAGTTTTTGATCTCCCATGGTACACCTACTTTTGCAGTTGGATTATCACACTGAGGAAAGGTTTGAAAGAGAAAAGCTGCTCAAGTTTTGGGTACAGTAACCATCGTATATGATTTTAATTAGCATCAAAGGGGGTAAACTTATTTGTATATGTAAGAATTTACAATATATGATATTCCAATTGCAGATTCAGTCCTTCCTAGCGGGTGTCCCATTTATTGTTATTGGATTCAGGTTAGTAAGATACCCCTTTGCTTTCTTATTGTCTCAGTATTCCGGTTGAGGCAAGCGGCTTCATCTGTTAATATGTGCAATGCAAGCAGCTAGAACTTTAATTCAAGTTCTATAAATAAGTGCTTAACTGCATTCAAACTGGTAGTTGCACAGTTCTTGTGCCCCAGTGAACCCTTTTCTGGTCTACCTTTCCTTTGTATCCTTGTGTTACATCACCCATCTGCGGCAATATCTCTTTTTTCTCCAGTGATTCTGAAAACAGATATGACAGCTTTCTGCTTATTTTATAGAGATGATGCTGGGCGTCTTGTTCGAACAGAGAGATTGAGAACTAAAGACATCACTCAGAGAGTGAAAATGAAGAACTATTGGCAGGTGAAATCTCCTATCCAGTTTGAACTGTGAGTTTCCTGAGTTCCATCTTTGGACATTTCATATGTTGTGTGATTCACTATCCTTTTGTTTTACAGGGAGGGGTTTGCCTAGCATTTGCAGATGAAGTCTTGTGCTGGCTCTATGGGACAGTCAAAGAGAGTGAGATCTTTTTATCATCAAAATGAATGCCTTGTTTTTTTCTGATAGTCATCTGATTACTTGCTTTAATGTGTGCCTCAGATGAAGACTACATTCTTCAGTTTGCTTCCCCGTTCACTCGCTTGGAGCTTCTTCAAGCCCACTCATGCCCCGACTCCATCACCTCTCATGTGGAGCAGTTGTGACATCCATTGCAGCTTTATTTCCTTGTACTACTAGCCTACAAGAGGGGAATGGATTTTTTTGCATGTAACCTACTGATGAATTTTCCTTTTTAGAGGGTTAGCCAAATTCTGGCTATAACGCTTATATCTTTGTCATGCTGTTATTGCTTGAACAGCACAATGCAACTTTCCCTATCAATTAGAATGAGAATTTTGAGGAAGATATTGGTTGCTCCATCCAAAGCATATACACCAAGAGTCGCCGTCCAGTATGGGCCCAGCCGTGGAGCACTTGGTTAATGGGGCATTATCGCGCACGTGGCTTTGCTGCCGCATGACGTGGTGGTTCCTGGAGTGGGCCCCATTCTCCCTGGGACAATTCTCAGGAGGACTCGCATATTGTGGTCCCTTCTCTATTCCCACAACAGAGCAAAATTCTGCTAAATGCTGCTGCGTGGTAATCGACGCCATCCGTGGTTGTAGAAGCCATGAATCGGACGGTCACCATACTATCGTCATTAATATTAACTTTTTTATCATAAAAATACTTTTAACTAAATATTTAAGTAATAGATAAATACAATAATATATTATTATATTAAATTATGTATATTTCCCCAATGTGATTTTAATTGATTTATTTTAAGAAATCTTTTTATTTATAAATTTCTAATACCATATTATTTTTATAATATAAATATATTATTTAAGCATATGCGTTAATTATTTTTAAAATTTAACACATTTTCCATATATCCTAAATATGTAAAATATTTCTTTTTATTACTCAAGTACCTTACGATTGTCAAAATTGTATATATATGTGATCTATAAAAAATAATGTAGGACAAATATAGAAATAACTATGCTTTATTTTAAAAAATTAAATAATATATCAAATTATCATACTATGTTGGGATAAAAAATGATATTACCTTAAATTAAAAAAATTAACAAATTTGATACTCATTTATCATATGAGTAAAAATGTGATGAATTTAATAAAAATGACAAAAATAATGATTATCTATTTCACATGTAAAAAAATAAATATAAAATATTTTGTTAAATATAAAAAATATAAAAATGCATATTAAAATAAATTATTAACCTTTTTAAAGTAATATATTGCTATTATTAGATTCTAGGAACTTTTTTGTCATTCTAGTTTTGGAGAACTGAATATATGCCAATTAATAAATCATGTGATTATTTTAATTGATAAAAAATCATATGATGAAAACAAACCCAGACAGACCGACAACATGCTGATGGGCTCATCGTCGGCCACGTATCATAGGATCTAAGGCTGCACCGTGAAATCGATGCACTGAATCATATCATACTTTGGTGCAAAAAATCGTATCATCCCGAAGCAGCAGAAGTTGTCTCCGCCGATTTATCACATCTTCTTCGTCTTGCTTTCTCTTCGGCCGATCCTTAAAGCTTAGGGAAACGAATGGAGTTGGAGGGGAGCTGAGAGCCCTAATCAGATGGGGTATAAGAGCGGCAGCATTGCGTAGGAGCTTGTTCGCCTTATTTCACAACCTAGATATTGATACCTAGGGTTTATCGATAGAGATTTCCAGTTGGAACATGTACAGAGAGAGGATTCCCGGCGGATCCAGGTCGGAGGTCACCGCCGTTGATCGGAAGCACAGGATCAATGATTCTCTCGAGAAGCACCCCGAACGGCCCTCGCCTTCCACATCCCGAGCGGACGTCAAGGAGAAGTCCGTTCACTCCGTCCTTCTTGGAAAGGCTCCATCCGATCACCGTGATTCTGGTCGTCACAAGAACAACTGCTCTGGTGGTTCATCGCTCTCTTCCTCTCTGTCCTATAGTATATACATGTTTTTATATGGATGTATACGTTGTTTTATACTTCGATTCTGCCTCTCATGCCTATGATTTTCACTGAAGTCGTGTTTAGCTTGGGCTATAGTCTTGTAATCAATTTTGGAATTTATTTGTATGTGTAGTATTAGCTAAGCTTTCTAAGGGTACTGAACTTAATTATTTATTCAATATGATAATCTGAAGTGTTTTTGTTTTTTTCTCTGGCTGACTACATCTCTAGGAGCGACTTGATCTATTGATGTTTATTGGAGATTATATTTTATGCTAAGGTTCACACTGTGTACAAGAAACTTTGATAATTCGAAATTGATTTTTAATGCTAACTGTGAGAGTTATTACTTTTTAAGGTGTCAAGTTGACACTTTCTTCACATGTTTGAGTAATGGTTATAGTCTATGCATCCTTAGAGTAGTTTGATTTCTCGTTTTTCTTGGGGATTATGTTTGATGTTACGGTTCACACTGTGTAGAAAAAATTTTGATGTTTAAGAAGTGTATTTGAGGACCAATGATATAGTCCTTTTTTAATGGTGTAAAGATGACCCTTTTTTTACTTGTCTGAGTAATGGCTGGAGTCTTTACCCATGCATCCTTTGTCTTTGAATAGCTTATAAGGTATTATAAGCATCCTAAAGTCCTCGTTTTTTTAGTATTTTTGTGGGCCTTTTATATCAAGGCTTTTCTTCTACTTCCATTAGGTAAATGTTTGTTTGATTACAAGGGCTGGGCAATTTAGTTCATCAGTTGATTACTTTGTTTTTTTGGCCAAAGTGGATTGTTAGACATTTTCTTGCAAAGTTGTTATGCAGTTTCAATAATTGGAGTTCTAGGGGCTGGTTTTCCAACCCTGGTGTGATTCAACAGATGTGATGGGACTAATTATGATCCAATAGATACATGTGCCACGAGAGCATCTACTTTCTATTATCATATATAAAGTTTCCTTATTCTTAGAATAAGAAAGTTTTTCTTTCAGTTCTTTGGGAGTTTCCTTTCTAATTGACTTAGCATGGGTTGATCTTTGATTAATTTTTTTGAGACGTGCATGGTTTCATGCTTTGTCAATACTGAGCTTTTAAGTTTTTGTGTATTTTACACCTGCATATGGTTTAATTTCATTGTAGCAGCTCCAAGTTTTGTAAATATATTCATTTTGGCTTAGCACATAGTTAACAGTAATCATTGGATGATTTTATGTCTTGGGCTACTTGTTTACCAGACTATGGTTCTATTGGCTACTGATATCACTTGACTTCGTGGACTTTAACCCTATGCTCCATTCACTTTGTGATACATCTTGTTAGACATAATGATGATGCTTTTTGGGGGAAACTACATACTTTGGTTTTCTGAATGTTCCATTATTTTTATTGCCCGTATTTTTCCAATTATGTAGCTAGAGTCTAAATGATTTACCATGCTCATTAGTTTTTATTTGTTTGCTGTAGAGGAGTCAGAAACTGATACTGAAGGATCAGATGTCAGTGGGTCCGAAGGAGATGACACCTACTGGACCTCATGGTTTTGTAATTTGCGAGGAAATGAATTTTTTTGTGAAGTTGATGATGACTACATACAAGATGATTTCAACCTCTGTGGCTTAAGCAGTCAAGTTCCCTACTACGACTATGCACTCGATCTAATTCTGGATGTTGAGTCCTCTCATGGTAAGCTCAATAAATGGGCTCACATTTTTGTTCTTCAAATATCTATTGCCATAATTCCTTATTACTAATAGAATTTGCTGTTGCCATGTGAAGAATTGCTGCATATTTGTATAGCTTGAGAGTAGTTATTTGAGTATTGTATTATTGGTTGCTCCCACGTCTTTATTTTCCCCTCCTTTTCGAATAATGATTTCTACTTTGTCGGAATATATAGCAGATATGCTCACTGAGGAACAAAATGAGTTGGTTGAATCTGCAGCTGAGATGCTTTATGGTCTTATCCATTCCAGATATTTATTGACCAGCAAAGGAATGGCAGCTATGGTAAGATGTTGTGGCTAAATGTTTTTCTTCATCCTTTTTCTCTTGCTTGTATATATGTCATAATGGTAACATGTCATGTTATACAGCTGGAGAAGTACAAGAACATTGATTTTGGGAGATGCCCTAGGGTTTATTGCTGTGGGCAACCTTGCCTTCCTGTTGGTCAATCAGATATTCCTAGGGCAAGCACTGTGAAAATTTATTGCCCAAGATGTAAGGATATTTATTACCCCCGGTCCAAGTATCAAGGCAGTATCCTCTCCATAAGCTGTTCTGGATTTTAAATTGCTCTTCTTGTGTAAACTTATCACATGGGTCAAAATGCAGAACTTCTGTTCTTTAGGCCTTGCATAGAAGAATCTATTAATCATGTTTACACGTCTTTTGCATTCGGTGGCTTAGTTTTACATTTTATTGAAGAAATAGTGCAAGCTGTAGGTGGAGATTCACAGCACATGGTTGGTTGTCATGATGATACCTGAAATCATGATTGGTTAGCCATAGTAGATAGTACTAGTTCCTTGAGCATGTATACACACATCATTGGGTTCTGTTTTCATGTATTGCATGATTTTTTTTCATATTTAATTGAAAAGGTGTCATGCTTCTTAGGGAAAATACTATAGTTCATCAATCACCCAATCTATGTTTGATGATGATATCTTACACCATTTCCATGTAGAATTTAATGATACTAATGCATAACTGTCTGCTTTGCTTTGTTAGGAAGTTGGTATACTTTACCCTATTAAATGTTTCATCTGATTATCCTTGACTGCACCTAGAAACTGATGGAGCCTATTTTGGAACAACATTTCCTCACCTTTTTCTGATGACCTATGGGCATCTCAAGCCGCAGAACACATCACAGAGTTATGCTCCCAGAGTATTCGGGTTCAAGATCCACAAGAATTGACGGTGAACCTTCTGGAGCTGCATCTAGAATTCTTGTATGTATTCTTCATTTGGAAGGAAATGCCTTTGCCAAAGAACAATCGTGTCCACAACCACCTGACCTTGAATCTTTGAGATTTCCAAGATTCATGGTATTAACAAACATGTCAGAGGCAGTCATAGTTGCAGGTAGTAGTATTATTGGCCGTCTACCTTTTTCTCTGCTGTCCTACTGTATCTAAACTGTTGATTTCCTGGAAAATGAGTAGCTAGCCTTTCTAAATTGATTCATTTCTTCACTCAGGTTATAATGATTGTCATCAGCATCACTAAGTGCAAAACTAGGTTCAGATTATTATTGCTTCAAATGAAAATGCAGATTATTTTATGTTTTTTATATTCCTTGTAAAGCAACAAAGTTGGATGTTATGCTCTACTAAAATGAGGCAAATTTTAGGCATAAACTTGTGGTGGGCTCAAAGGACAAATTTTGCATGGTTTAGACCCTCCATTGCCTAATTAGTTAAAAATGATAATGTCAGAATTAGATGCTGATCACTAACTATGATCATACTTACAGTATCAACACAGAATTGGATGAACACAATAAAAGGGAAGATCAATATGCCCAATGTTCAATTGCTTCAAAAATCAAGACAGATAAATCTTTCACCAACACAATCTTAATTCGTAAACATCGGCAAAGGGTAGGACACAAGGGCATGATAAAAGGATAAGGCATTTAGCTCTCGGTTTGTTCCCGCAGCCTCCTGATGGTGCTCCTAACTGTCACAGCACTTGCAGTGCTTTTGAAATAAAGAACATACCAATCAGTAAATTACAAATAAAGTATACAAAGGGATATGATAATAGGTAGGTAAAGTATGGTATTATAGGCTCTTACTTCAGAGTGTAAGCCCCACCAGCCTTGACTTTACCACAGTCCTTGCAACCCCAGATTCCAACTGCTTTTCTCTTCACAGCATACTGAAGCAGAAATATAATCAATGCAAACCCACAAATTACTGAAGCTAACTTCCATCTTTTTAATTTGCTTCCACAAGACCACAAGACCCTACCTTCCCGCAAAACTCGCAGAAGTATCTGCTGTGCTGACTAACTTCCATCTTTTTAATTTGCTTCCGAAGACTTGCACCATATCGGGTTCCTACATACAATTGACGGAAATTAAAGCCCCATCAATAGGCTTCTTATACTATTTGCACCATGGATGTATAGCAAGAATGGAACTATAAGGTCAGCAAAAGAGAAATCCATCAATTATGAATTTGCCACCAGCCCCTTGATGACAAGCATATAGATAAAAGGAACCTAAAGCTTATTTGAATCACCAAAAGCTTTTATTAAATGGAGTTGATGTTCAGTGAAACCTACCATACTTTCCAACGATGCCAGCCTTCTTGGTCCTCTTGGCCTGCAAAAAACCAGCGTTAAAAACATAACATTGAACGAATTGTTGACGTAATTGTTGGTATAGAAGGGATAAGTAAACACTATCAAATAAAAGGTAGTATCGTTAAAGAAGATCTCCACAACTCCGATGAATTTCTGAAAGTACTAAAGAGGTCAAATTACGATTTTTACACGCATAATCTATGTTAAGACCACAGGACAAGAGGAACTCGTACCAAATAGCACGATTTCCATGGAATAAAGTTCAAAAACAGCAAAGATACTTAGTTCACTTCAGCAATCACCAATCCCATTTACTAGAAAACCGCTCAAGGGCTACGGAAGCCGAAGAGTATAGTCATTAAAGGCGACGTGCTCAAACATGAATCAATTGAATAAACTCCAGCCGATACATATGATAAGAGCTCCGATGCGCCCAAGGATCATAAATAGAAAAAAGAGAACGAAACATAAACGAATCTAAGTATAGACACAGAGGGATAGATACCGCACCATTGCGAAGATGATCAACGACTATGAGGAGGATGGCAGAGGGTGACGGCGAGCACACTAAAAAACCACTGAAACTGGAAGGCGAACCCTAATCTCCATTTAAACCCCTTACGGCTTCAACCAGGGCCCGCATTGTGCTTGAAGAATTGGGCTCCGGCCCTCATAAGGCCCATTTGAGGCACGTTTTCTCTATTTACCAACTTTATCCCTATTTTTCAAATAATTAAATATTTATCCATTCCAGCTATGATTACGTTACTATTTTCCAAATATGGCCTTCCGTTTTGGTTATAGTGCAAATTTAAACAAAGTATTGGGGGGTGAATTTGAATTTCAACGAAATAGTTAATGAATAGACAGGTAGGGCCCGGTGCCGGTGGGTGGACCCCACTTCACGCCTGCTGCCCATCGCAATTAGCGGTTTGAACGGTCGATATGTCTCCCGTCTCCTCTCTCTCTCTCCTCCTGCCATTTCTCTCTCTTACCCACTTCAGAAAATTCCCCAAAAAAAAATATATTAAAGAAATATCAAATCTCTCCGCCATTATCAGAGGCAGGCAGGATGCCATTGTCTATGTACATTGCCCTGATCGGATCGTGAAACGGAGGTGCCCCCTCGTCATAGTTATCGCCGGGGCTCTGCGTTATCCAAGCATCGGATCTTTCTGTGACAATACCGGCCGGAAGCCTGACTAACCTGGTGCACCTCGCCGTCAGATTTTTCGAGCTGCATTCTCTGGTTGTTCCAGATCGTGGAATTTGTCTCGAGTTCTCAGGACCAACATTTTTTTCTGGAGGATTTCGATCAATGCGCGTTGTTTAGGTAGGATTTATTGGCCGAGCTTGTGAATTTCGGAGGTTTGGCCTTTTGAAATGGATCCGCTGTCTGCGATCAGCGAGGATTTAGCGGAGATCGAGGGTCAGATCGCCGACATTTTCCGTGCTTTATCGTAAGAGTCTTTTTCTATCTGATTTGATGCCCATTTTTGTATGCAAGGCAAGGGTGCCATGGTTTGCCCACATTTAGCCCCTGGTTATTGAGATCTTGTGTCGTCTCAGCCAATTGTATATTTCTGCATCATTGCCTCAGTGTTATTTTGGTGGTGTAAAGCAAGTTTTTGTCTCTGTCAGAAATGGGTTTCAGAAACTGGAGAAGATTAAGGATGCCAATCGGCAGAGCAGACAGCTGGAAGAGCTCACAGGAAAAATGCGCGACTGTAAGAGGTAATGGGAATGAATATTTTACTACATGATCTCAACTTGCTTCATTCATTGATCTGCCCAACCAGTTAGCACTATATGGAGATGGTTGACTCTCGATCGCATGTTCTAGAGGAATTAAAGCCCCAGTGTAATGGGCCCCTGGGACTCCTATATTGAAGATATTGCATCCTTTTTGGATAGATAGTGCATCCATTTTGGATTCCAAGCTCTTGCATAAATACGCAGTTTCAATTGAAATGCAAAAACTTATACTATTCAATGCAGTGGTGTTCTTTGATTTTGACGTAGGGTAGACTCTTGCCTGTTTGGGAATGGCATTTTGTGTATGTTACACGGTCCCTCCATTTTTTGCTCTAACAATTACTCTATCACATCTCCCAGGCTCATCAAAGAGTTTGATGGTGAAGTTAAGGATCTGGAGAGTAAATATGATCCAGCCACTATCAAGATGCTCAATGAAAAGAAGCAGTCCATGGTTTGTCCTGACCCCTTAAGAATTTTCTAATGTAATCTTTTTTGGTGTTGATTATGATCTTTAATTAGAATTGCAGTTAAGTGCCTGATTGTTTATAGTATGTACTTTGCAGATTAAAGAGCTAAACTCATACGTCGCTCTGAAGAAACAGTAAGTTGGCTTCCAGAAATTAAATTAGAAATACTCTACTTATGGTTAAATTGATGAATGGAGCTAATGTTTATGGAGTTCAGATGATTCATAGCTGTTCCTCGTCTTTAAAATTGATGTTATGCTCTTTAACATGTAGATTTTCATCATCTTTTGAATTGGATTAGATGCATCACCTACAATTTGCAATTTCATGTTTGAACTTTTCTTCACTGGATGATGTACAGAAATGCTACCAACCTTGAAAACAAACGGATTGATCTATTTGATGGCCCTCATGAAGGGTTCAACGAGGATAACGGCTTGTTGGCATCATGTATGTTCATGGTTCTTTGTTGCTAATTCATGTTCTTTCCTAAGTAAGAGATAGTAACAAAATGTTGATGTCAGATTTTAGCAGTCAATTTGAAGCCTTTCTTAGAGTATGATCATAAATGATTTGCAGCAATGACGAATCAACAGCTCATGGATCATGGGAACCATATGATGGACGAGACTGATCAAGCCATTGAGAGGTCCAAAAAGGTCAGTCTCTTCAAACCCAATGATGTTGCAAGTAACTTCAGATCTCAATTCTTACCCCCTTTTTACGAGAAGTTGGGGCATTTTATAACCTTTTAGGGTGGACCTTTACTTGTAATATAGATGATGCTTTTCTACTCCCTCGGCCTATGAGAAAATTGTCTTAACAGTTAACCTATTACTTTCTCATTCAAAGAATACATATTTGATCCTCTATGCTTTGTTGTATCAGACTGTTCAGGATACAATCAATGTTGGGACGGAGACGGCAGCAGCACTTAAAGCTCAGGTATGCCATCTAACATCTTCTCAATTTTTTCTCTGATTATTTCTCCCCTGTACACCTTCAAATTATTGCACAATCCAATGTGATTGCTTCTCTGCCTAGACTGAACAAATGAGCAGGATTGTCAATGAGCTAGACTCCATACAGTTCTCCATAAAGAAAGCTTCAAAGCTGGTCAAAGAAATTGGTAGGCAGGTCAACTTCTGGAAATTATCCCTGTCTATTTCTCATCCTTCACCGGCTGTCAAGTGTGCTTTTTGTGCTGATTTACCTTGTTCTGTTTCCATGACCAGGTTGCAACTGACAAGTGTATCATGGCACTATTATTTCTCATTGTCATCGGAGTAATAGCAATCATCATTGTAAAGGTTGGATCAAGTGTTCTACCTCAGTTTGCTTGGCCCACTGTATCTTTCACATGGCTTCAACTAATCAATCTCTTCTACATTCAGCTTGTAAACCCCAGCAACAAGGATATCCGAGATATTCCTGGTTTGGCCCCTCCTGCTCCTACTCGGAAACTACTCTGGGAGACCAACTAAATGACCAACACATCAATTCTTCCCTGGGGGGCGATGCGATGCTTCTTGTTCAGACAGAGCCTATACATGTGCTGAGATCATGAAAGACAAGCTAGAGTGCAGATGCTTCTCACCAGTTCCACAGATTACAATTTTACTTCCATCCTCCATTGCGGATTTCACAATGCTCATGAGGATGAAACAAATATTCGGGTATACCGGGTTTCTCGTGTGTAAACTATGTTCAACACTGTGCTATGCTTCTCCTGGTACCATAATTTTCTTATTAACTACTGATTCTTTCTTCTACCTGTGGTGATGATATTCAGGGATGACCATGTGTTCAATTTCATGGAAGATAAGAATATGATTGCTGCTGTGATGGATCTTAAGATCTATTCAACAAAGAACTAAAACCTTAGCTAATCAGCAGTCATTCTGTTCATTATATCAAACTTCCCCATTCCAAATGCAGAGACCAGTGTGATCAGAATAGATTCCTTTTTCTTATAAACATGATCCATGAAAACCCACATCTTTGGCTCCATGCAATACATGGATGCTGCTTGCCTCTTTCCCATTGTCAAAAAATCTTCTCTAAAGCAACCACTTGAAAATGAGCGCACATCCTTTTTAATTATATATATATATATATATATTAATTTCTCTGATTACTTTGCCCATCATATTTAAATAATATGAATTACTCAATATATAAAATAATATATTAAAATTAGTATATATTTATTTATATCCGATATTGATAATATATAGACTAAATTAGAGTGGTCATACCAAAAGGTTAGAATCTTTGTCCCCTATTGGCTAAAGTTCGATTGAATTGACTAAGTTTGCTATTTAAAAATAAAAAATAAAAAATAAAAAATAAAAAATATTATTTTTTAATTAAATTATATTAAATTTATTATATAATAAAATTAAAATATTAAATATAAACGTATATAATTGTATTATATATTATAAATGATATGTAACAAAATTTATTATAAAATTAAATTATATAACATGAATTTTCACGATAATAAAAAAATATGTATTATGATTTCTTACAGTACTCTGCGACCAAAAGAAACAGAGCAGTCTCATTGAGCAAAGCCCACCGAATATTCTCTCCACTGTTTTCGTTTTATGTATGTGTTATTAGATCCCCTCTGCAAAAGTTACAAACCCCACGTCAGAAAACCAGAGAGCTCAAATGAGGAAAGAGGAAGGCAGTGGGCGGAGTCTTTGTATATTCGAAAATTTTCTTTCCTCCGGAGAACAGAAGATAGGTATGGGGCCCTCATCAATTCCTTTGATTTTCATTTTTTGCGAATCAAAGGGAAGGGCGGATGGTTTATAATAAATATCAAAGACGCATTTTCAAGGTCATGGATAGCAACTGAGTTGTGATCACAACTCTTGAGAGGCTCCAACACGAACGAAATAAGGCGACTTGTGTCCGAAAATCAATAGATCCGAGGGTGTTGGCTGTACTATAATTCCAAACATTTCAAACCTTTGAATAGATCCCTCCAGAGATTGGCAGGTACTCTTTTAGGCTCTTGCAACTACTTAATCAACAAGTTCGAATCATTTGGATTGAATGTAGTTTTAACGATAAAGTGAGACGAGACGAGATAGTTATCTCATCTCTGCAATTTTTCATATTTCCGTTTTTACCAGAGAAATTAATGTTACACAACAACAGAGAGAGTCGAGTGAAGTAATCATCAAGTGAAGAAACCGACCTCATGGCGGCGAGGCGAGAAACAAGTGCCTGGTTGTCGAAAATTAGTTCCCCGCAGCAGCCGACCTTGTTGAGAGGAGAGCGGAAACGGAAACGGAAACGTCATTCTTTGGAAAAATGAGAAACGTCGAAAATTCATTCTCATTCTAAGCCGCCTACCTCTCTCTGCGATTGTCCGAAAAGATGCAAGAAATTCCGCCGTTTGGAGATGAGCTTCTACTGCAGGGCCGATCGAGCCAGCGATTGTCCGAAAAGAGGCAAGAAATTTCGCCGTTTGGAGCTGAGCTTCTACTGCAGGGCCGATCGAGCCAGCTCAGGCCGAGAGGAGGGAGAGATAGGGTGAGAGACGGGGAGGAGGTGAGGCTGAGAACTTGCCTTGCCTTGGGCATTATGTTGATGTTTCTACCCGTCGGCGTCGGAGTCGAGCTATGCTCCATCCGATTCCGAGCATGGCTGGGTTGCCATCCCTCTTGTCTACACTACAATTTTCGGCCGGCGCTCTCTAAACTCCATGGGCTAATTTCAATTGGGTTCCCAGAGTTGGGTTTCTTTTACATACTTTGGGTGGGGGGCTGCGTGCGCAAAAATCGGGCTGGACTCTTATGGGCCACGTATCTTTTATTGGTCCAATAACAGGCCTCGCCTCGAGTGATTGAAAAAGAAAGTCTTATCCCACACTGGCTGAACCTTATAAACTATGAGTGTTTATATAACCCAGTGAACATAAGAGGGTTGTCCCTTCGGGGACATCCGATAAAATTGGAACGATACAGAGAAGATTAGCATGGCCCCTGCGCAAGGATGACACGCATAAATCGAGAAATGGTCCAAATTTTTTTACCATTTTACCCCTCCCTTTACTATTTAAAAATTTTATTTTATTTGTACATATTTGATTATTTACCACTTAATTAATATATTTTAATTAAATTTGTTAAAATTAAAAATAAACTATAATTTAGTAACATGTAAATTTAAGTTTTATTAAATTCAAAAAAATTAGGTGAATATTTTAAAATATAAGTAAACTATATTAATTTAGTTAAATAAAATACCTATATTCAAATTAAACTTATCACATTATATAAATTTAAAATTTTAGGGTAAATTTTTTCTTCTAATTTAATTAAAATTTTCCATTTCCCCTCCCTTCAATATTTAAAATTTTTATTTTATTTGTAGATATTTGATTATTTACCTCTTAATTCTTATATTTTAATTAAATTTGTTAAAATTAAAAATAAACTATAATTTAGTAACATGTAAATTTAAATTTTATTAAATTCAAAAAAATTAGGTGAATATTTTAAAATATAAGTAAACTATATTAATTTAGTTAAATAAAATACCTATATTCAAATTAAACTTATCACATTATATAAATTTAAAATTTTAGGGTAAATTTTTTCTTCTAATTTAATTAAAATTTTCCATTTTCCCCTCCCTTCAATATTTTAAATTTTTATTTTATTTGTAGATATTTGATTATTTACCTCTTAATTCTTATATTTTAATTAAATTTTGTTAAAATTAAAAACAAATTATAATTTAGTAACATGTAAATTTAACTTTTATTAAATTCAAAAAAATTGGGTGAATAGTTTAAAATATAAGTAAACTATATTAATTTAGTTAAATAAAATACCTATATTCAAATTAAACTTATCACATTATATAAATTTAAGATTTTAGGGTAAATTTTCTCTTCTAATTTAATTAAATTTTGCCATATTTCCCCTCCCTCCACTATTTAAAATTTTTATTTTATTTATAGATATTTGATTATTTACCTCTTAATTCTTATATTTTAATTAAATTTTGTTAAAATTAAAAATAAATTATAATTTAGTAACATGTAAATTGAAATTTTATTAAATTCGAAAAAATTGGGTGAATATTTTAAAATATAAGTAAACTATATTAATTTAGTTAAATAAAATACCTATATTCAAATTAAACTTATCACATTATATAAATTTAAGATTTTAGGATAAATTTTTTATTATAATCTAATTAAATTTGCCATTTTTCCCCTCCCTCCACTATTTAAAATTTTTATTTTATTTGTAGATATTTGATTATTTACCTCTTAATTCTTATATTTTAATTAATTTTTGTTAAAATTACAAATAAATTATAATTTAGTAACATGTAAATTTAAGTTTTATTAAATTTAAAAAAATTGGGTGAATATTTTAAAATATAAGTAAACTATATTAATTTAGTTAAATAAAATACCTATATTCAAATTAAACTTATCACATTATATAAATTTAAGATTTTAGGGTAAATTTTTTCTTCTAATTTAATTAAATTTTGCCATTTTCCCCTCCCTTCACTATTTAAAAATTTTATTTTATTTGTAGATATTTGATTATTTACCTCTTAATTCTTATATTTTAATTAAATTTTGTTAAAATTAAAAATAAATTATAATTTAGTAACATGTAAATTTAAGTTTTATTAAATTAAAAAAAAATTGGGTGAATATTTTAAAATATAAGTAAACTATATTAATTTAGTTAAATAAAATAGCTATATTCAAATTAAACTTATCATATTATATAAATTTAAGATTTTAGGGTAAATTTTTTCTTCTAATTTAATTAAATTTTTCCATTTTCCCCTCCCTTCACTATTTAAAATTTGTATTTTATTTGTAGATATTTGATTATTTACCTCTTAATTCTTATATTTATATTCCAATAAGGTCACCTCATAAGTTTATATATTTATATTCAATTTAATAAGAGTGGAATACAATAAAATATTAATGACTATATTATTATATAAAAAATATTATAAATCAATTTAACTTATATTTTTTTAAATATAATTATTCTAATACTATATACTAACATTATTTTTTTTTAATTTATTAAAATTGTGATTAATTCTCACAATAAAATGTATAAAATTTATATATTAAATAATTTAATTATTTATTTTTAATTAATTTTGATCACTTAAAATTTTAATCTAAAATTAATTTATTTCAACTTGAATTAATAATTTTATTTAAGAAGGCTAATATAAATAAAAGTTCAATAATTAATTATATTTAATATAAATTGTTATTTAGCATATTTGCTAGGTCTTTTTGCTTATTCAAGTATTTTTAGTAATATTCTAAATAATTTAGTTTCTAATACTTTTATTTCTAAAACATAATAAAAAATATAAAATTTGAAAGATTTTGTACTGTGGGGATATAGATTAATATTTAATTGAATATAAAAATAATTTTAATTAATTTAAAACGTTGAATAAAAAGTATAACTAAATTCATTTTTATTTTTATTCTTTTTAACAATTGATATTTGAAGTCTACCTATAGCATTACTATGATATGAAAATATCAATTTTATTAGTATTTCTCTTATAAAATTCACGATTTTTTTGGCAATTAAATAATATATAAAATATTTATAAAATTTGAGGCTTATTTCATAAATTTAAAATTATATGATCAGTTTTAAATTTATAAACTTGGGCCTAATAGTGAAAATGTTATAATTGAAAATAAAAATTCAAACAATAATATAAGAAGAGTTAATTTTAAAAAAATGAATTTGAGGTACTAAAATTTAAATTTATTAATAGTTTTTAAAAATAAGAATTTTAAAGATTAAATAGGAAAAAATAATAATCTTAAATATTTATTTACCATATTTAAAATAAAATATATAAACCTTGATAAAATAAAAAATTTTAAAAATAATAAATATGTATATACAAACGATATATACTATTTATAAACATATAATAGATGCATATTTAAATATTTTTTATGAAAGTAAGTTGAATTAAAAGTTATTATTTTAATAAATTTATAATTTTGTAAGAATTTTACATATATTTTAAAAATAAAGTTTTAATAGAAATTAATGTTGTTGATATCTCAACAATATTTATTTTATTTAAATTTAATTATTTTTTAAAATTACTATTTTTTAAATAGATTTACTATTATATTTTTCCTAATATATTTTTTTGCATATTCTAGATAAATATATTATTTAAAGTTAATAACACATTTAAACATAAATTTTAGTTAATTTATCAAATATAATACAAATTTTATTATATATTCTAATTAGCTATAAAATTCAATTATTTTCTTAAACCAAGTACTGTCACTTTTTTTGAAAATTATAAATATTACACTATTAAAATGTTCAAATATTAAGTAATATAAGTCATGTTGTGGTATTAAACATTTATTACTATTTATTCCTATATATTCCTATATTTGTATGTAATGATTAATGATGTTTTGATGTAATGATAGTTAATTAACAAATTCTCCCTTGCTTGTATGGAATGACTATTCTTAATAAACAAGAAATATAATATAACTTTAATGTTTTATATAAACAATGTATTACCATATTATAAATTATATCTATTTATAAAATTTGTAGTTAAAATAATTAATTTAATTATATATATTCAATTAAAATTTATAATCAAATTTTAATTTACATTAATAATGTTATTTTATTTAATTAATATAAATAAAAGTTTAAAATTCACTTACTATGTATTTATAATATGTTATATACATTAAAATATTTACATATTTATATCATATAAATTGGCATATTGACATGGCCTTTTTGCTTATTTAAACAATTTTAGTATTATTTTAACTAATTTAGTTAATAAATAAAAGTAGTCTCTCATATTCTAAAATATAATATAAATTTTATTTTTAAAATACAATTAAAATTAATTTGAAAGAAGTTACTTATTATTTGTATAATATAAATAATTAATTAATAATTAGTATATAATAAGATATATTTTAGTGAGAATTATGATTAATTAGTGTGAAAATGTAAGCATATTTTACATAAATGGTTGAAATTGTCTGAAATTGTCATTAAATATATTATTGTACTTACAAAATGAATACGTGAACTATATAACACTCCATAGTTTTAACTATATTTATAAACCTTTTAATATATATTTTTAGTATAAGATGATTGTTATTATTTTACAACAACTTAGTACATTATTCATATATCCATAATATATATTGTTATTTTATCAAATCCTTATATAATATATAGCAAAAAAAATATTTTAATTTATTAACTAATTATATAAATTTGCACATTATAAAAATATGTTAATATTTCAATTTAAATTACTTTATTTTAATTATAATATTTTTTAAATTACTATTTTCTTTAAATATATTAGTAGAAAATGTTAATTATTTATTTAATCGAATTGAGAATTTAATTACGAATTATAATAAAACAAAATTTTCAATTTTTTATAAAATTAAGTTATTACTTTTTATATCAAAATTATTTACATGTACTTAAAAATAATATTTCAACAAAATTATTTAACTTGAATATATATTTATTTAAACATACTTATTTTATTATTGTCAAACAATCTAATATATGCTTTTTATTTCTACAATTAAATTGATATGTATTTGAACTTTTATAATAAAAATATATATATTATTTAAAAAATTTTAATTTGACATTATAATATATGTATTTGGATTGATTTTATTATATTAATTAGATTATATATAATTGTTCAATTTTATGAATTTAGCATAGTCGTGCACAAGTATAGCACGTAAATCGAGAAATAGTTTAAATTTGTTTTAGCATTTTGTCACTTTCCCTCCAAAGCTCTATTATTTAAAATTTTTATTTTATTAGTATATATTTGATTATTTACCTCTTAATTTTTATATTTTAATTAAATTGTGTTAAAATTAAAAATAAATTATAATTTAGTGAAATGTAAATTTACGTTTTATTAAATTCAAAAAAAATTGGGTGAATGTTTTAAAATACAAGTAAACTATTTATATGTTAATTTAATTAAATAAAATACTTATATTTAAATTAAACTTATTGCATTATATAAATTTAAGATTTTAAGGAAAACTTTTTCTTCTAATTTAATTTTTTTAATAAATTTTTTAAAATTCATTTCCCATCTTGTAAATTATTAGTTACCTTAACTACAGCAATTAACTCAAAATTAATTATTAATTAATGCAAAATATAAATTAACTTATACAAAATCATGAGTGGCTACCTCGTCATGAGTCCTCTCTCTCTCTATATATATATATATGCTCTCTTATAGCTGAGTGGGTAAAAATTCTCAAAATAAATAATAGCAACCATAATTAATCAATTCATGACCTATTCAAATATGTACAAAATCATGACTTGCAAGCAAGCATTTGGGTATACCAAGCCAATGAATCGAAAGGAAAGTATTGTAAAGAACAAATATTATACATTAAATTTATTTTGAATTTAATCCAAACTCCTATCAAATAAAAAATACATCAAATTTGGTTCAAAGAACAAATATTATACATCAAAATCATTTTAAATATAATCCAAACTCCTACCAAAGAAAAAACACATCAAATTTGGCAACCTAAGAAAGGTCATTGGAGACATAGTTTCAGATCCCCACTTCTTTTGATGTAGCAATACTTCAATATTGTCATCTCTTTTCTTTTCTTCAACAAAGAAAAATAAATGGTTTCAAGGAAATTTTGGCGGTGTACCAAGGATGAGTAGTGAAATCACAAACTGAAAAACAAAGTCAATTGTCAGCCCCCACTTTCTTAATGCCTGCTTCCTCTTTTAGCAGAGACAAGTAGGTAAGTTTCCTTGGGAGGCCGTTGCTCCACTGGGCACAAGATTTTGGTGATATCTCTCAATATTTGTGAAGAAGTTGCAAAAACTAAACTATAACATGCCCTTAAAAAGCAAATGACGGTGGATTTAAAGTGGTTCCAAGCTTAACTTACCTGCATTTGATGATAAATCTATTGGACGAAGAGCATGCGCCTTAGCATTTCAAATGAAAGGGGTGATGATATAGCTTATCTGAGTGTATGCCTTATCTAATAGCCAGCCACCCTCTCTCTCTATATATATATACAGTGGACACATCCACAACTCAAACATAGAATGCCATGCCCTAAATGCAGCCTCAATGCCTTGGGCAGCTCTACCCACGTTCCCTTAATTTCCTTTATATTTATTTGTCTCCATTTAATTAAGAATATTTGGATTATTTTTTAATTTAGGTGGCTATTTGATTTGAAGATTGTCAACTGAAACTGAAGGAAATGGCTCATTCCACTGAACAGGAGTGGGCTTTCAAGGTTTTTTTAACAAAACTAATGATATTTTGCCATTCTATTGATCTTTTGGTAGGTAATAATTCTATATATTTATTAGTTTAGTCTTATTTCTTATATTATACAAAAAAAATTGTGGATTGCAGCTTGTGTTTATAAGATTGGGGTGTGCCTAGTAGAATTAAGAAGGAAGGCCTCTCTAAAGTAAGAAGTGCCTACTTGTAATATACCTTCTATCTAGGGCACACTTTCTATTTACCATTTTATTTTGCTGTTTGAACGTAAAAAGAACTCTCTTGGAAGCCCTTAATTGAAATTTTGCTTTTCTTTTCTTTTTTTATTAGGTAATATAAATAAAGTAATTAAATCTTAAGTTAATATGATAAATATCAAACAAAATTACTCCCTAATAATTTAGGGTTTATATATTGAAGTCCATGCTGATCTACTTGGTGGCCTTTGACAAAATATAGTGATTTTGTAGCAATGCAACTGCAGAACCGTGAAGGGCAGCAGTACCATCGAGAACATGGGAACCATCAAGGGCAGCAGAACCATCGAGAACATGAAAACCATGAACGGCAGTAGAAGCATCGATAACATGTGAACCATCATCAAGAACAGCAGAACAATGAAGGGCAGCAGAACGATTGAGAACATGAGAACCATTATCAAGAACAGCAGCACAATGAATGCGATCAAGAGTAGAAGGAAATAGATAATATGTATAGCATTCTAATGCAAGATGGAAACTCGAAACTATCTAGAAGATATGGAGAAGATGACAATGTGCCACACTCTTCTCCACACTGCTGCGGCCGAAGGTAAGTCACGTTTGGCCTTGGATGTGGCCAATCTGAAGCCCTCTCTTGCTCGGAAATTGAACGATAAAGGCCTTAGCCCCGTGCACATAGCCATGGACCCCCAGGACGCGATTTTGGTCCTGAACGTATTCGGACTGTGAAAGCACTGATGGCTTTCGATCCAGCTTGATCCATGTGAGGGGTAAAGGATTGAAAACTACTACTCTTCATATTGCTGCAGAGAGAGAGGAGACCGAGCCCCTGGCCGAATTCCTCTATGCTTGCCCTTCGTCGATTGAAGATTTAAAATCCGTGGGGAGACCGCAATGCATATAGCTGTCAAGAACAGGAAACTAGATGCCTTTGAAGTTCTTTTGGGATGGATGAGGAGAGCAAACAAGGAAGAAATTTTGAAGTTGAAGGATGAAAATGACGAGACTATCGTGGATATTGCTGTGCCTAGTGACGGTTGTATTGAGAAGAAGGAAATGATGGACACTGATGGCATTACTTCAGCCCATGAAGCTTGTTTACCTTCCCACAGTATGAGGCATCCTTTTGCCTGATTTTTCTCTTTTATTAGGTGAGAATTCAGATCAAGATCTCCTCCTCCCAGTTTAGTCCATCACTGCCCTTGAAAAGATTGCACCCCTTAAGAGAAGCAAAGGAAGAGGATAAATTCCAAAATTTCATGGTCAACATTTCAGCTTCGAACATTCTACTTGGGCGTAATTTAGGGAGTGCAAATTATAATTTGAAAACATGTAGTCTTTTGATACGATTTATTCAGCTATAGAATATACATGGGAAATGTGAAATATACAAGTTATTTGCTCAATTTCACTGTCATGAATTTACTCAATATGAAAAATAGAAGAAAATGTAACCCACTTTATATTTGAAATCATAACACGTTTACAATACAGATCTCCAATAATTGCATAAAAATGTAAAAAAAGTGACTTCACATAGCACAAATCACGTCAATAATAATCACACAACCCAACTAGCTGTTTCCTCTTCATATATTATTATTAGTATTCCTTTGTGATTTTCTTTTGAACTGCTATTACTATTTACGAGTGAATTCAGTTCACAAGGTTTTCGGCCTTATTCTAGCCATACTTTCCTGTTGGAACATTATACTTGGGTGTAATTTAGGGAGTGCAAATTATGATTTGAAAACATGTAGTCTTTTGATACGATTCATTCAGCTATAGTATATAGCATGGGAAATGTGAAATATACAAGTTATTTGCTCAATTGCACTGCAATAAATGTAACCCGCTTTATATTTGAAATCATAGCACAGTTTACAATACAGATCTGCAATAACTACGTAAAAATGTAAAAAAGTGACTTCACATGACACACGTCAATATCTTCCTATGAAGCATGTATATTAACAATTTCCAACTCATTTGCAGAGGCAGTAGTCTTTTGCTGGGTGTGCCGTTGAATCCGTCTTCTCCAAATACGTAGCCGAGAGTTGATCTCAGTTGGAGCGTATAGATATATTACATGTAAAACGAACCACAAACCCATGATAACTGTACCCACTATGGTATTCGCAGACTTTGAAAAGCTCAGGGGGTTGAAAATGATGTGGAATGAGAATATATAAGTTAGTACCATGCCTCCAACTGATCCGAGAAGCGTCAGCGTTGCTAGTGCATGCGCCCCAGATAAGGAAAAGAGAATCGTTGACATGGACATCATAAACGTAAAACTGTTGAAACAGTAGAAAAGTTTTGAGTTAGTGCCGTCCATAATCAACTTCCCTGGAGTGTGACCCGCCGGAGATGGTGGAGCAGGGGCCGGGACATTTGCGGGGTTGGAATCTGTGGAGCCATCCTGCCAGAATCCACCAGGTGGACTAAGCACACCTTGGTAAGTGGCGGTGGCGATCAGTATGGCCACCCCTAGGCACACGTTACGGAGCTCACTAGAATCGGTAATCCTTATATGGTTCTTCAATCGTTCCATTAGACTTAGACTGGTTCGACGAAATTTACCCGGATCCGACTTAGAATCATCAACTTCTTTACCTGGTCTAGATCCTAAACGCCGTAAAATCTCTATCACTTGCCATTTTGAACACAAGTCCATAGCTGTCTTGCCCTCCAAGTTCTTGGCATTGACTTTAACATACTTAGCAATCAGCTTCACCATCTGCATATACACAGTTATATAAAGAGTTGTTGTAAAGAAGGAAAAAAAAAAGGAATATGGGAGAGAGAGCCTGCTGGAGATTGGCATGAGATGTTACCTCTTCTTGATTTGTGCTGGCTGCAATATGCAAGACGGTGTTTCCATCTTCATCCTTCATATTCAGTATATTTTCCTGGCTCTTTCTTCTCATCCATCCGAATAATACCTTACAGGCTTCTTTTTTCGTTTTCTTGATGGCAACGTGCATTGCGGTTTCGCAGCGGGAGGTTAAGTCTTCAATGGAGGATGGGCAAAGGCGGAGGAATTGCGTCAGGAGCTCGATGTCCTCTAGTTCAGCTGCATAATGAAGTGGAGTTTTCAGACCTCGTCCCTTCACACGGATTAGGCTGGAGTCGAAAGCCATTAGAGCTCTCACGGTCTGATCGTGACCATGACGCAGGGCCAAGTGCATCGGACTAAGTCCTTCGTGGTTCAACTTTCTTGCGAGAGAGGGCGCCAGATTAGCCACTTCCAAGGCCCAACGAGGCATACCAGCGGCTGCGGCCTTATGAAGGTCAGTGTGGCATATTGTTAATTTCTCCATGTCATTTAGATAATTTTGGGTTCCTTCTTGGCTCAGAAGTTGATACAACTCATCGATCTTCTGCTGTTCCATCGGATTGTTCTGCCACCGCAAGGCGATTCCTTTCTGTCATTTGATAAAATGTTCAATGTCATAACAGTGAAATATACAAATACATTTACTGCAATAAGATTGATACCAAACATTACCTTACTGCTTCTCAATCCCGAACTCGACTCTCGAACTCGATGTTGTTGGGTTAAATCGACTCTCCTGCTTCAAAAAGTGAACCAGAGCTCAAACTTATATACAAGAGCTCAGCTGCCTGAGGAGTGTATTTGTCCACACTTGAAGAGGGAACCTCTCAGAAATATCCCCTAGATAACTTGGAAAATAACTTGTTCCTTTGACTTGTATTTGAATATACACACATGACCAAGTGGGCTTCCAATCCTGTAAATTGCATGACAATATTGGTGCTCAATCTGATGACGCAGTCAGTGACATGGCCGATGGCCCATCTTGATGGCATCTCTAAGACTGGTAAATTAATCCCACTGAAAAGTCAAAGTCTGCTCATGAAATCGTTCCGTTCGTTCCAAGCAAGCACTTCTTCATTAAGGATGCTCCAATAAAAAAACCTATTTTGCAATGGTTGGATTGTAGTTTAACCTAATTTTGTGAGGCTGTAAGGTGTAATAATTATTTAATAGATTGGATCAAATGAGGTAGTCCTCGGCACACACCTAAATCATTTATTCATTGATTGGATTTTGTTAGACCCCTTTTAAAAATCTGTCATATTTTAAATGGCAATGTCTGATAGTATAAAATGATACGTATTTTTTTAAAATGAAAATAAGGAGCTTAATTGAGTTGCATATATGGATGCACTTCAGTTGTGTACCATTTGTTAATTGTTGATTTACCAACTCTACACAACTCGTATGTCTATAGTGTATTGTGATACATGGAGATAGATCTTCATGTTTATTTAATATATTTAATGATATTCACACTTACACCAGAAGAGTGAGATAAAAGAGACTACAATAGTCACACAACTTGTAATAAATTTGATATTTTTACATGTATAATGTTGTATAATGTGTGTGAAAAACCTTGAACAAATCCACATAGTCAAAGATAATAAAAGTGGATGAGTTATGTAAATAAGAAACCCTAAAAACATATAAATGTTTCAATTTTAAAAATAAGGTTTTTATAAGTTATAAATATGATATCAATTCTCTAACTAAATTTATTAGAGTGTTCGATTGAGATTAAGTGTACTTAAAAAGTCATCTCATTCTCTAGTTGAAATATTATAATATTTATATATCACATTAATAAACATTTTTTAAGATAAAATATAATATATATATATATATACATATGATAAAATAAGTGATATTAAAGGTTGATTGCTAAAATAACATGAATAAAATATACAAAAATATATAAAATTATTTTGTAGTGTTATTAGAAGGTAGATATATTTCCCCTTTTTATTAGATAAAAATATGATAAATTGGATATTGCTATTTCATACATATAAGAAAATCTCAAGAGTTGCTATAGATGAGAGCGACCCCACTTTTTCTGAGCAATTTCTACTATATGCAATTTGATGGGCAAATGGTCAATTGTTAATAGTATAAGCTTAATGGAACAGCAATAATCAGCACAAGGCTTGCGTTTCTAGAGCCATCTTCTCAAGAGTTGCTATAGATGAATCCTTTTGGACGTATGCATGTACAAATAAATAATGAAAATGTTTAATGATAGAAAATGTCATTTACAAATACTAGTTGCTAAAACACAAATTTCAAGTTTGGAAATTTGCTGATCACAAAAAATAAAGGCATATTCTCACTTTTAAAAATAAAATAAAATGCAGTATTTTTTTACTTCAAATATAATGCATTGTTTATTTGAATAAAAACAAGAAGCAATTTGTTTCTTTTTTAATCAGTAAAAAGCCATTTGCCAAAGACTTTTTAAGGACGAGACAGCTTTGGACATTTGCTCTGAAAGGCAAGTGGTGAAGAAGTGCTTGCTTGGAACGAACGGAACGATTTCATGAGCAGACTTTGACTTTTCAGTGGGATTAATTTACCAGTCTTAGAGATGCCATCGGCCATGTCACTTACTGCGTCATCAGATTGAGCACCAATATCGTCATGCAATTTACAGGATTGGAAGCCCACTTCGTGATGTGTATATTCAAATGCAAACTCAAGGATTGGAAGCCCACTTCGTGACGTGTATATTTAAATGCAAACGAATAATTTTGGAAAAGAAATAGTAGAGAGAAAGAGTGCATATAATAAATAAGATTATTTTGTGTTATTAATTATAATATAATATCCTATTTATATACAATTCAATAATAAATAATAAATTATTACAAATACGTTAATATATTAAGTGCTATAATAAATCACTATATTAAATGGTGTGATAAATGCATATTAATATATACAATAATTAAGTAATATTTTAGTTATTACTCTCTGCAAATTCAACGGGAGTTCACAGATGTTGAGAGACGGGTAGAAGGGAGACCTTTGGTGAGCAAATCCGCTAATTGAGCAATAGTTCCACAAAACTGGAGAATGAATGGAAGAGATGCCGAGTTTTTTAAGAAGAGATTGAAGTCATATTAGTTCAGCGGTTGTATTGGCAAGACTTTTGTACTCGGCCTTAGTGCTAGATCGAGCAACTGTTCGTTGTTTCTTAGAACTCCATGAGATAAGATTGTGGCCAAGAAAAATTGCAAAACCACTAACAGAACGTCGATCATCCGGATTTCCAGCCCAGTAAGCATCAGAAAAACAGTGAAGACCAGAAGGAGGATGTCGCCAGAGAGTAAGACCATGATGAAGTGTCCCTTGAAGATAGCGGAGAATGCGCTTAACAGCAGTCCAATGAGTAGTGGTGGGACGATGCATAAATTGACAAACCTGAAAAACCGCATATGTGATGTCAGGTCGAGTGAGAGTGAGATACTGTAGAGAGCCGACAAGTTGACGATATTCAGTAGGATCAGGAAGAGTAAGGCCATCATATTGTGAAAGTCGGGGACCAGAGGCAACTGGCGTGGAAATGGGCTTACAAGTACCCATGGCAGCCCGGGAGAGAAGATCACGAATATACTTTCGTGCGGTAGATAAATAGAGAGCTATCAGCAACAGAGCTACAAAAATCAAGTTGATGAAGATAGGAACTCAGGCGGAAGAACCAAGCACGAGGAGCTTGTTTGAGGCCATAGAGAGATTTGCGTAGGCGACAAACATGGCTAGGAAAGCAAGGATCAACAAATCCAGGGGTTGATCCATATAAACTTCCTCATTGAGATAACCATAAAGAAAAGCATTATCCACATCAAGCTGACGAATGGTCCAATTGAAAAATATAGCAAGGGAAAGAATTACCTGTATAGTAACAGGTTTAATAACGGGGCTGAAAGTATCATCATAATTAAGACCAGGACGCTGTTAGTAGCCCTTAGCGACAAGACGAGCCTTATATCGAGCCATTGAGCCATCAGAATGATGCTTGATTTTGTAAACCCATTTGCACCCTACAATAGGCTGACCAGGTGGAGCGGGCACGAGATCCTAAGTCTGGTTGTGAAGAAGAGCGGCAAGCTCAGTATGCATAGCCTTAACCCAAAAGGAGTGACGAGAAGCTTGGGAATAAGTACGGGGTTCCATAGAGGCAATGAACACTGTAGGATCAATAGTGAAGTGCCGTTGAGGCAGACTGTCATCTTGAGAGCGAGTCACCATACGCGAAACTGGAGGTGGAGCAGGAGCATGATCCAATGTAGGAGAAGAAGATGGTGCAGCATGATCATCTTCAACAGAAATAATAGGTGAGTCAACTTGTGTTTGTATCAGAGATTGGGGCAACATACCTGAGTCCGGAGGTGGAGACGGGACGGGTGTGGGGAGATTCACCATAGGAGGGTGCACGGTAGGAGGAGGGGAAGGCATACATGTGGAACTCGAGGAGGCAAATGGAAAAACAGATTCATCAAAATGGACTGTGCGACATAGAAATATGCATCCTGTTTGAGTATCAAGACAACGATATCCGAGATAATTGGAGGGATATCCAAGAAACACAAGGAGTTGAACGAGGTTGAAGTTTGTGAGCAAGATAAGGGCGGAGATAAGGAAAGCAACGACAACCAAAAACTCGAAGTAACTTATAATCAGGACTAGAATGGTGAAGTACCTCATAGGGGGATCGAAAGTGGAGAGATCTTGTGGGAAGGCGATTGATAAGGAAGACAGCGGTCTTAAAGGCAAATGGTCAATATTTGGTGGGAACATGAGAGTGAATAAGAAGAGTAAGACCCATATCGATAATGTGACGATGCTTACGTTCGGCAGATCCATTTTGTTGAGGTGTGTGTGGACAGGAGATCCGTTAGAGAATACTTGCGGATTGTAATTTAGATTGGAAAGCACTAGAAAGAAATTCTTTAGCACCGTCAGATTGGAGAGATTTAACCCGTTGACCAAGTAAATTTTTAACTTGTAAACGGAAGGCACAAAAAACAGAGAGAACATCAGATCGTTGTTTCATAATAAAATACCATAAAAATTTGCTATAATCATCCAAAAAATTAACATAATAGCGATGACCTGTAGAGGAAATAATGGGGGATGGTCCCCAAATATCTGTGTGAATTAATTCGAGAGGATGGGTACTCTTATGGTGAGTGACTAGAAATGGTTGTTGAGTAATTTTACCACAAGAGCATGAGTCACAAAAGGGTAAGGGAGAAATATTATTCATTGATAAATGATTTGAAAGCACACGACTTATAATTTGAAAAGAAGGGTGAACCAAACGTTGATACCACCTAGGAACAGACTCTATGCGACTAATACAAGCAATAGAAGAAATATTACAACGAGTGCGTAAATAGTAGAGACCGTTCCTACGACTCCCGCGGAGCAGCTCCTGATGAGAAAATAGATCTTTGATAAGAAAATGAGTGGAATAGAATTCAAAATAGCAGAAATTGTCTTGAGTGAAATGAGACACAGATAATAAGTTGAGAGAAATTTTGGGAACATAATAAATATTAGTAAGTGAGAAACGTCGGGAATGTGAAGTTAAATAGGCAAATCCAGAAGAGATAATATGTAAACCTATCCCGTCTCCGATCGTGAGGTGCTCAGAGAGTGTCGAATCGTCCTGAATAGATAAGTGTGACAGATCATTAGTAATATAACTTGTAGCACCTGAATCGACATACCAGTATAGATGATGTGGACTGAGTTTATGTCCATAAGAAGAATGAGCCCGAGCAGTAGAGGGTGTGGGCTTTAATTCGAATGATGGACAGTGATGGGCTGAGTGGCCAATGAGCTCACATAGCTGGCATATCATACTATAGGAAGAAGTGGGCTTAGGAGAAGTGGGCCGAATTGTAGTGGTGGGTTGGGCATCCGTCTGACGTGAGCTAAAATGTGGTCCAGATCTGCGTGGTTTGAATCCCTGTAAAGAAAAATTCCCACGATTTTCAAGAGTTTGTCCCCTGCCTCTATCAGTTCTTCCATTGCGTCCTCCTCTATAATTATGGTGTCTGAGATCACTGAAGCGAGGACGGGGTGGAGTTGGAAGGAGTCCTCATGGTCCGCAACTAGAGAAGGCAGCAGCATGAGATGCAGACTTAGAAAAATCTCCGAGTAGGCCAGAGAGCCGTGCACTACTGGAGCCGGAGTCAGTACCATATTTTTGAACTCGTCGTGCATCTTGAGCAAGGAGAAGGGCCTTTAGCGAATCAAGAGTCATTGTTTCGAGAACTGGTGACATTGCAAGGGTAAGAGCTTCCCATTCCTTATCTAAACCATCAAATAATTTGTCCTTATTTCATGATCTGGTTTCGGACGACCGATTTGAGAAAAAGAGGTAGCTAAGTTGGAAATGGTTGCTAAATAAGATGTCATAGGTTGTTCTCCCTTCTTCAACTCACTCCACTGTTGATCAATGATATCCTTTTGAGCGCGGGTTTGGGAGCTATACAAAATTTCAAGCCGGCTCCAGGCGTCTGTAGAGGTAACAGCTCCGATTATTTGTAAATTCACCTCAGTATATAAAAAGGCAATTATAGTTGTTAAAGTGAACTTATCCCAGATAGTCCACGCTTCATATTCTGGGTTGATTGTTTTAGGCTCAGTAGCTCCTTCTTTCAGCGTCACAGTGGATTTGGGTTGATGAATACTACCATATGCATATCCAAATAACTGATATGGTTATAGCAAATTTGTGATATTGTTTCTCCAAATATAGTAATTAGTATTGTTTAACTTGATAGGTAATGTAGGGAGTGAATTAGGAAGGATTACTGTGGTAGAGGAACTCATATTTATAGAGAATGATGAAAATATTGATACCACGTATGGAGAAGATTGATTTTGAATAGAAGATGATTGCTCAAGAGTCGTCAATAGTAGGCGGCAGATGTGTTCTGGATCTTCAAAGTTGGAACAATATTGCGAAGTTTTAGGTTAGCTCTGATATTATAAAGGAAATAAAGAAATTTAGAAAAGAAAGAGTAGAGAGAAAGAGCGCAAACAATATATAATATTGTATTGTGTTATTGAATGTAATATAACATACTATTTATATACAACTTAATAATAAATAATAAACCGTTACAAATACGTTATTATATTAAATGGTGTAATAAATCAATATATTAAATAATGTGATAAATACATATTAATATATATAATAATTAAGTAATATTTTGATTATTACAAAACAAATCAACAATTTTTTTTCCAATTTATCTCGAGTAAATTTTTAATAGGTTACATGTTCAAGCGTAAAACAGCCCAATCCTTAGACCGCTATTATATATAAGCTTCAGGTCTCGTTCATTTTTTGAAGTAGGACACCGATCTCTTGTTCTCTTTGATTTTTAGGTCCAGCTCAGTTTGTGTGCAACTCGGTGGTTACTTCGAGAAATTTTATTAATTTATTAAATAACATATAATATAAATATAATAATAATATTAAAATTAAATAATTTGAAGAATATATTTTGTATGTACCTCTGTTGTTTTTTTATTTGTTCTCCATCTCATTATACTCGATCAAGAAAATTAATAGGAAACACTGTCTGTCCTGTGCCTTTTTCATTCATGTTGGAGCGTAGGTGTAAAATTATATTATCAAATTTTAGTCTGTTACAATTTATATCAACCCATAATAGAGTTTATCTTATCACCTCTAAATAAGGTTTTAAATATTTTACCCTATATGTACTCTTCTATACACCTCTATTAAATTTTTACATGTCATAAATTAGGTCGTATGATTCATTTACCCTATATGATCTATATTAATAGTTAACTCTACTTATTTTAATTGTAAATTATTTTAAAAGTATAATTCATTTCTTTTAAGAAATTTATTTGATTATATTTAATTTTATATATAGGAATTTTGTTAATATTATAGGTGATTGTTTGGTTGACTTTATTTACATAAAAATATATTTAAGTTTTACCATTCATTTATTTGTAAGGATATTAAATGATATTAAATCAATTAATAATTTTTTCAGGGTACGAAGGAAAAGATGCAAAGTGGGTATGTGTTAGATATTCAATATCTTACCATTTATTTTTTTTACAGGTATTACTAAATTATTTGTCATATTTATTTTTTGTGCATAAAATTGTGATTAAATTATTTATTGGGTGAGATGTTTTTTTTTTATGAAAATCTTGATTTTTTATTATTTATTAAAAGTGTATATAGAGAGATTTGACTATTACTAGAAATGAAATAATTTAAGAGTTTTCATCCCAATGTAAATATTCTTTTAATTTGAAAGTTTTATGTCTAAATGTACAATCAGATATGCGCTGACTTGTTGCTATTAGAATAGAATTGATTCGTTTAAATAACAGGAATGAAGGTAAAAGGAGTATCCCATAGTAACTTGAATAAGACTGATTATATAAAATAGTAGTATCACTGGGAAAAAAAAAGATAAAAGATCCATTGAAGATAAAATGTACAAGTAGTGAATAATAAATTAAGATAGATAAAGAAATAATATATTTAGAGATGGATTATTTTGTGTAGATTTAAAAAAAATTATGATAGAGTGATCAAAATTAGGTTGTATATAATAATTATCTTAAAAATAAAAGATATTTTAAATAATAAAGATATGCGATATAAAAAAGTCTATTAATAATAAAAAAAATAAACTAATTGAGAATTAAAGCAATTGTGTAAATATCTACTACTAACACTAAATTGAATAAATATTAAAAATAATAAGTGTATTTAGGCTATTTAAGTTAGAATTGTTGTAAAAATGACCCTTTATTGAACCTTTGATGAATAAGTCTAACGTTTGAAAAGTAAAATTGACTGTTGATTTAAAAGTTTTGTGCAGAATTGTAATTTAGCCTTTTTCCATATGCATCATCTCATTTACCCTCATTTTGATATGGTCCAAGAACTCCACCTCCTCAAGGCAATTAATAGCTCAATTTATTGAAATTTATGCTTATCAAATCTCAAATTACATGTAAATATAAGTCATTATTTTTATAATTTTATGATTATTTAACGTATAAATTATAGTATATTGAAAAAATTTAAAATATAAATTTATAATTTCAAATACTATTTTTAATACCATTTTTTGTTTATATAAATTGCACAACAAATATTTTATCAATATCAATATTTTTTATGAATATTTTGTGTAAATCACAACTTTTGAGGTTTAAATAATATCTATCAATGGAACAAGGTCATTATTGTCTTTGAATGAGACGTATCCCACCGATAGGCTTTCTTACCAGAACGCGGGACTATTACCTTGGTTTGGTCTTCTATCCTGCTTGGCCGCAAAGCTTTAGAATAATCAACCTAGATGTGCTGCTCATAATTGCGACTTTTAAGGACAAGACAATGTAGGCGTTGTTATAATTGAGATGATGTGATGGTTGCAACATTAGCTCTGAAAGGCAGGTGGTGAAGAAGTGCTTGCGTAGAACAGTCTTTCTCTTGTAAGAACGAACGATTTCAAGGGCAGCCTTTGACTTTTTCATTGGGATTAAATTATATGTCCTCTATTCTAATCTATCAAATTGAAGCATATGCAAAAATCTACCATGGCAGAGACCGCTTCATGAGATTGAGCGCTTGGTCACAGGTCTAAATAAGCATTCTCTCCTCTAGTCATGTGTATCTTCAAATACAAGCCTTGTTTTCCAAGTTATCTCGAGAATATTTCTGAGAAATTCCGTCTTCAAGCGTGGACAAATACCTTCCTCATGCAGCTCTTGTATATAAGTTTGAGCTCTGGTTCACTTTTTGAAGCAGGAGAGTCGATTTAACCCAACAACATCGAGTTCGAGAGTCGAGTTCGGGATTGAGAAGCAGTAAGGTAATGTTTGGTATCAATCTTATTGCAGTAAATGTATTTGTATATTTCACTGTTATGACATTGAACATTTTATCAAATGACAGAAAGGAATCGCCTTGCGGTGGCAGAACAATCCGATGGAACAGCAGAAGATCGATGAGTTGTATCAACTTCTGAGCCAAGAAGGAACCCAAAATTATCTAAATGACATGGAGAAATTAACAATATGCCACACTGACCTTCATAAGGCCGCAGCCGTTGGTATGCCTCGTTGGGCCTTGGAAGTGGCTAATCTGGCGCCCTCTCTCGCAAGAAAGTTGAACCACGAAGGCCTTAGTCCGATGCACTTGGCCCTGCGTCATGGTCACGATCAGACCGTGAGAGCTCTAATGGCTTTCGACTCCAGCCTAATCCGTGTGAAGGGACGAGGTCTGAAAACTCCACTTCATTATGCAGCTGAACAAGAGAACATCGAGTTCCTCACGCAATTCCTCCTTCTTTGCCCATCCTCCATTGAAGACTTAACCTCCCGCTGCGAAACAGCAATGCACGTTGCCATCAAGAAAAAGAAAAAAGAAGCCTGTGAGGTATTATTCGGATGGATGAGAAGAAAGAGCCAGGAAAATATACTGAATATGAAGGATGAAGATGGAAACACCGTCTTGCATATTGCAGCCAGCACAAATCAAGAAGAGGTAACATCTCATGCCAATCTGCAGCAAGCTATCTCTCCCTTCTTCCTTGTTCTTCTTCTTCTTTACAACATTTTTTGCCCTGTTAAGAAATTTATCATCTTCTCATGAATATTTTTGCTATTCTTTCCTATTATGAATTTATAAAAATTAAAATTTCATTCAATATTCTCTCAGTCAGTCCTATAGTGAACGGACTTGACAAATCATTTGAATGATTCATTGAGCTAGGCTACTCACTCTTTATATAATTGTATATATGCAGGTGGTAAAGTTGATTGCTAAGTATGTTAAAGTCAATGAGAAGAACTTGGAGGGCAAGAGAGCTATGGACCTGTGTTCAAAATTTTCGCAAGTGAAGGAGATTTTACGCCATGTAGGATCTAGACCAGGTAAAGAAGTTGATGATTCTAAGTCGAATCAGGGTAAATTTGTTCAAACCAGTCTAAGTCTAATGGATCGATTTAAGAACCATATGCGGATTACCAATTCCGGTGATCTCCGTAACGTGTGCCTTGGGGTGGCTATATTGATAGCCACCGCCACTTACCAAGGTGTGCTTAGTCCTCCTGGTGGAACCTGGCAGGATGACTCTGCCCCCGTGGCTGCTCCACCATCACCTCAGGCGGGTCACACAGCAGGGAAGTTGATTATGAGCAGCCTGAATTCAAAACTTTTCTGTGACTTCAACAGTTTTACGTTTATGATATACATGTCAACGATTCTCTTTTCCTTATCTGGGGCGCATGCACTAGCAACACTGACGCTTCTTGGATCAGTCGGAGGCATGGTGTTAACTTATATATTCTCATTCCACATCATTTTCAACCCCACGGGATTCTTAAAGGCTTCGTCTAGCACAGTGGGTACGGTTATCATGGGCTTGTGGTTCGTTTTACATGTAATATATCTATACGCTCCAACTGAGATCAACTCTCGGCTACGTATTTGGAGAAGACGGATTCAACGGCACATCCAGCAAAAGACTACTGCCTCTGCAAATGAGTTGGAAATTGTTAATATACATACTCAATAGGAAGATTTGACGTGTGTAGTTATTGCAGATCTGTATTGTAAACTGTGTTATGATTTCAAATATAAAGTGGGTTACATGATAACTGTACCCACTATGGTATTCGCAGACTTTGAAAAGCTCAGGGGGTTGAAAATGACGTGGAATGAGAATATATAAGTTAGTACCATGCCTCCAACTGATCCAAGAAGAGTCAGCATTGCTAGTGCATGCGCCCCAGATAAGGAAAAGAGAATCGTTGACATGGACATCATAAACGTAAAACTGTTGAAACAGTAGAAAAGTTTTGAGTTTGTGCCGTCCATAATCAACTTACCTGGAGTTGAGCCATCCTGCCAGAATCCACCAGGTGGACTAAGCACACCTTGGTAAGTGGCGGTGGCGATCAGTATGACCACCCCTAGGCACACGTTACGGAGCTCACTAGAATCGGTAATCCTTATATGGTTCTTCAATCGTTCCATTAGACTTAGACTGGTTCGACGAAATTTACCCGGATCCGACTTAGAATCATCAACTTCTTTACCTGGTCTAGATCCTAAACGACGTAAAATCTCTATCACTTGCCATTTTGAACACAAGTCCATAGCTGTCTTGCCCTCCAAGTTCTTGGCATTGACTTTAACATACTTAGCAATCAGCTTCACCATCTGCATATACACAGTTATATAAAGAGTTGTTGTAAAGAAGGAAAAAAAAGGAATATGGGAGAGAGAGCCTGCTGGAGATTGGCATGAGATGTTACCTCTTCTTGATTTGTGCTGGCTGCAATATGCAAGACGGTGTTTCCATCTTCATCCTTCATATAAATCTTAATGTACAATATATCCAAATTTAGGTATTTACCATCCATTTCAAGTAATATTATCACTCAATTAATCCAAACTTTTAGTATTTGCCGGTTCGAGTTTATGAAATCCGATAGCAGATCGAATTTAAGTTGTAGTCGACCAGACCTGAATTTTTTACAACCCTACATAGTAAAAAAGTGTTTATAGGAGAGAGTGTTCTATCCCACACCATTCACTCCAATAATAGTAACAAAAGGAAAAGCACTATAAATAAGACCTAAAAATAGAGCAACTAAAGACTTCATGGCCTAGGTTGGAGAGTATTGCAAAATAGGATTTGATTTTCATATTATATTTAATGTAAATTATTAATTTTTTTGTAATAAACTAAAAATCAATCTCTCTCCTCATATTAATAAATCAATACATATTTCCATGTCACTAGTAAGTGATCGACTAAACATGCTGTTGGGCCATGATAGAGATTAGTAGAATATCTTTACTTGCTCAAAACTTTTGATTAGAGGGAAGGAAAGTTACTCAAATTTGTGAAGTGAATTTTTAGATTATTTGGGCTCTTTTTTCCCTACCCATTTCATGACCATGCTAAGATGGCTTTCAAATACCTAGACTAGTGGAAGGCCTTATGTTATATGTTTACAAGACTGAAACAATCTTATTAAATGGGAGAGGACCTTTATGGTGGTGGTATATGATACGAAGGGAGTTAATAATGCATAGTGCATAAGGTTGAATTTGATGCCTTAGTGGATCACACTAGTTGACTTTGAATCCCTAAGAATCAACTTCTGCATTTTATGGAATTCCCAATATGAATGCACTGTGTGACTTTCTTTCTTCTCGGCATATTAGCCCTTCGGTTCACTCTATATAGTCAGATATTCCTTCCTCTCTCTCCACTTTTTCTCAATGGCTATGGCTTTCTCCAGTGCCACGCTCTCCCTGGCCCTCGCCGTCGCTCTCCTGGTTCACTTCTCACTAGCCCAATCACCATCCCCCGCCCCGACTGTGCCGCCGCCCACTATCTCGGTCCCTTCACCGGCGGCCACGCCTCCTTCAGGGGCTCCGTCTCCAGTCCCGACGGTGGCCCCACCGATGAGCCCCGGCCCGTCATCCAGTCCTTCGCCGTCATCCCTTGTTTCCCCCACTCCTTCTGCCAGCCCTCCCTTGCCAGCCTCTCCTCCATCGCCACCGCCCGTGACTCCGTCTCCTTCCCCACCAACCACCACCACTCTTCCTCCCAGTGGCGCTCTCGCCCGTGGAAGCAGCTCAGCTATTGCGGTACTGTTTGCAGCGGCAGCCGCAGCCACATTCCTAGCCTGAGAAGACCGCCCAGCCGGTTCGTACTGGTCCTGTTTCCAGTGCGGAACTGGTGCGACCACAATTGTTTGCGTCCTCATGCCCTTTCATAGTATTCTTCCTGTGTTTCCATGGCATTTGAGTACTCATCTGTGATAGTTGTGAGGGTTCGTTCATATACCATGCCATCGTTGTATAATTCTGCCTCCTTTCTTTAGTGGAATAAGAGGACCCCCCGGTGTACTGTTCTGTGTTTTCTTTTCTGCCCTAGTTTTCTCAGTGAAAATGCCATATGGTTGAGAATAATCTATTGAAGGGTAGATGAGAGAGGATGATGAAGAATGGTGGGGACATGGTATGAAAGTTGGGTTGCTTTTGCTGCTAGCTGTAAGAGTGAAAGGTGTGGAGGAAAAGGGGATGAAACAGAAGGAGACAGAAGACTATGAGGATGAAAGTGATGTTCACATGGTCTACTAACAAAAAAGACACTGAAAATGCTCCACAATTCAGTATAGGATTCCATAGTGCTCACAGCATACAGCAACATAGAATGCATAGATGCCAACCCAGAAGAACAATTCAGCCATATAAGATCTGGAAATAAACCACTGTAGTTGTCAGATTGTGGCAAAGACACAGGCCCGGTGTTCATCATCCTCACCCCCACATGGCGACACCATCACGAACCCCTCCGGCGACCCGATCCACTGCGAGACCGTAGTGGGGAGTTTCCCTTCCCGGAAAGCGATCTGATCCGCCCCGAAGCTCTCCCACCTCATCCGGCAAGGATGGTCTCCCGGGCCGGGATGAGCACGAACCGACCCATCATCTTTAGCTATGGTTATCACCTTCACCTGGCCCGACTTCTCCCTCACCAGGAGTGGAAACCTCGGTCCCAGCTCAGCCTCAACTGCCTTCTCGGCATCCTCAACGCAGCGAAGAGCGAGCCAGTTAGGGTTCGAGTTTACGGCCCCGTCGGCCTTGAAGATGGCGGTTCGTGCCAGTTTCCTACACGGGCTCGGGCTCAGCGCGCTGGGGGATAAGGGGTCTGTGGTGCTAACTTTGTGGAGGTGGAAAATAGGCTTCTTCACCGTTGGGGTTATCTTAGAGACTAAGTTGCTGTGGATGGTTGCCCATCTCTTAAGAAAGGTGGTGATGAACGGAGGACCTGCCAGTAGGAGGCTGCAGCTGATCCCAATTGAGTAGCCACCGCATTGGAAGTTCGTCACCTGAGAAAAATGAAACCATTTCGGCTTAAATGCACCACACCGCACAAGGATCGATCAATGGAGGAGTTGATGATCACCTGAACGTAGAAGAGTGGACAGTACTGAGGATTCTCCTGATCAATGTCCTTCCAGTACACCAGCCCGGTCTCCGCCTCCTCCCTCCCTTCTGACCCCATAAACTCCTCGATGCTGATCCCGATCCTGGCCTCTACAAGGCGGCACCCGCTGTCATTGGACACGATCTCGAGGCTGTCCTTGCTTCCTTCCTGGGTCCGCCTGAGCCTGCCGCAGAGGAGCGGCTCGTCCACAAAAGCCTTCCCAAGGGAGTCCTTGATCCACCCGGCGGTGTCCCACCCCGAGAAGTCGCTGCCCTCATCGCCTCTCTTGAAGTAGAGGACCGTGTTGAAGCATGCCCCGAACGAGCTAGCCGGGCCCAGTTCCACCGTCTGGGTCACCCGAGGGTCGGTCATCTTGAAGGTGGTCACGGTCTGGATAGCCTCGATGCGGGGCTTGGGAAGAACTGCCATTTCGGAGCAATCAAACTCTCTAAACCTTGGATCAATTGCTTGGTTTCTTTCAAAGTGTGTAGCTTAGGCTCTCCTCTCCTCTCTTGTTCTATATTTTATAGGCATGTTGAGTGTTCCAAGAAGCATCCTTTCTTGTTTGCCATAGTTGGTGGAAGAGAACTCTCAAAGTCACTGTATATTGTACAAGATTGGTATACTTATAGACCTAATCAACCCATAAGAAAGCATTTAAAAATGAAAGGGAGCCATGTCTCTTACTTGATTTGGCCATCCGATTTGGATCTAATATTATTGGTCAACCATCTTGCTTTGTTTGGGCAACAAAACCTTCATGATTAGACCCTTCAAAGGTCTAACAAGAAGCATGAAAGTGCATAATTTCCCATCCCAATCAGCCTCTTCCACCTTGCCCTTATCGGCCTGAGTCAAATATTTATGCTAAATCATATTAAAGGTATGGTTTGGTTATGAATATGACATCTAATTAGCTAGTCATGTGTGCCTGTGTATTCAGGGTATATGATGTTTGGCATAACTAAATACCATGTGGCTCTCTAATTAATATTAATATATTTGGCCCCACACAATAATATTAAGATATTATAAATAATATTTAAACTTTATTTATTTTTATGTTTATATTTATTTAATATTTTATAGACAATAGTGGTATTAGATCTAGTTTAATTGTCCCCTAATTAAGTTGGGATAAAAAATCTAATTGGTAATATGAAATAGAATAAAAGAATAAAAATACATTTTACACTAAAATTATTATATTTAATTATATCGTTATTTTTTTATTAGAGTGAAATTTTTAATTCTCGAAATTATTCTATTCTAAACTAAAATCAAATTTATACCTTTATTATATTTGAATGGGTTTAAAATTGAATTTTTATTTTGTTCGATTATATATAATATAGTTATAATTTTATCGCATTAAGTTTGAAATCGTATTTAAACTTATTTTATTTATACTAAATTTAATTATATCTGAATTTAATTGATTAAATTTTTAAAATTTTAAAATGAGTTGATTCAATAAGTGATAATCTATTCAGTGAAAATTAGAAACTATATATTAATTAAAGATATAAAAAATGATTAGTAATAAATTTTAGAATGAATAAATGAAATTTAATATTTAGTTATTATCGAATAACGTAGTTTTAAAATATAATTTTAATTTTATAATTAGGGAGTAGGGATGTAAACATTGTATTAATATTGTTGGAGTGCTAAGTTAATTATTATTATTAATAATGACAATATGCACATGTTATTAATAATTGTTTGATGAGTCCCAAGAGATATTAAGTGCTGGTAGGTGTTCCAAAGGAAAATTAAGTGATAAATTTGGTTTTGTTAAATTTTTTTAATAATTTGTAGTATGTATGTGGGTAAAGTGAGGTTAATGGTTATTAATAAAAAAATTAGAAAAATAAATTTATTATTTTATTTAAATTAAATAATTTATTAATTATTATATATAATTAAATTATATTAAAAATATTTTATATAATAAATTTTTATTTATAACATTTGTATTATATAAATTATTATTAATATATAAATCTATTTAAAGTATATAAAAATAAAAATAATATAAATAATAAATAAATAAAATATTACTTTTTAGTTTAAATGAAGTAGTTTGAAGGTAATTCTCAATTCTCCAAACCACTTCATATTTTTTTATCAAATTAATAATTTTTTCACCACTACAAACTAATATAACTTAAAATCAATATAAATCACTAAATATAATTGTATAATTTGAAGGTTGGATAGTGCGATATGTTTTATGAAATATAATGGATAGCTACACCAATCATGAATACCAAATGTAGTGTGAATAACAATTTTTATGGTATTAATTTTTTAATAAAAAATTATAAAAATTAAAAATATATAATATTTTTATATTTTATTATATCATCATAAATTAATAATATTGTTTTGTGTATACAAAAATTTATGAATTATGTTATTTAAAATTATTAAATTTTATTTACTCTCATAAATTATTTATGTACATAAATTTAGTTTCATGTACATAAAACATTAAGTATGTTAGTGATTTATATAAATGGTTTTAATATATGATGTTTTGCATGAATATAAATTTATTATTTATTATTTTTAAATTCATTACTTTTATATGTTCAAATGTTTATGAATACTTTATACATTTTTATTTTTTATATTAATAACCGCACATATAACACTAAAATCAAAATTTATTTTAATTTATACAATAAAATATCGATAGTAAATATGAAATTAAAATTCGTGTAAATTCTTATAAAATAATAAAATTCGTGGTAGATTTAATATTAAAATTAAAATTTATAAATTTATATTTAGCCTTTTTAAGAAAAGATTGGCTATTAATGATAAGCATCCATGAAAATTTCTGGACTCTCCAAACTACTACTCAAATCTGGTCTTCGATCTCACCTTGCTTGCAGTGGCGATTCCATGGCTGAAGCTCCTCCAGAGCTCTCATCATATCCCACGGGTCAGTTTCAACTGCTTCTGTTGCTCCCTGATAGCTTATCAATAAATTATTTTAAATGATAATAATATTATTTAACTTTTCAAAACTGGAGGCAGGTGTATTCTTTTGACCATTCCCCTCTCCCATCGGCGACGACGACCTGCTGTTTCGGTGCGTTCCTTTCCGGAGAAGCTACTGTCTTCCTGAGCTTCGAATCTACTTCCAGCTACCGGCTCGATTTCGACGACATCTCAGCCATGAACCCTGAATAGTAAGCCTCTGCCTGTCTCCTCCTCCAGGAATTCCTAATTGTTTGTCTCAGCGTGAACTTATGTAGATCCGGAGTAGTTCTTGGTGATACGAACCTATTTTTTCCGCTACACTTTTTGTTTGCGTAAATTTATGCTTTTGCTGATGGTATGCTGTAGATAATCCTACGGAAACGGCTGCTTCCTGGTACTTAGGGTTCTTCTTGATTACGTAGAGCTGCTATTCCTTTCTTATGCATGCCATATCCGGAGATAGTGTCCCTTTGAGCTGTTCTACCAGCGCTCCTTATTATATACCGGCGTCTTTGTTTCTCCAGAATTCCCGGATTCCTGTGTTTGATGGCGTGGTGGGTGGATTCGATTTGATGATCTTGCCACATATATTAGCTTGGCATGTTATGCGTGTATATACAAAAGTCTTGGAGTAATTTGGGGCGTTGGATATTGAGCTAGGGTTGTGAAATAGTCAGAAATGTTGTTCTTAGTCACAATCATCTTGGAGAAACTGAGGGACGATAATTTGTGTCTAATTCAGTTGTTGGTCTGGCTTAGACTGCATGTACTGAGTGTAATCTATGCATTATTTATGCCTTATATGCTTATGTGGAAGGGTGTTCATTATCTATTGCATGTGGTTCTACCTGGGTTATGATTTCCATATCTTAATAGTTTTGCTGCTTTTAAATCCAGCGACTATTTATTTAAGCTTCTGCTCATTGGGGACTCTGGTGTTGGAAAATCTTGCCTACTTCTTAGGTTTGCGGTAAGTAATTCTGATGCTTTGTCATTCTATTCTGGACATGGTCTTTGAATGAACCATCTCGATGTTTGTGTCAGTTATTTCACTGCTTAGGAGATAGGAGAGTATATTGTTGCATCCTGTGGAAGTATTCATGTACTGTGTACCCTAATTTGTTGGTCACTGCAATGGAAAGTCTGAAGCATATATATCTACATTTTTTCCACTTGTATATCCTGATTTCATTATGAAGTTTTGTGAACTCGTCCTTTGGTATATTTATGACGGCATGAATCTGTCTGCCTTGAGCTATTTTGGAACTTCACTGAACTATTTCTTGTTTATGAGGCAGGATGACTCATATCTTGACAGCTACATCAGCACCATCGGTGTAGATTTTGTAAGCAAATTTATTTGGGTGCTTGTCTGTGTTTTTGCAAAGTTGTGGTGTGCATGAAACTTAATTGCGTATGACTTGGTTCATGCAGAAAATCCGGACAGTGGAACAAGATGGAAAGACAATTAAACTTCAAATTGTATGTTTTCTTTGTAGATTTAAGCTTATTATTTCTATGTTCTGTATTTGTGGCACACATTGACATATACTTGCATTCCTCTATTGTTTGTTTGAATTGTGTTAACTTATCATATATATTAATGGGTTCGATGACGTTTCCTGAATTTAAATATGGAATTCCATTTCATAATGTATCAATTGTGCATTCTTTTCTTGACAGTAGAGGAACAGGGATTCAGAGTTTTAGTCCAGTATACTGGTGCCTGCTTTCTTGTTTAAGAACTTTTTCAGTCTGATATCTAGTTTTTGTCTTTTGTTTTGCAGTGGGATACTGCTGGTCAGGAACGTTTCAGAACTATAACCAGCAGTTATTATCGCGGTGCCCATGGAATTATTGTAAGACCTATACTATTCCTAAGCTGTTTCTCCTAGGCTCATTATGGAGATGCACAAATTGGTAACGATTTACAACTTTTTGTCAGGTTGTCTATGATGTCACAGACCAAGAGAGCTTCAACAATGTCAAGCAGTGGCTGAGTGAAATTGACCGCTATGCCAGTGAGAGTGTTAACAAGCTTCTTGTTGGAAACAAATGTGATCTCACAGATCAGAAGGTTGTCTCGTATGAAACAGCCAAGGCAAGTGTATAACATGATGCTCATATCGCAGTTGATGATTTTATCTCTAAATTGCTAATCTTATATGCAAACGGATCCATTTTCCCAATGTAGGCATTTGCAGATGAAATTGGGATCCCGTTCATGGAGACAAGTGCGAAGGATTCGACCAATGTGGAGCAGGCTTTCATGGCCATGTCTGCAGCCATCAAGAATAGGTACTTCTTCTGCTCTCATTGGTAGTTTTACAATATTTAATTAATCTTTTCCCGATCAAATATATGATCGGGGTCAGGACAGTGCCTTAATTATATTGCCATTGCGCCATGGGGGTGTAACCATACATATATAGACCTGATTAATAGTTATAACTTGTAAGACATTACAGTGGAGCAAAAATTTTGGAATTTTGTTAATCATCAGCTTACTACCTAATATTTTTGAGCCAAAGGATTGTGCCCGGTTGATTCTGGAGATTTGATATGATTCCAACTATTGATGTTGAGTTGAACTTCCTTGTTATTATCATGCCCAAAAATCAATACAGGATGGCAAGTCAGCCAATGAACAATGCAAGACCCATGCAGCCAACTGTGAACATCCGAGGGCAGCCGGTGAATCAGAAGTCTGGTTGCTGTTCATCTTGAAGCAGAACTTATCTTCCTCTGTGTGCTGGGACCATGAGAATATTTGCGATCTGCGCCAGGTTGGTTAATGGCATTGTAAAACTGAACCTTTATGTTACAAAGGACTCCTCGCTTCCAGTACATTATGACTCATCACCTCATTGATTTTTAGTGGGCCATTTCATTTTGTCAACATTTTTTATACTCTTAACAAATACACATTAGATGCAGTATGTGGCATATGGACTCTCATCTCTTGTTTTCTAGTTTTAGACCAATGTGTTGGTAACATATATTTTTTATAAATACATTCTGACTAAATGCGATCTCAGATATAATTAAGCAAAAACTGGCCATATGTTAATTCAAAAGTAAAACCCCAGCAGAAGGAATCATATTAAAATTTACACTCGAGAAGGAAGACAAATAACATGACAATACAACCAGAGAAGGTTTCCATTACATGAAAAATATGATTCCATCTTTGACACCAGCTATCGTGTCCTGGCCCTCATCATATGACAAGATGAGTACCATGAATGGACACGCGTGCCAGGGTAGAGCTCCTCGATCTCACTTGCTGCCAAGGGATGGGAACTGCCCCGGATCTTCGATCTTGGGAGCTGCTGCAGCACTGCTTGCATATCCACCACCATAGCCACCACTGCTGCCACCGCCCCTTGGACCACGTCCACGTCCGCGGCCACGTCCACCTGGGCTGTAGTACCTCTCACCCTCAGCAGGCTTCAGAAACTCGTTTATGTTCAGAGACTGAGTGCAAGGAAAACAGACTCAGGTTTTCAAATTGGTGACACGGTAGGAGATATCATAGTAAAACTCAACAAAACTCGTGATATCAAGCATTGAACTGCATCAGTTTCTACTCTAGGTTGATTGCGATACCTAATTACAGAATTTAGCACTGCCCGAAGTAGCTGAAAATATTGGTGAAGAGCTCAAGCGCAAAGACGTGAAAATAGTCAGCATATGAAAATAATAAATGAAACACAAATACCTTCTTTGCCTTTTCATCCTTTTCATACTCTTTGCGTTTGTCCTTCTCAGAACCCTGCAGAAAAAAAGGACATTCAGTACTTGCACACAAATAGATAGCTAGAGAACAAGGGGAACTGGTTAATGGAAACAAGTGATTCACAAGTTTGATGAAGATGTCGTCGTTGCTCTTCTTGTTTGAAAGAACTTGCATGGACTTTAGTTCCTTGTCCACCTCCACTTTTCTCTCCTCAGCCTTCATTGCAAGTAAAGCCTTCCTCTTCTCCTCAAGTACTTTCTCGTATTCTTCCAAAGTCATTTCCTATGTTAAACCAAAAGACTAGTGATAATCAAAATAAGGAAATAAGAAACTTACATTCCGAAGAAAAAATCTTAACAGTTACAACATTTAGCCATGACAGACCAGAACATGAAGTTGACAACTAAGATGGATCCCCACCAGAAAAAGTGGCTTCATGTTAAATTTTACACTTTCAATTAGCAACAAAAGCTCATATAGCATCACTAAAAACAGTAGTGTGCATACCACACAAAAACCAAAATTCCATGACATTATCATCCAAAGAAAACATTTATAAACGAGATTTTGAAGTACACAAGAACAACCACATTGATGTGTAAACTATCCCACTTATCTAGAGAAAATTCAATACTATGGTATCAAGTAACAAAAATAATGTTTACCTTATCTTCAGGCTCAGGCTCAGGCTCCTCTCCCACTTCTTTCTCAACATTCTCCTTGCTGGCATCTGCACCTTCTTCCTCATTGGTCTGTTTCTCAAAAGCCACAGTTTTCTCGACATCAACTACTGCTTCCTCAGCCTCCCTGCATGTGGATATTCAAGTCATAAACACTGCAAAGAAAATATAATGAATCGAGAATGCTCAGAATGACAAATGGATTCTCACAAAGCTACTTCATCAGTGGGAGTTCCCCAATTCCCACGTCCAGATCCCTCACGTTTGAGCTCAGTCCTGGGGCAGTAAGTTCCATTAGATTTACCAGAAACGAAGAGGAAAAATCAAAAGAGAAACTACATAGAGATAAATTAAGCAGTTATCTTGAAAAGTACAGACCCCCTTCCAGTGCCACTGCGACGATCAAAGGCCCTTCGCCTTTCACCTTCAGGGGCTTCTCCATTGCTGAAGCCACCTCGACGACCACCACCACGGAAAGGACCACGAGGCCCACCACCTCCCCGTCTCTCAAATGATTTTCCCCCTTCACCTTCCTCGGAAGGTCTGTTGTAGCCTCCAGAAAATCCACTATTACCTCCAAAATTCCCCTCGTTATTGCCAGAGTCTTGTTCGTATCGGCGTACACCTCCACCTCCACGCCCTAGGCCATATCCACGACCACCTCGGCCACGACCACCGCGGCCAGGTTCAGTCCTCGATTCCCTAACTTCTCAATAAAGAGACATGACAGGAAAATGTACTCAGCATGGTAATAAGATTCTTGCCAGGTCACAAAATCACGGGCAGCTAATGCTCAAGATAGTTCCATCATTATAAATTTCAGAGATTTAATTGAGCCTATGTTTCTAGATTATTTAATTGACATGGCTACAGTTTTATGCCGGACAATTGCAATGTGGAACAAACCGCACAGTTATACTGAAGCATGTAACTAGTCGCTGCAAGACGAGATTTAGCAGTACGGATCCCACCGCAGCACAGAATTACTCCAACCGTCAAGAAATTACACAAGTTTCTACTTTTTAGGGCGAAATTAAGGTAGTGCAGCATTCAATTTCGAATCCAGCCAAAATTAGACCAAAAAATTATAAATTTGCTGTCTCAAACCAGATTTTTTAAAAGATTGGGCAGCATATACATCACGAAATCGGAATCCATACAAGAACACATTAAGCAACTAAACAACGCTGGAAGATAACGTCTCTGCTGAAACTGGTTGTAAACTAACCAGCCTGAGCAGGAGGAAGTGGCTTGGACGGCAACTTGGCGGCTGGCTTGATCTGCTGTGCGGCGGCCGGAGCAGGAGCCTTCTTCACCTTATCAATTTTCACGTTGGCGACGAGCTGGTTCGGGTCCTCATTGTCGTCGTTGCCCAGGATATCGAAAGGGTTAACGGTCGCCATTTCCGAGTGATCTTGCTGCCTCCCTCCACGGGTTCAAGAATCGACCGCCTTCAACTGAGATCACGATTAATAGAAAAACCCTTACAGCCTACTCAGATCCATATTGATGGTAAAAAAAAGGAGCCGACAAGGGTTTTGAGTGAGAGGAAGATTGAGAGAGTGGAGCTGAGAAGAAGCGACTGAAACCCTAGCCAATTCGACAGGCAGGCAGAGTGGGAAGTAAAAGTGTGCCCTCATCTTAAAGGCCCATGGTGATAGTTATAATCAGCGGCCGGTCTCACCGTAATATTTTATACACGGACCTGCTATTGGTTGAGAAGGTGGCTTCATCTTGCACATCAACCGAATCTTTTTCTTTAAAAAAAATCTCATTTTTATTGATTTTCCTAAGATGTTTTTTCGACAACTTTCTATGGATCGGAATATTACAACATGGAAAAGAGAAAAAAAAAAAGGCAAGTTGATTGCAAGTGGGAAGAACATGTAGGCCATATTTACACCCAACACCAATAAAAAATGATGCCTAGACTTTGGTTTTCAAACCGCCCATGGCATGTCACGGGCAGAAAAATTCTGTGTTGGATCCGAAGCACAAAAAGAAGATTGGTCCATAAAGGCCTGAAATTGGATCGGGCCGCCAATTCCTGGCTTCAACTGTACGGTCCCAAGTAATGTTGTCTGTCAAAAACAAGGTGGGAAGGAGAAGGGTGAACGATGAAAATTGACCCAAGAAGGCCATTGAGTGCCTTGAACGAAGTGTTCTAACTGGAAAGCAGCAGCCTCCCGTCCAGCCGAAGCAGAAAGATGGCAGAAGAGAGGCCATTGCCCCGGATAACCTTAACCTTCAAGGTAGATCAATTATACTCGGATTTTCGCTGTAAAATTGAATTGTGAGCCGAGTTTTTAACGTATGTTCCGGTACGTGTGTTAGTATACTTACTATTTTAATTTGAGAAATTATTATAAATTTATAAAAATTTAAACATATATTTATGTAAAAATTATAACTTATAAATAATTTAATATTTTTAATATTATAAACTTACTCTATTATAAAATTATATTATTAACACTAACACTAAAATAATTAATACACATTTTAATTATAATTTTAAACTTAATATAAAATAACTATATACAATATAGGTATTATTTATTAATTTTTGTATAATTAAGAATAATATTTTTTATTTTAGTATTTTTTTTCTTTATAATTAATTAGATAATAATTCATATTTTATGTATAATATATGTACGGATTTAAGAATATTGAATATAAAAATATTTGAAAATTTATTATATACTAATAAATAATTTGTATTATATATAATTAAAAGTTATTAATTGTAATTAGTAAAATTTTTTAATATTATTTATTTTATCTAATTTAAAATAATATTTTAAACACTAGTTATAATTATTGGACCACCATCTCTACATATGACAAACTTAAATTCATATTTAGATGATATTATACACATGGCCATTGGCAATACTTAGTAGGCTCTATCGTAATATAATCCACCTATTCACTCTATAATAAAAAATAGAATCGTGATAAATTTTATTTATTAAAAATATAATTTTAAATTAAATAAAATAGATAAATATTTTTAATTTATATCATTAAAAATATTATAATAATTATAAATAATAATTTTAAATAAATTACTAATCAATTATAATAATTTAAATAGATTAGTAGGATACAAGAGAATACAACCCATCCATTCACTCAAAAATGTCCATGTATAATGAAGAATAAAATTGTTTTAGAGTTTATTTATTAATAATATAATTGTAAATTAAATAAAATAGAAAAATATTTTTAATTTATACTATTAAAAATACTATACTAATTATAATTAATAATTTTAAATAGATTACTAACCAACCACAATAATTTAAATAAATTAGTAAGTGCAACACAATATAATCCAACATAAAATTACATTATATTTTATTTATTAACAATGTAATTTTAAATTAAATAAAATAGGAAATATTTTTAATTTATACTGTTAAAAATATTGTATTAATTATAAGCAATAGTTTTAAATAGATTATTAACCCACCATAATAATTTAAATAGATTAATAGGTGTAATACAATATAACCCACCATAAAATAAAATCGTGTTACAGATTATTTATTAAAAATATAATTTTAAATTAAATAAAAAAATATTTTTAATTTATAACATTAAAAATATTATACTAATTATAAATAATAGTTTTAAATAGATTACTAACCAAGCATAATATACATAGAAATGTTAATTTTTTTGTCATTTTGCTAAGTTTATTTTAATTTTTAAACATCCTTTCAGATCATATTGGAAATCATGATTAGGACACTCGTGTCAGCATTATCTAATACCCTTTAATAAGGAAAAGCATTATGGCCAGCCACGGGCAAACGGGCCATGGCCCGGATCCGACTTCAGAGACCCGGTTCATGGTTCAGTATTGTAAACTCATCCATCCCTGTTCAAGCGACCAGGGTACTCTCTGCTCTGAAGATAGAAGGGAAGTAGAAGGAGAAATGCGGAGCCTTGTGTGTGCAAAATCCCTCACTAGATCGCTTCTCCATCATTGGGGCGGAGCTCCGAAATCCAACCCGCTATCTCAGCTCCTGAATCTGAGCAAAGGGGATGCCCCCCTGCTTAGCTCTTCAAGGGCGTTCACATCGCAGTGCCGTACTCCCAATTTCCCGAACTGGCAGTATCAGAGCTGCAGAACCCTGATTTTGGAGTCGACCGCTTCGGAGTCGGTCAAGCTCAATAGGCTCTCAGATTCTGACTCCGGTGCGTTCCCGCCGCATGCTGGCGTGCCTGTTTGAACGCTGACGATCTGGTTCCACCTATTTTCTATTTGTTGGCTTTTGCTTTCCAATTCCATCTGCCCATCTCGTCGGAAATTAATTTGCTTTAGGGCTTTCTGCAATTCGATTGCAGTTGCTGCGGTGGAAGGTCTGGTTTCATACGAGTTTTCAGTAATTTGCAGGAATAGTTGAGGTTTGCTTAGATAGACCCGGAAGTAAGAATGCCATTGGGAGGGATATGCTGAAAGGATTGCAGCACGTATTGGATGTTGTGGGGAAGGATACTTCCATTAATGTCATGATGATCTGCAGCTCAGTTCCAAAGATTTTCTGTGCAGGAGCAGATTTGAAGGTACTATTACTAATACTGCATTCCGTTTGATTAGTTTTATTGTTTTATCTTATTCAGCTGCATGATAGAATGTGATTTAAATCACAGTATCCAACACCTTAGCTCCCTGCACAGCATTCATATGTTCTTCTCTCCCAGACAGTTTTTGTATTCTCTTTGCAGGAAAGAAAGACAATGACTCCACCTGAGGTGCAGTTTTTTGTGAATTCATTGCGCTCAACATTCTGCTCTTTGGAGGTTATAATCTTTCTGTGCATTTTTCTGTATGCTTAAATTGCTGAATCCAAACTTTGACTGTTTGTTGCTGCCTTCTAAAAGACTTCATCAATTGTAACTGTCCCTGAGATTTCCTGCTGAACCTTATGTGGAGTCTTCTAATGTGATGATGCAGCAACTCGGTATCCCTACCATTGCAGCAATTGAAGGAGCAGCCTTGGGAGGAGGACTTGAGCTGGCCATGTCCTGCGACTTCCGCATATGTGGTATTACCTTTATGTTTGAAGATATCAAAGTTCTATCTTTATTGAAGCTACAGAAATACTTATGCTATTAATATTTTTTTCTGTTCTTCCTACATTGGCAGGAGAGAATGCAGTTCTAGGATTGCCAGAAACAGGTCTTGCTATTATTCCCGGGTATGCTTGGCAAAAAATGGTGGATTGGTGGTGTTACTTTCTAGATATTAATTCTGTGACCATCAATCTTTTTTTGAAAAGTAAGAATCACTCACCATGTGATGACTACACAGAGCAGGTGGCACACAGAGGCTCCCCCGCTTGGTGGGTAAATCAGTTGCGAAGGAACTCATATTCACCGGTCGGAAGATTAGTGGAAGATATGCAAGTTCAATAGGTACTTTCTGCTTACTCGCACACAATTTAGTGATCTAGCTATGTTCATAAGTAGGACTCTTCATGCACACCTGTTGTGATCTAGCTATGGAGACACCAGATTATTTATGATCACAAAGGCTAGAAATGAAAATGAGGGGATGCTGAACAGTCAAGTGAACCTTTTTGTGGTATTGAAAGTCGGGTAAACTATTCTGGTTCTTGCCCTCGTATGATTTGGAGCATTCAGGTGGCTTTAAGAAGGTTTGAGCCAATCTCTCTCTAATATCATGCTAACATTGAATTTGTTTTATTGTTTCCAACATAGGACTTGTCAATCACTGTGTTCCTGCTGGTGAAGCACACCTGAAGGCACTTGAAATTGCCCGAGAAATTATTCAAAAGGTTTGTTGGCTGATTGTAACATAAGAAAATCAATGTATCCCATCTTTTTCTTATACACAAACCTTTCTCAGGGTCCACTAGCCATACGAATGGCTAAAAGAGCAATTAACATGGGGACTGAGGTGGATATGGAATCAGGATTGGAGCTCGAAGAAGAGTGCTATGAGAGATTATTGGATAGCAAAGATCGGATTGAAGGGTTAGCCGCATTTGCTGAGAAAAGGAAGCCCAGGTACACAGGTGAATAGGAAACTTAGGGCACTGAAAATAACCGTTTTTCTGTGAATTGGGATGCTAATGTGCCAATTTCAGGCAAAAAACTAAATTATTATCTACCATGTGAATAACCAGCTCCAATGTCTCAAACAATGTGTTGGAACATGTATCTTGTAGACATTTTTTCCTTTGATACCATAGCAATGGCAAAAGCATGTCTGAAATCTGTGTCCCATATACAGTCTAAGCTTTGGTCATTATGTGCTCCTAGGAAACTGATATCCTTGTCATCTCTATATATAACCCAGTTGGTCTTACTTCCCTTGATTAGAATCTTGGTCCGTGTTTGTGTTCCTATCTTGTGCCATGCACTGTCTGTCTCCCATCCTTATTTCTGATGCCAGTTGCAGGAGGCTGCCCGGGGTTTACTAGTTGAGCTGTGACAGAGACAGGCTCATGTGTAGTTACCTGAACCTTCCAAGAGTCTACGGGCACGCACGAGGGGACAAAGAGAAGGGTCAGAGTTTTAGAAGTCCAAGGAAAGAAAGTGAATGGTGGGCAGTTTGAACTTTGACGGGTGGACTTCTGAATTGTTGACAATGGCCCCTCGTGCGGTCCGTTCAACCCTTCTGCACCTTCCTTCTGCTTTCGCCCTTTCTTTTTCATGAAACTACAAGGCAATATGGGGAAGAAGACACAAAAGTGCTGGTAAGATTTATCCCAATACCAAAATTCAATAATGTAATGGAGAATTATATCATGTGAGGAAGCAATGGACTATTTTATAGCCCCCTAGAATGTGGATGGAATTTAAGTGCAAAAAAAAGAATGTGGATGGAAAAAAATAGTATTTTATCAATCATATATATCTTCACACTTCATAATAAAATTAAAAATATATATATATATTTTCTTACAAAATTTTCACCCTTGAAATCCATTGGAATTCCCAAAAAACCACAACTATCTGTCCACAACCATTACATAATGGGTGCCTGTCGTGTCAGCATTCTCCAACCAACAAGTGCTCGCCACGTACACAAAGAGCCGGCTTCTCCTCAACTTGCCATTCCATTTGTGGACCATTCACAGAAGTGGGTGCGGCAGCTGCCGTCGAGACGGTCGCCTTCTTCCTCCTCTTCGGCGACCCATTATCCGACGAAGAATACGACGAGGAAGGTGAGCATAAGGATCCTCTCCCCGGCTCCGGCGACGATCGCTTTGACGTCACCCTCACCGGCTCGGGCTCGCCGGAGTTGATACGCAGCGGGAAGTTTAGCAAGGCCCTCGAGCCGCGCATCCGGTAGGCGGCCCGGTCGTATGCCAGGGCGGCGTCCTCGGCGGTCTCGTAAGTCCCGAGCCAGACCCGAGCCCCGTTCTTGGCCGGGTCACGGATCTCCGCCGCGAACTTCCCCCACGGCCGCTGCCTCACGCCGCGGTAGTGTCTCCCTTTCGGGACGGCCGCCGCGGGACCCTTCAACTCCCGCGCGGGAGACGATGACGATTGAGTTGGGGAGTACGGCTCGGGCTTTACCGCAGCGGTAGCATCCGAACCGAACCCGCTTTGGCAGCTCACGGCCGACCCGGATAGCGTCGGCAGCCACCCGACGTGGACGGCGTCGCGGAGGACACCGTAGAGGACCATATCGTCGGCGTCGTCCTCCTTGAGCGGGAGGTCGCCCCAGTTCTCCGTCAAACAGGTGTACAGCTTGCTGAAGCTGGAGCTCCGGCAGAAAATCGGAGCCCCGACTCCGCCGCCCCTCGCGGAGAACTCACAGTCGCACATCATCGGGTGCCGGTGGTGTACCGACCCAAAAACCGCCAAATCGGATCCGTGGATACTCTCAGCATACAATTCCGTCATCAGAATCGGCGTGCCTGGGTCTGGAACCCTCGCCGATTTTCTTGATGAAAAGGTGGAGAATTTGAAGATTTAGAGCATCAGATGCCTTCTCCGTGGGGACTGAAGGGGAGAGGTAAGCATATATAGGGGGAGGACTCACCCGTCAGCTATGAGGTCACCTCACCCCTTTTTGAGCAATTGTGGGTTGTGGGATTGCTTCGTCATCATGGTGCCATGCCATTGATTTCCTTGCAGGGTGCTTCTCTGAAGGTTCCCTACTCTCAAAGTGCCATTAAAAGTAAAGTGAAACACGTGCTCAATTGTGTAAATGACAAAGGTAAACTTAGACATTTATCATTATAATGCATTTGGCTGAACTAGGGGGTGACATCATAGCTGACGGATTGTATCCTTTATCCCTTTATACAGTTTAGCCGACATGAGGACCTACTGACCTAATGCAAGAACAGCTCGTTACACTATTCATGGGGTTTGGGGTTTGGTGGCAGAGTTAACTCGCATGCCAATGTTTGTGTAAAAAAGTATTATATATGGATAAATTTTTGTTTTAATTTATAATTAATTTAATATTTTAAATCTTATAAATATAAAAAAATACTCTATTTTATCTAATTTATTATAATATTTTTAATACACGCACTAACTTTTAAAATTTATACACTTATTACTTATAATTTTAAATAATAATAAAATAATTTAAATTAATATTTAATTAAAAGTTATAAATTATAATTAATAAAAAAATTAAATATTATAAACATATCAAATTTTTATATTTTATCAAATTTTAAATTATATTATCAAAATTGTGGGAGAGGAACTGAGATGAGGAGTAATCCATCACATGTTCATTGATTTTCCTCGCATTGTTGTTACACTGAAATCCAACCATTCAATTCGACACATACATATCACCCTACTAAACTTCAATAATGTTAGGTAGTGAGTACATTCTCATTCGGTCACAATTAAGCTTTTCATTGCCACGTTTTCATCACATACATCAATCACCAATTTATTACTTAAAAATATATAAAAATATAAAATTTCCTTAAAAATAATTTATCTTTTTAAAATTATATTATAAAAAGTGGTGAATTTTCTGTTCGAATTGAAAGTAGGAGAAAAGAAAGGCGCACAACATCGTCCCGGCAAAGGCATCACGTCGACTTGTCTTATAGTGGGAAGTCTTACCCACACCCCAGCCCAATATATTCTATACATCATTTTTTTATTTTTTTAAAATACTTTATGTCGTGGATTGTGGGACCCACTTAGCCTGATTTGGTCTTATCCATTTCCACTCTCCCTTGGGTTCAAGGAGGATGATTTGAGCGGTACCTAACCATGGCACAAGCCTTTCCCATAATTTTTTTAATATTTTAATTTATGAAATTTGTGTAATATTTTAATTTCAATTTAAATATTTTATTAATAAATTAATATTTAAAATAACATAGTTAAATATTTATCTATAAATATATTTTTTAAAGAAATCCATCTTAATAATCATAATTTGAATAGAATTAATTAATTTATTAAAATAATGACTAATAAGAGCATCCACCCGTATATCCCATGCCACTTTCTCATGCTTTTATTATAATTAATAATATTTAAATTGTTTTTTAAAATATTTTGATGAAAAAAGAATATCATATTAATGACATCATCACATACGTAAGGTGGGTTCAACATTAATAATTCACATGATACCGAAAATTATAAAATAAAAAACTCCCCAAAATCCAAAAAAAATATTTTTTATCCGTACATCAAAATTCACTTCGCAAAATTTCTTAAGCTATATGAGTATATTCGAGGGAATCAAAGAAATAAAATCTGTGCAAAAAAAAATATAAATTATTTTTTTTCTAGTATTGGAATGTTACTAGATTCCATTAATCTAATTGATAATTTTTTTTATCATTTTTTATCTATTCGAGTAATTACATAAAAAATAAACTTTTATAATATTATTTATTTTGCTATATTTATTAAAATTTATCAAATATTATATACATACCTACCAAAACTGAAATTATACATAAAACATAAAAAGGATAAAGATATTTGTAGGTGTTTATAGCATATAGTATTTTATCATTTTTTTAGATGGTATATTAATTTTCTCCTTCTACTTGTATTCATATGTTTTATTATTATTTTATATATAAATTAAAGATTAATAAGTATTATAATATGTAGAATACCGTTAAAATATAAAATTCTAATTTTATAATTTTATGTATCAATTTTAACTTATAATTTTATATTAATTATTAGTTTTTAATAGAAATAATATTAAATAATATAATATAAAATAAAGAGATAACAACTAAAATATAGCAATAAATAAATAGTGATTAAAATATAATTAATGTGTTGTGTTTAATTTTCTACATATATATTATACACTACAAAAGTGTTACTTGTATGATACTTGTGGGTCAAGTGAAATCCGAATACGAAAACAACATTTTATTTGTTCGATTCGTTGTATTTTTTATTATTTTGTATCAGAACAACACCTAATAAATTTATATCATTCTACAACGCTACTGCTATATAAAAATTTTTAGTATTAATTGATGTGGATGAGGTTCTCTTTTTTAATTTTATTCACACTCATAATTATCACTCCTTTTAAAAATTGGTTGATTTATTTAGGGGCACTATATATTTAGTGGTTCTCCTACTTATGGATTTCTTTATCATTGAAATCAGCTTGATGTAACCATCATTAATAAATTCATATTCAAATATTGTATTTTATTACACAACTTCGATTTTGTGTTTCACTCTGTTGATATTTCCTGCTTATTTGTTTTTTTTTTGTAATTGGAATCAAGATTGTACTTACCACCATCAACAAATTTAGAGTAAAATACTTTATTGTCTTGCACAACTTTATATTTTTTTTTCTGCTCTAAGAGTTAGAATTTTTTGTTTCAAGAGTCTACTTATTGTCACCCTTTTAGTTTTTCTCTTTTTTGTCCGACCCTATAGCAAAATATTGACTTCACTATCAATTTTATAATTATCATCTTCTTGAATTAATTGGATATTCAGATCTCGATTTTTCGAAAATAATTTCTCCATCACCATATTTATATTCATATCTTTTTTATAATCGAATCACCTTAATCGACCTCTACTCCTACATTTAGCATTAGCTTATTCTCATTTACCATTATATCTCCACTATTTTTTTTAATATGACTAGCATTTCTCATTAATTCAATTTCATTTTCCTTTTTCTACCATTCAAATCTTATCACCACTAGATTTGATGTTTTCCTTTTCTCATTATCTTTTTTCATCTCAATTGCATTTGCACTCATTCGAACAAACAATACACCACTTTATATGATACTCTCATCCCATATTTTTATTAATCACAAATTCTATTTGGCACACTTACCAACTAAGTAGTAATATACTTACTTTTATTTTGCACATCAAACTTATTTAAAGGTTTTATAATGATATTCCAGTATACACATTAATCTATTATTCTATTAATTATTACACTTTCGAATTTTTCCTTTATTTATATTTTCTTGTGCAGTTAAACATTCAAGAAATTACTATTATATCAATAACTTGACACTTATTCACTTTTTACTAACTCAAGCTTAAGTGAGTGAGCAAATACAACCGATTCCAACTTATTTTTCGAATTCAGATTAAGATCTAATTTTAATGTCGCTATCTCTATTGAGATTGCAGGGAATAAAAAAGATAATATTGAATAGAACAATAGCAAATAAAAATATGTTATAATAGAGTAGATGAAGAGATAGGTTACACTAAAGATGAAAAGATAACAGTTAAAATATAATTAATATGACGTATTTAATTTCTATATATTGTACACTATTTATTCTAAATAAATAAGAGAAATTATTATTAAAAATATTTTTTTATCTCTATCCATTTTTTTATTTTCAACTAATATAAGTTAAGTATGGTTGAATATAACCAAAAACATACTATTAAATTTCAAATGCTAATTTAATAGATTAAATAACTTAATTGTAGGATAATTGTAATTTATTAGCTTTTTATTAATGAGTTATTACACTTAAGTTAAATCAGGAAAGTGTGTTTCTTACTTGAAGTTGGAACATATGGTCACTCCAAAATTTCATCATACATAGATATTCTAAATTGTACTTATAATAATGACACAAGTGATTAACTTTCTATAAAAAAAAGAAAAAAAACTTATATATATTTAAAAATAGAAATTAAGTGAAAACTTATATAAATAATTGTATTATTATAAGAATATAATTTAATATTAAATGTGTAATAATATTTATATGTAAATATTGTATAATAACAATAAAATATATAATAAACAGGTAAAACATATATTTTTATTTATTATATAATTCAAATAGATTACTATTATTATTATTATTCTATAATCCTATTATATAAATAATAATATTTATATATAAATATCATATAATACTAATAGCAATATATGTATACAATAAATTATAATATATATATATACACTAAATATATTTTATGTAATAAAATAAAATTACTAATTATTATAATTATAAAATATATTAATATTAATTGTAATACATATTATATAATTAGTAACCTAAAAATAATATATGTACATTTTATAAACTATATTATATATGCATATAATTCTACCAAATATAATAGATAAATTTATTTAAAATATATAATAATAAATGGATAAATAATATGATATAAAATAATATTAAAGTTATTTCTGTTGAAAATGTTAATACCATTCCCAATACAAAGGTAAATATTGTGTTTTAGTTCAAATAAAAATTAACTTCAAAATTTTTGAAAATTATTTATTAAACAATGAATTTTATATTTTTTGGAAATAAAATAATTTAATCAATAATTGTGATAAGTAGTTCACCGTTTGTAATTCTAGTCAGCTCCTATGACTTTGACCAAGACCCTCCGTGACATCTCATGTGCACAGATTATTTAAATAATCATATTAATTCTAGTAAAATTTTCAAAATTGTTCAAAAAATGGACTTTGAAAGAAGAATTGAGGGTCTTATTAATTAATTAACCATCACGTGCAAATATAGGAGGTTGCCCGGTACCTTCTTGAGTATGATCATAGGGAAATCTTGATGTTTTGGATGAATATGACTGATATATTTTCTTCTCTCATTTTTTATTTTTTTTCTAATTTAAACAAATTTATATAATTTAATATTATATTATAAAATATATTTAATTTTAATATATAAGAATATATTGTACAAAAATAATAAATAGTATAAATTACTTAATTTTAAATATATATGTTCACAATATATAAATAATTTACAATACCTTATTAAATAGTATTATATATAATTTATTTATACACGTAACCGAACCGATATTGAAAATATAGTTTATATTTTGTACGATTATATAATAAAAATTTTAAATTCGAGATTATTTATCTCCAATGGTATGATAACGAAAAAATTATATATAATTTATATATTTTATTTAGTGAAGATTTAAAATTATATACAAATTGTAAATGTGTACGTATATTAAAAATATAATAATAAATTAAATAAAATAAATAAGTGTGATTAGTTTATAATATTAAAAATATTAAATTATTTAAAAGTAATTAGTGTGAACTTTTTAATATTATAAAGATGATGTAAAATAAGGTTCGTATACAAATAAGTTAGCACCTTTGTAGTTAAAATTAATTATTTTTAATTGATTTAACGTTTATAAAATTATAAATTAATAATATTTTTTATTAAATATATAATAATATTATCAACAAAAAAACTAACTGTAAGGATACGTTATTTAGGATTTAGCCGTCTTACTATTAGTGTCTAACATAGCTGCAGGGCAGAGACATCTCCATGCGGAAACTCTGACTTCTGCGGGGGAATGTTCTAGAGGCGAGGTCTAGCCCCACGGATCCAATTAGGGTTTCCAATAAAAACATGGAAATCCATTTACGCTTGATCGGAGTGGATGAGTTTGGAATGCGTAAGTTAGCACAACTAGGAGATTTCTAGGAAGGTGGTAAAAGGTTGGGTGCGGGCCCTGGTCGAAGACTACTGCATTAGACGACAAAATTGGAAAAGACAATCAATTATTTATCATCGTTACTTGATTTGACATCAAAAGTTTTTGTGAATAAATATAAAAATGTGATAAAATAATAATTTTTATATACTCTTATTATTTGGATAAATTTGTATAAATATATACCTTTTACTTTTATTTAATAAACATACTATTTAATTATAGTCTCTTTAATGCCTCGGGTCGAAGAGTAATGCCTGAACCGGACCGGTCTCGTGCTTGAATTTGGAAGTGGAGTACATGTACTGTGAAAAGGTTTTTTTTTAATCCTATTCTCTTTAATAATATTTTTTTATTATATTTTTCGGATTTATTTCAAATTCACGTGCTGAAGAAAAAGCTGATGAGATTGGACTCTCTCAAACGGACGCAAGTCATAAAAAACCACTGACTGACTCTCTAAGCTTAGATTTTCAACTCTTCAAAAGGATCCAACGGTCTAAAATTGGCCAAAGGCCCAGCCGGGATGCTTCCTGCTTGCATCGTTTAGGAAGCCGCCATGAAGGTCCCCTTACTGTGCGACTTTTGCCCCTCATAAGTTCCACTCCTTTATAAATCTCCCGTCCTGCAAAGGTCCATCCTTCAAGTCACAAGCTCGAAGCTTTTTTCCAGCTCTTTCTTCAGTATCAGAAAGTTCCTTCTTTTTTTCCTCTCTTCTTGAACTCTCTTGGGAAATGGCTGCTTCTTCTTCTTCGTCGGAAGAGCTTTCTACCCAGCTGGATTTCATCAAGCAGCACTTGCTTGGTAATTCTCCACTTTTCGATGACTGCCATTGGATCAGTGAAGCTACGAGCTCGGTCTCTCACTCGCTCTGCTCACAGAACTCGACTGCAGAATCCGAGCTTACTATGTCGGACTTCCATGGCGGAAGCAATCAATTGGAGTTCAATATGGGATCTCTATCTCTTCCAGTAGGAGGGCAGAATCAGGTGGTGGACCACTTCGAATTCGAATCGAAGCCTCAAATAGTTAACTTATCTGGACCTAGCTCGTTTATCGGGTTGAATTCCGATGAGAAACCCAAATTTAACAATCAGACTGCGGCGGCAAGGCCGTCGAAACCGGCAAAAAGGCCGTCGTTGAAAATTGCTCTGCCGAATAAAACCGAGTGGCTGCAGTTCAGCGGCCCTGGTCAGACGGCCAAGCAGGACCATCTCACCGCCCCAGAGGAGACGGAGCAGGCGCAGACGCACTTCCGAGGGGTCAGGAAGAGGCCGTGGGGGAAGTTCGCGGCGGAGATCCGCGACCCGAACCGGAAGGGCACCCGGGTCTGGCTCGGAACCTTCGACACGGCCATCGAAGCCGCCAGGGCCTACGACCGCGCCGCCTTCAAGCTCCGTGGCTCGAAGGCCATCGTCAACTTCCCCCTCGAAGTCGGAAGCTCAGCTGACTTCGAGCAGACCGCCGTAACGGCCACCGACAGCGGCAAAAGGCAGAGAGAGGAAGAGACGGAGGTTGCAAACGTGACCGTCAAGAGGGAGAAGTCGCCGTTAACGCAGACGGACGTCTCGGGGCATTACTGTAGGGACGCCCCGTTGACGCCGTCTATTTGGGGACCATTCTGGGAGAGTGACGTCAAAGGGATATTCAACGTGCCGCAACTGTCGCCGTTATCACCACAACTCTTGGTTATTTAAGTACACTTATTTGTTTATTCATTAATTTAATACATCAATTTGCACAAAGAATTAGTTATATTATTTGATCATATAAAAAGCATATTTCATGGAAATGTATGGTGTGATCCGCTGTGAAATACCCATTTTATTCATAATTCATGAATATTGCACTATTTTATTATCCGCAAAAAAATCAGAAAAAAAAAAAGATAAATGACCATTCGGTGCCTCTACCGAACGGTAACGGCGACTGACGTCTGAGAGCAATGATAAAGTGATGGGTTCGAAAGTCATAGTGGGAATTCTTCGCCTTCTTATTCTTCACACGTGTCTTTGACTTCGGCTATGTTAGAAATTTGACTGGGAGTTCATGTTACTATTGCATGGGGAGGCGGCTTTAGACAAGACAGACGTGGCCCTTAGGCAGCCACATGGATACACCGAATTTTGATTTATTATTTTATCATATGACTATTAAATATTAATAGAAGTATTATATTATTCATTCAAATTTAATAATTTAAACCTAATTAAAATATTTTTAAAAAAATTACAAATCAGAATTTGTTTTTCGATATTTTGTACTAAATAGCATAGACTTCATTTTAAGTTAAGGAATAATAGAGTATAATGGATAATTTTAGTTATTGAGTATAAAATAATAAATATGTTAAACTTAGCGTAATATTTTAGAAATATCTGAAATTATATTATTTTATTATTTAATATCTTATAAAATTTATTATCTTTTACTTAAAATTTGAATTTAAATTATTTTTTTGAAATTTTATTTTACTATTCTTTTCAACTTAATATCATATTAGACTAATATTATGTGATTATATATGATTTTATTTAATTGTTCTAATTATTTAATTCAATACTTATTCAAATATTTTAGAATTTAACTTATTAATCACATTATTCCCAATTTAATTTAAATCATATATAAATTTGTGATGTGGTTTCCTTCTTCCTATTGAATATATATTCCCATATGTTGCTGATTTGGTTGTTATTCTCCAATCGTATAAGTTGTTTTTTTTTTTGTCATCAATGGCATACGTTGTTTGTTAGTTGCCGTTAATTGTGACTTTCTAAGTAGTGGTTTATATGAAGATAATTGGTAAAATTACACTTTTTAATAAAACTTTTAATGTCACTTTTATATTAAATATTTTATAAAATTATCATTTTTCCAATACGTTACCATATTTTTTGAATTTTTTTAGTGACAGTCTAATATTAGTATTATAATTTAAAATAAAATAAAATGGATTATTTGAAAAATAAAACTTAGAATATATACTTAAAATTATAATGGATTAACATATTTATTTAAAGTTTTTAATTAACTTTTAATTATAATTTAACAATTTTCCCTATAAACATAAATTATATTAAAAATAAATGACTTTTTCTGAATTTTTTAATATTTTATTTAAATTAAATTATGTATATATTTAAAATAAATACAAATTAAATATATATTTTTACTTAATAAAATTATAAGTAAAATTATGTATAATTAATATTTATTTAATTAATTTAAAATAATAAATTAAATATATTAAGCAACATATTTTTATTTTTTATAATAATAAAATTTTGATAATAAATTATATAATTTTAGTATAACTAAAATGTAAATTTTAAATGGTATATTGGTACATTATCGTAATTTTATATAATTTAAGTTAAATAAAAAAATATATAAATTATGATATTATAGAAATATATAAATTAAATTTAATATTTTAGTAATACTAAAATTATATTATATGTTTTTGTATAATATATTTATTTTATTTTTTCAAATTATTTGATTACAATATTAATTATATATTAATTATGTTTATAATTTTATTAATTAAAAGTATATTTAATTTGTATTTATTTTAAATATATACATAATTTATATTAAATAAAATATTAAAAAATTAACGAAATATAATTTATGTTGATAGGAAAAAAATTTAGATTATTAATAAAAATTTAATTTTAAATTCAAGTATATTTATTATAATTTTAATATTTTAAATAAAAATATATATTTAATTATATATAAAGTTATTTATTTTATATTTATATTATTAAGTAAGCACTTGATAATATAAAATTTAGTTTAATGCAAAATTAACATTGAATTAAAATATTTAATTAAAAAACTGTAATTTAGTGTAATATAATTATTAGACTTTTCCTCCTTCACGTGTATATGGATGCACTAATCATAGGATTATTTGACAGGAGAAAGATTGTCTAGACTTAGCACGTCATTTTGTAGCCTAAAGCAAGGATTTCTTTGGATATTCATAAACATTATCTACTCTTATTGTTGATTATTTGATGGGCCCGGATGTTCAGATAATGTTTCTAATATAAATGGGCCTTGGGCCCATCAATAACCAATGGTAAACGTTTTTGTTTCTACGTAATCTTTGTTTCCATCCATCTACTCTGTCAGGTCCCTTCCTAAAGTCATATAATATTTATTGATTTTTCGGAATTTAAGAGGCTGATAAAACCCTAAATACAGCTGGATGGATGTCGATTAAGCAATCCATTATATAATTTACAATATATTGATTGATGCTATACAATAAATGGTATGGTATGGTATGCTGAGGCTATGAGATAATGAAATATTGTCTTCTACACAGAAGCTTGGATGCCAAAATGCTTAAGGCTATAAGGCAGCACTAAACACAATAATCCATGGCAAGTACACCCAACTCACTCAACATCAATGGTGCCATATTCAACACGTGCGTGGGTCCCCTCTCCATTCTTACGTGTAAGCCTAATTATACATTTGTAGCAATTTATTTCATGATGAATTTGGTGAGAGTCTTAGTTCCATGATAAACCCGATCGACTTTCTCGATCCAAGCCCATAAAAAGTCAATTTAGGTAAGAACGAATTTAAATTTTGTTACTATTGTAGTAATTTGAAATTTATAATTATATAAATAAAATTTATTAATTTTCTTATATAAATTTATTTTATTCTCTATATAAATATTTGAAAAAAATTAATTTATTTAATATTATTACTATATAACATATAATCACGAATGCAATAAGTAATGTTATTATAAAATTTAATAAATATTTTTATATCTTATCAAATAAAATTATATGAATGTTTTGATATACTTTTATTAATATAATTTTATATAATATTAAATATTAATAAATTCTATATTTACTAATATATTTTATTATATATATTATATTTTTTGTAAGATAAAAATTTATTTTTACTTAAAAATAATTATTTGTAATTAGTAAAATTTTTAAAATATTATAAACTTATTATATTTATCTATTTTATTCATTTATTTTAAATATTAAAAGAGAATATATAAACTCATTTACAGTATTATTGCGAGTATACTTCATATAATATTATATTATAAGATATTATTTATTAAGTACTTATTTTTACTTAAAATTCATAATTTATAAATTATATTTATAAATCCACTCTATTTTTATATTTTATTCTTATGTATATTATATTTTTATTTGTTATGTATCACATAATCAATTCTTTCTGCTCTTTATCTTTCTCCCATATTTTTTCATTAAATAATAGATAAAAATAAATAAAAAATGAAAAAATATTTGGAATATTTTATTGATTTCCATGGAGGGCCACAGGTTGCCCACTATGAGACTCATCGTCCTTCCATTTGAGTTTGATTATCCCCTCGTGTGGTCCCTCTTCAGCCCCCAGCTTTCACACTTTCATAGTCCTCTTTTGCATGAATCATCTTCTCCTTTGGGCAGTTTGGTTCAACAAAGTATAGTAGAATACCGTCTACCAAATTCATAATATATGTTGCTTACAATATAATACTTTACAGCTATATTTATACTTGAACAGGAGAGCGTGCATATAGTCATAGAGGGTAGTTGAGATATTCATCAAATAGTCGCCTGCCATCAAAATGGAGCTGAAGCTGTTGCAGTTGGATTCCACCTCCAAGTCCATCTTCGATTCCTCCGAGGTTTCAGCATCGACAGGAAGGAGGTCGTGCTCGAGCTCCTTAAAACAGCTCCGTCGTTCCTGCAGATGTAAGTGGTTCAAACTATCGATTCTTGCTCCTGCTTCTTGTGGGTCGGTTAGATTGGGGCGTCATTGTTTTTGTCTGGTTATTTTGTCCCTAATGGGTTAGGAGAGCCTTAATCGGTGCTCCAATGGCGATTTGGATTCAGGGCCGTTTTCACTTTGCAGTGATTGTTCAGGTTTTCCAGTAACATGCTCATACTCGAGGAGGACAACGAACAACATGGATCTGTCAAGTGGAATTACAGGTACAAGTGGGTTCTCAAGCTCATACCCTATTAATGGGAGGAATGGTGTGAGATCGAGTCCATATGTCAATGAGTTGAGAGTACTGGAAGCGGTCGATGATGAGTATGGAGGAGTCTTGGTTAACGCCAACAGGTTACCGCTCAAGAGGAATGCCTTCACCTCGGCTCTTCGATCATCCCTTTTTCATTGGAAATCGACGGTAAACCACTGTGATTCCTGATATTGCAGAAGTTCTACAATGACTAGTCAACTTGTAACCCTCCCCAATACAGGGCAAGAAAGGGGTATGGCTAAAATTGCCTGTGGAACTTGCAGATTTTGTGCCTATTGCTGTGAAGGTACTAATAGAGCTTTTTCATTTCTTCAAGAGCCATGAATTGTGTCAATCAACCATGTAAGTAAACCCTACTTGAATTTTGTTTGATTGGGCAGGAAGGATTCGAGTACCATCATGCCGAGAGAGGGTATGTGATGCTGACTTACTGGATTCCCGAAGGGCCCTCCTTGCTCCCAGCTAATGCCTCTCATCAAGTGGGAGTTGGAGGCTTCGTTATAAACCAACACAATGAGGCCTGGTTTACTACATACCTTGTTCATGGAGGTTTTTGGTCTTTGAAAGGACTAGAATTTACAGTTTACATCATGTACGATATGAACCTTGTCTATTGCTGGAATCAGGTTCTTGTGGTGCAAGAGACATTTTGCTCACCGACTTGTGAGGGTCTCTGGAAATTACCAACCGGATTCATTCTCGAGGTATGTCTAGTGATGATGATCAATTGTCTAGTTTGGATGATTCACTTGCCTAACACCTCTTCCCCCTGCTGCTGCCAGTCAGAGGAGATATATGAAGGAGCTGTTAGAGAAGTTAAGGAGGAAACCGGTGTAAGGATTCAATTATTCACATTTGTTCGGTTTATCGGAAGAGTCAGGCTAATAGCTTATGTTTGAATTGATTTCTTCTTGGTTCTTTCTTATTTCAGGTTGATTCCGAGTTTGTCGAAGTAATTGCATTCAGGTAAGTTACACATTTGACTTCTGCTAAGAGCATTCTCTCTTATGATGACATTGATGGGGTATGATGACATTGTGTTTATTCTCTTTAATATGTCTGATTTTCAGACATGCTCACAATGTGGCATTTGAGAAGTCGGACCTGTTTTTCATCTGCATGCTTAGGCCGATATCAACCCAAATCATGGTTGAGGATCACGAGATTCAAGCAGCAAAGGTACAAAAATGAAGAAGAATCTGTTTGGCAATCCGTGAAAGGTTGTTTCTCATGACCCAGTCAAGTACCCCTTTTGTGTTTCAGTGGATGAAGCTGGAGGAATTCATGGAGCAGCCATTGATTCAAGGGGACAAGATGTTCAAGAAGATCATGGACATCTGCATTGCCCGGCTCGGGAGGAGATACTGTGGTCTGAATCCTCATAAGGTGGTCTCCAAGTTTGATGGGAAAGAGTCCACTTTATACTACAATGTTGTGGAGGAAGAAGACTGCAACTCTGACTCCAGCAGCAATTGAAGCTCCTGATTGTTATTCTAATATGATCCATTGTTGGCCTACCAGAGTTCAATTCCCTCTTGCTGCTCCCAACTGCTGAAAGATTGGAAAATACACTGGACTCTTGAAGGTAATGGACTTCTTGTAATATAAAGCTGATGCCTGTAAGCAGTGACATTCACCTGCAAGATTTGAAAGTAGATAGATCATGAACATAACAAGCGTTGATGATTTATGGTTCAGATATAATGGAATTGTCCAGTTAAGAATAGGAAAGAAAACAAGGAAAGAATGAGATGTGGATAGTCTCAATTCGAGAGAGACTATTGGGACATCATCCAGAAGGGTATACCTGTTAATGCATGAGAGATGGATGAGAAGGAAATGAAATATTTGAAAATTAAAGATTCAAAAGTAAAATATTTTAAAGCAAAAATATCAAGGTAGGGTTTATCACCTAATTTATCCAAATATACTTCCCTCAATATTTGGTGGAAAAGTCCACTTTATAGATACGTTAGAACAAAACACTCAAAATGTAAAATATACATCACACTTCCACAAAAAAAATTGAATTTCCTTTCGTAATAAATTTGCACATAACTTTATACAAAAAAAACATCATAAATAAGATCGACTGAAAGTAATAAAGACATTAGTGCCCGCTATTTGAAATTTATTATAATACGGAAAATTCTAAAAGATGAAGATGAGTAAATACGGATGTAACTTGAGATTGAGTAGGATTAGGAAAAAAGTATCGATTTTTATAAAAGTTTATATAAATAAAAAAATAATAATTATTTAGCCTAATAAATAAGAAAATATATAATAAATTTTTAGAAAAATGAAATGGGAATTGGAAGCTAACCGAATAACAAACCATCAAAATCAATTAAACTGGCCATATTACTCAAATTTTTTATTTTTAAAATGGAATATATAAATTAAAATATGAAGTTTATTGGGTTTAATTTGTAAAAAATTAATTAAATAATTTTTAGAAAAATAATTTTAGTAAAAAATTGACTCAATTGAAAGTGAATAAACAAAAAAACGACCGTAATTTATTAAATTATCTGATTTATTAATCGAAAATCGACTTATTATAATATAAACCACACTGAGTGTTATGTCAATCGCACACATGGGTCGCACCCAGTCAAGCGGGTTCGCATGTGTGTCAGTCTCCTGACCCAACCCGTAGTCAATCTGGCACCCGATTTTAGTCGAAGTTTACATGATTTAATTTACACAATAATAATTAAATAAGAAGTATGGCGTACGATTTTTCAAGAATAGAATATTACATAAATAGATCGAAAATTAAATTTGAATAAAAAATAAGAATTTAAGCTGAAAATTTATGTTAGATAGCAAGTAATTTTTAAAACAAATAATCAAGATTTTCAAGAATTTAACTTGAATTATAATGGAATATAAATAAAATTATCGGATAACTGGTAAAGTACACATATAATTTTAAATATATGTATACACGATAGCATTATTAATACTTAGCTTATATTTTAATATAAATATGGGCTAAAAGTCGTAATTCAATGTTGTATTTTAAAAATACTAGAAATGGGTGTAATGTTAATGAAAATTAACATCTAAATAATATAACTAATATGATAGAGTTAGAATATAATAAAAAATTTTAATAATTGGTTGTGTGAATTGGATTATTTCCGATAACTTCTACCAAGGTGAGCCTAACCTACCGGTAGAATAAAAATAATTACTTAAAATATCAAAATATGTTAATATACTTGTTAAATGAGATCACTAGATACTTTGTATGGGTAAAATTAAAATAAGGGAAGTTATACTTATTCCACTGGATCAAGAACTTTGTGAGTTATATACGTAATAGATCTTGAAATAATGAAAAATGTCTTATTATTTAAAGCGAATAACTCAATTATGTTTACAGGTATTAAAGGTATTACAAGTAGGGATAGAAAAATGTTATGTTTTATAATCATGTGATCTCTCTCTACTAGAGTTGATATATTGTATTAAACCTTTAATGTTAAAATAATAAATCACCCTCAACCTACTCTTAATATTTTTAAATTATAAAATAGACGCCTAAGTTAAAAAAGTATTACTCAGTTTTAAACTCACTCGCTTAACCTTTAACCCGATTTGGGTAATAGATATATCGAAAATAAACTTTAATTTTTACTTACTATTTTGGTAAGTTCTTTCACGCTCAATATTATATTTTGGTATTTTTCTATTTTAATGATATTACTTAAAGTATTATATTTGTCAAATGATAATGGTGAAAGTATTTATCATCATATGGTCAATAGAAGTGACAAGTTGTTTATAGATTTAGGGGTAAATCAAACTCGAGTATGAAATATATAATTATAAAATATGAGCATAAAATACTTGAGATAGTGATAATTCTGGGAACAGTTGGTGAGTAATATTAAAATAAGTGAATATATTATTGGATCAATATGTTAAGTGTTCTTTAAGTCCTATGGAATTAAATTTAGTGAAAATAAAATGTTTAATTATTTTAAAATAAATAACTCAATCGATATATTTAAGGATTAGACAATAGTGATTTAATATGAGTATGATAAAGTTTGTAATCTTATAAGAAAATCACTCATTCATTTAAATCTTTTTCAGGTAGTAGAATTATGAATATAATTCTTTAATTTGACCTACTAATATGTTATGTTATTTATCTTTACAAATTTTATCCATAAATGATTTGAAAAATAAACTAATTTTATAATATTATTTTAAAATTTACTTATAGTAAAAGTAATAATTATTATCAAATTTATAATACTACTCTAAAAAATCTTAAAAAACTCTCAAATCAAATAGAATAATAAATAGTACTCTCTAATGAATATGAATTTATAAATTTGTAATAAACTTTCTAATATAATGTAATATAGAAATTATTTGAACAATAAAAATAAAAGATGAATTTAACATAAAATTAGTGGGAAATTATGAACATTATATTTGAACCATGTCTATATTAAATAAATTGTAATAATATGAATACAATTTTACTCAAACTAAAATAAAATAAAAAGTTTTTAAATTTTGAAAAACATTGATATAAAAAGAAGGTATAAGTTGGTGGAGAAGAGGAATATTGATTAGTATAATAAAATCTCACTCCACAGGTACATCTTTAAATTTGAAATTTAGGAAATATTTGGTGTTATATTTAATATAAATTAATTAATATTTTAGTAAATTTTTAGCTATAAAATATATTATCGAAAAATAAATTAGAAAGGCACGAAAATAAACACTCCCTTCACGACATCCCTCTAAACTCCCCTTTCACTTGTCATCATAATTGTTTTTAATAATTTTAGTATAACTATAAAAATAATATTATTATTAAAAATAAATTTGTATAAAATAATAAAAAATTGGACAATCATGAAAAAAGTGTGTTTAAGACATTATTATAATATAAAGAAAAATATGAACTCCTCATCACCCATCTACAGTTCTCGATTTCCACGTGCTAATATGGAAAAAAATAAATATATTTTAATTGATTCTAATTAATTTATATCCCCTCAAATAAGAAGTAAAAATTCATAATTAATCTCATAATTTAAGAAGGAAAAAGGAAATTGAATTATTTCAATTGCTATATTTCCCTATTCCATTATTCATCTTATCCTATTTGTGTAGCCTAATATATAATCCTTTAATATTTAATTTATTAATAATTTTAATATAGTAATCCACTATTTCACGATCACATAACTTTAATATCTCATATTTCCTTTTTAACAATTTAATTATCTAATTTTATTTATACTAATATTTTTATCGATTTATTTAATTATATAATTTAATTGGATAAATTAAATTATTAGATAAAATTAAAATTTGTACGAGTTCCATCCTAAATTCCTAATATATTATCCACAACCAAATATTACATGGATATTTCGCCGCTCTCTTTCCCTCCAAAACCTGAGGAATATAAAGAAGCTCTTACCAAGAAGAAGAGGATAGCCAACGAACTCCCCTGATCCCCACGCCTCCTCCGATCATCTCTGCCAGATCGCCGGATTCCGAGAGCAAGAAGGAACCTGTCTTTCCGTCGTAGGATCGATCGCATTCGAGAGGTGCCGGAATCTTAACAATTGACGGCGATGACAAGGCGGTGCTCCCATTGCAGCCACGACGGACACAACTCCCGGACCTGCCAGAACCGCGTGGTGAAGCTCTTCGGAGTCCGAATCAACGATGGATCGTCGATACGGAAGAGCGCCAGCATGGGGAACCTCTCGTCCCGCTGTTCTGGCTCGGGCTCCAGCTCTCAGATCAAACATCCGGTCTCTCCCAGGGAGACTACACTGGACCATGGCGGTGCTGCCGCCGCTGACGGTTACGCCTCCGAGGACTTTGTCGCCGGCACATCGATCTCATCTACTTGCCGCCGGAGGAAGAAAGGTTTGCTTACTATTTTCTTCTTTTCTGGTTGATTTTGATTCCGCCTCCCACTTACTCGTTGCAGTTGTGCATAAGTAACTTTATATGGTTTGATTATATAACTATGTATAAATATTTTTATTACATAGTATATATAATATTATTAAATATATTTTATTTAATAAATTATTAAATTAATCTACAACTCTGAGTGCAGGTGTGCCTTGGACTCAAGAGGAACATAGGCTGTTCTTACTGGGTCTTCAGAAGCTGGGAAAAGGTGACTGGAGAGGGATTTCAAGGAACTATGTGATATCTAGGACTCCCATACAAGTAGCAAGCCATGCTCAGAAATATTACATGAGACATTCTTGCAACTCCAGGAGGAAGCGGCGTTCAAGTCTGTTTGATATGGTAATTGATGAAGTGCATTGGCTTTCATACATGCTGCCATTTATTCTCTGCAACTGCAAGAAAATAGATGCTTTGATGTTCAGTTCATTGAAGCCACATGAAGAAGTTTCTGTTTGCCAAAGTATCTAACGTAGTTCTTTCTTTCTGATGAAATATTTGTCTAGGCCGGTGACATGCCAAGAGAATCGACGGGTCTCCTCTCTATGGACCACCCAAAGCCTGATGCCCCCAGCCAAGACCAGTCTACTGCTCCACCTCCTCCTCCCGTAGAGGAAGAATGCGAGTCCAGGGAGGCCACAAACTCCAGTGGAGGAGGGTCTCAAGCTGTGGTGACTTCTTCATTGTCCAACATAATATACCCATTCTACCCTGTCATCTGCCCTCCTCCTCCTGCCTACTTCTCTCCATTCTTCCCCTTCACTTTGTGGCCAGCATACGCCCCAATGGCCACCAAGGCCGAGGATGCGGTTGAGGTACTCAAGCCCACAGCTGTCCGCTCCAAGAGCCCCATTAATGTGGGTGAGCTGATCGGAATGTCTAATCTCAGTCTAGGGGAGGGGACGGGCTACAACACTGTCTCCTCATCCCTCTCCTCATCAGCAGGTTCTTCCCGGCAGTCTGCTTTTCATGCCAACACAGCCACAGTGGGCTCTTGAAAAAATATATTATATTTAATTATTGCTGAAATTTGATAAAATATATCAATTTTTTACATTTTTAAATATTTTATACTATATATTATATTTTAAATATTTTATTACCAAAAATATTATATTTGGCAAATATTCGGGAGGCTCATGCGGGCCCCATGATCAACGAGATGACCTGGACGCCTGCTATTCCGCCACGTGGCTTTTCTGACTCATCATAAATAGGCGCCATTTGCGTTGCTTCTCATTTTGAATAAACGCCCCCTTCGCCTCACAAAACCCTAAGCCACCGATCATTCATAGCTATGAACCAGCACCGCTCTCACTCCTGCTCCCTCTCCCAGTCCCTCTCCTCCTTCATCCTCTCAGCCTCCTCTCCTTCTCAGATATCATCCGCCTCCGCCGCCGTCGAGTCCTTCCTTCGTTCACACTCCCCTTCCTCCGACCACACCCGCCACTTCTTCTCCATTGCCTTCCCTTCCCTTATCTGCAAGATTTTCGGCTTCGACGACTATCAGCCGCCGGCCGCATCCTCTCCGCCATTCGCCCCTGCTGCTGACGCCGTGAACCATGGATGGATCGATACCGTCATCTCCACGAATGACTCCGATCTTGCCTCTAGGGTTTTCGCGTTCCTCTCCCCCGGCAGCACCCTTATGAACTCGATCTTGGCAGTCGATCGGCTTAGTCTTGTCAGATACGGTTTCCCGACCGAAAGGCTCCCTGAATGGATCCGCTCTGTGCCCCTCAATGAAGGTGATTCCAACGTTCTCGCTGAAATTTGCCCGCTTTTCAGGTCCAAGGTACGTGAAGATTCGACCAAAGGCTCCTTATGCCAAGTTCAGCTTAATGTCTTCGAGTATTTCATGTTCTGGTTCGCTTACTACCCTATGTGTAGAGCAAATAATGAGAACAAAGACATGAACACATCAAAGAAGAGTAAGAGGTTCAGATTGGAGAATTGGGCGAATTCTTTTACATGCATTTCCAGTGTGAAACGTGGGAATGACCGTATCAAGGCCGAATGCAATCTATACATTCGGCTTCTATATTCTTATCTGCGTGCTTTTGTCCCTATAGATGATTTAACTGCTCATCAACCTTACTGTAGTTCGCTTCTACATTACCCCGTGGAGTATGATGGATCCGTTTTAGCTAAGGCTCAGTTCTTGGTTGGTGCATTGATAAATTACTGGCTATTGGACAATGATTTCTCCCCTGTGCCTATCAATGTTTGCAAGTCTTTCGGTGTTTCATTCTCATTTTGTTCTGTTCTTCGAGAAACTTCTCCCACCTCAGGATTGGGTGAGGTGGTGAAATTATTTGTCAAGTACTTGAATTTGAGTCTGGCAAAGGGCGGTAACCGGGTAAAAGCGGCTGTGGATATTGGCTGGAGCCCAAGGTGGAATGGTGATTCACCTGTGCTGAGGAATTATGCAGTTAGTGGGTTGCCCTGCAGTTCTACCGAGTCTTGGAATACATGGGTAAAGAGGCCACTGTATAGATTTATACTGCGGACATTCTTGTTTTGTCCAATTAAGACCACGATGAAGAATGCTTCACAAGTTTTCTCAGTATGGCTAAGTTACATTGAACCGTGGAAGATTAGCTTAGATGAATTCTCGGAGCTTGAAGGAAATATAGGCGGGTCGGCCAAGAGTGAAGGAAAGGAAGATTCTCACTCTTGGGTGGGTGGATACTCAATGTTTTGGCAAGATTATGTGTTGTATAATTACTTGTTCTACAGTTCTTTGGTTATGCACTTTATTGGGTTTGCGCACAAGTTTCTTCACACAGATCCAGAAATGATTGTCCAGATGGTAACCAAGGTGGGTATCTGTCCTTTAGTAAACTGATATTATCATATGTAGGAGAATTACCTAGAGTTCCAGTGATATTCTATCAAAATTTTATGCAAAACCAAAATTTTTTTAATATTTTCCCTTGGGTATGGGGGAAGTCTGCTTTTACCCAGATCTCACATGACATATCTTATCCATGGTGTGTGCTGCTTATTATTTCCTAAAAATGAATCTTCTCAAGTATCATTTTGTTTTTAGCTTCTTGTTTGTTCACTCAACATAGGTGATCTAACTTCTGTTCTTTCATTTTCTTACAGATTATGTGCATATTAACATCATCTCAAGAGCTGACAGATATCATAAAGAATGTTTATGCCCTCCTTCATAGTAAAGAGTCTGGTATCAATAAAGTGTTTCTTAATAATTTATATCCATACATTCCTTCAATCAGGGAGCAATTTGAGGTAAAAATTTATTCCCTTTATATCTATTATTAGATGGACTAGAAACTGGGCAATGCATAAGTTTTGTATCTTTTTTTATTATTATAGGACTGGGAGTATGGCTTATGTGAGAGCAATGCCCATGGAACCCTTTTGCATGAAAACTGGAACAATGGCTTTTGCCTTTTCAGTGACGGTGAGGATGGTGGAAAACATCTATTGCAGGTTATTGTTCTTTTTTCCTTTTGGAGCAATAGCTGATCTTTTCATGGTTGTATCGTTATTCATATCCTGTTTCCTAGCAGTTTAATCCTGTGTGTGAAATTTACAAGGCACGAGAAGCCAAATCAACTTCATTTTATGCAATTTTTTAAAATTTAATATCATCTATGTTGCCTGCCCTTCTATCTTGTCCGTTCTCTCTTTATTGTATTGTCTGCTGATAGATCCCTATATACTTTTGGTTCTGCAGCTGTTTATATTACGTGCTGAAGCTGAGCTGCAGGCTGCTTCCAGAGACAGTTTGGGTCAGAACTTGCAGCTCCTAGATACCCTAAAAAATAAGATTAATCAATTATTTGGTGGCAACTTCCCCGAGCCTGTGAATGTCGGACCAACAGTGGCTGAGCCTCAGAATTCCCGTGATGATATATTCATGCCGCGGAGGATTGGAAAGCAAACTTTGGCCAGTGTCCAATACCGAGGCGATTGGATGAAAAGGCCAGTATCTGATGATGAAATTGCATGGCTTGTGAAGCTTCTTGTGCCGCTATCGGATTGGATCAACCAGGGTATTGGGCTTGACTGGGCTGCCACACCCGAGGATGGTTCCAAACCATTATATGTGGATGTAATTGCTGATATGGCCAGTGTTAGCGGGCTTGTGGATACAGTGAAGATGGTTTTGTGGGTCATTGCCTCTTGGCTTCTTGTGGTGAGCCTCGGCCTACTCAAGCTTATGAGAAGTCATGGCGTGCGAGTGAACCTGAGGATACTTGCCTCGAAGAAGATTGTGATGGTGATCCTCATGGCCTTTCTTTTTGCCGCACTTAGGAGATCTACCAGTGAGTTTCTCGGGGGCTGAGTAGCGGGAGAAACCCATACAGGTGATGAAGCATATAGCAGGTACATAATACTTTTATAGTGAATCAATACAAATTTTGCCTAGCTGGCTTTTGCGGTTGTCCTCTGCTTTTTCACCAGTTACCTTCCTGTAATTAACCATGAAGGAAGAAATCCCCACGAGAAATCCTCTGCTTTTGTTCTGCCTGAGCCTGACTTCTCTTATCTAAAAAACACTTCCATTTTAGCTGTGCCTTCTTTTCAAACTGTTCTTCACTATGCCGGTTTTCCATATGCTGTTTAGGCGATTATAGGCATGCTCTTGATGGACCATTTGTGTCTGGTCTATAAGCTGTTAGCCCACTGCCTGCTTAGAACCTCAAGGCCTCTGGGAATGACCCAAGTTTGTTTACAATTCTGGAAGCAGGCACCCCCCCGCCCACAAAACCTGATTTGTCTTTCCTTCCTTCCTGTCGCTGTCAAATCTCCCATTCAAACTGACAGTGTTCTCATTAGATTTCAAGTCAAAGAAGCAAAGGGTAGTGAGTTAAGTAAGGTGGGGAGCTGGCACTGATCTTGGCACGATCATTCTTCCTCGTGTCTTTTTAAAAGCATATATATTTAGACTTTTCGCCATTAATGCCCTGTTTCAGCTTCACCCATTCACAACGCACACGGTATAATTGTACGCACGTAGTACTGTTCGTGCATATATCATCTGACTTGACTTACCTGCAGGATTTCTCGAGACTCCTCTGTTTTTAGGTCTCAGCTCATTTGGATTTTGATTTTTCATAATTAATAATAATTCACGTGGGTAGATACTATTGTGTGGCTCAAACTCAAATATTTGTATCTATCTTTAAAGTAAATCCTCTTTACATTTTTCATCTTCAAATTTATTCATTAAAAATTTCTAAAATATAGAAAATATTCATCAAAATATTGGGTAAATTATCTTTGAAAAGGGCATACTCCACCCATTTTCTTCATTTTAACACAAAATTAAAGATTTAAAAAATAGGGTGGATAACATATTGAATTGATGGTATCCAATGGGTGGGATTCTGCACCTTCACACATACTTAATGGAATTAAATGTTTAGTTGCATTCCCACGTTCAACTTACCCCATTAAAGCATCCCTAAATAACTACTAATACAATGTTCTAATAAACCACATTAGCATTAATTTACTAATTAATTTTTGTACTTGTAGATTAAATAATTTTCTAATATATATTATTGTAAGGTTTTGCCTTCTAGAAAGCTACCCTCCTTAGTTATTTATTGCAATATTAATAGAAAACCACTGCCAATGCAATTTATACTGGTAGAAATTTGGGTGGATAATGCTGCTTTCCACCCACAATCAAAGACACCATATAATATAAATATAGAAAAATATTGCGAATATTAAGTAACATGAAATGAAAGGGGCAAAGCTTTTGCTTAACCTAATATGGTTATATAATAAAATCTTGTCACTTTTGTCAGCCCATAAAATGGCAAATCTAGTTCTATATTTGATATTCTATGATCTTAGTATGGAAAATAAATAGTAGAGACCAAACTATTAATAGAGTGAGTCATAAATTTGTATTTTATAAGCATTTCATAGTTTAATTGATAAGAGGGAAGGGATGGGGGCATCCACCAAATGACTAATGATTATTGAAGCTCCTCCCATGAAGCAGGAAGCCTCCAAGGAACAAACTAGTAGCCCTTTATTGCCTTTCCATTGGTTTCCCCATCGCCATCTCCCACTCATCCAACGTTCAAAGTATATTTTTTTAATAATAAAAACATCACTTTTGACTTTATTTTAATCTTAGTTTAACTAACCTTAATTAGTTTCCAAATATAAAAAGGTTTATGTGATTTATTTGAGTAAATGCATATATCAAGTATAACTAAATCTATAATAATCACCAAAATTGTCTTCAAATATAATTTAAAGATAATGTGAGATTTTAATATCATTAAAAAAAATATCTTGCACATATAAATTTTGTATTTATATCAATTAATAAGTGATAGATATTTTGTACTTCACTTTCTCCACATCCCCACTAGCCTTGAAACTGGTAGTTGGGTTTGTTTATAGACACTTATTATGTTAAACTAATATTCAATTAAAATATATAATTTTATATAAATTTTCAACTTTATGTGCATATAATACTTTATACTTTAATGGGTCAATTTTGCTTAAACTCAATTAGTTATATATTTATCTTCTAATATAAATGATAGAAAAAAAAGGAAGGGAAGGAATGGTAGATGGATAGAATGCCACTCACCCTTCAAAACTGCCCTTTTGGTTTCATCAATGGAATAGAATCCACCTAACTCAAGTCAAAACCAACAAAAAAATAATGCCTTAATTCCATTGCCTCTCTCTCTCTCCTATCTCTTATACCCCCTCAGTCTCACTCTTACATCTGCAAAACCTTCACAGATCCTCAAGCAGCTTCTCTCTCTCTCCCTCTCTCTCTCTTTTTTGAGACAGAAAGAAAGAGCACGGAAATTGAGGGAAAGGGAGAGAGATGGTGGCACCAACAAGGAGCAAGAAGAGTATTAATGGCCATGGGGGAAGCAGTAGCAGCAAGAGGGTGATGAACAGAGGGGCATGGACTGCTGAGGAAGACATGAAGCTCTCTGGGTACATTGAAATCCATGGAGCCAAGAGGTGGAAGACCATCGCCACTAAATCAGGTCAGCCATGGCCACCCCTCCACTCAAAATCTCAACTTTTCATCACCAAATTTCTCATATATATATATATATATTACGCTATGCTATTCTTGTATGTTCTTAGTAATTCAATCCCCCTTTCTCTTTGTGGGTTTTGTAGGGTTGAACAGATGCGGAAAGAGCTGCAGATTGAGGTGGCTAAATTATTTGAGGCCTAATATCAAGAGAGGGAACATCTCAGACGAGGAAGAGGACTTGATTCTCAGGCTCCACAGGCTGCTAGGCAACAGGTCAGTCCATTTCTTCACTTATAAAACTCAGACTGAGTCTGAACCCACAAAAATTTGGCTACTAAAGATTAATCTGCTAGGCAACAGATTATGTACTACTGAAGCATGAGTCCATGTCTCCTCCTACATTAGTTACATGGTGGTAGGTCTATTTTTGGACCAACAAAGGGACTAAACATCAAAAGCTTTCGTGTAAGTGTCAATTGTGGCAAAAGTTCATTAGGGTAGGGACCAAATTAATAGTTGGGTGAGACAAATTATGAAACATTTTTAAATTAAAATCAAATTTAATAAAATAGTAATTGTTTTGGTATATATTTCAATGCTTACCATTAATAAAATTTAATTAAATATAAATTTAACTTATTATTTATTTATAATATTCATCTAAATAATATGACGATTTATCTGTGAAAGAAAAATATAAAATAATAAATGTATTATAAAAAATAGTTAATTATAAAATTTTAATTTAAAATTATAAGTAATAATTGCATTTTCTTATATTAGAGAAGGAAAGTTGAAAATTAATCTAATATTAAATTAAATAAAGAGTAAAAAAGTGTTGAAAAATTAGTCTAAATAGTTGCAAATTTCCTTGGAAAGAATCGGGGCAATATTGTAAAAGTATGCTCATTTTGTCAATAATGGTCTGATCAGGTGGTCTTTGATAGCTGGGAGACTGCCGGGGAGGACCGATAATGAGATAAAGAACTACTGGAATTCTTATTTGAGCAAAAAAGCCATATCTGGAAGGGAGAAGAGCAGGGAGGTTGAGCCGGCCCCACCCCAGGGTCCGGCCATCTCATTGCACAAGGCTCCCGAGAATTCACCGGCCCTGGTGGAGGAGGAGGAGGAGGAGGAGGGAGGTAGCGGCAGCAAACTAGAGGACGGCTACCTGGACCCCTTTGACATGGAAGAGTTCTTCAACTTCTCAAACGAAGCAACCATCAGCAAGTTCCTCGAGCTTGACGGCGATCTGTTGATGGCAGATTAAGCCGTGAAAAGTGCATTGAGAGGAGTAGATAAGAATAATGATGATGATGCAAATTGAGAGCCTTGAAGGTGGAGGCAAGTGTACTGTTCTTCAAATATGGAATTAGATAATAATTGATTATGTTAGTAAAATGGGTTGTGGAAATGTGACAAAGGGATGGTTATGTGGGTGCAAATTGATGTAGAAATTTGAGGACACCCGTCTGCCTTAAATTTCCTCCCACAAAATCCACCACATTATAGCCGACATAGTGGTTGATAATAATATGTTATATTATATATATATATATATTGCCTCATTAAAACATGTAAGGTCAGTATAAAAACTCCTTAAATTGTGCATAGTGATTACAAAATCCTAATTTTTAATTTTGATATGATTAATTAAATTGGTAGTACATAATTATTTTATTTTTTTATATTGGTAAAAATATATTTTTTATTCTTTATTAATTCAAAAAACATAATATTGTCTTATTAAAATTAGTATTTATATCATGAATTCAAGGAGTTTTTGTACTACTAAACAATAAAAAATGGTATCTATAACAATTTAAAATATTCAAAATAAATTATACACTAATAATAGGATTAAATTTATCAAAACTATTAATTTATACTAATGCTATACAATTTCAAAATAAATATATTAAAAATAACACAAAATAATTTTTTATTCATTTTATTACACAAATGCCATGAATATCAATTAATATAAGAGACAAATTTCTCATTAAGAAAATCTATATCTAAGCATCAGATTTAGCCGTTAAGTAAAAATATTGGGATAATTAAAAGGTTATGCAAAAAAATAGAGTATAGTTTTTTTTGCACAATAAATAGAGTATAGTTGAGCTACGGTATAATTTAGGCATGAATGGCCTAACATTGAGGACTAAATTGAGAAAAGTATAGTTGGGCCATTTATTGCCGTTAAAATCTCAAATTAAACATAAAAATTATGTAATTAGTTAAGATGCGAATATTTTATTTATTTCAAAAGTTAATTTTTTTATTAATAATTCAATTAAGATATATTACTCTATAAAAACAGATTAATTTATGAAAATTGTCTTTAATTTAAACAATGTTAAAAGTTTTATTATCTTTTACTTAAATTATTAATAAGAATGTATATAAATGAATTTAAATAAAATATTTATATATAAATTATATTATGGTGTGAATATTCAAATTAGATTTTATTAGGTTTACGGAAGAATAGGTTTGTGGGGGTCAAATTTATTAGGGCAACTTGCTGATCAATCAAGGGCATGGTCTTCTAGAAAGAGAACAAGAAGCACTAGAAATCAAATAACAATCATTTGGTTGATGGGTTCGTCAATTTTCCCTCTAAGATTTGTTTACTGTTTCAATTTTTTTAAATTGCCATAAGATTGTGTCTGATCAATCAGGGCCATTGAATATATATATAAATATAATTACTAGTGAGAAAGGAGCCAACATTGAATAGTCTTAAAGGTATTGATATCCATTATTGTTTGGGTTTTACAATAGTCCTAGGAATATTCCTTAGAACCTCTAAGCAGGCAGACATTATTAGTGGGATCCAAAGAGGACAAGGTGCATGCATGCATATGTAAGGTCTATGTTTTGCTTTACTTGGTCTTCATGTTTAGGAATATTGATGAATGAGAATGGTGGAGAAGAGGTGGGTCCATGGGAGAACCTAAACAGGAGGCTACACCTTAAATTCGACGAGGATTGAGAAAACACACAAGTTTTGAAAGTAGGTTAGGGAAGATGCCAAGCAGTGGCAGAGAATCAGAGAAAATGTTAGGAATAGGATATGGCCACTGGCGGCCACTGCAGTTGAATTATTTATCATGGTGAAAGTGATGTGCATTCACTCAGGGATAGGTGAAAACGAAAGAATTGTGGAAAAAATGTTTTTTTTCTTGCTGTAGGAGAGAAGGCCCAGGAAGAACCTCTAGTTTCCATGAAAATGGTGAATTGGTCCAGAAAGATATTACCTCGGCAGCGTCCCGCATGGTTACCATGTCAACTGTTTTCAGAACATTATAAGCATCAGGTCTGTGTTGGCGTCTTCTGCTGTAGGGCATGAAAGTAAGTTCAGTACAGCAGAGGAAAATGTAGAAGACCAAAAGGAAAATGTAGAAACCCAGATGAAGCATTTTTAATATACCCATAATGATTCAGTTGCATGTATGTATTTCAAACAAAGTAATGCTGCAACTACGGTGTTAGTGATCAGGCTGGTGAACATAGTTTGTAACTAGTGCAAAGCCTCTTATGGTTACCTGCTTCGGATACTCGGTATTGGAGTCTTGGAGTCTTGTGTTCCTCTGACACAATCCTAGTGCCTGGTTTAAGTTGAAAAGCTTCATCTGATGTCGTACCGTATGCCTTCTATACACGCTGATAAATTCCCCTCTATCACACCTTGATGTGCTGTGGCCCCCGTGATTTGATAATTTACCATGAGATATAATATTGTCGACATCCTTGTTTCTGCCAGTAATTCATACTCTACATCTGGATTTTTCATCAATCTCCCTTGGAGGATCACCATTTAAGTTACTGTTGAAGTGAAACCTCAATTTGATTCAACCGACTGAACCAAATAGAGTGCAGGATCATGTGGAACAGGTCATATTTGACTGGCCTCAGGTTCCAGAGGAAGTGCTTCTGCACCTTCTTCACATTAGTTTGCATCTTAAGGTACCTCCTTAATGGAATAGCAGTCAAAATTTCCTTTAGCTTTGGGATATCCTTTTCTAGCACTGTAACTGAGAATGAGCTCCAATCAAAGACCTGATTCAATGGAGGAACGAAATTATCTGCAATGATCACCGGAACACATTCATAGTATATGGCCTCAACTACTCTAGGGCTGTTAACTTCATATCCCGTAGGGCATAGACAGTATTTACTAGACTTCATATGCTGGACATAAGACATCTTCTTGGAGACTCTTTTCGGCAAAGGACCATAAATTCTCATGTCATCATCCTTGTTCTTCCAGTACTTCAAAAGAATGGGTCGAACCTTACCATGCATATGTCCAGCAAAGAATGCGAGGATAGGACGCTGTGATACCATTAAACCGCCTACAAATCTCATAGGTTTATTTGGATTTCTTATGATGGTCTCAGGGAGAGAAACATCCTTTCCGGCTTTGAAGATCCCTTCTGATATATCAGCATTGCATAGGGCCTTTATTGTATTTAGAGTCAGTTCCTCATGTGCAGTCAGCGCGTAAGGACCCTATAAAATAAAAAGGTCAGTGCTCAGTGGGAGAATACCATTCTTAATATGATACTCATACTAGGCCTTTAAGAAGTTCTCCATCTCTCTCTCTCTCTCTTTCTCTCTATGCAGATGAGCAGGTCAAGAACCATCAAGCATAGCAGATTGTCATATGTTCAGGTAAGTAACTCAAATCTGCAGTTTGAATCCACTGATAACTTCAACCTGACAATTATCTATTTAATCACTCTTACTATTATCTAACATGAATATCTCGTAATAGATTTCTATCCAATTCATTGAAACTTGAGGATTGCAGAGACTGCATATTTTCCTAGTTACTAATTCATGTAGACAAAAAGGACATTATGAAAAACTCACGTGATGGTTGAATCCACATCAGCAGAAAAAATAGTGGAGTTGTAATTCAGAGAAGCTGATGATTACATACCCAGTCATGGCAAGCAACAAGAAAGTGATCTGAACCATGTGTCCTATTCCAGAAAGGGTACTTGGCTGCAAGATAATTCATATGATCTCTCAGGTAGATAGATAACGGTCTTATGTCATGCGAACCCGGGACATAAATGGCCAACTTCAACTGGCGTGCACTATAAGGAAGATAAAATAGGTGCGCTTTCTCAGGGTCCCGGGTCACAAACTGCCTATTCTGCTCCATTTGTTTCATGAACCATCCTTCAGATGCATAAATTCCAAAGAGATGGGGCTTATGGAAAATAGGCCTCTTACCATCTGGGTAAATATAAACTTTGAGTATCATTTCCATCAACTCATAGCTCCTGAGATTGAGATGAAAACTTACAATAACATTCTCAACTTCAAAATTTCTGTTCTCTGGAAGAAAGCATTGAATCTTTAAATGCAGAGAGCTTTCATTTGGTGGTGATGTACGTAATTGAAAGCTAAAGAAATCCGAAATTCTCCAATAATCTAATTTAAGTTATCTCTGGAGTTTTAATCAGAAAAAAACATTTCATATCTTCAAGTTCAAATTCGGGTGGCTTCTTCCTGTAATTATCATTTTATACAATGATACAATTAGTTTTGCAAGTCGTCGCATAAACCCTATCAGCTAACTGTTCAGATTAACTAATTCAATATGATTTTTTTAATCCAGTACTCGTTATGAAGTTATAATCAATATTCCATAATTTAAAAGAAAGCAAATTAAAACTTCCATTTATGAGATGAAATGTGAGACTAATTTCTGTATTTGAGTTGCAAAGCAGAAATCGGCTTTGATTGCTAATTTCAATTTGATGAGATGTCATGCAAAATTACATCCACTGTCCACAGTTTACTTTGAAGACATAAAGACAGTTTAGCAATCCCAAGTGCTTCTTAAATCTATAAGTTGACTAAACACCTTACTCAGGATAGATACTTAAAAACTGGATAAAACAGTTGTTTTTCTGAAGTATTATGTGAATATTATTGGCAGAATTCAGAAATTAGTGCCAGATGAAACATGAGTTAAAATATAAGTAGTTATTTTCAAGTGGCAGCACAGGCATGAACGGTGTCTTTTTGGGGAACACTCCTCAATCTAATAATTTAAATAAGCAAATAACTGAGTACTTCACATCTCCAAAGGTGGCATCTTCCTATAGGATGACTAAGCCACAATTCCTGAGTGTATTCAATAGTTAACTAATCTATCTCATTAATTAAACAATGATAAATTATAACTTACCTTTTGAAGATAGAAATATTCCTGAATACTGGGGCATAGAGATCAGGGTCATCAATAACTGCTGAAGCATTTTCCAACTCCCTTTTAGCAAACGCAAGAGCCTCATTGGGCTGTAGAGACCACAGAGATTTCTAGCGTATATAAAACAATTAGATGATAAGTAGCACAGATTCACTTATGTAATAAGAACATCTTCCAACTAAATTTACCTGTAAATGGTTCGGTATAGATCTACGACGAGGAGGGGGAGGAGGAGGAGATAAAACTTTTGGAATCACCTGGCTATGTCTTTTTCTCTGCCTCCTCTTAGAAGCCTGTCTCTTCTCTGTTGATACTGATTGAGCTGTCTGGGTTGAAAAGTTTACAGAGCCAGCAGGTGCAGCAGGAACAGACAAAGTTTGTTCTAGTCTTGCCCTATTCTGTGCCCCACTTATATGCATACTGCTGTTCAAGGAATAGTATGATGAAGCTATTATAGGTTGAGAGAGGAGCCTCCAACTGTTCGAACAAGAGAGATATAGAAGATGTGGAAGCACCATGCCACACATGGTCATGATGATCCCAAAAATAATGAATTTTCTCCAAGTAACTCTTTTGCCTACACAAAGGCGAAAAAGATCTCTTGTCACAATGAGAGTGACAATCAGTGGCCTTCTCATCTCATAACAACATAGAAAACAAACCCACCACTTAATGGAGCAGCATAGAGTTGCATATAAGAATGACCAATTCCAGATCAGATCCTGATGATTGGGCCAGCTAATTGCCACTGATATATGATATGATCGAGCAATTCTGCTTGAAATCACGGGATTCTGTTTTGTTCATGCCTGGACCTTGTGCACTATTATTCCAAGCATGCCAACTTGATGAGGGACTGTACAAATATAAGCCAAAAATGATCAAAAAGAAGCAAACTCATTTCACGGAACTAGAAGAAAAGAGAGATTTTTTTATCAGGCAGTATTGAAGTCAATACAAGGAAAATCTTTACAATTGAATGCACGTCGGAACGGAATATCGATTCTCTCCCGAGCTGCATTCCTAATTAATTTAAACCAGCCCTCAATGCTAAGCTTCACATCCTGATCCACAGTCTCACAAAACCAAATTAGATTTTAAAACTCCAGACAGCTGAAGCAGACAAAGCACAAAATTTACCATATATTACATTGATCCGTTGATTCCATTTCCAGCCACGCTAACAATCTTCATGAAGTAACACGCGAGCAACGAATGCAATAGAGCGAATATAACATGGCCTCGTCATGATAACATCAAATGTAATAGAGAGAGCTTGTGCTGGCTGCCATCAACAGAAGAAGCTAAAAGAGGCCGTGAATTTGCGTACCTGTAAAGCAGCTGAACGTGGAATCGGCAAGTATCTGGACAAAAATCAATTCTACTGGCTGATCTCAGAGGAAGGATTCGTCCCAGGAACATGGAAGAAAGGGGGAGGGGAAAGAGAAAAAATGACGATATGGAAATGGAGGGAAATAGCGTGGGAGACGGGAACGGGTCTTAAACTAAGAGAGTTGACGTGTTTTTTTTCTTCTCACAATATTTTTCCTTGTTTAATTATTTAAAATGCTACTCATAATTTTTTAAATTTATAAAAAATTATATATTTTTCTTAAATTATCTGAATATACTACGAGTTAGATTTTTTATTGCATATTACGATCCCTGCCCCCCTCTGCATCTAATCCAGTCTCCGATCGCCATTGGATTTGGAGGGCGAGAATCCTCTCCACCTCCCGTCCATCTGCGTCCCTCAAGCATCTAGAAGAATGCCAGTGAGTTCTCCTTTCTTTCCCCTCCATATCGACCTACCTCTTCCACAGCTCAGTCGATGTCGACTTGGCTCCAGTGCTATTCCGGTGGTCTGATATGAGATTGTATCGGATGCCGCTTTCCTTGTATGGATCTTGTTTTTCAGCTCACTGGACTTGTAGAGGTGGAGCCGCCTAGCCTGATCAGGTACCTTGTCGGAGCAGCGATCATGGTGGCTGGAGTAGTGTTGCCGGTTGGCTACATGATGTTCCGAAACAAGCGCGTGCCTTCTAATTCCTCTTATTCCAAGCAGACGTAGGTGTTCCTTTCTCGGGTTGCCTCTTTGATTTATGGATTCTAGTCTTATGAGCGGAAAATTTTCAGGGGTGAGGATCTGACGCTGAAAGTAGCACAAGAAATCCGTTTCTTGTTGCGTATATTTTGATTTCAGCTTGATTTGCACGATTTTTTTTTGTCATTTCTCGGTAACCATAGCTCCAACGGGTACGCGGTTAGTGAGTAGTTTAGAGGTTGACCAGTGGGAGGATATATACTCATTTGCAAATCCAGTTTATTTGGCTGTCCATTTTATGTAATGTGAAAAATGATCTCATATATATGCAACTGGTTACTGTTAGTTAGGTTCCAGAGGATCTGAATCTGGAAAAAAGTTGTTTGATGGGTAGGCTATTTATTATGTGAAAGGGGAGAATAAAATTTGATGTATTCTTGTGAGAGACATTCTGGATGACACAGTAGAGTTCACGGCTCCATCCTCTGGTTTGCTGCTCTGAGTAGGAGAACTAATACTTCCGAGATTGTTAGTACTTTGGTGGTTGAACCATTATTTGCAGTGCATCATTTGAAGCTCCTCTACAAGATTGTCCCGACCCACCTGATGAGGCATTGTTTATTCCTCAAAGCAACATTTTGGTAGTGGTATCTCCAATGGGAGAAACTGCAGTTCAGTTATGCTGATTTATAATGGGACTGGCCTCATCTTCTATGAAATAAAATTCTGAGTTGCTTGCTGTTTCTGTCTACTCTCATCCACTTTTTAAGGCAATCAATTCTATTATTTAACTGATGGATGCTGCTTAGCCTCAGTCCCTTTGTGCTCCTGTCTTTGCAGCACATCTCTTCTATCAATGGTAGTTTAATGCTCTAGGCTGACAAACGACACTTGTATGCAGGAACAAAGTTTTGATCTAGACACATACAATTGAAGGCGTTTCAATTTGATTAGCATCTATCTCTCTGGGTTTGACAAAGATTGGCAAGTAGGACTTCAGCAGTCTGCAGAGAAGAAATAGATGTTAATGCTTCTGAAACTCTTCTTCAGGATTGATTCTTTAAATTTCTGAGGTACCAAGTGCTCTTTACAACTGAAGTAATGCCCTGCTATGATTTTATTCTCATTCTGACCAAGACCTTGTTCTTCAGATTAAGTAATTTTTGCCAAGCATGTCCTTTCCATTTCACAATCTTATGCTCAATAAATTGTTTAATAGTTGATCAACACAATTGAAGCTCCATTCAGGTCTTTGATTTGTATGGGTTAGAAGTTACTTAGTGGTTCCAGGTAACAGTTGCATACATGCATTCCTTTAGGTAGTGTTTGGTTTTATAATCACTTAAACATCTTTTACTAAGCTTTGCAATCAACCTTACATTTGTCTAAACAACACAAACACACATTAGAGTACAAAAGATTAGTATAGTATGCTTTCTCCGTCTTTTTAGTAGAAAACTGTAGAATTGCGATTTTGTTAAGCAAGTTCGCATAACCAAGGGATACCTGCATTTAGTTTTTGGTGTGAGAATTGATCCACATTTAGTAAAATAAACAAATATTATTCGTATATAAAGTAGAAAAAAAGTACACCACATAAGTGGTCAAACGATATTAACATAAATCATTATTGATATATAATATTATCTAATATAGGATGAGGGTGGTTTGTATATGCGATAAATTACAGTTTTGTATATTTCTTTTTTAATTTAATATTATTTTAATAATAATTCTAAAATAAAAATGATTATATGAGAATGTAAGTTGGGCATTTTACTTAAAATACTTGTATGTAATTGAAAATTTTAATTAATTTTAACTTATAATTTAATAATTGTCACTATTAACCTATTTTTTTGTAAAATTTATAATATTTTATTTAAATTAATTTATGTATATATTTAAAATAAATATAAATTTAATATATATTTTTGCTTAATAAAATTATACATGATTAATATTTTGTTTAATTAATTTAAAACAATAAATTGAATATATTATACAAATATATAGTAATATAATTTTGATAGAAAATTATATAATTCTAGTACAATTAAAATGTCAAATTTATTTTAGGTATGTGTATAATATTATAATATATATACATATTTTATTTAACTTAAATTACATATAATTATCCATATTAACTCAATATATATCATTTTAATATTTTATTAAATGTAAATTATATAGTAAAAGATTTATATATAAATTCCAATATTTTATAAATATAAGTTAAAATTGACATTTTAGTCACAGTAAAATTATGTAATTTGTTAACAAAATTTTATTATTATAAAAAATAACATATGTATTTGTGTAATATATTTAATTTAATGTTTTAATTTAATTAAATAAATATTAATTATGTACAATTTTTACTTATAATTTATTAAAAAATATATTTAATTTTTATTTGTTTTAAATATATACATAATTTAATTTAAATAAAATATTATAAAATTCAAAAACTATAATTTATATCGACAATGAAAAATAAAAATTTTTAAATAAATTTGTTACGGTAAATTAGTTATGAGCAAGTAGTAAGTAGAGATAACATATGTTATATAAAAGTTTTAATGATAAAGTGTAACATTTAAAAACTATTTTATAAAAAAATTAATGATATAGTATAATATTTTTAAAAACTAATTTATAAAAGATTTAACGATAAAGTATAATATTTAAAGGTGTAATGTAAAAGTGATATTGAATTGAAATTTTTATAAAAAAATATAATTTAATATTTTTTCATTTATAAAAGTAAAAAATATCAAATTTATAATCGTTTAATTCCAAAATAATAATATTCAACTTATATAGCACTTATCATAAATTTTAATTAAATACGACACATATTTTAATTGAATAAGGGAAGTAATGATGTGTCACGATTTTTATTTTTGCACTAGATAGTGCTAATTTTATATTTAGTTTAATTGAGAAAAGACTAAATTGTAAGAATTTAAATTTAAATAATATCATACTAAATTTAATAAAATAAATAAAAATATTGTACTAAATTAAAAAAAATGGAGAATCTATTTAATTAATCCATTAGTTGTACTAATTTTATAAAAGTCCCCTCGGACGAGAGGACTATGGCCATTAGTTGAATTCCTGTGACAAATATTATAATATACAAAATTTCCGAAAAAAGATAAAAGAAATTCTATTATCTGTCCTGCGCTTGCCATGTTTTCCTGGTGGACAGCCCGTGGCAGCACATTTGAGCAGAGATTGTGATCGGAGAGCGAGAGAGCGAGAGATGATAGCTTGGAGCAAACTCTGTTCGAGCTTCCGCGGGCTTGCGAAAAGGCCCCTCGAGTTTCTCAAATACCCTGGTGAGTCATTGGATCTAGCAACAAGAACCTACGCCTCCCTCACTCATGGAATTCACGTCTTCCATTGCCTCGTGAGTCCTTCTCCTTCACCCTCCCGATCCGCAATTCACCGCTGATGGCGGTGTACCTTCCGCTCCTGTCATTGTTTCCTAAATCGATGAACGGAATCATTTGCTTATTGTTAGCCTTTGATGATTAGCAGTTGTTCGATGTTAATGGCCTAACCTTGATGTCGTTGAGGTTTCTTTGTAGTTTCTGAACTAGGTAGCTTTAATTTGGGTTGGTTTTTCATGGCCAGGATGAAGTTGGGATCGTTGCTAAACTTTCAGAGTGTATTGCTTCCAGAGGGGGAAACATACACGTTGCTGATGTTTTCGTGCCCGAAAACAAGAACGTTTTCTACTGTAGAAGGTACAGCCATCTCCTTTGAGGGTAGATATTGGTTACTTGTTGGGATGTGAAAATTAGTACTAAACACTCTGATAATTTGTCCTTGAGATCTGATGAGGTCAATAGCTCAGTATTTGCATATTTTAACAGCAGAACTAGTTAATAAGTAGGTTTTTCTTTGGTTCATTGTTTATATCTCAGCATCCTGAGTGGTTTTAGCTTGTTGGTGTTTTGATGCAATAGCATCTGAGGGGGGTCTCATTGGATGTAAGTTACCTATTACATTTGTAATTTGTATGAATGAGACATCTCATTTAGCTTTGAGTCAACAGCAGAAAATAGTCTTTTGCACACCAAACCATTATTGATGACAGAAAATACTCATTAGCAATGACAAGGTGCAGAGAAAACCTCACTTTTGGATTCACAGTTCCATAAAAAATAACCCCAAATGCTTGCCACATGTGACTGCAAATGAAACTTGTATTCTTGATTTTTTTTCTCTATAGGTTTTGAAACAAATATCAAGTGCAACCTTATTTTTCTTGTAAAATAAACAGTGAGTTCTTCTTCGACCCACTCAAGTGGCCGCTTGTCCAAATGGATGAGGACTTCCTAAACCTAGCCAAGAAGTTCGCTGCCATGAGATCCACTGTTCGGGTTCCCCTTCTTGACCCGAAGTGCAAGATTGCTGTACTCGCTTCAAAACAGGTACATTGTTTTATATTTTATCATATTGGTCCTGTGTATAACTATGCTCCAATTTATGGCTTACACACTTCACCTGCCTCTCCATATGACAAAGAGTTAGGAAACTCATCACCACTATTCCACTCTTCTTGAATATCTTGGTCTTGGGTCTTCCCTTTTCACTGTCATGGATATGGAAATAGGAAAGAATATTTATTTCGAGCCATAACTCCGTTTTATGAAACCATACAATTTTCCTGAACATCTCTTCTGCTTAAAAGGGTGAATCCAACTTCAGTTTAAAAATTGGCTTGTCTTGATAATATAAAAACTCAACAGTTAGTTATTGCTGCTTCGGGAAATTGATTCTGCAGTAGTTTTGCTTCAGGACCACTGCCTCGTTGATCTATTACATGGCTGGCAGGATGGGAGGCTTCCTGTAGATATAGCTTGCGTAATAGGGTGGATTTCTGATGTGTGTGTGTACATATGTCTTTTGAGCATTGTTTTGTTTGATGAATGATCATTAATTTTCTGCTGGCAGTAATCATGACAGAGGGTCCAACACCCATATGATTCGATTCCTAGAGAGACATGGGATAGCTTACCATTTTTTACAAACAACCAGAGAGGATAAGAGAGAAGAAGAGATAATGGAACTGGTTCAAGGCACAGATTTCCTAGTACTTGCAAGATACATGCAGGTAAACATATGAAGCTTTCATTTCTTCAGCAGACATGAGATTCTTTTTCCTTTTCTGTTCAAGCTTTCTCTTTCTCTATTTTCAAAGAAGGTGTAATATTTGTTTATTACACTGTCAGATTCTCTGAAAGAAGGCTCATAAATCTATTTTCTTGTTAATACCCACTCTGTGTTTTTACAGTCATCATTTCTTCGCAAATTTTCTTCATCTTTTAAGTTATTTTGCAGATATTGTCCGGTAAATTCTTGCAAGGCTATGGTAAGGACATCATTAACATCCACCATGGCCTTTTGCCTTCATTCAAGGGTGGGAGCCCCTCTAAACAGGTCAAGCTTCTGCTTAATCCCATCATGCCTAGCCATCTTTTAGGCTTCCATAATCCTGCAATTTCTGATTCCATAGACTACTTCACAGGCCTTCAAAGCGGGTGTGAAGTTAATTGGGGCCACGAGCCACTTTGTGACAGAACAACTAGATGCAGGACCTATAATTGAACAGATGGTGAGTCCTTGGATTTCCATTAGCCTGTCATAAATCAAGTGTTAGACCTTCCATTCATTCTTATCTGCAGGTTGAGAGAGTTTCCCATAGAGACAACCTGCATAGCTTTGTACATAAGTCGGAGAACCTTGAGAAGCAGTGTCTCTTGAAGGCGGTAAAATCATACTGTGAACTTCGGGTTTTGCCTTATGAAGAGAACAAAACTGTTGTTTTCTGACTCCAAGAACAATGCTAAAATGCTAATCTATCTTCACACTAATTTTACAGTATAATGTATTCTTAGTTCTTACTAATCTGGAAAAATGGAGCAATTATATGTACTTGAGAGGCCGTTTTCCGTATATATTAAGCCGCAGAAAAAGCCTGGCTCATAACAATGGCATAAGAGCCTGAGGGGTCCAATGGAAGGAGGTTCGGCCTTGGCCCATGGGCTATCTCCATTTCCATCTTAAACCCTACTAAAATCCCTCCGGCAGCCCTGCTTCTCGTTCTCCCACTTCCGGTGGCCGTCTGATACCGGAGAACTAGAAGAGCAACTTATAAAAAGTTCATTGTCTAGCTCAGCAGTAATGGCTTCGGCCTGTGGCAGATTCGTCCGCCGAGCTTCCGCGCCGCTGAATTCAGCCGTTAAATCCAACCTACGTCCTGCTTCCACCAGCAGATGCTCCGGTTTCACTCTTCCTTCAAAATCAGCTTCCAGTTCCGGTGGCACCTTTTCCGTTCTCAGGTATATTCTCCGAGGTTATATTTTTTTTACTCATGCGCCGTGTTCTTGTGAAAATTCGATGTGATTACCTTTTTTTTAATCTATCATCAAGAGTCCGGCAGGAGCTGGGATGCGTGCAGTCACTTCTGCCGCTGCACAGTGTGGTGGCGGCCGCGAGGATGACTTCATGCCTTAGCACGACTTCTAGGAGAAGTAGGGCGCTTTCACAGGGTACTCTCTGCTGCACCTCTCCCGGCTTCTAGTACCTTTATATGTTTATGCATGTGAGTAGCTCCTTTTTTATTACTATTTTTCTTTATATGTCTTCTGCGGGATACTCTGTCTTGTTGTTTTTCTCCATTCATTTTGATCTGTTGTGAAATTGCTGAATTTTGGAACCTCATTGAATTGACTGATTGCGTGTAGTAGCAAATAGAGTCTCTTGCTCTGCTTGATTACAGCAAAGGGGTAGTCTCCCATTTAGTGAGGTGTTGCTGTTCTTTTAGATCCGGTCTTGCAATGTTAACCAAATTTTAGGATTTTCAGAACTGTGGGATTATTAAACTGTTCCATGAAGATATGAGTTGTAGGGATAAAGAAATAAAAAGTTTTCCGGATGAATAGTGTATCTTAATTGATCTTTGAATCAAAACAGGATCTAAGAACTGGAAATTCTGTAGTTTTTATGGCTTATGACTGATGGATATCGTGAAACTGCATTGAGGGGACATTACACCTACATAGGATTATTTTGAGCTTTGAAATATTTCGGATGGTGTTATTAGATCATGGCCCTTTCCAGAAGAAATGAAGTGCAGATATATTATCACTGAAGGGATTAGTAGTTATTAGCTTTGGATTTTGCTGGAAGATCTTAGGATTGTTTTAGGGGGTGAAATATTTTTGGTTTTTGGAGAAGTATGTGCTGTATGCTGTATGCTGTATGCAAACCCACCACGTGATAATCAATTTAGCATGTGAATAGGATGAACTTGGACATGCATGAAATTTACTGAAAATCAGTAGACAAAGGTTACACTAAAAGGGCAAATGAGCTTCTTATACTGAGACCAAGTGGGGGCCAAGGAGAGTCATTACTGTAGCCATGTGTCCAAAGTAACAGTGCCAGCATGAGCTAATTTTGCAAATATTTAAAAAAAGAATGATGAAATCCCTAGGATAGTTATCATTTTATCCATTCATCTAATTACTCACTCTTATCCATCAACTCTTGGTTGGTCATTAGTTCATTTGGAGCCTACCCCTGATTCAACATAGATGTGTAGTCTGGGGAACTTGGAATATCTAACTGGGGTATTTGATTCCTGCAGGGACATGATATTCCCAAGGGCATGAAAGAAATAAATGTGTAAAGCTGGGCTTCTTTGTCATGCCTGGGAGTCTTGATGTTTGTCCCACTGGAAGGACCACAGAACTTATAATAACAGTTGCTCTTAATGGATACACTAGCAGTTTTTCATTTACATAATCCCTACAATACCAATCTTCCATCATGTGTAATTTTGAGCAATTGTTACATCCTCAAGCTTGAAGCTTGTGTTTTATTTTGTTGACTTGTCTTTCTACCTTATCTATTGGATTCCTTGGCCATGGCAGGGCCCTTAACATTCCTCTATCCTCTGGGTCTGACATATTATCTATGCAATGGTAGTGGTAATCATGTATAGATGGTTTGATTATCCTCAGCTGGCCTATTGATTGATAGGGGGCTACATTGATTGGTGATTTCTGTTAGCCATTTGATGAATACTTATTTGATGCTTCATTATTGATGAGGTTCCAGCCATTACACCACAATAAGGATCAGTTGAAAATGACACTTATCTGCCACTTTACTTTGTATTTGATGTATGTATTCAATTACCTGTGAACCCTGTAAATTATGGATTTTTGCAAGTGATGATGAAAAATTGTTCATTTTCCCAGATGTAGTTGATGGTACGTAAGAGGTATGCCGGACGTGGCTTCAAATCAATCTGTTATGCACTCATTCTGATTATGGGAAAGGTGACACTCAAATTTGATCTTCTACCTCTGACTGCTTCCGAGGCAACAGTGATTTGTTAATCTTAATCTTTTGTTCTCGGCAATTGATTCATTCTGTTATGCCCCAATTATCATATGAGCTATATTATAAAAACTTAACTTTCAAGATAGAAGGACAGATGCCAAGAAGAACAAAATGAGGCGTAATGGACCTTAAGGTACTATTTCTACATCTCTTAGGATTATTCATTCATGCCTGATCAAGTTTGATAGATTTGCATAATGTCACCACTTAGTGGATATTAATCAACAAATTTCTTAGACATATATAGGTATACTTTTAAAAAATTCAAGGCAACTTTTTGAATCTAACTTATGTCATTATTGTCGAGTAAGGAAGGACCACTGCACAATAGGAAGGGCTGACTAGGGAGATGGTTCCATGTGCATATGTCATACTATATTCGTTGAATCTTATATTCTCCCCGTCAGTTCACTAATTTTTCTTAGGATTTATTTATTTTTTAAATAATTTATAGATGTTTAATAATTGTATACATTTTCATTGTACCGCGCTAACCCATATCGGCTGCAATGAACGGCCATAAAACAACATTTATCCGCAGAGAAAAGGTAGAAAAAAAATAAAGAGAAAAAGGCAGATTCCCGGAATCGGCAAGGTTTGCATGTTGATGTTGTCCTCTTCAGCCTCTACCCCCTTTCCCTTTTGCATGTTCTTCATCCACTCCCGCCTCCATTCTCTTTTTATGCTTTCTCCCCAGGTCTTATCTCAGGGTGCTGTCACATTATTATAACATTTAACACTAAGCTGATGCATAATGAAGATATGAGTTATAGTGAATTATTCCTTTTCTTATATAATTTCTTCAAGGGTTCAGTGGGTGTACAATCAATGAAATAATAATAATTTAGTATTGACTAAAATAATATTGTGTTATTATAATAAAATATGGTGTATATATATGTAGAGGTTCATTGATGTGAGCTATGGCTTTTTTTTTTCATTTTCTTTTTGGCTCAACTTATGAGCTGATGAATTAATGGAAAAAGCTGATTCAGTTCTCAGGACTCATAAATTGGGCATGCCATGCTTCACTGCCTTCCACTTTTTTACAAGCCCTGGGTTTCCTATTTATTGGTTTTACTTGCAATGCAGGGGAGGAAGACATCCATCACTAGTAGTAAAGATGAATAGAAAAATCCATGCCTTTGATGGTCAGGTATCTCAATTTTTAGATTAATGATGATCAAATGAACTTTTGAATACCCCCCACAATTCACTGGAAAAAAATGATTTCTTGAACTAGAATTAGTCTTTCGCTAAAGCTAATAGAGTGAGCATGGACACTATCATAAAGTAATGATGCTTAATAGTATTTAGATCATTACTAGAATTTGAGTATGGACCAAATAAAGTTTTTCCAATATAAATCATCTCCAAATGTAAGATACATGCTTATTGTCCTTTTGGTGGAGGAATGCTTGTCAACTACTCCATTAAAGTTCTCTCTCTCTCCCTCTCCCTCTCCCTCTCCCTCACTGTCCTCCAGGAACTCATGTCTTTACTGTCAAAGGCAACACCAACACCAGACAACGTCCTCTGCTCAAAGAAAGTCTCCCAGTGCAGCAAGATCTCCGCCGATCTGCCCTTCTGTAGATGGAGAGGCCCAGATGCAAGCTCTGCTCCCGGACCTTCGCCAACGGCCGGGCCCTCGGTGGCCACATGAAGGCCCACCTCGCCATGCTGCCTCTCCCTCTCCCCCACAGCCGTCACCTCACCATGGGTTCTCCCTCTTCCGCTGCTTCTGCTTCTTATTCTCCTGAAGGCGAAAATGAAGAAGATGATGCCTTGATTTACGGCCAGAGAGGAAGAAATCCCAGGAGGAGCCTGAAGTTCTCAGATCCTCCTCTCGCAACGGGGTCTGCCAGAAGGCCCCCCAAGCGGCCTCGCAAAGAGCAATCGGAGGAGGGGGAAGACGACGACGACGACGACGACGTTTCCATCGCTATGTGCCTCGTGATGCTGTCGAGGGATGACCGGACGGACGTGAAGAGGCATCGCTGTAAAGTCTGCAACAAATCGTTCCGTTCATCTCAGGCTCTGGGCGGCCACAGGGTCACTCACAGGAAGGCCTTGAACACTGCGGAGGACGAAAAAGAAGGAGCGGAGAAGTTCATCTATGGCGAGAGCAGCGAGAAGATCTTCGAGTGCCCCTACTGCTTCAAGGTATTCGCCTCCGGCCAGGCCCTCGGCGGCCACAAGAGGTCCCACATGAACGGATCGGGGAATGCGCCGCCTCCTCCGGTTGTAAGCTCAGGCAAGGCTCACAATAATAACCGGAAAAAGAGCAGCTTTATAGATCTTAACCTGCCGGCTCCCCACGAGGAGGAAGATGACCGGAGTGTCGTATCCGACGGGGAGATCATGGAGATGCCGCCACAGAATTGATGCTTCGAAAACGGAAAAAAAAAAGGGAATTTTGGTGCACTGCTATCAGATTGTTGAGCAAGATCACTTCTTTTTCGAAGGATTTAATCACATATCATCATTCATCCTTAACTGCAACCCGATCTAGCTGAGCTCGTTTTTGGGCAGGCAATTCCGCTGCTTCTGCATCTGTTCTTGATCATGCTGCGGATCTCTAGTACTGGGGAAGAGGAAGAAGAAGACTTGCCCGAGATTCCTTTTTTTTTTTAAAATAATTTCTCGTTTTTATTTGCTCCTTTTTTTGGTAGTGGGTAGGAGTGAAACTGGGATTGGCAAGAGTGGACCAGGAATCCGTCGGCCCCATGAAAGTGCAAAAGTGTTCTTGCTTTTTGTTTTATTCAGCTTCTGCTACTGTGTTATCACCTTTGAACTCCAACTTCTTCTTTGAGTACCACCATCATCAATCCTAAACCAGAAAAAAAAATCTTGATTTAAGTTTCTAATGGTGATTTGTGCTTTATAAACTTCTTTTGAGTACAAACAAAAACAAAAAGGAAAGGGGAATTAGGTGAAATCTGAGAACTCTTCTCCTCTCACTCTCTCACTCTTCCTTTTTCCAACTTTCTACCACCTGCAGCTTGAGTTGGCGTGAAGAATAATAGGGAGGTGATGGAGCCCTTGGGAGGTGTCCATGGCACGTAATCGGAGCTGCCAAATTAGCTCGAGCAGTTCAGTTTCAGAGGGTGTGTGTGGCAGGTGCCCTTTGAAACTGCCAACTGGTTGATTAGGAAAAAAACAGAGGAAGAGGACGACAGAAAAAGATGGAAATTTGAGTGTCTTTTATAAGTTAGTTTGCAGCTTCCCTTAGCCTTTTGCATGTGACAACACAACACAAGGCAGCATAATCCCTTGCTCGAGAAGTCTCTCTCAGGTGGATCCTAATGTGGATGTTGTTAGGTAGAGTCAGTGGATAGCTTAGTGAATAAGCCTCCTATCGGATATAAATATTGTATAAAATATATTATATGGAGAATTATAATTTATTTTTAAAGTTATAAATATTTTAGTATTTATAATTATTTATTTTTTAAATATAAATTATTATAATTAATTATCTATATATAATATATTCTCAAATTTTATTAGACTATTATATCGAAATACTACAAATCCGACTATTAATATAAAATAATCAATTCAAATTAATTATTTTACTAACACCAAAAATAATAATACATAATTTATAAATATTTATTAATTTATAAATAGTTATAAAATATATTATATTAATAATATTATCAAATATTTGATAAAATAGATAAATAGTTTTATTTTATAACATTATAAATATTATACTAATTATAATTTATTTATTTTAAATAAAAATGTCGATTAGTTTATTATAGTATTTATTAATGAAAATTTTCTAAAATGTATTTTTTAATAATTAAATTTGAATATTCTATCAAATAAATAATTAAATTCATACTATATAAATTAAATTATTATTATTTTGATTATTTATTTAAAATAAAAATATTATGTGGTCACCTTTAGCGGTGCATAGCACTTTTTTTATACGTTATATATATATATATATTGTGTAAAAAGAAAAAAATACATTATATATATACAAGTGTGTTTGAGACAAGTTACTTTTGTCTCACAAAGCAGCCCTATTCTCAATTCTATGTTATAGCCCATCTATTTCTGTCAAATTTGTGTGATGTTCTATGTTGGAAGCATATGTGATAACGTGTCATAAATATTACATGTCACAAAACTTCTAGACATGTTACATAATTTCAATAATTTTAGGTAATTTTAATGAATTAAATAAAATAACTATTAATATTAGAAGATATAAAATAAAAAACTATAATTGAAAATGTGATTAAATAAAATTAATAATCCATATCATACCATATATCAAAATATTCATTGATCAAAACATAACTTTTCATAGCCTTATTATACTAATCCAACCCATAAAAAATTAAGAGACCCATAAACAAGTTTTCTCACTATTGCACTTTTCATTTTTCTTCTTCCTTAAAATCCTAAAAATCATAAAATATATTATTTTCATACTAAAAGTTTTTTAAGACATATTATATATATATATATTTACTCACTGATTTTGAGGATTCAATAACTCTAAACATGCAAATATTTATGGTCTTTTAGATTTTCAATAAATATATTTATATATTAAACTTCATAATTTAAAAATATATTTAATTAACAAATTAGTGTATTCATTTTATTTTTTAATATATAATAATTAATAATTTCATACAAATAACTACGTGAAAATTACTTCACGTTGAAAATGAGACATTTTCAAGAAGAATATGTATGCATATATTTATAGCATACAATTGGAGATTAATTTATGATAAATATATTTGATTAATGGTAGGGGTTCAAATTATATAGCACTAATATTTTATTTTTATTCCAACACTCTCCATTATTATTTTCAATTAATAAGAACTCATCTTCTTAAACAACAAAATATTAAAATGTTAGATTATACTATAATATTTTGGATAAAAAAATTAAATAAGAGAACAGTTTTTTTATCCAATAAAATTTTATTCCAACAGAACCAACCATGAGTTCTGTTGGTTTGGTTATCTCTTGTACCCGAACCACTTGACCCGGTTCGGGTACTATTGTTACCGGATCCCATTGACCCCTAGTTGCTACACTACACCACCTGCCTTGTTTCTTTAGACATTGTGCGCCTCAATTTTTGAGGGCTAGATTGCCACATAGAATTCTTATCCCATCCATGGTATCATAAATATTGTGCATTTTACTAGGAGTTGGGACCACTCGATTGACTATGAGTATTTATTGTGGGTTGGTATAACTCCATGCATGCCCTTTGTTATTCACACTTGGCATTGTGAGCTTGAGTCTCCTCTTGCATGAGATGCATAGACCCTTCCATCACAAGCATTCTTGACACGTATAGACTATTTAAAAATTTTAGGCTAGGTTTGAATTAAGAGGTTCTAAGTCATTTGAATGTTAATTGTTAGTGGGTATTTAGAGGAGAAGTACAGTGATAGATTTATAGGTGTTAACAAAAACTGAATTGATATATTTTAAAATATTTAAATATTTTAATAATTTTTTATTTGAATGAAGATAAAATAAGTAAAGGATTATTAAAATTTTTTAATAATATAATGAAGCCATGGATTTGAAAATATTAAATTAGTATATTAAAAATATTTTATATAATAATTTTTTATTTATAATATTTGTATTATATAAATATTATTAATATATAAATTTATTTAAAGTATATAAAAATAAATAAATAAATAAATAAACAATAATATAATATATTAAAATAATTTAAGTTTCTTCCAATACCCTATTTTTTTTAAAATTGTGTAATAGTGTAAATAGAGTAATTAAAGTAGTTTTAATGTGATTCTCTGCCCTCCAAAACTATTATATTTTTTTACCAAATGATTAATTTATACGGTTTACAAATAAACCCGTACACTCAAAATCACTACAAACCACTCCATCCAAAGTTAGCGTTATAAATGAACGTTGCACTTAAGAAGCTCCTGTTTAAGACACTTTTTTGGTATACTTAGTTTTTGATCATTCTTGGTACAAGGGACCTAATTCTGGCCCAAAATTCTATTTGGGCCGATCAAGTAGACCAATTCCGACCCAATGGACCTCACTCCATACAAGAGGCCTACTCGATCTAAGTGGCTAAATCTTAACCCAATGTGTCATTCAACCTAAGATGCATAATCATGGCCCAAGAGGCCTATCTTGACCTAAAAGGCCTCATTAGGCCCACTGGATGTCGCTCGGCCCAAGAGGGTGAGATTTCGTGTCGCTATATTAACCGGTTTAGTTAATGAATGAAGCCGCTAGGCTAGTTAGACTTAACGACCGTTACATTAAAGGCGCGTGGTTCCACTTCCGCATTTGAAAAGTTTGATATGAAAAAAATTGGCCTTATTTGAGCTATCATTTAAAGTTTGGGTCCTTATTTGCATTTTTTCCAAAAAAAAGTTAAAATTGAGTAACTATCTACCTCTAGCAAGTAGACCCAAAAAAATGTCTGTCCAAATCATTCAATATGAATGGCCGAATGGGGATTGTCCACGTGGCCACCGGAGTCCGTTGATAGTTGGCGGCAGATTTTATTACTTTTTTTGCGGTGAATGGTCGAGCGTTATATTAATTAATTATTTCTTTGAAAAAATATTTTATTATATCATTAAAATAGAGAAAATTAAGAAAAAATTAGGACTGATGAGAGAAAAAAATAAAATTGAAAATCCCAAAAGCAAAAAATAATTCCCATCTTAATTATATATAAATTAGAATTAACTGATTAAACGTAAAAATAGAAAAATCCAGCTCTCGGTGGATGGGTTGATGCGAAAAATTGGCCGCTCTCTCTCTCAAACTCTCATTTCATCTTCTTCTTTTTCTTTTTTTCTTCTTCTTCTTCTTCCTCTGTTTTCCCTGAGAGGTTCGGGGCCGGATCTGTAAGTTCTCCTGCCTCCCTTTGATTTGTATACTCGTGCCCTGTGTTCAGTGCATGCATTCGGAGTATGATTCTGAAGCTGCCTGTGAATAGATTCTGAAGCTACCTGTGAATAGCGGGGAATTGATCCTTCAACCGGTGGGACCTCATAAACCCTAGATCTATCCGTTGTGCGGATGTCGGTGATTGATTTAGTGCTTGTGATGTCTCTTTGTCGTTCTTGAGGAGCAGTTTGGCTGGCGTCTGCTCTGGATCTCGAAGTACCGTCCAGGTCTCCCGGCAATCAGAGTCGTCTTTCGCCAAATTCGGGTTTGACAGAGTAAAATTGCTCAGGATCGAGGGATTTGGTCATATTTAGGGGTTTCGGTTAGATGGCTAGTAATCCTCCATTTGATATGGAGGATCTGACCGATGAGGATTTTTTCGATAATCTGGTGAATGACGAGGATGAGCTTAAGAACTCAAAACCAGCTCCTCAGTCTGGTCCTAGTGTTGCGCATACTTTTTCTAATTTGAGTATCAAAGAAAGTGGTGGAGAAGATGAGCCCAAGGTGAAGCAAAGAAATGATTCCGTTGATTTTGATGATGGATCGCTGGACGCCTCCATAGCTGAAGTGAAGAAGGTTTTACCCTCATCAAATTCGTTTGATTTTGATAATGTAGTTGAGCCAGAAGTAAATACGGGTATAGAGAATTTGATGAGTGAAACTGTTACGGAGGCAATTGTGAAGCAAGATCTCGCGGATGCTGGTTCTGAGCTTCCATCTGCTATTTCTGAATCTGGTAATACATTAGCATCTTCGAATTCATTTGAGTTTGATACTCTTACTGCGACAAATAATAAAAGGTTAGAATCAGAAGGTATGGTGGAATTGTTTAAGAGCAAGAATCTCAGTTCTCCTGGAGAAATCAAGGAAGTTGGTTGGAATGCTTTTCATGCAGATTCCATGGCACATAGTGGATCTGATGGATTTGGGTCATACTCCAATTTTTTCATGGACCTGGGTAATAGCGTAGAGTTTCCCGGGAACACGGACAATTATTTTAATAGTGAATCTAACACTGTAATTAATAGTGTAGAATATGTGGCTGATTGTTCAGGTAGTACAGTTAGTCATACACAATATGATGGAGGGCAAGGATATGAAGTAGGCAGTGAGCAAAGTGCTATCCAGCCAGATATGAGTAGTGACAATTACTGGGAAAGCATGTATCCAGGATGGAGATATGACTCAGATACTGGAACTTGGTACCAAGTAGAAGGTAATGATGCCAACGTGAATGTGCAGGGTAGCCCCGATTATGCTGCAGTAAATGAATATGCTGGTAATATTGAGGAAAAAGCTGATGTTTCTTACTTGCAGCAAACTACTCAATCTGTTGCTGGAAGTTTTAATGAGGTTGGGGCAACTGAGACAGTCTCCAATTGGAACCATGTCCCTGAAGGTAATAATGGGTATCCAGAACATATGTTTTTTGACCCTCAGTATCCTGGTTGGTACTATGACATGATTGCTCAAGAGTGGCGTACACTAGATAGCTATACTTCTATCAATCGATCAGAAAATCACTCTCATAATTATCAGAATCAAAATGGATTAGATGCTGCTACTGATGTTACTCAGAATGATGGCAACAACACTAGTAATTATGGGCAAAATAACAGCTATACCACACAAGGTTTTGTTGGTGAAAACCAAGACAATGTTTGGGCTGGACAGTCCAGTCAACATAATGCAGATTATGGATGGCCAGAGCAACCTCAGAAATATGATGGGAAATCAGATGCTTCTTATGTTTCAACCGCAAACAACTGCATGGAAACACAGATGTCCTTAAACTCTTTTGCTGGTGTTGCTTCTTATGATATGCCACATCAAAGTCAGAGTAAGTTACACGGCTCATTTAGTATGCAAAGCTTCATCCCTAGTGAACCAACTATTCTGGCACCTGTTGAGCAAAGGGACCAAGGTCCTTTCTCAAATGATATCTATGGGATTCAGACATCAACAAGTTTCTCTCAGCCACCATTTCAGACTCCAAATGACTTTTCTCATGTTCATACTGCTGGAAGATCATCTGCAGGGCGTCCTGCTCATGTATTGGTTAGATTTGGATTTGGTGGAAAAGTCATAGTTATGAAGGGAGCCAGTAACTTGTCATTCGGAACCCAGGTTATTCTTTCAAGGCCTTTTTCTTATCCAGTTTCTTTAAGTTTTTTCCTCCATTCTTAAAATTGATGGTATATCCTTTTTTCAAAAGATATTTGTGCTCTACCTTAGGAGAAGGTTCATGTAATATGATCCCTTAGATTTTTGAAATTGCTTATTGCTTTCATGCCTATGTTAGTATTCTTTTCCTAGATTGGCTGACTATCTTCTTGTCATTTTGTCAAAAGGATTCGAATGTTGGCTCAATTAAAGTCATCAACATTATGGAAACTATGCAGAAGAATGATGATGTCTCTAACAGTGGATTTGGCATTTCGAGCTATTTTCATGCTTTGTGCCACCAATCTTTTCCTGGTCCACTGGTTGGTGGAAATGTTGGAAATAAAGAGTTGAATAAATGGACTGATGAGAGGATTGGATACTGTGATTCATCAGGCCTTGATTATAGAAAAGCTGAAACTTTGAGGTTGCTCCTCTCTCTGCTAAAGATAGCATATCAACATTATGGTAAACTTCGGTCTCCTTTTGGCACCGATCCATTGTTGAAGGTGAACTACATTTCATCTCTGTCTATGCATATACTTGGGTAGGAGTTTTTACCTCAATATCTCAGGACAGATTGTAGCTATTAAATCTTTTAAACATATAAATGTTTTCTAACTTTCAGGCACATATTTGTCATCAATGTTCTGAAGTATTATGTTGCTAGTCCTAGTGTTACAATTTACTTGGATTTACGAAATTTGGACATTTCCAAGAATCAAGGGTAACAAAATACATTGGAGGATCCATTTCTTATATAGAAAAATGCTCTTGTGGGTTATCAGAATATATGCTTTGCATTTAAATGAGAGAAGAATTTCCAGAAGTCTCTTATATACATATTTGTGGTCATGGTCCTGCTATCTAGTCTGCCCTTGTGGTCTTAAGAGGTTACTGCCTACAACATCTGTAGTTCCTATCCCACAAAAGAGGGAAAAAAAAGATGTTAATAAATTGTAACAAGTTTGTTGCTCTTATGCCTTAATGATTCTACTTCAGTTTCTTTGTTGTGTTTTATACAACATCCTTACATTTTTCAATTCTGATATTCTTAGAACTTTAAGAGCTATATGGCTTGTGTTACTTCTTATGGATAGGAAGGTGATAGTCCCGAAGTAGCAGTTGCAAAATTGTTTGCTTCTGCAACCAGAAATGGTGGGCAATTCAGTGATTATGGTGGCCAAAGACAGTGCATGCAGTCATTGCCTCCTACAGAACAAGTTCAGGTATTTGCAATACTCTGCAGTGTTTTCTATGCTCTACAAGTTACTTGATTATTTCTATATTCCCCTACTATTTCTGCAGGAAACTGCATATGAGGTACAAAATCTTCTGGTGTCTGGTAAGAAGACAGAAGCTCTGCAGCGTGCGCAAGATGGTCAGTTGTGGGGACCGGCCCTTGTTCTTGCTTCACAACTTGGGGATCAGGTTCTTTTTACCTTCTCTTCCCCCACCAGTATCACTGTAAAGTTGAATTCGATGTTTTGCTTCTCTTGCGGCGTCTTGAGGGCATCTGGCTTTTGTTCACTGCAGTACTACATAGATACTGTAAAGCAAATGGCACTCCATCAGTTGGTACCAGGATCTCCTTTGCGGACATTATGCTTGCTAATTGCAGGGCAACCTGCTGAGGTTTTCTCTGCAGAAACCACCACTGCTGCCAGCGTTGTTCATGCATTGAATATGAATCAGAAACCACCACAGGTCTTAACCTTGAAGTCGTGCTTTATGCCTGAATCTTGTTGTGTGGATCCAAAACACATTGTGGTCTGAAATCTTCTAGGTGTCATTGTCATGGAAATATATCTGTCTTATGATTTAAGTGGAAAATGCATCTTTTCGTTTTAAAGTTTCCAAAAAGAATTATTAAGGGATCATGGGGGTTTACTGCTCCATATAAAGCTTAGGACTAGCTTGCTTAGTGTTCCCTTTGTTCAAAAGGTGAACATTGCATTTTAATCTTACCATGTATCTGTATTGATATTGAGTTGTCAGCTACATTTCTTGGTATATGGTCAGTCTGGAGGCAATCGTATGCTTGAAAGATGGGAGGAAAATCTTGCTATAATTACAGCAAACAGAACAAAAGATGATGAACTTGTAATCATGCATCTAGGTGACTGCTTATGGAAGGACCAGAGTGAGGTATGTTATTTCTGCAATCGCTTATTTTTCTATTGTTTCTCTGAACTCTCTTTGACTGGATCTAACATAGTTTCACACTTCAGAACATGGCAGCACATCTATGTTATTTAGTTGCTGAAGCAAACTTCGAGTCATATTCAGATAGTGCAAGACTCTGTCTTGTTGGAGCGGATCACTGGAAATGCCCACGAACTTATGCTAGCCCTGAGGCAATTCAGGTGCCCTTTAGTTCTAGCTTGCATAATTTTATTTCTATTATTTGTACACTCTTACTGACAAATTTGCAGCTGCTTCATGTTTTATGCTTTTACATTTAGCTTATGGCAGTGGCAGTTCTATATTCATCTCTTATAGCATGGCTTTTGTGATGTGCTTGGTTGCCCAAGCAAGGCATTACTGATAGATGAAAGTTCATTGTGTATGAACCTTTCCAAGTAGTACTTTTGTTCCTTTTTGTTGAGAATAAGATTTCAAATTGGATAAAATAGAGAAGTGTTGTGGATTTATAAGGTTGGAAATGATCCACTACTTACAAGTCATGACTTTTAAGTAGACATGTGTCCGACCCCTTATCGGTCTACAATACCTACTCACATGGTATTAGAGCTAGTGGGCTCACACCCGTACCAGTAAAATTGCACGTGGCAAGTGTATCCACGTTGCACGTGAGGGCGGGTATTGAGAATAAGATCACACATTGGATAATATAGAGACGTGTTGTGGATTTATAAGGTTGGAGAGGTTCCACTACTTAAAAGTCGTGACTTTTAAGTAGACATGAGTTTGACTACTTATCGGTCCACAATACCTACTCACATGGTATCAGAACTAGTGGGCTCACACCTGTACCCGTGAAATTGCACGTGGCAAGTATATCCACGTTGCATGTGAGGGCAGGTGTTGAGAATAGAATCTCACGTTGGATAAAATAGAGAAGTATTTATAACGTTGGAAGGGTTCCACTATTTACAACGGGATAAAATAGAGAAGTGTTGTAGGTTTATAAGGCTGTAAAGGTTTCACTATTAACAAATCATGACTTTTAAGTAGACATTAACCCAACTCCTTTTGTTGGTCCACAATACTTTCTCACATGGTATTAGAGCAGTGGGCTCGTACCCGTACCCGACCCGAGACTGGAAATCCAGCTCGTGGTCTACCCGAGTATGGAGGAAAAATACCCAACTCGAGACCATTGTTCCCCCTCGTCCGAGATCGGAAGAATCATACCCGGCTCGTAGACAATTATTTAGTGCGAAAATTAGGATAGGTTCTTCTAGTGATGAACATGCTATATGGGGCTTTAGTTTAATTTTACAAACCCATCCTTGTTAGTTGTGTATTAATTAATTATTTATTGAAGGCAAGCTAGATTTGTTGGCGAGCATTTGCATTGCCTGACTTGAGCATCATTCACTTTTCAAAAGAATATTGCTTGCGTTTTATGAATTCTTTGAACTAAACCTGATGGATCTTTGATTAATGTATTTCCATCACCTATTTTCCATGTTGTACATAATTAAAATCCATGATTGATATTTACTGGGAAACTGTGCTGGTGTTTTGGGCAGAGGACCGAGTTATATGAATATTCCAAAGTCCTTGGAAACTCTCAGTTTATTCTGCTACCATTTCAGCCTTATAAGATCATTTATGCTCACATGCTGGCTGAGGTGGGAAAAATTTCAGATTCCCTGAAGTAAGTGTGTGATTCTTTCCTTTGATATGTGGCCCATTGCTGGTAGTTAGTTATTCTTTCCGTCACTTTTTTTCCTGGGGTTCTCTTAGGTATTGCCAAGCCTTGTTGAAATCTCTTAAAACTGGGCGAGCACCAGAGATAGAGATGTGGAAACAAGTGGTGGCATCACTTGAGGAGAGAATAAAAATTCATCAGCAGGTCGAGTCCTCTTTTGGTATAGCCAATTATAGCTGCAATGAAACTGTAGCTTTTGTTGAAGAACTCATGCTCTTTGCAGGGTGGATATTCTGCCAACTTAGCTCCAGCGAAGTTGGTTGGGAAATTGCTGAACTTTTTTGATAGCACAGCACAGCGTGTTGTAAATAGTGGTGGCTTACCTCCTGTTCCATCATCATTCCAAGCAGTGCACCAAGGCAGTAAGAAATTTAATGGCCGGGTTGACCATAAAGTACCAAACAATCAAGCACCTTTGGCCATGCCACCCTTAGCACCGTCTCTCTCTATGGAACCTATCAGTGAGTGGACAGGCCATAACAGCCGAACAATTGCACACAACAGAAGTGTTTCTGAACCAGATTTTGGTCGTAGCCCAAGACAGGTCCTTTACTTTTCCCATTCTAAATTAGAAGTAAGAAATATCATTTTTCAACCTGTGTTTATGGGAATTAGTCTGATATGAGCAATTTGACTCCTTGTTAATCCATCTAAGGAAGCAAGTTCAGCTAGTGGAGATAAAACTTCTACTTCAGGAACCACTTCCCGCTTTGCTCGATTTGGTTTTGGTTCACAGCTGTTTCAGAAAACAGTGGGACTGGTCATGAGGTCAAGGTCAGATCGGCAGGTATTTTCTTTTTACTATTGTTTATTTTGTACCATTGTTTTTCACGTGGGTTTTGGCATTGAGTTGGAATTTTCAAATGCCATTGAACTGCAGGCGAAATTGGGTGAAACAAACAAATTCTATTATGATGAAAAACTCAAAAGGTGGGTGGAGGAAGGGGCCGAACCCCCAGCAGAGGAAGCTTCTCTGTCACTGCCTCCAACATCCGCGGCTTTCCAGAACGGAGCGGACTACAATTTGAAGTCAGCCATCAAGAATGAAGGATTTGTTCCCAATGGAACTGCAACAGATTTCAAGAGTCCCTCAAAACCTTCAGAGCAGAACTCTGGTACTCCCCCATTGCATCCTAGTTTGAATCAATTCTCATCTCGTGGATGCATGGGCATCCGAGCCAGGTAAACCCATGAAACTTTCACATTTTTTATATATTTCCAGATTGTTCTTCACATTTATAGCATCTCACAAATTCTGCTATTCTTTCCTTGTTCCTTTGTTAATATAGAATTCATGGTATCTGGGAGATTGGGAGGAAGTTGTATTATATGAACATCATTTTCCTTTTTTGGAGTAGTATGAGGAAAGTGAGGATAGAATGTCTGGATTAAGCTCGGTTATGATTATAAGGTGTCATTTGAAATGTACATCTCAAAACATTGTTTCAATTTCCATGACAAAAATGGACTCTTGCTACATTACTTAGACACTTAACAGAGTTGTCATCTCAGATTGAACTTTTCCTCAGGTATGTGGATACCTTCAATAAAAGTGGTGGGACTCCGGCCAATCTATTCCAGCCACCATCTGTTCCAGCTGTTAAACCTGCTGCCACATCCGGGGCCCCAAAGTTCTTCATTCCTTCTCCAGTAGCAGCATCGACTGAGCAGCAACAGATGGAGTCCACTGACGAAAGTGCACAGGAAAAACCTGCAACAAATGAAACTACCCTAACATCTGCAGATTCCAATCCTGTCTCTTCGTCTTCAGCCTATTCAGAAGCCACAACCATACATAGGTTCCCCAGCATGGGCAATATACCAAGAGGAGGATCAATGGTAGATGCACACAGTACTGTACAGCCTAGCTCACGCCGAACGGTATCATGGAGTGGGAACTTCAACGACATTTACAGCCCCAACAAGAATGCTGGGATGAGACCTCATGGGGAGCGACTAATCATGCCCCCCTCGACCCTCATGCCTGGCGGTCCTCCTCCAATACAAACGCCTACCAATGGTGGGGGGAGCTTGGACGAGCTACAAGAAGTTGAACTTTGACACCCAAGGGTTAATCAAAAGCCTCGTCCTTAAAATATGTAAATATCGAGTTTTGTTCTGAGAGATCAAGATAACAAGGCCATGGTGACAGTGAGCACTGAATCAAGTTAGAAGAAGAGCTCAGGCATGCTCAGGTAACTCAGAGGAGGGAGGATTGTGTTGTGGTTCCATCATAAGACTGACTGGAAGTGGAACTTGCTATTATTGGATCTTCAGAAGCATGCATATTATCCAATTGGGGAAAAAAATATTCGTTTTATAGGTTGTCGACAGCCCAGTCCTTTTAAGATGGGCGCATGAATGGAAATGTAGTTCTTTGTACTTTTGTTTATCTCGTCATTTTCTTGTCTTTATTATTATTATTATTTTTTAAAATTTTACATTGATTGCTATCTCTTTGGGGATACATTTTGTATTGCTTCAGCTCAACTTATGTATACAGTAACACTTTTGTATTGCTTCAGTTCAGCTTATGTATACAGCTTAACAAAAAACATGCACTAGGAGGTGGATGAGTAAAAGATTCAATTGTGCCTCTCCTCTGGAGGTCAAGACCCATGCAGCTGTGAGGGAGTATGGAGAATCATAATAGAAGTGTACTCCCAAATCATGGAAAATGAATTGAGGAACAAGACTGTGGACATACCATGACAAGGATATACATATACATACACTAGAGAATATTATATTCTAGCTATATAGTTTGAAGCCATTCAAGTGATTTTTATTAGCCGATCAGCAAACTCAACTCTTTATCCAAATCAATTGCATACAAATATGGAGATGATCATGAATTATATAGTTCATTTTCTACTATACCTATTGCTTTTTTACACTTTTGACAGTGATTCGCACTTATTACACTTGACTAATAGTCATAGCATGCAGACAATTCCAAAATTTAATGATTATTTATTGAACACAAGAATGTACTATTATTATTATCATTGGCCCTATTGACCAATATCAGGCACAAAAGTTGACATTGCAGAGTCCAGCTTAATCTGCCTATGCCCCATGATCCAATCCTAGACTGACCCATCAAAAAATTATCAACCAGCTGCACAAATCAATGGCGTCTCCTAAAGGGCCAATTGACGGAGATCAGACCCCCGTTAATGATTATGGCTACCGTTAGGTCAAAAGCTAGACTAATGTTTCATGCCCACTTCCCTGATTAGCATTGAGCTGAAGTACTTACCAATGGGGAAGAAACTGAAACAGATCTCTTTATGAGGGCAACTGAAACTGAAACTGAAACAGAGCACAATGGCGCATTTTGATGGGGAATAATAGTTGGGGCACATTGCTCAGAAAATTCAGAGATTTCAAAACCCAAATGGATGAGTGGTAACTGCAGAGATGCAGTTATCAATCTGATAACTGCCACAGTTGTGAGTTCAGAAAATCAATTTTAAGCAGATGTGAAAGATGACATACTTACATACTGGAGGTAGGTAGGCAGTTGCACAAGCCATGTCATCATCCAAATCAGCAAAAGCAAGCTCAGGTTCAATCATCTATGCAATTAGACAACAAATTTAACATATAGGACCAACGAATGAAGACTGTTTCAAGGGAAAGATATGCACGCATGAACATGTCTATAGGGTGAACAACAAAATGATGAAGGGACACTCACCCAGAATTCAGCCAAGTGCTGAGACGTAATAGAATTTTCAGCTCGAAAAGTTGGGCCAAATGTATATATCTGGAAATAGGCAAACTTTACTACATTGAGTTCATAATAAGTGACTTCCATATCAGGAAGAAGGTCACCCGCCACTTACATCAGAAAGGGCTGTGGCATAAGTTTCACCATTAAGCTGGCCAGAGACAATCAAGAATGCAGGCTTCCCAAAGAAATCCTGATGCAACATATGAGGTATATAATATCAATATTTTAGAATCTCAAGTATAAGCTATATCACATCTTTGCAAATTTACATACATTAAATCCAACAAAAGGTTAGGATCAAACATTGAAGAAAGATAGCGCAGATCAAGTTATAATCATTTCTCTTAAGTTGATATAACTTTCTATGGGCCTAGATAGCATCATAGTCTAAATGTGAAACAAGCAATTCTGAAAAAAAAAACTGAAAATCATGACTCACTTGGGACCAATCAATCAACCCATTCCCTGTTTTTGGAATGGAGTCCAGAGGAGTATCAGTGGTTTCCACTGAGCTTGGAATCTATGATTCAGAAAAAGCTCATAGATTACATAGTTGCAATAAAATGACCCAATATTAGGATTTGAGGGATCACTCTCGCCAAGCTGCAAGGGAAATAAAGATTATAAGAAAGAGTGTTTGAGAGCTCAAGTAGAGGAAGAATTGTTACGGGAGGATAGCAGAAAGATGGATCATATGGTTGAGTACATAATCAATGAGCATGTGCCTAAAAGGAGTCCAATTATGATTGCAAATCCGGCGATAATTTGAGCAAAAACTTTGAAGAATAATAAAATTAGAATATTATTTTTTTCAATAAAATATTATTTTATTAAATTAAATATAATATTAAGATATTAAAAATATAAAAATAAAATAATTCTCTATATATCTAATATTATCAAATAAAACAGTATTTAAACTATTTAAACCCCTATTTGTACCCTATAAACAAACTAATATATTTAAACATTAGTTATTTAATTGTTTAACTAATATTACTTGATATTTTACAACTATTTATCAATATAAAAATAAATAATATATCAAATTTATATGAAATGATAGTAATATTTATGTATTATTTTAAACAATCTTTATTTTTGTACAAGTTTTAGTTATTGTAATACAATTCATTTTCTAACCCAATAAAAAGTATTGTTAATTATTAATTATTTTTATTTTTCTACATTTTTTATAAATAAATTAAATTATCCATCTATATTAATTTTAAAATTGTCACTATTTAGCCGATTTAATATAAATTAAGTTTCCGTATAAAAATTTAATTTATTTCTAATACACTTTTGATAGGTAGGTATATTTCATAATATTACTTGCTCAACTTATAACGTGCCTAATAATAATAGAGTTATATTACTTAATTAAATATACACTTAATTAATTCACTCTTATTATTTCCTTCATTTAAATTAAATAATTAATTGAGCAAAAAAAATTAAATAACCAGAACATTATTGAAATGAAGGAAAGTTTGCACCCATAAGTATTGATTTAGTAATGCTTTTAAGTGTTAAATAGAGGGAAATAAAAGACAAATAAATGATTTAGAGGACGCTACTAAATGAGCTTTGGCTTGGCCGTCTCTACGAATAGAGAGCGCTACTAATTACCGTGCAGAGGCACCTCCGGCGAGGTGGGGCGGAGCGGAAAGGCGGCGGAAGAGAGCGAGAGCTTGGAATACTAGCAGTGTAGGTTATGGAGTAGAAGGAGAGTAACCGGAGAGTGTAGAAGGAGCGTAGTCGGAGAGAAGCTCATCTCCTTCCCCCAAAGTTCACCGAGGAAGGTTCCATTGCATTCATCGGAGACCGGACACGGGCATACCTCGCATTAATTGATTGGTAGTTAAGGCGTAAGGAGATTTTGGCGTTTTTTTGCAAATGTTTTTATTCGTATGATCCTGTTAGGTTTCCTTTTCTTTATATCTATTGTCTCTGTATTTCTGAATTTAAAGTTCTTGATTCTTATATTTGATATGATTTTATCATCAGCGATAATTCTCATTCTGAAGATCCTGATGGAGAGCTCTTCTAACCAGACCACATCAGGTTCAAAACCACTGGTTGGTTTGAGATGCCATCACTGTGCAGGTCCTCTTTCCAAGGACTTGGTAATCTCTCCTCCGCATAATTGTTTCTTTAGCTGATTATGGATTAGAAGATTTATCATGTATAATCAATATCAATTTCCTATTGATGATGTCAGTCATTTAAGTAAGGGCAACGATAAAGCTTTATCTACAATTGTAATCTGAAATATCCAAAAAAATAATACTCCTAATTAAGTCCAACGATAATTCTTATGTCTACCTGATGGATAGAATAGTTTCCCTCTTTCGATTCTTGAGTTGTTTGGTAGTCTGACATGAGAGGAAAGAGCCTAAATATTCTTTTCATCAACCCTTTGTATCCACCAACTATGAAAAATAAAATTTTGAAATATCAATATATATTAATGCTATGCATAAACTAAATAAATGCATCAATGGAGCCTTCTACTTTGAACACATTTATAGAGATCATCAAACTAGATCGAAGTTCAACCTTAGCTAAATGTTCTGCCCAGGAAACCAGTGGTTGGACCTTATCTCCTCTTATCAGGGACAGCTTCTCTATGGTAAAATTCTACCTACTACTATATGTTCTCATCACGCTATATTGTTACTTTATGTGGTGTGCCTTTTTTTTTCTCAATCATGCATGATAATTTTGTGTAATTGTTCATTATGTTCTTTAAAATGAGCCTTTTGTTATTTGTTTTTCAGATTGGTTCAGCTGTGGGTGGTACAACCAGTGCATTTTATGGATTCAATCATGGTATTCTGATTAACCACCTACTCTTAATTATATTCCTCCTACTACTGACATTGTGCTATGTTAAAAGCATTTGATGATTCTTAATAGTGCAAATTTACTAATGAATGCAAATATGTGAATACTTGGTAATGATTCATTTCCTACCTGTGCCCTATAGACAGTGGCCGAAAATAAAAATTCATTTGAGTTGTCTTGTCTGTCATTGTGGCTGTCTAATGAAAAGAAGAACATTCAGCAGGAAATTATAAATGTAACATATCAAATAATTTTTTAACAGAAATTTGTTTATCTTCTGTGTGATTCAACTTTCTACTATATCAGCATCCATCATTGCATCATAATTTGATTGCCTTTTTTTGCTTCTCATTGTAAGTGATGCCTGTTGTGAGGAAGTGGGTGAAGGGTCCGATGTGGCTGCACTTCCTTATTGGAGTAAGTTTCATGAATCTTTTCTTTTCATAGAACTGGTCACTCTCTTGTTCTTTTCTGGTTCATTGGCCTAGGGGATAGGGCAAGTGAATAAAGGGCACAGAAAAGCCTACGATGAAAATTGATCCCTCAACCTCTTGGATGTGTTTGCATAAAATGGTTATCAGGGATAGTCTCTTTATTTAGAGAGTTCGTTCGTCTGTTTACCTTGAATGAGAGTTTAAGGTGAATGATATCCATTTCCTAATCTTCTTTTTTCATGTTATAATTTAGCCCGTTTCTGTTGAGTCTTTTCTTGTTAAGAGTACATTTGCATAAATTGTTCCATAATCAGATTAATTGCCTCAATGGATTAGTTGAAGTAGTGTAGTTTTGATGATTGTTTCTGGCCAGTAGGTAGCTTAGATGATTACTTTCAATTATTTTCAATATAAATTTGCTTATGAACAAAAGCATGAAAATACAATGTATCTTGCTGCAACTACCTAAACTGATTATAAACTCTTGTGCAGGCTCCACCAGTCATACTATTCTCTTCTGCTTGCGCTGGATTGGCAGGTGAGGTTTTACGAAATTAAACATATCATTCATCAGACGTCAAGAAAATGAGTAAAGGCTGTACCCTTTTAGGCAATTAAACCTTATTTTTACATGTGCCTCTTGCTTTCGTTTTTTATCAATTGATGTGATAATCATGACATTTAGTTTTTCCCTAGACCATATATTAATTAGATCTCTTGCACAATGAATATGACCCTTTTTTAAATAAAAACGATACTTGAAAAGAACCAGTAAGCACCTTTCAGAACGGCTGTTCTCTGGGCTTGCCATGTTAAAAATGTTTAGATACAAGCAATAGGATTAACCCTGCTGATCTAAAGTGCTTCAAGGTAGTCTGCTTCTGTGACTCCTACACGTGAGGGCAAGTGATTGTCGCACTATCTTGCTTATGCTCATTTGATTTGAATTTTACAGGTGGTGCAGTTCCAGCACTAGCTCAGCTTGCTTCTTCATCTTATCATGCAACATTCTCATCGCCATCCCCAGTGGCACCTTCACCTTCAGTAGACGATAAGAAGTCAAGATCTTCATCAACCTTGTAGAGATCAGAGGAGAGCAAGAGGTTGCCCATCTACTAGCATTCGTGTATATACAGAGTTCTAATTATATTACAGAACTTGTGGGCCTTTGGATTCTATTCCCATTTCCGACCTTCATTCATCCATTTTGATTATCAGGTCTAATATTCAGTCGACATAAACCTAGTTTCTTTTCCAAGAACGTCAAGCCTAGGGCGTTTGGCCCTCAAAAGCCCCCAGTCCAGTTCAATCTTTGGGGGAAAATAATCTCGTCCAACTACTGAGAGAGGTAACAATTCAATCTTAATACTAATGAAAGATCAACTCTTTACTTGAATTTGGTCCCCCAAAACTCCTACATCTCACATTCTTTAGGTAGCATACTAGAATTTGGGGTATTTTCTTATATCAGAATTCTAACTTGCATAAATGCTCGTTTTTGCTGGTGTGAGGTGGAAAAAATCTGCATTTTAGGGAAGTGTGTAATATTTAATCTTTTCATTAGTTTGTGACTGAATATCTCTACTTTAATTGCAGAAGTAATATTAGATCTTAAATATGTGTTCCCAAACCACTAAAAGACCTTAGACCATAGGCATTTACATGAAGGAATAGTTGGGCCTTGGGTTTATTGTTTGGAGTTGTAAACAGTTTGTTTATGAGCATTGTTGTTTTCTTGTCCATGTACCATCTTTAAAATAAGGCATATGCTCATTTCCTAACCCAAATTTCATCATTAAAATAAGGCATATGCTCATTTCCTAACCCAAATTTCATCATTAAAATAACCCATATGCTCATTTCCTAACCCAAATTACATGTAAAGCTTTAGCCTATTATTACCTTCTTGTGTACGAGACTATGTCCTTTAGCTCATCCAAATGTCATATTATTAATTCTTAATTAGCATCCTATATATAAAAGGGTTTGACCATATGGTTTCTAAGACTGAACTTTTGAAATAAATTTGGAATATGGATGGGAAATTTTCGATCCAAATTTACTTAAAAATCGAGAATTGGTTTAAACAAGTATCTCGAAAAGTAGCCAATAAAGTGAAATAAAATTTTACTAATTTCAAAAAAGAAATATTCAATTGAAAAGTGAGAAGTGACAATTAGACTGATTGGTGTTAAACTAGATTGAGCTGTACCAAACTAAGAGTAACTAATTCTAAAATTGATTTTTAAAGGTGATAAAAAAATGTAAAATTGTAAATTGACTTTACCATCATTTAAAAAAATAAATTTATATTTTTTTATAAATTAGAAAATTATTCTAATAGTGCGTTAATTGATTATAAAACAATTTAGAATAATCGAAATTTAGTCAAATTAGTAAACAGTCCGACCGGGCCAATAAGCGCAAATTGGCTTGTGTACTGATTTGCCACATCGGCGATCGACACATGGAAAGCTTGCCCAAACAACAATCAAATAAGTTAGTCAATCATAGTGTGAAACTCGACACTCGGACAAAGTAAAACGGGGAAGTAATTGACGATTTTGAAAAAACCGAGCTGAAAGGGATAAAAAATAATAAAAAAGGGTTAAAATAAAAAAATTGAAATTGTGCAAATTAAAAAGAGAATTTAGAAAATTTCAATTGATCAAAAATTCATAAAAATCATAAATAAGAACCAGGAAATGGAATTGATAAGAGAACTGAACTGTTTCGGGGTGAACCGGACCCGAACTATACTAAACTGGAATGAAGCATAGTGAACCGGTTCAATAATTTATTTTTATAGGTGAATTAAAAATGTAAATTTGGGAAATTAAGGCAACCATTAGATAAAAAATTAATTTAAATTAATTTAGAAAATTTTAAATTTTAGAAAATCGGTCAAATCAGGTTCGAATCGGCCAAATTTTAAATTCGGGTCACTAACTCACTCGGACCGAACCAGTCAACTATCAACGAACCAGTAAACTAGACAACGGTTAATATTCAATGAACAGTAGCCAAACAAGCACGGGCAACTAATGAGAGGCTATCACGTATCCGATCAACGGTTAATAGATTACCAGTTAGCATGCCACGCATACATGAGCAGCAAATGTGAGGCTGCTATGTGTCCGGTCAATGGGCCAACAGTTGACGTGGCGGCTAAGTTGTACCTCCATGTCAAAAAATCGGCCAATAACAGCGCGCCACGTGACACACCTTATAAACTCCATCCTTTGATAATAAGAAAAATTGAGAAAAGAACCGGTTATTTCCAAATAAAAAACTGAGTCGATTTATAAACCATAATTGATAGAAAAAGGGCAAATTGAGAAATTAACAAATACTGAGTTAACTAAATAGTTACAAAATTCATGGAAAAGTACTTGTGATGAATTGAAAAAGAAAATCAAATCGATTTTGGTGAACCAGACCTGAACCGGATTGAACCAATTTTAACCACTACGGAACCAGTTTTTAAACTTATTTTTCTAATTGGTTTAAAATATTCAAATTGCAAAATTTAAGCCACAATTGTGAGAATGAATTTAGAAATTTTTAATTTTAAAAAACTTAGTCGAATCGGGTCTTAACCGACCGATTTAAGCATTGAAACTGATTCGGACCGGTCTGGTTCGAAATAGTGTCATCTTATTCCTTTAGATGATAACACTATTCACTTGCCGGAAAAGTAAACAGTGCCGAAAAAGATGAAAAGTCTTCGTTTAGGGTGTTTCAGGCCATTAATGATAGCCATAAAGGCACTTATCGGACAACCGAGTAGTCCCCAATCTCCCTATATAAAGAGTCCTTACTCATTCATTCTATTCATACCTAAAAACTACTCTATCTCCCTACTGTTCCATTTTCTAGTGAAACTCGAAATAAAACTCCGACATTGGTATTTTTTTAAGACAAAGAAGGTGAGGTCAGGTTTCTTAGATTAGGGGAGAAGTTAACTACTCGACGGTAGTCTCAATTTGCTACGAGGATTACTGGAGAAGCGCTGGCATGATCAAATAGTAAAGTAGCTCCGGCGGATCGAATCTGCACTATTTCGGCTGATATAAATACAACCAATTTGAGCCCTTCTTAGGCCAAACCAAGCTCTTATAACACTTTCACAGCCATCATACGATCGAATTAGAGTGAAAAGTTAAGCCAATTTAGTTCTGCTCTGTAAATTTCTATCATTGTTAGAGAGAGAACCGACAAAACTTCACTGGTTGAATTCTCCCTCAATTCGATATGAATGGATACAATTTTTTATTCTGGGAGTAACTTCAGGACGAGAGCTACATGCCCCGATCGAAAGTTCGTATTGCCGCACCTCGTATAGTAAGCTTTCAAAGCTTTCTCTCTCTAAGTTCAGTTTTCCGATTAAGCTCCATTTGAGTTCAATTCAGACCCAAATGACGTAATTTAAAGCTCTATTGAATCGTGTGGAAGTGTAAGAAATGGTACATACCTTCAATTGGATCAATTAACCCTAATTAAATGGCCAATTTGATGAAATCAAAATTTTTTTTGCTCAATTGATGAAATCTAATTCGGTTAGTGTGAAAGGGGGAAATTTTAGAAATTTCGTAAAATTGAGGGTTAATTGGCCATAAAAAGGATGTTGGAGGACCAATTGGTCGATTTTTGAAATTTATTAGGGTTAAATTACCATTTTTGTAAAATAGGGGCAAAATGGTAATTTTTGAAAAGTTGGGAACCAAATTGAAAATTTAGAAAACTTGAACCCGTTAAGTGATTTTAGGTAAATTGAGGAACCAAAATGGATTTTGGAAGTTTCGAAACTCAATTTGAGTAAAAGTTTACATTAGAGACTTAAAGTCGAGGAAAATAAATTTTAGGGAACTAAGTGCAAATAACTGAATAACTCGATTAGTTAGTTTGTATAATAGTTATTGTCCAATAATTTTAAATTTAGTTATCATTATAAATATAAATGATTGTAGTAAGTGAATATCCAATTACAATATCGAATTTATATTAATAAATATCATTTTGTTAGTTGATTCGGATAATAGTTATCGTCCAACGTTTTATACTTATTATAAGCCAATAACTTTTCCTAATACATGAATGGATGATTCAATGATAGAACACCGTAAAAAAAATAAAATAACAAATTTTGTATACCTTAATGGTAACATTAAGGTTATTAACAACCCAATAAGTGAATTTCATACTCATTAAGCATTACTCATCCAAAATAAGTGGTAGAATGTATTTACTAGTTAAAAAATACTTTTTATAAAAATTTTAATTTTAAGTAAATTTTGGTATTATATAATTTTTAAACATTCCAAGCTGTCAATTTTACTATATTAAGTTACTCACTATCTTGAAAATGAGAGTTGTAGGATGATACGACTTATATATCATGTTAGTGCATAACAAATTTAATATATCCCTTAATTTACATTTAGTTTGACTGATTTTAATATTTATTTTATCGATTTGATCTATTTTAATATTTTTTTATCAGTTAACAAGTGATTTGACCGATTTTGACCTTTTTAAATGCTTAATTTTCAATGTTTAATCTTTTTTTTTATCAATTTAACCCGTTTAAATCCTTTATGTTAGTAGTCTATGACCAGTTTGACTGGTTTATGCCTTTTCTTGATGGTTTCACCGTCCACCTAACAAGTTTTCAACTTTTTTATATTTCTAGATATTGCTATCTATTCTTTTTATCCAAAATTACATTTTTATCTTATTTAAAACTATCTAAATAAATTCTAATCAAATTTATTCTGTTTCACTTCTACCCGATTCAATGATTTTATTATAAAACTGTGTTACAATATATGTCATTGGAGCAACTGCAATAACTTTAAATAACTTTAAAAAACCCTCATGTGCATACACTGCCACTCAACCATCTTATCCTGAAGTGTTGCAACGGACCAATTATCTTGAAGAAAGGCTAAAAAAGAAAAAAAAATGATAAGATTTGAGATATGAGCTGATATTATGCACAAATTTTCAATATTGAGAGATGTTAATAAATAATATGATATTAATTATTAGTTATTTTTTTTATAAATTTTATATTATCCCACAATGATTATTTTAATAAAATATAACAATTACTTATTACTTATATGCCAACATCGAGCCTGTGAAGCAGTTTTCTTGCAGCAGATATATACAAATGCCGTACTTACTGGGCACTCCTTTATGGTAAAAATATGATCAGAGTCAGAGTCCTGGGAGAGTGACATACTCTGGGTGGGTCTGAATTCCATCCATATCATTCCATCTTTCTCAATGAGAACAGCATTAACTGCACCCATCCAGACACACCCATGTAGATTTTGACTGTTTACCACTTCTCCCCCTTATCAACTCTTGATATTTTTCATCTACATCTACTAGTTGATTTGAAGATACTACGCAGACTCAAATTTGAACTCTTAGCCTGAACTCCCTCCGGAGGATTTTGACTGTTTACCCTTTATTTTCCCAGGTAAACCCTAGATGTCTTCTTTTTAATTGGTGCTCTAAATTCGAACAAATGATTGAGGAGGAATCTTGAATAATAAGGACTATGTGAGTTGTACTAAACTTGCATTGATACTGATGATACTGAGAGGTCAATTTTCAAATATGGAAAGACTGCAGGTAGTGTAGTGTATATAGCAGCAGGAGTGAATTATCACCACTGTTTTCCATTTTTTTTTTCTACCTGGCCACATAAAGAAGTTTAGGTATGCATAAAACCATCCAATTCATAATTCCCAATCCAAAGTCATGTCTTTTTCCACCCTACTCTTCAACCCAAATGTCTCTTCCTCACCATATTCACTGTTTCCTTGTAAAGGATATGGGTGAAGAATGAATCGTCTCCACCCTTCTGCAAAACAATGAATTTGAAGCTTGTAAAAGGATATAGCTCATGGGTTATAGCAGTGAACTTTGAGGGATCCTTCTGTATTAGTTTGGAGGGCCCAAACTATGGGAACCATGGATCTGCAATGAGCGAGCTTCGATGGCTCTGGTAGGTTTTTATGTTGATGTCCCCCTTGGGGGTCTGAGCCCTGAACCAACAGAAGATGAATACAGCCATATTTAGGGCAACTAGGTGAGTGCAACTACGACGTCGGTTTCCCTCATCATCTCCACAGAACAAAAACTATATTCCGCACCCTCTTCAGGTTTTCTCTTGTTTTCTGTGTTTTCCTTTTCCCTGTTATTCCACATGATGGGAAAAAAAAAGCAACCAAATTGCAGTCGGTACAAATCATTATCCCAAATCAGACATATTATTTAAGCGAATCTACATTTCATCATTAACAACATGTATCCACATTTGTTGGAAATTAAATTAAGGGTGGCAAATTAATGCATACCGATTTTATGAAGTTCAGTTCGGTTTCGGTTTCGGGTTCGGGCAATCGGGAAATCAAAATCGAAAAATAGAATTGTAATCGTATTTTTTTCTCTTTAAATTCAATTTTTTAAAATTATAATGTGTAAAATATATAGAGATTTTTTTCTCTAATATTTAGTACGTCAGGTTATGATTTTTATTTTTTAAAATATATAATATATTATTACTAATTTAGAACTAAATTAGTATTTGATGTAGTATAAGTTACGTTTGAATTCAATAATACTTTTAATCTCATTTATTAAAATTTAATTTTTTTAAAGAATTTTCTTGTGTTTAATTTTTTTTCAAAAAAATAAATTCAAAACTGTGTCTGACACGACCCGTACAGCCATCGGATCCGATTACGACCCGACAGGGTATCAGATTAACAGACATAACCCTAAATCATACTTAGATAAAGTAGATAAGAAGTATGTGAGAGTGTGCCCCTCCACACTCTTTGTATGTATATAATAACCTAACACAATATTATAAACTAATTTTTTAATCACGTTTAATTTTTAAATTTCTAATAGTAATATATATTTAATTAATTTTATCATTATAAAATTTAAATTATTATTCTATTTATATGAATAAAATATATATGATAAGAAAAATCACATATAATTAATATTTGTAACAGTTATAATATTGTTTATTTAATTATTTTATCACATATTTATATTTATGTATTTTAATTATTTTCAAACTAAATCCACAAATTAACCCGACATAATACCGTTATTTTATATATAATTATAAAAATATCAATCAACGAAAATTTAACTATTTAATTTTATATTGGATAAAATATATGTATATAAATTAAATTATATTGAGATTTTAATAAGATTATCATGGTTGAGAAATTACACTTTTATAAATAATTTTTTTGTGCATATAAAATTGTAAATGTTTTAATAATTAATTATATCTTTTAAGAAAATATTTAAATAATTATTTATTGACAAATAATATATTTATTAAAATTCTGTTATAATTATACTAAAAAATAATTTTTCATAATATAAATCTTTTGAATTATAGCCTATTGTGTAGGGGAAAAAAATTAAATATAGCTCAAATAATTTATGTTGGTGCGAGGAGATGTATTAGAAATAATTGAGAAAAGAAAGGTAACGACAATAATAAATGGGAGGGGAAAAAGAGACAAATACGAATGAGAGGAAGCATGAAAGACGTGCACAAACAGGAGTTCCACTGACTGCGCGTGCCCTTCACTCTCCAGTTCCCAGCAAGTGGGCGATCATATGCCCCCCGCTTCTGCTTTCTGTTTCCGTACGTCGGACTCTGTCGTTTGCCTCGGTCGGCCCCCTCCCCTCCCCTCCCTTCCCTTCCCCTCCATGCCTGTATTAGTTCCTCTCTCCATCCAGACCGTCAATTCTCTCTCCCACTCTCTCTCTCTCTCTCTCATGTCTGCTTCGTTTTCTCCCTACCCAATTTTCCCCCTCACTACGCCCTTTTTTTTCTTTCAAGATTCAAGCTTAGGTCGCTGGTCTGATCGGGGACACCATGACGGAGAGGAGGACCACCGTGTGTGAGTGAGATAACTGCGGCTAGCTTTGAGACAGCTGAAGGGAATTAAGATCCGAATGACAGCTCCGGCAGCAACGACCAACGCGGCGAGTCCAACGTCGCAACCGCCGCCACCACTGTCTGCAGCGGCGGCTCCCCCGTTGGACTCTGTCTCCGCCGACGAGCTCGCTGCGAAGACCGCTACCAAGCGCTACGAGGGCCTCGTGATGGTCCGGACCAAGGCTGTAAGGGGCAAGGGCGCCTGGTACTGGGCGCATCTCGAGCCGGTCCTTGTCCACTCAACCGACACCGGCCTCCCCAAGGCTGTGAAGCTCCGGTGTTCCCTCTGCGACTCCGTCTTCTCTGCGTCCAACCCCTCCCGCACGGCCTCCGAGCACCTCAAGCGAGGGACTTGCCCCAATTTTGCTTCCTCCCCCAACCCCATCTCCGAGATCCCTCCAGTCACTTCCCAGCCGCCGCACAACCGTCACGGAGGCCACCACCACCACCACCACCCGCCGCCGTCGCATCATCCCCGCAAACGCAGTGGCGCTGGATCCGGCCGGCCTTATTCCTTCCCGCCCCCACCCCTCGAGGCTGCGCCGCCTCCGCACCACCACCAGCAGCTAGTTCTCTCCGGTGGGAAGGACGATCTCGGCGCCCTCGCCCTGCTGGAAGACAGCGTGAAGAAGCTCAAGAGCCCCAAGATACTCTCCCCGCCGCCGGCCCCAGCACTCACCAAGGCCCAGGTCGATTTCGCCCTAGACTACCTCACCGATTGGGTCTTCGACTCCGGCGGTTCCGTCTCCATCTCGAGCCTCGAGCACCCCAAGTTCCGGTCATTCCTCAATCAGGTCGGCCTCCCCCCAATCTCCAAGCGGGACTTCGCTGGGCCCCGGCTTGACTCCAAGTACGAAGAGGCCAGGCTCGATTCTGAGGTTCGGATAAGAGAAGCCATGTTCTTCCAGATCGCCTCGGAGGGCTGGAAGGCCGAGGACGGCCTAGTCAACGTCACCGTCAACCTCCCAAATGGAACCAGCCTCTACCGGAAAGCAGCCTTTCTCACCGGCTCCGTGAGCTCCAGCTACGCGGAGGAGGTCTTGTGGGACTCAATCGCCAGCATTTGCGGCAATTCCACTCACCGCTGCGTTGGCATAGTAGCCGATAAATTCAAGGGTAAGGCCTTGAGGAACTTAGAGGGCCGGAATCCATGGATGGTCAATCTTCCATGCCAGCTTCAAGGCATCAGGAGCTTGATCAAGGACTTCAACAAGGAGCTCCCTATCTTCGAATCAGTCACGAAGAACTGCTTCAAGCTCGCAAGGTTTGTAAACGAGAACTCCCGAATTCGAAAGAGCTTCCACAAGTACCAGCTGCAGGAGTACGGCCATGGCTCTGGCCTGCTCCGGTTGCCTCCACAGAATACCGGCGGGGCAATCAATATGGACTCCAAGCCGCCGGCATTTGCCACGTTCGAGGACATCCTGGGGTCGGCCCATGCGGTGCAGCTGGCGGTACTGGACGAGTCAAACAAAGTGGTCTTCATCGAGGATCAGGCCGCTGGAGAGGTCTCCGAGATGGTTCGGGACATGGGGTTCTGGAACGAGCTCGAGGCAGTCCACTCGCTGATCAAGCTGGTCAAGGACACGGCTCAAGAGGTTGAGATGGAGCGGCCGGTGGTGGGCCAGTGCCTTCCGGTGTGGGAGGAGCTCCGGAACAAGGTCAAGGAATGGTGTGCGAAATTTAGGGTATCCGAAGGTCCGGTGGAGAAAGCCGTGGAGAGGCGGTTTCGGAAGAATTACCACCCCGCATGGGCCGCAGCTTTTGTCCTCGATCCGCTATACCTGACCCGGGACACGAGCGGCAGCACCTCATACCTGCCGCCATTCAGGTGCCTGACCACCGAGCAAGAGAAGGACGTGGACCGGCTAATCACGCGGCTCGTGTCCAGGGACGAGGCCCACATTGCCCTAATGGAGCTCATGAAGTGGCGGACCACGGGCCTCGACCCGGTCTACGCCCAGGCGGTCCAGATGAAGGAGCGGGACCCATCTACCGGCAAGCTGAGGATCGTGAACCCGCAGAGCCGCCGTCTCGTGTGGGAGACCCACCTCAGCGAGTTCAAGACCCTCGGGAAGATCGCCGTCCGCCTCATCTTCCTCCGGGCCGTCTCCTGCGGCGGCTTCCGGCCTGGGAACCTCTCATATGCGAGGTGGGCATCGGCAGCCCACGGCCATGCCGGCCTCGACCGGGCCCAAAAGCTGATTTTCGTGGCGGCGCACTCGAAGCTCGGGAGGAGGGATTCCATCGGCGAAATCTACGGCAAAGATGGCAACTTCTTGGGGCTATCGAACGGCGAGGACGAGGTGCCGAAGGACGTCATGGTGGATGATGCATCACAGTGAACTATTGAGGCTGCTGAGATTGAGAGTAACATAAATTACACCCAACTCTGAATTTACTATAACTAGAATTTGTTAATTGAATTATTTGCCCTTGTTTCTCTTTCTTTTTTCCTCCAATGCCATTGTGCAGCTAGCTAGCTGTGATTAGTGGATTTTCGCAGTGGGGGGCAGTGGGGTCTTTCTTTCAATCTCTTCGCATACAATGAAGAAGAGAGAGATAGAGAGAAGGCATGAGAAAACATTAAATTCGTAGCACAAAGGGAGGTGGGTGTTCTGTAAATTTCCAGTTATCTGGGGCTAGATTAATTATTCAAGTAGGGTAAATTTTTGTGATTTTTGTCTCCACTGTATCTTAATCCTCGTTGGTCTCCCCCTCCTATTTATTCATCGTATGGGTATCCAAATTCACAACTATTCACTCCACTTAACCTCACTTGATCTGACTTGGGTCCAATTTATAACTCAAACTTGGGATTGGAAATTCACAACTTTTCATTTAATTGGATTCTTTTCAAAAGAGAAAAAATAGTTAGTTTAAAGTTAAAGAAATACTAATAAACAAAAATATAAAATTATAATTTATTTAGATAATTAAAGATATATACTTTAACATATATAAGTAAAAAAATTAAATGTACACAATTAAATAAATTCTAATATGATATAAGAGTAACCGGTATTATTCTAATATTATAGATAAAAATTAAAAATATAATTTGTATTTTTTTTCGATTATTAAGAAAAAAATACACAAATCAGTTAATTGTTATAAGTTTATAAAATTTAAAATATTATACTATTATAAATAATAAGTTTTAATTATAAATTAATCTGATAACTTATCCCGATAAACCTATTATCAAATTGCACTGATACTCGGTAGTATATGGCATAACACCAACAAGTTTATTCAATGTAAACTATCGATCCTTTTCAAGGTTGAGAAAGAATTGAACCATCTAGGTTTTCACGGCTTAAATTGTCTCGAATCTGTTCACGGGTCTCTTATCCATACCGCATCCGGTTGAGCTTAGCTGCACTTTGGATGCTCTCTAGTTAAGGCTATAGCCACCGAGTAAAGTTGGGGTGGGGTTGATACACGACCTTTGAAGAGAAGAAATTTCCTCTTGCAGCTCGATTGGACGTTGTGCTGGGCCACCCGAATAATTGCTCAAAAATGTGATGATTTGTTAAGCCATGTGAGATGGAAATTCCCCTCTAATGAAAAAAATAAAAAAAAATACCATTGGATTTGACTTAGACAATTGGTAGTTGGGTAAATCATGGCGAAAATAATTGACCTTTGGGTGAGTTTTCCCTCTCCAATTAACCAATAATTCACCATCATCAAATTTCTATACATTATATGAAGATGGGTTTGATAAAGGGTATGTGACCCAACAAGGTAAAATCTTACATTATTTTAGAGTAGAGGGATATATATTAATATGATGTAAAATCTATATGATGTTCTGTTGGGTTTGGTCAAATTCAAGGGGAGGGTGATGGATTTGATTGACAATGGAGGAAGGAGAGAGATGGGGGGCACCCACTTGAGAAGAAGAAGAAGATGATCTGGTCGTGGAATTTATCATCCACCATAAATGACAGAGTGCTTGTCTGGTCCAAGGTTTCCAGATCAGCCCGGTCTTTATGGAAAAAGGCTACACATACACATACACAACACACTCACATGTTCAAAAACATTCTTCACTACTATTATCTATCTATCTATCTATATATATAATGGATTCCCACATCTTGTATTCAACCAATGTGGGAAACATATACCAAGAAAATCATTTATGGCACGTTTTTTCTCATAATATGTTCTTTCACCCTCTACCATTTGAGAGTGAAATCACACAGTTGCTTATGTGAATAATGATGACGGCCATGATCATGAATTGATGATGATCGCAGGTTAGATGGGTGAGCTCGCACGCGCATGCTCTCCCGTTAAATCCGCCGCCGTAGAGGGTCCGTGATTATTCAAATGGTATTTATTTATTCAAGCTAATTTCCAAGAAAAGTAGAGAATAATTGCATGATTATTCATGTATTTTTAATTTTCAATTTTATATGTTTAATTTAATAATTTATAATTTTAAAACTTAAAAATTATTTTAAAAATGACATTTTTGACCTTTTATATATATATATATATGATATCATAGTCAGGGAGAATTGGTTAGGTGCCACATCTATGCAAAATGGTGGATTAGTAAGGGAGTGTTGTTGCCATCAACCACCGCACAGAATTCTGAAGGTTAACCTAACTGGATCATCTAATATACATTCCACTTAATAATTGATGTAGAAAGGTGTTTTATTCAAATATTGATTATAATATATGTTAGAATACTATTATTGTTTGTTAGTATTAGAGAGCAAATTGATAATATTCCTTTTTATATGCATTTAAAAATTATTATTTAATTATAATTTATATATGTTGAAATATTTTAAAATTTATATACTCTAATACTTTTATATTTTATTAAAAGTGTTTATTATTAATCATTAGGTTATAATTTTAATATATTTTATTTGTACAATTTTACACTCGATTGTATATAAGTTATATCACTTTATTTCCTAATTAATTATGTACAACCTACAAATTTATTCGATTTTAAAAGTGTGAGTATATTAACAAAAATAAAATTAAATAGAATAAATTTAAGAATAAATAAAATTATATCTAATTTTAACAAAAATTTAAACTTTTATTTAATAAATAGCGTGTACAAAAAGTTATAAAAATAACACTTGAATATAATAATAGATAAAAATTAAAATTAAAATATTTGTACGTGAGTTTCAAAATTTAAGTAGCATTTATTTTTTATGTGATTTTTTAAGGAAACTTGAATTTTCACCGGTAATTACTTAGTAGATAAATTGATGGTTTAATGAATAAACTACTAATATGGGTTAATACATAGTTTACAAATTCTAACCTCACCCACAATATACACATGAAGATTATAATTCATAATTGCATAAATTTAATTGGTTTCATAATTTTTTTACCTAATTGTTAGTATTTATACATTTAATTTACTGCACTCTAAAAAACCCTAAAATAAAATTTTCACTTCCCAAATTACATTATCAACAAATCCCATATATTCATTTATGGCAAACAAAATGGCCCTACCATTACTTTAGTTACTTGCTCCCATTTGGGTATATAAGTGCATGTGATTGCTCGCACTCACTTGGTTGGCCAATGTATACATATGTTTTTGGATAGATGACAGGGAATGTCAAGATATGTAGATATTTATTGCATTAATGATAGTAAATTTAAGGTATAATTATACTTGTGATAGTAGATATAAGAAAATGCTAGTATGCGTATTATAGATGTCACAATCTTGACACATATATATATATATATGAGTGCATAAACTATTTCAATCAATGTATATATACAAATCACGAAATGAACCAAAATATAATATAATCTGATTTTCTCCGTACCCAACTCTCTATTGATCGACTATTCTATTCAGATACATTGAGACTACTTGCTCCTATATCAAATTCATTTTGGATTTGTATCTAATTTAATTCTCATGGTTATAAGATTCATTCTTAACTCATTACACCATTCATATTATTTTTAAAGTTGTGTTCAGAATTAAAAATCAAGAATATTTATTTATCGCATACTTTGGTTCTCAAATTGACAAATTCGCCATTTCAGATGTACGCATATAATACAGCAAGCAATAAGCATGTTTAAATCCAATCATAAGTACCTTGTTCTAAATCCCACCCACTTTATATCAGAAAATCAATATCGGGCAAACAACTCTTATTTATTATGCGGGTACACAACCCTTATTCACATAGTCTAGTATGCTACTATAGTTTTCTTATAGTTTATCAACATTATCTCATTTAGTCATTTTGATATTTCTTAATTAAAATGTATCCATATAGTTTTTTATCATTTTTCAAAAGATTTTCCAAAACATATGTTATACATTTCACGGTGTTATAAACAAGTAGTAAAGTGAATCGGTTTCTTAATTAAAATGTATCCATATAGTTTTTTATCATTTTTCAAAAGATTTTCCAAAACATATGTTATACATTTCACGGTGTTATAAACAAGTAGTAAAGTGAATCGGTCAGTTCAATCAAACTCGTCGTCAATACTCTTACTTACAATTTTCATAGGGACTTGTTCATCGTAACTCTATTTTTTCTTAACTCGGATTGTGCGATCCACGTGCGATTACCGTAGGATTCATTTTACATGAACCATATTGCATACATGAGGTCAGTTTTGATATCAACTCAACATTTATAAATATTATATCATAATTTTCTATAAATTATAATTTTGCCCATAAGGTTTGGTTCTCTCAACCCACTTGTTAACTAATAAGTTTTTACTGACACTAATTTATGATTTCATTACACATATCATAGGTAAAATCTATATTTGATCATATTTATCAAAATACCCAAAATTTTATAAGTTTTACACTTATATAACTCAACTTTTCAAAAACATATATTTTGGTCTTTAATTAGGACAAAATTACCATTTTGCCCCTACTTATAAAAAGTTATTTATTTTGGACACTAGACTTTCCAAGTGTCTCATTTGAGTTCCCAAAACTCGTTTAAAAATTTTTTGCTCACAAAAATGTATTTAATACACTTTGATCCCTAAAATAGGTATAATTATCATTTTCCCTTGTAAAAAGTCACATTTTTGTATATTTAATTTGAAAAAATAATAATTTTGCCCTATATAATTCAAAATTATTATTTGATCTCCATTTGGAAATAAATGACCATTTTGCACGAATAAAATTATCATTTTACCCCTAATTTAGCAAAATTACGATTTTACCCACAAACTCCCAAAAATAATTTTAGACATCTCCATTTATCTTAAAATCACCTCTAAGCCTCTTAATCTACTCTTAGGGACATTTTTCATAAATTTCTCATATTTGATAATATGTCCCCAAATTTTCCACATTTGTATTGCCTAAACTTTGAAACTTAATCAAATAAATTTATAAATTCACAACTCACTCCCAAATTCTATCATTATACTCCTCATGGTTCGTGGGAGGACTGATGAGTCTTACTCTAACCAAATACCATCAAATTTGGTCATTTTCTAAAACTGGTTAAAATAAAGCTATTAAGTGAATTGTCGGAAATTCTCATCGGAGGTGGCCGGAACTTAGGCGTTTTGCAATCAAGGTCCAATTGAAACTTTCTGTGGTGGTGGTCAGTCAAGTGGTTACCACAATTGAGAGAATTTGACCTTTTAACTGGCCACGATCGGACGGAGCCCGACAGACCTATTAGTGGTATCACTATCTTTCGAACCTTACCAAACTAAGTAAATTGACAAACCGCTTCTAATGTTGCCGATAAGTTCTATCGATGGGTCATTCCTATTTCTTGGATATAGCTCAACCCCTTAGCTGTTTAGAAGTTACACTAGTTTGTGCTATTTTGATATTACACAGAATTTAAGATGACATATGAACCTTACAATCCTAATGAGGACTTTCATGTATCCTATGAAGGCTGAAAAAGGATGGAGACCTTTTATTATTTTGATTTAGGTTGTAGGTATGAAAACAATCACATCATGTATGGTAACACATTTATTTCCTTTCTTTGTTTACTTTAGGCTAAGGTATTTGCCTTTCTCTTGTTCTTATGTGTTTCATCCTTAGAGATTTTTGTTTAGTCCATTTCCTAACCATCTCTTCTATATGTGGCTCATATGTAATAGTCTGACCTTGTAGTCTTGGGTTATATTTATATTTGAGGTTTTAATGTATTTGAGTTTGATGTTATCGTGCTACACATGTCTCATTTTCTTAATGTATGTTTGTGGCTCCTTATTTTTTTTCGTAGAATATGTATGGATTGTTGGGATTAACTTAGGTTCATGATCGCACCTCATGTATAGTACTTTTATATAGGTTCAACCCAAACTTATTTAAAAGGAATGATTTAAGTGTTGTTTAATTTAAGTTTCTCTTAAATCTATGTATATATATTTATGTATTTAATTAAATATTTATTTATAAAATATTTAATTAAACACAAGCTCACAAATCTAATGTGCACACTCCAAGTTAGTTATTCGGACCTAATTGATTATCAACAAATAATTCAATTAGTTTTGTTTCAATTTATAACTGATTATTAATTAATAAATTGAGTTTCAAATTAACTCTAATTATGTTTCAATTTCTCTATAAAAGGTTAAAATTTTTTTCAATTTTACAGATGGATACCGGCTCGTGGCAACCGATTTTCTCATCTTAGGAGGTCGGTACTGGCCATGGAGAGGTACAGAGGAGGCAGGCAATCACTTTGACACCAGTGACCACCGGAGCGATGGTCGAAATTGTCCGAATTTGGCCCCGCAAGGCCGTCAGCGGCAGATAGAATTCTCGTCCTAGATCCACGTTGGCCAAAATAACCGTCGTGCGGTATTTTTCGGTCACTAATAAGTTGGGACCTAGCCACAAAATTCAAGAGAAGTCAATAAGCTATATTTTGACACCAAGATTACTCTATTTGGTGATAATCAGGATTTTCGATCAAAAATTTGATATGTTCAGAAGGAGTTAATGTAATTAACTCCATAGGGGGCCGATAGATTAGTCGTCATTACTCTACAATTTGTAACGAGCAATATGGGCCAAAATCATGTCAATTAAAGCAATATTGATGATGGTGTGTGACCGTCATTTCCATAGGTGAGTTGGGCGTATGTGAGTGCACTCGGGTGAGTTAGATCCTAGATAACCCAACTTTATTTCATTTCCTTTTTCGTAAATTAAATTATTTTTTTTTACCTTTTTTCAGGTACTCACGTTTAATTTAATATGAAATCTTGACTCTCTTAAGAACTGATTTTTTCTAATAATCTCAATCTTAATGCTTAGAAATTTAATCAAATCTCTATTCCCGCCATTAGCTTCATATTCCAGCTTCTAACCTTTGTTTATAATCCGATTCGATTCTCCAATCCCAACTCGGGTTCCTATCATGCCCCAATCCAATTTCCCGGGTCGGGTGAACGATGGCAACCCACCACATCCCCTTAATACTACTAAAGTGGGTATATTCATCCAAGTAAAACCAATAAAATAAAAGACGTTAGAATAAAAATACATATTTAAGAAAAAATTAAAAACTTTCTAAAAACATGTAGTAAGCCCAATATATTTACAATCTTTTTCTAGGAAATTAAGAATTTGATAAGTAAAGATAACATTAGTGTACACTTTTTTAGTGTTGTACCACTGTTGCGTGTATACAGAAGTCAAGGCTGATACAGATATTTGTGTTCCTTGTACATCCCTTAAAAGAGTTAGGGGAGTGGATGAGCCCATAATTCATTAAATATGTTTACCGAAGTCGAAGCACAACATGGCTTACTATCCGTTCCCTACGAGCACAAGTAAAATACTTGTGAGGAATATGTGCGTCAAGGTTGCACTCCCATGTAACATCTTGAGATGAGTGTTCCCCTCAAATGAATATCGATAATGTATCACCTGTCATCCTTTGATCTAACTCTATCTATCTCTTGGATCACAATTCATCTCTTTTTCCTTGTATCCGTGCTTTCAATTCTCACTATAGGCTTGATATCAACTCTAATACTAGGTGTCGTATCGACGTACTAACATGTTCATCCAATCATAACATACATATGATTATACAATGAAATAACCATTCTTATTTAGTCGTATGATATGCTATCTAACCAACACCACTACTTATAGCACACAATAGTCTTCCTTAGTTTTTAGGGTTCGGGGCTATTCGTTCAACCCCATTACTTGACATTCTTATCCCATTACTTGACATTCTTATTTCGTAAATAATATTATGCGTGTCTTTATTAGAATTTCACAGTTTAGGCTTTGAGCCAACACATTCGTTATTGGTCACTTAACAAAACTTTAAAAAACTAGTCTCATTTCCATGTTTAAAGAAAATCTTGATCTTTTCATATATTATCATTTACAATTCTTATTGCTATTAATATGAGATCATGCTCATCATATTTCATGTTACACTAAAAAACCTATCATACTCTTATATTATTATTAATTTAAGAAACCTTGGTAAATAATCACTATCGGTACAATATGATTCGTCGTTTATAAACCCACCCATCCAAGTATGCAGATATATGTTCATTATGGTCTAATTCCAAGTGTCTCTCATGGATAGTTTACACTTTACTAATAGCAGTAATATAAGCTAAAATATCCATATAAATAGTATATGATAAGGTTCTGTTCTAAACGGCATATCATGATATTATCCGGTAGTTTCTCAAAATTATGGTTTTGTTATTTAAGTCAAATTTTTTCAAATCTCATATTTGAAACTCGTTTATCCGACTCTCATTCATAGATTATGAGTATCAAACATCATCCACCTTATTTCTAGATCATTTTCTTACCAAGTACTTAAGTCTTTTCTACTTTTTTTCTTAAGGTAATCATACTTTCTACTTATTGCACATTAGTCATTAACTTTTTCAATAATTATATTTGAACATTCTACTTTCTATTTTCTCATTTTATACTTCGATTTCAGATATAACTTTTTCCTTTATTTCTCTAACTTTTTTTAACTTCAATAATGGTTCCTAACTTCTCATATGTTTCATGTTGATCTTCTAACTTTTAAAAATTACATTTTGGTCCCTCAAACTTTTCTAAAAGTTACACTTAGGTCATTAGCTCATTTTAAGCTACCATTTTAGATCTTTGAGCTTTTCAAACTTTCTTTAGGTTTCTATACTTCTACTAAACCTCATTTGGATCCTTATTTTTATGAAATTTATGATTTGATCTGAAACTTTCCAAAAATTATGATTTGGTCCCCAAACTTTTATCTATTTCAAAATTACTCTAATAACCTTTCAAAATATCTAGGTCTATCATCATCATCTCTAAGTCCTCACTGTCACTTTATGACCAAGCTTGGTCGAAATAGTGTTATTTTGGCCCCAATCACTCACTCTCAATAATATAAGCACATAATCGAGTTTTAGTTGTAAACTCACCGAAGAAAAAGCGATGAGGGTCAAGGGAAGTGGTGTTAGATAGCGGACTCTCCCACGAATTTGTGGACACCTAGATCTAGTTCTATGGTGTCTGGAATTACTTGTAAGTTCCAATTTACATCCAATATAATTATTTAAATCTAATACAAGTGGAGAATAACAAGTTTAATTGGGTTTTCTTTTACACTACACTATATCAATAAATCAAATTTTCAATTTTATATCAGTAGAGATGATTTATGGTAATATTATATTATAAAGTATTGAAATTGGATAAGGTATTAATTAATATACACTTAAAATATATTAATGGTAAATAATTAAAAATCTTATATACTTATAATATCTCTCTATTTTAATTAATATATAATTATTTTGAGTTATCTTTTAACTATATACTAATTAGTTTATTTAATGAAAAAAATGTTAATTAATCAAGTAGAATGGTCAATATTTTATACAAATTTCAAGTAAATTTTAATGTTAGTGATTTATGACATTATCATAAACTCTAATGAATAATTAAGTGTGATTGAAGATAGATATTTGAGGCAAGGTTGCCATGCACTTCATTAATCCATCCTTTTGTGGGCATTATAAGTCAAATGTAGGGGCTCTTGACCACAAATCTAACTTAATATCAGTCATTTTCCAGAAGGATGTGTATGAATCGACTGCTTCCTTACCTTCATCATGCAAGCTCGTGAGAGAATCATAGACTTCTATACGCTCATCATCCCCTCACTATCCCCTATCTCTCTCTACAAATGTAAATGTGCTAATATATAAGCAATGATCTGCAACTATAAGCGATTATTTTGATCACCATTCATGAATAAAATATACGATTTATTAGGGCAAAAAATAATTAAGAACAACTATTTAGATCCATATCGATGTCCCATCATGAAATTTAAACAAATTCTTGTCGGCAAATGGCAAAAAACAGTAAATAAAAGGTGACAAAACGAGTAAGAAGGAGAAAAAAAAGTAGAGAGAAGCTGTGGGGTACAAATTAGTGGAAAGTTATACGCATTAGTGGAGAGACAGGAATTCTTGTCGGCAAAATGGCCCTTATATTACAAACTCAATACGTGACTTCTCACCAACCACTTCTCCTTTCTTCCCTCTCTAATTATCTATTCTGGGTGTAGAAATTCACCAGCATACGTCCAATAATATGTATGATCAGTAAACCGCACTACATGTGAACGAACTTTATTTGAACCCTAGAAGAAGGGCTCTGGAAACAATAGATATATTGATGATGGGTGAATAGTGTGATGATTTTATCAGTGAAAAATCTATCCTTGATGGTATGGTGGTATGCATACATATGCTCATTGATTCCTTGCAGTCGGCTTTTGGTAAAAGGGCTGAAATGAGGAAATAATGAATTATGAGTGACTGCAGGAGGAGGAGGATGGCCATCCCTACTGACTATAAAGAATCTTAAAAGGTGGTTACATCACATGTTAATTTTTAACATTTTCGAACTATTATTGCCTTTGTAAAAAAAATTTTATACCCAATTGAAATGATAGTAAAAAAAAATTTATACCCGATTGAAATGATAGTAAAAAAATTTTATACCCGATTGAAATAATAGCACCTAATATAAAAATTATTACTATCCATTTTACGCATCATCAAAACAGGGAGTAATGATTCTGAAAAAAAAAAAAATAAAATTCTATGGGTGTGATGGGAACATCCAACCATTAAACGGCTTGCACTATGCAAAATTATTCTCCTGCCCTAATTAAAGCTACAAGCTCCCTTCCTCTATAACTCAAAACACAGGAAAATAAAGAAGCCCTCACCCACTTTATGTTCAATCACCTAACCACCCTAACTTTGCTTTTGTGTGTGTACGCCCTAATTACCGCTCATCATATACCCTACTACCCTTTATTATCTAGATGATCCATTCAAAGAGAGATTAGGCCTATTATCTTATTTTTTTTGCTCTTGTTATAATAAATGATTAGAAAAGTTAATATAAGATAAGATATTATTTTTTAAATTTACAATCAACAACGGTTTACCAGTATTGTATTTTTTTTGTATTTAAGAATAATTTACTTGAATTAGATATTTTTTCTTAGTATTGTACTAGATAAGTTTTCAATTTTTTTGTAAGATATAGGAATAAACTCACTGTAATGTAAGAGAATGTATTGTGTACCGATATATTTGTAATTAGTGTAATATTTCTAATGTAAGAGAATGTATTGGGTACCCAACTGTATTATTTGTTTAATATATAATAAAAATATCTAAAATAAATACGATATTTTTTACTTATTTCAACATCTTATTGCCAGATAATACTCTCGGTTAATTCAGATTTATGCAAATCCAATAATTAGTGCAAGGATTTATCATTAGGAGGCCAGGCTGCTAGCATTCCAACATCCAACCACCCTAGCTAACCACTACATTAGAAGGGTGAAACAAAAGGGCAAGAGAATCTCCATCAAATGTTTAATCTCCCCATTGTTGGACTCAAGTCCATATCTCTCTAATAAGCACGAATCCCTTGACCCAGATCCATTTTGTTGGCAGCTACTTACATCATTATTGCAAGGCCCTGTAATCAATAATTATAACATGACCCCATTCAATCCATTAGTGTTGTTCATGGCTTTTGTATCTAAAATGTAAAGGGGGCTACGATATGGTATGATTTCTTTGTCGTACCAAAAATTAGGAGACAAATCTATAGTGGGCAAAAAAGATTTTCCATTGAATGCATAAACCATACACACCCATCAAATAGTAGCACGTGTATTACATTTTTCAACTTTTAATTAGAATATTATGGGTTCTTTTTGTTAGATCTTACTAGATATGCCCTAGATTTTTAGAGGTCCGTCCTATTTTTATATTATTGGTGTGATAAAATTAGTAGATATATCACTAAAATAATTAATTTTATTAATAAATAAGATATGATATTAAATAAAATAGAGAACTTATTACAATTATATAGAATTTGAATGATTTCACCCTTTAAATGACATGATTTTAAATATGTATTTAATTATTATTTTAAACAACAAAAAATAGTCTAGAAAAAACTATATTTTTCTAAACAATTATTAATGGTTATTTTGAATAATTGGAAAAAAAACATTATAGGGTAAATTACCCAAGATTTTACATGGAAATGTTGAGATTTTATATGTATATATATCTTTATATGTATCTCTATGCACAAGTTCATATATATATATAACTAATTCAAAGGTTGCAGAGTGAAAGGCAAGCGTATGATGATGGATGGAATCATGTCAATCCCTGCAAATTGCTACTTTTTGGTAGATGTCTTTTTAAAATCTGAAAAAGTATGAGAGGAAAAGAAAGGGTACTCAACTTTTGAGTGTATCACAAATTATGAAAAGTAGGTAGAGAGAGATGGTGACTGTAGTCTTAGTCTTGCTGTATGAAAATAAAGAAAAAAATCAGTTTAAATAAATTTTTATGATAATGAGAAAATATTGTTTAACAATATATTTATTTAAAAATAATAATTTATAAATATTATAAAATTTTTAAACTTATAAATAAATAATATTTATTTATTTATTTTATTTATTATTATAATTTTAACCCAAAACACGCATGTTCTATACTTAAATTTTCAATTTTAAATTTTAAATCAACAAATTTATAATATACATTTATTATTTTTCCTTTATTATATAAGTGGGAAAAATAATATTAATTTAAGTATTTTTCATATCGACCAGAACACAATATTAGTTTCCATTCTTTTAATTACTTTTAAAAAAGAAATTTTCAGGTTTATATTTTTTTGGTCAAGCAATAATATGAATTAATTAATTAAGCTAACTAGTGAGTCTTCTAAATAATTATGCGATTGAAATCATTGGGTATTAAGTGATGGAGACACGTGTCCCATTTCTGGTCCATTGACATAACCATTTCTTTATGAGATGGCTGCTCATACCTCCATTCCATTTCAGCCCATTTGAATTTATGATAATATTATGGAGAAACTATTAAATAAATTATTTTACTGAGACCGAACATAAAGAGTCGAGCCTGTCATAATATATCGGTACTATCAAACAAAAAAAACCAAAAAAATTCGAGGTTTATGTTTTACTAAATGTAAAACGTTCTTTTTTTTGGGCCAATCATGAGCGTCCACTTGGATTGGATTGTCCTTTGTCTCTCTCCGTCGTTCAAGATTAATGGACACTGACTAGGCACTCTGGAAGATCCGGTTTGTCATTTGACAGAACTACCCTTTGACCGGATGCTGACATTGACCTGGCTGACATGGCACTGTCCGGCCCGGATTGTTACTGCGTGGTCACATTCCATTCGATCGTGTCATAGGATGCCGTCCTGTCCGTACCATCATGACGTGACAAAATCCCCCCACCCGCTGATGACGTCACATCGTCCGATTGTAGTAGTAGTAGTCTACGGCTAGATCTCCTCCACGATGCGTATATACTAACCTTGTAATATTATAACGAAGTTGTTATATTGTATAAATTGATTCTACTTTTTTTTAAATATATATTACTTAAAACATATAATTTAATTAAAATAATAATAGTTTTTAAAGGTTTAATTATCAATTTAATTCTTTTATAAATAGCATATAATATATGATCAAATGAATTATTATTATAAAATAAAATATAATCTTAAATAAAAAATATATAATTATATTATGTATGATAAATTATACATATAATGTTTTATTATATAATCAAATTATAGTTATTATTACAATAAAAATTGTATTAATATTATTTATATATATTATTAATATAATAAGAAAAGTAATATATATGTATATAATAAACCATATTATATATATAATATATATAGTTATATATATTATTTTTATTCTATAATTATATCATATAACTATATATAAAATATTATTAATATATTTATTTATTTAAAATTATTGAGAATATAATTTTAAATTTGATAAAATAGATAATTGTTATAAATTTTTAAAATTATAAATATTATTCTATTTACAATTTATTACTTATAAGTATATATTTGTTTGACCCTTATTAAATAATACATTATTTAACATGATATTATATTCACTATATTAATCGATTCAAATTTGATTTATATTATTTTCTAATATATAACAAAAATATTCCATTCGAAATAATTATTTATATTAGTACGATAACAAAAAAAATTATAACCGTATTATAAATAGTTATTAAATTTAGATTTAAAAATTACGCTTACAATGAGGCAAATTTTGAGAATATAATAAAAAATTTAGATAAAATAGATAAATATTATTAGTTTATAATATTAAAAAGTTATACTAATTATAAACTATTACTTTTAAGTATACATTAGTCGTCCTTATTAATTATGAGTAGCTCTTAATGACTTAAGCAAGTGCTCTAATTCATTTTTGCCAATGGTTGGAATTTAATAGAAAGATTATCCCTTAAACCAGCCTAAATCATTATTTGCCGTGACCCAGCATCTTTTAATTGGCCGTTAACATTAGGTCAGATTTAATTAACTATTTTTAAAACATTTTTAATTGATAATTAACCATACATTTGACTAAGGAAGAGGCCTACTACCTTTGTTTATCCTACTATTTTATTCCCCTTGTTTGATTTCCAATAGGAGAACAACTTGGTGCCACTCTATAATGGCCACACATACCCTTTATAAATTTTGCAACCAAGCTTATTTTATGCATTCAACTTGATTAAAAAGAATATACAGCTAAGTTACAATATCCTAATAAAATAAATTGGACAGTTTATCACATGATTTTGGGAACTGTGTTATTAAAATGGGCAGTATAATATTGACCTGGATTTATTTAATTTATTTTTTAATAACCGTAGATCCTCTCTGCTAATTAGTTTTGTTTAGTCCAATAAGTTAGGTCTTAGGTGGATTATTGCTAATTAATTAATTAATTGTCAGGCAATAAGGTTACCTGGTCAAAATTTAGCCATCGGTCTTCTTATGGGCCTAAGGCCACTTACTCGTTCAGAATCTATGGCTGGAGAAGGCTAGAATGGGAAAACGAGTCTTCCGATATTCAGAATCGATTGAAAGTTGGTCTACGGCCGGGGAACAGCTTGTCATGATGGGCTTTCTTAATGGGCTCATTATACTACGGTAGGCCCAAAAGAGTGACTGGATCGGGCAAGCCGATAAGAGTGGTGAGGAGGAGGAGAACCGTATTTGTTCCGACCCGAATGGCGCCATCGGGTCGGTCTTGGTATATATATATATATATAGCTCAATGGCAAAAATGGTTTTTTCTCTTCATCAGAGGAAAGGAAAGAAAAAGTATTTTCTGCTTTGAATTCATCCAGAAGCTTCTCGGATTCTCAGTCTTTGCAGGTTAGGGTTGGGAAATTTTCTGATAGACAATCTTCGCCGATTTCTGTTTTCAATTTGGTGAGCCGATTGCTCAGTGTTCTGTCTTTCTACTCTATTCTATGTGTCCTTTGGCTGCTAGGGGTTTCCGGATGTGAATTCTCGGTTGGTCTTGGCATGCGATCCTTTCATATTTTGCGTTGTCTGTAGCACCGATTCGTTAGTCTCGCATGTCCTTGTAATTGAAAGATTTCGTTTATTGTGTTCGCCTATTGAATTGCTTTTCTGCACCTTACGCCTCGTTTTTATTTCTCCATCATCTTCGTGCCTTCGATATGTCAAAATAGGATCCGCTACTTAGTTTCTGATGCAATTCCTTGATCAGTGCAATAGTTGAGGAAATTTTGAATTTTGGGAGCTTGTCTTTGCCTCTTTGGCTGGTATAGAATCTGACTTTCATTAACTGGGCTGTACGAACCTCCAAAATGAAAATTCGCTTAATGCAACGATTCTTTTCTTTCATTTTTTGCTAAGGTATTCACGTTTTCTCCATATCATCATGCCCTGTCATTTTATTGGCTCAAATCTTACTGAGCGGATTCCTTGGTTGAAATCAAATGAATGTAAAAAATGTATTTCCTTGTGGTTCATCCATTCGAAGTTGAGAATTATTCATAATCTTACAATTTTCTTTCTAGGGTTATCCCACAAAATGCAAGGTAGAGGAGGCCGTGACTCATTTATGGATTTTCGGGGTCCATATGGTGGTGCCAGTGGATTTGGTGGCTTGGGTAGTCACAGGAGCTTAATTTCAAGTTTCTTTGGGGGAAGGGATCCATTTGATGACCCTTTTTTTACTCAGCCATTTGGTGGCATGATGAGGTCAAACTTCTTTGGTTCCATTCCAAGTCCTTTCATGGAGATGCATCCTGCTGGATTTATCGAGGGTCATCTTCCTGCTCCACCTCAACCGGCTAAGAGGTCGAGAGGCCCAATTATTGAAGAATTGAACTCTGATGATGAGCAAGAAGCTGATCAGCTTGGAGAGGGAAATCCCAGGAAGCATCCTAGGCCAATTGGTGGCCCTCACGTTGATGGTCCAAGGGAGGAAGAAGAAGGTGCAGTGCACAGCTGCTACCAAATGGCAGTCGCTTTTTCATATTTTTAATAACTACGAATGTTACATTGTTATGTCAGTATATAAACAGAAAGAAAATATGGTTCCTTGTTTATCTCTCATGTAGGGAGGTTGGGAAGTCAGATGCAATCTTGGGACAACTACAGAAACAGGCAGAATCAAGCAATTTGTCAACCACGGGGTCATAGCTTCACCTTTCAAAGCTCCACTGTGACATATGGCGGACCTAATGGCGCCTATTATACTTCATCTACAACAAGGAGGGCAGGAAGTGATGGGGTAGGCGCATCTATATATAATATGTATTTTATTTCTTCTGCCCCAGAAATACCCGTCCTTTGAAGGTAGACTGGTTGGTGTTTGCTCACTGGGCACTTTTGTAATATAGGTAACTTTTGAAGAGAGGAAAGAAGCTGACAGCTCTACCATGCAGGCAACACACAAGGTTTCTCGGGGAATTCAAAATAAGGTATGTGCAGTAAATTCAAAAGATACCCTTTTTGTTCACTTCTTTGGCCTCAAAATTGTAGGTGAAGTTCTCATTCTTGTTGCTGAAGGGTCTCTTTTTGCTATCACTTTCAGGGTCATTGCATGACGAGGAAGCTTAATTCTGATGGTCGGGTCGAGACAATGGAGACCCTGCATAATCTTAATCAAGGTTTGTGCCTTATGTGGACGATCGATGTTTATAACAGAAATGACATGTAGTTGATTACCCACCAAATTATTGGTAAACTTGTAGATGATCTGATGGGATTTGAGGAAGCATGGAAAGGAAAAGCAAGAAAGCATTTACCTGGCTGGACTGATCATCCCAGCGGCTCCATTAGTCATGGTATAGATGCTTCTGCCACATTGGTGTTGGTTTTATTTATTTTTAACATATTTGGGAAATACGAGCGTGGGGATAGATTATTCAGTTCTTATCATGATTGATGAGTTTCCTCATCTTCAGGAACCAGGGGCAGTAGGGGTGCCTGGGCTCTTCCATCAACTGAGACCAGCAATGCTGCTGCTGCTGCTGGGCAACATCAAGCTTCACTCAGGGGGAAGATGAAGGCAGAAACCAGTGGAAAGGTCCCTCAGCCTGGAGATAAATCCAGAGGCCACTGATGAACAAGACTGGCTTTTCTACCTGTCACTATACTCCTATCATGTTGGGTCGACCTACATAGCGTCCAATGTTCAAGTGGTTATTTTTTCTTGTCTAGGTCCCCTCCTCCCTCCACTTGACCATAATATCTGTTGTCTACGGGGAATGAAAATGTCCATGATCATCGTCCGCCAGCCTCATTGTTCACAGTACTTTTGCTTGTAGTATGTGAATTTTACGTTCATCGGGCATCTTAAATGCCTACCTTAAATGCCTACTTTCTTTCATGGATTCTGTTAAATGTCTCTTAGTTCTTTGGGGATGAGAAATTGTCATATTCTGAGCATTCCACTTGAATATGGTCTTTTAAGAGATGTATTCCATTCATTACAAAGAATTGAAGGCAAAATTTGTTCCACCGACCAAAGGGAAACCCTATGCAAGTTGAAGAATTAGTCCAAGTTTTCTATCTGGAAATTTCTAATGGAAGATTTCTAAGGTCAACCCTAGATGATACGCATTTCCCTATTTCCGGATGACAGTTTCTTCTCCAGATCGATGGTCCACGTGTTTGATCCAACGGCCGTGCTTCGGTTTCCCCGTGCTGCCACTGGCCGACACGTGTGCGATGTCCAACCCCTTCCCCACCGGCAAGAACACCGACCGCACCAGCCGCCGTGATCCGCCGTCGAGGAAGCTCCGCCACCGTATTCCCTCCGCCGTTGCTGCCCTCTGGATGGCGTTCTTGCACACCAGCACCGCCCCAAGGTCGCTCAGCTTGGCCAGCCTCAGTGTCCTGGCGAAGTCGTTCCGCCGGCAGTCCACCACCATGAAGTCCACACCGGGAAGCCCGTCCAGGGCCTCCTCTGGGTCCCCGACCACCACCTCCTCCGGCAGCCCCTCCGTGGCCGCTAGATACTCCGCCCTGGACTGCTCATCCGATACTATGCAGACGTGCCTCCCCCCCGTTTTCCGGGCCGCCACCGCCAGCCCGATGCTCATGGCCACGACGCCGCCGGAGGACCACGTCTCCACGATGAGCCTCGCGTTCCACCCCGCCGCCATGGCCGAAACCAGCTCCGCCACTCCCGATTCCTGATGGTTTTCACACTTAAAAAAAAAGGAAACACATGAATCAACCCCTCGACAATATTAAAAAGAAATACAAAGACGGCAACTTTCGCCGGAAAGGATGATCAATCCCTAAAAGGGTCTCCATATCTCAAGAACCGAAAAAGCTATGAAATGACAAAATACCCAACAAACGCAGAAACTCAGTCACATAAATGGATTTTTGCTTACCAACTTAACAGTATCTATGTAGGCCGCCGCCGCCGTTTCGGGTGACCAAACTAGCTTCATCTCTTCCCTTTCTCTTCTTGTTCCTCTTAGGGCACGGAAATGAGAGATATGATTTAGTAAAAGTTCGTGGCGAGCGAGTTGCTATTTATTAGGGGGGACAGAAAAAGGAGCGTTAGTTAGAGGAAAAGGACGGTTGATAGGCCGCCTATCCGCGTAAATCCAACGTGTGGAGATTAAGATCAAGATCAGTGTGAAAAAGACGAATGAAGATTTTAGGGCCACTTGCCTTGATGATGGATTTGATTGGCTTTGTCGTATACCACCCTTACACCCGTCTTCCTCTGATATTCCTATTCTTCCCATAATAATCAAATGGATATGTCCATTAAGAAAAAAATATTAATGGTTAGTGAAGAACTAGGGAAGTCCATGCACACAGGAATAAGTCAAAAGGAGATTTGACAAGTGGGGCTGAGCTGGCAATCTAATAAGACCTATTGGCTGGCTATTCTCATCAACCATTTTCTCCATATATATTTTTATCTTAAAAATTTAGTTATTGTCTATTGCCCACTTAATATTTATTCTATGATGATACCTTATAAATTTTGTAATACTAAAACCCTACGATCTAATAGATTAACTTTAAAATTTGAAAATTAGAGGACTCATTTTTTGCATTTATTTCAACCTATATTTTTTTTAACAAGTGAATCTAAAATCATAAAATAAACTGTCCATTCCATTGCCCATAGATTTCATACTTATAGTCACTGACTGCAATTCCATCTTGACATGAATGATTACCCATCAAAAGATACTGAATATTAACATAAATATGTAAGGAAGTCCTCCCGAGGATAGGGCCTATTGAAGTTCATATGGCACTGAAAGCACATACCTCTCTGTATATGTGCTTGAATTTCCATTCACAGTCATTAAGATCCTTAGCAACTAACTCTTGGGTTGGGGTTGACTGGGTCATATCCTGAGAAATAAGTTGTAACACCATTTTCATGGGGGAAATTGCCAACTGAAAGCAGGAGGTAAACGCTACTAAAATCAATAACCAGTGGAGGAAGGCATGGCTATGCTTCAGCAAATTACGAGGTTTTCAATTTTAAACATATTTTCAATAAATGATTATCAATAATATAATTATTCCGATTTCGAACTAGAAGAAAAAATGATATTGAATTATTTATTTTTCCATTCTTAAGCAGACTACTGAGATTTTTAATCTTAGATCGGACGATATTTCTTCACTGAAGTAGTTTGTATCAACCAAGTTAGAAGAAATGCAATTAGTTGTGTAGATTGAGTAGCTACTGTTTAAGAAGGGAATGATGATGATGATTTGACATTAGTTAATTTAAGCTTAAGGCATATACCTTTCTGGCATTTTCTGTCACCGATCTCCACCACATCCTCACCTCCATCGGCGAGAAGCTCGAGTCCGCTGAGTGGATCCGCGAGGTCGATGTCGGCTCCGACGGCAGGATCCGCTATGAGGACTTCATCGCCAGAATGATCTCCAAGTGAGACCTCCATCGTATCCATTCGTTGCTGTAGCCCCTGCCCGATCCTTTCATAGAATCATTTTTAGTTTCCGTTTTCATTTCCGCTCGATGATGCATCTGCGGGCTCCCATTCTTGGTGATCTAAACGTTAATCCGATGCTCGATGTGCTCTTTCTTTATGTCCATTTGTTCAATGGATAAATCGATACTTGAATAATGGTAGATCGGTTGGATTTGGATCCTAATTTGATCTCTACGGGAAATGTGGGTTGGGTTCAATGTATAAAGAGCAAGATCCGACCCGACTCGGTAAGTATGTGGGTGAAATCTCACTGGGCTCTTCAAATGGGCCGGCCCACGATTACAACGACGTCCATCGGCCTATACTAACATCAGATAAATATGATTTTCTTACACTAGGGTTTCACTTCCAGTGCTGATAACAGCGAGCCCTGAAACTAGGAGCCTGTCGGCGTCTCTGTGATTTTCGCCATGGGTCGTATGCACAGTCGAGGGTCTGTGTCTTCTTCCTTGTTTTCTCCATCTGATTCCACGGTGACATGTGCATATACTTGAGTTGTGGCCGGCTATTGATTGAATTTTGTATTTTTTTTGCTTTAGCAAGGGTATATCAGCCTCCGCATTGCCGTACAAGAGGACGCCGCCGAGCTGGCTTAAGATCTCAAGTCAAGATGTCAGTACCTTTGTTTGAAGCAATTCATCGATTACTTCATCGGCGGTACTTATTGTTGATCCGCTCGTCTTAATTCGATTGACTCTGTCGATTCAGGTGGAGGAGAACATTTGCAAGTTCGCGAAGAAGGGATTGACGCCGTCTCAGATCGGCGTTATTCTTCGTGATTCTCACGGTATTGCTCAGGTGAAGAGTGTCACCGGCAGCAAGATTCTTCGTATCCTCAAGGCTCATGGTAATTCACCCACCACCGATGTGCCATATTATATCAATGGAAGTATGATATGCAAGATCTGAGAAGTGACCTTTGAGATGATGTTATTGTCTTCAGGGCTCGCTCCGGAGATTCCAGAGGATTTGTACCACTTGATCAAGAAGGCTGTGTCTATTCGCAAACACCTTGAGAGGAACAGAAAGGACAAGGATTCCAAGTTCAGGTTGATCCTCGTGGAAAGCAGAATTCACAGGCTGGCCCGCTACTACAAGAAGACTAAGAAGCTCCCCCCAGTCTGGAAATAGTGAGTACTTTTCTTAGTATTGTATAACTCCTGCATTGCATTTGGTCAAGCTATGGGGTAATGTGCATGTATATATCAGATAGAGTTATGCCATACACATGATAGTGATAGGAATGGTGGTGTCTTTGCTCCTATCTTGAGGTTTACTTGTCTCTGGGATGAATCTGCTGTCTGTTAAAATGATAACTGGATTATAGTCCATCTCTTAGTAGATTCAGGATTGAATGATTCCAGTTATTGTGTTTTCTTCTAGCTTATCCTGGCCTCTACAGCTTATTATGTAGTTTCAGATGTGCTTTCTACTCCAACCTTGTTATAAATGAGGAAATTAGGTGTAGATGGGCTGTCCTTTCCATTCAATTAGAATTTCTGCACTATCCTCTTTTGCTTCAATCTTTACACAAGCAAAGGTGGAAGAGTGTGTGTAAAAATATAATAGTAAATCAAGCAAATAGATATTCTTGATCATCTTCTAGAATATGAGTAAACTTTTATCTTTCCTAAGTTGTGTTGCTCAAGTAAATGTTCCAAAATGCAAAGCAAACAAAGAAACTTTGATAGCTATGTAGATGATACCTTTAAGGATTGTGTTAGATGATCCGCCAATACTCTTACATTACAGTTGCTATTCTTACTCCTTGTGATTGTTTACTCGCCCGTTCCCTTTCTTGCAGTGAGTCAACCACCGCCAGCACTCTAGTGGCCTGAGGCTCTACACAAACTTGAAGTTGCTCATCAATTCTGGTTTCTCTGCAGTTCCTATCTATTCTTCTTCATCCCAAATTGATATGATTGCTAATAGTCAAGAACTTTTCTGTTGTGAAGCGAGATGAGGGTTGATGTTCTATGTTCTGAGTTAGGATTGACCATAACCGTGGCTTTGTCTGGAGCTTATCAGTTTATTCCACCATTGAAATGGAAAATCTTTCTACAATCTGGCTCATTTCTTGGATTGATTTCCGTTGTTGCTTAATCTTTAATACATGTACTATGCCATTTCAATGCACTTCACCGTGCATTCGTCTTCAACTCTGGATTTAGTCTCAGAAGGGTTTGGGTGGAGATTTAACCATTATATAGTGTCATTTCAATGCACTCCATGGTGCACACTTGCTCTTTAGTGTCAGTGGCCCTACAACGGTAGTCACTAGACTTGCACAATTACCTAATATAAGACATCAGTGCACTCCTAATTACTTGCACTAGGCCTCCGGGCCTATTATGTAACCTTTTAGAAAACTCATATCATGAGGAGCATTGTTGTATAGTAAACTCAGATCTCTATCTTTTATACCTAAAATAGTTCACTGGAATCATTAAGAAACAAATAAATATACTATAAAAAATTAACCATTTGAAGATTTTCCTTTTTTATTGTTAAACTATTATTATTAAATTGATTTTTATCACATAAGAAAGCTGCATCATCGTTTAACTAAAAAATTGATGAGTATAAGTGACAATTTTAGAACAATACTTACTTGGTGTTCGACATACTTGATGTGATAATCTTGGATCAAATCAAAGACATGGCAATGGAATCCCCACGTTCCCCGAGTTCTAAGTACTGTTACAGTGAACATAGTCTCTGTTTATTGGGTAGCCAAGATATCAAAATTATCCTCAGGCTGATGAACAGCTCAATGCTATGAAAGTGGTCAAAAAGATTCAGTAGAGATTCACTAATCTGTGGAGCTGGCTTGCTGTCTTGCCCTCCGAGCGCAATCTGCGAAGCTCTTCACTAGATGGGAGCATTTCAGGGGGTCTTTGGAGTGCTCCTTGTAGCACTCCAAGCAGGCGCTGCTTTCGGCCAAACAGGGCATAGGCTTCTGATTTGGAAGTTTGAACTCCTTATCTCTTAGATCCTTTGCTCTTTGAGTCACCTCCTGGACGATGTTCTCCTCCTGCTTCTGCAGCTTTTCAACAACAGACTCGCTCTCTCTTAAAAGAGATCGGATTGCTTCTATCTCAGCAAGGGAGGATACTGCAGGAGGAGGTGCTGGGTGGAATTGGGGAGGCTGGAGTGGCCACACAGCAAGGGGTGGCTTGAGTACACCAGGCTCTGCAGATTTTGTCTTTGCATTGACCACAGACGATGGCCTTTGAGGCTCTTTGGAAACTTTTGGCTTGATTTTCCTGGGTTTCTTCTTCTTCTCTCCGCTGCCCAGAAGGCGATCAACAAGCTCATTACTCATTTGAACTGTAAAATCACCCATGGCACAGCTAGACCCGAATAAGCTACCTGAAAAAGTACGAGGGAAGTCGACAGAGTTAAGCCACAAATAAAGATTCATGTTTAATCCAAAAAGGTCGCGGCACAATGCTATTCTCACTTAGCACAGATTTATCAAAATAACTCAGCATGAAGAATAAACAAATCTCAACTCAGCCTATGGCTATAACTGTTGTTACTCTTAAATGTATTTTTTTAGAGATTAAGATTACAATATAAAATTTATCATAATCAATCTCTTCTTGTTACAAATCTCAACTCAAGCTATAGCTATACGGCTGATATTCTTAATAAAACTATGTTGTGGATTAGATCGTTACACAGAATTTGCCATATACGAAAATCTCATGTTTCTCTTTTTATGCATGAAGGCCCAGATGAACCTGACAAGGACCTACTTTCACTCCAATGCAGATGGATTAGTGAGATTAGCACTCCAGCATCTTTGCAGGAAACTTTACACTGATCTTTATATTAAATCAATGAATTCGATACTGGACAGAATCATCATATACAAGAAACAGCAGAATGACCCAAGAAAATCATAATTGACCTCCGACCACCCATGGAAACACCAAGGCCTAAAATCATAAAGCTGAGTCCGCATCGAAAGGATCCAAATCATTCCACGCGAGAAAACAGCAGAGGCTAATGATACATTAATTCTCCATCTACTTATGCGAAATTCTAACGCAAGAAAGAAATGAAGCAAGTAATCGCTAGAAACAGGCAAATGTGTAAAATATCCGTGAACACACGCGACCAGAGATTCCACACAGTTCAAGCGGTTGGAGAAGACACTAAATTCTAACAATATCAAGCAATCCTGTCCTATCAATCCGAAGATCAGATCTATTCCCTAATTAGACAAGAATCCGACGAATTACAAAACCCTAAAACTGAAAAAATTCCCACCTCTTTGCCTGTATCTTAAGAAGGATCACGGAGCTTCGCAGGCGGCAGGCCAGAGACGAGGCTTGCAGTCAGTGAGCAGCAGGGAGACAGCAGTCGGGACTAAGAGAAAACAATCGGAGAACTGGGAGAGCGAAGTGCTGGGGACGACGAAAGGGATGACTTTGGGCCTCCAAGGGGCGAAGGATAATCAGAAGAGAGAGAAGTTGGGTTAATATGGGCCTTAAGCAGGCCAGATATATGAGGTCGGCCCAACTAGTCTACCCGTTCCTTTGCTGGATATACCTCTAATTGAAAATAGGGCTTAAGGGGTGAATCAAATCACATGGTGGCATGAAGTAGGTGGTTCTACCAATTTTAATTTTAATTCTATTTAATACTAAAAACTTTTTATAAATTAATTTAAGTAATTCATATGGGAGCTATGGATTCTAATTTAGGATTTTTATTTTTTCGGACCAATCGAATTTTTAAAATTTTTTTAGGGTTCCAGGAAAAAAAGATTAGCCCCCTCTAATATATTATATTATGAAATAAAATATTAATATAAAATAAAAATATATATGTATAAAAATATATATATATATTAATATTATATAATAGTACAATATTGTTTATATTATATAATTTTGTATAAAATATTATTAATATAAAATTTTTATTTAAGATATATAAGAATTAAAATAAAGAAAATAAAAATAACATAATATATATTAGAATAATCCCAAGAAACTATTAATTCTTTAAGCCCTCCAAAACCAGATGATGCAACTGAAAGTCGGCACATGCTGAGTGATGATGATCTCGAGACGAGTGTCAGTCTGAGAGTCTTGCATGTGAACTGGAAACCAAACTATATCAGGCTTAAACCTACCAAAACCGCAATTCACTATGCCACTTCCAGGTAAATCATTTATACCGGACTAACAGAAGTTTCCAATGGTGAAATAAGAACACACGGCCAAATTAAGTAATTGTTAATTATTTCTATGGTGAAATAAAAATCTCCAAATGAAGTTTTTGCACAGATAATGTCTTGGAAACAACACCAAACCCACCAGTTGAGCTTGCTAAAAAGCAGTAGTACTCTCGTTCTCCAATTCAAACACTTTACCATGGAATTCAGGGCAGTTGCTGCGGCGTCTCTCATTGGCCCCCTGGAAATTTGCTCATCATCTTGGCAATTACAGGAGCTATCTTAGGATTTGCTTGATACTTGGCAAGATTAGCAGGGTTCTTCATCACTGCATTATGATTAATATGAGGCAAAGAAAACATTAACTATTATATTCATCCAGGCAAAGATTTCATGAAACACTGTTCGGAAATCCAATAAGAATACAAGAAAAATCACAGATTTGTGACAGTACCATCTTGAAGTGCGGCCATTATCTCTGGATCTTTGAAAGCAGCCATCAAATCAGGATCCTGTTCCAGGATAACAGATGCATGTCAAACAAGATATCTGATCATAGATCTCCTTATATTCACATAGAAAGTATGAACGAACACTTGGACACTTTTAACAAATCCCGTACAATATAACTTCTAATTTTCCAATCAAACTTGAGAAGAACAGGTAAGAGAATATATGGTAAACTTACATTCAAGATTTTACTAAAATCAACATTCCCAGGCCCTCCTCCAGGCATCCCCCCAGGAAAACCTCCCGGCATCCCACCTGGGAATCCTCCAGGCATCCCACCTGGGAATCCCCCAGGCATCCCACCTGGGAATCCACCAGGCATGCCACCTGGGAATCCACCAGGCATGCCGCTTGGCTTTCTACTAGAAGAAGATTGCTCTTGTTTCTTTGCCTTCTCATACGCAGCCTAAATGGAGCATAGAATTTGCATCATATCAATTAACTTAAACCAAGGCAAACTATATCCAAACAAATGGAACTGGTTCTGGTTCAACTACCTGAGCTTCAGCTCGACGGCGCTGCCTCTCCCGCTCAAGCTTCCTGTCCTCCCTCTCTTTGCGCAACCTGTCATACTTGCGGCGGTGTTCCTCAATTTTGTGAGCATTTGGTTCAACCTGCGGTATCCAAACAATTAGTGAATGATTAAAGATATCAAGAAAAATATGGAGATCACCACTCTGAAACAAATATTGATCAGGTTTCACAAATTACATGATATCCTTAGAGAAGATATAGTATCATATATCCATGCAGAAGCAAACAATTAGCAGTTCATAAGTTCTCATTCTCTTAGTTATAAAATCAATACTGGTGATAACATCAACAACCAATCAACAAGTTTGCATAGTTCAAACTGCTCACAGGTAGAAGAGAGACACAAAAAAGCAGCAGCTAGAATGACAACCTAGCATGGTTTCAATCCTAATCAAACATAGAATTAAAAACATGAAACCTCAATTTTCTCAATGCATTCATCATATTCATGAAAACCACAACAGCATATTCATCAACCAGACTATTTTTATCATATCCCACCTATGACACCCACTTGTTTCATAATTATACCTTACATGAAAGAATAATGTGCACGGAGAATAGAATTCACAAAGGGAGAGCCAATGGCACTTGGGAAAAAAGGAATGAAATACAGAAGAATGAAGTAAATGGAGAACTAGAGACCTTTTTAAGGACAGCATTTATTTCTTCATCATAGTCCAATTTTGATGCTACATGTAGATCCTTTGCTGCATCTTCCCATTGACCCAGCATTGCTCGAGCAATCCCCCGGGACTTGTAGCCCTTTGCAGAGTCTGGATTAATCTGGTCAAATGGAAAGTTAATTCAAAAACCTATTCCATGATAATGTACAAGAAAGTCAAAGATCCATCATTGAAAAAAATCAAATTGGTTGTGCGACTCCAAGGAAAATTTCCAGTCCTATTTACAAGCTTGGCAGACAACCATGCAGATCTCATTTAGCTAATCTGTGTGCTCATAGAACAAATAAATACCACTGTTAATTCACATTAATTGTTTGCAACTTTAATGAAACTTACATTTGGCATACATTTGAAACCGTGGTGAAAGAACAATTAGTTCAAATATCGCAACACAAATTATGATAAATAAAAGCTTGACAATAACTAACCTCCAGAGCAGCATTGGCATCTCTTATAGCAGCATTTGGCTTCTTCATCTTAATATACACAGTAGCTGAAATATTATACAGTAATATATGAATGCATAAGAAGATGTTTTATTGCTCAATGAATGCATAACAAGATGACTGGGAAAAAGGAACCCATCCACCAAAAAAGTGATTGGAGAGAGTAAAAGTATCATTCTCTTACCTCTAGTTGCATACATAATTGCCGAGGTAGGATTCAACGTAATTGCCTCTGTAAGGTGCTCAATTGCATTGTCCAAGTTACCTGCAGATCAAAACCATTTAATCGAAGATTGGGATAAATTTCTGCAGACTTGGCTAATCCTGTGTCTGTGTAAACCCTACAGATAGATTATATATTTGTATATGGTACCATCAGAAAGAGCCTCTACAGCTTGTGCCTTGGCAGCTTGAGATGCATCACGGTTATCTTCAGTCACCTCAACAGAAGAGTCACCCATCTGAAAGCATCATCCCATTAAATTCGTCTGATTGAAGGAACCCTAATATGATAGGAAAACTAAGAAATGCTTGACTTGAAATAGAATATGAGGGATACCTTCTGAGGAGGATCATTATCTGGCTCAACAGTCTCGCCTTCAAACTCAATATCTGACTCAATAATCTCATCCTCCTCTTCCTCTTCTACTTTAATCCCTTCTTGGGTGTCATCCTCGTCCTCATCGCTCTCCTCCACCACATGGCCCTTCTGGATTTCCAATGTTCCATTTTTTTCCAATTAAGCATGAGATTACTAAAATTAACTAGCCAAAACTAAAATCACATGCTTCTAGGAAGAACTACGGGAATCACTTAAATAACTATATAATCTGCAAAATAAACTCCCCAAATCCAATACAAACAACAGACAATAAACGACAACAAAACCACGAAAGCAACTCATATACACCATTTCGAGCCAATCAAGTCCTCATTAAGGTAGCATCATTAATCTTTCAACGGTAGAATGACCATCAAATTTAGTTGAACTGAAAACTCGAATAGGGCAGCAGACAGAGCGCAGTCAATACCGATTTAGAGTCCTTGCCATAAGCCGAGGGAGGGAGCTTCGCGTCGAGGCTAGGCAAAATCGCACAGACATGGGGAAAGATTCAGCTGACTAGTCTAGATGCAGATAGTATTCAACATAGAAGGGAGTTAATCCGAGGAACTGACTGACCTCTCGAGGTAGTCGCGGAAGAAAGAGAGGGTAGGATCGGCGAGGATGGAGGGATTGGACTTGCACATTTCGACGAAATGCTTCAGCTGGTTAACCTTCGAAGAATCCATGACAGCGGTCGCCGGCGCGAGGGAGATCACCGATGTGTGGAGAAGGTTACGAGATCACAATGACGACACTCTGACGAGAAAGAAAAAAGACCGTCTGAAGCCCAGTCGCCACGGCCTTGACTGAAGAAGGGTGAGGAAGCCACTCCCCTTCTACTTACTTCTAGTAGCTTCTTGCAAAAAGAAAAAAAGGATAAGGGGACACGTCACCTCCTCCTCACCCACGTCAGCATCAAGGGCATCTGATAGGACAGGAAAGTGATAGACGTGGTAAGGTCTTTACTTTACCATTATAATCTTATTTAAATAAAAAAATTATACCATCATTTAAATTTTTATTCAAAATTAGGATTTAATTATTCGAATATTAAACAAATAAAAAGTTAAAAAGAAAAAAAAGGAGGCTTCAACCGTATGGGAACGGATAACAACATTAAAGACGAGTGAGCTTGAGTCTGCTCTGAGACCGCCCAATGGCCGCCCTCTCAATCGGCACAGCCGCCGCGTTTCCTTCCACAACCGCCCTCTCAGGGTCTGGAACAGTTCGCATCCGGCATAGAATAATGTGCATCGGTTGGGTATCTCCTCAGTTCCTATCAACAGAGCAATTTTTATGTAGAACTGATAGCTTGCCTTTCCATAGCCGCGCCAACCGATTGAAACTTTTGTTTTTTTTCTATTGGAAGGAAGGATCCTGAAGGCCTATTAGGACCGCCGTAGACCGGCCACATCGCCCGGCTCGAGTTCAAGAGGCAGCTCGAGAAGGATGCGGACGCCCGCGAGTCATTCGAGCGCCAGGTTCAAGAGGAGAAGGATCGCCGCAGGGCTCTCCGTGAAGTGAGTTGACATTGAATTTCGTTCTTCTTGTTTACAGCTGGCCTTGAGATATTAGCTGAATTGTATGATTTTGCATGTCTCTGCCAGTCCCGTCGGGTGCCGGTTATTCCAACAGAGATGGTTGAGTACTTTCTCGATACTGAAGCTCAGGAGATTGAGTTTGAGATTGCAAGAATGAGACTGAGGTTTGAATTGCTACTGTAACCTCCTAGAATTTACCCATGGATAATCATAAAAAGAAAAAGGATTGAAAGCTCTACTTATGATTTATCTATTGCACCAATTTCTTGATGTCATGCCTTTGGGTATTGTTGCTAAAATAGGTACGATGTTGCTTCGAATCTATTACCAGTGACGATTGTTATTTGCTCAGGATTTCTTAGGAGAAGCTGTCTTTTGAAATAATTTTTCATTCGCTTCTTCATTGCTTTTGATTGATTAGGCCACTCTTTTGTAATGGCTTTGCAGACTGGATGAAGAATTCTTTGCTCACTTGCGGATGGAATTGGGTCAGCTTCGATTTGCTGTCTCAAAAACCCAGGTTTGCCTCGAACTCAGAAAATGCCTTGTGAGGTCTTTGCACCTTGAACATTCCGATTACCGTGCTATAGGATCCTGCTGTTTTCTAGGATATGGAAGATAGATTGATTGAACTGGAAGCACTTCAGAAGGCTCTGCTTGAAGGAATAGGTCTGCTTATTCTTCCAAACTTCACTGTCTCCCCGTGAAGATACTTGTGTCTTGCTAATTTACTAGTGCCTTATTAGTATTTCACATGCCATGCCTTTCATTACAGAAGCATATGACAAGATGCTGACTGAACTAGTGACAGCTAAAGAAAGCCTGACAAAGATTTTGACGTCCAAAAATGTCAAATCTACCGTATGTACTGATATTCTAGCAATAAAGCTCTATCATTGAAATATTTTAATATATTATTATGATAGTATTTAAGATATTTATTATATATGATATAATCTTATTAGTTAATATTATATCATATATTCTAGTATTATTTGTTTTTATAAATAGGCATTTTTATTATTTAATTCATTCAGTGATCAATAAAGAGTTAGTTTTTGTTTCTTATGGGTATGACCTATCTATCAACATATTCTCTTTCCTTTATTTAGTTTTCTTTCAAACACTGACTTAGTCAATATGTTCCCTGCATTTGTTGGATATGATAGAGAAGAATGAGATTAACATATCACTGCTGGCACTTCTTGACGAAAATATAGCTAGCGCACATATTGGCAACCAGGTAAAAGTATTTCCTGAGAAAATGCTTCTTTTATGACTTTCTCAAGGCCTGTGGTGATTATGTTATGTTATATTGAAAATATCTTAAAGTTCTATCCTAGCTTTGTTGGTATCTTATACACATGAACTTTCCCATTCTCCGCAGCCATATACTGCATGAAATTTAATGAAATGTGCATAATAACGCCATAAAGGAGATGAAAATTTTGTGCATGATTTCATTGAGTAAAGCAATAATTCATATGGAGGAATACATGGGGCTGGAATAAGATCACAGTACAAAATGGTCTGATTTAAACATCTCTTGAATCATCTTTGCAAATAGTATTCCAAATTGTTTTCTGACAGCTAACTTCAGTGATTGCAATCTGCATTAGGCTCTAATGTACATGAACTGCAACTGGATGCTATTTTCATTGGGTCCCTGAGAACCATGAGACTTGGAAACTTTAGCATTGATTAAATGAAATGACAAATTGTTTCCTCATCTCATGTGTTCCCCTGCTTATGGATTCTTGTTATTTATCTTGCTTATGTGTACCACTCTTGACTTAGTTGAAGTAACATAGGCTCTGTTAAAACATGTCCATAAACTCCCAGAAGAAGGCAGCAGAATTCATGGAAAAGGTCCGTCCAGCCGTCCTCAAATACATGACAGTTTAGTCAGTATGACAACATGTACCATGTTGATTGCATGGACCAGGTAATTGTCACATCTATTTCATGCTTGCTATCCCCGGATGCATTAGCAATTAGATGTTTACTTTCAAAAGAAAACGTTTGTCACCCCAATATTCATCTCATTATTTATCGGGTTGAGTAACCCAGTAGACTATTGGGTAGTCAGACCCAACCTAATAACGATTGATAGCCACAATTTTTTAGCACATTTGCCCATGTCCATCTTGACTTAGTAACAATAATTTTTAAAGTGTCTTATCGTACTAATGATGTGAGTACTCTTGCCATGTGACCATGTCGCCTAAGTAGATAATCTGGATGGGGACAATCTAACATCATGGTGTATGTTTGACTCTTACCCATAAAAATCATTAGTTGACAATTCTGTCTTACCTAGCTTACTTGACGAGATAACCGTACTTGATTCAATAACTTTGATCATGCAGATTTCATAACATAGGGAATATCTAACATCTCATTATAGGATTTTTCAACATAACAAATATTCTTTGACTAGGTGGAATGACCAAGTCATTGTCTTAATATAGATATTATTTAGTATAAACAAACCATTTTTGCATCAATTGGGTTTTATATATGGATAATGCAACAAAAGAAAATCGCATTCAATGATATTATGATCTTAGTGTACTCTAAAGGTTACATACAAACATCCATGTAGCAAAACTCATTTCAATAGTATTCATAAGTTCTAACAAAGTCTAGTATTTGCAAAAATATCATATACCAATATTGGAAGACCAATCTTCACACGTATCAAATCCATCAACTCTCATGAGTCTCAAATAGGGGTGATAACGGACCCCTACCGTCCCATGCATCCAATTAGGGGTTGAGACCTGCCTCACACCCCTAGAATGAATTAAGAAATATCATAATAAGATAGTGAGTTAGATTTTACAAAATTATATAAAAAATAATATTAAGCTTCTCAGACTAAATAAATTCAATCACATATTAAAATATAGTTTTTAAAAATTTAATATTAAAATGGAAATTTTGTAATTGTTTAATATGATTAATACAATTTAGAATTTTGTAAAAAAAATTACGCATAAAACATTCATCTATTGTATCATCTAATGAAAAATATTTTAATATATCAAATAAGTGGCTAACATGGCTAGTTAAGTAGGAAAATAAAGTTTTAAACTCGTTTAATACATGCATACTATTGTATTTACTAGTATTTCACTAAACTAATATAATATCTAGAAATCTGTCTCAATTAATCTTTGTACAAATGAACAAATACACCATTGGATACTATAACTTATAAAGTTAAGTTTACTTTCTGCACCAAATTTCAACTTTCATAATTTTTATAAAGTGAAAGTAATAAATAACTTATTTTCTAAAATAATATTTTGTATATTTATAATATATAATATAATTTTATTAATTAATATTTATATTATTATATTATCATATTATTTAATTTTATTTTTATTTTATTAAAAATAAATAAATAAAACTCCTATTTTATTTAATATTTCAAATTTCAACATATTAGTTTTTATAACAAATGGTCACCTAAATGAGTAAAGAATAAATAACTTTAATTTTTTTTAAAAAATATTATTTTATATGGATCAAATGAATTAATATAATACATATATTTTTAACAAAAAAAATAATATAAGAGATAAATTTTAAATCTCAAATAAAGAAAAAATTTATATACAATTAAATTACAAAATTTTAATTAAATAAATTTACGGATAAATTATTTATTAAGGACCAGGTGAATAAACTCTATAAAATTTTGCACCTAAATTTAGATATTCAATAAAAAAATATATTTTATTTAAAATATTTAGCCACGGGATTAAAATTGAGAATAGCTCAAGGATTTATTTGGGAATTAACCCAAAAAATGCAGAAAATGATGAATGAACAGGCTGCCCCAGTCATTCTGGTAGTCAATGGTGGTTTGAAGAGAACATTCCAGAACCCGCATCACGCTCTCACTAGAACTCTCTCGTCTTCTTCTTTCACCCCTTAAATACCTTTTTCTCCCAGACTAGATCAAACCCTACTGATATACTTATTGCCTTCCTCTTCTCCTCTAAGTTGCGATTCTTCTAGATCTGTTTGATGGCCGACGAAGCTAAAGCTAAGGGCAACACAGCCTTCGCTGCCGGCGACTTCGACTCTGCAGTCCGCCACTTCTCCGATGCGATCGCCCTTGCCCCTACCAACCATGTCCTCTACTCCAACCGATCCGCCGCGTACGCCTCCCTCTCCCGCTACTCTGAGGCCCTTGATGACGCCAAGAAGACCGTCGAGTTGAAGCCTGATTGGTCCAAGGGCTACAGCCGCCTCGGCGCCGCACACCTCGGCCTTGGCCACGCCGATGAGGCTGTCTCGGCCTACAAGAAGGGGCTCGAGGTAGATCCTAACAGCGAGGCTCTCAAGTCCGGCCTGGCCGATGCTCAGGCCGCCACTTCCCGGAGCCGACCTGCCTCGAATCCGTTTGGGGACGTGTTTCAGGGGCCTGAAATGTGGGCGAAGCTGACCGCTGATCCTTCGACTAGAGCGTTTCTGCAACAGCCGGACTTTGTGAGGATGATGCAGGATGTTCAGAAAAATCCTAGCAACTTGAATCTGTACTTGAAGGACCAGAGGGTAATGCAGGCACTGGGGGTTTTGCTGAATGTGAAGTTCCACGCGCCCAATCAGGAGGACAGAGATATGCCGGATGCTGAACCGGCAGCTCCGCCCTCTAGGCCTGAGCAGAAGCCTCAGCATGAACCGGTGCCAGAGCCGGAGCCCATGGAGACATCACTAGAGGAGAAAGAAGCGAAGGAGAGGAAGACTCAGGCTCTCAAGGAGAAAGAAGCAGGCAATGCATCTTACAAGAAGAAAGATTTCGAGACAGCCATTCAGCACTACACTAAAGCCATCGAGCTCGATGACGAAGACATCTCATTTTTGACAAACAGAGCTGCCGTATATTTGGAGATGGGAAAGGTAAACTGCTACTCGCCATTAATATGCATATACTCTGTTTTATATAAGTACTTTGTTCTGTCGACTCTTGTAGGTCGAGGTTCGAATCTTTGTTACATTCTATCTCTGTTAAGTATGCTTCTCCATGCACCTGTATCATGTTTCGATGTTTCATGTGTAGAATTTTGTGGAAACACGCTAATGATGTAGTGAACAGGCTAGGTCAAAGCATGATAGAATTTGATTCGCCGAGTTTCTCATAATTGGATTTTGGATGCTTATCAAATCAAGCCATTTGGTCAATAGGACAGAACAGTCTGTTGGGGATAATGATAATTCTTGTCTTGTGAAATTGTAGCAGTTCATAAAATTAAATGTTTTTGGGATGAGCTAAAAGGCAATGTAGAAGTTTCAAGTGTGATTACTTGTATAGTTATCCTTGATAGAATGATTATGCTATCAGATTTAGTTAAATTTAGGCAAGTGAAAATGATTTTAAACAAGGCTGCTTCATTGAGATGTCTGAATTCTCAACATAAGGCTGAGGTAAACTGAGATTTAGAATTGGGTGAATTTTTTCCTGGGTCACAAGATTTTTGTATTGCTGCTTGTTTCACTGGATTGAGGCAGCCATTGAGCTGACGGACTTCAATTTGACGTCCCAAATATTTTAGTGTATGCCTTGTTGTTGGCTTAGTTTTAATAATTGTAGGATGGCTGAAGTTTCTTCATATTGCCTCTATGCAATACATTCTTTTACACTAATATAATGCTACTGTTTGATTGGGGATTAGTCTAGTCATTGGACCTTTTAATTTATTATGTGCTTTCTCTTTTCAGCACGAGGAATGTATTAAAGATTGTGATAAAGCTGTTGAACGGGGAAGAGAACTGAGGTCAGACTTCAAGATGATAGCCAGAGCTTTGACTAGGAAGGGATCTGCCCTGGTGAAGGTGGCCAAGTGCTCTAAGGATTTTGACCCTGCTATTGAGACATTCCAGAAAGCTCTTACAGAGCATCGCAACCCAGACACCTTGAAGAAGCTAAATGATGCTGAGAAAGCCAAGAAAGATCTGGAGCAACAAGAGTATTTTGACCCAAAAATTGCTGATGAGGAGCGTGAGAAAGGTATTTTGACGTCTCTCTCTTTTCTTTTTCTCCTGGGGAGTATCTGTTAAAAGATAGTGCCGCGCTAATTCTTGTTTGGGAGAGACTATTGATTTCCAACAAATGCTTAAATGAGTCTTATCCAATCGTGCAGGTAATGAATGCTTCAAGCAGCAAAAATATCCTGAAGCTGTGAAGCATTATACGGAGTCCTTGAGGAGGAACCCGAAAGACCCGAAGGTAATTGCTTCGCCCTTGACTGCTGGTTTTTTGTGCTAATAATTTCTCCTTGGCTTGTTTTCTTTGAATGAACATCCAGATTCAATAATACTTGCATGCTGTATTCCAGGCTTACAGTAACAGGGCAGCATCCTACACAAAACTTGGTGCCCTACCTGAAGGGCTGAAGGATGCAGAGAAATGCATCGAATTGGATCCCACCTTCTCCAAGGGTTATACAAGAAAAGGTGCTGTTCAATTCTTCATGAAGGAATTTGACAAGGCTCTGGAGACATATCAGGAAGGCCTGAAACATGATCCAAACAACCAAGAATTGCTGGATGGTGTTCGAAGGTATGCTCTCCAATCCATTTATGAAGTTTTCTTTATGTATCCAGCTAGGGGCAGTCATCTATACTGCTGCGATTTAATGATTGTTTGTTTTCCGTACTGCAGATGTGTGGAGCAGATAAATAAAGCTAATCGTGGTGATCTGACCCCAGAAGAGTTGAAGGAAAGACAGGTATAAGATGCTTTGTCAAATCTGTATTTTACCAAGCCCATGTTTTCTGCATTGTCATTCTAGCCAGAAGAAAAAGGCATATGATCTTAATCTGAGCAGTTGCTTGACCCCAAAAAAAGGAAGTTACAACCAGAAAACTGGAGTTTACTGGTATATGGTTTTGCTGTGGCCTAGATTGGTTGGTTTGAATATGTGAAGCTTGATGTCTATGGCTGGCTGGATCAGTTCTCTAGTCTTTTTTTTGAGACCATTTCTGCCGGGTTTGAGTGACTATTGATGATTTAAATGGATAGATAAAGTGGTCACTTTGGTTTATTGGTAAATGCAATTCACTCGTTGAGAAGTTGATGATTGCAGATGGGATCCGCTGAGTAGGTAACCTTTTTATTGGACTTGTTGCAGGCAAAGGCAATGCAGGACCCAGAAATTCAAAACATTCTAACTGATCCGGTCATGAGACAGGTAATCTAAGGAAAAAAATCCTTATGCTGTGACTTGCGTTCATTTCTTCTTGAGTAGACTATGGTGTTTTATTGTTTAATCGATTTTCCCCCTCAAGATTAATTCTATTTTACACTGTTGCCCCTCTTGTCACCTAGTGCAATACGTGCCATGTCCGTCACGGCCTATGGTAATGGGTAGTAATGTAGGATGAAATGTTAATGACGAGGATAGAAGCGGTGGAAAATAATGTTAGGTCATGTAAAGTTGGCCCATTCTCTCTTTGAAGCGGTTCTGCTTTTGTGGCCTGCAGGTCTTGAGCGATTTCCAGGAGAACCCCAAGGCTGCGCAGGATCACATGAAGAACCCCATGGTGATGAACAAGATACAGAAGCTGGTCAGCGCTGGAATCGTCCAGATGAGATGAAGGTGAAAATTCCAGCATACACACAACTACCTCGCTCCTCATTCGACTTTGACTTGTACGCCAGCTGTTGTGGATGGAATTGGCCTCGGCTCAGATTTATATGGAAATTTTGTCATGTTGGGCACTTGACACTCTCTTTGGGATACTTGGTTTCGTTTGGTTAATGACCCCACCTGGTTTATCTCGTTTACCCTGCCCTTTCTGGATAAAAGTTGTGCTTGCTGTGCCTTCTAGTAAATAAAAGATATGACATGCATCATCCCTCTCAACCACGAATTCTGTCTTCTATCATTTTTTAAAGAGCTACTTTACTTCAGGACGTCGTTCTCGTTCACCCGCTTCTTCTGAAACCTCTCTTTCTACAATCTACCTCGAGAAATTGCGGATGTAGATCCCGCCATAGCTGTAGTAAGCTCATAAGTGGAGCGAGTCACATATCATGTATCCCACCTATCAGCCAGCCATGCATTATTAACCCTTTCGGGTCGGTCCACCAGGCCACTCTATTTTGTGACCCTCCAAGAGGATATATGGCGCCCTTAGGTTGCTCAAATGGGGAAACTCATTATTGGCTAATGTGCCATATTACAAGTTTTTTTAGTGCGAGGACTGGAGGAATCATGAGCCGCGTGCATATATTTTCGTGCCCAAAAGGTAAAAAAGTTGACCCACTTACCAGGAAAATCATTACCCATAAGAATTGACTTGTTGAAAAAATATTAGTGCTAATAAATTACAATTAACACACACATATATATATATACTTAATTCATGTTAAATAAAATATTTACATATAAATTAAAATATATTTGATAGATGAGATAATAAATTATGGTGTAAAGTAAATTATATTTTCAACCAAATTCATTATTGTAGAGTTCTTAACACTATTACCTAAGTGACACATGTTTGATTCTACATAAAATGTAAGGTTTTAAAATTTTAGCATAAAATATCATTTATACAAATATGGGTATAATAGTGTAATTTAGGTATAATTTAAGGCAAATGTAAATTAATTAAATGGCTGCCTTTCACTCATAAATAATACCAAAATTTGTTTTTCCACACCCTTTCCCATTAATCAAATATCCGGGTTTATTAATAAATATTCTCATAGATTTACCCTTTAGTGGAAGGTTAATTATATTCACATGTTTTATTCAATTTTATATTTTAAGTATTAATCAGTGGCTATTGTGCAAAAAAAAAATCAATATCTAAAAAACATTCACATGTGTGGTGTCTATAGGTATAGGCTGGTGAGCTATCACCATTTCTAATTTGTGGCAATGCATTTATTAATGGATGTGAGTGTCAAATATTATATCGATATTAGCATGCACTAGTGATCGGGAAGGGGTTTCATAAATCGTATGGACTACTTTGTACTGATTATAAACCCAACTTTACTCCATCTATACCCTTTTTCCACGTACACATCTATACCTTTCCATTACTTCTCGTCCTACATAGAATATATAATTATATATTCAGGCTCACTTGTACTCCACAGTCAAATTTATATAAGTATTTAATCTTCCGTTATTAATTATAATATTGTCACTTATTCTAAAATTAAAATTAAAATTTGTGAAAATATCGACTGATAAGATAACCTTTTTAATATTATAAGATGGAATTTATATGTTTTCACAAATATTAAATATTCAATTATTAATTATAATATTATCACTTATTTCAAATTTTAAATTTAAATTTATAAGAATGTATTATTTAATAATAATATAATATTCAAACCTTATAAACATAGAATACTTTTATATTTTATCTAATTTTTCCTCAACAAGCAAGTATTATTCGTGCATACGAGAGTTGGTTTATGGGTTTACCGTACATATGCTCTAATAACATGTGAGAAGATATTATATACCGATAAATGTTAAACTAATGTATACTTAAAAGTAATAAATTATAAATAGTATAAAATTTATAATATTATAAATTAATAATATTTATTTATTTTATTTTATTTAATTTATAATTATATTCTTAATAAAATTTATAGAATAGGATAGATCACGTGTTATTAGAAAAACAAACAAACGAGAATAAATATTAAAATAGATGGATGCAAAAAATGGATAAAAGCTTTAATATTAGGGGTGCTAGAAAGAATATGACGGAACTTTACCAAAGTTCAATGGCATTCCTAAATCTTTGGAGTTCGGATTGAGATCCATTTTGTTTTTATTATGAAATATTGTTTGATATTCAAAGGCATAACCACCTCACTCACTCGTAGGTGAAGTGAGTTTAGCATCATTATATATAAAGGAGTAGTTGGTGGCGAGTGGGGACTCACCCATTAGGAAGGGTCTCAAATCCAATGGCTTGGATCAAATTTCCAACAACGAGTTCCATGTTGGTCAAGGGAACAATGATGACTAGATATTTGAGTACTCATCGGGTAAAGTTAATAAGTCATTGATTTAAAGTTGTTTAATTGTTATTTTAAAATAATTTTATAATTTTTTATACAACTAAATGATTGATAGTGTTCTATGAAATATATATTGAATAATGGAAAGGAGGAACTAAAGAATAAAAGAAAGGGAAGATATATAATAAAATAATGGTAATAGATAATATTTGTAAATATTTTTGTAATACTTAATTTTAATATATAAAATATAATGAGTTTTATATGTTTAATTATGTAAATAGATTTTATATAAATTTAGTAGTATTTCATTGTTAATATATTTATTTTTCTTGACTTATAAATATTTATATCTTGTTGTTCTAGGATTATAACAGAGTAATACTTAATATGATTTAATAATATTGTGTGTCTTTCGTTGTTATTTTTCCTTTTAATATTTGTTGGGCTTTTGTATTCATTTTTATCGAATAACTATTATTTAATAATATTTGTTAGAATTTGTTTCTCTTAACTTATGCCTGTCTGATGTATTTAATGTAATTTATTGTCCATTAGTTCCCACTAAATTTGAGGTTAGATATAAATAATATAATTAAATAATTAATTTATAATACATTAGTTAAGAAAAAAAGATAAAAAAATTTATTGAATGTAAAATGAATTCAATATAAAAAATATTTTAAAATAGTGGAATAAATAATATATATAGGAATAGACGATTTTTGTATAGGTTTGAAAAGAAAAAAATAAAATTAATTTTAATAAAGTTATCATAATTAGGATGTAAATATTAAATATTAGAAAATTTTTAAATAATAAAAATGTCGTTAGAATAAGTATTCTATAATTAATATAAGATTGAATAAACGCACCGATAATAAACAAATTAATTTTTAGGTTAAATTAAATAAATATGTTAAAAAAAGAAAAGTATTTACACTATAAAAAGATAACTAAAATAAATTCAAAATTTTTAAAGAAAAAATATTAAATTAAATTAAAATTTTTATAAAAATTAGAAATTTTTTTAAAAGATATCATAAATAATAAAGTAAAAGAAAAAATATTACAAAGAAGGTGATAAAATAAAAGAAATCTTGTGTTAAAAAATATTATAAATAATGGAGAAAAATAGATTAAGTACCGATAAAATCGGGGTTAAATCCATATATAATTACAACTAATAATTAGATTTGGTTTAATTTTTCCAAATAGAACCATTCCAGTTTCAATTTTGTGTATCCGATTTTAATTTAAATTTGCTCGTATAAAATTCGACTAAACACAATAAATTAATAAAAATATTTTATTTATTTAAAATAATAATATATAAATACCATCATATTTAAAATATGATTTATACTCTTATCAACTTAAAATATTAAGAAAATGTGTACTTAAATTGTTGATAAAATATTAAAAAAATGTGTACTTAAATTAAACATTTTTTTGTATAATATTAAGGATAGTTAAAACATAATAACTTTGGTTGGGTGTAGAAAATAAATTAATTTAACTTTTATTAATTATTTTCTATCATATAAAATTAAAAATGATAATACTACAATTATAAACTCTTGTTAACTAATTGATATTAGTTGATGGATATAACAAATGTAAATGTTGATAGACTTTTTTGTGATAATTTATTCTATTATTTCTCAATTTTCTTAAAAAAAATAATATAATTATTTATTTATTTTAAATTAATACATATGTTTTCCATCATTACAAAAAAATCTTGAAAATGTAACTTATTGAGGTATCAATTTTAATTCCTTGATTAGTGCATAAACTATTTTATGTGTTACAAATTAGTACATGCACTTATTTTTTTGTGTTAATACTTAAAAGTGATGATAGCAATGATAACTCTTGGATAAGGTATCTTGAGACTTTTGCTTCACTTCTATCCTTATTTCCCAACAAAAAAAGTGTCTATATGATACTTAAATAATTTTTATATTATTTTTTTATTTTAAACCTTTTCCTTAAATAATATTAACAGACGATTAAACAATTCATTTTAATTTTTGAGAAATCGTTCCACTATAATAAATTACGGCAATATGTAAAAGTTGGTTATAAGTGGTGAAATTTTCTCAGCTGGGCCTGCAGCCCAGATGGTGAGGCTAATGATCGCTGGGTTCACACGCCGGACCATCAGCCGCCAAAATTCGAGTCCCAGCTGGGACCCGCTTTCCACCACCCGGTCCACACTGCAACCCCAACCTATTCAGGAAAAACACACAAACATTGGGAGAGATGTCGTTGTCTACTTACTACTTACCTTTGGAGTCGGTCGGTGGGCCCACCTTCTCGAGTCATCTTATCACTATATTATTACAAACGGTTTTTTTTATAAGAGTTTGCTAAAAAATTGAAATAGTAATAATTTATTAAAATAAAAAACTTTATGAATATATAAAAATTTAAAATTTTACCACTTAAAATTAATAAATTATATATATAATTTAAACTCTTATCCACTTACTATATTATCTTATAATACTTTTTTTTCAAAATATTTTAAAATTTTGAAAAATAATTAAACTATAAAGTCAATATTTATTAGTTTTGATATGAATAATTAACTCAAAATCTATAAATAGATAAATTACATTTTCTTAAATCAGTAATAAATAAAATTAATGTGATTTTAGCTATTTTTACTACTATATCTCACTCTACCATTTGTTCTCATTATGTAAAAATTGAAAATATTAAATATTTGACTAAATTACAATTTTGTATAAAATATTTAAAATTAATGTTATTTTTTTATTTTTTAAAATTTTATACTTTAATATTAAAATTTTCATAAAATGATGAAAATTTGAATTTATCAAACCAAATTACATTTAAAATAAAATTTACAATTTTCAAGTTAACATAAATTACACGTATATTTAAAATAAATAAAAATTTAATATAAATTTTACTTAATAAAATTATAAGTAAAAGTATATATAATTAGTATTTTATTTAACTAATTCAAAATAATAAAATAAATATCTTAAGCAAATACACTTTTCATTCTCTATACTAATAGAAATTTACCATTAAATTATATAAACTTAATATTACTAAAATATTCAATTTAAGTTATTTATTTGTACAATATCATAATTTTTATATAAATATTTTTGTTAACTTAAATTATGTATAATTAATAATAATAACTCAATATATTTAATTTTCAATATTTTATTAAGTGCAAATTTTATATAATGCCACACCAATATATATAATATTATTATACAATTTTGTAAATAAATTATATAATTTTAGTAACACTAAATTATATATATTTGTTTTAAAAATATAATGTATAATTTTTAATTAAGAAAATTATATATAATTAAAAAATTATATAATCAACTTGAAACTATAAATAAAATATTTTACACAAATAAATATCTATTCTCTACAATTATAAAAGTTTTTGAGTAAATTATATGATTTTATTATCATTAAAATAATATATTTAAATATTTGTGTAATATCATAATATATAGTTTTATTTAACTTAAATTAAGTATACTTTTTATTATTAACTCAAAATAAATATAATTTCTATAATTTTTAAATAATTTATTGACTGAAATTTATACATAATTAAAATTTTATTTAGATTAATATTACTAGGTAATTATATAAATATACAAAATATATTTATGTTAGATTATATAAATTTTTTATTAAATATAAATTAAACTTATTAAAAAATATATAAATTATGATATTATATAAATATATAACTTAAATTTGAAATTTTAGTAATACTAAAATTATATAATTTGTTAATAAGGTTTTATTTGTGTAATATATTTAATTTATTATTTTAAATTAACTACATAAAATATTAATTATATGTAATTTTAATTATAATTTTTTAAAGTAAAAATTATATTTAACTTATATATTTTTTAAATATATACTTAATTTAAGTTAAATAAAATATTATAAAATTTATAAAAGTTAATTTGTTTTTTTAATATAATTTATGTTGATACAAATTAAAAGTGTTATTATATGAATTTTCCAACTAGAAAATCTAAGTTTGATTATATTGATATAATGAAAATTAAAATTTTTACTAAAATATCTATTTTATTAAATATTTAATTTTAAAATTAATCTAAAATTATAATTTAGAATTTTCTAAAATTTAATAGCATTAAATAATTACTAATCCACATTTATGGGATTTTTTAACCTAATAACTAATATTCATAGAATGCATTCCACTCTCAATTCGTTTTAAAATATAGTTTATATGAGATGAGGTGATAATAATATTAGAAACTTTTTTTAAAAGTGTTCAATATATGGTAGATTATTTTCACTTAAATGAAAAGAAGAAAAGTGCCCATTGTTAGTCCCTCATCAACATATTAGTGTGATATGTATAATGAACTACACTATTTTGGAGAACAAGCACAAATAAGTATGCATAGTCATAACACTATGACATTTCCCTACTCGAGCATGCACACATAATCCAAATAGCAATTAGATAGCTAGTGTATTTCCTTTTTTTTTTGTTATTTATGATATTAGAGTGATTATAAAAAAAATACCTAACTCAAAATTATTATTATTATTCGTTTAAAGTCAGAAAAATAATATATAAATTGTACATATTTATTAAATACAGGTTTAAAATTACAAATTATAAATATATTCATATTATAGATAAAATAAAGAGTTACTGTGAATTTATAAGATTAGAAATATTCCATAATTTATCAATTATAATTTTTATGTAGATATTGATAGCATAATTATCTATTCAAAATATTTTATTATATTTACTTATCTATTATAATTATTTATATGTAGTCTACTGGTTACAACTCTTTTAGGTAGCAAATAGTATAAATATTGGGATGAGGAGTTTGTGAGCAACCTACCTACCTTCCTTCTTCCACCTCTACTCCATGTCTTAAGAAGAAGGCTAGATATAAAAAAAAGTGCAAAAGAATAATAGCTTGACCACTCCCTCCCTATAAAGAAACTCATGAGGAAATAGCGGACCGACCAACTAGAGGCCGCGTGCTTCTGCTGGTGAGGACTTGGAAGGTAAGCGTCAATATATATTGACTTTGAAAAACCTTTTCAAGGGAAACCCCAAAAGTGCATTTCTATGTTTTCATTGCAATCATTCTCTTACTTAGTATTTTTTTTGCACTTTTTTTACTTTTTGCAGGCCAAGGCGAACCTTGTTTTTATGCTATATTTGATATATTTTAGTCTATTTTTTTCTTACCATGGTGATCTACACGGCTCCATTAGAGTGTTGATCAAGTTCTTAGGTGATTTGGTGCAATGGGTATAAGCATTCACGGTTAAGCTTTGAGTTTAAAAAGTGGGTTTGAGATCACTTGCTATGAAAAAGGGCTATTTGCCTAAATGGTTGTGGGTGTACCCATGAAACATAACCATATATTAAACCACTTAATAATGGACTATTATTTCAGTATTATAATAATGGACTATTATTTCAGTATTATAATAATGGACTATTATTTCAGTATTATTTTTCCACTCTCGTAAAAAGGGTAATAATAACTTAAATTTGGTAATTTTTTTTCATACTTGGATAGAGTATGAGCAATATTAATTCTTGAGTGAATTTACTAAATCTAATAATATGTGTGAATGTGTTTTATACCAATAAATACTGGATTAATGTATATTTAAAAGCTATGAATTTTTTTAAGATTTTAATATTATTAATACATAACAATTATGTATTTTATAAAATTTGATATTTGCTGCTTGGACCATACGGTCAGATTTAATGGGAAAGCTGACGGAATATCATGCAACTTCTGGGTAAGCATGAAGGAGAACTTGTTATCAAACTTCTGATCTCTCCATTGGCAGATTGTTTATTCATCAGTGTGTTTTCATGATCATATTAGGTTTTGATTAATGTATAGCAGCTCGAGCTGGGATGCCCATGACAGCAAAGCGGACGTTTCTTTTGTGTTGTCTTCTCTGCACTTTTCGGTCGGGCTAGGGCTGAGTCGTCTTCAACAAGCTCACACATCACTTTCTCTCTCTATCTTTCGGAAGAGAGTGAAAGGCTAAACAAAAGGTAGCTTCTTCCACCTTCTCTTCTCTCTTGCAGTGTCTCCATCGGTTTCTGGTGGCCTGAAAACCCTCTCTCTCATAGCAAGAGGTCACCGTGTTCATCTCTCTCTCTCTTTTTCATTCATTGAGCAAAGCTTTTACAGCAATCAAGCAATCTGCAAAAGATAAGGAGAGAGAAAGAGAGCAGAAGTTAAGATCCATAGAGAGGGATAGATTTAGATTCATTTTTAGGGCATAGCATTATATGATCTTCTCTATTTGAGATAGTTCTTCCATCTCTCTCTCTTTCTCTACATACAGAGACGGGAGAGACCTATCTTTTTGTTCTCTCAGCTTCCCTTGATCCTCAAACCTTTCAATTTCTTCCATCTCTCAACAAGACAACAAGAACACGGGTGCTCAGTCTGTTCCTCTTTTGGGTCTAAGTTCAATTCACGAGGAGAAACTTTTCCAGCTTTTATTATCTCTCTCTCTCTCCCTTTCTCTTGTGTCTCTTTGTCTGCTTCAACCAAGAAAAAAGGTTGCAAGAGGCTGTTGGAGGATTACCCAGCAGCAACTTCAACAGTAATTAATATACCCTCGAGCTGATCCGCAGATTGTGCCTTCGCTCCTTCCGATCAAGTAAGTAGGTGAAGGTGAAGGTGAAACCAATGGATAACTGTAAGCTCTCTTTCTACCCTTGAACATGAACTGGTGCACAGATCATACCAAATATTGATTTTTCTCTCTTGACTAAGTAGACCTAATCTTTCTTACCTTTGCCTTTAGCAGACCCTTCTGCAATATCTGGATCAGATATGGATTCCTTCTCACACGTTCCTCCGGGCTTCCGGTTTCACCCCACAGATGAAGAGCTGGTGGATTACTACCTGAGGAAAAAAGTTGCATCCAAGCGAATCGATCTGGATGTGATCAGAGATGTCGATCTCTACAAGATTGAGCCATGGGATCTGCAGGGTATTGATCTTTATGGAAATCAAAAATTTCAATATACAGTTGACTGTGAATGCGAATTTAAGCATACTTTTCGTCTGTACAGAACTGTGCAACGTTGGGTCCGAGGAGCAAAGCAACTGGTACTTCTTCAGTCACAAGGATAAGAAGTACCCGACTGGAACACGCACTAACAGAGCAACAAAAGCTGGGTTTTGGAAGGCTACTGGGAGAGATAAGGCTATTTACTCCAACCACATTCTCATTGGCATGAGGAAGACGCTGGTGTTTTACAAAGGAAGAGCTCCCAACGGACAGAAGTCGGATTGGATCATGCATGAGTACCGGCTGGAGACTCATGAGAATGGAACCCCTCAGGCAAGCAACAACCCTCTTTCTCCATTCCCCTTTCTAGGGTTTTAATAATTGATACGGGTAAAAATGATAAATGGTCGAATACATATAATAATTTTTTATTTTATATAATTTTAGATTATATTTTTAAATTATAACGTTTAATTTAAAAATAGAGTTAAGAAATACCTAAAATTCGGATATTATTTTTACTGTCTACTACGTAAATAATAGATTTAATTTAAATATTTTTCTTGTATAATCGGAATAATTGATATTATTTTTACGGTCTCCCACGTTAATAATAGATTCGATTTAAATATTTTTCTTGTATAATTGAATATTTTTTTTATATACTCGTACACATTACGAGATGTGTTTCAATATCGAATCGAGCGATTTGAATACACTAATTCTGATATTATTTAATAAGTTATTTTAATTCATAAACAGATCGATGGAATATATATATATATATATATATATTATAAATTATAAAAATAGGATAATATTTTTAACATTATAAAGCTAGTAATATTTTTTTATTTTATGCAAGATTATATTATCAACCATTCTGAATATTAAGTGCTTCACTCTCAGGAAGAAGGATGGGTCGTTTGCCGAGCCTTCAAGAAGCGGATGACGGCAGCACGTAAAATGGGAGACTACGATCCTCCGTGTTGGTACGACGATCATGCCGGGTTTATGCCGGAACTCGATTCTCCACAGCAGGCCTCGCAGCCGCATGCGTCGGCGGCATATGGACGGCAGACTCCGTGCAAGAGAGAGCTCGATCTCCGGTGCAACAACACTCTGCACCAGGACGCCTTATTCCTTCAACTCCCTCAGCTCGAAAGCGCTAGCTCATTGGTTCCCTTGGTCTATGAAAGAAACAACAGCAGGGAGAGCAAGCAGCAGCAGCAGCAGATGCAGCAAATCCACCATCAGGGTATGGGCTCATCAGTATATGTGAACTTGGACCAACATGCACGAGATCAAGCCACAGACTGGCGAGTTCTCGACAAATTTGTGGCGTCTCAATTGAGCAATGGCAATGATAATGGTAGCCTTAAGGATTACTCCAATAATCCATCAGGCACTCATCCTATGCCAATTTCCCATGGATTCGTTTCTGGCTCTAGCTCAACTTGCCAAATCAAGCTGTGGAAGTGAAGGTGGATGCTGACAAAAAATCTTATATTGCTCCAACAGGCCGGTGAAGAAGGCGAAACAAGGCTTCATCCATGTTGTTATGCACATAATAAAGTGAAAATTGCTTTTGCTTTGGCTTGTATTTGTTGGGCATGAGCCAGATGAGATGACCACAGACATATGTGATAGAAGCAACTAAATGTGTATCTGGGTGAACTTCATCTACCATCATCGTCTTTCTCCTATGCCTCTACCTCTCTCTGTGGCTTAAAATTTTCATTTGACAGCACAATTGATTCTTGTCATGCACATCAAACTCGGCTTATATCTGTACATGTACGTGTCTAAGGTACTTCTCTATTGACACATAATGGATAATATTAGAAATTTATAACTCTATTTTTAGCATGTATATATTTTATCTATTTATTTTATTTGATTAACATTTTAATGAAGTGAAATAAATATAACTTCTTTTGATTTAGTACCTTATATTCATAGGAAATATTTAATTTTTTCAAGATATGTAATTTAGATCTCACTTTTTAATTATTTATCAAGTTTGAACATTATATGTATGTCATCTCCTATAATAATCATGTAATTAGAACAATTACTTCACCTTATTTGTCTTTCGTGAATAATATATAATTTAAATTATGTAATTATATGTAATTATTTATCAAGTTTGAACATTATATGTATGTCATCTCCTATAATAATCATGTAATTAGAACAATTACTTCACCTTATTTGTCTTTCGTGAATAATATATAATTTAAATTATTTGATAAAATCCATACTTTTTCATTGCTAAACTAAATCTCATAAACCATAATGGAGATGTTTATTTTAGTCTATATAATGCTTTCTAAAACTTGAATTTTTTACTTGTATAAACGGAGAAATATTCTTGTAAACTTACTCTTTAATATCACCATGAATTAGAAATATCCATGCATACTTACTTTTAATATCATCATGGAGGAATACAATTTTTTTATATCAGGTAGTGGTCGATACAAGTTAGATGCAATACAAAATAAGATTTGAATAACATTTAATTTGACTATTATTTCTTTATGAGAAAGTTTTGTTAGTAATCCACACCATAGGTCTAAGTATATCCCTCTTGCAACTACTATTGCCTTGTAGCATTTTATAAATTCATTTACCTTATGTTTGAAAGAGAAGAACCATTTGCATATGTCTTTTCTTTGGGCAATTAAACTAAGATCCATTATTAAATTTTCTAATAATGCCAATTTATTCCTTTATTATTTTAGTATATTTTTAATTAGATAATATCTCATTTATTGTAGTAGGAACATGACACATGTAAACCTCAGCTTCAAATTTTTTGAAAGATTCATATAGTTTTGAAGTGTATATAGGTGACTTGTCTCAATTATGCTCGAAAGGGAAGGTATATCCAATATTAATATCTGAATTATTCGTAAAAACAGAGTCTGAAATTGATTATCTCAATAAATTTCTTAAGAAATAGGTCTTGGGTACTGAAATATGAAGGGATTTTAGTTATTATAGAGGTGTGGACCAACTTTAAAAATATTTTCAAGAGCTGAGTCTATCCATATTGAAATATGAGATGATTCTAGTTCTCAATATTATCTAAAAATATACCCATCGATTCAAACCAATGAGAGTTCAACCAATTAAGTGGTTCACCTAATATCTCTCATGAATAGAAGAATTGGATGTTAGAGAAGGGTAAAATAATTTAGATTTTGGAAATGAGACATCTATACAGACATGTTCACTTGATAATTGGATAATAGGCACCGAATTGCACAATAAGTTCCATGTGTTGGTTTTTATAAAAGTGCACATATACCACACAATAAGTTCCATGTGTTGGTTTTTATAAAAGTGCACATATACCACACATCCAAGCACAAACAGAAATTACCAGCATTCTAGGCAAATAAATAATAAATGATAAATACTGTAATTGTGTTTGAAATTGTAAAAACTTTTAAAGGATAATAATTAATTAAATAAATAATAATGACAATCACATTAGATCAATAATAAGTGGTAGATGTGTTATACTCCAACTCATTTTTCCATCGAGTATACAAGCAACTATAAGATACTATAATATTTTACGAAAAAACAATTTTTAAAAATATGAAAAATAATTCAAAAATTATATCAAAAAATATTTGTACTAAATCTTTATAAAAATGTTTCTAATTTAATTTGCTAGTCTTAATTTCCATTTTTACCGTCAAACTTCTTCCACATTCTACACTCATCTATTCAAAGGGAGATTAGCTTGGTGTGCTTAGAATCTAGTGAGAAATAGTAATTAATATGGAGATTCTACTCAACACATACTTAAAATATTTATATAATATACTCTTATTTAACTTTGTAAATAAATAATAATGTAATACATCTCAATTAATATGTATCCATACAAATTTATTAAATAAAAAATAAATTAATTAAATAAATAATAATGTAATACATCTTAATTCACATATATCCATACAAATTTATTAAATAAAAAATAATAAAATGTATCCTAAATAATAAGTATTACCTTAAGTAAATGATTTAATCAATAATAATTCAATACACCAAAAATTATAGGTACTCCCCTTATCATCATTCACATATATAAATATTTTCTCCCACTTATAATTATAGCTATCACCTCTCACACATTTTAAGAATAAATTCTCTTATATCACTATCCAAGTTTTTTTTTTAAATATCACCCTACTAACTCCTCAATCACTATCCATCTTGTGCAAATGATATCTTCGAATACATAAATAAAGATTTAAAGATTAATATGTTATTCGGGCAAATCCTTGTCAAAAGTTTGTGTAGGGTCAGGATTCTTGTGACCCAAAATTGACCCAAGCTCGGGTCTAGTAGACATGGATATGTAGAGGTTCGGGTCCATATTGTCAGTTTGAGTCAGCGAGACTAAACCTAAGGTTCGGATTCATACTATCTGGATCAATGATCAGATCCAAGCCCAAAACTGAGGTTCCATGAATGGGGAACCTCGAGTCCAAGTTCGGGTTATTTATACAATCAACTTTGCATATAAAATAATAACAGTTCAAGCATTGTCTATATTCATAACATGTTGTATAAGCAACCTCATAGTTATATTTACATTACAAGGATGATCAATTATATATATACTCGAGTTGTCAAACACAAGATTCGATAATTATATGTGCATTTGTGCAAATGCATTCCTAATATAACATATAGATTTATCTTATTATCGAGATATAGTTATATTTACAACACTTGATCAACCCTATATATACTCGAATTCTCACATACAAAATCCAATAATAACGTGTATTTGTACATATTCATCTCTAACTATATAAATTTTTCTCGTTATCAAGGTATTTATATCGTTCTTTCGATTATCTATATACTTTAATATTTCTCATCTTACCTACAGAAAGTATACAAGTATACCAGAGGATTACTCACCCTACACGGACTACGGATATGCCGGTACCTCTAATAGGTAGATGGGTGACTTAAAAATATTATATCACATCCTCCCCCTTATCACTCTTTTCTCATTCAACCATGACAGTTGATATTCATAAAATGCAGTTAGGCTCGTAAATGAGCCTAGTATTATTATAACTTATATCACGTGCTCACATCTTATAAACTATATTTTTAAAAAATTTTAAAAAATCTTAAAATTTCTTTATTTTCTTAGATGTATATTAATAATTCATTTATAATTTAATTTTTCTTCTCATTTAATTTTCTCCCCTAATCATAGGGATGAACACTATATTATTCATTAGATTTATAAATTCACATTTCAAATTTATATAATCTGTCATTTAGCCTTTAATTAATTTATTATTTAGCCTTTAACTTTTCTAAACTTATTATTTTTATTGGACGGGGAAGATAAGCACACTCCATACACTATACTAAATTAGTTTTCCATTAATAAATAAGTTATTTCAGTCTATTTTTGGATTATTCACCTCTAATTCAACCGATTTTTTACCCATATTATTTTTATAAAAAATTGTTATTCAATAGCATACTAATTTAACTAAATAACTGATATATTTAATTTATTCTATTTTTAACCATATTTTTCTCAATTCTTTATTTACAATTAAATGAAATTATTTAAGAATAATTCATAACCGTTACTATTTGTTTAAAGTTATTGTCCAAATTTATTTTCGATCTAATTTTTAATTTGAATTTATATTCATGATTACACATTAACTACATTACAATTTAATTTAATTCCCAATTTTAAAATTTTCGATTTTACACATTTATTATGAATTCTATTCTTAGCATTCATATATTTTATCCATCTTTTATCCAATTAACACATTGATGGAGAGATTTTTACTATTACTCTAATTTTATTTCTCAAATCTCTTGCCCCTCACACCAATAACTCCACCGATCAACTCGGGGCCTTAAACCTTACGAATTGAGGTGACGACGGAAGGCCATATTCTTGAAATGCTTGCATAAATCATGGTCCTGATCCATGATTAGCGTGCACGTCGTGACGTGTTTCGACATCTCCATGCCCAAGACATCAACTCGTGGGCTCGCCATATGGTCCGTCTTGAAATATATACGAAAGAGTCTAACATGTGTGCCAAAAATGGATGAAGTACAAGAAAGTTTTAATAGTGGGATGTCCTGTGATTGTGCAGCAGATCGACTTTAACTTTTGGAAAAGATTTGAGTTGAACGTATTAAGTATATACACTACTTTTACGTGCAAAATAAGTATACTTATTATGTATAATTTTAAATATTCTCTTAACAATTTAGGCTAATTATGAGTTGTATGTGAACCCAATTACTTTAATACTATTTGATAAAATATTATATTTCGGTAAGTGCTCGTATTTATATCTACTTAAAATTTATAATTTATAATTAGTGAAAAAATTTTAACATTTTATATATATATAACATTTTTTTATTTTATTAAATTTTAAATTATGTTCTAAAAAAAAGTATGTAAAGCTTGCTTCATTATCCTATGCAGATAACATGTTTGCTTTTAATGTACACATTTTTATTTTTATGATTGGAGAGCTATTCTGATTATAGAGAGCACAAATTGTCAAAAATCTCATTCTTATATGATTTCTACTATAGTGAAACCCTCCAAGATAATAATTAAAAAGGTGATAACAAGATCTTTTTTTCCACTTATTTTTTTAAAATAAACTAACAATTCTGAAGAGGTAAGGAAAATTGAGAGCATTATAGTCGTACAGAATTTTATATTATTGAGAATTATAGTCCAAATAGTAAAATATCTTATATTGGAGAGAGAATGTACGTGAATTGATAAGGGATTATACTTCATACCTTGCCGTGGAACTTTTTCACCCAGTGTTAAATACTATATTAAAAAACATATTATATACCTATAATGGTCAAATAAATGGTAAGTAGTGTAATCTTCCAAACTTATAAACCTACCAAACTTCTTTATTTTCTGTGATATAAGATCTTATTCTTAATAAAATATTAATATTTAAAAATAAGATATTAGTTTATATACTCCATTAGGGATCCTCATATAACTAGAGAAGCCAAAGGAAGCCATCTTTCTCCGCGTCAAAGGAAAAAGAGGAAATACCTAACCACGAGGAGAAAAGCTACGATGGTCTAGTGAGCAAAACGTATAAGGAGCAGCTGGAACTCATGCCTTGATCCTGCATGCAGGTCCTCGGGCAACCTTTGATTGAAACAATGCCTTTTATATATATATATATGATCTATATGAACACTTGTCTATATAACCAAGGAACTGGCTCTTCCTGGTTATAAATGGAACACTTATCACCAGGAGAATGAATAAGTAGATAACAATCATGGGGAGATAGTGTTGTAAAAGTCAGTCAAGCAAAGATCATTCCTTCCAAAAGTAGACGAGAGACACAATCATTGGGCGTGATCTCTCATGCTCATCCACACACAAGAGGAAGAACAGGGTAAAATGCTTATATAATAATAATAGAAAAAAATTAGCTTAAATGATAAAATATATTTTTCCCATCAAGTAATAACCTTTAGTTTAAATTATAATTGACCCATTATTTTAGGGTTGGATGTATTTTTTGATATAAAAATTTCGTAATTTAATTCATTACATTAATGTTTTGTCCAACTAAGAGATTTAGGAAGAAGAAGAAGAAACATGAATAAAAATTATGTGGTGTGAATTGAATATACTAATTTTGTGACTACATTGCCATTTATGCATTAATACTATGGGCTCATTTTTATTGTATGGTTTCTAAAACCCTAAATTTCAAGTGAAATCCCTAAATTTCCCTTGAGAGAAACCCACAATCAAGAGAGAAAGAAAATCTTTAGCCACTGACATAAAAAGGAAGCCATTTTCAACCATTAGAAAATTTTGATTACTTTATAATATTCTTATAAATAATAACAAAAATAAATGAAATATTTTTTAAAATCAAAAGGTCTAATAAAATCTAAATGCTGAAACACCATTTCCAATATATAATAAAACTTATTTTGAAAATTAAGCATATATTTCAAATATATGAGATAAGAATATATTTTCTTAGCTTACATGTAAATTAAATTGGGAGAATGTCATGGTCTTATATCTTGAATATTTTGTCACTTAATTAGAGTAATTTTTTAAAATAGCATTTTAGTATTATATTTTGAAAAAAATGAATTTTTTAGTATTATATTTACAAAATAACTTTCAAAATTCTATATGATTAAAAATAGTGTTACTTTCATTATCATATATTTATTAAGGTATTTTAGGACTAATAATATTATTTTTATAATAAAATATGATCTAAAATTTATTTTTAATGATAAAATGTTATTTTTTAAAATATATAAGGTTAAAAAAATTAACTTTGAAAGATACACATTCTAAATACTAAAAATTCCACATATATAAGGCTAATTATACAATTTTCTTAATTATTTATATTTTAATGTCCTTTCAAAGTACTATAAAATAATCTGTTAAAATAAAATAAAGCAATTTAGAAGGGTAGATTTATTTATTTTTATTCTTTCATATTTTAAAAATATATATATTTTATTATAAAAAGTAGTATATATAAATAAATAATATATCAAAAGATATAATATAGTTTATTATATAATACATATAATATAATTTAATATGTATTAACTAATAAATATTATATTTAATTAAAATAACAAATTTATCTTTCTAATATTTTATTAATAAGGGGATGAAACTTTGCACAGGCAAGAATTACAACTACCATCATCACTGATTCAACTGGAAATCACCAAGAATAACTCTATAGGGTGAGAAGCTACGGCCATCCTAAGGGGATGAAGCTGGTGTGGTAGGGTTTTAGAGGTCGAGATTCTCAGCAAGAGCATAGAACATCATTAGCAGAGTCAGCACCACAAGGCTCAATCGGCCGCCTCCGACTGAAGTCGCTGAAGATATTGATTGAGACCTGCGGTAAAGAGTAGTAGTTCATTAGCAGTGTTATTCAATAGCTCAGCTGTTGAAGGGATCCGAAAGAGATACTGAGGTTACGCACTCGTTCTTCTGCAGGTATTCAAGCTGACCACATAAGAGAGCATTGTCAGGAATCGGAAGCTCGGTCTTGTTGGTAGTCTCGGGATTAACGATCCGGATATAGGTCTCTTGTCCAAGGTACCACGAATCAAGGTTTTCGGTCCTGAGATTCCAAACACCGACATTGTCAAGCGAGATCAGAATCGCCGTCCAAGCCCCAGGATAGACCTGCAAGCATGAGAAGATGCAGAAATATCGTTAGGACCTATCAGGTTGGCTTTGCTCTTCTCTTGAAAATGTGTTTGGGAAAGATCCATTGATTACTGGAAAAATGAAGTGTTAATGGAAGCTACTTTCTTGCAAAATGATGATACCTGCACGGTAGAACGGGCAATCCCATCCCATTTGTTGTATGTGCTTCTGCTGTTTTCAGTCCACTCACCTTCACCCATACTGCAAACAAACAGAGCAGGTTGCTAAGATGGATAATCTCGTGGATAACTGCTGATTGATATTTGATATGTTCACAGGTTTCTCAATTTGCTCTCAAAGGCATAATCAGACAGAACAGAAGAATAAGAACTGCAGGAATCCAATTCAGAACAAGTTAAGAGTATGCATACCCAACAACAAAGAAAGCATAGCCGCTCATATGGTAGGACTGCATTTTTGTGTTATTGTTCTGTAATACGATTTCCATGAATCCTTTGTAGGTCCCATTGATCACAGAAGTCGCCATCTTAGGAGGGCCTGAGTGAGGTCTAGTTGGAAAATCTAGCTTGTAAATTCCCTTCAGTTTATACTGATCAGCAAGCCTGATTGGAGTAGAAGGATTGACATAGGAGATTCCATTGAGAGTTGTCCTCTTCTTCCCATTGATCATGACAGAGGGTGTACTTTTCAGGACATATACTTCAGTCACATTGATTGACCCATAGCGGAAAGAGCCCTGTGGGTTTGGTCGGGCTCCACTGGCAGTCAGATTCCATCTGATCAATGATACCATGGTCTTAGACCCAACTCACAAGCACATTTCAGGGAATGTGTGCTGCGGAAGAACTAAAAGAGGAACAGATTAGAGGTTGCTTGCAAACTAACCTGATAGATCTAGCTTGATTCATGGAAAAGAATCTGTCATACAGTTCATCCGGGGCAGCTGGAAGCGGGCCTGAAGCCTTCCCCTTGGAGTTTGTATAGTGCAAGATCCCAACTCCGGTGACATTCTTCCACAGTGATTCATTCACTTGCCTTGCACTTGCTACAATATAGTAATCAGAACTTGCATTTTGGTCCATGGTCACCAGGAAAGAATATGACTGCCCCACATGAATGTCAAAGTTTGTATAGTTCTGCTGAACGGTGTAAGAACCCTCAGATTCTATCAAAAGAAGGCTGTGATTCTGGATCCTGAAGTTCAGACTCGTGGATATACCGACATTGTGAACTCGAACACGGTACGTTTTACCTGGATGAACTGTAATTATTTCATGCTCAATACCCTGAGGGACAAGAGTAGTATTGTATTGATAAGGTCCCTTGCCATTGATAAGAACCCCGTCTGGTATACCGAGGGCTTTCCCTCCATTGAGGGACTTCCTCAAGTCCTGAAAACAATGGATTCAAGCAATATTATGAACACAGTGCGCAATCTGTAGCTTGGATAAAGCTGAATCAGTACTTACTGTGTGATTGCGGGTGTACCAATCGCCAATAAGGATCACTATGTCACCATCTGGAGTCGGAAAAGGAATTGGAATTATGGGCCTATTGTTGATGATGAATCCACCATAGCCACCTGCTGCTTTCTGGAAATTGGTGGAGGGAAAGTAGAAGAAACTGCCGATTTGGTCCTTCACCTGAAATTGATATGTCCAGTTCCACCTAGGAGGGATGGCGCAGTTGGTCCCAAGAACTCCATCTTGCCATGAACTGCGACGTTGTTGAACTCCGGACCTATTTTAAGTCATTGTCAGCAGTCAAGTCTCAGTCTGTAAAAGACAACGATGTTCAGCTGTGGAAATAAATGATCCAACCAGTGCAACAGAAGACCCTCATCTAACTTGTTGTGGACGTTGATGACTGCAACGTTGTTGGTCGTCAGGTTGATGGTAGGACCTGGGAACTTGTTGTTGATAGCAATAACCTGCAAAAGGAGCATTTTAGAAATTACAGAGTCAGCCGAGGGTGGAGGAAGAGGAATTCTGCAAAAACTGGTGCAGAAATGTCCCAGGAAGAGCTAAGGACGGTGGTCGTGTAAAGAGAGGGCTAAAGATATCGATCTAGAAACATACCTGCTGAGGCTTGCCCAGAGGAGAGGCGGTGATGTACGAGACATTGAAATCGTAGGAGACGATGCGACCGCCAGCAGAGCAGAGGCCGCAGAAAAGCCGGAAGAGGCAGACGCCAACCGCCCACGACCAACTCGGAGACATTTTCTGACACTGAGAAAGAGAGAGGAAATCTCTCGTACTACTACGGCGGCGAAAATGACTGTGATCTTCTCCGTGGGTTGTACTGACGAGTGAAGAGGGCGGATTTCATGGGCCGACGGCACGTAGCCAGCTCAGGCTTCAGGAGAGGGACACTGTCTTATATAGAAGGTAATGTAATAATAGGACATGATTGTATATAAACGGAAATAATTTATAATTAAATCCACTAATTGTAATTAGAGTAAATATTCTGTCATTAAAACATTAATATATGTTTTCCTTTATAGTCACTAGGATTAATTACCTATTTATTTAATTAAATAACAATAAATTAAAATAAAATAACTCTATAATATTAAAGATTTGTTTCTATCAATCTTGAGTTTGTTCCATGCTAACTAACATTGGTTAAGATTAATATATATTTAAATTGGTATATTAAGGTGCAAAATTCTCTTGTATATGAAAATTTAAAAATATAATCATATTTATATTAAAATTAAAATATATTAATAATTTACTCCAAAATCACAATCACAGTCCACAATGGTAGGTGTATTCGAATTTTGACCAACAACGTTAGCCAAAAATTAAAACTTGAGATAGAGTGCATATGTGTTGTGAGGCGTACATGAGGTGAAAATTTGATCAAAATTGATCTAATCATAATTGTTAATCAAACAATTTCATAATATTTATATGTATTCAAATTCAATTATTCACTTTTACTTTTCAAAAACAAATATAAATTCAAAACTATAAACTCAACAAATTCTCTATTATTTTAGTATAATAATATTAATTTTTCCATTTGTATAATCAATTCTAAAATTAAAGTGGTTTTAGTGCTCTAAATATTTTAGATCAATTTTAATTTTCGTTATCTTGTTCACCTTATATTACAACTTCTTAACTCAAAAAAATTTTTCTAAAAATTCTCTATTTACTCTTAAAAATCGGGATTTTTTTACCTTGAACTAATTTAATCCTTCCGATAAGCTAATTTCGTTATATTGTACATTCTTTTAAAACTATAGTGTAAGCTGGTTCCAATTAAGTTTGATTTTAAATTAAGATTTTATTTTTAATTATACTTCGGTTTTCAATCCAATCTATATCTCAATTTTTATTTTAAAATTCAGTAAGAGGAGCCTTATAATTAGAAATGTAAACTGGAGAATCATTTAACTATTTTCATGCATTGGAAGGTGAAACTAGAGGAATCCTTGTGGTACTTAGAGCAACACTACTAAACAACACTATATTCGAATAAAATTCCTAACTCCTAGTTATTAATATAATGGACACTGTCTATTGTTTGTACGGTGCATTCACTCTTATTGGAACTCTCAAATGTTATTGATTAATTTTGATAACAAAATTATATTATTATAAAAAATAGAAGATTAATTTGTAAAATATATTTAATTTGTTATTTTAAATTAATTAAACAAAATATTAATTATTATTTATACTTAATAAAATAACAAATTAAATATATTTTACAAATTAATCTTCTATTTTTTATAATAATATAATTATATTATCATTAAAATGTTAAATTTAATTAATTTATTTGTATAATATTATAATTTATATATACATATTTTATTTTAATATAAATTATATAATAAATATATTTTATGATATTATATAAATTAATATTAATATTTTAATTATACTAAAATTATATAATTTACAATTAAAATTGTATTATTATAAAAAAAATTAGAGATATACATAATTAAATTTAAATACAATAATATCAATTATTTTTAATAAATGTTATATTATAAGTAAAATTTAATTAAAAATTCAAATATATCTATTATGTTTCAATAATTATATTGTTGATATTTTAATTATAAATTTCATTTTATACATAATTATTTTTATTTTAAATTATTATTTATATTTAAATTAAAATATCAGCACTTTAAATTTAAAAAGTATGATGTTATATATATATATATATATGAGATGGTAAACTCGTAAATATATATTAGTTAAATTTAATTTAAGTTAAAATTATTATTAAAATTGTAATTTTATAATAAAATAAAATAAAATTAAAAATATTGAGAATATTATCAATATATAAGTAAGTGTTGTTATTTTATAATTTTGTAAATTTTATATTAATTATAATTTATAAATTTTAAGTAAAAATTATTACTAACTCTTATTTTTACACAGTATATTCTCACAAAAAATTTAAAATTTAGATATAAAACTATAATTAAACACCCCAACTTGTTTGCAAAAGCAAAATAGTAATTCATACGAGTTTAATCGAGTTAAAATAGTCTCAATAAAACGTAAAGCAAACGACCTGCGTCAATTGAAACGAATCTATACGGTTTTCTAGAAAATATCCAATACCCTAATCGGAGTTGGGGTGGATGGTTGTGGAGCTCATCGGCCACATCTTGACGGATGCTAAGACGCTTGCATTGGTGGCGTTATTGAACAAGAAGATATGGGCGTTTTGGTAGATCGCCCTCGTTGGGTAAACCCTAGAAGTGATGCAGGTTCTTCCGCCTTGTGCAAACCCTTCTACTATTGAATGATCCACCTGAAAAAATAAAATAAAAATAAAAATAAAAATCAGGAACCGGGTCGGGTCGAGAAGGCCCCATCGGCATCATAAGATTAAAGAAAGCTAGTAGAGCTTTGAGAAGAAGTTTACCAGAATTCTCATGGACAGTTTCTCCCCTTCCAGGACAGGAACAAAGCTGCCGTAGATCTCCTTGTTTACATCGTTTGCCTCGGAGGACCTGCACATTTACCATACAAGCTTCTATAGGATTAATTACGGAAAGTAATAGAAAAAAATACTTTTGAAATATATTACAATACATATTATGGGTTATTAATTTTAATTGAATATGTGTTCAATTTTTTATACGTAAATAATATTATATTATATTATATTATAATTACTGTATTTATACTTATAAAAATATTAATATCTGAAATTGGACTCCTATTTTACTCAATTATAAGGAAGGAAAAAACACTACAAATTTCTCTAAACCCCCACTTCCGCTACAAATTTCTCCAAACCCCACGATACAAACTTAGCATTAAAGTAAATGTGTGGTCATTTTAGTTAGAAAATTTATTTCCTTTTAAATTTTGTAATAAAATACTTAATTTAGTGAAATACAAAATAATCTATATTCACAAGATAAAAGTGAGGGAAATAAATAATAATTTTGTAAAAATATTTTATAAAACTTTTAATATAATAAAAAATGTAAAATTTTCAAAAAAAAAATTGTCCGCTAGTAACAAGAGAATTATGACGTTTTTTTAGTCTAATTCAATTTATCAAAATAAATAATAAATTTCAAAATATGATATTTAAGTAAGCGAAAATAAATTTCCTATAAAAATCTAGATTTAAATTTATTTAATTGTGTTAATTTAAAACATTTTCAAATTATTTAGTATCATTAAATAAATCAACATTTTGGGTTACAAGTTTTTTTTTGCACAAAGGGTTACTAGTTGACATTTTCTGCTAATTGAACATTTGAGTATTAATATATATATTAGCGTTTTCATTTGTACATTTTATTCTGTAAAAATTAATTGTATACCTATAAATAATCATATAAATTTTCCCTTAAAAATTAAATAACTAATAATATTAATTTTCTTATAAACCTACATGATTGTCCTTTGTTCTTTGATGTTTTATGTTGTGAATGATCGTTACCTTGACTGGTCGGTGCAGAATGAGGTCTTAAGGTTGCCGCCGCTTGTCTTGGAGATGTAGAAATGCATAGAGGTCTGCTCTGACCGGCTCAGATCGGCCAGGACAAGGAGGCCAAAGGGCCCCAGATAGCCACGCTGGGCAGCTCCACCACTGTCAGCACAGCTAAATTCTTGATCGGCCACCAGTTCCGCCGCTGCCAGGGCCGCCTTATCGACCTCAAACTCAGCCACCACATCAGCCTGCCCACCCATTAATTTACTGTGTTAGCCGTGTAAGAAAATATTGTGGATGGATAATTAATAATATAAATATTTACTTAAAAGTTATTAATTATTAGTAAAGAAAATTTTATAATATTATAAATTCATAATATTTTCCTGTATTATTAATTATATAATTTATAATTCAATTATTATTTTTACAATTTCGCATAATTAAAAATAATTGTTTCAACTTACATATTTTTTCTTTATAATCAGAAAAATTACTAGTCAACTTCTAATTTCGACTTAACACTATATATAATATCATATGATAAATAACTGTATCAATTGATTGGATTTATTTTTAATTAAAAGTAATTATTTATAAATATTATAAAATTTTCAATATTATAAATTTATTGCACTTTTTTATTTTATTAAATTTAATTTATATCCCTATAATAAGATTTATATTCTATAAATTAATTATTCATTACCTGTGAAGAAGACGCGACATCGAGAGGAATCACCGCACCTGCATCGACCTTTATGTTGTTGAACTCTTTGCCGTGGAGCCTCAGGCCCTCGATCTCCTCCACCGGCCACTGGAGCAGATGAGTCCCGGTCTTTTGGTCCAGTAGCAACGTCCTCGGAATGCTCTGCAATAGATCAAATCATCTATGGCCAGCTAAAATATAGAGATGTAAGCCAAAAATGGGAGGCACATATCCACAACACCCTTGAGAAGAGGAAGCTACCTGAACAGAAGCCCAACCCTTGAGAAGATCAGCTTTCTCGCTGTCTGATTCGCTGATCCAACCCCACAGGATCCTTCTGCCCTTTTTCTGGTCGTAAAACGTCTTGGAAGCATAGAACTTGCCGTAATCATACTGGATCCAGATCCCGGCGGGGTTGTCCGGTGACCATGTATTAGCCGCCTCATCGTACGTCCCGATGACATAGTAATCGCGCTGATCATCCTGGACGCTCACCTTCATGACATGCTTCACCTCTTCCCCATTGGCTGATGTGTCGAGCCCGTTCTCCGAGTTGATCGAGACCGGAAAGAAGTCGATGCACTCCCACATCCCGGTCTCCGACGCCGAGTGCAAAAGCTCCGGCAGAAGCCTGTTGTTGAAATTTGTCACGCTAGAAAGTTTCTACTAGGGACATAAAATTTCTAATACCTGTAGGTTTTGAAGTCTTCGGTCTCGTAGACGAAAGCCAACCCAGTCCTACCGGCCTTGGAACCAATTGTGATGCGCCACTTGCCCTCGGAGGTGCGCCAGGCAGTGGTTGGGTCCCGGAAGTCTTCCTTGTCGATGCCTTTAGGCGGGTCGATGATAGGGTTGCCGGGGTACTTGACCCAGTCGATCAGAAGTGGGTCGGAGAGGTTCGCGGGGTAGGCGAGGTTCTGGAGCTGGGCCGACTCGTTGGATATGCCTGTGTAGAGCATGACAACCTGCCCGTCCGGGAGGAGCGTGGCTGAGCCGCTCCAGACGCCATTCTGGTCATACCACTGGTCTGAAACCATGGCCAGAGGGAGGTGTGTCCAATGGACCATGTCTTCCGACACGGCGTGGCCCCATACTAGGTTGCCCCATACTGCCCCCTTCTGGTTGTATTGGTAGAAGAAGTGATAGAATCCATTGTAGTACATGGGACCTGCATATCGACCCCGAGAAAACATCTTGGCCAATTTTATAATTTGGAACATTTACTGATTGTAGTTATCATTTACCGATAAATAGTTGTTCATATCTAAGTTAAGTAATTAAATCTTTCTAAACTTATAAATTCACCACTATAATAAAAAAATATAATCGAATTAAGAAAAAGTATGGATTGATTTAATAATTTGTTACATCTATTGATTTTAATAGTTAAATAAGATATTATATATGGATAATGTCGAGCAAATATCTACTAAAAAATTATTATTAATAATTAGTTAAATATTTATAATCTTATAAACCTATATTAATTTTTTTAAATTAAAAATAATTTACTTCAATTAAGTATTTTTCTTATAAATTTACAATATTTAAATATAATTTACTCGAATTAGGTATTTTATTTTTTCTACAAACTCGGATTACAATGTTTACGAATAATTGATTAGTGATGGCAAGGAACGCTTACCGTTGGGATCTGATGGAGCAGATGAGGCGCATTTCTCCGTGTGGTTGCCGCCGGCGAGGTGTCGGTGGCCGGACAAGGGAGAAAAGCGTAAATCAGCATATAATTACAATACACTTCATCAAGGGATCCGTGTCTGGTTTGGTTTTATACCATGCACGGCAGCCATCATCCATAATTAAACGTAGTTTAAAATTTCCCCAGCAAAAATGGCTTAGTCAGATCCTCGTCACTTTCAATATAAGAGATAAAGCCACAGCGCACAGTACCGTTCATCCAATTCTTCTCCGGCTGAAAGTGGAATCCGGTCCGTTGCCATGTCAGCATGTTCTTCGTCCACGGATACGGCAGCCCTTTAGTTTCTCCGATCACCGTATGGCTCGATTCATCCGACACCCCTTCTGGCCTCCCGGAAGAAACCGGCACAGCACCATTGTTAACATGTTCGATAACCGGGCCAGGCTTGGCTATCAAACTTAGCAGGTCGATGCAGCAGAAGGCAACGACCAAGATACACGAAAGACTGATGGTGGCGATGACCAACCTTCGGCTGGATCTGGATCGGAGGTGCCCTCCTCCTCCGTCGCCGCCGCCGCGGAGGAGCGGGGTAGAAGAGGAAGAGTTGGATGGGCCCTCGATCGGATGGTCAGTCACGGTGGCTTCTGGCGCCCCCATGAGGGATTGGGCGACTGATAAAATAGAAACTTTTTTTTTGTTGGGTAGAAGATTTAGATGGTAAGCTAGCTGGGATCCATAGATGTGAGAGAAGATCTATGTGGGTGGAGGGAGAGGGATGGGGCCATAGCCATATGGCTTTTATCGATGGACAACTGGGTAGAGTCTAACATACACTAATATTCTATTTACACAGATTTTCATAATTTTTTATGAGAAAGTAACGTAGACGAATTTTTATAATTTATGAGGAGAAGTACGTGAGACGATAATGGCTCGGAGTATATATAATTAAAATTAATAACTTTATAAATAATAAAATATTTCTAAAATTATAAACTTATAAGAATCACTCAACAAAGGTACCATATATTATTATTACAATATAAAATCGAGTGTAAATAATAGTACTTATTTGAATATAAATTGTTGAACTGTTTATACTTAAAAATAATTATTTATAAATTATATAAACCTTACAATTTTATAAATATATAACACTTTTTTTATTTTATCTAATTTTAATTAATTAAATATTTATAAATTTATAAATACATCACACTTGTCTATTTAATTTAAACAATTTGCCTACTTGTCTTAAATTTTAATTGTAACTTAGAAAAAATAACATATTATGTGTGGAAATGTCCCACTCCACTAATCAATAAACAATCACCAGTCAAATGTCTTAAATCCGGTTTGTCTTTATGGGCAAACTTAATACTAAACAAAAGGACCTTCTGAGTAGTTGCTGACTCGGATTCAGAAGGCAATGAGTCATCGTAAAAAAAATATCACCAACTTAATTTTGACTTCTAGAATAGACTAATTCTTTTATTATTATCTCGTAAATAAATTTAATTAAAAAACATTAAAGAATAATTTTTTACTATATAATCATATATTAAAGTAAAACACAGAGATTATTATTTTTAATATTTTAATACCGAAATAATAAAATGCGTGGGGTCGATAATATAATAATAAATTATATAAAATAAAAATGTATTTTAAGTTTATAATATTAAAAACTAAATATAAATAATAAATTTTAATTAAATACGAGTATAATTCATTATTTTTTACGATACTTCCTATTAATAAAAAAATTTATTTTTAATTATGAATATATCGAAGAAATTAAATACATAGTATTATCCACGTATACATGACAGCCTTGCCGCCCACGTGCTCAAACATTGTTTGTGCTACAAGACAAAGGAAGGGCCGGAGACTATAAGGGAAACTAGGGTCCACAATTTTTAGTAGAACTACTCGTATCAAGAATCTTATTGTTCCCATTAATTTAACAAAGTATGTTTGGAAACTCATTTTACTAGATCTTGATATCCACCATATTATAATTTATGATATCATTCAAATAAAACTATATTAGAATAACTTATAATTACATAATTTATAAGTTATTATTTATTAGGAATATTTATATTATTTACTTACTTGCTATCATATTATATAAAGAAATAATAGTCAAATATTAATATATTTAGTACTAGTATAAAAAATAAAATTTATTTGTGTTATAAATAAATAACGTAGAGGTTGTACTATGAATTTTCGATTTCGATTTAGTGACGAGTTTTTGGTTTAACTCTACCCCGAAAGGACCGCAACAACTCATTTCACTGTATCGTGTCAAGAGTGGAGAGTCGACCAAAATAGCACTTGTACTGTATTTTTTAAGCACTAGGGTCGAGACCGGCCATAGACTTTAAGAGAAGTCTTATAATTTTGTCGGGAGAGTTTCTGGAGTTTTTATACTTTTGTGAATTAAATTAGATTGGTACGTAAAAATGCAATTAACTTTAGGGGAAGGAAGGTAAAATAGTTGTTAATGCATTTTTTGGTTTTATTTTGTTAAATTTAGTGAAAATCGAGTTAATTAGATGTATTTCAATAAATTTTCACATGCAAAATTCATACAAAATAGTTGAAGGAGTGTGATTTAGGTCGGTATTGCGGCGGAGTGGGGTCAATCAACTAAAGTTGGGTAGGATTCGATATGAATCGGTGATATTAACTAAAATCAATCTTATCTATTTAATTTCCCTGTATAATTTAAATTATAGCATATTTCGATCCTAATACATCTAAACCCACTCTGTAAAAATCACGAATTCTAATTCGAAAAATTAATTTTGATTCCAATCTGATCCAATACCATTTATACAATTAGTATACCACTTCGGACAAGAGTATAGTAAGACAAAATATATTGTTACAGGGACCACAACAATTGAAATTGATCTGCAAGATGACGGTGATTCTGAATATTGCATGTAAAGATGGTGGCCGTGGCAGTAGAGCAGAGAAAGGGGAGATAATGGAATTCTGGTTGTCCTGCTGTTAGGTTGGTGTAATAAGAATAATTAATCCGAATCATTGAGGGCCCACCAATGGCCACAATGTGCAGAGGAAGATGAAACATCGGTCATGTTCACGTACTAGATTCGGTCGGTGGATCGAATGAATTTGGAGGGTGGCCATTGCTCAACAGATGCAGGTGGCATTCAGAGATCCAAGACATTTACTATAGTTGTAAGATATATACAATGTAGTATTAGCCATAACTCGACGAATTTGTAAAGCATGGAGACCGTCACAAACGGGAAGAAGGTAGCTTCACATGTTTATTTACCGACAAGAGTACGAGGCACAAGATACAGGTCTTTGGAATAACTTACTCAGCGACTCTGCAAGGGGGCAGTGGATCAAAAGTTAACACTCGATACTGAATCAAGGAGCTGGTCAACTGAAGCTTAATGAGAGCCATTCAATATTTTTGAGGAATGGAGGTGACTTCAAACGTTTGCAGGAGGCCAGATCTTTCCAAATAAGTGCTCAACTCGCTTTGATTGGTTGACATAACCATCAAGCCCAGCGGCAAGTAGCTCTACAGAAGCTGGCCCCATGGCAGATGCAAGGCTTATTTGATCCCACTTGAGGAGCTGAGATGAAAAAATGCACACATCTTAGTCCAAGTTCAAGTAGGTAAGATGAGGAAACAAGCTATAGTCAAGGACATATTATCACATTCCTAGGAACAAGAGCATTTGAGGGGCCACTTGTCATTATTCTTTTCCATCAAGAAGCAAAATCCAACCCATACATACAAGTGCTTGTAGAATGTTCGGGGATATATATGGCAAATAGTTTTTCGTCCAGGACATGTTTTAAAGGAAAATAATTGTATAGAGTGGAATATTGAAGCTCACCTCTTCTTTGCTGAACTCATATGTTGAAGCAGTCTGAGGTGATAGCCTTCTAACAAAAGAATACTTCTCATCAGGAACAGAAGCAGACTCTTTGAGAGACTGCAGCACTTTCAGTGGGGCAATTATATAGTCCACCCTGCAAAAGCATGCCACAGCTCTCAGCATAGTTATGAAACTATTAACACCCTATCGGTGCATGACACTATTAAATTCTTATAGTAGATTACGAGCTGCAAGATGGATATAGGGATCACCCCAAAAGACTGAACAGATCCTGCTTGTTTCGAACTGCCGCTGCCATCAATTTGGACTTAAGTCCATACTTGTGTATGTAGTTGTATGCCTTTGTGACCTGCAAGATGGAAGGTACTAAATCAATACTGCATATAGCATTCAGCCAGGGATATTAAATGTTGTGGTCCAACCCATTTGGGATTCTAAAGTTGAAAAGGACCTCTTAGCAAGTAACTAAAAGTAGGTTTTCCCTCCCTTGAGACCACAAATTGTTTGTGAAAAATGCTTGTGACTGGACGACTTGAGAGCTGACAGGCTCTAGATTACTCAGAATCTAAGAGCATTATTGATACCGTACAGTTTATAACAAAACAAAAAATCACAAGATAAGTGATTATGTAACTAACCAAAGCCAATCCAGGATCCTTGCCCCTCTTAATTGCAGCATCTACCTCAGCATCGCCAGAATGATTCCGGGCCCAGTCCTGGAAAGAAATTATGAATGAAAAAATAAAACTCATGATGTGAATACAAGCATATTCAAGGGGATGAAAAGGGTTTTACCCTAAGGCGGCCCACAAAAATTTGAATAACTGATGCGCCAGCTTGGGCTGCTGCTGCAGCTTGGGCAAAACTGAAGACATATGACCACAAGTTTGTTAGTTATGCTATATGAAGAAAATTGTAAAATAAAATTGCTGAACCTGTAATATTTCTAATGGGCAAAACCAATAAATATACACCATCAGTTCAGTACAGAACTAGAAAAATTGTGATGACATGAGCTGCCTAAGGAACATTTGATTAAAAGAAAAATGCAGTAGTTTGGTTAGTAAGATTCTGAGTATCATCCATTCAAAGGTGCATTTAAGGGGTTATTGAGAGTGGAATGCAGTGGTACAACTCCATGCCTAACAATCAAGAGGTTGTGGGTTTGTGCCTCTTAATCCTCTATTCCTACTATCCCTTCTAGCCTCACAGCATCCCATTGTAATCGAAAGAAAGTGCATTTGAGAGGAAGAATCAATAACAACCCCAGAAAGATATACCTGTAAATAAAAGTCAAATGTGTCTGTATGCCTTCCAACTCGAGCAATCTTGAAGCCTCTATACCCTGCACATGACAAAAAGGTAATTGGCATATTGTGCGAACCATCAAGATACCAACATAGTATTCCACCTAAAAGGAATTCATAAGCATGGTCATAGAATAAAAAAGAAATGGACATTAGATAAGCATCTCCTTCGGACACTCACTTGCCAGGTCGAAGGAATTTTAAACAGCAGTTTCTCAGGAGGTACATTGACTTCACCATACAGCCTTAACAATTCATGAACCTACATAAATTAGAAAGTAAACAGAATCAGATTGCATACCCAATTTTATAAATACACAATGGTTAAATTACTATTGTTAACCCACTTTAGCTAATCTCTAGAACAATGCTAACCAACTTATTTCATTCTTAAGAATCAAATACCTTCCTAATAATGCCATGAGTATCATAGGCAAGGCAGGCATCCACTTCAGTTGATACGCGACCAGGAACAAATTTTGCCAGATCACATCCAACATTCACCAATGCCTGCATAATGTGATCTTTCAGCAATAAGACCATACGGGCAGGAGGAAAACCTTACATCCAGCATTAATTTTGTAAAGCAAGGGAGAAACCTAAAAATATCAAAATTTCAGCCACCTTTGGGTATCACTCTACAATATAATTGGCAGACAAATGCAGGAGGGAATAGATAACCTTGTTAACGAAACAGGAAAATCTCACTTCACTATTCTCCAAGGCAGAGCACCCGGAATCAGCCAGTGCCATATCCACAGCATTCTACATATGAAAAGTAATCCAATGAATCAAAATCAAAGCTTGGAATTAGCTCACAAATAAGACAAAAAGTGCGCGTTTACCCTAAATACGGTATCAGGAAGTCCACAGATGCCCAATAGCAGCGACGGGCTAACTGTCGCTGCAGTTGGCGGGAACCTATCCTCACAAGAACGGTAACTTATTGGTACAAGTCGAATAGAACGCGCTCAATCTAAGGCCATGATTTACATTCATAGGTCGGAAACAGCAATACTCACTTCTCGAAGTCATCAAAGATGACGGTATCAGGGACGATCTCACTGAAGATGGAAACAGAATCCAATTCGGTCCTCAAACCTATAAACCAGTCCAAATTCAGTTGTTACAAAAATTTTCCAACATTTTGAGCAGAAAACGAACTGTGAAAGACCGGATGCTCCTAATATATATGTAGAGAGAGAGAGCACCGGCATCGAGAGAGGAGTTGGCGACAGCTCGAATACGAAGGAGCGGCAAACGTCATCGGAAATCGAGCTTCGAGGAGGTAGATCGAGCTAACAGTTTCAGCTTCCCGTCCTACAAAACCGAATTAGCGGTAAGAATGTGGAACTCAGCAGATGAGCTTGCGAGCGTACAAATGGAAGCTGAAAGGGAGAGACTAGAAAGAGTACACGAAGGGAGAGTAACGAAGAAGAAGAGAGAGGAGTGGACAATGTCGGAGATCGCAATGTGAGCGGCAATGCGCCGATTGTTCAGCCAATCTATGAGATATGTCTCAACTCTTCATAGGGGGAGGGGGACGGGAAGCTTCTAGAATCACGTTTATACGATCGTTTTGCAATCAATAGCGGAAAGTATGGGCCTGTAATTTGGGCCTTCCTGAAACTGGGCCTCCTAACCCAATGGCTTAATGGGTATTTTTGGTGCTGCTTTGACTTACATCATGAATCAGATTATACCCATATAACAAAGGAAACCCACATCAACAAGACTTACATGGACAGCTGACTAGTGTCTCATTTCACTCGCATGCTCACTCAACCGTCTACCAGACCAGACGAACCACACTCGAAGGTTGACTCGGACCTTGTTGGACAACCGGAGATAAATACACCTGACCCGACATATGAGATCACTGATCAGTGCGTCCATCGGCCTAATCTAGGCTGGCTAGCCCAATAACGAACTCGCCCAGGGCCTGAAGGAACAGCGCCGCCTCGTACACCGTCGTGGCCCCCACGATCTCCGAGATGGTGCTGTGCCTCAGCCGGTTCACGTCCCTCAACACCCTCCCGAGCTCCTCCATCTCCTCCGCAGCCGCCTCCCCGATCACTGCCGCGGCTGCCTCGTCGCCGCAGTCCTCTGGCCAGCCGGCTGCGAGGTGCCCGACGAATCTCATCTGGGCAGCCCTCATGCGGCCGAGCAGGGCCGGCAGCATGAGCCGCAGCCCCCGCTCGATCTCCTCAATTCGAGGCCTCAGAGACTCACTCGAGTTCCTCCACGCCATAGCAGTCTGCCATTGCTTCTCCACGAGCTGCCCATCCTTGTTGAAGTCCAAGTTGCATCCTGCATGGAAAGATAATCAAGAAAATATTAATTTTAGTCCAAGTTTGGTGACTTTTGTTGCCAGACGAGACCCGCTTGAGACTTTTTTTTAGTTATTAACCCTCGTAAGTTGTGTTATTTACCAAGTTCATATTCGTCGCCGGAGCCGTCGCCGTCCAATAACGACCGGAGGAGGTTGGTGAATAGATAAGGATGGAGATCGCCGAGGAAGAGGAAGGACCTCTCGAGGGGACCACGCCAAGGCGGATCGAGGAGCAATGGGACCTGATCGGGGCTGGCCGCCGCCCGGTCGAGGGCGGCGTAGTAGGTCTGGAAGTGACCGAGGAGGGCGGAGACGTGAGCGGAGAGGTCGTCAAGGGAGGCGGTCGGGGCGGAGATCGAACGACAGAGCCGCGGCAGGAGCCTGTTCCTCAGTGATTCGAGCCAGTCCCTGTGGTAGCTCTTGAAACGGCGGCTCGTCTTCTTGAACGGAAACAGAGCTGAAAGAACGGAGACTCGGTGGTTAATACATATAAGCTGATCGGAATATGGAGAGAGAAGTTGAGAGATAGAGAGAGAGAGACACTTGATGATTTGGGCATCTGCAGAATGGATGGAATCTTTGGGGGTCTTGATTTCTGGATCTCGAATTTTTCTTCTTCTTGTTGGAGGAGAGCAGAGGGTAGACGGGTACCATTTAGGCGGGAAGATTGTTAACAGGGGAGAGGAGCAACGTCGCTGGTAGTTGTTATATGGGAGTTCGATTTCTTGGGTTTACGGGCGTAAAAATGATATGAAAGCAATTATAAATAATCAAGTAGCATCCAATATTATCCAGCACTAGTGGTCTACTGGTAGAATAGTACCCTGCCACGATACAGACCTGGGTTCGATTCCTGGCTAGTGCATGTAAACTTTTTTTGTTTTTGGTAAATTCCATTTTTAATTAAAAAATTCATATAAAATTTCACGCTGTGAAATGCCCTCGATACCCTTATCTTCTGAGCCCATCAGTCAAACTCGAACAGACCGATCGCGCTTTGGGAGTACCGGAATAGGCCAATTTCCCGCCTCCGCCACTGCCTCCCACCTGCTCCAATGGAGCGCGATGCCGCCACCAGGACAAAACTCCTCCACCGCCTATCTGCTGTGGATGTAGCCCTATCCCGCGCTCTCCACGACCACAACTTCTTTCCCCGTGGCCTCTTCTTATTGCTCGAGCTCTCTGCCGATTTCCGCCTCTTCTTCCCTTCCGCCCTCTCCATCTATCTATCGCCGGCACTCTCTGCCCTCCTGCAGCCCTTCATTGTCCCCCTAATCCTCGGTCTCCTCCTTGATCTGGCGCTGATCGGCCTCATCAAAGTCATCTTCCGCCGCCCTCGACCACTCTACAACAAGGACATGTGCGTCGCCGTCTCCGTCGACCATTACTCCTTCCCCAGCGGCCACTCCTCTAGGGTTTGCTTCGTCGCTGCGCTGTTCTTCCTGACGAGCAAGTCTATTAAACATGACATTTTTGCCGATCATCGGATGTTGCTAGGAGTGTGGATGTGGGCGGTGACCACGTCGGTCTCCAGGGTTCTGCTTGGGCGTCATTTCGTGTTGGATGTCTTTGCAGGGTCGTGCTTGGGAGTGCTTGAGGGCCTCATCGCCTTCCATTATCTCAGCCTTTACTAGACGCTGAGGTACATCAAAATCATGTTCCAATCTGATTGATCAATTGGTTGTATCTTTACTCACTGAATTAAAACTCTGAATTGGAGCAATGTGTTTGTGTCTGCTACTGTGTTAGTTATGTTACATTGGATAGTCTTCAATCTGAGATCCCCGGGAGTTAAATTATGAATTAATTTGGAGATTGATTGTCCCGACGAGCTGGCAATTGATGACCATTCTATATGTGATGTGATTCAAGGAGCTTTTTTTGTGGATTGATTCAACAAGTTGTAATTTCAATTGCTTGATGCAAGTCTACTACGCAATGGCCTATGAGCATTTTCAGTATCTGGACATGTAATTTTCAACTCAACTCTGTGTACGATACTTTCTGGTGATAGTAATCAATTTCCTTTGATGTATGAATCTTTGTTTTTTATCCTTTTGGTGAATAGAAAACTATATCTATTACGTGCTCCATTTCTTTCAAGAAATGGTCTTTGTAACTTGGGAGCTTTCTTTGTAAGGATTCTCAAATGCAGTATCTTTAATTTTGTATTTGACAGATAGGTCATTTCATACATCACATTTCATATTGCAGAAATTAACTCAGAATATCCATTCTTATCTTTTGATGGGGATACAATTGTCTAGATAATCAAAAATTGTCTTCCTTTATCTTTATTGAGTAAAGACTCCGTGAAATGCTGCAAGGTATTAGGAACTGTTTCACATTAATTTTTACAGAAACTTTAAATGAGAATCACTTTGTAAGGATGAATATTTTGATCTTAAAAAAAAGAAAACAAATGTTCTGGCATTATTATAATTAAGTTTGTTTCCCATCTCCTTTTCATGTCAATTCTCAACTCCATTTTTTTAGTTTCTGAAGCATATAGACTGCTCATTCTGTCAATATGGCCTTGAGAAACTGGCACAATTTAATGGTTGTTGTTGATGACTGAAAGAAATGTTAATCAGAGTTGGATCTAAATTTTTTTGGAAATTAAGTTGGATCTGATGTTGAAATGGTCACACTAAATTTGACGCACTTTTGTTGTGAGGAAAGAAACTTTGCACCTAAGTTTTTTGCTGACACAAACAACATGGTCACACTAAAAGTCCATTATGACTTTTTCTTGAAAAATGTGAATGAAATGCTCCGGATCTATCTATAAATTGTTTATTTATTCCATTATCTTCAGCATGGTTTTGACTATATATATAAACTAGAGGTGTGAAATCAGATGATCTTCCTGAGAAAAGAAACTTTGAATTATTGAAGTATCTCTTCATAAAATTTTCCATGTTAAATAAGATCAGAAGTAGAAAATTATGACAGTGTTCAAAGAGAAAACAGTGCAATTTAAACTCCATTCAGATGTCATATGAAAAATGTTCTCACATGAAGGCCATCCAAAATAATTGGTTCCTTATCTGTCTACACCTTTTCACAGGACATTTTCCTGGGGTTGACAGCATCCATACACATTGCTTTTGTAACTTCGCATTTGTTTCAGAAGTTGTAGAATTCGCTTTCCCATACTGAAGATGGTCCTTATCACTGTTGCCAGTCAAGGAAACCAACTTGATGATAAGATGGACCACTAAGCACAGGGCCTGCTCAAGAAGGTTTGATGATTAAAATGTTGTTATTTGTTCTATTCAAAATATGATAGCTCATATATGTGATGCTTTTTTAGTGCTATTAAGGTTTAGGGATGCTAGACTTTTCAAATGTGGTGGGGGCACCCCCACATGCATATCTAAGTCTCTGCTTTATTCTGTCTTTTGTTTTGGGGTCCTAAAAGCCTGGCTTTAGTTCATTTCTTTCATTAAGTAAACAAATGAAGCAAGTATGAAGTACACAAGTCTAGTACCCTAGATCAGATTGGCCAATCAGTCTACCATTTTAGGTGTTGAGTATGTGCTTATGTGATATCAACTCTATGGAGAAATGTTTTTTTAGTCTCTTCAATTAGATATTGAAATGACTAAATGTAGGAAGATTGAATTTTCCTATTATTTCCAAATGTTTCTTTGGCCAAGATAAGCTTATGTTTATCTTATTAGGAATTTGTCTGTATATGGTTGTCCTCATTTTCTTGTTTACGTTTTCCTTTGTGGTAGATCAAACTGCTACCTTTTATTGTACCAAATTTGACTAAGAACCACCATGGATTATGTTGTTGATGTAGGGTAGTCTTTAAACATACAGTTTTTTATATGGATGATGTCCGAATGTTGAAGTATTCGAGCAATCTGCCAAGTAGTGTATTATACAATTTGTGATCTATCATTAAACCACAGATTCTGATACAATGGATTCAACCCATATCCTTAAAACTTGTAGCTGTTACTTCAATGTTTGTGGCTTTGGCTTCTTTTTTTTTTTCTTTTGGAAGTGTGGCATTGGCTTTACCATGTGTTTCTTATTCATTGATGTGTACATTGGTTATTATGTAAAAGATAAACAGAAATAAAACACCTTTGGGACCACTGCATACTGTAAAAGACTCATGTAGCTGTATTGCATCATTGCTTTCATTAGCGGTGGCTGAATTCTCAAATAAGGCCCTATTCTTTTATTATTTCGGCTTAAATAAGGCCATAACCTTTGCAAAATAGCTCAAATAAGTCATTAATATTTGCATAATAACTCAAATAAGACTATTCACTTAAATTTAGTTTTATATATTATAACTTATGGAGTGAAAGGGAGATGGGATATGGCAAAACTTAGGGCCCTATTTGAGCAAATTAGAAAAGATGAAGGCTCTATTTGAGCTAAAAAAGTTATGGTATTATTTGAGTTATTATACAGGGTTATGCTCTTATTGGACCTGAAAAAAAAAAGAATAGGACCTTTGAGATTTTACCAAAAAGGTTAGTGACCTGTTTGAGATTTCAGCTGCAGTTCTTTGGCCTGGTATCCTTATTAGTCATGCCCCTGATTATTTGATATGCTGTCTGGAGCAAATTATTTTTCATCAAAATTTATACTGGGCTATTAAATTTTGTTTCATTCAAGAACCCCATGAAATGGCTTATGATATTTATCTGCATTATTCTCCAATTGGTTGTGTTCATAGCCCATGAAAATTCTTGCATTATGACATGATTCAATCAGCAGTCAACTGTTAGTAATGACACTTTGTGTGGCTGAGATGATGGCAATGTTGGCAATGCCACCTTCATCAGTTGAATAACAAAAGTAGGACTTTAACATTACTCTAACCAGAGAATTTTAGCCACAAATGTAGCTGAGATTTTTTTTTCCTCAAAAAATCTATAATACGAATTACAATCTTGATCCCTGTTAACCTAGCAGATCTCTCCAATCATTTATCTCCACTGTGTTGGTTCTGTTTGTGTGGAGTCACTGACCAACCCTGGACCATTCCTGGTCCCATGATGTGCTGCTATATACGTTTGGAAGAAGACTGGTCCCATGAGCCCCCTATTGCGGGGCCACCACCTGCTAGCCACTAACAAGTACTGTAGTCATGACTCCACATTATGACCTGAGGTGGGTGCTGCTGCTGTAGAGACTGAGCTCACAGTGTAAAGCATTGCCAGCTATACAGTATGTTTCTTTGTCAACATTGATGTTTCTCTCTTCTCTGGTCTGCAGATTTCAGGGGGAGAAACATGGCTTGGCATCTGCTGGACAACCGTAAATGAGAAATGTTATCTCGGAAAAGATTCTTTGAGGCCAGATCGGTCGCAGGTAGGTACTTGTTGATGGTGTTAGTTCCCATATCACCTGCAAGGTTACCTGTACACTTTGCTGAGCTCTCTGTTGGATATAAATCCGGTCTGGATCCGGTTCTTTTCAGCATAGGGAGCCAAATATATGCAGGCAATAATTGCTACTGAATTGGATGAAGATAGATGATCGCTTCAAAGATGCCTAGTGTTGGGCAAATGCAACATTTTTGCATAAGAAAAAAGGGGAAACCCCAATGGTTGCTTACAAACCCATAGCTGTAATGTCATGACAGGCAGCCAAAGTTCGTCTCTTTTTTAGATACTAAAACTGCCCCTTTGTTTAATTTAGTATATAATACTTGATTATATAGGTTTATTTACAATTTTTCATTTATAGCCTTTTCCTACTATACAATTCAACATCCTCCCATGCACAGTTGTTCTATTAAACTGTTATAATATGGTATTCTCTCTAGCTGCCAGTAGAGCCCCACCTGGGCGACTGAACTAAAGTATTTTACATCTAATGTGTTGACAGGGCAACTGAACGTATAACCGAGGCAGATTGGTATTCAGTCATAAAAGCAGTACTGACAGCACCTGAAAGTAAGAACAAAGTAGTAAGATGATAAGAAATAAATTCTCAGAAGCCTGCGGCTCAAAAAACAGTAGTGATTTCATTGTGATGGAGAGACACACTACTGCATCTGAACCTGCATCCTCCCCCTCCATCATCATCCAGCAATGGTTCATCCAACCTTGGTGATCTTATCTTCTTCCATACCATGTAAATGTAAGAGGGGTCAATAATTTTGATTCTCTGATTTTTTTCCTCTTTCTCTGCTATTTTTTCAATTGATTTTGATTTCCCATCATTGCTTTTTGTGTAAGGGACCCGTTCTTACCTAATGACAGGACAATCAATATTCGAGGACAAAATATAATGGAAAAAGGAGCACGGCAGGGTGGTGGCTTATCACACGGCCTAACAGAAAGGTATAAATAAATCATCATACACTATAAATGCATGGTGTGGGAAATTGCCCATCCAAAATCCCTTTATAGGGTACGGGCGTCCCGCAAGATTAGTGTCCTCAGGGTCACGACTTGATTTGACGGAGATGACTGTCTGACTCTGTAAATGATGCTTTAGCGCATCATATGACCCGACGTGCCATAATGACCGTCGTGTTCACTAGTGATCCAATAGGCTAGAGGGTCGGCTTTGGTTCGAGCCACCAATAGCTCCATGCCAAGTGCGATTCACGTGGATCGGGGATCGGCTCCAAAGGTGCTTTTGGCCCCCTCCATTATCTCCTCCGGGTGTTGGGCTAACTAGCTAGATAGGGGTAGGGAGGTGGGAGAAAATTTTGAGCATCAAAGCACGTGCTGTGTTGGTGAGACACAAAATTATCATATGATATGATATGATGTGAAGATTGAAGTGATGGCAAGGGGGAGGAGGTTGCAATTAGAGAGGTATGGAGTGGGGGGGCTGTGGTAGCTTTTGCTTCATACGTTAGGGACATCAGGCGACCCCTCCAATTGGGGCCAACGAGTCTTGATCTGTGTTCCCTAGCTGGTATGATTTCTTCCACAGTGATCTCATTCAATTTATAGAGATATTTATGTGGTCGGTATGTCGCCTTGGATCGAGCATGGTCCGATATAGGGGACATGATCGACCGGACATCCCTCCCTCACTCATGCTCAATCGGTCATTTGTCCTACATATGTACTTTTATGCATGTGTTACATGGGGGGGGGGGGGGGGGGGGGGGGGGGGGTGGGGTGGGTGGCGGGGGGTGAGCTTAATAGTATGACCTAGCTATCTCTAGTGTTGCTCATGGATCAATTCAAGCCAATGGTGCTGTATTACCTGTTAAAAGTGGTTCAGCAATATACCCTAATGAACTGCAATATTATTTTTGGTGGGTCCAGGAGCAGTAATATTAGGAATGTGTGAAATCGACCCACTTTGAACCAGGGTTGAGTTAATTGATTTGGGACTGGCTTTTTAATACTATTTTATAAAGAGCACATAGAATTGGAAGGAGAAGGGTGAGGGCACTGAAGACTGTCGGAGGAGCATGATTGCCCATCTATGTTCCAAAAGTTTTGGTTCAAAGGTGGCCACAGATTTGAATGGAGTTTAACTTGTCCATGGAGGGTAATCATCTTTCCCCCTTCAAGCATATATATATATATATATATATGTTTTGAGTAGAATAATATTTTAGTATTCAAATATGTTTTCTTACTAATATTATATCCAAAAATTTCCAAATTTGGTTATTTGATTTAAGCATTTTAATTTTGTCCAACAAATTAATCATTTGGTTTAATTTTTCCAATGAGCATTGGCATAATACAAAGTTGGTTGTGTTGTTAATGCAGTTTAGATATATCATGGTGGCATGTTAAATTTTCAGTAAAAAAATGGAGTAAAAATTAATTATTAGATAAAATTAAAATATTTGAATTAATTTGTTGAATTTTAAAATATGATTATTGTACTTATTTGTCTCCAGGTTCTTGCAGATGTGACACCGCACCACATCACAGCCACTGGGGCTAGCTCATGGCTGTCTCTCAGGCCATAGAATGTACGTGTGGGTGTGTGGTGCCCACACAATGTGATGCATGCACTGCGGAAAATAGTGCAAAAAAATCCGCTTTAAATTTTCCTTGGCTATTTAATAATAAATATAAGAATTAGCAAATGGCACCCATCACTTTTTTTAAAAAAGAAAACTTATATAATAGATTCATTGGTAGAGAAATTACAATAAAGAATTAGTTTATTGAGCAAAAAAATAAAGAATTAGTTTCCAAGTGAATATTAAATTATAATTAAGTGAATTCTTCATTTTGTTATTTATTAAGAGAGAAAAAAAGGTACTTTCTTGAGATGACATAACCTATATATGATTCTTTTTTTGGAAATATGATCACATGACATAGCATGATCTCACTTCCATTTATATTTAAACCTCCACCTTAGTTTGGGAACATAATAATAAAAAATTGTCAGTTGGTGGTACACTATGTTAATTTAATATGCGAAAATATTGGTCACATGACCATGTGGATTCTCACCATATGTATTGTCCCCCCAACTTACTTTATACATATTCCTCCATACATGTATATGTTATATGTTTTAATACTAGTTGGGTTGCATAAAATATACAATCTTCCCATGTCTATGTCTGCCCATGCTCAAATATGAATAATAAACTTGAGAAAAAAAATTAGGGATATTGATAGTTTTACCCAAAAAATAATAAACAATATTTAAAAAATGAATTCCAATTAGGATTTGGAGTTGAGCAACAATTGTTGGTGGTCTGATTTGATTGATTTTCTCTTGTCTATCACTAATTAATATATGAAGCTTTTCTACATGCTTCCTTTTTCCTTTGTACCACACCTACATGGTAACTAGACATGAATTATTTGATCATTTCTTAAGTCCTTATAATCAATCAACCCTTGGACAACAGTACGATCATTGCCCATCTTTTTGGTCCTTTCGAGTAACTGAAGCCTGGTTTGGAAGTGCTATAAAATAGATAAACAAAGGGGTTGGTTCCCTGTAATTTCTTGAAAAGCCAACTTTTGAAACGTGAATTGAAAACCTCGTAAAGGGAAAAGAGAAGAAAGAAAACAAATAAAGAAGATGATGGAGTCAGAAGAAAGTAGCCTGGAAACTTGAAAAGGAGGAACACCTCAAGTGGGGTTGAGATCGGATCCACCATGACCCCTCCTATTGCTCAATATCTTCTTATTGACTGACTCTTTAGATGGAAAGTTTTGGCCTTCAAATTCACCCATCTAGAAGATGAAGTCGAACCAGTAGTAGAGAGGAGCATATTATTAGTTCTATTTTGCTTGACATTTCAGTCAAATTTGCTTTTTCTTGGTGATAATTTTGCTCGTTTCTTGTTGGGTGAGATGCCACTTTTCCATGAATTGAACGATAAATAGGTAATTGGATAGGAGAAGGCTCAAATCACTTTTACCCATTGAGGTTGTTCCTACACCGATAGTCAGTCAATAAAATTCCCATGGAACTGCACTGAAAGTTTCACCATCTTCAGGGAAAATTGGGCAAAAATGATTGGTATGAGATTATTCCTTTCCCGTAATTTGATTAGAGTTCAATGTGACATAATTATGTCAAAACAGTTATAAAATTTATTATAAATTTAAATTTTTACAAATAGACTTTAAAATGTATACAATTACCCATAACCTCTTATTTAAATATATATGTGGAATCTACTTAGATTATTTCCGGATTTCTTACCTCAGTTCCCTAGGTAGTGACTTCTATGTGTGTACTCTTCCTCTTTTCAAATACCTCTTGAAATGGGTTAGGGAAGTAGATGAATTTAAAGGAGTGAAATGGGTTAGGGAAGTAGATGAGATTAAAGTTGACACCAAATAGTCATGTTCTCAATTTAATATTCTCCTCAAAATTCAAGTATATAGTATTTATCATTTTTTTAAATATAATCATTTTTATTCAAAAGAAGTATTTTTTTTAAAAAATATCATACAATTTCTTATTTGAAATTATAAATATGGTAGCTAATCTTATTTAATTTATTCAAACGTACACCATCAATCAATTATGTAAATATCTATTATTTTATCATTCAAAAATGGTTAATAGATAAAAGCACGTGAGCATATTTTGACAGTAATTAATATAGTTTGTACCAATATCATTCTCTCCCATTCGAATATTTAGGTAACTATATCTCACCAACTCCTACTCATATATACGAGCCCTTACATATGTTTGTCTTTGTTTCGGGTATTATAGAAAATAACTCCCTCTTATATCTTCTCTTTCAATAAATACCATGTGCAATCAAGGCAACCTTTCAATACACTAGGTTTTTTATTCTAATATCATACTTCTCAATTATAGCATTGTCTTATCATTCTCAACCATGCCAGTATTTTAAAATTAATAATTGACTTACTATTTGACTATTATTGTTATTATCATTCTCATCCACATTATAAATTGAACCGTATAGGACCGCTCTCCATTTTTTTTGAAATTATATTGAGTCGATACTCATTATTTCTTAAATTTTATGTCATTATTATTTTTTCTCAAAGTTAAACTTTGAGCTTATTTATAAAAGTTGACACTAACCCATTTTTTGCATGTTGGGGCTTAACCATTTTACAAATATTGGACATTAATTCATTTTATAAACATTGATATTAATCATTTCAAAACATTAAGGGTTAAGTATTTTCATAAATATTGGGCTTAGTCTTTTCATAAACATTAGGTATTATCCTATTTCTTAAACATTGTCCTTAATCATTTCATAAACATTTGACCTTACAATTTCATAAACATTGACTTTAATTATTTCATAACGTTGAAATTAACTCATTTATAAATATTGGGTCATACTCTTTTCATAAACATTGGACCTTATAACATTTCTTAAACATTGACCATAACAAATTTATAAATATTGAGTATTAACACCTTTCATAAACATTGTACCTTAAACCTTTCATAATATTGGATATTAGTCCATTTCTTAAACATTGGCATTAGCCATTTCATAACACTCGGTCTTAGCCCCTTTCATAAACTGTAACACGGGAATATCTAAAAGTTGCAATTTAAACTCAATCAGGAAATCAAGATTGAAATATGAAAGGAAACCTGAATCGAGAATGAAAATTCAAACAAAGATTTGAAATCAAATTAGATAAAAAATCGAGGTTGGACCTAGACTGGGAACTTGAGCCGGGAATTGAGATTCAATTAGATTAGAGATTGATTTCTTAAGGTAGAAATCAAGACTTTTGGAAAAGCTGATTTGGAACGGTCAAAATTGAAGGATTTTATGTTAAATTATTTGGGGACTCGAGAAGGGCAAACAGTTAATTTAATTTAATTAAACAAAGAAAGGGTCTATGGGTCTCAGTCGAGTTGACCCGACTCAAAAACCACGGTCGTGCATCCCCCATTTGTCCTGACAAATACCAACTATATGCTATCAGAAAAATCGGTCAAATTGATCCAATTTTTTTACCAAATTACACGTTACAAAAAGTATGAAATTAGGTTACTAATTAGATCAATTAGATTGATTTCTCTAATAGCATGTGACCGAAATCGGTGATGGGAGAGGAGGGAAAATGTAAAACCTGCACTTTTGAGTTAAGGAAAATCAGGAAAAAAACCGGTCAAAACGAGTAAGAAAACCAAGCCGATTTACAAACCCGATCATTTTGGAACAAGCAATTTGAAAATTTACAACTTCTGAATGATATAAAGGGTTTATTAAACCTTGGAAAAGAAACTTAAGACAAATTAGAAGAGAAAAACCAAATTGGTTCAGGTGAACGAGATTCCATAAGAACTTTGAAATTAAGCGTGCTTGCCCGAGAGTAGTGTGAGGATAGGTGACCTCTTGAACACACCTGAACACTTCTCTCTCTCTACTGCTCCATTTTCCGGTGAAGCTCGAACCAGAGCTTCGACTTGAAGATTTTCTTAACCTCGTAAGGAGAGGTTGGACTCTTTAGAACCAAGAGAAGACAACTATCTAATAGCAAACTTCAGTCAATTCGAGAACCGAAGTTGCCCTATTTCGACCAAGCTAAAATCGGCCATTTTGAGCCCTCCTCAAACCAAACCAAGCCCTCCCAACACCTTCTCAGTCCTTCCTCAGCCGAATTAGGACTGAAAGGAAGAACCTCTGGAGGAGAGCTACTTGCCCAGATTGAAAGCTCCGACCGCCGCGCCATCACCGAAGAATGAGACACCGGGAACGCCAGTCGAGGTCCAGCTTGCTAAGGACGGAACCCGACTAAGTGGAATTTCACTGCACTATCGGGTGAGTGGGATTATATATCATACCCGATTGGGGATCATAAGTACCTCGGTATAAAAACTCACTATTTAGTGGTATTTTAATTATCACCACTTAGAGAGAGTGATGTGAAAATTATGTGGAAAAACTACTTACCGGTTGTAAGTAAATCATACCTGGTTGGTATGATGAGACTTCCTCGAAGGAAGTTGAAAACCCATTCATCGGTTATGAACGGAGATACCCTTATACTGGTCAGTATAATGGATAGTGAAAACCTATTTTATCGGAAGTGTTCTCCCCTGACTATGTGCCAATCCTTAAACTATTTGGGAGACCTTCTCGACGGGAGCTTGAATAGCTCTCATAGGCTGGGGGCCTCGGTTTTGGAACCTAAGGGCTAATATGCCCTGTTTTTGAAAAACTTGAACAGTGGGCCATAGGCCCATGGACACGAGCAGTAGCTCGTAAAAGAACATGATATATATATATATGTGTGTGTGTGTGTGTGTGTGTGCCATTAAAACTTAATAAGTGAATCGTTTGGTCATGGTACCAAGGCAGGTCCGACATACTCAGTCAACTAGTAGCAGTGCGACATGACCGGTCTCTGGATCAGTCAAGAAAAACAGCTATAGGTTGAGTTGAAGGTCGGGACCGTTGGGACAAATGGCACCACATGTTACATGGTAATTTAAGAAAACTTTGTTTGTGCATGCACTATGAGTACAGGATCATTAAGACGCCCATGAGGGGTAGTGATGTGTCCTAAGGGTCTTGGACAACCCGATGAGTATAAGGGCAGATCGTCGTTCTAGGTGTCTGTGCAAAATTTGGAGTAGCACTAAGTGCATGAGACCGGGGTGGGGACGGGATGAGGTCTCTATCCTCATACGGACATGAAGAAGTGATTTCGGGATTGTGGGTCGGATGTCGCGTACATCCACTCATTCCCAGGGTAGAAGTGGTCGTACTTCTATCCGAGTGGCAGGAAAAGTCGCTCCGAAGCCACTAGCGGGTTTAGTAGTGATACGAACTTGCGAATGTGTGTAACCTTCATGATAAATGATGTGTGTTGGGTGATGACACACTGGTAACTAAGAAATAATGGAAAACCCCGAATTTTTTTAAATGAAGGGATTTTTGGAAAGAAAGAAGACTGTTACACTCCATATCAATGTTTTTCTTGAAATACAAAAGATTTGAACCCCATTCACTAAGTAGTTGTACTCACCCCCTCCCTTATACCCTTTTCAGGAAGTCTCGGAAAGTCGAACCTTAAAAGACTTGCGCAATTAAACGCTTGCAAGACAGGTACGATTAATTTAAATTACTATATAGTTTTGATTTATGATATTCCTAAAAAAAAGGTGCAGATCTAAAAAACGCCTTACTCTTTATGGTTTATAATATAAGGGGAAACCCTTTAGTAAATCGGGAGAGTGGCGGGTTAATCACGGGGATCCGACCAAACCGGGTTGGGGCGTGACAACTAGAGTGGTATTGGAGGCTATTTCCTCATATACATAGTAAAGACTAGAAAATATAGCAACTAATAGGATTATCTTTAAATTTGACAGAATAGCTCCGAAAAAAGGAACCAAGAGAACTAGGGCTGCCGTCTCCAACACCGCCCAGCCACCCCTACCGGTAGAAACTCCCAGAGTAGCCCAGACAACTCCTCCTGGACTCATCAGGGAGCATAAAAAATTGTACGAGGAGTTCACCTATGTATTTGGCCAACCTAACCTTACTCTTGAGGCAGGTACCAACTCACAGGCTGAGCCCGAGGAAGTGCACTCCCACCCTCCCCCTGCTAATCCAACCACTCCAATGGACATACCAAGAAATCTCAAAACTCTCCGACAACTAGGATGTAAACCCTTACTCGGAGAAAAGGATGCTGGGACTGCCATGGACTGGCTGACCAATATCAAGAAGTTAATGGGAACTGTCCGGATACTACCTGACCTAGCTGGACTAGCTAACATATGCCAGAGGTTTGTGGACGGTCTCAACTTGGATATTCAAGACCATATGGGAGTACTGGGACGCCCCACAGACCCAACAGCTGTAATTAGTATGGCTCATGAATGCGAGCGACTGGTACAGACTTGACGTTGTCGAATGGAGCAAATGACTAGAAAGGGGGATAAAGATTCAAATCATCAAGGAGCACGAAGAGAATATACCAGCCCAAGGGGAGGAAACAAAAAGGTATTGCAACAGAGAAGGAACATTCTTCCATCCCTTTCTAGAGTAGTCCCTACCTTACCCCAAGGGAACCCTCGCTGTCTGAAGTGTCAAAGGAATCATGAGGGAGCATGCCATGCTTGTTTCACCTGTCGACAAGCGGGACACTTTGTGAAGGATTGTCCTACTCTTAGGGAGTACTGGCTAGAGTATACAACCTTACTCAGGAGGAGGCTATAAGAGACCCTAGCACTATAGCGGGTACATCCCAAAACCCTACCAACTAGTCCAAAAGAGTCATGTAAACTGAACGTCTTTTGAATTAATAAAGAGAATTTCTTCTAAAATATACGTTTCTTAAATCAGGGTATATACAACTGTGGGGACAACTAGTCTATGCTCTTTTTGATTCTGGAGCAGAACGATCATTTATCAAGGAAGAGTTGGTTTCTAAGATACCCCTAGAGCTCACTCCTCTTGTGCAAATCCTTAACACCCTTACACCCTTAGGAGAAGGTCTGAACAGAAATAAACAACTAAAGGGGTGTGAGATAAAAATTGGAGGAATCAAAATTGAAGCTGACTTGATTCTGTTACCTCTAAGAGAAGTGGAAGTTGTAAACCCCACACATTTGAGTTAAGGAAAACCGGGAAAAGAACCGGTCAAACCAAATAAGAAAACCAAACCGGTTTACATTTGGGAATAAGCAATATGAAAATTTACAACTTTCGGTTGATCCAAAGGATTTATTAAACATTGGAAAAGAAACTTAAAACAAACTAGAAAACAAAAACCAAATTGGTTCAGTTGAACTAGATTCCATAAGAATTTCAAAGTTAAGCGTGCTTACTTGAGAGTAGTGTGAGGATGGGTGATCACCTGGAAAGTATGATTTTTTGTAACCCGAAATTTCAGTAAAAAAATTTTATGCGAACGTACGGCTTATCATAAATAGCCATCAATTAATATATATTTAATTATTGAAATTAATACTAATAATTTAATAGCTAAATTAAATTATTGGAATTAATACAAATAATTTAATATCGAAATTAAATTATTGGAATTAATACCGAAATTAAATTATTGGAATAATAATTTATGGAAATATTAATACTAGTAATAAATCTCGCCCATTTAATACATGAATTTTACGACTATATAAAGAGGTCATCCCTATTTCATTCTCCTCACACCTGAACACTTCTCTCTCTCTCTCTACTGCTCCATTTCTCGGTAAAGCTCGAACCAGAGCTTCGACTTAAACAAAGGTTGGGCTCTTTAGAACCGGGGAGAAGACAGCTATTTGATAGCAAACTCCAGTCAATCCGAGAATCGTTGGAGAAGCGCCGACATGATGGAATAGTGAAGCAACTCCGGCGGACTTAAGCTGCCCTATTTCGGCCAAGATGAAATCGGCCACTTCAAGCCCTCCTCAGGCCAAACCAAGCCCTTCCAACACTTCCTTAGCCTTTCCACAGTCGAATTAGGACCGAAAGGTAAGCCAATTCGGCTCCCCTTTATAATTTTCGATCGGTGCTAGAGAGAGAGTCGACCGAATTTCAATGACGAAATTCTAATCCAATTCCGCATCAATTGATACAATACTTGATTTTAGGATGAACCTCAGGACGAGACCTATCTACCTAGATCGAAAGCTCGGACTGTCGTGCCTTCACCGGAGAGTAATCGAAGCTTTCTCTCTCTACAGTCTGTTTTCCGGCAAATCTCTGTTTGAGCTTGTTCCGACGTTAAAATTTGCGATTCAAAGTTTCTTAGAATTGTATGAACATACAGGAACTCAATTTCAACTCCAATTTCAATAATTAGAAGTGTTTGATCGGTTAATTTGATAAAATCAAATTCGATAGTGTTGAAGAGTTGAAATTGGGGGAAAATTTGGGGATTTTCGAAATTCAAAGGGGCAAAAATACAATTTTATGAAATTGAGGGTCAATTGGGCATGAAAATAATATTGGAGGACCAATTGAGGAATTTTGGAAATTTTGGGGAAAAACTTACCATTTTTGTGAAAGAAGGGCAAAATGGTAATTTTAGAAAAATTAGGGAACCAAATTGGAAATTTGGAAAATTAAACCCCTTTTTGGTGAAATTGAATAAATTGAAGTCCCATGATAAATTTTAAAAGTTACGGGACTCAATTTGAGGAAAAACCGACATTAGGGACTTAAAGTTAAAGAGAAATAACTTTAGGGACCTAATTGCAAATAACTAAAAGTTTGGGTTTTCTCATTCATTAACGAATGAAGGCTGTTATGCCGAGTAATAATGAACAAGGTTGTTCATATCGTGTAGGAATGTTAAATACCGAGAATGCCAGCAAGGACAAGCTCACGTGAATATAAAGAACCAGTCTAGTGGAATTCACGGCATTAACGGGTGAGTGGGTTTACTAACATCATACCCGGTTGGGGATGATAAGTGCCTCGATATAAAAACCCACTATTTAGTGGTATTTTAATCATCACTACTTAGAGAAAGTGATGTGAAAGTTATGCGAAAAAACTACTTACGGGTTGTAAGTAGATCATACCCGGTTGATATGATGAGACTTCCTCGAAGGAAGTTGAAAACCCGTTCATCGGTTATGAACGGAGATGTCCTTATACCGGTCGGTATGATGGACAGTAAAAACTTATTTTTGTCAGAAGTTCTCTCCCCTGACTGCGTGCCAATGCTTAAACAATTTGGGAGACCTTTTCGATGGGAGCTCGAATAGCTCTAATAGGCCGGGGGCCTCGGTTTTGGAACTTGGGGGCTAAATGCCCGATTTTGAAAATCTCGTACAGTGGGCCCAAGACCAGTTGGCACGAGCAGGAGCTCGTAAATGAACATGATATATGTGCCATAAAACTTAATAAGTGAATTGTTTGGCCATGGTACCAAGATAGGATCGACATGCTCAGTCAACTAGTGGCAGTGCGACATGACAGGCCGACGGACTAGTCAGGACAAACAGCTGCGGGTTGAGTTGAGAGTCAGGGCCGTTGGACTAGTAGCACCACAGATTACATGGCAATATAAGAAAACATTGTTTGTGCATGCACTGTGAGTATGGGATCATCAAGACGCCCATGAGGGGTAGTGATGCGTCCTAAGGGCACTGGACGACCTGGTGGCTATAAGGGCAATTCGTCGTTCCAGGTGTCTGTGCGAAATCTGGAGTAGCACGAAGCGCATGAGACTGGGGTAGGGACAAGATGAGGTCTCTGTCCTCATACGGACATGAAAAAGTGATTTCGGGATTGTGGGTAGGATGTCACGTACATCCACTCATTCCCAGGGTAGAAGTGGTCGTACTTCTATTCGAGTGGCAGGAAAAGTCGCTCCGAAGCCACTAGCGGGTTCAGTAGTGATACTGACTTGCGAATGTGTGTAACCTTCATGATGAAGGATGTGTGTTGGGTGATGACACACCGTGGTAACTAAGAAATAATGGAAAAATTCAAATTTTTAAATGATGGAATTTTTGAAAACAAAGGAGTCCGACACACTCCATATAAATGTTTTTCTTAAAAGTTAAAAGCTTTTAAAAACCCATTCACTGAGTAGTCGTACTCACCCCCTCCCTTATATCCCTTTCAGGAAGTCCCGGAAAGTCTCCCCTTAAAGACTGTCAACTAAGATGCCTGTAAGACATGTATGTAAAGTTTTAAATTTCATACAGTTTTGATTATGCTATTCCAGGAAAAAGGTGCAAGTTAAAGGACGCCTTACTCTTTACGGTTTACGATAAGGGAAACCCTTTAATAAACCGGGAGAGTGGCGGGTTGATCACGGGGATCCGACCAAACCGGGTCGGGGCGTGACAGAAGTAATCATGGGGATGGATTGGCTGAGTAATCATCAGGCAAGGATGGACTATAGAAAGAAGACAGTAACTTTCCATACCTCAAAGACTAAGGGACTAAAGTTCCAGGGAAAAAGAAAAAGTGAAGTAAAATTTGTGTCCCACCTGAAGATTCAAAAGATGATTCAAGAAGAATGTACAATTGTGCTGGCCATGGTGGTTAATGAGGATTTTGAAGAAAAGAAAATGGAAGACATTCCGATAGTTAGGCATTATCCAGAAGTTTTTCTAGAAGATCTACCTGGACTACCTCCAAGTCGCCAAGTGGAGTTCAATATAGAAATAACCCCAGGAACCAACCCCATATCCCAAGCCCCATATCGCATTGCTCTGACAGAACTGAAAGAACTAAAGGAACAATTGGATGAATTATTGGAAAAGGATTTCATACGTCCAAGTCAGTCTCCATGGGTGCTCCTGTTTTGTTCGTGAAGAAAAAGGACGGGAGTATGAGACTATGTATTGACTACAGGAAGCTGAATCAGGTCAATATCAAGAACCGATACCCACTCCTAAGGATAGATGATTTGTTTGATCAGTTAAAAGGAGCAGTATACTTCTCAAAAATAGATCTTCGATCAGGCTACCACCAACTAAGGATTAGAGAAGAGGACATCCCTAAGACGGTGTTTCGATCTAGATATGAAAATTATGAATTTCGAGTGATGCCGTTCGGATTGACAAATGCCTCAACAGCTTTCATGGACCTAATGACCTATGTGTTGCAACCTCATCTGGACAGGTTTCAGGATACTATAGGCGGTTTGTGCAAGACTTTTCTAAAAACTCATCTAACTCAACTCACCAAGAAGGGAGTTGAGTATAAATGGGATGAGGATTGTGAAAAGTCTTTTCAAGAGTTAAAGACTCGACTGACAACCGCACCGGTACTCTAATTACCCGATCCTACTGTAGGAGAGTACACAGTCTATAGTGATGCCTCGGGACAAGGACTGGGATGTGTTTTAATGCAACAAGGGAAGGTTATCGCGTATGCCTTGCGACAACTGAAGATACATGAGAGAAATTACCTTACTCACAACTTGGAGCTGCAATAGTGTTTTCCTTGAAGATATGGCGACACTACCTTTATGGGGTTAAGTGTAGGATATACACATATCACAAGAGCCTTAAGTACTTCCTAACTCAGAAGGAGTTAAATCTTCATTAGAGGAGATGGTTAGAATTAGTGAAGGACTATGATCTTGTGATAGAATACCACCCCAAAAAGGCAAATGTGGTAGCAGATGCCTTAAGTCGCAAGTATCAAACTGAGGCGACACAAATCAAGACAAGATACTTACCTTTGTTGCAACAATTGGGAAGAATGAAAGTGAGTCTGAGGATGGACCGACAGGAAAAATGCTTGATGGCGAATTTAGCGATAAGGCCTAGTCTAACCGATGATATAAAGGCCCAACAAAAGATTGATAAAAAACTTCAGTCCTACTTGGATTCAACTAATAGAGAAAGGAAACTGGACTACGATGTGCGAGGTGACAGAGTACTAACCTATAAGGGTAGGGTATGTGTGCCTCAAGACAAGGAGTTACGGAGATTAATATTGGAAGAGGCACACGATTCAGTGTATGCTATGCATCCGGGCAGTACTAAAATTTATCGCACCCTCAAACAAGGATACTGGTGGAAGAAGCCGTCAGGGCTACTACAACCCTTACCAATTCCAGAATGGAAATGGGAACACATCACCATGGATTTCGTCACGGGCCTGCCAGTGACCAGAAAAGGTCGAGATGCGATTTGGGTAATTGTGAATAGATTGACCAAATAAGAGTGACGGACACAGTAGAACAGCTGGCCATCCTATACATGAAGGAAATAATAAGACTCTACGGTGTCCCAGCGAGTATAGTATCAGATAGAGATCCGAGATTTACTTCTAGGTTTTGGCCAAGTCTACAAAACGCCATGGGAACCAAACTCCACATGAGTACAGCATTTCACCCTCATATAGATGGTCAGTCTGAGCGAACCATCCAAACCTTGGAAGACATGCTAAGGGCATGTATACTCATCATGAATAAAAGCTAGAAGGAATACTTATGCCTGATGGAATTTGTGTATAATAATAGTTATCAGGCTAGCATCAAATGGCTCCCTATGAAGCCCTTTATGGACGACCCTGTCGTACCCCTTTGTTTTAGGAAGAAGTGGGGCGAAAGGAAGTTAGAGAAAATTGAGATAATAGAGGATGCCACAAAGAAGATAAAATTAATAAGGAGTCGTCTTAAGACTGCATAGGATAGACAGAATCGGGCTTGAACCGACCAGTTTAAGCTTTGAACCTGGTTCAGACCGGTGCGGTCCAGTCCGGAACAATGTCGTCTTCTTCCTTCAGATGACAGTAATGTTCACTCACTGGAAAATTGTGCAGTGCCGACGAAGCTGAAAAGTCTCCAGCCAAGGAGTTTTAGGCAATGAATGACCTCCATTAAGGCACCAATCGGATGGCTAAGAAGTCTTCGAGCTTCCTATATAAAGAGCCCCTCCTCATTCATCCTCTCTACACCTGAAAACTTCATTCTCGCTCAACTGCTCCAATTTTTGGTGAAGCTCGAACTAGAGCTCTGATATAGGGTCTTTTCTAAGCCAAAGAAGCGTGGTCGGGTTTTTTAGAACCGGGGAGAAGTCAGCTACCCGATGGTAGTCTCCATTTGCTCCGAGGGTCATTGGAGAGACATCGGCGTGATTGAACAGTGAAACAGCTCCGGCGGACCGAAGCTGCCCTGTTTTGACCAAGCTGAAAATGCCCAATTCGAGCCCTTCTCAAACCAAACCAATCCCTCTCAATACCTCTACAGCTCTCCAATAGCTAAATTAGAGCGGACAGGTAAGCCAATTTGGTTCCCCTCTGTAAATTCCGATCGATGCTAGAGAGAACCGACAAAACTTCAATAATGAAATTCTCACTCAATTCGGCATCAATTGATGCAATTCTTGATTCTAGGAGGAACATCAGGACGAGAGCTATCTGCCCAGATTGAAAGCTTGGACGATCGTGTCCCCAACAGTAAGCTTTCGAAGCTTTCTCTCTTTAAGTCCAGTTTTCTAGTGAAGCTCCGTTTGAGCTCATTCCAACATCAAATCGTGTGATTTAAAGTGCAATTGAATCATATGAAGGTGTAGGTACTCCAATCTAACTTCATTTTAAACAATTAAACTCATTTGATCAGTCAATTTGATTAAATCAAATTCAACTGAGTTAGAAGGTTGAAATTGAGGGAAAATTGAGGGAAATTTGGGAATTTATAAAATTCAAGGGACTAAAGTGTAATTTCATAAAATTGAGGGTCAATTGGGTATGATAAAGATGTTGGAGGACCAATTGGGCAATTTTTGGAAAATTTTGGCAAAACTTACAATTTTTGTAAAGTAGGGGGAAAAGGGTAATTTTGGAAAAGTTGGGGACCAAATTGGAAATTTGGGAAATTAAACCACTTTTTTGAAATTGAATAAATTGAGGCCCCAAGATGAATTTTAAAAGTTTTAGGACTCAATTTGAGGAAAAATCGACATTAGGGACCTAATTGTAAATAAAGGAAAAGTTTAATTTTCTATTAGGCCAAATGATAATGAATAAGAGTGTCTATATCGTGTAGGAACACGAAGTACTAAGAACGCCAACTAAGACAAGTTCGAGTAATGACAACAAGCCAGCTAAGAGAATATTCACTGCACTATCGAGTGAGTGGAAATTTATTATCATAATCGGTTGGGATGATAAGCACCTTGAAAATGAAAACTCATTGCTAAGTGATATTTTAATCATCACACATGAGAGGAGTGATGTGGAAATCAAGCGAAAAAACTACTTACTAGTTGTAAGTAAATCATACACGGTTGGTATGATGAAACATTCTCAAAGAAAGTGGAAAACCCATTTATCGGTTATGAGCGGAGATGTCCTCATCCTCAGTTGGTATGATGGAGAGTTGAAAAGTATATTTTGTCGGAAGTGCAATCCCTTGACTATGTGCCACTGCTTAAACATTTTGGGAGACCTTATTGACAGGAGCTCGAATAGCTCTATTAGGCCGGAGGCCTCGATTTTGGAACTTGGGAACTAATATGCCCGATTTTGAAAATCTCAAACAGTGGGCCCTAGGCCAATTAGCACGAGCAGAGCTCGTAAACAAACATGATTAATATGCCATGAAAACTTAAGTAAATGAGTTGTTTGGCCATGGTATCAAGACAGGACTAACATACTCGATGGACTAGTGGCAGTGCAACATGACAGGTCTTCGGACTAGTCAACACAAACAGCTGCAAATCAAGTTGAGGGTTGGGGCCGTCGGACCAGTGGCACCACATATTATATGGAATTATGTGAAAAAATGTTGATTGTGCATGCACTATGTTACTGAACCTTCAAGATGCCCAAGAGGGGTAGTGATGCGTCCTGGGGCTTTAGACGAACTTGTGGATATAAGGGCAGATAGTCGTACCAGAAGCCTTGCGAAGCTCAGAGTAGCTTCAAGCGCATGAGATCGAGGTGGGGACAAGATGAGGTCTCTGTCCTCATACGGACACGGAGTTTTATTACGGGATTGAGGGTCGGATTTCATGAACATCCACTCATTCTCAGGGTAAAAGTGGACGTACTTCTATCTAGGTGGCCGGTAAAGTCGCTCCAACTCATTCACTGAGTCGTTGTACTCACCCCTCACTTATATCCCTTTTAGGTAACCCCGAAATGTTTACCCAATGACCACCAGCTAACACACCTGTAAGGCAGGTATGAAAAGTTTAAAATTTTATACAGTTTAGATTTATGTTATTACATGAAAAAGGTACAGGTTTAAAGGACGCCTTACTACTCACGGTTTAAAAAGAAGGGGCAACCCTTAGTAAGTCGATAGAGTGGTGGGTTGATCACGGGGATCCGACTAAATCGGGTTGAGGCTGACAACTTGAGTGGTATCAAAACCTGTTTCCTCGAATACATAATCAAGACTAGAAAATATAATAACTAATAGGATTGATCTTAAAATCTTCAGAGGGCTCCCAGGAGAGTAACCAAGAAAACTAGGAATGACTCTACTCAACACCCTGTCCTCATAAGAAGACAACCCTAGAAGCTTCCTAATGCCCGAGACATAGCAGAAGCCCCAAAGGACCAAATGGGGAAGTGTCAAGTACCACCAAGGAGTATGGTGCCAGGACATATTAGGGTCACTGTTTTGTGTACAAAGGAAGCCAAGCCTAAAGCCAGGAATGCTAGTATGGGCGTATAATCATACCAAGGAGGATACTTACCAAGAAAACCCTTGCTATCTATTCTGTGACTACTTTTTGTAATAGGGCTAAAACCCCAACATTTTATATTACTCCATTAATGAAGTACTCAAAATTCTTAAATTCCTATCTCAAAATAATGTGACCTTTCTCCTCAGTTGTAGGAAGATTTTCCACGAAAGGTAACCAAACAAGCCTGCATTACCTTAGACACTATGGTGACCAAGGAGATTCTCATCCCAAATAAAGGAACGAATCAAGGGAATTATTGGGCAAAGAAGGCATAACAAGAAAATTATCAAGGTTAGGAGTTTAGGAGAAATCTTGGAGTAACCACTAGGCAAGAAAACGACCTATTACAAGGTGCAAAGGAAATGAGACATAAAGTGAAGGACTGTCCCACACCACTAGAATTTAGAACAATATCTTACAAGAATAAATGCCCCATAGCTAAAGAAATCCAAAAGGGTACCATTTCAAGAAACTCGACGCCAGCTCGTCATTTCAACCATAGTCAGGAGGAAGTTCTTCAAGATCCTAAGCGTAGTGGCAGGAAGAAAAAAGGATTGAAGGTAGGACCTCGATAAATCGCAAAACAGAACAAAGGGTTGTTGAAAAGAATTCTCCCTTAAATTTCCAGCCATCTAGCAGCAAGGAAGGAAGCGCCTCCACAAGAGAAGACAAGCTAATGACAAATGGGACGTCTCGGGATGATAAGCGCAACCTGCTTTGGAAAAAATGCAGAGAAGTCAAATTGGAGTTTCGGACAAACATAGCAGAAGAAAGCAAACTAAAATAACAAGATAGCCAAGGAAAATAAACAATGCCCTCGGAAGGGTTGGGAAGTAGTAAGGACTATACCCTAAAAAGGGCAATGGAAAGGTCATTAAGGATAAGAAGACTCAAGAGACAACTACCTCAAGATAATTAGACAAAGTGAATAGTAAAGGCAAGGAAGGTAACGAACTAACCCTTGTGAGGGTCATAGATTAAGCTCTAGTAAAGAAAGAAAAGATGGAAAGGCCAAACATTTGGAAAAGAAGGATGGAGGAGATCCTTGAAGAGATCAATAGACAAGACCAAATTGATGACCAAACTCAAAATCAAGAGAAGACTAAGTAAACCTCGCACAAAGAGGTCTTGAAATAAACCATGTCTGAACCTTTCCCAAGTAAGAAAACTTGTGCAGAATACAAGTAGAATTAAGGAAATGGTACAAGGACGTACCGCTAGATTTCCTAGGAAGGGTGCATGGGAAGGACGACATCAAGGGATGCCATTTAATGATTAGATAATTCCAAAGAATGGATGAAATAAAGGAATTTCGGGAGAAAGGGAAAGAATCCTACCAAGTAAGGAAGCCCCAAAAAGGCATACGTATCCCAACTAAGAGGAAATGGAACCAACCGAAATGGAAAAAAAGATAAGCTCACAAATGAAATGCTAGTTGAGATGGAACGATCAAGTACCAAGGAAAAGTACTCATGAGGGCCTAAGAAGTAAATTAAACCCAAGGAATGGGTAAATAGGATGGTAACATCAAAAGATATCGTAACAAGTAGTAATGGGTGGACTACAATAATAAGAGAATAAAATAAGGAATGTATGAGGAATCTTGGAGAAGTAACCCCTCAATTAAGACATAAATTAGGGAAACGACCATTGACATCAGGATGGGTCGTGGTCCACACTCACTTAATGGAGTTAATGGATAAATGGACATAGTGTGGAGTACATGAAAGAAGACCAATAATTAGAAATTATTCAAATAAGGAATGAAATGGAATTTTAAGATGAAGAAGGATTCAAAGTGGACAAATACCTCAACATAGAAGAAGGTGTAAGGAAATGAAGGAAAATATCTCCAAAGAATGGTAAGAAGATTGAACATGTAACTCTTAAGGTTAAAATCTCTACTTTGAGGGACATAGTAGAGAATGAAACCATAAGAAGGGAACTCCCCAAACAAAACAATTAACACATAGACCAAAAAGGGATCAACTCGAAATAATGAATCATGAAATGGTCACGAGCAAGTAAGAGTGGATTAAGGGAAAAAAAGGAAAATACTTGAGTAAAGGATGTCATTGGGAATGAGGAAGGACCTAAGAAAGGAAGAATAACCATTATGAAAGTCAAGAAAAAGGACCTAAAGAGTCATAAAAGTCAAGAAAAAGGACTTTATGATGAATTGGAGATGAAAACCAAACTGGTTAAGGTGAATCGGATCCAAACCGAATTGAACCAGTTTGAACCACTATTGAATCGAATGCTAAATTCATTTTTTTAGGTGGCTTAGAAAATTCAAATTTGAGATTTGATGCCACCATTAGATAGAGAATGAATTTAGATTAATTTAGAAATTTTTAATTTTAAAAAACTCGATCGAATCGGGCCTGAACCAACCAGTTTAAGCTTTGAACCTGGTTCGGATCGGTGCTGTCCGATTTAGAACAGTGTTGTCTTCTTCCTTCAGATGACATCAATGTTTACTCGCTGAAAAATTGCGCAACGCCGGCAATGCTGAAAATTCTCTGACCAGGGAGTTTCAGGCATTGAATGACCTTCATTAAGGCGCCAATCGGATGGCCAAGAAGTCCCCAAGCTTTCTATATAAAGAGCCCCTCCTCATTCATCCTCTCTACACATGAAAACTCCATTCTCTCTCAACTGCTCCAATTTATGGCAAATCTCGAACTAGAGCTCTGATATAGGGTCTTTTCTGAGCCAAAAAGGTGTGGTTGGGTTTTTTAGAACCGGGGAGAAGTCAGCTACCCGACGGTAGTCTCCATTTGCTCCGAGGGTCGTCGGAGAGACGTCGGTGTGATAAAACAGTGAAGCAGCTCCGACGGACCGTAGTTACCCTATTTTGGCCAAGCTGAAAATGACTAATTTGAGCCCTTCTCATGCCAAACCTAGCTCTCTCAATACCTCCACAACCCTCCAATAGCTAAATTAGAGCGAAAAGGTAAGCCAATTTAGCTCTCCTTTGTAAATTTCGATCGGTGCTAGAGAGAACTGGCAAAACTTCAATGATAAACTTCTCACTCAATTCAGCATTAATTGATGCAATTCTTGATCCTAGGAGAAATTTCAGGACGAGAGCTATCTGCCCAGATCGAAAGTTCGAACCGCCGCACCCTCGACGATAAGCTTTCGAAGATTTCTCTTTCTAAGTCTAGTTTTCCGGCAAAGCTCCGTTTGAGCTCATTTCGGCATCAAATCGTGTGATTCAAAGTGCAATTGAATTGTATGACAATGTAGGAACTCCAATCTAACTTTAGTTTCAACAATTAAACTCATTTGATCTGTCAATTTGATGAAATCAAATTCGACTGAGTTAGAACGTTGAAATTGAGGGGAAAATTGGGGGAAATATGGGAATTTAGAAAATTAGATGGACTAAAGTATAATTTCATAAAATTGAGGGTCAATTGGGCATGATAAAGATGTTGGAGGACCAATTGAGCATGATGGACGAGAAATTATATGTTGGTATAGTTGAATCAATTGGAGAGGAGCTGATAGGGATGCACGTTGACTCTGGAGATACTCCGGTATGTGACCAGATGAACATTGCTTCAATATACTTAAGTGTGTGAGGTCTCTAATTAGATCTAGGTTATAAACCCTTCAAATGACATACCCCAAAGGACGAGAAATTGTATGTTGGTATAGTTGAATCAATTGGAGAAGAGTTGATAGGGATGCACGTTGACTCTAGAGATACTCTAGTATGTGACCGGGATGGACATTGCTTCAATATACTTAAGTGTGTGAGGTCTCCAATTAGATTTGGGTTGTAAACCCTTTAGACGACACATGGATGTTGTAACACTGGAACTCACGGAACTCGGGTTAAGCCCAAGTGGACTGGAACCTAAGTGTGAACTAGGAATAAAATCTCGAACTAAGGATAAAACTCTAAGCCAGAATGGGATAAGCATCGAGAATGAGACCCCGAGCTGGGATGTGGAGAGTCGAATGCATATCATAGACCTATGAGGAAAGTGGGTAAGGCCACTAAAATACTCCCAAAAGACCTCAAAAGGCCATGAATCAAGGGATGGAAACACACTAAGTGGAAACCTGCCCAAAACGGGACCGAATCAAATTACGGGAAAATATCACCGATTTTTAAGGAGACCTAAACAACTTATAAAAGGGAAGATCTTAAGGCCAATCAATAGAGAATGAATAGGAGGATTTTAAAAAAATTTGATTGGACTAGGAACCAGTTGGATAGGAGGTGAATCAACCACGAGATGGCCGAAACTAACCGAACCAACTTAGAGCGGTAAAACCCTCCAAATTTTAGAGGGCACTAAATAAATTCAAATGAGGTGATTCTTAAGTCCATTCAATAGAAAATTCAATGTAGAATTTTTAGATATTTTTATTTTTCCAAGAACCAGCCAAAAAGGGGGTGAAACAGGTAAAAAATTGTTGAATCGACTGAAAAAGTTTCCAGAAACTAGTTCGCTACAGTACAGACCAGTCGGTGTGCCATGCCGAACGCGCGCACATGCGTATCATGCCCTTCGCCCGACCCCTGACTCGGATAGCATAATTAACCTGATAAAGCTCGACAAATAACCTGAACAACACTGCTTGGGGAAATTAATTTATTCACATGGCTATAGGCTTTGTAATGATGAAAGAAAGCTATGGATGGATTGCCACATGATTCTAGAATCCAACCATATAAATATCATGTGTTCCCTTTATCGAAAATCAACCAAAATACTCTTTGGAACACAAATAACTCCCAACTCTAGTGACTCGACTTGCAAAGAGTCTAGCTCCACCATGTGGCCACCTTAGAAGGTGATATTAGTGTCCCTAGAAAGTTGAGTAAATCAATTTTTCATCGCCGCCTCTCCCGATCCTCAACTCTCTGTCTTTCGGTACCAGCATGATGGCACAATACCGGAGCTCAGACAACTAAAAATAAAGCAGTTATTTCGAGGGCCAATTTTGATAACCTCAACGATTGAGGAAAATTCAAGAAACTCCTCAGATCACCAACTTTTTGGATAGTTGTGGAAGCTTGCCCAGCTATAATTGGCCACTAGTGTGGTCGAATTTGGCTCGGGAATGGAAGGTCCTACATTTGGTGGTTTGGGCAATGTTACTCTTTGATTGCGTTAGCGACTCTCTAGCCACCATCAGACATCGATAAGTCTAGGGTTGTGTAGAGGAACTCTATAAGATTCCAATGAACCAAAAACCAACTCCTTTGGTTACTAAAATATCCGATGTGAGAGCTCTGCAATATGACTCTCCAAAAGATTGTGGTGTCCAGAGATGAAGGGGAGGAGTGGTTTATATATAGGCAACCCTAGAAGGTCCATGTGATTTAGCTCATGAATTTTTCGAAGTAATTTTGGCCTATAAGACCTCTTCCATGATGTTTTCTCTCGTTGGATAAAATGTTCGTTGGAGACTATCTTTTTTCCTCTCTCTTCCTCACATCTACACTGTTGATGTTGAAGACGACAATGTACACAACCATCACATAGTACATTATAATTGGTCACATTCTATTGACATGACTATCTGACTAAGCTTCGATTTTTATTAACCGTGTGAGCAGTCACGTGGTATACAACAATTGGTCTCACATGTTTAATATAGTGCCTACTAATTGTGTAATTTTTCCACGTGGTATAAATTAATTGGTTGCACTTGTATGATAGGGTTTTAGTCCCTCTTAGCTACATGAGCTTATTGGGTGGTGTGCAGGGATTGATTGCGTCCCCTATATCGTTTATTTGACCTAATTTTGCTCATTGACCATGACTATTTAATCCTATTATCAACGAATTTGATTGTTTCTTTATCTAATTTATTTTTCTAAAATATTTTTAACTAATTTTTTAGATAAAAATTATCTATTTACCCTTCCCGCACTCTCAAAAAATTCATCCCATTTTAGTTTTTATTTGGTTCGATATTGATATAATTCTCAATTAAAAGTTTTTTAAACCTTAATTTTTTATTATAAACTCACTTTAAATTTAGTTCAAGTTGAAATAATTTATTTATAAGATATCAGTTCAAATTAATTTTTAATATAACTTAATTTTATTTTTTAATTTGATTATATTTACTGATTTAAATTTTAATTTCCAATCAAATTGGTTATATTACAATTCTTGAAAAAGTACCATGTTACTATTCTAAAAAATTCTAAAAAAATCCTAACAACAAATGATTTAAGATGCCCGAATAAACCTTGTACCTGCACGAAAAGACTACCTCCCACCTACTTTAAAGTCAATCACCGAGAGTGCTTAATTAAGCTTGCATTTGATTGAATTGCGTTCCATAACACTTCCGTGTTCCTTACTTTATTTTTAAATTTTATTTTTTGGAATCACGATCACCTAGAGTAACTTCAACTTTATCCATGTCCTTTATAACTATTCATTTACTTGTAAATCATTCAAAAATTAAATAAATATAGCTAACACAAGTTAGATTTCATAAGATAAATAGAAAAAATGAAAGGATTAAACTATAAAGTTTTTAAAAGGTTTATGTGACTCATTCAAAAGAATGTAAAAGTTGATAGAGTGTTTTGTAAATTTGGAAAGTATAGAAGTTATTTAAAAATCTAAATATTTGAACGGTTTGTTTTGCTATAATATGCAATAGGTATAAAAGGGGAAAATAGCATGATTGACTATCATATTGTAAATAAGCAAAATTGAGAACTAATTTATAATTTTTAAAAGTTTTGAAACTAAATTGTAAAATATAAAAATTGGAAATTAATTTTAAAAAGTAGAAAAATTTTAAGAACAAATTAGTAGTTTTGTGCAACAGGACTAGTTAATAAATATTAAATGAAGATATTTTCGAAAATTAGGTAATGATACTATTTAAATTGTCACAAAAATAAATATAAAATAATTTAATTATATATAAATATACAAGAAAATATTAACCTTATCATAATCCACATTATAGAAACTATGACAAAAATAGTAAGAATTAGAAATGTCTACTTGAGTACTTGCATGTCTCTAAATCTACTCATGTGCTTAAAAAACCATACAACTTTACCTTAGTAATGGGAAATAGATAAAGCATATATAAGGTTCGACCTTACAAGATCATAATAATTTAAATATTTATTAGTTTTAATTTTTAAATATATATAATTTTATAAAATTTATATTATATTAATTATAACTTTTAAATAAATATAATTTTACACTTACTATATAATAGGAATTAAAAATTAAAACTTTATTTCCAATATTAGTCCATTCACCACCCCAATTATGTGTTTTTGTCTTCCAAGCAATTGAAAACCTAATTTTTTGTCATTTTATTTTTTTTAAATGAAGGGTGAATTAATTATAATTTCCTTTTTTTTCTCGATTTGTCCAGAAACTTCATTATTGTTCCGTAGGGCTCATCATAGTGAGGAGGGAAGGATTCACGGTCTACCCCTTTTCCGTACTTTTCCAGCTCATGCGACATTTTACCCACATGTTTGTGCCAAATCATTTTACCGTCAAATTCGCATTCTGATTCCCCTTTAATTATTTTTTTATTTTTAATAGAAATATGACGTGGTATAATAATTACTTTATTATTACATTAATATCACATAATTTTATTGAAAAATATAATGGAATAAAAAGTTGTAAATATATAAAATAAATTGTATTAAATTGTTATATTTGAAAGTTAGGCCCGTTATTATACTTTTATTTTTCTTGAATAAATATTTATCTATATTTTAAAAAATCTAGACAGAAATTAGTCAAAATTTATATGACAAAGATAATACAATTATATTTATATTTAAAATATATATTATTTTTAATATAAATTTATTGCATCCTATTCATATTTATTGCAAACTATTTCTTATTATAAAATACTACACCAACCTTACTTTTATTTCATATCTATCATATAAATATTTTTAAATAAGTGTAAAATATATTTTATTTAATTGAGTAAAATTGACTCTATTGACAGTTGACCGTTACCCACTTTTGTTTAATAGGATAATAATTCAGTCAATATTATATGACCTGGCACATTGGAAACGCACACTTCTCTCAGAATTCTTTTTTGGAAGTTTGGTCCTAAAGTTTTTTCTATTATCACTTTAGCCCCTGCGAGTTTATTTTTCATCTATGTAGACTGTTAGCCTTTAATTAGTCCCTCCACTTTCTATTTCGGCTTCTCTAATTTTCGGAGCTCTAGGCGTCACTGCAGCTCTCTCTCTCTCTCTGGCATACCAGCAGAAGCTGAGAGAGGCGATATATAGAGGTGGATCTCTCTGATTTCTCTCCATTGATGCAAGCGACTTTCTTTGATCGGTTTGTTTCACCTTCGCTGTTAGAGACTGGCCGACCTCTTGGTCAATGGTGAGAGCCACATTTTTATTGGCGGCGAGTTGGTTGGTTGAATCCGAGATACGGGTCGATCAATCGAATCCTCGCTGCTGATCGTTACATTCACCATGCGAGTTAAGGAAATGCACTCGCTCTGCTGCATCTCCCTGGAGAGACCGGGCGTCGGCGACGCCTCGCCGGAGGTTTCACTCTTTCGTGCCCTGAGCATGCCGGCTGGGTCTCTGACCTTTGACGACGGATCCTACGGCAATGACTTTCGTCCTCCAACGGGATCTGAGACCACCGTCGCCGGCGTTCTGTACAAGTGGACGAATTACAGCAAGGGGTGGAGATCAAGATGGTTCCTCCTGCGTGACGGCATCCTTACTTACTCGAAAATCAGCCGGTCCGACCGCCTGAATCTGCTGCCGCCAAACGACGATGTCAGATTAATCGGGGATATATCCAATAGTAAACTCAGGAGGATGGACAGCGTGAGCTGCAATGGAAAGCCACGGAAAAAATCTGGTGTTGGCATCGTGCAGCTTAAGGTAAACGCCTCTTTGAATTGGATCTCGTTTAAACAAGCAAACCAGTCGTTGTTCTCAAAGCTTTTCTTCAAAAGGAATTATTCAATATCCCTTCCTTCTTCTACAAGCTCTGGCGAGACTCTAAGCAGAGGGTGTTTGTTTGCCTCATTTGAGCCGCTCATAAGTCATAACCTATCAAAATCAATACCTGGTTCCATAATCTATAAATATGGATTATTTGCCATTCTTGCCAATGCCTGTATATTCGAAATTTCGACTCCACCATTTGACCAGTGAATGATGCGCGTGCTATCTGTTATATGTCAATTGACGAACGTCGGGGACAAATACTGCCATTTATGAGTGATTTTCCTTCTTTTTGCTTTGTTCTCCGTGGACTGAAAAGGTTTCCGATACAGGCAATACTTTGAATCAAGAAATCTCCTCGAGTTCTTTTTGCCAATAAATTTAGAAACCTCTTCCTAAATGGTGAAGGCAAAACTTTATACAGTCCATGTTAAGCAGAAACATGCTATGGACCTTTGTGTTGTCCCCCGCTCTGCTCTGCGCTTGGAAAGAATCGTATATAAAGACGAATATATTTCTTTCTTCTCTCTCGGTTTTCTTCACAAACTTACCCTTATGTAAAAAAAGTCCTTTTTTTCACTTTTGCAGTCTAATGCAATGTAACTGCGTGTGATTCCTGAGTGGGTCACATCGGCAGGTGTACAGGAGGCCTTTGTAGGTGAAGGATTTAAGCATAGGGTCGGTCACTCCCTCCATCCTTTTTTTTCTTTTTCCCCAATATGGGGTCACACACACTCCAGTCTACCGGTTAGATTTTGGAGCAAACTTTTTACTTTTCTCTTTTGTTTTATTTGAGGTTTCTCGGATTCTTATGTCACGTCGCTTTCCTTGTAAGCTCGTTATCCTTGCTCAGTCAGAAATTACGAAATCGATTCTGAAAACTTCATTTCTATTGTTTTGCAATGTAGACAGCAGACAATAGAGGACACTACATTAAAGGGTCTTCGTCTTTTGGGCATCTGTGTTTTTCATTTTACTTCTTCCTTCATTTAACTGGTAACTTGAAATTTCCTTTGATTTTTCAATATAATATATAGATGCGTGGTAGAGACTAATTGTTGGTTGCGTAGTCTTCAGATTTAGATATCAACTAAAAGGGGTTAAACTCGAGCTTAGGCTGAATATTCTTTCTTCCTTGTGCTATATCATTGAGGCGGGTGACTGTGCCTCCCTCATCCTTCCTGTTCCTTTCCAACGAATTACAGCTGGCCGCTGAATTTCCTTTATATTTAGTTTCCCCCTGTGAATCTTGTTCCCGTTGATAATTTTGCTGCTTAGACTTGAGCTGGACTTCGAGTTATTGGCGATAGGGGGGGGGCAATTTAAAAATCTTCATAAAATATGATAATGATGTCTGTGAAAAGGCCATCTTTGTAGATTGTTCATTTGCTAAGTACTTATTGTGTCATTTTACAGATCTCATCTTTTCGAGAGAGCAAATCTGATGACAGGCGGTTTTACATCTTCACTGCAACAAAAACCCTTCATTTAAGAACTGACTCCAAGAGAGATCGGGTGGCTTGGATACAAGCTCTAGTCTCTACTAGAAGCCTATTTTCATCGAGGTCATTGAATGATATTTTTTCTCGAATACCATCCAAAGTATCCGCATCTACTGAGAAACTTAAAAATCGGTTGATTCAAGAAGGAATCGGGGAAAATGTCGTGAAGGATTGTGAACGTATCATGCTCTCTGAGTTTTCAGAAATTGAAGGACATCTCAAATTGCTCTGTGAAGAACGAATGAATTTGCTTGACACGTTGAGGCAGCTTGAGGTATGCTCTTGATGCTGTTTACTCTTTCTAATATGCTGGATTGTACCCTTGATACTTTTAAAACATAATATGGTCTTCACTTTGTGGTGTACAGGAAGGTAACTTTGAAGCTGAAGTCTCTGGAATTCAAGATGCTCATCAATACCTGTTGTCAAATCATGAATTTCTTGGTATTGGCCATGGAAAATTTAGTGGTGCATCTTGCCCATAACTCTCCCATATGTAGTAGTCACTCTGATTAATTAGCTCTGTTTCATGTACTTCCCAATTAAGATAATTTGTTTCGTGTAATCTTCTTAAATTCTGCTTAACTTAATTTCATATGTTTTTCAGAAAGCAGCCCCACTGAATCATCCGTTGACATAGAGAAGAAAGAGCCAGATGACATTTCAGATGAAGATGAAGCATATTTCTTTGACACAAAAGAGAATTTTGCTGAAACTATTGGTAATTGCAGAGATGTAATGAGAAATGAAAACAGTGCAAATGAGCAGGAGACTATAGAGAATCAATGCAACAATGCAGACAAGATGGAAGTTTTGAAAGGAGCTTGTCATATAGGGAATCTGGGATTTGAGAGACGAAAAAAGCTTCCTGATCCACTCGAGAAAGAAAAAGGAGTCAGCCTATGGTCAATGATCAAAGACAATGTTGGGAAAGACCTGACACGAGTTTGTCTCCCTGTGTATTTCAATGAGCCTATTTCATCCCTCCAGAAATGTTTTGAGGATCTTGAGTATTCCTATCTTATAGATCAAGCATATGAAGATGGAAAGGCGGTAAGATTGAAATAAGCTGGAAAATGCATTTTGCCTTGCTTTATATTATAATCTTTTACCTTTATCTATTGAAATGGGGTTTTCCTTCTCCTGAAGTTGTAACTCTTCTCCAAAAGCACGTGAGCTTTCTGAAGATATATTAACATGTTTTAGGGTAACAGTCTCCTAAGAGCTCTGAAAGTTGCTGCATTTGCTGTTTCGGGTTATGCATCTACCAAAGGACGACTTTGCAAGCCCTTCAATCCTTTACTTGGGGAAACTTATGAGGCTGACTTTCCAGAGAAGGGTGTTCGATTTTTTTCAGAAAAGGTCAGTATTTGTTGACATGAAAAATGCATTCGCCAGAATTGGTAAAAGGACAAGTATTCATGAATCTCAAATGTTGTCTTCCAACTTGTTCTAGCTAACCATGTGGATCATCAAGGAGATAATCTATATGAAAATTCCCATGTTATAAATATGTCATTTTTGGGTGGAGAATCTGGCTGTAATTTTTTCGATGGGATTTTTCCCTCACAAATATTCCAAGAGATATGTTGTGTTGTCGAAATTGACATTGGATATCTTGATGATGAAGGTTAGCCACCATCCAACAATTATTGCCTGTCACTGTGAAGGCAAAGGATGGAAATTCTGGGCAGACAGCAACTTGCATACTAAATTCTGGGGGCAGTCTATTCAACTTGACCCTGTTGGTGACCTGACCCTCGAATTTGATGATGGTGAGATCTTCCAATGGAGCAAGGTATTTTGCCAATAAAGTGGATCACTTTGAATTTTGCCTTGGTCTTCTTCATTTGCTTGACAGCTATGCAGTATTATGTTCTCTCTCTGTTTCTCCCCCTTAGGTTACAACCTCTATCTATAATCTTATTCTCGGAAAAGTATCTTGCGATCATCATGGAGTGATGCATATACGTGGTAACCGCCAATATTCATGCATGATCAAGTTCAAGGAGCCATCTATTCTTGAACGGAGTTCTCACCAGGTTAATGAGATTAGCATTTCAGCAAATTTCACTCATTTAGAGTCTAACTCTGTATTTTCTTTAATAACTTAACATTTATTATCATCTCCCCTAAAACTCTCTAGGTTCATGGATTTATTGAAGATGCAAATGGTAGAAAATTGGCCACATTGTTTGGAAAGTGGGATGAATTTGTATACTATATGGATGGGGAGGTGAATAGCAGGCTCAAGGATTTAAAGGCCTCGTCTAATGCAGCTTTATTATGGAAAAGCAACAAACCCCCTCCTAATCTCACTCGGTACAACTTGACATCATTTGCAATTACATTAAACGAGTTGACCCCAGGATTGCAGGTAAAAGGATGTTATCACTTTCAGTTTCTTATATGTTTGTTCCCTTCTATTCGTTCCTTACATCTCTATCTGATCTGGGGGACGCTTCAATCTTTATTAAGGAGAAACTACCACCAACGGATTCTCGACTCAGACCAGACCAACGGCACTTGGAGAATGGGGAATATGACAAGGCAAATGCTGAGAAACAACGGTTGGAAAAGAGGCAGAGAATGGTATAATTCTTTATCTGATCTAGTGCTTTCATTCTCAGTAAAATGATATGCCAGTTTGTGGATAACATGCTTCTATTGTTCTTTAGTCACGAAAATTACAAGAGTGCGGGTGGAAGCCCAGGTGGTTCCAAAGGGATGGCGAAAACGGACCTTTCCGATTCACTGGCGGATACTGGGAGGCACGTGAGGAAGGCAATTGGGATGGATGCCCCAACATTTTTGGTGAATATGCTGTAGATAATTCAGATGCAACCTAAGCGCCCTGCTAGTGCAGGTAAAAGAATTGTATCCATATCTGAGTTATCCTGCTGCTTCAAAGCCAAATGCTCATACTAAAAATCTCATCTCCTGAGAAAGGGGTCTACTTTCTTTCATGCTCTTAATTGAATAAAAAAGTCTATGCTGCATGAGTTATAATAGCACGATCAGCATAACACATTTTCATATTTGTTTTTCCTATACTCATCTTATTGTCGTGCATAATCTGTACCTCTTATGGCCAATGATGCAGAGCCCAATTCTAGGAAATCTATCTATCAATGTGCAATGGGACCATCTCACCGAGGGAGCTGCTGCCCAAATGAGTTTAATAATAATACATGGGAGACCATTTTCCAAGCGGGCTCGTGTCCAGCAGTTCAGGAGATGGCGTCCATCAATTCTATCCGAGAACTGACCACCTGTTTAGGTTTAGGCTGGTGATAAGGGGATTCAAAGGTTTCCACATTTCTCATTTGTTTATGTGCTTCAATCTCTATTTCTACATTCTCTTTATAAATAAAAAAAAAAGGTTAAATAGAAAATTGGAATGGTGTTTCACTCTTCACCCAATAGTTCTTTTCCCTCTTACCCTTGAAAGAACAAGGTAGATCAATCAATATCAATGAATTGGTCTGCCCAACATGGAAAACAGAACAAGGCAGACCAATATCAATAAAAGTATGTTTAACGTTGGTCGGCCAGTTCAGATGAGGATGTATTTGGGCCGAAATATTATAGCCCATTTTTATGAGTCCACAAACATATTGGGCCACAGCCCATAATCTTTTGAATTGAATTTTTTTCTTGGAGACCTTTTTACATGAATTAAATAAAATAACTATAATATATTTTATTTAAAATAAAATTTTAAATATATTAATCAAATTTTGCAATGTCCCCAACCAACTCCCCTATTTTTTTTGTTTGGGTTCCACATTTACAGCTCATTTTTATTATTTAAAAATCTTGACAAATTTTAAATATAAGATATAAAAAAATATATTATATTAAATTGATTGTTGTAAGAATTTGTCATTAGGTGCAAATATTTATTTGATTTAATTTAAATTTAAATATTGAAAATTTTTGGTAGCCGATAAGCTATCTATGAAATATTTGTGTATAAATTAATTACATAAAATAAAAATATTTTAGGAAAATTGGTTATGTAAAATATATATATATATATATTTTTTAAATTTTCAATATGAAATCTAAAATAGAAAGGAAGATAAAAAGATATTAATGAGTGCATGGATTTGGTTTCTAGGGTTTTTTAACCTTTTGAGTAATATGGAATGATCCGGTCCCATTCAACCATACCTACCGTGGTGGTTGCCCGTGAACACACCATATTTCCGCGGAAAAATGTTGGCATTATTTATGTGACACCAGATCTTGGATTGAGACGTTGTGCTGGCTAGTTTTTATCTTCATGCCCTAACGTAGCCATTGGAGAAAGATAGAGCCGGAAGGAGAGGAAACCAATCACCCAACTCTGTTGCCTGCTCGTGTCCTTTCCGGGCTTGGGTGCGTTTGCTTGTAATGCCGCTGAATAAGACGTCTAACTAATCTGGACACCAAAAAAAAAATTGGAATCACTACTAAAATAATTATAAAATGAGTACTGTAATTATGAATTAGAAGTATAAAATACTTCTAATTTACATATACAAAATAGTTAAAATAATTTTATATTTTAAACGTTAGTCAATAATTGTACCAATTTTTTTAGTAATTAACCTCTATACATAATCTTGTATACTATTTTTTGCCATTTTTTTTGCTAATTATAAAATAATGTGTAACGATAATTTTTTTATCCATTTTTATTTATAACAACCGTTTCTATATACTCAAAAATATCATATTTTTAATAAATGCACTCATGTTAAACGTATATATTGTAATTTAAAACCTGTACACAATATAATAAATGGTACATAATTTTTATATTATTTTTCGTATTGATTTTTTAATAGTTTTTAGGATTATTTTTACGAGCGAATACCGAAAATTATTCTACCCATTAACACAAATTCTCGATACATGCATTATGGCGACACGATGGCAGCTCTCACATACCCACAATCCAATACCCAATTGCACATAATCGAGCAGAAGTGACAAGGTTACGATAATCACCCATACAAAATGTCAAAAAAAAAAGTGAAAAGAAAAAGAAAACCCAAAAACCACATGCAGCTTGCTAGAGGAAGATGTCTAATGAAGAGTGGGGATGTTTTCAGGCACACTGGAACCCGTACGGGACCTTCTTGCCGCAGTAGTTGAGGAGGAGGCTGAGGGAGACGGGGACGTCGAGGTTGATTCCGAGGACGTTGGCCTTGACGGCCGTGCAGAGGCAGACCGCCGCCTCAAGGTCGGCCAGACCCTCGATGAGCGAGCAGCACGGATACTTGGGCGGCTTACCGAGCACGAGGTGGATGAGGCCGTTGAGCACATCGGCGCATACCCCGAGCTTGAGGGTGTCCTTAGGGCAGGTGGCCTTTTTGGGCGGCTTCGGGGTGGGGTGGGGATGAGGGTGGGGATGAGGGTGAGGATGAGGGTGAGGCTTCGGCTCGGGCTGCGGAGGGCACGAGACGTAGGTGGAACTGACCAGGGTGAAGAAGAGGAGGTTGGCTAGGATGAAGAAGATAGCCTTGGATGCCATTTTTCCTTTATAGATAGAGATTCTGTAATATGTAAGAGATAGAAGGAGGTGTGAGGATGTTTATGGAGGGGAGAAGTTTGGTATTTATAGACGAAGGGGCTTGAAGTTGAGGTTCGAGGAGGTCAGAAGAAGAAGAAGAAGAAGAAGAAGGTTCGAGCTAGGGCTTTATTGGGGTCATAAGAGGAAGGCTGGCTGAGCTCTCCTAATAGTATAGAAGAATGGGCCATGGCTCATGTGGTGGGCACATTGACAGGGAAGACCAAGCACAGGATGAGGTGGGTCATGGAGGTGCGGTGGATCTTTGGAGTCTTGTGTGGTGCTTAGTTGTCAACCTTTCTCCACAGCTAACCCTGTTTTGTTTTTCAAAGGATGCTCGAATCCAAGGAAGGGAACATTTCATGCCCTACATTCTCCTTGATACCAGAGTTTAAGATCTGATGGCCTCACCCATGTCTGGTTTTTCCAGTTTATGAATTTGAGGGTTAGGGTTAGGGTTAGGGTTGGGGAATGTCAGAGACAATTGAGGATAAGAGGCATGGCATTATTTTGGTATGGAGCACAGTCGGTATTGGAGTTGATTAAGGGGTGTTTGGTTTTTGGACTTATTAGCTAATCAGTGTGGTGTTTGGTACTATGGTGAACTCAGTGTGTTTATCTCAAAACAACTGTCCCAGCATGTGCTGAGGGAGCTGTGAAAATGGGTATAAATTTGACGTGAAGTGGGAAGCTTCCTTCATGTGTTTGCACTCATCAACTTTTCATTCATTGTGTAAAGAAGAATTTCCAGTGTACTATTCCATTGTTCCGTCAATCCAGAAGGAAGGATAGGATAGGATGCTAACACCATCATCATCACTCACTCCATTACTAATAATATATTATACTAAAATGCTAATTTTTTGAACGGTTTATAAATAGATAAAATAAACATATATATATATATAATAACTTTTCAAATAATATCATATAAAGTTATCTTTTCTAGTATGGATGAAATACTAACTAAATGGTATTGTTTTCACTTGTTCGAAAATTTAAAAATAATATAAATTTTTTAAAAAATAAATGTTGTAAGGGTATACATGTTATAACTATTAATTACAAAAAATAAAATTTAAATATATATTTGTTTAACCAATTAATATAATTTGCAACAAAACCATATAATATGTAAATTAATAATTACATAGAATTGTAATAAATATTTTAAATTTGAGTAATTGAAGTATAAAATTATCCGATGTAACTCAATACAAAAATATGTCATTAATCTATTATTAGTCCATCTATCTATTTTACTTATGCTTACACTTCTTGACCGGTCCTAATTAATAAAAAAAATTAAACTATTAAAACTCAAAGTTTCCTTTTATCAACATTTTGTAATCATTTTTTTTAATTTTAGTGAATAAAAGTATAATAATGAACAAAGAAAAAAGAATTCTTCATCTTCATTGTATTTTAATATGAATTATTTCATATTTAAAAGCCATATAACTTAAAAAAATTATTCTATTATTTGTCACTTAATAACTAAGGTAAGCAGTTTTATTGATCGAATTATTGGGAAAATAAGCCAAGAAAAACATACCCTGGAGGAAAAAAGAAAACGCAAACAAAGGGAAAACGTTTTCAGTTTTTCCTTTATGCTGGGCTGGCTTTGTTGGACATTGTGATGAACGGCCCGGTTAAGAGGCCCAATACATAATAATTCCTAGTACTGGGCCCGATCTGAAGGTCAGCACAGATATGAGAAATTCCAAAATAAAAATAAAAAAGCGCCCACCGTGGGGCTCGAACCCACGACCACAAGGTTAAGAGCCTTGCGCTCTACCGACTGAGCTAGACGGGCATTTTATCTTCTTTTTACTATTAAAATATATCTAGATATTTCATATTTTAATTTTAGGTATTAATATTGTTGTAGAAAATAAAAAAATGAGATAAAGTAGTTCCAATATTTACTTATATAATTTAATATAAAAAGCATTTTTCATAGAGCAGTGGGAACAGAACAGATATGCTTCGTCCTCTTCTTCTAACTTGAATTGGCTCCACATAAATTATTTTGGACCAGAGGTGGGCCGCTCTGCTGTCAATACTTGATATATACAAAGAACTCAGTCTTCTTCGTCTCTGTCTTGTTTCCATATCTTCCTTCCTGTTTTCTGGGGTGACCATAGAATATCCATGACTGAGAATTGTCCACGGAAGGAACATAGAGATACTATGACAAACAACATGGAGCAACCAAATAATACACAACCAAACAAAGGATAAAACATTAAAAAAATGATCAGCTACCCGTGAAATCTACTAACCAATAGTTGTATTGATTTAATGCTTCACAAACACATCGGTTCATACATACACTCGATCAGCTAACTCCACCAGAGTTCCACTACCCAAACTCACCCATACCCTCAAGTTGGAAGTTCCTCTCCAAGATCTAAAATAATTCACATTTTTTTAGTCAAAATACCAACATTGGATCTTCACCAACCAACCCCTGCTTTAAATATATAAAACTTGAGATTCTGCTGACCTGGATTTCATATGTAAGTTGTCCAGAGTGAACTGAATGAAAGAACTGCCTGAATAAGTCATGAAATAGTCATCCCAACCAATCCTGACTAGATCATTTGTGCATTCTTCCTGCTCACTGCGTTTTCTGGAATTCTTCTCCCTTCATCTAAACCGATTGAAAACGTTCAGCAATCAAGAGAACAGACACTAAACAATTAGCAGCATTGAAGAATTTACTTGTAAAACTGAACCATCTGTGGATATTATGTTTTAGATTGTCTAAAGCAGTAACACGGTTGTAAAACTAGGCATGGAATGGATTGATTGTTGTACTTTACCTTTGCAAGCAGTTTCTTTTGATAGCGGTAACCCTAGCAAGACCAGCCAGATGAAATCAGTAAAACAAAATTCTTTTATGTAAGAACATGAAGCTACATGAACAGAAAGATTACCTTGTCAGTTCCATATATGAAGTCACAGTAGGTGAAAACTGAAGCAAAGTTGCTATGGCTCTGCCCTCCAACATAATGGTGGTAATCATGATGATCTGCACCTCCATAAAATGGAATGTACTTTGTAGGACTCCAGGGCAGATCATACCTTTATTAAAAACATACATGAAAAACATCAGACCATGGACTATAACAGGCAGCAGAAGAGCTTATAAGAGTTGATAAGTTACTGATTGATCACATAATGACTAAATAACATGGAAATGGCTTTTGCTCCTTTAAATTGAAGCCCGGCGGACAGAAAGGATTCTTAAGTTAGTTTTTCTTCAGTTGTCTCTAATTGCCACTATAAATCAAACTTGTTTCAGACTAAGCTAATCACTGGTAACACCCTTATTCCTATTCCATATAAATGCCACGGTGCTGAGGGATAATCTAAAGTAGATTCCTTCTAGTCATCTATGCTAATCTTTACTTCAATATCTCTAGTCATCATACAGACTTATCACCAAGGACATGCATGGAACCACATCTCATATTAAAGACATAATGGCTCTCCACTCCAACAACAGATTATAGTTTCAGCAGGCAGATAAAATCCAGGAGCAGTTATGATCTTCCAACTGAGTGGCTTAAAAGAACTATTAATAATAGGCTATAAGGCCTTTTTCCTAGAAACTAAAAATATCATTGTCAAATGTTCAATAGAAAAAATAAACCCAATGACGATTAACTAATTCCAAGTTATTCTATGAAAAGCTCTTCAATGTTGAGAAGAGTTTCTGGAGAACAGGAAAAAAGAAACATGCACAGACACTGCTATTGCATCAGGAAAAAGAAGATCCACTATAATAGATTTTTCAAATCTCTGTAAGAGAGAATAACCAACACAGTTCTAAAGTTGGCATCATAAGAAAAAAGCAGCACCAAAAAGAGAAAGTGAAATATTTTAGCACGTAAAAAGTTTGAAAAGAAAACCAAGTGCATGCCTACCCGCTATGAGTCTCAATGGCCTCAATCTGCCTCAAAGCTATCCACAGCCAAAGGGTAATCATGTGTCCAGGAGCAATAAGGGGCCCGAGGAAAGATGGGATCCCTAAGAGCAGAATCTCTGCCCAATGCGCATAAGGTGCTGCGAACCCGATTGGGGCTGCGTACTCATGATGAACACGGTGGATTTTCTCGTAACCCCACTCACCGTGCAACGATCTGTGGATCCAGTAGTTGGTATAGTCTTCAATCATGAAGTAAGCTAACAACTGCATGAAGATCTCCCACCCCGACGGTAAAGGTAGCCCTGTTCGGATCCCAATCATCTAGGACAGGAAAAAAACCATTCTCAATTTGCAATCATGACATGGAAAAGAAGGATTAAAAAAGCATAACAATAATTCAGGAATTCAGGTTGGTCACCACAAATCACACCGAGACATAATCGGATGAACCGTGACCAGAAGAAATAGAAACTAAGCCCAATTTTTAACCTTTCTCTGTCTCTGTCAATCATACCATTGTAGACAGCAAGAAGATAAGAATGAGGCTAATTTGAGGGGACGGGGAAAATTTTGCCAAGGACAAAAGCACAATATGAGCTTATGGTTGACAATATTCGAGATTATAATAATCTAAGAACATGAGAGATTAGGAAGTACCTTGATGGTAGGATAGGAGGCGAGCTGGAGGGGGCCGACGAGGAAGAAGAACATCCACATGACGTCCTTGTAGCAGCGGATGATCTCGGAGAAGGAGAGGCGAACACGAGGCTGGATCTTGTACTTGTCGAGTCCGGAGTATCGGTAGAGCTCCAAGAGGATGAGAGGGAGGGGCACGATGGAGAAGATGACGAGGAGGAAGAGGATGTTGTGGCAGTAGAGGTAGAAGTCGGACTTGGTAGCGGAGTAGCTGAACCAGAGGGTCTCGGCGAAGGACAGACCACGGCCGAGGGCGGCCTCCGCCTCCTCGATCGAGGCGTAGGGTAGCATTGCTGTGGCCTCGCCGGACCCTAGAGAGAAGCACTGGAAGAGATGGAAGGGGAGATGAGAGTGACAGAGAGATTGAGGGCTATGTGCGTGGAAGAAAGAGGGAGAGAGGCACAGAGCCTGCTAAGCTGGTTATGATGCGCTGGAGGGTAGTATGCGGGAAATAATTATATTAATTAAATATATAATTAATATAATTATTCGTAGTTATTATGAATTATTAATAGGATATACTCATCCTACTTCCGATAAATATTAGGTTAAATTAAAGTTTTTCCTAAAATCTTATAATGAATTTTCACTTTTATATTCAAATTAAAACTTTCAAAATAAATTTTTTTATAAAATATCAATTTTAATAATAATTTTAATTTTAGTTAAATTAAATGTTAAATACTTTCGTAATAATTAAAATATAAAATAAAATAATAGTTTTAAAATAAAAATAATTACGTGTAAAATCGAATTTGAATATATTACATAAAATACTAATATTATAATTAATGTACCATAACTTAAATTTTTTAATTAATTTTTATTTATATTGTAAGAGCTTATATTATAATACAAATTGTATTAAAAATAAATTAAAGTATAAATATATTTAAAATAAGTACAAATTAATGATATATTTTTATTTAAAAAATATATATATAATTAATATTTTATTTAATTAATTTGAAACAATAAATTACATATTTTACACAAATACATTTCTTATTTTTTGTAATAATAATTTTTTTTATAAAATTATATAATTAAAATATAAATTTAAATTATATATTTGAATATTAACATAATTTATATTTAAATATTTTATTATATAATTTACATTTAATAAAATATAAAAAATATATATTAATATATTAATAATAATTATATATAATTTAAGTTAAATAAAATATGTATATATAAATTAGTATATAAATTATTTTTTATATTTTAATAATATTAAAATTATATAATTTACTATTAAAATTATATTAATATAGATAATAAGAAATGTATTTGTATAATATATTTAATTTATTGTTTTAAATTAATTAAATAAAATATTAATTATATATAATTTTATTAAATAAATATATATTTTATTTATTTTAAATATAAAATTAATTTAAATTAAATATAATTTTATAAAATATAATTTATGTTAATAATATAAATATTATATTATTAGTTAAATTTAATAAAAAAACTTTAAGTAGTGATACAATAATTATAATTTTAGTATTTTAACTTGAATAAACTAATTCAATTCTTCATTTCCAATTATATTTGTAATATTTTATACACTGTAAAACTTAAAAATTTAACTATAAACTTTCTAATATACTTATTTGTAATATTCAACTCAATACACTTAATTGATCGAAAATAAATTTATTTATATACTATTAAATTTCTCTTGTATATTATTAAATTATACTCAACCGAGGTAGTAAAATAATATGAATTAATTACAATTACAGTTACAAAAAAAGATGAATGATAATGTCAATAATATTTATACGATTAATTATATTGAAGAGATTAATAAACTATAACTAGAAAAAGGGTTATTGGCATCAACCATAAAGAAAAAATTGGATTAGGGTAGGATACAAGCTTTAAAGCTTTTAATGGGTATTAGCAAAGGTTGTTTTGCAGGGAAACTATGATGTCTTACTAGTGAAATGGAATTGGATTTGGAGTTGTATGAAAGGGGTTAAGATGGATGAAACTATTGCACATGAACTAACACAAAGCTTAATATGAGATCAAATAAACATGACCAAGTTTAAGAGGTCTAGGTAAGATCAAGTTCCAACCAGTAGAAATTTAAAAAGGGAGAACATAATGGTAACATCACATTAATACAAATAAGAAATAAAGATAAGTACAAAGAAGTAGAAAAAAAAAAGTTTTCTTCGTATAGAAACTCCAGAAAGTTGAAGGAATGATTAGGGAAGACATCTGCATTTGAAGCTTCCAACTTCCCACAGTTCAAGATCATTTTGTGACCTGAGAAGATGGGGCATCAGAACATTATAAAAGGGATCAGAACATTATAAAAGGGACTCATACTCATGCATAAAACTAGCATTGCATTGGAGCATGGCATAGTAAGTGATACAAAAAATTGGAGAAATAAAACTCAAAGATATGCATTATCTCTCAAGGAGATCTCTTAAGGATAGAACATATTAGAGGCAATTAGAAGGTTACAACATAAAATTAAAGTAAGTAGATCATTAGAAACTAACCAACTGAATTAGATCCAAATAAGAACTAAATGACACCACTATCCAAATGTGAAACATCAACATGAAGCAACAAACGGTGTTGTTTAGCCAACCTAGTCAAGAAAAATGAACGGCATTTTTTACACCACTCCTATTCCCTTAGATACCAATAAATTAAAGGGGGTTAAATTAGATGGAAAAACTTTTAGTTTTATTGGAAATTAGTTATACAAAAGTAATTTTTTCTTTGAAGCCTTATCTCATCATTGACATATAATAATCATGTGCCTTTGAGGGAAAATTGTATCTCATGGTAAGTAATAGACAATAAATTAAATTAAACGCACAAGACACCACAAGTCAGGAGACACAGATTCTAACATGTATTACCAAGTCATAATTCTATTTGAGCCAAAAGACATGGGTTTGTACAAGTCAAGAGACACAAACTCCAACTAGTATTACTAAGAGACACCACAAGTTAGGAGAATCTAAGATATTTAAATAGAATATGATGAAAATCTAGTCATATCTTAATAGACTCATTTCTCTTGGTAATACCCATTGAAGTTTGTTTCTTGACTTATGTGTACTCATGTATTGAATATTGGAAAATAGAATTATCAGGTAGTAAATTATATTAAGAATATATATAGGGTATATTTGTACTATTTACAAATATACCCCTAACTTATTAATATTGCACACTCCCCCTCAAGATGGATGGTAGATATCTACCATTCCAATCTTGTTACAGATATCATCTCATTCTCTGTAACTTAAACCTTTAGTTAAAAAATCTACTAGTTGACCATTGGTCTTCATATATTGCAGTTCCACAATCTTTATATCAATTTTTTCTTTGATGAAAAATTAATCAATTTTCACGTGTTTGGTCCTATCATGTTGAGCTGGATTATTAGCAATATTTATAGCAGACTTGTTATCGCACTACAACTTCATCGATTCTTCTCTAAAAAGGCGAAGCTCCATTAGTAAGCTTCTTATCCAAATTATCTCACAAACAGTTTGAGCCATTAATTTGTACTCTACTTTTGCTGATTATCGGGCAACTACTTCTTGTTTCTTACTCTTTCAAGATACAAGATTACCTTCAACAAACACACAATAGCCAAACGTAGATCTCCTATCATCCACATAATTTGCCCAATCTGAATTACAAAAGCATTCCATTCTGGTGTGACTCTAAGGCTTAAACCAAAGTCCTTTACCTGAACTCCCTTTTAAATATCTCAATATCATCATTGTAGCATCCCAATGATTTGTCCTAAAACCATGCATATATCTACTCACAATACTGACTGCATATGTGATATCAGGTCTTGTATGACATAGATAGATCAATCATCCCACGATTCTCTGATATCGTTCTTTATCCACTGGGTCGCTTGACTGAGCACATAACTTATGATTCGATTCTATCGGTGTCGAAGTAGGTCGACAGCTTAACATCTTTGTCTTAGTGAGTAAATCTAATGTATACTTTCTATGAGAAAATACTGTGCATTTCCTAGATCTTGCAATCTCAATACCGACAAAATACTTTAGAGCACCCAAGTCTTTTACCTCAAATTCTTTACTTAGTTATTTTTTCAACTACAATATCTTAATATCATCATTAATGATGATATCATCCACATATACTGCAAGAATAGCAACTTGACCATTAGAGTATCGATAGAAAATCGTATGGTTTCCGTTACACTGTTGGTAACCCATTTTGACCACTACACGTCGAAATCGATCAAACCATGCTCTTGGTGACTGTTTGAGTCTATACAAAAATTTCTTCAATCTACAAACCTTTCCCACAGTTTTCGTCGTACCAAATCTAGGTGGAATCTACATATATACTCTCTTGTAGGTCTCCGTGCAAAAATGCATTCTTTACATCCATTTGATATAATGTCCATCCAAAATTAGCAACACATAATATAAGCATTTTAACAGTGCTCATCTTAGCTACTGGTGCAAAAGTCTCATGATAGTATATTCCATATGTTTTATTATAACCTTTTGCCACCAACCTTTCTTTGTATCTCACAACTTCTCATTCGGCATTCTGTTTCATATTGAATACCCGCTTACATCTTATAGCCTTTTTTTCCATTTGGAAGTTGAGCAAGTTCCCACGTTTTATTCTTCTCTAGTGCTTTCATCTCCTCATGCATTGCTCAAAGCCACTTCGGATCCCATTTAGCTTCTTGCCAATTATTTGGTATCTGTACTAACTGTAGTGATGCAATAAACGACTTGTATGCAGTTGAAACAGATGCATATAAAATATAATTAAATATATCATTCTCAAAACCATATCTAATTGGAGGTTTTCCTGCATTATCTCTATGTTCTCTACTGATGGCAATAGGTAAAGAATCAATACATCCGATTATGTGGACTAACCATTAAAAGGTTGTATAGAGTTATTACCTTCTGGTGATATTGATAAATGTTGTATAGAGTCATTACTTTCTGGTGACGTTGATGAACCGTTAGAGGATTGATTAATACTTGGGATTGACTCACCATTACTTGACTCATCTTTCTCCCCCTTAGCACCGTCCTTATTTCTCCTGATATATACCTTCAATTGAGGCTCATTCTTTTTTCCATCTTTGTTACTCCAAATTATAGGATACGGATTCACTTCTACAATAATATTTTAAGCATTTAAATCATTGATAATTTCTTAATTTGTTTGTCATATATTAGGAATTGACAAGTTTTGTAATACAGTTGTAGATTTTGTTGATTCCTTATAGAATGGTTCATTCTCACGAAAAGTCACATTAATACAAAAAGTTTTTTATTACTTGGACTCCAACACTTGTATCCGTTTTAAGTACTGGAATAACCCACATAAATACATTTCAATGCATGAGGATTGAGCTTGCTTAACGAATGATGATGATTTCTCACAAAACATATACATCTAAACACACGAGTAGGGACTATTTATGTGTTTTTTCTCATCAATACTTCAAAATGTAGTCTAAAGTTTAACACTTGCGAGGGCATCCGATTAATCAAATAAGCTGGTGTCAGTATAGCTTCACTCCATAAATACTTTGGTATATTCATCTTGAAGAGAAGAGGACAAGCAATTTCCAATAAATGACGATTTTTCCTCTCTGCAACACCATTTTGTTGGGGGTATCTGGTCATGTAGTCTGATGAATAATTCACTTACTAGATAGATAAAATAAAAATTTATGATTCACATACTCAATGCTATTTTCTGTTCTAAGAGTACAAACTTTTGCATTAAATTGAGTTTGAATAAGAGTAAGAAAGTCCTTTAAACATAGAAGTGCTTCTCTTTCATGATTTATCAAATATAATAATATCATTGGAAAGTGACAATCAATAAATGTGATAAATTATTTGAATCCAGTAATAAAAGAAATCTGACATAGCCCCAAACGTACGAATAAATCAATGAAAATAGCTTTATACTTTTTAATCCAGTAGATAGCTATTATATAAGGTAAATTATTTTATTTAAGATTTATAGTAGGGGTGAAGTTAATATATATGTCTTATTTTAAGTATTTATTTGGTAATTCTGTAAATACTATTATCATTTCATTTTGTGAATTAATCTAACCATTTTTAAATTGGATTTAGTCTAATGAATAATTGCATATTAAAGTTTACCATAATTTTATGTAATCAATGCTCTCTATATATCACCATAGAATTACTATAGTATTTAATTGGGTGCACTTTGGTTTCATTTATAATATAGGTTTACATATGTATAGATTGTATTTTATATAAAATTCACTTTACTCATATTCGGATACTAATTTTGTATAACAGACTTATATATGTAATCAAATACATACAATTAAATAGATATTTGATTAAGTCTATCCTCTTGGATGGTCTTTAATGTACTTTCTTACTACTTTTATGGTTATTTAATAATTATATACTTTCATGGTCTTTAATGTAGAGTTCAATCAATTTGTTCAAAGTTTTATTAATATAATTCTCTATTTATATATATTTTAATATATTTAATTAAATATTTGTTCATAAAATATTTAATTAAAGAAAATTTCTTCTATCTAACTTGAATTCTTTATTTTTCTCAAGTAAACCAATTATCAACAAGTAAGTAAATTAGAACAATTTTAATTTACATTAAATTTTAAATTAAATTATTTAGATTTTAGACCCAAAAATAAAATTTCAAAAATTATCTTATTTAAAATTTTTTATTAAAAAATAAGATGTTAGATAGGGTTATATTATAATTGTCTTCTTGAATACAATAATCTTACTATACAGTGTATTTGATTATATAAGTGTATAGTTTGGACATTAATGTGAGTGTTTACAATTTCATATGGGGCTACAATGAAAATGAGATTAAGGTCATTAGATTGGTGTGTTTGACAAGAGGAATGAGTAACTATTGAATATATCTATGTGCAAAAGAGCCCATGTGAGGACTAGTTTGTAGATAGATGGAAGGATTGAAGAAATTTGTGTAAAATCTGATTATATTACGGTTAAATAAGTTTATAATTTACCGCCCAATTTGATTATACTAATAAAGTAAGTAATTTAAAGAATATAGTAATTGTAATTATATTTAAAAAATTAACTTTATATTAAAATTTGAATTTACCTTATTTTTCATTCGATCTCGGATAAGTAATATTTAATAACAAGTTTGTGTATAATTATATTTATACTTAAATTTAAGATTACCTATTAAAAAATTTTATTTTTAAATTCGAATTTATTTAATAAATTTATAACCTAAATTTGAGTTTGTGTATCATATAATCTCTAAAATTGGTAGATTAGTATTCGGGTATAACTATATATTAGTTTAATTGAATATATTATAGGGTGTTTATTAAATAAATGAAATAGTGTACATTAAATAAGTTTTTATTATATACATTAATAATTTAATTTTTAAAATAAATTTAGTTGAAATAATTTATTATTTGAAGTAAACTAATAATATTCTCATATTATAATATTATGATACATATAAAGTTTTATTATTAATTGGTACAATTATATTTTAATTATTTATTCATCAGCTATGGTTGATATATGTCAACTAAATATCATTTGAAAAATAATTAAATTTATCAAAAAAATTGTACCAAATTGAGACTTCATTAATAAGAAGTCATTAAAAATAGTAGAATGTCTTTTAATTAAGAAATAAGGTAAAGGTAAACCTCAAATCAAACTATTTTAAAATAACTTTTAGAAAATATTGATAATAATTTTGATTTTAAAATTTTTTTAAGAAATGAACAGTACAAAAACCTTATAATAATATTAAATTAAAATGTATGCAATTTATAGATATATTAATACTAAATATTTTAATAAATAAATAAATAATATGTTATTATTAACATTTAAATCAATCATTCTAATATAAGAAAAATATTTATTATAAATTATATTAAAAAATCTGAATTTTTAATATTATTATACACCGACTCCCACGTGAAGCCATGAGGTACACACCGTTGTTTGGACGGACACAACTCCTAGACCACATTAATTTATGCATTAAACACCAAAAAAAAATATGCATATATAATTGTATATTATACCACTGTCGTGTCATCACACGTGTCCCTCCCAATTAAATAGCATGTGGGCATGCGGGACATAGATGTCATCCTAATGAAAAGTGACAAAACAATAAATTAATTGATGGATCATATGTTGCCTGAATCAATTCTCACCTGGTGAATAGAGCGGTCATTATTTCATGGGAAGACATGCCCAACTAACCAGTGATGATGTATTAGCATTCATGCCCCAATCTAAGATTAAAGTTTCCATCTTTTTTAAGTGCATTGGACTATTGTAGTGGGCGAGTGGGTATGAAAGACTACCAAATTTAATATATTTTTATACATTAAATTTTATTATATATATTTTATTCATATATAAAAATATTATATAATTATCGCATATTCATAATTATTATTATTCGTATAATTAAGACCATAAGATTGTAATAATTAGTTCAAGACAAAAGGTATAATTTGACCTATTTTTATAATATTTTAAATTTATACCGAGAAAAATAACTACATTACTTTGGGCTATTGTAGTGGGCGGACTTGCTAAAAGGGCTTGTAGTTAGCCCATTTTAGATTTCATGCCCAGCCTATTTACCGCATACTCCATTCCCGTCACCCTCAAGCTTTCTACTTGATTTTGCTCAGCGGTGTGTCTGATCGGCGACGCCATTTCCGGTCTCTCTGTGGCTAAGAGGTGAGTTACGCTTCGGGAATTTGTTAATTTTTAGGTCTCGGCTTAATTGGTGATTTGATTTTTTGAGATTGTTGCATGATGATCCAATTAGAAGAAAAAATGCTTGCCACTCTTCCAATTTAGCCGCGGGCTGTCCTCGTGATCTCCGATTTCTTGTCGATTTCCGTTCCTTTCGGTGCCTCGTGATAACTTGAATTCTTCTGTGGCTGCATGCTCTGAGGTTTTAGTGTTCGTATATTCACTTGTTTGTGAAGCTTGTGTATCGAAAATTGAGCTGTAGAGCATTGTGCTATTTCAGTGGTCTAACTCCTAGGGCGCAAATGGGACTGGAATTCTTGATTCCGTGCTGTATTTGCATTTTGATTTTGTTGGAATTGAAACATCCGTTGGAGTAAACAGTTAATCCAGTGCCAGCCCTGCTAAATAAAAACCCACATTTTGACAATAACGTTCTTCCAACTCGTCTCTTTTAGTTAATATTGCTATCCTGGAAATTTCTCTGGAAAGTATAATTCAAGATGCTGAATGTCTAACTAACCCTTCTCCATATGCAAGCAGCATACTCATTTTTGTGGGGATTGTTCGGAATTTATTCTAAGATACATGATCTGTATAATATATACAGAGGCTAGTCCAATAATATTTGATAGTTTTCCAGTGATTCCTGCTCCAAGGACCACTCTGCGTAATTGATAATTTATCTTTTAGGTTGGGCCGGCCTATGAGAAAAAACATGTAATCTATTACTTTTCACGTTGACTCGGCCTTGTTCTTGGGCTTGAACAGTTTGATTATTGCTTATAGGATGCATAAAAAGTGAATATGGAGACAGAACATCAACATCATTTTTAGATCAAGCTTGATAGAAATGGTTGTGGACCAATATGAAGAGGATAAGCAATATTGTGGAGTAGGAGGATTAGCTAAGATTCCTAGCTGTGATTGTGTAGAATTGGATTCACTTATTGTAACCTCTCCTCTATCAAAGAGCACTAGGAACCGAAATTTTAAAAGAAACACGAGGCTTTCTGCTGTGGATATTCATCTTCTTTCAACAGGGATGCTTTCAATGTGAAGGTTCTTAAAGTTGGAAATTGTTGATCACGTCATGCACTGGATGTACCACCTTGCATGATCTGGTCAATGTTTGGAAAAGTAGAGATTGAACTTTTATCTGGTCCAATTGAAACTAGAACTCTGGAGTGTAGATATTAAACTCAGCCCGTTCATCACTTAGAAGTGCTCATGAGAAAGTTATCACAAAATGGCATGGTGACAAGTCTCTTATTGTCTGAATCTTTTTTTCCAGTCTCTGCTCTAAAGAACTTCACTGGATTTTATACTTTCCTTTCATGTGCTGATCGATTTGGTTTTTCTTTGATGAATCAGAAGTCCGATTTTCTCAGACACAATGGTCAACGCCACCAAGGGGCTCTTCATCTCATGGTAGGTTTCATTAATGTAACCCCGTTCAAAGTTCTGCCCTTTTCATATGGTCTGAGCAAAGTGCATCTTCATTTTTTTCCTCTTTATGAATACATACTCCATATATTCAGGATATTTGCTGTCTGATAATTGTTAATGACTTTCAAAAGGTTCTCATTCTTCTTGGTGCTGATGAAGTATCCTTCTCTATTTTGCAGCGACATTCCCATGGCTCAGTTCATCATCAACTATAACGCCTCCTTGCCTGCATCGCAGAAATTCATCATACGTGCGCTTGACAATACTCACCTGTTTGTGCAGCCCCATGCGGCAGAAATGATTAGGAGTGCCATATCACAGTTCAGGGAGCAGAACTCTTATGAGAAGCCCGCTTGATGAAGTTGCCAAGATTATCAAACTTTCTTCACGACAAAGTTCTCTCCTCTTCACCTTGATAGATTTGTAAATGCCAAGAACATTGATAGATTAGTAGTATTCATTTGACTAAAAATCAGGATTTATTGTCTTAAACTAATTCTGTGGGATGAGATTTTCAGCATAGTTGCCATGAGGAGTGCTTTGCTTGCTTACTTACCACTTCACCTTCTTGCTTGGCATTATTTTCAAGATTGGCTTCATTTAAAAGTGATTATTTGAATGGATGAATTAAGGTGGTTAAATCAATATTCTCTTGAAATAACACTTGAAGATTGAAATATCACTTTGTGGAATGAGAAAATGCACAAATTTGTTTTTTTTCTTTGTTTTGGTATTTTTTTTATCAATTTAAATTATACTAAAAATTATGTAGAATTTTCGGATACAGTCAAGCCTCTAATAATGAAATAAAATTTGTATTTTGGTGAAATTCTTATTTTTTTAATTATTTCCTAAATTCCACAAATTAGAATATGTAATAATGAAATATCATTCATATAATATTAGCTAACTAAATAAGTTAAAATAAAATTTGTGTTAAAATGAAAAAAATGTTTAAAGTATGTGTTTTTAAGTAATTAACCTTTTTTAAATGAGGCAAAATAACTTCTTTATATTTTTTCATTTTTTTATTATATCACTATATTATAATTAAAAAATTATCTTTTTGTAAGTTGTGGTGAATTTATTTTTAAAATATTATGCATTATTTTTTCAAATATTATAAATTTAATTTTAAAATAAAAGAACGAGTGGGACGATTCCAACATTACTCTAATAATTTGTTTTATGTTTTTTGTATTTTAAAAATAAATGAATATATTATAAATTTTATGACAAAAATGAAAAAAAAAAAACAGTGAAGGCAAATTAGAAGGGCTAACCCGTTCTGCTTGCTCTCTTCTCTTGGTTATCGTATCTGCTATATCTGCCTCTTCTATCAGCTCAGCCTAGCTTCAGTCTACTCTTCCTTGCCAAACATGGCAGTCTCTCTGCAATCTCAGCCGAGGATTCGCGAGCCTTTTCCCAGGTTCCCTTTCCACTCGAGCCCTCTCAACTTTGATTCGTTTTTTGTTAGTATATATAACATGTAGATGACATCAAGTTTCATTGGCGGACCCATATTTACTTGCAGTTGTGCCACGAAGCTTTACTCGGGGCTGAAGCTTCTGTCTACAGGTTCCGTGATTTTGTTTTTTCTTCCGATTATCCTGAATTTCGTTTATTTTGAGGGACTCGTCTTCTCAAAATCGGTTCCTTCTTTCGATCTCGTGTGGGAATGTCCAGGTCCGTTTGCTACTGCGAAACCTAATTCGACTGTTGAGTTTTACGGAAAGGTTCAGAAGAGCCTCTGTTGCAGGTAGTTGATGCTGCATTTTGGTGCTTATTTGATAAATTGACATCTTCTTTATTGGGGATACCGGCGGGTTCTCTTCATTAGAATGTGATGCTAGGGAGGTAGCTGCATCCTCTGAAAGCTCTTTTTTATTGGGGGATTGTATCAATGGTGCTTGTTCCATTAAGACAAAAAACACTCTTTCACTTCAGTACGATCTTAGAAATGCTTATTTTGTCTCCAAAAAAATTAGAGGATAAAAGAAAAAAGAGACGTGAGATTTGGGAAGATGTCTCAAACTAAGATGCAAGTGAATTCTCTTATGTCAGAACGTTTCTGGATAAAATGCTTGCTAGTTCAGATGCTTTAATGTAGACAAGCTGATTTAGCTATGGCCTGACATGCCATGTATAACTAACTATACACCTATATATTTCTGTAAAATAGTTGTACCTGTGCTATGCTTATGATGGCGAAACTTGTAAGCTGCTACCTAAAAAATCCATACTTTCTCTTGAACTAGAGTTGGACCATTTTTTTCCTGTCCGATTGACTTATTTCCTCTGCACTGCACCAGATTTTGTACCCACACATATCATCATTTTATAACATATCTACTTCCAATTTGATATTGAATTACAAAAGGCCTTCATGTTGTGCACTCTAGTATGGTTAGAATCTGAATGAATAATCCTGCACCCTATCTTTTGGAGCATTGTTGGATTTCCCAGTTGTACGTGTCAATAAACACTTCAATCCATGCAGGAACCAGAAACCAGTTCGTGCTCAGGTTAAGATGATGCCTATAGGAACCCCTAGAGTTCCCTATAGAACACCTGGTGAGGGATCTTGGCAGTGGGTTGATTTGTGGAATGCCCTTGTAAGTCACTTCATCTATAGTCATTGTATGGTTCTCTTAACATTAAATGATTTCAGTAATTATGATTGATCTTATGAGCAATCGGAAGTGTCTGGTATTGGATGCTAATGTGTTTTCTTTTTTTCCAATTTTTTAGTTTGTTATGAATGTATTTACGTACATTAATTTCATGTATTCATTTCCCGAACCTCATTTTTTTGCAGTACAGAGAGCGAGTCATTTTCATTGGGCAGAACATTGACGAAGAATTTAGCAACCAGATATTGGCAACTATGCTCTATCTTGATAGCATTGATGATGGGAAGAGGCTGTACTTTTACATCAATGGCCCTGGTGGAGATGTATGATTTTTCTGATTTGCAAACCCAGCCGTCCTCATTTCTCTGATTTCAGACTTCTCTTTTCACAGCTTACTCCTAGCTTGGCAATCTATGACACGATGCAAAGTTTGAAAAGCCCTGTTGGAACCCACTGTGTAGGTTATGCCTATAATTTAGCAGGTTTCCTTCTTGCGGCTGGAGAGAAGGTAATTTCTTCTTTACCATGGGAGGAAAATGACTGTATTATACAACTCCTTATAATATAGTAGATTATTTAAGTTCGTAGTTTGACATAGATTCACTGATGGATACTGCAACTGTATTCTTCTGTCAGTCTTATATCTCCTTTTATGGGTTTTCCTGACTCATGGGGTTGCTATAGCCTGATATAAATTGCACATTATATTCACTTATACATTGCTGACTGTAGGGTCAACGATTTGCGATGCCACTTTCAAGAGTAGCTCTACAATCTCCTGCTGGATCAGCCCGTGGTCAGGTAGGCAGGCCTCAACATGGTATGATAAATTCCTTCTTAATGTGTCTTCTCTCTCTGATGATAGGATCCATGCATCTGTTCTTGCAGGCTGATGACATCCGCAATGAAGCAGATGAGCTGCTTAGAATAAGAGACTACCTTTTCAACGAGTTGGCAAAGAAAACTGGTCAGCCTGTTGAGAGGGTGAGTCTTCTGGACAACCATTTTCATACTCAACAATGCAATAATATCAGATGATGAGATGTTGGTCTGATTATTGAGAAGAAATGGACACCAATTCAATCTTGCTGTGATGTTTGTGCAGATCTACAAAGATCTGAGTCGGATGAAACGGTTCAACGCTCAAGAAGCCCTAGAGTATGGACTCATCGATCGGATTGTGAGGCCCCCACGTATAAAGGCCGATGCACCTCGAAAAGACAATGTAGCAGGTCTTGGATAGATTATGGGATGAAGGCCAAAATCTTTTCCTTAATTTATCTTAGAGTAGACTCTTGTTAGCATTTTGAGATACTCCATATTGTTATCTTGAGATCATTTTTCTTGGGGTCCAGTTGCTTAAAGGAAACAGTAACTGTTATTCTATTTTTATGAACTGCAGTAAGTCTTTCATGGTCCATTCTCATCATCACATTCACTGTAACAATGGTTCTCATCTTCATCATCAGTTTTGGTGTTTCCACAATGATCATTTTAGTGTTGATAATTAGACTTGTTTCCATCATCTTCATAAAGCTTGGATATTGCCCAATATGAACCTGGGTTCTCTCTGAGGAGCACAGCTAAATCAGTCCCATGCTGGGCCCATGATTTGCTCACCCATCATACCATGCTGGTCTCAAGTTCACAAGAAATAACTTAATTGATGCTTCTTTCCAGTTCTATTGTACTTGTACTAAAAACTTACATTAAAATTACACAACAGAAGCAACAACTGGAAAGCAGGACTAACAGATGTTTGAAGGAAATCCATGGGTCTCCTATGGTAACGGAAATAGCAATAATCCTATGGTAACAGACAAACAGTATCAGCAAACACAGATGAGCACTACATCTTCCTACCTAACAATGACTACCTCAGTGGAAAATGATTGATTGATAAGATTACAGACAGAACAAGGAAATGTGAGATGGGTATGGGAACTTGAAGTAGGTTCTCTGGATGATCAAAGGTTAGTTGTTCCCATCCAAGAAGGAAACATTAATGTCAGTTGGCTTACTTCTGGAATCCGAGGGCAGGGAAGGCCAACTATCCCCTAAGTAAGACGGTGATGTGGAGATGTTTCCCTTAGGTTCAGCAGTTGAAATTGGCACTGCAGCAGTAGGGATGGCAGTTGAAATGATGGGGTAATGCTTCGGTTTCTTCTTCAGCTCAAGCTGGTTCCCGGAAAGAAAACTGCCCACCACAACCTGATGATTCGAATTAACAAGAGTTGCAACATCATTCATTAGCTATTCGATATGGCTCGTCAAGAATTCTAATACATGGTATATTAGATTGCTGCCATGTAGAGATCATGTAGGTTCCACACAGCCATTATAACAGGAAAAGTGATGCCATACCATATTTGATAAACAACGCAGAATTTGTGGTGTAAGATATGCAAAAAAGTTCATACCATGTCTGGAAAAGAATTATCAAAGTCTGTTCTAAAATAAGCTATTAAGCTTTTCTATCTTTGATAAGAAAAAGTTTATTAAGCATTCTTGAAAACTTACAATGCCTAATTTAATGCAATCTACCCAGAAAGATGCATGAAACTGGAGACCAAGTTAGGAAATCAAACTGAAGACCGAGTTAGGTCAATTCCTTCAGTATATTTGACTCTTAACACATCACAGCATTCTAACACAGAAGGCAAACTCAAAGCATGTAAACAAAGATATTCTCATACCTGCACAGGACTTGCAGCTACCAGAAGTCCAGCAACTCCTCCACCGACAACACGACCATCAGGACTAGCCAGAGAAACACTCATCCCACCAGACCTGCTCCGTGTTCCTCCCATCTCACCGGGCATGAATGACCCGGACAGGGACAGTATCTCAAAACGACCCTATCCCATTAAATTGCAAGCATTACAAGAAGTGTACTCGTAATCATTTACTGCACTTTTATTTTCTTGGCATCACCCTTCTAAGTTTAGACAAACTTGCGAATCTAAGTAAACTCTACTCCAATCAACTCAATACAGCTTTCCAAAAGAAAAATATATTTATGGGTTACAAAAAAATGCTGCATTACCTCATATGTCAATGTACCCCCAGAAGAATCAGGTTGATGAAGAGTAACGCTCGATATAATGCCATTTGCAGAAAGAACACATATTGCTTGGGGTCCTTGTTGTGAAAATGATATGATCTTCATGGTGACATCCTAGAGTGGATAGTAAATAATAAATCATATACCTTGCAGAGACTATATTTTGGAGAAAATGGAAGTGCTTAAGATTTCTGGACTGCCCGTGACAAAAAAAATTCAGGTCATAAGTTCTTTATAGATACCCAACTATGAATTGTGTGGAAATTCACCCATTTGTCATATGCTGTTAAGAAAGCTTTCAGTTTCATTATAAAATGTACCTCGCCAGCATTGACTGTAATGATATGGGGAGTGAAATTCGCCCCGACGGAGGATGCAACCCATTCACCTGTGAAATAGACAATATCAGACATTGAAAGGTACAAGACAAGCCCATGGTCTTCAAATAGCTATTTGTATTTAGCCAGACAAAGCAATGCAGGAAAAAAAATCTTGAAACTTGAAGAAGAAGTTCGACTAATACTAAGAGAAAGTTCGTTGATCACAAGAAAAGGAGGTATAAGGAAAGTGATAATCTGCAGAAAGGAACCAATCAACATCCTCAAATATACCGAAATCTACAGTATTGCACTAAGAACTGCTGTAAACATAGGGAAGACAGGAAAGAACTGAACAAATCAGCTTTTGATGTTTCTTCAGTCCACTTGCCAGAGGACTAACAATAAATATGCAACTCCAAAGAACCTCTATGGCTCAACCCTCTACTGTTCTTCCACCATGCAAAAGCTCGATAATTGAGATTGACTTGGACACTACCTAAACAAAGATCTCTGATCTTAAGCTCTTCATGGACATTCACAGAATCAGCAGATTCCAGCCTTTTTTTTCCTGTTGAAAAGGCAGGAAGTGCCAAATGGACAATGGCTCGATCAGAAGATTCCCTCCTCCCAGCACCAATCTCTCACATATTATGACAAAATGTCACTCTCTGAGTGCCCTCAACAAGCATTACAATGCAAAAGATCTTAACAGCCATGGGATCCATTCAGAGGTCCCACATCAAAACTACTAGACACCATGGGTCACCATTCAAGCTGCTCGGCCAGAAGATGGTCCCATCTCACTAGTTGCAGAGCTATATTGTTCACCTCCCAGTAAAGAACAAGACTTGAACATCTCACATCAAAACATTTAGCCACATACCAATCTAAACCGTCTGACTAACAGATCAGTATCATGGAAAAACAGGGTCAACTTTTTTTTCTATCTTAATAGACAAAGGAACCGAGCTTTTAGGGCGCTTGAAATTACCTAAGTTTTCCACCTCAAACTTGGGCTTGCTCACCGATCCAGCACTCCTTACCTTTCCCCGCTTCTGGACTGAGAAGTCGATCAAGGGGGGCGGCGGTGCCGACGAGGATATCGGCCTTGGGGATAGCGCCCCCGCGACAGAGCCAGAGCCAGAGCCATCGGGGCCGTACTTCCTGGGCCGCCCCCTCTTCTTTTTCACCGGCATCCCGGCCAGCGCCGGCCCCAGGAACACCGGCTGCACCGAAGCCACAGGCAGAACCGATCCGGGCGTCTGGGTCGGGTTCTCTGATCTAGGAGCCACATGGTAGACCGATGGAACGTCTGATCCCACAACTGTAACTCCACCACTACTACTGACAACTCCATCTCTTCCCTCCATACTTCCAAGAAAAAAAAATTACAACTTCACTAACTATGCATCAAAAAAGCAACATCCCTATCGCACACTCACCCGTCTAGAAAAACAAAAATCCCAATTTTGAGATGAAAAATTCACCAGAAAACTAAAACCCCGACAAACCCATGAACAAAGGACCAGAAAAAAATGCTTACAGCAGCCACGAACTGTAAAAGCTCAAGAAGATTTTCCTGGAAGTGAGTGAGATTTTACTGCAAAAAAAGTACAGTGATCATGGAGGAATAGGGGCCTCTTCAGCTCAAACAGAGACCAATTTTCTGAGCTCAAATAAAAAAGCAGGATTAGTATATCAGAAAAACAAAAAAGATGAACACAAGCTATCCTCCTTGTCCTTGAAGGGAAGAATTGGTTTTATTTTCATCGAAAATAAAATTAAAAGACAAAATTATTTAATGAAAATACAGAGAGACAGATAATGTGAATGGTTCATAGGATATTTGAGGAGATTCAAAAACATACAAAAAAAATTAAAAAAATTTATTAATTGAAAACATAAAAATAATGAAAATTCCACGTCAAAAATAAATAAAATAAATAAAATACTGATGTATGGATATGCATTTAGTAGGGACCCTTTTGAGAAGCAATTAAAAAAATAAGGATTAAAGTGGGCAATATGACTTTTAAAAATGTTTTCCTTTTATTTTCCAATAAAAAAACAGATCATGTTTTGTTCCCACAGGAAAGAGAAAACAAAAGGATAAAATAAATTAATCTAATAAAAATTGAATTCAAAATCAGATATTTTTTTATATTTTATTATTTATTTAATGGGTTTTCTTTTTTTTTAAACTAATTTACTTTTTAAAAGGTTGCCATGGCAGGTGAAGAAGGAATTATGAAGAAGGAATTATGAAGAAATGGGAAATGGAAGGTGGAGGGGCAAGCAAGCATCTGCCTTTCACAGGGCTCTTGGAAGCAATACCCAATTCAGGCAAACGTGTTAATTACTTCTGGACTTGGAGAAGAAAGTGGAAATGGAAATACAAATACATTTATTTAAAAAAAATTAAAATTTGATTTTAGATTAATAGTATTAATTCAATTTCATGGCACCTTGTGTATTGGTAAACAATTTTTTAATTATTTATTGAAATATTTGGCCAAAAATATTTTTTATAATAAAAATAAAGAAAAGGGTAGGAATTATTTATTTTTTTTGTAAAAGTTGGACTTGATATTAAATGCTCTTCAATTATTTAAAAATTAAACATGAGAAAGAAATTCTGCATAAAGATTTTTTTTATATAATAATTTAATTATAATAAGTAATTTGATTGAATAATCAAAATATTATATATAATTTATATATTTGATTAAATTGTTAGACATTAATATTTAATCCTTAAGTATTCAAAGATGATAAACATGAAAATTAAAAGGTGGGTGCACACAAAAAAAATGAAAAATAATAATAAAAGGGATTTTGTAAATGTTTCAAGTAGATTAACAATAAACAAAATTATATGCCCAATTTTTATTTTAAATATTCTTATACCTCTTATTTCTAAATATTTTTACATGCAATTTTTAATGTTTATAATCCAATGAATCCTTAGCTTATGATATAGTGTTGATGGGTGTTTTTTGAATTTTTAATTACAATATTGTGATATTTGTATGAGAACCATGAGGAGATGTGACCTAACCATGTGCCCACATGAGTATTCATGCCCTAGGGTTAGTGAAAATGCACATGCCTTAACCTCTCATCATTACCCCTTTCTTTTTTTCCCCTTTACATCTTTTATTGCCCATGGAAATCTATTTAATTAATTTTAAAAATATTAGTTTTAATGTATGATAATGATATTAAAATAATGAATAAATAAATATATAAATTTATAATATAGCCATTTTAGTTAAAAGTGCTATAAGTGTTCTAAATCTCCAAAATTTGAACTGTTTTCTTTTAAATCCACCCCTCCAAATTGCTTAATCTAATTAAAAGATTTGTCTTTGTGGAATTTTTTAATTATATTTAGACAAATTTATACTAGCCTAAAAAGGTATGATTGTGAATAAAAAATTAAAATTATTAAAAAATTATTGTTTATCCAAGATTTGAAATTTATTTCCATTTGTTATATAAATAATATTGAATAATAAAATGGAATATAATATATTACTAATTGTGTATACCATTTTGGCCATTATATTAGGGAAAATTATTGGAATTGAGAACCACATATTATTCTAAACTGATTAACAAAACCCTAATCTCAAAATCTTTACATATATATATAAGTATATGCCAATAGTTAATTTTTAATAAAATTGTATATATTAATAAAATAAAATTTTAATTTAAAAATAAATTCAAATTCGGGACAAAGGGTATCTTTTCATAAAATATTACCAAAATAAACACATAAAATAATAGTGATTAGGAAACAAATGGAACACATAACAACAAAAACACATTTCTTAATCACCCTTATTTTTAATATAATTAAATTAACCGTGTGATTACTCCAACGTGCATTAGCTTCCACGCCACATTAAACTGCATATTTTCTTCATATATATATATATATATATAAATTTCTTGTCTTGCTGGTAAATATTTTTTTTTGTAAATTAGTTATTATATTTCCATTTACCCAGTAACATTAGTATTAGCATTTATAGTTTGTTAAAATTTATGGGGTAAAAGGTTTTGTCTATTTACAAAATTCTAATTTTAGGTCACTTCTAAATTAGGTATATTCCTTCAAAAACATGTTCTCCACATAACAATTTTTTTTTTCAAAAACAGTTGTAAAAGCATATATGATAGGATAAGATTTAGACATAATTTTCTGTCTGGTCGGTTACCCAACCTAACTTAAATTGTGTTTCACTCATTAATTAGTGTATCCACAAAGGATCCTCCCAAAATTTAAGAATATATAAATATAAGTTGCTTTAGCCGGGTAAGGGATTGGTCACTTAATTGCCCTAATTCATATAAATAATTCATCAATAAATATGTAATAAATTATAAAATACTATAATAATAATAATAATAATAATAATAATAATAATAATAATAATTAAGATTATTAAAAATACTATTATTAATTAATTAAAATATATAAATATTATTAATTTATAAAATTAAAAATAATCACACTATAATTATTATTTTTAAGTGAATACGTGTCAAATATTCTATTGAAAATAATAATATTTTATATAATATTAGAGTTAGTTTAATCATCCAATCATATATTAAATAATGTTCGACCTCTCTACAAATATTAAGTAAAAATAATCTAATCAATAATGTTTTTTTAAAATATATTAGATTTATAAACAATTATTGATAATATATTTAAAAATTACAAAATATATGTTAAAAATAAAATTATAAATTAATTAAAATAAAAAATATTATAAATTTATAAAGTTTTAAATTTACACTATTTTTTTAAATATAACTAAAACCTATTATGGGTATATAACAATACTTGAATTTAATTTATATTAGGTTAATTTGTGTTCTTTGATTTTTTTTTCTACTATCCCTTCTATATTATACACCCATTTGCATTTGTTATTAATGGAATGAAATAATGCTATAATAACCATTTGTAATTTCAATAATTATTAGCCATTATTCATAAAATATACAAACTAATCATTGAGTGTTATCATAATAGTTTTTATGAATTAGAATTCTCCTCACAAGAATCAATATGTCTCAAATTCATTGGCATTCACATTTTTTTTGCTCATCATGACTTAAATGAAATCCATTGACATGGCATTGTACAAGGAGGAGAAACACCTCCTTGTCCTCCCATTGGAGGTTCAAAGTATTAGCTATTGTAGTTCTTGATGGACCCAAATGCCTTCTCATCATTCACCATATCATTCCCTTTTACATGTTTGGAAGACTCTTCCTTAAACTAAAAATTAATTAATCAATCATTTTTTTTGGGATTGGGAGGTTGTAGTTTCTTTTATTTTAATTTAATTAATATTAAATTACAACAACATATTTATCTTTATTTTATATATTTTTTTCTCATTTCTTTCATAACCATTCTTCTTCTTCCTCATTTTATTGTAGTCTTTTTATTTTTATATTTAAAAAAATTAGAAGTTAACAAGTTTTTCTATATATTTATAATTTTCTCATGTTTTATGTGTAAAAATGTATGGTTAACAATATTTTGAGTAAAATATTTTCTAGCTTTCTATTGTACATATTCATTATTTTTATAGATGGTATATTCAAATTTTTATTTTTATAATTATTTCTATGAGTATATGTAATTTGATAAATATGTTGAGATTTTAGAGTATTGTCTTTATTTACTAGGGTTATACATATATTGTATTGTATTTTTTTATATCTTAATGAAATCTTGATTTTTTAATGCTAATAATTTTTTTTGTTATAGCTGGATTGGTTAAATAATGCCATTACTAATTTATTGCATATAAAGCATATGTACTTATAAATGATAAATAATCTTATATTTAATTATATTATTTTTAAGCAAATTTCATAATTGTATTAATGTTGGATGAGAAAGTATAAAAATTGGATGTTTCTAAATATGGTGGTACAAAATATTGGTCAACATGAATATGTGAGGTAATTACCATTTTTACTTGAAATATACAAATATTTTATTGATTTGAAAAGATAATGTATCAAATTGAAGAATTGTGAAATATGTAGTGACAAAATAGGACCATCTTAAATTACTTGAAGGCAAACTCTATATCATAGCTAGAATTTTATTAATTAATAATAAATAATAATATAATTTTCATGTAAATAGATAAACTTACTCAAATTTATTTAAATATATTGATGAGTCTAATATAATTTAAAGGGATACATAATAAATACACTATATATTACTCCTGAGCTATTTAACCTTAATCATTTTTCATCTTGCAATGCTATTGAATGAGTATTTGATATTTTGAAAAAAATGGTCCAAACTCAATAATATATAATTAAATCTTATTGTATTTTACAGAATATAAGTGTTGAGTAGGATGAAAACTCCATGTAATATGAGTTTGAAAAAGAATTTATTAAAAATGATTTTAGGTGCTACCTAAAATTATTATTTTATTTTATTAAATTTGAGTTTGATTATTTTGTAAGGTAATTCTTATTTAAAGAGTTATTATGTTGTTATTACTTTTTTTAAATTGGTCTATTCATTTTATAGTATTTATCAACAATATTTTCTTATATTAATGGCAAAAGTAAGGAAAATGAAAGAGAGTGATGACTATTAAATTGGATGATTTATTATTTTTATAATGGTTTGATATATTGAAAGGTTTTGTTTCAAATTTTATTATTTTATAAATTAGTATTCAAGTTTTTCATGTGACACTATATCTTTATAACTTAAAATTTTTAAAAATTTAGAATGGAAAGGAAAATGAATACACATAATACAAAATATTAATCCAATTATTTTGGGTCGAAAGTAGCATTCTTAATTTAAGTATTATAAAAATATAATTCAATTAAAATTTGGGCATTTATAATATCGTTCGCCCATCTGATATCATACATATGATAAAAATAATACAATAACCATTTTAAATTCGAACATATAATATGCTATCATACCGACCCGCTAGACATATTCTCATAAATACATTTTATTATAGTACATAAAAGTAACTTAAATTCTCGATATTCAATATACTCTCTAACTTACCCCATTACTAATATTATTTTGTATCTTATACTATAGTTTAAGTTTACGCTCAATAAGTTATTTGATTGGTTTTACTATTTTTATGTGCTTAAAAATTAGTATTTACTATTTTCTATATCTAATAAATTATTTTATCATTATTTTCCCTTCTTTGATTAAATAAATACATATAAAGCCTAACTCCCTTTTTTTTTTACTTTAGAAAAATCTTAGCATTAGCTTTTCTACTATAGTCAACTAAAACCTTAACCTTCTTTGGAAAAATATACATAGTATCCCTTGTTCTCTTGTGTCATAACAAGTCATTGATCTAATTCTTAGCTTAGCATGTACATTTTATATTTTTGCTTATCTTAGGCAAGCTCTATAATACTCTCTATGTTTTATAGTTTTATGTAAAGAACCATAATCAATACAATAGGATTTGACGCCTATAAACTCAATCATCATTTTATCCGAGGCTTGTTCGTTCTAAAACGTTTTTCGAATGTGTCTAGATGCATGCACTCTCATGTCGTTAGGATGATAGTTTCACTAAAAAAATTAAATTATATGAGCAATTTCATATTTGGTTTCCATAGTCGTCCTGTAATTTTTTAAAAATTACAGTTTTGCCACTTGGATTGAGTTCACCCAATTTCTTCGTATTAACAAACTCGTTTATACCATTAGTTTTCCTTATTTGATATTTCCATATTTTTCCCATTACTTGATCATATTTACACCAATGTCCCTAAGAATCCCCAAAACTTATGTTAGACACTCAACTTTTCACTTTTTTCATTTTAGTAAAACTTTCTAAAATTACTAAAATACCCATATTCTTTTTACTCCTTCCATTTATGTGTTTAACCTTTTTTAAAAACATCTTATTTTTGGCCCTAAAATGTGTTTTAATCCCATTCAGGTCCCTAAGACTTAAAAATTACATTTTGACCCACTTTTATACTATTTACCATTTTATGCTCTAAACTTTTTAAAACTTCACTTAGGTCCTTAACTCTTTTTAAAATTCTTAAATTATGTGATGAGATTTCTAACACAATATAACATGTCTTTACTTCTACTTATCTTAATCTCAGGTCCCATACTTTTGAAAATTCTAATTTGACCCTTATACTTTTCAAAATTTTCACTTCAGTAATTTTCTCATCATCAAATCACCATAATAAACTCAATAATCAATCCTAATATAATCTTAAGCATGCCCCAAGGTCCTTATAGTCAAAATAGTGTCGTTTTGACGACATTTGGCCTATTGCCGAAAAATGATACAACATCGTGTTTGGGGCTATACCTCGTCGGAGAGAGGGCAACGAGTGTCGGCACTGGTGAGGTTGGAAAGCTGACCATCCCACAAGTTCAAGTCTACATTGATCACTCTCAGAGGTGGTCTAAATCTCCTGCAATACCATTTACAGAGGGGATTTAAAAATAGAACATGGATGGAGCTTCCATAGAGGATAACGATCATGAGGCTTACCTTAGGCTTGAGAGGCCAATATGATTTGATAACCTGAGTTGAGAGGAGGCCGTGAAAATTTTTGGGCGATTCTATGTTATCCGGTGTTGGAGAATTGGACCTCGAAATGAGTCGACCATTTTCTGGTGAGTGAAAATCATTTAGTGTGTGAGCATGCTAGTGATAGTAGAGAGGTTGTGGGTGCAAGACATAGATGGAGATGGAAAGTCAACCTTCACACATGTACAAGAACACCAAAATTAAGGGAGGAGGATGAGTTGTAATTTTTTATTGTGTGAGATTTTATCAACATCGAAGTTTTTTTTTGCAATTTCCTTTGGAACGTTGCCAGGAAATTTTCCTTCAAAAATTAGGCGGAGAGGTGGAGGGGTGAACTATGGGATTGCGGGTCACCCGATCGGGTTTCAATTGGGCGGAGGGGATGATGCACATGTGGCGTGGGCATGTGTCTAGTATGGTGAACCGATTTTTAGTTAATTAATCTATTAGTTCCACCAATTTTAACCTTTTCTTGATCGATTCACCTTTAATTTGACTTATTATTAACCCAAATTAAAATTTTATAAATCATTCATTCAATTCCCTATTATTTAGGCTAAAAAATGTCAATATTCCAATTTAATTAACCCGTTTTAAAAATAGGTGAAAATTTTACTGATTTTAATTACTTTAATCTACTTTTACCATCATTTAGCTACTTCACATTTAATTTAAATTGTTCTTAACTCTATCAAATTTTTAAAAAAATTTTATTTCCCTTTCTTATTGATTTAATTTAAAATTCTTAATTTCTTAACTTATTTAGATATTATTAAAAATTGGGTGCCTTTTTTACCTAAATACCATGACTCAATTTGGGCCGATTTTTCCCAATCGATTTTTTTATTGAAGGGAAGTGAGGTGGTTTGGGTAAAGTTTGGGGTCTATATGATTTTTCACCACGTGGTTTGATTTCAAATTTTTAAACATTACCCGAATAGTTATAAGGAAGTGGTAGATCCATCCGATCACATTACTTGTGAAAATTCAAGAAGTGTGAGAGATTTCTAAACTAAACGAGAAGTGATTCCTTGGAAGGGCCTGTTGAGATGCGTCAATAGCTGGATGAAAAAAGTAGTTTAATTAGGGATCTGATTGGGAAGGTGAATCCCGTGGAGTGATGGTGGAAGGCACAGTTGGCCCCACTCACAGCCCATTCTATCTATTCAAGGCCAAAGTCAAGCCCCTGAGGATGGGACAAAATTGGAGAAACTGTGGAACAATGCCCTCATCCCTGTCAGCATGAGAGTAATCTGATACGATGATTCATATCACCTAATTTGATGGTAGATGACATAGGTTTGATGAAATTCAGCTACCCGGAACCCTAATTTTCTCTCACAGTATCATCATCATCTTCTTCTTCTTTCTTTCCCATCTCTCTCTGGCTACCTAACTAGCCAAAAGGCAGCAGCTGAAAGGAACCCTAAATTCTTTTCCTCTGGATTCCCCTTTTCGGTCTTTTTTTTCCCAGTTCAAGAGAAATTCGTTAAGGGGGTTTGCTTATTATAGATCTGTTTAGGTGTGGTGGGTGAGCTAGCAAAGAAGGATAAGAATAGATATGGATCCAGTTTCGGCTCACGGCAGCCACCGTCTACCGCTGCCTTTCAGCGCAAGGGATTTCCAACTTCACAACCCTTACTTCGGCCTCCATCTCCAGCACCACAACCACGAAGACGAACACCGGAGTGGCGGCGACGGCGACGGTATCAACACTGGTCAGAAGCGGCCTCACGATGACACGAGCGATAGCAGCGACAAAGGTGGTGACTGCGTCGGCCCTTGCTCCTGCGTAGGAGGGGAGAGCGAGATCACGAGGCGGCCGCGGGGCCGCCCCACCGGCAAGCCGAAGCGGCCGATAATAATAACCCGGGACAGCGCAAACGCCCTCGGGATCCACCTCATGGAGGTGGCGGACGGCTACGAGGTGATAAAGAGCGTGGCGGAGTTCGCCCGCCGCCGCCAGCGCGGCGTCTGCATCCTGAGCGGAACCGGCACCGTCACCAACGTGACCCTCCGGCAGCCCGCCTCCTTGGGGTCGGTGGTGGCTCTTCAAGGCAATTTCGAGATCCTCTCCCTCGCTGGCTCCATCCTACCCCCGCCGGCACCGCCGGCCGCCTCGGGGCTGACCATATACTTGGCCGGCGGCCAGGGCCAGGTAATCGGGGGGAGCGTGATGGGGTCTCTAATGGCCTCGGGTTCTGTAGTGATCATGGCGGCCTCTTTCAGCAACGCCGCTTACGAAAGGCTACCGCTAGAGGAGGACGATGGACCGGGGATGCCGATTCAAGGCGAAAACCCAGGGTCTCCTACGGCCGGCTGTGGCGGAGGAGGACAGCAGCCTCCATCTGTATCATCATCATCACCACATCAGCAGCTATTGGGAGATCAACAAAATGCGGCTCTATTTCAAGGGTTACCACCAAATCTAAATCTCCTCAACTCCATACAACTGCCATCGGAAGCCTACTGGCAGGGGCGGCCGCAGTACTGATTAGATAGCCCCTCCTCTTGTTTGAGATGAGATCACATTAATCTTGCATCTGCTTCTTCAAATCACTTGCCATGTTTGCAGCTTCTCAATGTTTGTGATCATTTTACCCTCTAATCTTCTGCATAATCAAGGCTTTCTGACACAGCAGACTATTGATGAGCAGTGTTTCCATCTGTGTTTCCATCTCCATGCCTATTGATGAGCATATTAATTTCAAACTTGTTTCCATCTCCATGCCTATTGATGAGCATATTAATTTCAAACTTGGGAGGAACTGGCATCACATGGGGTTAGGTTAGGTTAGATAAGGAAGGAAGGAGCTTTGATGTAGGGGAACCCTAGCTTTGAAAACAGATGGATAGCTTATTAGGGTTTCCTTTTATTCTAATATAGGAATTCCAGAACCAGAAGAAAGGTGGAGAAGACGTGGGGTTGCACGTGCACTGCTCTGATCAATTTTTCAGCCACTCAAAGTAGTAAAATAATGGAGGACTGAAAGTCCACTGGTGTCGGATCGGATGAACAGTGCGCAGTTCAGTCTGTGTCCCTCTCTTGCCCTCTCGAATTAAATGCTACAATACGCATGCATGGGTCTACAATACGCATGCATGGGTCTCAAGCCAAGTTCTACCGATTACACAGAAGAAGGCAGTTTAGTAGGAAGAAGAACGAACGATCAATAGGGGCCGCTTCCACACTCAGAACCGCTCCACCTTGTCGGCCTTCACCACTGTATTGGCCCTGGCTATGGCTTCTCGGCCGGCCGCCTTGAAGTCGAAAGTGCAGCCATGGCTCTCCGGGTACCGGTGGGATCCGCAGAAAGTCACCCCACACCTGCACTTGAACCCTGTACTCAGCCCCACCTTCTTGTTGCACCCGCCGCACCGGTTCACCGCCTTCGGCTGCTCCGCCGCTACGATCTCAGCCCTCGCAGCGTCATCCTGGGCCGATGCCGGGGCTCCGTCTGCGTTGTAAGAGTGTGTGGTGGTGGTGGTCTCCACCACGGACATGGCGAATCGCTGCTGGTTGAGGCAGAAGTCCTTGTAGCACTTGGAGCAGAGGTTCTTGGTGGCAGCGTTGCCCCAGAAACCGCAGTTGTTGGCGCATAGCTTCGGCTCTGAGCAAGGCACCCTCGTCCCTTCCTTCTGCTTGGAATCCATCAGTAAACTAAACTATATATCTCGTCTCCTCTTTCTAAAACCCAACAAGAAACCAGAAGAAGCAGTGTCTCTGTCAACTGGTAAACTCACATAATGAGTTAGTCTTCGCCGGCGTTCTTATAAGCAAGGTTAAGCCGTAAGATTAGGAACGTTTCCGTTGATGACCCGATGGGCTTCTTTTGACTTATTTGTCGCCGGTGGAATCGGTGTGCCACAACAGAACTTGCCATTCAAATCAGAGCTCCAATAGTCAAATCAGTTTAGGGGTAAGAAAAAGAAAATAAACATAAAAGACGAGCAAGCGATCTCCCAATCATATAATATTTTATAATTATTATTTTTAATCAAATAATATTAAATACAAAATGTGGAATTAAAATAATAAAATATATTAATAACTTAAGTGAACTAATAAAATCTAGAAAATTATAAAATATTATATATAAATAATAATAAATAAACAATAAAATATTATTTATAAGCCTTATATAAATTCAACAGGATTTGATTTATAAACCCTAAATTTCTTTAAATCACTAAAATGAAATAAATATATATTTAATAAACCTAAAAAATATTAATAAAACATATTAAATCTATCTAAAAACTAATAAAATAAAAATATTTATAATTTTTAACCATAAATAAAGTAAGTGTATAAATTATTTGATGGAAATAAATAATGACATTAGATATTATAAATTAGGAAAATATCAATTAAATATACCACAATTGATCCAATAATCTCTTGAACCCGTGTATATGTAGTACATAACCTTATTAATATTAGTAATTTTTATATTGATATTTTTTAAGATTTTTTTAAATATTTTTAGTGTTTACTCGCAATAAATAAATCTCAATTCGACTCAAATTTATACTAAAAAAAACTACTAATCAACCGGAACAAATAATGAATTGAAAATGTTAATAAAGAGAATAAAAATGTTAATAGTATATATAGTTTAAAATATGTTATTAAACTATATATACTATTAGAATTATATATTATATGATATATAATTATCTTAATATTTTAAAATTAAATTATAAAAACTTTTGCACCTTGATTTGTGATTTTTTAGGGTTAAAAGATCTTAAACCTTTCACTTTTTTTATCAATTTTCTCTGAATTTGAACTCCCAAGATATAAGATAATTTGTGTAGGTGTATTAAGTATTATTAAAGTATATTGGTGATCTAGTTTATTGTCTCGACATCAATATAAGTAATATAAGTGTACAAGTTTTTATAAATGGAATGATTGATATTCATGACACACATATCTTTATATACTCTATTTCTTAGGTTTGAGACATTCGATTACATGATTTATAAACTTACTATAGCTATTACTTATAAAATGAGTATAATACCTAATATGCTTGAATGAGTTAATATACATGGTTTATAAAATGATCTACTATTTATTAAAAATAGATTACGGTTGGTATTAGAATATGGATGAGAGTGCGATAAAATATAAAAAGAAAATGGGATCACGTAGCCACCTAGGTGGTAGGAGAAAATGGTTAATATCTAACACCAATAATTAAAAATATATTCTAAATGTGAGAATTGACGGCAATTCGTGAAAGTAATAAAATACTAAAATACGTTTTGAAAAAATATTAAATAAAAATTACAACTAAATAATCCGTGTAATATATTATAAATATTTATTTTTTGTACATGATTAAATATGTTTTAAAGGTTTGGGCAAAAAAAAGTAGGTTTTGAATGAGTATTATTGATTGTATTTTCCTGTTATTTTTTAATTGTTATGATATATTATATAATATTAAGTGAAGAATTTGTCGATATATAAGGAAGATATGATACATATAATTTTATAATGGTGATAATGAGTTGAATTTATGTTGTATATAAAGATAGTATATAATGGTGAAATATAATGATAAATATTTAAATTTTGTGTTATATTATTGGTTTAATTCATATTTCAGAACTCAATTGAATTTTAAAATTAGAGTCGATGAGACTAGTTTATTAAATATATTCATTATAATAAATACAATAAAAAATGATAGCACTATACTCAATAAATAAAAATTATATAAATATAAAATTTGCTTAAATTAAAATAAGTCATCGAGTATAATTAATTTAATATTAAGTCAAATAAAAAATAAAAATAATTTTATAGTATTTTTCTCTCTTATTTTTTTCAAAACCATTAAAAATTTTTATAACCTCCCAATGACTGGTATCTTTCAAAAGTTATTATATATTTACTTATTATCTAAAATATTAAATTTGTTATAAAAAATTATTTATTCGCATATTTTCTTCTATACTTTCTTTGATGAGCCTCCTAGTACTAAAGCGGACTCTTAAATTTTTTAAAACTGGTGTTTTTATTATGGATTTGAATATAATTGAAATAGTGTTTACTGTAAAATTGTATAATGATGGTCAAGGATCATTCAAGAAGGGCTATGATTGGATAGTACAGCTATCAAATAAGGGAGATGTGGGCTTTGTTTAAGGTTTGTTTCCCTTGCTCGAGTGCTTTCATGCTCATGTACAAATGTCGGAGACACTGTATATAGATGACCAATCATTAGGGGGCTCGCCCACTCTCAGAATCGCTCCACCTTGTCGGCCTTCACCAACGGATTGGCCCTGGCTATGGCTTCCCGGCCGGCCGCCTTGAAGTCGAAAGTGCAACCATGGCACTCCGGGTACCGGTGGGACCCGCAGAAAATCCCCCCGCACCTGCACTTGAACCCCGTACTCAGCCCCACCTTCTTGTTGCAGCCGCCGCACCGGTTAGCCGCCTTCGGTTTCGGCTGCTCGGCCGCCACGATCTCCGCCCTCGCAGCGCCATCCGGGGCCGAGGCCGGGACTGCGGCTGTGTAGTAAGAGTGTGCGGTGGTGGTACCCACCTCGGGGGGGTCGGCGTCAAGAGAGATCTTGAAGGCGGCCATGGCGACGGCGGATCCCTGCTCCTTGAGGCAGAAGTCCTTGTAGCACTTGGAGCAGAGGTTCATGGTGGTAGCGTTGCCCCAGAAGCCGCAGTTGTTGGCACAGAGCTTCGGCTCTGAAAAAGGCACGCCCGTCCCTTCCTTCTGATCAGAACCCATCAGTAAACTAAACGGTATATGTCGGCTATTCTTCTGAAAATCCAACAAGAAATCAGTAGAAAATTTCAGCGTCGCCTCTCCGATCCGTGAACTGGCAAACTCAGATAACTAGGTGGGTTGGTCTTGGCCGGGCCGTTATTTATACAGCAAGGTTAAGCCGTCTTCCTAAAGATTAGGAAAGTTTCCGTTGATGATTGGGGGCTAAATCAGCTAAGGGGCAAAAAAGGAAATAAATAAACGGTCAAATATATTATAGTTATACTCTTTAAACTATATATACTAATCGGATTATATACTATATATATTTATATTAATATTTAAAAATTAAATTATAAAATCTTTTGCAAATTTGAGTTGTGAAGATAACTGTGTACTTCATACACAGACATTAGCTCGTGAAGAAGATACGTTGGTTGGCGGAGAAATGAATTATCGTAAGCAGGAAATTCTTATCATCATCAATCGATTAACGTCGTTTTGTTTTCGTCTCTCCGTTTCTCGTTGCGGAAGATGATTATGAGAGAAGATGCAAACAATGTGAGGGAATTCATACCGCCAGCACCATAGATCAACCGCTCATGACGAAAAATTCAGATGATTTTGCAGTGGAAATGCAAAAGGATGAAATGATTCGCGCGATTCGATCCTTACCTGATGTCTTCTTATACTGAGCTCTGAAGCTCTGGTTCCTCCCAAGGTTACTGAATCGATATGCCGGATCGTTCTGCCGTTCGGAGGCGGATGAATCCCCCGAGTTTCTGCTCGACGAAACCTCTGAACGGAGGAGAATGGAGATGAACCGGTCTGAAGATACAGAAAGGGAAGGGGAGCATGATTTTTTTATGACCGCTGCCACTACGGTGTAACGCGGCGGGTGGTGTTTCTGTGGGAGTGAAATTATAGCCGTCCGATTGGCGTGATAGTCAGATGTGGACTTCGGCAAAATATGCGGCCGGTGCAGGTAAAACAATTGACTTTTTGGAAGATGAGGACTGCCCCACTTTGTCGAGCAGCTAGTGTGCAGCTTAACATTGCTCTATGATCCCGGTGCACTGTGGAGAGGTAGAGGCCTACTTCATCACCGTCTTGAAGACAACGGAATGGAAGAACCCGGTTTGCATGCATGGCATTTGTACATAATATTTTGATATTTTATTATAATATCTTTTTTTTTTTTAGCTTCTAATATTCTAAATATTTAAAAAATAAAATTCTAAATTATTCTTCCATATAATCAAAGCCTGAGGAAACTATGAACGGGAGAATATGAGCGCCGGTGGGACGGTGAGCGTTCGACAAAACAGCGAGCTTCACCTCCACGTGTAGATTAATGCATACACCGACGATTTGCCACGCGTCGTCTGACTATTTGCTGATAGTATGGGCAATATCGTCATCTCACATTCTCCAAATAGAAATACCCAAAAAAAACCCTAATTAAATTATCAACTTTACTTATTCCATTAATGGCTCCCTTGCCTCCTCCTCCTCCTCCTCCTCGTTCTCCTCCTCTCTTTCTCTATGATAAAACCCCGTCACCTACCAGTCTTTCTTCTGCAATAGGATTAGAATCTCAGAAAGGAATCGTCCAGTGGTTCATCTTTGGTTCCGATCATCGTGGCTCTACCTGCATTGGCGTTCCAGGGGGTTCTCCCTGGTTTTCTTGGACGGCGGTGAAACTAACGGGTAATCACGGGAACCCTAGAGTGGCTGGAATCGATGATCGCGGATGAATCACTATGACGAAGGCGAGGTAGTCCCTGACCTAAGGCTGAGGTTTGGGGAGGACAAACACGACGGTGATAAGGGGGATTATATGGATTTGGGGGAGCGCGATACGGAGAGTTTGCCCCCTTCTCATAGGAGGACGTGGGGAGGTTTCTTGTGGTATTGGATTAAGTTGGCTCTTTTGTTCTCTTGCCTGGGCTTGTTGGCTGGGGTTTGCCTTAAGCGGGTATGGCCGTATTTCATGGAAAAGGTCGGTAATTGACGCTTAAAGCCCTTTTGTTCCTGTATATTTTGCATATAGCATGTAATCAGGATCGTTTCCTTAGATCTGTTTGAGATTTTAGAATTACCTTCCTTAATGGCGACAATTATTTCTTGAGGGAGATTCAGTAATATAAAGCCATCAATACTTCCTTTATTGTTCATTTCTCGTGTAACATAATATACTTGAATTAACATGCCTGGTGGTAGTCATAGACTCATAATGCACTTCCTTTTGCACTTTCTAAATCAAAAAACATGTAATATTGCACTTTAAACCCGAGTCTCCATAGTTATATCTGTTGCTGCTGCTGCTTCATGTTTTACTGTGACATTCATCATTTGTTCCTCAGTTAATTAGTGATGTAGATTAATTTTTATTGATATAGCTAGTTCTTGAATCATTTACCCACAAATAGATAAGGGAATAGGTGGCCATGATGCAAATTATGATCTTCATTCATCTTTCATTCCCATACTCTAGAAGCTCACCAAACTTATGGAATGGGCTGTGTTTATTGCAATTATTGTCTTTATTCTACGGTAATAAGATTCATATAGTAGTCAATATTCATAGTGTTACAATGTTGTTTTGAGGCTCTTCCATGTTTATCCCTGTCATTCTAATTGGTACTTTCCCTTTTACAGGAAATTATACCGATCATAAATTGGGAGACAACAACATTTAGTCATCCCGTTCTTGCACTTCTTGTCTTTATTACAGTTGCACTATTTCCCACTCTTCTCTTTCCTTCAACTCCTTCCATGTGGGTTGCTGGAATGACCTTTGGATATGCTTATGGCTTCCTGCTCATTATTTCCGGAGTAGCCATCGGTGTATCTCTTCCTTACTTCATAGGGTTTCTATTCCATCACAAGATACAGGTTTCCTACTGTCCATTTTGAGCGTTACTCCCTAGCATAAGTTCTGGATTTGCTTGGTACAGTTGAATGACACTCGGTTTGGGTTGCAGGTGTGGTTGGAAAAATACCCCAAGAATGCTTCATTGATTAGATTAGCTGGATCAGGAAATTGGATTCACCAACTTCGAGCAGTGACTTTAATAAGGATATCTCCATTCCCGTATATCCTTTATAATTATTGTGCTGTGGCAACCAATGTAAAGTATGTCCCTTACGTCTTAGGGTCATTGATTGGGGTGATACCTGAAATCATTGTCGCAATCTACACGTAATTTCTAGACTTCATCATCTATTGCTTCTGTTATCTTTTGAGTATGCCTCCTAAGTGTGCAATGCACTCTCTAGATACTGGAGATTCATGTGGCCATTATGCCATTTATTTGGCCTTCCATTTGAGATCATGTTAAATATGCAGCATTGCTACACATTCACCCTACTGAAAATTTAAGAACACTAGCTGTACAACATGCAACTGATCAGCGGCTTCTGCTGAAATTCCAAGTAGACTCTTATTCTACTTTATTAAAGTTTTCCTGTTTCTACTCATCATCATCATTCCATTTGAACTTTGTTTTTCTTTCAAGTTTGATTCTCTCATCAGGAAATGTTAGGTTCAATTGATTTACCATCAATTAAGAAGAAATGTTTCCCTCAACAATTCTGAAATATTACTAACTTATGGTTATCTTTCGATTTGAACGTCTTTATTGCAGGGGCAATTTCATAAAGACTCTAGCTGATGCTTCCTATGATCATTCCATTTGAACTTTGTTTTTTTTGTCAAGTTTGATTATCTCATTGGGAAATGTTAGGTTCAATTGATTTACCATCAATTAAGAAGAAATGTTTACCTCAACAATTCTGAAATATTACCAACTTATGGTTATCTTTCGGTTTAAACCTCTTTATTGCAGGGGCAATTTTATAAAGACTCTAGGTGATGCTTCCTATGATCGGCACTCCATGTCAGCTCCACAGATCATATTCAACCTCCTTGGTTTCTTAGCAACAATTGCCACTACAACTATCTTCACAATCTATGCGAAAAGACAGCTCAAGATACTAAGGAGCGAGGAGGAACCACTTCTTGAGTGAGCTCCTCGGGCAGTTCCACATCACCTTGTATGGCCACGATGAAGGTCACGGTTGGTTGTGATCAAGTTTCATTTATCCAGAAACTTCACTGGTGGAAGTACTAGCAGTTGGGGAAAAGATGGTCCCTAAAGAGTTGAATATTCTAACCTGGTTGATAGGCTCACATTTCTAATGAGTCGTGTCGGATTCTATGCACCATAGGTCAGATCTTCTGAACTCTTTGTTCTGCAGTTGGTCCACTCTTGTACATGGTCTAAGCTTTTACATTTGGAGGTCCTATTGGATTCGCTGCAATTCATTTCTGTACATAGAATGGACCCATTCTGATTATGGAGCTCAATGACCATTTAATATTTTATGTCAACCTTATGACTCTTGGCCACTTTAAAAATGGCACAGTGAGAAGCTATCCATGAGTTGGATAATCTCCACCTTCTTCATATGCTTTTAAGATTGCTACTGAGATGGATCAAGTCCTCTGCAGTGTGACTTCAAGCAAAAGAGATGAAAGCTAGAGTGATTCCTCTCAGGGGAAAGGAAACAAATGAGCTTGGACAATAAATAAGGCTGAGAGCATAAAGGGATAAAGGAGAAGGTAGGTGAAGAGGGTAACATCTACTTGCCCTTCCCTGTGTAATGACCCCTCCAGAGTAGCAGAGAGCATACTTCTGCATGCTGTTACTCAGTGCTGGATGCTATTTCTGATACCATAATTTTGCAGGGGGGTCCATAAGTAATGAGACCTAATTTCACCTAAATGTCTAAGATTATCCATACCTCGGCAAGGAGATGATGTCTGTTATATCTCATTCAGCAGCCTTTTAAATGCATTGATAGTCGAATCCATGTCCATCTTCTCTTGCAGGGTTTCATGGTCTTCAATGGAGGGACAGACCGCCCAGGTGGAGTACAGGCGTAAGTGCATAGGACTGTTCAGCTTTGCACGGACTCATTATATTAAAGTGAACTCTGAATGCTGCAGCAATCTTTCATTCCTTTTACCATGGCTTGCTTATAAAGTGGTCTTGGTCGGGCCCCTGCTTTTGGGTCCTCTGGACCACCACTGCCATTAACAGCCTAGTTTAATGCCGTTTTGCTTCCCACATGTTCTTCTGCTGCTGCTTCTTCTTCGCCTTCGTCGGGTAGCTGGTGGACTCACTAATATCCTGTGTAGGAAGGCAGGCCCTGATCATCTGGTTCCAGAGCTACTGAATGCGATGCAATTTACTCTAATTGTAAATACATGAATAAAATTAATAGTAAATAATATTATTGAATAATTATATTAATATTATTTTAAAATTAAAATGTAATAACTGTTATTTATGATAAGTGTTGGAGAATATATTATGCACCAATAATTACTCATGTACAACTCAACCGGTAATTAGAATAATTTTTATAAAATTATAAATCCATTATAATTTTTTATTTTATTTAATTTATCATCTTATTATCAATAATAATTAATATTATTTTATTTTATAATTATAAATTACTTTATTTTTATTATATAAAAATATGATATATATATATAATACACCTATTATATATATTATAATTTACTTTATATATAAATATTTTTATACAATTAATATTGGTGCGATATAATTATATAATTGTAACAATATTATATTTGAGTTATATAATAAAAAAATAATATAGATAAAGATATATGTTCTATTTATACAATATAATTTATTATATATGTGGTTTCTATTATAAAACATTTATATACAAATATTATTATAAATTAACATTAATTTATTTTTTTAATTTAACAATATAAGATAAAATTGTTATATATATAATATAAGTATATACTCTATTTAACATTATATTCTTAATAATATAATATAATTATACATATATAAATTAATATGTAAAAAAATAATAAATTATTTAAGTTAATTAAAATTGACACATTCTAATAACCACAAATTTGGCTCATTTCAAACAAATAAAAAATGTATGTTTATCCTAATCAATAATTTAGTCATAAATATTTGTATCCACTATTGAAAATTATATTAAATTGGTGAAAAATCATTTTAAAAATTATTTAATATATATATAATTCATATCATCATAATACTGCAGAAATACAATATTTTAATATATATATATATATATTAGGTAATCATAAAAATAAATTTATTAAGCTCGTTGACCTTTTTAATTATATAATTAATAGCTAATGGTTGTTTAACAAAAAAATGAGCTTAAACATAATTAGACCAAACTTTGATTAAGTCAAACATATGAGACCAAAAACGATAATTAATGTTCTTTTTTATTATTATTTAGAGTAAATAAATTTCTCCCAAAATTATTCATATTATTTTAAAATTAAAAATTATATTTATTTAATTAATATAATATTCTAGAAAGTATAACACATTTCATTTATTTCTTAAATATATAATTTTATAGGATATTTCAAGAACATATAATATTTTCTCATTTTTCATATTATTGGTATTGTTTTCCATGGGAATGCTTCCTTTTTTGCACCATAAGGAATGCTTTTATTTGCATAGTAATTTGATCCATTGTTGTTGACATAATTTTGATTCCAACTTTTTTCATTAGTCTAAAATATATATATATATATATATTTAAAATATTATAAAATATATTTTTAATATTATTTAAGATATTTTTAGTCTATTAAATAAAAAAATTAATATTATTCTGACACAGGCACAGCATAACCAGGTACGTTACATGAGAGTATGAACTACTCTCTGTTCTTGTAGATAGAAAAGTCTGAATTTTCAGTGGAACAGCTAATTTTGAATGAAGATTAAAAAAATAATAGAACAGCTCAGAGTTTGATGAGGTCTGTGACTGTGATGCAGGCAGGGTAGTTCATCCGAAGCCATCAAGGGATGAATCCAGAATCTGCTATTGGGTTAGGCTCAAATCAGGATGGATGCCTTCAAAAATCAGCAATTGTGGTGATTCGAACGCTCAAGATCAGTGTGAGTAGCATGGAGCCCAAGAAGGAACGTTTTCTTCAATTTAGTTGCTAGCTACGAACTGAGAAGACCCATGATGGAGACCGGAGAGCCTGTGGCGACGATGCTCTGCTTAGCTGGAGTGGTGGGTGGGGCAGAGTAAATGCTATCGTCTTCCCTCTCCAGGGGGGGGCCCTACACGGCAATCTGACTATTGCAGGAAGAAGAACAAGAAGAAAGAAGGAAGATAGTGACTTGCCCCTCTCTCTCTATCTCTGAATCGCCTACTTTCAGTTTCATCCATTAAACCCATTACCCATAAGCCCAGGAATGGAGGAAGACAGCAGAGAAGATGTGCCTAAACACGTGCTTCCACCTCCTGCTCGTTCCCTCCACTTGCTTTAAAAATTGCACCCTCCACTTCTCTCTCGCTTGGTCTCTCTCCTTCTCCATTACTCAAGCTCAAGGCACCTGCCCTCTTACAGTTCGTTGCCTGCTTTTCTTGTAATCTAGGGGCTTCTGGGGTTCCCTTGAACTCTCTGATTTTGGGGTTTTCTCCTCTGTCAGATATCAGTCAAGGCCAGAGACTCAAGTAGACTGCTGTTCTATGCGAAATTGCAGGGGATATCGATGCTGATCCATAATGCTGCTGTTCACTTATGATCTCGATGCTGTATTCATTCGTGGAGATCTTCTCTTCCTATTGAGAGGGACCCCTCACTCCTATAATGCCCAAAGGGTAGTCAGTTTCGTCCTTCAAGAGCATATATAATTGTCTCCATTTCCGTGACATGAGAGCATGAGAGGTATTTCTCCTCGAAACCCTCCTCCTCCTCATGCTATCATCCTGCTCTTGATTTACTCCTTCACTCTCTCAATTGGTACTGTCACTCCACTGACCGAGGCTGAGATCTTGCTTCAATTCAAGGGAAACATCACAAGTGACCCGAATAATGTGTTGAGTTCTTGGGTTAATGGCGGTGATCCTTGTAACTTCACTGGCCTCACATGCAACGAGGCTGGATTTGTTGAAAGGATAGTCTTGTGGAATACTAGCCTTGTGGGCACTCTATCTCCAGCTCTCTCAGGCCTTAGATCATTGAGGATCTTGACATTGTTCGGGAACCGATTCTCGGGCAACATCCCGACCGAATATGGAAGCATTCAGTCTCTCTGGAAGATCAATGTGAGCTCGAATGCTCTTTCGGGCTCGATCCCCGAGTTTTTAGGTGGCTTGCTGAATATTCGGTTCTTGGACTTGTCCAAAAATGGGTATGTCGGGGATATCCCCGAGGCTTTGTTCCAGTACTGCTTGAAGACCAGGTTTGTCTCTCTATCACGAAATGGTCTATCAGGTTCGATCCCCAGATCAATTGTCAACTGCTTACATCTTGAAGGGTTCGACTTCTCGCACAACAACCTAAGAGGAGATGTACCTTCACAAATCTGTGGTCTCCCAAGCTTGGGGTTCATGTCCTTGAGGAGCAATAGCCTGAGTGGGAACCTGCAAGGTCAGATTTCACAGTGCCAAGGCTGGAACCATTTAGATCTTGGTGATAATAAGTTCATTGGGGAGGCTCCTTTTGGGTTTCTGGCGTTGAGGAACATCTCATACTTCAACATCTCACACAATTCATTCACCGGGCGAGTTCCGGATCTCAGCTCTTGCAGTGGGAGTCTGGAGATTTTTGATGCCTCCTGGAACAGCTTGGGGGGTGAGATCTCCTCAGGCATTACCAGTTGCAGCAGGTTGAAATTTTTCGACTTGAGTTTCAATTCAATCAATGGAACAATTCCCGGCACTATAGAGGATGCTAAGGAGCTTTTGGTAATTAGGCTTGGTAATAATTCAATTGGTGGAAGGATTCCTGATGAGATTGGATACATAGAGCTGCTTCAGGTGCTGGATTTGCCAAATCTCCAACTTGTAGGAGAAATCCCGGAGAGCTTAAGCTACTGCAGGTTTCTTCGAGAGCTGTGAGTCTCAAATGACTGTCTTCTTTAGTTCTTGAGACCCCAAAGATCTTTTCCAGCTTCCATTGTTTCTTTTTCTTGATGGAAAAGATGCATATGATTCACTTTTGGAAATTCCTTTTGGATAAGAGAAAATTAGATGTTTGAAAATGCTTTGTCAATTCTGCAGACCTGAATGGAGCCTTAATTTCTGGTTTACTTTGCAGGGATGTCTCTGGCAATCAGCTCTATGGTGGGGTTCCTGAGTCATTCTACAATATGACATACCTTCAAGTTCTTGATCTTCACAGTAATCATCTAAATGGAACCATTCCTAACACCCTCGGGAACCTCTCGAAGCTCGAGATCCTTGACCTGTCCCAGAATTCTCTCTCTGGCCCAATCCCTTCATCCCTGGGGAACTTGCTGAATTTAACACATTTCAACGTCTCATACAACAACCTAATTGGTGAAATTCCTGTAGTTCCAATGCTTGAAGTGTTCGGATCATCTGCATTTTCCAACAACCCGGGTTTGTGTGGGCCTCCACTTGGTGTGTCTTGCTCAGGTACTGGCAATAGGACTGTTCCATCACACCCAAAGCCAAAACTTAGTATGTCTGCTATAGTGGCGATTGTTGCTGCTGCTCTGATTGTTACTGGCGTTTGTGTGATAACAGTAGTGAATCTCAGGACCCAAAGGAGAAGGGTAAAAAATAACGAGGCTGAAATTATTGAGAGCACTCCTTTGGCCTCAACAGAATCGAATGTTATCATTGGGAAGCTGGTCCTCTTTAGCAAGACTCTACCTTCCAGGTACGAGGATTGGGAGGCCGGGACTAAGGCTCTACTCAACAAGGACAATCTGATCGGGGTTGGTTCCATCGGGGCAGTTTACAAGAGCAGCTTTGAGGGTGGGGTGTCTATTGCAGTGAAGAAGCTCGAGCACATTGGGAGGATCAAGAATCAGGATGAGTTCGAGCAGGTAATTGGGCGGCTCGGGAACCTCCACCACCCGAACCTCGTACAAGTGCTGGGATACTACTGGTCCTCATCTATGCAGTTGATTTTGACTGAGTTTGTCCCTAACAGTAGCCTGTATGATCACCTTCATGGGGTCAGCTCTTACACAGGTTATAGCTCTCCTGGTTGGACTGGTGAGTTGCATTGGTCAAGGAGGTTCAATATTGCCCTTGGGACAGCCCGGGCGCTTGCTTATCTGCATCATGATGCCAGACCACCGGTTGTTCATCTGAACATCAAGTCCAATAACATACTATTGGATGAAAACTATGAGGCTAAGTTGTCCGACTACGGTCTTGGGAAGTTGCTGGCTATACTGGACAATCACTGGCTGACAAGATCTCACACTGCAGTTGGCTACATTGCGCCTGAGCTGGCACAGAGCTTGAGGATAAGCGAAAAATGTGACGTTTATAGCTTTGGGGTGATTCTTCTGGAGCTTGTGACAGGGCGGAAACCTGTTGAGTACCATGGACCCCGGGAAGTGGTTGTTTTATGTGAGCACGTTAGAATGTTCATAGATGCCGGGAATACACGGTATTGCTTTGATCGCAGGTTGAGAGAGTTTGAGGAGAATGAGCTGATTCAGGTGATGAAGTTGGGACTGATTTGCACTTCAGAGACCCCCACCAGAAGACCGAGCATGGCTGAGGTAGTTCAGGTCCTCGAGTCCATAAGGAATGGAACAGAGCATTAGGGAAGCAGGGAAAATGAGTCAAAACAGATTCTGACCAGTGTTTTGTGAAAAGAGGTACAGAAGGGATATTCATTAGATGTTTAGTTGATTGTGTAGAGGGAGCAAAAGGGTAATTGATTCCTTGACACAGAAAGAAACTTAGTGATTCTTTTGTATTGATTGTTCAGCTGGCTCATCTTCATCATCAAGAGGTTGTTCTTTGATGTTTGTTTCTCTTTGCTGAAATAAAATTGATGATCTCTTCTTCTCTGCCTGTTGGGTTAATGTCCAAGTAATCCAACTAAACTGAATGGGGGATGGAAATTTACATTTTCTTTTGTGTACATCAGCCATTAATTTGGCATATTTTTACTGATTCATTCCCAGGTAACATTGATTTATTAAATCTTAGAGTTCTCCAAAATCAGAAGGCTGCATCTTTTCGCAGAAGTTTGCACAAGAAATTAATAGGTATTGTCTTGCCTGCCCAATCCACTCCTCTTTTATGGAATTTTAGTCCTTTTTGGCTAATCATGGATGCACCATTCTTCTACAAAATTCAAACCCAAACCAGTAACTTGAGCTTGCATCTATTTCCCCACAAAAAGACCCTTCAGAATTGGTAAATTTGGCTTGGATAGCACCTTCTGCTGATGAATCCTTACCAACAGGCCAGCTGAAGTACAACAGACCAGAGCTAGAAATTTCCAACCAAAGATGATCAAGCTAGCTTTATATAGAATTGGATTACAAACAATAAACAATGTTTTAACCATGAGATTTACAGGTTTCAGAAACTTTCCTAATCCGCTCCATGACTACAGGAACATCATTCTTAGACAAAGTGGCAAAACAAAATCTGAACCACCCAGGTTCTATACACTGACAACAGGACCCTGGAGTTATATTGATCTTGCCTATGTTCAGTAGCTTGTCCCAGAGTTCAATCTCCCCCTTCTCATTGTAAGATCTAATCAAGCCACTCATATCTGCCCAGCAGCAGAACCCCCCAGTGCTTTTGGTACATTTAATGCCCAGCTTCTTCAACCCTGCAACAAGTTCTCCATACATCTTCTGAAGTCTCTCTTGATTTACCCTGATGAAATTCTGAACAAAACTAGCATCTGAGAGCATTGAGATCAGAAATTGCTGGGTCGGAGTTGAGATAGAAGAGAACATCGAAAGCTTTTTAGCAGCAGATAGCACGTTGTTGTTTAAGGAGTAAATAACTCCAATGTTAAAGCTCGAGAGGCATAGATCCTCGGACAAGCCATACACCATATGAACTCTGGAACGATCACAATCCTCCGAATGGACAACCTCTGCCACACTCACAAACTCCTCAGCCCCGTGAGTGGATCCTGCAAATATCTCATTGCAAACTAAGTGGATATTCTTCTCAGTGACAAAGTCGAGGAGATCATAGAGAGTTACTTTCTTGAGCAAAGTCCCAACAGGATTTGATGGGTTTGAGAGGATGACCCCCCGGACTTTCACTCCCCGTTTCTTTGCCTGATAAAATGCCCGATCCAGAGCATTTATACTTAGGCTGAAGTTATCAGTGCTTCGACATGGCACAGGTATGATTTCAACTCCACTTTGCCACTTCATGTCTCGGTCGAACCTGCATTTAGCTTCCACTTCAGTAATTGCCCAGGAAGTAATCTAACAATACTTGCCATCAACAAAAGATATTCTCGAGGAAAGCTTCCCCTTTAATAGATACATCATTACCCAGGATAATACGGTGTAGGGACAAGGAATGCATTTCCCGGATCGGCTAAGCAGTATGTAAGCATCTCAATTGCTGCACTTGAACCAGTTGTTAGTACTAACTGTGAGGGGTCGAAGGTTGCAGACCTTTCTGTAATCCGGGACATGAATTCTGCCACAACCTGTAGCATTTGGCCATATCATTAGACAGAGATCACCACATAAATATGCATAAAAAGAGTGAATCGGTGATACCCACAACTCAGTTCCCACCAAAATAATTAATAATCCCGATTACAGACATAAAAAGTAGTTCATATCTCTCAAATATACAATTTAGCTTTTCCTGATAAAACCGATGGGACTTGTTCGTTTCCAAGCTTAGTCAAGAGACAGTTGCAAACTTGCAATGCAATATCTACAAAAATACCATTAACTATGCCTAAAGCAAAGCATGGCACAAAATTAGGTCCAACTGTAGGCAAAAGAAATTACCAATTTCAACTCCATCAATCCATCCAAAGGCTTGTATGTTGCCAGCCGACTATTAGTCAATTCATCACCAAGTATAGTATGTCTTCCATTTGCTAATGCCCACTCCCGGACTAAATCCAAGCACAACTGTGTAGAATGAAAACATGCCTCTTAGTAAATGACTTAGCATATATGCAACTATGGCTTATTGGGAATCAGTCTTCAATTAGTCTCAGCAAGCCATTCTGCCATAATCTCCATCACTAAAACTATTAGATTACGCAGTAATGTTTCAATACTAAAGCTTCACAAGGCAGCAGTGATAGATAAAGAGGAAAAGAAAGTCAGAGTGAATTTTGAGAATTAACAACCTTGTTTTCTGCAAATCCCAGCTGAATAATGCCATTAGGGTTGACCAGTTCATCGTACGGATCTTCTTGGACTCGCTTCAGCCCGACAAAGTAAGGCGAATCCCCATCCCTGAGGACGGAGGCAGCACGGCTCGACACACATGCCGGTCCGGCAGAACCGCGCGGCGACATGTAGTTCCGAGAGAGAGACCGCTGCAGAACCGCGGTGGAGACATCCGCGAGCTGCCCCTCCGAGGAAGGCGGCGACGGCGACGTTCGAGACGGCCCGGAGCGATGCCGCTTGAAGTAAAGCTGGAGAAAGTAGAAGAGACCGCAGGGTATGACGGAGCCCAGGACGAGGCCATACCTACCTTGGACGATGCCTTGCAGCGGGACTATCACCCTCATGGCTGCTCCACCGCCAGAGCTGGTGGTGGTCGCCGCCGCCGCCCTGTAATCTTCGTCTGGATCGGTATTCCGGTGTATGTAAGACCGGGCCCAGGTCATTGCCCAGAGGTAATAATTGCCTCAGTACTCCATGGAAATCCTCGCTTGCGGAATTGGCATAATGGGCACCGGGCGGAGGAAGCTGCCGGAGATCCGAGGAGGAGAAGTTGATGCTTTGGCTGGGCTGGCTGGAGTGTGGGTGGCGACTCCCCTGGAAGCTCTCTCTAGATTTCCGCCCTTTCCTTTTTTTCTTTTATTTATTATTTTTCGATTTCGCGCCGTTCCTTTTTTCGAGTTTTTTTCGGCCTAGGAAGACAAATTCGGATGTACTATTATTATGAATTTACCCAATTGCCCCCATTATTCATGCCAAACCACCCTATGAATTTTGATATTTTTTTTGGAAAAATTCATGTGGATTTTATATACATTATTACATGCTTCAATTATTTAATTAATTATATATTTTGTGATATTTTATTTACTTTAATTATTTTCTTTACCTAATTATGTACTAATTTATAATTATAATTCGAGCTAAAATTGTGAGTTTAAATGAGAAATGATTTATACACCAAAATTTTAAAAGATTATCAATATATTATAACTAAAAATGATAATCTAATTTCTATTTACTGGCTTAATTGACACTTTTGATATATCATAGTTCTTTCTATCTTGATTAGTTCATCAATCAAGTTGTCTCAACTATCCTTAAGCCCATGAACACGTGTGAAAAATCCCATTGAACAAGTGTCAAAAACCCATTAATCATAGATTTTAGATTATGGAAAATCAGTTTAAATCCATAGAATCTTTTACTCTATTCATAGTAAGATGGAATATGCTACTCATATGACATATATAGTTTGAGATGAACTCAGAAGTTCAACCCATGGGATTATAGGCACTGAAAGTTGTTGTCATGTGTTTAGTGAAAGTGTTGCGTGTAAGCAATGGCAGTATGCATACCCATTAGAGGTAATACAGCCGTGTGGCATTAGGAGAGCTCAAGTAAGAAATATGGTTTCTTCCACTTGTCCAGAAAATGACAATGGAGATGATAGATGTTAACGGTTGAGGCCCAGAAGCAAAGGGGGTCATATGTGGCTCGCGTCTCGCCTCTAAGGCATCATGATCTGGGCAAGTGGATCATTGTCTGCATGATCAATTTGTGCACTGCTGTGCTCGGAGGCATGAAGGCGTCCCATTCAGTGCATTGAACGAGGTCGGGGACTTGAGGATACGAACCATATGTAGAAGACAATAGTATCATTATCGCATGAAATAAATAATAAGTTAAGAAAATAAATATAAATATAATGTTGAGATGGCCGAGTTGGTCTAAGGCGCCAGATTAAGGTTCTGGTCCGAAAGGGCGTGGGTTCAAATCCCACTCTCAACATTGTAATTTTACTTTTTTCAGCCATTAGCTGTCTTTTTGTATGATCCATTTCTTGCTGATCTTAAAGTTTCAAACAGTACATTAACTTAATAGAAAATTTTTATTCGATGGCAATAAGGATAAAGTTGAGAGAAGTAGCGCAATATTTTATAAATATAGTATTATTAAAATAAATTAAAATAAAAATTATAAAATTTAGGATTTTATATATAAATAAGATTTTTGTACTAATTGTGTGTTGATCACCCCTTTAATGTATTTTTTAGAGAATAGAGTAAGAACAAACAAATAGAAGAATATTATAAATGTAAGAAGAGTGGACTCAGTTGCGTTTGAGGTATATATCCTAAAAAAGAACTAAATGAAGCGTTTTTATTTAATATTATATTTTTCTTTATTTTTTTTAAACATTTTTGTAAACTTGTACTGTATACTTATTAAAAGTATAAATTTTTATAAAAATTGGAAGTGTTTTATATTTTAATTAATATATTGTATCATTTATATAGTGATAAATATATCAATTGTAATGAAATATAACAGATTATTTTTATATTCAAACTTAATGATAGAACCTAACAACTTAAGAAATATTATATCAGAACTTATAAGTACAAATGATAATTAATTACCAAATTTTGGTTGCTCCAACTATTTTACCGATCACCACTATAAAATAACTTACTTTATTAATAACTTCATTTTCTCTAGCCTTAATAACTTCATTTTCTCTAGCCTTTATTTATATTTATATTGCTTAATTTCGTGAAATTTAATCAGTGTAAAATCAATAACTACTTCCATAAACACTGAGTAGATCAATGAAAAAAATTAAAATAAATTTATAAAATTTAAATTTTGTTGAAGACTTCAAAATTAGGGCTGAATTTTGAAAATTTTGGACTATTTAAAAAATAGAAAAATATGAAAAAAAATCAAATAAAAAAAGATAAACTTAAAAATAATAATTATTGAAAATTTAGTGGTAAAATAATAATTATTACCTAATAATAAGCAAAATAGTTATTTTGTACGTTAATGTACAATGATCATTTTTAGCCAATAGGGGTGAAAATAATAATTTGAAAAAGATAATTTTTTAACCAAAAAAATAACATAATATTAATTTTATAAATGTAAGAGTTTTAGTAGAATTTAAAAAAAATAAGGCTTCAAGTAGTATTAAAAGTCCCAACTACCCCATGTGGAGGCGGAGGACTTCGGGATCCGGTCGGGAAGGAGGATAAACCTGCTTTACAGTTGCCCCCACCTAACTATAAATAATTATTGTGAATTTATAAATTTAAAATTATAAGTTTTAATTATATTTGTATTGAATTACTTATTTTCTCACTTGTTCAATTCTCTAACGACTATTTCTTCGAGAAGGCACGGCACGGAGAGGCACCTCCTTCTTCAACGTCAGCCGGAACATCTCCGCCATGCCTAGGCTAGCCGGTGCAGCCCCGCCCTCCAACTCCCAATCGAAGCAGTTGATGAGCGAAGCCAGCATCAAGTGCAGCATCCTGATAGCCAACGGCATCCCCGGGCATATCCTCCGCCCACCCCCAAACGGAAGCAGCTCGAAACTCTGTCCCTTATAATCCATTTGCACTCCCATGAACCTCTCGGGAACAAACTCCTCCGGCCATGGCCATATCAGATTCCTCGATGTGTCTACCTCTGCCGATCTTTTCATCGAGGTCAGCTTGTAGTTTCAGTAGCTTATCGGGATTGTGGAGCAGCTCAGCCATGGCCCACTCTAGCGTGGTTGAAGTGGTATCAGTCCCCGCCACGAATAGGTCCTGAAAATATCATCATCAAAATTGACACCCGCCGTTGAGTTAATATCGACCTAATAGGTGATATGGAAAATTAGTGTAGTAAATAATTTCTCGATTGTGGATATTTTCTGTTAATAATTAAGAATAATACTGTATTAGTATCGAATTAAGTAATAGTACGATACTGAAATTAATAATATTTAATAATTTATTTTGTATCGATAATTATTTTTATTTATATGGTAAATTTTATAAATTTATACCTTAAAATTTTTCTTTATTTTATCTAATATTATATATTATTTTTAATACGTACAAAAAAAACTTACAAAATAACTTAAATTTATATTTATATTTTATTTGTACAATAAAAGAAATGGAAGAGAAATTGAGCTAATAAATAGAACTGGGAACTATAATTGGGAAGGAGGAAGAGATACTGGTAACAAATAGAACGCACTGTTATATAACTGTTAAATTTTATTAGAATATACTGTGAAACTATAATTATTTGTTTTATTTTTAATTAAAATTTATTATTTATAAATAATAAAATATTTTCAAAATTATAAGAGTATAAAATTTTTATATTTTATCTAAAATGTATATATTTATTATTTGTAATTTTAAATCTGTTATTAACAAATTTATATTATACGGTATTACTTTTTCTATATTGAACAATGGTTAATAATTATATTATTTTTTCTCTATAATCAGTTTTAAATATTAAATCAGGTACTAATGTAAAAATATTAGTTATAATATTATGTGATAAGCTATTATATATCTATAATTAATCGAATTTATTTATATTTAAAAATTATAAATAATTAATGTAACATTTTTAATTTTATAAATAAATAACATTTATCTATTTTATTATATAGTAGAAAATAAATTAAATTATTTTTAAAAAATAAATTAAACTAATAATTAATAAAATAAGATGTAAACCGACCAATAAATTATTAAAATCGATTAAACTAACTAATTTACTAAATTTTGAACTACGGAAGAATCTATCGAGTGTGAGATATTCACAAGATGCGCAGTTCGCTTCCACTTGCATCTTCTACTTTAAAATAGTGCAAATTTGGACGTATTACACAGGAAATTAATTGTAAAGTATGTATGCATATACCATATTTCAATTCAATTTTCTAGCTACTATTTCTTGGAGAAGGCACGGCACGGAGAGGCGGCGCCTTCTTCAAGGTGAGCCCGAACACATCGGCCATCTCTAGGCTAGCCGGGGCAGCCCCGCCCTCCAACTCCCAATCGAAGCAGTTGATGAGCGAAGCGAGCATCAAGTGCAGCATCCTGGTAGCCAGCGGCATCCCCGGGCATATCCTCCGCCCACTCCCGAACGGAAGCAGCTCGAAACTCTGTCCCTTGTAATCCATTTGCACCCCCATGAACCTCTCCGGAACAAACTCCTCCGGCCTCGTCCAGGTGGCCGGGTCTCTGCCTATGGCCCAGACGTTCACGAGGACCTGCGAGCCCTCCGGGACGGTGTAGCCGCCGACCACCGCGGTGACTCCGGCTCTGCGAGGGAGGAGCAGCGGGACAGCCGGGTGCAGCCGGAGGGTCTCCTTTACTATTGCATGCAAGTATGGCAGTCGAGTCATATCGGATTCCTCCATGGGTCTACCCCTACCGATCTCCTCATGGAGCTCCGCTTGTGCTTTCAGTAGCTTATCGGGATTGTGGAGGAGCTCAGCCATGGCCCACTCCAGCGTGCTTGAAGTGGTATCAGCACCCGCCACGAACAGGTCCTGCAAATATCATCATCGGTATATGCAGACTTATGTGCCAATTTATTCCTCCAAATAAGAAAAAAAAAATGAAATTTAGAGACTGACCAGGAAGATATGCTTGATTTGATTTAGATCCAGGCCTTCCTTCTCATCTTCACATATGTTAAGGAGAGCGTCCAACACATCATTCTTACTTTCCGACCCTCCGGCGGCTCTCCTCGCCTGCAGCCTCCTGTCGATGATCCCAGTGAAGAGATCCATCAGCCATTTTGCGTAAACCATCATCCTCCGCCTGGCTCCCTGAGGGTCCAACGGCCTCAGAACCGGAAAATAGTCCACCGCGTTGGGCTTGCCAGCCTCCACCATGATCTGCCACACTTTCTCCTTAAACTCCTCCGACTCCGACCGGGATCCCGTCAAATCCATCGATAGAATAGTGTTCGATAGATGGCTGAGCACGGTTTGGAACGCGGCAGCGCCGAAATTCACAGGGCTTCTAGTCTCACCGCATTTCCCCACGTGAGCCACCAGCTCCTGTTGCCCAAATATCACGTACATTTTCATAATATTGAGATTCGTTCCGGAGGTTGTTTAGATTTATAAGGTTGTAACGGTTATAATCTGCACGCAATATTAACCGATGTAACTGAGTACTACAGAAAAATATCAATTCAAAATTCGAGACCACAAACCCAGTAGTAACCCAACTTGTGGTATGACCGAATATGGCAGAACAATATCAATTCAAAACTTTTGTTAGGTACAATTCCATAATAATAATAACTGAATAGTTGAAGATGGCACATGTTAAGTGTATATCAGTTGAGTGGGTGTTGATAATTATATACGAATATTATCATATTAATTAGATAAAATAAAAAAAAGTATTATTAATTTATAAATTTAAAATATTTATCCTATTTATCACTGAATTTAGAAACGAGATATTATCTCAATTATATATTATATAATATATTCTTATCTCTTTTGCTTTGTCAGACCTGGATCTTTTGCCGGCGAAGTTGTTGGTTCGAATCGAGGGGCTTGGGCCCGAAGAGGTGGGCGTTGCAAATCCGGCGTTGATTCCTCCATAGCGGACCTACGGGCATCCAAGCCAGCCCGAACTTGAAGTGGTCGAAGGGGGTGATGGTGTCGGGGATGATGCGGTCTGAGAAGGAGACATCTTTGACCTGGAGGACCTCTCGAGCCAAGTGGGCCGACGAGATGACCACCGTGGTGACCCGCCCTAGTTTCAGGCTCATGATCGGGCCGTGGACCTTAGAGAGCTCGGTCAGTGATCGATGAGGCAGGGAACCCAGCTGGAGGAGGTTTCCAATTATCGGCAATGTCCTCGGCCCGGGCGGCAGGCTCCATTCCGGCGTGTGGTTTCCTCTTTTCCGGCCGCCGTAGAAGAGGATATTGACCACTCCCCAGGACAGACAGAGGCATAAAACCCCGAGCAAAATGGTATCCATAGTGTTTTTTTTTTGGTTTGTTCTCGCGTTGCCCAACTGCCCACAAAATATATAGAATATTTTAGAGATTAATTTATTTAAAAAATAACGAAAAAAAATAAATAGTAAATTTGTAATGCAGACAACGGTCTCAGTCGAGTTCAACGTGACAGAAATGCTCGAGAACGGTCGAACCACGTGGAGGGCCGTGAATCGTTGAGGCGTAGGCCACGTGGTCAATAGTCGGCCACACGAATTTGTATAATATTTACAAATATTTTAATATATTTTATAAAAATATCAATTAATCACATATAGTAAAAATAACTAAAATGCCCATCACTTCTAAAATAATAAGAGTTACTTAAAATTAAAACGAAACTAACATCAAAACAAAAAATAAATGTAAGAATTAGTTAAAAGAAACAAAAAAAAAGAACAAAACGCTAAAAATATAATAAAATATTTAAATTAAGTAGTAAGAATAATTATTGAAAATAAAATTTAGATAAACACAAAAAATATTAAAAAGTACATAATTAACTGAAAAACTAAGTAACATATTAAAATAAATATTACAAATAGTAATAAACTTGTAAAAAAATAAATAAGAAAACTGTAAAATACAAAAGTGGTAAAAAATATTATGAATGGTTAAATAAGAAGAAATGCTAAAAAAATACAATAAAATAAAAAAAATAAAAAAAATAAAAGTATTAAGAAAATAAATCACAAATATTATTACAAAAAATAGTAAGCCAAATAAAAAAGATAATAAAATAAAAAAATAAATAACTAACAAAACAATATAAAATACTATAAATAGTAATAAATACTTACAAAATAATAAATTTTCAAAAATTATAAGAAATAGAAAAAATATAAATAAATGATAAAAATAGTTGAGAATATTTAAACTATAAAAATGGTATTAATAAATAAAAATAAAGAAAATTAGTATGAAGTTGTAAACACTATAATAAAAATTAAAAAATAAATAACAAGTGAATTACTAAAATAATATTTAACACTAAACAAATAAGTAATTATAAAAAATAATAAAAAATACATAATCGATCAACAGAAAATAATAAGATATATCTAAAAAATAATATAAATAATAAAATATGCGTAAACTATTTAAAAAATTCAACAATTACAAAAAATGATAAAAATAGTACCTTCTATATATATATATATAAGGGTAATAATTATTCTAAATAACTAAAATGGTATAAAATAATAAAAAATATAATTAAAACCTAAAAATAAATTAGAAAATAAATTAAAAAAATTAGGAAGTGAAAAAATGTAATTAAATACGTAATATAATAATAAATACTTAAAATAAAATAGTTTTCTAAAAATTATAAAAATATTTCAAAACATAAATAAGTATAAAAAATAGATGATATGGTTCAAAACACATAAAAATAATAAAAATTAACAAAAAAATAGTATGAAACATATAAAAAATAATAAAAAGGTAAAAAAATATTAAAAATAATATATTATAAGAAATACATAAACAAATAAAAAATAGTAATACACTCCTAAATAAAATAAGCTACAAAAATGATTTCAAAAAAATTACATAAATAAAAAAATAAATACTGATAAAGCCATAAACTTCTAAAAATAATAATATATACTCAAAATTACAATTAAACAGCAAAAATATTTTGGATTAAAGTAAAAGTGATTAGAATTAATCAAAATAAATTAAACAATTGTGAGACATTTAAAATTATAAAAAATGTTAAAATAAAATTATAGAAAGTATTATAAAAAATAGTAAGTAAAACTAAAAATCTAAGTAAAAATAAATCATAAATAAAATTATAAAAAAATGTAAATGAAACTAACCATATAAGGAAATATAAAAAATAATAAGAAATTATTAAATGAACAATAAAAATAATATATAATACATTAAATGATACACCACAAATATTAATAAATACTTCAAATAATATAAATTTTTAAAAATAATAAATAAACACTAAAAATACAAATAAACTAAAAAAATAGTTTGAATCATTCAGATAATAAAAATAGTATAAAATATTAAAAATACAATTAAAATTAAAAATTAAATCGTATAGGAATTATTAAAAAAATAATCGATACTAAACCAACAAGAAAATAAAAATATTACTAAGAAATAAATAAATAATCAACAAAAATAGTAAGATGCCATTAAACACATACTATAAATAATAAAATATATATAAAGTACCAAAAAATTCTAAAAAATACAAAAAATGCTAATATATCGTTTAGTATACAAAATGGAAATAATCACTTAAAATAAATAAAATAATAAACAATAAATAAAATAAATCATACGAATTAAAAAATTGTAAGTGAAATAAAACATGTATTACAAAATTTAAAATTGAAAAAAAATAAATTAACAACAAAATATTGTTTGACATATTTTAAAAAATACAAAAAATATTAATGTATACATTCCAAAAATTATAAAAAACACTCAAGATATAAAGATATTCAAAAAATTGATAAGATCATTTTAATACACAAAAATGGTAATAATAAATGAAAATAATAAAAAATAAATTTAAAATATAAAATAATTAAAATAATTAAAAGACTAACTGTAATAATAATTACTAAAACTAGTAAGTTAATATAAACATGCTAGCAAGTACAAAAAAAATATAGTAAAAATGATAAAATAACCTAAACAAATAGAGAAATATAATTTAAATGAATCACAACAAATAGTAAAAATAACTAAAATTAATGAACTTATAAAATAATAAGAGGTACTCAAAATTACAATAAAGCTCACAAAAATATATTGGATTGTCCAAAATAAAAAATATAAAAATTAGTAATAAGAAACCAAAAAGCACAAAATACTAAAAATATAATAAAATTTTTAAATCAAACATTAATAAGAATTATTGAAAATAGTATGTAACATAAAAAAATAAATTACACTAAATTTTTAAATTTTAGAAAACTAGTCGAATCGGGTCTGAACTGAGCGATTTTCGATTTCGGGTCACCGAACCCGATCTTAATTAAGTGGTAAATAGTCAAGCTGGTCAACAGACCGCCTCCAAGGTTAGCTCCCAGTCAGCAGACGCGACCAATCAATATGCGACACGTGGCGAAGCACGCTCAGTCGGTGCTTGGAAGAGACGACTAATCAAAGTATGACACGTGTACTCGATCAATGGTCAAAGTCACATCACCGACGATCGACCAATAGGAGAGCGAAACATGCCCTTAGTCAATAATCAATTGAGGAGTAGTCTCGTCGCCTATACGAACCAATGAGAAGCTGGCATTTGGCAAGGATGTCACAATCAATATGCTAATACATGGAAAAATATAGGGAGTTCGGACCCTCTTTGGTCGTCTTCTCTTAATAACGTGTGCACAAATATGGGGAGCTTGACTCTACAAGAGTTGACTTCTCGTTTCAAACTATTAGCCCAATAGCCTAGACTCGAGTCTCACAACATGATACTCCATCCGATCACTACAAGAGCAATGCACATATATTTGGAATTTAACCCTACTTGACCCTCTCCCCAAATTACACAATTACCCTAACCTAAAATAGTTTTTCTCTCATTTGTCAAAACCGGTATTTATTTCATACCCCGTTTCTTATACCCAATTCTTACTCATACTTTCAAAAATTGCATTGAATTTAGTGTGCATACTATTATCCATTCACACTTAAGGTTTTAAGATAGAGTTTGTTATTTTAGCAGTTAGACAAAAAAAAATTAATGTTAATTAATGTCTTTTATTTAATATTTATGTTCATTAACTATCTCTTTCAATTTTATAATTTTTAATTTTTTGATACCCATTGACACCAAATAATATTAATATGGATGGAACTTGGATTAGAGATATAATTTGTCGTGCGTATTGAAGAGACCTGAAGAGACCTGAGCTCGCACGGACCCGATCTTTAGGGATCATAAATTCGAACTTCAAATTCGTGATCGGGTGTTGAGTTCAAGATCGGTCCCAAGTATGGGTTTGAGTCCATTCTACGGAATCGAGCCCAACCCTATATTCGTCAAAACCAGTTGAAGATGGGTCCCAAGTTTTGTTGATTTTTTAATATATACTATAAAATTTTAATTAAAATGTAATTGCTCAAAAATATATAATAAAATTATGGATTATAATATAATAATTGAAGGAATAATATGTTATATTTGATTAAATTTAATCAAAGATGATATTTGGAATGATTAATATAAAACTAATATTAACGGTATGTTTAAAACATTAAATTATAAGACTACATGTAATATTATAATTTTGGATCCCAATCATAATTCCACTTTCTTTAGTAATTTTTATTAATTTAAAATAACTATTTTTTATATTTTGGTAAAAATCAACCATATTTTATAAGTATTAGTTTAATTTTTTAGGGTTTTTAGAAAAAAAGTTTAGGTAAAAAACTATTTGTATATAGAGTAAGTAATTTTGATAAAAAAATAATGAAATTGTGCTAGTGAAATTTGTGATAGTTTATAATACACACAATTGTGTTAAATTGATATATATAACATTAAAAAATGTTATTAAATAAAATATTAACACCACTTTTAATTAATCACATCATAAAAATAGGAAGAATTAAAATGTAGCATTAATAATTTTTAGGATAATATGTTTAAAAAATAGGATAAATTTGATTAAAAAAGAGAAAATATTTAAAATAAAAGCCTACCATATATATGAATTAAAATCAACATTTAATCTTATTTCAATTCTCTTCATTTAATTCATTACTAGCAAAGGTACAAATAAATGGTAAATATATTTAGTTTAATAAATAAACTATCAAGGTAGTCTTACATTTTAAAATTTTATTCAATATTATTTTTTAAATGTCTCATTAGTATCCAAAATTTTGAAAGTTGATCACTAAATAGTAAAAGCTTACTATAAAATATATTCACCAAACTTTAAAACATATAATAATGTATTTATGGTATATATTTATTATATTAAAATATTACTTATAAATCAAAATTACCCGACCCAAGTGTGAGATCGGGTATGGGCTTATCGAGTCGGGTCATTGAGTTTCATTATCACCATTGGACTTTCTTTTTGTTCTTATATGCCGAAGGATCAATTGGTAATTACAAAGTATATGGGAAGGAGATAATAAGGATATGCGTTTCATGTGGTCCTCCAATATCCAAAATCCAGCTGTGTGGACTCATTAGCTCCGACGCCCAAAGTGGTCCAGGTGGCATATCATGTGGGTCCCACTACACGTGTCAGGATATCACGTGCTCAATCTATCATGTCCACGTGTCACACTCGCGGCAGGATTGGAGAATTTTGCAATTGAGTCCCCTGATAGTGAATTATTTATGAAATATTCCTCAATACTTTGTTAAATTTGCATGGAATCGGACCGTTGGAGACTTTAGAGCAGCGGCGGTTGCATTTCCCTCCACACATTCCTTCTCTGCCTTATCTTTGAGCTGTCCCCGCTTTCCCTCCAAACACCCAAAGGAAAGGGTTCGCTCCCTCAGCTCAGCTCTCCACTCATACTGATAGAATCCATCCATTGCCATACTGATCATCAATGGCCACTACTAAGGTAGGGGCTGCAGTGACTTGTTACGGGCTCTTCAGCGTGCCCAATCAGAAGCCCTCGGTTTCTTTACCTTTGCAGTCTTTGCGTTCGAGGGTTCGTGGAGGAAGACACCTATGGATTCGTCGGGGGCCTGTTTTTCTCCTCCCTGCCAAGGCCACTGCTGATCAGCCAGGTACCTATCTTGATTATACTGTAAGTGAATAGGAGGAAATATCGTCATAAATGAAAAATTCCTGCAAGTTGTGTAAGTTTTTATCTATGACGGGCGGGATTTAGACGTTCAGTTGCAGCTTCTTGATTACTGGTTATGGATTATGTAAGATTCTCCACTCCGAGTAGCTCGACAACATCATTATGAGCTCAATGATAAGCTTGACCTAGTTAAAGCAAGAAAACGGCTACATGAGAAGGAAGACCTAGAGAGGCAAGGTCTTGATTTTCCATTTCTTGAATGAAATTGGCTCGTGAATGGTAGAATTGGTCACCTGCATTACTTATATATGGAGATTGCAGATTTTTATGCCACCTACTGCGAGTAGTTAGGATTGAAAATGTGGTTATTTATGTTGTTTTTGACAAGGTTTTGTGCTAATTCTAGGGAAGGTAGAGGGACTGCTGAACATGACTGTAGATTAATAGGAAATAGCATCAATAGTGATTTTTTTTCTGCAAATTGGGTAAGTAGACAGGCGGGTTGGCTTGGTCACCAACGATATATTATTGGGTTCTAGTCTGCATCAGTTGCAGGTTTTGATTAGTTGGTTATGGATTATGTAAAATTCTCAAATCCAATTGGAATGACAATATCCATATGCACCACTGATGGGATTTTCTTTGATAGAAGAGGTGATATATGCTTGAAAAAGTCAGCAAGGCCTAGTGAAAGCAAGATATGCCCTTTAGACCTATCCATAGGAGGATGGATGCCCAGAGAGACAGACTTTTATGTCATCTATTGCAGTATGTGGTATTGAAAATGTCATCTTCTGTTGTTTTGACAAGGTTTTATGATAAATTTAGGTAAGGTAGAGGAAGAGTCTGGTTCCGAGATTGTCGACGGTAATGTTCTGCCTTACTGCAGCATAGACAAGAAGCAGAAGAAGTCACTGGGAGAACTCGAACAGGAGTTCCTTCAAGCAATGCAGGTGTTGTGCTTTATCAGAAACTTTCTTCGAGATTGTCCATTTGTTGAAGGATGATGATTCATGTGGAATTTTCCTATTTCAAGGGCTAATCTTTATTTCTTACAGTCATTCTATTACGAAGGAAAGGCTATTATGTCGAATGAAGAGTTCGATAATCTCAAGGAAGAGCTAATGTGGGAAGGAAGCAGTGTGGTCATGCTAAGTATGTCTCCTTCAGCACACATCTTTTAGGGATGAAAATCTTTAGATTCTCAGTCTATCTTATGTGATATATCTGCAATCCTGCAGGTTCTGATGAACAAAGATTCCTAGAAGCTTCCATGGCTTACGTTGCGGGAAAGTCAATCTTGAGTGATGAAGAGTTTGATCAACTGAAGCAAAGGCTAAAGGTTGACAAGTGCATAAATCCTAGCAATCCCTTAGAAATTGAAGTACTTCTCTTTTGACCCTTTTATTCTTTTCCTTAGGCTGAAGGCAGCGAAATCGTTGTTGAGGGCCCGAGGTGCAGTCTGCGGAGTAGGAAGGTTTACAGTGACCTGTCTGTGGACTATTTTAAGATGTTGTTGTTGAATGTCCCAGCAACAGTCATAGCTCTAGGGCTGTAAGTACCAGTAGTAATGCATACATCAATGACAAAACTTTACCATTTATGTGGTCCTATTTTCTTACATGCTCATTGCTTGTTTTCTAACCACTTGATCTTTCAATCCTGAACAGCTTCTTTTTCCTGGATGATCTGACTGGCTTTGAGATCACATACCTGCTGGAGGTAACTATTTTCAGTGAACCTTTACTGCAGTTTTGATGTTTCAAATGTTATGGTGGTATCTATGAGTATTATCTGCTGAGATTATGATGCTTTCTTAGATCTTCCAAGTTCCTAATGCACAATTCGGCTTTGCAGTTGCCCGAACCGTACAGTTTCATTTTCACCTGGTTCGCTGCAGTTCCACTCATTGTCTGGTTGGCCCTGTCGCTTACAAATGCCATAGTCAAAGATTTCCTCGTCTTGAAGGTTCGAAACTCACTGCCATGCTTCCCAAGCCATTAGTGCACTTACACTATATCCAACCGTGGTGATGAAGCCTTATCTTTCTCTTGTGCTTAGGGCCCATGCCCAAACTGTGGTACTGAGAATATCTCCTTCTTTGGGACTATTTTGTCCATCTCCAGCGGAGGGAACACCAACAACCTCAAATGTTCAAAGTAAGTTGTTGCAAGTTCTTCTGCTGGTTCAAACTGCCTTTTTTCTTGGATTCCTTTAATCAGTAATTTGTTGTGGGTCTCCTTGATTTAGCTGTGGAACTCCACTGGTTTATGACTCCAAATCGCGATTGATAACCTTACCTGAAGGAAGTGAAGCTTGATCCTTGAGGTACTGATGAAAACGGCCCAAACCAAACAGAGTATTCTTGACCATTGAAGGACTATAACCACTTCATAATCAGGATGCAGGATTTCATATCAGAAGAAGAGGAGGATCTTACTCTGAAAGGAGGCCTCAGTTTTCTTCTTTAATCAGCTGCATATAGAAGAAAAATCACCATCTTATAGGAGATGGGCCAATGTGTGGGTATAAACTGTCAATTGTAACTTCCATGTTAAATATTGAAATATGTTACTCTTAAGGCTGAATAATAAACTATTAAATAGAAAAAAAAGTGAATGAATGAAAATTTGGAGAAAATGGAGATAAAGGGTAAAAAAGTAAATAACTTGTATAAGTTTTATAAGATTGAGATATAAATTTATTTTTTTGATCAAGTGTAATAAATATTTTTTATTTTTAGGTATAAAAAAGCAAATGAAATGAAATAGAAAATTATATTTTCAAATTTATAACTTATAATATAATTATGTGAAATTACTTTTTAATCTGTTTCACCGAACTCCACCCTCTCGGCTGTATGATATATAAATGCATCTGGCATCTGAAAAAAAAAGGTTCCCGCCTCTCTCTCTTCCATCCCCTAATTCCGTTGGCTTACGTGCTGAACAATTGATAGGGGTCAGTGATAACGTAGCTGCTGCTCCAATTCCAGTTCATATCCTTCATCTCCGCCAATGGAGGAGCAGCACCACCAAAGGTCGATTCCCAAGGAGAAGGAATCCATTCACAAGACGAAAATCATTCAGTTTCTCGGCCGCACCACTCCTGTCATCCTCCAGAATGACAACGGCCCCTGCCCTCTCCTTGCCATCTGTAACCCCTCTCTCTACCTCATTTTATGGCTAATCCTTCATTTCCTCTGTTTAACGCTTGTACTTCCGTTTATGGGGAAGTGAGGTTGTGTAGATCAGATTGAGGCGGGAGTAGTACCTCAAAGTTATAGCGTCGCATGCTTAATCGAGGTCTGAGACCTAATCATGATTGAACATTAGATACTCGGTATTTTTTGAAATAGATGCTATTAGATTGTCTAGGATCAACTTGACTTCTCTAAGCTTCGATTTCTTTCATGCTGGAAACTGCAGGAATCGTGCTAGACCCTTGTGTCGTTTTATAAGTATTGCTGACGAGATTGTTTTATAATACAATTGTTATCCGATTTTGATCGTTCTTTCAGAGAAGCAGTCTATCTAACCTTGCCATTATTTATAATTGGTTAGTAGTATCTCTACATACTTAGGGTTTTCACTTCTAATTCTTAATATAGGAGTTATGTCTACGGTTCATATTTGTTAGGGCTGTGCAGGGTGACATTGGATGTTTTCTAGCCTATGTATGTAGGATGTTTTAGGCAGAAATTTCATTTGTAATTTTCACACCTTGTTACCCAAGAATAAAGAGTTATCTCTTGAGAATCTTCCCTAATATATCAGTTTCTCCAAGCTTCATATCTTTTTTACTAGATTATCACCAGTAGGCCAGTACCCATTATTCTCCAAGAGATAGGATTAATGATTTTCCCCTATGTGATGTTTCTTTCTGTTCTATTTGGTCTTTCTACTGATTAGTAATTTCATGTTTGCTTGGAATCCTTGTAGGTAATGTCCTCCTGTTACGGAACAACTTGAATTTGAGTCCAGATACTGCAGAAGTTTCTCAGGAGAGGTTGCTTTCACTTGTGGCAGAAAGATTGATTGATTCAAATTGCAATGTTAATGTAAGAAATATTCCTTACCTTCTATAGCAGAATTTTTTTATTAGTAAAAATAGTTTTTTATCTCTCCCCTATCTTGAATTATTTGTTTGAAATATTATTGCAGAACAAAGATGACGAATACCTTGAAAATCAACAAAAAAATATCGCTGATGCAATCGATCTACTACCAAGACTTACAACAGGCATTGATGTAAATATAGAGTTCAAGAGGTTAGCTTGTACTTTCAATATTTACAATTTTTATATCCCTGCCTTCTGTTTAATAGTTTTGAGTTGAATATGTTCACTTTTTCAGAATAGGTGATTTTGAATTCACTCCAGAATGTGCAATATTTGACCTACTTGATATACCTCTATACCATGGTTGGATAGTTGATCCCCAGGTATGTTTATTTGAAGCTTTTAGTATTTAATCCAAATTCTGTCTCACGTCCTGAACTTTAATTCAGCATCACCCTTTTTTTCATTATTGTGTTTTTGATACCTTAGTAGGCTGGAGAACAAAGAGCATGATAGCGCTTCTTGGTTCTGAAAATTTTAATTGGAATGTTGACAGGATCACCAGAACCTTAATTTTTTTTCTGATTGACTTTGTTCTCTCCTCTTTGCTTACATTGCTCCCCCTTAGGATCATGAAACTGCAAATGCTATCACAAACAAATCCTATAATGCTATCATGGGAGAGCTTGTTGCCTTGGACGCACAAGGTGTAGAAGATGCTCGTGGAGTTGTGTCTAAGATGAAACTTACTCTGCATCAAGGTGTGTAGTTATAGGAGTATACTTATCCTTCCTCTTGTTGATGATTGGCTTTTCACCACATTGTCTGTCTTTCACATCATTTTAGGGGAGTTGGTTCGGAATTTCTTGAAGAATAATGTTAGCCAGTTGACCTTTTATGGGTATGGTCTTGTTTTGTGGTTATAACAGTCCTTCACAAATTTTCAGGGACAAGGATTGGTTTTATATAAAGTTTGTTGATGCTTTTACAGTCTCTTTTGCCTACAAGATGGACTAAAGGAACATGAACTTTGCGTGTTCTTTAGGAACAATCATTTCAGTACCATGTTTAAGGTTAGTACGAACATTCATCTGCAATTGGAATTGATAATGCACATGTTATCTGAAATATGATATCTTGTTTTTCAGTATCAAGGTGAACTGTATCTTCTTGCCATAGACCAGGGCTACATTAACCAGCCGAACTTGGTGTGGGAAAAACTAAATGAGGTTAAGATAGTTCCATTTAACTTTTAATGCACTTGGGAGAATGTATAACTAGTTCAATCATGTATTTTCAAGTTTGTGTGTTTGAAGTTTCAGATTTGTTTTCCAAAATCATTATAAAAAATGTACTGTTTCCTATAGCTTCATGCTATCATCTCCTAGATCTTTGGAGGATAGGGATCTGATGGTCTAAAAGGTCAATTTAATTTTTCATTACTGGGGCCATGCAATCAAGTTATTGACTGCATCAATCATAGTTGCATGATGATTATTATTGATTTTGATGTTGATTGAGTATCAGGTCAATGGAGATACCTTGTTCATGACTGGGAATTTCAAGGAATTTAATGTAGAAAATCAGTCAAGTGGTACATGGGATGAGCATAATGCTGTGCCGAACACTGCAGTATGTACTCCTTTTTTCTTGTACCCCTTTGAACTCCATAAGAGGTGAAGCTAATCTGGGTTCTGTGGTTCAGGATTATATTGCAAGCATTGACAGTGCTGCAAAAGCTGGCCTTGATGTCAAGTAATTGCCTTCACTTATATCTGCTTCTTATTTTGTTGTATTATCTTGCATGTTCTCCAACTTTAACTTGAGACCCATCTAGATCTCAGACCTTCCATAAAATGCATAAGAAATTTATTACTAAATTCAGGTATGTTCTCAATAATAGCATATGTTATGTTATCCTGTACTTGTTGCTGAAAGTATAAATTCTTACTCTTATGCATAAATGTACAGACATGTATATAGATGTTTTGAAACCATTGTCTTGTAATAGCAGTTGTCTGCATTTGATGAGTTTGGGTTGGGGATGGAGGGAAGAAGGGATAAGGGCAAAGGAAAAGGGAAGGTCCCTGTTGTTTACACAAATGGCCTGTCATAGGATATATTGCATCAATAAAGATGGTAACCATGGTAGCCTTTATAATTAAACTTCCAAGGCAAAAGACTAATTTCAATTTTTCAATTTGCTGGATAGACTAATTCTGTGTCTCTTGATAATTATCCTTTATTATTTTTCCCTCCTTTCAAGTTATGCTTGCACAACTCTTCTTTACTTGATAATTATTTTTCTGCAACAGTTTGGATCTACAACTGGCAATAGCACTGCAACAGAAAGAGTTCGAACAGCAGCAACAACAGCGCCAAGGATCACAGCAAACATCAATTGGCAGCTCGAGGCTTGTCACAGGTCCCCAGGTACACTGCTTTTTTCTTATCGCAGTTCATATTTATGATTGCTTCATTAATATATTTTTTTGCTGAAGATGCTTTTACTCATCATGTGGGAACTTACATGGTTTAGATTCTGCACATGTTTGTGATGTTGTAAAAGGTCAAAAAACTGAGATCTAAGTGCTGCAAATTGCAAAGATTGAAAGTAATATGAAACTGCAAAGCTGGAAAACCAAAATTTAAGTTGAACGAAAAGCTCAAAAGTTGTCATATCAAGTACATGCTCAGAAAGAAAAAGAAAGCTGCTTCCAAGTTGTACTGTGCTTAAAAATTATTTTCCTACCAGACGACGAATTCTTGTCTGCATTAGCTAATGCAACCAATCTGGGATGGTCTTATGAATGTTCTTAAGTTAGATTTCTCCCTATTCCGAAAGAAGTTCTGGTAGACTGAAGCAGTTGGGTTTTGGTCTGAGATTATTAACTTACATTCTCCAGGTGCCGAGGAACAACCTCATATATGCTCCATCCTCAAATGGGGCCCATGCAAAATCAAATGATAAGTGCAGTATCATGTGAATACTTCTCCCCGCTACCCCTGGTGGGGTCGTCTAATCCCATAGACGAAGAAGTCTATCATCTTGTAAATGCCTGCGCCCCCTCCAATCCATGTGGTCAATTGTTCCACCTTCTTTGGTGTATATATAGATGATATATATAGGAAGTTTTCAGCTGTAAGGATTTTCATTACGCTTCACCTGATAATTTAGGCTTTGGCTGGCTTTATACATACCATCTCTCGTTATTTTGCGGGAGATGGGATACTGATTCTACCGCCACACCTCGGCTACCAAAATCCTCCTTTGCCGTGCTAGTCGTATTATTAGGCTAATAATACCACACGGCAAAGGTCATAGTCGCCCCTCGGAGCAAATCCTCCTTAACCTCTTGTTTGTTTGACCATCATACTTATTGATATTCCATTTCTGTCGCCCCCATCTTTTCCTTTGGCGTAATATAGGAAATTTCAGCAAGTCAGGAATGATGATAACACTTTCTTTCTAAAGATATCATAGGAGATCAAGGGACATGGAAAGTTGCATACTAAGAATGAAAAGATTTAGGTTGTGAGCATTGTCATTGCATTAAACCCTTTCTCTCTCTCTCATTTCTCATGCTATCACCTTTTAGTAAGGTATAATTACATCAACAACTCGATGATTCTAGGATTACACTTCATACTAGGGGCCTCTCTTCACCAGCTTCACCTTTTCCTACATAGTTGCTATCACCCCCTTGTGATCTCTCAGCTTTGGGGCCTCCATTGGAGCTGGAGCCTACAGGAGTCTTTCTCAATGAAGGCGGCTTGCTCTCCGGCACCATCTTTAGCACGATTCCCATTCCGATGAGCAGGAGTCCAGTCCCATGTTGCTCAGTCATTGGCTTCGTGAATATCATGTAAGACAGCAACAGGGTCACAGCTTTTCTTGCAGTTGTCACCTACATTCAGTCAAAACCAGCAACATTGAGCTTCTTTTTATTCCATCTTTCAGATTTGCTATCTTCAAGAGCTTTTACCATTGCAGTAGTGGCAGCTCCGAAAAGGGCGATCAGGGACAAAACAGACACCTGACCGATGAATGTGGCCATCGCCTCAAAAATTAGTACCCCATACACATATGGGTGCTGCAAGCAAAGAATATAAATTAGATTCAATGTAATGCTCAGTGGGGAGGGAAGGAGAGGAGCTTTCTTCACCTGAGAACAAGAACTCCATGCCTTGAAGAGCTCCCCTGTCAGTACCATAGGAGGAATCAAAAAAGGCATCCCAACTACTGTCGAGCAGAACAACATCTCCATCTGCAGATGCAAACTTTTTCTTATTTAGAAACGATGCATTATGCAAAATTGAAGGATGGTTTATTTAAGAAAAGGAGATACGAGTAGTTGCCTGTGTAGTCTCGGGATTCATTGTAAAAATAGCTTCTTGCAGATTTCCGAGAAATGCATCAAAGACAAGAGCAGCAGTAATCATCATAATGCCAATCAAGCTAAAGTTGGGAGAAGTCTTGGCATCTGCCAAGGTGAAGAGGATTAGACCAACCACCAGGAGCATGGCCGAGATGTACTCTTGAACTGAATACTTCCTTCTCAGGCCAGGAATGAAGGCTCCCATCACCATGACTGGCAGAACCTGAAATTTCCACAGGGCACATAAATTCTACAACTCTTCAAACCATGCTAAAGAATATCTTAGGGCATGCTTCATCCGCAACAGATTTACCAGTAAAGAATGCAGAAAGGCATAAACAAGTTGATCTTTAAAGAAAAAACTTCTACATTGAACAAAGTCCTCGAGCTTGAGCTTGAGCTTGAGCTTGAGCTTGAGCTTGAGCTTGCCATAAGGAGAAAGAAGAACTTGGTGGCCATGATACCTTGGTGGATTTAAACATGATTTGGGCAGGGTAATTGAGGAAAGCCAAAGATCCCTTTGTTAATCCATTGGAGCCCATCAGAACTGCAGAAAGTTTCACGTAGGTCTTCCATGGGTTCACCATTTGCTTAGTGGTGAAACCATTTAAATAGATGAGCATCAGGTACACAAATCCTTGCACAAATGTGAAATACCATCCATAGCTGCATAAACACAGAACCCATGAGATTATGCATAAACCCAGTAGCCAAACAGAAAGAAAATAAAGAAGCAGCTAGATCACCCAGATTATGAACTACCTGAATTGAAGCCTATTATAGACATACTCCTGCAGCAACCAAAATAGGGATCAGAGAAAACCGTAAGTACGTTCTATTTCATAAAAAAATCTCCACAGTTGACCATCAAATGCTAGAGATGATGCTTCCCATTTCAACACCACCAATCCACCCACAATGATCCGTCCTTACAGATTCAGATATCAACATTTTACAGATTCCAGTCATCCATTCCAGCGAACACAGAGGGGAGAAGAAAAACACGGACCTCACAGATTCCGTTGACGAGGTACCCGAAGAAGAATCCGGAGGAGCAGATGAGGAATTGCTGCCACCGAGGGCGACTGGAGAGCGAAATACAGAAAAGGGACCTCGACGGCTGCTCGTTCTTCATATCTCCTGCTCTTATCCGGCAGCCCTCTGGTCCCCTCCCTGTTTCACGGATGCAACAGGACAGAGCCCTGAAACCGGCACTGCAGGTTGATCTAAACCGAAAGGGGCGTTCTGGAGAATCGTTCGTTGCTCGTTCCACCCCTGCATGGCCCTTTTAGAGCTCGCGGGGCCGAAGGACCTTCGGTGCAGTGGGATCACATGAGAATAAACAAATAGAAGGTCGATGTTTTCATGGACACGAAAAGTACCCTGGAAGGCTCCCCCGCAGAAAGAGTATGGATGGAACAAGGGAAGAAAGGAGGTTTCTCCTTCTACTGCTGATGGGGGTTTGGGAGTGTTACCAGTTATGGCGGAGTTACTGCGGGCAGAAGGAAGACGGAAATGGACGAGAAACTCACAAAGAAGAAAAGTCTCGCTGGCTGACTGAACGGGGAAGGGGATGGGAAGGATTGTTGAATATTTTCCCTTTCAATCCTTATAGCGCGTATTTCCTCTTCTACCCTGGGCCGATGAATTATACCGTAGCGCTAAAAATAGTCAATTTATTAATAAGATTAAACTTATTGAATTTATATTGATCGTTGACTTCCGTGGGAATGCCGAGTAGGTTAGGCGCCTCGCCGTGAAAACGACCCGGGAGGTTTGCCATAGCCGGCCAAGCTGCGGTGGCCACTGGCCGGCCAGAAAAGAGAACGTGCTCTGCATGGGTTATTATGGATAAGGCATAGGATAGAGTTCATAGTTGGAGGCTTTGGAGTCATTTAAAAGTAAACTTGTGGACTCTTGTGTAATTTTGATAAGTTTTCTGATTTCTTTGTCATTATGGGATTAATAAGTGAATAAAGGCATATTGGGGTCGAAGTCAACTCTATTTTTTAGGTCAATGGCCATCCAAATAGAACATATAACTACAAGCATGTAGGAAGAAAAGCATAAACGACTTGCAATAAAAGGTGGCATGTGATCACTCACGTGCAAAGGAAGTGTTTAATCCATGATCAATTATTATGGTTCACCATGTTCATAATTCCAAACTTCGATTTGAATTAAAGTAATGTATAACCCACATGGCAAGGTGTTAAACCTTTTGACTTTAAAGAATAGGTAATAATTGTAAAAAATTTATAACATTATACCATAATTAAATTAGATTCCATATACACTCACCTATGATATAAAGTTGATGTTATATATAATTTTGTATTAATATAATTACTAAATATTTAGGTTAATATTTATATTAAAATTAAATAATACTTGATATTTTATATTGTTACATTTAATAAAATAAATTTTTTTTTATAGTTTATAAGATTGAGGTTATATATAAGGTTGTATTAATACGATTATCACGTATTTAAGTTAGTATTTATATTGAAATTAAATAATACTCGATATTTTATATTGTCACATTTGATAAAATAGAAAAATTTTATAATTTATAAGGTTATAAGTATTTAATTAATTACTGTTAATTACTTTTAAGTATATATTGATCCTATATATTATCAACACACAGATACTTATGAAATATTATTAGTTATTCCACCCGAACCTAACTTAAAACTGTAAATTTACGTATTTATATAGAGAAAAAATATTAAATTTTAGTGTATTATTCTGGATATATATATGATATATTATCTGTGAATAGTAATTTATAATTATATTTATACTATTAATACTAATATTTCAAGTAGATAATAAAAAATATTATATATTTATAATAAATTAAACCCATTTTAAAGCAATTGCATAGGAGAGTTAATATATTTAAAATTTAATACATTATTATTTTAAATATAGAAAAAATATTTATTCAATAGTGCTTTTTTGGTGATTAAAAAAATTAATTGTGCTATTTATTACCTTAAATCTTTGGAATAGAAGAAATTCCATATATTATAAATTACACAACAAATGTAATATTATTTTTTTTCTATATCACCTTTATCTAATTATACTTTAATATTTAATTAGATTTTATAATTATTTAATTGGATTAAATAATATTTTTTAATATATCATCATAACCCATAATCTCACCCACCAACAAAAATTCCATTCGTTTTCTATTCCAACTTAGAATAAAAATGTATAAAGTAAAATAATTTCTTCTAATTATCCGTCTAGAGTATATTTAAAAAATTACACGTATTATCACAATTATATGGATTGAAGTTGTTATTTTATAATAAATAAAATGGAAAAATATTATAAATATATAGCTTAAAATTTATAATTTTTAAGTGCAAAAAGTTAAGAGAATATTCTCTGAATATAATATTAACCTAACGTATTTTTTAGAGTGGTTAAAATTTTGCTATTAGATGGTCACAAATCAACCACCGAGTAAAAACTAAGAATAATGCTGGTCACCGAATAAAATATTTAAAAAAATGCATTATGCCTGAAAGAGGTTTAAAGGCTGCTGGCGGTGCGGTTGACCGGCCACGTGTCCGCCCAAAATCATTTTTGACGTTCTTGTGCATGCACTCAGACATATTTTACTCGATGAATAGACAAATAACAGGTGTTTTGAGGGGTTTTATGTTTTTACCTTCTAACCCACCGATCCAATCAAGAAAACAACTGCAGTTAGTCTGTCTTGTCTTGTCTGTAGTGTGACATTGATGTTTCTTTACTTGATGGATACTCGAGTTTCACCTTCACCTCTTCACTCATGGCATTGCTCTCATAATGTCTTTCTTGGTACACATTTTATAAATTTTAATTAAAAATTAAATCGTAATTATACTTAATTTAAAATTTAATTAATTTAATGGATAGTTTTATATAAATTGTAATAAATTTAATTTATAAATATATTACTCGAAATAATCAAATTAAATTAAGTAAAAATAAGTATTTTATAAATAAATATTTAGATATATATAGTTTTATTTGCATTATCAAAAATAAATATAAATAATAAGGAAAATAGAATAGAGAGATTGAATGGTATTAATATCAAATAAATAAATAATTATATTTATATGTTTAAGTATATACATAATTATGTTATAAAAAATAATGAGAAATAATAGAGGTATTATAATTATGGCAAGAATAGAAAAATTAAATAATTTTCAAAATCATATATTAAACCTAAAATAAATAAATAGAAATAAATATGCATATAAATTTGAGCTACTCATAGCCCATATTTATATCATCATAAATTGTGTCGTTAATTAAAACTAGTAATTAGAAAATAGGAGTCACACTATAACTTTACCATAATTAATACTTATTAATTGTTATCTTCTAATTAAGTGTGTTAGTACCCTTGTTATTATTATCGTATTATGTCACTTATTAACCTATACACTATACAAATGTAACTCAATATAATTATTATCTTATCATATCGATATATTAATACGATACGTATATTATTTGAGTGTGCCAAAAAAAACGAAATATTACATAATATTTTTCCCTCATCTTTTTTCCATTTTCCATTTACTAACCTGGTGAATTCATTTTTCCCAAATTATCATTTGCTTTTTAATTTGGGTATTATTGTCATTTTACCTGTATACTCTACAAATTCCTCTTTTTTTTACCCTATACTTTCCCAAATCTTTCAATTAGGCCCCCAAGTTTACTTGAGTCATATTATGATATCAAATAGACTTTGAACAGTTTCAATCTCTATTTTTCATAAATTCTCGAAAAATCACTATTTTTGGTAAAATTATCATTTTGTCTCTTTTATTGAGAACTTAGGCTTTGGATTTCATTTGACCCCTAAATTTCTCATTTGGGTTCCTAAATTTCTTTTAATTAAGTTTAGGTCATTTAACTAACCAAAATTTATCTTTTGATAGCACAAATACTTGTATTTGCACTTTAGTTACTAATTTTACATTTATTGCAAATAGGTCCTTAGGCCTTCCACAATAGGTCCCTATGCTTTCCAATTAGCTCAAATACTTCATTTTACCCCTTAGGAAGACCCCATAAAAATCTTAATAGTAATTGGTTCTCCTAACTTTTAAATCTTTGTAATTTAGTCCCTCACATTTGACCCACTAACACAATTTCTCTAAAAATGATCAAATTAAGTGTAAAGGTCCCACTAGCCTCCATCTAGGCTGTCATAAACTTAATTTGGTCGGAGTTGGTCGGAGTTACTCCGATCAAACTTGATTAGAAACTTGTGCAAAGACGGGTAAAATTCGGGTCAAAGCCGGGAACCCACCTGGAGAAGCCTCGTCGGCCATCGAGGTTGGTAGAGTCCGAAAGCTGACTTTTTAAGGAGTTAGTGACCACTTGAATTACATCAATTGGTGGTATTTAGCTCATGCAATTCACATTTTAGTCAGCTCGACCACTTAGCCCGCGATATGAGAATTAAACCATTTAAATCTCACCCAAATCTTGCTAAAATGGAGTAAGGTCGGAGCTATGGAAAGTTGGAGGTGGTCGACTAGAGGAGATATGTTATGTGGTTACAATGTTGTTGGAGTTGGGAGAAGTGGGGGTTGGGAGAGAATTCCGAGCAAAATTTGATTAGATAACAACCCCAATTTATATAGCTGAGATCTAGACTTGCGTAATTATATATCCATAACATTCTCTCATTAATTCATTACATATGGTGTTAGCAATGAATTAGTTTTTCCAAGTAAAATCCGATTAGGGAACTACTCCAATTTATACGGTTGTGATCTAGACTTGCGTGACTATCTATTCATATATTTATCTCATTAATTCATAGTGTGTGATTGTTGTAATTAATTAATTTTTCCAAGTGGTAGAGTCAGTTGATCAGTGGTACACTCTCGGATTTAAATAAGAGATTCGAGTTTGGGAGTCGGGCGAGGAAGACGACACGAGTATGCTCACTGTAGCGAACTGATTTCTGGCCAATTTCTCAATCGGTTCGATGATTTTTTGCCCGATTAACCCATTTACCGTCTGATTCTTAAAAAAAATAAAAATAAATAAAAATTGTATATTCAATTTTATATTAAATAGACTAAATAACCATTAAATTTGGATTTATTTTGATCTATTAAAATTTGGAAGAATTTGTAATTTTAGAACTTAGTCCAAACTAATTCTCCCCCTATTTTTTTTTCAATTCATAAATTTTTATTCTAAAACACTTATAAGAGTTTATAATGACCATTTATCATTACTCTTAACTCTCCATCGATAAGTATATTTATGGTTTAATTTCATTTCTTAATTTAATACTACGTGGACCCCATTTTACACAATTACTTTGCCTACTTTTTCTATCAACATTATAACCTTCATAATAATTGTTTAACTACCATTTTAACCATTCTTACCAATTATTTTTATATATATTTTATAATAAATGCCCAAATTATTAGTTTATTTGTTATACTTCATAATCCTTTTTAATACTTAACGTGTTTTAAGTAGATTTTTCCCTATACCTACTCATAATATAATACACATATACATCAAATTTGGTGAGTCTATAGTACATAGCATCAATATAATTACTATTTCCTTTTTTTTTTTTATCAATTTTGATTCCTAGTATTATTGTGAATTGTATTAATATTTGCACATTGTTAGAACATTGAGTGAAATTGAGAATTCTCGTGTACTTATAATATTGGAAAGTTAAGGGTGACGTGGTGCATGTGCTTGATCCATAGAGTAAATTGTGATCAATTTTCTTAAGGGTGAGCGGAATTGAAATGAAATACGCATTCTAATGCAAGAAATCAAACCACGTGATGGCTACACCCATTATATTAATCTAAAATAGAATCAAAATTTTCATTCCTTGATCCATAGAGTAACAATTCCAAGTGTATAATGATAAAATTAATGTATCGATTGATGAAATTGAGGTATTAAATTAAAGTGTAGAGAGATGGTGAATGCCCAATTTTTATGGCATATGGCAAAACAAAACTAAATTTAAGTCAATTTGTATATGATATAGTGTTCATTAGATTTAGCCTTGGAGATCACTGGAAAACAGAAGTAGGAGATGAACAAAAAGGCAAAGGAATCCATTTCAAGGCAAAAGAATCTCTTGACTACACGACCATCAACCTTAGAAATGCTTGCTTACAGGAAGAATAAAGAATAACAACAATAATATATTGGTAAAGGGGGCAGTCAATCAATCAAATCAAATCTAATCCCCCTTTCCTTTTAACTACAAAGAATTGAAGAAGAATTTGTGTAGTATGTGTGCAGCAATAAAAAGAATGAAACCCAATTAATCAACCCACTTGGTTGGCGGCTCCGGCGAGGTCGGCCACCGGTGCCCATGCTGATACCGTGTAAAGCGGCTGATCCCGCCAGCTTAGTGTCAGGCCACCACTAATTCCTCCTGTTTCCTCGACCCGAAAGTCCTCGACGAAATCTCTGCCGTACATCCTCAAGATCATCTGCCCCTGCAGCCTCTCCCTCTCCGCTATCCCCAAGCACTTGAACCCTTGGTCTTCCTCCTCCATCAGCCTCCTCCACGTATCGAACTCCTCGTGCCGTTCGTGGCGGTCGACTCCCTCACAGGCCACCACGTTTCTTATCTCACGGCCGAACATCTCCTCCACCCTGGCCCTGTCTGGGCTCTCCGCCGGCAGACAAAGGTCCAGGGAGTCGAACACTGCTGAATAGTGCTTCAGCGAGGCCACAACACGGGCCTCCAGCGATCGGCCGTTGGTGGCGGCCTCCTGCTCCGCCACCACGAGGGCCGCAGGGTTGGTGCTCCGGACGAGGCCTAGGAAGTCCCGGATGGCCCCTCCTGTGGGGTCGTAGAGGGTCTTGTGGAGCTGGAAGATGCAGTTCACGGCCACGGCCTCGCCTTCCTTCACGTGCAGCATCCATAGCCGGACATCCTCGAGGCGGTCCACCACGGAGTGGAACTCGAAGGGGAGGCTGAGGGCCTCCGCGAGCATCGCCAGGCGTTCTCCGGTCTCGACCAGCTCCTGTTTTGAGTCACCTACGCCGGTTATCCTTACATGACTGGGGGGGTTCGCACGTGCAGCCAGGCTCTGGAGCAGTCCCGGCCACTGGAGGCCTTGCTTGATGTCAAAGTCGATGACGTGGACCCTGTCCTTGCCGTCCAAGGCCCGGAGGATGATCTCGTTGGCGGTGAAGTGGATGAACTTGGGGATGGGGCTGACCTGGTTGAGGATCCTCAGGGCTGTCCCGCCGGATCCACCGTCGTCTTCCGCCGCCGACAACGCTGCCCAATCGAGCTCACGGGGCACGGTGATGTGGAACATGTGGGGCCAGAGCCGGGCAGCTCGCATTGCGAAGGCCTCGGTGTAGTAAGCGGTGAGGCGTGTGAGGGCGGTGGGTCCCCTTGGGGAGGCTAGGTCGCCAAGCTTGGCGATGAAGTGGGTGACGGCCGGGATGTTCTTCGACCCGATGGCCTCAACGCAGGCAGCTAGCAAGCTCACGAGCTCGAAATCGGATCCTCTGTGATAATCAACTTCTTTCTCCTCCTCAAGCTCCTCATGCGTGGCCGCTTCGAGATGATGGGTGATAGCTGTTCTGGATGAGTCGTTGCCGCCCGCTTCGTGCCCGGAGGTGGCAGTGGCGGCGGTCTCGTTCAGGCGAAGAGTCCGGGTCTGGTGACTCTCCGATGAAGTGCTCGATGATCCTCCTGGGGATTCCTTCGCCGGAGGCATGTAGCCGGTTGTTTCCATGTCCTCTCCAAGGTGGGTGATCTCCGTCACCACCGAGTCTATCCATGGAATGCTCGAAACTGGTAGCCGCGGCGAGTCGACTCCTCCTGGGATAAAACAGTTCCGATTCTCTTCATCGCCGGAACAAGTAATGGCAAACGAGCCCGCGACAGCGGCAGCACTGAAGGTCGGTTGAAACCAATAACCGCCACTGTCTCCGCCGCCCATCCGGGCCAAACTTAAGCCATCTCCTTCCTCCTCCTCCTCTGCAAATTCATTGCCGCCGACTCTCTTCCTCTTCACCCGACCGACATAGGACTCATCTTCTTCATCCTCCGCGAACATCGTCATTCTCCTCTTGTTACCTCTTCTGTCCCAGAACTCGCCGCCCTTCCTCTCGTCCACAAAAGCGCTCGTGGCCGTCCTCGCCGCCACCGCTGGAGCGGCTATAGACAGTGGCGGCAGCTTGATGTGCTGCTTCAGGGAGCATCCCTTAGTCTTCTTCACATCGACAGGCTTCTCTACAGATATCGAAACACCCATAGGCTTGATGGGCTGCGGCGGCCGCATGGAGGGGGCATCCTTCCTAGGAAAGCTACTTCTCGGTAAGTCCAATCTCTGCGTGTTCATGGTGGTCGGTAGCTGAAAATAGCAGGCTTGTAACTGTGGTGGAGATTCGGTCCTCAATCTATGCCTCGGCGAAAGCAGGGTATTACTAGAACACCCAGCCAACATCCTATATTCTCTTCCTTATCCTCTGCTAATTTTTTTCTTAAAACTCACACAACTCTGCTGGATTCTGCAATCTAATCTCCCCTCACTATCTATCTCTCAATTAAAGAAACGATCTTTTATAAAAGAAGAAAAACGAAGAAAGAATTGCAATGTGTTTCATGTTCCTTTTTACTTGTGTGAGTGAGTGAAGTATGAATTTTCTCAAAAAACAGAGCATAAGAAGGAATCCGATGAATGTAGAAAATAAGAAGGCCTTTTGTGTGCAGTGAGTGGGTGATTGTTTTCTTTATTTTGCCCTATATGATCAACTCCAAGAATGCCCTAAATACTGTAAAGAATGAAAGAATTGCACAAACAATAAGAACACAATCAACAAAATCTACCAGAAATTATCATCGGATTCCGTGAGTTTCAGTAAGAATGGCTCATCGCCAAAGCATATGAATCTCTCTCACAGTGGAGCTCCCGCCATGAGATCAAATCCTCGAAACTCGAATCTTCAAGAAATCGCAGACCCGCATTAGCTCTGAAGGGCAAGAGCATTTCCATGATCATCCTACCTCAGAGCTCAGAAATCAATAAAAAATGTAAAGAGAGAACTTTAGTTTAAGAGGTGAAAATGGAAACCCAGGAACATGATCTAATCAATCACTCATGGAGATGAGGGGAGACTGGATCCTCAGTACCCAAAAGAATTACAAGATGAGTAAGCTCTGAGATTTTATATACTAGGCATAGCTTATCTTCTTCCTATATTTTACCACTCGAGCTAATAGATCACTGCCCTTTTTTTTTCTGGGGTTGGATTCTGTTTATGCAGACAAGCTGATTTTACCAAAGAAACAGGCGCCGTGAACGGATGATGTGAAAAGCTGGATTGAGATCGGACGGCTGTAGACGGCTGTCCAGTGACCGTTGGAGGTGGTCGGGAGAATATGACCGTTGAGGTAGAAGGGGAGTTGTTGTGTACGGACTACGGTGATTGGCTGCCACTGTTGTGCAGGTGTCCGCACAGAGGCACGTCGGCTACACGTGCATGTCCCCCTTTACTACTTACCGTTTGAGCCACGTCGGATGATTGACACGTGTTCTGCCCCAAGCCAGAAAATCACCGGTTGGAGTAACCTAATTGGTAGATTTTAAGCAAAAACAAAAGAGATAAATTACAATATAATATATACCTTAATTTATACATATTAATTAATATAATTAAAATAAATGCAAATAAAGGATAAATTTATTATACATAGATATATACATTCCTTCAATCCTTCACGGCAATGGCCATCTTTCCTCCTCCTCTGTACTCCTGGTGTTATTCTGGTGGTTGCTAAGCAAGTTAAAGGTCGAGTTTGCGGGAACAGGAACTGCATTATGAACTTTTTATGTGGCAAAAAAACAATTATGAACTTTACATGCAATTCGCCAGAATTCCTGGTTGGGGTCCATATGCGAAGCAGGGGCATGCTGGAAATGGACAGGAAATTATTCAGTCTGTTCAGAAAATGGATCTCTATTGATTCGTTGCGATCTTGGTGGTGGTAGGATGTGTGGGAGGGAAGTGAACATCCATCAACGTCATTTTACTTTTTCTCCTCTTGATACTTGGGAGGCCCAAACTGTACATTAATGATGATGAGTTAAAAAGTCTATGGAATTGAGTTAATCATTCCAATAATATATAGTGGTTACAATAGAAATAAGTGAGATAGCTTGTACGTTGAGCTTGGATGATAAAAAGTTGAAACAAGAATTATATCACTATTTAATTAGATTATCGAGAATTTAATAATAAATATCAATAAATCGAATATGAATATGCTATTATTAACTTGTTTATAAATAAAATAATAATATATTTTAATATATTTTATTAAAGCGTGATTATCGTACCAATATATAAAGGTAAGAGTGAGTTAGATGAAGTTCATGAATTGGTGATTGGATTCAAATAATCTCTAACAATATTGCTAATACTATTATATTCAATCTAAGTGCTATATTAAGTAATAATACAATATTTTCAGGAGTTATAAGAGAAAAATGACAAATTCATTTCAAAAAAATAATGCATGTCATTAGAGTAGTGACGCCAAATAGTTAAGCTAATATGGGCAGTACCTTGGAGATAGTTGATGATACGTTTGACAGACAGTAGTCTAATGAGTATATTTGGTTTGTGCATTAACTGACTTGTTATGAGATATTAAAAATAACTCAGTTGACAATATTGTTTAGGATGAAAGAGTAAAGTGCTTGTGAGACTCGAGAGGTGGGGGTCAGAGCTGATAGGTGTATATATGGGCCAACATATAGTTATGACAGCTTTAAAGATAATATCATTAATAGACTTGGTTTGGGTAAGATAGATATCTTGAGAGGAGTGTTTGACTTAAATATCGAGTAAGCAGTGTAGTATACTTAGATCCTTAATGTAAAATTCAACCTGAATAGTACAAATAATGGAGTCGATAGGAGCATTGACGAGCCAATGATGAGGAGAACATCAATATATATAAGCATAAAAACCACAAAATGGGCAGTGTGGTAAATGAAGAGAGAACTATCAGCAATGAAACCACAAAAGCCCAGAGTTTGAAGGAAGGAGTTGAGGCGGCGGAACCAAACACGGTGAACATGTTTCAGTTCATAGAGCGACCGATGAAGTTGACATACATGATGAGGATAAACGGGGTCAAAGAACTCATGTGGTTGAGACATGTAGACTTACTATGTAAGGTTACTATGCAAGAATGCATTATTAATGTCTAATTGATGGATGGACCAATTGGAAGAGACAACAATGGAGAGGATGACCCGAATGGTAACAGACTTGATAACTGGGCTGAAGGTGGTATCATAATCTAGACCTAGTTGAGAGAAACCTTTGGCAACGAGGCGTGCCTTATGAGGAGCAATAGTAACATCAGGATTCTCCTTAATCTTGTAAACTCACTTGCAACCAATAATTGTATGATCAAGAGGTGCATAAACCAAATATCACGTATGATTGTGCATAATCATATAGAGTTCAACTTTTATGGCGTCCATCCAAATGGGGTGATAACTAGCTAGGCCAAAGGTGTGAACATCATGTGCCACAAACAAGGAGGGGCTGATAGTAAAATCTTAGGAAGGTAGAGAGACATCCTGAGAGCGAGTGATCATGCAAGGAACCGATGAAGGAGGAGGAGCAGATGAACTTATATGAGAGGCATGTGAAGGTGTCTCATGTATATTCAAAAGAGAATGAAGAATTATACATGAGTCCAAGAGAATGAGAATGAGTGATGTGCATGGTCAGGTGTGAGCGGATGATCATGAGAGAATGAGAAGACAAACTTATTAAAGTGGACAGTATGACAAATAAAAATGCTACCAATACGAGGATCAAGAACTCAATAACCAACTTAATTAGAGTGATATCCAAGAAAAATACAATGCGATGAGTGTTGTTGTATTTTGTGGGAAAGATAAGGATGAAAGTATAGAAAATAAAGACAACAAAAAATATGAAAAGATTTATTGAATATTGGAAAATAGAATATTGTTCTAGTAAATTAAATTTAGAATATATATAGGGTATATTTGCACTATTTACAAATATACCCCTAACTTATTAATATTGTACACTCCCCCTCAAGATGGACGGTAGATATCTACCATTCCAATATTGTTACAAATATCATCCCATTCTCTGAAACCTAAACCTTTATTTAAAAAATATGCTAGTTGTCCACTAGTCTTCATATATTTCAGTTCTATAATCTTCATATTAATTTTTTCTTTAATAAAAAAATCGATCAATTTCCACGTGTTGGTCCTATCATGTTGAACTGGATTGTTGGCAATATTTATAGCAAATTTATTATTGCGCCACAACTTTATAGGTTTTTCTGTAAAGAGGCGGAGCTCCATTAGTAAGATTGTTATCCAAATTATCTCATAAACAGTTTGACCCATTGATCTGTACTCTACTTCTGCTGATGATCGGGCAACTACTTCTTATTTTTTACTCCAAGATACAAGATTACCTCCAACAAACACACAATAGCCAGACGTAGATCTCCTATCATCCATACAACTAGCCCAATCTGAATTACAAAAGCATTCCACTCTTGTGTGACTCCGAGGATTAAAACAAAGTCCCTTATCCGTACTTCTTTTTAAATATCTCAATATCCTCATGTTAGCATCCCAATTATTTGTCCTGAGATTGTGCATATATCTACTTATAATACTGACTGCATATGTGATATCAGGTCTTGTATGATATAGATAGATCAATCGTCCCACAATTATCTGACATCGTTCTTTATCCACTAGGTCACCTGACTAATCACATAACTTATGATTCGGTTCAATTGGTGTCGAAGTAGCTCGACAACTTAACATCTATGTCTTAGTGAGTAAGTCTAATGTATACTTTCTCTTAGAAAGTACTATACATTTCCTAAATCTTGCAATCTCAATACTGAGAAAATATTTTAGAGGACCCAAGTCTTTTACCTCAAATTCTTTACTTAGTTATTTTTTCAACTACAATATCTCAACATTATCATCCCCAATGATGATGATATCATCCACATATACTGTGAGAATAGCAACTTAACCATTAGAGTGTCGATAGAAAACCATATGGCCTCCGTTACACTGTCGGTAACCCATTTTAACCACTGCACGTCAAAATCGATCAAACCATGCTCTTGGTGACTGTTTGAGTCCATACAGAGATTTCTACAATCTACATACCTTCCCCGCAGTATTCATCATACCAAATACAGGTGAAATCTTCATATATACTTTCTCTTGTAGGTCTCCATGGAAAAAAACATTCTTTACATCTATTTAATGTAATGTCCACCCGAAATTAGCAGCACATGAGATAAGCATTCTGACAGTGCTCATCTTAGCTACCGGTGCAAAAATCTCATCATAGTCTATTACATATGTTTGACTATAACTTTTTGCCACTAACCTTGTTTTATATCTCACAACTTCTCCTTCGGCATTCTGTTTCATATTGAATACCCACTTACATGCTACAGTCATTTTTTCATTTGGAAGTTGAGCAAGTTCTCACATTTTATTTTTCTCTAGTGTTTTCATCTCCTCATGCATTGCTCCAAGCCACTTTAGATCTCGTTTAGCTTCTTGCCAATTATTTGGTATATGTATTATAGTGATGCAATAAACGACTTGTATGTAGGTGTAACAGATGCATATGAAACATAATTAGATATATTATTCTCAAAACCATATCTAATTGAAGGTTTCCCTACATTAGCTCTACGTTCTCTACTAATGGTAATAGGTAAGGAATCATTACCATCCGATTACGTGGATGAACCATTACAAAGTTGTATAGAGTTATTACCTTTTGGTGACATTGATGAAAGTTGCATTGAGTCATTACCTTTTGGTGACGTTGATAAACCGTTAGAGTGTTGATTAATACTTAGGATTGTCTCACCATCACCTAACTCATCTTTCTCCCCCTTAGCACCGTCCTTATTTCTCCTGCTATATACCTTCAATTGAGGCTCATTCTTTTTTCCATCTTTGTTACTCTAAATTATATGACACAGATTCACTCCTATAATAATATTTTCAACACTTTGATCATTGACAATTTTTTCATTTGTTTGCCGTATATCAGGAATTGACAAGTCTTGTAATACGGTTGCAGACTGTGTTGATTCCTTATAGAAGGGTTCATTCTCACGAAAAGTCACATCAATACTCACAAAGAGTTTTTTCTCACTTGGACTCCAACACTCGTATCCCTTTTGTGTATTGAAATAACCCACATAAATACATTTCAATGAATGAGGATCGAGCTTGTTTACAGAATGACGATAATTTCTTACAAAACATATACATCCAAACACACGAGGAGGGACTATGTATGTGTTTTTTCCCATCAATACTTCACAATGTGATCTAAAGTTCAACATTTGTGAGGGTATCTAATCAATCAAATAAGCTGCTGTCAGTATAGCTTCACTCCATAAATACTTTGGTGCATTAATCTTGAAGAGAAGAGAATGAGCAACTTCCAACAAATGACGATTTTTCCTCTTTACAACACCATTTTGTTGAGAGGGGGGTATCTGAACATGTAGTCTGATGAATAATTCTCTTACTAGATAGATAAGATGAAAATTTCCAATTCACATACTAAGTGTCATTTTCTGTTCTAAGAGTACAAACTTTGACATTAAATTGAGTTTGAACAAGAGTCAGAAAATTCTTGAAACATAATAGTGATTCTCCTTAGTGCTTCATCAAATATAACCATGTCATTCGAGAGTGACAATCAATAAATATGATAAACCATCTAAATCCACTAACAGAGGTAATCGAACATGGCCCCCAAACGTACGAGTAAATCAATGAAAATGGCTCTATACTTCTTAATCCAGTAGAATTATAACTTCTTTTTGTGTGTTTTTTAAACTCACAAGCATTACAAACAAGTTTATTGTGTTCTACTTTACTCATCAGTTATGGTCTCAACTTTTTAAGACTATCAAAAGATAGATGTCCCAACTGAAATTATTCTAACATTTCTTCATATTCTTCTTTATTATTCACTGTAACACTCGAACTTTTATCCACAACTATTCTATTTAGATACCACAATTCTCCATACTTACTGCCAATTCCAAGTATCTTCTCAGTGTTTCTCTCTTGAAAGATACAAGTGTCCCTATAAAAAATTACTTGACAATTCAATTGATCAATGATACTACTAACTAACAACAAATTAATTGGAAAAGAGGGAACATGCAAAACAAATGATAATGTGATCAAATCAGTACATCTAACAGAGCCCTTCCCTTTTATAGATTGTATTGTTCCATCTATCGTATTAACAACTCCCTTATTAGTTTGAGGATATTTATCATATGTATTAAATTCTTCTATTGATCCTGTCATATGTCTTGAAGCACCAGAATCAATAACCCAATCTATAAAAGACTCAAGTATTTGTACATGATTACCACAATTGATCTCATTCTCGTCCAGTATGATGAGACATCTTCTATTCATATTTTTCATCTCTATCGAATCCCTTCCAGCTTCTAGATCTCTTGGTCGCAGCTCCCAACAACGACAAATCTTAGAGATATCTTTTCGAATCCTTTGACAATTCAGCTACTTCACATTCGGAGTTGTCCCATGCTCCCTAATCCTTCAAATTTGCCAAAACTTGAAAATACCAGAAAACCCTAGCTCTGATATCATATTGAATATTGAAAAATAGAATATTGTTCTAGTAAATTACATTCAGAATATATATATATATATGGTATATTTGCACTATTTACAAATATACCTCTAACTTATTAATATTGCACAAGATTTATAACGAGGAAGTGTACAAGTGAGGACCTCAAAAGTAGAGTGAAAACTAAGAGACCGAGTAGGAAGGTGGTTGATGAGGTAGACAACTGTTTCAAAAGTAAAATCTCAATATTTAACATGAGTATGCAGATGACTTAGGAGAGTAAGGCCTATATTGAATATATGGTGATGCTTATGTTCAAGAGAACCATTTTATTAAGGCGTGTGAAGACACGAAAAATACTAAGAGATTCTTGCAGCCTGTAGTTCCGACCGGAAGCATTGGGACAAAAATTCTTTGAATTTATGAGATTGTAAGTATTTGATTTTGGAAATGAGGTAATTTTCAACTTGTAAGCAAAAGACTTAAAAAATAGACATAATGTCATAACAGTACATCATAATATAAAATCAGGAAAACTTAATATAATCATCAAGGAAATACACATATTAGGTATGTACAGTATGAGAGAGAATGAGAGCGGGTCCCTATATATCAGTATGAATGAAGAAGAGTGGAACAATGCTCTTCTGATGGGTGAAAGGAAAGGGTTGCTGGATAATTTTCTCACAATAACATGAGTCACAGAATAACAACGATGATATATTTTTTATATAGAAAGATACTTAGAAAGCACATGACTAACAATAGAAAAAGCAGTATATCCCAAACGTTGATGTCAAATAAAAACAGATACAACATAACTAATATAAATAGCATGAAAAATAGGAAAAAAGGTACGACTTATGCGAATATAGTAGAGTTCGCCCTTATTACTCCTTGCTGGATAATATATATTTGATAAGGAAATATATATAATAAAATTCAAAATAGAATGGGTTATCCCAAGTAAATTGAGAGAAATATAGAAGATTTAAAAAATCTGGAGAATATAAAAGATATGATTGAAAATAAATTTATGAGAATGAGAGTGGAGAAATGCAGAATCTATAGTGAAAGAAGTGAGAGAGAGAAAAATATAGAATAATAATTTATCTCATACATTCAATATAGATGTTGTACAATATATAGCTAAAAAATTGAATACGACACATTAATGATATTGTAGCCACTATCCCTTCATTTTCTCTATTGTAACGATTATCTATTCATTTGATATTCTTTTTTTTAATATTATCTCTATTATTCTTCTGCAATCTCAAGAGAGATAGCAATATTGATATTAGTGTCGAGAGGAGTCTACAGGAGATAGAGTGATGGTGGTAACTCCCGTTATTTGAAAGAGGGGTGCAGACCTAGAATCGAGTCCATACTTATGAACACGACGGGCATCTTAGACAATATACAAGGCTTTTAGGGAGTATAGAGTCATAACACCCAAAACATGGCAAGGGTGAGTGCCTCCCATTCCTTGTCAAGTCTATCAAATAATTTGTTTTTAATTTTGTGGTCAGGTTTTGGGCAACTAATTTAAGCGAAACTAGTTGCAAGAGTCGAGATAATGAAAAGGTAGGTAGCAATGGGTTGATCACCCTTTTGTAGATCCCATCATTATTGATAGATGATGTTATTTTGATTGCAAGTTTGAGAGTTGTATAGAGTCTCTAGCTTGATGTATACTTCAGTCCAGGTGAGAGACTCAATGTCTGCACATTAACTTCAGTAGATAGAGATGCGATTAGAGTAGTCAAAGTGAAATTATCTTGTATAACTCACACATCATACTTTGTATTGACAATCTCCAATTCATTATTTTCTTATTTTACCAACAAGGTAAGTTCTAACTAATATAGGCTACTATCAACATATCCATACAATTTATAAGCTTATAGTAGATTACTAATTAGTGTTGTAAATATTAATTAGTAAGAAGGAAACTAAGTTGAGCAAAAATGTAGTGGTTGAAAAGCTAATTTTGAATATTTTCGAGAAAATATAGTTATATATATAAGAAGAGAATTGAAAAGGAAAGTATAGCTACTATATTTTCTAGACAAGTAGGAGATATGAGCGATTCAATTTCCATAATAGAAAAAATATCTTCTTATTCAATAAAAAAATGGAAAAAGTATAATACTAAATTTTTATAATACACATCTTATTTATTATTTATATTATAATTTATATAATTTCGTATATAAAATAATAAAACTGTACCATGGAAGTGATCATTTTTTTAACTAACCCGTTTTAAATATTTGTGATAGGTGGTTTATATATTATGTTGTACTTGTAGCCTATAATAACTATTAACATGTTAATGCCCTTCTATTATATATATATATATATATATATATATATATATAAAAGTTGTGAACCTAATTACTATAATATTATTTTTTTTTCATATCTTGGAATAAGTTGAATAAGGGTAATTATAATATTATTTGAAAAATTATTGTGAATTCACAGGAATTTAAATAAAAGTTATAATATTTCAATTCTCTTAATCTTATATACATAATAGGACTTGAGTATTAACATGTTGATGTGATTCTTATATAAGTTGTGAACCTAATTACTATAATATTATTTATTTTTCTTTCATACCTTGGAAGAAGTTGGATAAGGGGTAATTATAATATTATTTGAAAAATTATTGTGAATTCACAAGAATTTAAATAAAAGTTATAATCTTTTAATTCTCTTAATCTTATATACATAATATTTTTTATTTTATTTAAATACCTGGTGGATGTTTTTTTGGAGAATTAAAAGAAACAACAAAAAAAATCCGACCTGCCGGATTCGAACCTGGGACCTAAGGATAAGTGTGTCGAATACTACAGTCCTCCGCTCTACCAACTGAGTTAAGGTCAGCTTATGTTTAGACATTATATTTAATTAAATTTCATGGTTTATATATCGTTTTACATTTTATTTTTATTTTTAAAAGGGGGAAAATGAGTTAATTTCCAAAACTATAATATATATATATAATATATAATATATGAGATGACAGTTTTTTTCCCTCATTTTTCTCAACACTTATTGATTATATTTTAGGGCAACAAACTACCGGTAACCGCCAAATCGAGAACTATCTTTCTGGTGCAGTTGAGGGTGTCGGAGTCCAACGTCTTCATTTCCACGGTGAGTTCGTGGCTATCTCCAAGGGGAGCCGCCGTCGACAATTGCAGACGGAGGAGACGGTTTCCTTGCCGGGCTACTGCAAAAATTCGACCTAAAAAACCTTTAAAATAATAACAATAATACAAAAATATGCATTTAGCCCTTCATGGGGAGGCCTTCACTGTCGAACAGAATCCCTAATTGGTTTTCTCTGGTGTCTGCCAATCTTCCTTCCCCTGTTCAATTCCATCAACTTCACCCTTGCGATCCAATGTCCATGGCCATGAATTAAACCCTCATCGAGCTCCGCTGCTCAACAACGACCTGCCCTCATCCAATCGAATCTGAAAAAGGTCAATCTCAAATTCCTGAAGATGTCCTCACCTCGATCCTCCGACGACGTCACGGCCGTCGACCAGACCCCGCTCCTCTCCGGCTCCCGGACGCAGGAGGAGCCAAATCCCAGCAACCGACGCTCGATCCGTCGGGGCCAGGGTCTCCGCGAGGCGGCCCGCTTCCTGCGACGCGCCAGCAGCCGCCGTTTGATGCGCGAGCCGTCGATGCTCGTCCGCGAAGCTGCCGCGGAGCAGCTCGAGGAGCGGCAGAGCGACTGGGCTTACTCTAGGCCCGTGGTGGTCCTCGACGTCCTGTGGAATTTCGCGTTTGTGGCGGTTGCCGCATCGGTCATGGTGCTGAGCCGGGAGGAGAAGCCCAAGATGCCTCTTAGGGTTTGGATCGTGGGTTATGCAGCGCAATGTGTGCTGCACATGGTTTGTGTATTGACCGAGTACAGGAAACGGCAGCAACGGATGAGACAGCAGCAGAGACATCCGAATTCACCAAGGACAGAACCTTCGTCTGATGAGCAGAATTCTAGCTCCCGCCTTGATTCTGGGGAGTACGTATCACTGGCTCAGATGAGTGAGGAAGGCACCAGGTCATTTTAATCATTTTTGGGTTGATATTTTTTAAGCTGTTTTTTGATTAATAATGCGTGAAATCCAACACTGGAGTAGGTGGAGAGTGTCTATGAATTTCTGTGGCATGTGATTCTTAATATTACTTGGAAGAGCTTGGTTGATTTGCTATCCTTTTTCAAGTATTGCATTTTAACGATATTTGACTTTGCAAGATAACATATCTATGGTGTGATTTTCTGAAATTCTGTTTCTTATCATTTCAGCAATGTGACAAAGCATCTCGAGTCTGCAAATACAATGTTTTCTTTCATTTGGTGGATCATCGGCTTCTACTGGGTCTCTGCGGGTGGCCAAGCTATGGCTCGTGATTCTCCTCAGCTTTACTGGTTTGTGCTGATGCAATGTGTATTGAATAAAGTTATGATCACAAAACATAGAAATCTTATACCATGTATCTGTTGTGCCCAGGCTTTGCATAATCTTCTTGGGATTTGATGTATTCTTCGTTGTCTTTTGTGTTGCTCTGGCTTGTGTCATTGGCATTGCTGTCTGCTGCTGCCTTCCTTGTATCATTGCCATATTATATGCTGTGACAGATCAGGTATCTCTTTTAAAACTTCCTCGCATGTAACTGGTAGCTTGTTACTCTGATCAGTACGGAAAGCTGCATCATATGGTACCTCTGAATTAGCTTTTATCACAAGTTGATTGTTAGTTCCGTACATATATCTGAGACAGATAACATTAGGCTTTAGATAAAAGTTCCCGGTTGATGGTCAATATATTAAATGAGGATGCTTTCACCATATTGCAAGTGTTATACCATTGGAATTATGTATTCTCTTTATCTAACATGAAAACAAGTCCCCCATTATTAACAGACTGAATTGCATCTTTTGTTGAGAAAAAGGCTGCTAAGCATCATTATTTAGTGAAAAATATCTTCACTGTACTCAAATAGCAAATGGTCCTGGCCACTTGGAGATTAAAAGAAAGCTTGAGCATTAGGTAGAGTAATGGTTGTATTGGAAGTGTAATTAGTTCTTGTGGTTGCTCCTTTCAGAGGTATCGTGTCTCCAAAGTCACCAAAATAAAAGGTTGACCAATACTACAGGCTTAAACAAGGCCCTCTGGGAGTTTGATTAGACTCTCAAGGGGAAGAGAACTTCAAGAGTGTGGAATCATGCTATATACTTGGTCAGTGATTTTTGGATTGTCTGCTTGAATTGATTTCCTCGACGGCTATATGTTGGTGCAGGAAGGAGCATCCAAAGAGGACATAGAACAGCTTGCAAAATTCAAATTCCGCAGTTCTGGCAACCGTGAGAAGGATACTTCTGATCTACAGAGATCTCATAGTGGTATTATGATCGAATGTAGCAACACGGATACTCCCAGTGAGCACTTCTTGTCACATGAGGATGCGGTTCGTATTCTTATTCCTTCTCTTCTTTAATTTACAAACCGTTTTGCTTTATAAAACCTTTGTGTTAGCTATTGAGAGACAATGTTTCATTGGAGTAGTCTATTTTTTTCTGCTCAGAGGTTGATGTACCAGGAGAAAAGTTAATTTATTTTCATATGTTTGGTTGTATCTGGATTAAGTAAAATATCTTCCAATTGTCCTGGAAAAAATGTAAATGGTAAAATTTTCTTTTACAAATTGAACAGCCTCCTAAGTCTTATGACGCTCCTTGGTTATGCCATTAATGATGAAGTCACTATTGTAGATTTGAGTTTTCAATATTGGCGAAAGTCATTTGCCATTAATTGGGTGCAAGAATCTGATGAAAATAATTGTAGGGATGTCTGTCTAGAAAGAAATATAGAGCAACCCAGACAAGTTTTCTTGTTGTCTTCTGTTCATCTAGAGAGCATTTTATTGGTCTAGTTTTCTATTTGTTTTGATGGTGGGGCAAAACTTCTCTTGTTTGGGAGGGCTCATTTGAACCCAGTGTAGGTGATTGTCTTTATAGGAAGAAAATAGGAAAGTTAATGAAAAGCAGGACCAATGGGTATAATAGTGTCATCCTTCAAGGAAATTCCTTCAATTCTGCCAATTTGTAAACACAATTATTTAAGGTATTTCCTCTTCTTCAAATTCCCCTCCCTGGAAAGGTGGTTTTCTTTCGAGGAGAAGATTTAGCATCCCTCCCATGAGTGTACTGCAAGTAGACGAAAGAAAACAGTCAATTATTTCTTTTGTTTTTCCATCTCCTAATACTCTTCCAGTCCTATTGCTCTCTATGTTTTATACCCTGAACCAATTCTTTTTCGTGTAACTTAATCTTGAATGGATTGGTTTGTGCTAAGTTGGCACCTTTGCAATTGTAGGAGTGTTGCATATGCCTTTCTCCTTATGAGGACGGGGTTGAGCTGAGGGAACTCCCCTGTTGCCACCATTTTCACTGCACCTGTGTAGACAAATGGCTCCACATTAATGCTACTTGTCCACTGTGCAAATACAACATTCTAAAGACCATCAGCCATGGCCAGGAGGATGTTTAGTCAGCCTCATGAAGATTCATCATGTTGTGACGTTTTTCTCATCCTTAAGAGGTATGTATATTCTCTGCATGTCAACAGCCTAGTTGTCCTTACCTGGTATGACTTATTCTGAAGTCGGATGTATTATACCCATAAATGCTTCTTGTATATGTCTATTCTCCCTACAAGCTACTATGTGAGAGGCCCCTTACCTGCTTTATCACAACATTTACTGTTGTCAGTTGACCTTGTGCTATAAACTGACCTTGAGGTTTTCTGGGTTTTCACCTTGCCTAGAAGATGAACTCCGTTTGCCAATCCCCACAAATTTCCTTTGAGTATTTCAAATCTTGCACATCATGTTTTCTAGAAAAGAGGATGTGGACATTACGCAGTGCAACCTATGTTGGGTGCTTCAAAGTGCTTCTGGATATAAGCCTAGAACCTGTTGAAATCGTAAGAAACCCATCAAAGAGTATTCTTTGTAGAAAGAAAGATGCTGTATGTGAAGAAAAGCTAGCACAGGAAAACTTGGTGAGAATGGATGCAGGATCTGAATAGTAACATCAATTATGATTTCTGGTAACACAGTTGCAGAAGATGAGAAAACCGTGCAAGTGCAAGCACACACCCCCAACAAATTTTTGCTGCTAAGAATGGCAAAAAACACCATTTTTCTGGCACCAGCAGGCTCTGTAGAGTAAGCCATGTACGAATAAACTATGATACATCTTCCACAGAGAGAAGAATACAGATGAAAAATTAGCCTGAAAATGCTATAAACTGCAAAACTTTGTGTATATAATGTATTATGTCAAAGGAGGCTGTCTCCAGAGCAGGCTGATGATCATGATCAGTTGTGAAGCGGGTTGGGCCCTCCTGGAACCGCACGCTTGGAGACTCCATAAACTGGGTCGGTCTCTGTTCCGTTCTCTCCGCTTCTTGTTGCAGGGATTTCCATGTTTAATTGCTGGGAGAATCTGGAGTACAACACAGCTGTTGCAGCAGACATGTGGGACCTTCGGATACTTCTGCAACTTGCAAGGTGAGGAGAGATCATTAGGAAGGTGAGTAAGAGCAGAAATGGAACCCTGAGGCTGAGCTGGAGATCATTGTTTCCTCTTCCCATGGTGCCGATCGTGAGAAGAAGGTTGAATGGTGGGAGAGAAGCGGAGCAAGCTTGGAGTTGATGCAGTGTGTGGAGGTGCATCTTAAATATGGGATCAAGCAGGCAGGTGGTCAAGAAATTGCCAAAATGCATATGACAAAAAAGCATACTACTGTGTGAATGACAGATTTGCCAATGAGAAGGAGGAGGGAGGGTTGGATTTAGATTTGCTCAGTGAGAATGTGTTGTGGGTTTTCAAGAATCTGAAAGCCTTATTTTGCTGGGGGAGGGTGGACCGTTGACTTTTTATGCATGAACTGTTATTTGTTTAGTGCAATTACTGATAATAATCAATGAAGAGGAAGAAAAATCTGCTCCAATTATTGAAGCCGGCCATAGAGTGAGAGAGCAGAGAGAGACCCATTTGGCATTTTGACAGGTGGGTGGAAGGCAATGTAGGCATTTGAAAATTTCTTGAAAAGTCTTACTCATTTTAAGCATTTAACATTATTATTAAAAAAATAGTGAATTAGTTTAGACGGTCTAAATCTTTATGAACATGGAACATCTTCACAACCCGGGCTAAGATTTGTTGGATCCGATTTGATTAGTAGGGTAGTTGAGTCGGGTTGAACATGTGTGGTTCTTTTTAGGGACAATAACGGGTCGGGTCTGTATTTGTTAGATCCGAAACTGTTGGATTAAATTTTTTTGGCTAAAATTAATAATGGGTCTGCCTTAATTAGATTTGGACCCGACCCGCTAGGAGTTTGAAGGTCTAAATTCAAACCCGCCCGCTATAAGTCAATTAATAAATCAATTAACAATTTCATTTACAAGCAATTAATTAACAATTACTCGCACAATCAATTAAGATGTTTCCTGTGGCATATTCTTTTTAAAAATTATACTTGCTTAATTTAAAATTTTATTATAATATATGATTATATCCATGTTATAACGTATAATTATATTAACATTATTGTAATATATATTATATCAATATATACTTATTGTAATATATTTTAAAATACGATTAATTCAATATTTGTTTAAATTAAGAAATTATGGCCAAGTATTGTAACCAGGGATGCCGAGTATGTTAGAAACCCGAGAACTGAACTGCTGTCCGATCTCACCCGATTTTTTTCCAGTTTGATCGGGTGACGACGACGTCGTTTTATTTATAAAGACCAGAAAAAAATAAAATGACATCGTTTTGATTATATTCTTCATTTGAAAACTCCACCAACTGCTAGGGTTTTTAGTCGAGGCTTGAGAACCCCCGACCCGAGCGGTGAGTCCGAGCACCACCCGAGCCCGGTTGCTCGAGCACCCCCGTCCGACTCATGAGTGCTCCCCGAGCCTGAGCTCGAGCACGCCGACTCCCGAGAGGCTCGAGCACCTCGAGCCCAACTCCCCGAGCACCCCGAGCCCGAGCATGCTACACCACAAGTCCCCGAGTGACGAGCCTGCGCCCGAGACCAACGAGCCCCGCCCTCCGACTCCTAGCCACCCAATCGACCCAACTCCGAGCCCACGCTCAATGTAAATCCGATTCCCCACTTTTGTACTGTAATCACGAATGAGATCACTGTATCACTTTGATTATCGATTTTATTAATTTTTAATTTATATTATTTTTTTATATTTAATTGTTTATATTATTGATTTTTACCGTAATAAACATTATTTATATTATTTTTTGTACCATTAATTCTTTTTTAAATATTATACAAGTTGAGGGTTTTTGAGCCATTATAAACTATTTTCTAATTCACATTTATACATTATCATTTATTTTACATTCCTATTTCTTTTTAGAGAAGTGTTATATTCTTGGAATTAAGAATAATTTTTAGATTTTATTTAATATTGATAATATAATAATAAATTCAATAGAATAGATAACTTTTGTTGTATAATATTGTAAGTTATACATTATTTATGAATTATTAATTTTAAATTAAATTGTATATAATATTTTATCCTCCTATAATACTCTTTAATATTATATTAAAATTATTTAAATTTATCCTCAATAACATGCTTTTATACTATCTTTTATACTGTCAGTAATAATAAATTTAAAATTAAAGATTAAAAGGGCATATAATACTATTTAATAGTTAGCCATAATACTCACTTATGTATAAGTTGATTATTTTAATAATAGAGATATTGATAGCAAATAGCGGCTTCACCTAGCCTTTTTATTGATGAATATAGTGGTAAAAAAAGAATAATAAGAAGGATTTAAGAAGGAAAAAAGAAGTAAATTTTAATTTGGTATTATTAAAAATATTATATTATATTAAATAAATAAATAAATAAAATTTATAAGTTTATAAAATTAAAAAAAATTATATTATTTACAAATAATAATTTTTAAATATATATTAATCTATATTTTATTATTATAAATTACTTTTTAAGATAATATCAAAAATATCTTTTCCTACATTTACTTAATTTGAAATTAAAAATTCGACTCATTTTTTATTCGAGCATAAAAAAATATCTAATTTAAAATAATTATTTTCACATATTTGATACGGTAAAAATAATATAATATAATAATTGTATATATTTGTTGAGTGTTGTTTTAAAATTATATTGTATTAATGTGAATAAAGTTATTGATAATATAATTATAAATTAATTAAAATAAATAAATATTTCGAGTATATAAGATTAAAAAATTTCACTAATTACAAATAATAACTTTTAACTAAATATTATTTATTATCACATAATTTTTAATTATTATATTAAAAAAATAAATATTTCTTTTTATATAATTTTCTCTTAATTATTTTACTACTATATTGTCATCTTCAAAAGGAATTAGGTGGGGGAGCTTCTATGTTCACATGGGACATAATAATTTTATCTCCACTGTTGGAGGAGAAAATTTTTTCTCCCTACTCTTAGTATAGGTTGGCTCACTCATAAATCTTATTTAATATCCACTAGATATGATTGCCCCTATGACAAGACATGAGATCCTTAAGTATAATTGGTATGATCCATTTATGTTAATTGGTGATGGTGCTGAAGCTATGGTTTGAGCTATATGCATGCATGATGGTGTTCGATGGTCTTACGTTCAAATGTCTTATCTGATACATTGTGCTCGCATCAAATTATGTATGTATGAATTAGAAAAGAAAAGGAAAGGAAAAGGTTGTCAAAGTGTGTTCTATAATTGTCAACATTATTGTGAAGTGGTGTGTCATATTTGGAATTTTAATATTTGTGGCCATTATTGATGAGTCTTTTGTAGTATATATATGGAGTTGGGCATAATGGAGACTTTCTGTTATCTTTTTCTCAATAAGTTTGACATACATGTTTATCGTATTTCTTTTTTTATCTCTATAATAACACGTTACACTATATCATCAAACAAATTAATTGTGTATTGAGCCTTTTTTAATAAATCGAATAAAAGTATGTTCTCCATATCTATCCGGTAAGAAAAGGTATTCTATACTGATAAGTGATTAAATCTATATCTACTTAAAAATTAAGACTTATAAGTAGTGGTACCTTTTCAATCTTATAAACCCGCTACACTTCTCTATATCCAATATTGTAGAGATTTAAAATGGTAGAAAATTGATAGATAAGGGGAAAACAGTCATATCATGAGCCGGGTTTTTAATCTCGGGTCAGGTACGAGTGCGAACCCACTGATTTTGATACCATGTTAGAGAAGATATTATGGATTGATAAGGGGTTGGACCCAAAATTATAACTTATAAGTAGTAGTACATTTCCAACCTTATAAACTCACAATACTACTATATATTATTTAATGATAAATACTATTTTCAACCTTACCAACTATACAAACATCCTCCTATTGATATTATTCTATTCGAAGTAGGGGTATAAGAGAATAAATTCGACTGAGTCGAATTCTAGTCGTCTTGGTTTGATCCGATAAAAAACAGGAGACTAGCAATTACTCTAGCAAGCTATCACCACCCAACAATCCTAAGAAACCCATGAGAGGTTAGATATTGAATTGATCTTCTACTACCGATCTCAGGTACACGGTTTAACCATACAGCAACACTAGGTGTATATACAACATTGGCTAGTCTGATATTTTCAATCTGCAGAGTTCTGCCAAATGCCAATAACAGATGAAGTAAAGTTCTTAGTGGGCTCACTGCTGGATGTAAAGAATCTGTCCCCGAACTGGGATTTGGCCTTTTCCTTGATCTCATCATCAGCCACAACATTAACGATCTATTTTTCTTTAGCTTTAGGGGTATCATATACAAAGCTGGAGATGACCACCTATAAGAAGAAACAAACCCCATCTAAATATCCATGCCAACATTATCAAAAAGACCAAACAAGCCGGTCTAAGTGAGCCCAATGGGTTGTCTACAAGGGTTTGGCTGAACCATCATCCATACAAGAGGGATTTCAGAGCTCAAATTATTTAAGTTGGATCAAACTCGAATTGTATAACGCTCAATCCAACTTGATTTTATTACTTTATATTGGTATTTGCACAATTTTAATGGACTATACTACAGCTAGAAAGATGATAGGGACATTATCAATATCACATGCATCAGTTGAAGCTAATATGATTTATTGTTTTCCCATATAGAGATGATAAAGTGCCTATGAGACTGTTGAATTAATGAGCCACATGGTTGAACATACGCTATAAGCATTCCAACACAATATCTCCAATTGACCCTACATAAGTTAACTCAAAGAAGCTCTCTTCATCTTAATAAAAAATGTAACAAAAAAATGAGTAGAAGTAGTTGCCTAAATAATGGAAATTAGTCCCTATCTATTTAACATCTTTGTATTATCAAACCAAATATTATAAGGTGTCAAAATTAATTCGACCAATTGAACCTTACACGATCCAATAGTATCAAATCAATTTTATTTAACATAATTGTTATTTATTCATTGTAATTTTTAAAAAAAATTGGCATTAGTGGCATATTTTCATCGAATACATAATAACTGTTACACTTAAAATTAATAAAAATAACTTAACAAAATTAAAATATTTAATAATTATAAACTTCAATCAAATTATACTAAATATATAAATAACTTTGTAAACCACAACATAAAATAAATTAAAAAATCTTGATTATTATAGTCACTTATCATTTGTGCTAATAAATTTTTATAGTGATCTAATTAATATCATCAAAAGTAGCATTTACAGTCAAATATAACAACAAATAGAATAAATTATAATAAAAGAAAATAGCTATATAAATCGACTATTTGACGTATTGATAATATGCTCGTTGATACTAAATTTTGATTTCGAATCAACTATTGTAACCATAATAACCAATATAACACTAACCATACTTGATAATACTTGATATCGAACAAAATTATTTTTCTACCATTGTAGTATATTAAATACTTCTATAATATCGATCGCTTTATAATCCAAATATAAGTCAAATTCAAATTTTAATTTTTTTTAATTTTTTTTCTTATCTTGCTCAAACTTAATAAAACTATGGAAGATAATTTTTTTTATTCAAATTACTTCCATTACAAGTGAGTGAATCATTTTCAATAAGGTGAACAATACTCTCTTATCTATATTTACATATTCAATAAATAATATCTTTAAATGTATTTATAATTGTACATAGTTCTTCTTCAGTTATTTTTTTAAATTTTTTATCATAACAATATGTTAAAATGTACCCCTTAAAACGTATATAAGAATTATTATAATTCTTAATATAATATTGACTTTCCAATAATATTTTTCAACTTTTTTTATAATTTCAACCATCTCGATCTTAATGTCTATTATATCATAATACACCTACCCACAAACAACATGTTTGATCGAATAAAAATAGAAATATATGAATTTGCAGTGAAATAGCTTATAATAGAAAATATATTAGTGGTATTATTGAAAATACTAAATTTATTAGTAATATTATTTATAGTTAACTAATCTAATTCACTAGGCAAATATTTGTAACGTACATTACACAATTTTAATGAGTAAAAATATATTTGTACTATAATTCTACCCATAATATATTATAAATTGAGTTCTATTGGGTTTTATAATCAATAACAAGTTTTTTACCCCGTTAAATATGTAGTTAACATGCAATTTTCTTAAATTTCTATCTTTCTCTTACTTGTTAAGAGTACTAGTACAATATAATACGCATATATTGTCGATACTTAGTACAATTGTTTCTAACAATGATTTTATAATTAAATTCATAATATGTGCATAAGTAGTACAATTGTTTCTAACAATTATTTTACAATTAAATTCATAATACGTATATAAGTAGTATATTTCCTACCAAAATCATTGAATTTAAAGGTAGTTTATTAGTTAAAAAAAATGTATCATACTATTATAGGTAGAAAAGTTATCATATAGATAACTTGTAATCAATATTCCAATTATTAAAGGAGGTTTATAATTTATTACACAAAAGTTCACTTTTGTGTGTACACGGTAAAGAACCTATATGAGAATAAATATAAAAAGATTAATAAATCAAATATATCAAATAATACAAACACACTAATATAGTATTGTATAAATTATTATCTCAATATATGAATTTATAATATTCAATAATTATCAATTTAATTACTAGTTATTACCATATAACTTTTTTTTGTATTTCTAACTTGCACATGCAACAATACAATTATTGTACTTCTAAAAAAATATTTATTATTTTTAATTGTATATAATTTAATTATTTTAATTGTATTATACAAGATAACATTTAATTGTGATAGTAACTTCTAACAAATTCTCTAAACTCATAATAATATTCAATGAATATCTATATTGGGTAAACATTCATTCAAGTCTTATTACTGTTGATAAAAATGATAATATTAAAAATAATTATTCTTAAATATTTTTCTAATATATTTTCTAAGATTAAATATACATTGTTTCCCATCTCGAACCTACCATCTTGTACCATAGTTATATTTTACTTTTAATCTATATTAAATGTAACTTTTATATAATAATCTTAAAAAGTAGAAATAATTTTAATCGAGAATTTTATATTTTAGTACTAAGTATACAGTAGTATTTACTATACCTATAAATTAATAATATAAATAATTAAAAATAAAAAAATATAAGTTATAAAATTAATAAAATATTCGTTGTAATCCCGTATTAAAATAAGTATTATTAATGTGTTTCACCGTTAATTACTATAATAATAAAATTACTAGTAAAATAATCAATTATCAAGTTATAGTAAAATTTATCCAATATTAAATCACGGATTCAAACCTTGGATTCAGGCTAGTAACACTTAGTGGACATTGGGTTCGAGTCGGATAAAATCCAATCCCAAACCGATCGATTAACATGCTTATTTAAAAAACTCACTTCGGACAATAAAAAGAAAAAATTTGAAACTTTCTTTATGGGATAAACAATGTACAACAACTTCTTATCAATTTTAAATCATTCACATGAACTAAAATCACCTAAAATAATAATCCATCAGCCATGCTAAGTAAATGATCTTTGGATAGAGGGATTATAGTAATTTAAAGCGGAGAACTCTTTTGATTGTAAGTGCCAACATTTGGAGAGATTGAGGGAGAGAGAATCAACATTTCTAGAGAGGAATATTGGCAACATATTTTGGGAAAACCAATGGCACCTCTCTCTAATAATGAGTACTATAATTTCCGCCGAAAGGACATTAAACCCTCCATGCCCTACAAACAAAATCAATCAAACCAACGTACTAAGAACTTGTCCCCTTGTTTACCATAAAACTGTGGGGGTGTGGGTGGGGGTGGCTCCTCGTACCGCCCATTGTATGTATGTGACTCCCTCCGTACAGGCCACCCCCTCCTCCCTATATATAGCCTCGCACCACTTGATTGATGCCCAACCCGTCAACAGTCAGCAGTCAACGCCATGGACGTCTTCATCCGGGAGGAGTACATCCAGCGGCGGAGGATGGAGAAGCGGGCGGCGGCAGCACTGGCCAGGAAGAAGGCTGGGGCGACCGATGCACCGGCCGACACGGATACCATCAAGGCGAATGCGAATGCAGAGCGGGAGAAGGCTCCGCAGACTTCGGGTCTCCTTAGAGGGGATAGCACCGGCGGGTTCTTCCAGCAGGCGGCTGTCTCCGGCGAGAGCGTCGTCTTCGGCTGCTTTTCTGCGTAATTTGCTTCCTTATTGGGCCGGACAGTAAAGCTAGCTAAGATGTCATGGGAAGGAGAGTAGAGAGAGGTTAGGTGGGTAGGTATATGCTTACTAATACTATAGATAGTTCTGATCAAGCCATGGCCATTTTTAATCAAACTTATAGATTTGCAGCATATGGTGTGGTTTTCTTCACTAACTGAGCTCATGATCTATGGGTGGTAGGTATATTAGTCCCTCATCATCCAATCACAGTTGAGATTAATCTTATTAAGTATAATTATACTCTAATAGTTTATTAACATGGGCACAAAACTAGGGGCGGTAGTTTACCCTTTCGCCCGACCCGCATACAACCCGATCGCCATACCTAAATCTTTACTCCTATTTTCTGATCTGTCGGCTACAAAACACGACAAACTGAATGATGCCAAAAAAATCCTTAAAAAAAGTGAACCTTGGAAAATATTGGTTGCTTCAATCATCCTATCACACCTCACACATTTTGTCCACGTAAAGTCGTAGTTATATTGTGAGAAATTATTTTACTATAATATATTTATATAGTAAAATAATTTATATATAAACATAATATTTTTAAATGTCAGCTCTCTATCGTGTACAATGTATTGATGTTTTCTCACTGGGCAGTTTCTCAATATTCAATCCATTTCCGCCTTTTCCTTTCACAGGTTTTGATTCACAGGCTGCAGTATACTGTTGATCAGAGGTAAAATCGTGATGCATGGTGCTGAATATGTATTCATCTGTTTGAAGTATTATTTCTTTGGAAGATGCATATTAAACTCATTGGTATTGCTGTAGAGAGGCTGGAGAGGATGAAGATGTTAAAGTTAAAGTTCAGGACCCAAGCTTGAGATCCCAGTTCAGCAACAGCAGCAGAGATGATAGCAGACACAACAACACTTCTACTGAAGTAAGTTCAGAGATCAGCTCAGGACTAAACACGCCGCGAGAAAAGACAGCAAGAAGTGACAATAGAGTTCGAAGAGACCCTAACAGCTGTCTGGACTCTGTATCTGATGGAGCAATGGTGGTATATGGTATCTGTCAAGATATTAAGGCGTCTGATGAGGCAGGAGCTGGTTCCGAGCTTGAAGAGATGAGATCCAAGCTGTCTTCCTTTGTGAGACAGATGAATTTATCTGAGTTAGAGTTGCAGACTCTCCGAAAGCAGATTGTGAAAGAGAGTAGGCGGATCCAGGAGCTCTCTAAAGAAGTCCTTACCTTGAAGGAGGAAAGGGATTCATTAGCAGAAGAAAATAAACAGCTCAATGTTATCAAGAAGAGGGTGCAGGAGATGGAGGGGAAGGGAAAGTTAAAGTCTGAGGGCGGTGACTTAGAGGAGATTCTTGAGGAATGCAGAAAAGAATTAGACTGCGAGAAAAACCAGAGTGTTGATCTCAGTCTGCAGGTTCAGAAAACGCGTGAATCAAATGCCGAGCTGATGGTTGCTGTGAAAGACCTTGAAGAGATGTTGGATCAGAAGGATAAGAAAATTGCTGATATTTGCAGAAAATTAGGGGCATCAGATGAGGATACAGAGCAGAGGGCACTGGAGGCCTATCTTCTAGAGAAGAAGATATTGGACCTTAATGGTGAGCTTGAGATCTACCGGAGGGATAGAGACGAGCTGGAGATTCAGATGGAACAGCTTGCTCTCGACTACGAGATTTTGAAGCAGAAGCATCACGAGGTCTCGTATAAATGGGAGCAGAGTCGGATTCAAGAGCAGCTAAAACTTCAATATGACTGCTGTGTTTTGGAGATCGAGCAAGAACATATGAGTAAGATCGATGAGATGGAGAATGAACTTCAGAAGAGGTTAGAGGAACTCACTGATTCTTCGATCACCATAGGTGAGCTGGAGAGCAAGATCAAGAGGTTGGAGAGGGAACTTCAGATGAGAACAGGGGAATTGTTTGATTCTTTGGCAGCTGTAACCTTGCTCGAGCACAAGATTAAGGGATTAGAAGGAGAGCTCAAGAAGAGGCACGAGGAACTCTCAGACTCCTTGGCCTCTAGAAGTGAGCTGGAAACTCAGGTAAAATTTTTGGAGGAAGAATTGGAGAGTCGTGCCCAAGAATTTGAAAATGACTTGGAAGTTTTAACTTGTGCTAAAATCGAGCAGGAGAAGAGAGCAGTTTCTGCTGAGGAAGCCCTTCAGAAGTTGAGGTTGAAGCATTTTGATACTGCTAGCAGGATTCAAGAGGAGTTTAAGAAGCTTTCGGTTCAAATGGCCTCAACATTGGAATCAAATGAAAGAGTTGCTATTAAGGCAGTGAAGGAAGCAGATGAACTGAGAAAATCAAATGAGAAGTTGCAGTTGATGAAAGATGAGTATGAAGCTAAAATAGGAGGAATTTCTAAAGAATTCCAAGAGCTGGCCAGGAAGCTAGAAACAGAGAGAACTGAACTGGAGATCTCCATGGCTTTGCTGAAGATGGAACTGGAGGAGAAAGATTCAAAGGTCTGTGAGATAGAGCATGGATTGGAAACTCTGAAGGTTCAGTGTGATGAGTTGAAGTACTCATTCCATATAAGCAAAGAGGAGAATGAAAAGCTGAGAAGAGAGCTTGAGGATAACCCTGGCTCAAATTTCAGAAAGAACTCGTCATCACAAAAGGTAACTAGTTACCCATCACTTGCATTCTCTATAAAGATTGACTGACACACAGTTAATAAACTCATTTTCTTGCATTTTTCATGGTTTCAATAATCAAATGCAGGCTGCTAATTGTTCAGAAGGATGTAGTTCAAAAGGACTCCAGCTTCATGAAACCCGAAAAACTGCAGATGACAGGTGAGAGTGGAACAACTGAGATTTTGAGCTTATACTGACCAAAGGGGGGAAATGGGGGAATGGATAACTGGTCAATTATTATTCATTACAGCTGGCTGAAAGTGCACACAATTTTCTTCTCTCTATGTATGTATACCAGGCAAAGCGACCTGGAGGATCTCTCAACTGAAGTGTTTTTACTTAAACAGACAAATGAGTCAATGATGATTGAACTGAAGGAGATGCAAGAGAAGTATTCCGACTTAAGCCTGAGGTTTGCTGAAGTGGAAGGTCAAAGGCAGAAGCTTATGATGACTGTTCGATACCCGAAACATGCCAGAAAGAAGTAAAAGTCCAAACTTTTTCACTGATTCTTTTTCCCTTTTGGATGGGAAGAATACATATACACTGTACAGTCTCCACAACACCACCGCCTCCAGGTTGAATAAGATTGATTACTGTTTGCATGGAATCTGTGGATGCACTAACCACCACAACAGGAACGCCAAGAGCGGCTGATATTTCCTATGCGGTCTGCAGTCTGCAAGCGGACACGTAGAGGCGGCTAAGGCCTGTCCAAAATCCAGACGGCATGGCCTTCTCCGGTCCATGCAGTTTGCTTCTCCTTAGTAATAATCTTCATATTCCTCTTCTGCCCATTGCAAAATTTAATAAATTGTATAATTCCTTTTGGCACGCAACTCAATAAAAATGAGGAGAAATGTGTAATTTCAGTTATAATAAATAGCTATTAAAAATAAGAAAATATATAATATATTATTTATAAAAATAAATTACTCTACATTCCATCAATTTTTTTTTATAAATATTCAGCTTATTTAAATCTTAAATATTTTCAAATTTTTTAGCTTTTTTTTCTTTTTTTCTATCTTCGATCAAATTACAAACCACAAATAATAAAAGACTTCGCTGTCATCACCTAAGGGATCCCAAAATCGGGAAGAGATCCTTCTCCATTTTTCCTCCTCCAGAGAAATCACCTCTTCCCCCTGTCGGCGAGCCGTCTGCTGATTGGTGCGTTTACAGGTTCCTCATGGCCTTCCCGCTTCTCTTCCCCTTGTATATATAGAGTTGGCAACTGTAGCTCAAAGCTTGGTTCCTTGTTAAGTTTCTGCGTATCGGTGTTCTGCGTCCATTTAGGGTTTTCCCGCGTAATTTCCTTCGGTTGAAGACCTCAGGGGGCGCTCCGGCTGCTGAAGCTAAGGGTAGTCGGTGTAGATATTGTATCGGTTGACTTTATCCCTCGGTTAGCAGGCTTTTAGGTGCTCTCTTCTGGATCCGGAATTAGCGTCCGAATTTGTGAATTATTAAGATTAGTTTGTTGTAAAGTTAGGTCTTCTCGTTAATTGATGATAATACGGTATCTGTCATATGGTATATGCTGGTTTGTCCTCTGATATAGCTAAATTCATAATTGGGTAATTAGGGTTCACAGGGATATTGTAATTAGTCAAGTACCTTGTGGATTAGGTGGTAAAGGGACGAACTTTGTCTTACTTTTTCTGTGAGGACCAGAAATCTGTTTCTGTGTGGGGTGAATTTGGAGAAGGATGGTTCAGTCAATTGGATTTGCAGCAGCTTCTCTTATTGGATGTGGACCTGTCTGGGGCGGGTTTCCTTCTAATGGCACCTCCCTTAAAAGGAAATCCTGCAAGATATGTCTGGTACCATTGCGAGAATTTGTTGGGAGGAGGCTGGTGGGTGCTTCTCGTCCTCCTATGCTGGGGTTGAGGGTTGCCATGCCTTCATTTTCACCAGTGAAGGCCTTAGCAATGGAGCTGACTAAGGAGGCATACTCGTTCAAGGAAGAGGATATGATCTCACGGGGCTGGGACTATCATGTAGAGACAGGCATGGGCAGGAAGTCCGGACTATGGCCGCCTCCCAACAGAGCCGACAACCCCTCCCTTCACAACCCTCTGCTCAGGCAAGAAAGGATGGGGTGTGGGTGGTTAGGAGCAATACTCGAGTGGGAAGGAGTTATAGTTGAGCACAATCCTGAAATCCAGAAGCAAGCCTGGCTGGCCCTAGCACAAGAGGAGGGCAAGTCTTCTCTTCCGACCTTTATACTTAGAAGGATCGAGGGGATGAAGAACGAGCAGGCAATCTCTGAGGTTCTTTGCTGGTCACGGGATCCATCAGAGATGAGAAGGTTAGCTTCGAGGAAGGAGGAGATCTACCAAGCTCTGCAGGGCGGGATCTACAGGCTAAGGGACGGGTCTAAGGAGTTTGTGAACGTGCTGACTCGATACAAGATCCCAATGGCTTTGGTCTCCACAAGCTCGAGGAAGTCTATTGAGACAGCCATCAGAGCCACTGGGGTTGAAGGCTATTTCACCGCCATAGTGACCGCAGAGGATGTCCACAGAGGAAGGCCTGATCCTGAGATGTATGCGCATGCAGCCCAGCTCCTGAAATTTATACCTGAGAGGTGTATTGTGTTTGGGAATTCAAATCAGACGGTAGAGGCTGCTCATGATGCGAGTATGAAGTGTGTTGCAGTGGCAAGCAAGCACCCCATCTATGAGCTGGGGGCTGCTGATCTTGTTGTGCGGTACTTGGATGAGCTATCAATAGTCGATCTGAAAAACCTTGCTGACATTGAATCTGCAGAGTTTGGAAGTGGGGACCCAGAGGTGGAAATGGAGGTGGAAGAGGATGAAGATCCGGGCAGGAGGTCCCTAGTAGCAGTGGATGACTGGTAGTATGAGCTGAGCCCAACTTGTATATAGGTCAATACACTATCACTATCTTATATATGGGCGCTATGTGGTCTTCTCGTACAAAGGTGTGGCAACAGGAAACAAAAATGTAAACAAGGCTTGCCCACATTGGATCTGCCTTCACTATTACAATGTACCTAATGTTCTAATGACTGGTGGGTTACTCCTCTTGCAGCTGCTTCTCTGATTTCACCTCTATTTTCATAAGGATAAGGCCATGTTTATTTACGAGTCTCCTGTGCCCTATCCCAGAATAACAGTGATCTTTTTAGAATTGTATAAGCCAAAATTGGAGACACAGCAAGAAAGAAGTGCACACTTTGCACTGGCTGGAAGTTCTCCATTCTTGACTTTGAGAGCAGAATATGAGCTTACCAAATGTCTGTTGGGCTGCCCCATGATGCTTCACGGGCTTCAACAAAGTTCACCATCATCATCATCATCTTTTTCTGGTGTATGGGCCCAACAAACTCATCTCCCCATGTGTGCTCTCTCCAGGTTCTACCCCTATTCCACTTATTTCCCAGTTACAGGTTTATGCTGTCTATTATAAATGATATTCCTGCTTGCAGATTCTCGTCTTTGATGTGCTGAGTAGTACAATACACTTGGAAGTTGGAACCTTGGCCCTGGACAGTTGTTGATCAAAATCAGCTTGACTTCTCGGGAAAGCTAACATCATTAAAACACATTGAATGAGATTTATTATGAATACCTAAATAACAACAATTTAGTTCTTTAATATTAATTTTAAATTACTTTTTTTAAAAATATTAAATATGTTGTTTTGTTATAATTTTAATGAAAATATAATTTAGCGTTAACATAAAAATAAAGCAGGCATCATATTTTTGCAATGATTTTTTTAAATATATTAACATTTAAATATAATAAAATATTTTTGATTAAAAATATTATATATAATAAATTATATTATATATGCACTGTAGTGATATATATAAAAATTATGGTATATTTATTTGATATTATTTTAAGTAAATGAGAAATGAAAAGAAAAATAAAATAAATATATATAAAACAGTCTTATAGTCATTTGATATCATTTTAAGTAAAAAAATATAATTATTTGATATTATTTTTAAATAAAATATAATTACTTTATAATAATTATTTTTTAATTAAAATAAATTAATAACACCTTCCACCACCTAACTCCTCCCCCACAAAATTCCAATAGATTCCGGTCGATCTCTCCATTCAAGCAATCCACCGACCCTACTGCGCTGACATGTCCTTCGCCGGTGGGAGCCACACGAAAAAGATTAAATTATGGGCCGCACCGGCAGCCCACCCTAATTCCTCGTTAGCCTCCAAGGTCCCAGCTTCCATGATAAGCTCCGAAAATAAATAAAGAAAAAGGAAAAAAAACGAAGGAAATTTTATTTATAAGGCAGCGGCACATTCTAGCGTGCAATGACTGCAGTTCCACCGAGTGAGGCCTTCTCCATTCCTCTTGTTGCTCCCAACTTCGGAATCTTTATCAAACCCTAGAGATCGGAAATTTTCCGCAGGATAAAAGGTGTGTGAGCTAATCCTTCTCTTGTGCTTTGCTTGGTTCTCGACCCACGCGGTTGAAATTCGCCGTGGAATTTCGTGTTACCGGTTGTTTTTACATGGTTTCAGCTTCTCGATTCATCTTCTATGTTGGCTTTTGGATGTAACCAGTTTAATTTTTGTTGGTTCGACATTCTATCAAACCTCTGGTAGCTCTGAATTCGTTGGAGGTTGGTATAAGATGACGGCGTTTTGGATAGAATCTCCAGACAAGGGGATGGAGGGCAAGCGTTCAAAATGAGTTTAGAATGAATATTACTGTATAGATATTGGGAAATGGCCTCTGTTTTTTTGAGTCGGTTGGAAGTTTTTAGCATTTTATGCCTGCCATTTTCCGGAACTGGTTTGGCACATATAGAAGAATGCTGTAGTTTTCATCTAGGAAATTCTATTTGAAGCGCTCCAGTTGTGAGGATTCTTTTTATCTTCCATAAGATTACCTTAAAAAGAACTTATTCTGCTGCAGATCTATTTTAAATGTTTTATACGTTTAGAGTTGATAAACATGTATTATACATATAATTTTACAATTCATGTTTTCTTCTTGGGATTTTGGCCAGATTTCAAGAACTGAGACAGTGAACCCATGGCACTGATGTCTCACACGACTCCATCGTCCCACATATGCAATGAGATTGTTCAGTTTAGGCCAGATTACAACGCCAATTATGGCATGGTAAACCGTGTCCTCAGTTTTATGCCCCCTTGTCAGACAAGGGCTCCACTGGGTTTGCATGCTGGGAGTGCGTTAGTACGTTTTAAGAGGGGAGGTCAATTTACAGTTGCTGCCAGCCCACCTACAGAGGATGTGGCAGTAGCGGCAGAACCCTTGACCAAGGAAGATTTAGTTGGGTATCTTGCCTCAGGGTGCAAGCCAAAGGAAAAATGGAGGTACAGTTTGTCACTCATAAGGCGTTAATGCTCAATCCATTCTTATATTTAGCCCACTGGTTTAAGCATGCTTACCATTGATATTTAATCTAGATATGAATGTTTTGACAATATTCATAAGATGGTTATTGAATATACTGCTCTACTCTTTCTTAAGTGGTTCTTGCCTTCCAGAGGCATAATTTCTCCCTAATGCAACTTTTCCTTGCCACCATGTTTGCAGAATAGGAACTGAGCATGAGAAGTTTGGATTTGAGATAGAGACTTTACGTCCTATGAAATATGATCAGATTGCAGAGCTACTCAATAGTATAGCAGAGAGATTTGATTGGGAGAAAGTAATGGAAGGTGATAACATTATTGGGCTCAAACAGGTATTGGATTGACATTTGTGTGCATTTATCATCACAGATTCACAATTAAATTCATGTTTGATTTAAAGGATTATGACATAGTGACATCGTCTGCCTATCCACATCTGGCCCATGGCTATTGATCACCTCTGTAACCTAAACAATTCATGACTGTGACTATTTTCTTGCAGTATATATATGTTATGTTGCTATAAGTTCTGTTTTTTCAGTTAATTTCAACTATTTATCCTCGGCCAGGGAAAGCAAAGCATCTCACTTGAGCCTGGTGGTCAGTTTGAGCTGAGCGGAGCACCTCTTGAAACACTGCATCAAACCTGTGCTGAAGTTAATTCACACCTCTATCAGGTCTGAAATGAATATACTAGGTTTATCTTTGAATGGGAAAAATGACCATAGTGCCCAGGTGAAATGCATCTTCTTACGTTGCAAATACTATAGGGTTTCATCTTCAATTTAAATTATTCTTCAATTTAAATTATTCTTCAAGTTGGTTATTTTAGGCTTCAATATTGTTAGTATTCTATTGTTATCATGCCTTACAAAAGTTATGATTTTATTATTGCCACCATAAAGATTGAGAATATGTTGCTTTTTACAGGAAATTTTATCCGTTTATTGTTTTTCCCCTTATTAATAGGCATTTATATAATCATTTCATCAAATACAGGTAAAGGCAGTTGCAGAGGAAATGGGAATCGGTTTCTTAGGAATTGGATTTCAGCCAAAGTGGGGACGAAAAGACATACCAATAATGCCTAAGGTGTGGATTGAACTTACATTATTGTTCATAGTTAGGCTGTATAAAATTGAGTATGTTGGTTAGATACATGATATCTGCCGAGAAAAATGTTCTGGAAGTAACATGATAATAATTATTAACCACCATTTAGTTTACCATTCAGCCATCTAGGTTGGTAATGTTTCTTTATATATTTCACTTTTCTTATTCTGTGTTAACTTCAGATCCTTGTATTAGTAGAATATGACAGATTCTTTGCTCAGGGAAGATATGACATCATGAGGAATTACATGCCTAAGGTTGGTTCTCTTGGACTGGATATGATGCTCCGAACTTGCACAGTTCAGGTGTGAGAACTTACTATATTTTGGTTTTTTCTCCTCATTGGATTGTGTTTCCTGTTTAAACATCAATCTTTATGCAGGTTAATCTAGACTTCAGTTCCGAGGCTGACATGATCAGGAAATTTCGTGCTGGTCTTGCTTTGCAGCCTGTGAGATTCTTTAAAGCCTCTAATTTCTCTTTTGTGAGCTTTGGCCAATTAAGTATCCAAAAATTTACCAAGTCCAAAATGTTGTCACTGACTGATGAGCAAATTACAGATAGCTACTGCTCTGTTTGCAAATTCACCCTTCACAGAAGGAAAGCCTAATGGTTATCTCAGTATGAGGAGGTTAGAAAAAGATTCCATTTACTAAATGGTATCTTTTGTAATTGTTAATTGACTGAGTTTTTAATCTGACCTTCATTTACAGCCATATATGGTCAGATACTGATAATAATCGTACTGGCATGCTTCCTTTTGTCTTTGACGAGTCATTTGGGTGAGTACTTCCCTATATTTTATTTTTTATACTAGAGAATATTCTCCACCACAATTAAAATATTAATAGAGAGAAGAAAGGGCAGTACTTTGTGTACTAAAAAAATGAATTATAACCTTAGAGAATGTGAACCAAGAGGAAACATAATGCTTTTTAATTGAAAATTTGTTTTAGAATCTGATCATGTATCTGACATGGGTTTTTGTTTCTGTCAAATGTGTTTCCATGATGCAGGTTTGAGCAATATGTGGATTATGCTCTAGATGTACCTATGTACTTTGTATATCGGAACAAGAAGTACATAGACTGTACTGGGATGTCATTTCGGGTTTGTACTTATCATTTATTGGCTAGTAATTTAATTTATTCATCTTTTAGTGTGGTGCTGCACTTTAATTATTGGGTGTTCGGTCTGTGTTCAATCTTTTAGTTAATTGTTGTGTTGCAGGATTTCATGGCTGGGAAACTTCTCCCTATTCCAGGTGAATTCCCGAATCTCAATGATTGGGAGAATCATCTGACAACAATATTTCCTGAGGTTGTTCCATGAATTTAATACTATGCATCTTGTTCTTTGTTTCTCTTATGCTGCTGCAAGCTGAAGTATCATATAACTAATTTTCTCAGGTCAGACTGAAGAGGTACTTGGAGATGAGAGGTGCTGATGGAGGGCCATGGAGGAGGTTATGTGCACTACCTGCCTTCTGGGTAAGTTATCTTATTGAAAATAAATAGATACAACATCTTTTCATAAAGAAAATATGGAGAAATAGTTAAACTTACACAGAAGGCATGGTATTTTCATAAGCATTTTAAAGTGCACCTCCAAAAGTGATTGTACCACACATTTTAGTGATTTGTATCTGTGTCAGGGTGCGGTGTGACACTGATAAAATGAGCATGCTTGTTCGAGTGTTAAGCCAATTTTATTTTCTGAAATCAGGTAGGTATTCTTTATGATGAAGATTCACTACAGAGTGTCCTGGACATGACTGCAGATTGGACTCCACAGGAAAGACAGATGCTGAGAAGCAAGGTAATTCGATTTCCTGATACATATATCTTTTGACTGCATTTATTATACTAGTAGCTGCATAAGAAGAATATGCTCAATGAGAGCCTCTTTCCTTGGATATCATGTATTCCTGTGACAACTTGGCTTGTTTTCATAATGTGCATTTCCTAATGCAATATAAATATGTAGAATACAGTAGTGATTTACTTTTCTCTAAATGAAGATTGGGTAACAAGAGACTCGTGCATTGGATTTAATGGATTTATGTGACTTCATAGCTTGTTTTCATAATTCCTGTTCTGCTGCCAAATATAAAAATGTAGATGACAGTAGAGAGTTACATTTCTCCAAGTATCAGGATGACCCTATAATTCAATGGCCATTCAATAGGTACCGAAGACTGGTCTGAGAGTGCCATTTCGGGATGGTTTTGTGAAGCATATTGCTGAAGATGTCATAAAGTTGGCCAAGGTACAGAAGCTATATCATTGTTAGTCATTCTGTTGTAACTCAGTTGTTAATTGTATGCATCCGCCTTCTACAGGAAGGATTGGAGAGGAGAGGTTTCAAGGAAACTGGATTCCTCAATGCAGTGGCTGATGTGGTCAGAACAGGTACACCTTTTGATGTTTTTTTTTTGTAAGTAGAATGTGTATCCCAAGTGAAAGAAGAGAGCGGGTCTATACCATACCTTGTATGGATGAAATTTATTACAAGAGAATGAAGAGAATACTAGACAATTATCCATATCCTATGATTAGCTAATTCTGAAATTGAATCATAGAACCCGTACATAAAATATCCATAATGGCGTGCACTTGCAATGATCTTGAAAGACATTCGACTCCTGAGCCCAGCATGAGGTTCAGGTGTTTCTTGATGCATCTCTACATAGTGTTAATTACCACATTCTTAAGCTCTATGGCTGTGTTTCTTATTAGTGATCATTCACTGCCTTGAATCTCAGGTGTGACCCCTGCCGAGAATCTCCTGGAGATGTACAATGCCAAGTGGGGCCAGTCTGTGGATCCCGTTTTTGAGGAGCTGTTGTACTGAAAATGCGCTTAGGCTATATATATGTATTTCCAGGTTTCATCTTAGGTGATCATTTCCTATATAAATGGTAAAGAAATAAGGACTTTGTTGTCAGAATAAGCCGCACCAAGATCCTCATGTATGGTTGATCGAACAAGCCTGGTGACACGTTATTGTTTACCTTCAACAACTTTGTCATAATGCAATGTTCAGTTCACTCCTTAAAATTGTTCAGGTTGACACCTCAGGTTCATTAAAGAAGTGACATTTATAGAAACATTGTTTTAGGCTAGAAGAGCAGCTGAGCCCAGAAATGTTCATAGGAAAAAGGTAGTAGAATCTTCTCTTTTCTGTAGGTCCCAAGGTCGGGGAACTCATACTTGGGGTGAAGCTCGTCTCAATTGAAAATCCATGCATGAAGAGACCCTCAGGTACGTACGTAGCTACCAAGTGCCATGCTATTATTTTGGATTCCAAATATTCTCAAATAAAACCTTTGCAGGAAACATTATATTTTGTACTCAGTCCAACCAACATGGACTCCCTCTTTGGTCTGGGGCACGTGCTAAGTTAAGCCATGTAGTATATCATATGTTCAAAAAATGTATTAGGACGAAATATTTCCATATACAAATTGACAATTGTTTCCCTACATAACATTAATTTCGAAACCATATATCACCGAATATAGTGTCATGTATCTACCTATTGAGTTTCCTAATATAACGCTAATTCCCAAATAATGTCACCATTACATAATGACTGCCATAGTTTCCAACATCAAACTATTTTCTTCCACAGTAAGACTATAATGTCTTTCTCTTCTGCAGATCAATCATTAGATGGCTGGACGACCCTGCAGCAGTCTGAGGATTCTACAGACATGGGCATGGAGTTCCACGTATTGGAACCCCCGAAGACGGCAAAGATTAGGTTGCTTGGAGTAGACATTACGGTGGAAAGGCAGCCTCCGGTGTTGATCGATTTCTTGGGTGTTCAAACGCAGAGTTGTCATGGACACAACCGGTGGAAGATAGTGAAGCATCTGTTCTTGACGGACGTGGGGAGTAACTGGGGCCACCTGCAGCTTCCCAAGGCCGACGTGAAGGCCCACATCCTGGCCGCGATGGACGAGGAGATGGTGAGGGCGCTCCGGACGCCGGGGAAGTCCAGGTGGCTTAGGGTGCGGCTAGTGGACGACGACAAGGGGACGGTCTACGACGGCATGAAGCTCACCTACTACAGCAGTAGCAAAGGTTATGTCTTGAATGGGTCGTGGAATAAGATGTGTAAGAACAGATGCCTGCAGGTGAATGACAAGGTCGGGCTCTACTGGGACCCCAACGACAAGACCCTCCACTTCAGCATCCGTGAGAGGGCGCCGAGCCATCGCGACCATGCCGGAGCCGGACCAGCAGCAAAGAGGGCTTGTGGAGATTAGTACCTGTGGAAATTATGGCTAGGACCACTCTTTGTTAAAGTTTCTATTATTTTATGTGTGGTTAAGTGTTAGTGTGCCTATATTTGCTAGTATACAAGTTCTTTGTGTTAGTTCATCAATGGCAGTTATATATATAATAAGATGATTCAGGTGTGTATTTGAATTGGTTCTTATTTTTTTAAGAAGATAGACGCATATTGTAATAGTGTGTGTCGAGGGGTTTGGAAGTATTTGGATTTAAAGTGGGGGAGGTTTTTGTAGTGTAAGTGAAAATTTTATTTGGAATTATTAAAAACTTTTAATAATTGGTAATATAGGTGATGGAGGGTAAATAATTATTAATTAAAATATTATAAAGAATATTTTAGTTTTTTAATTAAATTGAATAATTTATTATCTACTATATATAATTAAATTATATTAAATATATTTTATATAATATTTGTATTATATAATTTTATATAAAATATTATTAATTTATAAATTTATTTAAAGTATATAAGAATTAAAGTAAATAAATAATAATAATAATATAAACAATAAATTAGAATATTAAAATAATTTAATCAATAAATAACAATCTTCAATTTTTTTGATATTGTATTATAGTGTAAATTAAGTATTTTTAATCAAATTACAGTGTTATGAAAACTTAGTATTGAAGCAAATAAATGTATTGGGTCCATAGCTCAGTGGTAGAGCATTTGACTGCAGATCAAGAGGTCACCGGTTCGATCCCGGTTGGGCCCTCTTTTGTAACAGTATCTCAATTTTTTACAGTATCGAGGAAACCCTAAAGTAGAGAAGTGTGTAGCACCGACTTCCTCCACTCCGGCATCGTCTCTTTTCTTCCACCCTTCCCCTGAAACCTTTTCCTCAAGTTCGATTCTTTCCTTTCTTATACGCTATAAGCTGCTGCCCGTTTTCGAGGTTTCTCCTAGTGTTGATTCATTTTTTGCGTGATCGATTGAGGCAGTAACTGAAATCATCCAGCAAGGTATTCGAAAAAATCTCTGAAAGAGGAAGGAAAACCAGGCAGAACGATGGGCAAGAAGCGCGGGAAACAGAGCGGAGGATCGGCCGGAGCTCCGGCCTCCCTGAGGGAGGAGGCCACCGGCTTCAAGCCAACCGCCATCGGGAGTGGAGGTTCCAGAAATCCTAGGTCCATGTTGAAGCTTCAGCACTTGCAGAATCTGGCAGTTTGGGCCGCCGGGGAGGGCTCCATCCCCTCCCTGGGGGCTTTCTTTGGGCAGCGTTTGGCCGCTGTTGGAGAATCCCTTGGGATTCCTCCTGATGTTTCCCTCTTCTCCTGCCAGAGGTTAGTAATCCTTTTTTTCTGATATATTCTCCATTGATCGTATCACTACATGGTCAATTCCTGTTTAGCTATTCAAAACTTTGCGGCTACGTTTTGTGCTCTATTAAATGGTTAGCTGAATCGGAGATTGAACAGTTTCTGGATTCCTTTGAGAAAAAAGCATGATCTTGCTCTTCTTATTTCATCCTTATGTTCTGATGTATCATCAATCCAACTTTGTCGCCGAAATAGTCAATTTCATTACCAATTGGGAACTTGCTCTTATGTGAACAATAAAGAAACACTGATTGAGTTGATACTGAGAAAAATTTAATTGATCATCTGTTGCTTGGCAGATGTGAAACAATTCTTCAACCAGGGTATAACTGCACCATCCGTGTAGAGAAGAATTTATCAAATGCAAGGCACAAACGCAAGAAATCGAGTACTCCAACCCAGAACAATGTGGTTTACACTTGCCATTTTTGTTTGCATCGGAATATGAGAAGAGGAGCTCCGAGAGGACATTTGAAGGATATGTATCCTCCTAAAAGCAAACCATGTCCAAAACTGAAACCCCAAAACTCAGCTGATCAGATTCCCTGTGAACCCGCATCGAAAATTCAGGCCATTGATGGGACCAGTGAGATGGGTTCACCAATAGTCAAAGGTGTGGAGGTGAGTCCCACTACTCCACTGACTAAGTTGTTGGATGCAAAGAGGCGGAAGAGAAACCGGTCAGGATCTAAGAAACCAGCAGAGGCTCAAAGTGCAGATGTCCAAGCAAGCATGAGTGCTGCTTCTAGCAAGAATTCCAGCAAGAGGAAGAGAAAATATTGGACCAGCCTTAAGGAAATTGCTGAAAGCAATGGACGTGATAGTAACATTAGTCACTTGAAAATCCCTTTCATCTTGTGAAGTTGAGGAGAAAGTTACCAGTGAATCATACAGACCCTCTTGCAAGGTTACAATTCTTGTTCTTTCTTTCGCAACAAATGTGCAGTTTGTTTTATAGCTGTATCAAATTTGGTTGGAGCGTAACTAAAAATATATACATGATGCCCCAAGTTCAGCTTCTCAGAAGAAAACGTCTATTCTCTGTTGAGTAACCTTGTGCCTTTGCTTTATATCTGTTATTCAGTAGGAGAGGAAGGCTTGCTATATCAACTAGTCTTTATGAGTTTCTGTTGAAATATCACTGAAAGATACAAAACTTGAGAACTTCTCTTGAGAACTTAAATTTATTGGCAGAGAAACAGAACTTAGAATGTAGCCTGAAACAGCAAATTCACTGGCAGCAACATGGGCTGTACAAGCATGATGACAATTACTCCTCTCAATGCCAATACACTCATTTCAATCACTGCCCTCCTCTAATTATAGTAACACAAATATATGAACCTGATTTGTTTCTGGTCTCTTATAGCAAATGAAGGCAAAATTGTCAACAATCAGAATGAGGATGCTGCTTTCAGTCTTCACTGCCTCCCCCACTCGGATAGAACTGAACCTCATATTCTCTGAGCAAGGTAAGGATTTCATTCAATATCTACTAGGCCTGCAATCCATTCAAAAGTTCTACGTTTTGTTGCTTGATGTTGAAAAGAATCCATAGCCTACCCTATATTCCATGATCAGGGCCTTCCATTCTTTCGGCTTTCCTGGACAGAACCTTCTTTAAGTGCTAATTGTGCCTCTTTCTCTTTCCCCAGAAGGAAGTGTGCCACAGCTTGTAAGTAGGAAGCAATGTGCCACAAGGGCGATATTACACGAGCCTCCATGGCATCGTTCAGTGCTTCTTCAGGCATGTTGCTCATGAGATAGGACAGGCTTCGCCGTGCATAAATGGTTGGTGAAATCACTGACCCGGCCAATATAAACTACAAAAATGAGTAGCGAGACACCACCTATAAGGGACTATGATTTACATCAATGTAGATAGTAAGGATCCTAACTATGATGATTCCAAGGCATAAAATATCAAGGATTTGCAATTGATTATTGAGAAGGTTCAGTTAATCCACTGCTGCAGATGATCTTCACAATGATCCAGGTACATTTAAATCCACTGCTGTGATAGGACCATACAAGAAGCAAGTTCTTTGAACACAAAATAGGGTGGTTTGCTCTGCTTTTGCTTTGGCAATTATCTTACTGGGGACATAAAGCATGTGATTCCTTGATGAACAAAGATAATTTGTTAAAAAAGATACCTCAAAGAACTGAGAATTACCTGAGTATAACAATCAATGGCAGCTGTGAAATCTTTATGCCTGAAAGCAACATCACCCTTCTTCTTTGAGTTCAGGGTCTCCTGCATCTGGTTGGTCCACATCTGAAATGAAAGCTGCAATAACAGTAAAGTAGCATTTTAGGACTTAGTCTTGTAATGAGTTAACAATTGGGACCTCACTTTTATTAGAGGGCAAAAGTGAAGCCCCCAACTTTTTTGGCTTATCAAAATGGTAGGTCTATGTACTCAGTAATTGGATCATACACCATACAACTAAGTTATTTTAACAAAGATCAAGCATCAAGAGAAAAACAATGGACCTCAGTAGTAGCACCCTCATCATCTTTATACCCAAGCTTCTCCAAAATCTCATGAATGGCAGTTAGGTCCTTTCTCATGCAGGCTTCACCCAATGGAGAGAGAGAAATGGCACTTGTACCACTTCTGATACCCATCAATATATGGGAAGGAACCTAAAGGGCAAATAAAAGACCATTCAGTATAAACTCGGGAATGCCCGGATAAAGATTTGGTCAGTGCATGCTCAATCAACAACCTCGGTTTCCTGTTGCAAAGGAAGTAGTGCATCAACTAATGATTTCACATTGGGCCGCTCTTTGGGTTCATACTGTATGCAGCGTGAAGCCAAACGCACCAGCTCGGTCCCATCACTATTCGAAAACTGACCTTCTAAACATGAATCAGTGAGCATCTGAATATTCTTATCTCGTACTAGATCTAGAGCCTGAGAAAAGAAAGTGACAGATTCATCAATTACACAGCTCAGAAAGCTCAGAAATTACAGGGCTTAGACCAAGAAAGTGCAGATACTCGTACTTTTCCAGTTATGATCGAGGGAAGAAACATCTTTACAGGCCCTAATTACAGCAACAATGGCTGTTTTGTTCAAATGCAACATGATGATAGCAGTTCACATGAATAATACAAGAACAGCTTGATGAGTATTGCATATGACATGTTTTAGCAATAATAAGCTTTCTATTTCTAGTGAAAATGCTAAAAGTTACCTTTAAAAAAACAAGAGAAGATTAGTAATAGTTCTCTTGATGAAGGAACTTACACGACTTGGAGGAATATGTTTCCCACTTAGGAGATCCAACAACAGGGTGCCAAAGCTGTACATTACACTCTCGGTTGTTACTCGTCCTACAAAATATGCATAGTGCATATAGTATGAAGCAATAAGTGCCCATGGATGTCCAATGATAATGTGATGTCAAAAGCAGTAAATGTCTGCAATATTTTATTTGCAGTATCAAAATATGAACAAAAACATCTTGAGCACGGGTAAAACAAAAGATTATGAATCCGAAATAGTAATGCAACTTAAAGAGAGTATTATGAACCGATAAATAGATGATTTCATATCTACTTAAAAATCATTAATTGTAATTATGTAAAATTTCCAACTTTATAAATCACTAATACTTCTCTATTTTATTCAATTTTAAACTATATTATCAACCTCTACTCTCAAGTGCAACATGTATACACTTGTCACATGCAATTTTTTTTAAACATGCACTCAACAACTGTCTATTAGCTAGGTATTATTTTCTCGGACGAGTGGGAACAATAGTTTCGAGTTGGGTATTTTCCTTCCATAATCGGGTAGACCAGATCGGATATTGGCTCCGATACTATGAAAGAGAGGATTGTGGACCAATAAATGGATGATCTTATATTTACTTAAAAGTAATGACTTATAAGTAGTGTAATATTTTCAACGTTATAAACCCACAATAATTTTATATTTTATCCAATGTAATATCATATTTTCAACAACAATCTATACACACCAACCCACCTTCAATGATCAAATTTTCTAACTGTCAACATGAATGTGTCACCTTAAGCGTAATATCCAAATCAGATATTGCTCATAGTTCCATCTAATTTGTTCGTGCATAGAAAAGAACCCTTACTTTTCATAAATTGATTTGCTAAGGCATCCAATTAGACAGATTGCTAGATACGAGGAAATAAGTAAAAAAAAAAAAATCAAACCTGTTCTTAAATACTCAGGAGGAGTAAATGCAAGGTTAGTGCTGTAACTTTTCCCATCTCTACTGTTCTTCATCAGACCAAAGCATGATAGTCTAGGATTGCCACACTGAAATTAAAAAAAAAATGCCATAAGAACAACCGCATAAATCCTTTTGCCTTGAAATAAGGTGGAGTACGACTAACTTACTTCATCAAAAACAATTCTATAAGCATTGAGATCATGATAAATAGCACGCCTTTTTCTTGTACAATATTCTAGAGCTTCTGCAAGATGCAATGCCACTCTCAATCTCATTGCCCATTGCATAGGTTGTGTTTCCCCTAATCAAACACGGATCAACATCAGAATTTAAGAAATATATAAGTAGATTTTTTTTGCTCAACAAAATACTATTTCATTAATTTATCAAATCAGATACAATATCTGTACAATAAGAAAATGAAAACGAAATAATTCTCTCATTCTCAATAATAGATCTAATATTATCGGGTAAATCAGTATTCAAATCGCTTTAACCCCGATTCTTCCTATAGAAACATGCTAACGCATCTGCACAGGAGTTGCTTAATCGTTTAACTAGTGTCACTAAACACTCTAAAAATCTCATGTAATACAGCGATTCATCAATATAAGAGCGGACAATCTATTAAACTTCTAGTTGTTGCTTCTGAAAAAACATATAAGTAGATAAAAAGGCAGAAAAGGGAACTAGTAATTGAGAAGCAATGTTAAGGGAACTAGTAATGGTCCAGTGACTTACTTCAGACATTGAACCGGAGCAAGAAAGTTCACTCACAATGGAATAGGTGCTTTGACAGGGTACCATTAGGCATATATTCTGCAACTAGCAATCTCTCATCACCATCACAACAACATCCAAGCAAATTTGCCAGCCTATGATTTCGGAGATATCCAACAGCTCTAGCTTCTTCCTGGAAAGAGAGATACCCACCACAAAAGTCAGGACAACCGAGCCACGAATCGACAGAGTCAATATAAAATAGCTCCCATGTAACTCATAATCATGATAGTCCCACATCAGGATTAGACTTACAAGAAATTGTTGTGAATCAGGCCAAGCAGACTTGTTAAACCGCTTCACAGCAATTTGTGTTTGATTGTCTAATTTCCCTTTATAGACAACATTAGGGGCCTTCTCGCCATGCTCGGAAACAATATTCTCTGCAGAAAATTCAGAAGTGGCCACCCTAATCTGATCATATGTGAATTCCTGAAATGGCTGCAGAGTCCAGGTATCGCCTTCCTCACCATTTTCTATACGGGAACCAAAAGAAACCATCAACTAAAGCACTGTCATTTTATCCTCATTCCAGTCAAATCAAGATAATTCACCACATAACATAAAAGAGAACAAACACCAAAGGTGTCTTCTTCACACTGACCACCATCAGGAGCCTCATCAACTGGTCCTCTTAGTCGGGGACCCCAACAACAGCTCAAGAACCTGGAACACTTGCAGCCCATCCCAGAAAACGATTTCACCAATCAAACCCAACAAATAAAATCTCCACCCCTCGATATTCCTTCTCTACGATCCACCAGTATGCCTCGAGAAAAACAAATAAGCGGATAATAACCACTTTAAACCCCGCTCAGAAAACGACTCCACCTGCAACATCAGCAGCTCAAGTCACGAATCAGTGCGGGGCAAGTCTGGAACCCGAAATGAGCGGCCAAATCAAGAAGCAAAAGAAACCCAGCTGACATTACGTCGGAATACCAATTTTTTTTCCTTGCCAAACCAACCGGGCAGTCAAAACAAGGTAGCCATACCTCAAATTCAGACCCCACCTGGGAGCAAAGTCAACAGGGCCCAGCAATTTCTACCGCCTTTCCTTTACTGATCATAACACCGACCCTGATAGCACCTAAGGGAGAGATAATGAAAGGTTATGATCTTACAAGGAAAGAGAGAAGAAGAAGAAGAGACGAGGCCAAGCAGAACACTGATAATAATTCACAAATATTATTATGAGAGAAGTGGTGATTGATTTGTATTATTCCTCGTTTTCAGCATGGTCAAAAAAAAGAGAATTACAAAAAAAGTCTCTAATTTTTCTATTTAATCTTCTTAATCCCTTTTAATGAAACTAATTACTTAATTAAATGCTAATTACCCATTTCCCCGTGCCGTGCACAAGCGTGTGGTTTTGTCCTTTATCTCCTTGGTGGGCCATAGCATGATGGGCCTCATCATGGACTTCACCTTATTTCTATTTTTTTAAAATATTATTTTCATATTATTATTATTATATTAAAAATTATATTATATTTTTATATAAAACCTTTAAAATCAATATCAATTTTAAATTAAATCTTTTAAATGTTAAATTTTAGCTTTTGTTTTATAAAATATTTATTTTACCAATAATTTTAACTTAAATTAAATTAAATTAACATTAATTTAATCCTTTATAATACAAGTTGTTGCGTCCAACCTAGGTATTATAATTAAAATATTCACATAATAATTATTATATCATAATAGATATATTTAAAATTTTAATTAACATTTATTAATAATATAAAAAATTATTTTATCATCACAAATTATATTAAAAATAAATTACGTTTTTATGAAATTTATAATATTTTATTTAACTTCAATTATATATATAATAAATATAAATTAAATATACATTTATTACTTTTGTAAAATTATGTATAATTAATATATTTTAAATTAATTTAAAATAATAAATTAATTATTTTATATAAATACATGTCTAATTTTTATAATAATAAAATTGTGATACCAAATTATATAATCTTAATACAATTAAAATGTAATTTGAGTTAAATAATATATTTATATATAAATTATAATATTGTATAAAAAAATAAATGAATTAAATTTCATATTTTAATAATACTAAAATGATATAATTTACTATTAGAAGTATATTATTATAGATAATAAGATATGTATTTGTTAAATATATTTAATTTATTATTTCAAATTAATTAAATAAAATATTAATTATAAATAATTTTTTAATTATAATTTTATTAAGTGAAAATATATATTTAATTTATATTAATTTTAAACATATACATAATTTTATTTTAATATAATTTATATTAATAACGAATACTAGCCAAAGTTAACTAAAAATTTTAATTACAAAAGAAGAGTTATAATATTAGTGTTTTAATTAAAATACAAATGTTGGACTTATGATTAATTGTAATATTTAAAAAAAATTAATACAAAAGTGAAATTGGTTGAAATATTTTATTTAAAACTAGAATTTAACTTTATATTAAAATTTCAAATAAATGATTAAGTGATAAAATTTTAAAATATTTTAATTAAAGTATTAAATTTTAAAAGAGAAATGGAAGTATTAATGGATGACAAATTTAGTAACCTAGCTTGCTTTATTTTCAACTCATCTCAGCACCACATCTTCTAAATAAATAAAATAATTAAACTAAACTAAACTTTGTGAAAATATTATATTTTCATTCGTTAATGTTATATTTTTATGTTGTGTCGAGTTAATATTTTACTTAATTTATATGAGAAAATATTGTTTAACAATAAAGGTAGAGACCATGTATACTGATATTATTTTTAGATTGAATGGTTTATAGAAATTTGGAATGGAAGGGAAGTGATGTATTAATAGGTAAATTATATGAAGTATGGTGAAATATTATTAATAAAAAAATTAGAAAAATAAATTTATCGTTTTAATTAAATTAAATAATTTATTAATTATTATATATATTTAAATTATATTTAAAATATTTTATACAATAATTTTTTATTTATAATATTTATATTATATAAAATATTATTAATATATAAATTTATTAAAAATATATAAGAATAAAAATAAATAAATAATATATTAATATATTAAAATAATTTAAGTAATAAATTAAATATCTAATTTTGTAGAGATTGTGTTATAGTGTAAATAGAATTATTGTAGTGATTTAAAAGTTATTCTATAAATTTAAAAATTTGAAATTTATCCGATAAATCAAATAATTTAAATACAACTAAAAATGAAAAGTTTTTAAATTTATAAACTCATAATAGTTATATATTTTAATTAATATATCATCATTTTCTCACTAATTTTCAATTTCACATTGATCCAGCTTTCTCCCATGTTCTCTTTATTTATATATATATATATATATATATATTTTGGTGACTAGGCTCCTTAATACTCCAATCATACTCATGCAGCTGCCATTTGGAATGATCCTGTGTTGTGTCCAGAAGGCAACAAAGGGTCTCCATCAAGGCCTGATACTTGTACGAGGACAAGCCTGTCAGAGTCAGTAACCTTAGCCATATTGCAGCTTGTAAATCAATTGAATTGGCCATCCATCCATATTCCCTGTCCTTCAACTCAGTGGAGAAGACGTGATATTGAGAATTTCAGTTTTGAGTCTTTCAAATTTTAGTTTAGTTGTTGAGTTGTAAAGATAACGCCCAAAAATAGCTTCAAAGAAATGGTTTATTCCGGGTCATTTGCTGGGTAGTAGTAGTACATGCGTGTTTGGCACTAAAAATATATTGAAGATTGTGTAACGACCAACTAAAATATATATATTTTTCCTCAATCTTGATATGAAGAAAAAAAATACATCAACCACAACTTCACTCTTTTTGAGTTTGGCTTTATTAATGTAAATGTAACAAAAGCGCATACACATGCAGGTAATGTAAGGACATTCTTTAAGTCTACTCTACAGTGCCCTATGTTCATATATCTGAATGTGGATTTGAACCAAGACAAGTGGGAACATGACAGCACTGTTGAGCACCAATATTGAGGAAAAGGTATTAAATTGCTCAACAGGGCAAAAAGAGAAAAACACGCTTTAATTTTGTGAGTGTGTTTACAACAAAAAGACCATGCATGAGACAAGGAACTAGACATGAAAAAGAGAAGTCAAACATAATTCTTTTAATATAAGTTAATATAAATATGATAATATGTCAAAAAATATTATGAAATTATAAAAAATTAATATCATATTTACTTTATGTAAATTGATAAATAAATTTTCACCATTTTAAAAAAATTACAATCACATATCCATGAAGCTATAACACTTAAAAAAGTTAATAACACAACCATTTTTACATTCTATTACAGGCATATGAAGTGAGAAGACTATGGATGAACTTCCTAATTGCAAGGTAACACTAACACCAAATCAGCATACAGGACTACAACAAATTCATCAGCCGATAACCCAGCTAGTAATACTAACACTAGATAAAGCATACTACATAAATTACATTTCAGCAGTGGAATACTTCCACTTTCCCCTACCATGCAAAGGACAGAAGAAGGGGCATCACAAAATAGGGGTTATAGCCTAAGGTTATAAGAAGTTTGTTAAAGGAATCTAATCAAGCTGCATTATTTACAGCCACCTTTTGGGAGGCAGCTTGCTTGAAGTTGAAGAGCTTCCTACCACCGATTTCCGGGCACCTGTACAAAATTACAGAAGTGAATGGCCAAAAGTAATAGATTGACACGGACCACAAGTCAAAAGACGATTCTGGATGGGTGCAAGAGAAGGGAAAGGAAAAACAGCCTACTTGATGAAATCCTGGCAGCGCTTCTGGTCGGCTGGAATGTTCTTGTCTGTTGTTGCAGCAGCTGTCTCTCTTGGGGTGGCTTTGGAAGTTTGGATGGAGGGATCAGTCTACATCAGAATAATACCCAGGATATAAACAAAGTGTGGATGGGCAAATTATAATCAATCTAACCAGTTAGAGCAAAAAGAAGCAAGCGTTTATGCATATGATGTTAAGTAGAATTACTAACTTCTCTGAGTTATCAGATTCCTCAGGTGGTTTTGTAGTTTCAGGGAAAAGAGTGTACTCCACGATACTGGAGATGGACCCATCAGTCTCTGTACCCATGGAAAGCACACTATCAGATATATCACTCAGTCTCTCCTCAGAATCTCCATCAGCCAAGCCCAAAAGCTCCACACCGTCATCTGCAATCAGACCGACATCTTTGGAAGAAAGCCTAGATGGAGAATAAGGTAAGTTCTTTTGATTCCTGAACTCATTCACTGACTGATGCGATCCAGCTTCAGAATTCATGTCACTGTATTGGGAACAATCATCTCCATCAGAAGCTGCTTTGTCACTAGGTCCTGAGATTTTACTAGCAGCAGTTCTTTGAGCTTGCTGAGACGTCCTGATTGAATGCCTGCTAGGAGAGGAAGATCCATATCTAAGAGAACTAGTCACATGCCTATCCCCCTTTATGCTATGCTTGAGGGACAGCAGCCGCTCAATCTCCCCATCTTTCTTAGCAATTGTGTCCTTGAGTGATGCCACCTGCAAAATCAGATACATATCAGGACGGAAACACTGGCTTCTAACTCCATGACTGAAAAAACAGGTGAGAGACCAGATTTTTGTAACAGCTTCAAAAATCTTTGAAAAATGAGTTGAAATGAAAACAAAAAATCAACCTGCTGTATGAGTTCTCTAACTTCTTTTCCCTCTTTGTTACTTCTAGCAGCACCCAATTCAACACCTGAAACCCTCTCGGCAAATTTCAAGGTGCTTATAGTTTCTGAAAAAGAATCGACATCAGGGTTAAGCTGCACAAACATGAGAGTCTTTGCTTGGCCTCCTGCAACATAGTTGGTTTAGGAAAAAAACACAGTATGATAAGTAACCTTTGAAGCAGATATAACCTGCAAAATGCTAGTGCCCCATTGCAGGAATTCCTTTAAACTACAAGACCAACATTTTAATCAAAAGAAACCTGAGGAATTACCTAAAGAGCTCTGAAGAACTTGAGTCAACTTGCTATTTCTATATGGTACATGTGAATTCTTCTGTGCTAGAGCAAAGATAACATCTCCAAGAGCAGAAAGTGATTTATTTATATGCTGTGCCTCTCGAAGCCTATCTCCAGTTGCTTCTGAGCGATCCACCCTTTCACTTCCAGCAAGATCAATCAGGTGGAGACTACCACGTAATATATCATTGGTCTCCGAGTCAGTGCCTCGCACATGAACAGTTAAAATACTGCACATATCAAGTAGCAAAAACCAGGTCTTTTAGCTGAAGAGTAATATAAATGTTAATGCAGAGGATTACAACAGATAAAGCAGAGGTTAACCTATGGGATCTGCTGCTTCTTTCGTTTAAAGCTGTGGCACCAACAGCTCGATTGGCTAAGCCAATACTCATCAATTCTAGGACATCTGCAGTCGTATTCACAGAGTGCATGCTTGCTTCAGGAACAGCTAACCCATTTGGTTGAGCTGCACTCCATATCCCAAGTGTGTGCAGGTCAAAGAAAACACAGGCGTTGTTACAGAAAGTATAAACAGTAAGACATGCATGCAAATTTTAAAAAATGCAAGGCAGTGGCAAAAAAAGGCAGGATTTATAATTCAGAGAAACAGTGAAGTCCTGAAGCAGTAACGGCCACCAAAATATCAAGCATTGAAACTCTTAAATCAGTAAAAATAATTATTATAAAAGGATATCTTTTTTGAGTGCCATCCGTTGAAAGCAGGTCGCGAACTTGTTCATTATAAATTTCAACCATCTGGACAGCAACTTCATAGATAATAGAACTCCTCCTGCTTTGAGCAATTTGGAATAAGTCATTCAGTGCTCGATAGTTGACGCCCCAGTCCTCTTGGGATACCACACTAGGTCCACTCTGCAGGCATGACAGGCAATGTCTAGTGTGAAAAAATAATCAAGTTGTATGCTTTAATAAAAAGAATAACTTACCATTGTATATGTCTTCCCTGAGCCAGTTTGGCCGTAGGCAAAGACACACACATTATACCCATCCAAAACGGATCGAATTAATGGTTGAGTATCCAAAAAGACCTCCTCTGGCATAAGAAAGTTTAGTTTCCAATTATGTACCAATGAAGAATATCATGAAACTGCAGAAACATGCTAAATACATAGCAATTGAATATTAATTATTTCTGATTATAATAAACCTTGGGTTGCAGCTGGACTGAAAACCTTGTTGAACTTAAATAGCCTGCGGTTGTCTTTTCCATTTTTTGTAGGGTTTACAACCACAAGCTCCCCATTTTCACCGATATATTCAATTGTAGTATGTTTCCTACTTTGTCCTGGGAGGAATGGCCTGATCCTACAGTATACTCTGATATTTCCTGTACGAGAAGGAAGTATATTACTATAAATAAAAATAGTGTAAGGAAGTCTTCTTAAGAGAAAATACCTTTCAAATCCTGTATCTCATTGTACAACCTCCTGTTCTCTGCAAGAACTACATGGTAATTTCGAGCAGCATCTATAAGTCCATTCAACTTCCCCCCTGATTCCATAGCCATTAACATCCATTAGAAACTTGTTATGAAAGCAATAAGTCACGTACCAGAATACAGTAAATACATAATCAATAGGCATGAAAAGGCCGAGAATACCCAGGTAGTTCAGCTCCTCAGCATGCCTTCTCCTAGTCTCCAAAATGTCATTCTTCATGAGTTTAGAAGCTGACCTCAGGTCCTGCCAACATAATAAATTTATGTGAGGTTATTATTATTATTACCTTATTATGAGAAAACAAAAGGAGAAAATAGAAGAACCTTCAAAGCTCCACACTGAAAGTTAACAAAGCGTTGGTATTTGATTTCCTTCTTTTTCCATCTACGATACTTAGATTCAGAGAACTCCTCAAGCTCAGCAACCTTATTTTGAGAAATATCCAATTCAGATTCAAGTTCATTCAACTTCTTTTCCAGCTGATATTTAGTTTCCCTAGTCTCTGTTTCAAGTTGCATGCAATGCTTCTCATATGTAGCTCTAGTTGTCTCAAGTTCCTTCTTAAGTCTTGAAACTTCAGCATATGCATGGTCCTTCTCTTTTCTTGTTTTGACAAAATTCAGTTCCTCATTTTTTCTCTTTTCTTCAATTCTTATCTTCTCACCCTGCATCCATGAGATTGAGACCACAATTTAAAAGCCAAGCACAAGAACGAAGCACCCTCAAGAAATCCATGAGAGAGAGAGAATTTTTGAGATCAGCCTACCCTCCTAGTATAAAATAGATGAATCGACAACTACTAGGAAATTATTACGCAGTGATGAGAGAGAAAATCATACCTTTAACCGATCCAGGGTCTTTATAGAAATCTAAATTTTTATAACAAGAATTAAGAGATAATGTCAGTGGTCAATTCCTAATAAACAGAAAAAAACTGAAATGTTATGTGAATTACCTCATTCTCTTCACTGGTCCCCTTTACTAGTGTTTCAAGTACTTTGATTCTTGAACTGAACTTCTCCTCACGAACTCTGTGAAGATTTTTTTGCTGCACACATACCACAGTCAGAAGCGTGCATCACAAAAAGGTTATGTAGGTAGCAAATCAAATCAGCCTACATTTCTGAAGTTCTCCACTTGAATGGACATCCGCTGCTCAATTATTTGGAGAACCTTCCTCAATATAAAGGCAGTATGCTGACAGAAAGTACCACAACATCAGCTAGAGATGTGAAACATATGAAACTATAAGAAGTGGAGAGATACAGACAAAATTAAAACCAAACCAATAACAAAATACAAACAAGAAAAGGATAATACAACACGATGATAAGCCCAGCATGTATCTTTCACACTAGCAAACCCTTACATTAGAAATGTCTCCATTCTTTCCATTGATGCTCTCATCCAAAATCCGGTTTACAACACCAAAAAGTGAATGAGTTGGAGAGTTCTGCAAAAATATTTGTGAAACCAGTGAAAACAATTAGTAGTATCCACATGAGATCTAACAATCGAAGGAAGGAACATTACAAGGGAAATTTTACAATGATTATGAAACATACATCTAAACCACTTGACTTGACCAACTCAACAATATTTGCACCAGACTGATCAGCACTCAGTCCATGCTTCAATTGAAAATCATCATGAAACTTATTTCCAGGGTTAGGTACAGAACCTGCTAAAGGCATTGATAGCAGAACATGATATTAAATTACTTGATGATAGAATATCAGTGACTAGACAAAACTCAGACACCTAAAAAGCTAGATAATATATGCTTGGATTTGTATCCAAGTACAGTTATTGAAAAAAAAGCATCATTACCCTCAATATAGTTGTGGAAAATATCTCTACCCTCGAAATCCCTCTCATGAGTCCCATTAGAGCTGATGATTGCTCGCGCACCAACGTTTTCCTCCATATAGAAGCTCATTTTGCAAATAAATCCAACCCTCAGTCAACGAGGAACAACTGCTGTACTGCAAAAGAACAAATTGGAATTCAATCATACATAAATATCTAAAGTGGAAAAATCTCATAAAAATCTGCCATAACACGCTGTAGAAGCAGTCGCATTGGCGTATTCCAGTATGGCCTACACTCTATTCTTCTCCCAGCACGGAGAGATATAATCCTTACCCTAGGGAAAAGTAAGAGGGCGATTCAGTTTTAGGAAGCAGCGATAATTACTGGAAGCTATTCAAATATACGTTGTATAGTAACTCGCTACCCTACAGTCTCTGTTTTAACATAAGGAGAAGAATCGAGGTATATGTACAGACACCCTAATGAGTAGTGACTAAACTTAGAAGGCAATGTATGCCGCAATTAGAGTCGGCGGGGAAAAAAATGGAAGAAAAAGTTAAGCTTCAAGGAAGGATTTCCCCGGCTTCTCCTGCTCAAGCTAATCAAATCCGAAACTTTCATGTCAATCAACGACACAAAAACTCTTCCAAAGTTAAACATGATTAAATCATCCGTACTACAAACCCTAAACGAGCTGAAAACCCAAGACAAACATTCGTGCAGCTAAATCACACGGAAGTACAAAGGCTGCAGCAGAAAATATCGTAATACAGAAAGAACGCATGCGCGTCCAATACCAGATCCGCTCAGACCCCATCTTCCCCTGTCAAAACAAAGTAAACCACCGTAAGTGGAGCTGAAAGCGCACCTAAGCGAAACATCGGCAATGTAGGGTGAGAGATCCGAAGCCGGACAAGATTGGGGTCTCCGGAAACCGGAGAAGCTCCCGCAATGGAACGGAAGCAGACTCCTTATCAGCTGCGTTAAGGATGAGTCCGGAATTCGAGCTCGATAGGCGAGCGACAATGGCTTCTCCTCCTCTTCTTCCCCGTCCGTTCTGCTGCTTAAAAATGGAGTTCAAACGATTAACAGCGTCCGAGTTTTCAGAACGGCAAAAATGAAGAGGAAGGAAAGTGCCAACTCAAAGGCAGCAAAATAAATAAATAATTTTCATTCTCATCGTAAATTTTAATTATTAGGTAAAAAATAAATTATTTAATTTGAATTGAGAAATAAATATAAAATATAATATTTTCCAATTTTAAATGATAATTATGATTCAATTTCTACGTGTGGTTTATTATTTAATATTTATTTTATTTTCATTATTTAAATTGAAATTTAATCAAGAATAATTTTAGAATTAAAAATTTACTAAATGCATGTCAAAATTACCTAAATAATATATTTGATAAATAATTTAAAAAAACTAATTTATAAGAAATTGAGGGGGGCCCACACATTTTGGGGTGGGTTCCCGCCTTGTACCTTACGACATCATTTTTTGAACAAAGGAGAGAGATTGATGGGTACTCGCCCGGTGGCAGGTGGCGGAGCTCGTGATGGGGCTGGCCTCCTGCAGCTTTGGATTGGTCCATATAGCGACCGTCGATGGCCGCGTGGACCCACTCACGTGATGTACTATCCAACGGTTGTGATCTTCCATCAACCTCCCCGCTTCCAAAACCGTGTCCCTTCAACCTCTAAACCCTCCTCTCTTTTTCTTGCAGAGATGTATGTGATCTCGTCCTTCTCTGTATCCAATGTCATCCATTTCAAGCATCGCCTGCTCCACTCCGTCCAGCCGATCTCTGCTTCCGGTGCTCTGTCTTACGACAGTTCACCGGAAGGTGACCTGCCGGAGGCCGGCGTGGTGTCCTTGCAAGGGTTATGGCAGATTCATCGGCAGGGTTCCCGCCCAGGCAAGCTCCGGGAGGAGGATTTCAAGCTCCGCCATTGCAGACTTCGAAGATGATTCATTTGACAAAAAGATGAGTACATTGGGTAAGGCTAATTGTCGGTCCGTCTTGAATCCTTCCTTTGATCTAGATATTGATTGTTATATGAAAGCTCAGGCTGAAATTGTAGAGCCTAGGATTAAGATGTCGCTGGGTGAGCTTCTAGAACACAGCAAGATTGTGCCCGTCTCTGTTTTTGGCAATATGGAGGTTCAAATCACGGGGATTCAGCATGATTCTCGCCTTGTAGCTTCAGGGGATTTGTTTGTTTGCTGTGTGGGGAGGAGAACTGATGGTCATTTGTTCTTGAGTGAGGCTGATAAGAGAGGAGCTGTGGCTGTTGTGGCGAATAAGGAGATTGACATAGAGCAGACTTTGAGTTGTAAGGCACTTATAATTGTAAGAGACACGAATGCCGTATTAGCTGCTTTGGCTGCTTCTTTTTACAGGCAACCTTCACTGAATATGGAAGTAATTGGGATAACAGGGACGAATGGGAAAACATCAACGGCTTATTTGATTAAGGGAATATATGAAGCAATGGGACTTAGAACGGGACTTCTAGGCACAGTGGCTTATTACATCCATGGGAAGAATGAATTGGTGTCTATAAACACAACCCCTGATGCTGTACTGGTCCAGAATTTAATGGCCAAGATGCTTCACAATGGCACAGATGTCGTGGTAATGGAAGCTTCGTCCCATGGGTTGGCCCAGGGAAGATGTGATGAAGTTGATTTTGATATTGCTGTGTTTACAAACTTCACACGGGACCACTTGGACTTTCATGAGTCTGAGGAGGAGTACATGGAAGCCAAGGCCAGACTCTTCTCAAGGATGGTGAACCCAGAGCGACATGGGAAGATTGTGAATATAGATGATCAAAGTGCTTATTTCTTCATTGCACAAGGGAGCCCAGATGTACCTCTTGTGACCTTTGGGATAGAGAATAAGAATGCTGATGTCTTTCCTGTGAAGTTTGAGCTTTCTCTATTCGAGGTTCAGGCTCTGATTCGCACACCCAAGGGTATGTTGAAGGTCAGATCGGGGCTGCTTGGCAGGCATAACATATACAACATTCTTGCAGCTGTTTCTGTTGGGATCACAGTAGGCGCACCCTTAGATGACATTGTCAGAGGTATCAAGGAAATCAATGCTGTTCCTGGGAGGTGTGAGCTGATAGACGGGGAATGGCCTTTCAGAGTAATTGTGGATTACGCTCATACTCCTGATGCCCTTTCTAGTCTCCTAGAGTTTGTGAGAGAGCTCAGTCCAAGGAGGATAATTACTGGTATATATGCTTCCTATTTTTCATGCTTTAGCTCGAGTCAGTTTGACTCTTGAAACCTGGATTTACAACTTGGATCAAACTTAATTACCCATTTTGTGCTCGAGCTTTGACTGAAATCATAGTTAAAGACTCGGCCTTGAGTTGGCCCAAGCTCATGCTCAATTTACCCAGATTTGGTCCTGGTTAAAATATACCTGACTAAGTTGAGCTAGAGTTAGCTTGCTTGAGTGTAGTTTGCTGGCTCCAAAATGGTGATGAGCTTCATCTTGATTTCGAAAACTGGAATTTTTAATTATTGTGCTCAGAAAGTTCGAAAACTAATACTATACTAGAAGTTGAATCAAGATTGGGAGCTTCTTATGCTAACTATTACACCTGTGATTTACTCAATTGAAAAGATGATCTCAAGATTGATAAGTTAATTTGCAGTATCTATTGGAGACCTAGTTGGTTAATATTGGAATTCTGAGAAATTGATGGAAAGTAAAGAGAATGGAGAATCCAATGAACAAAAGTTAGAGAGCACATAGAAAAGCACTTATTGAGGGCAACTGTCTTTATGTGTCTGGTACACAAGCCATTCCAGATTTCCAATGACTTATCCTGCTTGCTTTTTCTTAGTCTTTTGGTTTTAGTGGAAAATAAAATTTCATTACTTCGTCCTCATATCACCATCTTTGTAGTTGTGGGTTGTGGTGGTGACAGAGACAAAGGGAAGAGACCTTTGATGACACAGATTGCCACTGATAAGAGTGATGTGACAATTTTGACTTCTGACAATCCTAGAAGTGAAGATCCATGTATGTATCTCATGTTACAATTGTTGATATATTACGGATTTATGTTTAGATAAAAATAATGGACATGATCAGACCAATAGAAACCTAGTTTTATGATGCTTTGTACTGTTGAAGTCTTATTTCTATTGAATCCAATGGAAGACGTATCATTTTCTTTAAGCAACCAATTGTCATGGACCTTATTGTTGACTGTAGACTTCTATATTGCTGCTAGTTGCCATTCTTGATGATATGCTCGCTGGAGTTGGATGGGGGGTGCAGGATTACTTGAAATTTGGAGAAAAGAATCATTATGTTCCACTTTCAAATGGTCATAAACTTTTTGTGCATGTTAATAGACAAGTGGCTATTCGTGCTGCTGTTGCTATGGCTGAGGAAGGTGATATGGTTGTAAGTTTCCAGCAACCTTTCAATATTTCCCCTTTATACTCAGGATAGGCAGTACGCTGGGTGAGAGGATTCAGCTCCTCTAGGAACTTCAGTTTTTTTTTTTATATTATCAAGCTTGCAACAATTTTAAACTTGTAAGCACACATGATCTTACTGTAGAAGTTACAACTGAGTATATTTCTTCAACATTAACTTCTTGCACCGTATTGTTTGCAAACTTCCATTATAGGTAGTTGCTGGAAAAGGCCATGAAACTTACCAGATAGTGGGTGACAAAAAGGAGTTTTTTGATGATAGGAAAGAATGTAGGGAAGCTCTGCAGTATGTGGATGGGCTTCATCAAGCTGGAATTGATACAAGTGAATTTCCATGGATGTCAGTACCATTTCTCATGCAAACCTCTCACCTTCCACTTCTGTAGCTTATCAATGAAAAGTAAAAAAAAAGATTGCTTCCCCTAACATTGTCACACTGATTTTGAGAATCTGGTTTGAAATTTCATGGTATTGTTGGCAGGTTACATGAGAGTCAGTAGAATGATTAATCCAATAAGGAGAGGCAAAGACGAGGTGGGCATATGGAGGAGTGGGTAAAGTGCCCACATTTCCTGCGCACGGGGAGCAGTTTCCTGTGGGCTGTAGTATCTGAAACGCTTTCCAGTTCTATCAGTCTGCAAGAGGCTGCTATCATCTAGTCATCAGCCAGCCCTGCCACATCTGAAGAGGTCTGTAAGTTCTCTTTGACATTCTCTGATGAAAGTCCATCAGTTCTTGTTTCACCTGTGCATGTTTTGGTAAATCATGTATTTGCAGTATGTTCCCTGTGGATGCAAGGTGTGTTTCGTTCCTTCAGTTTGACTTGTAATACAATACAGACGTGCAGGGGACAATGGAGTATATAAAGAGCTTTCCAGTTGGAGTAGCACCCTTATTTATATATCTGTTTATTAGAGATTGGACTAACCAGTTTGTAACATTTAATAAGAAGAGAAAGAGAGTGTGTATTTGTGTTTTTCTCCTTTTTCTTCTTGAATGAGTTAGAGAGGATCAGTTGATTGAATAGAAGACTGAGACTTTGTGAAGATTAGACGGGTTGTGGGCTAAGGTAAAAGCACAAGAGCAAAGTGGATCTGACAAATGGGGTTTGGGAGAGCCAAGGACATAGGAGTAGCTAAGATTACCAGCTTGGTGTGTAGAAGTCTGACAATAGACTTTGATTTTCAATTGATTCGTTTATTAAGCAGGGTCATTCTTTTTCAGTCCATAGAAGTAGAAGTAGCTGTCTCTGGTAGTTCTTTGGTGAAACTGTATGGGATTGCAGGAAGACATAGTTCTCTTCTATACAAGAAGATGCTTGTGATTGTGAAGGATTGGCTTGTTATTTAATGAGAAAGTTCAATGGTGATTTGTTTACATATACATCTCTGCAGGCCCCAACAGTTGGATACTGGACAAAGCATGTTCATGCAACTGGTCATCAATATGATTGATTGCCGACCCATTTTTCATTGCCACTTAATCATCCATCCACCTCCCTTCACTTTCTTCTCCATTTTGTTATGACAAACATCCTGAGCCATGTGTTGTCTTCCTGTTTCAGCCATTAAACTGCAGATCAAAACTCCACCATGAGCAGACACCAGAGCTGGCATGAAGCAATCTCGTACATCTACGGGGGACCTCCTCCTAGCTTGGGTGCTACCAACAATGATGCTAGTGGAGGCTAAAGTGATCTAGAGCAGCACACTGTCAATAACTACCTGGTACATCAAACAAGACTCAAGAAACTCCTTAAACTGAACTGGAAAAGGTTGCATGTGGGAAAGGAAAGGGATAGATGAGAGGGGTTGTTTTCAAAAGTGGAGTATCAAGAAAAACAGCTACATTAATATACTGAATGATGGGCTGAGGAAGTTGCATAGGGTGGAGATACAGTGGGGCAACAGCTTGCTTGACCATATAAATTAACCCCATTTCATTTTATAGTGATAGAACAAAATAATATTATAAATTAATAATATTTATGTATTTTATTAAATTTTAATTATTTATTTTAGCATTCCAATCACATTCATCAATATACTTATTACAAATAATTAAACTAGTCCTAAACAACTGTTTTGCTATATATGTATTTATTATAATATTATATTAGATAATATATTGTATAAATAAATAGTAAAATATTTTTAATTTCACTTAGTCCTCATCCATTTATTGCATGCCACAATTAATCACTTTTTTCCTCTTACTCTCTATCTATATTACTTTTCTTTGTGTAGCAAGTTGAGTCATGAAAAAGGCTATACACTCAACTAATTCCATTTAAGTTATTGTTCATCATTCAATGCTTCAATTTGCAGGTGGGGGCACTGTTCTTCTTTCCTTCCCTTGTTTCTTTTTAGCAAATTTAGGTGGTTTTCATGTTACCTGAATCATCCCAATTATCCCAATTTTCTTCCATGGTCAATACTTGACTAGGCTGTTTAGAGTCAGGAGAAGATTCTGTAATGGTTTAGAGAGAGAGATAGGCAAAATGCCATTAAGATATGCTAATCACATTCCATTAAAGGAAACCTGTAATTGTCCTCCAAAACATTAGCAGCGACCTTAATTGGGGGCCAGACCTTAATTGGGGGCACGGACCAGCAGTCTTTAGTTGTTGGGTCTGGCTTCTTCTCAACTACCATTGTTGGCATTTAATTTTGCCCATTTTTTCCCTTTTAACCTGCTCTCAGTTATTAAGTCTACACCTAAGAAAACTAAGCCCCCTTTTCTCACTGTTCACCATGTGAATGACGGTAGCAAGGGATGTTTTTGAGTGAGAGCAATGTGATGTTGTTTTTGAGTGAATAAGAAACGAGAAGGGAAGGTTTTACCAAGTCACGATCACTATTCCTTCTTCCTATAAATCACCTTCTCTTCAGTAGCATGTCTGTCACATACACTTCTTCTTCTTCATCCTCCTCTCATTCACCCACATAACATACCATCCATTTGCCATTTTTCTTCTTGGCTTCCCTCTCTCTCCATAGATGGTGCATAGGAAGTAGTAGTTAAGTGGGTAGTGTGTATATCTTATCTTATGGAATTATCAAAGGCATTTATGATCCTGCTGGCTGCGGCAGCCTACTGGCTGTGGTTCCGGTTGATCACGAGGCGGCTGACTGGGCCACGCGTATGGCCCGTGGTGGGCAGCCTCCCCGGCCTCATACAAAATTTGAGCCGCATGCATGAGTGGATCGCGGGAAACCTTTGCGCCAGCGGCGGCACCTACCAGACCTGCATTGCTCCGGTCCCTTTCATAGCCCGCAAGCAGGGGCTTGTGACGGTCACCTGCGACCCGAAGAACCTCGAGCACATTCTCAAGAATCGGTTCGATAACTACCCAAAGGGGCCCACGTGGCAGGCGGCTTTCCACGATCTATTGGGTGATGGGATCTTCAACTCGGACGGTGAGACGTGGCTGTTCCAGCGGAAGACGGCGGCGCTGGAGTTCACCACCCGGACGCTCCGGCAGGCCATGGCCAGGTGGGTCAGCCGGGCCATCAAGAACCGGTTCTGCCCGATCCTCAAGACGGCTCAGGTGGAGGGGACCACCGTGGACCTGCAGGACCTCTTGCTCCGGCTCACGTTCGATAACATCTGCGGGCTGGCTTTCGGCCGCGACCCCCAGACGCTGGCCCACGGGCTACCGGAGAATAACTTTTCCACGGCCTTTGATCGGGCTACTGAGGCCACACTGCAGAGGTTCATCCTGCCGGAGATCGTATGGAAGTTGAAGAAATGGCTCCGCCTCGGGATGGAGGTGAGCCTTAGCCAGAGCCTTGACCACATTGATGCCTACCTGTCTGACATCATCGAGACACGTAAGCAGGAGCTGCTGAGTCAGCGGGTTGAGGGCTTCCACGACGACCTTCTCTCCCGGTTCATGAGGAAGAAGGAGAACTACTCAGACAGGTTCCTTCAGCACGTGGCGCTCAACTTCATCCTAGCTGGACGTGACACGTCATCGGTGGCGCTGAGCTGGTTCTTCTGGCTGGTGAGTCAGAACCCCAGAGTCGAGGAGAAGATCGTCCTCGAGATCTGCGGCGTCCTCGCGCAGACACGCGGTGGCGACCCAGCCAGGTGGGTGGAGGAGCCGTTGGGGTTCGAGGAGGTCGATCGGCTTAGCTACCTCAAAGCGGCGCTCTCGGAGACGTTGCGGCTGTACCCGTCGGTGCCGCAGGACTCGAAGCACGTGGTAGCCGACGACGTCCTCCCGAGCGGGACCCTCGTGCCGGCCGGCTCGAACATCACATACTCGATCTACTCCGTCGGCAGGATGCCGTTCCTCTGGGGCGACGATTGCCTCGAGTTCAGGCCGGAGCGGTGGCTCGCCGCCTCCCCGGACAGGGCCAAGGACTCCTTCAGGTTCCTGGCGTTCAACGCGGGGCCTAGAATATGCCTGGGGAAGGATCTAGCGTACCTGCAGATGAAGTCGGTGGCGGCGGCAGTCCTGCTCCGGCACCGGCTCACCGTAGCTCCCGGGCACAGGGTGGAGCAGAAGATGTCGCTGACGCTATTCATGAAGTACGGCCTCAAGGTCCATGTGCACTCTAGGGACTTGAGGCCCATCATAGCATGTTTGCCCAAGGACAAAACGACGGCTTCGTCAGCGTGAATCATAATCTGTTGTTGACGTGGTCAACGGTATTGACTAGTTGTCACTTGTTTGATTCATGTTATAAAGGGAAGAAGCGTAAAAGCTTATTTTAACCCTAAAAACCGAAATTATTATTATTAAGTCTGTTTATCGTGTACCCGAACCCATACTCCTGCTACTAAACATGAGCTAACATAGCATCATAGCATTGGGGTTCATGACTAGGCATCTTCTCCAGCTCTCCTGTCGGAACCAGCAAGCCGTTTTGACAGCAATTACAAGCTACCATGTTAAGGTTAAAACTAAACTAATCCTACACTGCACTAGTATAATACAAGCCATCAGTTAGGATTCCATTTAGTTGGAGCACTTTCCATTAAGCATGCCTCTGCGTTTGCCTTCCACCTTCAGTTTCCTGGCTGCACGAATGAAGTCCTCGATCACCTTCGATCACCTTCTTCTCATTCAGTTGCTGCAGAAAAGAAGCCTAGCTGAAAACCCAGCAAAAAGGTGAAAGAACGCGAGAGTCTCACCATCACTGGCTGACCTGTGATGCAAAATGCCCTCGAACCGAGCTGAGCATTTGTTCTCTTGATCCGCTGGAGTTTGTCACCTGAAGTTGGAAAGAGATAGGCCTGATCCAAAGATTAGATCTGCAGGTGTGCTTGAGAACCATGAGAGTGATGACAACCTTGACAACCACTTACAAGCTTGTAGTGTTTGCAGTATCTCCGTAACACTTTTATAAAGTAGATATTATTATTAACACCACCTTACAGTTTATCCAACATTTTATCTACAATGGTAGATGGTTGTCTGTGGAGACACCTGTGGCCCGTCTTATAAAATATTTTACACCCATATAAATACATATAATCTAAGAAAATATTAATTATAAAAAATGTTATTAGTGACACTATAAGCTAGTGGAAGGGGAGCCGTTCGTGGCCAGGTGAGTAGGCTCATCAATAGCTTACACGTGTTAGAAGCTTCCATCATCATATGGGAACATAGTTAGAAAAAAAATGTACTAAGAGATTTGATTTTGCTTTTAAAAAATAATAATTTAATTTCTTTTTCCAATCACAATTGACAATTTAATAAAATATGCACAGTCACCTCACACTACTCATTAAACAAATTCAATTGCTACTTCTCTAGCAATTAAGCAAGCAAATGCCCAAAAGCAATGGTGCCCTAGTGCAGCAATGTCGAATCAGGTGTACCTCGACAAGATGCAGCTCCGGCAGAATTACTGGGACGTCTAGCGTACCGATCTGATGCGCACGATCCAGGTTGATACTCCATGTAAACTCACTCCCCAATTTGTCCATGAAGCTTTCGTTGCCTCTTCATCTGTAATGTAATGTAAAGTTCTAAGATCTCCGCTGATACGACTACGTTTATTTGCGTGTTTGATTGTAGCTGTAGATTGCTGCTTCGTCTTGTGGTGGTACGCACTTTGAAACCCACGGCTAAGTGATTCTTGGTGAACTGTAGATCCGAGCTTGTATCTCGGTTTTGCTCCCTTGAAGTTCGTTACAATCGGCTCCTTCATACCGAACTGTTATCCAGGGTACTGCCCAATTTGCCTTGAGGAATCTATGGAAGGTGATATGATTAGGGACCTACCAAAATGTGGTCATTATTTTCATGTTAAGTGTATAGACTCATGGTTAAAGTCTCACTAATCTTGTCCTACTTGTAGAGATTTATTGCATGGATAAGCAATTTGTGCATGAGTAAACAGGAATCTACATGATAATGTTATGGTTTTAGGAATATGAACTATGAAGTATAAATTAGAAAATGACATGTATAGTTGTGTGGGAGAGAATACAATGTTACAATTTGGAAGTGTTGTAATGTCAATATTAAAATTTATCATTATGATAAATTCTTGCGTCCGTAACCAAGTTGAGATGTCTTTTAGCTATGGGTTGTGAATCATAATATAAAATCAATCTCTACAATTGTATTCTCTTATATTAGATTTCATTTAGAAGGGTTCATAGATTTTTCAATGTTGGTTTTAGAATTGTATGAGAAATAAATTATATTATGAAAAAGAAAATAATAAGAAATTAAAGTTAGTTTGCAAAATTCATGTTCCAAAGAATATTTTATTTTGATAAATATTCACACATCAATCATACTTTTATTGGAACAGAAATGGTCATGCAATCCTTTGAATATAAGATTGAATCGGTAATCTCTCATCTCTTCAGTTGGTTGTTTGTTAATGTACACAATCTGTTACTCTTAATATTCATTGAAATCTAGATCCTTTAAATTGAATATGCTGTATCTTGCTGCATGTTTGATCACATTGTAAAATCCGCATAATTTTCTTATTTCAGGAAGACAGTCTGCAAGTTCAACTTTGCAGTAAGGTGCCTCCAAACAATAATAGAATCTATTGGGGTAGTGATTATCTTATTTTCAAATTTTGGCTTAGCAATATACCGATAGATTTTGCCTCATATTATAAACTCTGCATTTTCCTAGGCAATGGACCTGGCTATAGTGTATCCAATGTGAAAAGCAATTTGACGAAGAAGGCAATGATCGAATATCTTAAGAGGTATTTGCTCTCTTTTGTGGTGATTCTTCTCAAACTTAATATCTTCTTAAGTCTGGGGTCACTTTCAATGTTAATAGTAATGTGCTCATTAATCATTATCAATTAAAGTTGTTCCAAGTATGAAATTTCCCCTTTACTTTCAGCTCTCTCTGTGCTGCCATTGATACAACAATTGGTTCTCCTGGAAATCCAGGAAATTACACTTTCTATTTTTTTAAATGCGTCCTTATATTCACAGTCAAGTGGTTAAGAATATGACAGTTGTAAAGAAGAATTCTATGTAAGATATCCACTGTTGCATCAGCAGCTAACAATTCAAAAACTGGATCCTCATTGCCTTACCTGCTGCATTTTTTTACTCCAGTATCTCTCCCTTTAAGAGACCCTGTGGTATCCCAGAAAAGGGATGTGCTTCAACATCCAAACAAGTCAAACCATTTGAGAGAAGATTCTAGAACCTTGATTCTCATCTGGCTGGCCTTGCTCAGGTTGAACAATCTTCTGTTTGCCATCAGCAGACTTTCTGCTTCTTAAACCCAAACCATCTCATGTTCTCTGCCCTCAACCTGGCAAATACAAAAAAAGCTTTCTTCATCAGTATCCGCAATCCTAGTGTATAAACTTTAGTTCCATGATCAGATTTCTGGGTCATTTACTGTATCATGTCCATGGAAGAGGAACACAACAGCCTAAAATGTATGTGCATGAAATGCTTGCTGATACTCCCATCCTAATAACATGGAAAATTCATAAGCTATGGTATTGACCCTTTGATTCATGGTCTGGGTTACCTCTTTAAGGTGCGAGGAGAAAAGGAATCTGCAGAAGGGCTATCAAGCATGCGTATTCCAACAGAGATGGCCTCTTGGTCATGTAATTGAACCTGGTGAGCCTTCCTACGTATGGTCTGATCTTCCTAACTGAGTTTGACCGTCATGCTCATGAATTAGATTGGCTGCATTTGTTGTATGTCCCTGAAAGGCTGAAGTAGGGTGACAACCTGATGTCCCATGAAGATGGACGGTGAATCTCATGTCATAGAAGAGGCCATCTGATAATGCCAAGTAGTAAGTATTATTGGTGCTGTTGAGTATTTGAGGAGTTGAGGCGGGAGCAGAAATGAGAGGATTGAATGGATTGCCGATCATATATCTTGCAAATTCAGCCTTCCTAAACATGCCGGTGGTAAACGGAAATTTCAACATTGGCACTCGTGATTCAACAATATAGTCGGCTGAAAATTCAAAATAAGCAAATTCCATTTCACATAACAGGGGCCCATAATTTTACATAATTCAAAATGTTCCAAATGGCCTATATTTTGGGATGGCAATGGATCCCACAAGTCCATTGCCATCCCAATTCAATTAATAGATAAATTTTAAATTAAATTTTATAAATAAAATATTTTTAAATTAAAATAAAGAATTTGCATTTAAATTTATAGGTAATATAACACATTGACGACGATTGTCTCTAGAAATTTCAGAGAAGTTGAAATTTGAAACTTCAAGGAGGCGATATAGGGTGCCGAATTCCTCGCGATCGCGTCGAGGTTTTTAGCTGGCATAGGTCTTTTCTCTCTCTCTCTCTCCACTCTGGAGCTTTGAGATAGCTTTCTTCAACCTGCCCTAGCACTCGCTAATCAGAGAGAGACGAACGTAGGTCCTTCGATCGGAGGTATTTCGCGGCAATGTCGAATCAGGCGTACCTCGACAAGATGCAGCTCCGGCAGAATTACCGGAACGTCTGGCGTACCGATCTGATGCGCACGATCCAGGCTGATACTCCATGTAAGCTCACTTCCCCCCAGTTGTCCATGAAGCTCTCGTTGCCTCTTCATCTGTAATGTAAAGTTACAAGTTATCCGCTGATACGACTACGTCTATTTGTGTGTATGGTTGTGGCTGTAGATTGCTGCTTCGCCTTGTGGTGGTACGCACTTTGAAACTCACGGCTCCGTGATTCTTGGTGAAATGTAGATCTGAGCTTGTATTTCGGTTTTGCTCCCTTGAAGTTCGTTGCAATCGGCTCAACTTCATACCGACTGTTATAATTTACGATCGTTCTTATAAATTTAAATTCTCTGAGTGGCTGGAGTTGACTTTGACGCCCTGGCTGCGATGGCGCACCTATTATGTCTCCTGATCTCTCAGTCGTTTAGTTGTACACATTTGAATAAAAAGAACTTGCTTAGCCTTAAACAGATTTTCGGGTCAACTTCTATCTCTTCACTGTAATATGATCTTTCCACCTCGGGTACGAATAAAACTTTCAACCTGATCTACTAGTTATAAGGTTAAAGACATGTGTCAATGCACATCTAGGTTTAGCGAGGAGGAACATAATTCCGTGAATAGCTAAGGACAGATCCTTTCTCTCTTACCAGATTTAACTTTTGTTAAATTATGTTGCCCTGTGGGTAGAATTATATGCTTAATTTCATCCAAATTAAGTACTGACTGTTGTTGTTTTGTATCTTTCTGATGCAATCTTAATCTATCCTGACATTTTCTTACATTCTGATAGCTTTGTTTCTTTATAGTGGCCCGTGTGTCTCGTACTTGCTCCGTAAAAGAGCCTTGTATAATGACATGTCAAGGTAACTCGTACCAGCTTTCTCGGGTACATCTGCCATCCACTTAGAATTCTAGTCTATATACCATTTCCTGTGGTTTCTGTAGGTATGTCTGCTGTGCTGGTTACATGCCATGCAGTGGCAAATGTGGAGAAAGTAAATGTCCAGAATTTTGTCTTTGCACAGAGGTATTGAATTCATTAATTTTTTAGCTACTGGTTTGGATTCACGATGTGGTTGATCAACTCTCCTAGTACTTTATAGGTCTCTTACCCATCTTAAATCAATCACTGATCAAAGTCAAAATTTATAATTGTAGAGGTTCTCTTGCACAAAATATTGCAGAAAAGTTTGATCTTTGCCGATGCAATAATCAAGGATCACGTTTCAATTGTCATAGAATTATCCCAGACCCTCACATTCTCTCTGCTCACAGGTTTTCCTCTGTTTTGGAAATTCAGTGGCATCAACTCGCTTCTTGTTGCAAGATGAGTTCAACATACAGACTACGAAGTGTGATAACTTTATCATTGTATGATATGTCTCTCTGACTACATATGCTCTATCCTCCTGCTTCTTCTCCTCACTCTTTCTCTCTCTTTCCTTGTGCATATACATATATGCTATACAATCCACAGGAGTTTATGATTTTCAGCTAGCCGTTTTTGAACCTTTTTATGATTTTCAGGGATTCATGTTTTGCCTCCAACAAGTTGCGTGCATTTTCTCTATTGTTGCTATGATAGTAGGCAGTGAAGATCTTTCAGAAGCTTCCCAGTTACTCAACTGTTTGGCCGATATGGTTTATTGCACGTAAGTTTTCTTTTGGCCTGTAATCCTTACCAAACATTCTCGTCTATGGAAAAATCAGTCCTGATACTCTGTACCTTTGTTTTACAGGGTCTGTGCATGCATGCAGGTAAGTAAATGACATTCGTAACTATGCTACCCACTGCAAATGGGTGATTTGTCTTTTCTTTTATCTTGTCAGTAAAATCTTGACAACTGTATACACTAATCTCATTTCTTTGGAAAACCATAGTCTAGAAAATTGGAGTTAACTGCCAAACTCCCGCTACCAGATTAGGAACCCCATAAAGCTTGTTCCTCAGTTCTCCAAATAATAGTGCTATCTGAACATGTTTTTGATCTGGATGTATTCAGACCCAACACAAGATCGAGATGGACAAGCGCGATGGGATGTTTGGTGATGCGCCAATGGCAGTCCCACCGATGCAGCAGATGTCCAGGTTCGATCAGCCTTACCCTCCATCAGTTGGCTACTCAGCTCAGCCTGGATATGGCTACCCGCCTCCTCAGGCCTACCCATCTACAGGCTACGCTCCTCAGGCCCCAGGATATCCTCCTGCAGGCTACCCTCCCCCGGGATATGGGAAGTAATATCTTCCTCCCTCCTTTAGAAACCATTTGCTCTACATACACTTGTTCTATTCAGTATTACTATTCTGCATATTGGTTTTGTTCTTAAACCCATATTGTGTATTAAAACTCCACTTGACATTGTGACTGAACGTAAAACAGATGTTTTTATGATAAGTACAGAAAAATTTAGTGTTGTGATCTGCTTGTGGGAGTCAGCTTAATCAAGACTAACCTTTACCTTGTCTTCATTTTGATTAATTTAACTGTCACATACAAGTTTTAAGGCCTTTCCGCTAACTGTGCTTGTATGTAACTTTAGCATCTTATGATACAATTAAGATTAAAAAAATGAAATGAAGCGTGTATATACATATATATGCTTGTGTTTTAGCGTAGGTTGGGCGGTATGCCTTTAGCAAACCTTGACCGGATAATAAGCTTAGGAGGTAGGTCGTATATCTCCATCATTTGGTATTTTGGCCTTTTCATGATTCAAGCAATGTACTGTGAATATACACTCTAGCTTGCACATTTATAGAAAGGTAAATGAAGATGGCTGGTGAACTGTTTTCCCATTGACATATAGCACTAATATCTCTACAGTTTTTCTTTCCTAGAAAGGTAAGGATTTAAGAGTCAAATAAAGTAAAAATAAATAATGAGATTTTGCCATCTCACAAACCCTTAATCACTGAATTGAAAGAAAGAGTGCTAATCACATAGCACAATATCCGGTCAATTTTGACCTCTTCTTTTCTAGGTTATGATGCCACGTGGTAGTGAGCCAGCCAAAGACTGAAATTGTACTTGGGATATGGCAAGCTTCCTACCTTGCCTTATCCCAAGCATACAAAAAATCACATCCACCCTACTGCCACTATGCACCCATCATTATTCATCTTTTACCCCTATAAAATTCTTAAAATATTAAATACATATCTAGTTTAAAATTTAAAAATCGGATATATAATTAATTTATAAGCTCTTAATATTTTTCTTATTTATCCAATAGATGATTATCAGCATTGCTCTTATGGTTATGGGCACATGTTTGACATATACTACTAAATTCACAATAATAAGCAAATTAAGTACCATTGTAATTTTAGTAGCACATTCAAATATATTATTACTTTATAATGTTTGAGAACATAAATTTGGTATGCCAACTTTCCATATTGAACAGAAGAAAAGGAAAAATAGTGAAGATATTAAGTGAAATTATACTAATTTATTAAATGATTTAATAAAATATAATTAGTCACAATTTCAAAATAAAAATTATGGTATAAGGATAATATATAGAGTGAAAAGGGGAATAAAAAGGGAAGGAGAAGAGGAAGAGAAGTGGCATCATGCATACTATTATATTTATATCCACCACACAATAAAAATAACGATTTAATATTAAATATAAAAAACTCTTTTAATAATAAAATATATATATAATGACAATTTAATATTAAATTTTTCAGAATACTTTTTAATATCAAAATTTGGATAAAATATACTATTTTAATGTAATAAATAACTCATTTAGTGAATATATATAACAAATTTTACCTTAACAAGATTTAGCCAATAATTTTATTTTATTAAATATCTTAAAAGTGTTAAAAAAAATATAACAAAATTCACTTTTTTATAAATTAATTATTAACGTAATTTAGCAAAAATAGAATACTAAATATTAAATATCAAGAATTAAAATAAGAAAATTTATTTGGAAGAGAAAATGTATAAAGTGGCATAACTCGTAACTTCTACATCATATTCTTCTCAAGTTTTTTTTTTTTTTGTTCTTTTTTACAGTCGATGTGATCGTTCATGTACAAAATCGACCGGGAAAAACATTACAAAAATTTGAGAAAAATGGTCAGTTGGGTTAGAAGCTGTCGTCTATCAGAAGAGGGCTATTGATGTGGTGAAGATCGAAATGAGCGAAGTCGTCTTCAAAATCGGAGAAGCCGGAGGCGCCCCAGAGGTCCTGATTGACAGTGTCGGGGACGAGGCTGGTGCGGCAAAGCGGGCAGGTGCTGTTACCGTACCCGATCCAGCAGTCGAGGCACCCCCGGTGGAAGACGTGGCAGCAGCTGGTGAGTAGCCTTGCCTCGTCCTGGGGCTCGAAAACGTAGAGGCAGACGATGCAGCTCTCGGGAGGGGACTGGATCTCGGAGAGGCGGACGACGGGGAGGACCTCGCGGAGGAGCGCGGCGGAGGTGGAGAAGGAGGGAGTGAAGTAGAGGCCTTCCGGCAAAGAAGAGGCCTGGGAGTAGTAGTCCAGTGAGGAGGAAGGGGAGTTTTCGAGGAGGTGCGGGAGGCCGGCGAGGCGGATGAGGAAGGAGAGGATGTCAATCTATTCATCGATCAAGCAAATAATTGACAGAAATCAAGGAGACCCGATTTCAAAATCACACATGGGCAAGGTTAAGGTGCGACATATCCATTTTTTAGATATTTGTTTAGATATAATTAATGTGAAATTATTATTATTATTATTATTATCATCATCATATAAAATTAAAATAATATTATAATTTACTTTTAAATAAATATAGATATAACCTCTTATTTATCTATTATACTTTATCACAATATTAAATAATTTTACAAAAAGGGTGAGTTAGGCACAATAATTCTCATACCCCACTAATATATTTTAAATTCGATTTTTATCAATATATAAACATATGGGGGACAAATGTGTGTATACATCATGTCCTTGACTTACATTGTTTTTATATGGGAGAAGCTACTTCTCCTACTGTATTAGATTAATTCGAATATAGATCCTATATAATGTAAAATAGTCCATGTGGGTCAACATCTAGGACGTGTATTACTTAGTTAGTACAATTGTCCCAAATTGTAATAAAACAAAATTAGAAAAAAAATGTGTTTTTCTTTAATTTCTTAAAATTATATTTATTTTTTATTAAGATTAAATTATTTGTGCTCCATATAGAATGAAAATATTTGTATAGTAAGAAAAATAATAAACTATTTAAATATAATTAATTATGTAAAAATATTATATGGAGTGGAATTTATTATTTTAAATAATAGTAATAAAAGGAAGGCGTTCATTATGAAAATATGAGGAAGTTATGATTTATATGTAAAAAAATATATTTTTTAATGTGAATAAAAATAAAATAAATTATACATTATTTTGTAGATTAAGAAGAAATTATAATAGTTATAATTAAAATGTAAAAATATAAATTAATTAATAATAATATTATTATTAAATATAAAATATATAGATGTTGAATATCCTACTAGTAATTCGTAGGGAATAATAATATGAAAATACTTTTATAATATATATGTATGAAAAATACATCTTCAGTTATATCCCTTTATTTAGTGGCTCATCATATATTTTTTAAAATAAATTTGAAGTATTATAAATTTGAAAAAAAATGATATTTTCGGTATTATTAATTAGGAGTGAAAATTAATTTTTAAATATTTTGAACTTAAAATTGTGCTTTAAATATATATAATTGAAAGTATTATTTTGAAAATATAATATTAAGAAATTCACATTTAAAAATATGCCTCTTCTCTTCCCTTTTTTTAAAATAAAGTATCTCCTATTATAAAGATTTTAAATTCTAAAAAGTTTATTAATCATTGGTGTTCTTATAAATAATTATTTACATTCACAAAATTACTTATTTAGAAGGAAAAGATTGGTGGAGTATATATGTTATCATGGTGGTATGAAAAGAATGTGTATATGGATCAATGAAATTTAGTTGTGTTTAATAATAGATAGGAGGAAGATTAGATATTGAAGATTGGTGGAGTTGAGTATATGGGTATATGAGTATTTAAATTTCATTACTAACTTAGTAATTGTACAAAATTTAAAATATCCATTGTTTAAATTTCATTACAAAGTTATCATATATATTATCACTAACAAAATAAAAAAGTGTACAAATTATTGATGTTCATAATTTATTAATTAACAAGACTTTAGATTTGTCTGGTTCCATAGTCAGAGATGGGGACTAGTGCTTGGACCCACTCATTTTTTTAATGAAATGAAGTGTTTGTTTGGCGGGGCTTATTTGAGCTTACAATTTCTTTGGATTCAATTTATATTGTATTAGTTTTTTATCTTTTTGGTTATCAAAATAAATTTTCCCTAATCTATTAAATATGATATAACATCAGTAAATTAATTAAATAAAAATATTATGGCATTAATATTTGTAAACCTATTATGTTAAACTTAGACGAACATATTAAAAATAGAGTTTTATTCTATTAATTATATATGACGCTTCACTTTATTAATTTTCTTTAATACTTTTCTTATTTTAAATTATATAATTAACATTTAATTAAGAATAAATTAAAATTTTCAATTATTACCTCACATTTCGTAAACTATATAAATATAGTACATGAATATTTAAATATTAGATGGTGTATACTCTCAATTTCACCGCATATTAAATATATAAATTCTTTAAAAATAAATTGTTGTAAACAGTTAAAATATTTAATATTATTCTAAAATTTAAGTTTATAATTTTAGAAATATAATTTATATATTAAAGTGTTTTTCATGTTTATTTACTTATAATTAAAAAGTAATAAATAATTAATATATATTTACTATATTTTCGATCTAATTTAAAATTATACGTATATAATTTATCATTAACTTATTATAATATTACCAAATTTATATCAAATTATCTTTACTAGAATAAATTAGTGAAATAGTAATGATGGATTATTTTTCAAATATGAAAAGTTATATTTAGATTCTGTATAATTGTCCTATTAACTTTACTTATATAAATAAGGGTATATGGTTGAGTAGTTTTTTTATTAAAAAAATAAAATTTGAACTTATAGAAGTTGAAATTTTATTAAAAAAAATCTTTTACCCTCAAATTTATCTTATATTTTTTCTATAATCCTTTACTTTTTTTTGTCCTATCTCCATTTCTACATTTTTTTAACTTTTTTCTACTTAATGATCCGTTATTCTCTTTTTTATCATTGCATTCATTATTTTTTTAACAATTAAATTATACTAAATATAAATATAAATATAAATATATATTTATTCTCACAGTTCATAAGTTACAAAATAATCAATATATTTATAAAAAAAAGATGAAAAAAAATAAACTATTATATTTTATGGTAATTTCTATATAAATTAAATACTAATAATATATATTATATCAAATGTTTTTAAAAATAAAATTACAAATTTTTGTTGGTAAAATCAACTTGTGGGGGTTAACTTTAGTTTGACCTTCCAACCTAAAATCTAAAGTTGAACGTTAATTTTAAGTCAATCATATTATAATATATAATTAAATAAAAAATAATAAGATTTTTTGCCCATTTGGGAATTTTTAATTGCCGGAAGTTGCAATGTCGCATCACCACTACTCCAAATGTGCAATTTGATGACTGACCCATTGAATATAGATCACATGTGGATGCTATCAGCATTGATGGCCATGTTTAAATAAGGAATGTGAGAGTAATACTTGACTTGTGCTAAGAGATGTTAAGACCCGTTCGACCCGGATCCCACCCGGATGCCATCCCCATAGTTATTGAGATATTTTGAATTAACTGTAGAATAAAAATATCTTTTAATATCTAGAAATACTCATTTATAGTGCTTGAAGACCCATCCACGAGGGACTCAGTTGGTTTATTGCATAATTATTAATAGATAATAAATACTTATTTATTTTTAAAATATTTTAATATTTTTTTATTGAATCTTATCTTATAGCTTAAGTGTACTTTTCAACTGGTGCTTGAAACACGTGTACGGCTTGATTTTTCCCATGCCACCAGACTCCGTAGTTCACCGTTGTTGTCTTTTTCCCCACTTGCCCATTGACCCTTTCTTAGTTTCCTGGTATAATTAACGGCTTAACTAATATAATTATCAAGTAATTAGTTTTTAACTAATAATTTAGTCCAAAAATAAGCCTCTTATCACTTATATCACCACTTGACATTTCATGATGATGTACGTGCGTCATTTTTTAACCAATTTATTATATAAATTATAGATTATTAAATATTTTTAATTGCTATAATTCATTATCTAGTTATGAATATAATAGAAAATATTATAAATATATAATACTAAAAATTAGTTTTATAAGTTAAATATTTTAAATTAATATAATTTTAATCTATTAACTCATTAATTTTTAATATGGCATTAGAATATACAGTATTCTTAACCAATACCAAAAAAATACGGTCACAAAAACCATAATACCATGTAAATAATTATTGAGAGTATAATTAATTTTACTTAAAAAATATATATTAATATTATATAGGTATTTGCAAAAATTAATAAAACATTTAGTAAAATAGATAAATATTACTTATAACACTAATAAATATTATTATAAATATATAATATTATTCCAAAATAAAGTATACATTCTTAAATATAATATTAGAATAATTAATAGGTTTACTAGAAAACTGGGAGATGAGCATTCCGCAAAAAGGTCAAAGCCTGGCGCCTTTCTTCAAACTTCAGAGAGTTTTCGTTCAGCACTTTCATGTACACGCGGTTGTACAAGGGCACGTCAATGGATTATAAATACTGAATGCATTTCTCAAGAAATTTCAGTCATCTCTCTTTCCTCATTCAGCTCTTCAGAAAACAAAATAAGCACCAGAAAAGTCGGCCCGATCCAGAGCGATGAATGAAGAGGAGAACCAGCGGAACCCTTTGGCTCCGGCGAGATTATATGGCCGGAGCGACGAGGAGTTCGCCCCGAAGGCGGCCCTTCCGCCGCCGCCGCTGCCCCATAAAGAGCACGGCACCGGCAAGTGCTGCGTCTACGTCCTACTATGGCTCGTGGTGCAAGCCGCCATAGCCCTTATTGTGGCCATGGTGGTCTTCCGGGTTGAGACCCCCCGCCTCCGCCTCGCCGACGTGGCCGTCCAGAGCCTCCACCACGCCATCTCCACGTTACCTCCCTCCCTGAACGCCACCCTGGCGGCAAACGTCACGGTGAAGAACACTAACTTCGGGTCGTTTAGGTTCGATAACGGGAGCTCGATCAGCGTAGTCTACGCGGGCCATCCGGTGGGGGATATGGTTCCGATCGGGGCAGGCCGGGCCAGGGCGAGGCACACCGAGAAGGTCACGAGCGCTACGATTCAAGTCGAATCAGGGCGGCTCGAGCCTGACGTGGCGACAAAGAACCTCTCCGGCGACCTGAGCTCCGGGACTGTGCGGCTGAGCACGTATGCGAGCTTGAGAGGGAGGATTAGGGTTTGGGGGATAGTGAGGAGGAGGACTTCGGAGATGAACTGCACGATAACTCTCAACCTGAATAGTAGTACGATCCAAGACGTACGATGTAGATAAGGTCCAAGATTCTCTCTCTTTCTCCCTCGAGTTGCGGCCTTAAGAGGCCTAGCGACCATCTTCGTCACCGTCTCCGGTGACTAAAGATCTTCCTCCACTAAGAATCCTAATGATACAGCTAAATGAGAAATTTACAGTTGATGGATACGTCGTTGGTTTGATTGATTCTTTTTTTCCTGTGGTTTCTCTTCAAGAACATTGGGAGGATTTGCACAGAAGCGCCATGGATTCGTCCTTCAATGGCTCGATCACTGATCTTGACAGTTGAGATGATACCTAGTCTAAACAACCCCAAAAGAAGAAAAAAAAAACTCAGTTTGGAAATGTATCGATTTGCAAAATAATGGAAGGAAAATTGGATGTTCAATGGAAATTTCATCGTCTATATGAGAGGATGTGATGTGTATGTTGTACGTACCTCTGGAAGCATTGAATGACCTCTGGCACTCTGAATCTCATCCCGCCGCCGATGAGGACGACCGTCTCTTGCCTAGATGCTTGCACACAACCATGAGACCTGCCGGAATGTTGGCCTTCAAGACAGGATTTCCCTTCACGACTTCGGCACCAGCCTCGGTCAGAGAGTGCGGCAGCAGCTCGGATGATAGCCTCAGCTTCTCTTCTCTCCGTAACTCTTGGAGATGCAGGGCCTCCTTGGAGAAGCTGAACTTCTCGTGGTAGGTGGTGGCAGAGGCAGCGTCCTTCTGCGACTACTTGGAGCTGTTGTCTATCGTTAAGAGAGAGATGATGGGAACATCTTCAATCTTTAACTGTCCTTCTGCTACCACTTGGAGCTGTTGTCTATCATTAAGAGGGAGATGATGGGGAGATCTTCGATCTTTAACTTCACTGCCAGCAGCTCGCTGGTGGCGGAGGCCAGTGATTTCTCGGAAGCTTCTCGAGCTCTTTCTGGTATTCCGCCCCCTTGGACATCTTCAGACCCAGCATGAAGTTCTCCGAAGCTTCTCAAACTCCTTCTGGTGTCTGATTTCTTCTCAGAAGCTTCTCGAGACCCAGCATGAAGTTCTCCGAAGCTTCTCGAACTCCTTCTGGTGTCTGATTTCCTCAGCGAGACAGGAAGGTGGTGGAAGAGTTATGGTTGGTTCAGCTCAGAGGCGTAGCCTTGCTTAATAGAGACGAGCGAGCCACCCCTTGAAGAATAGTTCGTCCGAGGGGATTTAACGCAGCCGTCGCCGCCCTCACGGAGAAGGCGGACGATGACGACGGTGAGAGCGAGAGAGTTAGGTTAACGTTGAACTCGCCGCCGTCCATGGCGTAAACCTCAGAACACTCATCTTCATGTCTTATTGAGTAGTACAGAATAGGAAGATCAACCTATTGTCTTCTGGAGGATTCTATAGTCTACTAAAAATAATGGCAAGCTCTGATCTTTAACCATCACAGCTACTTTCCCGATCTTCACTATGCTAAACACAGCAAGCCCTCGTAAAGAATCCTTGTTGTTTGTCAGTTTCTACCACTAGAAAATGTAAGCACTATAGTATGAAACATTCAGTTACCTTCAATTCTCGCGCTTTGGAGTGGATATGATGCTGTGAAATCAAGAAAAGTTTCAGCTGAGGTACTATTTTCTCCTCTGTTGATCAGAGACACGGACACCCTGGACCTTGCAAACAGGTTCATCTTTGGACTTGAGGAGCTTCAGAGCAGGGTGAACCTTGAGGTCTGCCATCGTCAACTTTTGGCCGGCATCCAGCTCGCTTAGATCCACATCTATGTGGGGAGCTTTCCTCCACCATTTCATCAAGTTGTCATGCCAGCGACATAAACAGTCATATATAATTATGAGATGTGATCCTTCCGAATGGGATAAGATAATTCTTACTATTATTTAGTATTTGACTATTTTCTTTTCTTCTTTTACTTAATTGAAGAAATAATTGGAAAATAAAACAGCAAGTACAAAAATGAGTAATAACCCCAGTAAAGACTGGTACGATTCAATTCAACATTTTGTTCGTTCGGGTTTGATTGTGTCGTATTTCTATAATTTGTATTAGGTTTATTGTTGGATGAACTGCATTGCTGATATTGACCCTAAAAAAGAAACGGTAGGTACAGCTAGTCCATGAATAGCCAACCATCGCACTGTAAAAATTGGATAGGTTCGATCTATAGTCATTCGGTCCTCCTAAAAAGATCTACTAAATTCATCAAGTTGTTCCAAAGAGTCAAAACGGCCAGTTATTAATGGAATTCTTTGTCGGCTCTCTGTAAAATATTCGTTTGGATGAGGGCTTCCAAACACATCGTAAGCTAAACCCGTGCTGACGAATAACCAACCCGCAATGAATAGGGAGGGTATAGTAATGCTATGAATAACCCGTATCGAATACTGGTAATAATATCAGCAAAAGAACGTTCTCCTGTGCTTCCAGACATGCTGAGCTCCACATATTCTTGTACAATTAAAGGGGGATCGATTCCGTAAAAGATGATATTAGTAAATGGAAATTCGCTGAAGTTCCATCCTTGTGAGATCGTCAATATGGTACCAAGGGTGTTTTTCGAGTATACCGAATCAGTATAGCTATCCTTCTTCTGACACAGCAACGCAGTTTTAATCAGTATTGAAATGAAGTACTAAAGAATTTTTTTAGTCTTTTCTTATTGCTTATCGATGTGTATATACCATTCAATATCTAATTTATCCATTTTCTGTAGTACAAGATTTCTTTCTTGCCATAGGGCCTAGAAAACTTAAGATAGGATAAAACGTGAATTGAATCCAATGGGTTGCTTTCTAATAATTCATAAAGGAGATTATCATATTTCGATAATTTAATTAGATGCAAAATTGAAAAATCTCCCCCTTTTTTTTTAGCTGTAAACTGTAGAAGTTTTTTTTTGTTCCTCTTTTTATTTTTTCATTTTGTTTATTTAAGATTGTTTATTTAAGAGGAATTTTTTATTCGTAGAGTAAGAAATAAGAAGAGTCAATAGTATTAATATAATAAAAGAGAACAAGGAAAAAAAATTCGAATTGTAATAATCAATAATTGTGATACATACATTGTTTTGTTGTATTAAATTGAAAGGTTGTTTTTTGAACTAACTAGGAAAGTCGGAATTTATGGTATGAAAAGACAATTCCTAATAAATATAGAAATATATATATATAACTTAGAAAAGAAAGGAAAAAATTCTAGTAATTACTAGTCTCAGACTATAGTTGGACGAAAATAAAAATTTCATGTTCATAATGGATCTGATCCTGCAATACTTTTTCCTTTATTTACATTTAAGAGGTATTATAAGGTCACTTTTTATTCTAAAATAAAATCTAATTGATACGATAAAAAAAATAAAATAGAAACTTTTTTCTAATTTTGTTCCATATGAATTCAAAGAAAGTTTCATTTTTTAAATGAAGCTACATGAAGTCTTTCTTACTTCTTATTATTTTTATTATTTATTATTATTTTCTATTTTAATATTAGTTTACTCAAGAGTTGTCTAATGAATCCTGTGAGTCCAAATCACGGGATGATTAGATGTTACAAATGATTAATTGATTTCTTTTTTTACCTCTCTCCTTCTCCCTTTTTGTTAATACTGTTTATAATGATTGATGAGTTAACAATGGTCACGTGAACTTATTCTTTCACTTCAATTGGTATTTTTTCTTAGTACCTTTTAAAACTTGAACTTAGGAAAGTGCTTTATAAGCGCATGTATAAAAAGAACATATTTCATTTATCTCCTTCATCTTCATGCTTACTATAACTAGTTTTTAATTACTATTTAGGGATAGATATTACCTCTCCTTTTTCCCTTTCAAACAAATTGAAATGATTGAAGTTTTTCTATTTGGAATTGTCTTAGGTCTAATTCCTATTAACATCTTTTTTTTTTGATTGACCTCCTCTTTTCTTTAATTCACGGGAGGTCAAATTCTGATTCCTCTTCCATTTTTGGGTCTAATTCCTATTACTTTAGCTGGATTATTTGTAACTGCATATTTACAATACAGACGTGGCGATCAGTTGGACTTTTAATTAATTAACATCTTTTTTTTATTGACCTCCTCTTTTCTTTAATTCACGGGAGGTCAAATTCTGATTCCTCTTCCATTTTTTGGTCTAATTCCTATTACTTTAGCTGGATTATTTGTAACTGCATATTTACAATACAGACGTGGCGATCAGTTGGACTTTTGATTAATTAACATCTTTTTTTTTATTGACCTCCTCTTTTTTTTTTTTTTATTGACCTCTTTTTTTTTATTGACCTCCTCTTTTCTTTAATTCACGGGAGGTCAAATTCTGATTCCTCTTCCATTTTTTGGTCTAATTCCTATTACTTTAGCTGGATTATGTAGTTCTTTAATTCACGGGAGGTCAAATTCTGATTCCTCTTCCATTTTGTGGCGATCAGTTGGACTTTTGATTAATTAACATCTTTTTTTTTATTGACCTCCTCTTTTCTTTTTTTTTATTGACCTCTTTTTTTTTATTGACCTCCTCTTTTCTTTTTTTTTATTGACCTCTTTTTTTTTATTGACCTCCTCTTTTCTTTAATTCACGGGAGGTCAAATTCTGATTCCTCTTCCATTTTTTTTCTTTTTTTTTATTGACCTCTTTTTTTTTATTGACCTCCTCTTTTCTTTTTTTTTATTGACCTCTTTTTTTTTATTGACCTCCTCTTTTCTTTAATTCACGGGAGGTCAAATTCTGATTCCTCTTCCATTTTTGGGTCTAATTCCTATTCCTATTACTTTAGCTGGATTATTTGTAACTACATATTTACAATACAGACGTGGCGATCAGTTGGACTTTTGATTAATTAACATCTTTTTTTTTTATTGACCTCCTCTTTTCTTTAATTCACGGGAGGTCAAATTCTGATTCATCTTCCATTTTTGGAGTGTTATTTTCGGCTTACCTTAACCAAGTAACCAAGACCCGAATCACGCTCTGTAGGATTTGAACCTACGACATCGGGTTTTGGAGACCCACGTTCTACCGAACTGAACTAAGAGCGCTTTCTTATCACAACAGATAAGACTATAAGGAAGAGTACTTTTTTTTTTGTAACTCCAATACCTCTTGCATGCATATAGTATTATATAGTATATGATATAGTATAAAATGATAGATATACTATAAAAAAGAATTAATGTATACCTCAGAGGAGAAGTAATAGGTAGGGATGACAGGATTTGAACCCGTGACATTTAGATCCGATGGGTCCCAACTCATCTATTTTTAAGACTTATATATAGATAACACGCATATCTATTTATATTTAATAGAATATGGTGTAACATATGGCTTCCTCCAAACATAAATGGGGGAGCTATTGTGTGTGTGTGTAAATCTATGATATGGATGAGTTATGACTATATTCAAATAGATCGGAATCGAGGCGGATAGCTGAAATGAAAAGTCAACGCGGATAGCTGAAATGAAAAGTCAACGCATCCATATAGGTGTAAATATTTATGGGAGATCATATCATATAAAGTAAATGTTATTATTTGAGCCCTAACCAATTCGATCAATTACTCTTAACTTAAAGAGTTACATCAGAATTAGTTGATGAGAGTTACTTCGGAAATAAAAAAAGAAAGTCAAATCCATTTAGACTATTTTCTCAATTCTAATAAAATGTAACTGGATCTAGTATGAGTTGGCGATCAGAACATATATGGATACAGCTTATAGTGGGGTCTCGAAAAATAAGTAATTTCTGCTGGGCCTTTATCCTTTTTTTAGGTTCATTAGGATTCGTGTTGGTTGGAACTTCCAGTTATCTTGGTAAGAATTTGATATCTTTAGTTCCGTCTGAGCAAATAAATTTTTTCCCACAGGGTATGGTGATGTCTTTCTACGGGATCGCGGGTCTCTTTATTAGTTCCTATTTGTGGTGCACGATTTCGTGGAATGTGGGTAGTGGCTATGATCGATTCGATAGAAAAGAAGGAATAATGTGTATTTTTCGTTGGGGATTTCCTGGAAAAAATCGTCGTATCTTCCTACGATTCCGTATGAAAGATATTCAGTCCATCAGAATAGAAGTTAAAGAGGGGATTTATGCTCGTCGTATCCTTTATATGGAAATCAAAGGACAGGGGGCCATTCCCTTAACGCGTAGTTCTTGCGCGTACCAATTGAAGTATTTTGAAATCAATTAGAACTGAAGAAAAAATTTTTTCAGTGCAGGGAAAAAATTCAAGAATTCTCTTTTCTTTCTATAGCATAGCTACAAGTTTTTTCAAAATGTTCCTTCGAGCCAAAGTAGACGTATATGGAATGGCCATAAAACGAAACCTTTTTGTCTTGTTTTTCCACTCATTTTTTATCATGACATCACAACAATATTCTTTATAAATATTAATCTGTCTCCGTTTTTATTATGGGGACAGCTGGGGGATTTTTTTTCGAAATATTTTCTATTTTGATAGAAGGGGAGTTCCTTTGGTTCGAAATCCAAATAATATTCATTGAAGTGAGTGGTTCTTTCAGGGATTTTTCGAAAAAGCTTCGAGTTGGATCAATGGAGATATCTGTAAACAAGACTTTTCAAATTATTTCTTCATTCGAATTTGAAGTAGGCTCTTATTTATTTTATTTCTGTATTCTTTATAGATTCAAGAACTAACCGGTGAATCACAAATAAAAAATAAATAAAAAAAAATAGGGAATGGATTTATAGGTTAGCTGCCTTGTAATAGAACTTATGATTGATAAAAAAATCAAATATTAGATCACATAAATTCGACGAATGAGGTGGGCTCATTAATAATTCCAATTCACGGGTGAAAAAATGGCAAAAAAGAAATCATTTCTTCCTCTTCTATATCTTACATCTATAGTATTTTTACCCTGGTGGATCTCTCTGTCATTTAATAAAAGTCTTGAATTTTGGGTTACTAATTGGTGGAATACTAGGCAATCTGAAACTTTTTTGACTGACATTCAAGAAAAAAGTATTCTAGAAAAATTCATAGAATTAGAAGAACTCGTACTCTTGGAAGAAATGATAAAAGAAGACCCGGAAAGAGATCTACAAACGCTTCGTATTGGGATCCATAAAGAAACGATCCAATTGATCAAGATGTACAATGAGGATCATATCCATAAGATTTTTTCACTTATCGACAAATATAATCTGTTTCATTATTTTCAGTGGTTATTCTATTCTGGGTAATGAAGAACTTGTTATTCTTAACTCTTGGGTTCAAGAATTCCTATATAACTTAAGTGACACAATAAAAGCTTTTTCTATTCTTTTATTAACTGATTTATGTATTGGATTCCATTCACCCCATGGTTGGGAACTTATGATTGGCTATGTATACAAAGATTTTGGATTTGCTCATAATGACCAAATTATATCCGGTCTTGTTTCTACTTTTCCAGTCATTCTAGATACAATTTTTAAATATTGGATCTTTCGTTATTTAAATCGTGTATCTCCATCACTTGTAGTGATTTATCATTCAATGAATGACTGATCCAACTAGAATATAATATGTTACATAAGAAAAATATTTAAAGATGTACTTACTCTTTCTTTCTCCCGAGACGAGGATTTCTCCTATTCCTATATTCCAGTAAAATTATTTCAGTAAATGACAGAATTGTGGATAGGGACTATACAAGCGACCTACCTAATTTTATTGTAGAAATTTTCGGGATCAATGATTGGACCATGTAAATTAAAAATGCCTTTTCTTGGATAAAGAAAGAGATTACTCGATCTATTTCCGTATCGCTGATGATATATATCATAACTCGGACATCCATTTCAAATGCATATCCCATTTTTGCACAGCAGGGTTATGAAAATCCACGAGAAGCGACCGGGCGTATTGTATGTGCCAATTGTCATTTAGCCAATAAGCCCGTGGAAATTGAGGTTCCACAAGCAGTATTTCCTGATACTGTATTTGAAGCAGTTGTTCGAATTCCTTATGATATGCAAGTAAAACAAGTTCTTGCTAATGGTAAAAAAGGGGGTTTGAATGTGGGGGCTGTTCTTATTTTACCCGAGGGTTTTGAATTAGCCCCCCCCGATCGTATTTCGCCCGAGATGAAAGAAAAGATAGGCAATCTGTCTTTTCAGAACTATCGCCCCACTAAAAAAAATATTCTTGTTATAGGTCCTGTTCCTGGTCAGAAATATAGTGAAATAACCTTTCCTATTCTTTCTCCGGACCCCGCTACTAATAAAGATGTTTACTTTTTAAAATATCCCATATATGTAGGCGGGAATAGAGGAAGGGGCCAAATTTATCCTGACGGGAGCAAGAGTAACAATACAGTTTATAATGCTACAGCGGCCGGTATAGTAAGTAAAATCGTACGAAAAGAAAAAGGGGGATATGAAATAACCATAACAGATGCGTCGGATGGACGTCAAGTGGTTGATATTATCCCCCCAGGACCCGAACTTCTTGTTTCAGAGGGCGAATCTATCAAACTGGATCAGCCATTAACGAGTAATCCTAATGTGGGTGGATTTGGCCAAGGGGATGGAGAAATAGTACTTCAAGATCCATTACGTGTCCAAGGCCTTTTGTTCTTCTTGGCATCTGTTGTTTTGGCACAAATCTTTTTGGTTCTTAAGAAAAAACAGTTTGAGAAGGTTCAATTGTCCGAAATGAATTTCTAGATTCGCAAATTTATCAGCATCGAGTTCATAAAAAGAATCTAATTCTTGTTGGCAATTATTTGTACCGCATTCCTAGTCATAGTATGTATATTGTGAAGAAGACTATTTGACTTTATTTCTTTTTTCTTTATTTTTTTAAGCCAAATTAATTGGAGCAGCATGACTATGTCATTATTGCATTATTGTTTAAATGTCATTATGACAAAAAAAATTTTAAAATTTTTTGTCATATAATTTTTAGAGAATAAGTAAAATGAAAGTGGAAAGTTAGGGTTTGAGTACTGAAATATTTATTTATTTATTTTAAATATTAATGAAATTATTAATAAAAAAAATACCTACACATGTTTTAAATAGAGAGACTCAAACTCCATCTTCTCCTTCCACTGATTGGATATTTATTTTGAAATACTATGTTAAAGTTAAATATTGTTAAATATTAAATAGTAAAATGGAAATAAAAACATGTTGATTATATCAAAAATGGAAGGAAAGAATAATTTTAGTTCATCATGGGTAGGGACACTATTGCTAACATAATAACTTCTATACGAAATACCGACATGAATAGAAAAGGGACAGTTCGAATAGAATCTACTAAAATCACCAAAAACATTGTTAAAATACTTTTACAAGAAGGTTTTATTGAAAATGTGAGAAAACATCAGGAAAACAACAAATATTTCCTTGTTTTAACTCTACGACATAGAAGGAATAGGAAAGGACCATCTAGAACTATTTTAAATTTAAAACGGATTAGTAGACCTGGCCTACGAATTTATTCTAACTATCAAAGAATTTCTAGGATTCTAGGTGGAATGGGGATTGTAATTCTTTCTACTTCTCGAGGTATAATGATAGATCGAGAGGAATCGGCGGGGAAATTTTGTGTTATATATGGTAATCCTTATTATATCCAAATTGTATTTGAAATTTCCTATTTGTCAACAAAAAGGGAAGGAGTAGTTGATATCAACATCAGTTGATACTTCTAGGGGTTTTACCTAGAATGCTAAAATGAAAAAAACAAAATTATTTATGAAGCTTAAATAAATCACTCTACCTAATGGTATGTTCAGATTTCATTTAGATAATGAGGATTTAAGTTATGTTTCAGGAAGTATCTCACGGGGTTTTAGTTTGATACGTATAATAGCAATCAAGGTTGAAGTAAGTGTTTATGTTATGCTTCAATCAAAAAACATATAGTTTTTAGACTCCACCACAACAAGGATTCAAAAGATTAGGTGGTTTTTTGAACTTCAACATACCCCCGTGTAGCTAGAATTCGAGGTTTACCATTTCAAGAAAAGTATTTTCTTCCAATCCAAAAGGATATTCGGAATTAAGTTAAGGAACAACAACTATGAAAATAAGGGCCTCCGTTCGTAAAATTTGTGAAAAATGTCGACTGATCCGTAGGAGGGGGCGAATTATAGTAATTTGTTCCAACCCGAGACATAAACAAAGACAGGGCTAATCTTGTTAAAATGGACTCTCTAACATAAAGGATCCGATCCAATGAAAAAATATCAAATGTCCTTTAACATGAAATGGATATATCCATATATCTCCGAATTCGATGATAAAGTATGGCAAAATCTCTAGCAAGAACGGGTTCACGTAGGAATGGGCGTAGTGGTTCACGTAAAAATGCACGTAGAATACCAAAGGGAATTATTCATGTTCAAGCAAGTTTCAACAACACCATTGTGACTGTTACAGATGTACGGGGTCGGGTAATTTCTTGGTCCTCCGCCGGTACTTGTGGATTCAAGGGTACAAGAAGAGGTACGCCATTTGCTGCTCAAACCGCAGCAGGAAATGCTATTCGGGCAGTAGTGGATCAAGGTATGCAACGAGCAGAAGTCATGATAAAAGGTCCGGGTCTGGGACGAGATGCAGCATTACGAGCTATTCGTAGAAGCGGTATACTATTAAATTTCATACGTGATGTAACCCCTATGCCACATAATGGCTGTAGGCCCCCTAAAAAAAGACGTGTGTAGAAATAAAATGAAAGAATCAAGAGAAATAAATGATTTAATGATCTGATCAAATCATATAAATATGGTTCGAGAGGAAGTAACAGTATCTACTCGGACACTACAGTGGAAGTGTGTTGAATCAAGAGTAGACAGTAAGCGTCTTTATTATGGACGCTTTATCCTGTCTCCACTTATGAAAGGACAAGCCGATACAATAGGCATTGCGATGCGAAGAGCCTTGCTTGGGGAAATAGAAGGAACGTGTATCACTCGTGCAAAATTTGAAAAAATACCACATGAATATTCTACGATAGTAGGTATTCAAGAATCAGTACATGAAATTTTAATGAATTTGAAAGAAATTGTATTGAAAAGTAATTTGTATGGAACTTGCAAAGCGTCTATTTTTGTCAAAGGTCCTGGCTGTGTAACTGCTCAAGACATAATCTTACCGCCTTCTGTGGAAATCATTGATAAGACACAGCATATAGCTAGCCTAATGGAACCAATTAATTTGTGTATTGAATTACAAATTGAGAGGAATCGAGGATATCATATAAAAACACCAAATAACTTTCAAGACGGAAGTTATCCTATAGATGCTGTATTCATGCCTGTTCGAAATGCGAATCATAGTATTCATTCTTATGGGAATGGAAATGAAAAACAAGAGATACTTTTTCTCGAAATATGGACAAATGGAAGTTTAACTCCTAAAGAAGCACTTCACGAAGCCTCCCGGAATTTAATTGATTTACTGATTCCTTTTCTGCATGCGGAAGAAGAAAACTTATATTTAGAGAGCAATCAGTACAAGGTTACTTTACCCCTTTTCACTTTTCATGAAGAATTGGCTAAGTTAAGAAAAATGAAAAAAGAAATAGCATTGAAATATATTTTTATTGACCAATTAGAATTACCTCGCAGGATCTATAATTGCCTCAAAAAGTCCAACATACATACATTATTTGACCTTTTGAATAAGAGTCAAGAAGACCTTATGAAAATGAAACATTTTCGTAGAGAAGATGTAAAAAAAATATTGGGCATTCTAGAAATAGAAAAGGCATTTCATAACCGATTTACCGAACAAAAAATACAATAAATTAGAAATGCATTTATTTCATCTTTTTCTTTAGTTAAAAAAAAAAGAATGAAAGGGGCTTTGAATCTTTAGCATAATCTATATCTTCGGAAAAAATTCAGAATTGAATAGAATAGATGTATCTAGGGAAAATTCACTTTAAAGCGACTATTCCCTAGATACAGAAGTCGTGATATTTTATTTCCCAATTGATTTCAATTTAAAAAAGACCTAAAGTTAGGGATTTATCAATAGGTAATGTTGCTCCAATACCTAACCAAAGGGCCACTACGGTACCAATCAAAAAGACAGTTGTCGCTACTGGACGACGAAATGGATTTTGAAATTTATTAACATTTTCCAAAAAAGGTACTGTTAATAATCCCGCGGGTACTGAAACCATTAAAAGAACACCCAATAACTTATTGGGTACTGTACGAAGTATTTGAAATACGGGAAAGAAATACCATTCAGGTAATATTTCCAAAGGAGTTGCAAATGGGTCCGCGGGTTCGCCAATCATTGATGGTTCTAGAATCGCTAAGCCTACGTTACACGCAATAGTACCTAGAATTACTACCGGAAAAATATATAAAAGATCATTTGGCCATGCGGGTTCTCCGTAATAATTATGACCCATCCCTTTAGCCAATTTAGCTCTTAATACAGGATCATTCAAGTCAGGTTTTTTTGTTATTGGGATAGGTGAATTCTTATAGATCCATCCCCCGAAAGAACCGGACATGATAATTTTTCATCATCCGGCTCGAGCAAGAATCAAACGAACCAAATGGATATAGATCCATATCAAATAAATCTATATAGTCAAAATCAATTGATCAATTGTATAGTATCTACGCATATATGACGGATCCATGTAAGAAAAAATGGACAGATTCGAATTTTCGCGGTTGCAAACTATCCATTGCAAAGAATTTAGTTCTTACAAGTAAATGCTCAATACCCAAGTAAGCTTACAAAAGTTCATCATAATCAAGTGCTTTTTGGGTTGTCTCAGACCTTGCAATTTGACTTTATCTCCAAAATACCTTGAAACTTTTTCCATTCCATTACATACAAAGGATTTACTTGTTACTAATAAAGTCTAGCCTCTTCTTTTCTTTAGACCCCTTGTTTCACTCCGATAGTATCATAAATCCGGTCAATGCAGAGGAAATGGCTGCATTTCTATACTATTAAGTAAGTAAAATAGCTAAAACAAAACCTGTTATAGGCCACATCACTTATTCTACTGGATCTTACGGAGCCTGCTTATAATCGAATATGGTCTTAGATCATAGAAAAGATTCTCTTCAAACAAACCGGCCTCTCCTCTGTATGGGGCTCATAAGGGGTGGTTGGAACAAAGACACATTTGGTTGTGAATTCCAATGTGGCAGATAAGGGCATCCATCTGCACGGCTCAATCAATAGTTCAAGTCACACACTCCCATAATCCACT